>OX326964.1:2750000-5487500 GCA_946800305.1 Medicago arabica
AAATAAGCAAATCTTAATATATTAGTCATTATGTTTTTCTAACAATCCAAAAAATCTATTAAATTTGTGCTCAAGTTGTCCAACAGTGAAATAAGACCTATGGCTTCCAGTAGATTTTGAGTAGAAAAAAACCGATTGGAAGATACATTTTGATAAATTAAGGGACCTGTAAAACAATTTTCTAGATATTTTCTCTTACAACCTATAAAATACAGATACTTCTTGAATTAGACGTGTCTTGATATGGGACATGTGTCATGTCCGACTCCGACACGACACCAACACATAATTAGACTGAATTATGTGATTTTCTCAAATTATTAGTGGTGTTAGGCAGGCCGGCTCAAAGGTAAAGCTACTAAAGCCCTTGTTTTAGGCCTCCGAACAGAAAATCATTTTTCATTAAATTTTAACAAAAAGACCTCAGACTAAAAAAACCTCATATACAGACTAAAAAAGTTTCATATACAAACTAAAAAGGCATCATCTACAAATAAAATTTATTAAGCCGACCTTAGTGTCAACGTATCAACCTTGATGTTGACGTATCAGTATCCGTCTATATCCATTTTCCATGGCTTACAACTTTTATTTTCCAACTCCTAACAATCTAGTCCTTTTTTATTTGAAAATAATTTACACACAAGCATAAAGTACTTTTGATTATTAATCCTCTCTTAATAGTGTGAATCGGAGAAAAGTTAAAAGCATGAGATAGATTTAGATGATGCAGAAGCTGTAACAAAAAAAAGAAAAAAAAAAAGATGGTATTTCTCAAATTTGTGAAACATCTTATATTCTTGACATAAGAGTACTAATAGGGGGATATAACAACATGAAATAACACATTACAAACTTTATACACTTGATACCCTTTTGCTTTAAGCAGGACCCTAAAAAAATGAAGAATAACCAAAAGGGATAACAAAGTTTTTTTATACACTTGATTGACCTAGCTTCTCACACACCAAAAAAGGGATTCAACATTCTACCAAGGACAACAGTTACTTGTGAGTTTTAATGCGAGAATCCGAAACACAAGTTCTTGGCCGATGTCCGACTTACAGAAGGCTACCAGGTTACCTCCATAGCCGACCCCAATTTGTGGGATAAGGTTTGATGTTGTTGCTGTTGTACTTGGTAACCTTCATCAATGGACAAAACAAAATACTTCTAACATATTTGATGCCCTTTTCTTTTTTTGTTTTTCTTCCACTAGTATAAGTGTAGAGAGAAGTGAATGAATCACATTGATGCTTACTGCATATGAGAGAATCTGAGAGATTTGAGATTCTTCATTAACTTTGATATCTTACGTAATGTGCAAGTCATCTTTATCATCTTCAGATAACATGAGAAGAGAAGATCCTAATGCATCAGATCTTCTAACTGTAATTTCCAACACCTTGGGTCCAATTCAGCCTGTCGAAGGGACAACAAGAACTTCAATGACCAAATGAAATGCGATAAAAATGAGGAAGAACTCTAGCATTTTAATAAAATGTGTCGCTAAATCGTAAGATAGAAACGAAAAATGAATATACCTGAAACTCTTTATCTCTCCATTCGAACACGCATCCACGTGCTTCTACATGTCTGATGAGAAGCTTGGGTAATAGAGATCTTAGTTTAACATGAAGCTTTGCTTTTGTTAGCCCTCCGCATGCCAATAAGGCCGCCGCAAGTCCTTGTGGAGCCACGCCCTGCAGGTGAAGCAGGGTGAAATTTTGAAGGCAACTGATACCGGCAAGTGACAGAAGCCCGACATCGGTAACCGAGGTATAGGACAAGTTTATCTGCAAATGACGAAAGACAATATCAGAATCTCTATTCTTGCATCTTTGATGTATTGCAGAAAATTGAGAAATGACGGAAATACCTGTCTTAGATTTTGGGAGAACTGGGCTAGTGGAACCATACCACTATCATCGATGTTATAACACTTCTTTAGGTCTAGGCGGCTTAGTTGTTTGCAATTCATTGCAATACTCGCCAAACCAAACGATGTAACAAGAAAACATCCTCGAATTTCAAGTGTCTGCAAATTTACACATTTTGACAAGCAAAATAATGCCCTATCAGTAATGCTAGTGCAATAAGCAGCATTTATCATCTGAAGGCTAGGGCAACCAGAAGCAATTGCTGAGATTCCCAAATCTGTTACTCCTGTGCACCTGAAAAGACAAAAATAATATTAATTAGTTGACATTGGACAATAATATTTATGTCAACATCTAATAAGGTACAATCATAGAACTTTTATGTCAAAGCCATATTTTGTAAAATCTACTTTAGACAAGGTACATCCTCTATAGCACTGAACTTCTGATTGAAAGTGGGTCCGGTGTACGACACGATATTGACAAATGTTATTATATAAAAAACAGTTTGACTTTATTTTAACTTTTGTTATAGAAATAATTCATCATAAGCACTAATATGATAAATACTTAAGTAAGCTGTTTATCCAAACACCATAAAAAGTTTATACATCAAAACTAATCGCTGCAGAAAATTATACCCAATTCTTATTTTACTTGGAAACTTGACCCAACTCAATACTACTACATGCCGAAAAGTAAATTAAAAGAATGCATTGAATATTCATCTTATGACAAGAAAAGCAAAGGCTCACAAACCTGTAAAGATCCAGTTCCTTTAACTTTGAGCAACACATGCCAACATTGGCAACTCCTTTATCAGTTATGTTCAGGCAGATTCCTAGTTTCAAGCTGGAGAGCCTCGCACAACGAGATATTGACTCAAGGCCTTCATCATCAATTTCATTATCTGTGAGATCAAGCTCTTCAAGATAATGGCATTTCTGTCCGATCAATATATATGCTTCCGATGAAACTAGCGTACACGACTCCATCTTGAGAGAAGTGAGATTTCTGCATGAATTCGCAATGCTCGCAATCGAAACATCGGTTATCTTGCGGCAGCATGTGATGTCAAGTTTCCTTAAATCTTTGTGTTTGGACACAAGGAAAGAGAGAGCGTCATCTGTCACTCCTGAACATTTGCTTAAGCTCAGTTCTCTGAGTGAAATGCACAAATTTCCAATGGCTTTTAATCCTTCAGAGGTGATATTGCAGCCGTCTAAAATGATTGATTGCAGCATTGAAAGTTTATTTAAACTATCGACAAGAGCAAGAGTCACCTGGAAAATCAAAATTCCAACAAATAGTTATAATTTAATTCCTTATACTCAAGTTCAAAAAAAATAATTATTATAAAGACCGAAGAATTACCGGAGAACCATCTGCTAATATAAGTTGTTCGACACTTTCAGAAATGCTTGTTAGCTTTGACAGGCCAACATGACTTATGTTTTGACAACCTGAGATATCAAGTTTCTGCAGAAGAAAGTGAATTTGTTAAATAAAGAGTTAGATAAAGAAAAAATTTATGCAAGTGTGAATGCAAGAAAAATGATAATTATATCAATCGATGCAATCAAAGGTTACGAATTATACATAAACATGCATTGAATTTTTGAAAGTGCAACAAATTTAACTTTTTTGGCGATCCTTATCAGCAACCAAAACTTTATTTTTTTCACAATTACCTTTAATGCCTTGCACCCTTGTTTGAAGACTTCGTTATTGAGGCTGTCGTCACCAATGCCAAAGCATCCTTCAAGGACCAAATCTTCGAGATGTTGCAATTTGAAGATCGACGAGAGACATTTCTCGGTGATCTGCACATCACAAGAACACAATAACACTTGTTATATCAACCATATCATTTCAAAACAATAACTTAAATCAAAGAACATAATCAAGCACCAAATCTACTGAACTTTCAACCAACAGTTAAACAAAAATTTAGTCCCGAATTATGATATTATAAGTTATAACTAATTTGAACAAGAATTTTCAATTTTAGATTTTCACTAATTTTAGGGACCAAATCATCTGACACATAGAATTTTAGGGTCTAATTTATCCCCTAAAACGATAACCAATTTGAACAATAATTTTCAAAATTTTCATAGAACAAGAATTTCCAATTTTGTAAAGAAAAATGAATTTTCAATTTCACAAATCATTTTAGATTTTTACTAATTTATGGATCAAATTAGCCAACCCCTACAATTTTCATAGTCTAAATTAGTGTTTCACTAAAAACAAATTAGCCAACAACCACTTCATAATATTCCACTTAACCATATTTCTCCCATCTAATTACTCCCCACCACATCACCAGCAATTATCAACACCCCAGAATAAAAAACAAAAAAGGAAACAAATTTCTCAATTTGGAAATAAAACCTACAAAAACATTAAATTTCATACCCCACTTTTTCCACATCAACCTCCAATTTCATTCCCTTAAAAAACCTCCAAATTTAGAAAATTAAAACCACAATGACTTATTACATATCACTAATAATAGCTACTAACAATAAATCTCTATCCACCAAAAAATAAATATTTTTTTTGAAGGACCAAAAAATAAATATAACAAAATTGATAAAAATTGAGCTCAAATGATTAATGAGTTTTATCAATACAAATTGTTCGGTTAAAACAATCCTCGGTCAGACTTTATTTATCTATCTGTCAGTCGAACTCCAGATTATCAAAGTACTTACCGGCAAATAAGAGAGATCCAAAGTACAAAGCTCTTTACATTTGATGGCAAGTAAATCAACACCTAAATCAGCAATACCAACACACCACTTCAAACTAATCAACTTCAATTTCTTACATCCAACAGCAATACAACCAATCCCCATATCTGTAACCAACTTACACCTATTCAACCAAAGCCTCTCCAAATTCACAGCGCGTGCAACACCAACCATAGCCGCATCCCTTAACTCCGTCGCGTTCGACAAATCAAGCTCAACCAAATTCACACACCTCACAGCAATATTCAACACTCCATTCCCAGTAAAAAACCTCGACCGCGATAAATTCAATCGCTGGAGCGCAGAATTATATGCTCCAGCGATAAAATTAAGGGACGTGTCATTCACGCGCGGACATAAGGTAAGATCGAGATTTTCTACGTTGGTGTAACGTTTGAGAAGTGGTTGTATGTGTTCGGCGCGTAAGGGACGTAGAGCGCGTCGGTGTTTAGATTCAAGCGCGTGAAAATATTTGCAAGTTAAGGAGAATGATTTGTTGTTTTTTGGTTCGAGGAAGTCGAGGATTGTGAATATGAGTTCTTCTGAGAGTGTTTCAAATGGGTTTGAGTTATGTTTCTTCTTCATTGTTGTACTTTGTTTCTGTTGTGAACTGTGTTGTTGTTGTTGTTGTTGTTCAAGTATGGGGTACGGTTGGTTGGTTAACGTGGGAAGGTGTGGGTTTTGTTGAGAGAGATTGGTCCATAAAGACCAAAATGCCATCTATTTGTCTTTTTTATTGTGCTGTACTATAATCTCTGCCCACTAATGAAAAGACAGAACTAACCTTCTCTTTCTGGTACTACAAAACTATGGGTAATATTTTTGTCTGTGGGTATGAAAAACATGGGCCATTGCCACATTATTACGACAAGTATGCCATAATTTGGTTTTGTCTCCGGAAATCACTCTTAAATTAGTCCATGATTCTAATAATATTTTAAAATAATTTTATTTTTATCAAAAGTTTTTAATTAAATCTTTGTCTTCATATTTTTGTTATATACGAGAAGTTTAATTGAGAAACTTTTGACAAACACATAGGCTATTTTTAAATATTGTAAAAAAAATTTCAATTAGATATTTGTCTTTATGTTTCTCAATTAGATTTTTGTCTCTGTATTTTTGTCACATGACGAGAGATTTGATTGAATATTTTTTACGAAAAATAAGAATTATTTTTTGAAATATCATAGACTAATTTAAAAATGACTTACAAAGAAAATCACCAATTTAATAGTTTACTCTGTTTTGATTGTTGAGTGTACTCCTTCAATATAATTATATTCATGTTAAAATAAGTTTTAAAAGTTAATAAAGTAGTTAGATGAATAATTAGATGATTGTCGTTTAAGAATAAGTCAAATAATAAAAGATTGTTGAAGCATTTATTTTTTATGAAAGAACATTTGATATATTGTGACACGTGGTTGTCATTAAGCTCTTTAAAACTAATAAATTAACAAATTTTATATTATTCTGTCTCAAAATATAAGTAAAAATGAGTCAACATAAATTAATGTATATGATATAAATTTTGAATTAAATATATTAATTTTTGTTGACCAATTTTTACATATATTTTGTGACAGAAAAGTATTTGTATAAACTCTACGATAGTTAAAAAGATTAGATTGATGATTTATGCTAGAGGGGGAGTAAAAGTGTGATTGTGCACTATTTTTCTAACCAAAATAGGACTAGTGGAAGATAGAAGAAGAAGGAAAACTACAAATTTTAATATTTAAGATGTAACATGTAGACTATTAACAAGTTCTAATTAATTTTTTGAGAGATATTAACAAGTTCTAATATAGACCCAAGTTCATAGTAGGAATAAAAAAAAGTATAATTATGTGTCGGAATTGTTGTTTGATTTTCAATATTGAGTGTGGGAGTACAATTGGATGATTTGGTTTTACTTTTATCTTTGTGAGATAAAATCAAATTAGTAAAAAAAAACTATAAGCTCAATTTTGTTTAATCCTTGTAAATTTTTACAAACATCCGAAACCAAAAATATCAGCCCACATTAAATAAATTAAATATAATAAATTAATTGCCAATTTATAAAATGTATGGCCACTGTTTGAAGAGCTGTTTGTGTAAGGGCATTATAGTCTTATCAACTTAACAAAGAGATATGTACGGAGAAGGACGGGTAAGGACAGCATTTATTAAAGGAAAAATAAAGGGTATAATAGTAAACTTAAAGTTGATATTTTTTTCTTCATCTGATGCAGATGACATATGGTGGAGGAGTATGTGAGGAAGGACAAATTCAAGTGCGGGGCAGTACGAATGTGGACATCTCACACAAAACGACACAAATATTTTCACCTTATTCTAAAAATATTGAGAAGGTTTTGAAATTGAAAAGTTGTTGAAATGTGAAAATTATTATAAAGTTTCTCTTGAAAATTAATAAAATAATTTGCCGTACTTATTAGGTCACTTTGTATAGTACCTGCCTGACTCAGATAAGAACGGTATTAGAGAGAGAAAATGCTTTATATGTATATGCTTTTTATTTTCTAATTCTATATATGCTTTTTAAATAAAATGATTATGAGTCAAAATTCTGCAATATGGAATTTAGAATCACGAATATTAGGTCATGAAGTTTGTGGTTCATATAAGATCTTATAATAAAGATTACGATTTTATATTATACCTTATATACAAATCTTATCAAGAACCAGAACTATATAAAGTATGTATTACTCCAATTATCGTCAAAAAAAGAAGGTAGATACCGTACGTAAGGTAGTTACTAGTAAGGTGTTTTTCTTGGAAAAAACTTTCTTTCAAAATAGCAATGACTTGGGGAAGAGTCTTGAATTATGACAAAGTCATAACTAGGTAGACATTAGACAAGTGGTGTATATATCTCAAAGAAATATATAATTTTATCTATAAGATAAGACAATAAGTTTCCCTCAAAAAAAAAATCTATAAGATAATAAGTTACAATGAATTTATTTTTACAGTGATAATTATGTTGATTTATGGTTGGAGTGGGGGGAGTTAAAATATGGACCAATGATAAGGTGGTTGTTTTGAACAAAACAAATTAAACTTATTTTTATAGCTTTATACTGTTTGAAAACTGACATTTTAAATTTCAACCATTTACCTACACATGAATAAAAGATAAGTGGACAAATAAAATTATTAATTACTTGATGACGTTTATCTTTCTTATATTTTTTATTATTTTTTTAAAAATATAGAGAGGTTCTTCGTCCAAATAAATTTTATTATTTTCATAATTATGTTCATCTTTCTTATAAATAAATCTTTTTTATTTTGTAAAACAGAGAAGATCATCACCCAAAAATAAGACCATGAAGAACATATGTTTTTATAAAATGTAAAAGAACGTTTGTTTCAAGTTATAAAAAAATATACCGTAACAATTATATTCTTAAGAGTTTTTTTTTTGGGTACAAATGTTCCTAAAGAATTTTTTAAGGGGAATTCTATTATCATCAATAATATTCTCATAAATGTGTTTGATAAGTTATTGATATTCCTATTGTCAAAAAAAAGTTATTGATATTCCCAAAATTATTTAGTTTTCTATCAAAAAAATATATTATTTTGTTTAAAAAATATAAAAACATAACAAATAAATAGAAGGAAATTAATATTTATTGTCATTTTGTGTTCTATTTTTATGGGAATAATAATTTTTCACCCTTAATATATGAGAAAATAAAATTAAGAAGGATCCCTAAAAAATAATAATTAAGAAGTGTAAATTCTTGGGTATCATGAAGTTTGATTAAGTTTCGGTACCCTACAAGTAAAACTCTTCAAAATTTAATTTGACTTTTAAATGAATTGATACGAAAATATAATATTACATTGAATAATTGAATGATAGATACATACTCAACTAAACTCAAGGTGTACCACTATGTTCACCATTAAGAAGTTTTGTGTAAATTTTATTATTTGAGAATAAATAGTTCTCAAAATAATTTTTATAAACTTGTACCAAATATGACAGTATTGTAGGAGCGAATAATGATAAATCAAAAAAAATTACTACAAGAAAGAAGCACATTTCTTGCCAACTACACGGAAAATTACTGGCAGTCACGAATTCTCTGGCAAATTTTGGTAGCTTTGGCCCTCAAATTAAAAGTGTGGAAAATGAATATGTGTCCATTACTCGCACCCTAAAACCAATGCAAACATTTTAGGTCAAAAAAAGTTATCAAAACTTACTTGGAGCCTCGCCTTCAGTGACAGACGAATATTGTGGAACGTTATTGATGGTCTAGTTTGTCGTTACACTTAGAGTGGAAAAAAATGCAAACACACTGTCAACTTTTTCAACTGCTAACATACAAAATAAGTTGTCATATGAATATGATCGTTGGAATTTTTCGATGGCATAGACTGCCATTAAAGTATCATTTATCTCCTACATATATATATCTACACCTTTATTATTTTTCTTGTTTTATTTGTTGTACCTTCTCGCTCCTTTTTCTTCACTATACTCTTATTTTCTACACTTTTTCTCTACGTTTTTATCCAATGTACTAGTACGAAGCACATTTTTTGCCAACTACACGGAAAATTACCGGCGGTCACGAGTTCTCTATCAAATTTTGGTAGCTTTGACCCTCAAAAAGTGTGGAAAACGAATATGTGTGCATTACTCGTAGCCTAAACCTAATGCAAACATTTTAGGTCAAAAAAAAGTTATCAAAACTTACTTGGAGCCTCACCTTCAGTGACAGACGGATATCGCAGGACGTTATTGATGGTCTAGTTAGTCGTTACACTTAGAGTGGAAAAAAATGCAAACACACTGTCGGCTTTTTCAACTGCTAACATACAAAAAGAGTTGTCATATGAATATGATTGTTGGATGTTTTCGATGGCATAGATTGCCATTAAAATATCATTTATCTCCTACATATACATATCTACTCCTTTATTATTTTTCTTGTTTTTATTTGTTGTACCTTCTCGCTCCTTTTTCTTCATTATACTATTATTTTCTACACTTTTTCTCTACATTTTTATCCAATGTACTAGTAAGAAGCACATTTTTTGCCAACCACACGGAAAATTACCACAGTCACGAGTTCTTGGCAAATTTTGGTAGCTTTGTGTAACCCCCCATTTTTATTATTTATTTATTATATCAAGTTTAGTGTTATTTTAAATATTTTATTTGAATATTTTATATGTGATGATTTTTAGTATTTATTAGTAGGTTGTTATGATATAAATAGTGAAGGAATCTAATTAGATTAGATTTAATGAGACATGAGGGTAGTTCGGTAAATGGAGGGATTTGTTAGGTTAAAAAGATTTAGTGAGAAACAAACCCTTGGTGGTTATAAATAGAGGAGAAAAATTAGAGAATTAGGGTTAGAACAAGGAAACAGAAAAGAGCACGTAGAAACAGTTTTGGGAGAAAAACAGAGAAAACTTGAAGAACACGGTTTTTGGGAGAAAAGAGGAGAAACTTGTAGAGTTCTGAAAAATCAACCAATCTAAGGTAAGGGTGAGACTATCATTCAATAATCTTGAGTATATGATTCTGAAAATTTCATTTAACATGTTGTAGGTTTAGTTTTTGAGAATTGGAGAATTAGGGTTAAGAGTGATAATTAATGATTTATGTTATGTTGTTGTCGATTTGTGGTTGGATTCATGATTATGAGTTGTGGTTGTTGATGATTATTGTTGTTAATGTCATATTATGAGTTGGGTATGAATTATGTTGAGTTGTTGTTGATGATTGTGAATGAATGTGAAGTTTGAATAATATAAGTTGCTTTTTCTGATTTTTTTTATCTCAGTCCCGAAATTTGAAACGAAAACTGGTATTGATCGGTACATAATTGGTCTTAGGTGTAAACACAAAAGTTGTAGGTATGTATGTTAGTTTTCTAATTCTGTTGGTCTGACGTCAAAACGATTTATAGAACTTGAGTTATGGTCAAATTACTGCACGTAGGTCACAGTGAATTTTTATGGACTTCTGCACAACTTTTTCAAATTTGAAACAAAAACTGGTATTGATTGGTACAGAATTGGTCATGGGTGTAAAAATGAAAGTTTTAGATAATTTTGTTAGCTTTCCAGTGGCTTTGGTTTGACGTGAAAATGACTTTTAGTTTTTGAGTTATGATAAAAATACTCCAAGGAGGTCTTAGCGAAATTGTACGGTGACAACATTCTCTGTTTCATGTTTTTGTGTCTTTTTCACATATTTCTGTTTTAAATTGGTCTTCGATATAAACATGAAATTTTTTGATAATTGTGATATCTTCTAGTAGCCTTGGTTTGACATGAAAATATATTATGTATAATTTATTATGTTTTTACAAAAACGTATGATGAATTGTTGATGTTTGAATACGATGTTATATGATGAATTGTTGATGTTTGAATATAATATTAATGATGATTTGTGAAGTTGTTATAAGATGATTTAATGTTATTACTAATGATATATATAATCGTATATGCATTATGTGAATTATAAGTGATGTTTTGAGACGATGATTACATTTTGACATTGTTATTTCTTAAGATTATTGATGTGCTGCCATGTTGCTGTTTACTATTGATTAAAGCTGTATGTGTCGGTCTAAGATGTGAGATGTTGATCCAAATTATTGGATTCATATAAGACGTTCATGTTGTCTAAGTTGTAAGATGTTGAATCCATGCATACTCATTTAAAGACGAGGGCTCATGCCCTAGGAGCTTTTGCTCAATAAAGACAAGGGCTCATGCCCTAGGAGTTTTTGCTCAACAGTGACGAGGGCTCGTGTCCTAGGAGTATATTTATGCACAACAGCGACGAGGGCTTATGCCATAGAATGGTACCACATGCATGTGTAAGATGATAGAGTCGCATGGTCGAGTTATAGTTGCATTGTCGAGTTATAGTTGTATTGTCGAGTCAAGTTGATTTATGAAGTTGATATTGATGTTGAATTATGAAGTTGATTGTGATGATGATAATGATGCTACATGACTATTGTTATGATATGTTGATGATGTTTATGTTGTTAAATATAATTGTTGAATTATATGCTTAACATTATTGTTTGTGAATCTCACCCATTCTGCTTGGAAATGTTGCTCTTCGTATGAGTAACTTGCAGGTGATCGAGAGTAAGTAGATGTTGCTTGCTGTCGTGAGTGGCTATCTCTCACTGTGTCTTTAGGTGCTCTGATACGTAACGGGATGAGAACCTTTGTGGCTATTTTCTATTCCTTACGTATTGCTTATGATTTTACATGACTATGATTTAGTTTTTGGATTATTACGAGATGTTTTGATGAGGCCTTCGTGCCAAGACTAATTATATTGTTGAATTAAAATCCGCTGCGAAGTTTTGAATATTTATGTTGACCAATTTATGAAGGATAAATTGTTATTTATCCCATTTATGATTTTTAAGAAGTGTAGCATTCCATTTATGTGGAAAAAAAACTGATTATTTTTATGAAATTTCATGTTGGGAAAACGGGGTGTTACACTTTGACCCTCAAAAGTGTGGAAAATGAATATGTGTGCATTACTCGCAGCCTAAAACTAATGCAAACATTTTAGGTCAAAAGCAAGTTATCAAAACTTACTTGGAGCCTCGCCTTCAGTGACAGACGAATATCGCGGGACATTATTGATGGTCTAGTTTGTCGTTACACTTAGAGTGGAAAAAAATGCAAACACATTGTCGGCTTTTTCAACTGCTAACATACAAAAAAAGTTGTCATATGAATATGATCGTTGGAAGTTTTCAATGGCATAGACTGCCATTAAAATATCATTTATCTTCTACATATACATATCTACACCTTTATTATTTTTCTTGTTTTTATTTGTTGTACCTTCTCGCTCCTTTTTCTTCACTATACTATTATTCTCTACACTTTTTCTTTAAGTTTTTATCCACTATACTAGTAGAAGCACATTTCTTGCCAACTACACGAAAAATTACTGGCGGTCACAGGTTCTCTGGCAAATTTTGGTAGCTTTGGCCCTCAAAAAGTGTGGAAAATGAATATGTGTGCATTATTGGCAGCCTAAAACTAATGCAAACATTTTAGGACATTTTTTTTTTTTATCAAAACTTACTTGGATCCTCGCCTTCAGTGAGAGACGGATATCGTGGGACATTATTGATGGTCTAGTTTGTCGTTACACTTAGAGTGGGAAAAAAAAAACACACTGCCGACTTATTCAACTGCTAACATACAAAAAAGTTGTCATATGAATATGATCGTTGGACATTTTCGATGGCTTAGATTGCCATTAAAATCTCATTTATCTCCTACATATACATATATATACACCTTTATTATTTTTTTTATTTGTTGTACCTTGCTCTTTTTTCTTCACTATACTCTTATTCTCTACACTTTTTCTCTACGTTTTTATCCACTATACTCTTTTGATTTGTATGAAGAATTTAAATATTAAGATTTGAATGTGATTTTTATATGTTTATTATATATATTTACTAGCGAAAAGACGGGCATTATCGTGTCCGTCTGTCCGTTTTTTTATTGGGTTAACGCACGTGATTATTTTATTATGTATTTTTGTATAATTTTGATTAAAAATTTTAAAATTTTAAATATTAATGAAAATTATTGATATATTGATTTATAAACAAAATATTGTCAAGGCATATAACAAAATTATTTATAAACTCGATATATTTTAGTTTGAATCATAATCACTTATAAACTAGCAAAGTCAAATGATCCATAAAAAAAAAACTTACAGCTAAAATTCTGAATTATGATGCAGATTCTGAATTATGATGCAGATATGTCTGAGAGAGATTGAGAAAAACTAAACAATACGGGAACGAACTATGAACTATGGGATCCCTACTTATTAATATTTGTAATATAGTGCTAACAAATATTTTACTAAAATATTTTGAGTCCTAATTTTTTTAGAGGATTTAAAGTCCAATCTTTAACATTATTTTTTACTCATGTTTGTTACTAATTTTTTTCTAGAGGATTTAAAGTCCAATCTTTAACAATATTTTTTGCTTACATTTGTTACTGATCTTTTTTAGAGAATTTCAAGTTCAATCTTTAACATTATTTTTTATTCACGTTTTGTACTATAATCATTTTTTTTAAGGTTTCAAAGTTCAATTTTTAACATTATTTTTTACTCATTTTAAATTAAATTTATTCATATCTATTTGTTATATGTGTTATTTGTATTTATAAAATTAAAAGTATTTTTGAAAAGAAAAGTTCAATCCAAAAATGCTGAAAGAAGTAGTTTTCTTTATATATAATATAAAAGTATAAATATTACATATTTATTTTTTTAACTGTTTATTGAGATCTAGGTAGCCATCGGTAAGGAGTTTTTTTAAAATCCATTTTTTGGTTGTTTAAGCCTATATTTGGTTGCGCAGTTCCATTTTCATATGAAGCCAAAGTCACAGCAGGAATTTATGTTTGCAGTAAAGTTACATATAATAGCTTTTCCAAGTCATGGCAATTTTTGCCTTGGGATGCGAGAAAACTTGTTCCACCATACATCCAAACAAGCCATAAGTCGTTGGTAATGGTATTTTTAAATAAAATACATGTGATTTTGTGGCCGGAAAAGCCATAGGAGATTTCTAGCGATCTAGGCCGCTTGTAAAGTGAAACGCAAACAAAAAAAGTGTGTATCGTTGGAAATTTATCTTGGTAATATTTTAAACTAATGCATATCCTTAAGAATGACAATCATCAATAGGCTATCGATATTGATTGTTTACTGGCTGCTTTGATTAATTACCTGCATAATTTGGCTCCTGATAAGGACCACTATATTTTGGTTTCATCTTCTTTGAATATTTTTAATTGTACGCTAAGTTTACCTTGCCACAAAATTTTGATGGCTCTCATGTGTTTCCCAAAACCATTCACGACAACACTCATGTTGTTACTACCAATTCTCTTTCGGAAGAAAAAACTCAACTACCCATCACTGGACCTTGGAGCATTTAATGGATCGATAATCACGTCAAATTGATTGCCAATACATGTAATTCTCCAACACCGAATCTTCAACCATCTAACAGTTATGCGACTTTAAAAGGTAGGCGTATCTCTAGACCCATCTTTTTTTAGTGTACGGCGTATTGCTAGAATTACAGCTGAGGATTGTCATGCCATGATATAGTTACTTAAGCATTACAAGAAGAAAAATAGAGGTTGCTCTTCAGACAACATCTCAGATGCAGAATTCTTAGGGGTTAACAAGTCTTTAGCATCCCCAAATAGTAACTGGAAAAATTGGTTAATCTTTCATGATAAAACTAAAGGTTCAACTCAAGATGTTCTAGACATTGGTAATTTTATTGGGATATAGTCTGCTAATATGTTTAGTGTTATTTCTTGTGCGGGCAGCAGACCAAATATGGGAATCAACAATAATGTTAAAGAGAAAATTGACGACCAGGTTAGGATTCCTGCTAGTTGGAAGGATTGTTAGTTCTTTGTCGTGGTTTGGTTTTTTTGGTTGTTTTTTTCGTCATTATGAATATCAACTCTTATAATGTTCGTAGTCTGGATGGTTGGGAGAAGCGGAGGGATGTTTTGAAGTTAGTTCGGTCACATCAACCTTGGGTTTTGTGTATCCAAGAGACTAAATTGGAAAGTATTGATGGTTTTGTTTGTACCTCTCTATGAGGTTCTACGTCTTTTGAGTTTTCTTTTAGGCCATATGTTGGAGCTTTAGGCAGTATTTTAACTTTATGGGATACCTCGAAAGTGGAGGTGTGGGACTGCAGAAGTCTGGCTAATTCTCTCATTATTCATGGTCACTTTGTCAAAAGTGGTTGTGAGTTTTTTTTATGGGAATGCTTATGCATCGTGTGATCCCGCTGGTAGACAAGCTTTGTGGTTACGCTTGGATGACATTATTAATAACAATAGAGAAGACCATTGGTGTGTTTACAAAGACCTCAATGCTATCGATCCTCTATTTAACGCATAAGTCGAGCATTGGGTTAGAATCACAAGGATTTCACTCCTTTCAATCAGTTCATTGATGGCAATACTCTCTTCGATCTACTGTTACGTGAGAGACTTTTTACCTGGTTCCGGGGCGATGGGGCATCTATGAACAAGTTAGACATATTCTTACTTTTTGAAAACTGGTGTGCTAATTGGCCTAATATGATTCAAAGAGCTCTCCTTTGAGGTCTATATGATCATTGTCCTATTATGCTTACGATTAACGAGACAAACTGGGGGCCTTGCCTGCAACGTATGTTGAAATGTTGGGCTGATTTTCCGGGTTATCATCTACTTGTCAAAGATAAATGACATTCTTTTTAAGTGTCAGAATTTTGAGGCTACGCACTTAAAGAAAAATTTAAATGATCAGAAGCATCCTTAAAGAATGGAATCAAAATCATACTCAAAATTTAGATGCTTGAATCAACGACATTCAAGAGAGTATAACATCTCTTGACCTCACTTTGGATACCAAAGAGGTTGAGGAACTTCATACTTTGTCGGAAAATTTGTTATTTTTATCTAAGCTCAAGACCAATATTCAATGGCAAAAATCTAGAATCAATTGGTTGAAATATGATGATGATAATTCCAAAAAATTTCATAGTTTCATGTTCTCTAAAAGAAGAGAGAATTCTATTATCTCCATATCAGTAAATGGCTCCCAAACTGAGGGTGTTACGGATTTCATAAATGCAATTTTCAACCATTTTGTTGTTCATTTTAGTGATTCTAATCGGGACATGGCTTCTATAGAGAACCTTTCTTTTAATACTCTAACTCGAAAGCAAGGTGGAGTCTTAACAAAGCCTTTAAGTGTGTAAGAAGTGAAACATGCAGTGTGGGACTATGATAGTTATAAAATTCGGGGGTCAAATGGGATAGTTTTGGTTTTATAAAGGATTTCGGGGGGAGGGGGGCTCAAAGATGATTATATGCGCATTATTTTTGAATTTCATCAGAATGGAAAACTTTCCTAACACATTAACAATACATTCATTGCTCTTATTGCAAAGGTTGAAAGTCCTCGATGGTTGTCAAAATTTAGGCCTATCTCTTTGATTGGTAATATGTATAAAGTGTTGGCTAAGGTTTTATCTAGTAAATTTTGTTGCGGCATTAGAAGTGTCATCTCAGAGCCTCAAATTGCCTTTGTTCATAGTATACAAATTTTGGATGGCGTATTGATTGCTGACGAGATCGTTGACGAGGCTCGCCGTTTGAAAAAATAGTACTCTTTAAAGTAGATTTTATAGAGGCTTTTGATTCTGTGGACTGGCGGTACTTAAATGTCGTTATGACCAAAATGAATTTTCCTATTTTATGGCGTAAATGGATTATGAAATGTGTTACTACAACAACTGCATTTGTGCTAGTAAATGGATGCCCAACAAATGAGTTCTGTTTTGATTGCGACCATTGCCAAGGTGATCCCCTCTCACTGTTACTTTTTTTAATTGAGGCGGAAGGCCTTAATACCATGATGAATGCTCTAGTCGGTACTGATCTTTTCTCTGGTTACAAGGTGGGACGCTCTGACACTATCTGCATTTCTCGCTTGCAATTCACTGATGACACATTGTTCGATCTCTAAAGGCTCTGCTCATGCTTTTTGAGGTGACTTCAGACCTTAAGGTCAACTTTCATAAAAACATGTTTGTTGGTGTTAATGCATCTGACTCTTAGTTGAACGAGGCTTCTATAGTACTGAACTGTAAAATTCGTCATGATCCCTTTTTCTACCTGGGTCTTCCTATTGGTGGTGACTCCAGGAAAGTGAATTTTTGGAAACCTTTGAAATGAGACAAAAATAAGGTGTATGAAATATGATGCATTCAGATTTGTAATGTTGAAAACGTCAAAGTTATTGTTTAAATTTGTAATGGACACCAACGAAAAAAAATCTTCAATATGAACCAAATGAACATCGTAACATGATGAAAAATCAAAACGTTGCACCAATACAACGAACGTCACAACACCGTCACACTTATACGACAAAATCACAGACAAAACACAAAAGAAAAACCAAATCTCTATGAAAATCACTTATTTGAAGAGAGAAAAAAGAAAAAGAAAAAACAATTCAGAAGGGTGATTTTAAACCAAGAAAAGGACCCTAAGTCAGTCCTCAATGGATGAAAGATGAAGGAGAAAGGAGACAACTAAGTTTTTGATGAAGTCAGTTAAGTCTTTAGAAGTGAGACTATAATCACTCCTCTTATCAAGTGTCTCTTTAGGTATTTTTACATAGATTATAAAATGTTATAAATAAATAAAGGGCAATGCTATCTGATAAGTGCTAAAAAGTGTTAATTCAATGATATAATTTAGACATTTTTGTTACTTGTTTTGCAAGTTATTCAGGGAAAAGCCGAGAGATAAATAATTATTGCTCTATTACGCTTTATTTCTCTTACTCTACCCCTTTTGTGCAGGAATTAAACTCAAGGCACCAAGCAAGGAAGGAAAAACAAGAAAAAGAGGCAAAGATCAAGCCACTCGCCATCAACTCGCAACGGCGAGCTCAAGACGAGCACTTGGCAGAGAGTTCACCACTTCTCGCCTCCAACTCGCCATGGCAAACTCAAGGCGAGAAGAGCTCGCAATGGCGAGTGATTTTACTCGCGAGGCGAGTTAGGGCGGCCAAAACCCCTCAGAGGTGACGTGGCACAAACCCACTGGTGAAGAAACCTCCACTCGCCATGGCGAGTGATGTTGCTCGCGAGGCGAGTGGATGCAGATCAGAAAGCTTATAAAAGCCCTTCTCCTTCATTTTCAGGGTCATGTTGTTACAATTTTAGAGAGAGAATAGGACGAAATTCTTGTGTTTTCATAGAGTAATAGTGATTGAGTGGGAATTCATCAAGATTCTTGGAGAAATCAAGTTCCTTGCATGGATTCTCAACTTTCCTTCCATTCTTGTAAAGTTCTCATGACAATGATGAACTAAATCTCCTTAGTTGGGATTAGAGGTACTTGATTGAGCTTAGAATGTAATCTTTTGATCTTGTATTATATGATTCTAGCAATTTATATGATATTGAAGTTATTCTTGCAATCCATTTCTTATCTTTGATTTAATTGCTATTGAAAAGTACTTTTGAATCTAGGTTTAGAATATTCATCTATCAAAACAATGATTCTAGATATAGGATTGATGTTTTGATAATCACACAAAGTATCGGAACGTAAAACTTTCGGATCATTGAATAGATTGAGAAATCGTCGATTAAACGATACGATCGACAATTGGATTGTTTGCTAGTTTGGGAAATCAACCGTTGAACAATACAATTGATTTCACAAGATTATTTGGACACGAATAATCTTGTTGAGCGATACGTGATAATATCGGTAAACCACTAGAATCCATATATGCGATTGTTAGGTTATGTTCGACGCTTAATCAAGGAACTCTAATTCCAACGTTTTTACGCCTTATTACTCTCAACTTTTATTATTCGCAAATTAGTTTAAACAAAACAAACAAACTATCTTTTAACTTAGAATGATATTTGGTGTCGAACGGTCCGTGATATCGCTCTAGTCTCTGAGAAACGATATACATACTTACTTTTGTTTGATGCAAAAATACTACATCACTATCCATTGCCCTCGGGGTATAAATAGTAACCATTCAATATTAAGCATAAATAAATAGTAAGTTAAGGCTCTGTTTGGATAGTTTAAAAAGGACGGAGCGGAACGGAATGAAATGAAATGTAGTGGAGTGAAACGGAATGGAGATTCCATTCTATTGTTTGGATATGTTATAACGGATGAAATAAGTTATAACATTTACATTCCATTTTTACCCTTGTTTAATATGGGTGCATTTCTGGCATCATCTTCGTGTGTATACCCTTTAATAATAATCAACATTACACAACACTGTTATATATGTAATTATAACAAAGTTTAGCATTATCCTGTCAAAAAACAATAAGGGCCCGTTTGATGGTCAGGATATGGAGACATGATATAATACATTAATCATATCCTGTTTAAATCTCATGTTTGATGCACCAATGTGATAGGATAAAATAAACCATTTTCCTATCTTATCCTGACTTTCCTTTGTAATTTTTATCCTGAGTATAAGCTGGGTTAGAAATTATCCTGATGGATTAGAAGATCATTCCTTATTTATTATCTTGATATTCTGCCGTTTTTAGAATATTGTCATTTTAAAAATAATGGTAGCATGTATTTTTCTATTATAATTAATAACATTCCATTTCTATAATATTTAATTAATTATGAGAGCAATTTTTTCATTTAATTATAATGATATCATGTTTGTTATCTTGTCCGCGTCAAACACATGATAGGATTAATGTTTATCATGTTCTTATCATATCCTATCTCTATCCAGCTTTATATCATATTCTGTCTTTATCCTATCCTGACCATCAAACAGACCCTAAAATTTAACACTACATGGCTTAACCCATATATAAGACGTGTTGCAAAAATATCAATCCTACATCTATTAATTTTGCTAAAAATATCAAACATTTGAAAAGTTGTCATCATGTATGTATAAGAACATTTTTGATTGCATTGTTGTCACGAGATATCAATGATGTGCAATTCAGAGTATCCATGTGGCTCAACAAGAAGAAGAATGCACGATGGAGAAGCAGGGTTGGGTTGCAGAGGAGCACGTGTGTATAGAAGAAAATGCATTAGAAACAGAATGTCTTATATGAAATGGAAAAGAGGGATAAAATCGGAAATACATTATGATTGTGTTCCATTCCATTGCTTACACCCTAAATTAAGGGGAATGGAAAATAGAAGGAGAGAGTGGTAATATTCCATTCCATTCTATTACTATTTTACAAAACTAAACAATGGAATCCGACACCATTCCAAACAAAACCTAAGGAGTATAACCGACTTAAGAGTAATGTACATAATATTAATATAAAGGGTAGGATTGGAATATATAATTAATGTTACCTTAAATCACAAAAGAACAGTTGCTTTAACATATTATTTTTTAGCTAATGGACATTTAAGGAGATAAAAAATATATTTTAGAGATGACAAAGATAGTTTTTCTTTTTCTTTCAAAAATAAAAAATATAGTTTTTCTTCCGTGCTTTGGTCATCTTTCATTTCCAAAAAAAAAATAGTTTTTTTTTTTTAAGGACTTAAGTTGAATTACCATCATTTCTTCAAAATACACCCAATAGCGCTCGGATAAAATGACACATGTCTCTTCTATATTAACCAAGGTCCTATGTTTAAATCTAATCTTGAGCATGCAACAACGTTAAAACTGTAAGGGAGAGTTTGCCGTTCATTTGGATCCCACAAGACGCGAATGATTAGTCTCTGCAAGTTGCACATGATACCAATTTGAAAAGAAAAAAACCAAAAACATAATTAACCTAAAATTTAATTACTCTCCTGCTTGTAAAGTGATTCCTCTCTTCAAAGTACTGCATCTAACACACTCTTCAAATGTGGAAAACTTGGAAAGAGGACCCTCAAAATGATGGATATCTTACCAATTATAGTTATTCAAATGCTTGAGCTCTCATTAGAAAAATGCATTGCTAGAAAGAAAAAAAGAAAAGAAAAGAGAAATAACATATAAGAAGATAATAAACCCTCAAAGTCACCCTCAAATTTTAAAACATAAATTGTGTTATGAATGTAGGATGGTCTTAACTCTTAATTAAGTCTAAATAGCAAGATTCAATCCAACACACTAAAGACTCTTATTCCATTACCATTAATTCCTCCAAATGATATGAAAGGTGATTACAAGAATTTAGCTTCACAATATTCAACAAGGGTCGACGACCCTAGCATAAGTGGAGGAACTTTTCCCACCCTCAAAAACACTTCGAAAGTAAATATCCAGATAAAGCACAGTTTTTGTGTCGTCCAGATGTGTATTTTCGAACAAAAATACGATTATTTCTCTGTATGGATGTGTATTTCCAGAATCCAATGCAGTTATTTAGAAACGTGGGACGGGTAAAGTTTCTCTCAAGCCCTTAATTTAGGACCTCAGCCAAGCTTACTCGGCCTCCTATGTAAGCCTACTAATTTCATGATTTCACCTTCACACTGAAGTCCAACAAAAATTGCACAATCAACCTCTATTTATGATTTGTTCACTCTGAGGCCTCGCTGAGATTTAAGTCTCAACTTGCCTTGGTTCGCCCCACAACTTACAACGAACATGGAGAAGAATTATCACACCATAGTTTGTCAAAGTGAAAAATATGCTTCCGCACGCGGAACACATGGATGCAGTAGAGGAATGCAGCTAATGTGACTGCCAGAAATGATAATAAACTCAACTTCCAGAACTCCTGAATGTGACATACAGAGAACAGGATCAGTAATTTTGTGAAGCATCAAATTCAAAGCTTTTTTACGGTAGTTCAATGTCTTCATAGTACATACATAACTATCAACCCTAGTGTAAAAAATTGAATTCAAAGTCGAAGACAATAATGAAGTCTTATCACTAGTGAATCTTTAGTCCATAAGTAAAGGAAATTATGTAATATAGTAAGCAATGAAATAAGCATGAATAAAGAAAATATACATATTTGGGTTGGAAACGAATAGTTTTAGTTTTAAAACTCACCTGTGGATCAGATATTATGATTCCCATAACATAGGCCAATAAATCCATAAAGGACTGAAGTGAACTCTGAACACCTCCAACAATCAAACGATCCGATTCAGGAACAAGGTTCTGTACCAAGAAAATTAAAATTAAAATAATCAGGCCAAGATGATTATGAAGAAAAAGGAGCTTTGATTCATCATAAACATTTAAAGCTAGATTTCACATTTGAAACAATATGGAATATATGAGACTTATTTCTTGCCTGCATTTGTTGAAGTACAGACAAGTCAAACATCCACAGTCCAAGCCGAGATATTGCAACACTCCCCATCAAAATATACGAGGATAACATGCCATTATAGATCCATATTGCAGCTAAACAAGGTAGAAGGCAAGTCCACTGCATCCAAATCATACATAAACATGTATATATTTTTGCATAATTATGCATAAAGAAAAGAAATTTAACATCTGACTAGAATTCATAACCAAGGTTTTAAATAACTACCACGATACAGTCGCAGAGACATAAAAACCTTTGAATCTGCAGCTTAGATCGCTATCGTGAACCATTTTTTAAAAGCGTGCATAACATGTCACTTATCGAGAACACTTTAAAATCATCTGTAGGTTTGTACCTGAGACCAGATAGACCAAAGTCCAGTTCTAATTGCTGATATATGATACTCTAGAACAGGATACAAAACTGTTGCAGCTATTCCGATTACAGCGCTTATTCCTCGCGCTATTCCAATAACATATGCAGGTATACCTTCCCATTCTAAAGTGGCTGTCATCAAAGTTCCAAAGCTGAAGCAAGTGATGGAAATTTCATCAGTGATACTTCATTACCAATTTACATCAAAGAAATTTAAGACAATTTTCAGATGGTGTGTTTGGAACCAGAGTTACTGAATGACTAGTATCATATCAACCACATTGCTAATTAAGAGTCTTACATTTTGTTTATATATATATATATATATATATAATTATAAATCAGTATTCTCACCGAACTTGAATGAAAAACTACAACAAATGCGAAGGTATCTGCATCTAATTTTTCATAGAAAAGGATCATCCGGTCTTAGAGTGTGTATTACTAGCACAACACTTTGTGTTGTATCACATAAAATAATAACAATCACCATTTTAAATGGGTAAAAAACGAAAACTACGTCATACACACGGAGTATCCTTTATAAATATGTCATGTCTAGTGTGATATTTTGGCAACTTTGTTCATGAATAGAGTGGACTGGACACTTTAAGCATTAGTGGAAAAGGCTAATTTCAGACTAGAGTCTTGTTTACATAAACAACTTAATTAAACGCTTCCTGAGCTATCATCGAGAGCTTATGGAGAAAAGCCGAAAACAGCTTATGGACATCTCATAAGCTATTTCCAAAAGCTCTCTCATCTCAAATAGTCCAATAAGTGTTTATGCTGTTATATAAGTTCAAAAAAATCAATCCAAACAGGCCCAAGATTTTCTGTTGTCTTTATATTGCTTGCAAATGATTTTAGTAAGGTTTCACCTGAGTACAGTGAAAAATAGCAAAGCAAGGGCTAGTCCAGGAAGCACAACTTCTTGCTGCAAATAAACTCTCCAAGCATTAACATAAGAGATTTTTGAAATCCACTCAGAAATGGTTTTCCTGCTTTTTCCATCCACCAATTCTGACCTATCACCAGTATCATGAAGCAAACTATCACTCTCAGAAGTTGAATTGTTCCTTTCTAGATCACTTTGTAATGAAAGCCTTTCTTTTCTCCTTTGGCTACTTTGACACAAAGCCGGAATTCCACTATATACAGATGTAAAAAGCCAATACTCCACCCAAACAGAAACACCATTCCAAAGTGCTAGTGTTATAGCAGATGCTTTAAGGGATACAAAGCTTATTATGAAACCAGTTATGACAGGTGCAAGAAGCTTGCAGGTTAAGTCAATCCGCCTCGTAACTGAATTCATCTTTGTCAGCAGTTCGGAAGGTTGACCTTCGGATATAATTAACAACCTGCACAAAAAAAAACATACTTTTCATATAATATTTTTCCTATAATTTTAACTAGACATTTGTTATGTGCTAGAACGCGCAAAAACGTAATTTAATTGGACGCATCTGCAAATTTCACCGTCAACGTATATAAATTAATCTCTTTCACGTAATACAATTTCCTTTAAGAAGTCATACTGTGAAACATTGGCACGATTTACAGTACATACAAGTTTGAGTTTGTGTACCATACACAAATCGGCCAGCCTAGGTGTGACCGTGTGAGTTGGCTGGACAAGGTAAATTTTGAGAGATTGTAAAGGCAACCATGATGATGAAAACTAAATCTTTAGTATCAGTATTTGATTTAAACAATTAGATTATTCACTATAGCTGCTTAATCAATTTTCATATATTTTTTTCTCTAGCTAATGATATTAATCAATTTTCATTAAAGGTTTAAAATTTTACCATTCTCTTTCTACCAAGATAGTACCAGCAAGAGTTGAAAGTACTCCAATTCCACCACAGATATTGATTATGACCACCAATAGTAAGAAAACTGGGAAATTTGTAAACTTCAAAGATGAGTAGACAAGTAAGGTAACTACAGTTGCACCAGCAATAATAAAAGACAGATTTTGTGTCACCAACCACAATTTCAAAACCTGACAATAAAAAAAATGAAGGGTTTTACTTCAATAAAGCCAAATTCATAGCAACAACAAGGTATTATTTTAAGCAATTTGAAACAACTAAAGACACATATATAACTACATTTTTTTTATCTTGAAATTTTGTCCATATCTCACTATTTATATTGTGAATGACAAAAATCTAGGCATATGTGATGATTAACGTAACAATTGTGTTATATGAACATCAAAACACTGACATCGTATGTGACACTATATATGTTTATTTCTCTATTTACTTTTTATCTTCTAGAGTTACACCAAAAACACACATAAAACCCAAAGTACACTGTACTTGAGATCAAAATTTTGGATGTCTATACGACCACAACGCAAACGTGAATCACATTTGACTACAATTCTTTACAATATCAAGAATTGAAACGCAACTGCAACCGCAAACTAAAATCTCGATTTGTTCAAAGAAGAGTTAACAATATAGTTAGGATCACACCTTTTGGTAAGTCAACTTATCAACCCAAGTTCCAATTAAAGGACCAAACAATGCAATGGAAGAAGATTCAACAGCACCATATATTGCTGCATAGAGCAGTGAGTCTGGCCAAATACCGATCATATATAAACCAACAGAAAATTCCCACATTCTGCATAAACAAAAACATAAATGATTATAAAAATCTCAATCCAAAACAAAAAGAGATCCCCTTTTAATCCATCGTACAAAATTATTATTTCATAGGACAAAAACAATAGTTTCAGTTCAACCTTTGTCCTCAAGAAATTAAAGTATATATAAAATATATATATTAAAAAAAAAGGATCAAGTTCAATAGTGCTATATGAATGAATAATATAATATGATGAACTAAAAGCATGATGAGAAATATTAATGAAAGTATAAACCTGGAACCCCATCTAGCTAGAAAGTGGCCAAAGTATAAATAAGTGATCAAAGAAGAAGGAAAATCTTGTTCTTGTGATAACAAAGTCTCCCTCAAAATTTCTCTTTCATCCATATCTTATATGAACAAGAGTCTTCCCAACACTAGTTTTGAGTTTTTACTTTTTATTATAACTATTGGTTATCTTATAAGTTCATAAGCAAGTAACATGCAATTTATGTTATGAATGTGTCAATATATTGATTTTTTATTTTGACTGGGATATTGATGAGGTCAATAACACTATTATATAATGTCATCAAATGCTAATACTAAGATTTGACTTATGTTTTGTAAATATTTAGGTTGTTGTCGATGTGAATATTTTATTTGTGATACTCTCTAGTCCATTTTTTACATCAATTTGGTTATTATTTTTTTTATCTTTAATTATTTTGTTTTGAAGGAAAATCTTTAATTATTTATTATACCATTTCATTTTTTCCTATGCATTAAAAACCCAAGAGTAGTATACAAGTAAATATAAACAATTTTTATCTATAAATATGAAAATTAAATGGAACGTAGGGAATAATATATGCTCTTCCCTTTATTGTGTTTTTCTTTCTTCCCTTTTTACACATATTATAAAAACAATAAACTTTGCTATTTATTTTTTTACCAATGCTATTTTTATACTATTATTCATCTTTTCCATATACTATCCTTAATCATTTATTACTTATTTTATTTCATTTATTTGTCTCTTTTTAGTAAATAATTAAAAGTATTATTGACAAACTGATATTCATGTTGGATTTTTTTAATGACAACATTTATTAATAACCAAACTCTTGTACAAGACGAACAAAGACCGACAAAATGGAAACAACAAAAAAGAACGTCGTATATATAGTATATATAGACAGAACACTAAAAATTCCTACACATTAAAATATTCATGTTGCATTGAACTTTGAAAACAACGAGTAAATATAAACAAATTTTCCTGCAAGTGCAACAATTAAAAGTGTGATATGTCCGGTAAGGATGGATGGTGGCAACGGCACGGTCCTCCGGTGCGGTGGCGAAGCGATCTCACGGTGGGGTGAAAGTTGTCTGCAGGCACATTAGCACTATGACGATCAAGTCAATATGAGAAATTAAAGGAGTGTGTAAGAAAGTGTGGGAAAGTGAATCATACATTGAGGGTGAAGCAAGGTCACCCTTATATAGATGTGCGTGAGGGATAACTGTCTTCGTATGATGCGGCGTCCTATCCGGGTCCGCTGAGGAACACGTGTGCGATGCTTAATGCATGGGAGCGCGTTTCTGTGGAGTAAGACGTACCGTTGCTGGTGTGGTCTTTTAGGCGATGCACCTTAAGTCGGTGGACGTTTTGTCCACGTGTCTTTGTGGGATTGGTCTTATGGCCGGTCCGAAAAAAAAAAAAGGATAGGAGGGAAGTAAGTTGCTTTGCCAAATTTATTGAATCCTAAGTACTCATCTAAAAATTTTATATACATATAAAGAAAATAGCCCAAATATGATTAAATGATGACTTTTTTTTGCTGGAAGTTATGTGATTTTAGTTACTCAAAAGGTTTGGCTCAGTTGTTTTTGTTTACTATTATTGTTATGCAGTTCTAATTTCGGCAGAACACACTCTTGAAAGAGGTGGAGATCGAGGTTAATGCTGCAGCACCTAAAGATCATATGCATTTTTTTAGGGGTGGAAATCATATGCATATATAGGACCAAAACTTGTGAGAGATATTTTGTAGTAGAGTGACAAAGACTCTCTATATAACAACAACAAAAAAAATAGAAAAAAAAACAAGACTTATCTTTCTTTGACATGTAACAAACAAAACTAGTCCTTTCTTCTCTATATTGGTATTGGTTTATATCTCCTCACAAGATAATACTGTATTTCCTAATGGATTATCCTAGATTCCCCTCACACACAGTGGCTAGTTTAGTAGTTATGACTGGGAGGAATTGTTTGTATTTTGGAACTCTTAGGCTTACATTATCGGCAACTCCATCTAATCTTATATTTTATAGTTTCATGTATTTTAAGATTATGGTCACACAGCCCATTTGAGGTTGAACTAGTGGTGCTTGGGATTTTGGAGTGTGCTCTTCTTAATGTTTCAAGTTCATTCTCTCTGGTGTCAATTTTGATGGACAAGTCCAAATAGTTCTTTGCTCTGACTTAGAACGGGGCCCCCTGCAAGTGGGTGGTGAGATTGGTACCCTCAGATTAGTCCGTCCTTAGATCGGATACCAAGTTTTAAAAAATAAAAGTTATGGTCACACAAGATTATCTCCAAATACTTCACAAGTTTTTTGACATTTTCTTTCAGAAAGCAACTGACATAGTTTCTTTTTTATTTTTTTGGTACACAACTGTAATAATTTCTACTCGGGGAGATTCTATTCATTTAGTCAATTCTTTTTTTATTGGTACAATCATTTAGTATATTCTTATTTTTAATTAATGTAGTTGTGTCAAGTAGCAACATACTGATTCATATTACAAGCTCAAGATGATTTATCTTGTTTAAATGCAATTATGTAGAAATAATTTTTTAAACTACAAAATTACCATAAAGAACATTAAAATTATTTTCATGTAAACACTTTTTGTTTGAAAAAGCACTTTCATTTTTCAAAATACACTTTTAATTTTTTTGACGATACAAACTACACATTTATGAATATCAAGTACATGTTTTTGTGATAAATTTTAAAACTAATGCTTGATATTTTGTTTTATAATTTACATACTTTCTTATGTCATGTAATATTAGTTTTAAAAATTAAAACGCAATATGTATAGTTGTGCGATGTTATGTTACAAAACTACTATTCAAAGATAATATTATCAAATATTAATTTTAAAAACTAATGCATATTTTCTGTAAATCTTTTCAATCTCGGTATTTTTAGAGTTGAACGTTGTTGATGAGCGAAACTCTTGTTGAACTTGTCTAGTTGTCTCCTCATCTTCAAATTTCTAATAAATTTTGTATTCCTTTTTGTGAGTTCCAAAGTTTCATTGACTTTCTTCATTGAAGACCACTTCTCAGCTAACTACAATTTTGTTGCTTGGATTATATAGCTTGTAGCCCTTTGAGATTTAAGCATAACCGACAAAGATTATCTTCTCACTCTTATCGTCAAGTTTTGCTTTTTCTCTTGTATAGGATATGAACATGGGGTGCACTTTCATTTACCTTTAAGTGTGAGATACCGAACATGGGGTGCACTTTCATTTACCTAGAGAGAGTGTTGAAAAGTGAGTGTTGCTAGCATTCCTCGCCTCCTCATTTAGCCTCCATTGTGTTTGAGTTAAGGAATTCTCATCTTGTGACTCCTCCCAAACATCACGTACTTCTAAAAGAGCCTTAATTTTGATACACCAATTATCATAGGTACTCGATTTTAGAAGTGGACCTTGAAAAGATGCCGCTTAATTGCACACCATAACTATGGAAGAATTTCTTATGAGAACCTAAGTTTTGATGCCACTTTGTTGAAAAAGGAGAACGTTATAGTGAGCTTTTGGGAGAAATTGAGGAGGATAGAATATTAGAGAGAAGGACAATTTCTATTTTGAGAGAGAATACTTGATTTCTTCCTTGTTTGTTTTAATTGCTTGCTTTACAAATGACAAACTCTCACCTATTTATAGGTTCCAAGAGAGTGTTCTACATACATTAGGAGATAATTCTACACATTTCAAGAGTTATACACACTTCTATCTACTTACATTTAATGCTAAGTCTCTCATTTACTTATAGACCTATCTAGAACTTTCTTTGGACTACAAAACTCAAACTAAAATGGACCTAACGCTTAATTAGTTCAATGGACCAAATCAAGATCAAGTTTATTATCCAACACAAAATACTATCATTACTTTACAATTGTGTAGATATCGGAAACAAACAGTTTTTTGTGCTGTCTGAAGGTCTATTTCAGACAAAAACACAATTTTTTTCTCTGTACAGATGTGTATATATGAAACCCTGTGCGATATTTTTAGGACCTCAGCCTCCTATGTAGCCTACTAATTTTATGGTTTCACCTTCACTGTGAGGTCCAACAAAATTTGCATACGATCTTATGATTCGTTCACTCTGAGACATCAACTTGCCTCGCCCTACAACTTATGATGCTCATGCAGAAGAATTACTCGACCATACTTTATCAAAGTGAAATATATACTTCCGCACGCGGAGCACATGGATGCAGTAAAGGTATGCAGCTAACGTGACTGCCAGAAAGGATAATAAACTCAACTTCCAGAACTCCTGGATAGATATAGATAACAGGATCAGATTCAGAGATATAGCCAGTGTTTTATAACAAAAGACAAATAAAAGTCAAATTGTTTTCATAAATTATCCTGGCGAGTCTATGGACTTGTCATAAGCTATTTAAGCTCTCCCAAATAGTCTCACAAGCGCTTATGCCGGCAGATAAGATCAAATAAGCAAATCAAAAGATGCCCTTAATGTATGACGGGGTATTCTGACGTCTATTGATCTGTATAGCTTACTTCACCAAGTCTGAAAAGGTTTTGCTGTTGTGGTAAAGTTTTTTTGGATGGGAGAAAGGAAGTATATATGCACTAAATATTTCGTCAAAGACATTAGGATGCTTTTATTTTATATCCGATTTCATGTAAGTGAGATTAGAGAAATCTCCTTCAAATGATGAAAAGCCTAGATGAAGACTTATCATTAGAGAATCTTAGTCCATAAGAAAGGAATTTATAAAACAAAGTGATGAACCCCCAATTTTCTAACTCGTTCACTATTTGCATGCATGTAACCAGCAAGAACAAAGAACATATACATATTTGGAATAGACAAGAATAGCTTTAGTTTTTAAACTCACCCGTGGATTAGATATTATGATTCCCATAACATAGGCCAATAGTTCCATAAAGGACTGAAGTGAATTCTGAACACCTCCAACAATCAAACGATCCGACTCAGGAACAAGGTTCTGTACAAGAAAATTGAAATAAGAATAATCAGGCAAAGGTGGATTATGAACAAAAGGAACTTTGATTCATCATGGAAATTTAAATCTAGATTTCAGATTTGAAACAATATGGAAAATATGAGCCATTATTTCTTGCCTGCATTTGTTGAAGTACAGATAAGTCAAACATCCACAGTCCAAGCCGAGATATTGCGACGCTTCCCATCAATATATATGATGATAAAATGCCATTTTGGATCCATAATGCAGCTAAACAAGGGAGGAGGCAAGTCCACTGCATCCAAATCATACACAAACATGTATATATATTTTTGCATAATTGTTCGCAAAGAAACTAAATTGAATAATTGACTAGAACACATCAACAAGATTTTAAATTACGATCACGTTTAAGTCACAGAGACATCTAAACTTCGATGCCGCGATCCAGATCGCCATCGCGGACCATTTCTTTTTAAGTCGCTTTAAAATCATTTGTGAGTTTGTACCTGAGACCAAATAGACCAGAGTCCAGTTTTAATAGCTGATATCTGATATTGTAGAACAGGATATAAAACTGTTGCAGCTATTCCAATTACAGCACTTATTCCTCGTGCTATTCCAATAACATATGCAGGTATGCCTTCCCACTCTAAAGTGGCTGTCATCAATGTTCCAAAGCTGAAGCAAGTTATTGAAATTTTATCAGTGATGCTTCATTCCAAACTTACATCAAAGAAACTTATTATTTTAATGACTATAAAGCTTCATCAACAGACATTGCTAACTCAGACTATTATTTTGTTTATACAGAAATTAATATTTTGAGAGAACTTAAATGGACAACTAGAACAAATGCAAAGGTAGTTGAATCTATTTTTTTCGTAGAAAAAGGATCATTTGGTCTTAGAGAGTGTGTGCGACTAGCACAATTCTTTGTGTTATATCGCATAGAATAATACTGAATAACATTTTAAAGGGGTAAAAATAAAAATTATGTAATAACCAAGGAAAATCCTTTGTAAATATGTCATGTCTAGTATGATATTTTGGCTATTTTGTTCATGAATAGAAGGGACACTATAAGTGTTCTTGGAAGAGGCTAATTTCAGACTGGTCACATTGGATAAACAACTCAATTAGGCGCTTAAAACATAAGCGTTTCTCAATATAAGTGCTATAACAAAAGATAAAACAAATTCAAATGTTTTCATATAAATTATAGGCTGTTCTCCTAAGCGATCTTTGATAGCTTAAGGAAATAAGCTGAAAACAGTTTATGAATATGTCATAAGTGTTTATGCTAATAGATAAGCTCAAATAAGTCAATCCAAAACAGACTCTGGATTATTCATAAGCTTTCACCTGAGTACAGTGAAAAATAGCAAAGCCAGAGCAAGTCCAGGAAGAACGACTTCTTGCTGTAAATAAACTCTCCAAGCATCAACATAAGAGATTTTTGAAATCCACTCAGAAAATTTTAGCCTGCTTTTTCCATCTAGCAATTCTGAGCTATCACCATCAGTAACATTAAGCAAATTATCTCCCTTAGAAGTTGAAGTATTCCTTTCTAGATCACTTTGTGATGAAAGCCTTTGTGTTCTCTTTTGACTACTTTGACATAAAGCTGGAATTCCATTATACACAGATGTAAAAAGCCAATACTCTACCCAAACAGAAGCACTATTCCAAAGTGCTAAAGTTATAGCAGATGCTTTAAGAGATACAAAGCTTATTATGAAGCCAGTTATAACAGGTGCAAGTAGCTTGCAGGTTAGATCGATGCGTCTCGTAACTGAATTCATCTTTGTCAGCAATTCCGGTGGTTGTCCTTCGGATATAACTAACAACCTGCGCAATAAAAGCATAATTTTCATGCAATGTTTATCGGTCCTATACATTTTAACCAGAAATTTCACATAATACAGTTTCCTTTAAGACTTATACCATAAAATTTTGGTGCGATTTACATTACTTAACGTGTGATCATTTTCGTGTTGTGTATATTAAATGGCCCCGTCAAACGTCAACAAAGACATTACAACTCTTGCTCTGAAATGCGATTTTTCCTTTATTGTTCAGATTCTAGCTAATATCTAACTGACTTGTAAATGTTGAGAGATTGTAAAGACAACCATGATGGTGAAAAATGAAGACTAAATATTTAGCATCAATATCTAATTCAAGCAATAGGTAATTCACTATAGTTAATCAATTTTTTCCCTTCTAGCTACTGATATTAATCAATTTTCATTGAAGGTTTGAAAATGTTACCATTCTCTTTCTATCAAGATTGTACCAGCAAGAGTTGAAAGCACTCCAATGCCACCACAGATATTGATTACCACCACAAGTACTAAGAAAAATGGGAAATTTGTAAACTTCAAAGATGAGTAGACAAGTAAGGTAACTACAGTGGTACCAGCAAGAACAAAAGACAGATTTTGTGTCACCAACCACAGTTGCAAAACCTGCCAATAAAAAAAAATGAAGACATTGTTTACTACAATAAAGTTTAACTTTATAACAGAAACTAACAAGGAATTATTAAACAATATGAAACAACTAAAGACACTATAACTAAAAAATTTATCTTTATATTTCGTTCATATCTCACTGTTTAGAATGAAAATGACAATAATCTAAAGTTTAGATTCTAAACATGTGTGGTGATCAACATAAAAGTAGGATAAAAAATGCAATAGGAATGATCACAAGTATCCTTATAGCTTCAAGGATGTAACAATCAGACACAATGAATTTCAGATATTCATTCTCTCTCTTTGAGGAACTTTCCATTCCCTTACATTACACAAGTGAAAGATCATTTGTCCAGGGTTTTCAAAAGAGGGCTAAACCGCAATTTAGGTCGCAACATAAAATAGAAGTATGTCTCCCCAACCATAATGCGACTGAGTTACATTTGACTAAGATTCTTAACAATATCAAGGAACTAGATACAACTGCAACCGCGATTTAAAACCTCGATTAGTTCAAAGATATATCTAAACTATTTTATAAAATTAACTGTGTTGTTCCCAATTAATAATGATTAAATTATAGTGCTACAGTATTTGCATAAAAAGTAGAGATACCAGTATATTTTGGATCACACCTTCACATAAGTCAACTTATCAACCCATGTTCCAATTAAAGGACCAAACAATGCAATGGAAGCAGATTCAACAGCACCATATATTGCTGCGTAGAGCAGCGAGTCTGGCCAAATACTGATCATATATAAACCAACAGAGAATTCCCACATTCTGCAACAAAAAATAAATGCAAAAATAATTTTAAAAATCTCAAGCCAAAACAAAAAGTAAAGACCCAATTTAGTCCCTCACAATTTTCTCGCAACCCAATTTAGTCACAACACAAAATAATACACAAACTAGTGTCTGATATTTTCATACTGGGAGAAATTAGTCCCTGTTACAACGAGTCAGGGACTGCTAATTCATCATTTGTATAAAAATATCACAGACTAATTTGAGTATTATTTTTTGTCTGGGACTAAATTGGACAACGAGCTAACAAATTGTGTCTACACGACTTTATTAAATTGATACTTCATTATTTTGTTGGGTCATAGACTCATAGTAACCTATGAAGCACAAACACAAATACGGACCCGGCATGACACAGACATATAAACACCGATAACAATTTGAAAAATGACAGAATTTAATCTAATTACATTTGTTGGTGTTGTGCCGATGTTGAACACCACACTGATGTGTGTCTAACACCGGAATATACCTAATTCGAGGAGCGTTTGTGCTTCATAGATAGTAAAAAAAAAAGAACAAACATAAGATAGTAGTTTATATTTGTTCCACTGAAAAAAGGGAAAAGGTTGAAATTATGTGGCAGTGAAATCAAAGGAAAAGAGAAATGAACCTGGAACCCCATCTAGATAAAAAGTGGCCAATGTATAAATAAGTGATTAGAGAAGAAGATGAAGAATGAAATTTTGGTTCTAGAGATAGCACATTCTTTCTCAAAATATCTCTTTCATCCATTTTATCATATGAACAGGAAGAGTATCTTTCCCCTCACTAGTTTTGACTATTTAGTATCACAACACAATGCTGTTATCATAACTTCATAATAACCAAACACAACTAACGTTCAATTTGTGTCATTATTGTGATATTGATGACTTCAATATAACACTAGCCTCTCCCTCTATTGCACGGACACAATACGTCTTTCGATGTCGACATGTGTTGTGTCAGACACTGACACATTACATTGAATTATGTCGTTTTTCAAAATTTTATCGATATCGACGTGTCTATAACAGTGTTGCATCCAGTGTCCGTGCTTGTAGACTCTCCTTACGTGATGGTTTAAGATTTTCTAAAAAACTAAAGTTGAGACAAAAGAGGATCAAAAGTTTAGGAATTGAAGGAATAATAAAAATCGGTGATTGAAAGTGACAGTTAACTCAAACTATTAAATAAAAGTTTAGTTAACTAATTTGCTTGGAATGTTAGATTTGATGAGCATTTGTAGCCACGTAACAATTGAATAATGCCAACAACAAATGTTTCAGTGTTGACACTCATTTTCTACGATGATGGTACTATCATTTTTCATGTGCCAAACGCTATATATCAATTATGCGGCTTTCCACAACCACAAAGAACTTACCATCAACATGACATGACGGCCAAGTTTTTTAATCTTCCTAGTAAACTTTGGATGATAATTTGACCAAAATAAAAATATTTGATGATAAAGTTGAATATCGCTATCAATTGAGTCGTTGAAGAACAATAACCAGTTTGTTATAGATTAAAAAAAATATTTTTTAAGAGAAAACATTACTACCAATATGTATTATAAAAAATAATATTTATAAAAATTTACTCAAAATCAGTATAACCTGTTTTAAATTAGTTTGTTATAAATTAAAAGAGTAATTCTTCTATTTGAAATAGCTTCTTATTTCACTGTTCTAAAGATAACTTATATATTTGTTATTAGCGATTTAAAGTAATAAAAATACATATTTTTTAAAAATATATCTTTTGAAATTTATTTTATGAAAAACTATTTGAAATAGCTTCTTATTTCACATGTTTTTTGAAATTTATTATCCAAAAAAAGTCGTAGCAAAATAAAGTAAGGGTTTGTCTAACATGTGCAATATTGCACATGTTAAGATATCTAAAAGTAGTAATTTTTCATTGAAAACAATAATTATTTATTAAAAAACTACATATTTAATATAAAATATACAAGTTTCAAATCAAAGTTACCCCATTAAACTTCTTAACATGTGCAAATTTACACATGATAGAAAATCCCATAAAGTAATACTTAAAATGATTTAAACCTTTTTTTAGTGACTAATACATGAACATTGGTCCTAAAATACTACAATGAGAATTCAAGTCACTATTCTACCACACAAAAAGAATTAAAGTCACATTTTTTAACTATCCAACGACTGTGATTGATTGTCAATATAAAAGATCTTTACGTTAACGATGTATATTAATTAAATTAAATTAAATCATATATAATCACATTTGTGTGACAGATGATTAATAAAACTTATATCTCAGAGTTTTGATATATAAGCAATTGATGGTTGGAAGGATGCTGTTATGGGTGGCCGTAGGCCATTCAAACACTGTTTTTATCTTTGGTTAAACACAAAAACCATTTTTAGCTTGAAACATTATTAGTAATATATAAGCTTGGAAGTGTTTCTTAAACCTAACTGCTACTTTAGGCGCTGAGATCCTGAACCGTCTCTCCAATATGGGAAGAGGCATAGTAAACAAAGAGACCAGAGAGAGAAGGTTCAAATGCTGGCATTTACTTTGTTGTTTTACTTAACAGGTTGAATATATCAAATGTTGATTGAGTGCATGTAAACCTAGCTATTGGATTTGTGACCATGCATAAAGGTTATTTGAGTCTTACCAACCAGCGCCCGCATTGCAATGATTAAGGATTCTACAAATAAAATTTGTCTTAAAAATATAATACTTTTGATCAAGTAACGATTACACACATTTTTCATGAAAACTTACTTATTTTAATGTTTACGTCTCTATCATCATATATTTAGATGTGTGCATCTACGCGGCACAAATTGAAACGCAAATTTTGATGTTTTTCTTCCTATTGAATACTTCTGAACAATGTTATGGAGTTAAAAATTTAGCCTCCTTTTCAAGTGTGTGGTGAACCACTAAAAAGTGATCCACTGCAAACGCAGTTGTTTGTTGTGTCGCACAATAAACACCGACTATAAACATCATGAATTAATCTCCCAGGATTTATATGAAAGAATGCTAGTTGCCTCCCTTGAAATAGAAGAAATGAGAAGGAATATAAATAATAGTGTTCAAGCAAACGAGAATATACCACACTAAATTAACAGCCAGGACTGATAATAAAAAAAAACCTGTCATTGTGTTTAAAGCAAACGAGAATATGTAATGCATGCACCAGCAGAAATAGGCATTTGTCATCGTATGCCCTTCTATTTACCACTTCCAAGTTTCCAATATCTTGCTCATACATGACAAGGGTACCCATAAATAATGTGTATAAATGAACAAAGGTAATGCTAGAAACTGTACACTAATGATTTTGCTACATTGGACAGAGATGAACTACAATATGTGAGGCAACTGTCACGAAACACTAAATTACGTAATTTCAAAACTGGATATTCATGACAGATACAAATATACAATTGCTTATATGAGTGGTATACATGGGGGTATTTGTTGATGGATTGAATCTGGACTGGTACAGTGCTTGCACACTGCGCTTTATCTGCCTTATCTGTCTCACACGAAGTGAATTCACCTCTGAGAACGGACCTACATTTGGTGCTAATTTGTATGCTAGGACCAGGTGTTCATGCTTAAATATGTGAAGAAAGAGAACCAATAGGGGGATCTCTTTGGAGTCATATAAGAACTAGAATGACTTCATGGAGATTTCCTGGTTCAAAGACAAAACCAGAATATCAAAATATTCACCAGTTGAGAACGCTTTTCAGAATAAACTCAAGAATCACTCCAACTATCTTCATCATCTTCATCACTTCCAGCCAAAGCCTATTTCCATAATCAAGGTTAGTTGACCCAGAAGAAAAAGGATATGGCAAATCAAGAGTGGTAATAAAAATGAAGTCAACAGAGAGAGGAGAGACCTGGCGAATTGAATTAGCTTTCTCCAAGATGGCAGCAAGCTTCATATTTGTTTTTGGACCTTGAATCCTAGGTCGTGTAGCCACAGCAGGCTTCAAGTTGAAAGACTGCAAGAGCCAAAAAGTAATTTTGAATACAAGATTCCTTTGAAAATAATAAGGGTAAAATAAGTATCGAGAAACAAGTTGCAAGTTCAAACCTTTGTTCTTATCTGTTCTAACCATGAATCTCTTTCATCTACCTTTGGTTCTATTTGAGGCATAACCCGCTCAGTAGCCCTCTTAAGCTGCGGTGGTTCAAAGGCAAAGTATTATGCAAGAATTAATACATCAAAAAGTGATTCTGAGTCATATAAGAACTAGAAACTGACTTACCATGCTTTTGTCGTGAGCAGCAACAGCATCAATTAGAGGATTCCGAGGACGAGGAATCTTATGCTTTGACTTTACATTTATCCTTTCACTCTCAAACTCTGATGTTTGAGCAGATGGGTCCAAGGATGACATTCCCCCCTCAAAGGGCTGGAATGTCTGATTGAGCTCCACACTTTCCATGTTTGGTGGCAACATGAGCGAAATACCCAATTGTCTCTGTTCCCCTTCTACATTACTTACAGAATGATTAGGTGTTTTAACTTCGGAACTAGTCTCTGTCAGTAACTGACTTGGAGATTGAGTTATTTTTTCTTGTGGAGAGATAGAATCATGTTCAGAAACAGCAGATTCAGCGGATAGTATAGGAGGGCATGGGTTAGAACTTTGTACCATTTCTTCCTCAGAAGTGACAATGTCACTGTGTGGAGGCTTGTCAATAGATATAACATTACTCATAGACTGTGGAAGTGTTGTATCATCTGAACTAGTCTCTGTCATTACTTGACTAGGAGATTGAGTCACATTTTCTATAGGAGTGATGGAATCCTGTCCAGAATTAGCACATTCGGCAGGTGGTATTGGAAGGAATGGGCTTGAATTATGTAACATTTCTCCCTCAGAAGCAATAACGTGACTGTTTGGAGGCCCGTCCCTAGACACTACGTTATGTATAGGCTGCTCGGGTGTTTTATCATCTGCACTAGTCTCTGTCTTTAATTGAGTTGGATGTTGAAATGGTTCCACTTGTGGAGGGGTGGAATCATCTCCGGAGACAGTATATGCAGCAGGTAGTATTGGTGCATATGGTTTTGAAGGCTGTACCATTTCTCCCTCAGAAGCAACAATGTAACCATGTGGTGGATGCATGCTCGTGGCTACCATGGGCAGCGTTAGGAAGGGGTTCTGAATTTGGTTTCTGTCCACCACGAGGTAATTATACTGAGCATTTGCTTCATTAACCATGAGAGGAAACTGAAAAGGTAAAGCAACTGGATGCCCTGAAACACCCACAGCAGAAGAATGTCGGAGCATATCACTTTCCAAAGGCATGACAGGTGAAAATGGATTCTGATAAAATAAAGTCTCTCCATCAGAAGCCGGCAAACCAAATTGAGACTTCTTATCAGGCATAATTGGCTGCATTGATTGGACTGAAGCCTGATGCACTTCTAAATCATCTCTATGCGAATCTATGGAAGTATGTTGAACCTTGCCCATTCTCCATTGCATCGGAGGTAGAGGGGGCATAGGTGGCATCTCATCAAGCTTGTTTTCAGTTTCCTTGGGAGAGAGGTCGGGGAGAAGAGACTTCAATGGATCCATGGCATACTGTGTAGAGTTGATCTCCAAGCCAGATGACCGTGGTGAAGAATGAACTGATGATGATTCATCTGCAGGGATTTCTGAAACAGATTCAGAAGGAGCATGAGTGCCTTCTTGCTTCAATCGATATATCTGCTGAGATTGAGATTTCTCAGAGGCAAAGTTTTCCTCGTATTTGAGAGGAAACTCTCCATCCTTTTCACCAAGTTGAGATTGCAAATGGGGCTCTAAATAAGTTTCAGACTCGAACTGGTTATAAGGTTGTGATGAAAAACTATTTCTGTCATTCTGTAAAAGATCATTCTGGCCATAACTGGTAGATTCTGACTGCCGGGTGTCAAACCCAGAAAATTCAGGCACCATTTTCACATCATCTATAAAGCCAGTCTGTTGGATTTTCACCCTAGGAGATGACTTTTCAATGTTATGTTCCAAATCTGGAAGATCACAGGGCACCGATTTGTTAAGGTTCATTTGTACATCCGCAGAAACAATTTTAGGATGAACTGCAACCTTCTTTCCCTCTAGCACGGTCGAAGATTCTCTAGCAACTGCCTCATGGACTTCCGTCTCTATCTCATTTGAATTTGCAAAAGCAGAAAGAGATTCTTCTGATTTTGTAAGATTACTCACTGGAGGATGTATGATATCAAATGATGTTGTATCTGATGATGGTACCAATTGATTCTTCCTCGTCTCAGTATTTGAGTCCATGAAAATTTGAGTCAATTCCATTTCATTGGATTTTATCTGATAAGAATCTGAAGGACCCGGGACCAGTTCTTGCTGATTTGAAAGGCTCCTTGATGGAGAACAAATCATACCTGAAGCAGGACAAGCAATGATACCCGCTTCATTTTCAGCGCTATCAACAGAAGGACCAGGTTGACCTTTTGACTCAGCAATTTCACTGATATCACCATTTATCTTCATATGATTACGAGGAGACGATGGATTTTTAAAATGATCATCACCTTCATCTTGATCAACACTGCTTCTGGATCCAGTTATTTCATCACCATGCACCACTTCAAGACCTGAATTCAAGTCTGGTTCTTCGATGGATGGACAAAGGGAATCTTCTGGTGAACCATTAGAAACATGTAACAAATCATGAGAATGAATACGTGGGTCATCATCAACCAAGTTGTCCAATGAAATTTTATCAGAAGAGTCCACCGGGCAAGTATCATCTTTTATTAGGAAGGGAGAAGAAGGTTTGGAAACAACAGATTCAACGAGACCTGCTCTGTCTGCATCATTGTCAGAAACAGTTTCATCGGACTGAGTCGCTCTAGGTAGCATCACTGGTTTGGTAGGTTCAAGATCAGAACACGACATCTTTCCTGAAGTCAACAGATCCAAATATGTTTTCCCAGAGTCAGAAGCCTCTTCTTCATGAACACGTACATCATCATGCATGACAAACTTCCTACTATCTGTATTTTGAAACTCAACAATTTCGGGAAGCTGGTTGGATGGCGTCCCTTCAATTTCCGATTCATTATATTTAGAAGTTGTGAATAAAATAGGTTCTGATTGTATATTTTCAACAACAGTGCTCAATGAATCAGAATGAGGGAAATAAGATTTATCTTTCTTGGAAGAAATATTTACATCTGACGTAGAGGAGTTTCTAGTAGATTGAGAATCTGAAAAGTGAGTTTGCAGTTCCACGTGCTCATCTTCATCTCCTCTGAATGAGCTATTATTGTCTGATGTCGAGGAGGTTCCAGTTGAATGAGAATCTGATAACCGAGCTTTCACTTCAATATCTTCCTCATTTCTCTCTTGTTTGAATGGGCTATTATCGTCAGATGTTGAGGAGTCTGCAAATGATTGAGAATCTGAAAATCGAGCTTGTAATTGACGTCCTTTATTATTGGTATCTGTTACCTTTTGATTTTTCAAGAAGCTTTTCTTAGGTTTATACTCATCGTCTGTTTCCAATTCTGACTCCATGGTAGTTAAAGCATCCATGTAGTTGTCAACCTCACTAGTCACATCATCAGAATGATACCTATTTAAGCTGTTTTCAATTTTCTTTTGTTCATTGATTACCAATTCTGTTTCATCGGACACCTTGACATCACTAAAAGACATTTCATCTGTTACAGCCGCTGAGATTTGTTCTTTCACCATCACAAAATCACTATTTGTCTCACCAACCCCTTCTGGAAATTGGTTTATATCAAATTCCTGCTCATTAGGGGATGAACAGGTGTTTTCATTTCTTCCAGTCGACTTTCTCAAAGGACTAAAGCTACTGATTTCAAGAATTTTAATCCCTGCTTCACCAGTATCATCTGATGTCGGTTTCACAGGAAGTGGAAAGATTGAAGTTTCGCAAATCATTTTATAATCAGGTGAGGGCGTTTCTAGAAATTTCTCCATGTAACTTTTCCCAGATTTTCCTTCAATGGAAGGTCCGTTCAATTGTCTTTTCTTTAACTTAACTAGGCGTGCAGGATTACTATAACCATTCTCAATACGTTCCTCAAGAAGCAGCTGATGTAATCTGCAACGGTGTAAATAAAATTGAGACACCAGTTAACAATTTAAAGATCTAACCAATTGAATATAAATGCACCACAACAAAATGATTGGAGCTTACTTTGAATGAGTTGGTACAGCATTTGGAGCTTCACCGTCCCTTATCCGTCCTCCTTTCTTCTGCTGGAAATAAAAAACATAATTATATAATCAAACTTGCAAAAATATACAATTTTACATTGCATAGAATTGTTTACAGAAGAAGAGATTACGGGGGTATTGCAACCCTATAATGAACATGAAAAAGCAGCATCAAACACTTGTCTGCTTGTAGCACATATGGTCATATATGTATGTATTAGAGGCACTGTAATAAATCATGCAATTTCTATTATAATTTGCAAATTTTCACCAAGATCCCAGCCAATAACACACAACATAAAGCTCGTTAGGATCACACATTTACAACAGATCTCTGGTAGGAAACAATATAAAAATTGGTAGAGTGGAAAACTTTGTACCTTGACTTTACGAATTCTTTTTTCCCTGTGGACTTGTACTGTGGCTCTTACAGATGAAGCCGACTCCGCTTTAAAGAATGATGGATCAGTATAACGCTTCAGACATGCCCCAGCCCCAGCCACATCAAACCTTTAAAGATGACAAGCCAAAAAGAAAATTTTCAAACATCTATTACAAAATAATCATTTTCTATTTATGTTGAAGTCGTATAAATCTGATGAATCAGGCCAACATACTTATCCAGAAGGAACAGTCTAGGGGGACCACGGCATTCTTCGTATGAATCCATTATTAATCGAGGTAAGTTTCCACTAGAAACGAGATTTTGTTCAGACTGAATAATGCGATGCCAATCAATCCCTGCATTGCATTAAGAAAGAATGTTTAAACTAGAAAAGTCACCATTACACTTAAAGGCTACAACTTAAACCAAAATTATACCATTTTACAAGATAAAGGGTATTCAAATCATGATGGCAAACACCAATAACATACAGTATAACTCTGCAAGAGTAATCTAACCTCCATTAGTAAAAAATGATGAATGATGAGTTTGAGAGAAAAAGGCCTTTTCAAGTGAAGGAACTTCAGCCTCAAGCTGTTTAACACGAGCCGTAAGACTGTGGCCTCTTGCTGCAGTAGCCATTACTTCTTCATGTAAATCATGGAAGATCTCGGCAGCAAACCTAACCAAAATGAGAAGATAAATGCAGGGAACTTTATAAATCGTCTAAAACTAAGAAAAAGACTAAGAAAGAAAAGTAGGAAAGAAGAGAATCAGAGAAAAAATAGTTACTACAATGTCCAAAGAATGGTTTTTCCATCTATATAATCATATCTATACTGACCCTCGTAACTACTCTAACCATCCCCCTCACCCTGGAATACCAAGTATCCAGTTACCACTCTGCAATACATCCTCATAGGTCCCTACGTCTCCTAGATTAAACTTCAAATACTGAAACTTCTTGGTACCTAGCAGTACTTAACAGCACCTAATGATGATAAAAGTTTATAATTTAAAAAGACAAAACTCAGGGACAGGTGAAAATTGTTGGCGCTAAAAATGTAAGGAAACAACTTCAGGGGAACTCTGCCAATTAGAACTAACTTCTTAGTAACAAACTAAATGATACAGAATGCCACAAATATCACAATTCTGGCAAGATGCGTTCTTTTTTCGGCTCAGGATTACTTGAACTGAATTCACTAGATTAAGTGATAAAGGGCTAGCTCAGCTAATTGTTGTGGATGTTGTGCATAAAAGATCCTAAGATTAATCCTTAATAGCCTAAATACACACTCCAATACAAAAATCACACCAAGCAACTAATTTAACATTATCCAATTATAAAATGGTCCACTGAATTGCATTATCTCTTTTCCATTTCAGCAAATACTCAAAAACATTAAACAAAAACACACTTTTCCAACAGTCTACTTTTCAAATTGATGAAAGTATTGCCTAAACCAGTGTTATCAATCACTAATTGCCAAAAATAGCAGTTTGTTCAAATTTCGCCAAGTAACAATGCTATAGCATTGCTATAGCCGTAATTCGACAATATTTAGTACAATTTGGCAGAGTTTGTTACTAAGCGCAATCTGTTCAAATTCCACTAGACTATAGCGCAATTACAGCCTCTATTTAATAATACTGGCCTAACCCTATCAGGATCCTTGTTATCTCAACATTTAAAGTCAAGTCAATGACCGGTCAATCAAATCCAGACCAATCCAATCTGCATAATATGCGATTTTTTCAAATTCCACTACGCTATAGCACTGTTATAGCCACTATTTAACACCACTTCCCTAAACCTATAAGGAATTTTGCAATCTCAATATTTAAAGTCAAGTCAACGATCAGTCAACCAAATCCAAACCAATCCAATCTATGCACTAAAACCACTCATTTTCTTCATTTAATTTGATTTTTTCCCTTCAAAACAAATAAAATTCAAAATTTAACAACAAGCAACAAAAATAGAAACAAAATTAATATTTTTTTTGAATGGAAACAAAATTCTTAATAACAAATTAACAGTCATCCACTAAATTCACCATCTTTATATTCCTCCAATTCATAATTCAACCAAACAGTTACTAAATCAAGCAACAGAAAAATCCAAATTAAACTCACTCCATCAAAAACCTCAACGATTCTACTATCCTTTTACAAATTCATCACTAATTCAACTAAAAAAAAAATCAGATTAACCACGAAATTGCTCAAAAAAACTTCAAATCAGAATCAGAATCAACGAAATTAAAGAACAAGAGATAAAGAAAACTAACTCCGCAAGGTCACCGAGCTGACGCAAAAGTCCAACAAGACCAGCCATAGCAACAGCTTCAAGAAGAGCTTCAGGATCATCTTTATCAGCAGCACGATACAGTTCAGGATCCGCTAAACTGTACTCGTTTCGTATAAGATACTTCGATATCGGCATTTTTCTTCTCCGAGACGAATTCAGCAATTCACAAACCCTAGAATTTGTGATACGATCTTGTTTCTTCGTCTTCTTCCGGTGACTTTTGCTCCACCGTGTTCCACCATGGAAGAGAGAGAAAGAAAATGTATAATAATAAATGTACAGAGAGAGAAAGTGTGGTATTTATTATTATTTTTTAAAATTAATTATTAGTACTATTATAGTATTTATTATTTTAGAAATGAAATGAATGTGTATACGGTGGTGGTCGGTGTGTGGGAGAGTCACATTATGACAGACGTGAAGAGAGTGACGGATGCGGGACACGGATTCAAGTAACTGTGGAAACTGAAAAGTCCATTTTGTCCAAGATCTTTGTACATTTTGTAGGTTACGTATCACGGCGATCTGTATGTCAGATATACGACTCATTCATCCTGATTCTGACATATTCATTTTAATGTACGTAGACATGAGAGTTCTTACAAATGCAAAATCTTTTAATTTAAAATTTATCTTTTTATCATTTGTTATATGCAAAATAAAAAATGTATGTTAGTTTTTAGTCTGCTATGCCGAAAAACAACATTTTGGTAATTTTTCAAAAGTTCACATTTGACCCCAAGGGTATTGTTTTGTGATTTTTACCTATTCTCACGTCAATGGTTCAACTCTCCTCTCAGCGCCTCCATTTTTAACAAAGTATGGTGGATGGGATTCAAACCTGAGACTTGTCTTAGCCATTTTGCTGTAGTGCTTTTTTTGTTTCATTTTCGCATTACTAATATATATCGTTTTATATATCAAATATACACTAAATAGTTTCTTTTATAATTTTGCCACACCAAACCATGATGTCTAAATCCGCCCCTGCATATATATCAGAAACGCGCAAGAGAAATTTGAGATTATCAAAGATCAAAATACGAATACAACTACATGGGTCATGCATGTAAACTTAAGTTAGTTAGTTTTCTCTTTCAATTTTTTTTTTGGTTTAAAAAATTTAGTTTGTTTGTTTCTACTATCAACGGGAGATTCATTCAACAAGCTTGGAGTTCATTTTGAGTAGTGCATAAGTTTTTCTCTCATTAAGAGGGTATGCGACGCTTCATTTTCAGCTGGTAGCTCTTTATTTTGCGGCGTGATCCATTGTCATAGTCCAATATGAGCATTTTCCCTTAAAACGTTCATTCTTCAAATCAATCTAGTTTGGTTAGTGGTATTGGAAATATGGAACACAATTCAATTGCTTTACTGTCCAATTTTACCGAGTCTTGACTAAGTTTGATGTATTCAAGACTCATGTATTCACCAATAGAATTAAGAAAGAATTGGCCGACTCTTGTTTGATTATTCGCGCTAACCTACCATTTGTTGAGGGAAAATCGTCTATGTTCATATCACACTTTGCCAATAATAACTAAGATTATGGTTATTTTTAGGTGTAAACAAGAAGATTAAAATTGAAATCATTAAATATTTTGACAATAAACTGCAAAAATGAGAATTCAAATAACATAAACTATATTGCATTATGAACTGCACTCGTTGACAATCATGTTCACAAGTTTTATTGATTTACACAAAATTATTAGAAATTGTATCTTCCAAAGTCATGTTCTAGTGCATTTTTATTTATTTTAACCACAATAATACAATGAAACTTATTAGTGAAAACAACAGCAAGTCGTCTTCATAAGACGAGCATAGCATTGTCCTCTTTGAAATCCCTTGGCGCGACAATCTTTATCGCAAGATGGAATGCAAGGTACTGTACATTTTCCTCCCGGAGGAACCACCAAACTGGTAACGAATCCTGAATCATTCAAAAATCATAATTAAGATGCACATGTTGTCGATTCCTTTTAAAAGAAAATGATTTCAATCCAATATTATTTGGACCCATGCATTGCTTAAAGCACCTAGTATTTCTTAGATAAGTAAACTATTATTGTTTTTTTTTTTTTGTAAAAATCTTAGAAAACAAAATACAACTTCATAAATGAGTTGTTGAGTTTTACTGATTCAATAAGCTTGGATTTTATTTTCTTCCTCCTTTTGAATATGAAGGCACCAACACAATAAAATATTCAATAAAAAAATTACAAATAGATTAGTAAATTGTATTTCCAAAATGTAATTTAAAATGTATAACTAATTTTTACCCTTACCTGAATTGATGATCAGAAAAATGCAAAAAACTCCCAGAAGATAATATTGATTGGTGTGATTGACCATTTTGAAGGATTTCAACTTGTAGTTTAATTCTTGTAAAGAGCAGGACTAACATCACTTCCATTAAATAGACATCGAAAATGTGTTAATAATATTGAAAATATTATTATTTGTTCTTTGTGAAACATTACTTTTGATTATAATATATTATTATCAATATGAAAGCATTAATTAGAGATCATATTCAAAAATTAAATAATCAATAGAATATATTTTATAACTACAAAATGACACTCTTTTTGAAAAATAAAGTGGAAAAGGGATGTAAAATCATTCTATATCAATCTGTTGATAATTTATAGTTCACTTTTATGTACTAAATTTAATAAGAAGTTCATCTCAAATTTTTGGTCTCTATCATATAGATGCATTATTACGAGGGACTGACATCTCAACTATGTCGGTACTCCACAATTGCAACACACTTCTAAATATCATTAAAAAAAATAAAAAATACTAAGTTGAGGGACCAAACAAAAATAAGAGAAATGACACTTTGATAACCCAAATCTATCTCTAAAATAAATATAAGGTTTCAATTTATATTGATATTTTTTAGAACTAAACATTATGATTCAACATACTTAAACATTTTTAATTTATAAAAAACCCCAAAATGTATAATTTTATACATAATTACTATTGATTTTCAAATAAATAAAATAAATAAATTATTAAAAAAAATAAAAAAATATATATTTAGATATAAATTTATTTAAAACATGTACTCATTATAGATTTTAAATGTATCGATTAAAAATGTAAGTATGAATCTACCTAATCATAAAAATATATATTTAGATATAAATTTATTTAAAACATGTACTCATTATAGTATCAATTAAAAATGTAAGTATGAATATACCTAATCTCTTCTCTTATTATTAAAGCTTAACCCCTCAAGCATCCCCAACCCTAATTTTAACCTAAATTTTTTCCTCCCTTTCCAACGCAATAAATTCTCACATTTGATCTTCTCAATCCTTTGTCACGCAATAAATGCTTTTAAACCATTATAATTAGGTTTGACCTTCTCATTTAAAGGAGAATTAATTGCTCGTAAACGCATTAAAGAAGATTAACTTGATTTTCCCCCTACCTTTGTCGCGCATTTAATGCTCAAATTTGACTTTCTCATCCCTTTGTCACGCATTAAATGTTCAAATATCTTATTATCTCTTATTATTAAAGCTTAACCCCTTAAACATCCTGCAGCCCTAATTTTAACCAAAATTTTCCCTCCATTTCCTACGCAATAAATTCTTATATTTGATCTTCTCAATCCTTTGTCACGCAATAAATGCTTTTAAACCATTATAATTAGGTTTGACCTTCTTATTTAAAGGAGAATTAATTGCTCGTAAACGCTTTAAAGAAGATTACCTTGATTTTCCCCCTACCTTTGCCACACATTTAATGCTCAAATTTGACTTTCTCTTCCTTTTGTCATTCATTAAATGTTCAAATATCTTATTATCTCTTATTATTAAAGCTTAACCCTTCAACCATCCTGCAACCCAAATTTTAACCAAAAATCTTCCCTCCATTTCCTACGCAATAAATTCTCACATTTGATTTTCTCAATCCTTTGTCACGCAATAAATGCTTTTAAATCACTATAATTAGGTCTGACCATTTCATTTAAAGGAGAATTAATTGCTCCTAAACGCATTAAACGAGATTACCCTTATTTTTTCCTTATCATTGTCACGCATTTAATGCTCACATCTGACTTTCTTATATATAAGTTGTTTCACAAAATAGACTCAAATTGATATGTGGTGTGTTGGTTCATGGTTGTTGGATATGACCTTAGGAACAACGGTTCGGCAAAGAACTGCGAAGGGTTTGAACTCACGACCTAATAATGCAAAGGACTGCAATTTCCACTGCAACACAAGCAAAACATCTGATAATAGCTGTGTAATATAGTATTAATACCATATATGTGGGGAGCCATGGCTACCATGGGCTCCCAAGAAGATCCGCCACTGAACAAGAAGATTAAAAATCATTGAAATATTTTGTCAATAAACTGTAAAATGAGAGTTCAAATTACATAAACTATATTGTACTATGAATTGCACTCGTTGACAATCATGTTCATAGATTTTATTGATACACACGACATTATTAGAAATTGTATCTTCCAAAGTCAAGGTCAAGTGCATTTTTATTTATTTTGACCACAATAATACAATGGAATTTATTAATGAAAACAACAGCAAGTCGTCTTTTCAAGACGAGTATAGCATTGTCCTCTTTGAAACCCCTTGGCACGACAATCCTTATCGCAAGTTGCAATGCAAGGTACTGTACATTTTCCTCCCGGAGGTACCACCAAACTACTAATGAATCCTGAATCATACAAAAATCATAATTAAGATGGACACATTGTCGATTCCTTTTAAAAGAAAATGACTTCAGTACAATGTTATTTTGACCGATGAATTGCTTAAACCACCTAGCCTGTTTTAGATTTAGATAAACAAACTATTATTTTATTTTTTTTGGGAAAAAACTATTATTGTTGTTTTGTAAAAATTTCACAAAAAATAAAAAATAAGCTCATAAAAGAGTTGCTGAGTTTTACTAATTTAATAAGCTTGGATTTTTTTTTTTAGATTATGAATGCACCAACACAATAAAACATTTAATAAAATTACAACTAGATTAGTAAATTGTATTTCCAAAATTCAATTCAAAATGTGTAACTAATTTTTACCCTTACCTGAATTGATGACCAGAAAAACGCAAAAAACTCCCAAAAGATAAGATTGATTGGTGTGATTGGCCATCTTGTAGGATTTCAACTTGTATTTTAATTATTGTAAACAACAAGGCTAACATCACTTTCATTAAGTAGACATAAAAAATGTGTTAATAACATTGAAAATATTATTATTTGTGTTTTGTAATTTATGAAACATCACTGTTTGATTATAATATATTATTATCAATATGAAAACATTAATTAGAGTTCACTTTTTGAAAAACAAAGTGGAAAAGGGATGTAAAATCATTCTATATCAATCTGTTGATAATTTATAATTCACTTTTAACTTTCAATCGTGATAAAAAATTATTATATTTGTTTTGTATATATTCTTTTTTATTTTTTATTTTTTATTTTATCAGGTTTTATCCCACCGTTTTCATGATAAAAATTATTATATTTGTTTATTTTTTAAGCTTTGATTTAGTCCCCCAACACATTTATCTTTATTCTAATTTTTAATAATACTTTACTTTGAGGTGGTGCTTTAAGTGATAAGGGAAAAAAGTGTCAACTTGTGGGAAGAGAGATAACATACTTTACAAACATTTTACCTCCTTAAATTTATATGACATAGTGATCTACCAATTCTACATCTTAAGGCAATAGATGTAGGAAAGGCTAAACACTTCAAATGAGAGGGAGCACATCCCTTCATGATGAGATAAATAGAAACTCTTGAATCAGTTTCAATTGCATCTAATATGGATATGTTATTATGTTAACCCAAGATCAGTCAAGACCCTCTCTATATATTAATCTTTTTATTTCTTTCATTTGGAGAGATAAAGACACAAAAAATTTAAAAATAATTAATAGTAGTGTGACTCATTTAATGATAGAACTCACTATATAATTTTTTGTATCTATATCTCACTAAATGACATTATCCATTTATTTTTAGCAAATGGAGATGATCTTAACTCTTCCAAGATACACCGTTGATGTAATTTTCAAACACTTGAATTCGTTGTTGCATCTGTTAATCACAAAATATACTAATATCTCAAACAATATTGGGGCTTAGTCACAAACTTGATTGCTTGCTTTAAATTGTTTTACAGCTCTGCCTCAATGGTGTAGTACTTGTTCTTGCTTTGTCATTTATAGGATAAGACAACCCTCCAAATATTTGAGTATGCTCACAAAGAGAATCATCACCCAATTTTTTTTTGTGGTGTCTGAGATTCGAACCTCATATCTTGCATATAATATGCATTATCACTACCAAATGAGTTAAGCTCACTAGTACCCAAAAAAATATTCTTAGTTCTTGGTATTCTCAAAAACTTATATTTTCGTGAATAGTTACTCTAGAACATGCATTACACACCTAATTTTAGGGTGTAGTTCAAAAGGTTGTGCATTACGACTAGACATGATATCCCAATATAGTGAATGTTCTAGAAGTTCAGCCAAACTTTAGTAGGATGCAACCAAACTTTCACATTTACACATGAGTCTATCAAGAGTATTTATGTAGCTATGTACCCTCACTCCTTATGGAGCATATAGTTCATTAAGAAATTAATTCAACTTTTCTTTACACTACATGGTATCATGCTCAAAACATAAACGAGACTTCAAATTTATTTATTCTTAGCATGACTCGCATCTATATATAAATTTCTATCATCCTTTGGACTTATTTCTTGGGATCTACATCTATAGGTTGGGTCACCCTCATGTGAGAACATTACTATTGGCACTAATCTCATTCTTTGAGGTTTTTCAAAACCTTCCTTCTTGCTAATCATTTCGTCAAACGATCGATCAATCTTTCTCTCTTTTTTCGTCAAAGAATTGGTCAATTTTCTTCTGGATGATCCTTTTATTTATTTTATAATAGCCGCGACATTATTATATTAGATCATTACGACCATAATTCAGTTTTCATAATTAGGAATATCTAAAATGTTGTTCTAATCAACACCACTGTGAATTATTAGTATAAAGAAAAACTTTTGATAATAATTAATACTTTGTATTTGAATGACACTTGTAATATTTCCATAAAAAAAGTCAAATGTTCCTTATTAATTTTTCATCCTCTATTATGAATATATGTATTGTGATTAGACAAATCAGGTAATCTAGTTGATCCATCCAAATGGTTAATACTTTTGAGTGCAACTAAACAAATTTGGAAGTTTTGTTTGATGTGGTAACTTTCTAGTATCCAAAGAAGCTAGTTTTAAGTAGTGAATTTGATTGAACGAAATCATTGAAATATTTTCACAATAATATATAAACTATATCTTATTTTGAATTACACCCGTTGATATTAATAATGTTCATTGTTTTTATTGATTTATAGAAAATTCATACAAATTATCCAAATCTAAGGTCATGAGCTTTTTTATTTATTTTGATTGCATTGATACAATAGAACTTATTAGGGAAGACAACAACAAGCCGTCTGCAAATTATGGCTAAAGCATTGTCCACCTTGCTTAAATCCCTTGGCGTGACAATCTTCATTGCAAGTTGCAGTGCAAGGCACTGAAATACATTTTCCTCCTGGAGGTACCGATACACCAGCAACGAATCCTGAATAAATTCAAAGTCAAAATTATATATTATGCATGTATCATTACTTCCTTTTTTTTTAAATAATTCCAATACAATGATATTTGACTCATGCATTGACTAAATTACCACCTAGTATGTTTCACGAAAAAAAAATTTGATTATTGAATTTTGTAAAACATTCATAAAAGAGTTTTTGAAGAATACAAATTCAATAAACCAGTCTTTTTTAATATGGAGACTATGAACACAATATAACATTCAATAACAAATTTTAATTGGAGTAGTAGATTATATATTGAAAATGCAATTCAGAGTGTAATACTAATTTTTTCCTTACCTGAACTGATGATCAAAAAAATGCAGAAAATACCAAATAGATGAGATTGATTGGTGTGAAATGCCATTTTGTACAATTTCACCTTATATATGTTATTTCTTGTAATATGTTAAACTAACATCACTTCTATTATATAGACAACGAAAGTGTATTAAAAATATTTTTATTTTTACTTTATTGAATATTAATTAAATGATATGTATATATTTTTATTCTTTTTTTTATTTAAATGATATATATTTTTATATATATATATATATATATATATATATATATTGATTATACTATTATTATCAATATGAAAGCATTAATAATAGGTCAAATTCAAAAAGTTAAAGTAATTAATACAATAAATTTTATAAATATAAAATGATAGTTGTCACGTCATTTTTGGGAGATCAATTGCTATTTGATTAGCTTTTGACTCACTTTTTATTTCACGTCTGAACTTTTAAATTTTTAAGAAAAGTGGAAAAAAGTTCAAATTACCCATATTTGAAAAGATTTAGGGTTCGGGGGTTAGTTACGTAAAGGGGTATTAGCACCCTTTATGTCCATAGTACTATAGGAGAACTTCTTGATTTTATTTAATTTTTGTGCTATAAACTTGTTTCTTTTTGAAAAATGGAATTAAAGTGATAAAAGAAAAGAAAGAAGCCTATTACCTAATTTTTTTTATTGATTTGAAAGAACAAGGTTCATTGCCTACGTACCCGTGATGGATCAAAATCTCGTAGTTCGGGGTAAAAATTGCCGTTTGATTGGTTTTGTATTTTTTATTAGTTTTGAAAATGTTTTAAAGTGAAAAGCCAAATGACAAAATAAGCTTGTTTGTATTTTTTAATATTGAAAGAAAAGACTTAAAGTAGAATTAATTTGATTGAAGTTTGATTAAGAAAATAAAAATAAGAGGGATCACTTGATTTGAGAGTCAAGGTTTATTTATGAAAATATTTTGGCTTAATTACACTTTTGGTCCTCGCGTTTTGACCAACTCACGAAAATGGTCCTGCTCTTTTAAATTGAACAAAACCGTCCTTAAATTATCATATTTTTGCAGTTTTAGTCCTACCTCCTATTTTCAACTCCAGAAACGCAGAGAAATTGCAGTTTTAGGGAAGTTTTGGACATACCCCTATACCTCAACCATGAAATAAACAAGGAATAAAACATGTGGGTACAAGAAATCCATTTTATTCAGCACATTAACCAAAAAAAGCCCTAATTTCTAAGATATGTTTCAAATTAGAGATTTTTTTGGTTAGTGTGTTGAATAAAGTAGATTCTTTGTACCCACATGTTTTATTCCTTGTTTATTTCATGATTGAGGTATATGGGTATGTCCAAAACTTCCCTAAAACTACAATTTCTCTGCGTTTCTGGAGTTGAAAATAGGAGGTAGGACTAAAACTGCAAAAAAAAAAGATAATTTAAGGACGGTTTTGTTCAATTTAAAAGAGGCAGGATCATTTTCGTGAGTTGGTTAAAACGCGAGGATCAAAAATGTAATTAAGCCAAATATTTTTGCAAGTTTATGGTTATTTGCATTAAATTATAAAACTATAACTAACGGAGCAATTATGTATTTTATGGTGATGTTGGATCACCACAAAAACCTTTAACCTAAACTAGGAGCATGAAAAATAAAACACACACACACACACACACACACACACACACTTTTACATTAAGCCTAAGATACATTTTATGGTCTGCGTGATAAAGTAAATGACAGAAAGATAAACATGCATGAATGATTTACACTAAGCCTAAATATACATTCTAAAATCTGCGAAAAATAAATATGCACGGATAAAAAAAATTGCAAGACAATAAACCTAAACTAAGATGCATGAATGATTTACATTAAACCTGATATACATTATAAATCCTTACAAAATAAAATAAATGACAAGAAATAAAAAACAACAGAGTAATATAATAAACCTAACCTAATATAATGTGAATGAAATTAATGAAATGCGGGATAAGTTAAATATGCATGCAAGAGTAAATAAATGAACAAAATGCAGGGAAGGGGGTGCAAGTAATAAAATGGGGGCGCAGTACTTAAAAGGGAGGCAGATTGGGCCTAGGGGAACAGGCAGAGGCGCATGGGCCTCAAAAGGGAGTATCTGGATCGATACAAGCCTTCTGATCAAGATCAGAAGGCTGAGGGACGAGGGTATACTGTTGTAGCGTGGTCATGCATGCACTGGAACGGGTGGGCCTATAAATATACTGCGACTGATTTTTCTTTCATTTTTTCATTTCTATTCTCTCTCTTCCTCTCCTATCTCTCTCTAATGCTATGCCCTCTCTTCTACTTGCTTCTTCTTCTCTGATGAGAAAAGTGGTGGCCAAGTGAATGCCGGTGCGGTGGCCGGCGAGTTGTCGCGGCGGCGGCGCCGCATCGGAGTTAAAAATCACTCATTTCCTTATTTATTTTTGTTCTCTCCTGCCCGTTCTTCCTTCCCGATCCCAAATCCCAACTCAAAATTCCAGAAAAACTAGACTATGGCCCTAGATCTAAAATTTTAAAGAGAAATTACCTTTTGTGAATTTCCTTGGATCCGGTTTGGTATGTTGAACGCCCAAAAGTGATTATCGCCGGTGTATGTTCGGTTTGGAATCCTTATACCATCCTTCTTTGTGATATGCAAGTCTGCTTCTTTTCGTCGATTCAGATGTTTGTGGATTCGTTTGGTCCAATATGATTTAGGTTGTTTGTGAATAATTCATGCGGTTTTGTGATGATGATTTGTTGGTTTTGAGATTGTTGGCCGATTGGGTATGTGGTGTAGATGACTAGTTTGTAACTGTTGTGATTGGAATCGAGAGATGGAATTGTTGCTAGTGTTTTCTGCAGGTTGTGTGATTTTCGGCTGTTTGTGCGTTTGATGGTGATTGTTGTTTTTTCTTTGAAAATATTTTTGCTGGGAAATTGTGTGTATCGCAGGTTCTTCTTCTTTTTGTGAATTGAAGGTTTCAAAAGTTGGTTTTAGGTGATGGTGTTGTGATGAGGCATGATGGTTTGTTGTAACTGTTCTTTTCGTATGAAATTTTGTGTTTTGCAGATGAATTGGGTCGTTGTGTATTCCCTTTCTGGATGTGTTGTGCGTGTAGATTTTTGAGATGATTACATGTTTTTTTTTTGTGCTGTGAAATTCGGCCCCCTTTCCCTGTGTATGTGCAAGTTGAATTTATAGTGAAGGATTTGAGGTTAGGGTTTGTTAAGAATGAGCAGAAAATCAGTAGATTGGGGAGGAGAAAGATGAAAACGCGTAACAGATTATGGACTGTTCTTGGATCAGGACTATTTTTGGATTTTATCAAATAATAATAATAGAAATAATAAAACTACCAAAGAGCCGCCATCTCTTGTTCTCAATTGCTTTCAAGAATTGTAAATCCAATCACTTTTGAGTGGCTGATCTCATCAATTGGTGGATTGAAATCGTCCAAAGGGTGGTGCTGGTAAATCATTTCCAATTGGTGATTTATTCAACAATTGGAATTTTATTGTACGGTTATGAAGTTTCAGAACGTTTCCATCTTAGGCACCTGCGTTGATCTTCTCGTAGTTGCGGCCATGCCCTTTGATTGGCAGGCCGAGCTGGCACCAGCCGCTCCAGCAATCACTTCAGCTATGGTGGCTTCTCCACCTCCCAAACCGGTGCAACGTATTTCTTTCGCACAAGCTCTGACAGCCGCACCAAAGACCTCCTCTAATGATAACTTGCCTAAATCTTTAATTAGAGGGGAGTCTGTTAACATCACTATTTCGCAGCAAATTTATGAAAAAGGACTGGAGATTTGTAAGCATAACCTAAGGGGTAGATTGGTCCTAAGCAAAGGAGACATGCCCTACACAACCAAGGACATTCACCTAAAGCTACAAAAACAATGGAAGACGACTGGTGAATGGAGTATGCGGCCCTTAGGGAGGGGATTTTTTGAGTTCACATTTGCCTCTGATAATGACTTGCGCATGGTGTGGGCAACAGGAACCGTAAACCTCAAGCCGGGGGTTCTAAGACTATTTGAATGGACTAAATATTTCAACATGCACAAGCAAAGGAACACTCATGCTCAAGTGTGGATTCGTTTGATGGAATTGCCACAAGAGTACTGGATGGATAAGACATTACGTGAAATTGCCAGCGTCGTGGGCACACCGCTTATTATTGACAATGCAACATCCAAGAGACTATATGGTCATTATGCTCGCATCTTAGTCGACATGGATTTTTCACGGAAGATTTTCCATGAAATTACGGTTGAAAGGGAAGGATACACTTTTAACGTCGAGGTAGCCTATGAGTGGCTCCCTAATTTTTGTTCACACTGCCAAAACATTGGCCACGACGTCACAATATGTAGATGGTTATATCCCCGTCAGGAGATTGCTGCACACAAACAGACAGTTGCACATGGAAAGAAACTGGTCCCGACACCGAAGCAAATCAGGGTCCCTATTATTGACAATCCTTCCGGCATAGGGTCTTCTCTTGCATTCGCTCGCCCTCAACATGATGTACAAATTCCTACAGCAGAGGTACAACAACTTCCACCACCGCAACCAGTTCCTACAACAAAGGTACAACACTTTCCACCACCGCAACAGACAGTTCAGGTCCCCGTTCAACAAGATATTACATTCACGGCAGACAAGAACCAAGAATCAGAACACACCAGTCCGGTTGAGAATGTCTCTGATGCTCAACATGACATTGTTAATTTGAAGGAGGAAAATTCAGATGCACAGATCGATGTAGACACAGATATAAATATTCATTTTGACGAAAATTTGGAGCAGACAAATGATTCCTCATTACCTATCCAGGCGGCCACGGTAAATACTTCTAATTTTTCTTTCAGTATGCAACTTGAAAATGTTAGAGATGAAATTGTTCGTACTGGAATTACTCATGATGTTCCAATTTTGACGTCGGTCCGAACTTTAGATGTTAGCTCTGTAGCTGCAAGTCCTAATGCAACTATAGACCCAACTTTATAGAAAGAGATGGATTTTATGAAAACTTGGCTAGATAAGGCTGCCGAAACCGACAAACCTTTCTCCCCCGTGCTCTCCAAGTCTCAAAAAAAGAAGAAGCTTAAGTCAGGTTATCAAACCCGTTCATAGGGTCCAATTCCTACCTCTAATTGAAGATTAATTTTCGGAACATTAGGGGGATCAGTAACAATGATTCCCGAATAGCATTTAGAGATATGTTATCTATTCTCATATTTACATGAGGGAAATTGTTGTGCGGACGCTTTGGCTTCTTTGGGGCATGAGTTGACTGACACTACTTGGTTTCACATTATGCCAGTTTCTTTGTCAAATTGATTTCACTAGAGATAGACATGGGCTGCCCAACTTTAGATTACTGTAGCCATTTCTGTCTTTTTTCTGTTTTGTTTTCTGCTTTGTTTTGGGGGTTTTGGCCTAGTCTCCCCTACTTTGTACAATTTTTCCCTTTTTTAATAATATTACTACGTATTAGAGAGGCGGTAGAGGATGGAAGTTGTTGTTGGGTGCCAACCTAGTTGAGATGTTTCAACTTCTCCCTGATGCCTAACCTCTTTGTTTGCCTATAAAAAAAATAGAATTAATAAAAATGAAAAAATAAACTAAAAAAGATTATGCAGACTTGGACCTTTTGGACTTATCTTAAAAATGAAGTAATTAATAAAAAATAAAAGAAATAATAACTAATAGAATTAAAATAAAAGTTAAAACATAAAAATTAAAATTACTCAATTAAAAATAGAAGATGGAAATAAAAACTGAAAAAAATAAAGAGAGAAGAGGACCCGACTCGAAACCAAAAATGAGATATTTTAAAATACCTCTCTGTCGAATTTTTCACTGAAAGGTCAGAGACTAATCCGGATGACACGTGTCATTGAAACCTTAGGTCAAAAATTGGGGTATGACAATAGTCCTTTTTTAAAAAGAAAAAGAAAAAGAAGTGGGGAATGGGATATAAAATGATATTCCTTTTTAAAAATAAGTTTATTTCAGTTTTTTTTTCTAAGCCAGGAGAGTGGACAGACATCAAGGGGAAGCAATGGCATCCCAACTAGGTTGGCACCCCGCAGAACCCCCATCCTATGTCGCCACACTCAGAGAAAAATTTTATTAAAAAAAAAGGGGGAAAAGATTACAAGAGGGGGGACTAGGCCAAACCCCTCAAAAGAAAACAAGAAACAAAAAGAAACAAAGCAAAATAAGAAACAAAAGACAGAGGAAGGAAACATCTGTCTACGGGAACCTAGATCAAGGGAACCCACTCCGGTCCAAGTAGAAATCAGTATGAAGAGTCCGAGGCAACATCGAGAACCAAACATTACCTTGTATCGAATGACCCATATTAGCCAGCAAGTCTGCACAACAATTTCCTTCCCTAAAGATGTGAGAGGAAATAACCTATATACCTTGGTTGCAAGCATTATGCCAACGATTACAGAGTAAAACCGGAACCAAAGAACGGTTTTTTAAAACCAACAGAGCACTCGTTGAAAAATGCCAAGCAAGATGAAGAATCAAGGACTCATTGATGAGCCGAGTTGGTTTAATATCAAGACCACCCGCTGCCCACGTTCTACACATAATATTCCAAGAAACAATGCACACTTTGCGAGTGCTAATGTCACTACTCCAAATGAAATTCTTTATCCAAGTGTCTAATTGATGCAGAAGACGTTTTGGCCACATATAAATATGAAAAGAATACACAAGCATACCATGAATAATGGATTTGATCAGTTGCACCCTTCCCATAATAGTGAGCATTGTACCTTTCCACGTTGCCATCTTCACCTTTATTTTATCGACAATAGATTGGAAGTAAATCCCTTTCGGTTTGCCTTTGAAAATGGGGCAGCCAAGATAAGTGAAAGGAATTGTACCGGCACTAAACCCCAACATACCCGCAATTATCTGAGAACGAGAGGACGTCATAGCCCCCGAATAAAACCGGCTTTTGCTATTATTAATAATCTGCCCAGACACCTCAGAATAATCATTAAAAATTTTAATTAAGCATCGAATATTCTGCTTAGTACCTGCACAAAATATTAGAACATCATCCGCATACAAAATGTGAGTAGGAATAGAAGTCCCACGATAGTAAAACATAGGCACAATCTTTCCCGCATAACAAGCCATAGAGATCGCCCTGCTAAGAACCTCTTCAGCAATACAAAAAAGAAGTGGGGAAAGAGGATCCCCCTGTCGGACGCCACGAGAACAAGCAAAGAAACCCACCGCCTTACCGTTCACCAAAATAGAGAGCCTAGCTGAGTGCAAAATAGCAAGGATCCAGTCGGTAAACACCAAAGATAAACCAAATTTTTTGAGCGCCGCAACCAAAAAATTCCAATCCAACGTGTCAAAGGCCTTTTGAATATCAACATTTCCACCGCATTGCCTCTTATCAATCATATTGACAGCCTCTGATGCAAGAATAATACATTCCAAAATACTCCTATCACGGATAAAACCCCGCTGCTCCGGAGAAATAATGCGCATAGTAATAATAGAGAGCCTGTCAGCTAAAATCTTTGTAACAATTTTAAATTGAAAATTCGCGAGAGCAATAGGACGAAAATCTCCCATTGCCTGCGCCCCTGTTACCTTAGGAATAAGAACCAACGTATTGGAATTTATATTAGGCGCAAGAGCACCTGTAATAAAGAACTCCTGAACCGAATGAATGACATCCATTTCAATAATATCCCAAAAGGTGTGATAAAAGTGGCCGCCAAAACCATCTGGGCCTGGAGCACCATCCCCATTCAAATCAAACACGGCATTTTTAATCTCTTCACGCAAAGGGAGCCTAAGAAGACTATGGTTATCCTCCTCCGAAACCAAACAAGGAACAGAACGATCCAGCATATCATTTTGCACACAATTATTATCAATGCTGAAAATGGATGTAAAATAGTTTAGCACATGTACCTCAATATCTGCAGGCTCAGTAATAACTGCATCCCCATTACAAAGAAAAGTGATAGGTTTGGCGGCTGCCCTGAACTTAGCAAGCCTGTGAAAATAGGAAGTGTTGCGGTCCCCGTTAATAAAGTTATGATCTCTCGCTTTCTCCTTCCATAAAATATCCTGATAATTCAAAGCCTTAGTGAGAATTAATTGAGCCTCTAGATCCTGAATATAAATAGCATCCTAGAACCCTTCAGAATCAACCAAAAGTTGGATGTGATTGACCTCCTCTAGCGTCAACCGAACCTGCCTGTCTACGTCACCAAAAATTGCGCGGTTCCAAGTCTTGAAAGCAAGCTTTAAATTTATCAATTTCAACTGTAAACGAACCATACCACTACCTCTAACATTTCTAGACCAGTTATGGTTAACCAGGCGACGACAATCCTCATGTTCAGACCAGGCTTTAAAAATTTTAAAAGGTACCACGTGCTTAACCACATTAACATCAAGAGATAGCAAGAACGGATGATGGTCAGACTGATGATGAACCAAAACACTGCAACTACTAAGCTGCCAGAAAGAAATCCAATCTTCATTACAGATACATCTATCCAAACGAAGAGCAACATTTTCCAAACCTAAACGACTGTTGTGCCATGTATAAATAGGACCTGAAGTGGGAAGGTGAGTCAATAAATTAGCATTAGTCCACTGTGAGAAATCGAAACAAGACACACGTACAGGAGGGTTACGCCCCCTTTTTTCATGAGCACCAAGCACCGCGTTAAAATCCCCAACAAACAACCAAGGCCCCTGAAAACAACCATGCAGGTTAGTGAGATCAGCCCATAACTGACAACGCGTAATATGAGAATTGCTAGCATAAACCGTGGCTACATAGATAGGAGACTGCTGCCAAGAAAGTTCTAAAGCAATACATTGAGACGACACAAAAATAACAGAAGCAGTGATATCAGATCCCCAAAGAGCCCAAAGATTCGACATCAAACCGTCTCTAACATTTGTACAAAATTTAGTAACACCAATGCTATGCCAATACCAAGAAAGAACTTGTGCAAACGTTATCATTGGCTCCGCCAGAAAAATAATAAATGGCTTATGTGATAAATAAAAGTTTTTTAGAGCGATTTTGGTGTCTGAATTACCAAAACCGCGTACATTCCAATAAAAAATATTCATTGATCACCTGAACTGGAACCTCCTAGAGAGCGGGTTTTATAAGGCGGTGGCTTACCAATCTGTAGATTTTTCTTAACTTGCTGCTTCTGTTTGCGAGATAGAACTGTAGTGAATGGTACTTCAACATTATTTTTATCATACTCACGAACACGCAGCCAAAGATCCAGGTCATGTTGCACTTTCGGATTACTATGAGGCTCATAAACTGTTAAAGTGTTGTCGTCATTCTCATCAGTCCCCGTATTTTCAGCCATGAAACTAGTGTTCTGGGCATGCCGTTCCATTTCCAAAAAAGTAGCAGTGTCATTTGGAATGGATCTAACAATCAGGGGGTCATCTTGGGAATCGGTTTGCACGTCTTCGTGCGCTTCCAAATGTTGAGTTGGTGACATCTCCCTAGCGGAAGCGGAGACCTCCAAATCAACAGTCAAAGAATGTTCAATATTCTGAACATCCGAGGATGGATGTGTCACAGGTTCATTCTGAATCCAGGGTTCCTCCGACTCCTCCCGCGACTCAGAATTAACATGATCCACATCCTCTGAAAACACGTCATCGTGTACAACATGGGATACTAACTCCAACACAGGTCTCGAAGTCAATGAACCTTGGGGGATCTCGTCGGACACTACTGTCTGAGCTGGTGTTGGAGCCGCAGATGGAGAGGCAATAGCAGCAGGCATATTCTTTGGCTTGTTCAGAGGAGGAGCTTCTAATGCCTTGGAAGAACCTATACCCGCAGGATTCTCTTTGGAAGGCACCCACTGAGGTTTGGTGGCTGGTGATAGATTTTTGGCAAGTGTACCAAATACTATCGAAGTAGTAAAAATATCGTTCCCACAAGGACTGGTTTTAATCTCAAAAAGTCAAACACGTTATTAATTTAGGATGTAGTAAAAGTTATTTGGTTTTGCCACTAGGCAGTAAATTTGTTTAATAGCATAAAACTTAGTAACAGAAAATAAATTGATTGTTTAAAATAAGAGAGAGATGAGTTAGGTCTTCGAATCATCTGAGTTCCCCTAATTGGTCATTGCACCTATTCTTGTGAATGATTTTCTAGTTTCACGATAGTTAACAAAATAGTCCTAATCAATCCCTTGAGTTAGGACCCTCTTCTAAGATTACAGCCCCTAATCCCTTAGATGGTCTAATAATCTTCGAAGGTTTGAAGAACGTTAACCTAATATCACTAATAAAGAATTATCCATTCCTAGACTAATTATAATTATTAGAACAATTCAATTAGGTCAAAGTCGAAAGCTATGGTCAGTAGTCGTTCGTTCTCACCAAATCATATATATATGTGATCAGAATATATAAAGCATTAAGAACAATTGAATTGAATAAAAACTAAATTGTCATTCACAATAAATAGAGTTTCACAGCAACATATGTCAATTAGGGTTACAAAGAATCATCTCAGACCTAACCTCTAATGGATTTAGCTACTCATAATTGAATTTATAAATAACATAATCATTAGAGGTAACAATACATACATGAACTGGTTACAAGGTGAAGAAATCGTCCCTGCAGCCGTCTTCCAGTGTAAAAATCGCACTTTGCTCTTCTTAAACCGTCACCCTTGTTTTTAGAATAGCCTTCAGCTTAAATAGGCACAGAAATTCGCCTAAAATCGTGTCACGTTTTTGTGGAATCGTGTCACGATTTTCCTTGTATAACAACTTCTAAATTAGGGTTTCTAGAAATCGTGTCACGTTTTGGTCAACGTGACACGTTTTTGCCTTGGCAGAGAGCATGTTCTTGTCTTCTTTAATCGTGCCACGTTTTGTACCAATCGTGACACGATTTGGTCCTTCTTGAATTCTTTAGTTTTTTCTGCTTTTCTTGTTGCTTAAGTTACCTTGTGAACTCTAAATTGTGATTAAAATACATAAAAAATTACGTAATGACAGAGTGTCATCAGCTGGTATCTGCGTTTTCCCTTTTGCAACTTTTTCCTTAAGACACGACGTCCTTCCTTGGGTACAACCAACAACAGTTAGTAACATCATGTCCTAGTGTCTGACAATGCGAGCAAAAATCCGGAATACGTTCGTAAACAACTTCTACAGGATAAGAAGCACTTTCCCTTTCCACAATAATTTCATGAAAAATCCTTTTGGAGAAGTCAATGTCTACAAGTATACGGGCATATTGTCCAAATAGCCGCTTCAGTGTTGCATTGTCAAGAACTAGCGGCGTACCAACCGCACTAGCAATTTCACAGAGAGTCTGTTCCATCCAATATTCTTGTGGTAAAGCCATCAATCTGATCCAAACTTGCGCATGGGTGTTTCTTTGTTTATTTATATCAAAACCAACTTTCCATTCAAATAAGCGTAACACCCCCAGCTTCAAGTTTACCGTTCCCACTACCCAAACAGTTTGCATATCAGATGCTTGGCAAAAAAGAATTCGTAAAAACCCCTACCTAGAGATAGTAACGTCCAAGGAGCAGCCGTCTTCCATTGTTTCTTAAGCTTGTCCTCAATTTCCTTCGACGCGTAGGGTTTGTCTCCTTTATTAAGAACCAATCTTCCACGAAGGTTCCGCTTACACACGTTGACTCCCTTTTCATACACCGGCTGATTGATACGAATGGAGAGTGTATCACCACGAATAGTAGGCTGCGGCATAATGACGTTAGTAACCTTACTGTGTGATGCCACCAGAGCTTGAGCGAAAGACCGTGGCGGTGGTGCAGGTGCTGAAATCGCTGCTGTTGTTGACTGTACCATTGTAGCAAGCGCAACTTTGGGAGGTGTAGCTGCTGGCAAAGAGAGCTCTGCCTGCCAGTCGAAAGGCATAGCAGAATTCTGGTGGAAACAATCAGAATGAGAAAATCCGAAAATAGAAAAATTGATGATAGTGGTGAGAAGGAGAAAGTTTCTAATGATGAATTCAGTGTGGTTCAATCTTTGTAACACGATTGCACTAATTCAATGGCTAGAAACAATTCAGGATCGGTTGAGGCAAGGAAGGATAAGATCGCGTTCAGTTTATTTATAGTGATTTTAAATAAATTAAATATGTCCCCTTGAGCTTAGCTCAGTTGGTAAGTAAATAAATTAAATATGATATAATAAACGACATTGAAAATATATATTAACAAACGACATTGAAAATATATTAACAGTAAAAAAATACTTTAATTTTATAGAATATTATTAAATCTCATTTTATGAAATATCATGAAAAATTTATATATGTATTACTACAATAGATCCACTCTTTTTTTATAAAGGTCTATTTTAGCAAAATGCACTTTTTTCTTTGGACAAAAAAGATCCAAAAAATATATCTTTGGAAAAAGTCAATACTAATGAATAAAATCGTAATTTAGATTTGAAATTATTGCATATTTTTTATATTTTAGGTCCTTTTTTGGTTTCTCTCTTCGTTTGAATATTTGTCTATGTTCTCCTCATTTGCTTTGTTTATATTTTTCTTCTAATTTCATCAAATCATAAGCAAATGGAGGAGTTGTGTTGTTAAGAAAAAGATATTAAATTGTTATTATTTAAAATATATATACACACCAGTACATTTGAATCAAATTGTACATGAATCACAAGTAGGCTAAATCCACAAACATCAACCTTCCATTAAAATATCGAAAACCGAAAATATTACCAATAACACATATTCTATAAACTCACTTTGGTTGGTCTGGTGGTATTTACTTGGGACCTGACAATGTGTTCAGCGGCGAAGCTAGCAAATTTTTTACGTAGGGGCCAAATATAAAGGAACGATAAAATATTTTTAAAACGAATATATCAAATTTAAGGATAAGAATGTTTTTAGTCCCATAGTTTATAATTATTTAGGTTTAGTCCTTACAAAAAAATTTATTCAATTTTTGTCTCGATTTTTAAAATTTTACAAAAAAAAAGTGTTTTTAGTTGGATAAAATGCATTTCAAGAAGCCAATTTTATGCATAATTGAGCGTTTACTAAATAGATTGATAATTTTTTTTTCCAATGTAAACAAATAGGTTATTTTCAAGAAACTCAATGTCCATTTAATTTGTTTATGACTATTGTCTTAGTAATTTTTACGGTTGAAAAAGTTTTTTTTTCTTTCTATAATTGTTATTAAGATCGTAAGTATCAAACCAATATAAATAAATCTATCAACCATGTAGTAATTTTGAGCAACTGAATTTGTTTGGGGTAGCTTAATATTTATTATTTGAGGTAGCCGAATATAAATTTATACCAACTAATTGAAGATTAATATATTTTTTGAGGTAGCCAAAGCTACCCCTTGTCAATGAAGGGCTACGCCCTTGAGTATGTTCCTTCAATGTAAAGTTTGATTATTTCCGGTGTCAATTTAGGTAGACTAATTTAGCTTCAAAAGAAACACAAATATTCTATTAAAAATCGTCCACAGGCTAAATAACATGAAAAACACGTAATCTTGCAGTAACGAGCCAAAACGGAAGATTGATGTGAAAGTAGGAGGAATTGAAAAAAATAAATTGGTGCAAATAGCTTGAAAAGAGAAAAACGAATTTTTGACAACAAACATTATATGATTTGAAAAATATGGAAGAACAACAAAAACTTGACAATTGAGTAACATGAAAGAGAGAGCGGAGAACGATGAATAATAACTAAGAGAACTAGATAACCCAAAAAAACGCAAAAATAAATTAGAAAATTTCAATTAAAAATAATCTTTAAATTCAAGTTACAGCTGTATCCCTTAGTTTTGGCTTTTCTAAAAATAAAAACTTGAATCTTTTTGTCCAAAAACAAATGTGCATATTGCTAAATAAGATTTTCATTAAAAATAGTGGGTCTTTTGTAAATTTTAGCTTCAATGTTTATGAATTATGTTTTAAATTTATGTAAACTTTAACTTCAATGTTTATGAATGAATTATGCTTTTAAAATAGTGGGTCATTAAAAATTGTGTTTTTTGAAGCGAAAAAGAATCATGTTGTTAAGGGTAAATTTGTACAAAAATATGTTCAACTCAATTTTTTTTTGAACAAACCAAAATGAGATTATATTAAAAACAATGACGTTTCAATATGCACAAAGTGTGCAATAGAGAAACGCCCTGAAAGATACACGGTCACCGGTGCCAAAAAGAAATAGGCACCATAGAGAAAACAAAAACAAAAGCAATTACACGTGGACACCCATACAAAGGAGTGAATGTTTCCACCAATCGAAAAAGCTAAAATTAATCAATGTCTGCTTGGATTTCAGCCATAGAAAAGAGTTTAGTTTCACCTGTTCAATGAGAACTGATGAATCTAAAGCTGTATTTTTGAATATACGGTGATTTCTTTCCTTCAACAGAACCCAAGCACAAGCCATCCAAATAACCTTAAAGAATATATAAGAAGACCGAGGCATACCCGCCATAGAAGAAAATTGAATGAAATGATGTCGAAGCACATTAGGAGCTGCCAAATCAATACCTAGCCACGACCTCACATGAAGCCACACCTGTGTAGCAAAGTCGCAATCAATGAAGATGTGACGAGTTGTTTCAGAATGTCCACAGTTGATTGCACAATGAAGCTCCGTTGAAGGAAGAATACTCCTTCGCGCCAAATTATCTTTTGTTGGAAATCTGTTGCAAAGAAGGCGCCAAACGAACAAGGAGACCTTCGAGGGGATATGCCTACGCCAAATGTCGTGAGTAATGTCCACAGTTCTTTCTTCGTCAGATGTAGTCAAAAGACAATACACACCTCCCACTGTATAGCCATGAATAGGATCAAGCAACCATTTCCACCTATCGAGAACGTTTGCCTGCAAAACAATGTCATGTAATAAAGTGGAACACTGTAACAACCTGATTTTCATTCGACTTATTTTAATTAATTTTAACATGTGTTTATATGTGCTTGTATATGATTAATTGCCTCTGTGTGTATTTTGATTGGTATTATTGAAATTCAGTGTTAGAAGGGTATTTTAGTCATTTTAGACTTAGAGGTATTTTGGTTATTGTGTGAGCAATGGTAAATTAATAATTTCACTGTGAGAATTATTTTTAGTGTTTCAAGTAGGAACCTTTATTATTTTTACTAAGTTACTAGTGGGTTGTGGTAATTAGTTATAAGCCGGTAACTATGCATTATTTTTAACCGTAAGTGAGTAGAAACTTTATGAGTTAGTTAATTAGAACTTTGAACCCAATAGAACATTTGAGGGTTATGTCCATTAGTGGAGAGTCTTTATAAACTCATGTCATAAGAGGAATTAGGGTTTAACACTCATTTCACAAATTTTATAAAGAGGTAGAGAGAAAGAGCTAGAGGGAGAGGAGAAGGGGTTAGAGAGAAGAGGAGCTTGGAGATCAAGGAGAGGGTAGAGAATCAAGGAGCTAAATTGAAGCTAAGGCTAGGTTTGTGTTCAATTGAGGTAAGGGAGCTAGTGTTCTTTCATAACCTTTTAAGTATAATCTCTTTTCAACTTCCACTCATAAGTGCTTGATTATGAAAAGTGATTATTGTGAGTTTATTTGGTGAAATTTGTGCTCCTATTTTGATGCTAATTTTGGGTATGTGAAATTGATGCTAAACATGTTGTTGTTATTGATTTTACATGCTTGAATTGTGGTTATATGATACTTTGTTAATTTTTGTTCAAATTGGTATGAATTAGGGTTGTTGTTGTTGTTGATTGTGATGAATTCATGTTTAAATAAGGTTGTTGTTTAATTGGATATTTTGTTGTTGTTGAATTACACTATAGGTATTCCATTTTGTGAAGTTGTGGTTTGAATTTGTGTATTTGTGTTAAGTTGTTCATGTGAAGGACCAAAATGAACTTTTGATATATGAGGTTGTTGACTGAGTTTTTGATGTTGTTAAATGAGTTAGAACTAGTATAATTTCTGTTTTCATGTCTTAGGTGTGTTAGTCGAGTCGTTTGGGAGAAAACGAGATTTTCGTGTGAAGGATCTATGTTTAAGCGTTTTTGAAAATAAGTGATTATGTGAGGTTTTGAAAAATGATTTTGGGAAGTTGAAACTTGGGTTTTTCCAGAGATTATGATAGAGCCAAGTGTCAGGAGCGTGTAGGCGAAAACGGCGTCGAAAACGGATTAGCGGTTTGAATTTTATGCGCGAAACGGTGAAAGAAGAAAAATCGGAAAATCTGTACTGTCAGACGAGCACGGCAGTGCGTGTGCACGGAACGGACCGTGCGAGAACTCTATCTATTTTGGCAAGGCTGTGCGTGTGCACGGCACGACCGTGCGTGTTGTCAGGACTTCGATTTTTGCGTTTTTTGTGCTTTTTCACCCGTTTCTACTTTGAATTGGCTTTTTGTGTAAACATGAAAGTTGTAGATATGAATGTTGGCTTTCCAATGACTTTGGTGAAATTTTACGAAAATTTAGCATAACTATTTTTGAGTCAACTCAAAACTTATGGTTTGTTTCCAAACTTCAAAACTTGTGTACTAAGAGTTTAATTAGGATGTTTAAGAGTATTTAAGCTATGCTATGATGGATCAAACTTAGTTTTCTTTTGATAATGGATTGATTTTGCAATATGATAAAGTGAGACGAACTTTGTGATTTCGTCGTATTTGGCCGGTGAAGCGCACATGTATACTCAACTGCATTTATATGTGATCTAAGTGTATACATAGTTGAGGCATTAAAGCTTGTTTGCTTAGTTTTGATTGAATATCTTCAATTATTTTAAAGTTGTGAAACAATAGATGAACTTTGTCGAGATTGATCTTTAAGACCGGATATCTTGAAAATATTTTGTGAATAGTTTGATATGATTATATGAGGATGTGTGAATGAATAATAGGTGTTGGACATGGTGTTTATCATAGTGTGATATACTTTTCTCCTTTACTTGAATTATGAAAAATTGTATGAAGTTGTTGTTTTGTGGTTATGTGGTTGATTGTTGATGGTGAGTTTATACATGCTTAATGTTAATATTTGTATATGATGATTGCATGTATTGAATTATGTTGTTGAATTCATATATGCAATTTGATGATGATACTTGTGGTGCTTGCATGTATGAAAGGTGTTTGTTTTGGTGATGAAATATGTTGTTGAATTATTACATGCAAATGATGGTGATATTGTTGGTGAATGTTGGAACAAGGGTGTTCAGCAATACCACGTTTTGAGTTTTGATGATAACAAGGTATTAAAAATTGTCAATTGGATATGCTAATATTTGTTTAAGTATGCAGGATATTAATCAAGATTTTTATCTTAGAAAGTATTTTGTTTGAACATTTTAAGAGCAAGACCAAGAGAAGCTTGTTGCTTGTGATTCTGAAGATCTGAAGAGTCTGAAGAATCATCAGAAGCTGTGTCAAGAAGTCCTGAAGACTAAAAAAATCTGAAGTTCATATGAGTCTGAAGACAATCAGAACCTGAAGACCAAGAGAGTCTGAAGATCATCAGAAGCTGAAGTGCTACAGTGAGTCTGAAGCCTGCAATCTGAAGATCTGCTTAGAAGGATTTCTAAAGGCATTACGATGCACAAGAAACACTCATTTGGAGTAACGGCTAGCTTCAAAGTCAACTTGAGCGTGGGATGCTCAACGACAAAGAATGCAGAATAGTACAGAGTACGTGTGTACGAACTCTGTTTCCACTACTCCACTACCTCGTATAGTTTGGCAACTGTGTCTACCGGTATTAAGCTTCAAAAGGAATGGAATTCAAAATATGCATTTGAAGGACTATTACCATATCAAGACTTGAAGAATATGTTGGACTCTACAACTGAAAAACTACGCTGCTAAGCTATTGTATTCTCACTAAGTCAAACCAGAAACACATCAACAACTTAGATTATTCTTACAAACTGTGTATTCTAGAATCTCTAAGTTTATCAGAAAAACAGAGTCTGTCTTTGTTTAAAACAGAGTCTGTCTTTGTTTAACTTATTGGAACACATTTGATTGTTTATCAAGTGTCACCAACTCTATTCAATTTTCTGTAAATTGTGTCAGAAGTCTCTTGCTTGTGTGCTTGAGCAAAGAAGTCTCTTAGTTGTGTCTTTGAGCATTGGAAGACTCTTGCCTGCGTGCTTGAGCAATTGGAAGTCTCTTACTGTGTGTTTGAGCAACTTGTAATTGATATTACATTTTAGTGAAACTCTCCTTGGAAGTGCAAGGGGGACATGACTACTTCCGGTTTGTGTAAGGAACCTGTATAATTGCTTGTGTTCTCTCTTTCTCTCTATCTCTTGTTAATTTCCGCTGCAACAGAATCTGGTCTCCCATCAGACTCTGAATCCATTCAGACTCTGATCCTACAGAAACAGATTCTTACTTTTCAAAAGTTTCGAAAAAGAAAACACAATTCAACCCCCCTTTCTTGTGTTTTTCTCACATTCAGTGAATGCATATATGTTAAATAATGTTGATGACGTTGGTGAGTTGTTGTTGAACATGTGTATAGCGTGTCATACGTTCATGCATTCATAGTTGTGGGATATTAATATCCAGTAGAGGTGATTATGATGTGTTGTTGGCATCATGGGATGATGGCCTAGACGTTGTTGGTGACGGTACCGCATGCATGTAGGAGTCGTGTCTAGGCGCATTACATACATTTGGTGAATTTGTTAAATACGTCATATTTTATTATGTGTTTGGTGAACCTTGGTGATTCATGAGCATTGGTGAGTTTGGTGAATTATACACTTGGTGATATTTGGTGAATATGTGAAGATGTGTACTTGATGATGTTTGTTGTTATTGGTGATACTTGTACATTTGATGATTTTAATTGATGATGTTTATTTCGGTGAAATAATGAAGTGTGATTTATATGAATGTGATTTTATGATCTTTTGGTGACAATGACTTTCTTGCTTATACTTTGAAATGATGAATTGTATTTGTTAAGATGATTAGGCTAAATGGAGAATAAGGTGAGTAATCCTTTCATTGATTGATGTTGATAAATGAGGAGCTTATGTCGATGACTTGATTAAAGATTGAATATGCTTTCTATGCTATGTTAGAATTGTGATAGCATGATGTGTATGGAATGGGGGAACAATATTCAGGTGATGTTAGTATTCTAGGAGGGGTAGTTATGTATATGTGTCATGCATAAAATCCTTGAATGCTTAAGTTTGCTTATACTTGATTATGATTGATGTGAAGCTAACCCCCGGTGGTCTATGGTGGACCGCCTACCTATTTGTATGAATGGGTAGACGACGTGCATTTTTGATCTTTTAGCGTGCTTGGTGAGTTGCTTGAGGATAGTGGGAGCTTCCTCTGTTTATCTCTTTAGAGTCTTAGTATAGGCTCTAATGTAGGTTGTCGGTCTGTACCTTTATTTGGATTGATTATGTTGTTGAGACTTTATCCATATGTGGATATTTGAAGTTTATCTGAGAATTGTAGTTGTTATTTATACTATGGTTACTTGGTGATGTATGTTATTTATCTGTTTAGAAGTTTTTGAGACTTGTTTATATGCATGCTTTAAGATATTTTGAAGGATGTAATGTCTATTTCTTGAATAAATGCATTATTCGCGTGTTTTATCGCTTTAATAGAAATAGGGCGTTACAAATACTCCCTCATACTATCCTCCTCTCAAGCTAACAAACGACGTCTCCAGACCCACGTCGCCCCTCCATCCGACCAACCTAACCGCTCCATCTCCTCCACCGTAGACTCCTGGTTCACAGCCAAAAGAAATAAGCAGGGGAACCTAAACCGCAAAGGGATGCCCCCAACCCAATTGTCATGCAAAAACAAAGTATGTCGGTGAAATAATGAAGTGTGATTTATATGAATGTGATTTTATGATCTTTTGATGACAATGACTTTCTTGCTTATACTTTGAAATGATGAATTGTATTTGTTAAGTTGATTAGGCTAAATGGAGAATAAGGTGAGTAATCCTTTCATTGATTGATGTTGATAAATGAGGAGCTTATGTCGATGACTTGATTAAAGATTGAATATGTTTTCTATGCTATGTTAGAATTGTGATAGCATGATGTGTATGGAATGGGGGAACAATATTCAGGTGATGTTAGTATTCTAGGAGGGGTAGTTATGTATATGTGTCATGCATAAAATCTTTGAATGCTTAAGTTTGCTTATACTTGATTATGATTGATGTGAAACTAACCCCCGGTGGTCTATGGTAGACCGCCTACCTATTTGTATGAATGGGTAGACGACGTGCATGATTGATCTTTTAGTGTGCTTGGTGAGTTGCTTGAGGATAGCGGGAGCTTCCTCTGTTTATCTCTTTAGAGTCTTAGTATAGGCTCTGATGTAGGTTGTCGGTATGTACCTTTATTTGGATTGATTATGTTGTTGAGACTTTATCTATATGTGGATATTTGAAGTTTATCTGAGAATTGCAGTTGTTATTTATACTATGGCTACTTGGTGATGTATGCTATTTATCCGTTGCGAAGTTGTTGAGACTTGTTTATATGCATGCTTTAAGATATTTTGAAGGACGTAATGTCTATTTCTTGAATAAATGCATTATTCACATGTTTTATCGCTTTAATAGAAATAGGGTGTTACAAACACTCCCTCATACTCTCCTCCTCTCAAGCTAACAAACGGCGTCTCTAGACCCACGTCGCCCCTCCGTCCGACCAACCTAACCGCTCCATCTCCTCCACCGTAGACTCCTGGTTCACGACCAAAAGAAATAAGCAGGGGAACCTAAACCGCAAAGGGATGCCCCCAACCCAATTGTCATGCCAGAACAAAGTATGACGACCATCACCAACTACGAGTGTTGTCGTCGAACCAACCCCACCCCCCCCCCCCCCCCCCCCCGCGGCCGCTCCTCATTAAACTCACCGTCCTCCACCAAAGCGAGCAGTGTCTGCCACCATCCTGTAATCTACCCCCCACCTCACCATATCTAGCTTTTAACACACGGTACCAGAGTTCCTCCTTATCCACCAATACCACTTCCCTAATAAAAGATAAATTAAAATCTCCCAACCTCCTAAACCCCGAACCCGCCTTCCTCCTTCGGTAAACAAATAGCCTCCTATATATTGATAGTTAGTTTTATAGTTCTCTTTATATATAATGTAAATTCAAATTTAAACATAAAACTGGTTTGCTAATGTAAATTTATCCAAAAAATATAAATTCTGAGACTCAGTTAATTTTAGAGTACTCTTTATATCATGGTATAAATATCACTTTAGAATATTTTTTGGGTTCGAATTGGTTATATAAAAAAATGGCATTTCCTTACACCATACTCATATTTTAATTTATCTGTTGCAGGATGTTGGCTTATTAGCTTGTAAACCATATTCAACTCCAATTGATCCAAGTTGAAAATTGACGCTAAAAATTAATGGCTGGTCCAACTGGTTTTAGAAGATTAACTGAAAAACTTTTATGAAAGCCGTTCTCAAATTTCTTTTGTTGTTTGCATGCTAATCCAGTTCCTTTCCTTCGTATGGATTTTCACTTTTCAAGACTCTACATTCTCCAGCACTATTGAAAAGTTATTATGACTCAAATTAGGGTTCATGCACGGTTACTAGAAGATCCACTTTTGGCTTAGGCTTATTCCTCGGAACATCTTTAGTTTCATGGAAAAGGAAGAAACAACCTAAAGTCTTTCCGTCCTCATCAGAAGTCCAATATTGAGCCTTAACGTATGCAACTTATGAGGCACAATGACTTTCGTGATTTTCAAATTCTTCATCATTACAAGTTTTGCAAAAAATTCTGCAAAACCCTAAATATATTGACAAAAGAAAAGTGAAAAGATACAAGGCGATACGAGACAAATCCAAAACCCTCCAAAATTAATATAATCTAAAACAAGTAAACCTAGCTTATTTCTAGCGAAGTCTACACTAATTTTCACATGCATTTGATCCCACCAAGTTCTATCTTGAATATATAAGCCAATATTGGCTAACTTGTCTGCATAACGGTCGCTTTATGGTAAATATGAGAAACAAAGGAAATAGAAGGTCGCATGTGTGCAAACAGTTTAATCCATCTGTTTCTTAGATGCCAAGGCACGATATATTAGGATTTGGAAGCTAGAGTGACAGGTTTTGAATCACATTCCAACCATAATTGATGCCACCCTATTTTATAAGCAATTTCTATTGCACTCATGGCACCAAAAAGCTTCAGTTATAAGAGAAGAGAGTCTCAAGTTAGTTGCCAAGCAAACCTAAGAAGTCAAAATGCCTATTTCTGGAAATGCCTCCGGAAGTAGCTTGTCAATGGCATTTGATCTTTATAAGCAATTTCTATTCAACTTATTTTTCTTTCAATATTTCATGTCTTTGATCTTTATTTGCAAAATTATTTTTTGCAACATTTTAAGAATGGTTCAATATGTTTTTTTAAAAGGAAGTTAAATATGTTTTTGCTTCCTCTATATATACTAACTTTCATTTTTAGTCCCTCTAAAAATTTCATCGAAAAATAATCCCCCTAAATTTTTCTTTTTTCAAAATCAGTTCTTACTATTAACTCTCATTAACTAAAGTTGGTGTGTCAGGGTACACTTGTCTAACTTAAATGATGTGGCATGTACACATGGCTAAAATGTGTACCTTCTACATCAGTATTTGTTAATGGAAGTTAACAGTAGAGACCAATTTTGAAGAGAGAAAAGGTTAGGGGACCATTTTTCGATAACAAGGTTTTTAGGGACGAAAATGAAAATTGGTATATTTAGATGAACTAAAAACATATTTAATATTTAGAAAATAAAATTAACCAAATCTATTATAAAAATGCTATTTATATCGTGAACTATACTATTTGATGCAACAACACTTGATTATTCATTAGCTTGCGACGTTGAAGTGCACTCCTCTCAAGTTTTCATATTCGATTTCCTCCAGTGAAAATTTCGGTAAGCTATTACATATAAAGTTTTGCTATGGCTTTAAATTGGACCCTCACAAGTGGACGGTGGGATTAAACCTAAACTAGTCAGTCCTTGATAGGCATGACAATGGGGTGGGAAGGGTTTTACTGTCCTCTTCCCTGATTCCCATATCGGTCACCCTACCCATACCAACGGGTAGGCTGAACACTAGGTTGTACCCGCCCGAACCCTACTTACCCTAAATACTTTTTTTGGAAAAATAATTCATGCGGTTCCTTAACTTAATTTTATGTAACGTTTTAATCATTTATCTTCTTTTTTTCCGCATCATTTTGGTCCTTCAACCATATTTACATATGGATTTTCAAGTTTCAAATCTAAAAAAATTATAGATTTGAATCTCGAAATCTCATATGCAAACATGGTTGAAGGACCAAAATGATGTGAAAAAGATAAATGACTAAATTGTTATGTAAAATTAAGTTAAGGGACTACAAAATAATTTTGAAAATAGTATAATTAATGTCTAAATCTTCTTGTGACTACATATTTTTTATTTTTTTTAGGACTTGACTACATATTTACCGATCATCCTACATCCACTTTCCTTTTATGGATATTCACTTGAATGTTGAAAACCTTTAAATTAATGTTTATATTTTGAAAATAGTCACGAGTTTCCAAAATTTTTATCATATCGACTTTCTCATATATATATATAAATTTATGCAAATATAAGTACATAAAATCTGTAACGGGTGCAATGCAGACATTGAACAATCTTTTGCATATAAAATAAAAAGTTATTTAATAGAAACACTACATTAATTTTGATTTTGAAATTAGTCATGAGTTTTAAAAATTTATCATATCAACTTTCTCATATATCGACATAAAAATTTGTTTTCGCATATATAAGCAAAGAAAATCCATAACTGATGTGACTCAACTATTTAACAAATTTTTGTATATATAAAAGAAAAATATTTAATAGAAACATTACTTTATTTTTCTTAATTTTATTTAACATCTTTAAACATTCTACAATATTCACAATCTAATTATTTTTTATATAATTATCACAATGTTACGTTACCCGTGTAAAAGCACGAGTCTTTTACCGGTGTATGTGTCTGTGTGTGTATTATTGACTATAAAAAGATTAAATAAAGGGAAGTCCGTTAGGCCATATTAAAAACAAACACGATGGTTAATATAAAAGCCGGTAATGTCCTGCCTTAGTGATATGGGAGATTTAGAAAAAAGGTGAATACCCATGCTAGAGAGATAGTGACATTACACATCTTAAGGCGATCAATGCGAGGTAATGGATAATCCCAATGAGAGGGAGCACATCACTTCATGATAAGATTAATAGCAATTGTTGAATTAATTTTAACCACAAACATCATGAAACCCTTTTCTCAGGATACCTATAAAGTAGAAACAATATTTGATAACTTAACCATAACATTGTTGCAATAGCTCGAATTGCACGAGAAACCTCGTGTACCAAGCCCTTGTATTAAAGTTTACCCAGTTATTCTCTAGAGAAACCTAAAAACATGAATATGAACACATACGATTGTTCTCTCGTTACTTTTGACAATAAAGTTATACTTTGTTGGATCACAACCATGGACTCACACGATCTCCCAACAAACATTTTATTTATTCTATTATACCAAATACTTCAGACAATGATGCCGAAAATTGAACGTTTATTTGAATAAGATTCACCTCTAAAAGTTTTGATATGTTTACTAACCCGAGACATAGTACCTTCTAAGATTGTTGATAGATGCATTTTAACACCTATTTTATAGCGTAGTAATTTGAGGTTTTGAATGCGTGCTATGCCAAATAATATAATTTTTAGCATGGTTTTTATCTTTGGGACTTAATTTTACTTTAGTGAATTTCTTAGTTATTTTTTGGATTTAAATGCACCTTGAACCTTCTCCTTATGCAGGCAATAGCTTGTGACATACTTATCTGATTCTAGTGATACTGGTTGCGTTCTAACTCTAAGAAGTAGAACTATAACTTCTTTGTTGAAACCTAAGTTCAGTTCGGACATTTGAATGGTAAAAATTGTGAATTATTGAAGTTGGCATAATGACTGCAGATTTGGGGTCACTTACTCGCGTGGTTAGTTGCTATTGAGATGATTTCAATCTTTTGTTTATTACATTCTTTAATCTATTTTAACTTCGAAGATTTTGAAAAAAAAAAATTTAGAGATCCAGAGGGACATCTTGAGGTTTGGTAGTTTTCATATTTCGCTTTCCTGAATTTTGTTTTCTGAGAAACCATTGATGGAAAACTAAAACTCTCGATCAGTCCCTTGATTTTGGAGTTCTTTTATAACAGTCTTGAGTTTTTATTTATATGTTTAGTTCATTTTTTAGATTCAATTTCTTTTCCGTTCAATCTTTCATCCCTTTATTTTTTGTTTGCAAAATCGTTTTTCATGCTGATACTTTGGTTTATTTCAAATAGAGATTGATATGATCTACTACACTTGGTTATATGTTTGATTGAATATGGTCATTAGGTTAATTGTGGTTTTGTGACATTGTTGATCAATTGATATCTCACTCCCCACCCCAATTTATTTCTTTGAGCAAATAGTCGTTTTGGTCCTAACTCTGTAGCTCGCTGTCACATAAGTCATTGACCCAGGATTAAATACAAACAAGTCTCTGACTCTGCCACTTCCGTTATCACTTAGGTCCCTGCCGTTAATTTTTTTTATTAAGTGATGATTTGGCATGCTGACAAGGAGTATGACGTGTCACAGGGACTAAAGTGAAAGTAAAAAATGGTCACTTTGATTCCTGAATTGAAAATCAATATTCTCAATTTACTGTTAGATCCATGACTGTCTATACTTACTGTCAGTTAGGTCCCTGAATCGAAAATCAATATCCTCAACTTACTGTTAGGTCCCTGACTGTGTATATTTACTGTCAGTTAGGTCCCTGACAGTAAACACGAAATTTCACTAAGATTCTTGGCAAGTTGTTAGTATAACAAGCTACTTACTGACAACACTAAGGTATTTGTGCTAAATACCAAATAAGGTATCTTGAAGGAAGTTATAACAACTCTTATAAATAAATATCTCACATCTCATATCTCAAGCATTAATAAACATAGAGTCAAACCTGTTATAACCATGGTCGAGGAGATAAGATGTTACATTATGAGGACAATGAGTGCAAACAAAGTAAAGTTGGCCAACAAAACGGATTTACTTTGTCCAATGCAGCAGTCTAGATTGGATAAGTTAAAAAGAGAGAGTAATCAATGGACATCAATATTTACCGGTGAAGGGAGATTTCAAGTTTCAAATAATTGAAGAATACATGTTGATGTTGACTTGGATGCTCAAACATGTATATGCAGAATGTTGCAACTAACATGTGTTTTATCATGCTATAGCCATTTTTAATGTTTCAAATAACAAACCATGTTGCTATATTTTTTTGTAGACATGTTAGAATTCAAATCATTCACTAATGCTTATTGGTTGCATTGTAGTACCTGCATTAAAGGTCTTAATGAATTAAGTATATTATAGACAATTCTTACATGTAGATTCAATGTTCATGGTTATAAATAGATGTGTATTGACTTCATGATCATGAGATTGTTGAGTATGAGATATGATTAATGAGATATTTATTATAGACAATTCTTACATGTAGATTCAATGTTCATGGTTATAAATAGATGTGTATTGACTTCATGATCATGAGATTGCTGAGTATGAGATATGATTAATGAGAAATGAGATATTTATTTATAAAAGTTGTTATAAGTTCCTTCAAGAAGCATGTTAAACTAAGTAGCACATATACCTTATTTCGTATTTAGCACATATACCTTAGTGTTGTCAGTAAGTAGCATGTTAAACTAACAACTTGCCAAGAATACACAGTCAGAGACTTAACTGACAGTAAGTATACACAGTCAGGGACCTAACAGTAAGTTGAAGATATTGATTTTCGATTCAGGGACCTAACTGACAGTAAGTATACATAATCAGGGATCTAATAGTAAATTGAGAATATTGATTTTCAATTCAGAGATCAAAGTAACCATTTTTTACTTTCACTTTAGTCCATGTGACACGTCATACTCCTTGCCAGCGTGCCACGTCATCACTTAAAAGATTTTTTTAACGGCAAGGACTAAAGTGATAACAGAAGTGTAGAGTCAGAGACTTGTTTGTATTTAATCCTGAGTCAGGGACCTATGTGACAACGAGGTGCAGAGTCAGAGACTAAAATGACTATTTGCTCTTATTTCTTTTATTTGTTCTTAACTTTAGTGACCATTGATTTAGAGATCCTTGCGACACGACTAAGGTTGACTTATCTTGTTATTACATTCACTATTTTGATTTATTTTGACTTATGTGTGACAACAAATGAATGTTCAATCATGTGTGAATGTTTCAAAGAGTACACAAGAACCCGAGGCCAAACCATAATAAGCTCGTTGTTTTAAGACCATCATTTTAAAAGAAACAATATGAAACATTTGATTCTCTGGGGGTCCTCTCTTTTTAAAAGTTTCTCAAAATATTTTTCCCTTCATTGAGGAAGGTACTTAAAGACTCATAAGCTTACTTTGTTGAAAAATTTGCATCAGAAGAAGAGTGAATGTGAGAAAAACACAAGAAATGATGTTTAAATTATGTAGATTTTTCTAAAAATATTTTTCTAATTTAAAACTAAATCAGAGGATGCAATATGTATGAAGCCTTTTATTTGAATGAAATGAAGTAGTCATGTTTTCGTAAAAAAAGATATCTTTCATTTAATTTAAATAACAGGAATGGTTTTTGTGGATACCAATGTTATGATTAGACAATTTGATGGTCGTCAACAAAGATATATTGGACTCTTATATTTTGATTGAATGACTTATGATTCATGTTAATACTTTGTATGATGCTTGTAATATTTCCATAAAAAGTCAAGTGTTCCTTATTAATTTTTCATTCTCAATTTTGGATGGATGTACTATGATTAGACAATCAATTAACCTAATTGGTTCGTTCAAATAGTTAATATAAATTTCTCAAAATGTTGATGGTAATTTAATTCAATTGAGACCAATTGAATTACTTTAAAGAAAATAAAGAATAACAAAGTTGTCGCAAAAGATGTCTCAAAAGAATTGTACAAATAACATTGCTCAAATTTGTTGAAATATGGGGTTTGCTGACTTCGGAATACACATCGTAGATGTTCTTTCCATTTTACTTTTGGGTTTGATTGATTTACTTTTAACAGAATAAATAAAAAATTAATAAATTTGATTTTCATTTTGGAAACTTGATTTTCAATTTGATGAAGATGATGAAAAACCTATAGTTTTTTATTGTTTACTTTTACCAACAAAAAATTTTAAATAATATAGTTTTGCTTATCTTGGCGCCACAAAAGCATTTTAACCGAGTTGGATAGAAAGGGTAAAGGTGCAAACTTATACAAACATAATATGACTTAAATGACTAACTTGATACAAAATAAGTTCCAAATGATTAATTTGTTACAAACATCTTCTTAAAGGACCCTTAAAAAAAAATTAACTTAAAGGGCCTCATAATGTATTTGACCTTTAAAATACTATACATAGTTATATTTTCTGTTTTTCACTCCTAAAGATAAGCTAAATCTTGCTTATATTTTCTGTTTTTCTTTCAGATTGGCACCAATATACAACTGGTTTCACAAAACTGACTTTGCCCAGTAAATCATAACAATGTTCAAATGGTGTTTTTACTGTTCTGAAGCTAGGATCTTCTTCAGCTCTTTTTTACTTACCTGAAATTTCAAACAAAGAAGAATTAATTTTCCTTCCTAACAAAATGCAAAATTGGATCCTCTGCAGCGGATGTGTTGTACTGTTAAGGGAAGTAAGAAGTCCCACATTACATAAAATATAAGTGTTGAGCATCATTTAAAAAAGGGGAGTCATACTCAATGTTCTAAGGTTTTTGACGAAGATGTGGTGTCCAAACCACTTATGTAGTTGTTCTTAATCCAATGTGGAGATTTACCTGGTGATATAGGCTACACTCGTGATTCAAAAGTAGGATCAGAATCGACGTTTCTAAAGTAATAGGCTCCTAGAATCAAAAGCTTGTCTAGCAATATGGAGGCTGGGTGGCATCTGGAGTGAAAAAGTTCTGCTTGAGGGATAGCATGCCAAATTAATGGATAGACCCTCTTGAGGGAGAGATTCTTGGAGTGTTAAGGGTGAGTGGGAAGTTGCACATTGGATGCAGATGTTTGTGTAGAGAAACCAATAAGTAAAAAACTCATGTATTACTTTTTGATAAAGATGTGGTATTCAAGTATGGTTGCTCTTAACCCAATGCAGAGATCTCCATAGTGTTTTAGGCTCCCCTTGTGAGAGTCCTAGATCTAATTGCTATACTGTGATTGTACCAATACAGAGGATCCAAACACTTCACAGTGAAATGGTAAATTACATGTGATTAGAATGTCATAGAAACAAAAGTAACTTACCTTTCCCATTGCATTGCGAGGGAGTGAGTCCCAAAGGATCAGACGAGTCGGTATCTAACAAAGATATAAATAAATTATTAAACCAAATTTACTTTTGAAATTCCTACAACTTGGATAAATGCAAGATAAATAAATGCATCAGATTCAAAATGTCACGTGAACTTTTTCCGCAACCGCAGGTGATCATTGAACAATTTAATTGAGCAATCTAGTATTTTAACAAGTGTTTTGTCTAAGTAAACTTCAATAGAAATACCCACGTAAGAATCAATTGATACATCAAGGAAATAAAATTGATGAAATTTGAAAAATAACAGAAAGATATGGGGAGTATGATTAATTGAGCTATTCTTACTTTAGCCAAAACCCCAAATCAAAAGTATTTGAGCACACACACACACAAATGGAAAAAATTAAAAGAGAAATAAATTAGTCACATCATTTTTTACTTTTATCTTTAATTTTTTATGTTTTATCGATGTGTGTGCCTAGGTATTTTTTATTTGTGTTTGTTGTGACCAACTAAGCTTGCTCTGATCAACTTAAATCAGCATCACAAGCATTTTCAATGGCAGCTTGTATTTAATTTAAAAGAATAAGAATGCAATGGATTTAACTCCATGATATGGATACTAACATTCATGCGTATGTATGGAGCATATTAGAAGGGAGCATGAGATGAGGTAATCACGACCATACAATATTCTCACTCCGTATGCTCTCACTTGATATCTATCACATCTATAACTACTAATAAATGTGAAATGGGGTTTTGGGTGTCTATACTTTTGTTTGTTATTGCTCTTGATTTCTCTTTAATCTATTACATAGCAATAACCACCCTTAAGATTATGTTTTAAAATTTTTAAGAGTTGTGTTATTTTGACACAAAAATTTGACATCAAATTGCAACAACAATTTAGATAGTTAACACAATTAAAATATGTAGTTAATTATGTTCAGTCGATGGTTAATGAATATAACAAGGTGTCACAACTCATTAACCATCAACTGAACACAATTAGCCACAATTTTCAAGTGTTCAAATATACACATATGCTATTAATCATCCAAATTATGCTCAAATATATATGATTTTAAGGTGTTCAAATATACATGATAATCATTAACCACAATTTATGTTAAAACATACATTTGAAAATAGTGTTTAATGACATAAAATTGTGGTTAATGTGTGTTTAATGGAGGGTTAATGAATTGTGACACCTTGTTATATTCATTAACCATCAACAGAATTGCGTTAAATCCATATTTGAACTACGTTGAACATCTAATTTTTTGTTGAATTTAATGTCAAAATTGAGTCGATATCATTTCTCTTTTCAAAAATAAAGTACTTAAATTGTGTATGACTTGTTTCTTTGTTTGAATCCAAGTTTTGGATGACGTAGTATCATTCATGATTATAGCTTGTTCATAAAGGAAGACATAAAAATTTCAGAATGAGTTCTATAAAAACTGGAAGGTCCACAAAAATATCCATTGCGAGCAGACAGACAATAAAACAAATAAACGATGACCATGTCACCATACCTTGTAAGGTGCAAGTTTATCTTTGGCCCAGGTGGATAACTCTTCTAGGCTTAGAGCAGGCTTTGACTCTTCATCTCGCTTTCGTTTAATATCAGCTTCTGGCACGATAATTGCACCAACAATTTCTCCGTATTCTTTGTGTGGTAAACCCAAGACACAACATTCCGAGACAGCTGGATGCTGCAAAAAGGTTCTGAATCTAAATATCATATCATTCAAATTTCAGACCATACAACTATATAAGGGGTTGCCAACAACAACTAACAACCATAAGATGTGAAAACCATAGCCACTTGCCTCTATTATAACTGATTCAATTTCTAATGCAGACAGCTTATAGCCACCGGCCTTGATGATGTCCGCACTAGTACCTGATAAACAGTAGAGAATGTACACAATATGTATTATTTCCATCACAATCAAACTTTTACTACTCTGATGATAAAATCAGATGCAGGAATATTTTTGCTTTTATTTAGTGAATCAATATAACAGTTGACTTCTCGTACACATCCAATCAATATTGTAAAAATATTAGGCAAATAACCATGTGTCCTAATTATCAGCAATTTAAGAATGTTGTTTCTGTGGCAAATTGCCGATACACTTCAAGCATGGTTTTTACTCGTGTTGGAAGATTCATATTGGGAAAAATTGGAGAGATCCGGCTTACGGTTAATATGCTAGAAATTTAAATACAGATGCATAATTATGCATGAGAACCATAAAACATGCGTAGAGAAACATAGATTTCCTTACGTCCTAGAATGATGTAATACCCATCTTTATCTGTTGTAACTGCATCTCCGGTCTTAAAGAATCCTTCTTCCGCAAATGATTCCTTAGTTACCTACATGGAAATGATAAAGTTTCTTAGAGGATAATGTTATATGGGTCATGCTAACTTGTGCCCTTAGGACACATGTTAAGCAACCTAAAAGTATAAACTTTTTCTTAAATTTTGTGCATTCAATTAATAAAGAGTAAAAAAATTAAATTCAAATGCATTGATTACAACAAAATATTTCTACTTTTGACTCATTAACTTGTGCCTTGAAGGCACAAGTATTAACTTGTGCCTTGAAGGCACAAGTTAGCATTTCCCATGTAATATTTCTTCTAAATGGATTTTCTGTTACTAACATTAATATTGTATTTTTATAGGAGCTGAAAACATATCAATATTATTTACCCGCAATAAAGAGAGCTCAGCTCCTTACAACAGAGAGAAATCCTCATGAAAACAGAGGTTTGATTTGGTAGTGGTGAGATTGAGAAAATGTTATGGGCCCCTGTGGGGAACAGAGTCACAGTTTTAGACACGGAAGAAAGAAGTAAACCCATACTTGTTGATAGAGTCCCTCTTTTAAATTTCAAGTTTTTGATAACTAATGCTTTAATGATCTTATTCTAATGCCCAAATGCCTTTTTAAAAGGCTAAAACTAGCATGAAAAATATCCTGATAAATCTGGGTCATAATAACTAGTAACTACCATCTTAATAGATAAAATCAAAAGTAACAATGAATAGGATCCGAAATCAAGGATCCTATTTTTTGGGCATTGAAGTCAGACATCAGCCCAATCGTCCTTTTTACATACTCAAAGCAAGTACATCTGTGACTTGTTGGCTATGAAAAGTATGACTAATGCAAATAAATTACCACACCTATGGTAAGAACTGCCAAATTGTCTAAACATGGTGCTAAATCTCATGACTGGTATTTCTCGCTAGTTTTTTTTCGCTCAAACGAAACATATGGAAATTGATCTTTTCTTGGTGCGTACAAATGCTCTCGCAAAGCAATTTATTGTCATGCATGTACCAACTACATATCAATGAATTGACTTGCGTAAAAGCCTCTGGCTTCAGCCTAATTTGAGAGAATTGTCTACTCTGTCCTAATTCACTGATGTGTATTACTCAGCTTTCACTTAGTTTACGATAGTAGCTAATTAGTTTACAAATAGTTTTTATTACAGCTGAATAATAAACTCTGAGCTAACTCGTCTTTGAAAAAGTCTCTCCTTGAACTCACGTGTTTTTATGAGAAATAATTCTTTGACGATTCTATTCCAATCCTCAAATGCTGTTATAAAGTCTACAAATAGCAAGAACGAGATCCTGGTTATCCTAGTTATTTAGGATCATAACTAAGAAATATCCTAATTGATAGAATCAAACTTATAATGCTAATTGATAGGATCAAAAGATTCTGTTGTGCAAATCTTATGTTGAGAACCTAAATTAAAAAAAATAATTCAGACTTTAAAAAGAGGTAGGTAATCCTAATCAGTGGAATTATCATGTGCCTTTCTCACTCTAGTATTGCTGGCCCACAAAAGCATTCACAATACCTAGAGACAGCAGCAAGCAATCTTCACCTAGGACAAATTGACCAACTTCACCCTAAATTTTCCGCTCTCTTATATTTCTCTGCAGCATACGCTCCCTATAAACATTTAGTATTATCTCAATGAGAACTCTCTCTATTCCTCCCTAGATCCCTACTCCTCCCCATATTTCCCTTAGCATATAACACCTAATTAGTTTCAGCGCCTAACATATTCCTTTTATTGAGTTTAATCCTTAGCACCATAGAACTTCTGTTGCTCAAAAGGTGAAAAACCTATAACAAATATAGAGCCTTAGGATAGTAGTGAGGCATAACAAGGAAATAGGCAAAATATCATGTTAAACGTGCATTATACATCAATAAGAAATTTGTTTGTAGTATAAAATAAAATGAACAGTAATAGTTATTACTAATTTATGATTTCAGAATCATTAGATTTAAGAAAACAGCATTCTGACTGATAATACCTCTGGAAGTTTCCAATATTCTTTAAACAATGATGGGCTTTTAACGCAAAGTTCACCGGCTTCATTTTTTTCTTTCCCATGCTCCTCATCTGCAAGAATCTTGACCTGTTATACATACAGAAAATCACTTTAATGAGTGTTGTGACAAATTTGTGCCCAGACCATATGATAAAAATCACCCAGACTGCTGTTAGGGGGTCTGATCATGTAAACAGATTATGCAACAGTGGAATTGAGAGATAAAAAAGCCCATATTCTATGATCAATAGCATATGGAAATTTTTTCAAAAAATAAAAAATAGCAAATGGAAAAGTTCTACTTCAACTAACCTGCACACCAGGCAATGGTTTTCCGACTGTGCCTGCCTTACGGTCACCTTTCAATGGATTTGACAATGCCATGACAAACTAGAACATTGATAGAATAGAATAAGATTCATATTAAAAATTGTTACAAAATTAATGAGAATTGTAGTAAAATACAATACATATGATTCTCTATAAAGTCGAAGAACTTCAACTAAGGTGACCTTACTTCCGTCATGCCATATCGCTCCAATAAACGATGGCCAGTGATAGCTTCCCATTCTTGCATAACAGGTTGAGGAAGTGCAGAGGACCCACACATCTGAACAATCGCATGATAATATATTAGATTTCAGAAATTGAGTTAGTAGTAGCATACATAACATAAAGTGCAGCGAGTACATGCATGGTAAATTGCCACACACCAATAAGTTTTACTACTCACTGATTAAGTAAAATTAAAAAATAAAGAATAACCTTCATTTTCTGAAATTCAGACAAAGATCCAGTGATATTCTTTCAAGAGATAAAAACCCTTGATGCATGGAGCATTTTAACTTACCATTAGACGCAAGTTCCTTGCAGCAGATGCTGACACAGATTGTAGCTCAGGATCCATCGCACGATAACCTTGTATTAATCGGGCGTACATAGTTGGAACCTTCAAATAGGAATTATTTAACCATGATGAGGTCACCCAAGACAAATTTTCCAATCATTGCGACTACAGTTGATTGAAAATAGGATGCATATGGATTTTATTTTATTTTTTTGAAATGTGAAAAGTATTCATTTTTCAAGAATAAAAAAGAACACCATCATATGGTCTGTAAAAGCTGTTTTCTATGATTATGGCAGCAAATATAATTCTTCATTTTTCAGCCAGGCCTAAACTACACATCAATGCTGATAAGAATGATACGTACTCCAGTGAATACAGTTGTAGCATCATCAGCCTTAGTTCCTTCAGTTGGATATGACTCACGCCATCTCTTCCAAATTCCGCTGACACTAAATTTTGGCAAAAACTCAACCTTCAACAAGACAATGAGATTCTTAGCATACACAAAAATTATATATTCAAGATGGATACTACATATTTGAAAGCCACTTGAAACCAACATATACATTTTTTTCTAATTGTATTTGCTAGGAGAGTAAATTACCGTGGAACCTGCGTAGAGAGGGGCCAGTAAACCATTGAAAAGACCGTGGACATGTATTTCATGTAAGTCAAGGATTGACGTTGCAAAGATATTCCAAATAACATATTCAGAAAATATACTAAATAGTAATATGTTTTCTAATTACAAAAATATGGAATAATGCATACAAAAAAAAAAACTTCAATGGATATGATGTAGTGGTAGACAATGCAAAAACTGATCAGCAGATGTGTACTCCCACGCTTTTGTCAAGGATTGGACCTAAAATCAAGACATAATGAAAACAAAAATTAGAGAAAAACAAAAATAAAATAGGAATGGATTGACATGCTCAAGTCAACAAAGACTAAAGTGTGTTAAGTTATGATTCAAATGAAGTTACAAACAGCAGTATTTGTATGATTTGATTATTCTGCCAAAATAACTTGAAAAATAATAGAATTAGTGTTCAGAAAGAGGATTTATCAAAGTAATGAAATTGTCTATTTGATCCTTCAAAAAAGAAATTGTCTATTTGAGGTAGGACTAAATGTAATTGGATAACTCATAAAGCATACCTGAGCAATGATGCTTCCGTGTGTATGAACAACTCCCTTAGGTTTACCTGTTGTTCCACTAGTGTACAAAATGAGTGCCGGGTCTTGACCTAAGACAAAGGATAAGAAAAACAAATGATGAATGAGAAAGAAGTGACAGCAAATAGCTTCCAAAAGATTATGCTCTATCCAATATTTAAAAGCTGAAACTGTGATATCATACTTGATCTTTCAAATTTTTCCAGGAGAATACCGTCTGCATCAATTTTTCCATTCTGTGAATGTTCATCTCTGCTTTTCTCTAACGACTTATTAGCAACTGGTGGAAGATGAAAAAATTGAGAAGAGGTTTTATTGGCAATGTTTTGCATTAATTCACTATGATCTTCAGTACTCAGTATTGCAGACGTGTCCTATAGCCACAGAACAAAAATGAAGCATAAAGGTTGTGCAGAATAAATAAATAAATAAATAAATAGGCCAACAATTGTATATATAACCAATTATTTCTTCCTTAGGTACAATATGAAATCTATAATATGTAAGGTATTTATGTCATTAACTTTCACACAGGCAAACATCTACATATAAATCAGCTATTTGAAAGTTAAGATAAAAGGTATGAAGACAATGTCAAGGGAAAATTAATGAAGTCCTGACTTCACAATGTTCACAGGTCATATGTTAAACAGATAAAAGAAAGCGGTACGATGAAGCTATATAAGAAATGGAGGATTCTAAAGCATACCGAGTTATTCATCACATACAGGAGCTCTACTTCTGGATAGCTGACTGCAAGTGGAACAGCAACACCACCACTAAGCCAAGTCCCAAGTACTCCAGCAACAAATTCAGCAGAGGGTTTGGCTACAATTCCTATTCGAGCTCCACCAAGATTTCCCTGGGTTTTGGTGCCATCAATAATTGACTAAATAATTATTTTCTGCATATGTATGGATGTAGTATCACACTCCCATAATATAACAACAATCGCACAAAATGCCAAACAACAGACTAATCATTTCATTACTCTTCAGTTCTTAACATATGATCAAAACAGACACAGAGTAACTTAAAAAATGTGGGTTTTAAAATATAACAGGGTGCCTCCTGTTACATTCAAGCTCTTTTCTACAGTTAGTATGAAGTTTTCGGAGAACACAAGAAGACCCATATATTGTATACTTTTGATTCTTTTGCATATTTTTTCCTGAGGTATGCACCACCGCTTAGGCGGTTACTAATCTTCATTGAAAAACCTTTTGGGCATGGATTCTCCCTTCCCAACCAGGTTTTCTCTTTACACCCAAGTTAGAGAACAAACTTGTGACCATTTGTTTAAGATGCGTGAGTCTCTTACCAGTCAGACCAACTGCATGTTGGATATTCATTTGCATTTAGTTAAAGAGGAACATATGCAATTTACAGAGTGTCTCTTTGTTCTTAAATGTGCAATGGGATATAAGATTGTATCTTTAGCTTCTTATTGATGCTGAAGCATTTTCCCCTGCTTGTTTCATAGGAGTTTCATTCTTAGATATGCAGAGGTTAGGCATCCTTGCTGCATTCTTAATTATCTTCCTTCTTTTAGATAGATTTTGTTCTGTGTTCCTAGAAACCATACTATACCCCCTTGTTCTTCTTTTTTTGATATAAATTAATAATTTTTTTATATTAATTTTTTTATATTTGATTATATAAATTAATAAAAAAAATTATATTTGAAAAAAAATTGCATAATAACTCTTAAGTCAATGGGAACTTCCATTCATCATATTCGTCCAATGCTAACCAACGGCACTCGCTATTTCATCAGACAAAGAGAATAGTAAGGGAATTCCAAGATGTAACTCACTGCTTTGACATTACTTCCACATAAGAGATTAGATATCTTCTGCGCCGAAGAGATAATTTGCATGTAACTATAACTCTTCTGATCAGCCCTGATAGCAACATTTCCATGGGATGCAAGGTCTTGCTTCGCAATTGCTTTGAGTACCTCCATAAATGTAGAAGATGGAGATGCTATATAAAAAGAAGAAACAATTAAATAGTCATACAAATGAATTTAGTAGGTACTAAACCATGTTTACATTATGCTTAATGAGCAATCACGGGATTAATTATTTGACAGTTTTCTCAAGGGACTAATCAATAAACTGCAAACTGTTGAGAACCAAGATGGCCCTTCTAGACTTTCAAGCAAAACAATTACATAATCATAACAACTCAATGTAAACCTCATTCGTTACAAACTGTACATTATAGTAACAATAAGTTAAAATAACTGAGAATTTTATACAGCTGTAGGCTGTAGCATTTAGAAAGAAATCATCAGGTACATTTATTCAGCCACCGTGAACCAAGTGAAAACTGAAGCCTAAGGTTCACAAAACAATAACAAAAGCATTTACTATCGATGTTGCATGTACAAATAATTGCTCAAGACAACTCAGCTCTTTCTGTCACCGGTATTCGAACCTGGATCGCAATGGAATAGCTTTTAGGGCCATTGCCACACGGCAGTTTGGAACCTCACATCTGCTATGGATAGGCTAGATATAAAGATTTTATCCGGAATTTGGTATGAGTTTGGAAACTCTATTGTCTTATTTGAGCTTATCTATTACCATAAACACTTGTGAAACTGTTCAAGAGAGTATATAAAAATAACTTATCATGTCCATAAGTTGTTTTCAACATATTTCCATAAGTTCTCCTCATAGCTTATACATAAGTGCTTATACTATAAGTGCTGAATTAAGCTTGTTTATTGAAACATAGCCATGATACCAAATTCAACGTCAAAAAAACCGAGCAATTGAGCTCAAATGGTTATCTTTCCCGTTCCCGAGAACGGGAAGGTTAACGCAAAAAAAAAAAAAAAAAATCATGAGCCAATGAGAGAGAGAAACTTACATGAGTATGATGATGAACGAAATTGAGATGAGAAAGTTGGGTGCGTAGAAGAAGAATAAGAAGTTACGTAACCAAAAGAGTGAGGAAGTTTACGGAAAGAAATGAAAGTAAAGTGTTTGTTAAAAGTCCTAAATGAGTTTCTCATTTTGTAATTGTAAGGTAGCTGAACGCTGTGGAAGTAGGTGTGTTTTTATGTTAACTTGGCGTTTTCTGCTTTGTCCCTTTCGTTCTTTGTTCAATCAGAAAAACGTGAGTGTTTTGTTTTGGATATCTATCTATATATCTGCTTAATCAAAAAGTGTTAGGTGATTATTATGTGATGATAAAATCTGTTTCTGGATGAATTATATAAACAGATTTTTTGAGGCAAAAGGCTTATTGTTGCGTGAATTACACTCATTCAAATCAATTTGAGCTTATTTAAGTATTTTCCATTTGGCTTAAGCAAATTGCTAAATCTTACAAAATCACGTTTCCTTTTTATAGTATTTTTTTTAAGGAGAAATTGCACTACTGCCCTTTGATTATTTTTTAATAAGTTGGAAATTCAAGATTTGAATTTAAATCATTGAATTTATTGTTAACTGAGTTATGTTCGAAAACAACCATTTGAATCTTCAATGAAAGCTTTATATTTTATTATATTGTTGAAGAATTGGTGAATTCACCTCTCCCAATCGAATTTTTCTATAAAAAAAAAAAAATCAAATCATCTGTTTAAGGAATCTAAATCTTTACTCACGGCTTGTAGGCGAGGAGTGTGAAATTTTATAACTATCTTTAATTTTGATTCAAAAGCAATGTAACATTTTCTAGATTGTATTTGGTAAGAAATATAGAGCACAAACAATAATGAATAAATTAACCGATTGAATTTATACCATAATAAAAGTTAGCCGATTGAATTCGAAATCACGACTTAATACATCCTTCAAGCACAATTAGAAACAAGAGGAAAGGGTTACCCAACTTCTTTTAAAAATATTTGCCCGGTTGACATTCTAACTAACTTCAAAATTAAACCAATGTCTTATGTAATTTATGCATATCTACCACCTCATAACGTATACATTGCATAATATTATAAAGAAGAAAATAGTTTTTGGTGGGTTTCATGGCTCACCGAGGTTAGAGAAGACCTCCAGGTTCAATGCAAATGTTAACAAAGGTATTTTACGTATTATTCATTAAAAAGATCATCATCCTGATAGAGAAAGTTGAACTTACAATCTTACTTATGAATGAATCAACTTCTTATCAACTTAGCCAATTTTTATTGAAAAAAAAGATAAACAGGTTTTTATTAAAGGATGGAAAAAAAAGAGTTGACAATTACATGTGAAGTAAAGTTTTCAAATAATCTCATTTGGGAAAGCAAATTGTATAGGATATGTATAAGTTTTTTTGGTTACAAGATATGTATAAGTTGATATACGCTCAAATGCTATAGAAAAAATAATAATATTGAAATGTAATGTAAAAAGATAGAGTCAATATGCCATAAACCCTGATGTCAAAGTCTTGAATCCAGCGTTTTAGGATTGGCATGAAAATTATGCAATGAATTCAGGATTATTTCAAAGTTAACTCTTTTTAATAACTAAAAAAAATCATGTGAGTCGGGTCCTAGAGGTCACAAGAATAAGCATTAAGACTCAAAACGTTAATAGAGAAGATACTTACAGATTATCCATCAACAAGATTCTTATGCCGATAACGAGAGTTGAACTTGCGCTTTTACATAGTATGAATCAATTATTTATTAGTTGTATATAAGTGGTGGAATTTCAAAGTTAACTCATTCTTGGTGTATTTTGCAAGTAGTGATTTATTTAATGTCTCCATTTTATGTCTAAATATTCATATTTTTTTTACATGGATATGTTTAACTCTGATTTCTCATGCTATATGTTTTTATCCTCAAATGAGGAGTTTCATGTGTTTAATGTTTATGCCCCGTGTAATGGTAGTGCAAGACAGGTGCTTTGGGAGTCCTTGTCGGCAAGGCTTCGTGCTTTGCGGGGTAAGAAGGTGTGTGTTTGTGGCGACTTTAATGCGGTTCGGTGCAGGGAAGAAAGGCGTTCTGTGAGTCTTTCGGGAGGGGTGTTGGATTTTGGTCCCTTCAATCAATTTATTGTTGAGAATGAGTTGTGTGATTTACCGTTATGCGGCCGTAACTTCACTTGGTTTAAGGGGGACGGTAGGTCTATGAGCCGCATTGATCGGTTTCAGCTGACGGAGGATTGGTGCATAGTGTGGCCGAATTGTGTTCAAGTCGCCCAGCTTCGAGGTTTATCGGATCACTATCCTTTGTTTCTTTCGGTGGATGAAGAAAATTGGGGACCGCGTCCCTCACGGTTTCTTAAAGCTTGGTCGGACTTACCGGGGTACAACCAATTTGTGAAGACTACCTGGAGTTCTCTTCAGGTGGATGGGTGGGGCGGGTTTGTGCTCAAGGAAAAGTTCAAATTAATTAAGTCGGCGTTGAAAATTTGGCATAGGGCCCACTCGCAGAATCTTCCTGCGCAGATTGGGGCGTTGAAGGAGAAGATGGCGATGTTGGATAGTCGAGGTGAATTTCTTGATCTGTCAGCGGATGATTGCAATGAGTTGTTTGATGTGTCGGCTAATTTGCATTCTTTAGCGAGGATTCAGTCAAGTATTTGTTGGCAACAATCGAGGAACTTCTGGCTCCGTGAAGGCGATGCTAATACCAAATATTTTCACTCAATTATGTCGACGCGTCGTCGTCGTAATGCCATCTGCTCGATTTTGGTGGATGGGGTGAGAATTGAGGGAGTTCATCCGGTTCGAGATGCTGTGTTTAAACATTTTGAACAGCATTATAAGGCGCTCGATGTGGAAAGACCTGATATCTCTAATCTTCAGTTTCGGACTCTATCGGTGGGGGAGGGAGGGAGCCTTATTAAACCTTTTTCGGAGATTGAAGTTAAGGAAGCCATTTGAGATTGTGATAGCTTTAAGAGCCCTGGCCCTGATGGTATCAATTTTGGTTTTATTAAAGAGTTCTGGGCTGAGATGAAAGTTGATGTTATGCGGTTTGTTTCCGAGTTTCACAGAAATGGTAAGTTGGCGAAGGGTATCAATGCAACGTTCATCGCTCTTATTCCGAAGGTGGACAATCCTCAGAGGCTTAACGATTTTCGCCCAATCTCTTTGGTGGGTAGCTTGTATAAAATCCTAGCAAAAGTGCTAGCCAACAGATTGAGGCAGGTGATGAGTAGTGTGGTGGCCGAGACTTAGTCGGCTTTTGTTAAAAATCGGCAAATTTTAGATGGTATTCTTATTGCTAATGAGGTTGTCGATGAGGCTCGTAAGCTTAATAAGGAGCTTATGTTTTTTAAAGTGGATTTTGAAAAGGCCTATGACTCTGTTGATTGGGGTTATTTGGATTCGGTGATGAAAGGGATGTCTTTTCCGGTTTTGTGGCGAAAGTGGATTCGAGAATGTGTGAGTTCTGCTACTATTTCTGTTCTTGTCAATGGCAGCCCTACTGATGAGTTCCGTTTACAGAGAGGGCTACGGCAGGGGGACCCCCTCTCCCTTTTTTGTTTTTACTCGCAGCTGAAGGTCTTAATATTTTAATGAAGGCTTTGGTTGAGAATAATGTTTTCACAGGGTATGCAGTGGGCACAGTTAACCAGGTTGTGGTTTCTCACCTTCAGTTCGCAGATGATACTCTGTTGGTAGGGAATAAAAGTTGGGCGAATGTGCGGGCTATGCGAGCAGCGCTTGTGATCTTCGAATCTATGTCTGGGCTGAAAGTGAACTTTAATAAAAGCTTATTGGTGGGTAGGAATTCCTCCGAGTCTTGGTTAAATGAGGCAGCAATGGTCTTGCGTTGTAAAGTGGGCACAATCCCTTTTATGTATCTAGGCTTGCCTATCGGTGGTGATCCGCGGAGACTTAAGTTTTGGGAACCTATTGTGAAACGTGTAAAGTCTAGATTGTCGGGTTGGAATAGTAGATTTCTCTTTTTCGGTGGTCGCTTGATTCTTCTCAAATCTGTGCTGACTTCTCTGCCTGTCTATGCTCTTTCCTTCTTCAAAGCTCCAACAGGTATAATCTCTTCCATTGAATCTTTATTGAATAATTTTTTTTGGGGTGGGAGTGAGGATTGTAGAAAAATTACTTGGATAGGTTGGAAGACCTTGTGTTCTAAAAAGGAGCATGGAGGTTTGGGGGTGAGGAGGTTGAAGGAGTTTTAATGTGGCCTTACTGGGCAAATGGTGCTGGAGGATGTTGGTGGATAGGGAAGGTTTTTGGTATCGTGTTTTAGTCGCCCGTTATGGCGAAGTTGGTGGGAGGTTGGAGGTGGGGGGTCGGAGTGTTTCTTCGTGGTGGCGGGAGGTAGGTAGGATTCGTGATGGGGTGGGTGACGTTGGTGGTGGGTGGTTTGGGGATAGTGTTAGGCGGAGGGTGGGCGATGGGACTGCGACGCTCTTTTGGTCGCATAGGTGGATTGGAGGGTCCCCGCTTTGTGAGCGTTTTCCGCGCTTATTTGACCTGGCTGAGAATAAAACCATTTCGGTTGCATCTATGTTCTCTCGGGTGCTGGAGGCGGATGGGGAAGGGTGCAGGTGGCGGCGTAGGCTGTGGGCGTGGGAGGAGGCTCTGGTAGAGGAGTGTAGGGCGTTACTATCTGATTTCTTGTTGGTTCCTAACATTTCATATTCTTGGGAGTGGCTTCCTGATGTTGCAGAGGGTTACTCCGTGAGGGGAGCCTATGATTTGTTGACTGCTGGTGACGCGGCTCAGTTGGCTATTCCTGTCGAGTTGGTGTGGCATCGTCAGGTCCCGGTGAAGGTCTCGGTTTTTGCGTGGCGGCTGATTCAGGATCGTCTTCCAACAAAAACTAATTTGGCTTTACGTGGTGTTATTCATGCGGATGACGTACTTTGTGTGACTGGTTGCGGCCACGTCGAGACGGTTGATCACTTATTCTTATCTAGTCCCGTGTTTGTATCCTTATGGCATCAGGTGCGCGGCTGGATTGGCTTTGATGGGGTGGATTCTAATGTTATTCTAGATCATCTGGCGCAGTTTTCTCAGCAGACGAGTGTTGGCAAAGCTAGGAGGTCGTTCATGCAGCTCATTTGGCTCTTGTGTACTTGGGTGATATGGAACGAGCGTAATAATAGATTGTTCAATAATACTGTAACGCTTGTGCCTCGCCTGTTAGATAAGGTCAAGGTGTTAGCTTTAGGTTGCCTGCAGGCTAAAAAGGTTGTGTTTGTTTATGGTACTCAGAGTTGGTGGTCAAGCCCTTTAGTGTGTTTGGGGATTGACTAATTTGTTAGTTTTTGTTTGTTCCTGAACTTTTGTAAACTTTTGGTGGTCCCCTAGGCTTGGGTGCTGGTTCTTGGTGATATTTTAATTCCATTTTGATTTCTTCAAAAAAAATAAAAATATTTAGAAAGGAAAAAAATAATGAATATACAGTAATTTTGAAATGAACATATACTATTCAAAGACAATTTTTTTAAAAAAATGTCTTTTTTTGACAAAAAAAAGTTTATATTTAAGGATAAAGCTATTATATCTACATCAAACTTAGACGTTGACAAATAAAATTATCAAACTCAACTCATTCTTAACATTGTATATCTGTACCTAGTTGAGTTTTGACAAATAAAATTAAATTACCAAGTTTGAAAATTCTTAGATTAACATCAAAGTGGATATATCTGTACCTAGTAAGATAGTCGTCATGAACATATATGTTCTGACTATTTTTCCTGTCCTTTGGAGACAAACTGAGTTGTATACAAGTTCATTGACCTCTTCATTTCCTCTACTAGGAGAATCCAATTAGTGAACAAGAATAATTTCCTTAGAGTTGGGAAAAACTCATGTTTTTCGAAAACAAAGTTCACAACTCATTAGGACTGAACCCAATATTTGTAGCTCAATTTTTTTTTTTTTTAAGTGAGACCTTTTAAAATAAGAAAATAGTGACATAAATTACAGACTTAACAACAAAATAAATGGTAGAATTTTAGTGAGAGCAATTAAGTAGGAAAAAATTTGTTGAGTAAAAAGATTTTGAAATTTTGTATTAGCCCTCATCCCTTAATTTGTCTAGTCCTGCAATTATATTTTTAAATCAAATAGAACAATTACTCATGTTGTACAGTCTCTTACTTGTTTTACAAGTCATCATACACAAGCTTAACATTTAAGCTAATACAATGGCAAAATTTTATGTTAAAGAGGTAATTTCTTTATCTTTTCCTTCACCAAAAATGTTTCTATAACTCATTCAACAAATAGAAATATATCCCTATACCTCATCCATATGATCCTATTCAGCTCATTTAGACTATTTCTTGTGCAAGAAGTGCAATCTCAATTTCCTGCAGTGACTTCCCTTTTGTTTCCAGAACATATTTCTTCACAAAAATCACAGCTAACAAAGAAAATGAACCAAAAATACTATACAAGAGTTGTGCTCCCATTTGTTCCAGCATGCGTAAAAATAATAACCCCACAAAGAAGTTAATCACCTGTTAAAAAAAATGTTAATGAAAAGAGCCAAATGAAAATGACATTGATAAATCTGGAAAGGCAAAACTTATTTTTCAAGCATTTAAAATATTATTCGATGCAACTGAATAATACATTAAGAGGAGATTTCAAGTCATTCTATCTACTATAAATTCTGAACTCAAATTGCAATTCATACTTTGCGGTCGGGACATTGAGACGGACACCAGACACGACACAAACACATAGACACCTTAATAATTTAAGAAAACAGTAGTGGATTGAATGTAAAGTTGTAAACACATGTATCGATATTATATCAATGTCAGACACCACACCAGGCACGCTTTCAATTTGCAGTTAACATTCCCAAGATCGTAAGGCAACAATCTTACTGATTTCACAGTTTAGCAAGGTGATCCCAACTGAACCCACCATTTCCCAGTTTTGCTTCAAAACAGAATGACAAACAGGGCAGAGGATCGTAAACTTGTACGACCTTATGCATCAGCACACAATTTTGACTACTGTTAGAATATAAGAATATATTCAAATATCTTGATATTATCTTAGATTATCTCATAAGTTTTTTTTATCTTAGAGTATCCCATAAGGCTAGTTTTCATATTACTTAATAATTATCATAATTTTTTTTTCCTATTAATTATGATTACGAGCCTAGTGTCCCTATAAATAAGGGTTACTTAGTACATAATTTGTTTATATCATCTAATTATAATCATATATTTGTCTATATTTTTTCTATCCTTGTTTCTTTATATAAAACCCCATAACATTAACATGGTATCAGTGCTTGGCTCTATCTTTTCATTCTTTTGTGACCTATCACGTCACTATTCCATCAAGGCAAGAAAAGCTTCACATTTCAATTCCATAATAAAGCAAAGTAGAAATTCACCATAATAATGTCCTAGAAACATAGTACATTAGTACTAGATATGATCAAACTACAGAAATGACCAAGTCATATATAAATTCTAGTAGTTACATATCATAAATTTTAGGAAGTTCTAGAATTTAGATTGGGCCGTACTCAACCCTGAATCTAGCTCAAGGAGTAAGGATTTCCCAAGCTTTTATAAGGATTACTTTGGCCATATCAATGATTACTTTGGCCCATATCACCAGATCGATGCAAGATCTCAACAGACCCCTCACGCCCAGGATTGGGCATATGATGTGTGGACAAATGTGGATGGCTTAATAACATTATTAGGATAGACTCATATATCATCTTAGAATTTGGATTTAGTCAACTCAACCTCAAAAGCTAAATCCAGGGAAGGGTACTGCTCGAGTCTTTATAAGGCCTATTTTGGCCATATCTCTAGTCGGTGATGTGGAATCTTGAAACACCACTTAAGACTAGGACTAAACATCTAGAGTGTCGATAAATGCAAGTTGCCCACTATCAAAGATCTCAACAGGGAGCATTAAATATCAGTGAATGCAAAAAAACAATTACCCAATGCACAGACAAGCATATTGCCATTGCCTTGGCTCTGATCTTGCCAGGTAATATCTCGGACATGAGGAGACAAGGAACTGGACCAGCACCAAGAGCGAATGATAGCACATACCTGCATTGCATATTCCATTTTACATTTAGAACAAATATTATTAAACATGGGCACTCAAGTATGTAGAGATCTTCGAAGTTATTTCGTAGTGCAAAAGAAGGAACCAACGCCTTTCAAATTCATAAGCAAGGTCTCCAAATGCAAGTTGAAGTTTTCTAACCACTTACAGTAACATGCCACCGACGGATAGATACATTGCTCCAGATCCTGATGCATAAGAACTTGCAGCAATGACTTGTAGACCCATTGTTACTGCCTAAATAATAAAATGAGTAAAAGTTGGATAATATAATTGGATAGAAAACAAACTCTTGAACAATCTAGTTTGAATTTAATAACATGTCTGATGAAATTTATGCAAGTAACAATCAAGTTTAAAATTATTAATTCAGAAAAGTTATTATTTTCGTTTTCTTTCTTACCATGCCTAAAAAGCTACCGAGGAGAAGCACTTTCCTTCCAAGTTTATCCATCAGAATCATTGAAATAACTGAACCTGAAGTGGCATACACAACAAGATTGAGACAAATATACAACAATTTACAGATTAACCTAGAAAAAACACAAAGGAGTTAAGCCAGTGGTAGATACCCAATAAATTGCATATTCCTACACATGTGTTTCCCATCTTAGATGATACACCAAAGCTTTCAAAGGTAGCTGAAGAGAAATAGAAAACAGCATTTATGCCGGACAGTTGCTGCAAAGCAAAAAGTGTAGATCCAATGAACATCACTGCAAAATGCATTTAGAGATTTAGAAACCAGAACTAGACAACTATATACTTTCAAAAAAAATTGTTAAAAAGGATGACATGATTAAGCAATTGAATAGAAGATACAACGATATACTGTTCCACACACAATATTTCAAAAATTGGAAGAAAAATGATATATACCTCTGGCATGGCAGCCAAACAACAATTCTGAGAGTTTTATTGCGCCGGACTCATCACCTCTGTCAGACTTTGTCAGTTCACTCATTGCAGGTTTCACATGTAGTCCTCCCAAGAGCTTCTCAAATTCAGCTTCAGCTTCAATGGTTCTTCCTCTCTGAACAAAGTGACAAATAGGAAAAATAGATATGTTACGAAGGATTTATTTAATAGTAATTTTAATGGATTTAATCATTGTGGGAGGGCAACTAAGAAATGCAAAAAAGAGGTAGCTGTTAGAATAAAACATAAGGAAAAATTAGTAAATGGACAGTTGGAGGGAATTAACTACATAATAAGTAGGGGGAAGCAAGGGGAGAGCGAGATCATCCAAATTTGTATCCGACTTGCTGCCTTAAGGTAGGGACCACCTATCTTACATATCCTTCATTTAGCTCATTTCTATCTTAGGTGGAACTAACCACTCAAACTTGAACGCAAGGGGAAAGGAAGATTGTTCAAATTTGTAAACATTGAGTGAATAGTTCAATGGCTCTGTTGTAGAAGGGAAAACCCTTGGAAGAGAGTCTACTCTCCATTCTTATTCTTTCAACAAAGGTGTATTTTTCTTTTCATTTCTGTCTATGACTTGTCCAATTATTTTCACTTGATTCCTAACAGTAACAGTATCAATCATAACGGAAAGAGAGAATCGCCTTTTTCACTGAGAAGAAACAACATGGATGAACACAAGTCACCTAGCAATAAAGCTTTTCAATAGCCTCACATCATAAAAATATAGTCTGGAGAAATTGAAGAAATCAAAAATAAGCAAAGCAAAAAATAAACAATAAATAAATAAATATACAAGAGAACTTGGCACACTATAGGTTCTATTTCTGATCTTTTTAGTTTATGTATCATCACAACGATCAAGTCATATTTATATAACTATAAGCTATTATCGGGAAAATATTTTTATCATACTTCATTCCACACAATCAATTAGCCACCAACAAAGAGTCCAAAATAGTCATAATCAAATGCATTAGGTTAACCAATAGTAGTTGGTACTTAATAATTTACATGGAGATTTGACCTTGAAAAGCCAATGAGGACTCTCTGCACAGATCTCCATGAAAAGAGCTAGTGCTGCAGCAGGGATGACAGATACCCAGAAACAAATCCGCCACCTAAGCACAAAATTTACACATAAGATGCTACTTTCTAGGAATAATAACAGTTGGGTAAAAAGTACTACCTCCGTTCCTTTTTAAGTATTATTTAAGGCATTGTTTTACACAAATCAAAGAAACCAATAAGTTTTGTTGTTTATGTGTGCCTATTTCTCGCTCTGCAGTAAATAATTAAGGGTGATATTGACAAAACAAAATGTGATGTTGAAATGAACTTTGAAAATGTCTAATAGATAGAAACAAAAATTCAAAACATAAATGACAGTTAAAAAGAAACGGAGGGATTAACGAAGAAAAATGGAATTGATAGATAATGCCGCTAATAAAGTAAAGATATGATCATGAATTTCATCAAACCAAATTGACATTCCATACCAACCAACTATTTCTTTTGCTGGGATTCCTATAAAGAGCGAACCCATGATTCCAAGACATGTTGCAATCTGAGTTAATCCCCCATAAGTACCCCGCACAGCTGGAGGTGAGACCTATTAATGCAAGGAGAGCTTACGATTATTAACTGAAAATACTTCTATTCATAAACAAAATGACCTCGTACTGTAGAGAAAAAAAAAACATTTGTAGCACCAACACTTCAGATTGAACGAGGATTCGGTGTCTGACATCGACACATGTGGTTACATTCAAATATTTCACTTTCTCAAATTATTACCACTGTTGTATTTGGCATCGGTATCGGTGATTCGCAGAAGAAGAAAAAACAATATTGACGATATCTATACCTCAGCCACATAAAGAGCTGCAACAGGCGGGCCAAGTCCCATTCCAGTACCAACAAATAACCTTCCCAAAAGCATGCCCCATAGAGATTTTGATGTTGCACTGCAAAAAGTTTTGAGTAATAAGTGTATAGTTGTATGCCTTTATTTATTTTGATGACTCTTTTCTTTCCTTCCTGTTTGACCTCTTTTCCTTTTTTTCTTGCATTATCTTTTTGTTTTATACAGAAACGTAGTGGAATAAGAAGCCAATAATTGAAAACAATTAGAAAGGGAACATGGACAGTATAAATATGAAAGAGAATGTGTTAGAAAGAGGCATGTTATTTTTTATAACGAGGGGGATGATTAGAGTTGTAAAGTGATTTCTCAGTCTTTTTCTACTTTTCCTGATTTGTTAAGTTATAGTTAAGATTTATGTCTACCAAAAGTGACTTGAAAAACAAAATTCGAATTCAAGACAAACCAAAGTAGATGGATTTTGATTCTTCATGTGCCTTTTTTCAAGAATGTTAAAACATGAAATTTGTTTCAAATCTACATTTTTACGCTTAATGCTGCACTAAATTCATAATTGTTAAATATCACCTGTACAGACACAGACCTATAAGGAGTTATGCAGCTCATACCTCATTACTGCTCCAATAATCATAGGCAAAGCACACAACTGGAAACTTCTTCTACGCCCAACCCCGTCTGCAATCCACCCACTGAAAGAAGATCCAATAAAAGCACCTCCTAAACATATACTTACTACAAGACCTTCATAAAATACACATAAAAGGAAGTGGATGAATATTTATATTTATATTTATATGCAAAATATTAGAGATTAATGTTTGTCAGAAAATTAAGATGAAGTACCTTCAGCCAATGTATCCCCACTAAAGCCGAGATCTATAGAAATGCTCTCTAAGGTTTCATTGACTACTCTGTGTTGCCGATGATGACAAGAAAATTAGATGATTTCATACAAGGACAAAAAGATGAAAGAGTTTGAAGCTTTGGTGAAGCGTATCATACCCAATATGGTAGCCATATAAGAATGAGGAAATTGAGGCCACTATTACATGCCTCAAAGAGCGCCGCCAACAAGGTTTGGCACTCTGTACACGCACTGAAGATATGAAAAAGGAAAATATATTGTTAGTTCTATCAATTACAAACCAATTCTCTAAAGGGACTTTTGAAAGAAAAAGAAAAAGAAAACTTCTTCATTATTTCCGCACCAATTAGGAAAAAGAAATGAAAACTTCATGCTACAGCATAGTGTAGATATGACAGAAGTTCATTGTTGGTTAGTCAAAATCTATTGCTAGCACTTAAAATCTTACAATTTTACGATGTTGCTCCCTATTCCCGTGTTCCGTGCCAATTGGAATCGTAAATTGCTAGCAGACGGTGGAATCTCCGTGCTAGGTGGTGGAATCTGTTTCAATTCTACATGTTTTACTATTTCTGGGTTTTCCTGGTCGGGTCAGCGACCTGGTTTCAATTAAAACGACCCTCAAATATCCCTATTTGGAAGCCTTCTGTTGTTTTTATAAAATTCTAGGGGTTTTTCTCATGTTTTTGGTGGTTTTTAACTGTTACTAGGTGTGATTTGCTTCTGACTTGATACGATTTAAGTTGTTATATAAATTTCTAAATTTGGTAGGATCTTACGATTCGTGTTACGATTCTACAATTTATGATCTTGTGACCCTTCCCCGATCATACTTAGGATCCCAATTTTGACTACCTTGGTTGGTTGACTTGTGAACTTTCTTAAGTATACAAGGCATGACTGACCATGTTTTCTAAGGTATACTACACAACTTAAATTTTACAAGCTCAATAATGAAATGGTTTGTCAAAATGTTTATTCAAATTTTACGCGTAAACTATCAAAATCAATGAAAGGGGAGTTTTGGTGCAACAATCAGTGTTACTGCAATGTGATTAGAAGTCTAGTAATTTACATATCGGACCTAACTCATCCTTACAAAATTGGCTGATAAGGTGAGGGGTTCAACTCTATATATTCATTTCAAACTTTATATCTATAACTATTTATCCTGGGACTTGGGTTTTTTCCCAATACACCCCCTCAATCCCCCAACACTGTCGGGCTTGATGTGGTGCAACGATATAAATGGTTGATGACCTGATGGGTAGACTCTGATATTATACGAGATTTTTATTTATATTGGGGTTAACTCATTCTTACAAAATTAGTTTATAAGGTGAGGGGTGCTACTCTTGCCTTTAGTCTATATAAATCAGTACCCCCTACCCCACAAAAAAAAATGTCAACAAAGAAATTCATGAAGCAGACATGCATAACATATGATTATGCAATTAATATACTATAGCTTAATAAGTAATAACTGAATACCAATGCAATATAACCCTTGTAAAAGTAGCCATTTCCATTTCTTACACAAATATTCAGTCTCACACACACTACTGTCAACTTCTATAGTACATTGGATATCATTGAAAATTTATAGAATCACTCAAACATAAAATGAATAAATCCCAAAACAGCAAGGTACCTGGATTTTCATCTTTACTATCATGCACAATTAAGTATTCCCTTGATGCGACTCGCTGTCTTCCTCGCATCGCGAAACAATAAAATCCTTATACAAACCTCACAACAGATTACCTTTCAACAAATTCCTGCACCATAACAACAACAAAATCAAAGTTACAAACTTTTTGTCAGATCTAACATGCCCACAACTTCATTTTTCAAAAAAATAACTTTTTTCCATCCACATTGTTGTTTCATAAAATGGGCTGGACATAAATATCAACATTATTTTCAAAAAGTGATTTTGAAGAAAATTACAAAAATTTCAAAGAAATCGTACATTGAATAAGAAAAATAAACTAAGAGAGAAATGAAAGAACGTGTACCTTGTTATTGATGATGTTGTAAAATGAAGATGAAGATTTAGAAATGCAGAAATTAGAAGAAAGTGATGATGTAAGAGAATGAATGAGGGTGAAGTGTAAATTTTGATGATGGCAATTGAAGAAGAAGGAGAAGGCACGTGTCAGTTGTATGTTACACAATCTTGGTCAATATTGTCCTAAAGTTTCCATAGATTTCGTTCTTACGCAACAACTTTATTAAACTTCAAGTAAAGTGATTATTTTGTTTTTTTCATAAGCAAGTAAACTGTTTATTAATAGATCAATTGATTTTATACTTTTAACTTTTAAGTTAATTTTCGTCAAAATAGATGAGTGTTACTAAGTTTTTTGAGGTACAGTCATTCGGTAAGATTTAGATCAATTGATAATATCAAAATTGTTATTTTATATGTGAATTGCGCAATGATGTTATTGCATAATCTAGATGTACTGTTTGTGAAATTTCAAAATTAATATGATACAGTGATATGTAATTTAATTATACTTTTGATTTGAGGTTGTGCCTAACTAAATATTTCTCATGTATAAGATAATTTTATGTTATCAATATTAGATGTGCGTGGAGTCGTGATTATTATCTCTCGAGGCAAAAATGAGCGTGATATTGTGATTCGTGAAGCTACCATTTATGGTTTTTAGTAGATGTGTTGCGTTATCGTAGTTTAAAAAAATTAGACACTTCATATACATTCATTTTAGAAAGCGTCGCCATTTGCGTGACAACCTATGTTACTAGCTATGCAAACCAGAACAATTTTTGTGTGGACATAACAATTTGAACATGTTTTTTGTTCACACATTAAAAAATACATATTATTTAATTTTTACTTTTCTTTTTTGTGTGTGATCAAAAGATGGATTCACATCCCTTAATAAAATGCCTTCACATCACAATAGAATTATTGTTATTCTTTTGCAACATTAGTTTTAAGGTTGACGTGTTGATCTCTAAAATATATTTTTTCGAAAAAGATTAATAAAATTGTTGGTATACCCACGTTTAGGAGGTTTATACACATTGAGAGAGAAAAATATATGATATGATAAATTGATAATGTAATAGGAAGAGAAAAAAAAGGACATGTTAGATGTGTATTTGAAATTAAAATATTTACAATTGTCATCATCGTTGCTATCTCTAATTCTCTAGTTTATATGAGACATGCAGATAATAAAAGTTAACGTATGATTGTTAAATAAAAAAGAAGTTAACGTATAATTTTGATTGACTGGTATCGTATGTTCATCCTAAAAGGAAGTATTACATACATCTCTTATTTCAATTCATGCAAGTCATATACTTCGAATTCCAAACCTACACGTTTCACGGTAGTGGCCAGGCAGTAGAGAGACCACACAACGTGCGTACGTAATTGAGATAGTTCCATGCCCACTAACATAACCATGTTCTTTCCTTTCCCTTTGTATCCCATTGTACTCATCCTTCGTCAAGCATCTCAAAGAATGCCCCACTTTTTTGCATTGGTTGCAAAGAAGATTCTCACATATGGTTGGTCAATACTGAATACTCAACACCTAAGGAGATATTTGTAGTCAATATTCATCTCCAAATGCGGGAGATGGGAACATATAAAACCATTGGAGATGGACACACACAAATAATTGATGTGACTATATATAATTTTTGTTTAATTTTGTTGATTTCATTTTGAGTGTGTTCAAATAATATTTATTTGCAATTGTACCCATGAAATTCTTTCTCATGTGACCGAAATGTTATTGTTGATAGATAGGAACTACAACTATATCTTGTGTTCAGTCCGGTGCAACTCCACAGTTGATAGTTTTTCTTATTAAAATAGGTTTAGATGATTTAAGTCTTAAGGTTCATTTTAGAAAACGCTAACATACAGCGAGAGTATTACTAACCAAAAAAATTCTCACGCCTGCGGCGAGAGTTCAATCGACCCCCTTGTGAGCATGAATAAACTCTTAACTAACTGGACCAACTTTTGTTGACTCCGATATTAGTTTTGAAAGATTAAATCAAGTTTAGGTAGAAGCCTAAAAATGTATAAATTTGCAGTACGGTCTAACCTTTCTTTTAAAAATGTAATCTCTAATAGTCTAATCAGCATGAGGTCGCATACAAAGTTATCTCACTGTCAAGGATAAGTTGATTTCATAAACTTAACTTCATTAAGTCAAGGTTCAGTAGGGAAAAGTTTGCTATATAGTGACAGATTTAGTAAGCAAAACAAATTCACTGTATAGCGATTGATTTAACATTCAACTTAAGTGTTTATGTTAAAAGCATTTTCAAATTTTGTACAAAGTTAACACAATGGACTTAAGCTTCATTTCATTTATGTGACTGCACTGTAATTTGACATAAGAGTGAACTTTTTGCCGCTGATAATCTGCACTTAAAATCACATTCTAGAGTAAAATATCGGCAGCGCATCTTACTGGCCCAAGATATCTGAAGTTGATTTGTTCAAGATTTGGAAAAGTTCTTCCCTGCAATCAAGAAAATATTCAAGTGAAGTTGATTGCATACTACTGACTGCAATATAAGCTAACAAACTCTTGAAAAGTATCGGTGAGTGAACTTAAAAACACGGTAAATCTTATTCTGAGGTAGGTAATCACTAAAATCTTATGGCATCGATTATGAGGCCTCCAAATGTTTGGTTGTGAAAAGAGTGTGAGAACTGAGAAGATAGAAATAAGGGGAAAATAGAGTGGATTTGATAAACTGTTTAGTACAAGCGAAATAGACAAGAAAAATATTTTTCTCTCGCTCGGCTAGCTATTTGGTTAGATAGAAAGTGAAAAGAGATGAAAGCTACTATTTTTTGTAAAAACAAAAATACCCTTGACAAAAAACTATTTATTCTTCTCTCTTCTCAACCTCTCTTGTAACCAATGAGAAGAAGTTAGGTATTTCTCTCTTTATCTCTTCTCTAACTCTTTTGTATCTCTCTCAAACCAATCAAAGGGTTAATAACAGGATCAATCAAGCAAGCAATGGGTTTCTTTTCTGTAATTATTATGGCTATGGTTATACACTAATCCTTGATACTAATTTTCTTTTTCTTTCCTCAGTTCAATTATGAAATCAAAGTCTTCATAATTTTGTGATGTAGCTAATATCAGACAAACTGGAAATCAAGAAAGTGATATAAATGCTTACCGGTCAGGCTTGAATAAGAGATAGCGATAGGTGAACCACTGAAACAGAAAAAGAAATTAAAGTTAGATATCAGTTCATGTTGCTTAATCAATCCATCAATTCATCAAGTCCCTCTTGCAAAAACAAAAACAAAGTCGGTAACTCAATATATTCTGTGATGAAATGGACACAATTTATTATAGTTTCTCTAGTTTTTGGAACAGGGGAAAATTATGCAGTTGAGAATGCTCATAAGTGAGTATTATTTGGCTATAGTAGAGTATTAAATAAAGAATACAAGTTAGTAGAGGCATTCTGACATACAAGTATTAAGAAAAAAACACAGTGCATTTATTCCTCATGAGTTTATAGTATACATTATTTAGCACAGAACTTACCACTGAGAAAAGTATTCCGATCAGTTCCAACGAAATTGGGATAACTGGCAATTTGTCAATGGCCTGTATACAAAATATCACAGAAAAAATCAGAATCAGAATGGAAGAGGGATAAAATTGAAGACTATTTTTTTCTTGGAAAAATAAAATGTACAGCCTCAATAGCTATATTCACAAAGGAAAGAATGAATGTCACCAATGTCGGTTCTCGAGAGTTTTCTTGGTTGGAAGTTTATTATTTGACCTTGAAATACTTGGTTCAAAGCTAACACAGAGAATGTCACTAACACAGTTTTACATTAGGGTTTCTTTGGGAGTTGGGGAAACTAAAAGAGAAGGATATGGAGTAGTGGTGTATCCAGGATCCTTAACCAGTGGAAGCAAAATATATAAACTAGATTCAGTGAGTTCAAAAGATATAATTAAAAAAAATGAGATTAAGTGTAAAGCTGGCCATAAGCTCTTCCCTTCCCCTTATAAACCCCTGTCCCAAACATCTTTCGGTTAAAATTCTACAATGACGATTTCGATTCCAAAATAGTGCAAGATTGGTGAAGATTACCGCTATCAAATTTGTTGATGCCCAAAGTGCTACTACAGCTGCAAAGCCCAAACCAAATAGTCCTAATCGGTCCTCAGGTGAATCCCACTGTTTAAACATCAACAAACAAAAAAAAAATAGAAACTTAGGTAATATTCGGTGTCTTTCTTAAAAAAGAGATGAGAACGATGGGAGTGGTAGGAGAAAAGAAACTCACAACATTCTGAACAGACTTGAAAACAGTAAGTGAAGTTGAAGATTCAGAACTTTCTCCAGAAGCCTTCACAACAAATGGAACGTTACTTCGTCTCCCTGTGATCGAAAATCAGGAATCAGGAACATATAGGAAGATATAAACATTTGTAGTACACACCAGCAGAAAGTAAAAGTAATCAAATCAATGGTGTAAGCCACTGAAGTTCAAAAATGAGCATTCTACGCATGAAAATCATATTCCAAATTCAAATGCAACATTTTTAATTGGAGCCAAACTAGTGCGTTGCTCATCAACTGTACAAAATTTCAGGGGGAATTTGAATTTTTTTTATGTATAGTTAGTTCACGCACTAAGGGGGAGCCTTGGCGCAGCAGTAAAATTGTTGTCATGTGACTGAAAAGTCACGAGTTCAAGTCTAGAAACAGATGGTAAGGCTGTATGCAATACACCAAATGTTGGGACCCCTTCCCAGACCCAGCGTATGCGGGAGCTTTGTGCACGGGGCTGCCATTTTTTAGTTAGTTGAAGCACTAACACAAACACGGAGCACTGATAATAATTAAGAAAATTGAATTAATAAAACGTAGCCGCATGCGTAGGTTTTTGACACCGAACACACTTTCAATCTGACGTGTCAGCGCTACAACACCGTTTTAAACAATGTCATAATTTCAATTCTTGTCACAGATATATGAATATTGAAGATTTTACACAATTATTGAAGTTTGAGACGCAATAAAAACAAAAACAGAGAAAAAGAAGAAACCCAGTAAAGGGTTACCTGGAAGAAGAGAAACAGGGAAATTTTGGAAGTTCCCTGGAAATGAGTTTCTACCATGAAGCAACAATGGTGGTGGCAAGCTTGCAATAATGGAAGCCATTTAAGTCAATGATATAAGCAGAATCTGAAAGAAATAATAATAATATTCAGCATAATCTATAATTATAAATTTATAATAAAGAGCAAATTTTAGTTCATGGTGTCCTAATTTTAAGTCAATGATATAATCATATACTAACAAGAATAAAAAATAGTCTAAAATTAAATTAGGGAAAGAAATAAAACAATACCTTTGAGTTGCACTACTGCTGGAAATGATGAGTGAGGTTGGTTGTGAGTGAGAACAAAAGCTTCAAATCCAAAGAATGTGAACCACAAAAATTAAAATAAATTTCCTCAAAAAAAATTAAAATAAATTGATGTCTCTTTATTTATTTATTATTGGCCTTTTGTGCTTTTCCATTTTTCATCAAAAAGAGGAGTTAAGAGGCACAAATTGAGTGGAATAATAGGAAAATATTTATATTGGTATGGTTAGGATTATTTGGGCACTATTTAGACACTTATTATCAAAATGCATCTCGTTTAACTATTTTAAAGATTCCCTAAAAAAAATATTTTAAAGATATATATATGATGTAATTTTCTCACCTTTTACCTTTTTCTAGATATGTAAATGTTTTCAAATATTGTATTTAAATGATTGTGATCATTCAATATTTTTGAGTATCGATGTGGTATTTACGAGTCCATCTTTGCTCCATTTAGGTTTCCTCAATTTATCCTATCTCATTCATTGGATGTGTGACATGTGGCAAAAATAAAACCAAAGGTCAGGATGAAGAGGTTTGAAAAAAAAAACATTTGTTTAATGAAATTTGATATTAGTAAGGCTTATGATAGTATGCACCAGGATTATTTGCGAGTTGTCATGGTTAAGATGGGATTGAATTCTAGTTGGATTCATTGAATGAGTATGTGTGTAGAGTCAATAGATTATTCTGTTCTTGTGGACAATGACAAGGTGGTACCTATTATTCTAGGGTCTGGCCTCCGTCAAGGGGACCCCATTTCCCCTTATTTATTTATTATTTGTGCGGAGGGATTATCTTCTCTCATCATGGATGCATATGAGAAAGGTGTTATTACATGTACCAAAGTTTGTCAAGAGGCACCCTCAGTCTCCCATCTTCTGTTCGCGGATGAATGTTTCCTTTTTTCAGAGCTGATGAGGGCCAAGCAAATGTTATGAAGAATATTCTATCTAAGTATGAATCAGCTTCTGGCCGGGCCATTAGTTTGCATAAGTCTGAGATTTATTGTAGTCGAAATGATAAAGGTGGGATTTTGCAATTTAGTCTGGTTGCAGCATAGCAAGAGTTAACATGTTTTTGATTGCATAATGTTAATGGCAATTATGATTATTTTAATCCACTCTATTCGTTTGTTGGAATAAATTAACAATCAAACATTATTCAAGATTATTAAGAGTTTTCTATAAAAGTGATGAGTTCATGGAGTTTTACTACTTACCAGTTGTTAAGTTGCACCTTTTGATCACATGGGTTTGTACGTGTGAGGTCTTACTCTCTTAGAGGTTTGGGTTCATCGCCCTTCTGCTGTCAGTTGCAACCTAGGGTTGTCAGTCCTATAGGGAGATACACTTCCGCGCATAAAGTTACGCGTAGGATCTTACTTTCTTAGAGGTATTTGAAACAATGAAGGATATTATGGTTCCTAAATTCTCTATGTCTTAAAGGTTCTCTCGTCTATTGAATCTTAGAAGTTTATCAACATACTCTCCCTCACGATATTTCTACAAATGAATAGTCTTATCTCGTCTACCTTACCATGAATCTAAGAAGAATAAAGCTTCTAAACTAATTTAAATCTCGGGTTATAACGTTTTCGCTAATTACCATTTCTGTTATCTTAGTTACTTCCTGATTCGGCCAGGTTTGCGTCAATATTAGGCATGTCACCTCCCTAAGTACCGTTATCTCAGAGCGATTCCCCCGGAGAAACAAAGTTTTACGGATAGTAAAAATTAAATAGGATTCCCAAAATAAATGAATAAAAACTTTAAATTAAAATATCCAACAAATAAAATAGAAGTTCATCTTAGAACCCTAGCCTAACAAGATTTAGTTACTCATGACAACTAAAGATAAATTACAAAAGAAATAAAACATACCCTAGAGACTCAGAGTGAGGAGGGAGACTTTTTCCTTGAAGCTCCTAGTGCTTGCCTTCTTCTTTAACCATTTCGTTCTAAATGATAAAATATGAATGAGGGGAGTGATATTTATATGGAGAGTTTGCACCTGAATTTGAGCGTAAAAACCAAACTTTTTCCACTTAAAAGTGGCAAAAAGCAGTTATGGTTCGCTCTCAACACATTTGGGGCGCACACCCGGGAATACAAGGCTTATTTTCATGTGCCTCGAGTGTGACAACACACTTAGGGCACATGGTAGACACTTGGGGCACATGGCAGATACTCTAGGCGCCAGATAGTTCACTTGGGGCTCTTAAGTGTAATTTTCTGCGCGAAATTGCATATGTTCTTCGTTCTTATGTGTGTTTGCTTCCATATAAGATGTTTTAGGACATGAGAACATAATTCATTCCTTTGCAATATCTTCTGAGGCCTCTTGATTCTTCACTCATGGTCTTCCAAAGTCTTCACAAGTTTTGATTTGCCGATTTGCATGATTTCTTTTTGAATTACATTAGAACACCATATAATTGCTATGTTTTAAAAAAAATAGAATTAAATGACTCATAAAGAACACTACAAAATATTTCGAATATCATAGGTAATTGCTCTAATATTCTTCTATTTACTCTAACTACATTAGTAACTTTTTTTTTTTGGGAAGGACATTAGTAACTTTTATTGATACGAGGAATTAGTATACGGACTTATAATAAACGACAGAGGAAGCTTTTTTACGGCTTTAGTTTTTGCATTGAAAATACTCCCTCCATTAACACTTGCTAGCATCTTTAAAATCCACGATTCACACTAATCACTCAGCACCAGAAATACATCAAGGGTTGTAATTCTCCTATAGGTTGGATTTACTATGAGGATGAAGCTGATAGTGACAATAGTATCATTCCATATCCTATATCTCGTTTACTCGATAACTGTTCTTTTACCCTTTTCGCCGACTCTCACTACCTTCTGAGCCAAAAAGATTGCTCTCGTATAGCTGGTTCCTGTAATGGGTTGATCTGTTTGACTAGTCATCGTTTTATTCTATGACTACTTTAGCATTTAGATCATAAAGCCTACGTGTTTCACTATTTATAACATACCCAATGAATACACATTCATAAGCTCTACTGTGAGTTCAAGTTCTGATTGCGTTTAAACTCAACTTAGAACTTTGTATTAGTCATGTTACTTGTTTTTTAGGACTAAAATCATTACGCATAGTGTATTTTACTAATAAATATACTAAAGTAAGGATTTGATAACTATAAAAGTGAATTAACGTTAGGGTCCAGAATCCAAATATAGTTCTGACAATCCCAAGTTTAAAAAAACATATCAAGTGTATCAATTTTATTTCCAAAATTTACAGTTATCAATAAATATGATAAAATATCTTTTTATCATTTCTATTTTATGTGCCATCAAGTTCGCACATATCATAACTTATTAAGTTTAGGGATTCAAATTCTCTAAACACTTATTTATATGGATTTTTGGTTCATTTATCTTGACTGCAAAAAATAAAAATTCTCTACTCATATAACTTTGGAATTAAGTTCAAGTTACTCAAGTTTAAAATTAAACGCTTGTTCACATGATAAATTTTGATATATCAAATATTAAAATCACACAACTTATAAAATAAAAGGAGAATTTAATTTTGAACATATCATCTTTCCCACAAGAATGCATGGTAAACAATTCTCTCTTTAAATCTGCGTGAACTCAGTCTTATTCAGCAGAAATCTGAAATTCAATTTTTTTTTCTTATTTTTAGAACATGCAACACGTCCAGCCCTTGACTCTAGCATCAGGAAAAAAAGGGAATTCTAAATTCTTGCTGTTTAGTATGCTAACTTGAGACGTTGCATACCCAATATGCCATAAAACCACCTAAACCATTTGTGTAAAGTGTTGCATAAGGTTATGGCAATTCTTGTTACTGTTTGATAAATATCACGTAAGTAGCTAACATTAAGTTTTATCAAATAAAACTTTTCATTATCAATTCTTGTTAGTGTTTTGTAACAAACAAAACCAAATATTTTTCTTGTTACTGTTTTGTAACAAAAAATACGTGACATCGCATATTATTTTCTTTTCAGCTCCAAACATTTCCTTATGTTTTGTAACAAGCCAAACTCGTTCTCATTATCAATTATCAATGATATTCTTAATCAAATACTGTTTCAGTTGAAAGATGTATTTCTATAACTTAATTTATGCTCAATGTATTTAAGGACAACTTGACCTCAATAAGTAACTTCTTCGGTAGACATAGTAGATAGAAACGTCTTAAAATTGTTGTTTTTGGATTTCCAAACTGTTGTATTTGGATTTCCAAATTGTATTATCTACCGAAGTTGTTACTAGGTTGAGTCATGACCAGGTCGCTCTCTTTAAGACGTTTCGTGGCACTGCCCAAAATTGTGCAAGACAGACTATCAACCACGCCGCCTTCAGGATAAAACAAGTTAAGCTACAACTGTTCGATTAACTACTACATTGTATAAAACCATTCGAGAATTACACCTCCAATATGGTACTAAGACCATTCTTTTAATACTGAAACCACTTTAATATGGTATTGTTAGTACTCTCTATTATGGTGTTGAGACCACTCAAATATGAGGTTACCACCATTCTAATTATTAAATTCTCCAACTATGATACTATGATCACTCAAATATGGTTTTACATCATTCTAACGTCTAACTTCTTCAAGAATCGGAGAAGAATATATTTTAAGATCATTCATAATTTTGAAACCGAAAGAGGGACTATGATCTTAAATTATTATTTATTCCGAAGGACATAAAAATATCAAAGGGATTATGAACTTAAGATCATTCTTAATTCTGAAGGGACATTAAATCGAAAAGGGACTATGGTCTTAAGAACACTCTTAATTTCGAAGGGACAGAAAAAAGGTGATGAAGAGAAGAAAGAATCGTCAACACAAGTCAAGAAAGGGAGAAGAGAGAAAGAGTTACCGACAACTCAATGAAATTCTTTGGTGTTATTTTTTGAACTGAGTAGAGTCCTCTATTTATATAGAGATTTCGTAACTGTTTTAGCAAAAATTGCGGCAACAATTACTCTAACGGATAAGATCAAAATGAAACTTATCCATTAATCAGTTCAACAACACTTGTGGATAATATCAAAAAGAAACAAATCCATAAAAGTGGAGGAAACAAACTCATTGGATTTAAATGAAGGATATTCACGGATAAAAATAATAATTACTATTATTTTTATCATTATCAAGTATTTAATTAAATACCGCAATTTAAACACTACTAATATGTGTGTTCTATTTTATGTGGGACCCCCACACTCTAATTTTTCAATTCACACAACATTAGATCAAAGTATAATTACTTGGTGTTTAATCTTTCAACATCACACCAATGTTCAATTTCTTAAAACTAGATCATCGGTCCGTGCTCCGCACGGATCATACCAACTAAAACATACACAAATAAGTTAGACATTATACAGTACATTTATATGAATAGGTCAAATAGTTACGGTTTAAGCAATGCATCTCATGGTTATTAAAGACGTGAAAATGTGATAAACTAAACACATGATGGTTACAATGATCACATGTGAAAGCGGGGAATCGCCCATCTGAATTCCTTTTAACTAGGCATGACAATAGGGCAGGGGTCGGACAGGTTTTACCTCCCATCCTCATACCCTATTCTCATATATTTACCCGTAACCCTACCCATACCCAACGGGGATGAGAAATCGAGTCACACCCCCGTCTCTGACAGATTCGAGGATCCCATCCCCATCCCCGTACCCGTAGTTGAATTATTTTTTCATAAAAAAAAAGTTTTTTTTTTCAAACCCCAATTGCAATATTTTAAAGCACTATGTCCCCTTTAACATTTCCTTAACATAATGATTTGGTTGCTCCTTTAAAAATTAAAGGCAATTTTTATAACATGGGACTTATTAAACCAAATAACATAAAAAAAACCAAATAACGTAACCAAAATATCAATGTTCAAAATTAACATATGATCCAAATTATCAAAACAACATAACCAAATTCAAACCACATCATTGTTCATCAAAAATTTAAAATTGCTAAAATAAATAGCCACATAAAAGTTGTCTTCTGTCTTTCTCCGGATGCTACCTAAATCTTCAACTTCACTCTTCAAAATGGGAAGTAACACCACTAGCCAATATTTCACCTATATAATAAAAAATACAAGTTAAACTATAAACATTAAAGTTAGTAAACTGGAAGGTAGTATTAAATAAATGGAATAAAGATCTTACATTCATCATCAGGTTCTATTTCATTGAGTAAAGTTGCAAACTCATTACATAATTGAGAATTCACATCACCTGTAAATAATGCAAATGCAGTACAGATGGTAGTTATCTAAAAGATACAAAGGATTTGTAATTCCTTAAGATATGTAAATTGAAAAAACAGTTTAAAAACATACCATTGTTCTCCTTGCTCCATAGCCAACTTCCAGCACACACCAAAGCCTTCAAGGTTCTCCAATGAAGTCGACTATGGTGCGGGCTTAAGATATTTCCACTTGTACTGAATGCTGATTCAGAAGCTACTGAAGTAATAGGAATTGCTAATACATCTTTTGCAATTTCTTGCAATGTTGGATATTTGATGCCATTCAACTTCCACCACATTATAATATCAAAATTGGCACTTCGAGGTAAAACTTATTCTCCCAGATAATGATCTAACTCCGTTTTATATAATGATGTTCTAGCTCTTTTTCTTCTCTTGACATATGCATCATAATCTTCTAAACCATCATTAGCCACACAATTAGCTTCCGACGATTCACCATAAGTGTCTTGATTGAACTTCAATTGATAATCAAGAATCAAGTCATAACACAATTGTTGAATCCTCTTAACTTGCTCAACAGAGTCATGTCCATACAATTTTTCAAAATAGTACTCGAGCAACTCCATTTTGTATCTTGGATCCAAAACAGTGGCAACTCCCATCATGTCCTGGGTGACACTCCAATATTTATCAAATATCTGCACCATCTTCTTAGCCATTTCTTTAATCAAATTATTGGAGGAGTTCATCCATTCAAATTTTGCCAATTTGATCTTACAAATCTCGGGAAAAAACATATTGGTAGTAGGATACTTGGTGCCATATATGAGTTCAGTGATGCTATTAAACTTTTCCAATCTTTCACAAACATCCTTTGCAAACTTCCATTGTTGACTAGTTGGAACACAAGTGTATTGAGTGTCTTTCAACCTCAATCTAGAAAATACATCCTCATACAAAATAGCTACGTGGAGCATCTTATACATGGAGTTCCATCTAGTTGGACAATCTAAACATAAATTTTTAGTGCAAGTAATTCGCAAGTGTCTAGCTGTCTCCTCAAATTTTTCCTTCCTTTAAGGAGTTGCAATCTAATAAGCTACACTATCTCGGATCCTCTCAATCCTCTCCTTCACTATTTCTAAACCATCATTTACTATCAAATTTAATATATGTGCGCAACAACGTATATGAAGTAAAGATACATCCCTCAACAAAGTACTTGAATCAAGCTTGTCCTTAATTTTGTCAATCATAACATCATTTGTACTACAATTATCTAAGGTGATAGTTGACAGTTTTGTATCAATGTTCCATTCAAGTAAACATTTAAATATAGCAGCACAAAGTCTATCACTTGAATGAGGAGCAGGAACATAAATCAACCTAACAAGTAATAAGATTTATATTTAATAATTATATCATATAAATAGTCTAGAATTATGATCAAAATATGTATATAAATATAAGAATTTATTATTACCTTAAGATGCGTGTCATACCCCAAATTTTGACCAATTTAATTGTTTATTTCGTATGTCGTTCGTATTTTTTAGCTTTTCGTTCGCGCTCTAATTCCCGTGATATCTGTTTGTATTCGTATTTCGATCGCATTTTATTTTTTTATTTTTTTAACTTCGTTTATATTTTAACGTCACTCTCGTATTAATTTCTTAATTTTATCCGCGTTTTATGCGTATTTTATTTATCGTAAAGTTTACGTTGTTAAAACTCATTTTGTTCACGTCGTTGATTTACTGTTTTATTAGCGTTTAAAAAGCCCCGTATTTCAGTCGTCTCAGACGAAATTTCGGCAGAGAGGTATTTTAAAATACCTCATTTTTTGGTTCCGACGGGACATTTTTTTAGTCATGTTTATTATTTCTTTATTTATTTTTTCTTAATTTTCGTTTTTATTTTTATTTATTTATTTAGTTATTTCTTTTTTTATTCATTTATTTCTTTTTTTATTTATTTATTTATCTGATTTTTATTAATTAGTCATTTAGTCCACATGTCAGTTTGTTATTGGTCCTGGTCCAACTTTTCCTCCAAGTTTCAGCAGAGGTATTTTTGTCATTTCAATGTATCAGAGACTTGTACTATTTAAGTACTGTTCACGCGTCAGAAAGGTCCCTATCAGTCACAATCATAGTCAGAAAAATCAGAAAAGTATCAAATCATCAACAAACACCAATCCACTTTCTCTTTCCAAAATTTCAGATCAAAACTATCAAAACTCACAAAATTTTCATGAACATGAAGAACATTCATGAACAACACAATTTTCCAGCAACATTCAAAGCTTACTTTTGAACCAAAAAATCATCTACACAAAGAACCATAAACACTAATCATCAACAAACTTACAGAATCACCATTAACCATCACAATCTTCCATTCTAAGCCATAAACAACAACCAAAACCGCAAAAGAAGGACCGAAAACGAGAAGGACCAAAACGCAAAAGAAGAACAAAAAACGCAGCAAAAGGATCCGAACAAAGAAGAAGAAAAGAGGAAAGAAGAAGAAGGATCCGAACAAAGAAAGGTACGAACGCGGAAAGAAGAAGAAAAGAGGAAACAAGGTAGTTTTTCATGTCTTTTTTTGGTTGTTTTGTTGAACTTTGAAGCTAGATCTAGGCTTTTGTGTTGTGTTCCTACGAAAACTAAGAGTGGATCCGAGTAAAGAAGAAGGAGATGAAGGTTTTAGTAAAAAAAAAATTAAAAAAAAAGGAGTTCACCGCTCCGACGCGGCGGCGCTCTGGCCGGCCACCGCGTCGGAGCACCTCCGGCCGGCCAATCCTTCTTCTCCGGCGTGCTTTGTTCTAGAGAGAAGGGAGAGGATTTTTTTTTGTTGAGTTTAGAGAGAGAAAGGATTGGAGAAATAAATGAAAAAAGACATAAAAAGCACTTATATAGTGCTCCTCTAAATCGGTTCGGTTCACCTGAACCGATCCAGGCTGAACCGAACCGGTTTCCCCCTAAGCCCAGCCTTGCTTTTCTTTCCTTTGGCCTTTTTTTTGTTTCTGTTGCTATTTACACCCCAGTTTTGCTGCCTGCACCCCCCCTTGCATATATTTTTTGTAGTAACTTTTTTTTTATGATTTCATGCATTTATTTTTTTTAATTCATATAATATTTGAACTATGTTCCATGCATTTTTAATTAGTGTTTTAATCTTCACATCATGCATTTTTTTTAGTTCATTTAATAGTCAAGTTTCTATGTCATATAGTTTTTGTTTATTTAAGCTTTGAAAAATCTTTACATGCATTTTTATTTATTTTAATCTTGCTTATCTAGCATTTATGTTTATTTCATGTGTTTGCATTTTATTGCTTTGTTATTTTAACTTGTTTAAATTGCATTTTTTTTAGTGTGTGTAATAGGTTTCGTATGAATTTTGCATGCATATTTAATTTTCGTCATTTATTTTATTATTGCCATTGGTTTAGTTTGTAAAACTAGGGAAATGATGTAATTTATTTTTGCGCATTTTTATTTCTCGTCATCTTATTTCTCTTGAGACCATAGAATGTATTTAGGGTATGTAATATGTAACCGACACACGCACTGACACGCGCACCGACACTTCACTATTTTATTTACCGCTTTACGCTCATTTATCGCTTTACACTCATTTATTTTTTGTCGTTACACTAGTCCACCGTTAGTTTAGAAAAATATTTTTTATCAAAAAATCAAAAAGTCAAAATTCAAATTTCTTTAAAGTAAACATTGGCTTGTAACCCAAGTGTTTTTCCTTTTATTTTCCTTAATCAAATGTTAATCAATTTAATATCCACATTAGACATGAATTTCTTGCAATTAAAATTAACCAACTTCACCGTATTTTTTTTTCTTATGCCTTGAGGCCTCTCATCTCTTCTTAAAATCTTTTTTTCAAAAATGTTAAAATCAATTCAACCCATCAAAAAAGTTCTTTAGCGGAACTACTTGATTTTGATCCCGATTTATTTGGGTAAGCAGGCAAAGGGTTTTGGCCCTTCCAAATCAATAAAAATAACCAAAAACATGCTTCATCTTCCTCCTTTCTTTCACTTAAACTTTTAAACAACAATTTTCAAATAAGTAAAATAATTTAGCGCAAGATTAAGAAGAGGTAAAAGGTTTCTATGAGATACCATAGTCGGTCGGGTGCCTAACATCTTCCCCAATCGAAACCAACCCCGGATCCAAGGTCTTATAAGGGTTTTTACTCACTTTTTCCCTTCCCGCGAATAAAAGTTGAGAGTTCAAAGATTAAAGGTTCAAATCCGATTAATGATTTTGATACCCGAAAATCGAGAGCACAATGCGACTCTGTAAATTTCAAGATCCATCAATATAATGTGTAGTAACAGCCACATACCCTTTTTTTGATTACCTGAAATCCACATGTCTGATGTAATGGCCACCCTTGATTGAAGACTATCAAACAACTTTGAAGTTTCTGACCTCTCAAACTCATACACTTTTAATATCTCCTTCTTGATGGTGTTTCTACAAGGAACTTGAAACAATGGTTGCAGAGAAGAGAGATATCGCCTAAAATAAACATGATCAACAATTGACAGTGGATATTCATGCATAATTATTGCAGAGGCAAGTTCTTTCCTTGAATTTTCAGCATTATAAGTTCCAATTCCTAAGTCTTTCTTTCCTTGGCCCTTTGGCACGAGAAATGTATGCCCTTTATTTGTCTAGTTCTCATGAAGCTTTTTGTGAATGCACGAATCCATATGATGAAGCAAGTGTTTTGTTCCATTAGTTGATTTTCCACCAAGAAATTTCTTGCAATAATGGCATTGAGCCTCATCCTCTCCATTAACTTTAAGCCTCGTAAAATGATCCCATACCTTACTCCGATGCCTGTTGTTACCTGTTTCTGCCAATGCCTCTGTATTATCAGCTGTGACATCAATAGATACTTCTATTGTTTCATTTGGTGGTGGTTGAGATGATGAGGGGGTGAGACCGGTAGTAGTTTGGCCAGTATGTTTTAAGCTAAGACATTATGCATTTTTAGCAACCTTAGTTATCCAAAAAAAAAAATGAACAGAAAATAGAAGGGCATCACTTTGCAAAAAAAAATAAAAAAAGATTAAAGTACCAAAACTCGTAAAACAGTACACACCAAGGGTAAGATGTGATTGCTTTTATATTTCCTTTCATTTAAAACCTTGCTTTGAGATTATGAACTTTTACTAACTAAGTACAGTGCAAATCTGTCAACTGTTGTTTAAGTTATGCGTGTAATTTTTATTAGCAAATGGGATAACATAAATAACCAAAGCTCATAAAAGGTTTTGATGATTAACAATAACTTCTGACCATAATATCACGAAGAAAAAAAACAGCATTGGATTCGAATAAAGTCTTGGAACAAAATGCCAAGTTTGCAACAACATAGATAACAACTGAACGTGCAAAGATAAGCCAAAATACATACTTGCAATAGTTTGCATCAATACTAAAAAGAAAATCAACATGAATAAATCAACAGATTGAACATCGTTTTCCTTCAACCGGCTCAACCTTCACACGAACCATTTTCACCGGCTTTGTTATAAGCTTCAAATCCTTCTTGCCACCTGAGATAGCCGAAATTGCTGTGTAAACTTCTGCCATATTTTACTATGTTATATTTGTGAGTATGCTTTAACCATGAATAATCTCTCCTATTTATTTATATAGCAAAGGCATGTATAATAGTTATAGTCATTCTAAACTTAGCAAATTTTGAATCCTTGAAAGCCAAACATAAATAAGACTCTGTGAATTACCAACATGTATTTGACATTGTTGGAACACTAGAGAGTTTACTAGTGAGTTTGTGAAGTTTGAAATGTAAACACAAGTGGAGAAACTAGTGTTAAGTGTGAATTGAAAAATCCTATGTCCCACATTGGATAGATCACACACTCTAGTAGTGTTTATATATGTGGGATATCACCTCCAAGGGTGTGCCCTTGGGGTACACACTTTTGTGAACGGAGTGAGCTAATGCCAAAAAAAATATTAACACGCGCGACGACGCCGCTGACCGGGCGGGGCTGGGCTTGGGCCTGGTTGGTGCTCAGAAAATACCGAGTCCGGCACACGCGCATCCACACTTCCGCACGTTTCCGCCTCGTGGGTTACCGTTACTGGAGCGTGGGCTTGCGCGAGCGGGTCGTGAACCGGGTCGGCGAGGTCAAATCCCCTCTATAAATAGAGAGCTCGAGATCCTCATTCTTCACATCAAAACCGAGAATCGAACGTTCTTCTCTGGTTTTCTCCCCTTCTCATCTCCCGCGATTTGTGTTGACGAATCGTTCTTTTCCTCTCTTGTTTTCTCGAGTGGTTTTTTCTAAAACCATATTCTTCTCAGAGGTGTTATTCTCGACCGATTCTGGGCAGTGCATCCTTTAATCGTACAGAAAAAGAATCTGGGCTGTTTTATCCTGGATACGCACGGTTGATAGTCTACCTTGCACATTTCAGGTAGTGCCGTGAAACGTCTTAAAGAAAGCGACCTGGTCGTGACTCGCCCCAGTAATCATTTCAAAGCTCTGTCGTAATTTTCAAAAACAACAATTTTAAGACGTTTCAAATACGATACGATGAGTTCTGAAAAAATTACTGCTGCTGATGATTTTAATAAACCGTTTCTGTTCTCAGGCAGCCACTTCAAACGTTGGCAACAAAAAAATGTTGTTTTTCTTAACCACTAAAAAGGTTGCCTACGTTTTGAACGAACCCCTGCCTGTGGCACCTACGAGTTCGACTCCTGCTGGAGCGAATGACAAGGATAAAACAGTGGACCCTGCTTCTTCTGCTGAGAAAGCTGTTACTGATAAACAGCTGTCCATAGACATTGCTCTGTGGAAAGAAACTGACTACCTCTGTAAGAATTATATTCTTAATCGACTCACAGACCCTCTGTATGATTACTATAGACTCTGTGATACTGCCAAACAATTATGGGAGGCACTACAGAAAAAATATGACACCGAAGAGGCTGGTGTTAAGAAATATGCGGTGAGCCGCTATCTGAATTTCAAAATGAGTGATGATAAGCCCGTCGAGGCACAATCACATGAGCTGCAACAAATTGCTCACGAGATCATAGCTGAAGGGATGCAACTCCCAGAACAATTTCTAATTGCTGTGATTATTGATAAGCTGCCTCCTGCTTGGAAGGACTTCAAGAGTCAACTTAGACACAAAACTAAGGAGTTCTCTCTTGAAAGTCTGATTACTCGCCTTCGTATTGAAGAAGAAGCGAGAAAGCAGGATCAGAATGAAGAAGTGTATGCTGTTTCTAACAACAACACTAAAAAGAAATCTGTAGGTGCTATTCTGAAGCCTACTGGCAAACAATTTAAGAATCAGAACCGCCCTATGAATAAGAATTCCAACAGGAATAAGACTGGGAACAATCCAAGACCCCAGATTCATCAGCCACCCAAGAATGACGGTGCCCCTCCCTTCAACTGTTACAACTGTGGGATGGCAGGTCATATGGCACGCAAGTGCAGAAACAGAAGCAACCGACCTGCACAGGCTAACTTGGCTATTGCTGCTGCGCCTGATGAGCCCTACGTGGCTATGATTACTGAGATTAACATGATTGCAGGTTCTGATGGCTGGTGGATGGACACTGGTGCTTCTCGCCATGTCTGCTATGACAGAGATATGTTTAAAACATATATTGCTTGTGATGATCAGAAGGTGTTGCTGGGAGACTCTCACTCCACTGATGTTGCTGGAATCGGAGATATAGAGCTGAAATTCACCTCTGGAAAAACTCTGATACTGAAGGATGTGTTGCACACTCCTAAGATTAGGAAGAACTTAGTTTCAGGTTTTCTTTTGAATAAGGCTGGGTTTGTCCAAAGCATTGGGGCTGATTTGTACACCATCACTAAGAATGGTATTTTTGTTGGGAAAGGGTACGCCACTGATGGCATGTTTAAGTTAAACATTGATATTAATAAAATTTCTTCTTCTGCTTATATGTTGTGTGATTTTAATATTTGGCATTCTAGACTCTGTCACGTTAATAAAAGAATTATTTCAAATATGAGCGGTTTAGGTTTAATACCTAAAGTATCTTTAAACGATTTTGGAAAATGTCAATATTGCAGTCAAGCGAAAATAACTAAAAGTTCTCATAAATCAGTAACCAGAATAACTGAACCTTTTGAATTAATTCATTCTGATTTATGCGAATTAGACGGTAACTTGACAAGAAATGGAAAAAGATATTTCATCACTTTTATAGATGACTGCTCCGATTACACACATGTGTTTTTAATGCGAAATAAAAATGAAGCGCTTGAAATGTTTAAACAGTATGTAAAAGAAATTGAAAATCAATTCAATATTAGAATCAAGCGTTTTAGAAGTGATAGAGGTACTGAATACGGATCACATACATTCAATGAGTATTATAAAGAACTCGGAATTATTCATGAAACAACTGCTCCTTATTCTCCAGAAATGGACGGTAAAGCGGAAAGAAAAAATAGAACGTTTACCGAATTAGTAGTTGCAACCATGCTTAATTCCGGGGCAGCACCTTACTGGTGGGGAGAAATTTTATTGACTGTTTGCTATGTGCTAAACAGAGTACCCAAAACTAAGAACAAAACTTCCCCTTATGAAATTTTGAAGAAAAGACAACCAAACTTGTCTTATTTTAGAACATGGGGCAGCCTTGCCTATGTAAGAAAATCAGACCCCAAAAGAGTTAAACTAGCAAGTAGAGCCTATGAATGTGTATTCATTGGGTATGCCTTAAACAGTAAAGCCTATAGGTTTTACGACCTGAAATCTAAAATGATCATAGAATCAAATGATGCTGACTTCTTTGAAAATAAATTTCCCTTTAAGTCAGGAGACAGTGGGGGTAATAGTGGGGGTACCATTGAGTCAACTCTTGATCAACCTTCTGAAATCAGAACAAGCAACGAAAACATCGAAAGAGATGTTATAGAACCTCGTAGAGGTAAGAGAGCAATAATAGCTAAAGATTATGGCCCCGACTATGTGGCATATACAATAGAGGAGGATCCATCAAGCATCAAGGAAGCTTTGTCTTCAATTGACGCTGACTTATGGCAAGAAGCTATAAATGATGAAATGGATTCTCTAATGTCCAACGAAACCTGGCACCTAACTGACTTGCCTCCTGGAAGCAAGACAATAGGGTGTAAGTGGATTCTGAAAAAGAAACTAAAACCTGACGGGTCAATCGACAAATACAAGGCACGCCTTGTAGCCAAAGGTTTTAGACAAAGAGAAAATGTAGATTTCTTTGATACTTATTCACCTGTTACTAGAATCACGTCCATTAGGGTACTAATCTCTTTGGCGGCCATCCACAATTTGATAATACACCAAATGGACGTAAAAACTGCTTTTTTAAATGGTGAATTAGAAGAAGAAATCTACATGGATCAACCAGAAGGTTTTGTAGTCCATGGACAGGAAAACAAAGTTTGTAAGTTGGACAAATCTCTGTATGGTTTAAAACAAGCACCGAAACAATGGCATGAGAAATTCGACAACCTAATGATTGAAAATGAGTATAAGGTGAATGAAAGCGACAAGTGTATTTATTACAAATACGGTAATAACACTTGCACGATCATATGTCTATACGTAGACGACTTACTCATATTTGGTTCGAACCTCAACGTCATTAAAGAAGTGAAAACTTTGCTGTGCAACCACTTTGATATGAAAGATCTAGGTGAAGCAGATGTAATTCTTGGAATCAAGCTTACTAGAACTGATAATGGAATCTCCTTGAATCAATCTCACTATGTTGAGAAGATCTTAAGGAAATATAATTACTTCGATTGTAAACCTGCGAGCACACCTTGTGACCCAAGTGTGAAGCTATTTAAGAACACTGGAGACAGTGTAAGACAATCTGAATATGCGAGCATCATTGGCAGTCTCAGATATGCCACTGATTGTACTAGACCCGACATCGGCTACGCCGTGGGATTACTATGCAAGTTTACTAGCAGGCCAAGCATGAAGCATTGGCAAGCTATCGAAAGAGTCATGGGATACTTGAAGAAGACCATGACCCTAGGACTGCATTATCAGAGATATCATGCAGTGCTTGAAGGATATAGTGACGCAGATTGGAACACCTTATCAGATGATTCCAAAGCGACCAGTGGGTATATATTTACCATTGCTGGAGGAGCTGTTTCTTGGAAATCCAAGAAACAGACCATTCTGGCTCAATCCACAATGGAATCTGAGATGATAGCACTAGCTGCTGCTAGTGAAGAAGCAAGTTGGCTAAGATGCTTGCTATCTGAAATCCCATTATGGGAAAGACCGTTACCTGCTGTGTTGATTCATTGTGATAGTACCGCGGCTATCGCAAAGATTGAGAATCGTTACTACAATGGTAAGAGACGACAGATAAGACGAAAACACAGCACGATAAGAGAATATCTTTCGAATGGAACGGTAAGAGTATATTTCGTACGAACAAATGAAAACTTAGCTGATCCTTTGACGAAAGGACTAAACAGAGAGAAAGTCGCAAATACATCCATCAGGATGGGACTTACTAATGCCTATTGATCATAAGTGATGGCAACCCGACCTAAATGACTGGAGATCCCAAGAACTAGGTTCAATGGGTAACAACTAGTCACAAGTGATAGAACATGCTATGAGAATGCATGATCCTGCAGTGACAGAAGGTTGAGATAATAGAAACTCTTAATGAGATCTATACTCCTTATGGAGTGGAGTACATAGCTACAGGAGTACTTCTGATAGACTCACCTATACGTATGTAGAACTGAGACCGGTTCTTATGGAATTTCGAGGCAGAATTCCCAGACCATTCGTTAAAACTGGGATAGACGTGCAAGGCCTTAAACGCACGGGCTTTTAGAAAACACCTAAGAAAAGGTTGTGTGTGAGTCCTATGTCTGAGATAGAGTTCAATGCTGTAAGCAACTCTTGTTAATCGGAATTCTACTCACTATGCAAAGGTTCAAGTGTTAAACACACCTTTGTTTACTAGCAATCTTTAGGAAACGTTTAAAACGTAATCTGAGAAACCAATTTTGAATTCAAGTGGGGGATTATTGGAACACTAGAGAGTTTACTAGTGAGTTTGTGAAGTTTGAAATGTAAACACAAGTGGAGAAACTAGTGTTAAGTGTGAATTGAAAAATCCTATGTCCCACATTGGATAGATCACACACTCTAGTAGTGTTTATATATGTGGGATATCACCTCCAAGGGTGTGCCCTTGGGGTACACACTTTTGTGAACGGAGTGAGCTAATGCCAAAAAAAATATTAACACACGCGCGCGCGACGCCGCCGCCGCCGACTGGGCTTGGGCCTGGGCCGTAAAAGAATATTTTTTGGTGCTCAGAAAATTATTTTCTTTTTTGCTCCGAGAATCCTGCAAGCTTAGACCGAGTCCGGCACACGCTTTCCACACGCCTCCACGTTCTCCACACGCGCATCCACATTTCGGCACACTTCCGCACGTTTCCGCCTCGTGGGTTACCGTTACTGGAGCGTGGGCTTGCGCGAGCGGGTCGTGAACCGGGTCGGCGAGGTCAAATCCCCTCTATAAATAGAGAGCTCGAGATCCTCATTCTTCACATCAAAACCGAGAATCGAACGCTCTTCTCTGGTTTTCTCCCCTTCTCATCTCCCGCGATTTGTGTTGACGAATCGTTCTTTTCCTCTCTTGTTTTCTCGAGTGGTTTTTTCTAAAACCATATTCTTCTCAGAGGTGTTATTCTCGACCGATTCTGGGCAGTGCAGCCTTTAATCGTACAGAAAAAGAATCTGGGCTGTTTTATCCGGGAGACGCACGGTTGATAGTCTACCTTGCACATTTTAGGTAGTGTCGTGAAACGTCTTAAAGAAAGCGACCTGGTCGTGACTCGCCCCAGTAATCATTTCAAAGCTCTGTCGTAATTTTCAAAAACAACAGACATGCACTCCCAATGAGGATTAAGCATGCTAGGCCTATACATTAATTGTTGTACAGCTATAAAGAAACCCTAACCACATCTCAAGTAAGCATGCACGCCGGTCTAAAATTGGAAAACCAAATGCTTATGTGGCTCATTAATATATGTTTACTCGGAATGGTCTCAACAGCCAATCAGCAACGAGCATGCCTGAACAACAATTAGAATGTGCAGTTGTACATTAAAATCCTCATTAACCCTATAAAAAATTGTGTTTGGCTATGCCCTCATTTAATGTGCAAAACGCATGCACATAGACATTGGAGAGTATGTTGGATATGTCTCCAAGCAATTAGAATGTGCAGCCAATCATTAATTGATTCAGTAACCCGTACATAGAAACCAACATTTTTTATATCTGAATGGATATTGGATAGCTTGGAACAGCGCTCCCCTAGTAGGGCGGCGCATGCTTATATACATGGGGAAGCTGCTGGCTGAAACCACTTGACAATAATGCATTTAACACATGTCTGTTCTTGGTGCTGATGTCATCATTAATGTGATAAGCCAATAAGGAGCCACTTACAAAACTTGCTATATGCATGTGTGATTTCAGCAACAAATCAGAATTTTGTGTGAAGTATACACACACGTTACAGTTCAATATTATAGTCCATGTTTAAAATTACCTTTTGCAAATATTATGAGAATTGAGTCAAATCTCTTGCTTAATTATAAGCATTTTCATAATCGGGCTGTCAGCTTAAGTTGCTCAATATACAATTATCAATTAGATATTAGATATACATGGACTAAACTAACTAAATTGTAATTGTGTTTTGTAAAATAAATTAAATGAAACTTTTAGGGAACTACATTGCAAATAAATCATAATGGCAATGACCAAATTTTCAAAGTAATTAGAACAAAAGCCATATACTCACATCAGAAGCTATAATATTTGCATATGGGATACCGAGTTATATTCGAACTGCTGATCGTTATAATACTACTTGTTTTTGTGTAGGAGCAGGAAATCTTACCATCAGTTTGAAAATGTAGAGCACTTTCATCGTCAGCATCACGTAAATTAAATGAAGGGGTCGGGTACAATTGCATGCGTTTGCCATCAATATATATAGTGCAATATGCATTGATTAACTTAAGTTTGGGAAGATTAACCACAATTAAGTGCATTTAGTGCAACAGTTAGCAAACCAAAGGTCGCAACAGTTATGACATGTGACTGAAGGAGGGACATTCAAATTTGAATACTTGAGAAAGGCATTTAATGATGGTCTAAGGCTTGCAAGACACGCCTAAATTAAGATCTTGGGAGGGAAATTAGCTAAGCTATTAGGGTTAAGCAATTGCTTGACCTAATAAGCTTTTAAAGTAAGTATATTAGTTATCACGATATTCAGTTGGACTATGACTTTAGTAATGAGATGCTGAAGGATTACCTTAGTTTCATGCCATTATTTCTTTCTAAGGATGGTGATACACTGATATTGCATAGCACTCAAGAATCAAAAACAATTGTCTATAATTGGAGAGATAATAGAGTGGAGCGAACAGGAGTCACCGTGCATAAAACTAGTATTGATAATGGAACCATCAATTGTGTATATTGGGAATTGGCCAAGGGTTTTGTTGAAAGTTTAATTGCAATTTGTTGAAAGTAAGTTCCTTTTCCATAGCTTACTTGTTTGGATTTATGTAAATTCATATATGTTGTTCTCATCTTAATAGATTGTGTGAATATTTGTTTTTATGATTGCTTTTAGGTTGATTGCAACTTTTAATGACCATCTATTGGCTGTAATTAAGGAGACGACATTCTCATTAATTTAATTAATTTAATGAATTTGCTTTTGTTTTTATACCAATATAACCAAAAGCTTTGGCGATTTTAAGACATCGACGATCAGCTTTGGCGATTTTGCATTAGTGCATAATTGTCTCAATTAAACAGAGAACCAAATTTATTTCTTTGAAGTATATAAAATCCGTTTGACCCATTCTCACAATTTCTATGTTGGTTCGACCCATTAAATCCGATTATTCATTTTATCCTAAAATTTCTTAAGCTATTCTCATGCTTCGGAATTTTTGTCTAGTCTATATATTTTCAGCAACTTCTTTGTCTCTCGATTAAATTGGTTGCTTAATATTTCTCTTAAACACACTAAGGTTATATTTGGTGGTGGTTTTGGGACTTTATTCCATAAATTCTGAAATGATGGTGAGTTATTTTTTACTTATTGGTCCTTGAAAGAGGGTTTCATCGCCCCGTGGCTTGGATTGGTCAACAAGTCTTCATCCTTTGAAGTGTTTTCCACCTTTTTGCATTATTTACCTCTTGGATTGTCTATTTATTCAAAATAAAAAGCAAATGTAGTAAAACACAAATAAAACTTGAATAAAACATAGTAAAATGTTATGTTATCAATCCTTCCATTGTTTCACTGCTGCTACTGAAACCTTAACAGCCACCCTAGATCTCAATCTCAACCTCATTTCTACTTTATAGGCCAAATTGTTGAGCCATAAAGTGGATATTGTAGGCCTTGATTGATGTTTGGTTATAGCGAAAAATCATCCTAAGAGAAAGATTTAGAAAGATTTCTTCTCCCCACTCATCCTTCAATCCAGTGCAAACGAAGAACTTGCAGGTCCATTATATATAGCAAGAAAACATTGTGCTCCACATTAGGGGCTTCCTCAAAGGTAGTCGTCAAACTCAAATGCATGGACACTAATATTTAAAGAGAGGAAGAAGGTATGAGGTTTGAGGAAGAATTCGAGTAGCAAGGAGCCAATGAATGTCTTGCCTTAGTTGACAATGATAATGGAAGTCGAGTGATGTATGGAAGGATGGCCCTAATTGGCTTATTACAACTGTATATTTATAATTATTCTAACCAAGCAATTCGGCTCAATTGATTAACAAATTTATAAACGATGAATTTTTTAGGAGAACCTGTATTCAATTTATTTATGGAATAATTCTTGGTCAATCTTAATACATCTCTTGACCCAACTTTAGATTATCAGAGATCTTTTTTCCCTCAAAATCGAAGGGTGGAGACAAAAAAAATGTATATTATAAAGTGTTGGAAATGTCTTTTTATTAACATGATTCTTAAAGCGGTTATCCATGTCACAAACAAACTTTGTCTTTATGTCTGATATAATTATGATTTAACAATCGAGAAAAAAAAGAAACACGACATATATATGCTTCAAAGTAGGTGCATGAGAAGATAAAAAGAAATTGCAAACAACAAAAATTATTATGTCTCAGTCATAAACAACTTTTCACTTGTTACGTTCATTAAATAAAATATTTTGTTAACAAGTGTCTCGATCACTTTTTAAATATTTTAATTTTCAATTTATTGAATTCACACATATTCATTAATACTTACCATTTGTCAAAAATAATAATTAATCCTTACCATTTATCGTTTTTAAAATATCCCATACTCGCTAACATTTCTCTTAAATAAATGATGTGTAAGGTTTGCAATCGAGACCAAATATTTCAAAATAAGTAATTAATTTTTTAAAAAAATCAAAAATTTTGATTTTCAATTTATTGAATTCACACGTATTCATTACTACTTACCATTTGTCAAAAATAATAATAATAATTAATACTTACCGTTTATCGTTTTTAAAATATCTCATACTCGCTGAGTAAATGATGTATAAGGTTTGCAACCTGAGACCCTTGAACTACAATTCTGCTGCATGAATCGGAGTTGGTCATACAATCAACCATGCCGCCGGTTTTCTTCTCTGACGATCTCCTCATGGAGTTCCTTTCATTACTTCCTGTCAAATCACTTCTTCGTTTCAAATGTGTAAGTAATCCTTGGAACACTCTCATTTCCGATCACAATTTCGTGAAATTCCATCTCAAGAAATCAAAATCACAAAATCCAAAATTCACACTAATCTCTGAGCACCACAAAACAATCAAAGGAGTTGACCCTGACGGTAGGGACGATCTTTATGAGGAAGATTTCAGTATCATTCCATATCCTATATCTCGTCTACTTGATAACCCTTCGTTTACCCTTGTCGTTGATTCTCACTCTCTATTGAATCAAAATCATTACAATATTGTTAGTTCGTGCAATGGGTTGATTTGTTTGGCTGATTCTCGTCGTCGTCATTCAACTGATACTCATGTAGAGTACTGGCTCCGATTCTGGAACCCTGCCACCCGGAAAATATCTCAAAAAATGGGGTATTTTCGTGATTCTGCCCATTTTGGCTTCAATTTTGGTTGTGATAACTCCACTGGAACTTTTAAAGTGGTTGCATCAAGTGACAATGACGATCATTTGCCATATGAGGTGAGAGTTTTCAGTTTAGGCGATAATGTTTGGAGAAATATTGAAAGTTTCCCCGTTATTCCTAGTCGTGGTGTGTTTTTTAACGGAGCTCTTCACTATTTCACTCTGCACAATGACGTCCAATGCAATATCAGTCAGTGTTCTAATATGAACAAAGCTATTGTTGAGCATTTTGTTATTCTTTCGCTTGATTTGGGCACTGAGACATACCATCAGTATCAGTTGCCTCAGGGTTTTGATGAGCTGCCGTCTCGAGAGCCAGCTGTAGGTGTGTTGGGGGATTGTCTTTGTTTTTCTTCTTCTTACAAGGAAACAGAATTTATTATTTGGCAGATGAAGAAATTTGGACTCAATTTCTTAAAATTAGTTATCACGATCTTCAATTGGACTATGACTTCAAAGAGATTCGTTTCGTGCCATTGTTTCTTTCCAAGGATGGTGATGCACTGGTATTGTATAGTAGTAAAGAACAGGATGCAATTATCTATAATTGGAGAGATAATAGAGTGGAGCGAACAGGAATCACCGTACATAAAACTAGTATTGATAATGGAACTGACAATTTTGTAGATTGGTACTCTGCCAAAGGTTTTGTTGAAAGTTTAATTTCGATTTGTAGAAAGTAAGTTCCTTTTCCATAGTTTACTTGTTTAGATTTATGTAAATTCATATATGTTGTTTTCATAGTAATAGATTGTGTGAATATTTGTTTTTATGATTGCTTAAGTTGATTGTATTCTTGAAAGACTCTATATATTAGCTATTGCATATAGAGAAGACTCTAGATGCTTTTTTTTTTTTTTTTTTTTAAATAAGAAGACTACTAGATGATGTAGTAAGAAGAATAGGTCAAATGGAGGATAGTTAACTCATTGGAGGCAGATCTCTCATGATATATCTTGTATCAGTACCTGGTACTAGTACTGTACCTTTACTTATACATCCTAGCTAAATTGTCAGACAAAGAAGGTTGTGTTGTTATTCTCAGCTGAGAGCCTGATTTCATTTACCTCAACATTTTGTTACAAATATGAGTCCATTTGTCTGGTTGCGTTGAGCGTTTATATATATATATATATATATATATATATATATATATATATATATATATATATAGAGGACTGATAACTTACATCCATCTAAAAACACCTAGACTTGTTTTTTACAAACAAAAAAAAACCAATCTCCATTGTTAGAAGTTATTTGAAGTTAAAGGGCAGTTGTGTTGTGTCAATTTAACAATATTGTTCATTTTTGTTTATAAGAACAACTTGTCCTCGTACAATTATAACATTAAGAACAACTTTTTGCTTTTTTTTTTTTTTTTTTAAACAGGAGATTTACTTAAGAGAACAAGCCTAATTTACTTAATTTTTTATGATTCCAATTATACTCATAAACAATTTTTTCTGTAATAAAGATTGTTGTTGGTGTTATTGAAATAAATAGTCATGTTTAATTTTGTTTGTTATAACTAGAAAGTAACAAAATTGTTCTTGGTCTGAATAGGTATACAATTATGCTGATTTTGTTTGAAGCACGTGTTTCACCGACTTTTATGTGAAAAAGCGCCTTACAAATTGTTGATTGTAATGTTATTGTTTTCATAATATGACTAAATTTCCATTATCACTTTTTAATCCGCCTCAATAATTTTAATTCCTAACATACATTTGCTTCCTAGGTTGCCGGTGGAAGAAATTATCAAGAATAACTTCAGATGTTTCATTCATGGAGGAGGAAAAGAATAAGATGAAAGGGAAATCGAAAAGCAAAATCAATTGTTCTGTTTTTTATTAGATGTATGCATAAAGGACTAATAGTTAATTTGTGTAATTTTTTTTGTTGAAGTTACAATGAAATATGTGAATTCATAAAAATAATTACATCTTGTGGCTGCCAAACTTCAACGTATCCCCTCTTAAATGGCCAAACCACGAGGGATCCTTTCAATTTGCCTTCTATTATTAAAGCCCTTTTGATCAGTATTGAACTTTGTTGGCAAACATGGTTTGAGAAACTTTTATATTTTTCAGACTCTCTTCGTGTTATTCAGTAGGATTGATTCTACCACTATGTTAACCTATTGTGCTGATATTCTAATTAAACTGGGAGCTAACAACTTAGATCCTTTGATTGTTGTTCATGATCCCCTATCTCGTCTTTCATCTGTCATACTAGCATACTCTTTGGATGTCCTTTATAAGCATTTTTGTTAACAAAAATGAGAGAAAGCTAGAGAGAGAGTGAGAGAAGAAGAATGGCAGGAGGTATGAAGGTGGAAACGACACAACAACACCACTGGGAGGGCTGATGTAAGATCACAAGGTGTACCAAAGAATGCCGGACAAAATGGGTTACTGAGAACGGGTGACTTTTTGTAAGGCCTTTGTGTTCAACAGTTCAGCAATTCCAAAATCAGCCACGTCCATCAAAGCTTACAAAATCTAGCGCCAACCAAAATATCCTAATACACATATGTAATTACAAGTCTTCACGCAGTAACATCATTTTAATTTGATATGCAGCTCCTCCATTTGCATATCATTTCTTTATGCATCATTGAAACCAGTTGGCAGCATAGGCCAGGAGTGCTTATCAGTATCAGAAGCCAACTATAATCAGATGAAGAGATTTGATAAAATTGTATGGCAAAATCCCATACCATTTAGCAGTTCTGTTGTATAATTTATAGACTAAATCGTTGGTTTATTTATTTATTTTTTTGAAGAAGGAAAAATAAAATATACCAACAAAAAATCTTATCCAACACAAGGAGTACAATTTCAAGGTGCAACAAATGTCAAAGTAAAAAAACAAAGAATCAATAAAGAGAACGAGTAAGATCAAAAGTTAAGTAACAAAACACATACTTTGGAGAGGATTTAACCGCCACAAATTATTAAAATCAAAATCATCATTTTTTGCTTTCCACCACCAAAAGGAAAAGCTTCACTTTATCAATTAATTGATGCATCGGAGTCTCCTTATACTGAATGATACGACAATTTCTCTCCTTACAAATTACTCAAACACATTGAAAAAGGCTCCTCTTCTGTTTCAGATGAATTGAACAATTTGTTGATGGCGGAAAACTGCAAAAACTTCCACTCATAGTGACTGATAAGATAAGAGGTATGAGAAGTCCAACATCACACCATTGATTATTAAGCTAAAAAAACACAGAGAAATGCCATAATCCTTCCAAAGAGGGAGAGGAGAGAAAGAAGACATGATAATTTATTCTGATCATCTATTCTTTATTTATTTTTGTACATGACAGAATGAATATACAAAATAAAAAGGGTTTGAATCATTTTATCCTTCTTGTAAAAGGGTTTTGTTGTAGTCTGGATGCTACAAAATGTGATTATTTTTATTTCATTTTAACTTGAAAAAAATAAAACCAGATACATACATTCAACCTATGATGGGAGAAGGATCGGTCCTTCATGCCAACATGTAATTAAAAACAGAATGATTGATCTTGATTATAGATTTTCCCTTTCCGTTCTATCCGATGTAATTTCCCTGACATCTTATTGTTTTCCTCTGTCCAGCATTTGTTCCGAAACCCACATCATTGTGAAGCATCTGAAATACCTCTTGAGTGATTTCTTCCACCAGAAACCTAGGAAGATGATAAAATAGCCAAAAAGAATGTCAGAGATTAAAAATATAGGAACAAACTGAAAAGTGATAATGGAAGTTCAGTCATATAATCCTAAAGCAGTCGGAAAACAATAGCAATCAGCAACTTGTAAGGCAGTCTTCGACATAAAGATCAGTGAAACACGTGCAAGTTCAAAATATCAATCAATGTTTCAATATAGAAGTACTTGAAAGGGTGTAAACAAAATAACATCCAATATCCTTTTATGTATAAATATGTGGAGTGTTTTTTCTGCTTCAAGCATACTTGACACTCATTCCAGACAAATGCACTCAATATATATAACAAAGGTCTGAGGCAAATGAAATTAATGTATGTTTGAAGAAATAAAATAGTACTTGTTTTTCCTTTTCTCATCTATTTATAGATCTGTAGATATAACAAATTTGTTCAAGCCTATGGATGTGTTTATATGTTTTAGAGTGCGTTTTTGTAAAAGAAATTTTATGATAGAAACTGGGATCAAAATATAACCTAATAGGAATATTACAATACAATCTCAAGAAATTCAATTGTCTTGGTTCTCTCCCCTCCAAAAATTCGAGAGTTTAGTCTCTCCCTACCAATCCTTTATTCCAATCCCTGAATGCCCCTTCTTTTGCTCTGCATCTTTATTTATAATGCTAACTCCCTATAACAGTTACATAGAAGTTCTGCAGATAACCTTTACTGCACATGTGACCGTTACTAATTTATAATATATTAAATAAACAATCTACTAATATTCTGTAACTTCTGACCTTATGAGTCATATTGCTAACATTTTATTAACATGAGCTTGTGCTAATAGTACATTACACCGCTTACACAACTCAGATCAGTATAACATCAAAAACTTCTAAAAAAATTCATGCAACACCTCTTACATACTTTGCTAATCTCTGCCACCATTGATACATTCGATCATACAGCATAACCATCCCATAAATTTCAAACAAATACATATTAGTGCTCTGTCCAATTACCGCAATTATAGGAAGGATATCCCAACCAAAGCAGTGCAGCACATTTCGTTGACAGTACATCAAAATTCTCACTCCCTCACCACATCCCAGTTCCGAACACACAACAATATTGACACATGGTTTCATTCCTTCATCATTCCTTCATTAGTATCCCTCTTCTCCTTATTGATATAATAACATAATTCAAATTATGTACTGTCCTGCCAAATACAGGACTGTTTCACACTTCAGTTTTGTCAAAAAAATTCTAATATTATTAAGGCTGCTTGTTGATGTCTAAAAATCACCAAACCTTTTGGTTAAATAATAATATAAAAAAATTCATGAAATCCATGAGAATTGTCGACTTGTTAACGATAGCCAATAGATAGTCATTTAAGAACACAATCAACCAAAAAACAATAAAAAAACGAATATTCACCCCAATCGAACAATCTATCTATTAATGTGAAAACAACATATATGAATTTACATAAATTCAAACAAGTGAACCAAGGATAAGGAACTTACTTTCAAGTTTCAACAAATCGAAATTAAGCTTTCAACAAAGCCCTTGGCATAGTTCCAACATAAACTACTTCTAGTTCCATCATCAATACTAGTTTTATGCACAGTGACTCTTGTTCGCTCCAATCTATTATCTCTCCAACTATAGAGAATTGCCTCCCTTTCAAGACTACTACGCAATACCAGTGTATCACCATCCTTAGAAATAACCAATGGCAAGAATCGAAGATGATACTTCAGCGTATCATCACTAAAGTCATGGTTCAACTGAAGATCATGATAACTAATTTTAAGAAATTGAGTCCAAGACTCTTCAACCCCAAATTCCTTCATCTGCCATATAATAAAATCGGTTTGCTTATAGCAATAAGAAAAACAAAGGCAGTCCCTCAACACACCAACAGTTGGCTCCTCAGCCGGCAGCTCATCAAAACCCCGAGGCAACCGATATTGGTTGTATGACTCAGTCCCTAAATCAAGTGAAACAATAACAATCTGCTCAACAGTAATATACTCCACTGCCGGATCACCATACCAAGTGATTGGGATGTCATTGTGAATAGCCAACCAATTAAGAGTGCCATTAAGAAACACATCAATATGTCCAAATCCTTGATAATCCAAACAAAGATGAACAACCGGAAAACTTTCAATATTTCTCCAAACATTATCATCTAAACTTAAAATTCTCACCTCACTTGTCAATTGATCGTGAATGTAACGTGACGCAACCACTTTAAAAGTACTGGTGGAATTATCACAACCAAAATTGAAGACGAAACCACGAAGATCACGAAAACAACCAATTTTTGGAGATATTATCCTAGTGGCTGGGTTCCATAAACGGAGCCAGTAATCATAACATTCAACATCAGCGGAACGATAACCAGTCAAACAGATCAATCCATTGCAGTAACCAGCTATACCAGAGCAGTCTTTTTCGTTCAATAGAGAGTGAGAATCAGCAACAAGGGTAAATGACGGGTTATCGATTAAACGAGATATAGGGTATGGAATGATACTGTAATCAATCTCAGCTTCATCATCACTACCATAAGGGGAATTTCCCTTGATAATTTTCATGTGATGAGTTACTAGTGTGAATTGTGGATTTTGTGATTTTGATTTCATGAGATGGAATTTCACAAAATTGGGATCAGAAATGAGATTGTTCCAAGGATTACTTACACATTTGAATCGAAGAAGTGATTTTACAGGAAGTAATGAAAGGATCACGGTGAGGAGATCGTCGGAGAAGAACGCCGGCGACAGACGAGTAGACATGGCTGATTGTTTCCGACAACAACGCAGCTTACTCGTTAAGTTAAAGATTGTTCTTTTCAACGTTAGTAAATAGTTCAACGGTAGTAAATCAGTTTACAGTTTGGGTATATTTGAAATCGGTTAAATCAGTTTTAGAAAAGTCCACAAGTACTAACTTAGATTGCAAAATGTTAAATTGTTAGTCCGGATGTCATCCTGGAGTTCGAATTTCAATACTTTCACTTGTGTGTATGTGTGAGTTTACAATAACTTTGTCATTTTGTCTGACTTTGTCATTTCTTCTATCAATTAAAAAAATCAATTTTAGAAAAGATTTATCAAAAGAAAAAAATTAAAGCTGAAGAAAATCTCATTCGTAAACCAATCGAACTACTATCAACATTAACTTAATCACATTCTTTGGAGGAGGGTGTCAAGAATCCAATCTAAGAGGGGATAGAAGAAGGACCACCAAAAAACTTATCGGTATAGCCCAGTCCATTTATAAACATATACTTCATCCGTAATGAAATATAAACAAAAAAAAAGGTAGTTGAAAAATTGACTTATGTTGTTAAAAATTTAGTCCAAAACATTATCATTTCAACTATCTTTTTGCTTATATCTCATTATAAATATTTGACTAAACTGCACTTTTTGACCCTTAAATTTGAAAATGTTACGATTTTGGCCTCTATTAAAATCGCAACTTTTTAAAACATAAATCTTGTTATGCTTTTCCTGTAAATAATTTTTTTTCTTCATATTTTAATATTATTTTACTATAAATATTAAATATGTTTTTTAAAATAAATATTAAATAAGTTTTCTTTTGTCTCGAAAAAAAGATTAATTATGTTATCAAAACTATAAGTAAAGAAAATTATAGATATAAACTTAAGAATTTTTTTTTTATAATTGTGTTACAAGTGTGAAATATCCGTTGATTTTGTTAATGACTGATCTCCGTCGAATAATTTATTGTCCATCTTCAATAGGGGTTCCCCTCATCATCGCATTTATTTCTTTTACAAAGATCGAACACGAGATATTGCTTAAGGGATCCGAGTTCAGATTCATTCGGTATGCAAGTTGTGTTGTTCAAAACTGATTCCAAAATTTATCTAATGTGCTCACCACCACAATCACTCCTACGAGTTTGGTGACCTTGTATCTCAACGCAGAAGTTTCTTACTTTCTAGAAACTACTTTGTAGTGGCATATGTTAGCTAACAAACAAATATTATTGTTCATAGTATTACTAGAGTATCCTTATCTTATCATAGTCCCATGATCTTCATGGTGTACTGTCTCATTTTGTTTTGTATCCGTTAATTTTAAATAAAATGATTTGACCTTGCTTTTGCTCAACAAAAAAAATTAGCGAATAAGTTTAAAAATAAATTTAAATGATAAAAAAATATTTCGTAAAAAAATAAACTAAAAAGAATTGAAGTAAAAAATAAACTATAGAATAGTAATAAAATGAGATTAAATCCCCTTGAAATCGATTTGATTGTTAATAATTTCTACTTTGTCTGACTGTTTTGAAAAAGTAAAAAAATGCAAAAAAACAAGTAAAACATAATTTCGAAAGAAAATTAACGAATAAAAGGTACTTTACCGGTATTAGGTTTAAGTAAAATATGAAAGGCTTAATAGATCGATTGGTCCCTTAAATAATTTCAAATTTTCATTTTGGTCCCACAATTAATAAACTTCCGTTTTGGTCCCTCAGGTTTTCCTCCGTTTGCCAAATAAGTCCCAGACTGTTAAATTTAACTATAAATGTCTATGGTGAACTTTAAGATTGGTCAACCATAAATCCTATTAATTTTTTATTTAAACCGTTAGATTTTTTTGTTTAAACTATTAGATTACGCATGTCTATTTTATCTTACGGTAAGTCAACAACATCCAATTAATTTTCTCTTTCTTCATCTTCTTTCGTATACTTCTTCATCATCTTCATTATCACATTTATCAACACCATCATCATCTTAAGGAAAAAAAAATTCCAAACATAAATTTTGGATCTAAATCCTCATCAACATCAAATCCACAGAGATTTTGGATCTAAACCATTGTTATCTCAACTCATTCATCATCTTCATATTATCTTCAACAACATTCATAAAAAATATATAAAAAAATACAGAAATACAGCCGCACTGTTAAACTAGATCTCTGTCGATCTCTTTCTCAAACAATAATCACCAAAAACAGCCGCACCCCAAATTATTCACGAGTCCAGAAAAAATGCTAAGCCAAAACAACATCCTAAAATCGAAGATGGTGATACAACAAGGCGATGAACTTAACGCAAATTTGAAAAGCGTTATTGGGAGGAGTTTAAGTTTGATGACTTAGCTTCCCATGTTTAACTTTGCTTTTTATTGGTTCAATTTTTCTCTGATTTTTTTATATAAAGTTTGAATTTGTATATTTCTATGAAGGATTGGGGGAATTTTTTTTATTTTAAGGATGTCGAATTAGAGGATGGTGAGTACGTTTTGGGAATTGTAAATGCATTTATATGCTAAACATTCTCTTCACTTGAGGATGAGAACTCTTGTTGCCAAATCTAACTCTAGAAGCATTAGATCTGCCATGATGATGTTGATCTAACTCTGTGTTATTTTTTTTAAAGAAAAAATGATAGTACTGTGTTGAGAGAAGAAGAGTGAAGGAATTCTGGATAAAAAATTGGTACTTTTTGTGTTGTGTTGTGTTTCTTTGAATTTGTACTTTGGAAAGATTTTTATTTTTATTTTTATGAAATAGGTTGATGAAGATTTGAAGAAGATGAAAGGTGAAAAAAATTAGGTGCTGACGGTTCACTGTTAAATATAATGGACATGCAATCAATCAAATGGTTAAAATCAAATTAAAGTTAAAGTTAATGGTTAGGGATTTATTTGGCAAATGGAGAAAACCTGAAGGACCAAAACAGAAGTTTTATTATTGTGGGACCAAAATGAAAACTTGATATTATTTAGAGGACCAATGGTTCTATTAAGCCAATATGAAATACAATATTTTAATAAAATTTCCTTTAAAAAAGATAGGCTAAATTACATATTTGGTCCCTTAATTTATTTGTTGTTTTCATTTTGGTCCCCTAACTAATTAAAGTTATGTTTTTGCCCCTTTACTTATTCTTTGTTAATCAAATAAATCCTTTACGTTAAGTTTTATTTAAGATCGTTAATCTTCATCCCTTCCTTCATTAGCTTCATCATTCAACCCAGATTTCCAGTAAATTCATCAATTTAATCACCCCCTTTCATCATCAAACATGGAAAAAAGAAAAAACTGAACCAACCTAATGATCCAATTTAAACTTTCATGTTCAGTTTTTCCCCAAATTCAAAGCCCTAATTAATTCTTAATATGAGTTTAGAAACATTTTAATGCCTTAATATACATAGTTTGGTATTGCGCAAACACATGTACTGGAATTCAGACATACAAACAGTAAATGCCTTCATTTTTAGTAAAGTTGTGAAAGTGAAATCGACATTTTAATGTAAAAATATAAAATGCTCTCTTTAATGGAATAGGGAAAATTGGCAGCAGAAAAAAAGAAGAAAAAAGATAATAATTAATACATAAATGATTATTTAAGTTCTGACCTGTTTCACTCTTTTTTGGGTATTATCATTTGTGATTTGTAATATAAGTAATTTTTCTATTTCATAGATGTATAGAAGAATAATTCTAGCACACTCCTTTTCTTTAATGCTCAGTCATTTATTGACTTAAATCAATCTAGGTCATATATTTTGGAAATGAGGCCATCAATCTAGATCATATATTTTAGAAATGAGGCCAAACAAAGAAGTAATATAATTTACATTAATTTTATCCAATAAAAAAATGAATATTAGAACGAGAGTGTCGCTAGTACTCCTTTCAATAAAAATGATGATATATATATATTGGAAAGTGTGGTAACCTTTCCAATCCTCTTCTTGGTGGAGGAAAGATATGATGTAGTGAACTCATCGGATGGAAACAAGTGTTGAAATTTTATTTGGTAATTTATTTTAAAGTTAATTACTAATTATTATATTTATTAATTATTATCAATTGAAATTACCCCTTGACTAATTCATAAAGGCACGTTTTTTTCTATTCTTATTTTACAGTTACACGACCGATTCCAAGTTTGACTAAACAAGCTTTTACTCTCTATTACTTACCAATTTTTCGGTTTTGTTTACCACTAGAATAATAACTCTATAAATTGAAAAATACGGGGTTGGCTGTAGAGAGGGGAAAGAGAGAGCATACACATAGTAAGTAGTTGTGTTAGAAGAAAGACAATCACAATAGTGTATAAGTGTATTAAAAATAAACTAAGTTTCCATGAGCTAGTTCATGTGCGGTGTCAAGTGACTGTGGAGAATACTAGCTGTGAAGCCAATTGCATCGGATAACTAATCATATGACCTGAATTTGGATTTTCATTATGTTTTTATGATTTGAATTATTTTGTCGATTTTATAATTAAAATCTTTATTCTGTGAAGTGGTTTACCATCCCACTTATGTCTGCAATTGGATATACCAGAGATATCAATACTCATGCTAAGAAAACAATTACATATATATTATATACGAACACATACCGTAAACATATTCAAATATAATTTATGTATATATAGTTGATTCTCATTCTCATCTCAACAGTTATTACAAATATTTTGTAATTATAGTCTTAAATATCAAGGTTTAACCTAAAGTATCCCGTGCGTGTTATTACTAGTACATAACATACAGCTTGTGTCTAATTGCAGTTCTTTTTTTATTCAATTATTCAAAAATATTTATGGTATTTTTTGTATATTTTTTGTATATTATGGTATTTTAATATTCAATATATTAGTGTCCGCGTCATGCGCCCACATACCGCGCCACGTCAATTTTTGAGGTGGCTGCGCCGCTTTTCTGCTTTGACAACAAATATTCTTGGTCCGATTAGATATACACCCTCTCTTGTAAATTAAGGCAGATTTTGTTTGAAGCCTTGATTCATATTTTTGTAGTTGCACGTGTTTCACTGGAAGAGCGCCTTACGAATTGTTAAGATGATACGACTAAGTTTTCATTATCAGTTTTTAATCCGTCTGAATAATTTTAATTTCCTAACATACATTTTGGTTATTTTATTTGCTTCCTAGGTTGCCAGTGGAAGAAATTATCCAGAATAACTTCATGTTTCATTCATGGAGGATGAAAAGAATAAGATGTTGGAGATATTACACAAGATAGAAGGTGAAAGGAAAATCGAAAAGCAAGATCAATTGTTCTGATTTTGATTACATGGGTGTGCCAGACTACAAACATATATCCCTCTTACATGTGAAAGGTTCACGTTAGAATTTGCATGGAGATTGTTAAAAGAGGAACTTAATGATAAAAGTTTTAAAACTTTGGCATAAATACTAAATACAAATTATAGCATATCATCAGCAACAAAGAAAGGAATGAGAAATTGTGTATTTTGTATTAAGTTGATTAAGGATAACCGTTAGAAGAGAAGGATGAAGGATGAGAGGGATAACTACCCTCATTCCGTTTAGCAGCAGAATGTTCAAAATAATTAACCGTTGATGGGATGACGTTTAAATAGCTAAACGGCTGAGGGCAGGGACCTCTCATTGGGCTTAGCTAGATGGTCCAATCCATCACGGTCCATTTAGAAAGAATAACTCAATCACACATATTCATCAACTAATTAGTGCTTAACACAATAGACCATAATTTATAATATAATATTAACTTATAATAATTGATTATTGTCAATCCATAATTGATTAATTAAAATATTAATCCAACATTCTCCCACTTGGATGACAATACTCAATTACAAAAGAATATAAAATTTCACATATCATAAAGAATAACTTTAAAATTATATGTATGGTCAAAACACTAATCATTCAAAAGAGAAGTAAGCTTTAATGCTGCAGAAATTGAATCCGACAGAGAAAACAAATCATATAGGTCAAAAACCCACTTTTCTAACAAATGATGAATTTATAGTGACACATTTGAATTAAAAAGAATGTGTCATTAAAGAATGGCTCAAGCATTTTAAAAATGCTATAACAAACTCCCACTAACCCAAAATAGTTTAGACTTAATCAAATCATTATGAGTTACAATACTCATATTTAAGTATGTGGTTAATAGTTCTGCCAATGAGTTTTCAATTTTACAGAAGTTATATATCCACATAAGTATAAGAATAGTTATTACTTATAGAGATAGCCTATTAAGAGTGTAATTACTTTTAGTCAAAATCAAAAAAAATGTCCTATGACATTTAATTAATCCAAGTTTTAGCAAAAGTGTGACTATGAAAATCCATAAAAATAAAAAATAGGAAATTCAAGAATCTCCAAATTGGATTAACATAGACACTTAATTTTAAGATAAAAAAAAATGTGGATTAATGTGGCCATTAGAATGTCAATAATAAAATAACATTTATGATTATCTCAGTTTATAAGCACTTCAAGAACATAATATCATACTCGATAGGAGTATTGATATTGTACATTGTACTTATTATTTATTACCTCATAAAATGTGTTAGAAAAAGAGAAGCACAATATTTATTTGCATGCCAAGAGGTTATTGTGCGTATTCCAACAAAATTGACTTAAGCATCCAATTATGATGCTTATTGAGATTAAAAGAATTTTAATATATATCTCAAAAGTCTCTTAAGTTATGTCATATTTTATAAGAGTATATGATAATGATGAGAATTTTAAATTGTATATATATAGTATTGTGTACACATTTATCTTGATCTCACATCTATATTAACAAGAGTGAGAGATTTCTAATTTGAGCTCATAGTTTATATTGTTGTGTACACACTCCCACTGATCCCACACATATATAAACAAGAGTAAGTGGGATTCTCATTAGTGATCACTGATATATAAAAATATCTTAATAATGTAATATTCAATTCAACAATGGGATACCTGATTACTAGTGCAAGATTATCAATATAAGTGGTTATGTAATTTTAACTAGTAGAGTTTCATGAACTCAACCACGTATTTTGCACATGGATTATTAACACAAGTGGTAACTTAATGATAGTATGAAACCTCATGAATATATAATTTATCAACGACAGATATTATCAAGAATTGAGTTTCGCAGTTAACCACGTATTCTGCATTTAGAATTAAGGAGAATGTAAATTTTTATTTAAGAATTTTATAACACAAGATCTCATTTTCACAATTAAAATACTTAAAGAATTTACAAATATAGTAACCTTTATATGATAGAGTATGATGATTATATAAAAGGTTTATCATCATATGAGTGAGATAAGTCCCTAGTATTATAAAATAAGATATGAGACTCTATTCACAGTTTTGGTAACTCACTCAAAACTCAAATGCTATCATTATAATTACACACATTTGAGAAAAATTAGGTTACACGCAGCGGAAATACGTAAGACTTATATTTTATTATTACGGAGGATATAAGAGAAAATAGCCATAAGCTTCCATAAATATTATAAAGAATAGCAATAGCATAAAATGTGTCAAAATATACCATTTATAATTATTTAGAATAATGGTATAAATAAAATTTTCTCAATGGAGATGTTAAGAATTTTGAAATTTTGACATATTGCTTTTACAAAACAAGTTTACAAAAATATTAAAGGATACGGAAGTATATAGTAATTTATGAAAAAAGAATATAATTAATATCCTCAATATAAGTCTCTACAATAATTTTATATCTAGAGTTATGAAACAAATAAATATATTTGTTTATGAGATATAGTTAATTGACATGTAGAATTTCCCTTGCTTGTTGTATAATAATATTTTCTCCACTTGGTGGAAAATGATACTAATAAGGTATTTTTCTTACCCACAAAAGAAGGATGATTATGTTAAGTAATGTCATACCGATAGGGTATGTCCATCACGTTACACAATACATAGCAAGTTTCTCCCACTTGATAGAGAATATATAATGATAGTTGAATTAAAAAATTTGAAAGATATTTTAAATAAACGATTCAACTATTTCTCTATCACAAAATGATATGTTAAGCAATGTCATACCGATAGGGTATGTTCATCACTCACATAGCAAAAGGATAGTAGCAATCCAATATATATATATATATATATATATATATATATATATATATAGACACACACACATATATAAAAATAACATATAAGTAGAAATTTAATTTAAAATTAGAATAATATTGGATTGCAAAATCTATATAGTTTTCTACATGACTTTTAACAAAGTAACTTACTTGTTGTAATCTCAAGGATCTTAAAGGATAATAAGTAAGAACTATATCATCACAATGTACAATTCTTATGTCTTAAATTAAATATTGACAAGGGTACTCTAATTATATTTGACATAAGTATAAAAATTAAGGGTGCATTGAATAATAGCAATTATATTAATAACAACACACCGATAGGGTATGACTGTCACTAATATAATGCTAAACTATTTAACAAAATTTGCATAATTGCATCCACGATAGGTGAGATTACAATTATACAAATCAATAATGTTTATGCTTAAAAGAATATGATAACATAATATCATGCATAAACAACTGTATTTAATTTACTCAGCTTCGATCATATTCAAATAATAGAATGACATGCTTAACAATATTTTAAATTAGCATATCATAAATATGACTTTAGAATTTATTTATGTGAAAATAGTATAATAACAAGAGTTATTATTTAGAATGCAAGTGTGTCAATTAGTTTTCTAATTTATCCATAATAGAACTCTTAGAATAAAATTTTAAATACTCCCACTATAAATTAGAATTAGAATATAAATACCAAAATGGAGTATTATAATAAGAATATATAAGAATTATAGAGTTCTATTTAGAATATTCTAGAAAAGGGATTTCACTTCTATATAGAATATCATAATTGCACACAACAAAAGAGAAGAATGAATAAATGTTTACATATGTGCAATAATATACGGTAAGTCACAAGAGGATAAATTAATTAAATCAACATTAACCTCACATTGTGTGACATTCATCCTTGTACTTTGAGCCAATGTCTTTTGATGACTTAACGAGAATATCTTATAATATAGTCATCTCAAAATATTCATGAATATAGAATAAGAAATTATAAATAAACATATGTGAGACTTTAGGGCCCGTTTGATGGTCAGGATAGGATAGATGCAGTATATGATATAAAGCTGGATAGAGATAGGATATGATAAGGACATGATAAACATTAATCCTACAATGTGTTTGATGCGCACATGATAACAAACAGGATATCATTATAATTAAATGAAAAATTGCTCTCATAATTAATTAAATATTATAAAAATGACATGTTATTAATTATTATGGAAAATACATGCTATCATTATTTTAAAAATGACAATATTTTAAAAATGGCAGAATATCAAGATAATAAATAAGGAATGATCTTCTAATCCTGTCAGGATAACTCATAACCCAGCCTATACTCAAGATCGAAATTTCAAAGGAAAGTCAGGATATGATAAGAAAATGGTTTATTTTATCCTATCCTTTTGGTGCATCAAACATAAGATTTAAGCATGATATGATTAATGTATCATATCCTGTCTCCCTATCCTGACCATCAAACGGACCCTTAATTATAAATCAATATGATTTATATAAGAATTTAGACATAAGGATGATATTTGGTTTAAAATTGCCCCAATTTTTAATAAGTTGTTTTGATAACATTTAACTAATAATCAACAAAGAGGCATGTAAATTTTAATTCATAATTAGACTTTTAGCATAAAAAAAATGCAACAATGCATTCTTCACTATATATAAAATATATAGTTTAATATTATCATCATGCAAATATTTAATTGCGACAAGATACTTAATGGTGTTTGTCACAAAATTAAGAATAACAAATTACGGGTCTACAATAGAGAGTATAGTAGAAAGTATAATGTATATTAAAGAGAAATATGTCAATTTTAGATCCATTTAATATAAATGACATATATAATATACAATTCTCTATACTCATTTTAAAAAACAAAATACTAATATGACCCTTTAAATCAATTTGTGACAAGAATAAGAGACAACTGTCTAAGTTTAAATATGTCGCCAAAAGAATGATCAATTAGAAAACTTTGGATCCTTATGCTAAGACAATATGAAAGAAAGAATATACTTTTTGAAGGAATTAAAGAAAGAATATATTAAATTCAATATATTTAGCATTAGAATTAATAAAATTGAGCCTTCTATAAATTCACAATAGTAACATTTTAATTTATTAGATAGTTAGTGTTACTAATATAAGAGATAAATTTCAAAATAGTGTAGGCTCAAATATTGAGAATATATGATTTTGAAAGAAATATTCTCAGTGTTAATTGATACGATCCTTTCGAGATTTAACAAAATTTTGAAACTCTAGAAATCAAAAATATATATAGTATAATTGTCAATGGTCAAGTTATTTTTGACGGAACAAATAATTATGAGGGTATCAACAAATTTCAAAATATATACTAATATAGAATATTTGATGCAAGAATACACAAGTTCGAGTCTAAATTTTTTCATAATCATAACACTTTAAAAGAATATTTTTTTCATAAGTGCTATTACTATAAAAAATATTTTCATATAGAATATTTTAGACTCAAATATAGAGAATATATGATTCAAAAGAGTATATGATTCTCATATTAATTTACATCAAATATAAAGAGATTTCTTAAAGTAATATAAATCCCAAATTTTAAGGGTATAGAATAAATCAAATCTTCCGAATATTTTGGGTACAAGAGAAATTATATTTTATCTCAAAATAATATAACATTTACTAGTCAATTATGAGTTTAAAATCCATCAATGACACATCAATCTCAGTTTAAGAGAATTCAAGTTTAAGAGAATGAGATTTCTCAAAAATGTCAAATAAGAGTAAGGAATCTTTTCATAAGAGAATATAATATTTTAGAAAACAATTTATTCCCCAAATAATAATATAAAAAATATTTACAGTTGTCAAAATAATTCCAAAATTTATGCCAAGGATCAGACTAATAATTAATAACTATTTGGCACATAAAAGAAGAAAAAAAAAATATTAGACGGTTGGCATAAACTAAACGGTTGCAAATACTCAATGATTTAGAGAAGACCCATGAAAATTGATTGTTGGATTCAATGAGTATTTGAATCGGTATATAAAAAAAATGTAAGTTACTAAGTTTAGAATAACCATGATTCCACTTAAATTATGATTGATCACCCCATTCAAATTTTGATTCAACCATGATCTCAATAAGATATGCAATTATATATATATATATATATATATATATATATATATATATATATATATACGAATACGATCATAGTCAAGTTTGAATCATATGAATATGATGACTAACGATAAATCATACGAATTAGAAAATGCAAAATAGTCATGATGATGGAAACAAAAAATATGGCATATACAGAATAATTGATTCAATTCGTATGATTCATATTCAATTCATAAGCAAACATCAATAGCCATAAATTGTATCTACTTGGCTCTGATTCCAATTGATAAAAGTTTTAAAACTTTTCCATGAATACTAGATACAAATTATAGCATATCATCAGCAACAAATAAAGGAATAAGAAATTGTGTACCTTGTATTAAGTTGATTAAGGATAACTGTTAGAAGAGAATGATGAGAGGGATAACTACCCTCATTCGTTTAGCAGTAGAATGTTCAGAATAATTAACCGGCAGTAGAATGTTCAGAATAATTAACCGGGATGATATTTAAATAGCTAAACGGCTGAGGGCAGGGACCTCTCATTGGACTTAGCTAGATGGTCCAATCCATCACGGTCCATTTAGAAAGAATAACCCAATCACACATATTTATCAACTAATTAGTGCTTAACACAATAGACCATAATTTATAATATAATATTAACTTATAATAATTGATTATTGTCAATCCATAATTGATTAATTAAAATATTAATCCAACACTTAAATGACCAAACCAATCACTTGAGTATTAATTTTATTAATATTATTAATTACTTTGGGTCACATATTATAATATCTTTTTGACAAGTACATAGTATAAACTTTACTCATTAATTTTACGACAAATTGATTTACTAAAGAATTAATCAATCTTGCAAATATATTTAATATTATGAAAACTAACTAGTCTTAAAAAGACCTCTAATTTGTTGCTGATAACTTTTGCTGTGACTCATTTCAAATATTGCTTTAGGCCTATAAATTTGTTGGATCCGGTCCTAAAGAACAAACCTTTATCAATTGTTGTAAAAAATAAAGTAAATTTTACAATAAAAAGGTTTTGGAGTTTTGGTTGGAAACTATGAGGTATCAGTATTGAACTTTGTTGGCAAACATGGTTTGCGAAACATTTATATTTTTCAGACTCTCTGTGTTATTCAATAGGTGGCTACCTGTACGGATTGATTCCACCACTATGTTAACCTACCGGTGAAAATTCAAGATTATTTACAAAAGATTGGCATGTTATCTTGGGTCATACTCTTCGAGAAGAAAACTATTGTGCTGATATTCTACCTAATTTGGGAGCTAACAACTTAGATCCTTTGATTGTTGTTCATGATCCCCTATCTTGCCTTTCATCTGCCATGTTGGCATACTCTTTGAGTGTCCTTTATAAAGCATTTTTGTTAACAAAGATGACAGAAAGCTAGAGAGAGAGAGAGAGAGTAAGTGAGAGAACAAAAAATGAAAGAAGTTTTTATTCCAGAAAAGAGAAATGCAAGAGGGAAGGTGATCGCCCGATTAAGGGACATACAAGCAGATACACGCAATATGGTACTCAAGCTTAACAATATTTTCATTGGTGCAACTAAACTATTTGTGAACCTCCTTAGATTCCAAAGACCAATGCAGCAGAAACGTCAACCTAAGGGGATAGCTCATAATGAAAGGAAAGGAGAGCTCCAAACTGTAGAGCTCCATCACAGAATAAGGAAGGAAGTGATGAAAGTGAGAGCTATAGAATACAACAAGGGACATACAATGGGATATACAATGTAGAAAAGCCTTGCATCCATAAAACTAGAAAGAGTATTGCAAAAACGATTATATGGTCTATCTCTTTTACACAATAGATGAAGAAACATTGTGTAAGAAGAAACAATTATATGCACCGTACCAAAAATAGGGTAAGATTGTTGAGTCAAAGCAGTTAATTGAAAGAGGGAAGAAGAAAAGTGAAAGAGATTAGGGTACATATTTGGGAAAGAGGGAAAAAATGAAAAGGTTGAGGGACTATTTAGCTATTTAAAAACAAATTAGGGGCTATTTAGCTATTACAAACAGCTCATCGTTTTCTAATACATGTTAGCAGTGTGTCTAACGACCAACCTCGGATGGACTTATTTAATAGTTGTCAATCATGTTGAGGACTATATAGCTATTTAATAAAAATTGCGGAGCAAGTTGATCTATGAAAATGATGAAAATAATTCAGGGACTATCAAGTCTATTCACTCTGAAAAAAATAAGGTGGAGACAAGTTACAAACGAGATCAATGTTTGTGCCAATACAGTTCCAATTATATAATCTGAATTTGTTTTCCCTTGAAATTTTGGCACAAGAGTAGTGTATAGGGGTGTTCAGATCTTACAATCCAAAAAAGTAAGGAACGCGCCCCTTTTTTTTTGGGGTGTTTGGATTATAAAATCCGAACAAGTTATTTGTTTGGAGCAAGATCAAAAGTTAAGTAACAAAACACATACTTTGGAGAGGATTTAACCACCACAAATTAAAACCAAAATTATTAACCACCAAAAGGAAAAACTTCACTTTATCAATTAATTGATGCATCAGAGTCTCCTTATACTAGAAGATACGACGATTTCTCTTCTTCCAAATTATTCTTCTATTTCAGATGAATTGGATAATTTGTTGATAGTGGAAAACTGCAAAAATTTCCACTCATAGTGACCGAGAAGATAGGAGGTATGAGAAGTCCAACATCACACCATTAATTAAGCTAAAAAAAGCACAGAGAAATGCTATAATCCTTCAAAAAGTGGGCCGGATAAAGTGGTAGAACTCACATTGATTTTATCTAATAAGAGAGTGAATGTTTGAACGAGGGTCGTTAGTACTCCTCTTGATAGAAATGATGATATATTGGAAAGTGTGGTAACCTTTCCAATCCTCTTTTTGGTGGAGGAAATATATGATGTAGTGAACTCATCGGGTGGTAACAAGAGTTTAGGGTCAGATTGGTACAGGTGCCATAATCTTTGAGAAGACCTAAGATTAGGTGAGTTAGACATATCTATGTTATATGTTTAGGAGGTTTGGAATTTATCGAGTATTAAGGGGCTTTATCGAGTTTTCTTGCTACTTTATTCTTAGTTTTTAGTGGATTTTAGAGTGAGTTACTCATGGTTTTTCAGGAAAAGTCAGTCTTGTATAGAAAATAGTCTTTGTAAGTCATTTTACTTCTCTAACCAGACGACTCTGTAGGTGCCATGGTCTTTTTGGAATTTTTTGACAGATTGATCCAATTAGATAACTCTTGGTAGAAGTTACAAAGGTATTTAGACTTTTTACGAGACACATAAAGGGTTGCAATATTTAGGAACTGAAGAATTGAGAACCAAACACAGGATTTCACTTTTCCCTATGTGTTAGGCACACAAGGCCATGCATGAGGCACGCAGAAGGTGAAAATTATCCTGAGCTTATGTCAACATGCGCGAGGCAGACAACACCATGTGCGAGGCACGTAAAAGACCAATCATTGGATGACATCACATTAATTAATGACACGCGTGAGGCGTATGGATCCATGCGCGACCTGAAACTTTTCTATATAGTGCTAGTTTCACATAGAAGCCATGGATTTAAGTTTTGATGGCTCTGAGGTGTAAGTTGTGATCCATCACCCTGAGGTGACATTATTGAAGGCTTGGAAACAAAGTAGAAGATCTTTACCATTGCCAATGTATATTTCTCTTATCTTTTGAATTATGTTGTTTGTTACCATTATCACGTACAACTAAACTCTTATTAGATTATGATTGAATGAGGAAACTATACGGTGTATCTGGAAACACACCATATATGAGTCATTTTCTTAATGCAATTCAAACTATGTTTACTTGATATATCTTGTTTTTTATGCTTTTCAACTTTTGATCAATTTTGAATCGATTGTAGGTTATACCTCACTATTAATACTAGGTTTTCTAACCATACCTAGATATATTATTTGCTAAGGTAGTTCACCTAGACAAATTCGATTAATTAGTATGCCTTTTTTTTTTATCCGCCTATAATGATTTTGATAATATGAATTTCACCTAGACACAAGGTTTTTATACCAAACAAGTTTTTCATTTTTTTTCACCTCTAAAATGGTTCTTAAAAATAGAATCGTCAAATTTTATTTTGTTTTCATCTTTAAAAAAAAATTAAAAATAGAATTGCCAATGAGAGAATTGCTCAAAGTCAGCATACAAAATGGATCCTGTCAAAACTGGCTTATAACTCAAAATCATATAACTTTTATGATATTTTACTTTAAAGCATTGCTACAAAGACTTTCAATGATGCCTTCGACTCCGTCATCCGTGTTTTTCTTCCCCGTCAATCTCCTCATAGAGGTCCTTTCGGTACTTACCGTAAAATCTCTAATTCGATTCAAATGTGTAAGTAACTTTCGGATCCTTCCTTCCTAAAACTGCACCTCAAGAAATCAACAACACGAAATCCACACTTGACACTATTTGCAAATCACATCAAACATATCACTGGAGTGTCCCCTGATGGTAGTGATGACGAATACGACGAAGATTACAACATCGTTTCATACCATGTATGTCATTTACTCCATAAGCCGTCGTTTACCCTTTTGTCGATCCTTACTATTTTTTAAAAGACAAAGGATATTCTCGTCTTGTTGGTTCCTACAATGGATTAATATGTTTGGCCGGTGAGTCTCTTACTGATGCATATCAAGATTACTGGCTCCGTTCAGTACTCCGTTTATGGAACCCGGCCACCAGGACAATTCCTGAAGAATTAGGATATTTTTGTTACTTTAGAGTGAAACATGAATATTCCCGATTCACGTTTGGTTGTGATAATTCAACTGGAATTTATAAAGTGGTTGCGTCATGTTACATTCGTGATCAATTGACTAGCGAGGTGAGAGCTTTCAGTTTTGGTGATAATGTTCGGAGAAATATTGAAAGTTTTCCGATTGTTCCTCTTCAAGTGAACTTTCTTAAACTAGAGAATTACGGGTGTGATGGTGTGTTTTTTAATCGTACTTTTAATTGGTTGGTCGTCCAAAGTAACATCGAATATAGTTGGCTTTATGTGCAAGATTTTACAATTGAGCAGTTTGTTATTGTTTCGCTTGATCTGGGAACTAAGACATACAACCAATATTCGTTGCCTCGGAGTTTCATAAGGTACCGCCTGCAGAGCCTAATCTTGGTGTGTTGGGGGATTGCCTTTATTTTTCTTATTCTTCTTACAAGGATACCAATTTTATTATTTGGCAGATGAAAAAATTTGGGGTTGAAGAGTCTTGGACTCAATATCTTAAAATTAGTTATCATAATCTTCAATTAGATTACGATAGTTATCTGAGGTATCATCAATTCTTGCCATTGCTTATTTCTAAAGACGGTGATACACTGATATTGCATAGTACTAAAGAATGGGGAGCAATTATCTATAACTGTAAATATAATAGAGTGGAGCGAACAGGAGTTACCGTGCATAAAACTATTACTGATAATGAAACTAACAATTATTTATGTAGGGAATTGGCCACGGGTTATGTTGTAAGCTTAATTTCAATCTGTTGAAAGTAAGTTCCTCTTCATTGGTTTACTTGTTTGAATTTATGTAAATTTATAGATTGTGTTAATATTTGGTTGACTGTGTTTTTAAATGATTATCTATCGGCTATCGTTAACGAGTCGACAAACAGTCTGCCTCTTGCTAGCCTTAATTATATGAATAAAACTGAAGTATGAAGGAATGATGAATACTTGAGACTAATATATGATTGATTCTCCATTATCACAGGTTGCCGGTGGAAGAAATTATCCAGAATAACTTCAGATGTTTAATTCATGGAGGAGGAAAAGAATAAGATGTTGGATATATTACAAAGGATAGAAGGTGCAAGGACAATCGAAAAGCAAGATCAAGAGTTGTTTTTTATTACATGTTGGCATATAGGACTAAACAACTATCCACTCTCCAATTTATTCCTTAAATTTAGACTCAAAAGTATATAATAAATAGTCCAATTTTTCAATTTAGACTCAAAAGTATATAAAAATCCATGACTTTAGTCTCTATCATCTTATAGACCAATTGATGGTTCATTCTAATCAAATTAAACACTTCAATCTTGCAAGAAAACTCGCTTTGAGTTAAACTCACTATGCTTAAAAAAGAAGACCTAAATTTCTCACAATTAAGGAAACGAAACAATCAAGAGATCTTGATTATTCTTGTAGAAAAAAAACTTGGTTATTTTGATGATAATCAAGACGTTTTATACACTAACCTTACCAAATTAGATTTTAAAATATATGTTCGCAAAGCGAAGAAAACCAGCACAATTTAAAAATCCATTTTGCATTACATAAGGAAAAAAAACTTATATCAGATAATTTTCTCACACTTGTGTTGAGTACAATTCAACACAAGTATAGTATATAGGTAGACACTTCAGCGTAGCTGAGTGAGGGAGCGAACAATTCAGAGACAAATTTGAAATTTGGACCTTGGTAAATAAATGAATGGTGGATAAATGAAGCAGATTCGGATTTTGTTGTCGAAGAAATAAACACAACTGCCCAAACTCTGTAATCAATTAGTGTTATTGTTTGCGCTTATTTTCTAACAAGTATATATTTTTTGTTGATAGTCATGAGTTCTAACAAGTATTATTTATTATGGCAGGATGTAGGGCAAGCTGTTCTTGAAAGCTATTCAAGAATATTAGAAAGTTTAGCCTTTACAGTGTTATCAAGAGTAGATGTACTCAATGCAGATTGCAAAACACATATCCATCAAAAGGAAGAAGAAGCAGTGTCCAACACCAAGAGAAGAGCGACGCAAAAACACCCTTCTCAATGACACTATTAGGTTTCATTGGTTGGAACAATGATCAATGTGAATCAGACATAGGCTCCAAAAAACACAAATAGATGCTATAAAGCTTCAAAAAAGGAAGATGAGAGAAAGAAGATACCATCATTTTTACGTAAAAATGATGAATGTACAAAATCAAAAGAGTTCGAAGCATTTTGTCATTCATGACAAGGGTTTTGTTGTAGTCTGGCTGCTACAAAATGTGATTCTTTTTATTTTATTATAACTTAAAAAAACTAGATACATATAAGACTATATGGTCCGCTCAGCATCACATTTGTTCCGAAACCCACATCACTGTGAAGAATATGAAATACCTCTTGACGATTTCCTCCACAAGCAACCTATGAAGATAATCAAATAGGAAAAAAATGATAATGGAAATTCAGTCATATATATGGTCATAAAACAGTTGCAAAACAACAACATAACAATCAATAACTTGTGAGGCAGTACATAAAGGTCAGTCGGTGAAACATGTGCAAGTAGAAAAATACTATCAATCGATGTTTCAAACAAAATCAGCATATATGTTATTAAAAGAGTGTAAAGGAAATCAGAACAAAAATAACATCCAATATCCAACATGTATATTCATCAATAATTGTGTTTTAAATATAGAAATGGAACCACTCATTCCAAAACTTTATCACACAAAAGTATCAAAAGAGATACAATTCACAAATGTACGCTCAACTCAACCAGACAACGCACTCATTATCTATAACAAAGGTTTGAGGCATATGAAATTGATGTATTTTTTTATGAAATAAAATAATACAGGTTTTTTCCTTTTCTCATCAATTTATAGATCTATAGATGTAACAAATTTGTCCAATTCTATAGATGTGTGCATATAGTTCAGTGCATTTTTAAAAAAGACAATTTCATTAATCGGAGATACAACAGTATTGGCACATGGTCTCATGCCTTCATCAGTCCTTCATTAGTATATTATACACCCCTATTCTCCTAATTGAAATAATGTACTGTCCTATTTCAGTTTTATTTGAAAACTTCTAAAGACAAACCAAATAAAGAATATCCAAGGTAGATTGAATGTCTGCTTATGTTTTTAAAACATTGGTTTTGCAAATGGTGTGTTGCATTGAAGCCTATACCTAGTTTTGACCATAATGAGAATGTTGTTACATGCTTATGACGAACATAATCGATTAATTTGAAATGTCATCTTCAAATTAGGAATAGTCTATTTTTCAGCATAATGTTAGCAGCATTTAGAAATTTACATGATTTATAGACTAAATTAATAGTTTATTCTATTCAAAACTTTCAATTTATTTTTTATTCTTTTTTGAGAAAGCTCACTTTCAATTTTCTCGCACTTGTGTTGAGTAATTTGGACCCCAACAAAATTATTGGTTCGGATTTGTTCTACTTTTAGAGCTCCGTTTATTTTTCATTTACAAGTGAGATAGACCCAGGTGATTGATTAATGAGACTCATTTTAATAAACCAGTCCCACTAATGGATCTAATTAATAATCTACTCGTGTCTACCCAAGGGTAGATAAATCGAGCAGCAAATTCGATCTTTGTTGTCGGAGATAGAAACACAACGTGCCAAACTCTGTAATCATTAACGTTCTTGTTTGCGTTAATTTATCTTTTTTTTAGAATTGTGTTTGTTGTTCTAACAAGTATATATTTTTTGTTGATAATCCTAACAAGTATAATTCATTATGGCAGAATGTAGGGCAAACAGTGCTATCAAACAGTGCTCATTTTATTCTTGTTAGAGGGTTTTGTTGTAGTCTGACAGCTGCAAAATGTGATTCTTTTTATTTCATTGTAACTTAAAAAAAACAGATGCATATATTCAGCCTATGATGGCAGGAGGATCAGTCCTTTATGCCAACATGTAATCAAAAACAGAAGAATTGATCTTGATTATGGATTTTCCCTTCATGTTCTATCCAAATTGCAGTTGCAAAACAATATCAATCAATGCTTCAACATAAATAACATAATAACATCCATTTCTCCTTACTGATATAATAACATAATTCAAATAAAGAACTGTCTTCCCAAATTGATGACTGTTTCACACTTCAGTTTTGTTTAAAAAATTCTAAAGAGAAATGTAATAAAGAATACATTTTAAGGAGAATCATATATTTAAGGCTGCTTGTCGATGTCTGAAAATCGCCAAACCTTTTTGTTATAATTATATAAAAAAAATCATTAAATCTATTTTGTATAAGCAAATTCATTAAATCCATGAAAATTGTCGACTCTTTAACAATAGCCAATAGATAGTCATTTGAGAACATAATCAACCGAAAAACAATGAAAAAAGCCAATATTCACACAAGTGAACCATAGAAGAGGAACTTACTTTAAAGTTTCAACAAATTGAAATTAAGCTTTCAATAAAACCCCTGGAAAAGTTCCAACGTAAACAACTTCTAGTTCCATCATCAATACTAGTTTTATGCACAGTGACTCTTGTTCGCTCCACTCTATTATCTCTCCAATTATAGAGAATTGCCTCGCTTTCTAGACTACTGCGCAATACCAGTGTATCACCATCCTTAGAAAGAAACAATGGCAAGAATCGAAGATGATACTTCAGCGTATCTTCACTAAGGTCATAGTTCAAGTGAAGATCATGATAACTAATTTTAAGAAATTGAGTCCAAGACTCTTCTACCCCAAATTCCTTCATCTGCCATATAATAAAATCCGTTTCCTTGTAACAATAAGAAAAACAAAGACAGTCGCTCAACACACCAACAGTTGGCTCTACAGGTGGCACCTCATCAAAACCCCGAGGCAACCGATACTGATGGTATGTCTCAGTTTCCAAATCAAGTGAAACAATAACAATCTGCTCAACCGTAATTTCCACCACCGGATAACGATACCAAGTGATCGGGATGTCATTGTAAACAGCGAACCAGTTAAGAGTGCCATTAAGAAACACATCAATATACCGAAATCCTTGATGAACCAAACGAGGAGGAACAACCGGGAAACTTTCAATATTTCTCCAAACATTATCATCTAAACTTAAAATTCTCACGTCACTTGTCAAATGTTCATGAATGTAACACGACGCAACCACTTTAAAAGTGCCGGTGGAATTATCACAACCAAAATTGAAATTGAAACCGTGATGATCACGAAAACAACCAATTTTTGGAGATATATTCCTAGTGGCTGGGTTCCATAAACGGAGCCAGTAATCGTACTCATAATCACCATAAGCGGAAACAGAAACGGAACGATAACCAGTCAAACAAATCAACCCATTGCAGGAACCAACTATACTTGAGCAGTCTTTTTCATTCAATAGAGAGCAAGGATCAGTGATAAGGGTAAACGACGGGTTATCGATTAAACGAGGTATAGGGTATAGATTGATACTGTAATCAATCTCAGATTTATCGTCACTACCGTAAGGAGATTCTCCCTTAATAATTTTTATGTGTTCAGTGACTAGTGTGAAGTGTTGATTTCGTAGTGATTTTGATCTATTGAGATGGAATTTCACAAAATTGGGATCAGAAATTAGTGCGTTCCAAGATTTACCTACGCATTTGAATCGAAGAAGTGATTTTACAGAAAGTAATGAAAGGAACTTTGTGAGGAGATCGTCGGAGAAGAACACCGGCGACGAAGGAGTCGTGGACATGGCTTATTGCTTCCAATTCCAATCCCAAGGCAGCTTCGTTGTAGTTATAAACAGACTATTGAAAGTGAACAAGATATTTTTACTCCTTTGCCCTGCCTTCCTCAGGAAATTTTACCCAATACCCCTACATTCAAATGAACTACCTATTTTACCCTTGTATATAAACTTAAAAACTTTTTTTTTTTTCTTTTCATTTTTATGGAACCCAGCCACTAGGACTATTTCTGAAGAATTAGGGTATTTTTGTTATTTTAGCGGGAAACATAAATTTTTCCGATTCGCGTTTGGTTGTAATACTTCAACTGGCACTTATAAAGCGGCTGCGTCATGTTACATTCGTGATCAATTGACAAGCAAGGTGAGAGTTTTAAGTTTAGGCGATAATGTTTGGAGAAATATCGAAAGTTTCCCCATGTTCCTCTTGCATTGAGCTATCGTAAATTACTAAATTATGAGTATGCTGGTGTGTTTTTCAATGGCACTTTCAATTGGTGGCTATTCACGGCAACATGGAATATAGTTGGTTTAATGTGCAGGATTTTACGGTTGAGCAGTTTGTTATTCTTTCGCTCGATCTAGAAACTGAGACATACAATCAGTATTTGTTGCCTCACAGTTTTGATAAGGTACCGCCTGCAGAGCCAAAACTTGGTGTGTTGGGGGATTGCCTATGTTTTTCTTATTCATACAAGGAAACCGATTTTATTATTTGGCAGATGAAATTTTTTGGGGTTGAAGAGTCTTGGACTCAATTCCTCAAAATAAGTTATCATGATCTTCAATTAGATTATGACTTTAGTAGCTATACTCTGAAGTATCATCTTCAATTCTTGTCGTTGTTTCTTTCTAAGGATGGTGATACACTCATATTGTATAGTAGTGAGGAAAGAGAAGCAATTATCTATAATTGGAGGGATCATAGAGTGGAGCAAACCGGAGTTACCGTGGATAAAACTATTATTTATAATGGAACTAACAGTTATTTAAGTTGGGACTTGTCCAAGGGTTATTTTGAAAGCTTAATTTCGATTTGTTGAATGTAAGTTCCTTTTCCATGATTTGCTTATTTGAATTTATATAAATTCATGTATGTTGTGTTTCATGGTTATAGAATGTGTGAATAATCATTTGTATGAATGCTTAGGTTGATTGTATTTTTAATGATTTTTTTTGTTTTATATTATCATAACCAAAAGGTTTGGCAGTTATCTGACATGGACAGTTAGCCTGCCTCTTGCTCGCCATAACTGTATGACCTAGAAGATGATTATCCTTAAAGACATTCTATATACCTTGGACATTACTAATGAAGGAATGATGAATGCATGAAACCATAATGTTGTTGTGTGTTCGGAACTGGTACGTGGAGTGAGAACTTCGCTTTGCTGTCAAAGAAAGGTGCTACACAACTTCTTGTCGGGTGTTTAAAGCAGTTCGATTTTTTAGGACCTGTAGCTTTGCATCAGTGCATAATTATCTCAATTGGACAATAGGACTAATATGTACTTGTTTGAAATATATGGGATGGGTATAATGTATGATTTAATGTATCAATGTGGGTAGAGATTAGCATGTATGTGCTGTAACAGCAAATAGTTTTATGCAGAATAGGGGTAACAGAAATTTGTTTATAAGTTTTTGATGTTATACTCTGCTGAGTTGTGTAAGAGGTGAAATGTATTATTAGCACAACCTGTGCTCCTATTAAAAAACATCTGCATCCCATCAAGCTCGGTAACCAAGATGGAGGCAATACAATGAATATACAAAATAAAAAGGGTCTGAAGCATTTTGTCATTCATGATGTCCTCATTGAAAGAGGGTTTTGTTGTAGTCTGGCTGCTACAAAATGTGATTCTTTTTATTTCATTGTACCTTAAAAAAACCAGATACACATATTTAGCCTATGATGGCCGGAGGGTCAGTCCTTTATGCCAACATGTAATAAAAAACAGAACAATTGATCTTGATTATGGATTTTCCCTTCACGTTCTATCCAATGTAATTTCCCCAGCATCTTATTGTTTTCCTCCGTCCAACATCAACTTTGTTCCGAAAAGCCACTTCACTGCGAAGCATCTGAAGTACCTCTCGACAATTTCTTCCACCAGAAACCTAGGAAGATTATAAAATAGCCAAAAAGTATGTCAGAAATTAAAAATATAGAAACAAATTAAAAAGTGAAACTGAAATTCAACCATATGATCCTAAAGCAGTTGCAAAACAATAACAATCAACAACTTGTAAGCAGGCTTCGACAAAAAGGTTGGTGAAACACGTAAGTAGAAAAATATCAATCAATCTTGTTACAAATAATGTTTTTCTGCATCAAACACGATAATATAGTTTTAAACATAGCAATAGAACCATTCAGTGTTGTATGTGTTTGGAAACCTCCAATCATTCCAAAGCTCTATCACCCAAAAGAGATACAACTCATAAGTGTACGCTCAATTCAACTGGAGAAACGCACTCATTATTTGTAACAAAGGCTTGAGGCAAATGAAATTAATGAATGTTTGAAGAAATAAAATAGTACTAGTTTTTCCTTTTCTCATCTATTTATAGATCTGTAGATATAATAAATTTGTTACACCTCTTACATACTAGCTATTATCTGCCATCATTGATGCATTCAATCATAGAGCATACCCATCCCATATATTTCAAACAAATACATGTTAGTATTCTGTCCAATTGAGACAATTATGCACTGATTGCAAAGCTACAGGTGCTAAAAAATCAAATTTCTGTTAACACCGGCAGGATCTTCCAACCAAAGCGGTGCAGCACATTTATATGACAGTAGATCAAAATTCTCACTCCCTTGCCACATGCCAGTTCCGAACACACAACAATACTGGCACATGGTCTCATTCCTTCGTTAGTATTATATACACCCATCTTCTCTTTATTGATATAATAACATAATTCAAATATTCTACTGTCTTACTGTTTCACGCTTCAGTCTTGTTTAAAAAAATTTCAAAAAGAAATGTAATAAAGAATACCTATTAAGAAGAATCATGTTCTAGTTAATATATTTAAGGCTGCTTGGTTATAATAATAATATAAAGAAATTCATGAAAGTTATGTAAGAACACAATCAACCAAAAAGCAATAAAAAAACGAATATTCGCAAATGCATTAATGTGAAAACAACATATATGAATTTACATAAATTCAAACAAGTGAACCATGGAAGAGGAACTTACTTTCAAGTTTCAACAAATCGAAGTTAAGCTTTCAACAAAACCCTTGGCATAGTCCCGACATAAATAACTTGTAGTTCCATCATCAATACTTGTTTTATGCACGGTAACTCCTGTTCGCTCCACTCTATGATCCCTCCAATTATAGATAATTGCTTCCCTTTCTTTACTACTACGCAACACCAGTGTACCACCATCCTTAGAAAGAAACAATGGCACAAACCGAAGATGATACTTCAGCGAATCATTACTTAAGTCATAGTCTAATTGAAGATTGTGATAACTAATTTTAAGAAATTGAGTCCAAGACTCTTCAATCCCAAACTCCTTCATCTGCCATATAATAAAATCTGTTTCCTTGTAAGAATAAGAAAAACAAAGACAGTCGCTCAACACACCAACAGTTGGCTCTACAGGCGGCACCTCATCAAAACCCCGAGGCAACCGATACTGATGGTATGTTTCAGTTCCCAAATCAAGTGAAACAATAACAATCTGCTCAACAGTAATATCCTTCACCGCTAGATCAGGATACCAATACCATGTGATCGGGATGTCATTGTGAACTGCCAACCAGTTAAGAGTGCCATTAAGAAACACACCATTATGATTAAATTGTACAAAATCTAAATCAAAAGAACAACTGAGAAACTTTTAATATTTCTCCAAACATTATCACCTAAACTGAAAATTCTCACATCGCATGTCAAATGATCACGAATGTAACGTAAAGAATTTTGACAACCAAAATTGAAGACGAAACCACGAAGATCACGAAAACATTCAATTTTTGGAGATATTTTCCCAGTGGCTGGGTTCCATAATCGGAGCCAGTGGTCATAAACGGCTCCACCAATGGACCAATAAACGGAATTATAACCAGTCAAACAGATCAACCCATTGCAGGAACCAGCTATACCAGAGCAGTCTTTTTCATTCAATAGAGAGTGAGGATCAGCAACAAGGGTAAATGACGGGTTATCGAGTAAACGAGGTATAGGATATGGAATGATACTGTAATTATCACTACCGTAAGGGGATTTTCTCTAACAATTTTTGTGTGAACAGTGACTAGTATGAAAAGTTGATTTTGATCTATTGAGATGGAATTTCACAAAAGTGGGATTGTTCCAAGATTTACTTACGCATTTGAATGGAAGAAGAGATTTCACAGAAAGTAACGAAAGGATCTCGGTGAGGAGATCGTCGGAGAAGAACACTGGCGACCGGGTTGGAGTCGTAAACATGGCAGCTTCGTTGTAGTTAAAGACAGACTATTGAAAGTGAAAAGATTTTCTACTGCTTTGCCCTACCTTGCTTATTAAGTTACGAGAATATATCATATTGGGCTAAGATAATGATAAATTTCCTATTCTTTTATTTTAGAATTAAATAATTTGAACCATTTTTACCATAGTTCATATTATATAATCTAAATCTTTTTAGAAAACATCTACAAATTTTCCTGGTTCTTCCGATTCTTGTTTCAACATGGTTCGAAAAATATAATTTAAAAATATATTAACAATTCATATTATATAATTCGTTTGAATTGTGCCAAAACACGGTAAACCGGTTTCAAAGACTAATTGTAGTTCATAAGTTGACACAATTCGAATTTTATATTTCAAACTCATAAAATACAAGTCCATGTTATATAATTTGAATTGTGTCAGCACAGAGACTGAACATGTGTTCAGAAGTTAACACTTTTTTCTTGGCAAATTGATGGTGGATTGCTTGCAAAGTAAGTTAAAACTTAAGAACAAATTATAAGTACAAACAAAAGTCATGAGCATCCTCAGCCTCATCATGATGTGGTCCCTCCTCGTCAACCTGGGGCTCAGGGTCATGCTAGGCTTTGGGCTCGAGACCCTAAGACGGTTTAGTGTCGTCATTGCTTCCACCCCTACCCCTTCTCACCCTGACCTCCACTTCGGTCTTCTGTAACTGTCCCGCCTTGCATATACTTTCAAAGTAGGTTTGTCGCCTCTAACAATTAAAATCACATATATGATTGAAAAGCATAGTTCAGGGCAATGACACAAGGGTTATGTGAACTATTATGGTTGAAAAGCATCCTGGAAGACTTGAGGATAAAGTGTGATGAACCAATGAGACTTTATTGTCATAATAAATCTACTATTAACATAACTCACAATCCATTGCAACATGATAAAACAAAACATATTGAAGTTAACCGACACTTCATCAAAGAAAAATTAGATAGTGGTCTAATTTGCACTCCATATATCTCTTCCCAAGGCAATCGTGCAGATCATCTAACTAATGGACTAAATAACAAAAACTTTGAAAGAATTGCTTCCAAGTTTGGAATGATATATATTCATTCACCAACTTGAGGGGAAGTGTTGTAAATAGTGAAGTTTTACTATTATTACTAGTAATTTGTAATTGGCCCATGTCATTAGTCGGGTCCATTAGGTTAGGTTAGAATAGCCTATATAAACACATTAGTGGCTATACATTATTGATCTCTAAAATATAATATTCAGTTTTCACACCTTAAAACTGTTACAAATAATGAGTGCATTTTTCTAGTTTACATTTGTGAATTGTGTCTCTCTTGATACTTTTGGTTTTAGGTGATGAAACTTTGGAAAGAGTGGTTCAATTTCTATCTTTAGAACTTGGTTATCTATGTATATTCGAATCTTAAAAACGAATTTGAGAATCTATATACATGTATATTATTAGATATTAGATATAGTTCTTGGTCTGATTTTATTTGTACCTTTTCAATTACATTTACAATGATATTGTTTGATGTTAATTGATAATTTTATTCTTGCACTTGTTTCAATAACTTTTATGTGGAAGAGTGCTGTACAAAAATTGCGATTGTTATGTTATTGTTTGCAACTGCTTTAGGATCATATGACTGAACTTGCATTATAACTTTTTAACCTGTCTCTATTTTTTTAATTCCTGACAAACATTTTGGCTGTTTTATTATCTTCGAGGTTGCTGGTGGAAGAAATAGTCCAAATACACTTGAGTTCGCGGTTCAGTTTGGATGACTCCTTTAAAATATCCGATCCAAAGATGATGCTCGATGGAGGAGGAAAACAATAAAATGTTGGGGATATTACACAGGATAGAAAGTGAAAGGAAAATCCAAAAGCAAGAATAATGCTTCTGGGTTTGATTACATTTATGCATAAAGGACTAATCCTTCTTCCATCATTGGCTGAATATATGTATCTGGTTTTCTTAAGTTACAATGAAATAATGTGAATTCGTAAAAAGAATCACATTTTGTAGCTTCCAGACTACAACAAATCCCTCTTACAAGGTGGACACCATAGATGACAAAAATGCTTCAAACCCTTTTGATTTTGTATATTCTGTCTTTTTATGTACAAAAAAAGAAAGAATAGATGATCAAGAATAAATAATTAATTCTTCATTCTATTCTCTCCCTCTTTTGAAGCTATATAGAATTTCTTTGTTTTTTAAGCTTAATAATCAATGGCGTGACGTTGGACTTCTCATACCTCCTATATTTTCAACGTAGGACACTTTCTTATCAGTCACTATGGGTTGAAGTTTTGAAAGCTTTTCAGTATCGTCGAAATCATCTGAAACTGCGAGAGGATCCTTCTTGTTGTTGTCTGATTCAGCGTGATCATTGCTCCAACCCATGAAATCCGATAATGTCATCGAACAAGGTGTTTCCGCGTCGCCCTTGTCTAAATCTCTTGGAGTTGGACACTTGTCTGGCTTTGGAACTGGATTTCTCACACTGCTTCTTCTTCCTTGAGTTGGATTTTGTGTTTGGTAATCTGCATGGAGTACATCTTCTACTCTTGATAGCACTGTAAAGGCCAAACTTTCCAATATTCTTGAATAACTTTCTAGAACAGCTTGCCCTACATCCTGCCATAATAAATAATACTTGTTAGAACAGAAAACCCGGCTCTCAAGAAAACATAATAATAACACAAACAAATAGTGCGGCTGTGCCTACGTCTCCAACAACAAAGTGTTTCCATTCTTTTTCTATTATGCAATACTTAGAGTTAGACAGTACAGGTTGCGTTTAATTACTAAGGTCCAAATTACAAGTTTACACTTGAATTGTTCACCCTCTCGCTCCACTATGCTCGAGCATGTTCCCACTTATGAGTGAATACGAGATGCTCAACAATGTTTAACAACGATAATAATGTAAACTTGTATCTGTCTTTTACTAGTACACTAGTATATCAGACCATGTTCTCGGTATGAATGCGAGAAAAAGTGTTACATTAACGGTATGATTTTATTATAAGAATTGCCAAAAATTCATGCAACATTGTGACTGAAAAGCATGCAAGATTAAAGCACAAAAAGGACATGTTCTTACCCGGTTGAATTGTATTTTGCTTATATCCAATGAAGATTGTGGAAGTCCGGGAAACCGATGTTTCAGGAGAAGTAAGATGGTTTCTGCTCTCTCTTCAAAGAGTTCTCTTTTCTCCATACTCACAGCAGATCCCCATGCTGATTTAGAATCTTTTTGGTTCATCTTCCTCTTCCAAATCACTATCGATGCCTCAATTCTGTTCTTGAGATCAAGAATTTTATGTTCTGATGACATGTCTATTGCCGCTAGGAACTGATCGGGATCGAAAAATTCATCGGTAATATTCCGGTAGATTATGTCTCCTAAACTTGCTCTTCCATTCTGTGAATGATGAAAGAAAACCAAAATTTAAGGTGTGAAAGAAAATGTCATGTGTGAATATGACTCAACATAGCTTCTAAGTAAATACTAGGTACAAACAACTTAATTAAGCGTTTATTATATAAGAGCTAATGTATAACTTTTTTATAACAATAGATAAAATTAAATCAAATTATTTCATAGAAGCTATGAGTTGCTTTCATGAGGTATCCTAGATAGTTTGTGGACATGTCATCATACACTAGTTTCATAAGTTCTCTCAAACGGTCTCATAAGTGCTTATGTCAATAGATAAACTCAAATAAGCGAATTCTAACTGTCACGGATTCCTTTTTGACATACCTTAGGTAGGGATTCAATATAGCTTTCAGGAATCTCCATTTCTGATAGAGTTTGAGCATTTATAGCCATTGCCGCTTTTAGTACTTGATTCACACAATCTTTCTGATACTGCAAAAACCTTCTTGCTGCTTCAGATAAACCATCTGCAGGTACTTTAGGTGTAGGTAACCACCACTTGTCATCATTTTTTCCTTTTGACCTATCTGGATCATCAGCATCTTTAGATACATAGTAAAATTCACTTTGGTCTTTGAAGTTATCTAGACAATCCTGATTATCATCATAAATTTATCAGTAATTACAACCAATTGTATCCTATATAACAAATCAGGATTAAATATATATTTAGTCCTATAAAATTTACAGTTTGTTTATATTCCCTGTATCCACCTTTTAGTCCCGCGTTCTTTAGGGATTAAAGGCGTTCAATTTTGTAACTTGTGGGATAATTATCAAGACTAAAAATTTTAGGGACTAAAAAACAAAATTTGGGATAATTATCAAGACTAAAAACATATTTAACCCAACATATAATGATCATATTTAACTCGGGATTTGTAATCTTACAATAAGCATTGTATCAAGCTTTCTCAAGGCAGGGATGTTCATGTGGAGATCAGTTCGTTGTCGCGTTGTCATAATCTATTAATCAAAGACAATGTTGAATCAGATATAAGAAGAATGATGATGAACTAAACATATGAGGAGAACTAAGAGGAGGTTTTTTTTACCTCCATGCTTGAACCATCCTTGGCTTTCTGCTGTGTAGGAACCATTTCAACAACGTAATTGGTGACCGAAAGAAGCCAATCAATTTCTTTTCTCCATCTTGCTTTCCTTTCCGGTGGCATTGGCTCTAGGCGCTTTTGTTCACCGAAAACAGCAGCTGCATTAATTCAAGAAGAAACTGACAATGAATAATTTGAAACATTTCCTGAAAATGGAAGGAAAAAGCAAAATGTTTCTCCATCAAAATTCAGAAGTATAGAGAGAATGCTTTATTATCTTAGCTCAAGGAGAAAAAGAAGAAAAAAAAACATACCAGCAAGATTTGTTAATGCATTTGACAATGCCAAAGCTGAAGAAACACCTTTTCCACCACCAGACATATCTTCCCCCAATAGTAGTTTAGCAAATCTCTCCTTCATCTGTTCCATTTCTGAATTTAATCCAACCATAAATATCAAAATTTATAGAAAAACAAATCCAATAAAATGCATGACATTGATTGATATTTCCAAAATCCCTTATGCAAGTTAATAGTTATAGATATATAAAACTTTTGGCATGATCATGTAAAAGTAATGTGTATATTGAGATTTTCCCTTAACCATTTCGTTAGGGGTCCAATCCCTGACCAGTGCGTATGGCAAAAAAAAATGCGGTAAAGGTCAAATCCGTAAATGAATCTCAATCAGCTTGAGAGATTAATTTTCGCAGTTGTGCGCGGAGATATCTTGGTTTACCAAAAAGAACGTATATTGAGATCTAATAGTCAATGTTAAAGTTTACCTCGTGATAGCTTCTCTTTGGCTTCCTTGGCTAAAATTTCCTCCTTGATTGTTCTTGATTTGTCAGCAAGAACCCTTTCAGAATCATTTAAAGGTTTTGATCCTTGACTTCTTGACGAAGCAGGATAATCTTCAGAAGTAGGATCTAATGTGCTAGCACTTTCAATGCTTAAACTTTTTGTATGTCTTCCTGAATTCTCAAACATTCCTCTGAAATTGAATAATTTGGATTTGTAATTTTCTTGTTCTTGTTCTATAGCTCTAACCATTTCCTTTTTATTTTTTCAAAAAAAAATTCCTCCCTTTTTTTATTATAATTTTTCTATGGAATTTTCTAAAGGGATGATGAACAAGAAAGAACAAAACATGGGGTTTCCATTTCCAACTCCCTATAGGGTAATTATGTTACTTGCATTGCAAGGGAGAGAAGGAAAACACCAAGAGGAGATTTGATTAAGCCAAATGAAACCAAAAGGAGTTTAATTTTCTTAATTTTTTTTATTTTTTGGTTTTTTTTAGGAGAAAGAGAATTTGAGAAAAAGGTTGGATGTGATTATTTGATGGAAGGGTTTGTGTGTTGGTTTCTTTTCCTTTCTTTTTTGAGCTGGGTTCATTGAACGTGGGGTGCATGTTGTAAGAAATTAATGGGTTTAAGAGTTTGAGAAATAAACAAATAATAAATAAAATTGCACTTTTTAATTTTTTTTTTCTTTATATGTATAGAGGAATCTGTTTTGACAATGATGTGTTAAATTGAGTGGTTGAGTTAAGGTTCTAATTTAAGGGTCAAATGTTGCTTAATTAAGACCAGGGAAGACAGATATGTATGCTTACACTTCTTGGTCAAAAGAAAATAATAAACCTGACTTTGATTTCTCTCATCACATGCCACACTTGAAAGAGATGTATCTCAGTATATAAGTTCAACTATCTTTATTAACTCTCATTAAAAAAAATCATCTTTAAATATAAGTTCTATATCAAATTGCGGAATAGAGACGAGTTGTTCGAGAAAACGCAGTTTGATTTTTGTGCGGAACAATTCTTGATCATATTTTACTTATTTCACGGCCGAATTTCAAATTACTAAATATCATTTCCTTGTGAACCGGAGTATTAAAAAAATATGTGTTAATTAGTATGGAAAGATATAAAGGTAGAGATGAACATGATTTTTTGGTGATAGAGTTGAACATATTTTTACACTAAAATGTATTTTATGAATATCCCATCACAAAATATACATATTTTTCAAATACATTTTTAAATAAATATGTATAGTAGGAGAGAGTAGTAGTTTTTTTATAAATGGAGACGGTAGTACTTGTGAAGTCCAAAAATGTCCTTAGTTTTTTAATTATACTAGGCTTTCTTTTTTTGGTAAGATGCCACCAGCACATACCTTGAATCTTTAATTAGATTTTATAATCATTGTATAGGGTGTCATAAATTCTCCACCCTGTCAACGTTGAATTTTTTAGTTGGGTATTCCTAAACTCAACTTTATTAATTTTGGATTTAGATAACAACAGAAAAATCCACGAATTTTCCATGGATGTTGAAGTATATTCGTTCGGGTTCTTACTCGTGTCTTTCTCTGTAAAGGTATGAAGAAGAAGACAAGAGAAACTTTAAATTTAAATTTATAGATGGTGGTTCAAAATCATTTTCTTATCTCATTTTTTTTAACTAAAGCAAATCATACATTGTGATTATATTCGTTATAAAATATTATCATAAAAAAAATTCATGGTAAAATATCAATATTAATTTCGTATTAAATTTTGAGACAAAAAAAATGTTCTTTGGCTATCTAAATTTTAAAGTTTCTGTTGTATTCTTGTATTCAGAGGAGTGACAAACAATATATATAGTAACATATGTTTCAAATCTTACTATTTGTAGATTAAATCTCATTAAATTACATAGGTTTCTACATCATTTTTAGAAGATTGCACATATGTTAAAAGAACTAAAAATATCAACTTTTAACTAATAATAGAGCGTGTAGTGAAAAATAGTAAGTTGGAGAATATATTCTTTAACGTTTCTCATATCATTATGTTAATTTATTTAAGTTTCATCGGTCTTTTTCCCCTTAAATTCATAAAGATGTAGATCAGTGAATGTTTATTTCTTCAAAGATGGACTAACTTCAGTTAATTATTGGGTTTGAGATTGTATCAAAAAGAAATTTCGGACTTGCCATACTTAATTCAGTTAAAGTTTAGGACTTGGATACTTAAACACTTCACTCTTGTTTTTAAACACTTCACTCTGACAACAGAGTAAGAGGCATTCTTGAAAATCAAATTCCCCTATGATCAGACTGTATCAGTACACAAAAGTCTTAAGAATTACCAATCCATGCATTGCCAATGAACCATCACATAAGGCTTTTAATCCACCAAATTTCCCTATGATGCCAACCACCTCTACTTCAGCTTTAGAACCTTTAACATTCAATGTAAGTAGGAATTGTCACACAACAAATTTTCTAGGTCAATGGCCAATCAATCTTATGTCCATAGTTCAATAGCGGCTTGCAGATTAAACCAAGGGAGTTAACAGTGGCTTTCCAAGGAAATGAGCCTCCAAGTTTCCAAGAAGAAGGTCGGCCATGGCAGCTCGAGTTTCTACCGTGCCACTTCCAACATGAGGCAATAAGACAAAATTTTCTAGCCCAAATAATTCTTTGGGAACATAAGGCTCGTTTTCATACACGTCAAGTCCAGCACCACCCAAACGACCTTCAAGCAATGCAGAGACCAGCTCTGGCTCATCAACATGCTTACCTCGGCCAATGTTAATTAGGACACCCTTCGGACCAAGTGCATTAATGACCTCCCGGTTGATGATGTGATGAGTTTCCTCAGTGAGAGGGCAGGCAACAACCAGTATGTCACAGTTGGATGCTAACTCAACAAGGCTTGGATAGTACTTGTATTTTGGTTCCTGCTTTTGAGTTCTAGAATAGTAGGATATTGAACAATTAAAACCTTCAGCTCTCTTGGCAACTGCTGTGCCAATCCTTCCCATTCCAATAATGCCAATGGTTTTCCCAGAGAACTGCAACGAAAAATACCGGATGAAAAAACAAATTATTTTCAGGTTGGAAAATGAAGGGGGGAGGGTCCTACAAGAGAATCCACATAACCGATTTTAACGAGCAGTATGACACGATTATATGATTGAAGCTCTCCAACCCTTGCAACATGATAGATCACTGCGTCCAATTTTTAAATGTTTTTCACTGTTTTATGGAAGATTACAAATTTGTAAGTATTGAAATATCGGAAGTTTGTCACTCTCGAGAGTCTGTGCAAACTAGTAGAGCATTTGCAGACTCGACATGTTTACCAAATATAAAAGTATCTTTAAAAGAACCTATTAATGGCAAGAGCAGCATCACAGGTTCACTTTTATGCAGTAGTGATTCTTCATGGGTGAATTGGGTCACTAGACAGATGTTTCTACTGCGGGTTGTTGGAAGATTGCCAAAAAAGGAGTGAACAATTGGGTGGTAAGGTGGGAACCAAGGTTATCAAATTGAGATTAAAATTGTGAATATGAAAACTTATTTTCCAAATTAATTGAATCTTATTATGAACCATAAGATACATTATCAATAAAAATGACATTGTTAAGTAAAAACAAATGACATAAGCAAAAACATTTAGAAACCAAGTCGCGCAAATAGGTTTGTTTTTGGGATGCACCCATGACTGAACTCAAACCATGCAATTCAATGTGATTCAGAACTCCTAACTATGTGAGAATCAGAAATGGAAAAATCCAGCTTCATTTTGCAGGGAAGCACTGAGAGGGAATAAAAATGTAGAAACCCCACAATGAATAACATGATATTGGTTCTTATGTTGTTTTTTTATCAAACTCACCTACTTGAGTATAAACTCAAGTATGATATATGAACAAAGTCCTATGCTTCGTATTAGTTCAACTGAGTTTGCTAAAACACGAGTTTGTATGGAACTCAATTTTCCTCTCTAGAAACATCAACTCATACAAGTCAACTTGCGAGTTCGATAACCATGATGAAGAGAGGAGATAAAAGGATCCTACTAGAGCACTACTATTCTCCAAACCTTGATATTGCAGACAAATGAAGCCGATGCAGTTAACATAATGATTGTGATGCCGTTGCAGTCTTGCAGAGACCTCTAAAACTTTAATATCATGGCAGCAGTTGCGAACCACAATTTAAAACTATGTTGTTACCTACAACATTTTCCGTGCATGTTGCGAACTACAATTTAAAACTATGTTCCTACCTAAAACATTTTTAATGCATGTTCCGACCTAAAACTATGTTTCTGTCGTGATTTTAGCAAATGCTATGCTTTAGAGCTCCAACAAAAACCACACTGTCATCGTGATTTTGTCAAGCTCACCGCTATTAATTATTAACAATAATAACAATCGTGAAATGTGATAGAACCCTAAACACAGCAAGACTTAATACACTCTGTCTGGTAAATTTGTAGTGTTTGGTAAATTTACCAGTTGAATTAACTTATAAATATGAAATGACATAAAAATAATATATTTAATTCTTTTCGATTAAGAATACAGGGGTAAAATTTGAATATATAATGATAAGCTATAAGTTATAAGCTACTTGAATTAGCTTATCAAAAAACGCTATAAGTTAGTAAAAATAAGCTATAAGTTCGCGAGAAAGTGACTGTTACCAAACATGTATTTTCAGTCAAATGAGCTTATAAGACATAGAAATTATAAACTATAAGCTCAAAAATGGAACTTTCCAAACAGACCCATAGAACTAGACCACAATTTTTAACAGTATCAACATCAATTTAGAAACTTAATCATTAGCGTTTTACCTTAGTGGTTAACTTATAATCACCACGCTTCCAATTTCCACTTCTAACAAATCGATCACACTCACAAATCCTCCGAAGAAGCGTAAGGATCAAACAAATAGCCAAATCAGCAACATCATCAGTCAAAACATCAGGTGTATTTGTCACACGAATCCCTTTCTCCTTACACTTGTTAAGATCAATCATATCAACACCAACGCTATAGCTGGAAACAATCTCCAGCTTCGGCAATGCTTCAATGAGGTTAGAATCGGCGCCGGCGCTTGCATTTCCGACCACCGCACGGATCGATGCGCCGTGTTGAATTAGGAGTTGTGATTTTTGTGGGAAATCCCAAATGCGGAAAATTGAGTTGCAGAGACTTCGATTGGGATCACGAAGATGCAGAGAATGTTAGTTTTTTGAATTATTTTTTATTCTCAAAATTGCCGCGAGGACTATAATTTTTATTTTTATTTTTTAAATAATACCAATAAAACATTTTTAAACATATAACATCGGCCACCCTCAGTCAATGTACCAAAATAGTCGATATAAAGATACTGCATTTAATGCATTGTAAATTGGAGTGTTAAACTTTTTCAAATAATAATATTTTAATTTGATAACCTTAAAGAGTGTCCTTAGGACACTCATTAACAAGATCCTATAAAAAATATAGAGGTAATAGTTATTTTGATCATTTAATATTTAATGTGTAATTAGTAGTCGCAATAGTTCTATAATGTATAAAAAATTCAAATTAGTCATTGATCGTGCTACTCTCTCCGTCTCTAAAAAATAATCGTTTAAAGTTTATGCACGATTATTAAGAAAATGATTAATTGTGTTGATTTTGATGGTAAAATTAATATCATTTACTAAAAGACTCTTATTAATTGTAGTTAGTGGAGTAGTTAAGTTGCATGAAATTCAATAAATAGGGGTATAGTAAAGGAAAAAATTATAAATAGTGCATTGATATTCTAAAGTGACAATTATTTTGAGAAAAAGAAAAACAGATAAAGAGACATTTATTGTGAGACGGGAGGAGTATTCGTTAGTCAAAATAGTTTCAGATGTTAAAATGTTTTGTTAATATTGTCATATTAGTTCTTTAATATACTTATTTATTGTCGTATCAGTTTGTATAAGTACTTACTTATTTTCATTTTAGTTCTTATTTGAAAAAAGTTATTATGAACATCGAGAAATTATTTTAGTGTCAAGGACTATATTGACTAAGATAGTGCACAATCAATGACTATTTTAAAATTCTGATACATTGAAAGATTATTGCGACTATTCATTATACATTCAATGATCAAAGTGACTATTATCCTGATAAAGATAGGGTCATGCATGCTTGTGTCCTAAGTGCACAGGTTAAACAATCCAAAAGTATAAGCATTCTCTTAAATTTTGTGCATTCAATTAATCAAAAGTGGAAAAAAAAATTCAAATACATTAATTACTACAAAATATGTCTACTTTAAATTTATTAGCTTCTGTCTTAGGATACAAATTAGAATTTCTTCTCAGCTCAATTTAAAAAAAGTAGTCGTATTATTTTTTATTTTTTAAGGACATTATGGTATTGTTTTGTCATTTTGTCTCTAGGAGAAAAATAAACAACATTTTACTTTTTTGTTCGGTTAAAAAATCAAGAATTAAAATAAACATTTTACAACACCACCACAAATAAAAGTAAACATTTTACTGTTTCAATAAATTCTAAAAGCAAAAAATAAGCAATGTTATCTGAATCATCATCATCCTCATCCTCGTAGCTGAATCGAACCCACTGCAACTCTAATTCTCAAAACCCTAACCCTAATCATGGGATCCATTGGCGTTCTCCTCGTATCTCATCAGGTAATCCCATACTTAGAACAAGAACTCAACAAACGCTACAACCTCATCCGCTTATGGGATTTCCCACAAAAATCCCAACTCCTAACTCAACACAGCGCGTCGATCCGTGCGGTGGTCGGAGATGCATTCGCCGGCGCCGATTCCGAACTCATTGAAGCACTGCCGAAGCTTGAAATCGTTTCGAGCTTCAGCGTTGGTGTTGATAAGATTGATCTTGGCAAGTGTAAGGAGAAAGGGATTCGTGTGACGAATACACCTGATGTTTTGACTGATGAAGTTGCTGATTTGGCTATTGGTTTGATGCTTACGCTTCTTAGAAGGATTTGTGAATGTGATCGATATGTTAGAGGTGGAAATTGGAAACTTGGTGATTATAAATTGACCACTAAGGTAAACCCTAATTACCACCAAATTTCTCAATTAATTTGCATTTTTAGGGCCTGTTTGAATTAGCTTAGTTTTGAGCTTATGGAAAATAGCTTATGCAGGTAAATAAGGTTTTATGTTAATTCATAAGTTCTCGTTAACGAAAATTGTATCTTCATAAACTGAATGTTTTTTCATAAACTGCTTTGACAAGCTTATGAATAATGCATAAAAGCTTATTTATTTGCATAAGCTAAAAAATAAGCCAATTCAAATGGGCCCTTAGTCTTGTGGCGATTTTGATCGTATTGCGGTTCTAAATATAAGTAAAAATTATTTTTCAGATTCATTGAATAATTGATGTATCAGGAAAAAGAAAACAAAAATATTTCTATATTTAGGACTGGAGGGAGTAATACTGTGAAAAATTAGCGGGGGTGAAACCAATGTAGAAACACACTTAGTGATTGTATGTTTGGATTGGTGGTGAGTTTGGTAAAGTCACGGCGGCATTGTGATTTTGTTGAAACTTTGAAGCTAATGTAGCTTTTGTCAAAATTGTAGTGGTGATACCAATTTACTAACACAATTGTATGTTTGGATTGGCGATGAGTTTGGCAAAGTCAGAGTGGTATATGATTTTGTTGAAACTCGCAAGCTACTATAGCTTTACAACATTGTGGCAGTTCATCCTGATTCCGTCAATCCAAACATGCACTACAAATATTTTAGGTAGGAAAGAAACAAAGTTTTAAATTGCGGTTCGCAACTATAATTGTAGTGTATAAGTTTTAGAGGTCTCTGTAACGGCAATACAATCACAATTGTGGCTACATTGGTTGCAATTGTCCTCCTTTTGCTGCAATATCAAGGTTCAAAGCATAGTATTGCTCTATTAGGATTCTTTATCTCCACTGTTCATGATTAGCTAACTCAGAAATTGATAAGTATGAGTTAACATTTCTAGATAGTAAAATTGTGTTTGATTTCATACAAGCTCTCGTTTTAGCAAACTCAGTTGAAGTTGTATGGACTCGTTCATACATACTCTTGTTCAGAATCGCAAATTTATACCAAGTGTCCTCACTTTCTTACGATTCATGTGATTCACATCTTGATTCGATATGATATCAAACACAACTGATACATATCAGAGTGTGAATCTCTTTTGGACTTCTCATCATGAATCCCAATTCAATTTGCTGAATCTCATGGAGTTGGGAGATGTGAATTTCAGTTGAATCGCATGATATGAATTCAATCATGGTGGGTACATCCCAGAAACAGGCTGAGTTGAACGACTTGGTTTCTAAATGTTTTTCCTTATGACATTTGTTTTCACTGCAAAAATGACATATTTTTATCGAGTCTGCAGAAATTCGACTTGTTTCTCCTTATGACACAATAATCTAATTGGACATGTTTTTATTGAGTCTGCAGAAGTTCTACTTGTTTGCATAGGCTCTCGAGTTTGACAAACCACTTATTTTTCCATATTTACAATTTGTAAGCTTTCAGAAAACAGTGAAAAACATTTAAAATTAAACACAATGATCTATCATCATGTTTTAAGGGCTGCAGAGCTTCAATCATACAATTTTGTCATACTCATTAAAATTGGTTATGTCTGTAGTTGTACCACAAAAAAAAATCGGATATATGTATTCTCATGTAATATTCCACCCATGCATTTTCAACCAAGAAATTAATTTTCTCTTTGCCTGGTATTTTCCTTGCAGTTCTCTGGAAAAACCGTCGGCATTATTGGGTTGGGAAGGATTGGCGCAGCAATTGCCAAGAGAGCTGAAGGTTTTAGTTGTCCAATATCCTACTATTCCAGAACTCAAAAGCAGGAGTCAAAATACAAGTACTATCCAAGTGTTGTTGAGCTTGCATCCAACTGTGATATACTAGTTGTCGCCTGCCCTCTTACAGAGGAAACCCATCACATCATCAACCGGGAGGTCATTAACGCACTTGGTCCAAAGGGTTACCTAATTAACATCGGTCGAGGTAAGCATGTTGATGAGCCAGAGCTGGTCTCTGCACTGCTTGAAGGTCGTTTGGGTGGAGCTGGACTTGATGTGTTTGAAAACGAGCCTCATGTTCCTGAGGAGCTATTTGGGCTTGAAAATGTTGTATTGTTGCCTCATGTTGGAAGCGCCACAGTTGAAACTCGAACAGCCATGGCTGACCTTGTTCTTGGAAACCTAGAGGCTCATTTCCTTGGAAAGCCACTGTTAACTCCCTTGGTTTAAGCTTCATGACTCTATTGAACTATGGACATATGATTGATTGGCCAATGACCCAGAAAATTTGATGTTACATCATCAATTAAGGATTCTTGTGATATGGGATTGATTGATTGTGAGAGCTTCATATATCTATATTGATGCTTTAACAATTGTTGTAAAGAATAAATCAGTTCATCTTAATTGTGTGACATCTTAATCTGAATATCAATCATGATTTGGTTGAACGTTAGCCAAGAAATTACATGTTCAAATAACTTCGTTATTATGTTCGTTTCAAATTTATAGCTCAACTAACAAATAATATGGTGTGTATGGAACAGGTTTGTCAGATATAAATATAAAAATCCTGAACAGTTGATATTTTATCTGCGGTGATTGCACCAGTATTTGAGTGTAGTGAATTCTGATCCTTTTTTATATACATATTAGAATTTTGTCGTATGCTCTCTGTTTTGGAATCAATGTAGCTTTATTCAACATCAATATGTGCAGATTGATTAGATAAATTTGGTGCTTCTAATATGACAAATAGATCATATCATATTGACCGACTCTTCTAGAGTGTTTAGAGAGCCAGTTGCCTAGCTTCTTCTGTTGTCTTTTCCTTTCCTTCTGATAAAAAAAATACATTACTTTGTGATAGAATTAAATAAGAATACCACCTTCATTCATTTGTTCGTTCCCTAGCAACATGATTCATTAACAAAATTGAACATTTAATTAATCAGTAAGGTGCAGGATGCCCCTCTTAGCTGATATCATATGGGTGTCCTTTAGTTTGTTGTGTTTTTCTTTTGATAGAATAGAATACTATTGTTGTTATTATAAAAACAACATTTGTTTTTGACAATATAAAAAAAAAACATTATTGTTGTGGCGCCAATTATGAAAACAAACCAAATTAATGTTACTATATGAATCAACATCGTCTTCGTGTGCTTATTCCACCGGTTACCACACGCACCAAATCCAACCATATGCAACTCCATTTTACAGAACACTAACCCTAATGGAATCCATAAATGTTCTCCTCGTAGCTCAAGTACTCCCTTACTTAGAACAAGAACTCAACAAACGCTACAACCTTTTCCGCATATGTGATTACCCACAAAAATCTCAATTCTTAACTCAACATGGCACGTTCATCCGGGCGGTGGTGGGAAGTGGATCCTCCGGCGTTGATTCGAAGCTCATTGATGCACTTCCAAAGCTAGAGATTGTTTCGAGCTTCGGTGTTGGTGTTGACAAGATTGATCTTGGCAAGTGCAAGGAGAAAGGGATTAGTGTGACGAATACACCTGATGTGTTGACCGATGATGTTGCTGATTTGGCTATTGGTTTGATTCTTACACTTCTTAGGAGGATTTGTGAATGTGATCAATATGTTAGAAGTGGAGATTGGAAGCATGGTGACTATAAGTTGACCACTAAGGTAAAACCATAATAACCAACTTTCTAATCATATTGGTTTTTTGTTTTAAGCCTTGTCACGATCATGGTTGTAGTCTTGTCATGATCATGGCTGTAACGCGATTCTTGATAATATTATGAAAAACTAGTAGTTTGACAAAGTCATGGTAGTACCGTGATTTTGTTGAAACTCCAAAGCTTTTGTAGCTTTTTCAAAACGGTAGTGGTGAAACCAACGTAAAAACACACATGTTGATTGTATGTTTGGATTGGCGGTGAGTTTGACAAGGTAAACAGTTGCACTGCGATTTTGTTGAAACTCGCAAATCATTGTAGCTTTTGTCAAAATCGAGGTAGTTCATGATTTAATCAATCTTACCGCCAATACAAACATGGACTAAAAATGTTTTAAGTTGCATAGTCATAAATTAAAAGTTTGAGGTCTCTGGAATGACATTACAAGACTTCAAAGTTTTATCTCCAATGTTCATTTCATCATGGTTATCTAACTCACAAGTTGACTAGCATGATCTAACGTTTCTAGATAGGAAAATTGAGTTCAATTGCATACAAAATTATGTTTTAGCAAATTGAAGGCCAGCCAAAAACTAGAATGGTTTAGCATTGGTAAATAGAAGGATTAATCTTACGGTCGGATTTTTGGCACTCATAGTGTGGTATGGTTAATTATTGACTGATGAAGACCAATGAGAGAATTAGAGTGAAGAAAAAATGCTTGGTGGTTTGTTATAGCCTTATAGGGATGGTGCTCCTTTTATATACACCAAAAAGCAAAAGCTAAAGTATCCTATAACCAAGTTCCTAAATTGATGTTGCTTTTCTTTTGTGGATTTGATATTGTGAAAAATTGTGGTCAAATAGTATTGATAAGAGTAACCATGGCTTTTTGTTTTAAGTCTTGTTGCGTTTATGACGGTACAGCGAGTCGCGACTCTCAATATTATGAAAAAGTAGTTGTGGTGAAACTAATGTAGAAACACACTAATTGTATATTTGGATTGGCGTTGAGTTTGGCAAAACCACGTGGTACTGCGGTTTTGTTGAGACTTCGAACTGTAGTTTTTACAACCAAAATCGCTGCAGCTTGCAGTTATTCCACCATTCTCACTTTCAATCCAAACTTACACTAAAAACGTTTTAAGTAGGAACATTGTTTTAAATTATGGTTTGCAACTGCAGCTGTAATATAAAAGTCTTAGAGGTAATAATCGCAGCGGCAACACAGTCACAATTGTGACTGCATTTGTCCGCTATTTGCCACAATATAAAGGTTCGGAGTATTTAGGATCCTTTATCTCCGTTTCTTTTCATAGTTATGTAACTCACATCTTGATTAACTAAATTCATACATATCAGCGTGTGAATGTCTTCTGGACCTCTCAGCATCAATCCCAATTCAATTTTCTGAATCTAATGGAAATGGAAGTTATGAATCTTGTTGAATCGTATGATATGAATTCAATCATGGGTACATCCCAGAAACAGGCCGAGCTGTGTGACTTGGTTTGTAAATGTTTTTGCTTAAAAATGGCATATTTTTATAGTCTGCAGAAGTTCTACTTTTTTTTGAACAAGCTGCAGAAGTTCTACTTGTTTGCACAGATTCTTGAGATTGACAAACCACTTATTTTTCAATATTTACAATTCGTAAGCTTTCAAGATACGACTAAAAACATTTAAAATGCGACACAGTGATGTATCATGTTGTAAGGTTTGCAGAGCTTCAATCATATAATTGTGCCATACTGCTCATTAGAATCGGTTATATGTGTTCTCATGTAGCATTCCTCCCCGTCATTTTCCAACAAGAAATTGTGTCTTTGCAGTTCTCTGGGAAATCCGTCGGCATTATTGGGCTGGGAAGGATTGGCGCTGCAATTGCCAAGAGAGCTGAAGGTTTTAATTGTCCAATATCCTACTATTCTAGAACTCAAAAGCAGGAGTCAAAATACAAGTACTATCCAAGTGTTGTTGAGCTTGCATCCAACTGTGATATACTAGTTGTTGCCTGCCCTCTTACAGAGGAAACTCATCACATCATCAACCAGGAGGTCATTAACGCACTCGGTCCAAAGGGTTTCCTAATTAACATCGGTCGAGGTAAGCATGTTGATGAGCCAGAGCTGGTCTCTGCACTGCTTGAAGGTCGATTAGGTGGAGCTGGACTCGATGTGTTTGAAAACGAGCCTCATGTTCCCGAAGAACTATTTGGGCTAGAAAATGTTGTGTTGCTGCCTCACATTGGAAGCGGCACGGTAGAAACTCGAACTGCCATGGCTGACCTTGTTCTTGGAAACTTGGAGGCTCATTTCCTTGGAAAGCCATTGTTAAGTCCCCTGGTTTAAGCTACATGACTCTATTGAACTAGGGACAATATGATTGATTGGCCGTTGACCCAGAAAATTTGATATTACATCATCAGTTAATGATTCTTGTGATATGGAATTGATAATTGTGAGAGCTACAGATATCTAAATTGGTGCTTCAACAATTGTTATGTTATAATCAGAAATTTATTCAACATGATTGGTATGTTATGATTGGTGAATATCATAAATACAAAATAGTCAGCATGCATTATTATTAAGGTTTTTGTTTACATGTTTTTAGTTTTTTCTATAATGTGTCAGAACTACTATATGTCTGATGTTTTAGGAGGGAATTTTTCGACCACAATGTGATCAACATAGCAGACGCCAGAATAATTTGAAATGATGATGATACCGGAGGACATTTATAAATTTGAAGATTAATCAATTGAATTGGTTGAGTTTCTTAATAACTTAAATGCTTGTCCATGATAGACATTATCGTAGCTCAGGAAGTACTGCTCAGTTTCATGGAATTGTTAGAGTATAGTGTTTAAAAATAATTTGTGTATCTACCGTTGTCGATCCCATTTAGTGGAAAAAAGTTTGGTTGTTGTTGTATCTAATGTTAATTGCAAATTTTCATTCAATGAAAAGGGAACGTTCAAACGAGAGTCAACATCTGAAGGACATGAGAAAAGTTTTCAACGAAGGTATCCTCTCGACCAACAGGGCCTAGGTTGGTCAAATTATTGATTTCGATATGGGGGAGTGATCTCCATAGTCCTCTCCAAGATTGGAGGAGGGCAGCCCAAATAATAGGCAAACAACTTATGCTGCTTGCAACATTCTTTTTTGGTCGTCGAAGGACAAGTTGCACCAACACCAACCGCCAAGTTAGATTGGCCAACTAATTCTTTTGTCCACCTTGGGTTTAGGACTGTCAAAGAAACTTCATGACCCCTTTTCGATAAAGGAGTAGGCGGCAGAACGATGGTTGCAAGCTCAACCCTGGGAGTCACATTAAGTTGAGAGCGTGGAAGTGAGACGGAGAAGCAGTGTTGGATCTAGATCCACTAGGTCCTGACCTCTCTACGACCTTGTCCCCTTATTTTTTAAATTCCAAAAAAATGCGATTCCGTGGATATATTTCCTACAATTAGAGCATCAAAATGATTAGAATAAGGACCCTCGTCAAGAATGTAGGTTTTCTGCATACAAGTACAACATTTTAATAGTTCCTTCAAGTCGGCGAACTGAGGTACCTTCACTTGCCTCTAAGTTGTTCCATGCCTTCTTCAACCCCCAAAATCTATTCCGTTGTCATGAAGAAATTTTTGCTCTCAACTTAAAAATAACACACAAGAAGTCCATAATTATACCATTCTAGTGTCACCATTGTCTCCTACTACTCCCATCGGTTAAAGAGTCCACCTCAAGCTTAGTTTTCTCCACCTAAACTTCCAAAGCATACATTCATCATGCCTTTCATCTTGTAACCTGCAAAACTCAACAAATTGCACCCTTTAAGAGCTAACCAAGCATTTTGATCACCGCCTCTCAATAATGATCTTGAGTATTCTTAGGATCACCGAATCACCTTGTTGGATATTTATATGTTGCCTCATTATTGCTAAAACAAATATACAAGCAAGATGTTGGACACAATATTTCAACATGTGGGTACGTTTTCAATGTGCCCATTTATGTGCGATATTTAATGCGCTTTAATTATTTGAGGAATCCACGCCTATATTCTTGTGGGCAAAGACGCGTGATTTGATCAGAATAAACTTTATGTTTATTTCCTAAAGATGTGTCAACATTTTAGGAAACTTTGTTTATTTCCTAAAAATGCTCCAACCTTTTAGGAAATTTGTGATTTGGTTCTGATCCTTGTGAGCGGATCTTTTGATGGATCAACATTGTTTCTGAAGCTTATATAAGGAAGGACGCAAAACCTAATTATGTATCGAAGTCGTCATATCAAGTTTAGAGTTTTGAGTCTCTGTTAATTGTGAGTCTTTCTTGTGTCACCTTGATGCAAGTTTAGGACTGTGTTTATTGAGTTGTAAGTTTGTATACTACTCCTAAGCTTTGAAGTACGGAGTTAGTTTGTGTTTGAAGGTGTCTTCATCATATCTGTTGTAACTGTATAATCACAGAGTGTGTGATTGAGTGGAAGTGAGATGAGATCTCAGATTTAGGAGTTCCTTGGTTGAAGTCAGTACGGATAGTGTCTAGGTGATAAGTTGTAAACTTGGAGTTTGCTGAGAACTTAGAACTAGGACTACACTGCTGGATTTCCTTCCTAGCTTGGTAGCCCCCAACGTATGTGTGTTTGTCACCGAACTGGGTTAACAAACCATCTGTGCCATTTATGTTTCTGTCTTTTATATTTTTCTTGATATGTTTGTTTTATGTTAGCTCGATGTTTAAACATTAATCTCAACATTCTATGTGTGTCTCGTGTTGAAACATCGCATAAAACATCAGGAAGCTAGCGTGCCAGAATTTCACACCTCTCTAGTTGAAGTTGAGTGTTAAACGGATCTCCAAAAGAATATCATTTCTACATGAATGCCATCTTGCATGTGTCACTGTTTCCACTGTGATATACTTCAACTTCTTCTTTCTTCCAACATGACACCACCAGAGTCCCTATATCCTCATAGTCCTCTCTAAGGAAACTAAAAATTGTATGAAATCACCATTGTCTCTCCATTCGTGACAATCCTTTTTAAAGTGATCGGTTTTATCACACTTGAGCATTTGTACTTCGACTTGTGACCACTCTTTGAGTTTTCCCGATTTCCACTACTCCCACCTTTACCTTTTGAGATATTCAAATTTTTGCCACTATCATCTAACTTCAAGTCCTTTGACTTGATTAACCCATTGGTTCTCGACATCATTTGAACTTTCTCCAAGATGACAGTGTCTTCTTTACCATAAAATATGATATTATTAAAGTGCTCAAAAATAGAGATAATGCACACAACTATAGTAGACTCTTGTCTTCATCCTAAATTTTCACTTAAATGTTCACCAAATCATCAAGGATTTTGTTGAACTATATCAATTGTTCCCTAATGGTTTTTGACTCCACCCTTCTAACAACTTGGTCATATACAACAACTCTAATCTTGATCATATCATCGCCTCATCAAAGCTTTTGCATTTTTTGACCACATACATCATTAATTGAATGAACCTAAAAAATCAAAATTTGCTTATAATTGACAACGGAGGAAGTACGTTCCACAACCTAAAATCATTGTCTCTCATGGCCGGCTTTGTGCAAGTGCATCAAGGCCCTCGACACAATGTCTCAAACTTAAAGGGGCCTCAAAATTTGAAAAAATGGAAGAAAACAACTTATACCTACGGACAAAATTTGTCACTAAATGTCCTTTTCCGTATGTAAAAGTCCAGAATTCAACTATTTTATTGTCATTTATACATTATATGTAGGTAAATGTCTATTTATTTGTGGTAAAAGTTATGTTTGAACCATTGCTCATATATTTAATTAAAAAGTATATGTTTGTCACTGTAAGTGGAGTTGATTTTTTTTAATACTTTTTAAATTAGAATTGTCAAGATTACAACGGAGCCTCCAAATTGTCGAAAACAGCCTCGTTGTCTCCTACTCCCTCTGTCCCAAATTGTATGACGTTTTAGGCATTTCACACGTATTAAGAAATATATATAATTAATTTTGTGTAGGAAATAGATATTATGAGTTGTTTTACAAAATTGTCTTTAATAAATGGTATAAGAAACATAAATTAAAGAATTGAAAAAAGGGAGAGTAATAAATAGTTAATGATATAATAGGAAAAGTAACATTAATGTTTTATTGTTATTGTAAAACGACATATAATTTAGGACAATATTTCTTAACAAAGCGGCATACAATTTGGCAGTGACTTGGTACAAATGACTCCAACTTTGACCACATTGTCACTGCACTTATCTCTTTCGCAGCTTCTCTCAAACTTTATTCCCAAGGCACAAGACAATAACATTTCTGCTCTTCAAACTTATCCACCATCTCAATCTTGTTCTCTTGTGACATTGTGGACGACAACACAATCTCACCCTTCAAAGCTTCTGGTCACTTTTGTTGAATCTAAGACTGATTGCATCTTTAACTTCCACAACCCGAAATTGTTATCTTCGATAAATTTCTTAATATCCCACTTGATACCTATAATAATCCCTTAATGATTTGTTTTGATTACCCACAATGGCGCCAAATATTGTGAAATCGGACGAAACTCACATGGAGAACTCCACCAAAGGGGCGATGACAAATGAGCAACCTTGTCTTTGTCTCCATTGTGAATAATGTTGCCATTATGATCCCACGTGGAGATAATAGCATTGTCTTCTATCGCATTCAATCAACTCCATCATTGTCTTTGTCTCCATGTCAATAATGTTGCCATCTTGATCCCACATGGAGTTAATAATGTTGTCTTCAATCACATTCAATCATTGTCTTAGTCTTTTCAGAATTCCAAGGAGAAGCCTTTACAATATGTAACTCCAATTTCCCAAAACCCTAACCCTAATGGAATCCATATGCGTTCTCCTTGTAGCTCAAGTAATCCCATAATTAGAACAAGAACTCAACAAACGCTACAATCTCTTCCGCATTTGGGATTTCCCACAAAAATCACAATTCTTAAATCAACAAGGCGCGTCAATCCGTGCGGTGGTCGTAAGATTAACCATCGGCGCTGGTTCCGAACTTATTGATGCATATTGTCGAAACTGGAAATCATTTCGAGCTCCAGTGTTGGTGTGGATCAGATCGACGTTAAGAAATTTAAGGAAAGAAGGATTCGTGTGACCTGTACTCTAGATGTTTTGACATATGAAGTTGTTGATTTGGCTATTGGTTTGATTCTTACGCTCCTTAGGAGGATTTGTGAACGTGATTGATTTGTTAGAAATGGGAATTGGAAGAGTAGTAACTACAATTTGACCTCTAAGGTAAAACCCTATTAACCAAGTAAATTAAACTTTTGTAGAAAATCATGATATGAATAATTATGATTTTAATTTTAAATTTGATCAGCTTTATGATCGAATTGTGATTTTTACTAGTGGTGAAACCTTTGTAGAAACTCACTTGGCATGTGTATATTTGAATTGACGGCGAGTTTGGCAAAATCAAGATGGCAGCATGGGCATGGTGATTTTGATGAAACTCTCTTAAGTGTAGTTTTTGTCAAAATCATAACAGCTCACTTTGATTCCATCATCTCACTGTCAAACGAAATACTATAAATTAAAAATGTTTTAGGTTGGTGCATAATTTTAAATTCGACTCAAAATTGTAGCGTAATATACAAAATTTAGAGATCTCTATAACTGGATCATAATCATAGTTGTTTCCACAACTTGAAATCATTGTCTCCTATAAGTTTTTTGATTGAGAATGTTAATGGGTGACTCTGGGTCACTCTGTAAGGGTCTTAAGTATTTAAAGCATTGAAAATTGAATTATTTGACCTTTTTTAAAAATAATTTTCTAATTCAAAATACTGAAAAGAGTAACTTAGGACACTCGTTAACAAGACTCGGTAGTCTTGATGCTACCTAATGGTTTGTCCTCGTTGCCGGATAGTGGCATCTAACTAATACTATATTATTTTTTTGACAAAGACATCTAACTAATATGAATTCGGACAAAAGTTATGTGAGTATTTTGATGCACTTAAAACCAAAAAGTCACCAACCTTTGTCTTTGTCTCCATGTCAATAGTGTTGCCATCATGATCCCACGTGGAGTTAATAATGTTGTCTTCAATCTGCATTCAATCATTTTCTTTGTTTTTCCGAATCAACAACTTTGTTTTTCCAAGGAAAAGCTTTATAGTATGTAACTCCAATTTCTCAAAACCCTAACCCTAACCCTAATGGAATCCATAGGCGTTCTCCTTGTTGCTCAAGTAATCCCATACTTAGAACAAGAACTCAACAAACGCTACAATCTCTTCCGCATTTGGGATTACCCTAAAAAATCACAATTCTTAATTCAACACGGGGCGTCGATCCGTGCGGTGGTCGGAAGATCAACAGCCGGCGCTGATTCTGAACTCATTGATGCATTGCCGAAGCTGGAAATAATTTCAAGCTCCAGTGTTGGTGTTGATCAGATCGATGTTAAGAAATGTAAGGAAAGAGGGATTCGTGTGACCATTACTCCAGATGTTTTGACAGATGAAGTTGCTGATTTGGCTATTGGTTTGATTCTTTCACTTCTTAGGAGGATTTGTGAATGTGATCGATTTGTTAGAGGTGGGAATTGGAAACATGGTGATTATAAATTGACCACTAAGGTAAACCAAGTTTCTTAATTGATGTCGATTTTCTACCATGTTGATATTGCGAAAAAATTGCTGTCTAATTCAATAGGTGCACCCGAAAATAATGATTTGTTCATATTCCACTAACAATGAATTCTATTGATGATATGAATAACCATGGTTTTAGTCTTAAGTCTTGTTGCGTTTATGGTCCTATCACCATTCTTAATATTCTGAAAAAACTAGTGGTGGTGAAACCAATGAGCTTATGTCAACTTGTTTATACTTACTCTTGTTCAAAATCGCGAGTTTATACTCAATTAGGGAGTCTGATAGAAAGGCAACATCAGAACCAATAGCATATGTATTTCGTCGTAGGATTTCTTTCTACACTTTTGTTCCCTCTCAATGGTTCCCTCCAAAATGAAGCTGTCTTTGTCATTGTTTCAACCAATGGCATCAGTATCTTACGATTCATGCAATTTGCATCTTGATTCGATACGAAATCAAACACAATTGATACATATCAGAGTGTGAATCTCTTTTTGGCTTCTCAGCATGAATCCCAATTCAATTTTTTGAATCTCATGGAATTGGGAGTTATGAATCTCGTTGAATCGTATGATATGAATTCAGTCATGTTCATGGGTACATCCCAGAGACAGGCCTAGTTGTGTGACTTGGTATCTAAATGTTTTTGCATACATGTCATTTGTTTTTACTTAAAAATTTCATGTTTATATTGATCACATATCTTACAATTCATAATAAGATCACGATTCAGAAAATAGGTCTTCCAATTCACAATTCGAATCTCGATTCGGTAATCTTGGTACCCACCCTACCACCAAATACCTGATCTATTGTTCACTCCTTTTTTGTGATTGTCCAATGACCTCCAGTAGACAGTTACTGTCTAGTTATCCATTCACGCATGAAGCATCTGCAATGCACAAACTTGTCCCTGTGATGCTGCTCTTGCCGCATATAGATTCTTTTAATATTACTTTTATTTTTGGTAAACATGTCAAGGCTACAAAAGCTCTACTTGTTTGTGCAGACTCTCGAGTTTAAGAAACCAACTATATAATTACATCTGTTAGTCGATTTGTAAGCTTTCAGAAAACGGCGGAAAACATTTAAAACTGAACACGGTGATCAATCATCATGTCATAAGGTTTACGGAGCTTAATCATTTCTTTTTCTGAAAAGGCAAGCTTAATCATATTGCTGTGTAATACTGGTCATTAAAATTGGTTATATGTATAATCATGTGGTATGTAGTATTGCCCCCTCCATTTTCCAACGAGAAATTAATTATTTTTTTTCATCTGGTATTTTCCTTGCAGCTCTCTGGGAAAACTGTTGGCATTGTTGGGCTGGGCAGGATTGGCACAGCAATTGCCAAGAGAGCTGAAGGTTTTAATTGTTCAATATCCTACTATTCTAGAACTCAAAAGCAGGAGTCAAAATACAAGTACTATCCAAATGTTGTTGAGTTAGCATCCAACTGCAACATACTAGTTGTTGCCTGCTCTCTTACAGAGGAAACCCGTCACATCATCAACCGGGAGGTCATCAATGCACTTGGTCCAAAGGGTTTCCTAGTTAACATTGGTCGAGGTAAGCACATTGATGAACCAGAGCTGGTCTCCGCATTGCTTCAAGGTCGTTTGGGTGGAGTTGGACTTGATGTTTTTGAAAACGAGCCTCATGTTCCCGAAGAGCTGCTTTCGCTAGAAAATGTTGTCTTGTTGCCTCATTGTGGAAGCGGCACAGTGGAAACTCGAACTGCCATGGCTGACCTTGTTCTTGGAAACTTGGAGGCCCATTTCCTTGGAAAGCCACTGTTAACTCCCTTAATTTAATTTACATGCCTCTATTGAACTATCTACATAAGATTGATTGGCCATTGAGGTAGAAGATTTGATGGAATGGCCTCCATTTACTTCAGCAATTAACGATTCTTGTGATGTGGGATTGCCGATTGTGAGAGTGTTGGGATTATAGAATAAAAGGGAAATTAGAGTAGTTAAAGTAGTTATGAGCTGTTAGAGTAATTAGTTAGTTAGTTGGTTGGTTAGTTTGTCGAGTGGTTGTTCAGGTGGTTGGTTTGCTATGTCGCTGTTAAGCCTATTAGCAAGTCTTTAAATAGCGCTTTCATTTGGTAGAGAAGAGTATCTTTAAATATTGTAATTGTGAACGGTAAAGTATTCTCTTTTGTGAAGGGAAACCCTTGAGGGAAGATTCTCTCTTATTCTATCTTATGTCTTAAATAAAGAATTCTTTCTTTAGAATTCAATTCTTGTGTAGAAAACTTGAGATATCAATATTGGTGCTTCAACAATTTTTGTAAAGAATAAGTCAGTTCATATGAATCCTGTGACATCTTAATTTGATTATCTATGAGATTTGGCTGAACATTAGTTAGCCAAGAAATTACCTGGTGAAATAGCTTACGTTATTATGTTGGCTTAAAATTTTATTTCTCAACTAATAAAATGGTGCGGTGGTCGGAAGATCAACCGCCGGCGCCGATTCCGAACTCATTGATGCATTGCCAAAGCTGGAAATCATTTCGAGCTCCAGTGTTGGTGTTGATCAGATCAATGTTAAAAAATGTAAGGAAAGAGGGATTCATGTGACGATTACTTCTGATGTTTTGACGTGTGATGTTGCTGATTTGGCTATTGGTTTGATTCTTTCACTTCTTAGGAGGATTTGTGAATGTGATTGATTTGTTAGAAATGGGAATTGGAAGCGTGGTAACTACAATTTGACCACTAAGGTAAACCTTAATTATAACTTATAAGTACCTGAATCGATATTTATTTTTTTGCGATGTTGACATTGCAAAAAATTGTGGTCTAATTCTATCAGTGTTGTCAAGTGGGGATTGTGAAAATATAATGTTTTGTTCAAATTCTGTGCAACAGTGTTATAACCCACTATTTAACAACACTTTGTACTACATAGCATACTATGGAACAATAGCGATTGTTTGAATTCCACTATGCTTTAGCACTGTAACCGTTGTTTAACAACACTGTGATATGAGTAACCATGGCTTTAGACTTAAGTCTTGTTTCGATTATGGTCTATCATGATTCTTAATATTGTAAGAAAGCTAGTGGTGGTGAAACACACTATTTGTATGTCAATCCACTATTTGTATGTTCGGATTGACGGTGATTTGGTTGATGCTCCGAAGTGTAGCTTTTGCCAAAATTGCAGTCACTCGTTGTGGTTCCACCAATTTATCGCCAATCCAAACAAAATGTATTAGGTAGGAACTTAGTTTTAAATTATGATTCCCAGCTGCAGCAGTGATGTAAAAGTTTTAAAGCTCTCTGCAACGGCATCACAATCACACTTGTGGCTGCATCAGGTGCATTTGTTTGTATTTCCACAATATCAAGGTTAGGAGCATAGTAGTGATCTATTAGGATCCCATTATCTCCACTATTCATCATTGTTATCTAATTCACAAGTTGACATGTATGAGTTTACGTTTCTAGATAGGAAAATTGAGTTCAATTTGCATACAAACCCGTGTGTTTATATGGAACTCAATTGTATGGAACTCAATTTGCACCACAATTGAGTCCATGACATGTATGAGTTTATATGGAACTCAATTGAGTTGTCTTGTTACCTCATTGTGGAAGTGGCACGGTAGAAACTCGAACTGCCATGGCTGACCTTGTTTTGGAAACTTGGAGGCCCATTTCCTCGGAAAGCAACTATTAACTCCCTTGGTTTAATTTACATGCCTCTACTGGACTATCTGCATCAAATTGATTGGCCATTGACGTAGAATAAAAGGAAACTAGAGCAGTTAAGTAGTTATGAGTTGTTGAGTAATTAGTTAGTTAGTTAGTTTGTCTGGTGGTTAGTCTTTATGTCACTGTTTCTTTAAATAACTCCTTCATTTGGTAGATAATAGTATCTTTGAATATTGCAATTGTGAATTGTAAAGTATTCTCTATCGTGATGGGAAACCTCGAGGGGAGATTCTCTCTTATTCCATCTTATTTCTTAAATAGAGTGTTCTTTCTTTGGAATTCAATTCTTGGGCAGAGAGCTTCAGATATCTACATTGGTGCTTCTACAATTGTTGTAAACAAATAAGTCAGTTTATCTTAATTTGATTATGTTATAATTGGTGGACATGTTTTCTCTGTCATGCATTAGGTGCAGGTGGACTGTGGACAGGTTTGAAGTGGATGAAAGAGTGCATTATGTAAAATAGTGTGCAATTAGGAGGAGTATCTGCTTCTTTGTATTAGGCTCTTGAGTCTATATGATTTTCGATTTCAAGATTGTGACAATTCCTACTTGCATTTACATTGAATGTAAAAGGTTCTGAACAAATATGACCCTTCAAAAGTTGAAGTAGAGGTGGTTGGCGATCATAAGCAAATTTGGTGGGATTGAAAGTTGTATGTGATGATTCACCTGCAATGCATGGATTGGTGATGTTCAAGACTTGAGAACTGATACAGTCTAATCACAGGAGAATTTCATTTTCAAGAATGCCACTTACTATGTTGTTAGAGTGAAGTGTCTAACAATAAATTTGGGTTTTCAATGTTAATTGAAACTATGCACCAAGACAAATATAGACTACAAAAAACACATGAATCCATTGTCTTTTTATCCTAACTTGAGCACTCATAGTCTCCCTCTTCAAGCAATCAATCACAACCTTGAAATCCAATTGGAGCATTACAAATCAAATACCCTGCTCTTCAGCTAACCTCAATCCTTCCAACGAACCATAAAGAACGGCTGTATTGGCAGACGATACCCTCAACAAATTTGGAAAAGCCACAAAACCAGTGATCATCTTTCCCACACAAAAGTATTCCACGCCACACTAAGACTCGTGATTAAATACACACTCTGTATTAATTTAAAGTCACTCTGCCATAGAGCAGAGTTCACTTTACAGTTCTCCACTCTGTCTTAACAGCAAGTTGAAACATGTCCCTAGTATTCAAGTAATGTCATACTTTCTACAAGCAAAAGAATGCCCAGTCATTCTCACTTCTCATGTTCAAGTAACACGTCTGAATCCAAACTGCAATGACCCAACTAAAATGCATATTCTGACCAATATCAACAAAGCAATTCAACTCTATTGATCATTTTAATCAGCTCCAACAGAACAACTCCTTTGTCAACAACAAATTGAAACACGGCCACGCTATCCAAGTAATCCCACACTAAACTATAAGCAACAATCCAATGACGAGTACGATAAACAAAAGACGAAGAATGCAGATACTTATTCCTCAAATTCCACATGGCATATCACATCTGAATCCAAAAAAACAGCCAAACCTAAAGTGCACATTCTGACCAACATTAACAACGAAGTTCAATTCTATCGAGTAGTTCATATTGTGCAACAAGTAGGCACTCGATGCAAAAAGAAAACGAAAAAACAAGGCTAGGAAGATACCAGTAAATCACCCAAACTATTTCCGACCCAATAAGTGTCTTCCCCAGCATCATTAAATGGAGTAATGTGCACACAAATTCAATTCAAAAAGAGGCTAGGATTAGGAAGATACGTAAATCTCATGCAACTTACATCCATCAAATCACAAACTTCTGTTTGACTAACTCCTTTAACAACAACATAAACTCACATCCAAAAGTCTAGCTAGTCTTACCATCAAGTCATTTATCAACAACCAATCAACCACATTACTTAATAATACTTGGTCCATGTTTAAGTTCACGATGAAAATGTCATAATCACGGTGAACCACTGCAATCCTTGATTTTGCTAAATAAACTCATCCAAATCCTTCATTAACGGATAACTAACTATTTGTTGACATTAAAGTTTGGTTAATATATAACATTATATCACCTCTTTTGCAATAATCTAAATCATTGTAAAATAGTATAGATAGAAACAAATACAAAACAAACTTTATATACATACATATATAGTAGTACAATACAGGCATAAAAATTTTACGTATTCATTCACCAAATTAACCTAACTTATTAAAATAACTAACATAATTCATTATTATAAAACAAAAAACAAGAGTTCTGATATAATCTAACACCAAAATTCCTCGAAATCATTTCAAACATAGCCACCAACCAAGATAGGTTTCTTCTCTTTCTTCTTCTTTTCTTCACTTTTTTCCTTCACGTCATCTTTCTCCAAACCTTGCAACCCATCAACACAAGCTCCCGGCTCCTCGTTTTCCGGCTCAATCTCACCAACGACATCGGACACATCCTCGCCGGCCGGCTTTGGATCGTCGATGCAATCATCTTCGCCGGAGAATATTCTCGATTTCACGGCGGCGGCTGCTTTGAGAAAAGCTTCGTGGATTGATTCCGGTGGAAGTGCAGGATCTTCGAGACCTGCGTCTTCTAGACGCGGTGGTATAATCTGCTGCAGCAAACCTGGTTGTTTCTCGGTGGACTCCATTTCAATTTTTTGATTTGATTTTTGATTCCTCAACTGAATTCTCCTGATATAGTGCCGTTAAAGGCGGTGATGTTGTTTGTGGGCTTTTCCTATTGGGTTTCTTTTTCTAGCCCATAATAATTTTTAGAAAGTTGTTATTCCCACTTTTGAAATTGTTAAAAATCTTACTCGGTGGCAATTAGGCATGACAATAGGGTGGGATAGGGACGTGTTTTACATTCCCCATCCTCATACCATATTCTCATATATTTATCCGTTACTATACACATACCCAACGGGGATGAGAAATCGAGTCTCATCCCCGTCTCCGACGGATTCGGGGATCCCATCCATATCCTCGTACCCGTAGTTGAATCATTTTTTAATAAAAAAAAAAGGTTTTTTTTTCCAAACCCCAATTGCAATATTTTAAAGCACTATGGTTCCTTTAACATTTTCTTAACATAATGATTTGGTTGCCCCTTTAAAAATCAAAGACAATTTTTATAAGATGGGACTTATTAAACCAAATAACATACCCAAAAAAACCAAATAAAGTAACCAAAATATCAATCTTCAAAATTAACATATGATCCAAATTATCAAAACAACATAACCAAATTCAAACCACATCATTTTTCATCAAAAATTTAAAATTGCTAAAATAAATAGTTACATAAAAGTTGTCTTTTGTCTTTCTCCAGATGCTACCTACATCTTCAACTTCACTCTTCAAAATGGGAAGTAACACCACTAGCCAATATTTCACCTATATAATAAAAAATACAAGTTAAACTATAAACATTAAAGTTAGTAAATTGGAAGGTAGTATTAAATAAATGGAATAAAGATCTTACATTCATCATCAGGTTCTATTTCATTGAGTAAAGTCGCAAACTCATTACATAATTGAGAATTCACATCACTTGTAAATAATGCAAATTAAGTACAAATGGTAGTTATCTAAAAGATACAAAGGATTTGCCATTCCTTAAGATACGTAAATTGAAAGAACAATATAAAAACATACCATTGTTATCCTTTCTCCATAGCCAACTTTTAGCACACATCAAAGCCTCCAAGGTTGTCCAATGAAGTCGACTACGATGTGGGCTTAAGATATTTCCACTTGTACTGAATGCTGATTCAGAAGCTACTGAAGTAATAGGAATTGCTAATACATCTTTTGCAATTTCTTGCAATGTTGGATATTTGATGCCATTCAACTTCCACCACATTAGAATATCAAAATTGGCACTTCGAGGTAAAACTTCTTCTCTCGGATAATGATCCAACTCCGTTTTATATAATGATGTTCTAGCTCTTTTTCTCCTCTTGACATATGCATCATAATCTTCTAAACCATCATTAGCCACACAATTAGCTTCCGACGATTCACCACAAGTGTCTTGATTGAACTTCAATTGATAATCAAGAATCAAGTCATAGCACAATTGTTGAATCCTCTTAACTTGCTCAAGAGAGTCATGTCCATACAATTTATCAAAATAGTACTCAAGCAAATCTATTTTCTATCTTGGATCCAAAACAGTGGAAACTCCCATCATGTCCTGGGTGACACTCCAATATTTATCAAATTTCTACACCGTCTTCTTAGCCATTTCTTTAATCAAATTATTGGAGGAGTTCATCCATTCAGATATTGCCAATTTGATCTTACAAATATCGGGAAAAAACATATTGGTAGTAGGATACTTGGTGCCAGATATGAGTTCAATGATAGTATTAAACTTTTCCAATCTTTCACAAACATCCTTTGCAAACTTCCATTGTTGACTAGTTGGAACACAAGTGTAGTGAGTGTCTTTCAACCTCAATCTAGAAAATACATCCTCGTACAAAATAGTTATGTGGAGCATCTTATACGTGCAGTTCCATCTAGTTGGACAATCTAAACATAAATTTTTAATGCAAGTAATTCGCAAGTGTCTAGCTGTCTCCTCAAATTTTTCCTTCCTTTTAGGAGTTGCAATCCAATAAGCTACACTATCTCGGATCCTCTCAATCCCCTCCTTCACTACTTCTAAACCATCATTTACTATCAAATTTAATATATATGCACAGCAACGCATATGAAGTAAAGATCCATCCCTCAACAAAGTACTTGAATCAAGCTTGTCCTTAATTTTGTCAATCATAGCATCATTTGTACTACAATTATCTAAGGTAAAGTTTATCACTTGAATGAGGAGCAGGAACATAAATGAACTTAACAAGTAATAAGATTTATATTTAATAATTATATCATATAAATAGTCTAGAATTATGATCAAAATATGTATATAAATATAAGAATTTATTATTACCTCAAGATTCAACTATGTAAATTCCAAGATCCATCGCAGTAACAGCCATATACCCCTTTTTTTATTACCTGAAGTCCACGTGTCTAATGTAATGGCCACCCTTGATTGAAGACTATCAAACAACTTTGAAGTTTCTGACCTCTCAAACTCATACACTTTTAACATCTCCTTCTTGATGGTGTTTCTACAAGGAACTTGAAACAATGGTTGCAGAGAAGAGAGAAATCGCCTAAAATAAACATGATCAACAATTAACAGTGGATATTCATGCATAATTATTGCATTGGCAAGTTCTTTCCTTGAATTTTCAGCATTATAAGTTCCAATTCCCAAGTCTTTCTTTCCTTGGCCCTTTGGCACGAGAAATGTCTGCCCTTTATTTGTCTTGTCCTCGTGAAGCTTTTTATGAATGCATGAATCCATATGATGAAGCAAGTATTTTGTTCCATTAGTTGATTTTCCACCAAGAAATTTCTTGCAATAATGGCATTGAGCCTTATCCTCTCCATTAACTTTAAGCCTCGCAAAATGATCCCATGCCTTACTCCGACGCCTGCTGTTACCTGTTTCTGCCTATGCCTCTTTATTATCAGTTGTGACATCAATAGGTGCTTCTATTGTTTCATTTTGTGGTGGTTGAGATGATGAGGGGGTGAGACCGGTAGTAGTTTGGCCAGTAGTAGTTTGGTGTGCAATTTCTTGTGAAAATGATGAGTGCCTGAGAATCACCAACATTATCCATGTCCATTTCGTGTTGAGTTCAAATTCACATGCGTCAGTAACACTCTATCTATGCACTTTGTTTGTAATGATAAATAAATAAGCAAACCAAGAAGTAATGGAAAATATTCAGAGCATTTTTATCTCTGATTTACGCTTACAGAAATAATCCAGGACATTTTGAATTGATCATCATATAATTAATGAATTTAAGAATTTATCATGACATGTGAAGTAATAACAATAAGAAAAATCCAAATATGCAATAAAAACAATAAGAAAAACAATAAGAAAAATCCAAATATGCAATTCAATTCTCTATGCCTAATCCAAACATGACGTGTGAATTTAAGAATTCTACTAGGTTCTCTATGCCTAATTCAGTTCAACGGAGTGACATAACCTAGCATTTCAAGTAATAACAATAAGAAAAATCCAAATATGCAATAAAATTATGTATATTGAAAGCAAAATCCAAAAATGTAATAAAATCAAAAGATAAAGTTTTAGTCCTATAAACAATTCTCAAATGTGTAGCGTATATAAAATACGATTTCTTAGTTTGGTGCCTATATGAAAATAGCTTTGAAATCAACACTAATTGCAATAATATTGAAGAGAATTTCCTAATACGGATTAAAAAAAAAAGCTGATGATATTTTATGAGAAAGGGAAACAAACTGATCTTGTGTTAGACGTGTTTGGTTTGATAGAGCCCTTTGTGAATTACCTGAAAACAAATCATATACAAAACAAGACCGATATTGATAAATGAAGATAAAAAGGGAATGAATGAAATGAACCTAGAGAAGTGAGTAGCTTTGTGAATGAAACGAACCCAGAAAACTGATATTGAATTATTTACCAGCTTTGTCAGCAGCATTGACTGCTTGTGAGAGAGAATCCATAAAAGTGCCGTCTGACAATGACATCTGCCGTTTGGACTGGAGTGAAATGATCTAGGGTTGTGTTTCTATTTATATAAAAGGGGATAAAAAAGTAATTTTATACATTTGGGACGGGTAAGGGTATGGTTTCGGGGTGGGTACATATAACCCCGTTATCCATCCCATACCCGTGTTTTTAAATCGGGTAAAACTCAAACTCATACCCAAACTCAGTCAAAGCAGGGAAAACCCGTCAAATCGGGGTTGGTATGGGCGGGTACCTACGGAGACGGGTATTGTTGCCATGTCTAGCGGCAATTAACTGTCGATATGTTTTGTTTCGCGCGGTAGTTAATTGTCAATGTGGCACTTTTTTAAGTGTAGATCGGACGGCAGTTAACTGCCGATGGGGTAAAGGTGTAATTTTTTGGTGTTTCGTAGCAAATGCTGAAATGGGAACAATAAATTTTTAATTTTTATAACTCATATCAATATCAAAGCCTCCAAAAGCTTATATGTGTAGTTAGAAAGAATTTTTTATGTACAAGTCGGGAGCAAATCTGATGCTTAAATTTTTTATTTGTTTGATTAGACATTAATTATTTACTTTACCTTGATAGTGGGTAGTGATCTACACATGGTGTAATGTTTGTCTTTTTAGATATTTGAATGAATGGAATATCTTCCTTGACCCCTGAAAAAAATGATACGCACCCAAATGTATATTGATGGTTTAGATTCGTTGTGAGACTGATATTCAAGTTGGCAGTAGGATACATGTTTTTATTAAAATTGATTTGTCATGTATAGAGTTGATGATATAATAAAGACAAACCCTCTTATTTATTTGTAGTACCAAACTACCAAAAAGTGTTACATAATTGTCAAACACGTCTCACATTATATTGTCTTATTCGTTTGACATATCAAGAAACTATTAGGGCATATAATAAAGCTTTGATGTATGGCGTATTCATTTTATTTTTTAAAAATTCGGTATTTGATCAAAGAACCGACTACATGTCGTAGTAACTAATAAAATATAATAATAAGTGTTTCCTCTATCTTCTAGAGTTTATAGAGGGATAGGTTTATAATGTGGTGCGAGTTTCTCTTATTTAAAAATATGACAAATTCAATTATGAATTTCAATACATTTTATTATTATTTAAGTTTAAGATAATTTATTTATTATTATGTGTTTCTTTTATTATAATCAACTTCTAGTTCATTTAAAATAAAGAAATAAAATGTTGCAATTATGGATTTATATTTCATTTAAGTGAAAATTGATTTTCTATGATAACGACGCTTTTAAATATTCAATGATTAATTTTTCTGAGATACATAAATAGTAAATGATATATGACAATGAATAGATATGAATCTATTTTCTTGAATATGATCCAAATGTTTATGACTATTGGATTAACCACCACCGTAAGTATAAGTACTTGTGTCGTTTAGTCATCATCAACACACTAATTTGATCTTAATTTTATGAATTACATCAAATGGAATTATTGCTACTATATTTAATCCAATAGATAAAAGGATATGTTGCATAACATAATACTACTGCTAACACATTAAACAATACAATTCAAAGACCTTTGACGTATCGATACAGTAATTAACTTAGTAGTTTGTACCCATCTATTATCATAAAACATACCAATTGCCACACACATGTATTTATCTACTATAAGTTGAAATTAAACACATTGTATCTTCGAATCAATAATCCAGATAATAAAATATCAAAATCAAACATTACCTTTAGCAATAGCCACATATATTATGATTTTTCTCCAATTCAAAAATAAAATATAAAACTTTTAAATTTATCGTTGATCTTTAACGTTTCTTTCTTTGCAAAGTTGTATCACCTTTTCTATGTGACATTCATTATGTTGTATTATGTTATATAATGATATACAATCATCAATATCTCTATTTGGCAACAAGCCATTAACTTTGATTGGCTTTTCTATAAAATATTCATCATCAATGTGCCTTGTAACATTCTATATTTTTACATAATTTGTAAGTTACTATTATTATTAGCATCATGGATAAAAAAATATATATATATTTAAATTTGTAGATATTTATCTGATCTGTACAAAGATCACGAAGGAAATAATATAGTAAATTTCATACTAAGTTTTGTTTTCATGGGACGCGAGATTTATCAAAGGTTGTGGTCCTTATTGTATCTCACTTTCACCACATCCATTGTTATCATTTCAAAGTATTGTCGATTGTTCAATTGAACGAAGGATCTATTCTTTTCTATAACAACATATATTCATTTCAATTATATATAAATAGTATTGAATATCAAACACCATATATTTACAATTTAACTCTGTCCACGTTCTAACCAAACAATCAATTGACCACATCTCAAACAACTTAACAACATCTATCATTATTTTTTCTATAAACTCATGATGTTTATAATGTAACTACGTATATTTGAAGATAACGAAATTTTGTCAAAAGAGTGGTGGAAAAGTTTTATTGACGTATACGAAATCAACACAATACTGTTTAATAACAACTTAAGTTTGTTTTACTTAGAAAATTTTCTAAAAATGTCACTTCATCACAATTTTAGCTCAAGAGTAAATCAAGTTTACTATGCAGTATTGTATATAGATAGATATGTTATGTTTGTCACAATTAGAAGCACTAATGTTGCAATCCTATGAATCACCAATTTTCACATGAATGATAATTTTTTTTCTTGGTTTATGAATAAATATTAAGTGTTAATATAATGCAAAAAAATATCACAAAAACCATTGTGTATGTAAAATAGTTGTATATCTTCCTATTCTAATAACAACTATATTATAGAAACAAATCTTTGTACACTTTAATTATATTTCAATATTTACATGAGTTAATGTCATATAAAAAGTTTACTCATCCATATGTTCGTATGAATATTGTGTTTAATTTGTTTGTAAATTCTAATCTCTAAAACATCAAAACAAATTAATGTTGAAAATAAAATAAAAAATATAAAACAAAAATCAGCAGAAAATAAATATACATTTTGGTCATTTTTCATTGATAATAATATAATTTGTTTTTTAACCTTTGTTTCGACTTTATTAAAAAACTACTAATCTATTATCCAATAGTTTGGAATTATTATTATTTATGTTATCAACTGTATTCTTATTGTCATCAAATTAAGCATATCTATTCAAAAGAATAATATATTAGCATAGATACTTCCCAAACAGTTTAAATTAATTGTATAGCAAGTTCAATGTATATTAGGAATTAGTGCTAGCTTAAATACTTCTTTGTAAATAAATCGCATCTTATCGCATCTTTCATTTACTATATCGCATCTTTCATTTACTATCATAGTAAATATGTTATTGTTATATTACAGTATAATATGGTATAATATGGAAAGGGTATACTGAGAATTGTTGGTATATTTCTTGTACTCTGTTTATTGCCCAGAGATATTTATTGTAATTAAAGAAATAGAAACTGATAAGAATTACAATATTTAATTGTTGAAAATCAAAGTGTATCTTGAATTAGAGGTTAAATTGCAAGCTGTGACAAAGGTTTTCGTCTATTTACATCATCTGCTTATCAGCTGTGAGAAACAACTTACTGTCTATTTGATACCTTGCTGTCATACCCTATTTTAAATCATCTGTTTATTTTGTTTGTATCTCATACTTGTTTGTTTCTTAGGGGTTGTGTTTCCAATACAGGTGTTTTCCATATATGTTTCCATATAGGGGTTTTGTTGAATACATCAAGAAAATAAACAACACACATAATAATCCCAAAGCTTCAAATGTTGAAAACATTAAAGTGTTACCATAATTAGAAAGAAATTTAGAAATTCAAACAACTAACATCAATTTTTGTAGTAACCTAAATAGTTAGTTTACAAATTATTCTTGTTTTCTTTTTTACCTGTATGAAACGAGAATTACAACTTATATGTTTTTTAATCTTTGTAAGAATTACAAAATTATTATTACAATATTGCTAGTAATGAGCATGAGTTTTTCTTACACATTTCAATAGTTACAAAGACGACCAACAGTTGAGCTAAATATAAATAATTGTAGCACTAGCCAAAAGTGTATTAATATGTGAACATGAAGGTGAAATATTGTATCATAAACAATTTTATTTTTTAACATGAAAACCAAAAAAATAACCAAATTTAATTCAAAAATGCATTGCAACATTATTCAAATCTTCTATAATAGACGAAAATATTGAGATGAAATTACCACAAGAGTCATAGGGTATAAAAATCAAATTTATATCTTTCTTTATTTTTTGAAAGAAATTATATCTTCTTAGATAATAACAAATATATTATAAAGCAAAAAATAGATATATAAATCTATTTCGACCAATTGCCATTGATATTGTTACAATTTGTTCTCTGTCATTTGTTTTAACATTATCAAAACATACTCATCCGATTTCTATAGTTTAAAATCACTACTTTTTATATTTACAACCTTACTCTCATCAAATGAAATATACTTATTTGAGAAATTAGTATAATCAAAATCTACAGGTAAAATAAAACCTATTAATAAGACATATGTTAACATATAATTTTTTGTTTAACATAGATCTACAAAGTCATGACCATAAGTTATTATATCAACAATGTGAAAGAAAAAAAAAATAAACGTTAAATAGTTTCAAGATATCCATGTGAATATATCTAAAGAATGGTAATTAAAGAATACATTTTTTTTGTTAATATATATCTGGTTGATTTAAAATCAAATCATTTTTACTAATTACATAAATATATATTATAGTTACTGTAGTTATACACCTGAGTTGTAAACATAGTATTTTTTCACCTAAGTAATGCTTAAATAAATACACTCTGGAGTAAAAAATGTATAATTTGAAATTGAAAGAAAACATTTTAAAATCATTATTCAATATTCGAAATAAACGGTTGTAAAAGAGTTTGTTTTGAAATCAATTTGTAAAAATGATTGTAAATATGAATAATAAGCTTGTGTTAGGATTAGACATCGTCAACTATTCATTCAATGCTTTATGTTGATTGATTATATACTTTTTAAGATTCGATAATGTTTCCACCTGTCCGTCATTATACGTTTCCATGTTTGACAAACGACGTGAAATCTATTGTACCACTTGCATTCTGATGCTAAGAAAAACATAAAAACTGATTTAATGACATATGCTCGAAAAGTGTACGTGGATGCAAACCTAACTCTATGTGCAGGCATTACAATCTACACAAGACTTAATTCATATCCCTTAGATAAAAGTTGATGTCTCGCACTTTCTAGATAAAAATTAAATTTTCAAATTACACACCGGAAAAAGAATTAAGAACAAAATTAGACCAAAAACATAATGAATAATAAATTTTATATATTATCAGTCGAACCAAGAGTATTGAATTGAATTCCTAGCTAACTAAACTTAATCCCAACACAGAGAGGGAATTAGTTACCCGTAATTGAAGTAACTAGAAAAAAGATGAAAGAAAAAAGAACAAGAACAAGCTTGAATCCAAACTCTAAATGACCTCTTATGGTGAAGAACAATTTCTCCCTGTTCTTCGAGTCTAGGTGTGTAAAGAGTTATACTAAAAACTATTTACAAGTCTATTTATAAGTGGCAGAAAAATGCAGTTTCGCTGGATGAAATGATGCTCACCCAACAACTTCAGGTTTCTTCAGATGGAGAGAAAAGACAGTTCATCTTTCAAACTCACTAAACTGTTATACGTCAATGGGCAAAATGTTGCTCGTCCAATGAAGCTGCTCTTGCTTTTCTCCCTGGAACTCTTTGTCCATGCTCGCTCTCAGCTCACTCCCAGCTTGCCCAACAAAGTATTTTGCTTACAAAAATGCGGACTTTTTTTACTTTGCCCGCTTACAACTTGATTTGGCTCGTCCAGCGAATTGCCCTGTTTGGCGAGTTCTTCCTTTTGTTCAATCTCACCCTTGGAGGACTTGTTTGCCTCCTGAACTTTATTTATCTGAAATATAATGTTACTTCCAAACTTCTAAAATGAAGGAGTCTTAATCATACTCAATCCTATTTAATGAGAACTAATTACTCAATGCCTTCTCTCGTTAACTCGCCCATATTTTCTACTCCCCTTCCTATTTTTTTCATTCTTTTATTAGATTTGAAATAACCTTCTTACTTGATTATCTTGTGCTTTTAATCATTTTCTCCCTTCTATTAGATTGAAATCAAGTCTTCCTACTATTTTTCTTAAAATGAAATTCGCTACTTCCTTATTAGATTTAAACTAACTCGCGTACTTCGCTCTTCTTATTTTATGCTCTTTCTTTTTCTCCTACTAACTTGAATTTTAACTTGCTTGGTATTTTATTTTCTATATCTTTACTTCCTCCTATGAAGTTGGAACTAAGTCTTCTGCTCAATTTTATTCTTCTATGTGGGTCTGGCGTTATTAATCTATTATTTATGTTTTTACTAAACAGTTAATAATAGATCAGTTTGCAAAGAGAGGTGGGTCACTTGGACCTCTTAAATACCAAGACTTTCCTCGCCAAAATCCCTCATATGTGACCTTTTAACAATACTACACTTTACTTCTGCCACGGGGTACCTAAAGTAGTCTTTCTTTTATTAACTTGGTCTTTACTTTGACAATAAATTCTCTTCAAATCAAACAATATATTTTCTTCAAATCAAATAGTATATTTTCTCAAAATATATTCGGCAATAAATTTTCTTCAAATCAAACAGTATATTTTCTCAAAATATATTCGGATAAATTTTCTTCAAATCAAACACTATATTTTCTCAAAATATAATCGGCAAATATTCTCTCAATATATATTGGGAAATAATTTTTCTTCAAATCAAACAGTATATTTTCTTAAAATATATGTAATAAAGAAAGAAAGATGAGTAACACCGTTGTCCATGGCGTTGTTGGCATCGAGAACAACATGTAAAACTAAATGAACTAAGGGACGAGGAAAATGGCATAACAGTTGTAGTGTAGTGTAGGGAAGGGAAGAACGGTACCTCTAGGCTTCAAAACAAATCCCTTGTAGAAAGGACTCAGACAAGCATGGATTCGGAAAGAATACAATATCTCCATTCACTAGCTCAGCCACACACCAACGCTGTGACATTGAAATCGAATTGTTTTATCAATCACTTCATGAGTCACATCTATTACTGTCTCTAGAGGCCATTAGTTTCATTTGGGCTTTAACATGGCAATGTTACATAAACTTTTGCAATATTAATAAAAAACGTGGAAAGAAAGATATAAGCATTGGACCATGCACATAGTGAAAGGAATATATAATGCTAAAACCAATTAAAGGAAACTTATACCTGAGATACCACTGCTGCTGCAATCTTGGTGTAACCCATCAATCACACTTGAAACCATTGGCAGATCTGCAAACAGGATAAAATAATTCAAAAACAAAGAGTAAGCCACCAAATCTAGTAGACGAACAGCAAAACATAATTTAGGAACAGATAACTTCCTTAGGCATCATAAGCCCAGTTGGGAAATAAATAAATAAAAGCATTTGTCTTCAATTTGAGGCGGTTTTAAAAAAACATAATGGCTTCTATGTAGGCATGCATGCACACACAAAATAAAGGTTTATAGAAAGGGGACATGATTAACAAGTGGTGAATTGCAAAAAAGAAGTATTTCAGAGACTCACCAGAACAAGATACTCAAGTGATCAATTCGTCGTCGATAATTATGGAGGGAATTTCAGCAATCTTACGCCACTCTTTTCCTTGCTTCCTCTGCAAACTTGCTACCAATAATGGACAACAAGTGATGCTTAGTACAGAAAGAGAGGAAGGAAATCCCACTTTTGGTAACGACTTGAGTTTGGAAGCATTAACAATCTCAAGATTTTGGAGAGAAGTGAGATGTTGAAGCCACTTCCCATCAATGCTTGTATCATTAAAACCACATATGCATAGTGTCACAAGCGATGCAGGTAGTAATGGCCGCATCAACGCGTTCACCGTATCATTGCCGTTAATTCGCAACACTGAAAGACAGGTAAGATGTTCCCAAGTTGGCTCAATGTTCCATATAATCCCTCCAACAGAGCCAACAGTCAGTTCCTGTTAACTGATAGGCAAATCATCTATGACAAAAGATTGAAGAATTGGCAGATTATCAATTTCCATTTCTTGAAGGCCTGTTAGACTGTTCATTGCTTCTGGGAGTGAATGGAGCTTCCCACACTTCCACAATGCAATATAAAGGAGGTTTGGAGTTGCCAATCCACCTGAGGGAAATGACTCCAGTTCATTACAGTCCCATATTTTAATGCTTCTAAGAAATGAGAGACTCTTTTCCGACGCATCTTCTGCAATTAATATCGATTTCAGATTTTTACAACCCTCAATAAACAGTCTCTTGAGGACAGGGAGAGCGCCCAAGGTAAATGATATCATTGAATTACAACTATAAGATATTTTCAATTCCTCAAGGGATGTGTAATTGTGCAAATATTCATGAGGAAGGAACTCTAGATTCTCACAGTTACTAATTACGATAATTTTCAAGGTTTTTGGGAGACTATCTGTTGGGAAAGACATTGGAGATGGAAAGCCGTCTATGGTCAACTGTCGAAGAGAATTCAGAGGGAACATCAGTTGCCTGAATACATGATCTGATGGCATTGATTTCACCAGTAGAGGACATTCTTTTAACTCAAGTTTAGTTACGGAAGAAAAATTGTCAGCTATATTTCCTACTCCGAGTTTCGGGCACTTAATTAGTGACAACGTTTTCAGACTAGGAAACTTTATAGTCATACCTCCAATCAAGTTCCATTCTTCCCACTCTTTCATATTCTCAAAGTGTAGCGTCGCCAAGGATGGAAATGGTTGAAATGAAGGAGAAATATCACCTCCATAGAACTCACAATCAATTGTTTGTACTAATTGCATCCTTTCAATAATGAGTTCTTTCAGATTACCCAATTGTCCAAGGGGAGGAAGCCATAAGCAATCATCACAATTTGAGATCTTTAAATGCACCATGTTGCTAAATAAAGAATCGCCCAACCAATTTGGAAAGCTGATTCCACCATAGCCTTTAATGGTGAGACTTTTCAAATTTGTTGAGGGTCGCAAATGTTCAAGTACAACACTATGAATTTGTGAATCTGAAAAAGTACTACCACAATCCCATTCTAAAGCTAACTCATCTATTTGTTCTTTCATCTTCATATTGGCTAGAGAAGCTTCAATGGGGTCATTAACATTTTGCAACTGTGAAATGGAAAGTTTTCCATGTAGGTGGGGAAATTTTCCTAGCTCTACAATCTTCAACCCACCATTATGTTTACTGACAGCAAAGTCAGACAAAGTTTGGAGATTTTTTAGTCTGGCTATTTGTACGGGCATCTCCCTCAATGCAGTGTCACTAACGTCAAGGTGGCGTAGATTTACCAATTTTCCCATGTCCTCTGGCAATTCAGTGAGCTTTTTACAGCCTGACAGCAACAAGAACTGCAGATTGTAAAGCTTGCATGTTTCATAAGGCAATCTTTCAATATTGATGTGAGAAAGATTTAAGTATTGCAGGTGTAACAAATTTCCAATAGATTTGGGAACCTCGGTGATACTCTTGTAGTTTGACAAAGACAACACGCGTAACTGTTCCATTGTTGGCAACAAGTCATGTACGACCTTGTTTGATAATGAACATAGAGGCTGTTTTTCTTGTAGTGGTAATGCTAGAAAGGTTCGTATAGATTTGACTCCATGCAGTTTATCAAATTTTCTAAATGAGTCGTATAATCCCCTGTTGTATGACAAATTATGTGCTCCATTTAGGTTGTGTCCTTCCAACCCGATACAATATGGAAACGAAACCATTGAAGCTAAATCATGGAAGAGATCATGCATTTCAAAGTTTTCTTCCTCGCCATCAATATATCGTCGTTGTATCAACGAACTTGACACTAGTGCATCAAAGTATTCTTCTCCAACTTTTTCCCAACTTTTCTGAGTTGTGGAAGATTCTACTAAGCCTTCTGCAATCCACAACTGAACTACCATCTTTTTTTCTAATATGGACTTCTTCGGAAAAATTGAACAAAATGCAAAGCATCGCTTTAAAGGAGCTGAAAGAAAATCGTAGCTTAATTCTAGGGCAGGGAGGAACTCATAAGTTGTCAATTCCTGAAAGCCACTTTCCATAGGTCTCAAATAGTGGAAAGAAAGAAAGGTTTGCATGGATAGTGCAACTCTATCATCCCGTGTAGTGATGATGATCCTACTTCCCGTTTCCCCATCATTAAAGATGTCCATCAGATGTATCCAATCGACAGGTTTTGCATCCCACACATCATCCAGTACAAGTAAAAAATTTGTAGTGCTTAAAATTTGTTGCAATGTCACTAATAGAAGATCCCAGTAAACGGTAGTCCCATCACTAGTGTCATTTCTTATAGTATTGAAATATTCAAGATGTTGAGAATTCAGATTATCACTACTACCAACTGTTTGTGAAGTAATAGATTCAAGAATGGTTTCCAAAAACTTGGAAATATCAAAATCTTTTGAGATATATACCCACACTTTTAACTCAAATTTCTCCTTAACTTCAGGATTATTGTAAAGGACTTTAGCAAGGGTTGTTTTGCCAATACCTCCCATACCCACAATAGAAATAACTCTTATTTGACTATCGCCATCATTAGACAATAAAAGATGTTTAAGTTTCTTTTTATCATTGTCTCTTCCATAAATAGAAGACTCGGCAACCACAACAGAACTTGCAGGAGTTTCATGCCTAACACTTCTGGATTTGTGAACACCTAATCCACTTGGTGGTTCTCTTGAATTTAAGCCTTCTAATCTTTCAACCAAATTTTGCAGTTTAGAATTAATCACTTCGTTAAAATGTTTGAAACGAGAAGAAAGATTTTTCAGCACCTGAGCAGTAGGAGTTTGGTTTCCACACTGAAACAAATCGATTTCGTCAAACAAATTGGAAACTTCAAAGACAAGATATCTCATATCCATCCATTCCATGATACTAGTATAGATGATATGTTTCTTCTCAGCATAAAGAAGTACAGCTTGAAGACCCAGCAGTGTTATCCGCAGCTTTTCCAAGAGTGCAACGTCAAGCTTTATGCTCCTAAAGATATCCACGAATCCGCCATGATCAATCTTTTCTAACAAAACATCCAGAGAATCGGATAGGAGTACTGGTGAACTCAAGCGTTCTAATCTTTCAATTAATTTTTGCATTTTAGAATTAATCACCATATTAAACCGTTTGAAAGGAGAAAAAAGATTTTTCAGCACCTGAGAAATAGCAGTTCGTGTTTGAAACTCAGCTTTGACTTTGCAGCGCAATGCCTCAGTGTCGATTTCGTCAAACAAATTTTCAACTTCAAAGACAACATCTCTCAGCATTTCAAACAATTCCTTCACGGTTGGATTTGTCAACATTTTATCCTTAGCATAATCAAGTGTAGGTTGAACACTCAGTAGTGTTTTCTTCAGCCTTTTCAAGAGTGAAAAGTCCAGCAGCTTCGTGCTCCGGAACATGCTCACAAACTCAGCAGAATCAATCTTCTTCAATAACACCTCCACAGAAGCTGAGAGGAGTGTTTCTCCAACAATAGCCTCCATTAGTTGCTTGATTTTAAGAAGAATAGCTTCGGAAGAAATCAGAATACGTTTTTGTAAGTCTTTTTGCAAGTCAATGGATGGTATGACACCACACACTGTGGATTACAAAAGGGGTTGCAAAAATATCTATACAAGTGACTATCACCACACCACATATACTTGATACGATACGGATACAAACAACATCGATACGACGTTACAGGGAAAATTGAAAATTCAAGATACGATATGGCCGGATCATTTTGTGTGCTCAACAAGTTCTTTGACGGAGATTACTCCCACCTACACACACATAAAAGAGTAAGTTAACAAGCCTACTCCCACTTGCTTTTGACTAAAAACTCGATTGAAATTTGCACACTGTTGAATTAGTTATAAATATAGAATAATTTAGTAAATTTCATTTGTTTGTTTAACAAAAACACATCGCAAACTTTTTTTTGCTCCACTGTAACAATTAAATAATTTGCTTCCAACCAATTAAGAATAATAAGATCAACAAACAGAGTATGTCTATCAATGAGACAACAGAGTCAGTTGCCACCCAAGATAGCCACAACAATATGCACATATCCATTCCAAGTTCATCAAGTTTAAACAATCAATTTTTGTCAAGTGTTCAGAATCAAATAATCAAACTTGAATATCTCAATAAATAAATAGATAATTAAAATATGCAGAAGCATACACTTAAACAGTATAATCAAATTCAGAACTACAATAGTAGGAAGAGAAAAAAAAAAATCAGAACTACAGTAATGCATAAAATTAAATTCAAACAAAAGACCGTGAAATGGTAGTACGTTAAATTCGGAAGGAGATAGTTCTGAATCCGCGATGTTGTCGCGGTCAATAAATTCGCGATGTTAAGCATTATCCTTCATTCAAAAGATGATAGTTCTTCGACCAAAAAAAAAAGAAAAGATGATAGTTCAATTTACATAGATGATTTCTGTTTAAGCCCCCATGTTGCTCAAGCTGGGGAAAAAAGTCCATCAGACCTTAGAATCCAAGATATTTTAGTAGAATAAAGACCGATCAGAACGTGTGTTCCGATTATATTTGTGCCATCGAAAGTTATCTTCCGATATATGAGGGGGCATTTTGCAGCATCCTGAGTATAAAAGAAGGGACTTTTTCCAGCCTAAAAACCACTTTAGCAATAAACATTCGAAACAAAACATAGTCGTTTATTGTCCAAATGTGTGTTTTAAGGTAAAGGTTGCTTTAATGAAGGAAATGATGAAACGTGAAGGTTATGTGGAATCCATTTGAACACTTGGGAATATCCTGCACAAGGGGAAGGAATATCCTGCACAGTGTGGTGGGTATCTTCATTATTTGAAAGTAAAAAAGAAAAAAAAAATTGATAACTTTTGAAAAAAGGGAAGTTGAAAAAAAATGACAAAAAGAGGGTGAGAATATACACCATAATATTCAACAATAAATACATAATCCAAAGCCATACTAAACTATAAACATCAAATAACTCCCAAAAGCACACAATAAATTTTCAAGTGTATATTTCCTGATTCAGAGAAATATTTTGACAAACATTTGAGATCAAGAGAAATAAAAAGAAAAAATAAATAAACAAGATGAACATCTAAGCCACTACTGAGATACAAAATGGAATATGCAATTTGTCATTGGTTTTACATTGGTAATAAAATAGTTGGTGGCTCATAATCACTAAGGGGAATGTTTGGCATCAAACAAGCAGGTAAACCTGGTCCATAGAACTCTACTCAACATTCACAGCCAGTAGATCTCTGTTGTCGTCCACCATTGCCGACATCGATTGTGTCGGGCAGATACCTGGTACAATCAACAAACACCACACTTGAGCCTTTTGATCATGGTTATCAAATCGAGATTCAAACCATGAATTGGAACGCGTACTTTTGAAATAGTGAATTGAATCTTATTATGAACTATAGATACATTACCAATAAAGATATGACCTTTTAAAGTAAAGACGAGTTATATAGAAAAATTATAAGCTAATATATCATCTACCAACCTAGAATAATCGAAGATTCAAGTAATAAATCAAATGACAAGAAAAATGCCTCGCTAAACAAAATTAACCAAAAAAAATGGCTGGTATGATAGTGAGTCGAGACTCAAAATGAGATTCATGTTCAAAAGCGATACACACTAGATATTTGTATCGAATGGATTTAGTTATTATTGAATCGAGATACGAGTCGCATGTATTGTAAAATACCAATAAACAAACATTCATTAAATGAGTAAATATAAACCTTTGGAAGTAAGAAATTGAAAATAATATAATCTAATGAATAAAGATTTAGTTCTGCTATCCCAGCCGTCATGAGAATATCAACGATTGATATTAAAACACATCCATGATTTGTTATATAGATATGCCCTAAAATCAACTATTGATTTTCTCATCAATGATTTAGATTCCTTACTTTACCCTATAAGGTAAATCTCTCATTTTAGAGGTGTCAAATACAATGAATAATGACATGCATAAACAAAACATGGTTGAAGAAAACTCACATTTCTTCTTCAGGTTCATTCTTGAGTGCATTTTTTGCTATACACTGGAAAGCAGCCTCAACATTAAATCCTTCTTTTGCGGAGGTCTCAAAGTATGGTATGTTTCCCTTTGAAGCACACCATGCCTTTGCTTTCTTCTCAGAAACCTGCAAAAGAAGATAGTAATGAATCAAACAAACCCTTATTTGCCACATATAATTGGACTTGATTTTCATACAAGTCAATATGCAATTATGCCATTGGAAGAGGAATAACTTACAACTCTGCTATTCCCACCATCAACGTCTATTTTGTTTCCCAATACAACAAATGGGAAGTTTTCAGGGTCAGATGGACTAGCCTGAAAATCAAATCAAATCAAATACATGCAAGAGTTTCTCAATGTTCTTTAATAAAAGAGATAAAACAAAGACTGTAACTAATGATTAAACAAAGTTACCTGAATGAGAAATTCTTCTCTCCAATGGTTAAGGTTCTCGAAAGATTTCATGACATTTACATCATAAACAAGGACGCAGCAATCAGCACCTCGGTAGAAAGCCACACCAAGACTCTGAAACCGCTCTTGACCAGCAGTATCCCAAATCTGTATGTACAGTTAGAATACAACAACAGTACGTTATTTACATCAGAGAACATCTAAATCTTAGACAATTATTAATTATAACATCACTAAATTTGAGAATATCCTGGCAAAAAATAAACACAGCCAAACATACACATTGATCTTTCATCAAGTAGAAAGTGAACTAACCACGACCATCATCAAATATTATGCATAGTGAAAATCATTTTATAGTTCATACGGTTTAAAGACATTAATTTTACAACAAAAAACTAGGATATTTTATTTCCTTTCCAAATTTTAACTTTATAACCTTTCACTTGATCTAACTTTGACAATAAATCAAAATTTGAGAATTTTCCCATCAAAGTAGCAGAGTTTGACAAAATTAACGATTCTCTTCATGAAATCTGAAGAACAAATATTTGGTAACTCGAATAAAAACACATCAGCAAAATTTGAGGCAGCAAACAAACTAATAAGTTTGTTAGCTCTTCAACAAGACAACGATTAGTTATTTCAATTCCTGAAACTCAAGAGCTTCCAGCTAGAAGCAATCAATATGCAAAACTGGATCTGGGTTGGATCCGCAACATATTGTCCTAAGCAGAAGAAGATCAAAATTGTTTCCATTGAGGACCAAAGCGATCCTTTCCCAGTGGTGCTTAAGGAAGTATAGGAGAACAGCAGTCAAGTTTTGACGGTGCAGTTGACTAAATGCGACTGTGAGGGGTTACTAACAGCAACTCAAAGTACGAGGTTTACGAGTTAGGAAGCTAACTAGAGAAATGCATTTGCGAAAATACTGAAAAATAATGTTTTGAAATTTGTTAGAATTTTAAAAACATTCAATCTAATTTTAAATGCATTTACTGAAACTTCCATAATGTCTTTAATGTTTATTTTACCGGCGGAAATGGAAACATGAAACACAAGTAGAAAACAGGCATAGTTTCTCTATTACATTCACCTTAGATTACATACAAAGTGATTATAAAAGTGATCAACATAACAGTTCAGTAAAAAACAGATTTTTATATCAAAAAATTGCACATAATTTTATCCAGAAAATGAAAGTATGCTCTTTTGTGTCTCTCACCTGCAATGTGAACAACCTGTCTTCAAATTGAACTTCCTTGGTGAGAAAATCAGCACCAATGGTAGCCTTGTACTGATTACTAAATTTCCGATTCACATACCTATATGCAAATGGGAAAAATAACAATTATGACAGTACAAATCAATGAAAAAATGTCAAAATATTTAAGAAAATTAAAATCTAAGATTTGGACATACTGATTCATCAATGATGTTTTACCAACCCTGCAAAAGAAATTCAAAAAAAACAATGTCAATTAACAAATATAGCTTGGTTAATAACTCTTAACGACAAAATTGCATCTGTACTTGATATGAAGAAATCTAAGAGTTGGAAAATTGCAAATCTATTGAATCTATAACTATTTTTTTCCATTTTTCATCACATAAAAAAGGTTTCTTTTGATAATAAAATTTCATATTTTCAAAAATCTAAACATGATCATTAATAATTTCCCTTCAATCAAAAAATCCATCAAATTTTGTTAAATTTGAATTAAAAAAAGTAAAATTTAAGATTAAATGCAACAACCCTTTTATTTTATTTTTCAATCAATGAAGTGATATAACTCATTTGATGATTAAATTCAAAACTAAAAATTGGAAAAAAGAATTGGAAAAAATGAAAAAGAAGAAGAAGCATACCCACTATCACCGAGGATAATGACTTTTAACAACATGCGGCGTCGAGAAGCCATCGAAAATCAAAATCTTGATCGAAGAAGAAGAAGATTGGAACACAGAGAATTGTGATGAACAAAAGTGAGTTTTGAAAGACAGATGGAGGAACACGAGTGAAATTGTACTTACCTACGAAACAAAAAATGCCAACCATGATGTTGTTCCAATCACTCTTTTGATATTTCCCATTTTGCCCCCACTAGTTTCTTTTGGTTTTAACACGTGCACGTGATTGCAGAGACTAACGACATTTGCAATGCAGTTTGAAATGATTTTCAGGCAAAATGACATCTCATCTCATCTCATATCAGCTAAAAATAATTTTCTCGTTGTTTCTAAATATAAGTAAAATTGATTTTTTAGATTCATTTATTTAATGATGTATGTGGTCCATATTATGAACCATATGCATCATTAAATGAATGAACCTAAAAAGTCATTTTTGCTTGTATTTAGAAACGGAGGGAGTAAGTGATTTGGTTCGATTTGGATGACTATATAAAAAATATTGATTTGATATGATCCAAATTTATGTGGTTTAATCTGGATCAGTTTTTAGATTTACAAAATGCACCATGATCGGGTGATGGCGAGTCAATTGATGGTAACATTGTTGGTGGCTTATATGTTCGTGATTTTAATGTTCAAAGTTTATTATCTCAACATAGTAAAAGTTGGAGCGCGCCTCTTGTTCAACAGATTTTTAGCAGCGACATAGCTAAAACAATATTGCATACGCCTCTGTATGATCGTCATCCATGATCGTCTCATATGGAAAACGGAAAGTAATGGATGTTATTTGGTGCGGAGCGCATACCGCTTATGTGTGGAAGAGTTAATTGATGTGTCTCATCCCCATCGTCCCGATAATTGGCAGAATATTTGCGTTTAAAGGTTCCGCCGAAAGTTAAAAATCTAGTGTGGCGTATGTGTCGCGGGTGTTTACCAACTAGAGTTCGATTGCAAGATAAAGGGGTCCCGTGTCCGACGAATTGTGGAACTTGCGGAGCTGATCATGAGGACTTGAATCACCTACTGTTTGAATGTTCTTTTTATATCCAAGTTTGGAATTCCGCGGGAATTTGGTATGATGTGCAACACGCAGCCATGCAGTCGGATTCTGCTATTAATTCCATCTTCTATTCACTATAGAATCTACCCATGAACATTCAACAACGTGTTGCTGCTATTTTATGGAGCCTGTGGAAACGTCAGAATCTTAAAATTTGGGAGACTGTTGATGAAACAAATGCCCAGGTGGTTGACAGGGCTCGGCACTTGATTGAAGAATGGCATGAAGCTAATCTGTCATGTCTAACATTATCCCAACAAGTGCATACACAGTGGCAGCAGCATGCTACCCCCTTTGCAGGTTCACGCACAACATCACCAAAACAGGCTAGCGGGTTCTGTTTATCATAAATGGACGCCACCGAGTAATGGAAGATTCAAATGAAATGTGGATGCTGCCTTTTCGAAACAGATTCATAGGACAGTCATCGGTGTGTGTTTGCGCGGTGATTCGGGAACCTTTGTGTAAGCTAAAGTGCTCCAATTTGATCAAGTTTACCCTATAGCAATTGGCGAGGCGTGACGTAGTATTTTTCCATCAAACAAAAGTAAGTATATTGTATCGTCTCCACAGGGACTGGTGCGATATTAACAGCCGTTCAACAATTGATACCATTCTGAGCTAGGGTTTAGTTGATTGATTGTTTGAAACTATAAAAACTAAATTGCAAAAGTAAAAGTTGAGATTAATAAGGCATGAAACTTGTTAGGATTAGAGTTCCTTGACCAAGCGCCACATATAACCTAATGATCGTATACGGATTCTAGCTTTTCTTTGATATTATCATGTATCCCTCGACAATATCATTCGTGTCCAAATGATATTGTGTAATCAATTGTATCGTTCAATAGTCGATGTCTCAAACTATCAAACGATCCAAGAATCGATCATAACGTTTAATTGACGATTATTCAATCTATTAAACGATCCAAGAGTCGATCTACAACCATCATCACTTCTCCATTATCAACAGTTTTGGCCTCTTCGGTATATGCCCTTTCTTGAGGAAGTTTTATTTCATGTGGTAACTCTATTTCTTCCATTATTTTCATTGTGCCACATCCTTCTAACATTATATCTTCCTCAGTTTCATCAACACCTTCTTCAACAATCTCTCTGACTTTCTCATACGTATTTGGATTATTTTCTTGTTCTCCGTGAGTGGATTGATTGTTGGCTTGAATATCCATGATTTGAGCTTGCATCATCTCCATCTGAAATGATAAATTCTTCAATCTCTAGTTGGTATCTTGTATGTTTATCATGGATTGTTGCATGAACATATTCAAAATATTTTCCATCTTTGATATTCGTTCATCTTCAGAATGGTACTGTTGATATTGTGGATATGTTTCATATTCGAGTGGAGTGTAGAAGTTGATATAACCATGATCAGCCATGATTTCTTTTAATGGAGAATCTGAAACGGATATAACTAACAAGAAATTTTTCTTTGTATACCAGAGAGGGGTTAGTGTAGACAATTATACAATAGAGAAAAATATGTACAGATTATATACAAATGCTCAAAACAATACAAATTGTTGCGATGCTTCAAATATCTAAATGTCAGTCCCCGGCAGCGGCGCCATTTTGATGTAGTATTTTTCCATCAAACAAAAGTAAGTATATTGTATCGTCTCCACAGGGACTGGTGTAACACCCTGTTTTCCCAACATAATTAAATAATACATAAATCAGAGATTTCACCATAAACGGAATGTCACACTTCTTTTCATAATTTTATAGATAGCTTTAAATACTATTTATTCAACAGCATCAGCAAATAACATATTGCAGCGGAAAATCTTTTTAAAATAATACGACCACATCATATAAATTTGGCACAAAGCCCCAACATGAATAATCGTTTCAACATTCATTTAATAATAAATAAAAGCTCCAACAACATGTTTCAAATTGATACATAAGGAATGAAAAATGCAGCAATCAATATCTCATCCCGTTACGTATCAGAGCCCTAAGACACTTGAGCCAACACGCCTACTAGTCTTCATTACCTGCAAGTAACTCATACGAAGAGCAACATTTTCAAGCAGAAGGGGTGAGATTCACAAACAACAAAATAGTTATATAATTCATCAAGCTGAATTTAACAGTACAATCAACAACAGGCATGTCATTAGTCATGCTTCATAATTCATCAACAAGTAACAACAGTTTGCAATCTCAATCAACAACAACAACAACAAAGGCAACCCAACCAACGACAACGACTATGCAACTACACAACGACACAACGACGAACAACGACAATGCAACAATGCATATGCATGTGGTACCATTTACGTGTTTGAATGACTTAGCATTCCGGGGCATGAACCCCCAACAGTTGAATGATAGCATTCCAGGGCATGAGCCCTCAACAATTGAATGATGAGGCATTCCAGGGCATAAGCCCTCAATGGTTGAATGTTAAACATTCCAGGGCATGAGCCCCCAACAATGTATAAGTATGTAATGGACTCAAACTGTGTATATCTGCATACAACTCAACAACAACAACGACAACAACAAATGTGCATAAATGATTATGACTTACTCCCCAACTTGGTCAATTGCGACTCAACGACTCTTAACGACGAGATTCATCAACATAGCATATACCCATATGGCTTTATATATAATTCATCAACAATTCATCATGCATCTTTGTAAAATCATAACAAATTAACCACAACAGATCTTCATGTCAAACCAAAGCTACTGAAAAGATATCACAATTGTCAACATCTTTCTTGTTTATACCAAAAACTAATTCAGGACAGGAACATGTGAGACAAACACAAGAACATGAAACAGAGAAATGATGTTACTGTGCAGTTTCATTTTAAGTTATTCCACAATAATATAACTCACGTTCTGGGCTAGAGACTATTATTATAAGGTAGTTCATCTCGTTATCTTTCCAACGCTTTAAATGGCGTACAAATCAGACTCCCGGAACTCAAGTTACGAATTTTTGAAGTTTCCAAAATTCAACGCTGGAAAAGCCAAAATCGGGGCCCGAACTGGAAAAATCGGGGCCCGAATTCTGCCTGTTTTGGAGGCAGCAGTCGCGACAAAAATCGGCGCCCGAAGTCTAAAAATCGGCGCCCGAATTGTCGCAGGTTTAGAAAAATAAAACAGTGTTTTTCTTGTTTTGTTCCAATTTTTGACCCCATTTTCGATCCAATACCCTCAAAACTTGACCCTAATCATTACCCTATGATTAACCTATCATTAGAACACCAATTATTCATCAACCTACTGTATGCAAATTCAAAGGGGTTCCCAAATCTATTAACAACCTATTACAATTCTTAAACCCTAATTCTCAATTCACAACAAAACATGTTAAACCCAATCTCAAAATTATATAAACTATAATCATTGAGAGTTAGCCTCACCCTTACCTTAGATTATCTTCCTGAAATCAAAGCTGCGTTCTTCTCTCTTCCTGCTTCTTCTCTCTTGTTCTAGGTTTTCTTCCAAAAGCTTATGTTTTTTTTTACGTGAAACTGTTTTTTCTTCTTTCTATTCTATTTTACTTTAAAGAGTAACCTCCCTTTTTCCTTAACTCCCTTAAATTACCATAATTCTAATTAAACCCCCAAACTCCAAAATAACTCTAATTCCTTACTTAATCTATTAAATAATGAAAATAATCATTTTAATAAAATACACCACACCATAAAATCATATAAAATGCTTAAAAATCAACCAAAAATAATTAAATAAAAACTAGGGCGTTACAACTAGTGCGATATTAACAGCCGTTCAACAATCGATACCATTCTGAGCTAGGGTTTAGTTGATTGATTATTTGAAACTATAAAAACTAAATTGCAAAAGTAAAAGTTGAGATTAATAAGGCATGAAACTTGTTAGGATTAGAGTTCCTTGACCAAGCGCCACATATAACCTAATGATCATATACTTCTAGCTTTTCTTTGATATTATCACGTATCCCTCGACAATATCATCCGTGTCCAAATGATATTGTGTAATCAATTGTATCGTTCAATACTCGATGTCTCAAACTATCAAACGATCCAAGAGTCGATCGTAACGTTTAATTGACGATTTCTCAATCTATTAAACGATCCAAAAACATTAAGTTTGGATACAAAAGAGTGATTATCAAATCATCAATTTCATGTCTAGAATTTATGTTTTGATAGATGATTATTCTAAACCTAGATTCAAGAGTATTTTTCAATAGCAATTAAATCAAACATAAACAATAAAGTGCAAGAATAATATCAATATCAAATCAAATGCTAGAATCATATATTGAAAGATCAAAAGATTACATGTTTAGCAAGATCAAGTACCTCTAATCCCAACAATGGAGATTTAGCTACTCATTGTCATGGAAGCTTTGCAGGAATGAATTGAAAGAAAAGGATTCATTACAACTTGTTATTTCTCAACAAAGGATGAAAAATCCACTTTCCTATCACTCTCACTCTATGAAGAACAAACCATATTTCTCTCTCTAAGATATTACATCAATGAAAATTGGAAGTCAAAAGATTACCCAAATTGAACGGGTCAAGTGGCTTTTATAGAATTTTCTGTTCTGCATCAACTCGCCTCGCGAGTAACATCACTCGCTATAGCGAGTTGAGGTTTCTTCACCAGTGGGTTTGTGCCACGTCACTTCTGAAGAGTTTTGGCCGCCCTAACTCGCCTCGCGAGCAAAATCACTCGCCATTGCGGCCTTCTTCTCGCCCTGTGTTCGCCATGGCGAGCTGTCATTTGTACTTCTTCTTCATTTTTCTTCTTTGCTTGGTGTATCGTGTTCAATTCCTGCACAAGTGGGTAAAGTAAGATAGATAAAGCGTAAAAGGACAATAATCACTTATCTCTCAGTTTTTCCCTCAATAACTTGCAAAACAAGTAATAAAAGTGCTTTGAATATTAATTTAAAATACAACTTTCTAGCAATTATCAAGGCGTTGGGTCTATATCATGCACTTCAATGGATGCAAGATATGCAATTTGATAATATAGACCTTGAGCTTGATTCTAAAATCACTCGTCATGCTTTCCATTCCCGCACGGTCGATGTTACTGAGTTTGGACATATAATCGACGCGTGCTGGGGAATTTATTCCATCTCCTTTACAAACTCCCATGTTGTGTTTATTAGGCGACAAACGAATGCGGGGGTTCATGCCTTAGCAAGAGAAGCCACATCCTTAGCTAGTGTAACACCCCGTTTTCCCAACATAAAAATTTCATAAATAAAACAGAGTTTTCACATAACGGAATGCTACATTTTCTTTCAATAAAATCTCCGATGAATAAATAACTATTTATTCTTCATAAAAAGTAGTCAATAAAATTTAACCTTCAAACTTCGCAGCAGAATTAATTCAAAACGACAAAATTAAACTTTGGCACGCAGGCCTCATTAAAATCTCATAATTCATAAGTAATACGTAAGGAAAGAGAAAGCAAGTAACAAATCTCCATCCCGTTACGTATCAGAGCCCTAAGACACTTTGAGCCGACATCTCTACTAATCTGCGTTACATGCACTTGCCCACAAGGCGGCAATTCCAACAGAAGGGGTGAGATTCACAAACAACAATAGATATTATAATTCATCAATTAAATTCAACAGCAACAATATAATAATAATCAACTGTCAGTTTATAATTTAAACAATTCAACCACATCATCAACTACGACACCGACGACTTAACCAACAACAACGACGACGACAACCACTACAACGACAACATCAATGCGACTAATGCAAATGCATGTGGTACCATTTTACGCGCGTTGAATGCTAAGCATTCTGGGGCATGAGCCCCCAACAGTTTGAATGAAATAACATTCCAGGGCATAAGCCCTCAACGATTGAGTGATAAACACTCCAGGGCATGAGCCCTCAACGGTTGAGTGAAAACACTCCAGGGCATAAGCCCTTAACAAGGTATGAGTATGAATGGACTCACTTGTGTATATCTGCATACAACTCGACAACAGCAACGACAACTACCATGTGCATAATCAACTATGACATAAGACTCCAACTTAATCGACAGGACACAACAAAAGGGCACAACAAAGTCTCACAACAAAATTCAACAATTTAGGCAACCTACAGTACTACTCGCCGTGGCGAGCTACTTTACTCGCTGTGGCGAGTTCAGGAAATTGAGCTACTCGCTATGGCGAGTTGGGGGCGAGCTCAAGGCGAGCAAATCTGGGTGTTCTCGGCATTTTTGACATTTTTCACCTAAAATCTTCATTTTTAAGTCCCCAAAACCCAAATTTGATTCTGTAAAAAGGTGTCATTCATCCCTAAATATATTAAGGTACTCAAGTTGATATAAAAATTGGCTCAAAAACTTCATTAAGACAATTAACGATTTTTAATTCAAGCAACTCGCCGTGGCGAGTGCATCTGCTCGCTGTGGCGAGCTAAGGGGGGTTCACTGCTCGCCGTGGCGAGCTACACAGGCATTGCTCGCCTGGCGAGAGGGTTTGCTCGCCGTGGCGAGTGGCGACTGACAGAACTACGAACTGTACGAACAGACTTCTCCTTTTCAACCCCAAACCCCATTTTCAACATCTAAAAACCCAATTTTGATGAATTGCATCACTCCTATGCATACTAACATCAGAACAGCAATAAACAACAACAATTACATGAATTCATCAAGTTATTAACATCAATTAATCCTTAACCTAATTCAATTCACCAACCCTAACAACCCAACATTAATCAATGAATTATAAGACCTAAAATTGAGAGTTAGTCTCACCCTTACCTTAGATTATCTTCCTGAATTCAAAGATGCGTTCTTCTCTCCCCTTGCTTCTTCTCTCTTGTTCTAGGTTTTTCTCCCTTTCTCACTGTTTCTACGTGAAAACTGTTTTCTGACTTTCCTTTCCTTCTAACTCCTATTAATTCTAATTAATTCCCACTTATTTCTAATTAACTCCTATTAAAATATTATTCAATTCATTTTAATCCCCAACTTTCTAATAATTATAATTCTCACCTATTTTAATTAAATAATTAAAATAATCATATAATAAAATATATCACACCATAAAATCAACATAAATTATTTAAATCATATAAACTTATTAAAATCAACCGAAATTAAAATAATAGCAACTAGGGCGTTACAGCTAGTCTCATTACTTATTTTGTTATCCCACAATGTATTGAATCTATTATTATAAATGAAATGATATAAGCATCTTTCTTTATAAAAAAAAAATATATATATATATATATATATACAAAATGCAAAACGCTATTAACATTAATTTTACACATACACGGTAAAATAATAAGTTTGATGCAAAATATAGTATAAAATATATTAAAAAATTACAATTTAAAAATGTAAATATTTGGTTATGTTTGAATCATATAAAGTGGTTAAAATTTATATTTAATTAATGTAATATACACCATTAACAACCAACAAGCAATAGATTAATGCTTTATATAATACTAATAAAATAATAAATAAGTATTATTTCAAAAAAAAGAAATAATAAATAAGTATTTAAATTTACTTTTGTGGTTTGGTTCGGTTGGATTTGGTTTTGAAAAATTTATCCGAAATTCGATCTGATTCGAGTGGTTTTTACAAAACAACATAAAAAATTATTAATTTTTTATAATTTTTTGGATTGATTTGTAGTTTTATTTTAGATTGGTTTGGATTCAAAAACCCTTGCCTTAAACCAGGTATGACAACAATGGTGTCAAAGTTCTAGACTTTTAACATAAAACCCTTCCGGCTATTTCTCCACCTCTATAGATCAATAAATAACATTTTCCTGAGATGAAACATTAGCAAATAACGAAGCACACTCGCCGACCAACTCCTCCTCCCGTTGAAATAGATTTCTCCCCCAATCCCACCATCACCACAAATACCACACTCATATAATCTAGCAAGAATTATATCAACATTGAACTCCAAAAAGTCAACCTTTGCAGTTTACCCCCGATAGGTAAGCCAAGGTAAGTAAGTTTTGTGTGATCCACCTTACAATTAAGAACTCATGATACATCCTCAAGCCAAGATAAATTAACATTAGTTCCGACTAGCAAAGATTTTTTTCTAGATTACTCTCTTGTTTAGGAGGTATTTACCCCTTTATGATATCAACCAATCAAAATGTAATATACATTGGCAACATTAAATGTAAAATAAATGAGTCAATTTTTTCCAAAAAAAGATTAACTTTAATCATAGGGTAATTTTTAATACTTTTAATTTTTATTTAATTATAGACAAGATTATGTCGAATAAATGAGTCAATTTTTTCTAAAAAAAATCAATTTTAATGATAAGGTAACTTTTAATACTTTTAATTTTTATTTAATTATAAACAAGATTACATTAGAGGTCGTTTATCTTATTTATTTGTAACATTTTGGTCCTTTATCTTTATTTTTTCCGTTTAGGTCTTTTATCTCTCATAAAAGCACATATACATCTTTTTTCTCATTTTTTATTAAAAAAATACATAATTTTATTTTTTAAAATATATTTTTATTAAAAATAAAAAAAATCCAGAAATATGATGAAGATGTTCATCATCTTCATCTTCTTCCTTTGAATCTTTATCATCTTCGTTGAATCAAAAAAATTTATACACAAATATATCTCCAAATATCATGAATTAATGTTATGTTAACCTCAAATCTTCTTTTAAACACAAAAATCAAAACCATATAGAGAAAGAGATTTAGTTTCATCACAAAAAAAAAAGATTTAGTTATATAAATTGTCACACCATATATTAATATTATTATTATTATTATTATTATTATTATTTTCAAACCCGGCATAAAAATAACCCCAAAATTGAGAGCAGCTTCGCACATCAATTTTGTTGTTTCCAGAACAATCTTAACTTTCGTAAAGCCTAACCCTTCCGCCAATGACTAAGCCTCCATCATCCGCCTTGCAACATTTGTGAAATTAAGGTTTTGATTTTTGTGGTTAAAAGAAGATTTGAGGTGAATATAACATTAATTCACGATATTTGGAGATATATTTTAGTAGAATTTTTGTTGATTTAAAGAAGATGATGAAGATTCAAAGGAAGAAGATGAAGATGATGAACATCTTCATCATATTTCTGGATTTTTTTCATTTTTAATAAAAATATATTTTTAAAATTAAAATTATGTATTTTTTAATAAAAAATAAGAAAAAAATGTATATGTGCTTTCAAGAGAGATAAATGACCTAAACGGGAAACAATAAAGATAAATGACTAAAGTGTTACAAATAAATAAGATAAAGGACTCCTAATGTAATTTTGCCATAATTATATTTAGGTGTTCAATCTTAATTAATTTACACTACATGATTTGCTTAGAAAATTAAAATTTCACATCAAATTTCTTTCATCTGAATGTCCTTAAATTTATCAGTTACATTCATAAAATTTCTTCTTCCCATTTTGAGTGTTCAATTTTGTCGTTCCAAACTGCCGCAATTTTCAATTTTCATGAGAATTGTCGTTATTTCCAGAACCACGTCAGGTATGACGACTTAATTTTTCTTTTTGATTTGATTTTTCTTGGTTGTGAGGTAGTTAATTATAACAATTGAGTAAGTCATCTGTTGTACTTTGAGGACTGCTAGCAGGTGTTGCGGTTGTGATGTTGTGGAAGTTTGCTAGCATTTTTTTCGGTTGCTGCTGAAATGGTTATGTCATGAGGCTTTTGTTCTTTTGTTTGGACTTAAAGGCTTTGGCTGATAGTGAGACATGTCTATGCGTGTTAGCAGATTTTATTAGGTTGGCTGCTTAAATAAAAAAATCAAGTCACGATACCTGACGCGGTTTTAGAAACAACAACAATTCTCATTATAATTGGAAACTACGGCAGTTTGGAACGACAAAATTGAACAATCAAAATGGGAAGAAAAATGAAAAAGAAACAAGAATTTATCAATATGGAAGAATAAAGAAGAAGAAATTTGAATGAAGGAGATATTTTTGTTCTCGTGTTCGGGGTTCTGGAATGGAAGAAATTTTATGAATGTAAGTGATGAATTTAAGGACATCCAGATGAAAGAATTTTGATGTAAAATTTTATTTGTTATAAGTCTTGTAGTGTAAATTAATTAAGATTGAACACCTTAATATAATTAAATAAAAATTAAAAGTTACCTGATGATTAACTTTTTTAGAAAAAATTGACTCATTTATTTAACATTTAATGTTGCATATATATATATATATAGAGAGAGAGAGAGAGAGAGAGGATGTATAATACGAGAATGACTATCTTATATGAGAATGGTGAGAATAATTATCAACCATTTGATTAAAAGCTAATGGCTGAGATTTAAATGCTCAATTAAAACATTACCCCATTCTATCAATTTTCATAGACACATTACACCCTCCATCTTCTCCAACCCACCATCATCAATTTATTCCTTCTCTGTGTGTTCCACACTTGCAATTCACATTCACCACATCGCTGAAATTAGTGTTACCTTTCATCTACTTTTGTAATGAATTTTTGGATCTCAATTTCAATCGGTTCAATCATGTAGTTTTGTAAGTATGTCCAACATCAATTCCACTGCCATGAAATTGAAACTATTGAGAAGTATGGCATTTCATTTCCAAATCCAATTTACTCAATTGATATGTATTTGAATTTGGTAAAAAAATATTGTTATAGCTTTTCGATCACCGTTTCCATTTTATTGTAAATTGAATGTTACCTGAATCAATTATTTTACAAAAAACGAAAAAGAAAAAAGAAGAAGCATTATTTCTGGGTTATTATCAATTAAAATATTCGGATCTCGCTATGTTGATGGTGATGAATAGCGACGTGAACAAAAATGGCGGTGGGTAGACATGAGCAAATGACGTTGTTGGAGAAGACGAGTGGAATGAGTTTATGAGAATTGATAGAATATGGTAATGTTTTAATTGAGCATTTAAATCCTCAACCATTAGCTTTTAATCAAATGGTTGATAATTATTCCCATCATTCTCATATAAAATAACCATTCTCATATTATACATCCTCTCTCTCTCTCTCTCTCTATATATATATATATATGTTACATTTTAATTGGTTGATATAATGATAGGGTAATTACCTCCTAAACAAGGGAGGGTAATATAGGCATCACCAACATATTTTTATTAAAGTTTACCTTTAGACCATACACGAATTCAAGAAGAATGGTAACTTTAATCACTATGATATTTGACCAACTTTTATCTCCTACAATCAATGTATCATGTGCAAAATGTAAATGAGATAATCTCATTTTAGTGCCAACACCAATTTTATGCTCGTAGAATAAGTCAAACATTTATCGAAGCACGTAACATAGAATTCAATCTCTCAGCTGCAACCAAGAATGAAAAGGGAAAATAAGGGTCTCCACTCTCCTGCCGCAAGCCTATACCCATGGAAAATTCCTTAGTTTGAATGATAATAATAAGGGATTATGTCGATTACATCTTGTAGCGCAGACCTTTGCAGACGATATCTAGGATGAATTACAAACTTTGTTCATCCAACAACATCTCTAAATAGTCCAGACGAACAAACTTTGGATGATAATGGCCACCGTCTACAATTCCACCAGACGAATGAAAGCAACAATGTTATAAAAATACGCACCTTGCAATTAAGCTTAAGCCTCACGTGTACATGGTCACTTCTAACCGACTTCGCGCACCGCACCATAACTTATTATTTGTTGCGTTACTTAATTCATGTTAACATGAATTAAGTAACGCAACAAATAATAAGTTACGGTGCGGTGCGCTAGGTCAGTTACAAGTTACCATGTTGTTGCGTTACTTAATTCATGTTGTTGCGTTATAATAGCATGCCGCTGAATAAAACGTGCCTTACTAGTTTATCTTTAATCTTTCATCTCGTATGTATAACCATGTAGGTTCCATAACGTTGACAGTGATATTAAGTTATTATTTAATGTTATAAATAGAGAGAGGTGTTTGTAGTTGCTCCTTCTATTGCTTGGTCTAGGTTTTGATGATGTTTTTTAGATTGATGTTTTATGTAGTTTAATTGCTTGGTTGAAATTGTGAAAGCACCCTAGTTAGTCTTTATCTCAAAATCCTCTCAATAGTGTCTTGTGAGCCCTTGCATTGATATTAGGTTAGATGTTCCTTGTTATCCATGTTCTCTCAAGGTTCTATATTTTTAGTGATTTGGTTGATTCAAATATTGTATTCCATATATTGAATCGAATGATTCAAGCTCTATGGTGTTTGGCTCGTGAAAATCACTTTAAAATCTATTTTTTTAATGATTTGATTTGATTCATATATGTTTGAATCGAATCATTCAAGCTCTCAGGTGTTTGGGTCATGAAAACTGCATTTGAATAGATTCCAAGTATGTCCTGGAAAGTTTTGATTTGTTTCAGAGTTTTTCTGAATCTGTTCATTTGAATTTGAATCGATTCAAAATATCTTGAATAGATTCAAAGTTGTTTCTGGAAATGTTGTTTGATTCAAATCTTTGAATCGATTCAATCTTAAACTAGAATTGTTTGAATTGATTCAAAGATTCTCTGAATCCATTCAATCTTCATGACAACCCAGATTTCATATTTTGAACTATTGAATCGATTCAATACTTTATGATTCGATTCAAACCCATTTTGTAAGTGTTATTTTAGGACAAACTTACTCCTATCTCACTCACCTATACGTAGCCTTACACACACACCTTTTTACTCACTTAATCAATTTGCAAATACACTCTAGAGTCTTCAACCCTCTCTTTGTACTTGTTCTTGAGATTAAACACTTTTTTTAAGATATTTGTAGAATTTGAGGCATAGATAATTAGGGTGCTACATAAGTTCTACATTGGTTTTTTCCAAGGAATTTGATAGAGGGTCAAGGGTCTAAAGGAAAAGAAGTCTCTCTTTTCACCTCTAAGGGAAATTGTGGGGACTGTTTCTCAATTTCTCAAAGGTTAAAGGGGATCCAAGTTTCATACGTAGCAAAGACGAATCCTTGGTGAAGTAATTTAAAGGATTGCATGGAAGCTTGAGTTTCGAAGACCTAAAGGCTCTCCAATTTCAAGATGACTTGAATATTGGTGGTAGTGTTGTTGTTTAGGATTGAAGATTAGGAAATAGAAGGAATATTTTGCAATCATAACAATTTGTAAACATTTTTCAACATAGTGGAAGTCCTTGATAGAGGTGTTTTTAATCAAGAAGAGTGGAAGTACCCTTAGCGAGGACGAATAAAGGAAACAACTATAACCCGTAGTATTCTTTTTCTTCTCCTCACCTTTTAAGATTTCCGCATTTTAATTGCATATGAATTCCTTGTTGAAGACATCTTAATTTGATTGTGAATTTTCCTTTTTTATATCACTTAATATCAATTACTTCAATTGAGATTCTCAAAATTTAATTATCATAATCAAGTTTAAAGTAAGCTTCTACACAAATTGATTCAGTTGTCTTGTGTTTATTAGTTGTGTTGTTTTCGTAATTAAAAAAAAATCAGATTTTACTACCAAAGAAATTACCGGGTTGAGTCACGACCAGTTCGCTCTCTTTAAGACGTTTCGCGGCACTACCGAAATTTATGCAAGGTAGACTAACAACCGCGTCTCCTCCAAGATAAAACAGCTCATATCATTGTTCAATTACGTACTGCATAGTATGTAATTGTTCGAGAATATACACCTCAAAATATGGGTTAATCGTTTGATTAACACCACTCGTTACAGTACGTAGCTGCTCTTATCGAAACCAAAGAAAGGAGTAGAAGCAGAAGAAACTCGTTAACACAAGTCGAAAGGAGAAGAGAGGAAAGACACAAAAATCATCGACTGTGAATTTCGGTGTGAATAATAAGTGGAGCGAGCTCTCCTTTTATAAGGAGAGTTCGCAACCTAAACCGTGTTGCTTAGGGATTAAGTCAACTTGATCCGCAAGTTTAGGTTTCTTAGTTGGACATTATAATATTCTACACAATTACTCCCTCCGTTTTTTTGAGAGAATTCCCTCCGTTTTTTAAAACGGAGGGAGTATGCTACACATGAATTGACTTAGTACTAAAGACATTATAGCAACTAAAAGTCGAATAAAAGTTGATATATTTATAAGGACAAAAAACATAATTAACCCTTAATTTTATTATTTTGTAATCTATTTGTTTTTCCACCCCATCAAACATTTAAATTTATAACATCTAAATTATATCTTTAATGTCGTAATGCGAAGCATGGAATAAACTTTTACTAATACTTGCAACTATGCGACTATACCACGTTTCTAGAGAATTATGATGACACATTGTGTAAGTAAGAGAGATAATTTGGTGCAAGGAAAGAAAAAGTAGAATGGAAGTATCGAAAAAGACAAACTAAAATCAGAATCTTTAATCCTAGAATTCGTTGAATTGAAAAAAAAGTTTTTCCATTGAATTAAATTACTATCTTTACCAACCTTTTCAGATGAGTGTCGATCTGACGATTGTAGATTGTTTTTAGTGATATCCTCCTACTCTTATGAGTACAAAGTTGACTTTATAAACACCAACTCACATCGATTATATGAAATGCCTTTTGACTATGAACAAAACAATTAAGATTCCAACTCGACATCAACTAAGCTCCATTCAATGACGAATTTATCCAAGAGGACCTAACAATCTAAACAATACTCAATCAAATTTTACTTATTTTTCAGTAAAACTTCAAATTATCAACCATTGCATAAGAACATTATATCCTACCAAGACACTCAATACCTTTGCTTTCTTAAACTCTGGACAACCTATGACGACTATACCATGCTTTTAGAGAACTGTGTTAACACATTATGTAAGTGAGAGATAAAATTTGCTACAAGGAAAGAAAAAGAAAAATGGAAACAAATCAAAAGAGAAAAACTAAAATCGAAATCCTTAGCCGCAACATCCGCTGAGTTGAGAAAATAGCCTTTTTGTGGAATTAAATTGCTATCTTCACCAACCTTTTAAAACAAGTGTCGATTTGACGATTGTGCATTGTTCTTCGCAATGTCACCCTCCTTTTCATAGTACACAGTCGACTTTATAAACACCATCTTTCGTCGATTAAAACCTCAACTCAAAATCAACTAATTAAACTCCACGTCAATGGCGAGTGTATTCAAGAGGATACACAAATTTATACAATCCTTAATCAAATTTCATTTATCTTTCAATCAAACTCTAAATTACAATGATCCATTTGCTGAAATAACCTTGAAATAAAAAACAAAAAGAAAATACGTCTTAAGAAAGAAAAAGTATGTTAACATGGAAAGAAGGTTAACCATACTAATGAGAATGGCAATTGCAATATCAATCAATCAATAGATACATAGAAAGATTGAAATTGAAACAATAACCGCAGTAGAAAAAAAATTACTATAAATCAGATTCATTCATCTCCACGTCAATTTCATGAGCGTGAGAGTTGAAGAGAAAACTGACACACTCAGAAAAATCAAATTCATCACAAAAACGCAATCAAAATCAAAATCCCTAACATTCTCAATCTTCATTCATTCAATCGAATTTTTCCATTTCAATTGATTCGAATCGTGTTTTTCTCCAATCAATGGAGGAGTAGTTGCGATTTTGGATTCGATTGATTCTTCAATCGCGATTTATCGTTGCGAATTCTGAGAATTTGTTGAAGATGAGTATGCCGAAACCTAATCAAGTAGCGGTTAGAGACCTTGTTGAAGAAGCGAAGAAACGGATTGTGATCCTCATCGTTTGCGTCGTTGGACTCTCCTATCTCATGTCATGTAAGTGAAACGAGTTCATCGATTTTCGTTTTACTTCAATTGAGTATGTTTATTATGCAATTTCTTATTTATGTTGTTTGTTTTGTTTCAATTGATTTTTATTTGTTTTGGTAATTGATTGTTCAAGTTTTTTCGAAAGCGTTGTTATTGCATTGGTAGGATTGAAGCTATGAATCACATGCATGTACACGTCGACACTAGTGACACTGGTAATAAATTGAGAAAATGAAATAATTGAATGTAATTATATGTGTTTGTGTCAGACACGTGTCGGTGCACAGGATTGTTTTTTTGTTGATTGAAGTGACATGGCATTCATTTGAGAAAATGAAATGATTGAATGTAATTATATGTATTTGTGTGAGACACTGGATACGCCTTCATTATGAATTGTAGGTGGTACATAGGACTGAAGCGATATGGCGTTTAGCATATAATGCATCTTAATTTGGGAAAATTAGTTTAATGTTGCAGTTGAAATTAAGACATGGAATCATTTTTTTGTCGGTTATAAGAAATGATGACATTGTTTGGAATTTGGATGGGTTCATAGGACTAGGAGGGGAAGTCGGAAGGTTTTTGGTGGAAAATGTTCAGCTTGAACACTATTATCATTTACTGTAATCTTGTTGGTTTTAGGAAACAAAATATAGATACCACAAATCTCATTATGAGTGTTTTGGAAGAATGGAAGATGTTAGCTTGGGGTCGATGAAAGGGGGAAATGTTTCTAGTGTAATTTGCGATAGAAAAGTACTACTTAAAGTTTAAAGAAAAGTTTTGGTTCACAACTATAAGTCTTGGAATGTTTTATGAGACTTAATGTTGGGATTTGGATCGTGAAAAGGCAATGAAAAAGTAAGTACAATGTTGTGTAAATGAGAACTTTTGCTAAGATGGTGTCGATTTGCCTATTCTCATCTACAACTTCCATGAGAAACTAGTCTCTATAATAGCTTGATATTAGAAATGTCTTAAATGGTGCTTGAAGGAGATCTATATGGAGCAACCACTAGATTTGTGGCTTAGGGGAAGTTATGCATTAATCGCAGGTTACAAAAAACCTTGTATATGGTCTAAAACAATCACCTTGAGCTTGGTTTGTGAAGTTTAACAAGTTCATTTCATAGTTTGGCACCATTGTTTGCTACGTGGACCATCTCGTATTCTGTAGATGCGCACCTTTGAATAAACTTGTCTATCTTGTGATGCATGCATATGACTTTGTCATTAGAGGCTATGACCAATCAAGAAGGCATTAAGAACTTAAAGCAACACTCATTCAAGATTTTTTAAACAAGAGATTTAGGTTGGTTGCCTTATTTTTTTGGAATGGAAGTTACCCAATCATAGGTAGGTTTTTTGGAATTGAAGTTACCCAATCATAGGTAGGGTGTTGTTATTTCTCAAAAGAAATATGCTTGACATCTTTGGAAATATAAGGATGCTTGATTGTTGCTAAAAAAAAAATACAAGGATACTTGATTGTAAACATACTATTACTCCTATAGACCTACATGTGAAGCTTCTATGTAACCAATGGGAGCCAAATCGTAACCTAGAAAGATTGGCGGGGAAGTTAAATTATCTATAAGTGGCCAAACCAATTATTTCACTTTCCTTCACCCTTCGATAGTCATTGAAAAATTGCATACATGGATGCAAATTGGGCAGATGATGCAAGTGATAGAAGGTCTATTTCAAGTTATTGTGCTCTTGTTGGAGACTTAACTTCATTGAAGAGCACGAAGCAAATTGTTGTGTCAAGGTCAAGTATGAAGGCAGAGAATCACGCTATGGCTCATACTACTTACGAGCTTTTGTGGTTAAATACTTGCTCCAAATATTGAAGTTTTGGGAGATACAAGTCCCATGAGCTTCTCTGTGATAATCAATCAACACTGTGCCTTCTTTTGACACCCTATTTTTCACTAGAGGATTAAATGCATAGAAGTTGACTATTATTTCATTATAAAAAGATTCTCTCCAGAATCATCAAGATAGATGATATCATTTCTTCACTAAATGCTCATTGGGATTTCAGATAGATGATATACGTTGCAAGTTAGAGGCATATGATATACACTTCAGTTTTGGGGGGACTTGGACTTTTGATTGCGAGTAGAATTATCATATATTATTTCCTTTATTATTTGATATAGTTTCCATAGATAATTTAGTTGTTACTAATTTTGCTCCTAATCTAGAGAGATTTCAGTTATGTCTCCCCTGTATATAACTATATATAGTTGTATCGTAAAATAATAATACATTATTTAGATCTTTCGTCTTACCAGACTACTTGATGTGTCAATGAAAACAAAGATGGTCTACTGTTTGGTTCATATCACCACTTTTATCAACTTAGATTTTCTCAATGAATAGCCCTACTTTTTTGCATACATTGGGAGACTATGAGTTTTTTTTATACTAACTCATTTATCCAATGGTAACTCCTCGTCCCAACACGTAGAAAAGTATGCATATTTAAAGGTTGTCACTTCACTTACTAATTTATAGCTTCGTGATTTTTTTAGATCTGGTGTTTGGTTTAATCTCTTTTGCATTTTTTTCAGTGACAAGCTCCTCAGTTTGGGTCAACTTGCCTGCTGCAGCTTCCTTGATAATTGTTTTCCGCTATTTATCACTGGATTATGAAATGAAGAGAAAAGCTGCAGCATACAACAATAAAGCCGGCTCCACTAGTAATCAGTCTTCAAAGAAGCCTATCGAAAATCCTAAAGCAGTTGCAAAGTTTGAATGGCGAGCAAAAGTGAATTCTCCTGTTGTCGAGGATGCAATTGATCACTTCACCAGACATCTGATTTCTGAGTGGGTAACAGATCTTTGGTACTCCCGTTTAACACCGGACAAAGAGGCTCCTGAGGAGTTGGTGCAAATGATTAACGGCGTTCTTGGTGAAATTTCAGGACGCATGAGAAATATAAATCTGATTGATTTTTTGATAAGGTTCTTATTTACACTTTTTGTCCATGATTTTTCTTTATCTTGAATTCTAGTTTGTTTGATTGTGGAATTAACTTTCCTTGGTTCAGGGATCTTGTGAATCTCATTTGTGCTCACTTGGATCTGTTTCGTGCTGCTATTACAAAGATTGAAAAACAACACACAGATACATTAACAATTGAAAGTCGGGATACAGAGCTAAAAATTGTGTTGGCTGCTGAAGACAAATTGCATCCTGCTTTATTCTCTTCTGAATCTGAGCACAAGGTTGTTTCACGTTCTTGTTCTACATGCATGCACGGCGCATCTTGGGGAATTTTGTTTTCAGCCGTGGGGTCAAGCTTTTGTTTCTCATATTCCTAATTTTAGGTTATAATGCTGTGCATATCTTTATTTTTCAGGTTTTACAGCATCTGATGAATGGTCTTATGTCTGTCACTTTTAAGTCTGAGGATTTGCAGTGTTCTTTCTTTCGATATACCGTCCGGGAGCTTCTTGCATGTTGTGTAATGCGACCTGTCCTAAACTTAGTCAATCCAAGGTAGCCGTCTTCTTCCATTTTGCTTCATTCTTAACATATGCTGTTCTCATTTTTCCTTTTTTTTCTTCTTCTGCAGATTTATTAATGAAAGAATTGAAGCTGTGGTGATTAATAAGACCAAGGCTAACAAGGGGGTTGATGCAGCTCAAGAGGTATCCCACACTAAAGCAGATGAGCCACAAACTTCATCTGACCATTTTTCCAAGTGTTTAGATCCTTCCGTTACTGGTGTTGAGCTTACACAGCTAAAAAATGGCCAATCAAGAAATGCAAAGCCATCTGCAGAAAGAAATGTTTCTGATAACCTTTCTAGAGACCCATTGCTTTCAATTGATACTCGATCTTCCCGTTCATGGAACACTGGAAACTCCCAAAGTAATGGTGACCAAGGTATTCAACGACATCACTCAGGAGGAGAGTGGGGAAATATTTTAGATGTTGTCTCTCGAAGAAAGACCGAAACTCTTGCTCCAGAACATTTTGAGAATGTGTGGGCAAAGGGAAAAAATTACCAGAAAAAGGATGGAGAGAACCAATCAAATGAGCGAGCCCCACAACATCCCCCAATGGGAAAATCACCAAAGGTCGATCACATGAAGGCAATAGCTGCACCTAAAGAAAAAGATACTAGATCGAATCTTAATCCCTCTAAGGGTGGCCACATTAATTCTGGATACAGCAGCCAATTCACTGTTGAAAATGCATCCTTTTATGCAAACAAGAATGGATCGACTTGTTCTTCAGTTACCTCGTCTAAAGATGATGAGCACAACCACATTAATAGGCACATGAGTGAATCAGAGAGCAATACTTCTTATACTTCAGAAGATGATGAAACTAGTACTGTTACTGGTCTTGATTCCCCTGGAACTAAGGTTTGGGATGGAAGAAGTATCAGAAACCAGGCTGTTTCTTATGTTCATCACCCACTTGAAAATTTTGACAACCACAGTACAAAGAAAAGGAATAAGAACCGTTCCCGCTATCCAAAATTATTCAGAACACAATCTGGCAGTAAAAGGTCTAGGTCAAGCGATATTAAGACACACATGTGGCAGGAAGTTGAGAGATCAAGCTTTTTATCTGGTGATGGTCAAGACGTACTTAGCTCTTCAAAATCACATTTAAATTCTGACGAGTCCTCTGATGATGCTGATTTTGAAAGTTCGGGTAGAATTTATAGTGGAGCAGCTGCCTCTTCGTCTTCTATTTCTAAATCAGAATCTGGTGGTTTGGCTGCTAATCCCCTGAGAGGTTCTTCTGCCGTAGATTCCTTTTACAAGTTGAGATGTGAGGTACTTGTGATGATGATAAAGAGCTTCGTTAATCAGTAATGAATAAGTTCACATACTAATGTTTGTATATCAAAAAGTGTAAGATGATTCACCGCTGCAGGTATTGGGTGCAAATATTGTGAAGAGCGGTTCAAGAACGTTTGCCGTTTACTCCATATCTGTTACAGATGTAAATAATAACAGTTGGTCAATCAAAAGAAGGTACCAAGGCTTTTGCTCATATTTCTAATAAGAATTTTTTATTAGATAATATCTTCTAGTGTTTCTTGTTTCCTTTCTTTTTTTATTTGGCTCACAATATTGCTTATTTTCAAGGTTTCGTCATTTTGAGGAGCTGCATCGGCGCCTGAAAGAGTTCCCTGAGTATAATCTTCATTTGCCACCTAAACATTTCCTGTCAAGTGGTTTAGATGTAGCAACCATTCAAGAGCGTTGTGAATTGCTTGATAAATATTTGAAGGTCAACTTAACTCATACTTTTTTAGGTTAAAAGCTCACATTTCTTTGGTTCCTACCACTTCCCAATACCGTGGCAATAGAACACACTTTTGGATTTGTTGTTTCTGTGTCTATGTAAACAATTAAGAACTCACTTTCTAGTACCTAATTGTTTACTTTGGTTGATTGGTAGGTTCCATTTTTAATGAACTAGTTGCTTTAGCTGATTGGGCAACTTTTGTTCTCAACGATTTTTTTTTTTTTTTTGTGGAGGAATAAACTATCTGAGTTTTGTACTGTTATAGAATTGGGAATAAACTATATGAGTTTTTTTTATTTTTGTGAAGGAATAAACTATCTGATTTTTTTTCTGTATTTGCTCGCAATTTTTCGCGGTTCTTAAAATATTTTGTTGACACATTGCTTATTGGCCCTCAGAAACTTATGCAGCTACCTACAGTTTCAGAATCAATTGAATTATGGGACTTTCTGAGTGTTGACTCTCAGGTCTGATTTATTGTGCAACAGTTTCCTCTCTTCTGTTGTGAAAAGTTTTTTAAAAAAGAATAAAAAATATCTGACTTACCTCTTATTATTGTATTTTATTTATTGCAGACGTACATATTCTCAAATTCTTTTTCGATCATGGAAACATTACCAGGTGACTCATTGTTGATGAAGAATATTGAACATGCATAGTTCTATTACCTCCTTCTCCCATATTTTGAAGTGTAATGGATTTTGTTTTTATTAAAAAATATTCTAGTTGGCCTGGATGCTAAGACATCTGAGAAGACTAAAACCAGTTCCAATGTTTCTGCACCCGGAAGTGACCCTTTTTTGCGAAGAAGAAATAATGTTGTGGCTAATGGATTGGGACCTAAAGTAAATAGCACGCCTCTTTCTCCACCAGCAAAAAAGAATACACAGGAATCAAGGCAGTCATTTGGGAATTCTGGAAGCAATGCAGATAGTCCAGCATGGAAGAGTGCGCCTTCTCCCAATAACTTGCAGAAGTCAGTGAAAGGAAGAGATGGTTCAGATGAGGTCTCCAATGTGCACCATAATACTGCTGACACTCTTCCAACAGAGGTTATGAAAACTCTAACTCTGTACTTCTGGAGTATTATTCTTTTGTTATAGGGGAATGGTGATTTGTTTTCTTGGTTTACAATGTCGTTCTTCTTATATAATTAATAATTATATGCATGATGGCTTCTTGGTTCTGATTAATTTAATTCTATGCAGTGGGTGCCACCAAATTTAAGTGCACCCATATTGGATCTCGTTGATGTTATCTTCCAGCTGCAAGATGGTGGATGGATTAGGTAATTTAAAAAATGTTATTTATTTTATCTTAAACTAGTTATTCTGATTTAAGTTTTATCTGTAAGATTTTATCTCAAAATGCTTGCATTGTTATATATTACAGGAGGCAGGCTTTCTGGGTTGCTAAACAAGTCTTACAACTAGGAATGGGTGATGCCTTTGATGATTGGTTGTTAGAGAAAATTCTGCTTCTGCGAAAGGGGTCAGTGATTGCTTCAGGGGTCACACGAGTTGAGCAAGTAATCTTACGATCCTTTTTATTTTATTTTAAAATAATCATGATGTTGATAGGTAATCCTTATGTGTTGGTTAAGTAGTTAATTAGGGTCTGAGATGAGAAGCAGAAGCTATAAATAATAGAAAGGAGATTAGAGAAAATGGTTTTGGTGAGGCATTAGAGTGGGGTAGAACCAGGTCTCTCAAATACTGAACTACAATAGTGTTTTCCTATCAATGAACATATTTTCTTCTATAATCTGATCCCATCCTTATCAAATCGAGCATCAGTGTTCCATCCTGTGGGAGTGTTGCTATGTAATCCTTTAATTGGTTAACTAGTTAGGGGGTGTAAGATGAAAGGCTATAATTAATAGAAATGCTAGAGTAGAGAGGATATCTTTGGTTTTGGGAAGGGATTAACTGTGGGAGAGAACCAGGTCTCTCAAATACATGGACTTTAATAGCGATTTCTATCAATGAATGCTTTCTTCTATCGTTGGGTTTTGTTCTCATCAGATTGGTATCAGAACTCCATCCAGTAGCTGTGTAGCTGTGGGGAGAGGTCAACAAGATTGAGGTGTCAACAAGAATGGACACTAGATTAGTGTAGTCAATAGTGCTATAGCAGCGTAGTGGGGTGGCCCCTGGTCACTACTTAACAAGCTGTTTGGTGTTGTGGTTGTAGCATCCGAAATAGCGATTGTTGTGCTCCGCTCCATTATATTATTTTGAATTACATGTTTCAATTTAATGTCATACATCCCTGATAATCTTTTGGATTCAACAATGCAGTTCTAATTAGTATGATGGGGCAGAATATACTCTGTATATTGTTTTAATATATGATGTATATAGACGTAGTGTACTGATGAGATGTTGTGACTGCAACTTTAATAGATTCTCTGGCCTGATGGAATTTTCTTAACCAAGCATCCAAATCGACGACCACCACCAACACCTACCAGTCTCTCTCAGAATTCACCTAATGGCCACCAACCTACACCAGTATCTTCTCCAAGGATGGATGATGAGAAGCAAGAGGCCGACCGGCGTGCTAAGTTTGTATATGAGCTAATGATTGGTAATAGCTGTAATAATGCTCTCGTTAATCTTCGAAATTGACTGTGCAATATCATATACTCAATTGTATTGACATAAAGAGGAGCTTTAGGAACACACTCTTTCCAACACTCACTCTCTTATGGGGTGAAATCAATGTAGGTCCCACACTTTGGAAATGTGTCCCACTTAAATTAACTGGACCTGCATTGATTTCATCCAATAAGAAAGCGAGTGTTAAGTTTTGGAAAGAGTTTCCTAGCACTCTCTTCAAATAAAATTATTATTCTTAAATCACCCACCGCTTTTGTGTAGATCAAGCACCGCCAACAATTGTAGGTCTTGTTGGAAGGAAGGAGTATGAACAATGTGCTAGAGATCTTTATTTTTTTCTTCAGGTAATTTCTGTTTTATAATGTTGTCATGAGAAGCTAAAGATAATGTGCCAAAGATAGTGTTGTCCTTTGTAGTTAGTTATAAACCAACATTGCATACCAATTCAAAATTTTATTTGGCTTCACTTCCACACCGCCCGTGCTTCTAACTGTTAATATCATCATTTGTCAATGTTTCTGATTAACTTTTTCTCTATATCAGCAGGAAATTTATTCGTATTAATTTCATAAAAATACATTTCCTATTGAAAAGTGAAAACCTCACTATTATGATCACGATATTGGGCCGTTCCTTAATCTACTGAACAATGATTGATTATAATTTGAAACCTTTTACAACAATTTGTTGTCGGAATGATCATCTGGCAATCTCATGTTGGGTGACTGGGTTAAATAAACGATATTTGAGCCTTACTTTAGCATAGTTTTAAAACTTTTCTTGATTTCCTTTTTGCAGTCATCAGTTTGCTTGAAGCAGTTGGCTTTTGACCTCCTGGAGATGCTGCTTTTGTCGGCATTTCCAGAACTTGATGATGTATTCAAGCAGGTGCATGAAGAAAAACATAAATTTGGCGAGCTCATCAAGTAAATATAGTCATTTTCAGCCGAAGTATGGAAAAACAAACTCCAAACTTCGCTGTTGTTTTGTAATTACTCCTGGTTGTACCATTTGTCCCTGCAACCAGCCTCCTTCTATTTCTGTCTGATGATGAATAGAAGGCAATTCAATTTTCAACCTATGGCATATTGAGGCTACCATTTGTAAATTTTGAGAGAAATGCAATTGTTTGAAGATTATTTGCTAAAGCTTTTCAAGCAAATATCTAGTCCAGTCTAGAGACATGTGTGCGACTGGCCAGGGTTGCTCATAGTCATACACCTACTGCTGGTACTGCATACAGTTCTTAATTTTGGTCTTTAAACAGAAACTTCATCTGCAATATTGTACAAGTAATTAATCAATTTAGTTACATTACTTTACCGACGTGCATCATTATCATACATGGCTTGACAAACCAGCGAGATCAGTCATTATTTATTTTCGGTAGGAAAATCATTGAGTGTCATAAACAACTTTCACGTTTGGATTTCCTTCTTCATTATTGACTCTCGAATGTGATGTTTGGAAGAAATAGTTTTAACTGATTTTAGGACAAACGATACAAACGTGATAGTTGTTTATCCAAGTGTCTAGAAACAATGGAAATGGATCCTTTCTGGGGGTTTTGCAGCCCAGTTTAACCAACGAAGTGTTCAATTTATGTCTCTCAAGTCTACCACAATGATGCAGCTTCCAGGGAAAATGATGATATCATTACAGTTTTTTAAGATGTATACATCGTGTGATCAAACTTCGGTATAAGTAGCCTGAGTAGAGCAGCCAGCAGCGTAGTAGAAATTCTTTGGAAGTTGTTATCGAATTGAGTTGATTTTGCGTTCATAATTTATTCTAACTTGACTGTAGGATTTGTGGTTTTTGAATCTTTTACAAAAAATTGCATTCAGATATAAAATACTTTGCATTCAAAACTGTAACATCATTTAAACAAAATCACAAAAATCTATTCATTTAAAATTGTTTTTTATCACCGTATAATCAAACATACACTTGAAATAATCTCCCAAAACTTAGTACAAGAACAATATGCACTACGATGGAACAATATGCACCAACACCATGTGTTCCTCACTTTGGCTTTGTTTGAATAATTTAAAACAAATGAAGCAGAACACAATGAAACGTAATTGAATTGAATGGAAAAAAGAGATTTCATTTTTAGATATTTTATGCAGAATTTTTTTCTTATTCTATTGTTCGAAAAAGTAGACAAAATGGAATGAGTTATAATACTTTCATTCTATTCTATTTTTACTGACTCAGAAACTATCATGTAAAATTATAACACAGTTTGTTAAAAAAATTAGAGTAACACTAACAGCACACATTTTCCAACTTTCTTAAATAAAAAAATAGTGTGTTAAAAAATGTATGTTGCTAGCATCTAGTACTTAAACTAAGTGAGAAGAACATTACATCCAGTCAAAAAACAAAACACAACTACCTTACATATTTGACGTGTAGTCAAAACTCAATATCAAAATCCTAAATAAGTTAATTTGTCTAAAATTATCAAACATCATGTTTCTAAATTTTGTTGAATTGACATAACGTACGTATAGGAGCGGTTTTTGTTGCATTGATACAAGAAGATTGCACGAGTGCAGAGAAGTAGGATCAAAACACTAAAAATGGAAAATAGGAACAAAATTATTAATGCTTCCACGCACCAAATGGAAGGAGAGGACCATACTAGCGTCCATCTCATACAACCAACCCAAAAATTCCATACCATCTAATACAACCATTCCGAACAGAACCTAAATTGGTGATGACACTAGCAAACAAAAGAAAATTGAATTTTGCATCTAATACTAAAATTGTTCCTCTAAATGGGTTGAGTTTCAAGTATCATGAAACAACAGGTGATCGAGATGCAATTACCTCGAACAAAAGATACATGCCATAAAGAAACATTTCACACATGACTAGCTCATGCGTTTCATAGTTAGCAGAATGGCAAAACATGTAGCATTTAAGGATGATGAAAAAAGATGTGAATTGATAAAATCATGAAGATGTTCAAATTTTACATAGGTGCATAGCTAATAGCTAAATCTCCAAGGAGTTTCTAACAAGACCAGAACTAACAAAACCTATGAACTTCAAACATAATCAACAAAATAAAGTGTTGCTGTAACGGTAACCTAAATGTTTAGGATCATGCTAACTCAAGTCACGTGTTATAATAACAAAAAATACTCATGGAAACAAGGAACTAATAATCAGAAATATCCAACTCAAATTCTCATTTAACAACAAAAATGTCTTGCAACCCTGACATTGTAACATAATTAAATTCATATTGAAAGAAGGGAAATGAAAACAGATAGAATATTGTTTGAAAGATCCATGCCCCTAAACAAAAATCTTAACTCCTATCATTAATTAGCCCAGCAAAAAGCAATGTTCCAAAGACTTAGGTAGAAGCAGCTGCTCCCTTGTTCCTGGGTGCAGCTTCGGTACCTGGTTTCAAAATGAATCAATGTATCAACAAAATAGCAATCCAGAAAAAATAACAAGTAATATTCATACCAACAAAAGCTACAAAAAACATAGAGCTAAAAGATTTCACACTAGCAAACTACACAAAAAACAAATAATACACCAAAAACAAAGAGGCTTGGCTCTTCTAAAGTAACACACCTATAATAAAACGTGTAAAAACTAAGATTTAACTTGTTATAATCATAATAATACTAGAACAGACAAAGTAACATACCTAAAAGAACCACTTGATCTAACTTAGAGCCCGTTGGATTGGCTATTTTAACTTATCTACTAACATATGTTTTGAGAGAACTTATGACCATATTCATTAGCATTTTTCAATTTATTTTCACAAGTTCTCCAATATAGATAATAAAAACAACTTATACCATGTATAAAAATAAGTTAGCGTTATTTATCTTTTGCTGTAAAAAGTAGCGTATCCAAGCTTATACATATGGAATTATTGTGTTATAAACTGCAACTAAGCTGTAATAATTACAATCATTTTAACAAAACACAACCCAAAAAGACACTACACCTAAATAAAGTAAAGAGATTTAACTCCCCTTTAATTAACACAAAGAAGTTAACATTTCACTTGTTAAGCTTAACAGTCATTCATCAGTTGATTAATAACTCGTCAATTAAATCATATTCTAAAATTGCTCATTGTAGCTGATGTAAAAATTAAATTTAATCAATTAGAAAACATTTCATTTGTTGAACTCAACAGTCATATCACCACTTAATTACTTCACATTCAAAACATTGTGCATGCTAGAAAAGCTAAACACAGGAAATTGATTAAAGAAAACAATACCTTCTCTGAATCCACTCTTGAATCTGCGAGGCACGTTCCTCAAGTACCTCATCCTACCAGTTCCAGTGGTCTTTCTCCTAATAGCCTTCTCACTCCAGTTGTCTGAATCCACACAATACAAAAAGCCCAAATCCAAAAATCAAATTTTGACAAAAACCCATTTATGAAAATAAAAAAACACTACTGTTTCCTGAACTTTGCATCGAACCCATTTCCCAAAATCGAAAAAGCTTGGATTTCCTAAAGTCCCTAGATCAAAATTGAAATTGTCACAAAAGCCATTTTCAATAACTGAAAAAACTTACATTTCCTGACACGTGCAGCTGGGTAAGCACATGCTGAGCAGCGACTCTTCTGGAGATGGAAACTGCGACGGCCACACCTAACACAGAGAGTGTGGGTCTTGTTTCTTCTCTTACCGAAACTACCAGTTCCCTTACCCTGCAAAAATCATTCAACAATTGATTCAGACACTGTAATGAAATTAGGGTTTTAGATCCAAGGAGAGAGAGAGAATGCAAAATACCATTGTGGTTGTAGACGAAGAAGAAGCAGGTGGCAAACCCTAATCAGAGAGTCTGCGTTAAGACGAGAGGGAATTTATATGACTCCAATGGGTTTTCCGGTATTTTTTACATTTGGGCCTTACTTCGGCCCAGTTATTTCCCTATAAAATTCTTTTTTTCTGCACCCATTTATTACTTCGTAAACCTAAATTTATTACTGTGCAATTTTTTTGGTGTAAACCGGGTATCCTCTGCGCGTAACTGCGGAGACTAATCCCTCGAGCATTGTGGGTTTAACGTTGCTGTATGCCCAAGGCTGAATTCAAACCCAGAACCTTGGTTAAGATAGAAGAGACCGTTCCATCTCATCTAAACGCTCTTGGGTATTACTACGCAAGTTTAATACTCTACACATATCTATATAAGAATCTCTAAATTTAATTTTAATTTATAGCGAATAATAGTCATCACAATTTTTCTTTAATTTAATTTGAGCATAAAATAAATTCAATTTATCACTAACATTTTTAGACATGAATTGTCTTTATAAATTAACCCGATACCTCTCTTTATACACGTGAGTTTATAATTACTTTATCATTTAGTTTATCTAAAAAAAGTTGAAGGATGAAATGAATTTCCACTTTTTAATTGACAAACAAAAAAGAAAAAAATGATGAAAATAGTTGGCGCCATTTCATGGCGCGAAGACTCCACTAAACTTGAATGAAGAAACGAAAGAAAGATTAACATCACTACTAATACTAATACTTCTAATACTATACTGAATCCTTGTTCGTAACCAAGTATAATCGAAAATGGAAAACATTACCAAGAAAGAAGAACAGAACCCTAATTTCTCAGCTTTCCCTTTCAAACCCTATTCTATCCAAATCGATTTCATGAACGCTCTTTATCAATCTCTCAACCATGGTGGCATCTCCATGTTAGAAAGCCCAACTGGTACGATCATTTTACTGTTTCACTTCAATTTCCATTTTTTTTTTAATTTATGTTTAATTCAAAAAATTGAAATTGAGATTTTGATTATGTTGTTATAACTATGAAGGTACTGGGAAAACCATGAGTGTAATTTGTAGTGCTTTACAATGGGTACTCGATCAGCGTCGACGAGAAGAAGAAGAAGAAGAAACTGCTTTAGGGTCTGTGAGTGGGAATAATCAAGGTTCTGATGATGAACCTGATTGGATGAGAGATTTTGTTGTCAACAAAAATGATCAGAAAGAGGGAAAAAGAAAGGTTAAGAAGGAAAAATTTATGTCTGTGTTAGGAAAATCTGATAATGATTATAGAAAAAAGATTAATGGTGATTTGAAGAAGAAAATTGATGAACTGGGTGATAATGAAGAGGAGTTTTTACTTGACGAGTATGAGAGTGAAGATGAGGGTAGTAGTGTAGCGTCGAAGAGAAAAGCTTGTAAAAGTAGTTTTAGTTCTTCGAGTGAAGACGAGTCTGGTGATGATGATGACGAGGAAGACGAGAAGAAGTTGAAGGTTTATTTTTGTAGTAGGACACATTCGCAGCTTTCACAGTTTGTAAAGGAGTTGAGGAAAACAGTGTTTGCTGATGAGATGGGTGTTGTGAGTTTAGGTTCAAGGAAAAATCTTTGTATTAATCAAGGTATGGAATTTTGCTTAATTTCGAAAGTTATTTTTTGTTTTACTTTTAATTCCTTGATTATGCTGATGTTGTTACAAATGTTTGTATGTTGTGTGTTTTACAGAAGTACTTGCGCTTGGAAATTCGACTCGCATAAACGAGAGATGCTTGGAACTCCAAAAGAAAAAGAAAAATGATGCTACAAAAGTTAAGGTGTGTGGAGTTTGTATTTAGAATATATACTGTGTGGTGGTTTGGATCAACTTCTTAGACACTCATGAAAGCAGAAATATTAAAAGAATATTGCAATAGATATGAGCTTTTAAAGTAATGGCTTCTTGTATTTTGCATTGCTTTTTTCAAAAGCACTTTTGTTTAACTTCTGTTAAAACATAAACAAGCTTACTCAAATATTTGTTAGGGAAGAAAGAACTGTTAACTTCTTTTGACCGAGAAGCTTTCATACAGTAGAAGGTGGTTTAAACTGGGCTAAAGATCTATGGATCTATTATTGTTCTTTTTGAACAAGAACGCTGAACCTTAATATTGAAAATGACTTAATGCGTTCTCTTCATTTTAACTGGGGATATTTGCGCGTGTCTTCATTTAGAACAAGAAGATTGTGCTCAAGATTTTATAGATGCTTGATATTTCTGTTTGATCATGGTTTCTACATTTACTCTCTTTGCCAGGAGGATATATAATGATGAACCTTCAGTATTGGTGCTTTTACTTGTTCAACATTGAAATAATAATATTGGTCTGTGTGCATGGCTGAATAACCAAAACAAAAAAAAGTTATATTAAGAAATATAAATTGAAGATCAAACCATAGGTATTTCTAACTTCTATGCTAAATTTTTAATTCTAACTGAGCTTCTAAGTATCCTACTCACTACCAAGTGTTACCAAAAGTTTTTTACATTTGAAAAATCAAGTTAATATAGATTTTTGTACTAATGTCTCTGGAACAATGCTTGTTCTTTCTTGCAGAACTTAAAAGCAGGCACAGGAGCACGCAGAACGAAGGCCTCCTCTGGTTGCCCAATGCTTAGAAAACATAGACTACAACAAGAATTCAGGAATGAGGTATCTCAACAAGGGCCTTTGGATATTGAAGATCTTGCTAACCTTGGAAGAACTATGGGAACTTGTCCATATTATGGTTCTAGAAGCATGGTTCGAAGAGTTGATCTCGTGGTCCTACCATATCAATCTCTTCTTTCAAAATCATCTCGTGAAGCACTTGGTCTGAATTTGAAATCAAACATTGTTATAATAGACGAGGCTCATAATTTGGCTGATTCACTCATCAACATGTATGACTCCAAACTTACTTTATCGCAGGTATGTTTGTCATTTCCATCTCCACCTTGATTGAAGTTTTACTAGTTTCTTTCAAAAGCTTGTATAAACTTGCCATTTGCATCAGCAATCAGTATACTTTGTATTTTTCGTGGGATGACGAAGCAACTACCAAAATTTTAACTTGAGGACTCTACCCAAATTCTCAGCCTTCCCAATCATATGAACTAAGGCTAGGTTTCATTTGGGGTGATTGATTTGAAAGCTTACAAAATGAAGGGATTTTAAGGATTTTTATTAGTCAATTATTGTGTCTTTAGTGTTAAACATCACAAGAGTTATTTCATTTAGACACCAATGTTTTGGATGTTTAGTTTTGATTTTACTGTGCATTGATAGATGATAGTTCTCTGTTTGTACAGCTAGAGAATGTGCATCGCCATATAGAGCGGTACTTTGTGAGATTCCGGAACCTTTTGGGACCTGCTAATAGGAGATATATTCAAACTCTGATGGTCCTTATACAAGCATTTCTCCGAGTACTACTAAATGAGAAAGATGGAAATCTCATAGATTCATGCCGTGATACAGAACAGGCTTCTGAGGAAAGGAGAGCCTCTGATTTTACTATGGCCATCAATGATTTTGTATTTGAACTAAATATTGACAATATCAACTTGGTCAAATTGCTAACGTACATAAAGGAAAGCAATATCATGCACAAGGTGAATCTTGCTACTAAATATCTACATTTTCTTCTGACACAACAGAATTCCATGTGATGCTTCTGAATCTTTTGTTGTAATTTTTTTATGTAAAAGTTTACTTGACTTTCCAGGTTAGTGGTTATGGAGAAAAGATGGCTACATTGGAGAAGGTATCGGCACTTAATATAACAGGGGAACAAGGTGAAGATGGAAGCTGTCAGTCCGCTTTCCAGGCATTAGCTGCCATGTTGCTATCACTGGTTAACAAGGACAGTGATGGAAGGATGATAATTTCCAGGTCTAGTTCAACAGGCTCAAGGAAGCAAGGTCAAGGATATATTAAATATGTTATGCTCAGTGCAGAGAAGATTTTCTCCGAGGTTTGTGTTAATTAGAAAGGACTTTATAGTGCAATTTTATTTTCCTTACAAATAATGGACAAAATAAATGATAACTTTGAAACTTTCAATAGATTGTAGATGAAGCACATGCCGTCGTGTTAGTAGGGGGAACACTTCAGCCAATAGAAGAGACAAGGGAGAGACTCTTTCCATGGTTACCACCAAATAAGTTGCATTTCTTTTCTTGTGCTCATATTGTCCCTCCAGAGAGCATTTTGCCAATCGCAGTTTCCCGTGGACCTACTGGCTGCTCTTTTGATTTTAGCTACAGCTCCAGGAGCTCAGCAGACATGGTGAGCATATCATTGCTCTCATCCATCATTCTTATAGCTTAAAGGGTTTTCAATTGAAAAAGAAAGAGCAGAAATTGTTTTGATATTTTTGAAATAACAATAGAAACCAAAATTATTTTTATCGTTAACACAAAATTTGGATCAATTGTTTTGCATTGCGGAAAAGAAATGCGACAGAATTCATGAAACTTTTTGTGCGTAAAAAAAAATTAGAACCGTCTTTTGAGAACCATATGAACCTATTAAATGTGGAAAAACACTAATTATGGTGCATCTTGTGCATTACAGATGCGAGAACTAGGTCTTTTGTTATGCAACTTGGTGACTGTAGTTCCTCAAGGAATTGTGGTCTTCTTCCCTTCTTTTGATTATGAAAGTAGAGTGTATGAAAACTGGGAATCTTCTGGCATCCTCGAAAGGATTACAAAGAGGAAGCGTGTCTTTAGAGAGCCTAGAAACAATATGGACGTAGAATCTGTTCTCAAGGAATATAAAGATACCATTTATACTCCATCAAGTGTGAATTCAGAAGTGAACCAAGCATCTCATACTGGTGCAGTACTCCTAGCTGTTGTTGGTGCAAAGTTATCTGAAGGGATCAACTTGAGTGATGGAATGGGTCGATGCGTAATCATGGTTGGTCTGCCATACGCTAGCCCATCTGACATTGAGTTATTGGAGAGGATAAAACATATTGATGGTTTTAGAAATTCCAAGTCCCTCGAAAATCCTGGTTTTTCTGCTAGTTATGATGTATATGGTGGAGATATACAAGGTGGTTTTGGCATATTAAGAAGTTGCAGTCACAGGGGAAAAGAGTATTACGAGAATCTCTGCATGAAAGCTGTAAATCAATCAATAGGTACGTGCTTACAATAAAACCAAAAATGTAATTTTCTGGAGTGTAGATCTCTCAAAGAGGTTAAACACTGATCGGTGGAATTGCTATTCCATACGATCTCACTAGTTATTTTGAAATTTCGTTGAGATCAAATTGCTTGATGCCTACAAATTTTGAAGACTAAATAGTAGTTCTTTCAAATAACACTATAGTCTAAATAGTATGGGATCTAAATTCCAAGCAGTATTGTGTGACATTAATTGATCTTGGCTGTCCGATCTCAAATCAACGGTGAAGATTATTTAGAGATGATTTGATGACAGTGTAATGTGAACCAACAATTTCAAACTGATGGCCGAGATCAATTAACGTGTATAACTGCGTGTTTGTTTTAAAGCAAGGAATCAAGATCCAAGAGTAAGATGCTATACAATAAGAGAATTTAACATCTTGGAAGATCCACCTCTGTATTTAATTGCCTCTCTCCAAAATTCAATGGCTTACTGGAGTGCTTATTTTTTTCATATAGAAAGAAATAACGGTTGCTTAACATCTTTCTAGATTTCCTGTATGTTGTACTTGTGCATTGTGTACCTAAATCTTAACAGGTTTTTCCACCAACCTTTTCATTGATAAATGCTTGTTTATGTTTTAGGTAGAGCAATTCGTCACATTAATGACTATGCAGCTATTTTATTAGTTGACACAAGGTATGCATCTGATTCCTCAAAAAGGAGCTTTACCCACCCAACCACCAAGCTCCCTAACTGGATAAAAGACCGCCTTGTTTCTTCTTCCAGAAACTACGGGGAAGTGCATAAGTTGCTGAGTCAGTTTTTCAAACTCAGGAAGACATGTTGCAAATAGTCACTCCATTAGATCTTGTAAAGCCGTGATTTCCATTATATTATTCATTTATAACTCTATCCTCATTTGGTTTAATACTTTTTACTTTAACATAAAGTACTTTTCACATAAAGGAAGAACAAGGAGAAATTGTACAGCAGGTCAGTTGAATTATGATCATGTTCATAGCCTCCCTAGATATTTACTAGCCGATTAATTTCCCATTCAATGATAAGATAATGGTTGTAAATAAAACATTTGACTGGAGACCTCATTTACCAAGGAATTATTACCATTTAGGCTAGCAGGTTGTAAATATAAGTATATAACATGTGATATTTCAGTGTTCAATATTAAATTTTAGATGAGATTAATTTGGTAGAAAAAGTTAACTAATGATATAAATAAGCCAAGGCTTACATGTCATTTTACACTTAGTCTAATGAATTACTTTTTAGTTCGAACATCCGAAGTATAGAACTAGCTTTCTTCGCTTCTTAATATAATATTAGTCTCTACAATTTATTTCACATGACATTTTTTTACCCATTAAATTAAAAAAAAGGTGTATATACATGGATAGAAATTTTTTATTTATTTATTTTTATCAAATTGATGTGGTCCAATGAGAAGCAATTTAGATTTTAAGTGCATGTTTGGTATCACGGTGGATATGTCAGAATCACAACAAGTCGCCGTGATTCTTATGTGTCAACCATGATACCGAATGTCAAACATGCACTAACTGTGTGGTCATGGCTTCGAGCCGAGCCGTGTGAAAATTCACTATTTAGAAGAGACAATGTATTATAGATTCTCAAAATAATTAGTCTTAGTTATTACACTGAGATACCCTAAGAAGCTTTTTTCCCTTTTGTTTAAAGATAACTTTTTAGAACTAAAAACTTAGGAAGAAGAGTGTGTTACGCCAACACTTTGTAATTTTTTTGTTTTTGTTTTTTTGGTTATTAGCATGAAGTCTGATTAAATAAACAATACAACTATACTATGGTTATCTTCTATTTTAGATAAACCTATACAAAGTGTTAGGGTAACACACTCTCCCTCCTATCCTATGTATATACACAAGTGTTATCCAACCTTGAAATAATTCATCAATATAAATGCACTGCACACAATTCATCTACAGAATCAGTTTGTCATATCATGGTCACCCTCATGTATAAGATATACTGTTCCGTTATGTCCTTATAATCCATGTTTGTGCTTTCAAAGTTATGTCAGTAGCCAAAGTTCAGTAGCTTTCCACTGGACACAATTTTTCAAGAAAGCAACAGATAATGCCAATATGTTGAAAGACTAGTCGCTATAACTTCATAATTTAGGAAAGAGGTGGGTGGGAGAGTCATTGAAACTATGGCAAGTGTCCAATAGGGTCATTCATTGCAGTAAATGGAATGCTCTCTTCTCATTGCCAACCTTACTATAGAATGTGGACCATACATCTCGTCTTTGCACAATAAATAAGTGCTCCTGACTATAGAATGTGTGCCATTAATTATTTTCAGTGATACATACTGAATTTTCTGTTAAAAAGAAGTGAGTTGAATCTGCTTTGTTGGTGCATTAATTTTGGATCAAAATCTACATGTGTTCTCATATTAGAAGGGTTTGAATTTGATGCAATAATTGTGTCATACAAATTAACGGTTGAGATCGTTTAAAATTGATTTTGTCTTACCAAAAAGTTACACCTACAAATTAACAGTTGACGACTATGTTAATAAGTGACATGTTCGTTGATAAGTGAACAGACGCTCGAATGTTGCGCAGCAGAGCGAGTGGATCTGAAAGCGTAACGAGTGAAGCATATCAAGAGCAAATTGTTGTAGTCTAGAAATTAGTCTGTTAATTCAATGCTTTTTGACAGCACTTTGTCAAAATCTAGAACTCTAAATATCAAAATCATCAAACTTATAAACTTTTCTTTAAATATCTTCATCAGAGTAACCACCACCATGACAGTGACCAAAATCTTGATCCCTTGTTTGATCTTATTTTTAATTATAAAACTTTGAAAATAAAAAAAACAAAATCACATCTTTATGATTAACAATAAAAACAAAAATCAAACATACCCTTTAATATTTATATTATCATACAGCCACGAGCTGAGAGAGGGAGTTTGATAGGGACAGAATGAAACACTTTGCTCTTGTGTATTTTATGATAGTAACAAACAAGTTATCATCATGTCCACATCTCTTAATTTTGGAATCTGAATTAGGACAAAATTGGAGATTATACAAGAGCTAAACCAGGTTAAAACTATGACAGCTCTAGAAGACAAAGCCACTTAGAGAGAGACACACTCTTTCACAATGGTGCATCTAAGAAAAACCATTCACAAGACCAAAAGTTTCTTTAACAAAAGGCTAAAAAAATTCAGGTCTTTTTTCTCTGGAGGGTACCAAAAACTTCCAAGATCTCTTTCCTTCAATTTCCTTTGTAATATGGACAATGCAAAAGCTTACTCAAGTGACCAATTCTACAATGAGTTCTATGATATCTTGCAATCTGATCTCAGCACAATGAAGATGTTTGGTAAAGGAAAAGAGCCTGCAATGGAAGATGCCGCAAGAAGTGGAAACTTCATGTGTTTTTCTAAACAAAGTCCACAAAGAAGCGCTGATGAAGGTAGCATACGATCACAACTGAGGAAAAAGGAGGATTTGAATTCACAAAACATGAATAAGGGAGCACATGTGTTAGCACAGAAGATGAAGAAATTGGATTTGATGGAATCAGGTGATCTTGAACATGTGCTAGACATAGAAGAAGCACTTCACTACTATTCTCGCCTTAAAAGTCCGGTTTATCTAGATATTGTGGACAGGTTTTTCATCGACATAAACTCAGACCTTACTCTTCCACAGCCCTCTGCCAGCTTCAAAAGCTCAAAGGAAAGACTTGGTCCAGTTCAGTTACATAAAAGATAAATAATTTAATCTCAATGCAAAGCATGTTCTAGTGTATAGGAAAAACCAATTCTACATCACTATTTTGTGCCTCTTATTTTCATTTCTTCTAGTTTTCTGTACTATTTACTTTATTTGGTTTAGTTCCTATTGTTTAAAATTTAAAGCTTTCTTATTTATTATTTTCTAATGTTTAGAGCTTTATGTTTTCTTACAATATATGAATCTTTAACTTTTTTGTTTGCCTATTTTCCCATTTTATAAACTTCTAGTATCTGTTTGGAAAAATAACTTAATTAAGCGCTTATAGCATAAGATCTTATCTTACAAGTGGGTTATATATAAAATATTTCTGTAACAAAAGATAAAATAAAGTCAAACTGTTTTCATATAAACTATAAGCTGTTTTGAATAAGCTGTCTTGGAGAGTTTATGCAACTAAGCTGAAAACAATTTATGGACATGTCATAAGTTGTTTCTATAAGCTCTCCCAAACAGGCCTTAACCTTTATTTCTTCTCTATCTGTAGAAAATCCAGCTTATGCCTATGTCTCACAAGTGTTTATGATAGTAGATAAGTATAAATAAGTCGATTAAAAAAGCCCTAATCGTTATTTATTTCTTAAAGATACTTGGATCATAACATAATGCATTTTCTTAGATTTTGTTCAGTTATTTGATAAGAGTGTTAGAAAACATGACACTATTTAAAAGTTTCTAGCCGATACAAATTTACAGTTATTATGCAGAATGTAATGCATAGAAAAATGTGAGACAGCTCTTAGCACCACTGTCATGCAACTTTTGAACAACTGTGCCGTATCTGTCCCATAGGCTTTGTCAAAACTCGGAGACCGTAGAGTTTCATCATCGCAAGGGAAAAATCTAGATGGAACAAAGTAGGATTAAATGCTTATTCTTGAGCCCAATATCTGGTTTTTCCGCTTTCCATAAGCTGCTGATCTGTATAGAGGATTCCTTTACCTTGTAATAGCCCACGGTAGTATAACATCCCGTAATTTGATAGAGATTTCTCGGAGTCCATTGAGATTCATGTTCCTCTTCAACTATTAAGAAGCATGCATCTCCTTGATGAAAGAGAGACACAAAACTTTGACAGAATAAGCGACAAAAACACCTTCAATTCTATCATCTGTCCTGGACAGACATGGGATCCGATTCCAAATGGCATATAATCTTGTAGAATCTTGCAGGCTCTAAGCACAGCATTTGCAAATCTTTCAGGATTGAACTCGTGTGCATCGGCCCCCCAAATATCAAGGTCATGCTGCAATATTGGGATTGGAATCTGAATATTCATTCCTTTTGGAACTTTGATACCTTTTAAGTTAATATCGTTATGGTGAGAAATACTGCTGGCGGATAAAGCCTCAAAGTCTCTTGAATCACCATGGTTAACTGAAAATGCAACAATTACTTGATGCATAAGAATATCTAAAATGACATGATGAATATGTCTTTGTCCCCTCTTAGACGTAGACAAGATGGAATTCAATATATGTTTATACATTGTTTCCAATAAAAATTCTTAAATGGATTTCCCTTTCCATGCCGACGTCTAAGGTCGATATTATCAATCTGAAGGACAATGGATTTGACATTTCATAGAAACATGTAGCTTTAGTGTAAAACGTACTGTTTTCATGCTTCTAAGTATATTCACATCTAGATCATTTCCACAGACATTAAGCACCATGACGCTGTAATTGAGGTAGTATCGTGTGTGTCCAGCAAAGAATATAGTTTTGCAGTTATCTATAATGAACCTGTCTTGTGTGACTGAATTTGGCAAGAGGCCATCACTCCCCTCACAATTCTTAGCACCCTCAAGTATCATTTGCAAGAGATTTTGCTCGCGACCTTCCTCTTGGCGTTGTTTTACGAGCTTTGATATATTTGAGTTAATCTCTTTCTCTAATCTCCATATCTGTCTATTGCTTTTGTTTGGCAAGTATCTAAAACAGATTATCATATCATTTTCACATTATTATCATAGCTAACTAGAACAAGAAAATAATAATATGTGAATATACGATAAAGATGAAAACAAAGTCTTCCAATGATCATGAATACCTAAAGCCAGGAATTCCAACATATACCTTGGAGAGGAGTTTTAGAAGATCTCTAAGCTTTGTGAATATTTCTTTTCCTTCGACATATAATTGCTCCATAAACAAACTCTAGCAATTGTGTAAGCCGACAAGCTTCACAAATCTTCTTCTAATTTTAATCTCTGGCAAACAATGGCGCCAGAATTACTATAACCTAACCATTTCACATTTTAACAGAATCTACTAAATTGTTTAACTACAGAACATTTCTACTACTTCACTTACAAAATAAACCAAAATAGATTATTTCCTAATACACCAGAATAAGAACAAAGATGAGTTCCTAATGTAAAATTTGTTATTGAAAAAAACAGATACTATCAAACTCAAATTTCAAAAATCATCAATTGGAGATTAAATTTTTTTCATTTTAATAAAAAATTCCCATCAAAGTGCTATGAGGGGCAGGGGGAGTTTAATAATAATAATTATTTTTAGATATTTAGTTTCAGTTTCTTAAAATTTAATCAAAACGTTGAGTAAAAAAAATCAATCAAAACCAAAATAGAAGTGAGGAGAAGGTGCATCAATACCTTGCCTATGAAGTTTTGCTCTTAGTGATCTTGGTCTCAAAACCAAAAGATGGATCAATGCAACCAAAACTGCTCCTAGAGCAACAACAACTTCAATAACTATGCTCATTCTCCAACACTAATTAACCTCTTCCACTGCCTATTGTTGCTTTGCTTTGTTCTTTCATTTTGTATCAGATTAGAACTAAACGTTCCAAATATCTAAAGTTTGTTTAATATAATAAATACTCCATTCTCCAACACTTAATTGCCTCTTCCACTCAATTATATAAACTTTTTTTTAGCTGAAGACATTTTCTTATCTGTTAACTACTTCATCCGTTTCATTTTTATTGTCGTTTTTGGGTTGCACAAAATTCTTAAGGAAATAATTAGTTGGATTAATTTTAATGGTAAAATTAATATCATTTACTAAAACATACTTATAGTAAATTAATATCCTACTACAGCGATCAATCATAAACATAGATTCAAACGATGAATAAGGGAGCACATGTGTTAGCACAGAAGATGAAGGAATCGGATATGATGGATTCAGGTGATCTTGAACATGTGCTAGACATAGAAGAAGCACTTCACTACTATTCTCGCCTTAAAAGTCTGGTTTATTTAGATATTGTGGACAGGTTTTTCATCGACATAAACTCAGACTTCACTCTTCCACAGCTCTCTGTCAGCTTCAAATGCTCAAAGGAAAGACTTGATCAACTTCAGTTACCATTTACTTTATTCGGTTTAGCTCCTACTGTTTAAAGCTTTCTTCTTCTTTTTTACAACTGTTTGAGCTTTATGTTTTCATACAATATATGTTGATCTCTAAGTTTCTTCTTTGCTTATTTCCCCATTTTATAAGCTCTTGTAGTATAAGCGCTTATTATTTAAGTGCTTTTATGTAAACTATTTCTATAACTTAAGATAAAATAAAATAAAATAAAATAAATTGTTTTCATATAAGCTGTTTACAACAAGCTACCTTGGAGAGCTTACAGAGTTAAGCTGAAAACAACTTATGAACATGTCATAAGTTATTACTCTAAGGTCTCACAAGTGCTTATGCTAGTAGATAAGTCCAAATAAGTCAATCCTAACACACCCTAATATTTTTTTTCCTTTCTCAAAGATACTATCTTTATATACTTTCTCAGATTTGATATGAGTCTTAGAAAATATGACACTATAAAGTTTCCAGCTGATACAAATTTACAGTGATTAAGCAGAATGTAATGCATACAAAAATGTGAGACAATTCTTATAGCATCACTCTCATTCAACTTTTGAACAACTGCGCCGAATCTGTCCCATAGGCTTTGTCAAAACTCGGAGATCGGAGAGTTTCATCATTGCATGGGCAAATTTTTGATGGAACAAAGTACGATTAGATGCGTATTCTTGAACCCAATATCTGGTATTTTCCCCTTTTATTAATTGCTGATCTGCATAGAGGATTCCTTTACCTTGTAATAGTCTGCGATAGTATAACATCCCGAAATTTGAGAGAGATTTCTCGGAGTTCATATTGATTTCTTGTTGTTTTTGGATTTTCAAACTGTTGTATTTATGTTTCCAAATTCTATTATCTACCGAAGTTGTTACTAGTTGAGTCGCAACCAGGTCGCTCTCTTTAAGACGTTTCGTAGCACTGTCCAAAATTGTGCAAGACATACTATCAACCACGCCGCCTCCAGGATAAAACAAACTCAGCTACAACTGTTCGATTAACTACTGCACTGTAGAAAACTGTTCGAGAATTACACCTTCAATATGGTACCAAGACCATTCTTTTAATACTGAAACCACTTTAGTATGGTATTGTTACCACTCTATTATGGTGCTGAGACCACTCAAATATGGGTGTTACCACCATTCTAATTATAACTTCTCCAACTATGATACTATAATCATTCATATATGGTTTTACACCATTCTAATGCCTAACTTCTTCAAGAATAGTAGAAGAATATATTTTAAGATCATTTATAATTTTGAAGGGACATTATACCGAAAAAGGGACTATGATCTTAAATCATTATTTATTTCGAAGGACATAAAAATATCGAAGGGACTATGAACTTAAGATCATTCTTAATTCCGAAGGGACATTAACCGAAAATGGACTATGATCTTAAGAACACTCTTAATTCCGAAGGGACAGAAAAAAGGAGATGAAGAGAAGAAAGACTCGTCAACACAAGTTAAGAAAGGGAGAAGAGAGAAATAGTTCCTAACAACTCAATGAAACTCTTTGGTGTGTTTTTTGAATTGAGTAGAGTCCTCTATTTATATAGAGATTATGTAACTGTTTTAGCAAAAATTACGACAACAGTTACTCTAACAGATAAGATCAAAAGGAAACTTATCCATTAATCAGTTCAACAACACTTGTGGATAATATCAAAATGAAACAAATCCACAAAACTGGAGGAACAAACTCATTGGATTTGAATGAAGGATATTCACGAATAAAAATAATAATTACTATTATTTTTATCATTATCAAGTATTTAATTAAATACCGCAATTTAAACACTATTAATGTGTGTGTTCTATTTTATGTGGGACCCCCACACTCTTTTTTTTTTTTCAATTCACAGAACATTAGATCAAAGTATAATTACTTGGTGTTTAATCTTCCAACATCACACTAATGTTCCAACAATCCTCCACTTAAATTTAAAAAATGGTTTCAATAATAATGTTAAAACGTTTCTATAAGGTTGCTAATAAACAAAGGTGTCGCCTACAACTTGAACCTTTGCATAACAGATAAAATTTCGATTTAACAAGAGTTGCTTACAACTTTGAACTCTATCTCAGACATAGAATCCGCACACAAACCTTTTCCTAAGGTGTATTCTAAAAGCCCGTGCGTTTTTGGCCCTGCACGTCTATCCTAGTTTTAACGAATGCTCTAAGTATTCTGCCCCGAATACCATAAAAATCGGCCTCAGTTCCACATCGTATATGTGAGTCTATCAAGAGTACTCTTGTAGCTATGTACTCCACTCAACATAGAGTATAGATCTCATTAAGAGTTTCTATTATCTCATCCTTCTATCGCTGCAGGATTCATGATTTCTTAATTTTCTCATAGCATGTTCTATCACTTGTGACTTGTTATTACCCATTGAACCTATTTCTTGGGATCTCCAGTCATGTAGGTCGGGTTACCATCACTTGTGACCTTTGGGCATTAGTCTCATCCTATTGGATGTGTTTAGACTTTCTTTCTAGTAATTCCTTTCGTCAAAGGATTGACTAATTCTTCATAAGTACGTGCACGATATACTTTAACCGTTCCTTTTAGAGCTCTCTAATTATTCTGTGTTCGTGCCTTAATTATTGTCTCTTACCATTGTGGTAACGATTCTCATTTTTGTAATAGCTGCAGACTATCACAATAAATTAACACTTCGGACAACGGTTTCACCAACTAAGGGTTCCCAGCTGACAAGCATCTTATCAACTTGTTTTTTCACTAGTTTTCTCTAGTGTTCTCATCCCAGATACATTCCATAGTGGACAGAGTCAACATCATTTGTTTTAACAAACAACTCCTCCAGTGATGCTCAATGTATAGCCACTGGTCGCCAAATACTCATCTGAAGGATGTTCTATTTTATATCTTGTATCATTTAAGTACAATTGGTTACTCCTAGTAATGTAATCCTAGAGTCATAGTCTTCTTAAGGCACCTCATGACTCTTTAAATAGTATGACATTGCTTCTCATCCGTCTACTAGTAAACTTGCACAAGAGTTTCACGACATCAACAATGTCGGATCTAATACATTCAATGGCTCACCTAAGGACTACCAATGATGCTCGCATATTTTGTTTGTCTAACTCCATCTCAAGTATTCTTAAACTTGGATCATAATATATGCATTCAAATAATTACATTCCTTAAGATCTTCTCAACTTTGTGAGATTCATCAAAAAAGTTCTCTTTTCTAATTAGTAATCTTGAAATCAAGAATTACTTCAACTTTATCTAGGTCTTTCTTATCAATGTTGTTGATAAACAATGATTTCACATAATTCATAACAAGAATCTTTAAACAAAATATGAGCAAGTCGTCTTCATAGAGACATATGATCGTACAAATATTATTTGTCACTTTCATTCACTTTATACTCATTCGATAGCATTAGAATGTCAAATTTTTCATGTTATTCCTTAAGAGTTTATTTTAGACCTCACAAAGAATTATCTAACTTACATACCTTGTTTTTTTGTCCATGAATCACAAAATTTCAGATTGTTCCATATAGATTTCTTCTTCTAGTTCACCATAAAAAAGGCAACTTTCACATCCATTTGGAGTACTATCGAGTTATGAACGGCGGCTAAAGGGACTAGTACTCTTATGGATATGATTCTAGTGACTGGTGAATGAGTATCGAAGAAGTCTATATTTTTCTCTGTCTAAAACCTTTGACTACAAGGAGAGCCTTATATTCATCAACCGTACCATCAAGTTTAGTTCTTTCCAAAATCTAAATACAACCAATTGTTTGCAACCATGATGCAAGTCAACTAAGATCATGTTTCGTTAGAATTTAGAGAATCCATTTCATCGTTTGTTGCTTCTTTTCAAAAGTTAGCATCCAATGAAGACAAAACTTCTTTAAGGCTTAATGGATCTTCTTCCAATGTATAAACCATAAGGTCCATACTCTTTAGCAATTCTTGCTTTCTTACCTCTTCGAGACTCTATAACATCTTACATGATGTTTTCATAACTATTTCTGATTCCTGGAATGTGATCAGATATAGTGCCCCCACTAGTTCTTAATTTAAAAAGAGAATTTATTTTGCCCCCACTAATGTCGTGCTCCCACTTACGCCTCATTGATGCCCCTACTGTTCTTTATTTAAAGGGGTAAATATTTACATAGAAATCGACATCTTATTTTAATTTTATGATCACTTTAACATTTAGGTTATAAAACCTATATGCTTCGTTATTTATAACATACCCAATGAATACACATTCATAGGCTCTACTAGTGAGTTCAACTCTCTTGGGGTCCAGAATCCAAATATAGTCCAGACAATCTCAAGTTCAAAAATAAGATAAGTTACGTTGTCTTTTCTTCAAAAAATTTCTTAATTAGAATTTTTGTTCTTAGACTTGGGTACTCTATCCAACATAAATTTCAATTTTTGTTGTAAAAATTGAACATATCAAGCATACCAGTTTTATTTTTTCAAAATCGCAGTCATCAATAAATATGATAAAATATCATTTTATCATTTCTAGTTTATGTGCCGTCAAGTTCACACATATCATAATTTATTACGTTTGGAGATTCAAGTTCTCTAAACACTTATTTATATGAACTTTTGGTTCATATATCATGACTGCAAAAAATTAAAATTGTCTAATCATATAACTTTAGAATTAAGTCAAAGTTACTCAAGTTTTAAAATTAAACGCTTGTTCACATGATAAATTTTGACAAGTCAAATATTAAATCACACAACTAAAAAAAATAGAAGATGAATTTAATTTTGAACATGTCATCAAAGCACAATCTTTTTTACAAGAGTGCATGGAATACAAGTCACTAGACATGTTCTTGTAGGATCAAAATCCTAAAATAATTGAATACTCAAGTTCATATATCTGTCTACAAAAAAATTGGTGCTCCAATAATAGTTATGATCAATAACTTAAACATATGTACTTGCTTTAATTTACCAAAAGTAAGTTGGTTAGCTCATGTGCCGTACTGAAGCAATATTTGGTAAGTAGGCACACGATGCTTCTAACATGGTAAACTCAACTATTTCAATTAGAACTGTGGTGTCCTTTTCATTTGTTATTGCGCTGTCCAAAAAATTTCCAGTACATGACAAATAATTTTGTCCTACCGAATCAACCGTTTGTTACGCTAAATATTTGTCTATGTCAATTGTCAAGGATCAGGTAGAAGATTAAGGATGATGCAACAACATTTTGTCGGTTCTATTCTCTTATAAGATAAAGTTTTTATTGTTACTACTTGGTAACAAACAAAACGATTTTTTTCTTTCTTGTTACAGAAAGTACATGACAGCTCGCTTTAAAACATTTTCTTATGTTTTGTAACAAACAACACTTGTTTGGTTTTGTAACAAAAAATTTGTTTTGTAACAAATTATATTTTTAATCAAATACTCTTTCAGTGTAAGTATTGATTTCGAAACCAAATTTCAAACGGATTCAGGTGTGTTGTTGCTTGAAACAACAATTACTGCATCGTTTCAGTCGAAACATGTATTCTTCATAGCTTGATTTATCCTTAATGTATTAGGGACAACTGAACCTCAATAAGTAACTTCTTCGGTAGATATAGCAGAATGAAACGTCTTAAAATTGTTGTTTTTGGATTTCCAAACTGTTGTATTTAGATTTCCAAATTCTATTATCTACCGAAGTTGTTACTAGGTTGAGTCGCGACTAGATCGCTCTCTTTAAGACGTTTCGTGACACTGTCCAAAATTGTGCAAGACAGACTATCAGCCACACCGCCTCCAGGATAAAACAAGCTCAGCTACAACTGTTCGATTAACTACTACACTGTAGAAAACCGTTCGAGAATTACACCTTCAATATAGTACCAAGACCATTCTTTTAATACTGAAACCACTTTAGTATGGTATTGTTACCACTCTATTATGGTGCTGAGACCACTCAAATATGGTGTTACCACCATTCTAATTATAACTTCTTCAACTATGATACTATGATCATTCATATATGGTTTTACACCATTCTAACGCCTAACTTCTTCAAGAATAGTAGAAGAATATATTTTAAGATCATTTATAATTTTGAAGAGGCATTATACCGAAAAAGGGACTATGATCTTAAATTATTATTTATTCCGAAGGACATAAAAATATCGAAGGGACTATGAACTTAAGACCATTCTTAATTCCGAAAGGACATTAACCGAAAAGGGACTATGATCTCGTCAACACAAGTCAAGAAAGGGAGAAGAGATAAAGAGTTATCGACAACTCAATGAAACTCTTTGGTGTGTTTTTTGAATTGAGTAAAGTCCTCTATTTATATAGAGATTATGTAACTGTTTTAGCAAAAATTACGACAACAATTACTCTAACGGATAAGATCAAAAGGAAACTTATTCATTAATCAGTTCAACAACACTTGTGGATAATATCAAAATGAAACAAATCCACAAAACTGGAGGAAACAAATTCATTAGATTTGAATGAAGGATATTCACGAATAAAATAAAAATAATAATTACTATTATTTTTATCATTATCAAGTATTTAATTAAATACCGCAATTTAAACACGGTTAATGTGTGTTCTATTTTATGTGGGACCGCCACACTCATTTTTTTATTTTTTTTTCAATTCACACAACATTAGATCAAAGTATAATTACTCGGTGTTTAATCTTCCAACATTTCTTGTTGCTCTTCAACTAAGGAAGAAGGCGAGTCACGTGATGTATATCCAAATGCTGAAGTGGACAATGCATCAGTTTTATTGCATCTTGATCTTAGTACATTCAGAAATTCAGTATCTAAAGAAGGGTCAGGTTCATTAGTTCCACTGAAGTTATAGAGACGGTTTTCGAAGAATTTACAAGTGGATTACACCAATGCTGTGGGCACCTGGAAGGTAAAAATGGACAGATTAAGTCATCAGGAATCATGTAGCAGCATAAGAAGATAGCTAAGTCATGTGCAAACAATGACACTAAAATGATCAGAGAAACAAAAAGTCAAGGCCATGAGGGCATTGATATCCAAAGCATGGACGGATGCGGGTAAAATAACATGGATCTCAACAAAAGAAAATTCCAACAAATATATCCAAACTATGTTCTGAATTCTCTTATTTAATTACAAAAAGTTTCATACATTAGAATGGTTGTGCCAGGGAATTATTGAGGTCCAAAATGCCTGGTGCTAAAAAGGAAGTTTCTCTAAAGTAAGCTAGTAAGGGCATGCCTACCCTTAAATTTGGATTAAGATCACAATATACATACTTATGAGCTCTCTAAAAAGGAACTTTGTCTAAGCTGAAATATGCGATTTCATTTCAGCAGCTCAAAGCAAGTTTTTAAATTGCAGTTATATCGTGATTCTTGAACACTTGAAAGAATCGCTGCTAAAAGCAGCCTCAATCGTAAACGTAGAAACATAAAAAACTTTGATATTATGATCCAGATCACAAACATTTGTTGGAAAATTTGGCTTTAGTAGAAGGAAATAAAAGAATAAGACAAAGCATTGTTTTAGTACAATAATACAAAGAAAAAAAAGGAAAGAATAATTAGAAATTAACCTAAGAGAGTGACCATTTCTCTTTCATCAAATCCCCTTGATTCGAAGGATGCAAGGGTTTGAGATAAATCAGCATAGGGTGAAGGAAGCTCATCTGTTGCTATGTCAGCATAATAGTTAGAACCATCCCTCCTTCCTGTATTCAAAGGATAGAATGGACCACCGGCCTATAAAATACACGATATTCAATTATGTTGCAAAGTCTATTAAAAATTAAACATAATATTTAATTTGTATGTATCTAATCACATTTCACCATTTAGATATTTGTGGAAATATTTTAGAAACAAATATAATAAAATGACATTATGCTATAACTTGATTGGATCTTGTTAGAACAAAAACCCTGGTTCAAATGGAGAACACAAGATATATATGATCACGGAGATTCGTCAATTATGTCTACGTCTCCGACTGACTGCAGAGCAGCCGCAATGACTTTCTATTAATCAAGCTTAGAGTTTACATCGTAAGATCAGTGTTTAAATACTATAGTTCAATTTACAAGATTGCCTTGAACCGTACCTACTTATTAGTAAACTACGAGTAATATCCAACAAATGCACGTGTAAAAAGGTTTTAATCTCTTGAACATATACAGAATGATGACGAAAAGGAAATATATAGGGAAATAAATGTTACCAGAACAACAGAATCTCTTGCAGCAAGTACAAGAATATCGGCACAAGAAACAACTCCAGGGCATGCTTCTTCAAGCTTGGATTTAATGGTCTCTATTACATCAAATCTTTTGAGGCTATAATTAGGAGGTGAATCTTTCTCTGAATCAATCAATGTATTCATCATTATCCAACAAAATAGAAGCATCACATCCCTGATGCAAACCCAATAAAAATCCATAGTTTAGTTTCAAAACATAAATGAGGTCTAATTGTGCTGACCCAACTATACCATAGAGACCAAACACTAAGAACCTATTTGGATTGATTTATTTGAGTTTATCTAATGAATAGGCAGTTTTGAGAGTATAAGAAAAACTTATGGAAACAGTTTATAATATGTCCATAAGTTGTTTTCAGCTTATTTCATTAAGTTCTCTAATATAGCTTATAGCATATATTGAAAATAATTTTATTGAAATAACGTTTACATAAACGAAATCGCTTAAACTAAATGTGCTTAATCAATGTTTATCCAAACATTACCTAAATCTAAAACAAAATCAACTTAAAAACATGACTTCAGTCAAACTGAGATATGAAAATAAAAGGATTGTTGAATCAAAATATTAAAAATTTAAACTTTTCATAAAATCACATTTGGGTTAAGTGTTTATAAAATGTTTAATCATCTTACTTTCATATACAATACCTGATTCTAATTAAAACTTTGTTAAAAACCAAAGAGATAAAATTTCATTTTATCATTTTTGCTCACTGAGGTATTGAGATTAAAAAAAATAATCTAATTTTAATCAAAACAACCACAAATTTGTCCAAGAAATTATTGAATAAAGATCAGAACAAAAAACTGGAATAAGATAATAGACCAAGAATCAGAAATGACCAAATAATAATAACATATATTAAAATACACAAGAAAACCCTATTTTTTTCTTCATTGTTATGAAATATTAATACACAAGAAAATGCATCATTATAAATAGAAAGAAAGAAAAATGGACCTGAATGAAGCAATCACGAAAAGCAAGACGAATAAGAGCAGGAACCAAAGAAGGATCAGTTTTGTAAAGCCGGTGAACCGTAGAACGAACCATGTGCTCAGCATGAGGACATGAATTACGGTAGAAATCATATTCAAGAAGAGAGTTAGAAGAAGAAGAAGAATCAGAAGAAGATGATTCTGAATCATGGTTGTTGATGGCAGATGAAGAAACCGGGAAACTTGGAAAAGAATGTATTGGAACAATGTTGATGGAGTTGAATGTGTTGGTGTTGGTGTTGTTATTCTTGTTGTGATTTTTGTGTTGAAATAAAAGACATAACACAAGAATCACAAGAATTAATTTTGGTAGTATCAATGGTGGTGCCATTTTTTTTCTCTCTCAAAATTGCAGTTGCCAGTGAAGATGGCGGGAAAAAAGTTTCTTGGAGTGAAAGAAAACTAACAGAACTGTCACATTGATTGTTCTAGGGTCAAATTTAGTTCTTTGTTGTGAATGAAAAAAAGACTAATTGATCATATTATGTTGTAATATATGGTAAAATCTACCTAAATCATAATAATTGCTAGAGTTTAACTGAGACACACTGACTAGTGACTGCTAAAGTAGTTTTACACACTGTCATCCAATTAAAATTTATCGTATCAACGTGGTGTAACACATGTGGTAGATAGTTTGGTATCTTGACGGTGTATTTGTACCTTCGCTTCCATAACCCTCCAAAATCTAACTCACAAACACACGCTAACAATTTGAAATAGAGTTCCATAGAAAACATTTGTTAGGAGATGTTAACCCCTTTAATGTGTTGAGGGGTCTAAAGGGTGCGGGGGGTAAACAATGGGACCAAATGTTGTAGGACCAAAAGAGAGGGAGACACCACATCTCTATCCAAAACTTTAATGCATTAGGCATACATGTCACTTCTTTTATATATTCAACATTTTACTTATTGATAGGCGATGTGAGACTTCACTACTTACACTTGAAACAAACATCATTTAATGAACACAATTCATTAATTCAATCCTTATTTTATTTCTTTTGGTTACAAATTGAATCCTTATTCTGACACTACTGCTAATTATCAAAGAAATGTGAGGAAAATATAAACCCATAAAATAGAAGAGTGCAAATTGTTGGGGCTATAACAATAAGCTCCAAGACTTAATAAATCAGTACCTCCACCTTAAAATTCTATATGTCTTCCCTTCATGTTGTTCATACACAAAATCAAGTTGGGGGATGATCCTATAAAGCATTCCATCTACATGTTTAGAATACCACAACCTCCATTTCTTCCAAAAAATACTAGGGATGATGAAAATTCCAAAACCAAAAATAAATCCCAACTCTAAGCTTAGAAAACTCCAATCAACTAGACTCTCATTATGAGAATAAGGTGTTTCAAATGCTGGTGGTGGCAACCACCGCGTTCCATCATCGCTACATTTGTTGAACAGTGGAGGTCCACATAACCCTTCATTTCCTTCAAAGGAATCTGCATCAAATGTTTGAATCTGAGTACCTAAGAGTGTGTTTGGATGAGGTAATTGAGAAATTTTAAGAAATTTAGAATTTTAGGCAATTCAATTCAATTACTTTCATTTCTCAATATTTTTGTTTGGAAGGAGTGATAAAAAAAAATTCATTGTCATCATTTTTGGGCAACTTTTATAAATTTGAATTTTTTTGGACCAAAATTGAAAATTGAAATTTGGGGTCAATTTGTAAATTTCAAAAATTTTGAGGGGTCATATTATAATTTTTATAAAATTTGAGGGGTCAATCTGCAATTTTTTTTAAAATTTATTGGGGTCAAATTGAAATTTTTGGAAAATTTGAGGACCAAAATGAAAATTTTGAAAAAAATATAACAATGAAGAAATTTGAAATTCTTAGCTTTTAGGTGTCATTTGAAATTCTCTAAATTTAACTTGAACAAAATGATTCATAAATTTCCATCATTTTGAAAATTCTTCAAATTATTATCCAAACAATGAAATTCACCTCAAAGTATTTAAATTCCCTCAAAACATTCCCCCATCCAAACACACTCTAAAAGAATTTGTCCCACCAGGTGATTGAATGAGAGATTCATATATTTAAGGAAATATAAACTTGAAAGCTCTTGTGGAATCTCTCCATTCAATGAGTTGTTTGACAAATCCATTGACTTAAGATTCTTCAAATTTCCCACATATGATGGTATATGACCTACAAATGCATTATGTGACAAATTTAGAGCATTCAATGCCTTGAATTGCATTAGCTCATCAGGTATTGGCCCCTCAAAATAGTTGTTTGACATATCCACAGAAGTGAACGCCATTTGAATTTTGATCAGCTTCATCTGTTGACCTTTGTTGACAATCATAACGGAGTCTTGGAAACGAGCAATACCTACTGAATTTGCATCGGCGAACCCTTGGTCAAGGATAGCAAGAGACATGTTTGCAACAAGTTTAAGCAATCTCACTGCAAGATATTTGTTCATATGTGGCACCAAATTCTTCAAACTCATATATTGGAAGTTATCACTAACTTCAATCTCACCGCAAGATATTTGTTCATATGTGGCACCAAATTCTTCAAACTCATATATTGGAAGTTATCACTAACTTCGAAAAACAAATTGCCAAATTCTGGCCCAAGCACATCTTCGTTGCGCATCATTGCCTTCCAACTACTTAATAGTGCTCTCGGTATTGTACCACTTAAGTTATTGTTGGCTATATCAACTATATGTAGCATATCCCAATTACCAGTGTTATTCGGCACTCTATATATCCGAGGAGCTTATTAGACCTTAAAATCATGATTCTTAGGGTTGATATATTGCTCAAAAAACATGGAAACTTGTCAGATAAAGCATTATTTCCAAGGTTTAGGACTCGTAGTTTCTTGCAATTGACCAAAGATTTTGGTATGGTATCATCCAAGATATTGTCATTAAGATCCAAATACCTTAGTGCACATGAATTTGGGGATATTGTATCAGGGATATGACCCCGAAGCTTGTTTCCACCGAAATTCAACATTCTAAGACTGTTATTAAGTGCTAAAAAACACTTTGGGATTGTCCCGTAAAAGTTGTTGTGGGATAGATCTAGCAAGCGAAGACTTGAAGAATTGCAAAATGATTCATGGATTTCTCCCTGAAAACTGTTGTTTGAAAGAAACAATTGACATATGAAAGGGAGATAGTTTCCAATATCTGGTGGTATGATAGAGCTAAACTTGTTTCTTGAGTAGTCCAAATAACTTGCATACTTTGGGATAAATGAATTAGGCCCTTGCAGTTGGTTAGAACTAAGATCAACTGTAAAAAGGTTAGAACTCAAGTTCCAAAAACTTTCTTCAAAATTAGTTGGTGAATTCTTGGAAGATTCAAGCTAATGAGAGATTCAAGTTGCCAAATCCAGTTAGGAATTGATCCTTCAATCTCATTGTTAGATAGGTCAAGAGATACTAATTTGGATTGGTTTCTCAAGAAATTAGGTAATCCCTTTAACTTGCAAGAAGCCAACAAAACTGTTCTCATCTCTGGAAAGGGTAACAAGTCATGATCATCTCTAAAGTTGACATCAATTGATAGATTGTTATGTGATAGACCTAGTATAGTTAGATTACTTAGCCTTCGAATGACGTCCAACTGTATTGTGCCATTAAGCTTGTTGGAAGAAAGTTGGATGACACGAAGTGTTCTAAGATTAAAGAGAGACAACGGAATACATCCTTGTAAGTTATTGCTTCCTAAATCGAGCATCTCTAATATCGGGGAAGATGCATTGTCAAATTCACCCAAGAGACCACCTAGTTGATTACTTGGAATCTTCAGTTCTCGCAAGTATGGGAGCTTAAGTAGAGACGAGGGCATGTTCCCATCAAAAGAATTGAACCCTAAATCAATGCTGACAAGATTGACAAGGCCCTCAAAATGGTTGGATGATAAATCCCCGCTTAAATGATTAAGAAAGAGAGATATAAATTTTAGGTTCTTTGACATATTGAAACAAGGGAGGGGGCCTGTGAAGTAATTGGATGACAGGTCTAGATAAACAAGTTGGGTGAGTTCTGACATTGATCTAGGAAGTGTTCCATTGAATTGACAGTAAGATAGATCAATGCTAGACAATAGTTTTAGATTGGAAATTGTATCTGGAAGTTGTCCTGAGAAATTTGTATGGTGGAGTCCAAGTAGTGAATACAATTAAGCGGTGGAAAATCTGGCAAAGAACCGTGAAGATATTTATTGTTTGATATGTCAAGGACCTTTAATGTGAGTATTTGGAAGATATCTTGTGGAAAAGAACCATTTAGGCCACAACTACTAAGTTGTAGCGTGGTTAAATCGGAGAAATTTGCAAAGAAATTTGGCACTGTGGTAGACAATTAATTGTGGCTCAATTTTAGATTAGAGAGTGATTGAAGCTTAGTTAGTGAAGAATCAATAGGTTCAGAGAAATTGCATGATGACATGCTCAAAACACGAAGACCCTCCAATAACGATAAAGGATGACCCCATTCTTATCCATTCGCTGATATTGCTACACTCTCTAGATACAATTCTGTGATATTTGTGAGGTTTTGCATAAACATTGCTATATTTGGCTTCTCAAGTTTTAGGCTGTGATGTGACGTAAACGAAGAAGACAAATCAAGAATAACCAACCTTTTGAGGTGAGATATTTCTTTTGGAACTTGCCCCTCAAAGCCGGCGTTAGACAAGTTCAAATACCTCAATTTCTTCAGCTTATGTAGCTCTTGAGGAATCTCATAATGAAAGTTATTGAAAGCCAAATTCAAACTTTGCAGATATTGAAGGCTGAAAAGAGCTTCTGAATAATTAAGTCCTTCTGAGATAGACTCCTGACTGAGATCAAGGGCTCTAACATGTCCCTCATTGCATGTCACCCCGCGCCATTGGCAACAATCATCGTCATTTTGGTTCCAATGAACTAGCTTTGAGGATTTTGTAGGGTTAAATATAAGGTTGTTTTTCGAATGAAGCAACAAGGAACGTTGATGGCTAAGACAGTAGCCATTCACCACAAAATTATTAGAACTGGAATTTATTATGCTTAATGGTATAAAGAAAAGCCAAAAGATTATGTGTGTTCTCCTAATGAATTATGTACGAGAGCCTGAATCATGTGTGTCAATAACATAAATTTTTCTCCTTTTATAGACTGCACACATGCTCAACTATTGATTAGATCATTTAAGACGCAATTAGGACCGTAACTGAAGCCAAACATTTCAAGGTCTTGGTCTCAATATATTTTTTGTTTAGGTTGTCTTCGAAATTTTTTGGATAATTTATCCAACATTCAATGAAAATTATTCACATGAATTAATTAAAATTAGGCGAGTTAGATCATATAGCTCAGAGATGTCATAATAAACCTCAAAGATCAAAGAGCTTTTATGTTCACAGCAATAATTGAACTTAAGCTCTTACAAGGTGTGAGTCAACTCTTTACTAATCAAACTAACATGTACGGGTTAAAATGTCTTTTTTTTTGTTACAAAAGAGTTAGGCAAGTTAAGTTTCGAAGACTCGCATAAAGTTTAGGGTAGACTTCAAAATTCCATTAATTATCTTTAAAAAAGGTCTTGATAAGGATTTTTTAGGACACTAATAAAAAATAGTAAAACAAATTACAAATTATATTTGTCATTTCTTTTGTCCCAAGCGACACCCATCATCTTGATAACGAATTTTTTTAAGGATTCTTAATTAAGAAAATGTTTATGAACTAATCACTTTCTATAAAACTTACTATTTGAATTGTTAAAGAGTATCATTAAAACATTTGTCGGTCGTTAGCATTTCTCTTTTTAAAATGACCCAACATAAAATATTACCCCAGAACGTTATGCTTCTTCATTTAGGGATAAAGCATTCATATCTTATTCCAACCAAGGCTAGATTTTCTCGATGTAATAAGTATATTTGAATTATTTTCTTGATTGTTAAATGGTTCAGATGAAAACACACCGTGTCAGTGTTGCTAGTTACAAAAGTTTGTCAATGGGTCAACATTGGAACCTTGTTCTTAAGAATGTATGTATTGTCGTACACGTCCTTATTACTACATACCTTAGACGAGTTAGTGGTGATTGGCTAGCCTATAATTCTTCATGGTGGGTTGGCAGTTTGTTGAAAACGTGAAATTAAATGGAAAAAAGTGAATGGGGATGAAAGATTAAATGAGAAAAACAAAGTAATAGGTAGTTAATTAAATTTGGAACTCTTAACTTGAAGAAGGAATGATGTGAAACCCCAGTCAAGTAGCATACTTTTCTCTAAACTGATTTTTGTCAAATTTAGAGATTTTTAATGGTCGTCGTATATTTTCAAGAGATGCGAAAACATTCCTGTTATAACATATCAACAAGTATCTTTAGGATATTGTTTAATAAATCAAAAGAAGTAACTTTTGTATGGATAATTTTATTCATCAAGGACTTTTGCATAGATGATAATGTAATTATTATATAGTTTTATTATACTCTGTTCAAATTGTGGAAAGAAAAAAAGAACTTACAACATTGGAAAGATAATGGGCATCAATCGGATCACTAAAAGGAATATCAACAAAACGTTAGTGGCAAATATATACTTTAATTATAGGGAATATAATTTCTCTCATAGTAGGCATTCCTCCTTCTAAACCTTGTGCTTTTTAAAAATAAAATAGAAATTAAATGACAAATATCTGTTAGTTTATAGCGAAGGATTGTACTCATGATTATTATTTTTTTATCATTTCCCGTACTACTCAAAATAGCAAAAAAAACATAAAAGTAAAGAACAACTAACAAAACAAATTGGAAAGTTTCTAACAAAAAAATAACAAATTGGAAAGTTAAAAAAAAAAAAAAAAGTTTAGGTCATTAGTTTAGGGTATTCACTGTGAGGACAGATTATTTTGCAATTTTTCTTTATTTTTTTAGGCAACAATTTTATTAATGGTATTACTAATAGGATAAATTACACTTTTGGGAGTTACATTGCTCTCTTAAGTCATGTTTAATTTCTAACAATATTTTCATTTTCAAGTTTTAAGTTGATAGTTAGAATAACATTTGATAATGAGTTTTTGTTTTTAATTGTGATAGAGAAAAGGTAGAAGCTAACTAGTAGGGATTATTTGTTTTTGTCTTGGTGAGGTTCTTCACATGGCTCATCAAAAGAAATTCAACATAATTTATCCTGGAGCTCATATTATATTTTTAAGAGTGTGTTTGGATCTTCTTTTAAAAAAAAAAGTGTGTTTGGGTAAAAGATTTTAATGAGGTAAGAAAGTAATTTTGTAGATAATTCAAATTTTCTTTGTAAATTCTATTGTTTGAATAGAATAATATCATGAAGTATTTTATCAAAAAGTTAAATTTAGGAAATTTCAAATACAGCTTAAACATAACGTGTTGAAATTCTTGTTACTCTATATAAATTTAGAAACCAAAATTGGTATGTGTAAACAACAAGAGGACGTAGATGTAATAATGTGTAAAATAAGTTCTCATCTCATCTCAAAAGAGTTAGTTCAAAGAATGATGGTACTCAAACATATATTTATACATTCAACAACTTGGGAAACTGAATAATGTAGGACTAATAATAAACTACAAACAACTTAAAAACTAACTTATACATCCACCCTTATGTCTAGCATAGGCTTGGGTCCAATTTCAACATTGCAATCCTTAACTCGGCTCTGATATCATGTTAAATAGGCTTGAATCTCATCCCAAAAACCAGAGGTGTCTCCAAAATCTTCACCTCAGCACCATGAGAATCAAACCTTTACACATCATGAACCATACCAACTCACACAAACCTTCTTTTTGTTCAATTTCGAATTTTCCAGAACCCACTCTCAAACATTCTAGAACCCTCTCTTCCTCAATATACTTATTTCCCATCATCAAGCAATTCCTTTCCATCACTTTTCACCTACACATTTCAACAAACACCTTCACTACACTCTTCACCTACGCATTTTCACAAACACCTTGATCGCAATGGCACAAGACACCACCGTCACAGTCTACAACACCACCGCAATCACCACCGATCCACTCCAAACCCCATACTCGTTCAAACTTTCCCTTACTCAAACCCTCCGCGGCGGCGCAATTCTCCACGTCACCAATCTCCACCAAGCCAAAATCGCCGAACAAGCCGGCGCCTGCGCCGTCACCGTCTCCGATCAACAACGCATGACCGATCCTTCCCTAATCAAATCCATCAAACGCTCCGTTTTAATCCCCGTCATCTCCCCTGTCAGAATCGGCCATTTCGTCGAAGCTCAAATCCTCGAAGCCTCCGGCGTTGATTACATCGACGAAAACGAATCTCTCACCATCGCCGATGATCAGAATCACATCAACAAACATAATTTCCGTACACCGTTCATAAGCTCCGCAACTAACCTCGGTGAAGCGCTTTGTAGAATCAGAGAAGGTGCAGCGATGATAAGGATTCAAGGAGATGTGAAAAATTCAGGTAACATTGCGAAAACTGTAATGCACGTAAGGTCTTTGATGAAAGAACTGAGAGTACTTAGCAATATGGATGATGATGAAGTTTTCGCGTTTGCGAAGAAAATTCAAGCGCCTTATGATATTGTAGCGCAGACGAAACAGATGGGTAGATTACCTGTTGTGCATTTTGCTGCCGGCGGGATTGTAACTCCCGCCGATGTGGCGTTGATGATGCAATTGGGGTGTCATGGTGTGTTTGTGAGATCAGAGGTTTTTGGTTATGAGGATTGTTTTAAACGTGTTAAGGGTATTGTTCAAGCTGTTAGGAATTATAATGATCCTCATGTTTTGGTTAATATTATGATGGGTGTTAATCTTGGTGGTGGTGATGATGACAGGGTTGAGAATGAATGAAAATGAGTCATTTGGTGTTGAAAATGTGAAGCTTTTTTGGTACATTGTTGTATTGTATTCTATTGTTACTCTTGTTATAGACTATAAACTATAGAATAAAAATAATAATAGCATTATATGATTTTGTATCAATGAGGGTTTTGTATGTAATTAAGCAAATGATTATGATATGTAATATGATATATGATTATGATTTTTCCCCTTCTAAATATTGATATTGTCTAGCAATTTAAATCTTGATTGGAACAATCATTGTGCAGACTTTACTTCCTTTTCGTTCAAACTCTATGTTGAGATAATTATAGTTAGTAGAGTTAGTTAAGGTAGTTATAGTTGGTTATAAATTAGTTACAAAGAACTATAGTTAGTTACATGAAGTTAGGGAAATTGAGGTCTATAAAAGGACCACCGATGTATTCATTCATGTAATCTTTTTCAATACAATTCATAATGAATTCTGAGGGTTTTCCCTATGTTTCTTCCTATCAATCATACTTCTCTTATGAAGCAAATCTCAATCTATTCGATCCTATTATTTCTGATATGGTATCAGAGCGATACCGTTACGCATCAATCTACAGTGATCATGAAGATGAAGATTTTGCTTACGAAGATGAAGACAAAGAATTTGTTTCTGACTGCGATGATGAAGTTCTTAACGAAGATGAAGATTGCTCCTCTAAATCTCTACATCAAGCATCACCATTCAAAGATATGGAGGATAGTTGTGTTTCACAGATTGTGAAGAATACAACTTATCTCTTCCTTGGATTCTCAAAGCAGCAAGATTTAATTCTTGAATCTGGAATCATGGAGTGCAAGCATTGGTTCGATTTTTCTCAACTTTTTTCCGGTGTCACTGTGAACAGTTCGATCAAGATTGACAAAATCATTGATTCAAGAACCATTGAGTTCTTGTTTCCCACTTCAAGTATGATTCAGTTTTCATGTTTCAAGTTTGAGAAGTTGGCTTCGGCAACAACGACAACATTGTCGGAACGCGTCAAATTCTTCTATAATCTCGATGGTGTCCACGTCAAAGTATTTGATCCTGGTGGCAATTTTTGCGATTCATCGCCCTCACCTCTGTCAAGTTCAGTTTGCATTTCATCTGTTTCTGTTAGTATTTTTCGTGTTTGATTCCAACGGCAATCGATTGTGTTTGATGTTGGGTTTGTTTCGAGATGGAGGCTCTGCATTTGTATTTGATCCTGGCGGAACAAATTCATTCCAATCTTCTCTGTTTCTGTCGATCGTGTTTGCAGCGGTTTTTCATCTCTTTTTCCCTGCGATGATACTACCTCTGAGCTATCATTCTTTCAAATCATCACATTTCGTCTTTGATCCTGGAGGCATATGCGTTTCATCTTCATACATCGTAACACCAGAATCAATGAAAGTGAATGGATTGATTACCACTCAGAATCATACGAGAATCCACAGGAAAAGTGCGTTTTTGGGAAAGCTATTCTAGATGTGTTTGGGAAATCTATTGTGTTGTGTGTTTCTGGATGTGTTTGTGTTTAGAATCTCCTTTTCAGAATTACTTTTGCAATATCGTGTTTCAGAATCGTTCATGTCGAATCGTGTTGCAGAAACACTTTGTATAGCCACGTTTCTAGATAGCGCATTGCAGAAGCGCGTTTGGAAAAGCACTTTCCGATAAACGTGTTTGTAGATTGTTGTATGCAAAAGCGCATTTTGAATAAGTTAATTTGGTTCAGACGAATTTTATCTTGTTCACATAATCACGTTTCAAATTCACTTTGCAAAAGAGCGTTATGAAGAAATTCGTTCCATTCAGATTTTGGAAAAGTTGTTCTTGGTTCAAAAGTGCGTTTGCATCAAGTTGGAAGAATGATATACATAAGCTGGTTCATATGCGGTTTTGCACAAGTTTGTTTCAGGAAGGTACGGGTTTCTGTGTAAGCTGGTTCACATGAGGTTTAGATGCGGTGTTGCATGAGCTGGTTTAGATGCTCAAGTGCAGAACCTGGATTTTGCATTGGGCATTGGGTTACTCCTCTTTCATTTAGCTCTTTCTGTTTGTGTTTACTAAGTGTATCCCCTTGGTTTTAGTTACAATATTGTTCACTTTGGGATTTGTATTTCAAACTCAAGTAAGAATTCTCTTACCTTGAGTTTGAGGGGGGATGTTGAGATAACTATAGTTAGTAGAGTTAGTTAAGGTAGTTATAGTTGGTTAAAAATTAGTCACAAAGAACTATAGTTAGTTACATGAAGTTAGGGAAACTGAGGTCTATAAAAGGACCAACCATGTACTCATTCATGTAATCTTTTTCAATACAATTCATAATGAATTCTAAGGATTTTCTCTATGTTTCTTCCTATCAATCATACTTCTCTTATGAAGCAAATCTCAATCTATTCAATCCTATTATTTCTGATACTCTAGATTACCATAAGCCTTTTCTCTTGGGAACCGGAGGTTAAAGTTAAACCCAAAAAAATCTGCAAAATGTCTAGCTTTCTTATTTACCTTGCTTTATGTCACTTTGTTATGTTATTCTACAATAATAACATCACTTGAATTTGTATCACTGAGGAATTTGTATGTAATCAAGTGTATTGTATATAATGATCTTTTTTATGGAGTGATGCTTATTGACAATCATTGACATTGACTACATTTGGATAGTTCTTTCATTTAGCAACCGTATTATGAGTATGATGACTCCACCATTGCCGAGTCATGACTAATCTCTTTCAAGAAATTTGTTGAGCAATGAGCACACAAGGTTGATTTTCTCCTTAGGCAAGAGTTTGAGGTTGAATTTGTGACTACATACTTATTACTTAAGATGTCTTAGTCTCTTACTACTCAGACCACTGACATGTTGTCCATGTCGTGCATCTGGGTTTCTCTGATTGGCAAGTTAAAATAAAATGGTTGCTTGTTGTGAGTTTTGTTAAATTTAAGTAGTGATTATCAATTCTTGTTCTATCGACTCCTTTTCTTACATATAGGCTTCAGACTCAATGCAAAGAAGGAGGACCAAAATTTGTCATTGTTAACGAGTATCAAAATATGATGTTTGGCGGACACATAACAAAGGTCATTTTAGAGGTCTCTAAACCGCAAAACATGGATTCCTCCAAAGGCAACACACAATCCACTTCAGTTTAAAGCAATTTTGAGGAGTTTAAAATGTAAAATACATAGGCATCCTCAAAATTGATTTCAACCTCAACATTGATTTCATCTGAAGCAGGTAGCTTGATGGTTTGATATAACAACTGAATTTTGATCGTTTTGAGTGCACCTATGTCCTAAACTGTTCCTGTATTTGAATGTTTTCAATGTTAAATTGGACTTTTCTGAATATTGGTCTTGTCTTGGATTTGGCTGCTATGAATTGTTGAGTTGGTCTTTTTGTGTGTGAAATAAAGAATAAAAAGGTTCCTTTATGTAAGTTTTGTTTAATTGAACTTGATGATTGACAATTGTTGTTCTATTGACCCTTTCCTATACATAAGTTTCACAGTAAACTAATAGAAGATGGAGGACAAATGTTTGGCAATTGTATTTGTATGAATATAAAATGTTTTATAATGAATATAACAGCTGAATTTTGATTGTTGTGAGTGAACCTGCCATTCTAAATTGTTTCCTGCATTTGAACGTTTTCATTGTTAAACAGAAACCTCAGTGTAAACTCATAAGCAGCAAATACAGCACCATTCACAACAAATGCTCTGGCAACCGCAGTTCCTAAACCGCGCCACAGCACAGGGTATCCTTCTTCTCTAACACTTTTCGTGATGCAATCATAGACGCCTTTGTATTTTATAGCAGAAGGCGTTTGAGCTTGTAGTCTCGTCTTCACAACATCAAAAGGGTAGCAACAAACCCAACTCGCTACCCCTGCTAATCCTCCAGACACCAACATAGTATTCAAACTTTCTTGACCACTTTTTCTACAACCTGGATGCAATAGTTCCCTCATGTATTCGTATGTCCAGAAGTAAAAACCATGAGAAGGTACATCCCTCATTATAGTGATGCCAAGTCCTCGATATATGCCGCGCAAACCCTCTTTTCTCCATATGTTTTTAGCTACTTTTACAGGAGTTGTTCCAGATTCTTTTGACTGGTTTGTGTTTTGCAGCTGAAGTCGAATTTTGATCAACTCCACTGGTGAAAGCAATAAACTTTGAAGACCTCCTGTGCCCATTCCACCTAATGCAACACTCTTGTAGGATGGAGGATCTTTAGCAGAATCAGATGGGTCAAATGCCCTTGAGAGAACTGCATATGTTTGAAAAACCACAGCATTCTGCCACCGAAAAACGAAAAAATGAACTTTAGTTTCACTTTAACATCTCATATGAAGGAATAATATGGAGGAAGTAAGAACAAAATAAACAATGATAGAGTCAAAAAATGAAATATAATTGATCTATGTGGTTGAATATTCAAAAAATTTGACAATTTTGGTGGTTATATCTTTACACAACAGAACATTGACATCAAATGATTCAAAGACCATCTTTGAAGTTGCAATAGCCATTGAATGCCATATTGATATGACTATACATGACCCAGTGGCACCCACAAACTTCATATGTAGATAACTGGATAATATGTCAATTTTGTACCTTATTATGCAGTTATGTGTGTTCCTCCCCAACATACCCAGAATATACAAAAGCACTGTTCATGTCATTGTCTTGGTAGGTGGGTGAACAAAAAACGTTTTGATGCATCTAATTGATTTGACATCCTAGGAAATTATAAATATTCTTTGCTGGCTAGACACAATTTTAATGTCATAATCACAAGTGATCAACATTTATGAATTTTTTGAATGACCTCATCCTTAGACATTGAATCACATGACATAGTCCCATGAACAGTTGTATAGTTTTTTTTCTTAATTTTTTTGGTGAAAAGAGTTTTTTTTTGGGGGGATTCAGATCCACCTCACCTGGCTCATGTGAAAATATTTAATATTGCTTGAGTTGGAAAAAGGTGTCAACAAGTCACTGATCCTAATCTTAATCTAATCCTAATCCTTTATCTAAACAATTCAAAAGGCAAAGCTAATATGAGTTTACACAAATATAAAATTAATAAAAGGAATTAAGCATTCTTATCAATGAGTATATTCCAATTAAAAAAGTACCAATTAAGAATAATTTATTCCCCACAATCACAACCGATTCCTATCATATCAGCCATACTTTTTTCCTCTTCTCATTTTTCTCTTCCAAATTGCATCCATTAGAGATTCAAAGAACATTAAGAATCATTTCCAAACCAAATTCATGAAAGAGATGGCAAAGGATGTTTTGTGACATAATCCACACATGCAACATCATAGTAGATAAGATACTTAATAAAAACCATATCTAAAAGATTAATAATATTATCTGATTCACATGAATCCAACTGCAAATTTGTGATGATGATGCATCTAAACTCAAGAGACAACAAGAAAGAGTAAAATGACATAAACCCAATTGATTATCTGTGCCAGATCGAAGGATCCTATCAACGTCCATAAACGATAAATCATAGCATCGATCAAGTGCTACGAGCGCTATCATATAGTTTTATATCGTCTAACACAAACAAAACAAAAAAAGAGAACAAGAATTTACCTGGAAAGTAACTGATGCCAATGGTGCACCCATGCCACGGTACAAAGAACAAAATCCTTCTTTAGACAACATTTGTCTAAGGATGTTAAAAGCAGAACCATTTTGGCCACTTTGTTGTCTGATTCTAAGAGTATCCAAAGGATAACCAGAAATTATACCAGCAGTGCCTCCAAATCCACCAGCCACAAATTCTCTACCTGAACTACTTGCAAGAAACTCTGGCCAGAAATCCATTCTCTCATTCCTCAAAACAAATCACCCTTTTGATTTTGTGATTTCCAAACAATGTTATCACTAATAATTATATCTACAAAAGTTGCATAAAAATAATATTGTACCTTTATGGAGATTTCAATAATGGCACTTTACAAATCTTCCAAATAGAATATATAAAAAATGATTTTCCTTTAGTTAGAAAAAAATGAAACTATTTCCTTAATTTGACAAGCCCAAAACAGAAGACAATTCCTTTACGTTTCTATATACACGAATTCTTGATGTCAAAATAAGATTTTTTTTTCTATCTAATGATTTGGAGTGAAAAAGGAAAGGAAGAAAAAAGTTTGAATCCCAATCTCAGCTTTTGGTTATATAAAGGCAAAAACAAGAGGCACCGGTGGCTATTTTGTTTGCTATATTTGATGTGTTAAGGAGAAGGGGATTACATGTTGGAAGAGAAAAAACGTATTTACATGCAATGGACAATCTTGGTCGTTAATAACCATCATTGATTTACATAGTCAATGTTTACCAATGTTTTGCATATAAATGCAGTCAATGATAAATTTCATATACTAGGAAAATGAGTTGAGATCTCTTCCATTTCTAAAAATAAATAAAGATTGTCATTATGAAAAGAGATAGACACAAAAATAGATGGTTGGTCCAACTATAGGTGGTTCACTCCCGTAAGTGTAACTCAGTTGGTAGCTACCACGGATAATTTGTGTAGGGGTTGGTGTTCGAACCCCAAATTCTTCACTTCTCCGCTTGACAAAAAAATGTTCAAATTCAAATCTCGGCCACCACAAAAAAATAAAACTCTTTAAAAATTATAAATGACAAGTTGTTATAAAAATAAAAATGCATGTACTCAAAAATTTCAAGTTGAAATATTTAACTTAAAAAAAAAATAATAATTTAAAATGCTCAAAAAGTACGTCAAGACCTTATAAACAATATTCACTTGATTTACCTCTCTTTCTAGTTTCTTTTTCCCTTTCTCTCTATTGTTTGTGAACAATAGAAAAAGAAGAAAATGTTTTACTAAAATTATCACAAAATAGTGCTACAAATATACTGATCTTTTATCAACCTTGGACACATGGTTGATTGAGATTGGACGGTCCATATTAAATAAAAATTGAATAAAGATGGAGGTAATGCAGATAATATGTTCCCAAAGGAAAGGACAATGAATAACCAATCAATTAAATCACGTTACCAATACATGGTGAACATGTGGAATGGGCTCTCAATCATGGTTGTCCCAATGGAGTTTGGTTCCAGCCTAGTGTTCACCAATGTTTTGAAATTGCTGTGTTGCATCCAATGAAAATTGGTTTAACCGTTTCATTTTCCCACGTAAACAAGAGACGTGTAACAGTGAGGGTGGGAACTCAGTGCGGTTTGTGATGTAATAATTATTAAAAGAAAATGAAAAAAAGAAAGTTTGAGGATTGGAGGAGCATGAGTGTTTTGCAGAAAGTTTTGTTTGTTTCTGTCATGTTGGTAGATTTTTTTACTTTTTTAAGGAAAAAGGTTGAAAGTTACAGGTTTGTTGGACAGTGTGACATCATCACCATCCATGCCAACAACAACTACAACTGCAAACTAGTGCAATTAGGACTTGGATACCATTAAGAGGGTATAGTTGTCAGATCTGGATATACTAAGATTCAATGAATTTACAATAGGTGCACCGGAATAATGACACTAGAGGATATTTTTTTCTTATTATTAAAAAAATGATTGATTGTGTTGATTTCAATGGTAAAATTAACATCATTTATTAAAATACTCTTATTAATGGAGTAATTAAGTTGGATGAAATTTAATAAATAAGGGTAAAATAATGGAAAAAATAATAAATGTTGCATTGGTATTATAAAGAAACAATTATTTTGAGAAAAAGTAAAAAAATGCTAAAGAGACTATTATTGTGAGACGGAGAGAGTAGTTTAAGGAAAACCGAGAATAAAATGATTTATGTTTGAATAAATTCAATTGTAAATTTATTTTTTATTTTTTGAAAGAAATATGTTTATAGTATTTCATTAATAATAACGTCGTTAATACAAAGAGAGATATTAAAATAAATGGTAGGACTAGCTCATAATGTGAATTCTTCTATTAAAGCATGAGCTACCTCATTTGTTTGTCATCGGTTGAACTCAATCCAAGAGTTTGTAAACTAGGGATGAAACCCTGAAATGGTATGACCAAATTCAGAGACATCAGACTTGTGAGAATGAAAAACATCATGATTGTTTTGGAATCCACCACAAAGTCGACATTATCGATCCACGTGTCGCTTAACCATTCTAAAGTATAAAAACCCAAAACTTCACCTACAAAGACATGACATAAAGGAGGAAAAACTCATAGTTTTGGCCAGAATAAAAGCCACGTTATCATCTCGCACGCACATACCAATATATGTACAATTTTAAGATTGTGAAAAAGAAGCATCAATGTTGCATTTAAGTCTACCGCTGCGACCGTTGCCACCGAACATCAGAAGTTGCACCTGAAGAGGAGCTTGATAGCAAATAACTTCTTATGAGCAAAGTCAGAGGAACTTGCTAATGGTTGCTCGCACTTTGAGGGATATTAACAGACTGGTAATCTTCTAATAGCTGACTGATGAGTAAAACCGCAAGTGCACGGTTCTACCGAAGTAGTAAAAAGAGAGTAACGTTCCAACATGGAGTTGTTCAATTTAATTAATTTTTAGAAGATGATTAGAAGAAAGTTTTGAGTTATAAAGTTTAGATTTTTAATTAAAAGAAAATAATAAAAATAAAAGCGCCTTGGGATTATTGGTTCATCTTAATGACAAGTTCTTCACAAACAAACCCTAAACTGATAATTTTATATTGGACCCGCTTTCTAAAGACAAGTTTCTCTTAAGCGTATCAAAGCTTCTCTCAAAATCATTGAATGTGTTCCTCTAGCAACCACGCCTATTCTCTGGTTGATTGCTGTTAGAATCTTTGAAGAACGAAACTTTATGTGTCTCAAGGTTTGCTAGACTATTCTCATGTTTCGCAATCCTTGTCTGATTTTACTTGTTCCAATATCAAAGCTCCACGTTAACTTTATGAATTGATATTTGTGATGATGAATTAACAAATACTAACCCTTCGCTTTCGCTTTATGAGTTTGGTATTTGTTCAATCATTATAAAAACGGTGAAATTAGATTAGAAGGTAGATTTATATAAAATTAGGGTTTATGGTTTGGTTTGATTAGGATTATGTCATTAAGACTTATCCAACAATCCCAAGACAAGAAGAGTCTACTCACTCACGTTCATTGTAGACATAGAAAAGAAGAAGAAGAAGAACGTAAAAGTAAATTATAATAAAATAAAGGTGAACTTTTATTCCCAGAACAAAAGATGAATTGTACAAACTAGATGGCTGCTCTATTTATAGTCTAACAATGACTTGAGCCCCAAGAATAAATCACTAAAGTGTTGCACAAGAAATCATGGGCTCTAGGTCAGAAATACTAAAATATGCAGATTTGTCGAAGAAACAAAAGCAGCAAAAGGGTAAAATGGGGCGCACCACTTTCATATTATTGTACAAGATCTTCAAATTCTTTGCACAAGATATTTTGGTATGAGATCTTCATATTTTGTCAAGAATCTTTGCACCATATATTTTTGTATGAGATCTTCATATTTTTGGCACGAATCAGCTCCAATTATCCTTTCTTTTGCTCCAAGACTCCATCTTTCAAATATTTGTTCCTAAAATAAAATAATTTTCAATTGAAGTAAAATAGTTCTAAAAAGGAACGAATATTAAATAAAACGAAATCAAATATAAATAAAACAGATTCAAATATTATATTAAAAACACTAATTATTGACTCATCATTGACGCGCTTTATCGACAACGTTGGCACATAGTTCATTATCATTCTTCCAAAGTTTAAGGTTCTGATGCTTCCATATACTCCAAAATATGGCTGCCATGTGTTGAGCATGTTTCTGAGATAAATTTTGCAACAAGGAAAAGATTGCATCTATAGCCAAGTTTGTGACAAGGAAATTAAAGCATGATTTACCTGATTCCAAAGACCAGCCATTTCCCACACTTGTACCATAAAAGAATATTAAAAAACAATATGGGCAAGGTCTTCATGATTAGAGTTACAACTGATGCAGCCAAACCCCTTTGCCCTGGAGACAAACTCGAGTAGACAACAACCCTTACACATATGTCAAACAAGATTCTTCACCATTGAGGGAACTTTCAAACGCCAAATACTCGACCAGAAACCCAGACCCTGCAAGTGAGATGGGTCAACTAAATTATCAACACACAACATGCACGCACTTCTGACAGAGTACATGTTGTTTTTCGTTGCTTTCCAAATCAACTGATCATTATGAACCTTATTATTCAACGATGTAGTAAGAATAGTAGATACTATGTCCACACTAAACAACTGCCTCACCAGAACAACATTCCAACTTTTGAAATTATTAACCATCAAACTATCCACAATAAAATCACGAACAAAATGCTCACTTGTGATATTGCCATCAATGAATTCACCATTCAACAACCAAGGTCCATCAATAATAAGAATAGAGTTACCTGGAGCAATACACCATCGTGATCCACCACGAACAATCAATTGTGCACGAAGAGTACTACAAGATGCATAGCTAGGGTTTTGGCTCAAGTTGGTCGTAAGATAGGTTTTATTAGGAACGTACATGGCTTTAAATATGCAGGAAACAAGAAACTACGGCTCTATTTGAAATTTCCATTCTTGCTTGTCGATCATTGTCAAATCAAAAGTTGGGAGGTCCTTGAAACCCATACCACCACAGTTTTTATGCATTAACAATTTTTTCCATGACATCCAATTGATGCCTCAACTGTTTGTACCACCATGACCCACCAAAAGGAGTTCTATATTCTTTCTATAGTCGTGATGAGGGTTGTCAGTAACTGAACAATGTTCATGATATAAGACGGAAAAGAGTGAAAGACCGATTTAATCATTACTTCCATGCATGCTTTGGAAAGACACTTGTTACTCCAATAATTTTTTTTTTTTTGCCAAACTCAATCCTTGATATAAGAGAAAGTAATGTTTCTATCCCTTCCTATCATTAAAGGTATCCTCAAATATTTTTCGATGCCAAGAATTGTCAACTTCATGGAATCCAAAACATTTTGGGTACAATAAATCTATGATTTGGGTAAGCTAATAGCTTGTCATGAAACTACCTCATAAGTAGTGAGGATGTCTTTAATTATTTTAACTGGTCTCACCTCAATTTTGAATAATAAGAAACAACCGTCATTAAAAAGATGGGACTCTGGAGGTGCGCCTCTACAAACACAAATGTCATTAATAAGACCTCGATCTTCAACATTTCAAATAAGAGAGGATCTGCAAAATTACAAACAAATACGGGGAGAAAGGTCACTTCATCACATGGTCAGGGGCGGAGCCACCGCCAGCTAGCCTGGGCTCAGCTTCTACTTAAAAGTGTACGACACGGTGGTTTTGTCAAAATCGGAAAAAAGGGTCGACGAAGAAGTTGTTCCTTTCATGAAAATAATTAGACCAATGGAAATCTCTCGTTGAGAGGATAAAGAAAATGGTGCTACTTTTTTATTTTGGTAAATGTGGTGGCCGGAACAAAGCCGAAGATGGATGGCCGTGGTGATGAATTCAAACAAAAAAGAAAAGGAAAGGAAAGCGAGGAAGAAAAAGGAAAGAAAAATGGCTAGCTTTCTCTAAAAAAAAATGTCCTCTAGTTATGAAAATGCCAGTCGTCTTAATACTAATTACAAAACTGCCACTAATAGGGAATTGACCACTATATCCTTCTTTTTCATTTGGAATGAATAGTATATATTCTTCCTATTAGTCTTGGTTAAACCATCCCTAACTATGATTAATTGTCTTCTCATCTCATCATTAATTATAATTTGGGTTGTTACAATATGTACCTCCTAATTCTAGTTAGCACGCTATTGACAGGTTATATTTCATCTCTCTTATTTTAAATTGTACTTTTGTAAAAAAATGACCAACCACTTTTATTTTGATTTAGGACTATTTATACATATTATGTCACATATAATCTTGCGATAATTTTTTTACCCAGACTCTATAAAATTTCTGACTCCGCCACTACACATGGTTGATACAAATCATCATATGATTGGGTGGTGGGTGTTTTTTTTTGTTGGGAATGGTTGGTGACCTCTTGGTGGAAAAATCGTATAGCATTTGTTAGAGAAAAAAAAAAGAATAGATAATAAATGAAGTACAATGATATTAAAAAGTTAGACATTCAGTTTTTCTAATAAAATAGTAGAAAATTACTTTACTTTAAGGAAAATTAAGAAGATGTGAGAAGCTTCAATGTTTATTCAAGCTTTTTGTCTCTGAGATATATGTGAATAAATCGGAACTCGCGTCTATCAAAATAGAATGTTTCGAGTGACTAACACATTGAAAAACCTCAAGGACTGCTGAAACAGAACCTAGACCACTGTATATACCGTGTTCGACATTAGAAAGTGGAAGATTTTGTATAGACATGAGTTTAAGTGAAGCTTGCATGGATAAACATATTTGCTTAATAAGCTCTATTCTTGGACAAAGTAATTGGATAGTTGTGACATTAAAACCAGCAGGGACTGTTTATATTCCTACATACATGAAACACAGCTAGAGATTTTAACTATATCAGCTCTATTTTTAACTAGTACCAAATACCTTTTAAAAATATAAGATGTGAAGAAAATGTAACTATCACACAAACATATGTTTCCACGAACAAAATTATGCTGTTGGATATGAGAATTTTGAAGAATTGTGAAGATGTGAAGAATTTTGATTGGTTTTGGTGAAGGAAACAATATCATCATAGTAAATATATTGAGAGTCGTAAAACGGATCCAAACCATAGTTTTCTCTATTTTGGCAGTAAGTGATGTAAATTCTTGTGACCACTCATGAGCAAAAAGATAATGATAAAACATCATCCAATGGCCTTCTTCATGACTTTCTCGCTATCAGTTGCATGATCAAACTTGACCATATAATAACCATTACCATTGTCCATGATTTGGAAACTTGCATAAAGTTTCCATAATTTTTGTAGCTTGTCTCTTATAGTATTATATCCAACTGATTTATGTAAACATTTCACAGCATTCTTCCAAGTCTCACGCAAACCGTGCCAAATTGAGTTATCAAAGGCAAGGGTTATGTTGTGAATTTGTTGCAAAAATTACATCAATAAAATTTGATGTGTGGAGTAAATAATCCAAGCAATTAAATCAAGTCAATAATAAACAGCAAGAAAGGAGAGAAGAAGAAGAACACAAAAGAATTTGTTTATCCAATTCGGTCCAATATTGACCTACTCTGGAGGAGAGGGCAACTCTCCGTTCCACTATAATGATGAGTTTCTTTACAAAGAGATATAGAAGGGTTACAATAATTAGTCTTCAAACCTAATTCTATCCAAAGTCCCGAATCTCTTTCTGTGACCAAGAGACTCTATCCTAATAGTGTTTTGTTTAAGGTGAATCAAAACAATCTTAACTCTAGTGTTTGTTGCCAAGATAATTCTCTATAAACCCTAGTTTATTTGTTGGCTTCTAAACCTTGTTTTTCTACCACATTTTCATCTTATACAAAGTCTATATTTATAGTAAAAGTAACCCTTAAAATTTGGAACAAATCTGCATTGAAAAATACGTTAATGTCATTTGCCTTCAGCGCACCATCCTGGCACGATTTTTCCAGTGACTTGCTTGAGGATTTTCTTCATGTATCGTGGCAGGATGCATCCTATCGTGACACGATGCTTCCAATCGTGGCACGATTTCTCTGGAACATGATTTTAAGTTAACTCTCACCGGTTATCATCCACAAACTCAATACAAGCCAACTTCTCTTTGAAAAGATTTTTCCATTTTTCTCGGTGATGGTATTATTGTTTTGTCACTTGTAACCATGTCTCTAAATGAGACCTTTGTTTTGCTCCCATTCTTGTTTTTTTGTACTATAGACCCAAAATATTTAACTAATGTAACCTGTGGTATGATATGATCTCCAACTTTCATATATCTACATATATCTTAATGCTCGCTCTTGGATATGTTCCGTAACTACATCCAAATCCAAGGTGAAAAGATAAGAGCAACCTGGGTGTTTTGGAACAAAAAGAAAGCAAGGCAAAAATGATAATAGAAAAGAGAATCAAGGATATCTGAGTCGGTAGCAAGCAGAAAGAGATAAATTATGTTTGCAACGTTTTTTTGTGTGAAGTAGTAAAAATATAGATTAAATTAAAGTAATAAATATTGTTTACAAAAAATTAAAGACCAACAACTCATAGATTAATGCAATATACTTTTTTTTTGTCAACCAAAGATTTCTTCGTGGAACTGAAGACTGATATCTTAAGGCAATTAGATAGGACCACAAAAAGTATCAAAACTTTCTTTCAAATTATTTAACAATGTTGTTTTGTCATAGTTAAATTTGAACTTAAGACATTTGATTAAACTATAATAGAGTTTTTATTATCTCATCCAAGTTCTCTTGCATGATTATTGTAATGTATTATAATAATAAAAAATAAAAAATTATAAAAATCTTGTTTGGTTTGATTTACTATTTTAGTTTTGAAAAGTTAATTCAAAATATTTCACAGGACGACATTCAAATGTAGTATTAATTAAGATATAATTTTCATTTTTTACCAAATCAACTTAGTTTTTGGTGTAAATGTGTTTCTATTAAATTCAACCAAAAAGATAAATAAAATATTTTAACCATTTAATTGAATTGAATATTTAAATGGAGGAAGTACATAGCATAGCATAGGAAAAGGGGAAGGAACGAAAGGTAGGGATTAGGATTAGGATTAGCTTACGCCGCTGGAAGAAGAGCAAAACCGCCATGGCTTTCTTCACCTTAAACCCCAATCTCACTCTTCTTTCTTCTCTTAAACCTAATAATCTTCCTTCTTCTTCTTCTTCTTCTTCTTCTTCTTGTAACTGTCTATTACCCTTTCAAATCTCTATCTCTCCACTTCGTCGTTCTTCAAGGCATATCGTTCGTATGGCTCCTGATGAAGAAAAGTTGACTCGCCGTTCTCCTCTCGATTTCCCAGTCGTAAGCTTTTCAATTTCAATTCAATTCAATTCAATTCTAGTGGTTCGTGGTTTTTATGTCAATAGGGATGATTAATTACTAGTTTTTAGTTTAATTTTAGTTTCAATTTTAACTTTAATTTCAATTCTTGTGTATAGTTTAATTGATCTGCTTTGCACGATTTTAATTGAAATTAGAATCAAACTTAAGCTGCCTTAGATGCAATTCATGGTTATGTTGAAGAAGAAATTTTGTTTTGAGTTTTGTGTGTTTTGGTGAGTTGAGGAAATCTCTTCTTTGATGAGTGATTTTGTTTCCTTTATTCATGATTGAAGCGTATGATGGATATGTTTTCACAGCAAGAAAGTATGTTGAGTGATTCTGGTTTGATGTGTATAGAAGTGAATTTTGTGTTTGATAGGATAGTTAGCAACCCTGCTTGAGCGGGAGTTAGGGGCGGAACCGAGGAAGGGAGTATAGACTTATACAGTGTTTAAATGTAAAAAATTCCTCAATTTGGGGTTACTTAAAAGATAGAGTAAATGAGAGTTTTGTAGGGTTTTTCACTTTTCCCCAAATCGTTCCGTTAATAAGAGAGGATTTATCCCAACCCTTTACTTTTTCTCCGTTGCCCTCCCAAAACACTTTCCTAAGTTGGGAGGGAAAAGGAAGAGAAGGGTTTAGGCAGGATGGGAAAAGGAAACAGAGGATACATTTGACAACCCACCTCGTATGCAAGTTAAAACATCCTTCATTTGGGAGAACTTCAAAAAACCAGTAAAAGAGGATTTTGGGATTTTTTTTAAAAACTACCAAAAACTCTTCTCATTTTAAAAACCACTCCAACAACAAGAAAAACTAGCCATAGCCCATAAGCCTGTCTATCCCCTCCCAAACATACCCTTGGTTTCATTATGCACACAATCCGGCGACTCTGATAGTAATAACCGGATTTAGGTTAGGATAATGTGAGATTTTTTCATTTGTATATTTTAGATATTTTTTTTATTAGTTAAGGCTATTTTGATTGTAGTTTATAGAATTTCCTTGTGCATATTTAATGCAAAAGATGAGTTCATTCTTCTCCCCCTTGATGATTGATTCTTGATGATTGATTCTGTCCTGATGGTCTGTACAATTAACCACGCCACCCTTCTGACATTTTGTCCACAATCTTGTTGCTGACTGTAATATTCAAATTAGGTCTGGGTGATGTTATGTTTTATGAGACTTTGAATTCTTTTTCTTGTTGCAATTCAAATACTCCAGCTGATAGATTTCTTAATAATATATACTGACAGGAGTGGGAAAGGCCTAAGCCAGGACGAAGACCAGATATATTCCCTCAATTTAGTCCAATGAAGACACCTTTGCCGCCTCCAATGCCTGCAGATCCTCCGGAAGAGGATGAAGAAGAGGAAGAAAAAAGAGAGGGAGAGGAAGAAGAAGATCCTGATAAGGAGGATCCTGAGCAATAGTTTAGTAAATGACCTGTCTTGAATTTTGCAGTTATCTTGATATGTCACTAGGGTAGTCAGTCTCTTTCCTGAACTTATTGTAATGTAATGTAAGAGCATTATATGAATCAGAAGTGAAGTTTGAGCTTTCTTCAATTTTTCTATGCGAACTTGCATTGTATACCATGAGGTTAATTTACCCCAGAAAATTGACAATTTGTTGACGTATTACTGATATTTTGGTTGGGGTAGTATACCAAAGTATATTTTCCTCACTTGGTCGATCTTTCGCAATAATTCCATCAATTTGCTCGACCTATATTTATGGTTTTAATACTGAATTTACCTAGAGATGGACCTTCAGCTTTGAAGGGGGATTTAATCCTTTGCCACAAAGGGCAGTGTAGTGGTAAATTATATCAATCTCTCTGTTGGTTAATTGATTAAATTAGTTCGTGGTAAATTACTTGACCCTGTATTCAAGACTTCAGAAGAGATGAAAGAAATAGCTTGGAGATGAAAAAACTTTGAAATGAAACATGATAAGACTAGGTTTTCTAATTGGGCTAAAGATCGGTGTTAATCGTTGAATTTCATCATTGTGCTTGAGCTACTTTGGTTGGCTGGGGTAGATTGGGACTTAAAAGGCACTTTGTTATTTAAGACGGTGTATAGGTATGAGAAGTGTAGGTTAACAGAAGAATAGTTACACCTGATTTATTACACTGTCTTCGTATTCTTATGTTATCATTGAATAAAGGGACCAAAAACCTCCTCATGATCTACCAAGGTCCCACTTAGGGACAAGCTTTGATGCTTAAGTCAGTGTATAGATATAAGATAGAAGCATGCAGAACAACGTTTACACCTGCATCATTACACTGTCTTTCTTTTATATCGCAGAATGAGGACCAAATCCAAGTTGTTATGTCCTAGGACCAAACCTAGGACACAAGGATCCTCGGACAAACCTCCTCGACAGGGCACTACAACAAATCGCTGGGAACATTTTTGATTTATCGTTGATTTCACAAACATGCTTACCTTATGAGGATCTTCATGATGGAGACTCCTCTCATGTCTATGAGCTGATTTTGAGAGAGCCAACATAGTTGACTCGTTGTCATATAAACCCACATATTGTCTTGAAATTCATGTAATCAATTGAAAATTTTGAAATCTTCGTCTTGGTGTCAAATGGCATAAGTCTATATGAATAAGAATCTTACGTTTTATGTTGTTGCCTTTCTTTTCAATATTATTTTTTATAACTTTCACGTAAGAATACCACATTTGTTTGGCCCGACTCTGACAGGGTGGCATTGGGTTGCACAAAAATGACTGTCGAGGTAGGATCCCAACTCGACCATTACAACGACTTTCCCTTTGCTAGCAATGGTCGTTGTTGACTTGTTGTGGATCCACCTCCAGTCCGTCTTGCCAGTTTGTTGCGCCATCTTTCCATACCCTATGTTTCAGATCCTTCCTCAATACCAACGGACAATAAACTTTGACACTAATGATGTATAGTGAGAGATCACCAGTTTCACAGTTTGTTAATGGTATTTCAGTCTCACCTTACAAGAACAGTCTGCTATGATGATAGTTTCGAAATAGGATATACTTCAAATGGTTAACCAAACAAAAACATCAAGTTTAATTCACTTCGTTAGAGGTAGTTTTAAAAAATTGCTTGCCGAATTTGGTACAGTTCAATTTTCTTATTTCAGTGAACAAACCATATTTCTCTACAAATACTAACAATAATAATAATTAAAATGTATCAATTATATTGAGAATATGAAGATTTTTAACATATAGACATACAACAAATGGGTATATACATAAGCGTAACCATTTTTAATCAACATAGAGAATATGTGGGTTTTAGTTGATTATAGTGTTTCCCAATTGATTAATGAAACTGCAGAAACTCTTGAAAACTGGCAGATATTTGTCATGATTAGAGGCGAACATGAGAGATATTAGTAAGTAATAAAAGAAACAGCTAAATTTTTAGAGATTCAGTGTGTAGGCCAAGGAAGCACACTCAAATACTTGTCTGTATTCGTCTTAAGTTTGACATAATTGCAACGAGCCACTGAAATTTTGTAAAAACTACCCTGTATAGCTTCAGCAAACCACCGTATTTTTTTTTTTGTCAAAACTCACTAATTTGAAAGCTAATGCCAAAAAATGGCATCGACTCAACTATAGAATCTCATCTCTCACAAGGTAAGCTGTTAACATAAAGTGAAAACATAACAGAATTTGATAATTGAGATTTTGCATTGCAAGGCATTATTACCAAGAGAAATCTATGCCAAAACCACAACACTAAAACAGATGTATTAAGCCCAACGGGAGACACGGAAGCTACAAACAAGTACTTATTTCTTTTACATCATCACGATAAGCTTTGGTTCAGATCAGCAATTAAAAGGCCACAATAAGAGATGTTCTCATGGTCATAATCGTAATTACAGAGCTCAGTAATGAAAGTATGAAATCATAACAGAGACCCTTCTATTTCTTTCCACTTTTCTTGAGTCCAGATCCTCCAAAAGATCCCTTCTGTGAGGCCTTAGCCTTCAGCTCCTTTAGCGCCTGTTCAATCCACGCAACAGAATCATGTAAAAATAGGATCATCATTGTAACAGAAAAATTGAACGTAGTAGATAATAAGTTATAAAACTCACCTTCTCCTCATCCTTTTTCTTCTGGATGTTAGCCATGTCAACCTACAAAATACCGATGCAATTATATCACAAGGTCATTACAAGATCCTCAAGTAAAATCCAACAAAATGAAATCATATACCAACTATGGTTGAAACAAAAATTTCACACAACAATTAACAGCAGAAATCTAAATAAAACAAACAGAAAATAGAAATGATGGATTATTGTTGAAACAAAATTTCACAACAATTAACAGCAGAAATCTAAATAAAACACTAACAAAGAAAACATAAATGATGGAATAGGTTTTACAGTGGTCCCTGCCATCTTCCTACCCAATAAGGGTCTCAAACCTTACCAAATAAATGACCGTCTACCTCTCCCCACCCCAAAGGGCCAAAATGACATGTGGATTGTGGGTCATATTTACATTGCAAAACCACTCTCAACACATTTTTCGACATCCTCTCAAGTCCTCATTACCCTGCTGCCACTCCCATTCTAGGTTATGGTAAATGAAACTTCATTGATATCCACACTGAATTTAGCAACCAAAAAGATAGAATGGTTCACAAAACAGAAACTAAATGCATTCCCTCACGAGTCATGACTTTAAAAAATTACACCTCCCTCTAGACTCTACTCTACATCACGATTAATTCCATATAAGCTCTGAACATTCATCTTCTGTGTATATTTCATTCTTTCCTCCTAATTCTGTTATACAAACCTGAATATGCTATTGTCTGTCATTAATATCCCCAAATACGCCCATTATCCATTCTAATCAAACCTATTAATTTGGGATCACAAATATCAAAAAGACCACACAGCAAAATAGTTGTATTCTATTAATTCAAACATGGTTATACCTCCCCTCCTTTTCCAAATCCTACAAAGTAGTTGTCGAATTCCGTATGTTTCAACAGAATACAACAGTGAAACATTAAAACAAAGGAACAATGAAGCTTTAAAGAAAACCCATATAAAAAAACAGCAAACCCTGATAACAAGAGGCAAAAGGTGAAGTGATGTTACAATTATCATTGAACTGCATCCTCTTTTGTTTTTAATTATTATGAAATCATTGAACTCAATCTATGACAACATGGATATTAAATTTAATAAAACCCAAAATCAAAAATTGATTAATTTTAAAGGAATTAGAGTTCAATAACAAAAACACCCAATAAAACAACCAAGCTCAAACAAAACTGCACCAAACTTGAAAAAATCATTTTTTTTTTTTCACCAGCACAATTCAAATACAAGAAAAATAAACACAACATAATTAAAAAAAAAAATTACAAAATTGAAATACCTCGTCGTAATCCTTTTTATCAGACTTTGGCTTCTTCAAAGGCTTAGCTTTTCCACCTAAAATGACAAAAAGCAAACAAAAAACTCAATCAAATAAATCAAAAAATTAAATCTTTAACAATCACGAACAGATCTATATTTTAGGGTTCTTCACGTTATAAATTGAAAAATTAATTAAAATCTTCAAAAAAACAAAAAAAAAATTGAAGAAATCGATGACCAATAGAATCACGTGAATGAATAGAGTTGTGAAGATTGAAGGTTACCTTGCTTGGTCGACATGGTTTTGGGTGAAGAGTTAGGGTTTGGGTCTGAATACGAAAACGACGAAGAAAAAAAGCAGCACGCGAACAAAAAGACCTTACCCTCACTAAAAAAAATTCAAGGGTATTCGATTCTATTTATATAGCTAAACGACGAATTACAACCACCGTTTTCTATAAGCAACCTATATTTTAAGCCTTTTTTTTTTAGAAAAAAAAAGGGAGAGTAAAATAGACTATTTTGTCCTTCAATTTGTGATTATCGGTCAATTTCATCCTTCAATTTTTAACTTATTTAACATGTATGATAGATTTATTTAGTTACTAGTGATTTTTTTAGAAAAAATTGATTTTTTTTGTCCCATAATGTAAATGATTTGATTACTGATTAGAGGGAAGTCCTTCACCTCCTCCTCTTCCTCTCTCTCTAACCTATACCGTCTGGTAGTGCTCGTGCCGCTCAACGACAAAACCACTCCCTAAATCTGTTAGGATCAGACCCATAAAGTTTATCGCCAACGGGATGTAAGGTGTTGCATGATCGATTTTTTGTGTTGCTTATCGGGTTTCAGATTCGCTTGTTCTAGTTGTTGCTGATTTGTATTCCATTCATATATGTTTCTACGACATTTCCCTTCGGCCCTTCACGTTGATTGATGGTGTGGTTAAGGTGGAGAATGTGTGTTCTTAAATGGTTTACCATAGGTTCTGGTTGCCTCCACTGCGTTGGGGACTTGGATTGCTTGGCCAGAAATGTCTTGTTAGCTTGTCGCCCTCTGTAAAGCAAGTTGTTGGTTTGTGAATCTGTTATCGTGTTGGAGGTCAGACTTATTGCTATGCCTATAGGTTCAAATTTATATGGACTCATCTCTAGTTTTTTAATATTTGTCTTGATCTTGTCACCGAATTCAAATTGTTGTGATATCCTAGTCATTCTACTAGTAAATTATAATTATTATTTAGTTTTGAAAATTTAGTTTTTGGTCCACGAGCTGATTAATTCAGATGACTAATTCCACGATCATTAGAATAAAACTTAATTGAAGTAATGACAAAGATCTGTATAGATGGATCCAACACATAAATTGTTGGCACACGAGAGGCTCAAACATAAGATCTATAGAGAAGCACATTCTTAGATCTTAAACCTTCACCAGTAGGCCAACCTCTGAAGTTACTGACACTCTCTTTATTAGATTTATTTCAATAAAGTTAGAATTATTTTATCAATAAAAGACTACAAGACCGTAAAAACTCTTAGTCACAGTAATTTGTTTTTGGGAATTTCGAACAAATTAAATATCACACCATATTCACATGTGTGTAAATATCTTTGATTTAAATAGGCCACAACAAATTAAGAAAAAAAATATACATTTTCTTCAATTTAAATAAGTGATTTTCACATATATCAAGTTTTTTCTTTTTTTTTTTGTTTTTTCGTGATTTCATCGTCTAAGTGCAATGTTATGTTGTTCGTTGTATTGTGTGACATTGTTTAATTTCATGTCTTGTTGCGATGGTCTTTGGTTCCTATGGAAAGATCGACTTCAATCAATTATAAATTCAATCAATGATTTGGGCATTAACGTTGTAGATCCGGAAGCATGAGTATTTCGATGATTAGATTTTATCATATTATTTGTAGGAATTTTGTCGTTCTATTCTATTTACTTGAATGTTGTGAGTTTGTTCGTATCGCCTTTAAATTTTTAGCAATGTTGAACATGTTATTGTATTTGATGTACTCTATAATTTAATTTAAATGAATAAATATCATAAAAGAAGAGATAGTACATCAAAGAATATCTTTGATTTACAACTATAATATAACAAAAATGGAGGGGTACATTCATAAGTATATTAAACTAGCAAGGCAATTGATACAAAAGGTACCTAATCTCATGTCCAGACCATCCAATATTTTATGAATACATTAGTGCTATTTTTGACCTTCTCCCATCATGGAAAAATAAAGAAGTCTTTCCACCATAAATGGGACCTAAAAACTAAGGGTTGTTTACCACGTATTTTTTCGCCCTCATTCTCCAAATCGGCGACCATCTTCCTTGAAAATAATGAGAATTAAGAAAAGTCCGGTTGTAAAACAAAAAGGGTAGCAACAATACCTTTTTGCATTGACGTGGATATTTAAGTCCTGGGGTCAGACTTAGGGGGTTAAAGGATGCACCATGATGGAAGCCATGCATGGGGATATCATAGGATAAATAGTTTAAAAGATACGTTGGAAACAAAAAAGTTATTTACATGGAAGGATTGTCTTGAAGTCAGACAAAAGATATCACCAAGACAATTGAGAAATTTGGGGCAACCATTGGAGCAAGTAAATTGACATGGTTTGCTAATTTCCATCCACAAGACGATTGAAAGGTTCTAACAACAAGTTTCCTATTTTTACGTCACAAGATTCCCTTAACACTCAACCAATTCTAATATGCCACTCTCGTTAGTCGAAGATCAACTAATAATGCAATACAGGGGGACATTTGTTTACACCTAAACTAATTATCTTGTTTGCTGACGACCAGATAGGCAATTAATGTTTAAGCGTTGAAAGGTTAGACAAAGGCTAAGACAACTATATAATGGAGCCAATTCTTTATCAACTCTATTGACCAAGAAAATGTGTTTACTGGATCTCAAACTGAGTAAAAGCTCTACATGACTGATCTATGAGGCTTAAAACTCATGATTCATGTTTACGTCATCTTTAACCGCAATGAACAATGAAGTACATTTGTGGGAAGGCTTTGCACTAAGGACCCCGTTAAGAAACCATATTATGAAAGAGGAATCTGACAGTTGAACATGGGGCTCCATAAACCCATCAACGTGGGAAACAAACGCACTACCCGTGAAATTAGACGAACAAAGATTGTACATTGTAGGTTTAGGTCACGTTGTTTGGTTACTATGAATAACTTCTGCGTTTAAATACTTGTTTTGTACATTGTAAACATATATTCAATCAAATACAAAGCTTATTTAACTATTTTATCTATGTATCAATTTGTCTTTATCTTAGTTTTTTATGCATTTTGTAGTTTGATAGATAAAAATCTAATTAGTCGTACTTAACATTCTACTGAACCAATGAAAAGATCCACAATTGAAGGACATATTTCCTTCATCAACATCAATAGCTTAAAGAAAAATGAATCATATTTAAGAACATTTCGGTCAATGTCTCTACTAAATTCTTACTCCATCAACCTTTGAAAAGGTCTTTAATTACATTTATCAGTAATCCTTCCAAAAATATACTGAAATTCATTAGTAATTTGTAAATAAATCTCTCTTTATAGCTTTTTTTTTGTATGGAAAACACTATTTAGAGTTTTTCTTTAAAAAAACGTATGATACTTTTAATTACTAAATAAGTTTTGGAAATAAAAACGTTACTTTTTTTGACAAAAAAAAAAACTTAATTTGTTTACAATCTATACGCCGATAAAAAAAAGTGTTTTTATAAGTCAAATGTATTATAGTGTTTTTTTAGAGGAAATGTATATAGCTTTTTTGTCAAGCAGTCTAGTGGTCAAATGAGGTGTCTGAGGTTCGAACTTCAACCCCTACATACATTATGCATATGTATTATTCCAACCAATTAAATTAAGCTTATGAGTACGATGTATATAGAGTTAAATAGATGTTTGGTATCTATAAATATATTTCTTTTTTTGTCAATCTATCTAAAAAAATTCTTCAAACAATGGTTCTCAAAGTGTTTTATCCGCCAATAAATTTGAACAACGTTGTTAAAGGTTATACACATGACAATATACAAGAGAAATTAAAACAAAATAATGATATATTTATGGTGAGGTCTAGGTTGCTTTTGAAAAAAGGTGGGTAATTTACCCAAACCAATAAAATATTGCCACATGTACTCCACTAACAATACCACATTTATGATTTTATATTATACATTTACCATATCATTTTGTTATTTACATATTCACCCCATTCTCAAATAATGATATTTTATATTTTCAACTATATTTGCTTATTGTATCTATATGCTATTTTTTGAGTTTAACTGCCTTGATCGTGGATTCAAGGTTTTTTTTTTGTTACAATGGATTCAAGTTTTTTTCTTTCAATTATTGTTAATTGAGAATTTAACCACTTATTTTTTTTTTTAGAGATTTTAGCTGCTTGATTACATACTATTTTTTTTTTTTTCAAAAGTGAGTATCTTTTGAATAATTTGACATGATCATATATATATATATATATATATATATATATACACACATTTATTATTTGAAAATCTTTTTATTAAAAAAAAGGGAAATGAAAAGACAAATCATTATATATATATATATATATATATATATATATATATATATATATATACACACACACTAATGTATTATGTAATCAAAGGTTAAATAAGAATAAATTTAGAACTTGATTAAAAATCAATCCGGCTTAAATATGTCCAATTGACTAACGATTGAAGGTGAGAAAAAACACAAAAAGGGGTTGAATTATGTCAACGTTTTCTTCTTTTAAATTAAGTTCAGAGTCTGATAGAGTTTAGAGTCTAGAACAATGTTTAGAATCTAATGCAGTGGATATAAAAGATATATATATATATATATATATATATATATATAGAGAGAGAGAGAGAGAGAGAGAGAGAGAGAGAGAAGAAAGAGACACAAGCAATTATCCTAGTACCTTCCACAATCCGGAAGTAGTCCAGTCCCCCTTGCACTTCCAAGAATATTTTCACTATAATCATACAAGATTACAATTTCTCAAGCACACAAGCAAGAGACTTCAAACACTCAAGCACAAAAGCAAGAGATTTCATATGCTCAAGCACAAAAGCAAGAGACTTCCTAAACAAACAAATTACAAAGAATAAGTTTGTCTGAACATTTGATATACAATCATTACAATACAAAACAGTTCAGACTCTAAGAAATTCTAAGTGTTTGATGCACAATAATTTCAGCAGAGTTTTGGCCCAAGTTAAAATGTTGTAGATTCACTACTAATCTTCAAGTCTTCATTACTTTATATAGAGGTATGAAAGAGACGTTGTAGAGGTGCTAATACATCAAAAAATCGTTGTAGAAGCTTGATCAATCATTGATTTGTTTCTAGATATGGTTAATATGTCATAGGATGAAATAATATGAAAACCATTCCTCGATAGGGAATTAACCAATAGAGACACAGTTGTTGCTTGTACCATGCACATGAAATGTTAGAGTAGTGGAGGTAGTGGTCGTACAATTGTACTATTGGCCTTCATTGTCCTTTCTTTGTCGATAAGCATCCAATGCCTTCTAATTCTTCAAAAATATCCGTTGCTATAGTCTTTTATTCATTCTTCATATTTGTGTATTCAAATATCCATAATAATTAACTTCAGGTTCTTCACTTCAGACTTTGATGAACTTCAAACTCTGGGTGAATTTCAGACTCTGATAGTCAGCTTTTGAATAGTCTTCAGACTCTGACTTCTTCAGATTCTGACTTGCAACTAAGCTTCTCTTGAAAATTCTTTTGCTCTCATTTGTTCTTCGAGAACCAATACTTTGCTTTAATACTTATAAATTTTAGTTTATTGTTCTGCACACTTGAACAAATATTAGCATATCCAATCGCCCTTTTAATACCTTGTCATCATCAAAACTTTAAGAGGCATTGTTAAACTCATTTTCTTCCAACAACGATATCAAATAAAATCAATTTGATCATTATATTTGACGTAGATGGATTACCAATGAACCAGAAACCTAAATTTCGACGATTAAAATCTTTGGTATAGGTCAATACGACAAACAATCGCTTCAAAAATCTTGTAAGCATGAAAGTACACTTCTCTATCAGCTAGAAGTGTTTCAATCAACGGAGAGGTATTCTTCCATGTTCACTGGGTTTCTAAAAGGATGGTTTGACAAATAGTTTATACCAAATATTATGGTCGCTGAAATTCAAGTATTTGCTTGATTCATATTCCAATTAGGTTTTATTGAATGTACGGATTGATTTTATTTAATAAAGTAAGTCGGTTGGATGCGTTTTTGTCGATGGAGAAATGTCATTGCATGTTAACTAGGTTTCTAAAGGCAAAGTTTGTTGGATTGACTTATATTGAAGATTTCGATTGTTGAAATTTGAAGCCCTGGTTCATTCATAGTCCAATTAGGTCATATACAATGGTTGAATTGATTTTATTTGATATCACTAGTCGGTTGAGTATTTTTTATTCTAAAAAGAGGTGTACTTCCATGTTGAGTAGGTTTTGAAATGGATAATTTGTAGGATTGACTTACTTCCAATAATCTAATTATCAAAATTTGAAGTCTTGCTTCATCCTTAGTCTAAGTAGGCCCTCTCCAAGTATTGTGTTGATTTTATTTTATATCGTTAGTCTGGTAGATCCATTTTGGTCAACGGAGAAATGTCGTTTCATGTTGACTGAGTTTTTGAAGGAATAATTTGTTGGGTTGACTTACACTAAAGATTTCGATTGTTGAAATTCAATTCCTCCTTCATTCCAATTAGGTCTTATCAAGCGTTGCATTTTTTTTATACATATAGTCGTTTGGATGTGTTTTAATCAGAGTGTTATTTGATGTTTGACTAGGTTTAGGAAGATATAGTTTGTGTCATAGACATCTATCAAAGATTTTGATCGTAAAAATTTGAGTACGTGCTTCATTCTTAGTCCAATTAGGTCCAATTCAACGGTCATATTGACTTTATATGATACTGTTAGTCGGTTGAATACGTTGAATTCTATGAAGAGGCCAACACAATTCAACTTCCTCTTGTGTTTTTCTCACCTTCAAAATATCTTTATGCGTTTTACAATATTACGCGACCCGTACAAATACAAGGTCTTTTACTTGTTAATTAAAAATCAAATTAGTACTCAAATATATGTACTCCCTCCGGTCCTATTTATAAGAAACACTTGACTTTTTGGATTCATTGCATAAATAATGTATTTGGTCTATATTCTAGACAAGATACATTAATAACACAATGAATCTAAAAAGTCAATTTTTTCTTATGAATAGGACCAGAGGGAGTATGTTGTTTGATTATGTTTTGAAAAGTCAATCAAAGATCTGATCCACAACTTATTATTTATATAATATATTGTTTTCAATTTTTTTTATTTTAATTTAAATTGGTTTGAATTTGAACACACACATAACTACTTGCCTTTTGAGTTTCCAAATCTATGAAATTGAACCCAATCTACGGCGTAAAATTGGAAGTTCTTAAGTTAATATTGTTGGAATATTTAGTTATAATTTATTTAATTATAATATTCCAATAATTATTATGTGGATATCTATTTTAATTATATTAGTTATTTATCTTTAAGGGCCTTAATTGATCATATAATGAAAAAGTCTTATTAGGTTTCTACTAAAATAATAATTAATTATTTATGTGATATGGGTTTGGATTGGGTGGATGTCTGGATGGTCCATTAACGGAATAATGGAAAACCCTAATGACCATCCAATATAAAAGAGACTATGGTCCCAAATATACCGTACACAGCAAAAACCACTATTCTCCCCATCTGAATCGCATCAGGGCATCAAGGTACCGGTTGAGGAAGAACCAAACCAACCGCCGCTGACTTTGCTTTTGTTTCAGATCACTGCCGCCGGAAAACTCTTTTCTCATGGATCTAGGTATTCCTATGACCTTGAACTTTAAATTTCAGTAAATCAAACATGTTGTGTCTGATCATAAACTTGTTTAATAATTGCTTACGTTGTTGATTGATAAATTAAATTATATATATTGAACTGTTTATGAAATTTGCTAACAAATACATCCTCCGTTTTAAATTATATGATGTTTTTGACATTTCACACGTATTAAGAAATGTAATTAATTTTGTATGAGAACCATATATTATAAGTTGTTTTACAAATTTGCCTTTAATAAATGATATTGGAAAGATAAATTAAAAAATTAAAAGAATAGTGAGTAGTAAATATGTAAGGGTATAAAAGAAAAAGTAGTGTTAATGGTTCGTTGGTATTGACTTCAAATTTGTGACAATTTTTTTTCTTCAAAACAACTTATAATTTAGGATGTAGGAAGTATATAAGGAATAGCAAAATATTAAGATTTTAGAAAATTTGGTTTTGTAAATTAATCATTGGATAAGGTTTGTGGTGATATCTATAGATACTAGCATCAGGGAATATATTCCTCAAAAAAAAGAAAAAAAACACTGGGAATATAATTAAATTGCTGTGAAAGTCTACCAAAACAAATTTGTTGCAAAAAACGCCATGGAAAATCGCCGGAGCACCATAAACATAACCAACCATGCATGAAATTAAAAATGACAATTCACTTGAAAACCCAACCACTAAACTAGTGAAATTTATTTCAACCTTTAAAACCAAGAGAAACTAGATTTTGATAATAGCTAAAATAAAATCTCAACAAGGGTTTGGAAAATTTCATAGACTCAAATCCTATGTGATTGAAAATGAATAGATTTGTCAGTTTGTGTGTAGAAAAATCAAACATGAAATAACAATAAGATATGATGTCAAAGAATTTGCAGAAAAAAGAATATGAAACAAAAAACAGTAAATAAAAATAAGACTACTATCGGTCTAAACTCTAAACTGAAACAGAAAAACAAAATAACTCGTTAATTTTGTTGCTGGAAATACAAAAAATATATTAAATGAATGTGTGGTAAATATGCAAATAAGAAAAAATATATGTAAAATCTGTAAAACATAATTCTATGTTTGTCTTAGTTAGTGGAGTACACATGTCTAATTTTGATTAATGCACATCAGCTTGGATAGATTACCCACTATTTTATAAAGGCAATTTAGAAAAAACCTATATTTATGGGCAACAAAAACTTGTTTATAATTTTTTTTCGCTTTTACTCCCTCTATTCATTGTCACATTAACTTATTTTAACAATGATGATCATGTTTGTTGACCAAAAACATTTTGAGGACTTTAATTTTATTTTTGAGAAACAAAAAACCAAAAAATAATATATTAACATAGAATAAAAACATATTTAACCATTTATGACCGGATAAAGGCCAATCCCACACTAATATGTGGCCTAAACTTACAGTGTCTTAAGGCTCCACACCTGAAGGAACACTCCAACTATAGTGTGCTGCTTCGCATCAACGAGCACCCACACAAGGATCACCCTACACGTATCCTCTAACCGTCCCTAATCACATGCTGCAAAATTCAGAGGCGGTTATTCTCAACAAGCTCTATATAAAGGTGACATTGCTTCACCCTCAAGGTATAATTCACTTTTCACAACACTTTCAACACACTCTTTCTCAATTCCATAACTGACTTGAGCGTCAGAGTGCTAACATGTCTGCAGACACCTTTCGTTCCACCGCGAAAACTCATGGTCATCGTACCGGAGCACTTTCCGCCACTGTTACCTCTCATCCATCTTCATCGGACAGATCATATATAAAATACAATATCCTAACTTGACCTTTATAATGTCACAAGAAACGGAAATATTACACTATTCATCTAGAACAACTATTCTATGGTTACAACCTTAAATAAAAATATTTGAACACACAGATCAAATAAAAAATATTAAAATAAAATAAAACAAAATGATGTTGATTGATGTGATTAAATTATTTTTATTTTTAATTTTATTTTTGATGCATGTGTGTTCAAATATTTTTTATTTAGAGTTGTTTGTAACCATACAAGAATCGGTTCTCATCTCAAATTTTAACCTTAAATTTTTATCAATCTTTATAATAAGCCACCCTCGAGAGAGACTATCTTAATCCAAGAAACTTCATTATTACAATCAGCTACACCAAGTACCATTAAAAATATGTTAAGTTTATGCAGTGTTATTACTAATAACGTTTATTTATTTACTTATTACTTATTTCGAGAACTAGCAAACGGTTTTGTCATTTCCTTGAGCAGAACACTCAAACATATATGGTTTTTTCAGCCTTTTGCCTCTTGACTTAGCATGAATGCATCCATAGTTTTCTCAGGTAGTAGTTCTATACTTCTATACCTTGAAGTTTAAAACCACTTAAAAAAAGTTACTCCAAATTAAGACCCTTGATTATGAGAACTAGTTTCTTCTCTTTTTATAGTCTAAAAGTACTGCCAAAGAACGCAGGTTAGCCAACAAAACAAGCAGATACATGAAAAACAAGTGGCGGAATGCTTTGGCACTGTCTGCCTTCAACTCTACCCTGCTCGGAGTTTTCAATGTGTCATCTATTCTAACACTTACCTCATTCGAGCGTTACTATAAGTCTATAAACAAAAAAAATCATTTTTTATATTAATTAATAACTAATTTATTTTTAAAGTTATAAGTTTTTTAAGTTTAAGTATGAGTGTTAATCACTTTCATATTTTTGAATAAGTTAAATTAATAATATATAAATAAGTCATCGTGAACTTAGGTCAGTTGGTATAGGCAATGCATAATATACGTAAGGTTTGAGGTTCAATTCCGGCTACCACAAAAAAATTGAGATAGCCGTACGTCGACATTTTAAGTGTGTTAGAAATTTCCTATCGAGTGAAAAAATATATGTTGAACAACATATGCATACTCATATATAAAATGTTTAAGATTTTGAATAAAAAAGTGTTATTTAAAACACTCAAGTCCAGTATGATGACCTTCAGTCTCTCACCACGTCCCAAATCATGTAGTTTAGTTTTTTTTAGGGTACTTAGTTTACTTTTATTAAGGTCTTTTCTGTTATCACGTTTTTAGTGCAAACCTTTGGGATGTTTTTTTTTACGTTACTTTGGATGTGGTACAACTTGAGAGAAAAATAAACAAAGAGAATGATGTGATCGATGTGGTAGATTGATAATGCGATTGGTATATACAAGAATAAAAATGTATGTTAAAGGGGGTGTTAAGAAATAACAAATGTTTGGTCAAAAAAGAAAAAGAAAAAACTAATGTAAAAGTATCATTTTTCTTATGTTAATATTATACTTTTTTTTTATCAATTATCATACATTGATCATTGTTTTTTTTTTCTCTCACATTTTTCCATCACTTAATTGTACACCGCAATAAATTAATTATGTGAGATATCTTTCAATTTTTTTTTTTTGACGGAATGAAATAGCTTTCCGTGCTTTTTTTTTTTGACAAATCTTTCAATTAAAAGGTAACAAGCTGACAAAGTAAATTACTAACAAGATATTCTCTAAGAATACTTTTAAAAATAAATATTTTTTGAAACAAGTCTAGTAATTTTACGTATATAAAAGACTGAATTAGATTTTTTTTATCGTCAAAGAAATCTAATCTAATTAAATACATTCTTAAAATATATATTCGAACATAGTAACCCATATATCTTTTTATAGATTTCATTCTTGTTTTGGCAAAAGTTTCTTTGTTAAAGTGAGATGTCGATAAGTTCAATGTTCGCTGCAGCTATAACAAGGTCAAATGGTTGGTAGCACTTATTTCATGGTGAAAAGCCATTTCATTTTGTTTGTTTGTGTATATATATGTTTGGGGTGTTACTTTCATCTGAGTCACTTTTAAAGCATTTTGTAGTGTCCACTCCTACAAACAACTAGCACACAAACTCATTGGTAGCTCACTTCATTTACATCCTTTTCACTCCCCCTCTTACCTTTTTCCTATCTTTCTCTTCTTCTATACTTAATTTGCTTGTTCATCACCAACTATTAATTAATACTTTCCTATAAGACACTTATAACCATGGTATGTATGCTAACTCACTCTCATTGAAATCTATGGATTGCAATTAAGAGAAGCATAGCTAATATTAATTGATTTGGTGCATATTATCAATTAATGTTCAACTAGTTATATTTACTTTCATTACAACATAACGTTGTTGATATTGTCATGCATGAGAATGTTGGTCATGAAGGTTTTAAATCATAGTTGAACTCTTAATTGTAGTTGAAGTAAACACAAAAAATGTGTACCATGTTTGTAATTTTCATGTTTAAGCATATTTTGTGAATGTAATACTATCTTTGATCCTTATTATAAGAAATAACTCATTTTCTAAGTTCATTGAATAACTGAAGTATCTGACCCTTGTTATAGTCCATATACATCAATTATTCAATCAACTTATAAAATGAGTCACATAATTAAAATTTAATGTGATTGGCTTTTGCATTTGCAGATTCTAATGCCCTTAATGCTGGGTTCACTTGTGAAGCTGGCAAAGGCACTAGTGTGTGAACCTACTGCAACACTCACAACCATTCTTTATTACGGAAATTTGCTTCCTAGAAGTCTTAACTTGGAGAGATTAGTACGAAGAGAATTTCTTCACCAAGATAATTATTTCTTCCATTTTCTCATTACAATGCTGAGGTGTGTCTGGTAATTACTAGGACATGCATGATTTATCAAATTATGTGAAAACTCAAGAGATCCAGTTGATGTATGTACTTTTGGAGGCACACCATGTGGTAGCTTAGTAGAGTTGTTGAAAAAGGGAATGTATTATGTATATAGATGTTTCATGTTTCCTAAGACACATTTTTTACTTTTTATGAGTGATGCCATCAACGATGGATAAACTTTGTGTGAGACATTTTATAATGTTTGGAATTGGATGCTTATAAAAAAAAATGTTTCGAATTGGAATTACATGTTTCTAACGTACTTGGGGTTGATGTTTTCTATGAATCTACAACTACTACTACTGGCTTAACTTTGCTATGATCGATGCATCTGATTTTAGCTTCTGAATTTGATAGTTTGAAATTTAAAACACTTGCTCTACCCAATATTGCTTGTGTTAGATAGTTTTGGGTACGATTAAGTTCTATGAATGTAACAATGTTAAAACTTTTGAAGAAAAACTTTACTTTACACTACGGATTAGTCTTTATAGTTACACATAAATAATAAATGATTTATAAACACGAGTCGTGCTTACTAAATCACATCAAAATGATGTTTTAGAGTTGAATTGCAGCCTTTAAGGCAGGAAGAATCAATTGTGTTTCAGCCAAAATGGTGTTCCAACCCTCCCTTTAATTTACTTCTTAACTTATTATATATAAAAGGAAGAAAGTTCTGCCCATAATAATAAAACCCTACGCCAAAATACAAACTTTTTAAAATGAAAAAAATGACAATCCTACCCTATTTTGTCCTTCCGCAAAAGACCTTGTCGTTTGTATCATTGGGGGCCTAAAATGCATCCCAAGTGTCAAGTGTAATGCATGCAATAAGTTAGGTGTTATCTATACAATTAAACAAGTGTCATGACTCATGAGGATTACATGCAAGAAGTCATGTGTCAAGAGGAATACATGTAGAAGGCCAATTGTTATCCATGCAATAAACTAAGTGTCATGACTCATGAGGAATACATGCAACAAACCAAGTGTCAAAAATAATACATGCAACAAGTTAGGTGTTACTCATGCAATAAACCAAGTGGCATGACTCATGATGAATACATGCAGCAAGTCAAGTGTCAAGAGGAATACATGTAGAAGAAAGCCAAGTGTTAATCACACAATAAACCATGTGTCATGGCTCATGAGGAATACATGCAACAAACGATGTGTCAAGAGGAATACATGCATCAAGCCAAGTGTTACCCATGCAATAAACCAAATGTCATGACTCATGAATATATGCAACAAGCCAAGTGTCAAAAGAAATACATGCAGCAAGCCAAATATCAAGAGGAATGCATGCAACAAGTCAAGTGTTACCCATGCAATAAACCAAGTGTCACGGCTCGTGAGGAACACATGCAATAATCCAAGTGTCAAGATAAATACATGTAACAGCTCAATTATTATCATCCAGTAAACCAAGTGTCAAGATAATTAAATGAAATAAGCCAAATGTTATTCATGCAATAAATCATATTTCTTTCTTTCGCCCTCAGAAGGCCAAGTGTTACGCATACCATAAACCAAATGTCATGACTCATGAGAAATACATGCAATAAACCAAATGTCAAAACTGATGAGAAACACATGCAACAAACCAAGTGTTATCCATGCAATAAACCAAATGTCACGACTCATGAGGAATACATGCAATAATCCAAGTGTCAAGAGAAATACATGTAACAACCCAATTGTTATCCATGCAGTAAACCAAGTGTCAAGATAATTAAATGAAACAAGCCAAATGTTATTCATGCAATAAAACATATTTATTTCTTTCGCCCTTAGAAGGTCAAATGTTACCCATGCAATAAACCAAGTGTCTTGACTCATGAGGAATACATGCAATAAACCAAGTGTCAAAAGTAATGCATGCAACAAGTTAAGTGTTACCCACGCAATAAACCAAGTGTCACGAATCTTGAGGAATACATGCAATAATCCAAGTGTCAAGAGAAATAGATGCAACAACCCAATTGTTATCCTTGCGGTAAACCAACCGTTAAGAGAATCACATGTAACAAGCGAAATGTTATTCATGCAATAAAACATATCTCTTGCCTTCATGAACCCCCTGATTTGTAGAATTCTAAATAGTGAACAATCTTATAAATGCATGACCTAATATGTACGTAGATCAAACAAAGACTTATACGTAATTTTTTTCATATATGTTGTTGAAGGATCTCAAATTATTTATGTGATTGTTATTATTTTTAATAATGAATTTTTACACGAATAATTTACCGTACATTTTTTCCCGCGAGATATGTGAGAAAATTGTTCTTTATGTACATTTAATTACCAACAAGCACATCAAACTTTCCAATATAGCTCCATTGAAATTTGTGAACCGTTCACTTGTGAATGAGTTACAAATCGTTCCTAGAATAAGGAGTTAAGAATCGATCCCATGTTTGGGAGTTAAGACACAATAGAGAGGTAGTGGACACCCATCCAGATTGTCGGTGTGGATTAAAAAATATTAATCGTGTTCTTCAAAGCTTCATATTTGACATGAGCTTCCACTTGATCCACTTGAGATATGATTCACTTAAGAGATGTAGATACATGAGAAAATATCAGATAACAATGAAACGAAAGAAATGATAAAATAAAATGTAGATTCATAGGAGACATATATTTATATAAAATATGATGCGATATTATCCACGTAAATTGTCGATGCATCGTACATCACATAAAACATAAAATACATATATTTATATATCGGTAGTGGACACCCATCCTTCAAAAATATATGAACAAAATGATTAAGGATGAATCCAAGGTGCATAATGTGGGAATTTGGGTTATGCGGTGGATGATCTCTAATTGGGAAAAGGTTTCATAAACACCGTTTTTAGTTTTTGTCAACTGAACTTTATTATGGTAAGTTACAATAATGTCACCCATATCCGATAACGCTAACCCCTTTTCTTTTGGTACAATTCTACTCTTTGAATTTGGAGGTTACAAACCATCTGATATATTTAAAACGTGCTTTAAAGCCAAATATCGGTATATAATCACTCTTATGATTATTTAACTCTTTAAGAAGTGCATATCAAATCATGGAATGATAATCTTCACACCTACCAAGATGCTCAGCTACAACTCAGAATTTACAATTACCATTGCCATTAAAATCCACAATTTTTTCAATGTATGAACATATGAATGAAGGCATACCATCAACATGAGAGATGTTTGATCGTGAAACCAGATTATGAGATGTATTACCAATATAGATTGTCATACCCCAAATTTTGACCAGTTAAAACTTTTTACTTCGCGTATCGTTCGTATTTTAATAGCATTTCATTCACATTCTAATTCCCATGATATCTGTATTTTATTTACATTTTGATCACATTTTATTCATATTTTTAATTTTTACTTCATTCACATTTTAATGTCACTTGCATTTTAAATTCTCAGTTTTATTCGCGTTTGACTTGTATTTTATTTATCGTATAATTCGCATTGTTAAAACCCATTTTGTTCACATATTTGATTTACCATTTTATTAGTGTTTTAGAAGCCGTGTAATTCCGTCGTCTCAGACGAAATTTCGGCAGAGAGGTATTTTAAAATACCTCATTTTTTTGGTTCCGAAGGGACATTTTTTATTTAGTCATGTTTGTTATTTCTTTTTATTATTTGTTTTTAATTTTCGTTATTTATTTATTTGGTTTTATTATTTAAAGTATTTTAGTTCAAGATTGGTCCAGTCCATGTGTCAGTTTGCTATTGATCATGTGTGTCTTTCTATCCAAGTCCGACCCAACAGGGGTATTTTAGTCTTTTCTTTGTACCAGAGAAACCCTAGTTTTTTGTACTATTTAAAGTCAACATTGATTGCTGTGCCAGAGGTCCCATCAGTCAGATTTTTTTACCCAATCATCAGTCACAAACACATTTCCACTTTCTCTTTCTAACTTTACAAATCAAAGTCCACAAAAATAAAAAAAAGTAAGAACTCATGAAGAACATTGAAACCTTCATGAAACTTCCATCAACATAACAACAAAGATTCTCACAAATCACAATCAAAAACCCTAATTCCACCATTTCTCTTCCTTTTTCGAATCAAATACGAGAATCAACAAAAAAAAAACTCATGAACCTCAAGAACACATGAACAACATTCATCATCAAAATTTCCAGAATCACTCATATGCTACCAAAACATCACAAATTCCAAAACCAACACTGTTCATCACCAACACTTAGCATTTTCGAACCGAATCCAAGTTAATAGCAACAGATCGGAACCATACGGAGAAGAAAGAGACACGTTCGAAGTCGAATCAGAGAAGAGGAAAACAGCCGCGAAAATCAAGTAGGAGAGTCGAAGTTTTCCGTTGTTTTTTGTTCATCTTTCTCCGATTTAACAGAGGTATAACTTGATCCACCATTTATTTGTAGAGATCTGTTGCGGTTTGAGTGTTATCATGTGAAAAATATTTTCGAAATTATATGCTAGATCTAGGCTTTTTGTGTTGGCCTTTGTAAAAAATAGTTTCGGATTTGAGTAGAGGAGAGAAATGGATATTTAAAAATGTAAAAAAAATTGGAAAACGGGAAAAAAATGTATTCCGGCGGCGGCGCCACCACCATAGGGTGGCCGGCCACCGCGGCGGAGCCGGCAAGGTTCGCCAGAGAAGATGAAGATCATCTTCTTGTTCTTCATTTGTTTTCAGAAATTTTTTAGAGAGAGGTGAGAGCTTTTGGATTTTTGAGTTTGTAGAGAGAGAAGGGATTGGAAGAAATGAGGAAAAAGCCATGAAATTTTTTTATATACTCCCTCCACCGGTTCGGTTCGCCTGTGAACCGATCCAGGCTTGAACCGAACCGGTTCTTTTCTCCCAAGCCCATGTTTCTTCTTCCCAAGCCCAACTGTTTTTTTTTTCTTTCTCTTTTCTGCTTGCTGCTTGTATACCCCCCCTGCCTGCTACTGCATTCCATCGTATAATGCATCTTGGTGTTAGTATTTTCATGTTCATATCTTGCATTTTTATTTGGTTTATTTAAATTTTATCTCTTATATTTTAGTTCATTTTAGGCTTGAAAATAACATTTCATGCATTTCTATTTTGTTTAATGTTTTAATTATCATGCATTTATTATCTTTTAGTTTATTTAATAGTTTAATTCCTTTCTCATGTATTTTATAGTTTACTTAATGATCTAATTTCAAACTCATGTATTTTCTTTAACTAATATTTTCTTTTTTAACTTTGTGTCAGTCATTCTTAAATGCCTTGGTCCTCATGCATCTTCTAGTCTTCTAGTTACTTTTGCTTTAATGTTTGTTTTCCAAAAGCTTGCGTTTTATACTTTTTTAAACATACTTAATGTCATGCATTTTATTTAGTAACAATTTTCGTATGTGATGTTCTTTTTTTTAAAAATACTTTCTTGGTTCATGATCTAATATTTCGGTATATTTCGTTTTGCATCACCTCTAGTATAATCTCATGCATCTTTTAATGTAATTTATTTTTATCATCCTTAGTGTGTATAATAGGAACAAATGTAATTTAATGCATCCATTTTATTTTCCGCAAGACCTTAGAATGTATTTTAGGGTATGTAATATGTAACCGACACACGCACCGACACTTCACCATTTTATTTACCACTTTACGCTCATTTATTTTTCGCCGTTACGCTAGTTCACCGTTAGTTTAGAAAAATATTTTTATCTCGAAAAATCAAAAAGGTCAAATTTCAAATTTCTTTAAAATAAACCTTGGCTTGTAACCCAAGTGTTTTCCTTTTATCTTTATTAATCAAATGTTTAATCAATTTAATATCCACATTAGACATGGAGTTCTTGCAATTAAAATTAACCAACTTCACCATATTTTTTCTCTCATGCCTTGAGGCCTCTTATCTCTTCTTAAAATCTTTTTTCCAAAAAATGTTAAAATCAATTCAACCCACCCAAGAAGTTCTTTAGATGAACTACTTGATTTTGATCCCGATTTATTTGGGTAAGTAGGCAAAAGGCTTTGGCCTTTCCAAATCAAATAAAAATAACAAAAAACATGCTTCATCTTCCCCCATTCTTTCATTTAGACTCTTAGGCAATAATTTTTGAATAAGTAAAAATAATTTAGCGCAAGATTAAGAATAGGTAAAAGGTTCCTATGGGATACCATAGTCGGTTTGAGTGCTTAACACCTTCCCCAATCGAAACCAACCCCCGGATCCGGGTCTTATAAGAGTTTTTACTCACTTTTTCCCTTCCCACGAATAAAAGTTGAGAGTTCAAAGATTAAAGGTCCAAATCCGATTAATGGTTTGGTACCCGAAAATTGAGAGCACATAGATACATTTTCTTTTAGGGAATGACAAATTTGTTTGTGACAATTAACTATCTGAAAACTATGAGTCAACATGCTCCCACAAAGATGGAGATCAAATAGTCGAATTGTCATTTGGTGTAGATCCTTGGTATGTAGTTTCATTTTGTAATTCACTTTCTCATGACGTTTTTTAATACGATTCCACTCTGTTAGGACAAAAAGTTTTCTTCATCTTCTTTCACACCATCATCCAACCTTGAAACATATCCTCTTATGGTGAGTGTTTACCTCATCCAATAAAATGTGGTTCATACAAGCACAAGGCAACCTATATATACGATGTCCTGATCACATAACAACGCTTCTAATGATCAATACCACATTCCTTTAAATGAGATGTTTCATGATAAATAATGTTCAAGCCAGCTCTTGAAACCCTATACTCTAAATTAGAGTAGAATAAATTTCCTCGATATCTATGTTCCAAAGCAATACGACTCCACCCAAAAGATGTTTGTATCTCATTGAACTGCAACTGTAACATATATTGAATTGCCTCCTGTAACGCCCTATTTTATTATTTATTTATTTTATTGAGTTTAGATATCTTTTTATAATTTAGTCGATTTATTTTGATAAGTGATATTTTGTTATGTTATATGTTGATATTTTTTAGTATAATACATATGTTATCTGGTGTAGAAATATATATGTTATTTGGTATTTGTTATAGAAATATATTTGTTATCTAGTGTAGAAAATATATTTGTTATTTGGTGTAGAAATATATATATGTTATTTGGTGTAAAAATATATTTGTTATTTGTTATAGAAATATACATGTTATTTGGTGTAAAAAATATACTTGTTATTTGCTATAGAAATATATTTGATATTTGTTATGGAAGTAATTTATATATATTTTTAAATAGAATATTGAGTTGAGGGGCTGATTTAGGGATTTAAAAGAGTTTAAGAGAATAAGTGAAATAAGATAAATTAGATAGAAGAGATATAAAAAGGAAAACTATGTTAGAATTGTACAGAAGGTACAATTCAGTTTTTGGAGAAAAAGGGAGAAAAGTGAGAAGTCAGAGAAAGAGGAGAAAGCAATCTCGTAGAGTCCTATAGTCTAATCTAAGGTAAGGGTGAGATTTCCTTCAATAATCATAGTATATAATTCTGAAATTTGATGAATTGTTGTGCTCTTGAGTTAGGGTTAGAAAGTTTATGTTAATTGATAAAATGAGATGAATTGTGTTGTTTGATGCATGTTCCTATGTTGTTTTGATTTCTATATTGCCTATTTGACCTGTAAACATCATTGTAAATCATTTTGGGTGATTAAGGGATCAAAAATTGGGTTTTTGGAGTGAAAACTGTTCTTTCCCGTAAGCGAATTCGGCCACCGATTTTCTGAAAGCAAAAATTGGAAAAACACTCATTTTTCACCCGTTTCTGTTTTGAATTAGCTTTCGGTGTAAACACGAAAGTTGTAGGTATGAATGTTAGTTTTTTTAATGCCATTGGTTTGACTTCTAAATGATTTATAGAACTTGAGTTATGGTCATATTACTGCACGTAGGTCACAATGAATATTTATGAATTTCAGCACAACCTTTCCCGAATTCGAAATGAAAACTGATATTGATAGGTACAGAATTGGCCTTTGGTGTAAACATGAAAGTTGTAGATAATTGTGTTAGCTGTCCGTTGGCTTTGGTTTGACTTGAAAAATGATTTTTGGTGTTTGAGTTATGATGAAAATACTCCAAGGAGACTTTAGTGAATTATTATATGAATGTATATGTTGATGAATATGATGTTATATGATGTGTTCATAATTGATGAATTATTATATGAAGGTATAAGTTGATGAATATGATGTTACATGAAGTTGTTTATAATTGTATTGTCTTTCAGTGAGTCTGAATTAATATGAATATTGTTGTTGAATAATTTGAGATACATATATAATTGTATATGCCTTTTAAGAACTATAAGCGATGAACTATGTGATTGTTTATGATATTGTCATATCTTGAAATATTTGATGTGTTGTCATGTTGCTGTTTATTATTGACTAAAAGCCGCATGTGTCAGTCTAAGATTATGAGTTATTGATCCATGTTATTGGAGTCATTCATGATGTCCAAGATATAAGATGTTGAGTCCATGCATACTTATTTAAAGACGAGAGCTTATGCCATGGAGTATTTTTATGCTCAAATAGCGACGAGGGCTTATGCCCTGGAGTATATTTATGCTTAAATAGCGACGAGGGCTTATGCCCTGGATTGGTACCACATGCATAAGTAAGATGATAGAGTTGCATAATCGAGTTACATTGTCGAGTCAAATACTGTTAAGTCGAAGTTGTTGATGTTGCATAGTCGAGTCGATGTCGAAGTTGTCGAGTTGTCTAACTTGTCGAGTTGATAATTATCAATGAATCGTTAATGAAGAGTTGTATGTTGTTGTTTATGTTGTTTATATTGTTATATGAAGTATTATTAAAGATGAACTACGTGGTTATTTTTATTACTAATTGATGTTGTTATGATGATTACATGATGGTGCTTATGAGTTGTTAAAGAAGAGCTATGTAGAATATTAGTATTACTAAGTGATGTTGTTATGATGATTACATGATGTTGCTTATGAGTTGTTAAAGAAGTACTATATGAAGAATTATTATTATTAATTGATGATGTCTATGTTGTTAAATGCATTTGATGAATTATATGCTCATTATTATTGTTTGTGAAATCTCACCCCTTCTGCTTGAAAACTGTTGCCCTTCGTATGGGTAACTTGCAGGTAACCAAGAATAGTTGCGGTCGTGTGAGGTTTCTCTCGCGTGTGTCTTAGGTGCTCTGATACGTAACGGGATGAGAATTTTGTTGTCGTTTTCTATTCCTTACATATTGTTTTATGAACATGTTGATGAACTAAATTTATGAGATTTTGTGTTGAGGCCCTTGTGCCAAAGATTGTTTTGAAAAGTTGAAATATTTCCGCTGCGATGTATTAAAGGATTTTTATTCTATTTATGATTTTATGAAAAGAAGTGTGACATTCCGTTTACGTTGAATTACTCTCATATTATGCAAAAAAAATTCAAGTTGGGAAAATGGGGTGTTACACCTCCCAACCTCTAGCCAAATCTTCCTTACTATCCATCAAATATTTATCTAGCTTTTCATGTGCAAATTCAACTCTATTAGTGGTTGTGTTGCCAAGATGCAAGACACAATTTGTCCATGCTCTCACAATTTTTCCTTGAACATATTTAATACGACACTTTCAAATAGTTTAGTAGATTTGTGAAGTTCCTACCCACCTATCAAAATTTCCCAACGACTTGAACATATGATTCTTTCGAAGGAGATTCAACCATATTTTTCCACGATTTCAAAATGTTGTTAACTAAGTCCTTAGACTTCACCTTTTTGATATCCTTGTCATTGTCATCCACCTCATGAGAATCTTTCTCTTTGCCATCAACCTCTTGGTAATATTTCTCTTTGACATTCTTAGATTTGACTTTGCAATCCGTATTACCTTTAGCTTTCACATTTTTAGAAATATGAAACTGACACACTAAAGCAATAGTTTAGGGAAAACATTGACGACAATATTCATCAATGCGGTATCCTTATCGGTTACAATCACCTTTACGATATCGTCTTCATACTTCGAAAGATCATGGCAATTTTGTAGAACCCAAGTGAGGTTTGTTTTTTCTTCAGACGTCAAAATTGAAAAACCGACAGAACATGTCAACTCTGTTGAGATAACCCCTACAATCTCAAACAATGACATTTTATACTAATTGGGTTTATATGTGGATTCAATCAACAAAATAGTAGAAAAAGTGCTAAATAGCTTAATTGATTCAAGATAAGCCCATAATATGTCTTGTACAATTACAGACTCACATACAATTCTAAACTTGTAAACATATTTGTGATCTTCCAAACATTCAAACAGTTTTACATCTCTAGCCTTTCAACTCTGATGAACTTTTTGTATCCTTGACGTGCATTGTAAACTTACTTTATATTTGTCCAATATTATTTTCTTTTATCTTTTAAATTTACTAGGGTATTTGTAGGTTTCACCATATTTCGTTAGCAACAATTTCATTGTCTTTATCGGTTAATCTATCAATTAGAAAGTGACATTCTAACTTTGACTCCATCGAACAGTTATGCACTCTATTAAAAATACTTAGTGACCATTCATTAAAAACTAATTAAAAAACTGCAAAATAAAGAACATGCGATATATACTAGAGGTTTTTTAGGAGATACACAGAAGTTTTTTTTTTGTTTTTGTGTGTGTGTGTGAGAGGGGATATAGTTCTTAATGTTTAAGATCAAAATGACTTGCACGGTAATATATATATATATATATATATATATATATATATATATATATATATATATATATATATATATAAAGAAAACAACATATTTCAGCTTTTTTGGACTGACTTTTTCTTTCCAAAAATACGCTCAATTTGCGATACAAATAACATATGTAACAAATAGATAAAAATAAATTAAATATTAAAAAAATGTAACAAACACGATATGAATATATATATGTTTATTTTTTTCTTTATCATTTAAAAAGTGTAACAAACTAGATGAGTATATTTATACTTACGTTTTCATTATCCCAATTATACCCTTAAACAACTTTTTCTATAATAAAGATTGTTGTTGTTGTCATTAAAAAAAGAATTTAGATTATACTTTTTTGTTATATTGTTGGTGTCATTAAAATAGATAATCAATGTTAGTTTTTTTTTGTTTTGTTACAAAGCTAACAAAAAAAAAAACTAAAGTCTACGGAACCAGGTTCCCGCAGAGTCTGAATCTAAGAGATCAGATAATCCTATCGGAGGGGAGGTGTGAACAAGATACTCTACAAACACCAATCTTAGCTAGGAAATCTGCACAATTGTTTCCTTCTCGAAGAGTGTGATCAATAGAAACTTGCTAGTCAATATTGAGGAGATCCATGATGTCTTGAATCAACGTAGTATACTTATGAAATCTAGGGGTTTAACTCTTTAAGGATTTGAACACAATGGAGAGAATCCATGTAGCAGAAAACCACTTGATAGTTCATCTCATTAGCAAGTAATAACCCACAACGAATGACATGAAGCTCGACAAGAAGGATGTCAGATGTGTCTGCAATGTACCTGAAAAACTGTAATTCAACGTCCAGTTTGGTGTCGAAGTAAACCTCCAAATCCCGCTCTGGTGGGATTTCCTAAACAACTGCCATCAACATTAAGAATGATACACTATTGATTAGAGGAGTTCCATGGAACCCATTTATCTAAAATCGGTGGGGTTGGAGAGCTAGAGAAGCAAGAAATTAGGGTGTCAGATAAGTTACGAGCTTCCAAGGCAAGCCGATAGGTAGGGATATAAATATTAGAGAAACAAATAGAGTTCTGATTTCTCCAAGACCACCATACTCATGCGGCGAAGATATTGGAGGATTGGGAGGTGAATCCTTGCTTAAGCCAACACGAAGCATCTGTATTAGAGAAAAACTCAGCAGAGGTGAAGCCCAAAACATGCCAGAGATGGGTGGAGGTTGAGTAGTCTCTGATGCAATGAAGGAAGGTTTCTTCAGATGAAGAGCAACGAGGACAAAGAGCAATTGGAGCAAGGTTCCAATGGTTTAGAAGAGATAGAGTAGGGACAAAGTTGTTATGTGCCAACCAGAAATGATTTTTTTTTCCAGAAGTTGAAGAAGCCAAATCCATGCCTAGGATATGGAAGTGGCATCCCCGCCCCGTTGTTTCAAAAGCCAAGAAAAGGCAGCTTTGGTTGTATAAATTCCATTAGAGTTTTCATGCCAAATGAAAGTATCTTCTGTGTTGGAGTTGAAATGAAAATTGAGGTTAATGATTTCGTCCAAGATATCTTGAGGAAGAAGAGTATGAAGCATGTTGAGATTGGGAGGGGTAGTCGCATAAACTTCATTGATTTTCAAGGCAAGATCATTTATATGCACATAGGGGACATTAACACAAAGGGGTCCAAAGGAGGTCCAATGACTATATCAAAAAGATGACTCACCCGAGCCAGTCCGCTAAGAGAAACCATTCTTGAGAATATTTTTTGCTTTGATAATGGAATTCCAAGTGACTGAGCTAGATGTAGAAGTGAAGTGATTGAGGATCCTGACGCCATAGGTGTACTTGTGAGATAAGACGTTGACTCAAAGTTTATTGGTCCTCTGAAGCAAATCCCAAACAAACTTACCAAGAAGAGAGATATTAGAATCTCTTGCCATTCTAATGCCAAGGCCGCCCTAAACCTTAGGTTTAGCAATTTTATCCCAACTAACCAAGTTGAGACCTTTGTGGTTAGCATTCTTCCAAATGAAATCACAGGTCGTTTTTATCAATGAGGTCACAAATATTCTGAGGGAGCCAAGTGATTTGCATGTAGTAAGAAGGTATGGAAGACAAAACTGAAGAAGCAAGAGCCAATCGACTAGGTTTATTAAGAAGGTGGTGTTTCCAAGAAGCCAACCTAGTTTTCATCTTTTCAATGATAAATTTAAAATCACTTTTGGTTGCTCTACCTTTGAGGATGGGAAAACCATGGTACTTGTCAAGAGAGGCGGGACTCCGAATGTTGGAGATAGCAGTGAGGCGGTTACTCTTTGAACGAGGGACACCTGAAGATTAAAAAACCCTAGACTTGGCAAGATTAATCTTCAAGCCCGAAGCCTGACTAAAATCTTCAAAAAGAGTAGTAATGTATCTGAATTGAGAGTTTTTGGCCTTGGTGAAGAGGATAACGTCATCGGGAAACAAAAGGTGAGAGATGTGAGGACCATTTCTTGCAAGTTGAATAGGGTGCCAATTTCCACTACTAACTACTATAAAGAAAAAACAACTCATTTAAGCTCTTTTGAGCTGGTTTTTTCTTTCCAAAAGTGCCCTCAATTTTTGATACAAATAACATATGTAACAAATAGATAAAAATAAATTTAAATATTAAAAAAAAAGTAACAAACACGATATGAATATATGTTTTTTTTTTACTTTATCATTTAAAAAGTGTAACAAACTAGATGAGTATATTTATACTTACTTTTCATTATCCCAATTCTACCCTTAAACAATTTTTTCTATAATAAAGATTGTTGTTGTTGTCATTAAAAAAAGAATTTATATTATATTTTTTGTTATATTGTTGGTGTCATTAATATAGATAATCACGGTTAGTTTGATTTGTTATAACTTGAAAGCAACAAACATTTATATCTTTTGTTTTAATCAAAATCAAAATTTCATAAAAGAAAACACCGTCCATAATTTTTAAATGTTAGCGTAATAAAAAGAGAAAAAAACGGACACGTGAGTGCCGTCTTTTCGCTAGTGATTATAAGTGGGCGTTACTATTTGATTGCCTTGCCCAAAATTTAATTATTAGGTGAATGTTGGCTCTCCGTGGGAATTTCACTCATCATTAGAAAATATATATTTTTGGCTTAATAGCAATTTTAGCCCCTTATTTTTTCAAAGTTGCGATTTTGGCCCTCTAAGAAAAAACTATAAAACCGCCCCCTAAATTTTGCACCTGTGGCAGTTTTGACCTCCAAGATCAATTTTGACTCGGTCTACGCTGAAGTGGCACCCTAAGTAAGTGAGGTGTCACGTGTTATTTGTTTTATTTTTTTTGGCCTTAGGGGTCAAAACTGCTACAGTTGCAAAACTTAGGGGACAATTTTGTAGTTTTTTTAAGGGGTCAAAATCGCAACTTCGTGAAAGTTAGGGGGCAAAAACTTCTATTAAGCCTATTTTTTTTTATATCTTTGACATTATATTGACATATCTCTATTAATCACCTCAAATAAAAGATAGTATCTCATCTCACTATCTCTATTAAATAAAAATAGAATTTAAAATATCACTTGAGAGTACTTTTTTTTTTAATTTGAGAAGTTGGGAGTAGATTTTATATTGTTTATTTTTGAAAGGATATTGTTTATTTTTATTATGATTTGTTCTTGATTTATGATTGAATTTATGATTTGTTCTTGATTTATGATTGAATTTATATATCTCTATAAATAGAGATTAATATATTTCTTTTGCAACAAGTCAGGGATTAAAATTTAATGTTTTGCGTCAAGTCTTCTGCTTCAAGTCAGATATTAGTATTTAATCTTGTGTCAAGGTAGTATAGAATTCGGTAATTTGCAATTTGCATTCTTTTGAAACCCTAGCATCCCTTTTGAAACCCTAGCATCCCTTTGTTGTTTCTCTTCTCTCTTCTTCTCTATTAACAACGCTTATTACCATGGTAGGTATGCTAACTCCCTCTCCTTTTACAGTTGTAAATTGTATATATAGGTGAACGATGGCTAATATGAGTTTCTATATACATATGCATGTTGATTTCTTTATGTTTAGCAATTAACTTGAGCCAGTTATATTTACCCTATATTAACATAGTTTTTTTATTTTTATTTTATTTTATATTGTCATGTATTTTTCATTCCGCTTTGTTTTTACATGAATGTGAATATATATTTTTTGATAAACAAATGTAAGTTAGTGAATAAGTAGGGAATCCAATATTCAAACCTCAACCCTGCACACAAAGAATTTACCTTTAATAAACCTTAAAGTGATTAATTAGAATTTGATGTGATTTGCATTTGCTTTTTGCAGGTCCTAATGCCCCTAATGTTTGGTTCATTGGCGAAGCTGGCAAAGGCACTAGTGTGTGAACCTACTTCCACTCTCACAACAATTCTTTATTACGCCAATTTGCTTCCTAGAAATCTTAATTTGGAGAGATTAGTGCGAAGTGAATATCTTCACCAAGAAAACTATTTTTTCCATGTTCTCATTACAATGTTGAAGTGTGTCTGGTAATTACTAGGACATGAGGTGTACCAAATTATGTGAAAATTGAAGGGAACACCAATTAGGCATGTACTTTTTGAGGCACTCCATGTGGTATCACAGTGTTTTCAGATTGTTGATGTTAATTTTCAGGAGACACATTTTATTTTTGTTCCCACCCTATCATGATTTTTTATTTTATTTTTTCCTTGGTGTACTAATTATTCTTCCACATTATTGTGGATTTTATCAACCATGGATAAACTTTTTTTTTTTTTTTGTGTGAAGATTTTATAATGTTTGGAATTGGAACAACATGTTTCGAACATATTCGGGGGGGTGACGTTTTCAATGAATTTACCAGTAGTGTACCTTAGATATATCACATAAGAAGAATGTGTGTTGTGCTTAATTTTGCTTATGTGATATACTCTGTAATGACTTGAGAGAGACTATATGGTCCCACTGAATATCCATGTTAGAAATTTTTTATAATTCTAATAAACACGGCTACATCATTAACGAATATACCACATCAACAAAAATGTTTAAAAACATGATTATGTAAATTCAGAAAAAGTGAATTTTAAAGGGACGAAAAGAGGATTTTCAAATTGGGGGATCAAAACTTCATTTTGTTTAAATAGGAGGATCACAAGTGTAAGTTTAAGAAAAATAATAAATTGGCTATTGCATGCTTAATAATGTTTTTGGTTAATCATTTTTGTTTCTTATCTTACATTTGATTGTTAATTTTTCTATAGAATAACACTCTGTTACAGCTGAAGTATTCTGGCAAGAATAATTGTTTTGTTGGCACAAGATTGCTTTGATTTATTGGCACAAGATTGTTCTGTTATTCATGTACTTGTGAGTTGTGTCACGCATTTTATAAGACAATATTTAGTATGCCCACCTAAACAGAACCTTTCCCTTAGGATAAGGTATCTTAATCATGCCCAAAAGTTCACACGCTTTAGAATTTTGCATTGATTATTGGCTTCATGGTTATATATGCAGCAGCCAGAGTATACTTGGAACCTAAGCAATGTGATCAAGTGAACATTAAAAAAGGAATACACACACATACATACATACATACATACATACATACATATATATATACATACATACATACATATATATATATATATATACATACATATATATATATATATATATCATATAGTATAGTTTGAATAAAGCAAGTGCAAGTCAAGTTACCATGCATTTTTGCTCTTTTTTTGATCTCTCTACCACGCAATTTCACATTTTACTTTCTAAAAATTGTATTGTATTGAAGAAGAAATGAAGAATATTTGATTCAATGAATGAATATGCATTACCTGCATGCATTTGCCAACAATTTCTGCCTCAAGTTCACGCAAAATATGACATACTTTTGTCATTGCTTGTGACACTATTTTTTCTTTCTTAGTTTATTATACATTCCTTTCTGATTCCCTCATTGGAGACAACCATAAATCAAGTTCAATGTGTCAAACAACTTGAAATAACTAAAACACTTAAGTTTTGAGAAAAGATATTTGGACACCAACAAAGTATTATATTATACAATTTTAATTTTACATCTTTTTTCTTCTCTATGGAGTTTTGAGTTTTTCTCTTCATGAGAGCTTCATTTCTTTTCTTTAAGGTCTCCTAAATGCTTATTCTTACCTTTAACTTTATGTTCAATCATTCTAAATACACTACATCTATATTTAATTTACCACAACATATCCTCTAAAATATCCAACATCACAACAAAAAAAACATTTCCCTTTTTCGCCAATAGGGTTTCCTCATATATTCTATGATACAAATGTTTCGGTGGTTATTGAAGCCTAAGTTCTATTCAAAATGGTACAATACAACACTAACCAGTAACTAAATTGTGATTATTAATTCTTTGTATTTCTTTTGAAAAAAAAGTTTACATGGTGTATGTTTATTCTAATTTATGTTTTGGATTTGGCTTTGAAAAAAAAAAACAGTATATCATACATAAAGTGTATTAAGACGCGGTTAGAGACGATCGGGAAGAAGAGAAGAGCTATTCAGAAGTTTACGAAGAATGACATTGCTGAGCTTCTTAGGAGTGGACATGATTATGATGCATATAAAAGGGTAATATTCTCTTTTCACCATTAAACTTTGCATACAACTATTGTTGTATTGATTCATATTAACATTGACACAAACGTCAAACACGACATTGACACTGACACGTAGACATTAGTAATAATTTGATAAAATAGAAGTGATTACATGTAATAATTACATGTAGCGGTGTTGTGTCGGTGTTGGAACACCTGTTGGACACGTGATACACTTTAAATCTGAAGTGTCGATGCTATATTTGTATTTGAAGACATAATTGCTCTTTGCATTTGAAGCAGACTGAAGGGCTTCTGTTTGAGGAAAAAATATTATCCTGCTATGAATTCATTGAAAAGTTTATTGGATGCATATCAGATCATCTTGAAGAGTTAATTAAGCAGAGGTGTGTTTTTCTATATATGTATGCACTAAATTATGTTTCAATTCTCAAACATGAAAAAATAGCATGATAATCTTTATTTTGAATTGCAACTCAAAATTCATACCTCTTTTTATTTATATAACATGAACTAATTTCTTGTATAGTGAATGTCCTGAGGAATGCAAGGAAGCTATACCATCATTGATGTATGCTGCAGCAAGAATTTCTGACCTACCAGAATTGCGTGACCTAAGAACTTTGTTTACAGAAAAATATGGAAATTCTCTTGAACCATATATAAATAAAGAGGTAAAACCAATGATCCACCCTTTGTAGAGTTTTTTTTTTTTTTTTTAATTATTAATATTTGTTTTAAGCATATTTATTATTGTTTTAAGGATTGCTTAAATAATTGTTGTTCCTTAGTTTGTTGAGAAGTTGAGAGGTTCTCCTACAAGAGAAATGAAGATAAAGCTATTATATGATATTGCACAAGAGTTCTCTATAGAATGGGATGGGAAGGCTTTGAAGAAAATACTTTATACACACCCATCATTATATGAAGTAAGTAAATTTTCACATTGTGATTAATTTTATAGATCGTTTCTTTTCCTATTCTATGAGCTTCTCACGCGTCTTATGCAGTTCGGATTTTAGCATAAAACCTCCAAAAATACATTGAAATATTTCGAATTTTAAAACCAAATAGGACGCACGAGAAGTTCACATGGTGGAAAAAGTAATCCCCTTTGTTTTATCACAAATATGAATTAGAATATGATAAAGTAGAATTGTGAATGACACAAAATAGAGGCACCAAAACTATATATAAGTCATAATTAAATTGTGAATGATAATTTATTCATTAATAAGTATCAAGTGCAAGCTATAACACAACTAATATAGTGTGAATAATTCATAAAATGATCAATAATAGGGGACACAATCTGGTGGAAGTAGAGGTGTAGAACACAAAGATGAAAGTGACTTGAATACATCAAAAGAAAATGAGACTAGTCACCAATACAATAGTAGTGATGATGAAACAACAAGCACAGACACATCACCATCTCATCAACATGGAAGAAAATCTAGTTCAAGTTCATTTGGAAGTATATCTGAAAATGAAGAAGTTGAAGAAATCAAGAAACCAAGTTCCTTTTTACTAATTCCACCCCCTTATCTCAAACCACAAAAAACTAATAACAAAGGTGAAATAAATTCCAACAAAACATCAGATTCTGTACCACTAGAGAAAAATATTGATTCAAGTGGAATGAAACCAACAACATCAACGGAAACATCATCATCAAAAGGGTATGCACAAATGTGGGGTGGTGCATGGAGTGTGCCTTCTACTCTACCTGATTATGATGATTTTATTGATCGTCTTAAAGCTTTCACCGGAAGATCATAGAAACTTAGGATTAAAAGACACATTGTTGTAAATTTGTAAATGTAATGATGTTAGATTAATTATTATACACCCTAGTGGTGCATGGACTTAATTATCATATGTTAAACTAATATATATGAATTTCAGTCCTTATTAGATTAATTATTAGTCCATTACTTTTCTAATCCTCTCATGCGCCCTATTTTTTTCTAAAATTTGAAATGTTTTAACGTGTTTTAGAGGTTTTTATGAGGTGTTTATGTCATTCAGATTATATAATCCGAACTGCATAAGACGCTTGAGAAATCAATAAAGTGGAAAAAGAAAGAGTCTGATTATTATATGTTCACTCTAGTTTGACTTGAATATAAAGTATAAAGGCTTTAAAGTTTCTGTGACAACAAATCAGCTAATAGTAATTTTCAAAAATTTGTTCAACATTATAAGATAAATATAACAATAACACCATTTTATTGGAAAACACATGAACAAACATGAAAAAACATAAGAGTACAAGTTACAATTCAAATTTAAATAAACATTGCATGTAGCTTCTGAACACAATTTAGTTATTTTCAAAATATCTCCTTAGATCCTCAAATACTTCTTTTTTTCACCATAACCTTCAAGCCATGTTTCATGTGTAGGATTAAAGAAATACTTGGCTTTATGGGATAAACTTCAACCACATGAATGTGATGATTCAGCAATATTGCTACAACAACCATTTTCATCTCAATGAAGCTCATATCCCAAACAACTCCTTGGTCGAGCATTGAAAGCAATAAACTTGTCAGAAGGTACGTGAATTGTTGCTTACGATTTGGAAAGCAAGGAATGATAGGATTTTCAATAATCTAAACAAGGATGTCGGTGAAATTGTGGATGAAATTAAGATGATTTCGTGGAAGTGGGCAATTTCTAGATTTAAAAGTCCTCCTTACCTCTATTACGAGTGGTGTTGGAACCCTAAGAAATGCTTATTGAGATAGGCGGGGTAGTTTTAGAGGTGTCCGAGACTTTTGCGGTTGAGGTTGCTGGTTTGGGGTGTGCCTCGGCTTCTGTTTTACTGTTGCAGTGGATTTTCATCTACTGTTTTTCTGTTAAAATAGGTGCCTCAGGTGTTTTTTTCTGTTCTGTTGGTGCGCGGTTGGCTGCTGTAATCAGCAGTGTTACAACTTTAGCAGCACTATTTTTCTGTTTTGGCGTTTTTGCCGTCACCTTGTATTTGTACTTCTTGTATAAGTTGGTGTTAATAATATAAGCTGTTTCAAAAAAATAAAATATATGAGCATTTTCTCAAGGAACAAATTGTAAGGATATGAGCATTTTCTCAAGGAACATCGATAATATGTTTATTACATGGGAAAGAGCATTTTTGTTCCTTGAAAAAATGTTCTCTCCCATGTAACTTAAGGAAATTCAATAAGACTGTCTTACAAAGACATTTAGGATCAAATCGTAAAAGTTAAGCCTACAAATTCACTTGCAATCTTTTTTACAAGCATGATCAAGAAACAAAAGAGAAGACAACCATCAATTTTTTCTCAGTAGCTTTGTTAAAAAAATACCTTAAAATTTTCCTGCTTGAAGACTGAATGAAGTAGAGTTCTATTGTACTTCCACGCACCTAAATCAGACTTGAAAATTCCTTCTCCAAGGGGTTCAAAAATCTCTGATTTTTTTTTTCCTTTACCATAATTTTCAAATTTTGTGCTTGTGATGTGTAAGGGCCGTTCTTTGGGGAGTGCAAACAGCTTAACCGAGCTGGGCCTCCCAAAGCGATGAGTTTCAAGAAAATTTTTATTGCTCAATATCCACACCCCCACTCAAAGAAAGAAAAATAAACATGTTTCATATTTTAATTTCTAAGTAAAATATCATGTTCGATGTTTCTATTTCTAAGTATAAAAAACACGTTCTTAGTAAAAATTGTTGGAACAAAGGTGTTCAGCAATACCACGTTTTGAGTTTTGATGATAACAAGGTATTAAAAAATTGTCAATTGGATATGCTAATATTTGTTTGAGTATGCAGGATATTAATCAAGATTTATATCTTAGAAAGTATTCTATTTGAACATTTTAAGAGCAAAGAACTAGAGAAGCTTGTTGTTTGTGATTCTGTATCGAAGAGAGTCTGAAGACTGTATCGAAGAGAGTCTGAAGATTATCAGAGTCTGAAGACTATCAGAATCTGAAGACCAAGAGAGTCTGAAGATCATCAGAAGCTAAGTGCTACAGTGAGTATGAAGCCTGCAATATGAAGATCTGCTTACAAGGATTTCTAAAGGCATTACGATGCAAAAGAAACTCTCATTTGGAGTAACGGCTAGCTTCAAAGTCAACTTGAGCGTGGGATGCTCAACGACAAAGAATGCAGGTCAGTACAGAGTACGTTGTACGAACTCTGTTTCCACTACTCCACTACCTCGTACAGTTTGGCAACTGTGTCTACCGGTATTAATCTTCAAAAGGAATGGAATTCAAAATATGCAATTGAAGGACTATTACCATATCAAGCAACAGATCAACAGCTATTGATCAAGCTTCAGAAATCATCCTGATGTGCTGGATGACTCAACGTCTCTTTCCAACGCCTATATAAAGGATAGAAGACTTGAAGAATAAGAGGACTCTACTACTGAAAAAAAACTACACTGCATTGCTATCGTATTCAACTGAGTCTTAACAAAAACACATCAACAACTTAGATTATTCTTACAAACTGAGTATTCTAGAATTTCTAAGTTAAGCAGAAAAACAGAGTTTGTCTTTGTTTGAAACAGAGTCTGTCTTTGTTGTAATTGAAACACGTTTGATTGTTTGTCAAGTGTTTTAACTCTATTCAATTTTCTGTAAGTTGTGTCAGAAGTCTCTTGCTTGTGTGCTTGAGCAAAGAAGTCTCTTGGCTGCGTCCTTGAGTAAAGAAGTCTCTTAGTTGTGTCTTTGAGCATTGGAAGTCTCTTGCCTGCGTGCTTGAGCATTGGAAGTCTCTTACTGTGTGTTTGAGCAACTTGTAATAGATATTACATTTTAGTGGAACTCTCCTTGAAAGTGCAAGGGGGACAGGACTACTTCCGGTTTGTGGAAGGAACCTGTATAATTGCTTGTGTTCTCTCTTCTCTCTTTCTCTTGATTATTTCCGCTGCATCAGAACCTAATCTCCCATCAGACTCTAATCTCTTTCAGACTCTGATACTAAGGAATTAGATTCTCACTCTTCAAGAGCTGCGAAAAGCTAACACAATTCAACCCCCCTTCTTGTGTTTTTCTCACCTTTAAAAATAATTGCTAATTTTGATTTCGGTGGCTAATTATCATTATAAGAGTTTTTTTTGAAAGAATCATTATACGAGTGTTATTTTCAATTTAAATAGAAGATTGATCTTCTAAAAAAATTATGCGTTTTTTTTATTAAGGGTCTATTTTTACTATAAGAGCCGAATCTCCGATTTCATAGGAAGAGCCTTGGATGTGTTGCACGTTCATGGGGTCACTTGTATACACATGTTTGTTAGCCATGGCCCTTCAAATATGAAAGTTCCCCCGTTTTGTTTCAAAACTGAGTTTATACGATCATGGTTATTAGACATGTTGGAGAAGACATGTTGAGCCTCCAATACTAGATTACAATGAAAATAAAAACCGCCAAAAGGATTTTTCCAATGCCAAAAACAACCATAATTGTGTTGGTCGATATTTACACCCAAAAAATTGTGTTAATATTTGTTTGGCAAAATTAAACCAGAAATTGTGTTAGAAAAAATTGTGTTGGTCTATGTGTAAGAAGTTAGCTTTAAGTTTTTTTTACCAGTTAGATCCTTTAAGGGTGTGTTTCGTAAAAATGAGTTATAAGTTAGCTGATAGCTGATACGCTAGCTGATAGCTGAAAAATTAACCTATAGCTGATAGTTTATAGCTGAAAAGTAAACTTATTAAAATAAAAATTGTTGGGTAAAATTAGATGTTGAAGTGACTGATAAATATAAAATGACGTAAAAGGACTTTTTTTTTTTTTTTTTTTTTTTTTTATAAATCATATATACAATTTTTATTACTTAATATATTTCTTTTTAAATGTTTAAATTTATTTCAAAATATTTTCATCTCCCAAATGATAAATGTATTTATAAATTCAATTCACATATTTTATTTAACAAAACTTTCTTTTTATAAATTTTATTTAACTAAACTTGCTTCACTATTTATGTAAATTTTATATAAAATTATTCATTATATAAATTAAGAGCATGGTTTAAAAAAAATTAACAAGAAAAATTAAAAAATCATGTCAAGTGGGTAGTTTAAAATAGAACGTGAGCAGTTTAGAAAGTGAATAGTTTTTTTAATATAAAAAATAAATAAAAGGTTAAAATTGGAAGAAAATATAAAAAACTAAAAACTATAAGCTCAAAAGTTACTTGAATTAGCTTCTCAAAAACCATCATAAGCTAATAAGAAAAGCTTTTTACCAAGCTTATAAGCTAGTCTAACAAGCTATAAGCTACCTTGTTTGTGTTACCAAACACAACCTAAGTTAATTATTTAAATTTTTAAGTACCAATTAGGTGATTCAGTAACCAATACCTATGACTCCAATGGAGAATCATGAGAATTTCTTTTCATCTCTCGTTCAAAACGCTTATCTTAACAAGGTCCATTGACAACACATCATCAACCAGCGGCGAAGCTAGTAACATTTTTACGAGGTGGTTACATATAATTTTTTTAAAACATTAGCGGTGAATTTAACCAATAAACAAAAAAAAAAATCAGAATAAATATCACTTTTATATTATGTGCTTCATAAAATACACTCAAAACAATAAAAAGGGATTATACCAAAAATGCAAAAGCAACGGATTTTACTAAAAAAAAGCAACAACATAACAAATGATTGTACGTGAAAATCAACAATGAAAGAAATTAAAACCGATAGTAGCTATTTACGAAAGTCGAACTTGAGGATCCTTCAAAGATTACAAATTCATCCATAACTACTTATGAATTTAAGTGACTTGCAATGTCATTTTCAATGTAAATAAAACATTGTTTCCTTTCATTTGTCCAATATATATACTAATAAATTAATAATATTATAATTTTAATAAAACAATACTAACGTGATAGATTCTTCAATTTCTGAAAGACGGGATCAAGTAAATTTAAAATTCAACTGAAAAGTAATCAAAGTCCGACAAAATTATTTCAACTAAAATTGAACCTGGGGTAGCCAAATATATATTATTAAGGGTAACCAAATATATAATATTATACTTACTACTCATTCAATATTATGTTTTGGGATAGCCATTGCTACCCTTGGCTATACTAGCAATCGCCCCTGCCATCAATAATTATACAAAGCCATTCTAAAAGTTTTCCACGAGTTAGGCAAGGAGACGAGAAGAAATAACTTAAATTTTTTTATCATCAAACTTAATACTTATAATAGCAATCTAATTCATCATTCCTTGAAAAATATTTAAATGATTTGCACAAAAAGTCTCTTCTTAAAACTTCAAACTTAACATCTTCTTTATCAAATACATTTTGTTATTACCTATTTTCTTCTCTCCACTAACGTGGATCAAAATGTTGTCGTCAACCTGCGTTGCATGGGTGCGGGTACAGTATCCGGTACGGGTACGGGTGCGGGTATAGGATACGACATTTATCAAAAAACAAAGGTACGGGTACATTAGGATAATTTTTTTTTAATTTAAAATAACATTGCATGATAAAATTATATTGCTCAAATGACGACAAAAATTCAACCAAAAAACAATTACGACTCTAAAACATCCAAATTGAAAAACTAAAGTACGAGATAAAACTTAATATCTATGCATGAATAGGAAACTTTATACAAGACTTGAGTGCTTGTTGCTTGACTTTTCTACTTCTAGCTATTGGCAGACAAAAAACGGTGGGACATTTAGTAGGGAGCAGTTCCAGAAATAGTTGTTGTGCCTCTTGAACCGTTTGAATTTCATTAAGAAACAAAAAAAAACTATAATGCTATTAATTCTCGTAAAATGGGTCGTTTTCTCCTAAAAAAGAGGAGGTGATGGACTAAAACCCAAACATTATATAAAAAAAAACTGGTGTGCCGTGGTGCGTACTGTACGCGTACCAGTACCCGGTACGGGTACGTTTTGCAAAACGGAGTACCCGTGCTTCAGAGTCGTCAACCTATTGATGAATGTAGTCACACACCTATTTGTGTAGTATAGTCCAATAAACATCAGGCTTATCAATTGGTTTTCGCTGTAACGAACATCAGTCGGTGATAATTCATCACATAAAATCGGTCCTCCATCTTACTTTTCCAAATAGCATAATTCGACTTATTCAAGGTCACCACCATACGAGTTGTGTTGACTTTCATTATCGACAGTAAATAAATTTCAAAAAAAGAACTTACCAAACTAAAGTTCCTTAATTGGTGATTTATGATTTGATCATCATGAGTATATGAAAAAACATATGCCAAGAGAGTTTGGATACTCAAACTAACTTTTTCTTATTTATATACTCTAGTTAACTAAAAAAGCAAACTTGTATAAATCTAATATTCCAAAACGTTATCGTTTTGTTACCTTAACGTCTACGTAGTTGGAATCCATGCTTTAGAACTTTACTTTTCTACTTTGATACACCTAGAAAGTTCATATTCTCTCTCCTTTTCCAAGCAATAACATTCTCCACTAAAACGGCATCGTTTCATTGCCTTGACACTGAAGCTTTCAACCCTTCCACACTATCACACACCTTAAGCACTAGCCTTCAATATTCAATAATATAAAAATCAAATCCAAAAAACAAAAAACAAAAAAATGGGTTGTTTCCAATCAAAAATGGAGGATGAGGAAGCCATAACAAGTTGTAAAGACCGTCATTACTTCATGAAACAGGCGGTTTCCGCCCGTAACAACTTCGCGGCCGCGCATTCATCCTACGCGGCCTCACTCAAGAACACCGGCGCTGCACTCATAGATTTTGCACAAGGAGAACAACAACAAAATCTTTTATTCTCCCCTTCTTATGACGTTCCTTTACCTCCTCCTCCTCTTCCTGATTTACCAGCTGCTCTCCGGCGTGCTATTACCATGCCAGAGTTTGAATCAGACATGGTGGTGGAAGATGAAGAGGATGGTGATGATGATGAAGAAGTTGTTGGAAGAGTGAAAAAGAGTGTGAATATGGATATGATTCAAGTTTTGAGTGAAGTTGATAATCATTTCATAATGGCTTCTGAAGCTGCTCGTGGTGTTTCTGTAATTCTTCAGGCCACTCGTCTTCACTTTCATTCAAACTTTTCTGATACTGCTAGAGGTAACCATAAAAATCCATGCTTATTCATGTTGTTTAGGACAATTTGAAGTGGAATAACATGTTTGTTAGGTTATAGATAACTAGCTCATAAGTATAACATATAAATTTGTATAACTATATTTTCTTTTGTATTTTTCTTTTTCAGGACACCTTGATTACTCGGCAAGGGTGATGCGAGTTGTAACATGGGACAGGTCCTTCAGAGAAACACCAAATACTGATGAAGTGAAAGATGATTTTGATTCAGAGGAGCGCGAAACTCTTGCTACTGTATTAGACAAGTTGCTAGCATGGGAAAAGAAACTTTATAGTGAAGTTAAGGTAAGTTGAGTAGAAACTTATGTGATATAGGACTAGCTAAGAGTTTCATAAATATACCATATTTTCTTTAATTTCTTAATTATTTCATCAAATCATTCAAGTTTGTAACTGCAATTAAGTAGATCCACACACTTTTTGTTCTGTTCTGAATTTTGCAGCTGAATATTGTTTCATAGGCTGCTGAGTTAACAAAATCTGAGTACCAAAAAAAGGTTGCCACTATCGACAAGCTAGATAAAAGAGGTTCAAACATTGAAACATTGGAGAAAGAAAAAGCAGCTCTGAGTCATTTGGATTCAGTGTACATTGTAGATATGCAGTTATTAGACTCAACAATTTCAGAGATAAATGATTTACGTGATCAACAATTGTATCCAAAACTTGTGCAGCTTGTTGATGGGTAAGTTATAATTTTACAATCATTATTCATAAATTATAATTGTATGCGATCAATCTTGTAAGTTTGTCATCGTAAAAATTGTGAGTTCCATCATCGGACCTTTTTACAAGTTCGGTTAGTTGGTCTTTTCCTTGTTATGCCAGTTATCATCAGAAGAATACAGGACTAATGGTGTTTTTTTTTATGCAATACAGGATGGCCAAAATGTGGAGAACCATGCATTCCCACCATAAGAAGCAGTTAAGTATCATGAAGTTATTGAAATCACTAGATTCTCAGTTTCCTACGGAAACAAGCGAACACCATCATGATAGAACATATCAGTTATTGAATGTTATGCAAGAATTGGAATCACAGTTTGAAAAGTTGATAAACAATCAAAAGGGGTTCATAAAAGCCTTATACAGTTGGTTAAAACTGAATCTTACCCTTATTGAGAGCGATACAACGAAAAAGATTTCTTCAACACCCTTACAAATCCTTCTTCATGCTTGGAATGATCATCTAGAGAAACTTCCTGATGAACATGCTAGAATAGCCTTATCACATTTCGCTGCCGTGGTAGATTCTCTTTATCAACATCAAGAACAAGAGCTAATTTTAAAGAGAAAATGCGACGAGATACGAAAGGAGTATACGCGCAAAAGCAAGCGATTTGATCAATGGGAGTGCAAATATAAGAAAAAGAAAAGATTAGATGAATTTGATCCAAATAGAGCTGAAGATGATATTAATGATCCTCCTGAGGTTGTAAGGGAGAAGAGAGTTTTGATTGAACTAGAGAAGAGGTTGGATGAGGAAAAAAATGCATTTGAAAAACAGTGCCAACATGTAAGGCAAAAATCATTAAGTTGTCTCAAAAATAACTTGCTAGAGCTTTTAAAGGCTATGACAGATTTTTCATTTGAATGTTCAAAAATGTACAGTGAATTAAGGTTTGTAGCACATAGATTAGGATCAGAACAAAGCTGATGTTGAGAATTGGGTTGTGTATTAAATTTTTGGGGACAGAGGGAAGGAATGTTGTAAGTCAGGCATATACATTTGTGTGTTATCTATAGAAGATTAAAAGATATGTGTATTTTTTTTTGGCGTAAACCAGGTATCCTCCGCACGCAACTGTGGATACTAATCCATTGAACTTTGTGGGACCTAAATGGGTGCAAGCTCTTTCCAAAAGTTTTAAAGTTATCGTTTACTTTCACGTATTATTGCAATTTCGGTCCTAACCTAAAAATTTGTGATTTTTGTTCCAAAAATGATGAATTTTGTATTTGAAGAGAGGGTACAAAAAATATACCACTTTTAATTTAATGAAAAATCACCACTTTTAAACTAAAAAATTAAAATTTGTTGGTCAAAAATCCAAATTAAAACAAAAAAAAGTCCAAAAGAAAATTTAAATACCTCAACGACTAAATCGAATTCCAGAGTTGGTGATTGTGATTGACAAGAAAGGAAGTTACAAATGGACATAGCTCTCTTCTCTACATCTTCGCTCTTCTCCGAAGAAGATGACGATGATTACATTCATACAAAGGGTAATACTCTCTCTCTCTCTCTCTCTCTCTCTCTCTGCTTGTTTCTTCATCTTTCGACTCTATGTTGACAAATTGTGTTTCTGAATGCAGATGATGAAAACGCAGAAACTTATGAAACCTATGTTGAAAGGAAGCATCAGTTCCCTGGAATGGTAAAGTTTTCATCTTTAATATCTTCAATTGCTACTTTATCAATTTCATCATATGGGTTTTGTTTTGTGGGTTATTAAATTCAATATTTTACTTTACTTTGGGATTACAATTTTAAGGATTTAGCTTGAATTGCTTGCTGTGTACTTTGTTTTGAGCACAAGTTGAGTTAAATCACGGTTGTGGTATGGGTCACGGTGACGTTGTGATCTTTACTATTGCAGAGAATTGTAGTTAAATGTGGGTTGATTCTGCTTTAATTGCAGCCGCGTTGTTGCAAAGAAAACCTTGATTGTAATGTTGCCTCAATGGATATGCAATTCGGTGTTAAGAAAGGTGAAATTTTTTAGCTAATGTGTTCTACCATGCACCCCACTTAGTGGGAAAATTGTTTGATGCGGAGTTGAATATTTTAAAAGCTAGCGTATATAGTCATAGAAAACTAGCAGTTTTCTCGTAAAGATCTTAGCACAACACACATTCTTAGTCAACCCACCATTTTTCAAAAAGATTAGTTGAACTTGGTTGGGACTTCAGATGAAAACAAGGGAAGTAAAGATTGGTAGTATTCACTTGCTTTCTAAGTATCTGAATAAAGGAATAGAAACAAAGATGCTATCATGACAATTACGATTTTTTCTAATATCTCAAATTAGCCGTAATGAAGCACGGATACGACACGGACACCGACACACCGACACCGCTAATATTTTGAGAAAATCACATAATTTGGTGTAATTATCTGTGTCATGTCAGTGTCGGCGGACACGACAAATGTCCGACACCGGGACACGCCTAATCCGAGGAGTGTCCTTGCTTCGTAGTTATTTGAAGTAAAATTGTAATGTTTAGAATATTAAATAATTACGTGCCATAGTATGCTTCTATGCTCTGCTTCTGGAAGAATAATGTAGGATTGTTGTGTTTGCCTATGATCAGCTACACATATCCACCAAGTGGATCTTACTATTGGATCAAATAATTTGACATGGTATATTAGATTGCAGTTCTTTTCAACTGTATTTTATGTGTATGCCTGTCTATTTTTGTTTAGCCAATAGATGCTATTTGCTTTTGTTGTTTTTGTTGATAATTTGGGACATTCATTTGTCTGTCATGTTGTTCATGTTAGACACGCTAGTTCCATGAATTCCCTTGACAGGAAATGACACATTTTTAAACTTCAATTCTTCCTGTGCTTGAGGTTTTGTTAACTAGTGTTGTTAAGTAGAGGCTATATCAGCACTATAGCGCTATAGTGTAGCAGAATTCGAATAAATGGCTATTATTCTGCGATATGTTATTTATGCAGAATGTTGTCAAATACCAGTTTTTGTGGCGCTGTAGCACTACTGCGTTGCAAAATTTGAAATTTCTAACAAACCACTATTTTGTAACGATCCAAGATTGACAACACTGTCATCAACATTGTAATGTTCTGAAGTTCTTTATGCCACTATCTTCTATGCAGGAGTTGATTATCCGAGAATTTTCCTTTCATCAACTGAATGCTAATTTGCTCTGGCCAGGAACTTTTGCATTTGCAGAATGGTTAGTTCAACACAGATCATGCATTGAAGGACGGCGTACCATTGAGTTGGGGAGGTATTTTAATTACTCACCCATCCATTAATTTATATAAGCTATAATTTGCAACCCTTGGTTGTACACGTCCATGTAAAATTTTCCAATTTTTTTTAAATCTTAACTCGATCCTACGTCACTTGCGTGCATCTATCAATAACCGCTCTTGGTTGTACATTTCTCTTCTTGAATAGAACACTTAGCTGCAATCTCTTGTAGAAATGTATAAACATGTTCGTAGTTAGAGATGGAGCATTGGCCCCACTGATCATCAAATAAATGCAAATATTTGTATTACCATGAGATGTATGCATCTGCAAATTAATGAGCTTAGTTGCTACTATATTTTTTCTGTATAATTTATTAGCCAATACGTCAAAATATCCAGCATAAAAAAATGATCTACTTCATGTTATATGATTTCATATCCTTTGCAGATTTTAATTTTGGAAATTTGATTTCATGTTTTTTCTTGCTTGTGTTGCATCCATATCAGTGGCACAGGTGCTTTGGCCATATTTCTTCGAAAATCATATAATCTTGATATTACAACTTCAGACTATGATGATCTAGAAATAATGGAGAACATAGCTCACAATTGTGGAGCAAATGCTTTACCTGTCATTCCTCATATAAAACGTGAGTATTCTTTCAAACCACCCAGTCATCTTTTGCTGCTCAAACACATAGATGTTAATTGTCACTTTTCCAACCAAACATGAAACAATTATTTTTATTCTATCCATAACAATTCTTTTTTACAAATCAAACAGACCCTACAGGTATGCTAACTTCATCGACCAGTTTGATGATATGTTTGTTAACTCCTTAGAGGGTCGGGCATTGAAGTTGTTTTAATATGCTTGCCATTTACGACATGTATGCTCTAACTTGAGAAGGACTGTTACAATTAAGCACATGTATAATGAGTTGTTAGAAATTAGAGCATGGATGATATTTAGTATGTATTACTGAGTTGAAGGTTGTTCACCACAATTAACTCTAATGTGAGGGATGATTACTTTTAGGATTAATATGGTACATAATATTTGCTTGTTTAGACTCACATTTTTCTCTGATTTTATATCATTTAATTTACTCTTTGTTTAACTATTTATTCTCATATTACGTTCTGTTCTAGAAGTACTAAATGTGTTTCTGTTTTCAGACACTTGGGGAGATAAGTTTCCAAATTCTGACCCTGATTGGGACCTGATAATTGCGAGTGACATCTTATTGTGTAAGATTATTATCTTCTAATTTACTGTCTCTGTCACCCATTTTCCCTCTTAATAAAATGTTAGTTCATTACAACCCATAGAATTTATCAATTTTGGTGGGGTAGTTTAGCTTCTTTAAAAAAAAAAAAACTAATAGAATTTATCCATAAGGGAATAGTTAATCATTATTGGTCTTAAACCAGTTAAACTACCTCGAATATTGCTTGCACATTGAAACATATGAAATACTAAATCATAAGAAATAAAAGCTATTCCATTTGAAATATCTGAGTTCTCTGCTGAGTTGGTTATTAGTGCTTAACAAATGGCTTCCCGGAATAACAACATCAGTGACATTAATCATTACTAATATTCGAAGTGAAAATTGTACTCATCCCATGAGATATGTCTAAATGACATACGCACCTTCTCTATTTTGTAAAAGGCACCTGTCTTTCCTGAATTATACTCACCCTCACAGAAGAGAGAGTCTATGTGTCATTTAGACATATCTCAGGGGAGGTGTGTGCCATTTAAACAAACCTAAGGGAAGGTCTGTGTAATTTTCTTAACATCGTTAATATATACTAGAAGTAGACTTAAACATTTTCTATCAACTATGGAATAATAGAATATGATATAAATAATATTGCAAAGTTCTGAAGCTTGTAAAATATAATCTTAAAATCAATAGCAAAATTTCAAAAGTAGTTGCCAATGATATTGAAAGTTCCACATGAGGAAATTTTTGTTGGAATGCCGTCATACATTAAAGATCAAAAGGCCCGTCTATGTTGAAATAGATTAAACTGTAATACATGTTTATATTTCAAAAAAGGAGAGTATAAATATTAAAATAAGAGAGAGACCATTGTAATTTAAACATATTTATTTATATTTTCTGACAAATTTCTCTCTCAAATCAAATGTTTGTAGATGTGAAACAGTATCCGAATCTGATACAGACGATTTCGTTTCTTCTCAAAAGTTACAAGCACGGTGGTAGGACTACAGTTTCTCCGACTAGGAATGATGAAACACATGGTATCTTGCTCGAGACCCTTCTAACATTTTCTAATTTAAGCGTGGTCGAATTTGAAAAATTTGCTGTTGTGTTGCGATACTCTATTTAGTACAAAATGTTGTTAAATAGCAGCTAATGCTATAGTGACGCTATAGCACTGTAGCACAGTGGAATTTGAACAAAGTGATATTTTCTGCTATTCACGATTGAAAACACTGCTCAAGATTGCACTTTTACATATTCTTGTGATTGCAGGAGGTGTAGTGTTGCCTTGGCCAGCTTTTCTGATGAGCTGGAGACGTAGAATTGGAAAGGAAGACGAGTCGATTTTCTTCAATGGTTGTGAGAAGGCTGGTCTAGAAGTAAATCATATTGGATCCCGTGTATATTGCATCAGTCCCATTGAAAATGAGAAGTCAAACAAATGCTTGATGAAAAAAGTTAGTATTCAAGCTTCCGCTGGAGGAGAATGAAATGAAAATTGGAAATTGACAAAGTAGTTTAATTTGTTGCAACTAGTAACTGATAGTCACACCTTTTATTGGCTCACTTAATTGATGTAAGTTTAAAATTATTCATACAATGAAGGTATAATTGACACAAAATAGTTAATGCAACATTCAATGTTCCTTTTTGAGAACAAAAAACACTTCCGTGAACGTTCCAAAAGTGCTCCATACTCTGCTCCTTTGGGAGATGGTCTTACTATCCAAGTTGGTTCCATTCTTTCTTCTTTTCTGGTGACGATGTTATTATTTGCCACAGTCTGATTCTCAAACTGATGTGTCTTTCTGTCCAGATGCTGCTACACGATCTTTAGCAAAGGGGGACCAATTTTGATTCAATTATTTCTATAAGTAGGTCAAACTTTATGAAATTATTTTCCATTTACTAATTATCTATTATTGTCATAAATCATTTTGAACCTTTGGCAGGATATTATTTTGTGTGCATTGTCATGTAGTTTAAACTATTATTCTACCTAGGGAGAGTTTCTGAAATATTCAATTATTGATTTTTGTGAAATGTGTATTATTTTTCACTTGGATTCATGAATCATCTGCACTGTTATTGCATAAACATTTGATCATTGGAGTGATGCTTAGGCTTGTAAGTTGTAAGCTTTCCTTGCTTGCAAGTTGCAAATTATACTTGTGTGAATTTGTTGTTAGCTCATTATTTGTCGATTTCATAATTGGCACGTTCATTTGGTTCCGCAACAACATCACACCGTAATTGCAGTGTGATTTTCAGTCACGTGTACGGTTGTAACGTAACCGCATCAGATGTTATATTAGACGATCGCTCAAATCTTCTCACCAAAATTTAAAATTTCAAAACCATAAATCTACTATAGATCTAATTAAAAATCTTACCTTTATTAGTCTCTCAACAATGTATTACAACCACAATATGCGCCACGCCCGCATTAACCACAATATCCTTAACTGCAACAACCGCAACACGGCCGCAGTCTAAAAGACTTCACCATGTTTGATTTTTTTTTTTTTAAGAAACCAAAATCAATATATTAAAAACAAGAGTCCCAATCAAGCACAAGACGTTCTAAAAGGGAATCAGAACGATGTTGCAAAATACAAAAACAAAATAGAATATTACTAGATTCGACCACCATAAAAAATAAGTTGAATACGGTCAAGTATGTTTGATTGAAGGTCACATTACTTGATATATGTTGTACTTTGTAGTCTGTAGTAAGCTTATCAATAATATCTTACCCCACAAAAAGACACACGACACATGCACAAGTATGTACAAAATAGGAAACCACCCCCAAAATTTCCCACGCAAGAGCCAAACCATGCAAAACCCTTCATCTACGTAATGTTATTCACTACTCATTTCCAACTCAATACTTACAATGTTGCTCATCAAAATCAAATCAAAACCACTCACCTTTTATTACTCCTCACACTCAAATCTCATTTAACCAATAAAAAAAAACCAATGACATACTCAAAACAAAACACCCAAAACTACCTCGTTATACCACGATGTTGTGTTTTCCTATTATGGATAGTGTTTCTAACACTGTGTATAACAGCGTTATTTTTCCTATGGCCATTAAACCCAGAAATTGAAATGGAAAATTTAATAGTTCGACGAGCAAAAGTTCACCCGTTACCACCGTTAAGTGCTGACGTGTTATTATCAGTAACCGTTAAAATTCACAACAAGGTTTTGTACTGGATGGAACTAGATGAGGTTGATGTTGGCATCAAGTATCGTGGGCATAAACTTGGTCACGTGGAAACTAGGGGGTGGCACGTGAGAGGATGGGGTTCAGAACATGTGTTTGGTGAACTTGAGTTTGGTGGACTTCCTTCTCCAGATGTGGCACATTTGATGCAGGATCTTGCTAAGGGTAGGGTTCATTTTCACACTGCCGTTGAAGTTGTGGGAAATCTTGGACTTCTTGCCTTTCACTTCCCAAACATTTTCAAGGTATGATAGTATTATTAGTTCCTCTTAATTAATTATCATAACATTGGTGATATGTTAAAAAAAAAAGTCATACATAGCGACCGATTTAGAGACTGATTTAAGGATCGGACCTTAAATTGGCCGCTAACATTAATAACTATTTGTTTAACGATATTTTGCAAATCGTTCGTTAAACAAATAATTACTAATTTAGTAACCATTTTTCTAGATGGCTTTACTAATTTTTTTTTCCAAACATAACTCTAATTAATTTGTGTTGGAACATAAAAAACTAATATCGAATACATTATACACAAGTGACAATTTGATAATATTATCACTTTCTTCTTAAAAAAATAATAATATTATCACTTTCTTTTTTAGGGAAATAATAATATTATCACATGAACATGCCATCTACACCATCAACATTTCATAGGGACATTTTTATATAATAAGGCTAATATTTAGGGAAGAAGGAAATAAATTAGGGTTAAATATGTTTTTGGTCCTTATAAATACGTAAACTTTTCGTTTTAGTCCTTCTAATATTTTTCTTCAACTTTTAGTCCTCCAAAAAGATTTCATCTTCACTTTTGGTCATTCCTTTAAAATAAACTCATATGTAGAAAAATTTATAATATTATTAGGGACTAAAAACGAAAAATTAATATATTTATAGGGACTAAACATATTTATAGGGACTAAAAATTCTAATATTTTAGAGGGACTAAAACGAAAAGTTAATATATTTATAGGGACTAAAAACATATTTATCCTTTATTTTATTTTCATTAATCGTTAAATGTTTGACAAGAAATATTACTCATTTGTGAAGTTAAATGTTATTTTGGACTCATTAGATCATTGGAGAAGCTTCATTAGTCAACTTTTATCCTTGTGGGTTGAAAACAAGTAAAGCTAATTCCATTTAGAACTTCCCCGTTTAGGAGTTCAAAAATCAAAAGTACTATTGAAAATTTTCAATTCCTCCACTTTCACCTTTATCACTTTCCAAATAACTTGGATTTTGTTTGTCATGTTTTAATAGGTAAAACTATCATGCGAGGTTTTGGTGAATACAAAAAACCATACCATTGTACATAGCCATTGTGTCGAAAAGGTAAAGCTTAAGAAACCGTTATAGACCTGGCCTTGGTGAGGTCGTATAACAATCTCTTTGGATAACTTGATATTGCACTATTCGTCAATTAATCATTTATAATATGCTTATCTTGTACTAAGTCTGTTTATGCTTTCAATGATAAAAATGAAGGACTGGTTCCTCAAATGTTTCTGCAATGCAACCATGGGGCATAGTGCAAAAGATGGTAGTACTCATTGATCAATATGTATACATCTCTACACATACAAATATATTACAAGTTTAAAATATATTAAGAGTTTAATTTATATACATTGTCAGCGTATAATTTTTTCATTATACAAAAGATGGTAGTCTCAACTATTGTACTTATTTCATTATGCATAATTTTATTGTATCAAAGTTGTTGTGAAAGTGACTCAAAATTGAAGAAATTGAGGTTTCTGGAATCTGTCAAAATCAGGGCCCGAATGATGCTGTCCGGGGCCCGAATTTGAGTGTTGTTTTTTGTATGCTGGTTCGGCAAAAATCGGTGGCCGAATGGAGGAATTCGGGTCCCGAATTTGCCAGCAGAAAATATAACAGAAACGTATTTTTGGGCCAGATTTGTTACAATTTTATGGGATTACTTTTATTATAAATATAGGCTTTGTATCAGAGCAAACCTTGAGATATAGGGGGCTGAAACAAGGTTTAGAAAGACAACAACAAAACTAGGGTTTGTATAGAGTTTGTCTCTTGGGAACAAACACTAGGGTTTGAGGGTTGATTCACCTTGGGAAACACTATTAGGATTGAGTCTCTTGGTTACGGGAAGAGATTGAGACTTTGGGTAAAATTAGGTGGGATACTTATTCTTGTAACCCATTGATATCTCTTTTGTAAAGTTACTCACCATTATAATGAAACGGAGGGCTGCTCTCTCCCCCAGATTAGGTCAATTTGTGACTGAACTGGGTAAACAAATTCTTTTGTGCTCTCTCTTCTTTTCTACTTTTGCTTGTGATTATAATTGTTACCCACTTGTATTAGTTGCTTGATTATTCCTTGTTCCACACATCAAGTATTTATTGGTGTGATTTTTCATCGAATTCTCAACAATTGGCGCCCACCGTGGGGCAAGGATCAAAGGATAATCAAATACCATGAGTTCAAAGTGGGATATGGAGAAGTTTACCGAAGATAACAATTTTGGGTTATAAAAGGTAAAGATGGAAGCGGTGTTAATACAACAAAAGTGTGAGAAAGCTTTGAAGGGTGAAAGTGCGTTACCGGTCACCATGTCACGAGCAGAGAAGACCGAGATGGTGGACAAGGCCAGGAGTGCCATTGTCTTGTGCCTCGGGAATAAATTTTCGAGAGAAGTAGCGAAGGAATCAATCGCGGCATCGATGTGGTCAAAGTTCAAATATTTGTATATGAAAAGTCTTTGGCTCATTGGAAATTCCTAAAGCAACAACTCTTCTTATTCAAGATGGTGGAGTCAAAGGCCGCCATGGAGCAACTCACAGAGTTCAACAAAATCATTGGTCATTTGGAGAACATTGAGGTGCGTCTTGAGGATGCGGGTGCTCTAATGGTGTGGTGTTGTTTGGAGGATGAAGAAGGTGATGTGTCTCACCTTGGGATTGATGCCTAGTGGAGCAGTGATCATCTGGAGAGACGTTAAACACTCAACATCAACCTGGAGAGGCGGTGGTAAGAATACTCATGATCAGTCTGGAGAGGCGGAGGCAACAATACTCATGATTTACCTGTTGAGGTGGAGTTTCAAGGTTGAAGACATAGTGGGATGTACACATTTTCTAGTTGATGTTGAGTACGCTCAACTTGAGGTGGAGTTGAACACACCGGTAATGGTACGACTATGGAGGACCTTGGGAGCTATGCTCTATGGTGAGCAAGGGATTTCATCATGAAGACGAAAGGCATTCCGGAGGTTGAAGAATGTATAGCACGACTTGCAGGATTACCCTAAAAAAGGCCAAGGGTGATTGGATGCAAGGTGATCTTCAAGGAAGCGGGAGATGTCCTGTGTTGAAGAGGTTATGGTGAATGCTTGTGGAACTACCTAAAATTCCTAGTGTAGTTGGACTGCAAGGACCTTCGAGAAGGCGGAATACATTCCAATGGCTGAAGGGGTTAAGGTGTGTACTTGTGGATTACCCTAAAAGCCAAGGGTGATTGGGCACAAGTAGATTATCCAAGAAGCGGGAGATGTCCTGTGTTGAAGAAGTATGGTATAGTCTTGTAGAACTACCTGAAATTCCTAGTGTAGTTTGATATAAGGATCTTTCAGAAGGCGGAAGACATTCCGATGGCTGAAGAGGTTAAGGTGTGCACTTGTGGAACTACCTAAAATTCATAGCGTAGTTGCACTACAAGGACCTTCGAGAAGGCGGAAGACATTCCAATGGCTGAAGGGGTTAAGGTGTGTACTTGTGGAACTACCTAAAATTCCTTGAGTAGTTTGGACACAAGGATCTTTAAAAGAGCGGAAGGCATTCCGATGGTTGAAGAGGTTAGGGTGTAAACTTGTGGAGCTACTTGGTGTAGTGGGAAGCAAGGGAAATAACAGCAAGGTGGTTGATGTTAAATTGACATCATCACTAATTTAGAGTCAAGGTGGAGATTGTTGTGAAAGTGACTCAAAATTGGAGAAATTGAGGTTTTTGGAATCTGTCAAAATCAGGGCCCGAATGGTGCTGTCCGGGGCTCGAATTTGAGTGTTGTTTTTTGTCTGTTGGTTCAGCAAAAATTGGTGGCCGAATGGAGGAATTCGGGGTCCGAATTTTCCAGCAGAAAATATAACAGAAACGTATTTTTGGGCCAGATTTATTACAATTTTATGGGGGTTACTTTTACTACAAATATAGACTTTGTATCAGAGCAAACCTTGAGATAGAGGGGGCTGAAACAAAGGTTTAGAAAGACAACAACAAAACTAGGGTTTGTATAGAATTTGTCTCTTGGGAACAAACGCTAGGGTTTTAGGGTTGATTTACCTTGGGAAAACTATTAGGATTGAGTCTCTTGGTTACGGGAAGAGATTAAGACTTTAGGTAGAAATAGGGGGAAGACTTATTCTTGTAACCCATTGATATCTATTTTGTAAAGTTACTCACCATTTATAGTGAAACGGAGGGTTGCTCTCTTCCCCCAGATTAGGTCAATTTGTGACTGAACTGGGTAAACAAATTCTTTTGAGTTCTCTCTTCTTTTCTCTCGCTATTTTCTACTTTTGTTTTTACCCACTTGTATTAGTTGCTTGATTATTTCTTGCCCCATACATCAAGTATTTATTGGTGTGATTTTTCATCGAATTCACAACAAAAGTTTACATTAACAATGCTGAAAAAAGAACAAAAACAATATGAAACAAGTTGAATGAACTTGAGAATGGAGATTTTTTCTTTTTTTCTATCTTAAATCTTAATTATTTGAAAAATATGATTTTCTAAATAGAAAAATCTAAACGGATAAAAAGATAATTTTAAAAAAAATGTCATCTTTAATCTCTTAGAATGACTTCCACTTATTATTTAAAAAGGATATCCACTTGTTACTTTTATTATTTTTGACTCAACTTGTTACTTTTAGCTGTGTTACGTACACAACATTTCTCATAAAAGGTGACAAGATTATATCGTCACTGCATCCTTTTTTTCTTTTTCCTTTTTATTTCCTTTAATGTCTACACAATCTAATGGCCCACCAAACCTTTGAGGGCTTAGTAGATAACTTTTTTATTTTTATATGAAAGGATCATTTCACTTTTACTATTATCTTCATTTTATTTTACCATAGTTCCAAACAAAACTAGAAACGTGGGGGAGACAAAGCAAATACTTTAATGCATGACTTCACAGGCATGTCTAGAAGGAGCAAACAGTTAATAACAGATAAAAAAAATTAAACTTATATATGTCATAAAATTGCAAGCTTAAGCACCAACCAATGTTTGTTTATGCATGCATGCACGGTCACCTTACAATGAACCAAAATAACGGTAAACCTAAAAACAAATAAAAATTCCTCATATTGTTGTATATAAATCTTGGGTGATCACATAGAGGGTTGATGTATCCTTAAATGAGTGGATGATCACTTGTTCTATATGAATATGTGATGAACAAGTTTATCATTCTTATAGCTCTTAAGTGGTGTAGGTTTGTTAGGATGTCCCTGGACATGCAAGAAATGCCAAATTACATTTATTTTACTATGTTCTATGATTCTTTATGCAACTTGTTTGTGTATGTTATACCTAATATCCTTGGACATCGTACGTAGCCTTATATGAAGTAGGGGTTATATGAGGTAGTCTTAGCTATCCTAATTATTTTCTTTCCATAAGCTGATATTATTTTTTTTATACTTCGTTATCCCAATGCTATAATGTATATTAGCTCCCCGAATAAATCTATTTTTTTTTATTTTGTAAAAAAATGAGTAGGAATTGGAAAGTAAAAAAACAAAAAAAATCACTTGATTGGTAAATTTATTCTTCATGTTTTGACACTTCCAAAGTCTTCATGATGATTTCAGAGAAAGTTTTCTCGACAGTCGAAAATCTCAAGCTTAGATTTAAAAATGAAACGGAGATGGGTTTCTTGTAGATGACTTAATATATAGTTTATTTTGAAAATATATTCTTGGCAAATTTAGTACAACGTCAATTATTGATAAATTTGACATTTTCAAGCGCCGCGGAACTCAACTTTCCTAAACAACTACGACCAGTTTTTATTTCCATTGTGTTTATTTTACTTTATATTTTATGTAAGAGCGATGCTATTCATAACGAATTTCTTGTCATGAATTTTCAAGAAGATGGCGTGTGAGTTTCAAGAAACACGCAAAATGGTTACAATTAATGCTTTAGTAGAAAACATGTGGGCAAGGGGTGAATACGTGTTGGCCAGTGGCATAATCAGCCAATAAAAATTATCCGTGAGCTATTCGTGATGGAAAGTTCCGCTATTCTTAGCATTTCCGTTTGTATAAATATAAATTATTCGAATTATTTTTATTAGTGTAGTTTTTTCCTTTATATCTCAAAAAATTTATGCTAGTATGGCCACTGTTTAGACACGGTGTGTGTTTCTCCAAAGTAACTTGACAACTAAGCCATGACCCGTGTAATACCAATTTGAATTGCTGGCATCAAAAGGAATTTTAAATATTGCTGGATTATCCAATTTTTTCTCTTTTTCATTTTCTTGGTCATATCTAGCTCAAAGTATGTGCTTTGCTGAGGTGGTGATGAGGAAAATTGTAAAAAGGGAAAGACAAGTGGTTCATGGGATCACTATATAAATAGCCTTTGGTCTTAGTTTTAGGGCATGCACTCCGAACACCTTAAATCCTAACACACTATTTTATGCCTCCTATGTCCTCTACTCCATACACCATGGACCTTGAAAATTGCAACTGTCTAGGCTCAAGAAACAACTGCATTTGGTCAAATTATGAGAGAATTGGCAATGATCCTATTGCATGTGTCAATGAATTTATGGCTAGAATGAAGATATCAAGCTTAAAAAATTTGTGGAAGAAGATCAAGAAAGAAAAGAAAAGGAGAATATTTACATCATCTTCACCCGTGTTTCGATATGATTCTAGCTCATACTTACAAAATTTTGATGATGGTTGTTATTTCACTGATCCTGATGATTTTTCAAGGTCATTCACAGCCCGATTTGCAGCACCACCCTCCAAGACTTTGCAGAAGAATTTTGAAGTCATAAATGGTGAAGAAATATTGGGCTAAACAATGAGAGTTAGCTAGAAACGTATGTAATTAATTGAGTTCCTCAAATTGGTCTGCTATTTTTTTTCCCTTGTGAGTTATGATATATAGTTGTTCAAAGTATAATTAACTGTAAATCTATTTCAGCTATTAGATTTTGTAAATGATATTCTATATGATGATTTCATTTCTAGATTTTGTTGTCATATATGATTTTCTTCTTTACTCCAAATATTATATTTTTTTAGGGTTAAATTTAAATCTTCTTTACTCCATATTTGATTAAAAATGATAGAAATTTAGCTCGTTATTATATGCTTATAAGGTCCTCACGGTGACTGTGGGTTTGTGGAGATGGGGAAAAGAAGGGAAAACTCCATGAGACGAGAAATATGGACATGGTAAGGAGCATTTTGGGACACAGGGATGAGGGGAATACTCCTCGTGCCCCGCCTCGTTTACATCCATACTTATTTAGCGGTAGATTGGGGGTGAGAGGGTGGGTGGGTAGCGAGGGACTATTCTTCGCGTCTGATCCGTTCACATCCCTACTTATTTAGCGTATGTGAAAAATCTTCATATAGATAAGTACTGTCTTGTTTACATAGTTCTAAAAGCTAGATACTTTCCTTTTCCATTTTTTATTGCTAAATAGGGTAATATTCCAAGTTTCACCTAGAAGAGCATTCAGCATGAATCAAGAATTCTAAATAAATGTAGCTCTAAAAGCATAGGAATGGAGCCTCTGCTAATATTAACATAGTTTAAGATCTCATTAAGTATAATCAAAGTGTTTGGATCACGACTATTATTAAAGAAATTTTTATATCTTTTGAAGCTAATCAAATCCTCAAAATCCATTTTTTGCCCAATTTTTGGATCCTTATAGACTAGTTTGGACAGGTATACGAGAGGGTTACTATAGTTACTACAATGTGAAGTTAAGATATCATGCCATTTCGATCTTTGAAATAATTCGTCAAACATCACCTTCATCACCAAATCGACGATATTCCAAAATTCCTTAATAAAGACAAAATAAAATTCATTCGGCCTTGAACTTTATTTTCCTCCAACAAAGCAACCACGTCACTATTTTATTCATAGTAAGCTCCCTTGGAAGATTTCTAATTTACTCTTCCGATATCCTTGGAAGCTCCACCCTCATCTATAGTTGGTCTAGACCACCTATAAATGGGGTGGTCTAGACCAAAAATACTTGACCACCTCTTCTCTCAACTCACTAGGCTTCTCCACCCACCTTTCCCCACTTCGTAGTGCCAGCACCACATTCGAGCTCTTCCTACTCTTAGCACAAGCATGAAAATATCTTGTATTAGCATCCCCTCTTTTAGCAATCTTGCTCTTGAACTTTTAAATAACATGGATTAAAATATCTTAATTATTTGGATATTTGAATTTTTCAAAAAGAAAATTTAAAAGGGAAAAATATATAAAGCAAAATGTTATCTTAATCTTTTAAAATGACCTCCATTTATTATTTCAAAAAAACTTGATACTTTTAATTTAGCTTTGTTACTTTACACAACATTTCTCATAAAAGGTGACAAAATTATCGTCACCATATTTCCCCCTTTTTATTTCCTCTGATCGTCGACTCAATTTAATGGTCCATTGTATCTTTGGAGGGTTTAGAATTAGGAGACAACTTCTTTTTTTTTTATCTGAAAGGATATTCTTTTTTACTATAATTTTCATTCTTATTTTCCTCATAGTTCCAAACAAAACTAGAAACTTGGGGAAACAAAGGATGATGAGGGAAACTTGGGGAAACTTGTCGCAAACAGGTCTTAGGTTTTTGTAACATTCATTTTTTTATCTTTATCCAAAATAACTTGACAAGTAAGTCAAGAACCCATGTGAATACGTGGTATTACTGTCACTGAAAATCTAAAAGAAAAAAACGTATCATATACCAACTTGAATTGCTGACATCAAAAGGAATTTTTAATATTACCTTGGTAAACATGTTGTACCAATTTGACTGGCTTGCGTGATATAAAAAGGAAATTCTAATATTGCTGGATTATCCAATATCCTGTTCCTTTTCTTTTTCTTGGTCCAATCTAGCTCAAAGTATGTGCTTTGCTGATGTGGTGATGAGCAAATTGAAAAAAGGGGAAAGAAAAGGGGTTCATGCCATCACTATACAAACATCTTGATTCCTTAAACCATTTTATAGTGCTTACTATGTTTTCTACTCTATACATCATGGACCTTGAAAATTGCAACTGTCTAAACTCAAGAAACAACTACATTCGGTCAAGTTATGAGAGAATTGGCCACGACCCTATTGTATGTGTCAATGAATATATGGCTAGAATGAAGATAACAAGCTTAAAAAAATTGTGGAAGAAGATAAAGAAAGCAAAGAAGAGGAGAATTTTTAGAAGATCTTCGCCAGTGTTTCTATATGATCCTAGCTCTTACTTACAAAATTTTGATGATGGTTGTTATTCCACCGACCCTGATAATTTTTCAAGGTCATTCTCAGCTCGATTTGCAGCTCCACCCTCCAAGATTTTTTAGAAGAATATTGAAGTGATGGATGATGAAGATATATTGGAGATAAATGACGAGAGAGCTAGCTAGCAACATGTAACTTTGAGTTCCTAATTTGGATTCAAAATTTCTTTTTCTTTTTCTTATTCCTTATAAATTATATTATTTATAGTTGTACAAATGTCTTATTTCACTTGTAAATCTATTTTAACTATTTAGGTTTTGTAAATGTGTTATTCTGTACGATGATTTTATCATTTTTTTCGTCTTATATGTTCTTTTTAGTTTTTCATCTTATTGACCATATATATGTGGGTACTGGACAACTTTTTTATTGTTCAAACTTCAAATAAAATTCATGTTTGTTTCCATAATTAATGATAAAGATATGGATCCTTTGACTAATCAACGATATTTTTAGTCAGGATTATGCCAAATAACTACTATTATACTTGAGATATTCATGCACTATGTCTCTTCTGTTAATGGATGTCCAACATCGATTTTCATGGTTTCATAAAGATATGGGTTCCTTTCTTTTCTCGATTGAAGCCGAAGAATTGATAGGTCTTGTGCAAAAGGTTTTACTTTAGAGAGTTGATGGACACTTGTATATATGGCAACTATATTTCAACAATTAATTTTAGACAATTTTTGATATAATTTTTTTCTTAGACAAAAACAATGGAAAGTGACTAAGAGAGAGAATCGAAACATAATAAAAATATGAGAAAGAGTTGTTTAAAAAATTATTCAAAAATAGTTGTACATCATTTCTCTTGTGTATATTCAAGAAATGCCAAACTAAATTAATTTTGTATGTTCTGTTAATCTTTTTATATAAAAGTATGTTATGTTTATTCTTTGTGCTGCGTGTATGTTATACATAAGTTGATGTATATATTTTTTACTACTCTCATAATATGCACGTGTATCTACTCCAAATCAGTTTCAATTAATTAATAAAATATGAGTATAAGTTCCCGTGAGGAAGGATTAAGTTGACAGAGATATTACAATATGTAAGGTTAAGATTTAAATCCTGAATTTCTCATTTTTTTCACGTTTAAAAATAAATTTCTATTTATTAGGCTACTTGATGAAGAAAAAAAAGTAGAGATTCTAAAGTAATAAATAAAATAAAAAAAGTACTATTTGACCAGATAGATTTATTCATCTTATGTTGACACGTCAAATCTCTACAATATCTACAAATTAAGGAGTTTTGTCATCCATAAAACCTGTCAAGACAAGACCGAAACAAAATGGACGGATCGATTTTTTGAAAATAATTTTATCATATTACATTGAAAGAATTGATATTTATATACTGTAAACATCAATTATCATTGATAAATTTGACTACTTGAAGTTTGTTAGTTTGTTAAGTATTTGTTGGAGGTGGCAATCAAACTTAAGACCACTCTAACTACTATACACCTTAACCCCCACCACCACACCCATCAAGTCAATCTTATAACTCTATTGCTTTAATTTATATATATTTCATATAATGTATTTTTTTTATATCATTAAGTAATAATATATAATATTTAAAATTATATTTTATTTCTTTATATTTTGCCATCTCATAAAATTTACACTAGTTTTGCCACTGTTTTGTTTATCTTTTTGATCAGTAGTAACTTGACAACCAAGCTATGATCCATGTGATGACAACGTGGTATACAGTCACCAGGAAATAGGAATCATGTAAAAGAAAAACATATCATACAAATTTGAAGTGCTGAGATCAAAAGGGTGTTTTAATACTGCTTTAAAAAAAATACTAAATAATACCAATTTAAAATGCTGACATCAAAAGGAATTTTTAATGTCGTTGGATTATCCAATCTTGTTGCCTTTTCCTTTCTTGGTCCCATGCAGTTCAAAGTATGTGCTTTGCTGAGGTGGTGCTGAGGAAATTAAAAAAATGGGAAAGGAAAAAATGGTTCATGCAATCACTCTATAAATAACCTTTGATCTTAGTTTTAGTGCATGCACTCCAAACACCTTGATTCCTTAAACCATTTTATGCCCCCTATGTCCTCTACTCCATACACCATAGACTTTGAAAATTGTGACTGTCTAGGCTCAAGAAACAACTGCATCTGATCAAGTTATGAGAGAATTGGCAACGACCCTCTTGTATTTGTCAATGAATTTATGGTCAGAATGAAGATCGCAAGCTTAAAAAAATCATTCAAATATATATTAGTTTAAGCATAATTAAACAAGTTTTAATTTAACCGGAACTAAAATTGCATGCTGAAAATCTCTATAGGGACTAAAATATGTTTTTTTTTATGAGGACTAAAAATATTCGTTATATTTATAGTGACAAAAAACTGAGTTAACTTTCTTTTTTGAAATGCAAAGTAATTTCATTTGATAAATATGAGAAAAGTATAATTAGGACTTAATCCACCACGTCGGAAATGGTACTTGACCGAACAAAAAGAACGCTAAAAAACTAGGTAAGAAGGCAAAGAGTAGGGTTCGAGAATCACTCGTAATGCAAACGAAGACTCAATTTTTTTCTAGTTAAGAGCCACCTTCATAAAGTGACCTTAATATCATCCGCTAAGGCACATACCGATGTAGTCTTTCAGAGAAAATACACCCATTTTAGCTTTCTAAATTTTCCAAACAGTAGTATGTCGTGTTAACATTAGACCATTCCAATGCTTTAATTTCAAAGAAGAAGAGTAAAAATATTCAAAGAGAGAGGAGATGTTTCCAAGCAAGGTCACCCAAATTCAAATCCATTTGAAAATATGATACCATACCGAGCTCGAGAAACTACACCAACAAAAAAGTGATCCTCCACTTATAATACTCATGGTAACGGTTATTAGTAGTTTCTAAAACAAAAATCATATCATTACGATTTGAATTGCCGACATCTAAAGCAATTTTCTTTTTCTTGGTCGACCTATCTATTCAAAGTATGTGCTTTGTTGAGGTGGTGCTGAGAAGTGTGAGAAGGAAAGTGGGTTCATGCCATCACTATATATATAAAGAGCGTTTAATTAGTTTTTAGTCTAAGTGCATCTACTTCAAACACATTGGTTCCTTAAACCATGCTTCCTATGTGCTCTACTCCATGTACCATGATCCTTGAAAATTGCAACTGTCTAGGTACCAGAAACAACAACATCTGGTCAATTTATGAGAAAATTGGCCATGAGCCTGTTGTATGTGTCAATCAATTTGTCACTAGATCTAAGATGGCAAGGTTGAAAACATTGTGGATGAAAATCAATAGACGAAAGAATAGGAGAATTTTTAGACCATCTTCATCCGTGTTTTTATATGATCATTGCTCTTACTTACTAAACTTTGATGATGGTTCAATTGACCCTGATAATTTTTCAAGGTCATTCTCAGCTCGATTTGCAGCACCACCTTCCAAGATTTTTGAGAAAAATATTGAAGTGGTGGATGATGAAGATATATTAGAGATAGACGATGAGAGCTACCTAGGAATTAACATGATGTAATTTGAGTTCCTTAATTTGGACTCAAAATTTATTTTTCTTTTCCTTGTAAATTATGATTTATAATTGTACAAAGGTTTTAGTTATCTTGTCTTGTAAATCTATGTCAGCTATAAAATTTTGTAAAAGTTGTATTCTTTATGATGATTTCATTTTTCATTTTTTTAGTCATACATGTTTTTCTATTTTTTTCTTCATCTTTTTGACGTAGATGTTTTGACAATGGGATTTATTTTTAGATTAACATTAAAAAAAACACTCTATTTTAACATTGTATAAAAAAAACATCATTAATTTTTTTTGAGGGAAAAAAAACATCATTAATGTCATTGAGGAAGAATTACAATATCCAAAATTAATGGTATTGTACAACATTTTTGTTGTTCAACCTTCAAATAAATGTTATGTTTGTTTCCACTTAACATTGCGATTCAAATATATAAACTTAACATTCACTCACTTAGCATAGGATCAAAAAATCAAATAAGTGCATCAATTTTTAGTCAGGAAATAATAGAGCTATACATATAGTTATGGGTGCTACTGGTCTAAGGAGAGGAATCAAAGTGATTGAGCTCCTCTAAGTGTTCAAAACGGAGGAGTTACCTTAGGTGGAATTCTCAACATTTTCAAAAAGTCTATTGATAATTTAGGTCTTGTAAGTTGTAGATGCTCAGCACAACATCTAGTTAGTTTTTTTTTTCCTTCTCGATAGAGCACGGGAATTACACGGTGATAGTGTGTCATCATCCCTTTGAGGTGGTGGAAGTAATCAATTTGAACCGGTGAGGCTTACGTTACACCTTCATGAATTGGGAGTAATTTACCACTAACGATAAGTATGATTCGATTCTGAAATGAAGAAGATGAAGATTATATGTTGAATGAAAAGAGATGGAGAAGTTTGATGTTTTTGAAATGAAAATGGTAATTTATTGTAAGAAAAAACCAAAATAGTGAAGCAATTGAACATAAGTGATGTTTATCAAGGTTTGGTTGCAATTGTACATAAGCTTGGTTTATTATTATTACAATACAAAATATCTTCTAAAAAAAAAATTAATACAAAATATATACTACATTCTAAAATTCTCATGACATTTTCTAATATACATCATTCGGTCGGTATTATAAGCCAAATTTAATATTTTAGGTTCATTCAATAAATGATATATGTGGTTTTTAATATAGATCACATACATCATTTATTTAATAAACTTAAATATTAAATATTGCTTATAATAGTGACCGGAGATGTATATGTTTAATAGTGCATATCTACTAAAGTATTCTACAAAATTCCATACATGTGCGTCATTACCTAACAAGTAATAGTTAATATTTCCCTAAAAAAAGTACTAATAGTTATTGATCGTACCTGATCAGAAGGTGACTATCGGAGCTTCTTTAATGGGGTGGTTGATGGTGGTGAAAATGTGTCAGTAGTTACTGGAACGGCGGGGGGTGTGTACCTGCAGACACTCCAACGCTCAAGTCAGTAGAGGTTCGGAATGAGGGTTTAGAAGTGAAAGAGATTCTACCTTGGAGGCTGCGGGGAGCCTCCTATTTATAGAGGTGGGTGAATGCAGAGCCGTTGTAATGGCACATGTGTGTCCGGCGTTTACGAAATCGTAGGAAGTGTAACCGCTAGTGAGATATTCGCGGGAATGTGGAAAGAGACGTTATAGTTTGTTTGAACTGGTCTCAGTTGCTCCGAGCATCCCCCTCGCAGGGAAGGGATGTTTTGCGAGTAAATAGTCAAATGCAGCATTTGGGCTTGATTTGTTATTGGGCCTAAGCAGTTGTGCCTAGGTCTCTGACTGGTCCAGAACAGTTATTATTATATAAACTAGCGGAAAGACGGGTATTCACATGTCCGTCTTTCCGCTCTCTTTATTGTGCTAACATTTGAAAATTATGAACGGTGTTTTTTATATGAAATTTTGATTTTGATTAAAACTAAAAATATAAATGTTTTTTGCTGATGACAGTCCGTCATTCTCTATTTTTAGAGTCTTTTTATGATATTTTTGAGTTCACAAGCAAGCTTAAGTAGCAAGAAAAGCAAGAAAAACTGAAGAAAGGGAATCGTGTCACGGTTACCGAAAAACGTGTCACGATTTGAAGCTCTCAAGAAACATGCATTCAACATTGGTGAAAACGTGTCATGATGGCAAAAACGTGACACGATTATGGACACCCTAATTTTGGTGGTTTGTTACACGTGTCACGATTTCCTCAAATTGTGCCACGATTTTAGGAGCAGCTGTTGCCTATTTAAGCTTAATTGTTTTCATAAACAAGGGCTGAACAATCCTAGAGAGAGAAAGTGCGATTTTGAGACCTAAAGACGGTTGCAGGGGCGATTTCATCACCTTGTAACCCGTTCATGTATGTTTTAATTCTTCCATTGATTATGCTATTTGTAAACTCGATTATGAGTAGCTAAATCTCTTAGAGATTAGGTCTGAGATGATTCTGTGTAACCCTACTTAAAACATGTTGTTGTGAAACTCTATCTATTGCGAATGACAATCTAGTTTTTATTCAATTGAATTGTTCTTAATGCTTTTTATATGTTGACACCATATAAACATGATATAGTGAGAATGAATGACTACTAACTATAACTTTTAACTTAGACCTAATTGAACTGTTCTAATAAACAGGGTTAGTCTAGGAATCGATAATCGTTTATTAATGATAATAGGTTAACGTTCTTAAAACCTTCAAAGATTATTAGACCACCTAAGAAATTAGGGGTTGTAATCTGTGAAGAGGGTCCTAAGTCAAGGGATTGATTAGGGCTATTTTGTCAATCATCGTGAAACTAGAGAATCATTCATGAGAAATAGGTGCAGTATATCGATTAGGAGAAACAGAGGATTCGAAAGACCTAGTCTCATCTCTCTTCATATTTTCTAACCAAATCTATATTTTCTAACTGAATCTATATTTTCTATTATTTAATTTTATGCAATCAAATCAAATCTACTGCCTAGGGAAAACATATTAATTTATACATCCTAAATATTTACTTTATTGTTAAATTGAGATTAACACAGTCATCATCGTGGATACAAACTTATTTTATTACTTCGATAGTTTTTGGTACATTTGCCAAATATCTATCAGGTTGCTTTCAGGTTATAACAAATCAAACTAACTATTATTATCAATTTCAATGACACCAACAATATAACAAATAAAATATAATCTAAACTCATTTTTTTAATGACACCAACAACAATCTTTATTATAGAAAAAGTTGTTGAAAGGTATAATTGGAATAATGAAAATGTAAGTATAAATATACTTATCTAGTTTGTTATACTTTTTAAATGATTAAGGGAAAACAATGAGACATATATATATATATATATATATATATATATATATATATATATTCATATCGTGTTTATTACATTTTTTTTAATATTTAAATTTATTCTTATATATTTGTTACATGTGTTATTTGTATTGAAAATTGAGAGTATATTTGGAAAGAAAAAATCAACCCAAAAAAGTTGAAAGAGATTGTTTTTTTTTATATATACTAGCGAAAAGACGGACACTCGTGCCCGTCTTTTCTGCTCTTTTACTGCGCTAAAATTTGTAAATTATGAACTATATATGTTTTTTTATGAAATTTTGATTTTGATTAAAAGTAAAAATATAAATATTTGTTGCTTTCTAGTTATAGCAAACCAAATTAAACATGATTATCTATTTCAATAACACCAACAACGATCTTTATTGTAGAAAAAGTTGTTTAAGGATATAATTGAGATAATAAAAATGTAAGTATAAATATACTCATTTAGTTTGTAACACTATTTAAATAACAAAAAAGCAGACATATATATATATATATATATTCATATCGTGTTTGTTACATTTTTAATATTTAAATTTATTCTTATCTATTTGTTACATATGTTATTTATATTGAAAATTGAGGGCATTTTTGGAAAGAAAAATTCAACACAAAAATGTTAAAAGGGATACTTTTCTTTATATATAGTAGTATAGATTATAGAATAGCATTGATTACTAATGTATTCTAGAAATTTCGATCATATTTCAACAAAGAGTGTCATTTTTCGATTGCAAATGTATTTTACATTGACAACCAATAAGAACACACTATTTTGCCACTTCGTATAACTAATTTCAAAATAAACTTAAGGGAGTGTGATGACATGGCAAATTAATGAACTTTATTGGATTGGGTGTGTTAAAACAAATTTACATTGATTCTGCATTTTCTTAAAACTCCAAAATAAATTATACTTCTTCCGTCTTATAATATTAGTTGTTTAAGGTTTGTGAACGATTATTAAGGAAATGATTAATTGTGTTGATTTCAATGATAAAATTAGTAGCATTTACTAAAACACCCCTATTAATTGTAGTTAGTTGAATAATTAAGTTGGATGAAATTCAATAAATAAGGGTATAATAATGGAAAAAAATAATAAATGTTGCATTGGGATTGTAAAGTGACAATTATTTTGAAAAAAAAGAAAAAATGCTAAAGAGACAATAATTATGAGACGGAGGGAGTACATTATTATCTCGATTTTACAACAAAATTATTAATCAAATAATTAGGCATGACAATGGGGCGGGGTGGAGACGAGTTTTACATTCCCCGTCCCCATACCCTACTCACATATATAAACTTACTTGTTACCCTACCCATACCCAGCGGGGATGAAAAATCGAATTTCATCCCCATCCCCGCAGTGAATAATTTTTTTTAATAAAATAAAAGCATTTTTCAGTCACGAACGCAATGTTGTAATGCATTATCTAGGATAGAGATGATGGCGATCAATGGCTATGGTGATGGAGAAGAGAGAGGCCGAGAGTGTGAGGTACGGAAGGAGATAAGAGAGAACCATGATAACTGGGTGTCATCTGAAAAACTGAGACTCTGACTGTGTGAGTGAAATAACTTATGGTTTCGATTTCAATTTATATAGAAGGGTAGTAGTTTGATTTTTTACATTCGGGATGGATTTGTGTATGATTTTGGAGTGTGTACATATATCTGCGTTATCCGTCTCGTACCCGTGTTTTGAAATCGGAGAAAATTCAAATCCAGACAAAGAAGGAAATACCCATCAAATAGGTTTGGTTCGGACGGGTACCCGCATGTATATGTTCTGCTGCAATGCCTACAAATAATGAACATAAATTAGGTTAAATTTCTTTCATTTGAGAAAGTTTTATACTTAAACCGTAATCTATTGTTGTAGTTTTATTAATTTATTAACGGATATTTTGCAAATATAGCCATTTGAGAAAGTTGTCTATTAACGAAGGATAGTTGAATTGTCTGTTTATCTATTAAGGTCAAGTGTATGGATTTTTTGGTTAAACCATAGTCTTACCATACTTTGGGGTGCATCTCCCCTAATGATATTTTTATCTCAAAAAATTTGCGTAGCTAGGGTAGGTGGTGTTTGAAAAGATTCATTGTTTGGCTTTCACAAAAGTAACTTGTCATTCAAACCATGACCCATGTGACTACGTTGTATTACAGTCACTAGGAATCTTTAAAAAAGCATATAGTAACAACTTGATTTGCTGACATGAAAAGGAATTTTTATTGCTGGATCATCCAAATTAACTTTTTTCTTTTTCTTTTTCTTAATCCTATCTAGCTCAAAGTATATGCGTTGCTGAGTTGGTGATGAGTAACCTGAAAAGGGAAAGAAAGGTGGTGCATGCCATCACTATAAATAGCCTTCACTCTTAGTTCTAGAGCATATGCTCTCCAAACAACTTGATTCTTTAAACCATTTTATGCCTCCTATGTCCTCTACTACATGCACCATGGACCTTGATAATTGCAACTGTCTAGGCTCAAGAAACAAAAGCATTTGGTCAAGTTATGAGAGAATTGGAAACGATCCTATTGAATGTGTCAATGAACTCATGGCAAGAATGAAGATAGCAAGCTTAAAAAAATTGTGGAAGAAGATTAAGAAAGAAAAGAAGAGGAGAATATTTAGATCGCCTTCACCGGTGTTTCTATATGATTCTAGTTCTTATTTACAAAATTTTGATGATGGTTATTCAACCGACCCTGATAATTTTTCAAGATCATTCTCAGCTCGATTTACAACATCGTCCTACAAGATTTGTAAAAAGAATTGTGAAGTAGTGATGGATTATGAAGAAATATTGGAGATAAACGAAGAGAGCTAGCTAGAAACGTGTGATATAATTGAGTTCCTTAATTTGGACTCGTTTTCTTTACGCTTGTGATTCATGATGTAATTGAGTTCCTTAATTTGTACAAAGTTTTAGTAATTCACTTATATATCTTGTACATATATTTTAAATATTAGATTTTGTAAAGGTTGATATTCTATGATATATATGATGATTTCATGTCTCAATTTTTTGTAATATATCTCTCTTTTTTTTATGTTTTTGACCATGAAATTTCTTTTATATTAAAATAAAAAATTAACTCTACATTTTAAGATTTTATAAAAATACATCACTTATAAAAATACTCCATCACTAATTTATCTTAAACTGTATACGTGCATGTGTCACGTGTGTGTTGGACAGCTTCTTTTTTGTTCAAATAAAATTTATCTTGTTTTCATTGGTTATTTATGATGTGGAACCCTCTAGCTAATCAGCAAAACTTTTGCTCAAGATCAAAAAAAGGAAAACTAAAGTAAGCAGAGATGAAATTGCCATCACTTATCCGATGTAAGACTCTTAACACACCCCCTCACAACCAGCACTATTGGACTTGGTTCGTGGACATGAATGGTGGGTGGCCTGATAAAGGAAACCTAATAGCAGGTGGCGCAATGGATCTTGGAGAGGCTCTGATACCATCTTAGAAATGGTGGTTAGGCCTAACACAACCCCACAAAACCGACTTGTGAGATGAGGATTGTCCCCACTTATAAACACATTGTCAGACCATCACCTATCCGATGTGGAACTCTTAACAGTTCCAACATGTGTTCGTTTTTGCTCAAGATTAAACATTGCTACTGCTACATACATTTTCAGCAATTAATAAGCGCGCATAGATATTTTTAAGAAAGGAAAACTTAAGAGTGTTGGAAAAAAATAGGAAAGAGAAATTGCAACACCAGAACAACAACAAACAATTTAAATTTTTTTCTTTTTTCCAGAGACATGAAATAAAACCAAAACAAAGTGTCTTTCTTAGCACGAGATGTATTAAGGAAAGACAACAAAGTCAAAACAGTATTTACAATATGAACCTGTACAAGAAAAACAAGAAAGAATAACTCTTAGCCTATGTCGAGCATGGTGAACGGACTAAGCCACCATCCATGATAATTGAAAGGAAGTGTAACAAATTTTGCCTTCAACCACCTAAAGGCTCCTTAATCTTATCAACCACATGAATTACCGAGCATTCTTTATCATTAAACAGTCTGTTACTTCTTTCTTTCCAAATTTCTCAAACCGAAGCAAACCAAATGACCTGTAAAATTGAACGGCGTTTCTTTGCAATTCCACCACTAAAACTAAATTGATGAAAGTGAGCCGACACCTGTGCAGGAACGACTGCATAGATGCCAAGCCACCTATATATAATGTGTCAAACTGACCCAAAAGTATTACAATGTAAAAATAAGTGTTGAGAGGATTCAATCGAACCACACCCTGCCACACAAAACCGTGAATCACGATCAAGAACACCACGATGATGCAGGTTGTCTTTTGTAGGCAACATGTCTCAGAATAACTGCCAAGTGAACAAAACAACCTTCAGAGGGACATCCTTATGCCAGAGATCGGAAACTGTTACCGGAGAAACTAAAGGAGGATGAACAGTTAGAAAATGATAGGCACTACGAACAGAGAAAACATTAGAAGATTCCAATATCCATAGTCATCTTTCATCCTTGTCAACTTGCAAAATAACATTGTGAAGCAATAACAACAATTCTCCCATCATCTGCTCCTCCCACACAAACAACCTATGCCTCCAACTCCACACCCCTCCCTCTTCGCCCCAGCCCAACTGACACATATCAAAGACTGTTAACTCCTTAAACATCGACATGTCATATAACCGACTAAACCTGACTCTAAATGATACCCCACCAAGCCAGACATCTGACCAAAAAAGTGTGTGTTTCCCGTTACCAAGAGAGCGGCTAACATTATCGCTAAACCAACCCTCCCGACACAAAGCATAAATGTCACGCCACCAAGCTGAAGCCACACGGCCTCCCCCAAGATATTTTCTTGTGGTCATCACTCCCCCTCCCCAAAAAAAAAAACAATTAAAAATATATTCAATATAGGAGATCATACCAGACGGAGCCTTGAAGAAAGAAATAGCATAAACAGGCAGCGATGACATGACAGACTTCAGAAGCACCAAACGACCACCCAAAGACAAATGTTTCGATTTCCAACCTGACAGTCTAGCTTTAAGATGGTTAATAAGTGGCTCCCAAAAAGACAAGTGTCGAGCATTACCACCAATAGGCAGACCAAGATACACAAAGGGAATGAAACCCACCTTACGTAACACCCCGTTTTCCCAACAGTAAAAATTCATAAATATAATCAGAGTATTCACCTAACGGAATGCTACATTTTCTTAAAACAAAAACTCCAGATGAATAAATAATTGTTTATTCTTCATAAAAAAAATAGTCAATAAAAATTAACCTTCAAACTTCGCAGCGGAATTCATTTTAATCAACAAAATTAAACTTTGGCACGCAGGCCTCATCAAAGGTTTCATAATTCAAAAACAATACGTAAGGAAAGAGAAACAAGTAATAAGATCCCCATCTCGTTACGTATCAGAGCCCTAAGACACTTTGAGCCGACATCTCTACTAATCTTCGTTACCTGCAAGTTACTCATAGGAAAGGCAACATTTCAAGCAGAAGGGGTGAGATTCACAAACAACAGTAGATATTATAATTCATCAATTAAATTCAACAACAAGAATACATTGTTAATCAACTGTCATTTTACAATTAAGACAAAACAACAACAACATTACCGAGCAACGACATCGACGACCCAACCAACAACAACAACAACAACAACAACGACGACGACAACAATGCGACTAATGCAAATGCATGTGGTACCATTTTACGCGCGTTGAATGCTAAGCATTCCGGGGCATAAGCCCCCAACAGTTTGAATGAAATAACATTCCAGGGCATAAGCCCTCAACGATTGAGTGATAAACACTCCAGGGCATAAGCCCTAAACGGTTGAGTGAAAACACTCCAGGGCATGAGCCCTCAACAAGTATGAGTATGAATGGACTCAATAGTGTATATCTGCATACAACTTGACAACAGCAACGACAACTACAAAATGCATAATCAACTATGACATGAACTCCAACTTGACCGACAGGACACAACCAAAGGGTACAACAAAGTCTCACAACAAAATTCAACAATTTAGGCAACTACTGTACTACTCGCCGTGGCGAGTTCAGGAAAATGAGCTACTCGCTGTGGCGAGTTGGGGGCGAGCAAAACTGGGTGCTCTCGGCATTTTTGACATTTTTCACCTAAAATCTTCATTTTTAAGTCCCCAAAACTCAAATTTGATTCTGTAAAAAGGTGTCATTCATTCCTAAATATATTAAGGCACTCAAGTTGATACAAAATTTGACCTAAAAACATCATTAAGACAATTAACACTTTTTAATTTAAGCAACTCGCCGTGGCGAGTGCATTTGCTCGCTGTGGCGAGCTATAAGGGTTCACTACTCGCCTGGCGAGTGGGTCTGCTCGCTGTGGCGAGCTACACAGGCATTGCTCGCCTGGCGAGTGGGTTAGCTCGCCGTGGCGAGTGGCGACTGACAGAACTACGAACTGTACGAACAGACTTCTCCTTTTCAACCCCAAACCCCATTTTCAACACCTAAAAACTCAATTTTGATGAATTGCATTACTTCTATACAATCTAACATCAGAACAGCAATAAACAACAACAATTTCATGAATTCATCAAGTTATTAACATCAATTAATCTTTAACCTAATTCAATTCATCAACCCTAACAACCCAACATTAATCAACGAATCCTAAGACCTAAAGTTGAGAGTTAGTCTCACCCTTACCTTAAATTATCTTCCTGAAATCAAAGCTGCGTTCTTCTCTCTTCCTGCTTCTTCTCTCTTGTTCTAGGTTTTTCTCCCTTTTCTCTGTTTCTACGTGAAAACTGTTTTTTGACTTTCCCTTCCTCCAACTCCTATTCATTCTAATTAATTCCCACTTATTTCTATTTAACTCCTATTAAAATATTATTCAATTCATTTTAATCCCCAACTTTCTAATAATTATAGTTTCTCACCTATTTTAATTTAAACATTAAAATAATCATATAATAAAATACATCACACCATAAAATCAACATAAATTATTTAAAACCATATAAACTTATTAAAATCAACTGAAATTAAATAAATAACAACTAGGGCGTTACACCTTACAATTCAACACCATAGCCGCTTTGGACAACCAGGAATTTGCGACATTCACACCTACTAAATGACTTTTAGAGAATTCACTTTCAAACCCGGCAAATTTTCAAAGTGGAGAAGAATAGCACGCATGGCCCGAATATTAGCCCACAAATTTTCACCCAATATCAAAGTGTCATTTGCAAACTGGAGATGAGACACAACCGTCAAGTCTCTGCTTCCCACCTTATGACCAGAGAAGAGATTATTAACCAACAACGATTCCATCAATACGTTAAATCCTAGCATTGGCTACATGAATGAAATCATGTCACACTATTCTATAATAACCTATATTTTGGTATAACTCATTAATCTCTAAGTCATTTCCAATAGTTTTTTCTAAAGTTTTTCTAGTTCTTTCTTTATCTCTGGAGATCATATCCTTCATCTGATCTACTCTTCTTGCTATATAATTTATAGGTCTTATCTCAACATGTCCTAACCACCTAAGCCTATTTTCCATCATTTTTTCTACTAAAGGTGCTACCACAACTCTCTCATTAATATTTTCATTTTTAATCATATCTCATATATTCTTACGATGCATCCAACGCAACATCCTCGTCTCTGCTACGCTGATTTTACTCTCGTATTGGTATTTCACCTCCCAATATTTTGTTCCATACAACACTATCGATCTTACTGTTGTCGGATAAAAATATCCCTTCAACTGGTACTTTCATGTCAAATAAAACACATGAGACTCTTCTTCATTTAAACCACCCAACTTGAATTTGATGATTTACATTTGCTTCCATTTTTCTGTTTTTTTGTACTGTGGACCTAGGATAATTAAACTATGCAACTTGTGGTATGATTTGATCTCCAACTTTCACCTCTAAGGTAGAAATACTTTGCTTTTTGCTGAATCTATATTTCATAGTTTTTTTAGTGACAAATGTTAGTGTGTTAATTCTTATGTTAGTTTTTTTCTCCTTGCCAGGACTTGGACCCTGGACCTCCAGCTTCTTAACCTTAACTTCAACCAATTGAACCTAATTCCCCCACATTTCATAATACTTTGTCTTGCTTCTTCTTAAGCAAAAGTTGTATGCTTATAAGACGTGTCTCCCATTCAATTATTCCATCAACTTTTCAAGCAGAACTATATCATCAGAAAAAAGCATATATCTCAGTGTTAGTTAATGGATGTGTTCAGTAAGTACATCGAAAACTAAAGTAAAAATATGAAGGTTTAGGGTTGATCCTAGGTGTAATCCTATTATTAAAGAAAAATTGTTAATGGCTTCACCTTACGTTTTCACATTGGTTGAAGCCCCCTCCTTCATACATGTCCTTGATAGCTCGAATATATGCAATCTTAACTCCTTTCTTCTCTTGGGATTTCCGCAAAATCTTTCTAGGAACTCTATAATATGCCTTCTCCAAATCAATGAAAACTAAGTGCTAGTTTTTTTTTTATCCATATGATATCGCTTCATCATGTATCTTAGTAAGTGATGGTCGGATTTAGGCAAATATATCAAATCGTTACTAAGTAATAAAGTGATAAGTAGAGTATTGATCCACGTGTATTATCGTTCCTAGCTATTGGTGTTAATTATTTAAAACAGAAAATAAATAAATAAACAATCTCTATCTCTATATACATGTATTCTAAACTACATTTTGCTGACGTGTCCTTATAACAAAGCTCTCAATTTTTTTGACTTTCACCCTAAGATTGACACTTGCTCTAATACATGCTTCTTTTACATTCCATTTTTCATTTTCATTTCCCATATAGGTTACGAATTAACTCTCCATTGATTTGACTTTATGCATGTTGCATGATTAGTACATCATGGGTATATTAAAAAAAATCCATCGGTTATATTTTATGTTTGAGATGATCGGTTACATTTTTTAGTTGTTGATATTCTAATAATCATTTTTATTTGCATGTAAAAAACTAAGAGTGCTATGAATGCCATTTCATTTTCCCTTTGATTACTAACCACTGTTACATGTCTCTTTATGTCCCTTACTTTTTCTTTAGTTTTCATTTTCATATTTTCCTCTTTCGTTTTCTACGATGGAATTCCTTCTTCTTCTTTGTTTCATATAGTATGTGCAGGTTTTGGAGATAGGAGAATGTTGTTGAAAGAAAGAACAACTCTTATTTGCAATGGTAGTTGTGGTTATATTGAAATTTTTGTTTTCCATCATTATTTACTCTAACAATCTACCATTGAATGTTAATTTATCTTCATGTCTTTAATAGGTACGTAATATTTTACTCCTACCATTGTGTGTGATAAAAACTTTTACTATTTTTATGTTCTTTATTTTTCATCCATTTTTTTAATAATTTTTTTAGGTGAGTTGAGCATTTTTCTTGATCTACTAATAGACTTATAAAATTGACTGTGCATGCACCTAAAAATTATTCAAACAATCTCTAATTACTTACAAGATGCATATTATTACACATGTCCTTTAATATTTTTACAAATATAACCTACACTATAAAAATAAATAAAAAGGATTCAAACAAAATTCAGTTACTTACAATGTGATCAATGTATATGTCCCTTGATATTCTTGCAACGTTTTATAACCACAACTTAACACACACATATATTTTCATCTCTTTCTTCCACTTGACACTTTCAGTCACATTGATCTAAGATCATATCATATCTTGCATATTCAAGTTGTGCAACAATGTCAACAAGATAAGTAGTACATTTTCTACATTTTTTACCACCATATTTATTTGTTCTTTGTAGTAAACTTACGTACATTAAATTTCTTCGTGTTAGGAAGCAAAACAATGATTGCTCATATTCATAAAGCGAGGAAGATTTGAAGGGGTACATAAGAGACGAGTTTTGTCTATCTCTTAAAATATCCCTCTTCAAAGTAGAGGATACATATTCAGGTAAAAATATGATGTCATTAAAAATAATTGTAAACAAATTAGTTGTGAAAGGACTATTTATTCAAGTAACAATTGTTTGAATCATTTTTAAAGCTCATATGTGTTTTTTTGTACTGACCACTCATGCTAAAAATCAGGATAAATATTGTTAGACTAAGAAACCACTCTATTATTAATTCTTTTAATTGCATGCTTTCAATTTTAATGCCAATTTTTTATTGTTATGTTGTTGAGGCTAATTTAAAATTCTATGGATCTAAGAACTCCAACTCAATACTAATGAAGGCAATCAAAGTAGAATGTTAGATTCGTGCCAAAATAACCCTATGGTCATGCATCTTATTTCTGCTCCTCATCTTCATTTGCATTGCTTGACTTCTTCTTTTATATAAGATAGGGTAGGATGTTATTTCTTAATTCTTTTAAATATTTTTTTGTAATATTTTTTTGTACGACTCTAAGAATTCCAACTCAATACATATGAAGGCAATTCAAGAAATAAAAATGAATTCAAAGTAGAATACATTTAGATTTGTACCAAAATAATATAATGGTCATGTAACGGAATTTTCTATTTTCTTTTAAACTGAGTGATGAGAACTTATATTAGTCTGACATAATATGTTGCATGTGAATTTCTTTATCTATATATTGTGCCTTCAACAAGAGGAATGACATGTTGTCTTTTTTTAAATCGGCAATGATATATTGGAAATCTACGTCAAACATTTGTTTTCTTCATTGATCTTCCAGCTTCCTTCTTCTTTCTTAAATTATCAAATTGATGAGTTACAAGTTTTTTTAATTGCATATTATCCTATATATTCACTTTAACAAACCAAAAAAGAAGAATCAAGTAAATTAAAAAAATGGAAAACCAAACAATATACTAATAAAAAAACGGGACCAATAAAAGTCGAGATAAAATTCCGCGAAGTAAAAGTTTGAGAGGAAAATTCACAAGAAGTCGTTATATCAGCACATGAATTGCATTTTTAAAAATATGAGAGAAAAAGAGACAACCACCAAATATGAATCACACTCTAATAACTTATTTCAACGCTTTTTATGAGCAATATTGACAGAAAACATGAATACCTATATTTATGATTGAAAAGAATAAGTGATACCCAAATATAAATCAAAACAACTTGCGCACAATTGCGATCTATTTAAAAAAGTTTTTATATGATTAGATTATTAGGATAAAATATGAACTATGATGATATATATTTTCAAACTTACGAAAGACACATCAAGAATAATATTAATTATCCTTAAAATATATAAACAAATTTGAACTCTCATGTAGTTTTTAAACAACCTTCGTATTTTTAATATAAATTAATATTAAACATAACAATATCAACATATTTTAAAACACTATCAATCATTTAACTATTTGATTATGCTTATCATTGATATTATTTTTTTATCTCTACAAATATTTCAAGTAACATATCATAATCAAACCAGTTATATATCTAGTAAAAGTAAAAGTAAATGGGGGGAGTTTTTGCAATTTAATCCCCTTGCTCGGTGCAAGAGTTTAGAAATAACTTTTTTTTTATTTAGAATGTTAGTGGCTGCTATAATTTTTTGAATCCCCTCTGTAAAAAAGACAAACAATGTGCTACAATTTCAAAAACTAAATTGGTTACGGTTATTAGTAGTTTTCTAAAACAAAAGTCATATCATTACGATTTGAATTGCCGACATCTAAAGCAATTTTCTTTTTCTTGGTCGACCTATCTATTCAAAGTATGTGCTTTGTTGAGGTGGTGCTGAGAAGTGTGAGAAGGAAAGTGGGTTCATGCCATCACTAAATTTATAAAGAGCGTTTAATTAGTTTTTAGTCTAAGTGCATCTACTCCAAACACATTGGTTCCTTAAACCATGCTTCCTATGTGCTCTACTCCATGTACCATGATCCTTGAAAATTGCAACTGTCTAGGTACCAGAAACAACAACATCTGGTCAAGTTATGAGAAAATTGGCCATGAGCCTGTTGTATGTGTCAATGAATTTGTCACTAGATCTAAGATGGCAAGGTTGAAAACATTGTGGATGAAGATCAATAGACAAAAGAATAGGAGAATTTTAAGATCATCTTCACCGGTGTTTCCATTCGATCATTGTTCTTACTTACTAAACTTTGATGATGGTTCTATAGACCCTGATAATTTTTCAAGGTCATTCTCAGCTCGATTTGTAGCACCACCCTCCAAAAATTTTGAGAAATATTGAAGTGATGGATGATGAAGATATATTAGAGATAGACGATGAGAGCTAGCTAGCAATTAAGATGACGTAGTTTAAGTTCCTTAGTTTGGACTCAAAATTTATTTTCCTTTATTTTGCTTTGTGAATTATGTTTTATAGTTGCACAAGGGTTTTAGTTATCTTGTCTTGTAAATTTGTTTCAGATATTAAATTCTGTAAGAGTGATATTCTATATGATGTTTTCATTTATCATTTTCTTTAGTCATACATGTTTTCTAATTATTCATCTTTTTGACGTAGATGTTTAGACAATGGGATTTCTTTTTACATTAACATAAAAAATATCAACGCTCTATTTTAAGGTGGCATTTAGGGTACACATACACAAGTGCACTATTGGCCATAGATATATGAATATTAAAATTCAATGAACCAGATTTAACAAGGCAACTCAAAGGTATACATTTGTGATAGAAATTCAATTCCACGATGTATACCTTATGGCTTATGCATATGCCTTTGTGAATGCAATATGGTTATTTCATGGGATAGACAAAATCCTTCGTTCTCCTTCAAATATTCTCCATCCTTTGAAAAAATGAGTAATCAAATTTTTGTATGTTCTTGCAATGATTTTTTATAAAAAATGAAATTATGCATTAAATTTGTTCAATTTATAGGTTATCAAAATAAAACAGTGAGTAGTGGAAAGAGCTACACAAATTAATTGGAAGTTACATAATAATTTGTAGGTTATAAATAAATAAATGAGTAGTGGAAGGAGTCACACAAATTAATTGGAAGTTACATAATAAAAAGTCAAAAATGAAGAAAAAAGAGAGCCACTTGGTGAATGCTTAGAAAATTAGTTAGAAACGGAGGAATTGGTGAAGTGACACATAAGCAAAGTGTAGCTTAGATTAAAGCAGAAAGCTATTGTAAATAAATGCAATAAGTTATGTATATAGTAAATGCGTTGTTTAATATCTGATAATCTTATGAATGATATTTAGACACCTAATCTATTGGGACTCTTGTGATTGATCCCTTTATTTTTTTGACAAATATGTGATTCAAACCTGAAAAGTTAAAAAATATGAAAGTTATATTTTTCAAATTATCTATTTGATATAATTAAAATGAAAAATGGAAAGAAAGACTAAAAAAAACCCTCAAAATATTCTTTTAATTTTAGCAAGAAGAAAGTAAATTCAAACAATATACTACCAATTTCCAAACACTCCAAACAATATCTGGAACAAAGGCTCAACATGCAATTTCTCTTGCAAAAAACACTATTTAAAATAAATTTCTCAAGCAACAATCTAAGTTAGACTCAAAAGTCTCATGAATTCTATAGCATATATGAGTTGAAATTTCAGTTATGACATTCCTAATCATCGATATAAATCAAATAGAAAAATAACTTGCCATTCCCTTAAATATTAAAGAATTGGCATTTAAAATTTAAGATTGAAAAAGTGTATATAGAGTGCTTCTAGAGGAATTTGGTCTAATCACTTTAGATATATTTAAGACCAAAAAACATAAAGTTTTGAATGGGATAAAAAAATTATAGAGTCATGTGAAATTTTAGTAAACTTTTTAGTTTTCTATCATTAACATTACAAATCAAATTCATATAATGGAGATGTATAATGAATTTTAGATGTAATTATTAAAATATATAGATTAAGAGAGGGTGACAAAGTTTCAATAAAGTGTTGTTACATGTTAGATAGAATAAGAGAGAGTGAGAATAAGCTCTCTTGGAAGTCTCATTATCACAATGTTTATCTAAGAATAACTCAAACTTAGAATACAAAGATATATATAGATATAGAATTTATCATTTCACTATCAAATAGTTAGTCTCCGTTTTTTTACTAATTTAAAATTTATCATTTCATTAAAAATGATAAATTCACATTTAAAGCCTTTTAAAAATATACACTTATTAGACAAATTCAAGATTACGACCTGTTTTTCTTCTTCTTTTGATTCTAACAATGAGAAAATAAACCAAAATAATTGATACAAATTGCCAAACACCCCAAAATAAAACCTAGAACAAAGACCCAACATTTGATTTTTGATGCCAATTGCCAAAGAGATCAACAATATATATACACTAAATTCTAAGGAAGCAAATTAGGTTAAAGAATGATTGAATATCTCTTCAATTTCTCAATTGGGTGGTTACTACTCTGGAATATCTTCAAATAGGCCATACAACACTATAATTAATTTTATTTTGTTTGCATTTAGAATTTAAAGCATAACTCTTGTTTCATAAAAGTTCTTTACATTGTGGAAGTTGAAAGGTGAAAGAATTATCAGTTACATATTTAAGAATTATAAGCATGAGTATACGTAAATATTTAGCAATAAATAAAAGGAAAATAAGGAAAAAGAAAAGATAGAGCCACATGGTGAATGCTTAGAAAATTAGTTAGAAAGGGGGCATTGGTGAGATGACATGTAGGCAAAGTGTAGCTTAGAATACATGTATATAGTATAGTATAGTATATAGTATAGTATAGTATCTATCTATCTATCTATCTATCTATATATATATATACATATATATATATATATATATATATATCTTTGTAAAGGAAACTTGAGTTGTTCTCTTGCAAGCTTTATAATGATGTGGCACTCTAAAAAAAACTTTTTATCATCACTCAAATCTCTTAAATTCATCTCTAATTAAATACACGCACTATATTTTAGTAATGCTTTATTGAACATCCCTTCATAGTCCAATCCAATAAATAAACTATATTTTTTTTCTATTCCCTCAATTAATAGTCACCACTAACTCTTCAATATTATTTACATTGCTTTGTTTGTTTTTTGGTTAAGCTTACATTGCTTTATTTTATTTTAATTAATAAGTAGTTATTTACATTGCTTTTTTTATTTTTCGGTCAACCCTACATTGCTTAATTTTATTTTAATTAATAAGTAGTAAGTAGTGTTGGTAACCATGAATATAGTGTAGTTAGTGACCAAAAAAATGGATAGTTGTAAACAAAAGACAATGGAAATTTAAGACCATAATCACAATTGATCACTCACAAACCATTTGATTCCAAGAATTGAAAGCGGAAATCAAAGTGTAATCTATCCCATTAGTGATACTTGGATGAGACCCTCCCTCCTCTCATTCATCGCTACTTTTCATTCTTTGAAACTTTGGAGAAAATATTGAGAGAGAAAAAAAATCTTGCATTGTTCATCAAGAATCAAGTAAGTAGTAACTGATAAATTATTTCATTTTGATTATCACTTTCTTCACCTAATCATATGACTAGGTCATAAAAAATCTCACTTACTTAATTATATGATCATTAGTATGTCTTAAACCATAGAACCGATTCTAAGATACTTTCTTTTGTGAGAATAAAGTTGTAGTTGTCTTGGGCCATAGAAATGATTATATGATGCTTATATTCATAGAAAACATGATTTTAATATTTGATCAATTAGAACAGTTTCTATAGTGTTTATGAAAATTATACTCTTAGGACTTCCTATTTTGATTATGATTATTTGAAACTTTTAATAAATTTGGTTTTGGATCAATGTCACTATCTCCAAACTACTCTTGATTGGTGCTCTTCAATTATATATGGTAGTTTTTGTTTTCTTTCATACTCTTCACATGTCTATTATTTATTCATTGATTTTTTGTGGCAGGATAGAAACACAAGCTACTTTATTATATAGATGGACGGATATTTAAGCCCTCCTTTTTCTATCTATTTAACATTTCTTAGTCTTATTTTCTAGATTTTTTCTTATTTTCTTCTATTGATTAATGTGTATATGACAATTTTTCATGTGAATGAGGTGTATACGATTAAAATAGGCTTCTATTTTTAAATATGTCAACACAATAGAAAAATGAAGACATTTTGTCATTGTTGTGAAAGTGACTCAAAATTGGAGTTTGGAGGCAAAAATGATGTTTGCTGGAAAAGGCAAAATCGGGGCCCGAATTTTGCTGCCTGTTGGACGCTTTTCTTGCGGCAAAAATCGGCGCCCGAATGGTAAAATCGGGGCCCGAATTTGCGCGCAGTGGATATTTCAAAAACGTATTTTTGGGCCAGATTTGTTACGATTTGTTACAATTTTATGGGAGTTACTTTTACTATAAATATAGGCTTTGTATCAGAGCAAACCTTGAGATAGAGGGGGCTGAAACAAAGGTTTAGAAAGGCAACAACAAAACTAGGGTTTGTATAGAGTTTGTCTCTTTGGAACAAACACTAGGGTTTGAGGGTTGATTCACCTTGGGAAACACTATTAGGATTGAGTCTCTTGGTTACAGGAAGAGATTGGGACTTTGGGTAGAATTAGGCAGGAGACTTATTCTTGTAACTCAGTGACATCTCTTTTGTAACGTTACTCATCATATAGTGAAACGGAGGGCTGCTTTCTCCCCCAGATTAGGTCAATTTGGACTGAACTGGGTAAACAAATTCTTTTGTGTTCTCTCTTCTTTTCTCTCGCTGTTTTCTACTTTTGCTTGTGATTATAACTGTTACCCACTTCGTATTGGTTGCTTGATTATTCCTTGCTCCACACATCAAGTATTTATTGGTGTGATTTTCATCGAATTCGCAACAGTCATTGTTGAATCAACAGACAAACAAATGTTTAAGAACAACAAGGTAAAACATGTTGGAACAAAGGTGTTCAGCAATACCACGTTTTGAGTTTTAATGATAACAAGGTATTAAAAAGTTGTCAATTGGATATTGCTAATATTTGTTTAAGTATGCAGGATATCAATTAAGATTTATATCTTAGAAAGTATTCTGTTTGAACAAAGTTAAAGAGCAATTAATCCATAAAAGCTTGTTGCTTGTGATTCTGTGCCAAAGAGAGTCTGAAGACTGCATCGAAGAGAGTCTGAAGACTGTGCCAAAGAGAGTCTGAAGACTGCATCGAAGAGAGCTTGAAGACTGTACCGAAGAGAGTCTGAAGACTGTGCCGAAGAGAGTCTGAAGACTGTATCAGAGTCTGAAGACCATCAGAATCTGAGAACCAAGAGAGTCTGAAGATTATCAGAAGCATAGTGCTACAGTGAGTCTGAAGCCTCAAATTTGATAATCTGCTAACAAGGTTTTCTACTGCATTGCGATGCAAAAGAAACTCTCAAATGGAGTAACGGCTAGCTTCAAAGTCAACTTGAGCGTGGGAAGCACAAAGACAAGAATGCAAGCCAGTACATAGTACGTTGTACGAACTCTGTTTCCACTACTCCACTACCTCGTACAGTTTGGCAACTGTGTCTACCGGTATTAATCCTCAAAGGGAATGGAATTCAAATGAAGCTATTGAAGGACTATTACCAAATCAAGCAACAGATCAACAGTCATTGATCAAGCTTCAGAAATCATCCTGATGTGCTGGATGACTCAACGTCTCTTTCCTACGCCTATATAAAGGATAGAAGACTTGAGAAGCGTTGGACTCTACAACTTGAAAAATTACATTGCGCTGCTTTCGTATTCAACTGAGTCTTAACAAAAGCACATCATCAACTTAGATTCTTACGAACTCAGTATTCTAGAATTTCTAAGTTTCACAGAAAAACAGAGTCTTTCTTTTGTGTAAAACAGAGTCTGTCTTTGTTGTAATTGAAACACATTTTGATTGTTGTCAAGTGTTTCAACTCTATTCAATTTTCTGTAATTGTGTAAAAGTCTCTTGCTTTTGTGCTTGAGCAAAGGAAGTCTCTTGGCTGCGTCCATTGAGCAAAGGAAGTCTCTTAGTTGTGTCTTTGAGCAAGGAAGTCTCTCGCCTGTGTGATTGAGCAAGGAAGTCTCATACTGTGTGTTTGAGCAACTTGTAATTTGATATTACATTTTAGTGAACTCTCCTTGAAAGTACAAGGGGGGACAGGACTACTTCCGGTTTGTGGAAGGAACCTGTATAATTGCTTGTGTTCTCTCTTCTCTCTATCTCTTGATTATTCCGCTGCAATCAGAACCTAATCTCCTATCAGACTCTGATCTCATTCAGACTCTGAGTTTAAAGGAATTAGATTCTCACTCTTCAAGAGCTGCGAAAAGCAACACAATTCAACCCCCCCTTCTTGTGTTTTTCTCACCTTCAGTTGGTATCAGAGCTCCGGCTCTGTTGTCATAGCACTTAACCGTGTAACAGAAAAGATCCAGAGAAAAACATGTCTTCCAGTGAACCGTCTTCTTCTTGTGGTACTTCTGGTGCTGCTATACCATATGACTATGGATCCAATAACAGCAGTAAAAAGGCTGATTATGGAAAAATTCCTAAGTTCAATGGTGATCCTGAAGAATTTTCTTGGTGGAAAACCAACTTCTATAGTTATGTCATGGGTCTTGATGAAGAACTCTGGGACATACTTGAAGATGGTGTTGGTGACTTACAACTTGATGACGAAGGTGCTGCCATTGACCGCAAACTTCACACTGCTGCTCAAAAGAAAATCTATAAGAAACATCATATCATCAGAGGGGCTCTTGTCACTGCTATTCCTAAAACGGAATACATGAAGATGAGTGATAAATCTACTGCTAGAGCCATGTTTGCTTCTCTCTGTGCTAACTACGAAGGAAGCAAAAAGGTCAGAGAAGCTAAAGCTCTTCTGTTAGTTCATCAATATGAACTATTTAAGATGAAAGAGGATGAAAGTATTGAGCAGATGTACTCAAGATTTCAAACTCTAGTATCTGGTCTTCAGATACTGAAGAAGAGTTACATAGCTTCTGATCATGTTAGCAAGATTTTAAGGAGCTTACCCTCTAGATGGAGACCAAAGGTCACTGCAATTGAGGAGGCTAAAGATTTAAACACTTTAAGTGTTGAAGATCTTGTAAGCTCACTCAAGGTTCATGAGTTAAGTCTCAATGAACATGATTCTGCAAGAAAGTCCAAAACCATTGCCTTAAAATCAAAAGGAAGGTCTTCAAAGGCTCTCAAGGTTGAAGAGTCTGAAAATGAGTCTTCAGCTTCTGAAAGCTCAGAGGAGGATCCTGATGTTGCAAAGGAAATGGATATGCTTTCAAGCAGAATGCAGTACCTTGCTAAGAAAAACAAGAGATTTCTGAGCAAGAGCAGTGGGAAGGGGTTCAAAAAGGAGGATCAGAAAGGTTGCTTCAATTGCAAGAAAACTGGACATTTTATTGCTGAGTGTCCAGAACTGCAGAAGGAAAAATCCAAGTCAAAGAGGCCAACCTTCAAGTCAAGCAAGTTTAAGAAGCAGATCAAGAAAAGTCTGATGGCCACCTGGGAAGATCTTGATAATGAGTCAGGGTCTGAGGATGATGATGCTGATGGTGAAGCCAATGTAGTTGTTGGACTAATGGCTACAACCGAATCTGTTAAAGAGACACCTGAGGCAGAATCAGATGCAGACTCTGAAAATGAAACAGAGGTATATTCTGAACTCACAAGATCTGAACTTGTAGAATCTGTCAAAGAGCTTCTTGGTCATTTTAAAGCTAAGACCACTGAGTTGAAGAAAGTTAAACAACAGCTTGATAAGCTGTCAAAAAGACATAATTCAACTCTGTTGGAATTAGAAGATTTAAAAGAAGAAAATATCTCTTTATTGATCAAGAAGTGTAGCTGTAAATACTTAAGTGAGCAAGATGTTGCTTTGCAAGAATTTATTGCTACTGGAATTGACAGATCAATGGTTGCATCCATGATTTATAGCACGTATCAGAACAGAGGACAGGGTCTTGGATTCATTGGAGGAAACTCAAATGAAATGACTCTGAAACCTGGTCCTGATGGAGCCAGAGAGGCGTTGAAAAATCACTTTGTAAGAGAGTCTGATGAAGTCAACACAGTGACTCATTCAGAACCTACAACTTCTACTTCTAAGATTATGACTAAGTCAAAATCTCAGAATGTTAAGTTAATGGGTCTGAAAAACTTTGAACCCAAAGCTTTAAAGTCTCAGACTCTGAAACATTCAAAGTCTGAAAAAGCCAGAGTCTGAAAAACCAAAGCCTAAGTTTCAAAGAAGAGAAACTGTGAAAGGCAAGTTGAAACCTAAACCAAACGGTTCCAAACCCAAGGTATGGGAGAAAACATTGCCAATGACTTCAAGACGTAACTTACGAAAGGAGTTCAATGGTTCTAAGACTAACCAAAAAGGACCCATGAGAATATGGGTACCTAAGTCTGAAATTATTGATGCTGCAGGTATGTCTAAAAGGACTAGAAAAGCACAAGGCTTGGTACCTGGACAGTGGTTGCTTGCGTCACATGACGGGAGAAAGGTCTATGTTCCTAACCCTAACCATGAAAGAGGGAGGAACTGTGGGATTTGGAGGAAACCAGATTGGCAAAATCATTGGTACTAGAACCATTGGTAACTCTCTGATCTCAATCAGTAATGTGTGGTTCGTTGATGGACTTAGACATAACCTACTAAGCATAAGTCAATTATGTGACAGTGGTTATGATGTATTGTTTAATAAGAACAACTGCACAGTGGTTAACAAGGATGATCAGTCCATTGTCTTCAAGGGAAAACGAAGAAACAATGTATACAAGATAAAATTCTCAGAACTGACTGATCAGAAGGTAATGTGCCTTCTGTCAATGGGTGATAAGAAGTGGCTGTGGCATAGACGTTTGGGACATGCTAATTGGAGATTAATCTCTAAGCTTAGCAAGTTGCAACTTGTCAAAGGCCTACCAGACATTGACTATTACTCAGATGCTCTTTGCGGAGCATGTCAGAAAGGGAAAATTGTCAAGAGTCCCTTCAAGCCAAAAGAAATTGTTTCAACTTCCAGACCCTTGGAGTTACTTCATATTGACTTATTTGGACCAATTAGCACTGCATCCTTATATGGAAGTAAATATGGACTAGTTATTGTTGATGACTACAGTAGATGGTGTTGGGTTAAATTTCTGAAAACTAAAGATGATTCATATTCTGTGTTTAGTAAATTCTGCATCCAAATTCAATCAGAGAAGGAAATGAAAATCTTGAAAGTCAGAAGTGATCATGGAGGAGAATTTGAAAATGAATTGTTTGAGGTTTTCTGTGAAAAACATGGAATTATTCATGAATTCTCTGCACCTAGAACTCCACAACAAAATGGAGTCGTAGAGAGAAAGAACAGAACCTTACAAGAGATGGCTAGAACCATGATCCATGAGAACAATCTGGCTAAGCATTTTTGGGCAGAAGCAGTAAACACAGCTTGTTATGTTCAGAACAGAATCTATATTAGACCTCTGTTAAACAAAACAGCTTATGAACTCTTTAAAGGAAGAAAACCCAACATATCTTATTTTCATCAGTTCGGATGTACATGTTATGTCCTGAACAACAAAGTCTACCTAAAGAAATTTGATGCCAAAGCTCAAAAGGAAATCTTTTTAGGTTACTCTGAACGCTCTAAGGCATACATGCTGTATAATTCAAAAACACAATGTGTGGAAGAATCTATGCATGTCAGATTCGATGACAAAGTGCCTGGAAGTGAAACTCCAGTGCAAGATGAAAGTCATGCAGAATCTCAAGATTCTGATGATAATTCAGAATCTGATCAGATTCCAGAATCTGAAGATACTTCAGAAGCTGGAACAGCCCCTGAAATTCCTAATGAAGAAGCTTCTGATGAAGCTCAAGATGGTTCTCTGCAAGCTAGTCAATCCAAACAATCTTTCAAATACAAGTCTTCACATCCAGAAGATCAGATAATTGGCAATAAAGAAAGTCCTATGAGAACAAGATCACATTTCAGACAAGAAGAGTCTGCTTTAGGATTATTATCTGTTATTGAACCAACCATTGTTGAAGAAGCTCTTGGAGATGAAGGATGGATTCTGGAAATGCAAGAAGAACTGAATCAATTCAAAAGGAATGAAGTATGGGATCTAGTAGCTAAGCCTGATCACAAGAACATCATTGGAACCAAGTGGGTGTTCAGAAATAAGCTTAGTGAACAAGGAGAAGTAATCAGAAACAAGGCCAGACTTGTTGCACAGGGCTACAGTCAGCAAGAAGGCATTGATTACACAGAAACGTTTGCTCTAGTTGGAAGATTGGAAGCAATCAGGTTACTTCTTTCCTATGCAGTTAATCACAACATAACCCTGTATCAAATGGACGTTAAGAGTGCATTTCTTAATGGTGTCATTTCTGAAGAAGTATATGTCAAACAACCTCCTGGCTTTGAAGATTTAAAGCATCCAGAGCATGTTTATAAATTAAAGAAATCACTCTATGGCTTGAAACAAGCTCCCAGAGCTTGGTATGAAAGATTAAGTAATTTCTTAATTCAAAACAACTTTGAACGAGGACAAGTTGACACTACTCTATTCAGAAAGACTCTTAAGAAAGACATTCTTATAGTTCAGATTTATGTTGATGATATCATTTTTGGTTCTACAAATAGTTCACTTTGCAAAGAGTTTTCAAAAGTAATGCAGGATGAGTTTGAAATGAGCATGATGGGAGAATTGAAGTTCTTTCTTGGAATTCAAATCAACCAATGCAAAGATGGAGTCTACGTTCATCAGTCTAAGTATACGAAAGAGCTTCTGAAGAAGTTTAATCTTGAGGACTGCAAAGAAATGAATACTCCAATGCATCCAACCTGCACTCTGAGCAAAGAAGATCAAGGAACCAAAGTTGATCAGAAGCTGTATAGAGGTATGATTGGTTCTTTGTTATACCTAACTGCATCCAGACCAGATATTTTATACAGTGTATGTTTGTGTGCAAGGTTTCAATCAGATCCTAGAGAATCTCACTTAACTGCTGTTAAGAGAATCTTTAGATATCTGAAAGGAACTACTAATCTTGGACTTCTTTACAAGAAATCCTCTGACTACAAGCTAGTTGGATTCTGTGATGCTGACTATGCTGGAGACAGGATTGAAAGAAAATCTACCAGTGGCAATTGTCAGTTCTTGGGAGAGAATCTGATATCCTGGGCTAGCAAAAGGCAAGCAACCATTGCTTTGTCTACAGCAGAAGCAGAATACATCTCAGCTCCTAGTTGTTGTACACAGCTACTCTGGATGAAACATCAGCTTGAGGACTATCAAATAACTGAAAACCATATCCCAATTTATTGTGATAATACGGCAGCTATATGTCTGTCTAAGAATCCAATTCTGCATTCAAAAGCAAAGCATATTGAAATTAAACATCATTTTATAAGAGACTATGTTCAAAAGGGAATTTTAGATATTCAATTCATTGATACTGATCATCAATGGGCTGATATATTTACTAAACCCTTATCTGTTGAAAGATTTGATTTCATAAATTTGAACATGTGCTATGTCTCTGGGTAATGTGCGCCTCTGAAAACAGAATTCAGACTCTGAAAATATTCAGAAGCTATTTGGGAATCAGACTCTCTTTTGGAGACTCTGATGAAAGCTTCTGATAAACTATTCAGACTCTGGTAAGGAATCTTTAGACTCTCAGAAGCTCGTATTAGTGGAAGCATGATTGTTGAGTTTAGTAACACCTGCCCCACTATGGTGGCAGTTACTTTACAGTTTCTCAGACGTGGCCTGTCTGTATTGGGTAAGAACTCAAAGGGCAATGATTTCATTACGTTAAACAAGTTACCTTCGCTTTGTCCCAATACGTTTACGGCTGCATGCTATATGTATTTATTGTTTGTGTTTGTTTGTCCCCTACTCTTTCCAAACTGTCTTCAAAAAAATTTCTATAAATACATAACACACACAACTCACTTCCCTTTTCACTCTTTGATTTTCTCTCTGAACAAATTTCTTGTTTTCAATACTTTGCAAAACTTTTTGTTCTCAAATCAAACATTTAGAAACCCCTCTAATGGCAAGTGATCTCATCCAATCTGGTGTTATAATCAAGTCCGGAAGGTCCTATGTTATCAAACCCAGAACAATGAACATCATCAAGGAGACTCTCGAAATTCAAGTTGAATCTCCAGTTGATTTTGGTTCACTCAGTCGTCATGGAGTTGACGTTACACCTCATTTCTTATCACAAGGAATGATGAGGTACTTTGGTATGTTGAATGGACCAACATATCAGGAGCTTGTTAGAGATTTTTGGGTTAGGTCAGAAGTCTACGACAAAGCTGAAGCTACTTTGGAAGAAACAGTTGCAATCTCAAACAACCCCAGTCTTGCTGGCAAAAACAGAGACCAAATGGGTTTAAGACCGTACAATGGTCTTGAAATAAGGTCTGCTGTGATGGGAATACCTATAGTTATCACTGAAGAGGTGGTAGCCAGGGCTTGTCAAATGGAGAGCGCTGGTAAATTTCAGTGGAATGTCAACAAGAAGAGTGAATGGGCTGTTATCTGCAACAAGTTGTTATTTGAAGGGAGACCCTCAAATAAATTGGTGGATATGCATCCTGAGCATAGGGTGCTTCTGAAGATTATACTGGACAGTATGCTTCAGAAAGGAGGAGGAACAGATACACTGTATGTGGATCACAAAGTTCTTCTTTATTTTCTTATCAACAAAATAAAGATCAACTTCCCCAGATATGTGATGCACCACATGTGTTGGGCCATCAAGAAGAGTCAATCAGAAACCAGGAGGCAAGTTCCTTTTGGAAGATTAATATCTGAGATTCTGTATCAAGGAGGCCTCTTGAAGGTCTTATCAGAATCTAGTGTAGTATCAGATATTCATCTAGGAACTGTGACCGGAAGAATCATTAATGGCAAGACTCTGCAGTACATGAAGATTGTCAAGAGATTCAACCCCTCTAAGCATGATATAAGGGAATCCTATGTACAATCTGATTTGAAGATGGACTTCCCTCCCATATCCAAAGAAGATGATCCAGAAGTTCTTGCAAGATTTGTGGTGGATTACTTCAAGGAGACTGGTAGAATAATCAACTATTCTGCCATTCCTGAGACTGTTGGAGGAGGACCTCTTAAGGTCAAAGGTAAAAGGACCAAGGAAGTGGTTTTCAAGGAAGAGGAAGAGAAGCAGGAGCCTCTCAAGAAAAAGATCAAATCTACTGCTCTTCCTGGAGTGACAATTGGTTCCCCCAAGACTTTAACTCCTATGCCTTCATCAACATCATCTGCACTTCGTGAAATTAAGGATAGGATTAAAGAAACCAAGGATAAGAAGAAGGCTAAGAAAGATGAGAAGAAAGCGAAGAAAGGCAAGGCTGACAGAGATTTTGACAGAATGGCTCAAGACATTGCTGACTACCTTGATGCTGACTCTGAAGGTGAAGAGAGTCAGATCAAGAAGAGAAAGGTGGATGTGATTCCTGTGGCTAGGGATGTAGCACAGAAGATAGGTACTTCTATATCTATGATTGAGGATGAACATGCTGTTGGCAAGGCAATGGCAGCAGAAGTAGTGGCTGAAGAATTAAAGGAAGAGACTGTCAAGGAAGCTGCTAAGTTGCTTGCTTCTGCTCTTAAATAGAAGAATCCTTTAGCAAATGCAGAAGCTGAGTTATTAGAAGCTACTTTGTCTGATCACTATGCCTCTCCAGAAGCTGGCATTGGCACCTCTGGCAACGTGGCATATAGCTCATCTTCATCTTTGAATCAAGAGTCAGAATCAGATTCAGAATCTGACAACAAACCTTTAAGCCAAATTCTTCCATCCCTCAAAAATTCATCACCCTCACCAATCAAACTCATATCATCCTATAACCCACTTGACCCGGCAGTAGTTGATTATGTTGATTCAACTATGGACAGAGTAATTCAAGACACAATCATAGTGTCTATGAATCTTCCTGCTGACCATCCTGCTCAACCTTCATTTCTCAAACCACTTCAGGTAATTCAACCTTCTGAAAAGCCTGAAGTAACCATTCAATCCAAACAGCCATCCCCCCAAACTGAAACCATTTGTGTAGACTCTCCAGACACTCTAGATTCTCTTGAAAAACATATAGGAGGAGAACTACCGAAAACCCCTGCAAAATCCAAATCAACAAAAGCTACTTCATCTGTTTCCAAACCAGACCCTGTACCTGAACCTACAGAGAATCTGACTTTAGCCTCTGTTGAACCTTCAGAATCTGTTGTTGAACCAGCTTCTGAAAATCTGGAACAAGCTTCTGATATTGTATCAGAAAATGTAACAGAATGTAGAGCTAAGACCAGAAGAGTTTCTCAACCTCTTTGTGACCCCATAACCTATTTCCTAGGTTTTGAAACTTTTCTAGCTTTGAGAGCTTCTCTACCCTCAACCTTTGAACCTCAAACTGACTTATTTGATTCAAGTAAGATAGATGAGTTCTATGCTTCTTCATGCAATAAGCTCAAAGAAGTTATTGAGCAAAGGTTTGTGCCAATATTTAATGTGAGCTATGAGGACAAGTTCTCTTCAGTGAAGACTGAGTTCTTGGAATTTTTCAACAAAATTCAGAAGACTGCTGCCAGGGAACAAGCACTTGTTACTGCCAAGCATGTTGAAGAAATCAAGCGGGCTGAGAAAGCTGTTATCTTGGAAAAAGCTCTGATTCTAAGGATTAGAGATACACCCTTCTTTGATGAGGATCAGTATATTCCTAGAGAATCAGTGGCTTACAATTCTTTGAAGAGGAAATTGTATAAGGTTCAAGAAGAAGCTAGACAAGAAAGAGAAGCGCATTTGCGAAGAACTGAGGCTCTGGAAGAGATGGTAAAGAAACAGCAAGAGGATCTCCAGAAACTGATGGATCATCTTGCCAAACAAAACCAACCTTAGTTTAATTTCGTTTTGTTTATTTTTTTTGTAATTCTTGTTTGCTATCTTCTGAACTTGTTTTTGCTTACAATTTATACAAGTTGTTTTTGATTCTATTTGCATTTTTTTATGCTCTGAATCTTCAATGTTTTCCCTCTGAATCTCATTCTTCCTTAACACATGTTTACACCTGTCGCGTCATTTTTTGGAGATCAAGGCTATTTGATTAGCGTTTGACTCACTATTTTATTTCACGACTGAACATTTAATTTTTTGAAAGAAAATAGGGGAAAAAAATTTCAAAGACCCCGTATTTAAAGATTCAGGGTTCGGGGGTTAGTTACATGAAGGGAAGGTATTAGCACCCTTCATGTCCGTAGTACTCTACGGGAACCTCTTGATTTTATTTAATTTATTGTGCTATAATTTACTTAATATGAAAAAAGAAATTTAAAATGATTAAGAAGAAAAACCTATTTATCTACATTTCTTATTGATTTGAGAGGACGAGTGTCCTTTGCCTACGTACCCGTGAGGGATCAAAACCTCGTAGTTCGGGGTAGAAATTAACGTTTGATTGGTTGTGTGTTTTTTATTAGTTTTGAAAAACGTTTTAAAATGTAAAAGCCAAAGTGGCGAAAAAATAGAATTTGTTTGTGTTTTTTATGTTAAAATAAAATTACTTGAAGTATGGTTAAATGAATTGAAATTTGATTAAAAAAAACGAAAATGGAACGTCACTTGATTGACAATCAAGGTTTATTATGAAAATGATTTTTTTGATTATTCGCATATTTTTGTTCTTTTTGAATATTAATTAAAAACCTAAACTAACGTGACAATAAAATAAAAGCGCGAGGGGGTTTTCGTAGTGACGTTGGATTACCACGAAACCATTAACCTAATGTTTTTTGCATTTTTTGATGTATAAAAAGCAGTAAAGAAATAAAAGACAACACACACACCCACACACACTTTCTCATTTATGGATTACATTGACCTAAAATACATTCTAATTGCTATGCAATAAAAATAAATGACGAAAAAAAAAATTAAAATGCATGTGATACGATAAACAATAAAATAAAAGTGCATGGTAAAATTAAAATAAAAGGAAAAAATAAGGCAAGGGCATCAGGGGCCCTTGGATTGAAATCAAATGAATAAGGGGATGAGGGTGCATGGGAAGACATGCACCCTGGAGCACTGGATCACAGGGTTATATACATAACCCCCAGCGCCTCCCTCTCTGTACGTTTTCTTCCCTTTCTTTTCTTTTCTTTCTTCCTTCTTCTTTCTGTTTTTTCCTTCTTTCGATTTGTTCCTTTTCTAAAATAACACAAAAAAAAAAAGCAACAATTATATAAATCTAGATCTAATGAAGAACATGAAAGGGGACTACCTTTCGTCCGGTTTGGCTTTGGATTGTTGTATGTGAATGAAGGTTTAAATGTGCAGTTTGTGATTCAGATTTTTGATTTAGATGGGATTTGGGGGTTTTAGTGATGTTGATGATTCGGTGATGATGGGTTTGTGATTGATGTTGGTTTTGAAGAGTTTGGTTTGGCTGATTGTGGCTTTGATGTAATTTGTTGCAGGTTCCTTGTGTTGGTTCGGAACTGATGGTTTTGTTTCAAGGCTTTTGCGATGTACGTGCAATTGGTTAGTTCTTGCTGGTTGATTTTCTTTGATGGCCGATTTCTTTGAAAGAATTCCTTCCTTTTTTGTGTGTCTGCTGGTTTTCTTTTATAGTAACAAGATTGGGACTTTAGGGTTTGTTAAGAACTAGTAGAAAATCTGCATTTTGATCAAGATGAATGAAAAAAACGTGAGGCTTCTTCGGATGACTTGTTACAGCTTCGAAAATGAATTTGGACTGTATTTGGACCTTTGGATTTTTTATGGACATTCTTTAAAAGAAAGAAAAAATAAAAATGAATAAAAAAAGTATATATAAATTAACATTGAATTAGTCAATTAAATAAAATGAGATAGAAAGTAAAAGATGGAAATGAAATAAAATTAAAAGGGCTAATAAAAAATAAAAAGCGAGAAGAGGGCCCGACTCGGAATAAAAAAAATGAGGTATTTTAAAATACCTCTCTGCCGAAATTTTTACCGAAAAGTCAGCGACTGATCATGATCGAACGGCGTACGAGTGTAGGGTCAAATGACACGTGTCGGTGTATGAACGTAACGATCTTAGGTCAAAAATTGGGGTATGACAGATGCCCCTATTTAAGTTTCTTCGTCCGAAGATTCGAAGATGGAATCTTTGATTTGAACGGACCGAAGAGACTTAAATATAAAGTACACCTATTTTTGATCCTAAGATACTGTGAATGCATGTGACGCAATTATGAATGCAAGACGGTATGGATGACTCGACTGGGACGACTAATAATGGTGGGATGCTCGGATTTTTGTAGGAAGGGATCCGACTCTGTTAAGGGGATGTAGTTTCACTGAGAAAATGATTGTCTATTATTGTATTGGTTTGGAAACATAGTTTAATGAAGACAAAACTTTTGATGACATCTCTGGACCAGACGCGCTGGGGATGACACTCAAAGGAATGACGGATAGACGTGGAGTGTCCGTTGTTTAGGACAAAGCAAAAAGTAAACTTAAATGGTCTGTTGTTTAGGACCGTTGGCTTGAAAGTAGTAAAATGTAAGCGGTCCGTTGTGTAGGACTGTCGGCTTGAAAGCAGTAAAGTGTAAGCGGTCCGTTGTGTAGGACTGTCGGCTTGAAAGCAGTAAAGTGTAAGCGGTCCGTTGTGTAGGACTGTCGGCTTGAAAACAGTAAAGTGTAAGATGTAAGCGGTCCCTTGTGTAGGATTGTCGGCTTGAAAACGGATAAAGTGTAAGATGTAAGCGGTCCCTTGTGTAGGACTGTCGGCTTGAAGGCAGTAAAGTGTAAGATGTAAGCGGTCCCTTGTGTAGGACTATCGGCTTGAAGGCAGTAAAGTGTAAGCGGTCCGTTGTGTAGGACTGTCGGCTTGAAGGCAGTAAAGTGTAAGATGTAAGCGGTCCCTTGTGTAGGACTGTCGGCTTTAAACGGTTGAGGACTTGAAATGACAGGATGTGGCCGAAACAAATTTCGGGTGACCGATGCAACCACTTGTGAATGATGTTGTGTATGTGTTGTGCGTGAGTGAAAGTAATAATGCATGAATGTACGAATGAATGTATGAATGTGTAGACCGGGTCGCAATAAGTAAATTTGATGGAAAGAGATAAAGCAGGTAGGATGGGAGACTGGCTGACATCGCAACACCCACACTCGGCAAACTTCTTTGAAAATAACATTGTTGCGGACTAATCGAACAAATTGCACGGCGAAACCTGGCACAAAGTAGTAACCCTCAATGTTTCCTGGGGAGGGATCCTGTTATCGACCAGAACTTTGGGTAGAAGTCGCCATTTCGCATAGAGTGCCTATCCATTGGTATGCCCCAGCAGTCGCGTTCCTCTTTGTTTTTATTCGTTTGCTTGTTTTCTTTTGAAATCCCTAACTTTTGCCTGGACCGCCCTCTCGGGTTTTCAGTCCACCGGGAGTATATTTCCTTTTTTGTGCCCCTAATTTTTGCGTGGACCGCCCTTTCGGGTTTTCAATCCACCGGGACGCTCTCTATTGCCTAAGCCGCCTTTTCAGGTTTTCGACTTAGCGAGCTTTTTGTATTTTTGTTTCCTTTTGTAAAACTCCCCACATTGTCTAGCCATGCTTGTTTAGCAGGGTCCAAACGTTCCTGGAGGAGAATGTCGACGTACGCTCCATTTTACTCATGAGTCTTAAGGAGCACTTATTTGTTTATGCTTTTGAGAGACGTGAAAAAGTTTTAAGAATTTGCTTCGCAATATTACCATCAAAAACAGAAGAAAGTGTGAAAAATAGAATAAATGAGAATTTCAAATAAAAGGGAAATGGCTCAAATTTTATTGATTGAACAGTGGTCAGCCAATGGCATGACTCCATAGATCTTTACAAAAATTTAAAAAAAAAAAAAAAAAAAAAAATGGTAATTTATTTGTGGAGGGGTACATTGAACTTCGCGACCCTATTTTCCCTAACAACTCTGAGTTCTGCTGTTCTGATGCTTCAGATCGGAGGTTCTTTGGTAGCAGGTATGCCCCAAATCAGTGGCGTCTGACCGGATGCAGTTACTTTGTCTTTTTCTTTATCCTTAATTTTTGCATAGGCCGCCCTTTCGGGTTTTCAGTCTATCAGGATAATCTCTGTTTAATGTCTCTAATTTTTGCCTGGACCGCCCTTTCGGGTTTTCAGTCCACCGAGACGCTCATTCTTGCCTAAGCCGCCCTTTCGGGTTTTCGACTTATCGAGCTGTTCTTATAATTTTTAGACAAAATATTTCTTGACTGCATCCGTGTTTACAGTACGCGGAAGTTCTTCACCATCCATAGTTTGAAGGGTCATGGCACCACCGGAGAAGACTCTTTTGACTACGTACGGGCCCTCATAGTTGGGAGTCCACTTGCCCCTGGAGTCGGGCTGGAAGGACAAAATCTTTTTTAGCACGAGATCACCCTCTTTGAATTCACGGGGACGAACTTTCTTGTCGAAAGCCAGCTTCATTCTCTTTTGATATAATTGTCCATGACATAAAGCAGCCATGCGTTTCTCCTCGATTAAGTTCAACTGATCATACCTACTTTGAGCCCATTCAGCTTCTGATAACTCAGCTTCCATTAAAACTCTCATTGAAGGGACCTCGACTTCTACGGGAAGTACTGCCTCCATACCATATACCAAAGAGAAAGGGGTTGCCCATGTCGATGTGCGTACGGAAGTGCGATATCCATGTAATGCGAATGGAAGCATCTCATGCCAGTCTCTGTAAGTTACCACCATTTTCTGGACAATCTTCTTTATATTCTTGTTTGCGGCTTCAACAGCACCATTCATCTGCGGCCTGTAAGGAGAGGAGTTATGATGCTCGATCTTGAAATCATCACACAGTTCTTTCATCATATTGTTGTTCAGATTCGTCCCATTGTCTGTAATGATTCTGCTAGGGACGCCATAGCGGCAGATGATTTGATTCTTGATGAACTTGACCACCACTTGCTTGGTCACATTAGCATAAGATGCGGCTTCAACCCACTTGGTGAAATAGTCAATAGCTACTAGAATGAAACGGTGCCCGTTTGAAGCTTTGGGTTCGATCCTACCAATCATATCGATGCCCCACATGGAGAATGGCCACGGGGAAGAGAGAACGTTGAGTGCGGTTGGCGGAACATGAATTTTATCAGCATAGATTTGGCACTTATGACACCTCCTGGCATGCTTGTAACAATCCGCTTCCATCGTCATCCAGTAATAACCTGCCCTTAATATCTTCTTGGTCATTGTATGCCCACTTGAATGAGTACCGAAAGATCCTTCGTGTATTTCATGCATCAGTAAATCAGCTTCGCGGGCGTCCACACATCTAAGCAACACCATATCAAAGTTCCTTTTATACAAAATGTTTCCGTTCAGAAAGAAGTTGCCAGATAGTCTTCTTAAAGTTTTCTTGTCTTTGTTGCATGCTCCGGGTGGATACTCTTGACTTTGAAGGAAACACTTGATATCATGGTACCATGGTTTGTCGTCAACCACTTCTTCAGTTGCAAATACATGGGCAGGTCTTTCAAGACACCTGATACTGATTAATGGTACTTCATTTCGACGGTTTACTTGGTACATTGAGGATAAGGTAGCTAGAGCATCTGCCATTTGGTTCTCATCACGGGGGATGTGGTGCAATTCGACCTTGTTGAAGAAGGTCAGTAACCGTCTCGCGTAGTCCTTGTATGGAATCAAGCCGGGGTGGCGAGTTTCCCATTCTTCTTTGATCTGATTGACTACGAGAGCTGAATCACCATAGATGTCAAGGTTCTTGATTCTTAAATCGATCGCTTCTTCGATACCCATGATGCATGCTTCGTACTCTGCCATGTTGTTTGTGCAGTCGAAGGTTAGTCTGGCAGAGAATGGGATGTGGGTGCCTTTAGGAGTAATAATGACTGCCCCAATGCCGCTGCCATAAACATTAACAGCTCCGTCGAATATCAAACCCCATCTTGATTCAGGGTCTGGACCTTCCCCGAACAAAGGTTCGTCACAATCTTTCATTTTTAAATACATAATCTCTTCGTCAGGGAAATCAAACTTTATAGGCTGATAGTCTTCGATCGGTTGGTGAGCCAGATGATCGGCGAGGATACTACCTTTGATTGCTTTCTGGGAACGGTACTCAATATCATACTCGGATAACAACATCTGCCACCGGGCGATTCTTCCTGTTAAAGCTGGCTTCTCGAAGATGTACTTGATCGGATCCATTTTAGATATCAACCAAGTGGTGTGATTAACCATGTAATGGCGGAGGCGTTTGGCGGCCCAGGCTAAAGCACAACAAGTCTTCTCGAGCATGAAATAACGAGACTCACAATCAGTAAACTTCTTGCTTAGATAATAAATAGCATGCTCCTTTCTTCCGGTCTCATCTTGTTGCCCGAGCACACAACCCATAGAAGCATCTAATACAGTTAGGTACATAATCAACGGCCTTCCTTCAACTGGAGGGATAAGAATGGGCGGTTCTAGTAAGTACTCTTTGATGCTGTCGAAGGCTTTCTGGCAATCTTCTGTCCATACAATCCCTTGATCCTTGCGGAGTAACTTGAATATTGGTCCACATGTTGCAGTCATATGAGAAATGAATCTGGAGATGTAATTTAAACGTCCGAGGAAGCCTCTTACTTGTTTTTCTGTTTTTGGAGCAGGCATTTCTCTGATGGCTTTGACCTTGTCTGGATCTACTTCGATACCTTTCTGACTAACAATGAAGCCCAGAAGCTTCCCGGATCTGACACCAAAAGTGCACTTGTTGGGGTTCAGACGGAGTTGGTACTTTCTCAGTCGTTGGAACATCTTCAGTAAGTATTCGACATGTTCTTCTTCAGTGCTTGATTTGACGATCATATCATCCACATAAACTTCAATTTCTTTGTGCATCATATCATGGAAAAGGGTAGTCATACCTCTCTGATAAGTAGCTCCTGCGTTTATCAAACCAAACGGCATTACTTTGTAACAGAAAGTGCCCCAAGGGGTAATGAAGGATGTTTTTTCTCTATCTTCGGGCGCCATCTTAATTTGATTGTAACCGGAGAAACCGTCCATGAAGGAGAAAACTTTGGATTTTGCAGTACTGTCAACTAACACATCAATATGAGGCAGTGGGAAGTCATCTTTGGGACTAGCTTTGTTCAAGTCACGATAATCAACACACATTCTGACCTTACCATCTTTCTTCGGAACGGGCACTATGTTGGCTAACCATTGAGGGTATTCTGACGTAACGAGGAATCCTGCGTCAATCTGTTTTTGTACTTCTTCTTTGATCTTGAGAGCCATGTCAGGGTGAGTTCTTCTCAATTTCTGTTTGACCGGTGGACATTCAGGCTTCAGAGGCAAACGGTGTACCACAATATCAGTATCCAGCCCTGGCATATCCTTATACGACCAAGCAAACACATCGACATATTCTTTGAGAAGTTCTATCACTTGTTTCTTGACATTTGCTTCAAGTGACGCCCCGATCCTTATCTCTTTCTTGTCTTCTTCAGGGCCTAGATTGATTATTTCTAATGCTTCCCCATAAGGCTGAATATCTCTTCTTTCTTGTTCAAGTAAACGAGAAATCTCATCGGGAATCTCCTCAACCTCTTCTTCTTCTGCTTCGTATACAGGGAACTCAAAGTTGGGAGAGATCATAGAGTCACGTTGTTCAACGGGTTTATTGGTAATTAATCTGCACATATGTTTAATGATTGATTTTAGAAGAAATGTGTAAATGCAGACCTTTTTGAAGTGATCATGTTTTTTGGTTTTTTGTATTACCATTTTTCTTTAAAAGCACAAAATAAAACAAAAGTCGGAAACAAAACGACGTTTTATTGATGATTGTAATTTTTGAAGCAAAAAGCCCTAGATAAATTCACTTTCGCTTGGGGCAGGACGAAAGGATTTTTTTTTAAAAGCATAAAGACAAACGAGTGCATTACTTGGACAAATGAGCAACAAAAGGAACGTCGACAGCAACCCAGTTATGGTTAGACCCTCCTTGCGTCACAAAGTTGCATGGAATTCCTTCGGGGTTGTCTTCAATGACTGCGTTGGTTTCTGGCGGAGAGTGGATGAACCCAGCACTGCGAAAAATTCCTCTCTGTGGCTCAATGACGAACCCTGCCTCGGGGATTCCAGCTGATGAAGAGAAACCGAGACCTTCTCGATGCTTGTTCTCTGGTAAGCTTAACACTTGCCCCCAGCCTGTAGACACACCATCTTGGACTACCCTCTGAGCGTCCTTGAAAGATGAAATAGATGCCCCATTCTTCTTCGAATTCTCTTCTTCTAAAGAAAGTCCTTGAAATAAAGATCCCTCAGTATTGTCGGCGCCAATGAAAGAGAAAGCCGACAAGTGGCTTACTAACAAAGCCTCTTCTCCATTCACAGTTACCAGTTTCCCATTCTTCACAAACTTCACTTTCTGATGTAAGGTTGACGTCACTGCCCCAGCTCCATGAATCCAAGGTCGGCCCAATAGACAACTGTATGATGCTTGTATGTCCATTATTTGAAAAGTAACCTGGAAAATATGTGGCCCGATCGTAATGGGCAGATCCACCTCTCCGAGGACAGTCTTCCTTGAACCATCAAAGGCCTTTACCATTACTCCACTTCGTCTTAACGGCGTGCCTTGGTAGGAAAGTTGGTTGTAAGTTGTTTTAGCCATCACATTTAGAGCTGACCCGGTGTCTAACAACACATTCGACAAAGCATCTGTCTTGCAATTCACTGATATGTGTAACGCCCAGTTATGGTTCCTTCCTTCTTTTGGGAGTTCTTCATCACTGAAACTCAAGTTGTTGCATGCAGTGATATTCCCCACTATTCCACCAAACTGACCAACAGTCACATCATGGTCTACAAATGCTTGCTCTAACACGCTCATTAAAGCTCCCCTATGAGCTTCTGAATTCAGCAGTAAAGACATTATTGATATTTTTGACGGAGTCTGCATCAGTTGATCAATTATCTTATAGTCGCTCTTCTTGATTAGCTTGAGCACCTCATCGAAATCAGAACTCGTACCGGCCCCACTAGACTGACCTACATCTTGGAGTACGTTAGAATCTTTGGCTTGGACCTCTTCAATTAACGGGGCGCTAACCCTCTTTGGAAACACTGCAGGGATAACACGCCCGTTCCTCAGTACTCTACTATCTTCAGCAATATTACCCACAGATGGCAAAGATGGTATAGGAACCTCGTGACCTCCTTCTATCATAGTGGCATTATACTTGTATGGTATGGCCTTTTCAGAGACATAAGGCATTGGCCCTGGTAAGCAAATCACTAAAGGAGCAGCTGACTTCCGACTGTCAAAGAATATTTCCAAAGGCTCAGGAGTCATGACACACACATCGTCACATTTTCTTTCAACAATTAATTCTCCCCGATTCAGTAGTCCTTGGATATCATCCTTTACCTCTTGGCAACCCCACGGATCTAGACGGCACACCTCACAGGCGGTGTGGTCATGTTTGAAAAAAGATGCTTCGCATAACCTGGCATGTAATGGAACCAATGGTGTTCGGATATGTTGCACTTTAAGAACAAGGCAAGTCTCTTGGCAGTCTTCGACCATGTTGACAGCTGAAGCACCATGATTTGGTAAAGGGTTGGTTTGAATATTTGGGTTTGAGTCGGTGAAGGTTATTCTCTTTTCATTGATTAGCCTCTGGACTGCATTCTTCAAACAATAGCAATTCTCAATGTTGTGGCCTGGGGCCCCTTGGTGAAAAGCACAAGTCTGGTCTGGTCTGTACCCTGGTGATGGTTTTTCTGGCACTGGAGGAGGTGGTCTAGTTTGGATCATATTCTGTTTGAGTAACCCTGGAAGCAGTTCTGCATAGGTAATTGGAATTGGGTCAATTTGTAATCTTTGAGCTTGTGGTCGTGGTTGTTGTTGTCGATATGGTTGTTGGGGATACTGTTGGTATGGTTGTTGGGGATATTGTTGGTGAGGTTGTTGCTGGTATGGGCGTTGTTGATATGGTTGTTGGGGATATTGTTGGGGATATTGCTGAGGATATTGGAGAAGATATTGTTGAGGAAATTGGGGAAGTTGATAATTTAGTGGTTGAGTAGTGCTGGTGGCAGGTGTGATGGCAGCAATATGGTTATAGGTTGGATAATTTGGTTGATGGGTCACCATGTTGATCTCTTGTTCTTTCTTCTTTGAAAAACTGTTTCCGAACTTTCTTGTACTGCCGGTGGATGTACTTTCTTTCACTAACCGTCCTTCTCGGACCCCTTCTTCCAACTGCACCCCCATGTTGACCATCTCTGTGAAGTCTCTGGGCGCACTTCCAACCATCCTCTCATAATAGAACTGACCTAGAGTTTTCAAGAACAGTTTGGTCATCTCCTTTTCTTCTATACCTGGGCTAACCTGGGCAGCAACATCCCTCCATCGCTGGGCATACTCTTTGAATGTTTCTCTGTCTTTCTGAGTCATGGCTTGGAGATCACTTCGGTCTGGAGCCATGTCCACATTGAACTTGTACTGCTGCACAAAAGCTTCACACAGACTATTGAAAGTTCGGACCTCTGTACGGTCCAGATTTATGTACCACTTCAGTGCGGCACCGGCTAAACTGTCTTGAAAGTAATGAATGAGGACCTGGTCGTCACGTACATACGTGGACATCTTTCTCATATACATCCGTAGATGCTCTTTAGGACAGGACGTCCCTTTGTATTTCTCAAAGTCTGGGAGCTTGAACTTGTGGGGTATCTGGACATTTGGTACCAAGCAGAGATCATAAGCATCTTTTCCGAATATTTCCCTTCCACGAAGCGCTTGCATTTCCCGATTCATCATCTCAAACTTCTCCTGTAAGTCGATCACCTTATCATGGGCCCCTGTACTCCCTGAGGGAATGATAGGGTCTCCTCTTTGTGGCATAGTGTGAACCAGCGGTATTGAGTAGGTTGCAGTCGGAGTAGAAAATGCACTGTGAACGGTAGACACTAGAGTTTCTGAGCCATGAGGACGAAGTACTTCACCAAAGCTAAAAGGCATGCTCCAAGGACGACCTTCTGATGTCACTTGCTGCGAGGTAACAAAAAAGGGACCTGCCTCAGCCTGAGTACTGCCAGGGGGAGAAGGTGGTGGTGGCAGCTGATCTTGCGCGGCCGTTAATGTCTTTACCAATTCAGTGAGTTCGTCCATCTTGGCCTGCATGGCCTCATTTGCTTCTCGGAGTACTCGGTTTTCTTGTTCGAGAGAGTCCATTCTTTTCTTTACAGTTGCCCGAGTGTAGTGAGTGCGAGTGGATTTGTGGAGAATGCGCCGGGCCACTTTTCAAACGGGCTGACCTTTAAGAATAAAGAATTTGTGTGAGACTTGGGATTTGAAACTATGAATGCAGAATGATGCATGGTATGTTTATGCAAAAAGACACATTTTTATCGAAGGACTTATAAAAACATTTCTGTAAACATCGTAGTTGAAAGTTTCATTGAATAATAATTTAAAATACCACAAGATAATTCTCTTTCTAGTAAACTGAGTCAAGGGATGGACTCCAAATTATATTACAAAAAAGTTAGAAAACGACATAAAAGACAAACAAAAAAGACTGTAAAACTTTCCAACTCCTGAGGCGGTCTACTCCTCAACATCTGGATGAGTGCCGGCGAGGAAGTCCATGCGCCTCTTCTTACTCCCAGGAACCTGGTCAAGTATGGCGTCTTTCTCCCTGATACGGTCTTTTAAATCAGCAATTTCTTGGTCTTTCTTGTGGTTTTTCCAATTTTCTTGCTCTAACAGGTCCATTAATACATCGCACTCCCGAACTTTTGCATGGTACTTTCCTTCCCAGTCGGCTTTCTCGCGTCCCAACTCAACCAAACGTGCCTGATATTCTTCCATATTCTTGAGGGGTAAAGGCGGAGGTGCTGCCGGAATGGTTGAGGTTAAAGACCTTAGCAGAGGATAAGGCATCCCTATCTGTGCAGCCCTGTCAATTATCCATTGGACGTAGGATTCGTGGGCTATCCTTGACTTACTTCTCAACTGGTTTCTGTCCATCCTAACAATGGAGTGCCACGCCTGTACAAATTGTTTTCTCTTGTTCTGAACATCCTCTTTGTAAAGGAAGAATTCACTCTCGAGGAAGAGGTAGGCAGGTCTCATTCTCATAGGGTATCCGAACTGGCGTTTAGCAAGCATCGGGCTATAGCTGATTCCCCCATGTATGCCCAGAAGAGGTACATTAGCGAAATCTCCACAATGATCAATAATTACTCCGGTGTCATCAGCTAAGTTACACCACACTATGTCATCCGGGGTGAGGGCCATAATTTTCTCGGACCATGGGACAAACTCTGATCGAATCTTAGGACGGGGTAAGTGGGAGGTGAACCAAGTGTAAAGTAAAGGTGTGCAACAGATGATAAGTCCACGCTTCTTATTGGTACGGTCATGGATTGAGAGGTAAGTATCGGCAAGCAAAGTAGGGACAGGGTTTTGGGTTAAGAAGATCTGGATTGCGTTCATGTCAACAAAGTTGTCAACGTTCGGGAAAAGCACAATGCCATAGATAAGTAAGGCGAGGATAGATTCGAAAGCATCTGCATTGGATCTTTCCAAGAAAATGGTAGCTTTTTGGTAAAGGAAATTGAAAGGTAGGCATTGGAGACCTCCTTTGAGGGTAAGACAGGCTTTTATCTCGGCTGCCTCAAGATGAAGAGCAGCTGCAATGGTGGGGATTTTGGGCATGGGTTCAAGACCATGGAAAGGTACTTTGTCCAACACGGGTAAACCTAAGAGTATTCTTCAAGTGTAGGCATGAGCTGGTAATCCGGGAAAGTAAAGCAGTGATACCGTGGGTCATAAAATTGGACCAAAGTATTGAGGAGTCCTTCGTCAATATCTGTCTTGAGAATGCTAAGCAAATATCCATACCGATCTCGAAAGTGATCCGGGCTAGTTAACCTTCTGGCTAGTTTCCTCAGGTTTTCCAAATCTGGCTTCTTGAAGTCATACTTCCTAGTTCTCTTCATAACTTTCTTCATGGCGCTTTCCATAGTACCCTCCCTAGTACTCTCCATATCTATGATGTTTACAAAAAAAATATATAAGTCCTTCGACGGATGCAAAAATGAATATTTATGGATGAATGCATGTATGCATGATGCTACACAAACAGTGAAAACATGGTGAGGTTAAAGGTCCATAGTGATGGAGTCACAGGTGAGTACGTCATTTGGTAAGAGCTATGGTTACATGTGTACCTGTATCACGGGTTCTATCAAGTTCCCAAAGTCCAACCCCCTCCGAACTTTGTTGGATGCCCGGGACAACACCCGGTCCAACAGCGTTCGTAGGAGAGTCTCGTTTGAGTGTAGTATCGCATGTCAACTAATTCCAAGACAACACTTGGTTAGCCACCGCACTACGTCCTAAAGGCCAAAGATGGGTTAAAGGTAACTAAGGTCCTTAGCTTCGACGGACACCTAAAAGTAATAACGTCTAAACGTGACAACACACGCCGACATACATCACCTCAAGGTCCTCCGCTAAGTGTGGTTATATCACATGCTCCAAAACACGAGAATACTCTCGGTATGTCGCTATGATTCTACCACTCCTATCCTATATTTCCCTCAAGTCCGGGTTAGGACTTATCTCACCACACACGTTTGAGAATGGAGAAAGAAGGAGGAGGAACATATATACACGTATTTCCATCTTTTGTTTTTTGTTTTTGAAGCAAGTTATAGCACAAAATTTAAATAAAGCCAAGTTAGGCTCAACCCTCTTACTGGTCCCCAGTGAAGTCGCCATTTCTGTCGCGTCATTTTTTGGAGATCAAGGCTATTTGATTAGCGTTTGACTCACTATTTTATTTCACGACTGAACATTTAATTTTTTGAAAGAAAATAGGGGAAAAAAAGTTCAAAGACCCCGTATTTAAAGATTCAGGGTTTGGGGGTTAGTTACATGAAGGGAAGGTATTAGCACCCTTCATGTCCGTAGTACTCTACGGGAACCTCTTGGTTTTATTTAATTTATTGTGCTATAATTTACTTAATATGAAAAAAGAAATTTAAAATGATTAAGAAGAAAAACCTATTTATCTACATTTCTTATTGATTTGAGAGGACGAGTGTCCTTTGCCTACGTACCCGTGAGGGATCAAAACCTCGTAGTTCGGGGTAGAAATTAACGTTTGATTGGTTGTGTGTTTTTTATTAGTTTTGAAAAAGGTTTTAAAATGTAAAAGCCAAAGTGGCGAAAAAATAGAATTTGTTTGTGTTTTTTATGTTAAAATAAAATTACTTGAAGTATGGTTAAATGAATTGAAATTTGATTAAAAAAAACGAAAATGGAACGTCACTTGATTGACAATCAAGGTTTATTATGAAAATGATTTTTTTGATTATTCGCATATTTTTGTTCTTTTTGAATATTAATTAAAAACCTAAACTAACGTGACAATAAAATAAAAGCGCGAGGGGGTTTTCGTAGTGACGTTGGATTACCACGAAACCATTAACCTAATGTTTTTTGCATTTTTTGATGTATAAAAAGCAGTAAAGAAATAAAAGACAACACACACACCCACACACACTTTCTCATTTATGGATTACATTGACCTAAAATACATTCTAATTGCTATGCAATAAAAATAAATGACGAAAAAAAAAAATTAAAATGCATGTGATACGATAAACAATAAAATAAAAGTGCATGGTAAAATTAAAATAAAAGGAAAAAATAAGGCAAGGGCATCAGGGGCCCTTGGATTGAAATCAAATGAATAAGGGGATGAGGGTGCATGGGAAGACATGCACCCTGGAGCACTGGATCACAGGGTTATATACATAACCCCCAGCGCCTCCCTCTCTGTACGTTTTCTTCCCTTTCTTTTCTTTTCTTTCTTCCTTCTTCTTTCTGTTTTTTCCTTCTTTCGATTTGTTCCTTTTCTAAAATAACACAAAAAAAAAAAAAGCAACAATTATATAAACCTAGATCTAATGAAGAACATGAAAGGGGACTACCTTTCGTCCGGTTTGGCTTTGGATTGTTGTATGTGAATGAAGGTTTAAATGTGCAGTTTGTGATTCAGATTTTTGATTTAGATGGGATTTGGGGGTTTTAGTGATGTTGATGATTCGGTGATGATGGGTTTGTGATTGATGTTGGTTTTGAAGAGTTTGGTTTGGCTGATTGTGGCTTTGATGTAATTTGTTGCAGGTTCCTTGTGTTGGTTCGGAACTGATGGTTTTGTTTCAAGGCTTTTGCGATGTACGTGCAATTGGTTAGTTCTCGCTGGTTGATTTTCTTTGATGGCCGATTTCTTTGAAAGAATTCCTTCCTTTTTTGTGTGTCTGCTGGTTTTCTTTTATAGTAACAAGATTGGGACTTTAGGGTTTGTTAAGAACTAGCAGAAAATATGCATTTTGATCAAGATGAATGAAAAAAACGTGAGGCTTCTTCGGATGACTTGTTACAGCTTCGAAAATGAATTTGGACTGTATTTGGACCTTTGGATTTTTTATGGACATTCTTTAAAAGAAAGAAAAAATAAAAATGAATAAAAAAAGTATATATAAATTAACATTGAATTAGTCAATTAAATAAAATGAGATAGAAAGTAAAAGATGGAAATGAAATAAAATTAAAAGGGCTAATAAAAAATAAAAAGCGAGAAGAGGGCCCGACTCGGAATAAAAAAAATGAGGTATTTTAAAATACCTCTCTGCCGAAATTTTTACCGAAAAGTCAGCGACTGATCATGATCGAACGGCGTACGAGTGTAGGGTCAAATGACACGTGTCGGTGTATGAACGTAACGATCTTAGGTCAAAAATTGGGGTATGACAACACCCTTACCTTAAGTCATTTAAAAAGGGGGAGGAACTTGTTCTAAATTTTTTTTTGTTGATGACAAAAGGGGGAGAAAGGAAAGTATTTATGTCAGAGAGAAGGAAAAATTTTCTTTTAATTACATTGCATGTAATACGTAAAAGTTAAAGGGAAATCTGCGAAAGTTGCTTAATTAGACTCTAAGCCCTGTTTAAGAATCAATTTTCTAAATTCATTTATTTTTATGAGAATGAATTTGATTGACATTGACTATTAAAGTGAATATAATTAACCTAGATAGAACTTAAGAGGAGCTTACAAACCTCAACTTAAGAACTATCAGACTCAGGGGGAGTCAGAGCTTACAAACCTCAGAATCTGAACTTACAAACGTCAGAACCCATCAAGTCAACTTGTTAATTAGATTAACAACAATTGACCTTTTTAATACTAATGTTTGTCATCATCAAAAAGGGGGAGATTGTTGAAACAAAGGTGCTCAGCAATACCAAGTTTTGAGTTTTGATGATAACAAGGTATTAAAAAGTTGTCAATTGGATATTGCTAATATTTGTTTAAGTATGCAGGATATCAATTAAGATTTATATCTTAGAAAGTATTCTGTTTGAACAAAGTTAAAGAGCAATTAATCCAGAGAAGCTTGTTGCTTGTGATTCTGTGCCAAAGAGAGTCTGAAGACTGCATCGAAGAGAGTCTGAAGACTGTGCCAAAGAGAGTCTGAAGACTGCATTGAAGAGAGTCTGAAGACTGTGCCGAAGAGAGTCTGAAGACTGTATCAGAGTCTGAAGACCATCAGAATCTGAGAACCAAGAGAGTCTGAAGATTATCAGAAGCATAGTGCTACAGTGAGTCTGAAGCCTCAAATTTGATAATATGCTAACAAGGATTTCTACTGCATTGCAATGCTCATAGAAACTCTCTAATGGAGTAACGGCTAGCTTCTAAGTCAACTTGAGCGTGGGAAGCACAAAGACAAAGATTGCAGGCCAGTACAGAGTACGTTGTACGAACTCTGTTTCCACTACTCCACTACCTCGTACAGTTTGGCAACTGTGTCTACCGGTATTAATCCTCAAAGGGAATGGAATTCAAATGATGCTATTGAAGGACTATTACCAAATCAAGCAACAGATCAACAGTCATTGATCAAGCTTCAGAAATCATCCTGGTGTGCTGGATGACTCAACGTCTCTTTCCTACGACTATATAAAGGATAGAAGACTTGGAGAATATGTTGGACTCTATAACTTGAAAAATTACATTGCGCTGCTTTCGTATTCAACTGAGTCTTAACAAAAGCACATCATCAACTTAGTTTCTTACAAACTGAGTATTCTAGAATTTTTAAGTTTCACAGAAAAACAGAGTCTGTCTTTTGTGTAAAACAGAGTCTGTCTTTGTTGTAATTGAAACACATTTTGATTGTTGTCAAGTGTTTCAACTGTATTCAATTTTCTGTAATTGTGTATAAGTCTCTTGCTTTTGTGCTTGAGCAAAGGAAGTCTCTTGGCTGCGTCCTTGAGCAAAGGAAGTCTCTTAGTTGTGTCTTTGAGCAAGGAAGTCTCTCGCCTGTGTGCTTGAGCAAGGAAGTCTCATACTGTGTGTTTGAGCAACTTGTAATTTGATATTACATTTTAGTGAACTCTCCTTGGAAGTACAAGGGGGACAGGACTACTTCCGGTTTGTGGAAGGAACCTGTATAATTGCTTGTGTTCTCTCTTCTCTCTATCTCTTGATTATTCCGCTGCTATCAGAACCTAATCTCCCATCAGACTCTGATCTCATTCAGACTCTGAGTTTAAAGGAATTAGATTCTCACTCTTCAAGAGCTGCGAAAAGAAAACACAATTCAACCCCCCCTTCTTGTACTCTATTGACGGATCTTTTCATTTCAGTCTAGGAAAGTAAGGTAGGTTGTGGATACTCTGATCATGTCACTGAAAATTAATTGGAACTACATCCCAATATCACTAGAAACTAGTCAATACATTAACTTATGAAACTAAGAAGCCAAATCAATGACAACCTACCCCCTACACTTCGTATGATATATCACATAATATTTTCCTAGTGCTACAGTTGATGATAAAAAAAATGCAATATAAACCAAATATATCAAGTTAAATGCTATGACAAAATTTCCAAAGCATGAAAATATTCTCTACCGACTAAAATAATTTTTAAAACCAAATCCAACCTCCACAAAAACATTAATATGGACGAGTAAAATACAATATAAATGAACAGATTTATACCGTGTTCTCAGCAAAGTAACATGGACCAGTAAAATACAATATAAATAAACAGGTTTATACCGTGTTCTCAGCAATAATGACCAAGGCTAAGAGATACATGCTTGTACACACAATAATTACACCATACCACAAAATCGTTTAATGTTGATGCACCAAACAAACCCAAAACCTCTTGTTAAATTGAAGAAAGCGTACACTCCAGACTCTAGCACAATGTCAAGATTTCTTTCAAGCAAATTACAACCTGGAAAAAAAATGAACTGTACTAGAAATAATGCAATTTCCTTATCCAATAGAAAAGGCCAGCAAATAAATACACGACCCTGGCATTGAATATTTAATGTTTAATGAATGTAAAAAACAGCTTAATCAATCATGCAAGACAACGTTTTTAAGTACATATGTTTTACCTCCAATGACACGCCCTGCTTCACAAAACTTAGGACAAGTTGTAGAAACCCACCCTGGAACTTTAAACCTCTAGCAGCAATGAAAGTTTTACCTCCAATGACCCGCCCTGCTTCACAAAACTTAGGACAAGTTGTAGAAACCCACCCTGGAACTTTAAACCTCTAGCAGCAATGAGATCCTTGGAATTCACTTAATAAATTTATTCTAGGTCGCATTATGCTTAAAAAGGGTGCAAAGTGTGAAAAGGCCGACCAGTAGTACAAACTTAACAACTACAGTGCAGGTACATTTAGATACAGTTTCTTACAGCCATCTGCAATCATCAGCTAGCAAGCTTTCATACAAAATCTGACACGTCGCAAAAAGCCCAATCAGAAGTCCAACTAGCAGTAATACAACGGCTACTTGCCGACCAGTTTCAAAGTAATTTCAAGTCAACTGTTGAGTCTATACACGCATATGAGTGTGAATCAATGCTCTTGAATCCACAAGCCCAATCACAAGTCCAACTAGCAGTAATACAACGGCTACTTGCCGACCAGTTTCAAATTTCAAGTCAACTGTTGAGTCTATACACGCATATGAGTGTGAATCAATGCTCTTGAATCCACAAGCCCAATCACAAGTCCAACTAGCAGTAATACAACGGCTACCTGCCGACCAGTTTCAAAGTAATTTCAACTCAACTGTTGAGTCTATACACGCATATGAGCGTGTATCAATGCTCTTGAATCCACAAATATACAAATCTGTGTTTGTATTGAGTAAGTTAACTGCTTCCTCAGTTGCATAACTTGGATGACCCAATGCCAATTCAAGTCTGTTATATACAGATTTAATGCATTTGAGTGGTAATGAAAAGATATTAGTAATGTTGCCGATCGCAAATTGCAGAAAACAACAGCTTGATCAAATTCTGCTGTATAGCAAAAACCACTTAACGACGCTGTGTATTAATATGTTTGACATTTAAACTCAATTAAATTTAGTGTAAACATAAGAGTATTGAATTGACAGTAATCTCGCTCTCATCACAGTTTAGTAGAATGTATACTTGATTGAATTCAAACATATCCTTAATGTATTAGAATTCAAACATATCCTTAATGTATTCTTTCACTGTAAAAAAAAAAAAAATCTAGAAATCACAACATATTAGATGTAAATAAAATAACACAATGATGAAAATATTGCTTGTGAGTCGTGACTATCTTAAGTAAATTAGTGTTTAATTGCAGCCATGGCCTTCAATTTAAGTCATAAACCACAAATAATGTCATGAATTCAGGAGAGAATAAATTCTGGTAATATTATCATTGCAACATAACCATGTACCTTGTTATCGCACTATGTACTTCAATGTGCTGTCGATTGCTTGTTGAATTAGGTTTTGTTTATTAGAACGTGATTTTATTGGTAGAGCATAATAGTAGGGTAAAGGAAAGTAACAGAATAGAGAAGCAAGAAAGAAAAGAAAAAAACAAAAAAAATAAAAGACACAACAGAGAGGGTGAGGAAGGCGGGGATAAAAGAAAATGTCCCCAAACCTATCTCCCCTCTCAAAACAAAATAACTGTAACTTCATTAAGATTTTTCGGACCTGCCATGCAAGCGCACCTGAAATGGCAAAGATCCATTACCACAGATACCTTGTGCGGTTGTGTATATACTTCACACTCACATTACATGTATCTCACGCAACGACAACTTCTAATCTCACCAATTAAAATTCACAAGAACATATGCAGCCAACAAATCAAAACAATTTATATTTTTCGGACCTGCCATGCAAGCACACCTGACATGGCAAAGATCCATTTAACACAGATACCTTGTGTTGTTGTGTATATACTTCACACTCGCATTACATGTATGTCACGCATCCACGACTTCTGATCCTGCCAATTGAAATTCATACGAACATATACCGCCAACAAATTCTGCAAAGAGAGTAAATAAAAGAATTAATGTAAACTTGATCAAATGCTATGATGTAACTCATTCGGGAGAAACCTATACCTCCAACAAAAGCATCGAATGACCTTCCCTGCTTCAGAAAACTGTAGGAAGAGTTGAGCAGACCAGTCCTGAAACCCTCATCCTCTAGCAGCAATCAGGTCTTCAGATTTTACTCTACAACCAGGTCGCACAATCAAGAGCTTTAAAGATACACTAGACAGAGTTTTTTACAACAATCTGCACTCTTCATGAAGTAAGCTCTTTGGCACCTTATACAAATGGTTCATACAATAAAATTCCACACATCCAAAAGAAACCCAATTACAAGTCCAACTAACAGCTTATAACAGAGTCAAAATGCCAACCAGTACTTCCCAACTGCCATTTCATGTTGACAGTTATAGTATTGAATGAATTCAGATATCAGATATGAATATAACCATGTAGATATGTACTGGAAAAATCAAATAAAATTGGCAAATAAGTAGTTACGATTATACGTATCGCAGTCCAAGTGGTCATGAGGCAACAAATAAATGCATTTGCGTTTTAATTTATTGTATTCACCAATAGGTTATTGGGGCAATAAGTTAACTGCCTCTTCGGCAAGATAAAGATGATTTAGGGCCAATTCGACTGTGCAGATTCAAAGATTTTTGAATGGAAATGAAAAGCTGATAATAGAGTTGTCAGTTGCAGATAGTGGAACAAATGCAATTTGCAAAAATTTCACATGCTGTAACACCACAATAGCGGCTATTTGACTACACTTTGTTTTAAAATGCGGATCCTGGAACATAAGTGATTTGTTCTAAATAGCGGCTATTTGACAGTATTATAAATAGAGACGGAGGTAGTACATAGACTCTGTAGTGACCCTTCTGATATAAAGCAAAATGGAGCGTAATCAATAACATATCGTAAAGTTGAATTGCAGCCATACCTCAATGTGTTGCGGATTGCTTGTTGAATTAGGTTTTGTTAATTAAAATTCTTGTAATAGCGTACGCGCCGCGCATAATAGTAGAGTAAAAAAAGCAGCAGAATAGAAAAAGAGACGAAAGAGGCAAGACACACACAAGAGGGAGGGAGAGAGAGGGGCGGGGCAAATAAAAAAAATTGTCCCCAAACCTATCTCTCTATCTTCCCTCTCAAAACAACATAATTTCGATTTTATTAACTTTTTTCGGATCTGTCATGCAAGCGCACCTGACATGGCAAAGATCCATTCACAAGTATCACACAAACTCAACAACCACCTTCTTCTCTCTCTATCAACCAAAAATTTCTGAATTCGAATGTGATACAAAATATAATCACTTTTTAAAGAATTGTTACAATAATCTGAAATTATGCAACTAATTTCGTGTTAATTGCTCTGATTCAGCACAAATCTCACATCTGTAGCAGCGAGACGTGGAAAACAAAAAAAACCCCTCGATAATCAACATATCCACTGAGATCTACAAAACAAAACAATAGAATCGATTAAACGAAATTCAAAACAACAGAATCCATCAAACGGAATTCAAATAGAGGTATTATAGAAATTGAAATTAAAAGTAGAAAATTAGCTAACCTTATTCGATTCACGATCACATTGAAAGAAAGGAATCGAGATCTAAAGAGAGAGTTCCAACGATTCAACGAAATCGAGAGTCAACGATTCAACGAAATCGAGATTACACGATTTACGCGGCAAAAAGCAGGTGAAGTTAAGAAATGGTTTATGTCGGTTTATATAAAGTGAGTGATGGAGAAAATAAACAGCTGGGATTAGTTGGTATCAACGGTCCAGATTGATTAAGTTAGTTAGGCGGTGTTCAGAAAAGAAGGTTCTCGATAATGATGATAAGATATTTTTGTCTGACACATGTTTTTCGTTTTTTTTAAGCTTTTGGGAAGGCTCGTAAACAAATACTATTTGATGTTGACTAGTTTTATATTTGTACCCCCTTCCCTTTTTACAATAATGTAAAGATAAGACTTTATCCATTTACGACCAATGATAAGGCAGCCATCTTATCAGTTACGACCAATGATACATTTTGAACACCTGAAACAAACTTTGGACATCATTAGGAGTGTGTTTAAGAATTATACCCATAATTTTGTGACTATAAAAGACTTGCTTTAGGAGTGTTTGTGATCTTTTATAATATGGTAACCCAAAGGTTCTAAAGAAAATGTAATGAAGACAATTGTTGCATTTGGATTGAATATGATCACAATCAATCCAACTTTCGGTGTATAAACTAAGGAGGAATAACAACCAAATTGCAAGTAAAGATAATAGAAAAAAGAGCTTGAAGATAGAGTATAAGGTATAAGAGAGGGCTATATAACGAGAGAGAAGAAAAAAATCATCACACATATTTCATCCTTATTTCTTTGGCTTTCTCCTATTTCTATGAGTCTGCATTCCTATATCTTATATTACTCTTCAACTCTTTGACTCGTTACAGAAAATAGACATGGTATAAACTCACATCATAATTTGTGTATGGAGTTAAGGATATCATGTATCATGTGATTTTAGTTTTACTCTGTAAGACAGCTTTTTTATTTTTCTCTGCATCTACTACTATTTTAAACTTGATCTTCTTTTCATTCATATACCATGTTTTTTAATTGTTTCAAAGTTTCATTTATTTGAAAACACTCTAAATATTAAAAGCAATGTACTATTTTGTCTCAATATTCAATATAAATAATAAATATTTTTCATTCATTGTACAAAATTCAATAAAGATTTTATTGGTCAATATTTCGGGCTATAAAGAGACTGGCGAGTTGGGGAAATACTTGGGTGTCTCTCTCGCGAGGAAAGCACCTAAAAGAATAGATTTTATCTACCTTATAGAGCAAGTGAAGAGCAAATTAGCATTTTGGAAGAAGAAACCATGTAAAGAATAGATTATCTACCTTACAGAGCAAATGAATAGCAAATTAGCATTTTGGAAGAAGAAACCATGTTATTACTATGTGGTAACAAATAAGACTGGGTAAGATGCAGCTAAGCACAACAGCGTGTTATCACTGCAGGGATATCGAAGAAACCATGTTGCATATCTTAAGAAACTATCCGATTGCGATGAGTATTTGGCTTAACATGGTAGATGCTTCTCACACAGTGGTGTTTCTTGCAGTTAATCTGCAGCAGTCGATATAAGTATCAATATGGAGGGGAATCCGGGGACAGACGATGATCAGAACTGCTAACATGGCTGTGGAGTTTTGTGGTATGAGAGGGATTTGTGACTACGTGGTTTTTACAAAGTGTGTGTAGTGCTTATGTGTCGGAGCTTTGGAGGGTTTTTGAAAGGTTGGATCTAGCTCGGGACAGGGGATTTTACAGTGTTAAACTTCACTTAAACAAGGAACGTATAACAAAGATTATTGAGAATATTCAAACAACTAAGTTATCTTGATTCCCCGTCATAAAAAATAATTTAGTTATTACTTATTTGTTTCAATTCTTTCAAAGTTTTAACAAACACCGCACTAAAACAATTTAGGAACACTGGAGTCAAACACAATGAAATCATCATCTTTTATTTAAGGAATGTCAATTTTAACTAATAGGGATTTAATACGAATAAAAAAATTGTGTTAAGGTTGTTTATATATAAATATGCATTTCCAAGTATTAACCAGAAAATTTACTTATACAAAAATTATTACAAAACTTCTATGGTGGTTGAAAACCTTTACAATTTAGTCATACTTTGCACTATTGGACTATTTACAATATTATATTAGTTTACATATGTCATGTAAATAATAAATTTTATTTAATTTTAATTTCAGGTAAACTCGTACGAGTTCTCGACTTTACGAGTCGAGTTTACCTGGCCAAAACGAGTTTAGGTAAACTTTCGAGTTGAATTTTCTCCTGACACCAGCAAAAATGGCCCTCTCGTCTTGTATACATTTGCTTTTGCTATTAGCATAATTTTAGTGATTATATTGTTTTGCACCAAAGGATTGTTAGCTTATCCTATTCAACAAGGCCAACAGACCAAAGTCACAAAGCAAAAACCATTATGCCCTAAACTAAATAAATTAGAAATCAAAAGTACAAATGTGAATCTCAACAAAGAAAAAAGAAATAGCTAGCAATATTAAAAAGAAAATACACTGCAGAATAAACAAAAAATACAACCCACAGGCCAACTTTATTTTCAATAATGAAATTCGATGTTGAATTATATTAACATACTACACCACAAGAAACTTTGAAATTTAATCCACAGAAAACGAATATTAATAAGTGTGTGTGTGACAAAATACAATTAAAAAAGGAGTGTTAGGTCTTTCTGCTAGTTTGGAGAAGAGGGGAAAAAAAGGTTTATTAAAGTATTTCATCTTTTAGTTATACACTTTTTTAAATTAAAAAAAAATTAAATAAAACTTCAAATAAGAAATTGGTTTTAATAGTTTTTCATAAAAAATAATATTGAGTATTTGTTTCATCATTTTGCTACCAGGAGTTTCTATTCCTTAACAATTAAATATTGGATATGATGAACTTGCTATTTCACATATCCAAAATCACCACTTAATCATGAGCACAAAATTAAACATTTAAAATCATCATAATCATAATTTATTCATAACAATCATGACCCATAAGTGAAAAGATGATTATAGCTTACTAAGTAGAATAGAACTATCCCCCTTACTTCAAATCTTCAAAAATCTCTAGCTAAGGCTTCACTCTCCTCTTCTAGCTCCCTAGTTCTTGCTTTCTTCTCTTCTAAGTTTTTCCTCTTCTTTCTTCTATTCTTCTCTCTATCTCTCTACTTTCCCAAAAATGTATTAAGACATTTTATTAATTATATTTAAACTATGGCCAAATGTATTAATCCTTTTTAAGAATTAAATCACACTATTTATTATTTTTTGTGGTTTTACTAGTTGTATTTTAGGAATATCAACAAAAACATCAACAAATTCCAATGATAATGCATGATGAAAGGGAAAATAAAACTTCATTATTAAAATATGAAGTTTGTGTTTTGCTAGTGGTTTGATTCGGTTCAAAGCGGTTCGATTCGGTTCAAAACAAATCGATTATAATTCAATAATCTTTATTAAATTACCGGTTTGGTTCACAAACTACTTAAATTGTTCAGTTAATTTTAATTCGGTTCAGTTTGGTTCGCATTTCAGTTCGGTTTTTGGTTCTTTTTGACTAGCAAACTAATCTAATACCATTTCTCATATCACTGTATGATTTGCTTGTATGATTTGATTTTAAAAATTTCTATATATTACGTCTTACTAGTGCCTAGTGGCGAGGTTAATTATGGTGGCTTGGAAGGATGATGATGAAAGCAATCTAAGGTAAATATTAATTTGATATAATAAATTGGAAATAAATTATGTTCTGCATTCTAATTATGTGCACTAGGTACATAATCCGTGCGTTGCACGGGTTTGATTAAAATTTCTTATAAGTGCGCTACACAGGTTTGATATAATATATTTTTAAGATTTTTTTGTTAGTAAAAAATAATAATTTTAATAAATATAACCTAATGAAGTTTATCGATTAAATGTGATTGGGTTCATGTAATGTAATATGATGATCTAAATATATTTAATATTACTCTATATTAATTAAATGAAACATAGTAGCAAAAACTAACATATTTTTCTTGGTCCTATAATACCATATATCACTCCATTTTTCTGATTTTTGTTTGGAGTTTTAATAATAACTAACTTGCATTTTGATTTTGAAAAAAAGTTAAAAATAAAATAAAATTGTTCTAAACTAATGAGCTAAAATTCAATCTTGTATAAAAACAAATAGCAGTAAAGTTATAACTTACTCAATAAAAATAAATTGTGGAGTATAATTTAAAAGAATTGAAAAATAAAATTAATTTCATCTATACAATCATCAACTATATAAAGAAACAATTTTCACAATTATTTATTCATTAAAATAATAATGCCATTATTATGATGAAAAAGAACAATTTTTACAAAGATAATTTTATTCAAATAATGCAATTGTTAAGATAAATTAAGCAACATAATATAGAAGACACTATGTTTGATTGACAATTTAAATTGTAAAAGTGTGATAACTTTAACAATAACCAAAATAAACTAAATATTCAAAGTGTGTTTCCAATCAACTCTCATTTGTAAGTGGTATTTTTTTTATTAGATCAAATAGTTTGTAAATAGTTTAAAATTCATATATAAACTTTACTCAAACATCCACGTTTAGGCACATTGTACATAAGATAATCTATTTTAAAAAAACTTCTAAATTAGGTTACATCAATATTCCTCTTATATGTGAACTTTAAAGTCTTTATGTCTAATTTTTATTTTGTTTCTATTATCCCCATGAGATCATAAACATCTTATAGATAACAATAGCATCAAGAATGAGACACATATTTATATTTCTAAATTCATTGCATTGTTCTCTTTTGAGGAAGGTTTCCAACATTAATTTCCTCTCAATTGATAATGAAACTTCAAAGTAGTGCTCATATATTTATTTCTTGAAAGAAGGTATAACCTATGAACATGAAAATTAGGTATATCCATATTAAAAGATAAAAAAAATTATGAAAGAAAGATAAAAAAAAAAGTAAACGAATGAACATTATATCAATAAAAAAAAATAAAAGGTGAAATATTTGACATATCTATATAATGGATATCTATATAATGGAGAAACTTGAGTCTCTATGGCTTGCAACAAAAATCAATAAATAGTCGAGACATATGTAGAAAGTAGGAAAAAGAAACAAAAACTATCATAAAAAATTTAAGAGTATATCATCCGACAAATGTTTCAAAAAGACAACGATGATCCAAAACTTCACAATTCAACCCTTTTCTCCTATTTCATTTTTTCTAATTTCATACTCATTTTGTTGGGGTGGAGGGTGAGACAAAAAGATCCCAAATTCTCAACACATATTTATACACACAATGATGATGAATATGAATAGGAAAAATACAATGACAATTATTATTAATGAAAATGATAAGTAACTAATAATACAATGAATGAATGTTCATATTTAAGGCTATAAGTTATAGAATATGAATCAAATTGTAGTTTAGAGGTTGAAGTGAGCATTTATTTTTTAAAAATAATATGACATACAAATTAAGAAAAGTTGTAACTATTTAATTTATTAACTCATATATATTATTTTATTACATGTGGGTTGCTTGTTTTAAATTATATCATTTAACTAAAATTAATTGTTGCAAAGATGAATAAAAAATTATCCTTAAAAAAATGAATAAAAAATTAAAAAATGATTAGCTATGCTTAATGAAATATTCCATATATTAACTGATAGACAATATATAACATCAATGGAATAGGAATATACCTATAACAATTCTTAGTTAGACTGACGACTAACTTACATTAATAGATTATTATTACACAATTAGGATCTGTTTGTTATAGATTCTAAAAAAAGGGATTTTCCTTTGTATTTTTAAAAATAGATTTTTTAGAAATTTACTCGAAAATAGTATAAGTTACTTCAAAATCATTTGTTATAAGTTAAAAAAGATATTTTGACATTCACTAACCCAAATATTGATTGTTCGAGATTTTACATAGTGCAAATCGCATATTTTTTCAAAATGATATATTTCAAAAATGATTTTTATGAAAAGCTATTTGAAATAGCTTTTTTTTTTAGAGATTTTTTCAAATTTTTTGTAAGTTGTTATAGCAACTTGAGTCTTTCTTATTCAAGAGTTTTGATGATGTAGCACATCTAAAAAAGCTATCTCATTCTCTAATATATACTAAATCTTTTCACCTCACTAATAACTTTTCACCCTTTAATATATCTCATTAATCCTCCACTATATTTCTATTAATTTTTAGCTAAGTTGAGCTATAAAAAAAAAAAAAAAAACTTCTCATTCATTCCAATTCTATTGGTGTCTTTTTAGTTTTTATAACCCTTATAAATCACCATATTTTATCTATTCTTGATTTTTTACATTTTCCATCGGTTACACTCTATCAACTTCATGAACTAATTCATGTCATACTAATATCGGTTACACTTTAAAATTATTCCTATTCATATTATATCCACTTTTAACCTATAAACTTTTGTATTCAAAGTAATTTATTTGACAAACTATATACCAAGCTTATCTTTTTTCTTAGCTTATGTGTATATATTTGTAGCTTATTTTATCTCTTTCATTCCTTCCGTTCCATTTTTTTGATAGTTTTTATCTCTCCCTTCTCTATTCATGTACATTTTCTTCTAATATTTTGTATTCTTTAATGGATATTCTTTCTTTGAAGTTGTAGGTTTTGGAAAAAGGAGACTTTTGTTGAAAGACTTCTTATGTGAAAAGGTAGTCATCTTTGTATTAACTTTGGTTAATCTTAAGTTTGGATTATGCCTATGTTACATTCCTATAAATCTCATCACCCTTTCTTGAAAAATTTGTCATCTTTTATATTATTATAATAATTATTTCAAATATCTATCTATCTATCTATCTATCTATCTATCTATATATCTTTGTAAAGGAAACTTGAGTTGTTCTCATGCAAGCTTTGTCATGATGTGACACTCTAAAAAAACTTTTTATCATCTCTTACAATAAGCTCTCTCTCCTCTCTTGAAACTCTCCACTATATCAATTAAATGTTTAAACTCTTTTAAAACCTTACAACTCTTCATATATCAATATCTACTCAAATATCTCTTATACAATTCCTACTAAAATAACTAATGCATTCAATGTCTATTTATACTAATACACACTACCAAGAAAAAAGATACAAAATAAGATAAAACATTGCCTTTTCAAGTTAAGTGGTAAATTATAAGTGTTTTTTTTTATTTAGCAAAATGAAGAGTTGTTGGTTAGATATACTAATTAAATTATCTATATTTACAAATTACTAATACTAACACCCTAAAATACTAACGCCCTAAAAAAAGCTATACTATTTTACTATTAATCTTCCTTAAATGTAAGCTAAAAAAAAAAAATATTCCTTAATAAAACAATACTACAACTATTCTCTCTATTAATTATTGGATATGTTACATATTCTTCCCCTTCCATTGCATCTTTAGGTTCATTTTTATTTCAACTACCTGTTTCTATTCCATCAATTAAGTTATCCACCACTCAACCTTTCATTTTTCCCCTCAATTAATAACAACTCATGTTACTTATTAACCTCATCTCATTTCTTCTTTGGTTTCAATGTTTGTTTTTAGTTTTCACTTCCCTCTTTCAAACTTCATATATGTTTTCTTCTAATTTTTTATATTATGAAATGAATATCCACAATGCATGTGCATGTGCAGGTTTTGTAAATAGATGGATTTTATTGAAAGATTACTTCTTATATGAAAATATCATCTTTACTTATTTCTTATATGAAATATCATCTTTACATTTAAATTGAAGTTTTTTCCGATTATTTATTTATTTATTTATTTTGTAATATGGTGGGTTTTACATTTGTCATATGATATAATATCTATTTTCACTCATGATCTCATTCCTTTTGTTTATATTTATTGTTTATGGTAGATATACATGTCCTTCTATCACTATTCCTTTTGTTTCTACGTATATCTTTATAAAATTATTTTTTTATCACCTATTTGTCTTTGCAAGTTAAATAGTAAAAGAGTTTTTTTTTTAATATAGAAAAATTAAAATAGTTTTTGGTATTGATCAATTAATTTATCTTTATTTACAGACTACCAATACTAACACCATAAAAAAAACTATACTATTTTACTAATATTTCTTTAAAAAAAATACTACTGTTCTCAATTAATTATTGGATATGTTACTTATTCTTCCCATTTCATTTGATCTTTGGGTTCATTTTTGTTTCAACTACTCTATTTCTATTCTATCAATTAATTATAAGCCCCACTCGTCCTTTCATTTTTCTCTCAATTAGTGACAACCTATGTTACTTCTTAACCTCATCTCATTTCTTCTTTCCTCTCATTTTTTGTTCTTAATTAGTTTTCACTTTCCTCTTTCAAACATCATATATGCTTTCTTATAATATTTTGTATTATGAAATGAATATCCAAAATGCATGTGTATGCGCAGGTTTTATAAATAGGTATATTAATATTTGTGTCCCAACAAGAGTTCCTTTAAAAAGTTGTGACGAGGTAATATCCATGACTCTTTTATGATTGATATTTTTATTAATTTTCTTTCATATGTGAATGAATTTATTTACGATTGATACCAATGTGCATATTTTGGAATTAGATATCAACATATATGAGAAGGTTCTTTTGCAACAAGGTGTGTATTTTTTTAAAAGAAACAAGATGTGTATTTTTATTTACCTATTTAATTTTACATGCATTTTTAATGTTTACATGTATAAGATTATTTGTTTGATTGATTTTATTGGTCTACAAATGTGTGTTACCCAACACGAGTTGCTTTACAATGTTGTGATAAGGTAATATCCCTGTCTCCTTTTCTACTCAATTATTTCTAATCGTTTGTACCATGTCTCCTTTTAGATTTGTTTGATAAGCCTATTAAATTACAAAGTATACATCTTTAACTTAAATATTTGCACCAATTAAAGATCAACTTCAATTTCTTTTTTAATTTTAAAGTTTGTTTATATTCGTGTAGTGTAAATTGTTATAATTTGTTATACATTAATTTTCACTCTTATATTTGAAGGTGAGAAAAACACAAGAAGGGGATGGTTGAATTGTGTTTTCTTTTTCGCAGCTCTTAAAGAGAATAATCTGTTTTTCAGGATCAGAGTCTGAATGAGTTCAGGTTCTGATGGAATACCAGAGTCTGTTGCAGCGGAATGATAAAGAGATAAAGGAAAGAGAGAACACAAGCAATTATACAGGTTCCTTCCACAAACCGGAAGTAGTCATGTCTCCCTTGCACTTCCAAGGAGAGTTCCACTAAAATGTAATTAACAATTACAAGTTGCTCAAACACACAGTAAGAGACTTCCAATGCTCAAGCACGCAGGAAAGAGACTTCAAATGCTCAAAGACACAACTAAGAGACTTCTTTGCTCAAGGACACAACCAAGAGACTTCTGACACAATTTACAAAAAATTGAATAGAGTTTGAACACTTGATAAACAATCAAACGTGTTCCAATTACAAAACAAAGAGACTCTGTTTTTTGATAAACTTAGAAATTCTAGGATATAAAGTTTGTAAGAATTTCCTAATTTGTTGATGTGTTTATGGCTTGACTCAGAGAGAATACAATAGCTTGATAGCGTAGTTTTTCAGTTGTAGAGTCCAACATATTCTTCAAGTCTTTTATCCTTTATATAGACGTGAGAAAGAGACGTTGAGACAATCCAGCACATCATAGAGTCTTCTGGAAGCTTGATCAATTGTTGTTGATCTGTTGCTTGATATGGTAATCGTCCTTCAGTTACAAATTTTGAATTCCATTCCTCTTGAGACGTATTACCGGTAGACACAGCTGCCAAATGTACGAGGTAGTGGAGTAGTGGAAACAGAGTTCGTACAAAGTACTCTGTCCTATTCCTGCATTCTTGTCGTTGAGCATCTCATGCTCAAGTTGACTTTGAAGCTAGCTGTTACTCCAAATAAACGTTTCTTCTGCATCGAAATTCCTTCAGAAATCCTTCTAAGAAAATCTTCAATTTGCAGTCTTCAGACTCTCTGTAGCACTCCAGCCACAACTACAATCAAAGACTCTTGTTATTCACATACATTAAATTCAATACCCGTTAATCAAAATTGTTCAATCAATGGTTAAAGTCAGATTAAACCTAAAAAACTATATACTTTACAATTCTCAACCATCTTAATTGTTTTGGGAAAAAAGATCTATTATCACAAGTGGAATATTGAATATAAATTCCCTCAACCATCCCGTAATCTAGCTAGAACCGCAGCCTCATTATATATACTCCTTATGTTCATTCCTTTTAATTTTTGTCTTAACTTTTTATTAGAATTTGATTATTTGATACATATTCTATGTGGATGTTATGGTGGGTAGTATACCAATGTTGTTTATTTATTCGACACTAAAAGTTAGATTAAAGTACAAAAATTATTGGTCCTGTCTTTTTAGTATATTGTAATATGTTAATTAAAATTACAAAAAGAATATTTGTATTAGAAAGGAATGGAGAAGAGATGGGTAAAAGAAAAATTGGATCTGAGTTAAGAGAGGAGATGATGATAGCGAAAGCATGAGAGAAGGAAGAAGGTAAAATGAGATGAGAGAGATACTGGATTGGTTTGCAGGCAGGCGGCAATATGAGAGAAGAAGGGGAAACCTGATTTTTTATTTGTGAGGGAATTATTGTGTATTTTCATTATTTGTTCTTAATTTAAAATCTCGACTGTAACACCCCGTTTTCCCAACATAAAAATTCATAAATAAAATCAGAGTATTCACATAACGGAATGCTACATTCCTTTCAACAAAATATCCAACTTAATAAATAACTATTTATTCTTTATAAAAAGTAGTCAATAATAATTAACTTTCAAACTTTGCAGCGAAATTCATTTCAATATCAACAAAATTAGTCTTTGGCACGCAGACCTCATCTAAAATCTCATAATTCATAAATAAATACGTAAGGAAAGAGAAAGCGAGTAACAAAATTCCCATCCCGTTATGTATCAGAGCCCTAAGACACTTTGAGCCGACATCTCTACTAATCTTCGTTACCTGCAAGTTACCCATAGGGAAGGCAACATCTCCAAGCAGAAGGGGTGAGATTCACAAACAACAGTAGATATTATAATTCATCAATTAAATTCAACAACAACGATATAATTATGATTAACTGCCAGTTTATAATTTAAACAATTCAACAACATCATCATCAAGCTACGACATCGACGACCTGACCGACAACAACAACAACTACAACAACAACAACAACAACGACACAATGCGACTAATGCAAATGCATGTGGTACCATTTTACGCGCATTGAATGCTAAGCATTTCGGGGCATAAGCCCCCAACAGTTTGAATGAAATAACATTCCAGGGCATAAGCCCTCAACGAATGAGTGATAAACACTCCAGGGCATAAGCCCTCAACGGTTGAGTGAAAACACTCCAGGGCATGAACCCTCAACAAAGTATGAGTATGAAATGGACTCAATAGTGTATATTTGCATACAACTCGACAACAGCAACGACAACTACAATATGCATAATCAACTATGACATAAGACTCCAACTTAATCGACATGACACTGCAAAAAGGACCCAACAACAACTCTCAGCGAAATTCAACAGTTTTAATCAAGCTACAGTACTACTCGCTGTGGCGAGCTACTTTACTCGCCGTGGCGAGCTCAGGAAAATGAGCTACTCGCTATGGCGAGTTGGGGGCGAGCTCAAGGCGAGCAAAACTGGGTGCTTTCGGCATTTTTGACATTTTTCACCTAAAATCTTCATTTTTAAGTCCCCAAAACCCAAATTTGATTATGTAAAAAGGTGTCATTCATTCCTAAATATATTAAGGCACTCAAGTTGGTATAAAAATTGGCCCAAAAACCTCATTAAGACAATTAACACTTTTTAATTTAAGCAACTCGCCGTGGCGAGTGCATTTGCTCGCTGTGGCGAGCTATATAGGTTAACTGCTCGCTGTGGCGAGCTACACAGGCTTGCTCGCCTGGCGAGTGGCGATTTACAGAACTACGAACTGTACGAACAGACTTCTCCTTTTCAACCCCAAACCCCATTTTCAACACCTAAAAACCCAATTTTGATGAATTGCATTACTCCTATACAAACTAACATCAGAACGGCAATAAACAACAACATTTTCATGAATTCATCAGGTTATTAACATCAATTCATCTTTAACCTAATTCAATTCATCAACTCTAACAACACAACCTTAATCAACAAATTATAAGACCTAAAATTGAGAGTTAGTCTCACCCTTACCTGAATTTGATGAACAAAACTCTACACTTCTCCCCCACTTGGCTCTTCTCCCTTGGTTCTTGGTTTTTCTCCCTTTTCTCTGTTTCTCTCTGTTTCTACGTGAAACTGTTTTTCTGACTTTCTCCTTTCACTGACTCCTATTAATTCTAATTAATTCCCACTTATTCTAATTAACTCCTATTAAAATATTAGTCAATTCATTTTAATCCCCAAACTTTCTAAAAATTATAATTTCTCACCTATTTTATTAAATAACCCAATAATCATATAATAAAATACATCACACCATAAAATCAACATAAATCATTTAAAATCATATAAACTTATTAAAAATCGACTGAAAGTAAATAAATAACAATTAGGGCGTTACATCGACCGTTGAATGTATATTTGCCACATGTCATGCATCCATATCCTAAATGGAGTAAATGGAGCATAGCCTAAATGGAGCATACCTGGACTCCAATAAAGCCACAAACAAGAGGCATTAACTTGCATCAAAGGCAAAGCTATGCATCTCTTGAAAAAAAATTAAGAACATCCTCTTAATCAATGGTATCAAAATTACAAAATGGATCCACAAAAGTGATGATTAGGGTTAATTATAAATACTTTTTGTATACACTCACTACCATCCATTAAAAAAAACACACTATCAAGATCACCATTTAAACACTGTCTTATCGTGCTTCTTGCGATCCGGTATATTTGGATAGTAAGGAATTCCAGTTTCCTTAATCCAGTCACCACCATGGAAGAACTTGGATGGTGCATACCTATGTGCAGCCTTTGAATTGATGTTATAGATTCCAGCCCATTTCACACGCTTTGATTTGTCTGAACCAGGGCCATAATTACGGTATTCAGCATAGTAGCAAGTATTCATATTAATAGGCCCCTCTTCTGTATGCCATGGCAAAAAACCATCGGGATGAATCAAATCATCGATGAATGTATCCATGATGATAGTCCTTGAGAAGTTCTTCCATGGACGGGCTAGGTAGGACTTGTGGTCAAACCTGACAGGATAAAACTCAGGGTCAGCAACAATAGAGCCTCCTTGGATGACTATTGCCGATGGTGCGGTTATTTCTTTTCTTCCTTGTGCGGTCACAATGCATTGTTGGTTTGACATAGGCTTTCGGACCACGAATTTGCAGTTTTGGAATACTGATTCTGCATTACCAAAGACAAAGTCGATGGTACCTGAAATAGTGCAGTCGCGATAGAATTGACGCATGGCGTGTACATAAAGTGTGTCTTGATATGCATCCATCGAGCAATTGAAGAAGATGGCCTTATCTCCTTGAACTCTTAGTGCCACTGCTTGATGTTTTTGTGGACCAGCTGAGTTCTCAAAACCCATGTTAATGGCGGTGAAGTGATCTCCTTGAATAGCTGCAATGATATGCATAAATTTCTCATCAATTTGTAATTCATGTATCAAAATTGGAACAAAATAAAAAGACAATTAAGCTCTACATATATGCATGAGTGGAAAAAAGAGACATACCAACAGTGGTGGTATGGTAGGTGGTAACTCCATCCATATAGTTTTTGTTTCCTGTGATTATTGACTTCTTACCACCATCACCAACAAACACAACATGTGTCATATTTTTTAAAACTTCGACATACTCTCGGTAAACACCTGCCTTAATGTAGATCACAAATGGTGTTTTGCTCTCCTCTTCAGGAACCTTTTTCAATGCCTCATTGATGCTCTTGAAATCACCACTACCATCTAAAGCTACGGTAACATTAGGCTTTGGTTTTGATTTGTTTGTCATTGCATCAAGGAGTATGCGATGTTCAACCCAATAAGGAGTCTCAGAATCTTGAAGGAGACGACGTCCCAAAAGTTTGGTTACGTTCAAAGCAGAGACTGTGTCATCAAAATTTGTAATCATAGCAAGGACATTGCTACTCATGTGCATGCTTGATGTTAATAAGTGTTTCATTTTTTTACTAGCGTCACCGGTAGTGTTTTCAAATCCATCTAAGCATGTATCCATGTATGTGACAGCACCACTGAGCCAAACCTTCAAATTCATGAGAATTCGGTCAATATGTTTTAGATCAAACTCGCTTATTCCATCAAGTGACCTTGTGAATTCATCAATTGAAAGATACATAAGCTGCTTGCAAGTATCAAGTGCATCCTTGGATCTAGGATCCTTCTCAATCTCACGCAACATATCAGTTTCCTTGAGTTTTTCACCAATTCTATTTATGGTAGCATTGAATGCTATTTTAAGGAGTTCTTTTGGGTCGGTGACATTTCCAGCCTCAGCCTCCGCTGCAAGGGTATCCTCACATTCCTTCTTGTAACGGGTGGGATGACAAATACTTTGTACCGCTTTCATTGCAGAAGCAACATGGTTCTTTTTATTGTCTTCTAAACCGTCCTTAGAACCGTCCTTAAAATCCATTTCGGTTCGATTGATGTCAATCGTTACAGCAACAACCATAGCCACCAATAACAAGGTAGATACCCCAATTATGGCAATTCTTCTTCCTTTTTGTGCATCGCCCCCTGCCATTTTTGAGGAGCTACACAGACAACAAAATGAAGAAGAGAAATCTTGCTTGTCAGGAAAGCAATCCTACGCCAAAGTCCGTCGGAGAAGAATGCGTCCCTACATCTTAGCATGCGATGTTGATTGTTATTTATATGCGGAGATGAATTCAAATGTGGCGCAGTTAATTATTTCTATAAATGGTAAAACACGGAAACCACACAGTATATATGGCATAATTGATTTGTTACTAAAATATACTACTAATTAAAATGTTGTTTTAGTTTGATTGAAACTCGTGTAATGTTTTATCTTTCTTCCTTAAACTAATGGTTAGCGATTACTCTTATTCATAGGAGTCAAACTTGGGAACTAATTTAATCAATATTAGCATCTGTTGTTTTTATGCATGCACAAGAGGAAATCGATCTCAAAACATTGCTTAAATATGATTTAGTTATTTATTTAAAATAAAATAGACCAATAATTTTATTTTTTTCGAAGAATAATAGACCAATAAATAACTATTCATTCATATATAAAAACACCAAACTACGACAACACCACACCAATTGATACATTGATATGGGTGGCGTTTAAGGTACACAAGTGATTTTTTTTGTGTATAATACACAAGGTTACTTTAACCTTTGAAAGCAGGTTTCTAGGTAATGTTTATCCACACTTAAGGTGTATAAGTCTCATCACTAAATTATTTTATTAAAAAAATAAAATCAAATGCACTCTTATATGTGTGTGAATCTTAACACGTAATTTGTTTAGAATGTTTAGAATAAAACACTCATCAGTCATTTGTAAAAATTTAATTCAATATATATATATATATATATATATATATATATATATATTATGCTTTCACCATGCTTGCAATTATTCCCTTCAAAGAAGAAAAAAAATCATGCTTCCAATTGTTATTATTACCACACGAACTTATTATCCCGCATGAATATAAGATCTAATTAATGGTGGGTTTTTTAATAAGTGAATGAGTTCAAGTGGTTGATGAATTTTTTTGAAGAATAAATGATTCAAAAGAATTTAAGTTTGATTCATGTATGAAACAATTCTTGATCGAACTTTATTTATTTCAAATAAACTCCGGATTACTATGGTTAAAAAACAAATTGTTGTTTTTCTTATAGTCATTCAAATATGAAGGTCTAAACTGATACAAAAGCTTAACTCCAACAAAAGTCAATTCTGTTTCCAATTAAAGTTTTTTTTTGTTACATATTTCCAATTAAGGTTTATGTAATTTTTATGAAATTATTATCAGTGAATATGAATTTATTTTAAAATGTAGAGAAAAATTAGAATGAGTTTATTTAATTGAAGTTTATATAAATATATAAAATTTTATATTGACTTCCAACTAATCACCACCACCATTTTAGCTTGACAATGGCTAACAAGCATGCCATTTTAATTATGTTGATAGCAAATACTGCAATTTTTTATTTGATATTATTGTACAAAATTATAAGAATACCATTTTATTTCATATATATTACTGCTTATTCTTTTTACAAATCACACATTATTTTATAACAAGTCTTAATGATTGATTGATATAGTTCTTGTGGAAGTACTCTATATTGATGTATCCCAAAAAAAATGTACCTCAATAACTATATGCATGGTTGATGAAGGAGTGAGTCCTTATCGCACGAATTTCATAGTTTGAAGCAAGTTGTCCATGAACTCAAAAGAGTCTCTCCACTAAATTCTTTCTCCTGTGTTGATGATTTCAACCATATTTCATGGTTGAGTGGTGATTCATGTTCATGAAGACTTAGAAAATACAATGTTTTGGAGTTTGACTATTGGTACACAAAGTATTTGACAAATACTATGATAATAGAGGAAATTAAATTACACACTAATATTATATAATATTTTATTCTTACAGAAAAAGATTCTATCCTATCCTATGAATGTAAGATGAAGTATCCAACTCAAGAATGTCGTTATATATGCGTGATCAAGGGTGTGAATTAACTAATGACCATGTTTCAGGAGAGATTGATTAGTACAATTAAAATCAGGAGAATGGAAGAGGCAGAGTTTTCACATTCTTTCTTTCAATGTATAAATGTCACTTTATTCATTTTAATGAGTACGGTTAATATGAAATGGTTGCTTGGCAATTAATAAACAAGTGTAACATATGAATTAGGACTTATTTAACATTACAACAATAATCAAGGATATATAGATAGTAGAATAGAATAAGATGAAAAAAATAAGAGTTTTAGAGGTGCCATGTAGGCACAATTCAAGTATTAGAATGAAACAAGTTTCAAATGTATGCACCTAAAAATTATTCAAACAATCTCTAATTACATACAATACAAGATGAATATTACACATGTCCTTTAATATTCTTGCAAATGTAGCCTATGCACAAAAAAGTAAATTGTGTTCAACTTCTTAGCTTAATACACATACTTTTCTCCCCTTGACACTTTCATTACATTATCTTGCATATTCAAGTTGTGCAACAATGTCAACAAGATAAGTGGTACATTTTCTACATTTTTTTACCACCATATTTATTTGTTCTTTGTTTTTAAAAGATCACATGTGGATTTCTTTATTCACATGTTGTTTTCTTAAAGCCCCTTCCACTAAATTTTTTTTTTTTTCAAAAAATGATCTATCTAATAAAAATCTAAATATTGTCTAACCAAAATTGTGTCCCATGATCGAATACCAAAATGAAATATGTCTAAGATGATAATAATAATCCCCGCGGTTAAGATTAGGAAAGTAATTGTCTCCGTACTAAATAAAATTAGATACACCTCAAAATATTTACATCATGCGTTGCACGGGTTTGATTAGGATACATAAAATATGTTTATAAATGAGGAAACTAATAGTTTTGATTAATTAGTATAATCACTTATATAATTTAGTGACTGAATTGGTTTTAAAATTATATTAAAAATAAGAGAATTGCTTAGAAGAATGACAACAGTTATTGGTTTAGATTAGGTCATTTATTGGTTTACCCAAATTAGGGTTTACCAGAGATCACGATTTTTGGTTATGGAAGGTAAAGATGGAAGCGGTGTTAATACAACAAAAGTGTGAGAAAGCTTTGAAGGGTGAAGGTACGTTACCGGTCAGCATGTCACGAGCAGAGAAGACCGAGATGGTGGACAAGGCCAGGAGTGTCATTGTCTTGTGCATCGGGAATAAAGTTTCGAGAGAAGTAGCAAAGGAATCAACCGTGGCATCGATGTGGTCAAAGTTCGAATATTTGTATATGACAAAGTCTTTGGCTCATTGGCAATTCCTAAAGCAACAACTCTACTTATTCAAGATGGTGGAGTCAAAGGCCATCATGGAGCAACTCACGGAGTTCAACAAAATCATTGGTGATTTGGAGAACATTGAGGTGCATCTTGAGGATGCGGGTGCTTTGATGGTGTGGTGTTGTTTGGAGGATGAAGAAGGTGATGTGTCTCACCTTAGGATTGATGCCTAAATTAACCCTAGGCCCCTCTCAATGCCTCGGTAAATAACCCAGGCGTTGTACGGGATTGATTAAAATTTCTTATAAGTGCGTTGCACACGTTCTATATAATATATTTTTGGGATTTTTTTGTTAGTAAAAAATAATAATTTTAATAAATATAATCTAATGAAGTTTATCGATTAAATGTGATTGTGTTCATGTAATACGATGATCTAAATATATTTAATATTGGTCTATATTAATTAAATGAAACATAGTAGCGAAAACTAACATATTTTTCTTGGTCCTATAATACCATATATCACTCCATTTTTCTGATTTTTGTTTGGAGTTTTAATAATAACTAACTTGCATTTTGATTTTGAAAAAAAGTTAAAAATAAAATAAAATTGTTCTAAACTAATGAGCTAAAATTCAATCTTGTATAAAAACAAATAGCAGTAAAGTTATAACTTACTCAATAAAAATAAACTGTGGAGTATAATTTAAAAGAATTGAAAAATAAAATTAATTTCATCTATACAATCATCAACTATATAAAGAAACAATTTTCACAATTATTTATTCATTAAAATAATAATGCCATTATTATGATGAAAAAAAACAACTTTCACAATGATAATTTTATTCAAATAATGCAACTGTTAAGATAAACTAAGTAACATAATATAGAAGACACTATGTTTGATTGACAATTTAAATTGCAAGAGTGTGATAACTTTAACAATAACCAAAATAAACTAAATATTCAAAGTGTGTTTTCAATCAACTCTCATTTGTAAGTGATATTTTTTTTTATTAGATCCAATAGTTTGTAAATAGTTTAAAATTCATATATAAACTTTACTCAAACATCCACGTTTAGGCACATTGTACATAAGATAATCTATTTTAAAAAAAACTTCTAAATTAGGTTACATCAATATTCCTCGTATATGTGAACTTTAAAGTCTTTATGTCTAATTTTTATTTTGTTTCTATTATCTTCTTGAGATCATAAACATCTTATAGATAACAATAGCATCAAGAATGAGACACATATTTATATTTCTAAATTCATCGGATTGTTCTCTTTTGAGGAAGGTTTCCAACATTAATTTCCTCTCAATTGATAATGAAACTTCAAAGTAGTGCTTATATCTTTCTTTCTTGAAAGAAGGTATGACCTATGAACATGAAAATTAGGTATATCCATATTAAATGATAAAAAAAATTATAAAAGAAAGATAAAAAAAAAAAGTAGACGAATGAACATTATATCAATAAAAAAAAATGAAAGGTGAAATATTTGACAAATCTATATAATGGAGAAACTTGAGTCTCTATGGCTTGCCCCAAAAATCAATAAATAGTCGAGACATATGTAGAAAGTAGGAAAAAGAAACATAAACTATCATAAAAAAATTTAAGAGTATATCATCCGACAAATGTTTCAAAAAGACAACGATGATCCAAAACTTCACAATTCAACCCTTTTCTCCTATTCCATTTTTTCTAATTTCATACTCATTTTGTTGGGATGGAGGGTGAGACAAAAAGATCCCAAATTCTCAACACATATTCATACACCTCCCTACTAGAGGCGCGCTTTTTACTTGGGTAAACAACAGGCAAGGTAGAAGGTACACAGAGAGAAGGTTAGATAGAGCTTTATGTAACACTCAAATGTTAGATATTTGCTCATCTGTTTCTGTTTCCACTTTAAACAAGCAAAGATCAGATTATTTCCCCATCTTGTTAGAACTGCAAATGAATGCTGATTCTCATCCTCACCAATTCAAATTCTTAAAAATGTGGACATTGCATGAACAATGTAGACATGTGGTTGAATCTTGCTGGAATGAGAGATATGTGGGGTGCGCCATGTTTGTGCTTTCTCAAAAACTAAAATCCCTCAAATATAAACTCAAAACTTGAAATAGGGATGTCTTTGGAAATGTTCATGAGTTAGTTAGAAATGCCGAAACTCACCTTCACTTTATACAAAACCAAATAGACTCCCTAGGGCTCTCTGATAACCTTCTTGAACAACAAAAACTTGCTCAATTAAACCTTGATATTGCTTTAGCCAAAGAAGAATGTTTTTGGAAGGAGAAGGCCAATGTCAAATGGCACGAAGAAGGTGACCGAAACATAAATTTTTCCACACAACAGCCACAATCAAAGCCAAAACATATAAAATCACTTTCATGAAGGATGGTGAACACATGCTTACTGAACCAGAGCAGATAAAAAATCATATTACTAACCATTTTATGAACTTGTTTTGTTTTTCTTCTGTTTTGCAGGATAGCAATCTGGTGGAAGATGTGATCCCTAAATTAGTTACTGATCCAATCAACAACATGATTACTTTGATTCCATCTATGGAAGAAACGCATAATGCAGTTTTCAGTCTTAATAAGGATGGTGTGCCAGGACCTGACGGCTTTGGAGCAATATTCTTTCAATCTTACTGGGACGTGATCAAGAAAGATGTTCACAATGCGGTCATTGAATTTTTCACTACAAGCTGGTTGTTGCCAAACTACAATGCTAATACTCTCATCTTTATTCCAAAATCTCCCAATGCTGATTCAGTATCTCAATATAGGCCCGTAGCTCTCGCAAACTTCAAATACAAGATTGTTTCTAAAATATTAGCAGACAGACTTGCTTCCATAATGCCCTCTATTATCTCTCCAGAACAAAAAGGGTTCATCCAAGGCAGAAAAATCAAAGATTGCATCTGTCTCACATCTGAAGTTATCAATCAACTGGACAAAAAGACTCATGGGGGAAGTCTTGCGTTCAAAGTTGACATTGCCAAAGCGTTTGATACCCTAGAATGGCCATTTCTCCTCAAAGTTTTGCATGCTTATGGCTTCAACAATACTTTTTGTAACAGGATCAAAGTGATTCTTGAATCAGCAACTTTGTCAATCTCAATCAATGGATCTCATAATGGATACTTTAAATGTAGAAGAGGGGTCAGACAAGGAGATCCACTGTCCCCCCCTCTTATTTTGCATAGCAGAAGATGTTTTGAGCAGATCAATTACCAGTTTGGTAGAACAAGGGAAAGTTAAATTAATTAACAGTTCCAGACATCACAACTTCCCTTCTCATGTGTTATATGTCGACGATGTCATGATCTTCTGTAAAGGTAACATTGCCTCTGTAAATGCACTGAAGGATCTATTCATCACTTATGCTAGTGCTTCCGGTCAACACATTAGCCCTGCAAAATCCTCCATTTATGCAGGTTCTATATCCCCAGGAAGATTAAACTATTTGGCAAATCATTTAGGATTCCAGGTTGGTGAGTTTCCATTCAATTATCTGGGTGTCCCTATCTTCAAAGGTAAGCCTAAAAAATCTCATTTGCAATGTATTGCTGACAGAATCAAAATCAAATTTACTTCTTGGAAAGCTGGAATGTTATCTATGGCAGGGAGAGTGCTTCTTGTGAAATCAGTCACTCATGCTATGCTTGTTCACAGCATGTCTGTTTATTCCTGGCCTATTTCTTTATTGAAGGAAATTGATAAATGGTGCAGAAACTTCATTTGGAGTGGAGACATAGATAGAAGAAAACTGGTGACCGTTGCTTGGAAAAAACTCTGCAGACCTATGGATGAAGGTGGTATTGGTCTCAGAGCTCTGATATCATTAAATGAAGCTTATAACTTAAAATTGTGCTGGGATATGCTCAACTCTATGGAACCCTGGGCAATTGCTTTGAGGGGCCGAGCTCTTTCTAATAGAAAACCTGTTGCATATCATATTTTTTCCTCGCTGTGGAGCAGTATGAAGAGTGAGTATTCTTTGATCATTGATAACTCCAGCTGGCTGTTAGGCAATGGTAACAACATAAAATTCTGGTCTGACAGTTGGTGTGGTTTAACTATTGGGGACCATCTCAACATCCCTCCTTCTATAGCGTCTCAACTGTCATCAAAGGTTAATGATTTCATTAAAGATCACCAGTGGACTATCCCTCCTTCCCTACAAATTTTATTCCCTCAATTATGTCAGATTCTAGAGCAAATAAGTATACCTAAGGTCCCTTTGGAAGATAAACTTGTTTGGAAATCTTCCAGCACAGGAAGCTTGTCCCTCAAGGAAGCTTACCTTCACAAAGTTCAGGTTGGTCAAAAAATACACTGGGCCAAGATTATTTGGAGTCCTGACATACCCCCCTCCAAATCCATGATGGTCTGGAGGCTCATGCAAATAGACTCCCAACAGATGACAAAATGATGGAAAGAGGAAGCAACATGGTTTCAATGTGCAGCAACTGTAAATCTTCTACAGAGTCCTCAGCTCATCTATTCATTCATTGTGTTTATGCCTCTAATTTGTGGAATTGGCTGTCATCCGTTTTAACTTTTCCCCTAAACTTCACTGAAACTTCTGATTTTTGGAAAGTTTGTGACAGAAGATGGACACCACAATGCAAGTTAGCCATAACTGCTTCTTTAGTAAATACAATTAATTATATCTGGTATGCTAGAAATTAAGCCAGATTCCAAAATAAACACATTGATTGGAAAGTTGCTGTCAATTTCATTATCTCTAGCACTGCGCTATCCGGCAACCTCACAAAGAAGACCTCTGCTGTTGACATGACAGAGTTTAGAATCCTAAAATCTCTAAAGATCAATATCCATCCTTCCAAAGCTCCCTCCATTAAAGAAGTCATATGGCACCCTCCCACCTTTAACTGGCTGAAAGTTAATACAGACGGAGCGGTCACTAAAAACCCAGCAAAAGCTGCTTGTGGGGGAATATTTCGTTCATCTGAAGGTTTCACAAGAGGTTGCTTTGCCCAGAATCTCACAACTGACTCGACTTTTAATGCAGAGATATTCGGCGCCATCCTTGCCATCGAAATAGCCCAAAGTAACAACTGGCATCATATATGGCTAGAAACAGATTCAATGCTCCTAGTGTTGGCTTTCAAAAATCATCATATGATACCTTGGTCTCTTAGGAACAGGTGGATTAATTGCATAGAGATAACAAAGAATATAAACTTCATGGTGTCCCACATTTATAGGGAAGGTAATGTATGTGCTGATGCATTAGCTAATTTAGGTTTAAATATTCAAGGTTTTGTTTGGTGGCAGAAGATTCCTAGCAACATCAGACAGAAAGTGGTTAAAAATATGTTGGGAATGCCCAACTATAGATTCACCACCTTTTGAAAAGGTTTGGGATATATCCCACTTTTCTTTTTGTATGTTATTATTTTTATTTGAATGAATGTGGGTAGTGCTCTTTGTACTACTATTTGTTAAAAAAAAAGAATAGGAAAAATACAATGACAATTATTATTAATAAAAATGATAAGTAACTAATTTTTGAAGAAATCAAAATGAAATTAGATACCACATCAAACGGCAGTTGCCAAGCACAAGGTGTGCCTGAGAGACCACTCAAAGATACAAAATATCAATTACAACACAAATCGAAAAGAAAAAGGTTAGCCAATGCCCAGACAAACTAGAGGGCTTGACCACCATCCCTGCATACCACAAACAAACATGGCCTTTTTAGCTTTCAGCCATCCTAAAGATAACAATTTAACCTTATCTGGCAGGCAAGGCACCGTAGTAACATAATTATTAAAAACACGATTGTTACGTTCGTTCCACACAGTCCAAGTGCACAAACGCCAAATGAGCTGCAAGAATGACCTTTTAGCTTTACCACCACCTGCCAAATGAGGAAACTGCACAATATGCTCTGCTATAACATTAGTCTCCACTCCAGCCACTCCAATCCAATCGCGCACCAACTTCCATAAAGAAGCAAACGTAGGACAGGATAAAAATAAATGCTCAGCCGTCTCCACGTGACCACAACCAGTAACACACAAGATTTCTTCCGCCGGAATGACACCCCGAAAAGCCAGGTTAGCTTTCATGGGAAGACGATCCCGGAGCAGCCGCCAAGCAAAAATCGAGACTTTCACGGGAACCTGATGATGCCACACCAACTCGACCGGTACACCTAACTGAGAATCAGCTTCAACTGTCAGCAAGTCATAAGCTCCACTCACGAAGTAACCCTCTGCAGAATCAGGAATCCACTCCCACGAATCTGAAATATTAGGAGCCAAAGAGATATCACAAAGTAAAGCCATACACTCCTCTAATAAAGTTTCCTCCCACGCCCACAATCTACGCCTCCACCTCCACCCCTCCCCATCCAACTCCAGGCCCGCCGAGAACAAAGAAGCTACAGAAATAGTTTTGTTCTCAGCCAGCTCAAATAACCGCAGAAAGCGCTCACAAAGCGGATGGCCTCCCAACCACCTGTGCGACCAGAAAAGCGTCGTCGCCCCATCTCCAATCCTCCGTCTAATACTATCACCAAACCAACTACCACCTAAATCTCCAACTCCATCACGAATCCTGCCTACCTCCTGCCACCACGAAGAACCACTCCGGCCCGCTACCTCCAACCGACCACCTACTTCGCCATAACGGGCGACTAGAACACTAAACCACAAATCATCTCTATCCACCAACATCCTCCAACACCACTTACCAAGTAAAGCCACATTAAACTCCCTCAGCTTCCTCACCCCCAAACCTCCATGCTCCTTTTTAGAACACAAGGTCTTCCAACCTATCCAAGTAATTTTTCTATGATCCTCACTCCCCCCCAAAAGAAATTATTCAATAAAGATTCAATGGAAGAGATTATACCTAAAGGAGCTTTGAAGAAGGAAACTGCATAGACAGGCAGAGAAGTCAGAACAGCTTTGAGGAGAATCAAGCTAACACCAAAAGATAGAAATCTACTATTCCAACCCGACAATCTAGATTTAACACGATTCACAATTGGTTCCCAAAACAGAAGTCGCCGCGGATTACCACCAATAGGAAGACCTAGGTACATAAAAGGGATTCTTCCCACTTTATAACTCAGCACCATTGCCGCCTCATTTAACCAGGACTCGGGAATGTTAACACCCACCAACAAGCTATTATTAAAATTCACTTTCAACCCGGACATCGATTCAAATATCACAAGAGCTGCTCGGAGGGCCCGCACATTTGCCCAACTTTTGTTGCCTAAAAGCAAAGTATCATCAGCAAATTGCAGGTGAGAGAGCACTACCTGATTAATCGTACCAACTGCATACCCTTGAAACAAGTTATTCGAAATCAAAGCTTCCATCAATATATTAAGGCCTTCAGCTGCAAGCAAAAACAAAAAAGGGGAGAGGGGTCCCCCTGACGAAGGCCTCTCTGAAGCTGAAACTCATCAGTAGGGCTGCCATTGACCAGAACAGCAGCTGTAGCAGTACGCACACATTCTCGAATCCATTACCTCCACAGAACAGGGAAAACCATCCCTTTCATAACCGCATCCAAATACCCCCAATCAACGGAATCATAGGCTTTCTCAAAATCCACTTTGAATAACATAAGCTCCTTCTTAAGTTTACGCGCCTCATCAACAACCTCGTTAGCTATAAGAATACCATCAAGAATTTGACGATTTTTAACAAAAGCAGACTGCGTCTCAGCCACCACACTACTCATCACCAACCTCAACCTGTTTGCCAACACCTTTGCTAGAATCTTGTACATACTATTCACCAGATATATTGGCCGAATATCATTCAACCTCTGGGGGTTGTCCACCTTCGGAATTAGCACAATAAACGTAGCGTGGATACCTTTCGTCAACTTCCCGTTTCTGTCGAATTCGGACACAAATCTCATCACATCCAACTTCAACTCAGTCCAGAAATCTTTTAAAAAACCAAAATTAACTCCATCCGGGCCAAGACTTTTAAAACTGTCGCAGTCCCAGATTGCATCCTTAACTTCAGCCTCTGAAAAAGGCTTGATGAGACTCCCTCCCTCCTCCGTAGACAGGGTCTGAAACTGGAGGTTAGCTATACTAGGTCTCTCCACATCATAAACCTTCAAATGCTGCTCAAAATGCTTGAAAACCGCTTCTCGAACAGGATGAACGCCTTTAATACGCACCCCATCGACCACCACTGCGCTGATAGCGTTGCGCCGACGGCGCGCAGAGACGATTGAGTGAAAAAATTTAGAGTTAGCATCGCCTTCACGAAGCCATTGGTTCCTCGATTGCTACCAACAAATACTAGAATGAAGCCGAGAAAAGGAGTGTAACTTCGCCGAGACCTCTTGTAACTCATTGCACTCATCCTCTAACAGCACCCCAGATTCACCTCTATCATCCAACACCTCCATCCTCTCTTTCAGAGCGCCTATTTGCGCAAGTAAATTATGCGAATGGGACACATGCCAATTTTTCAAAGCCGCTTTTATTAATTTGAACTTTTCCTTAAGCACATATCCCCCCACCCCTCCACTTGGAGAGTATTCCACGTATTCCTCACAAAATCCTTATAGCCCGGTATGTCGGCCCAACACTTAAGAAACCTAGTAGGCTGGGGCCCCCAATTTTCTTCATCTACCGAAAGCACCAAAGGGCAATGATCTGAAAGCCATCTCAACTGAGCGACTTGAACACAATTCGGCCACACCAGACACCACTCTTCAGATAGAAGAAAACGATCAATACGACTCATCGATTTACCATCCCCTTTAAACCAGGTAAAATTACGACCACATAACAGCAAATCACACAACACATTATCTTCAATGAAAGAATTAAAAGGTCCACAGTCCATCCCGCCTCCAGATGCATTCACAGAGCGACGTTCTTCCTTTCCTCTAACCGCATTGAAATCTCCACAAACACACACCTTCTTACCCCTCAAAGCCTGAAGCCGAAGCGACAAAGCCTTCCATAATGTTTTACGATCATTGCCACTACAGGGGGCATACACGTTAAACAAATGAAACTCCTCATCAGAAGATAAAAAATGGCCATGGATGCTAAGAACATGATCAAAGCTACTAGAAGACCACACCTCGACCTCCGACGGGTCCAAGATAGTTAATAACCCACCAGAAGCCCCTACCGACAGGCGAAAAGAAAACGCTGCCGGCTTACCGCCCCACACCGCCAGACACACGCCATCATCACAATTAAGAAGTTTAGTCTCTTGAATACATAAAATTCATGGACACTTCTCCTTCACCAAAGACTGGACTTCCTTTCTCTTCTCATGGCTGCCTAGCTCCCTAACATTCCAGGAAACCAACTTCATCTCCCAGTTTTTCCAGTCGTTGGTCACCGAAGTAGATGAAGCAGAATCATCAGTCACTTCCTTCGAGGCCAGCGTCACCACTTTTTTCAAACGGTGTGATCCTTGAAACTTACGCGCACTCTTCTTTAAAATATGCACGACCATTGAGCGGTCTTTTGAGGGTAACCTTGCAACTTCTTTCAAACTATGCATCGAATGTCGCAATACCCCATTCACTTTCTTCCGTTTCTGAAAAGAAATAGCTAACTGCGTTGTCATTCCTTTAGATCCTGTCTGTTTCCGAGTAGAAACAGCAGCCCCTACTTCACTGTGCCTATGATCATCCAACCACTCCAAACTCCACAGTCCAGAGGCTGCGTGGCACTCTGTCTGGGACGGACACGAAGCCGTCCTTGAACGTCTATGATCAGTACGCTTATCTAGTTCAAAAGCATCACCCAACATTGGTTTAACCGCGTGAGTATCGGCAATATTCTCAACCGCCTTCTCAAAGACACTAACATTATTTGATGAAGCACCCTCATGCGGAACGGAGACCACTGGCTCCGAGAGGACCAGTCTGACCAAATTAACCAGAGAAACCTCACCTCTAGTATTACCCTTATACAAACTTCCATCACCCTCAACCCTAGCCGAGTTTGAACCTTCCAATTTATCCCTCTCTTGATACAACTTACCATGTCCTTCATCTCCAACCAAGTCATGCACGAGCTTATCTACCAAGTTATCCGTATTAACATCCAAACCATGTTCCACCTGCACATCTTCCTGCTCAGATTGAGCATCAGTGGTGTCTTCCTACTCTTCATAAAGGCACGCATCATCACCGAGATTAAAACCCCACTCCTCAATAATCTTCACCTGAACCATCTCCCCGTCGACCAAGACCTCCTCGCTACAGTTTAAAATATCAAAATACTTTGTAGCAACTAAGACTCGAGCGTAATCAAATCTAACCTTCCCCACCGATCTAGAATAAGTCCGCAGAAAACGTTCACACTCTAGAGTGCACAATTTAAAAAAGCTAGCATTCCACGCGTGAAGCAGAACCCCATAGATCCTCAGCCAAGCTCCCCTCTGGAACGGCAAAATCTGCTTATCCCACCGTGAAAAATCCGCGAAAAAAATATCGAAAAACTCCTGGGCGTCATTAATAATAGATTTAACCTCAACCTTGGACGAGCTCCGGATTAACACTTTATCTGCTCCCATTGGCGTAATCTCAATGTCCGCAAATCCCGCATCTGCTATTCTATTTTGAACGTCCGAGATAGATCCGCCATTAACCACTAACGCCACCAGCCCTCTATGCGCCCACAAACTGTCCTCCTCACAAGACTTATAACTACGAACCAGTTTTTGGATTGAAGGCCGCCCTCTGCTGTCTGACATAAAACCACCACCACCACCAACAACAACAACAACAATAACAACAACAACGACAACAACAACGACACAATGCGACTAATGCAAATGCATGTGGTACCATTTTACGCGCGTTGAATGCTAAGCATTCCGGGGCATAAGCCCCCAACAGTTTGAATGAAATAACATTCCAGGGCATAAGCCCTCAACGAATGAGTGATAAACACTCCAGGGCATAAGCCCTCAACGGTTGAGTGAAAACACTCCAGGGCATGAACCCTCAACAAAGTATGAGTATGAAATGGACTCAATAGTGTATATCTGCATACAACTCGACAACATCAACGACAACTACAATATGCATAATCAACTATGACATAAGACTCCAACTTAATCGACATGACACTGCAAAAAGGACCCAACAACGACTCTCAGCGAAATTCAACAATTTTAATCAAGCTACAGTACTACTCGCCGTGGCGAGCTACTTTACTCGCCGTGGAGAGCTCAGGAAAATGAGCTACTCGCTATGGTGAGTTGGGGGCGAGCTCAAGGCGAGCAAAACTGGGTGCTCTCGGCATTTTTGATATTTTTCACCTAAAATCTTCATTTTTAAGTCCCCAAAACCCAAATTTGATTATGTAAAAAGGTGCCATTCATTGCTAAATATATTAAGTCACTCAACTTGGTATAAAAATTGGCCCAAAAACCTCATTAAGACAATTAACACTTTTTAATTTAAGCAACTCGCCGTGGCGAGTGCATTTGCTCGCTGTGGCGAGCTATATAGGTTAACTGCTCCCTGTGGCGAGCTACACAGGCTTGCTCGCCTGGCGAGTGGCGATTTACAGAACTACGAACTGTACGAACAGACTTCTCCTTTTCAACCCCAAACCCCATTTTCAACACCTAAAAACCCAATTTTGATGAATTGCATTACTCCTATACAAACTAACATCAGAACGGCAATAAACAACAACATTTTCATGAATTCATCAGGTTATTAACATCAATTCATCTTTAACCTAATTCAATTCATCAACTCTAACAACACAACCTTAATCAACAAATTATAAGACCTAAAATTGAGAGTTAGTCTCACCCTTACCTGAATTTGATGAACAAAACTCTACACTTCTCCCCCACTTGGCTCTTCTCCCTTGGTTCTTGGTTTTTCTCCCTTTTCTCTGTTTCTCTCTGTTTCTACGTGAAACTGTTTTTCTGACTTTCTCCTTTCACTGACTCCTATTAATTCTAATTAATTCCCATTTATTCTAATTAACTCCTATTAAAATATTAGTCAATTCATTTTAATCCCCAAACTTTCTAAAAATTATAATTTCTCACCTATTTTATTAAATAACCCAATAATCATATAATAAAATACATCACACCATAAAATCAACATAAATCATTTAAAATCATATAAACTTATTAAAAATCGACTGAAAGTAAATAAATAACAACTAGGGCGTTACATCGACCGTTGGATGTATTTTTGCCACATGTCATGCATCCATATCCTAAATGGAGTAAATGGAGCATAGCCTAAATGAAGCATACATGGACTCCAATAAAGACACAAACAAGAGGCATTAACTTGCATCAAAGGCAAAGCTATGCATCTCTTGAAAAAAATTAAGAACATCCTCTTAATCAATGGTATCAAAATTACAAAATGGATCCACAAAAGTGATGATTAGGGTTAATTATAAATACTTTTTGTATACACTCACTACCATCCATTAAAAAAAACACACTATCAAGATCACCATTTAAACACTGTCTTATCGTGCTTCTTGCGATCCGGTATATTTGGATAGTAAGGAATTCCAGTTTCCTTAATCCAGTCACCACCATGGAAGAACTTGGATGGTGCATACCTATGTGCAGCCTTTGAATTGATGTTATAGATTCCAGCCCATTTCACACGCTTTGATTTGTCTGAACCAGGGCCATAATTACGGTATTCAGCATAGTAGCAAGTGTTCATATTAATAGGCCCCTCTTCTGTATGCCATGGCAAAAAACCATCCGGATGAATCAAATCATCAATGAATGTATCCATGATGATAGTCCTTGAGAAGTTCTTCCATGGACGGGCTAGGTAGGACTTGTGGTCAAACCTGACAGGATAAAACTCAGGGTCAGCAACAATAGAGCCTCCTTGGATGACTATGGCCGATGGTGCGGTTATTTCTTTTCTTCCTTGTGCGGTCACAATGCATTGTTGGTTTGACATAGGCTTTCGGACCACGAATTTGCAGTTTTGGAATACTGATTCTGCATTACCAAAGACAAAGTCGATGGTACCTGAAATAGTGCAGTCGCGATAGAATTGACGCATGGCGTGTACATAAAGTGTGTCTTGATATGCATCCATCGAGCAATTGAAGAAGATGGCCTTATCTCCTTGAACTCTTAGTGCCACTGCTTGATGTTTTTGTGGACCAGCTGAGTTCTCAAAACCCATGTTAATGGCGGTGAAGTGATCTCCTTGAATAGCTGCAATGATATGCATAAATTTCTCATCAATTTGTAATTCATGTATCAAAATTGGAACAAAATAAAAAGACAATTAAGCTCTACATATATGCATGAGTGGAAAAAAGAGACATACCAACAGTGGTGGTATGGTAGGTGGTAACTCCATCCATATAGTTTTTGTTTCCTGTGATTATTGACTTCTTACCACCATCACCAACAAACACAACATGTGTCATATTTTTTAAAACTTCGACATACTCTCGGTAAACACCTGCCTTAATGTAGATCACAAATGGTGTTTTGCTCTCCTCTTCAGGAACCTTTTTCAATGCCTCATTGATGCTCTTGAAATCACCACTACCATCTAAAGCTACGGTAACATTAGGCTTTGGTTTTGATTTGTTTGTCATTGCATCAAGGAGTATGCGATGTTCAACCCAATAAGGAGTCTCAGAATCTTGAAGGAGACGACGTCCCAAAAGTTTGGTTACGTTCAAAGCAGAGACTGTGTCATCAAAATTTGTAATCATAGCAAGGACATTGCTACTCATGTGCATGCTTGATGTTAATAAGTGTTTCATTTTTTTACTAGCGTCACCGGTAGTGTTTTCAAATCCATCTAAGCATGTATCCATGTATGTGACAGCACCACTGAGCCAAACCTTCAAATTCATGAGAATTCGGTCAATATGTTTTAGATCAAACTCGCTTATTCCATCAAGTGACCTTGTGAATTCATCAATTGAAAGATACATAAGCTGCTTGCAAGTATCAAGTGCATCCTTGGATCTAGGATCCTTCTCAATCTCACGCAACATATCAGTTTCCTTGAGTTTTTCACCAATTCTATTGATGGTAGCATTGAATGCTATTTTAAGGAGTTCTTTTGGGTCGGTGACATTTCCAGCCTCAGCCTCCGCTGCAAGGGTATCCTCACATTCCTTCTTGTAACGGGTGGGATGACAAATACTTTGTACCGCTTTCATTGCAGAAGCAACATGGTTCTTTTTATTGTCTTCTAAACCGTCCTTAGAACCGTCCTTAAAATCCATTTCGGTTCGATTGATGTCAATCGTTACAGCAACAACCATAGCCACCAATAACAAGGTAGATACCCCAATTATGGCGATTCTTCTTCCTTTCTGTGCATCGCCCCCTGCCATTTTTGAGGAGCTACACAGACAACAAAATGAAGAAGAGAAATCTTGCTTGTCAGGAAAGCAATCCTTCGCCAAAGTCCGTCGGAGAAGAATGCGTCCCTACATCTTAGCATGCGATGTTGATTGTTATTTATATGCGGAGATGAATTCAAATGTGGCGTAGTTAATTATTTCTATAAATGGTAAAACACGGAAACCACACAGTATATATGGCATAATTGATTTGTTACTAAAATATGCTACTAATTAAAATGTTGTTTTAGTTTGATTGAAACTCGTGTAATGTTTTATCTTTCTTCCTTAAACTAATGGTTAGCGATTACTCTTATTCATAGGAGTCAAACTTGGGAACTAATTTAATCAATATTAGCATCTGTTGTTTTTATGCATGCACAAGAGGAAATCGATCTCAAAACATTGCTTAAATATGATTTAGTTATTTATTTAAAATAAAATAGACCAATAATTTTATTTTTTCGAAGAATAATAGACCAATAAATAACTATTCATTCATATATAAAAACACCAAACTACGACAACACCACACCAATTGATACATTGATATGGGTGGCGTTTAAGGTACACAAGTGATTTTTTGTGTGTATAATACACTAAGGTTACTTTAACCTTTGAAAGCAGGTTTCTAGGTAATGTTTATCCACACTTAAGGTGTATAAGTCTCATCACTAAATTATTTTATTAAAAAAATAAAATCAAATGCACTCTTATATGTGTGTGAATCTTAGCACGTAATTTGTTTAGAATGTTTAGAATAAAACACTCATCAGTCATTTGTAAAAATTTAATTCAATATATATATATATTTATGCTTTCACCATGCTTGCAATTATTCCCTTCAAAGAAGAAAAAAAATCATGCTTCCAATTGTTATTATTACCACACGAACTTATTATCCCGCATGAATATAAGATCTAATTAATGGTGAGTTTTTTTAATAAGTGAATGAGTTCAAGTGGTTGAAGAATTTTTTTGAAGAATAAATGATTCAAAAGAATTTAAGTTTGATTCATGTATGAAACAATTCTTGATCGAACTTTATTTATTTCAAATAAACTCCGGATTACTAAGGTTAAAAAAACAAATTGTTGTTTTTCTTATAGTCATTTAAATATGAATGTCTAAACTGATACAAAAGCTTAACTCCAACAAAAGTCAATTCTGTTTCCAATTAAAGTTTTTTTTTGTTACATATTTCCAATTAAGGTTTATGTAATTTTTATGAAATTATTATCAGTGAATATGAATTTATTTTAAAATGTAGAGAAAAATTAGAATGAGTTTATTTAATTGAAGTTTATATAAATATATAAAATTTTATATTGACTTCCAACTAATCACCACCACCATTTTAGCTTGACAATGGCTAACAAGCATGCCATTTTAATTATGTTGATAGCAAATACTGCAATTTTTTATTTGATATTATTGTACAAAATTATAAGAATACCATTTTATTTCATATATATTACTGCTTATTCTTTTTACAAATTACACATTATTTTATAACAAGTCTTAATGATTGATTGATATAGTTCTTGTGGAAGTACTCTATATTGATGTATCCCAAAAAAAATGTACCTCAATAACTATATGCATGGTTGATGAAGGTGTGAGTCCTTATCGCACGAATTTCATAGTTTGAAGCAAGTTGTCCATGAACTCAAAAGAGTCTCTCCACTAAATTCTTTCTCCTGTGTTGATGATTTCTACCTTATTTCATGGTTGAGTGGTGATTCATGTTCATAAAGACTTAGAAAATACAATGTTTTGGAGTTTGACTATTGGTACACAAAGTATTTGACAAATACTATGATAATAGAGGAAATTAAATTACACACTAATATTATATAATATTTTATTCTTACAGAAAAAGATTCTATCATATCCTATGAATGTAAGATGAAGTATCCAACTCAAGAATGTCGTTATATATGCGTGATCAGGGGTGTGAATTAACCAATGAACATTTTTCGGTAGAGATTGATTAGTACAATTAAAATCAGGAGAATGGAAGAGGCAGAGTTTTCACATTCTTTTTTTCAATGTATAAATGTCACTTTATTCATTTTAATGAGTACGGTTAATATGAAATGGTTGCTTGGCAATTAATAAACAAGTGTAACATATGAATTAGGACTTATTTAACATTACAACAATAATCAAGGATATATAGATAGTAGAATAGAATAAGATGAAGAAAAAAAAAGAGTTTTAGAGGTGCCATGTAGGCACAATTCAAGTATTAGAATGAAGCAGGTTTCAAATGTATGCACCTAAAAATTATTCAAACAATCTCTAATTACATACAATACAAGATGAATATTACACATGTCCTTTAATATTCTTGCAAATGAAGCCTATGCACAAAAAAGTAAATTGTGTTCAACTTCTTAGCTTAATACACATACTTTTCTCCCCTTGACACTTTCATTACATTATCTTGCATATTCAAGTTGTGCAGCAATGTCAACAAGATAAGTGGTACATTTTCTACATTTTTTTACCACCATATTTATTTGTTCTTTGTTTTTAAAAGATCACATGTGGATTTCTTTATTCACATGTTGTTTTCTTAAAGCCCCTTCCACTAAATTTTTTTTTTTTCAAAAAATGATCTATCTAATAAAAATCTAAATATTGTCGAGCCAAAATTGTGTCCCATGATCGAATACCAAAATGAAATATGTCTAAGATGATAATAATAATCCCCGCGGTTAAGATTAGGAAAGTAATTGTCTCCGTACTAAATAAAATTAGATACACCTCAAAATATTTACATCATGCGTTGCACGGGTTTGATTAGGATACATAAAATATGTTTATAAATGAGAAAACTAATAGTTTTGATTAATTAGTATAATCACTTATATAATTTAGTGACTGAATTGGTTTTAAAATTATATTAAAAATAAGAGAATTGCTTAGAAGAATGACAACATTTATTGGTTTAGAGTATGTCATTAGGTCATTTATTGGTCTATCCAAATTAGGGTTTACCAGAGATAACGATTTTGGGTTATGGAAGGTAAAGATGGAAGCGGTGTTAATACAACAAAAGTGTGAGAAAACTTTGAAGGGTGAAGGTACGTTACCGGTCAGCATGTCACGAGCAGAGAAGACCGAGATGGTGGACAAGGCCAGGAGTGCCATTGTCTTGTGCATCGGGAATAAAGTTTCGAGAGAAGTAGCAAAGGAATCAACCGTGGCATCGATGTGGTCAAAGTTCGAATATTTGTATATGACAAAGTCTTAGGCTCATTGGCAATTCCTAAAGCAACAACTCTACTCATTCAAGATGGTGGAGTCAAAGGCCATCATGGAGCAACTCACGGAGTTCAACAAAATCATTGGTGATTTGGAGAACATTGAGGTGCGTCTTGAGGATGCGGGTGCTCTGATGGTGTAGTGTTATTTGGAGGATGAAGAAGGTGATGTGTCTCACCTTAGGATTGATGCCTAGATTAACCCTAGGCCCCTCTCAATGCCTAGGTAAATAACCCAGGCGTTGTACGAGATTGATTAAAATTTCTTATAAGTGCGTTGCACAGGTTTTATATAATATATTTTTGGGATTTTTTTGTTAGTAAAAAATAATAATTTTAATAAATATAATCTAATGAAGTTTATCGATTAAATGTGATTGGGTTCATGTAATACGATGATCTAAATATATTTAATATTGCTCTATATTAATTAAATGAAACATAGTAGCGAAAACTAACATATTTTTCTTGGTCCTATAATACCATATATCACTCCATTTTTCTGATTTTTGTTTGGAGTTTTAATAATAACTAACTTGCATTTTGATTTTGAAAAAAAGTTAAAAATAAAATAAAATTGTTCTAAACTAATGAGCTAAAATTCAATCTTGTATAAAAACAAATAGCAGTAAAGTTATAACTTACTCAATAAAAATAAACTGTGGAGTATAATTTAAAAGAATTGAAAAATCAAATTAATTTCATCTATACAATCATCAACTATATAAACAAACAATTTTCACGATTATTTATTCATTAAAATAATAATGCCATTATTATGATAAAAAAAAACAATTTTCACAATGATAATTTTATTCAAATAATGCAATTGTTAAGATAAATTAAGTAACATAATATAGAAGACACTATGTTTGATTGACAATTTAAATTGCAAGAGTGTGATAACTTTAACAATAACCAAAATAAACTAAATATTCAAAGTGTGTTTTCAATCAACTCTCATTTGTAAGTGATATTTTTTTTTATTAGATCAAATAGTTTGTAAATAGTTTAAAATTCATATATAAACTTTACTCAAACATCCACGTTTAGGCACATTGTACATAAGATAATCTATTTTAAAAAAAACTTATAAATTAGGTTACATCAATATTCCTCTTATATGTGAACTTTAAAGTCTTTATGTCTAATTTTTATTTTGTTTCTATTATCTTCATGAGATCATAAACATCTTATAGATAACAATAGCATCAAGAATGAGACACATTTATATTTCTAAATTCATCGGATTGTTCTCTTTTGAGGAAGGTTTCCAACATTAATTTCCTCTCAATTGATAATGAAACTTCAAAGTAGTGCTTATATCCAACACCTCCATCCTCTCTTTCAGAGCGCCTATTTGCGCAAGTAAATTATGCGAATGGGACACATGCCAATTTTTCAAAGCCGCTTTTATTAATTTGAACTTTTCCTTAAGCACATATCCCCCCACCCCTCCACTTGGAGAGTATTCCACGTATTCCTCACAAAATCCTTATAGCCCGGTATGTCGGCCCAACACTTAAGAAACCTAGTAGGCCTGGGCCCCCAATTTTCTTCATCTACCGAAAGCACCAAAGGGCAATGATCTGAAAGCCATCTTAGCTGAGCGACTTGAACACAATTCGGCCACACCAGACACCACTCTTCAGACAGAAGAAAACGATCAATACGACTCATCGATTTACCATCCCCTTTAAACCAGGTAAAATTACGACCACATAACGGCAAATCACACAACACATTCTCTTCAATGAAAGAATTAAAAGGTCCACAGTCCATCCCGCCTCCAGATGCATTCACAGAGCGACGCTCTTCCTTTCCTCTAACCGCATTGAAATCTCCACAAACACACACCTTCTTACCCCTCAAAGCCTGAAGCTGAAGCGACAAAGCCTTCCATAACGTTTTACGATCATTACCACTACAGGGGAATACACGTTAAACAAATGAAACTCCTCGTCTGAAGATAAAAAATGGCCATGGATGCTAAGAACATGATCAAAGCTACTAGAAGACCACACCTCGACCTCCGACGGGTCCAAGATAGTTAATAACCCACCAGAAGCCCCTACCGACAGGCGAAAAGAAAACGCTGCCGACTTACCGCCCCACACCGCCAGACACACGCCATCATCACAATTAAGAAGTTTAGTCTTTTGAATACATAAAATTCATGGACACTTCTCCTTCACCAAAGACTGGACTTCCTTTCTCTTCTCATGGCCGCCTAGCTCCCTAACATTCCAGGAAACCAACTTCATCTCCCAGTTTTTCCAGTCGTTGGTCACCGAAGTAGATGAAGCAGAATCATCAGTCACTTCCTTCGAGGCCAGCGTCACCACTTTTTTCAAACTGTGTGATCCTTGAAACTTACGCGCACTCTTCTTTAAAATATGCACGACCGTTGAGCGGTCTTTTGAGGGTAACCTTGCAACTTCTTTCAAACTATGCACCGAATGCCGCAATACCCCATTCACTTTCTTCCGTTTCTGAAAAGAAATAGCTAACTGCGTTGTCATTCCTTTAGATCCTGTCTGTTTCCGAGTAGAAACAGCAGCCCCTACTTCACTGTGCCTATGATCATCCAACCACTCCAAGCTCCACAGTCCAGAGGCTGCGTGGCACTCTGTCCGGGACGGACACGAAGCCGTCCTTGAACGTCTATGATCAGTACGCTTATCTAGTTCAAAAGCATCACCCAACATTGGTTTAACCGCGTGAGTATCGGCAATATTCTCAACCGCCTTCTCAAAGACACTAACATTATTTGATGAAGCACCCTCATGCGGAACGGAGACCACTGGCTCCGAGAGGACCAGTCTGACCAAATTAACCAGAGAAACCTCACCTCTAGTATTACCCTTATACAAACTTCCATCACCCTCAACCCTAGCCGAGTTTGAACCTTCCAATTTATCCCTCTCTTGATACAACTTACCATGTCCTTCATCTCCCACCAAGTCATGCACGAGCTTATCTACCAAGTTATCCGTATTAACATCCAAACCATGTTTCACCTGCACATCTTCCTGCTCAGATTGAGCATCGGTGGTGTCTTCCTCCTCTTCATAAAGGCACGCATCATCACCGAGATTAAAACCCCACTCCTCAATAATCTTCACCTGAACCATCTCCCCGTCGACCAAGACCTCCTCGCTACAGTTTAAAATATCAAAAGACTTTGTAGCAACTAAGACTCGAGTGTAATCAAATTTAACCTTCCCCACCGATCCATAATCAGTCCGCAGAAAACGTTCACACTCTAGAGTGCACAATTTAAAAAAGCTAGCATTCCACGCGTGAAGCGGAACCCCATAGATCCTCAGCCAAGCTCTCCTCTGGAACGGTTAAATCTGCTTATCCCACCTTGAAAAATCCGCGAAAAAAAGATCGAAAAACACCTGGGCGTCATTAATAATAGATTTAACCTCAACCTCGGACGAGCTCCGGATTAACACTCTATCTGCTCCCATTGGCATAATCTCAATGTCCGCAAATCCCGCATCCGCTATTCTATTCTGAACGTCCGAGATAGATTCGCCATTAACCACTAACGCCACCAGCCCTCTACACGCCCACAAACTGTCCTCCTCACAAGACTTATAACTACGAACCAGTTTTTGGATTGAAGACCGCCCTCTGCTGTCTGACATAAAACCACCACCAATCGGAACATACCCTTTCATACCACCAGCCCTCCCCGAAGGCTGCGACTTCCTCTTATGAACCTTAAACGACACTTCGCCCACCCTAACACCCTCCACCGGATCCACAGGTCTAAATTCCTTAACCGCCGCTTCCTCCCTCTCTGAAACCTCAATTCCGCCTTCAACTCCATTACTAGTACCTTTGTCTTGCAAACTCTCCACATCAACGTCCTTGGCTCCGACGGATACAACCTTTAAGTCCCCCTCTTTCTCCTTAACCTTGCTCGCTCCCATGCCAACTTCTCGACCTCCGCGGCGCTTTTCAACCTCATTCGTCCCCACCCTATGAAACCTTGCAACCTTTGCAAATAATTTGAAATTTCCAAACCAGACAGAATTTACCGCTTTCAAGAGTTTGCAAATATCACGCACATTCCAATATCTCACAAAGCCATAAACTCCCCCGCTCACATTACGCCTTGCCGGAACAATCACCTCTTCTAGCATTCCACATACCTTCAAGCCTTTCCGTAAATGAAAATTCGATAAATATGGCGGAAAGTTAGTGAAATAGAAAGTAACAAACTTACGAAATTGCAGAACTTGTCCTGACGCGGCGTTGATTGGACACCTCCCACTACCAGCCGCAACATCTGCCTTCGCATGGCTGCTTCCCCGCACCTCCGCAGAAACATTGCTGCCAACGCCAACCCGTCCCCTTCCCTGACCCGCCAGCAGACCCTGTCCGTCCGGATCTATTCCAGCCCGTTTCACCTTCAGACCATGCCAACCCTGCTGCTTCGATGCTACGCCGTTCACACGCAATCCAGCTGTCCCTCCGCATCCCTCCTACAACAAATGTCGCGGTCCAATCTTCTTGAGCGCCGCTTCTCCACCTGCTTCTCCTTTGCAACCCACCTGCAGACACCGTCACAGCCCAAGCCTCCTGGGCGTCGCTGCTCCGCCGCGCCTTCCATGAACATGGTGGTTCCCGGCCCTATCAGAATCCCCATCGCACCAAACAGTTTCCCTAACTTGGTAATAGTCCACATCACTGCCGTCGAAAACCTCCCTTGAATCCGTAAACCTAGATTGTCTCAAGAAAACAGACCCCTTCTCTTGGTTCTGAATGTCCCCCCGCATCCATTCCTTGCCTCGATCCGGCCGTCGCCGCACTTTCCTCCTCCTCGGACTCACAACAAGCCAATCATCCCCATCCCCCCATATGGTGGCTCCCAGCCTGGCCCCCTTCCCCCCCTGTGTGTACTCTCCACCGGACGGCGCCGGTAAGCCAGCGCGCGGTGGTTCCGCCGCTGCCCTTTTCTCTCTACCTCGCTTCCACTCTCTCTCATTCTCTTTATGTTTAATTTTCAATCAATATAATTAAACTGTCCAAAATTCTTCTTTCATAATCCTGTAGAATTGGGCGAAAGTGAGACAAAGTGTGCTAAAATAATATTGTAATCTTGGACATAAAAATCACAACATGATTAAGGACAACATATATGGGTGTTTTTTGTGGTTGCTGTAGATCTGGACAGTTGGGTGAGAAAGAAGGTTTCAGATGAGAAGAGAGCGAACGGGAAAGAGAATAAAATAAACAAATATTTGGTGCATATTTAAGTAACTAATAATACAATGAATGAATGTTCATATTTAAGGATATAAGTTATAGAATATGAATCAAATTGTAGTTTAAAGGTTGAAGTGAGCATTTATTTTTTAAAAATAATATGACATACAAATTAAGAAAAGTTGTAACTATTTAATTTATTAACTCATATATATTATTTTACTACATGTGGGTTGCTTGTTTTAAATTATATTATTTAACTAAAATTAATTGTTGCAAAGATGAATAAAAAATTATCCTTAAAAAAATGAATAAAAAATTAAAAAATGATTAGCTATGCTTAATAAAATATTCTATCTATTAACTGATAGACAATATATAGCATCATAACAACAATGAAATAGGAATATACCTATAACAATTCTTAGTTAAACTGACGACTAACTTACATTAATAGATTATTATTATACAATTAATCTATAAGTACACAACTTTCTCAACGTATGAATAAAAAATATAATCACAGTTAGAAAATGAAAAGTGGGATTAGTGGTTTTATAGGTTGAGAGAGAGAGAGAGAGAGAGAGAGAGAGAGAGAGAGAGAGAGAGAGAGAGAGAGAGAGAGAGAGAGAGAGAGAGAGAGAGAGAGAGAGAGAGAGAGAGAGAGAGAGAGAGAGAGAGAGAGAGAGAGAGAGAGAGAGAGAGAGAGAGAGAGAGAGAGAGAGAGAGAGAGAGAGAGAGAGAGAGAGAGAGAGAGAGAGAGGTACCATGTTTATGTTGTTCTTATACAAGACATAAAAGAGCTTCTTCATTATCAAAATAATGTCACTGTTTGTCATACTCTCAGAGAAGGGAATCAATGTGCTGATTTTTTGGCTAAGCTTGGAGCTTCTTCGGATGTTGACCTCCTTATTCACGCTTCTCCCCCAGATGGGCTATTAAATATTCTTAGAAGCGATGCTAATGGAACTTTCTTCCTTAGGGAATAATTAGCTTCTATTAGATTTTTTTTTCTTTTTCTTCTTTTTCTTTTTGTTTGTTTTCTTGCTGCATCCTTTGCCTTTGTAACCAAAAAAAGGATGTATTAAATTGATAAAGTGGAAAGTTGCAAAGTTTTTTCAAGAAAGATGTTGGACATTTAATTGAAATAGAGGAGAGTTGTATTGTAAAATTTTAAGAGAGACATATATAACTCTTTGTAGAGTACCACATCATCACAATGGAAACCTAAGAATAGTTCAAGTTTCTAATTCAAATATATATAGATATAGATAGATAGGGTAGGATGTTATTTCTTAATTCTTTTAAATATTTGTTTGTAATATTTTTTTGTACGAATCTAAGAATTCCAACTCAATACATATGAAGGCAATTCAAGAAATAAAAATGAATTCAAAGTAGAATACATTTATATTTGTACCAAAATAATATAATGGTCATGTAATGGAATTTTCTATTTTCTTTTAAACTGAGTGATGAGAACTTATATTAGTCTGACATAATATGTTGCATGTGAATTTCTTTATCTATATATTGTGCCTTCGACAAGAGGAATGACATGTTGTCTTTTTTTAAATCGGCAAAGATATATTGGAAATCTATGTCAAACATTTGTTTTCTTCATTGATCTTCCAGCTTCCTTCTTCTTTCTTAGATTATCAAATTGATGAGTTACAAGTTTTTTTAATTGCATATTATCCTATATATTCACTTTAACAAACCAAAAAACAAGAATCAAGTAAATTAAAAAAATGGAAAACCAAACAATATACTAATAAAAAAATGGGACCAATAAAAGTCGAGATAAAATTCCGCGAAGTAAAAGTTTGAGAGGAAAATTCACAAGAAGTCGTTATATCAGCACATGAATTGCATTTTTAAAAATATGAGAGAAAAAGAGACAACCACCAAATATGAATCACACTCTAATAACTTATTTCAACGCTTTTTATGAGCAATATTGCCAGAAAACATGAATACCTATATTTATGATTGAAAAGAATAAGTGATACCCAAATATAAATCAAAACAACTTGCGCACAATTGTGATATATTTAAAAAAGTTTTTATATGATTAGATTATTAGGATAAAATATGAACTATGATGATATATCTTTTCAAACTTATGAAAGACACATCAAGAACAATATTAATTATCCTTAAAATATATAAACAAATTTGAACTCTCATATAGTTTTTAAACAACCCTCTTATTTTTAATATAAATTAATATCAAACATATCAATATCAACATATTTTAAAACAATATCAATCATTTAACTCTTTGATTATGCTTATCATTGATATTAATTTTTTATCTGGACAAATATTTCAAGTAACATATCCTAATCAAACCAGTACATATTCTAATCAAACCCGTGCAACGCACGGGTTATATACCTAGTAAAAGTAAAAGTAAATGGGGGAGTTTTTGCAATTTAATCCCCTTGCTCGGTGCAAGAGTTTAGAAATAACTTGTTTTTTATTTTAGAATGTTAGTGGCTGCTATAATTTTTTGAATCCCCTCTATAAAAAAGACAAACAATGTGCTACAATTTCAAAAACTAAATTGGTTACGGTTATTAGTAGTTTCTAAAACAAAAATCATATCATTACGATTTGAATTGCCGACATCTAAAGCAATTTTCTTTTTCTTGGTCGACCTATCTATTCAAAGTATGTGCTTAGCTTTGTTGAGGTGGTGCTGAGAAGTGTGAGAAGGAAAGTGGGTTCATGCCATCACTAAATTTATAAAGAGCGTTTAATTAGTTTTTAGTCTAAGTGCATCTACTCCAAACACATTGGTTCCTTAAACCATGCTTCCTATGTGCTCTACTCCATGTACCATGATCCTTGAAAATTGCAACTGTCTAGGTACCAGAAACAACAACGTCTGGTCAAGTTATGAGAAAATTGGCCATGAGCCTGTTGTATGTGTCAATGAATTTGTCACTAGATCTAAGATGGCAAGGTTGAAAACATTGTGGATGAAGATCAATAGACAAAAGGATAGGAGAATTTTAAGATCATCTTCACTGGTGTTTCTATTCGATCATTGTTCTTACTTACTAAACTTTGATGATGGTTCTATAGACCTTGATAATTTTTCAAGGTCATTCTCAGCTCGATTTGTAGCACCACCCTCCAAAAATTTTGAGAAATATTGAAGTTATGGATGATGAAGATATATTAGAGATAGACGATGAGAGCTAGCTAGCAATTAAGATGATGTAGTTTGAGTTCCTTAGTTTGGACTCAAAATTTATTTTCCTTTTATTTTTATTTTGCTTTGTGAATTATGTTTTATAGTTGCACAAGGGTTTTAGTTATCTTGTCTTGTAAATTTGTTTCAGATATTAAATTCTGTAAGAGTGGTATTCTATATGATGTTTTCATTTATCATTTTTTTTAGTCATACATGTTTTTCTAATTATTCATCTTTTTGACGTAGATGTTTAGACAATGGGATTTCTTTTTACATTAACATAAAAAATATCAACACTCTATTTTAAGGTGGCATTTAGGGTACACGCATACACAAGTGCACTATTGGCCATAGATATATGAATATTAAAATTCAATGAACCAGATCTAGCAAGGCAACTCAAAGGTATACATTTGTAAACCGTATGTGATAGAAATTCAATTCCACGATGTATACCGTACAATTATTGGTAACTGATTTAACAACAAAAAAATACTAAAAAGTCATTTACACCACATAACTGCTATTATAAATAGTTTCGATAAAATTTAAATATTTCATTTTTAGTCTTTATATAAAAACAAATTGAGGCTTTTTATCGGAATAATGTCAAACTATATAGATAGACTTTGTGTGTTATATAGATTTTTTTGAACAAACAGAAATGGTATCTATTAATAACGGCGATGAAACACCCTGCAAGGCATGCAAAAAGTGTCTATAGAGAGATGGCACATAACAGACAAATATAAGCTACTGGTGAACTCTCATACAAAACAAGGGATGTTTCCACCAATCATAATAACAATAGCTAAATGAAGGGTTTTTTGCTTTTACCCACAAAAAAGAATGTAACTTTACTTTCTCAAATAGAGCATAAGGATGTGAAGCCGCATTTTTAAAGATACGGTCATTATGTTCCTTCCATATGATCCAAACACACGCAAACCAGATGCCTTTCAGAAAGGAGTGAATACATCGCGGTAATCCAGCCAAAAAAGAAAACTGATAAAAATGATCACGTATGTCAATAGGTAACACTGCATATATACCTAGCCAGTTCCAAACCTGATGCCATAAAGAGTTAGAGAAGCCGCATTCCAAGAAGAGATGTGGTGTTATCTCCAAGACGTCGCACCCTACCGGGCACAAGGAGTCCAGTGATGGAGTAATGTTCCTCATCACCAAATTATCTCGAGTCAGAAGTCTATTACGTAATAAACGCCAAACAAAAAGAGACACCTTCGCCGGAATGAACCTATGTCAGACATCATCAACGAGGCTCCTATCCACCTGATCCCCAAAGTTGGTGATAAAGCGGTAGGAATCCCGCACCGAGTAACCATGAATAGGGTCCAACAGCCACATCCATTTGTCAGAACACTAGCCTGCAAAACAGTGTTATGTAGTAATAATAAACACTCCCTCACACTATCATCCTCACAGGCAAACAAACGACACCTCCACACCCAAGCCCTTCCTCATCTCCCCACCCCGTTCTCTCTATCTCTTCCACCGTATATTGATGTATCTATGATAAATGATCTCATAATTTTTAGCTTAGATAGACTTTGTGTATTATATAGATGTCTCTATGATAAATGATCCCATGATTTTTAGCTTAGATAGACTTTGTGTATTATATAGATGTCTCTATGATAAATGATCCCATGATTTTAACTTACGCTTAAAAATTTATTAATTTTTGTGGGAAGATGTTTATAAAATATCATTCAAAAGATTCGATTATAAAGAAGAGGAATGCTAGCTGCAGTTGCTTTTACACTCTCTCTCTCTCAAACACTCCCTCAATTATTGGTCCAAATCATCAATTTTTTAAAACCATCTACCTGCTGACCGGCTATGCTGGTATACTCACACTTACCATTTTTTTTATTTAAGAGGTTTTGGTTGAGAGAGATGCATCTGCCCCCTTACTGATGTGTTGTTTTGTTTTTCAGTATGTCTAACCTGATGGGATAGTTAGATTATATACCCATCAGTGGAGGCAGGGACCTCTCAATTGAGCTGATTAATAAGAACAGTCCAACTCATCACAGTCCGTTCACAATAAGCCCAATGTAAATACCAAGCACAATAACATTAAATATTTAATACTATATATTTTCATAATTAATTAAAGTAAATTCAAAATATTCAACAATCTCCCACTTTGATTACTTTAATTAAAATATAAAAAAAAAGTAATGTAAGAATGGTAGTAGAAGTGTATCAAATATTTATAATATTACTTGTCATCATCAATGTAGTATAAGAAACACAAAATTCAACAATGCAGAAACTGAATCCGATAGAGAAAACAAAATCATACATGTTAAACCTTACCTTTCACATAGAATAAAGAATATGGATTAACATTATAAATTGAAAATTTGTAATCCAATAAAGGTTCATGCATATAAAATGCTATAATAAAACTTCCACTAACCCAGAATATCATATACTTAATCAAATCATTATGAGATACATTACTCATATATACAAGTCTGTGGTTAGTGGTTCTGCCAATGAGTTTTCAATTTTATAAAAGTCATATATCCACATATGTGTAAGAATAGTAATTACTTATAGGGATAGCCTATTAAGAGAGTGTAATTACATTTAGTCAAAATCGATAAATGTTCTACGACATTCAATTAATCCAAGTTTTAGCAAAAATGTGACTATAAAAATCTATAAATAAATAGGAAATTCAAGAATCTCCAAGTTGGATTAACATAGACACTATGTTAAGTTTTTTTTTTTAATGTGGATTAATGCGGCCACTAGAATGTCAACAATGAAAGAACATTTATGATTATCTCAGTTTATAAGTACTTCAAGAATAAAATATCATACTCGATAGGAGGATTGATATTTTACATTGTACTTATTATTTATGATCTTATAAAATGTGGAATGTTGGTAAAAGAGAAGCACAGTGTATATTTGCATGCTAAGAGTTTATTGTGCATATTACACCAAAATTGACTTAAGCATCCAATTATGATGCTTATTTAGATTAAAAGAATTATCATATATTTTTCAATATAATAGAATGAGACTAAAGTTTAAAGTCTCTTAAGTTATGTCATATTTTATAGTGTGCACAAGAGTATATGGCAATGACGAGAATTTTAAATTATATGTATATAATATTGTGTACACATTTCTCTTGATCTCACGTATATATAAACAAGAGTGAGATTTCTGTATATATAAACAAGAGTGAGATTTCTCATTTGAGCTCATAGTATATAGTGTTGTGTACACACTCCCACTGATCCCACATATATATATATATATATATATATATATATATATATATATATATATAAATAAGAGTAAGTGGGATTCTCATCAATGATCACTTGTATATAGAAATATTTTAATAATGTAATATTCAATTCAACAGTGGGATACCTGCTTACTAGTGTAAGATTATCAACATAAGTGGTTATATAATTTTAACTAATAGACTTTCATGAACTCAACCACATATTTTGCACATGAGTTTAGCAGAATTATTAACACAAATGGTAACTTAATGATAGTATGAAACCCCATGAATATATAATTTATCAATAACAGATATTATCAAGAATTAAGTTTCGTAGTTAACCACATATTCTGCATTTAGAATTAAGGAGAATATAAATTTTCATTTAAGAATTTTATAACACAAGATCTCCTTTTCACAATTAAAATATTCAAAGAATTTTATAAATATAGTAACCTTTATATGATAGAGTATAAAAGTTTTATCATCATATGAGTGAGATAAGTCTCTAGTATTATAAAATAAGATATGAGACTCTATTCACAATTTTGGTAACTCACTCAAAACTCAAATGCTACAATTATAACCACACACATTTAAGAAAAGATTAGGTTACACGCAGCGGAAATACACGAGACTTGTACTTTATTATTATTATTGAGGATATATGAGAGAAAATAGTCATAAACTTCCATAAGTATTAAAGAATAGCAATATCATAAAATATGTCAAAATAGTGAAAATGGTAAAATTAAATATCTCAAATATACCATTTATAATTATTTAGAATAGTGGTATAAATAAATTTGTCTCAATAGAGTTGTTAAGAATTTTAGGATTTTGACATATTGATTTTACAAAATAAGTTTACAATAATATAAAAGGATATGGAAGTGTATAATAATTTATGAGAAAATAATATAATTAATATCCTCAATATAAGTCTCTACAATATTTTATATCTAAAGTTATGAAACAAATAAATATATTTGCTTATGAGATATAGTTAATTGACATGTAGAACTTTCCTCGTTTGTTGAAGAATTATATGTTCTCCACTTGATGAGAATGATAGTTAAACTAATAAGGTATTTTTATTACCCACAAAAGAATGATTATGTTAAGTAATGTCATACCGATAGGGTATGTCCATCACGTTACACAATAAATAGCAAGGATTCTCCCACTTGATAGAGAATAGATAATGATAGTTGAATTAAAAAGTTTGAAAGATATTTTAAATAAAATATTCAACTCTTTCTCTATCACAAGATGATCATGTTAAGTAACGTCACACCGATAGGGTATGTCCGTCACTCACATAACAAAGGGATAACAACAATCCAAAATATTTATATATAAAAAATAACATTTAAGTAAAAATTTAATTTAAAATTAGAATAATATTGGATTTCAAAATCTACAAAGTAACTTACTTATTGTAACCTCATTCAAGGATCTTAAGAATAATAAGTAAAAACTATATCATCACAATGTACAATTCTTATGTCTCAAATTAAATATTGATAGAGTACTCTAATTATATTTGACATAAGTGTAAAAATTAAGGTACATTGAATAATGGCAATTATATTAATAACAACACACCGATAGGGTATGACTGTCACTAATATAATGCTAATCTATTTAACAAAATTTGCGTAATTGTATCCACGATAGGTGAGATTACAATTATACAAATCAATAATGTTTATACTTTAGAGAATATGATAAAATAATATCATGCATAAACAATTGTACTTAATTTACTCAACTTCGGTCATATTCAAATTTAAATAATAGAAAGATATGCTTAGCAATATTTTAAATTAGCACATCATAGATATGACTTTAGAATTTTATTTATATAAAATACTATAATAACAAGAGTTATTATTTAGAATACAAGTTTATCAATTAGTTTTCTACTTTATCTAGGGTAGAACTCTTAGAATCATTTTTTTTAATACTCCCACTATAAATTAGAATTAGAATATAAATACAAAAGGAGTATTATAGTAAAAATATATAAGAATTATAGAGTTTTTATTATAGAAAAAAGGATTTCACTTCTATATAGGATATGAAAAAATATTTTCATATGTGCAATAATATACGATAAGCCACAAGAGGATAAAAATAATTAAATCACGACTTACCTCGCAGTGTGTGACAATCATCCTTATGCTTAAAGCCAATGACTTAACAATAACATCTTATAATATAGTCATCTCAAAGTATTCATGAATACAAAATAAGCAGTTATAAATAAACAAATGTGAGACTTTAATTATAAATCAATATGATTTATATAAGAATTTAGACATAAGGATGATATTTGCTTTAAAATTTCCTCAATTTTTAATAAGTTGTTTTGATAATATTTAACTAATAAACAACAAAGAGGCATGCAAATTTTAATTCATAATTAGAATTTTAGCATAAACAAATGCAACAAAGCATTATTCACTATTCTATATATAAAATATATAGTTTAATATTATTACCATCCAAATATTTAATTGCGACAAGACACATAATTAGTTAGTTAATAGTGTTTCTCACAAAATTTAGAGTAATAAATTACAGGTCTGAGTTAGAGAGTATAGTAGATACTATAAGAATGTATATTAAAGAGGAATATGTCAATTTTAGATTCAATTAATATAAATGACATATATAATATACAACTCACTATACTCATTTTGAAAATAAAATATTATCAGGACCCTTTGAATCAATTTGTGACAAGAATCAGAGACAAGTGTCTAAGTTTAGATATGTCGCCAAAAGAATGATCAATTAGTAAACTTTGGATCTTTATGCTAAGACAATATGAATTAAAAAATATATTATATTAGAATATTTATAATGCCAATAATATTTAAAATCGTAAAATTTAAATTAATTATATTTGGCATTAAAATTAGTAAAACTGAGCCTTCTATAATTTTAATTGATCAGGTAGTTAGTGTTACTAATATAAGAGAGGATTTTTTTTTTTTGAAACCCACAAATCAAAAATATATATACCATAAGTCAAGTTATTTTGACAGGACAAATAATTTTGAGGGTATCAACAAATCTCAAAATATATATTAATATAGAATATTTGATGCAAGAATATATAAGAGCGGGTCTAAGAATTTTCATAATCATAACACTTTAAAAGAATATTTTTCATAAGTGTTATTACTATAAAAAATATTTTCACATAGAATATTTTTTACTCAAATATAGAGAATTAATGATTAAAAAGAGTAAATGATTCGTATTAATTTACATAATTTAAATCCCAAAATTAAGGGTATAGAATAAATCAAATCTTCTTAAAAAAATACTTTGGGTGCAAAATAATATAATATTTACTAGATAATTTGGGGATAAAAAATTCCTCATTGACACATTAATTTCAATTTTTGAAAGAATGAGATTTTTTTGTAAGTGTCGTATAAAAGTAAGGAATGTTCATAAAATTTCCACCGAACAAATGTGAGAATATCATTTGATTATCCCCAAATAATAACATATAAAATATCTGATTTAATTGTCAAAAAATTCCAAAACAATGTGCCAAAATTATAAGATAAGTAAATAATTATTATTTGGCATTTAAAGGAAATAAAAAATTAGAATTTTACGCAACCACGTTCCACACGTCTAATGCAGGCGTGGGGATTTACATAGTTACCATTGTTTACCCGGATTGCACCATTGTTTACCCGGATTGTAGAGAAATAGGTCGGCACGACCCAAATTCAATCCGGTTCGATCTCTCTCTAGGCCATGATATGCGACGGTTTTACATGGGTTTATAGAATTGCACAAATTTACAATACTGGATTCATATAACATATAACCCCTCAAAGAATAATATCGAAATAATTTAATTCCTTTTGAGATTCCACTCAGAGATCGAATATTGGGCTCAAAGCAAAACATGAAAAAAAATGTAACAGTGTATAGAATGACAAATCACACACCAAAAAACAATTGGAATTCACACACCAAAAACAATTGGAATTAAGGCACCGAGGCAACCGTAAACACCATATTAAGATCCAAAATTAATGTATGATCTTTGAAATAAATTATGGTTCATATCATTTGATAACGGTGCCAAATACCCAACAATGCACCATTTCTTACAAATAAAATAATAGCTATAAATTGTATCTATAGAGGCTCTGATACCAATTGAAGAATTTAGCAAACAGTCAGATCAATAGACACAAGTTATAGCATGTAATTAGTAGGAAAAAAGGAATAAGAAATTGTGTACCTTATATAATTGGTTGATGATTAGCCATTAACATTATGTTGGAGAAACCATGTAGAAAAGAGGTTATGGTTGAGAGAGATGCATCTGCCCCCTTTACTGATGCGTTGTGTTTTGTTTTTTCAGTGTGTCTAACCTGATGGGATGGTTAGATTATATCTCTCAAATGAGCTGATTAATAAGAACGATTCAACCCATTATAGTCCGTTCACAATAAGCCCAATGTAAATACCAAGCACAGTAACATTAAATATTTAATACTATATATTTTCATAATTAATTAAAGTAAATTCAAAATATTCTAACACTTTGTTTATTGGGTAATCTTTGTGCTCTATTTATTTGATTTGGTCAATTCCGCATGAATCCAAATTGATGCATGTTCTTCAAAGGTGAACCATGCGATGTCTATTCCCACTATGGATGCTTTATTTCTTGCTCTGTTAGCAGTACAAAGATCAATTATAACATTGTTTTTTAATTGAAACTCAAAATGAGAATAATTAGGAAAGTTGTTAGATGGGGAAGACGACCCTTCAAATGGATGTGGGTTGCTGGATGGAAGCCGAAAAAGTTAAATTAACAGTAAAAAAAATAAAAAAATATATTAATGAGCAGATATAGAACCGGTAGCCAAAAATGATACTTTAAAACATGTATGACATGGCCCAATCAAAGAGAGAGTGTTGGAGCGTCTCACCATAGCATTGCTCTTATAAAGAATGAACAAGTGACTTATTTAATATATATTTTTTGAAATATTATCCTTTTGGTATTATCCAAATAAAATAAACATATTTTGATCAGTATATATTTTCTTAGTTTTCTCTTCGCATTTTTTCTTTCAAAAATAGAATAAAATAAAATAAACTACACATGTATTGTTCCATTTTTTTTTTAAAAAACGAAACAATACTCATTCATAAAAAAATATACTCGTTCTATTAACTCTTATACGTTTTAATATACTCGTTCATAAAAAAAAATCATTCATTCTTTTATAATTAAACGTTGTATTTTTTAATTCAGGTTTAATTACTTCTAGTTACGGGATACATGTAAATTAGTTTTCTTACTTATCGTCAATGGTATGGTATGTAGTGTATCACAAAATCATATCCATTGAATTGAAATATGATATCTCTATGGCTGTCAATGTACTTGTGTATGAGTACACAAATTTAACAATTTGTGTACCTTAAAAGTCACCCTATTTTAATAGTACCGAATAAAAAACATCATATGTTCTTAAGGAAAACAAAATCTAAAAGTACCGTATCCGAAATATATGGTATTGGAAATATATAACAACTCAGCCACAAGCATAAAATCTGAACGCCAACCAACATCAAAACAGCCCTGAAAGTTAAAACTGGACGCGAGAACTGGCAAACAGCAAAGCTGAAACAACATCAGATAAAGCAACAGCAAAGCTGAAACAAAAGTTGTTTGGAAATTTGTTGAAACCCCAATGTAGCCGCAAAAGACCTCAGCAAAAACATTAGCTGAAGACGCTCAAACTAGAAACAGAATCAGCCTCTGCAGAGCTGGAAAAAGCAGCAACAGAGACAGTTATGTAGCTACACACAAAGATGGCGTGCTCAAAAAGCCATTGGCAAAAATGTTTGATTAGTTATATATTTCTATTTTGTTATTTGAAGCGTTCATCTAATCATGACTAATTTGAGCATGGTGTTTTGCATTGAAAATTAAAGATTCGTGTATTCTTTGATGTTGTTGGTTGCTATAAGCTAGTTGTATTGGAATTTATAGTTATAAAACTGCTTACACATAGGTTTATTTATAAAAAAATCGTTTCATTTGCCGTCAAAAAAAGTTTTATTGAAGGATGCAATCAAGAATGACAAATAAAACATATGTAGGTCTTTACTACAAATGAGACATTTTGATCAAATGGCTTAAGAAAAAAAAGTTGTATATGTTTGAGAAAGAGTACCGGTTAACGATTTGATAATTTTTTTCTTATTTATGTGATATGCAGTTTTATTACGATTCTAATAATAAAAGATAAATTTTCTGCATTGAGTACATAGCATCAAGTGAGCCTATTTCTTACTATAAAATAGCCTTGATCTTTGCTTTTCATAGAGGTGTTGTTTCTTGCGAGGCAAAATTTGGGGTAATAATAATAATAATGGTAGAGCTTACTAGGAGGCAAGTTTATGAGACTATACCAAGTTGTATTCATGATTATTTTTTTTGTACAAGTTGTATTCATGATTTTATGCTTAATGAAATGATAAGTTTGCTTGCCTAGAATAACAATTCAATTTCTCCAAGTAGCATAAATCTCTATTTTATTTTTTTTACATAAACCATAAATCTCTATTCTGACTTCATATTCAATACTTTTTTTACATTCATGAACAAATCTTATAGCATTCAGATAGAATCTATAGAAGAAATTGAATATATCCAAAACATTAGTGTTTATTACATTTGTTATTTTTTAAAAGTGTTTATTACATTTGTTATTTTTGTTGTTCTTTTTTAGTCCTCACAGACATAAAGATAGGCTATGGTAAATAAAGATGATTTTAATTGAAACAAATTTAAAGAAACAAAAGTAATATTTATACCACAAAATACCAATTATTTCATCTTTTATATTTTACTTTTATATATTACAGTCTATTCGACCCGTGCGGCGCACGGGTCAACAATCTAGTATGGTGTCAAACTTGAGAAGCAGCATTAGGTCTTTTGAGTTGTAGTCTTGCAGATACTTGGCACAACATTCTAGTTAGTTCTTTTTTCCTTCTCAAACGGAGTAAGGAAATAACATAGCGATAATGTGTCACTTTGAGGTGGTGGAAGTAAGAAATTTAACAATTGATCCCTCTCCATAAACCTGTTTTTTTATAAAGAAACAAATAAATAGAAGCTTGGTTCAATGGTTCTTGGTTTTATACTTTGAAAATTTAAATGCAAAATCTTATTTCGGTTTTAAGTATTGAATTTTAGGTTTGAGATTTAGTTTTATATTTGAGTTAGGTCATTCTATTTAACTCGCCTTACTATAAATTTTGTTGGAACAAAAGAACTTTTATGATTTTGAGAGAGAATAAAGAAGAGAACAGAGAAGAGATTAGAGAGAGTTTGGGAGAAATAAACCTGTGTTCTCTATATACAAACACATATATGGGCTAGACTATATTTATAGGCTATGTTACTTAATATACAAATAATAAATAAGAGGTACATATTATAGACCTAAAAAAGTATATCTACAAAATTATAGTTGAAGTATACTATAACAATTATGGTGTAACAACTCTAGTGATAAACGACTAGCAAGAATGTAACTCTCAAATAGCATCACTTTAAAGATTCACAAAATGAGATTAAGCTACTGTTCACACGACATATATACTACATTCTAAAATTTTCATGACATTTCCTAATACAAAATATGTAATGGTTTATTACATGCACTACTAAAGTATTCTAGAAAATTCTAGACATGTGCATCATTACCTGGACCGTCATAATATTTCTAGGAGTCTTAAAGACCCCCAGAAAGGCATGTAGACCCTCCAAGAGGCCTTAGCGCCCTCCAGAAGAGTTCTAAGGCCCAGGGCGCGTCCCTTCCTGGGCGCCGCCTCAAGTGGCTTTTAGAAACGTCTAGAACCCGCTAAATATACTAAAATACCCCCGTGGCTTGGAGACCAAGCCACCGAAACCCAAGCCTACAGCAGGCTATAAATACAACCCTTGAGAGCATTCTCAAGGCATCCAGTAGTCAGTCTAAACCCTAATAGACAGAGACAAACTATAGTATTCACTACTCGTACTTTTTGCAAGTACAGTTGGCGCCGTCTGTGGGAACCACACCTTTGAATCGCAATCGCAGTTCAGAAAACACTTACCCTATTCCCTGAATTGCACCATCGCCTGAGTAGTGGTGACAATCATCCATCTCTAACCTTAGTGTCTTCTGATTTCTCCCTTCTCTCTGGTTTTTTGTTTTTGTGACCTTGATACGGCTGACACGATTTTGGTGTGAAGTCATATACGACGAGAAAATACGATTTTCTACCGATCAAATGATTTATCCTCCTTATGTATTTGTCTCGCCACAATGAATTTTGTATAGTAATTATTGTCTAGGTTACTTGAGGTTTTGTTATTCCTCCTATTATTTATCGAGATTTGCTCCTAACCTTTGTTCTGCAAAGAAACTTGACAGGTGACATTCTAAAAATATATATATATATATATATATATATATATATATATATATATATACGGCTGATGGTTAAATAAAGATCACATGGACGAAGCTAAGGCAATATTCCGAGCTTTGCCAACGCCGCTGAGGAAGATAGGCGGCCTTGTCGTATGATCATCTAAACATCGGAGAAGTCATGATATCGAGGTGGTACCTTTCTAACGTTGTTGTTCTCCATCATTCTTTTGTCGAAATCAGTTTCTGACCTATATTATTTGAACCGACTTGGATTTTAGTTTTCTGCTATTACAATATTTTTGTTCATCGTTTGTGCGATATGTATATAATTTGGCTATACTATGCCCAATAGCTAATTTATTACTAGTTTTCAAATCTGCATTGGTTTTTCGGTGGATGTATGCACTGTAATGCAATTGGCTTCTAGTTTTTGGTGGTAATGATCTAGTAGGATGATAATTAATATTCTGCAGACAATATAGTGGACTTTCATATCCCTCTATTAGAGTAAATTTTTTAATGGACAAACATAGTGTTATTTGTCATATTATTTGACTTTATTATGTGCAATCACTATCATATGATATAAGATAAAAGATGTATATGTGCAGATGCTTTCATAAATTAGTCATCGCATGCTTGGGTTTAACTGTGTCATGTGTCATAAAGTTCAACTTATCAGGAGATGGTCTCAAAATTCAACAAACAAAGATCAAGTTCTCATGTCCATCATCCTCATCATCGGAGAATAAAGAGGATTGCGCTGCTGTTTTCTTAACGCCAACGACATCAGGAACCACATGCTCTCTCGAAGCAACTCTCCCACTCTGAAGCAATTCTCATTCGAAAGAATATTAGGTTCAATATTTTTTGACAAAATGTATTATTTGATTTGAAGAAAATTTTATGATAAATATATTGAGACAATATATTTTCCACCTTTTGATTTGAAGAAAATTTTATGATAAATATATTGAGACAATATATTTTCCACCTTTTGATTGAAGAAAATTTTATGATCAATATATTTTGAGAAAATATATTTCCACCTTTTTGATTTGAAGAAAATTTTATGATCAATATATTTTGAGAAAATATATTTCCACCTTTTTGATTTGAATAAAATTTTATGATCAATATATTTTGAGAAAATATATTTCCACCTTTAGATTTGAAGAAAATTTTAAGTTCAATATACTTTGAGAAAATATATTTACACTTTTAGATTTGAAGAAAATTTATTGTTCAATATACTTCGAGAAAATATGTCTACACTGTTCGATTTGAAGAAAATTTATTGACAAATATATTTTGAGAAAATATATTGTTTATATTTGAAGAGAATTTATCGTTGAAAATATATTTAGTTTGGAAGAAATTTTATGATCAATATATTTTGAGACAATATATTTTCACTCTGTGATTCGAAGAAAAATTCTTGCCCAATATATTTTGAGAAAATATATTTTACAACCTGAATTTCGAAGGCTCTAATCGATTTTGTTTATTTTGCAATTATTTGTTGGTGCATATACATCATATGTGGACAATAAGTCTTATAGACAAATTAGCTTTAACTTAATTTGTATCATTTGATATTAATTTTTGCTGGGCGATTTAGTTAGAATGTAATGAAGAAAGAATGATGAGTAAAACACTTGAGGTAGGACCAAGTTAATAAGAGAAAGACTACTCTAGGTACCTCGTGGCAAAAGTAAAGTGTAGTATTGTTAAAAGCTCACATAGGAGGGATTCTGGCGAGGAAAGTCTTGGTATTTAAGAGGTCCAAGTGACCCACCTCTCTTTCCTGGGAACCCCTTTTCATGTACCATTTACTTTGCAAACTGAGCTCACTGCTTAGTAAAAACAGAGATAGATAGTTTAATTAACACTAGACCCATGTAGAAGAATAAAATTGGGCAGAAGACTTAGTCCTAACTTCATAGGAGGAAATAAAGACATAGAGAATAGTGGAGTAAGCGAGTTAGTTTAGATTTAATATGAGCATGATAAGGTAATGGGCGAGATAGTCATCAGTTAGTAGAAGAACAAAAAAGAGTGAATATTAAATATGATTGAGCATGATTAAGCTCCCTTTATTTTGAAAGTAAAGTTATATTTCAGATAAACAAAGTTTGGAAGGCAAACACGTCCGTCAAGGGCGAGATTAAACAGAAAGAAGAGCATCACCAAACAACACGTCAAAATGAAATAAAGAAGCAGCGGTCCCGCCATTAAGAGTTTGAAGATGAAACACGAAGTTATTCTAAACCTTCCTCAACCTTTGAGATTTGTTTTGCAGGTTTTTAAAGAGGCAATTTGTCCTCTTCAAAAAAGATGTTGACTCATTTCTGTTGTTTGTGTTGTTATATTTTTCATCAGTGTCAGAGCAAACAAAACACCATGGCGACAGCAAGCATATCAAATCAGCGCAGCTCGCCAACAATCAGACAACCCACGGAGGTTAAATATAAGTCGCCATGTTGCACAAATCAGACAACCCACATAGGTTAAATATAAGTCGCCACGTTGCGCAAATCAGACAACCCACAGAGGTTAAATATAAGTCGCCACGTTGCGCAAATCAGACAACCCACGGAGGTTAAATATAAGTCGCCACGTTGCACAAATCAGACAACCCAAGGAGGTTAAATATAAGTCGCCACGTTGTGCAAATCAGACAACCCACGGAGGTTAAATATAAGTCGCCACGTTGTGCAAATCAGACAACCCACGGAACTTAAATATAAGTCGCCACGTTGCGCAAATCAGACAACCCACGGAGGTTAAATATAAGTCGCCATATTGCGCACTCTTAAAACTCATGATGGTTAAATATAAGTCGCCACGTTGCGCAAATCAGACAACCCACAGAGGTTAAATATAAGTCGCCACGTTGCGCAAATCAGACAACCCACAGAGGTTAAATATAAGTCGCCACGTTGCACAAATCAGACAACCCAAGGAGGTTAAATATAAGTCGCCACGTTGTGCAAATCAGACAACCCAAGGAGGTTAAATATAAGTCGCCACGTTGCACAAATCAGACAACCCAAGGAGGTTAAATATAAGTCGCCACGTTGTGCAAATCAGACAACCCACAGAGGTTAAATATAAGTCGCCACGTTGTGCAAATCAGACAACCCACGGAACTTAAATATAAGTCGCCACGTTGCGCAAATCAGACAACCCACGGAGGTTAAATATAAGTCGCCACGTTGCGCACTCTTAAAACCCATGATGGTTAAATATAAGTCGCCACGTTGCGCAAATCAGACAACCCACAGAGGTTAAATATAAGTCGCCACGTTGCGCAAATCAGACAACCCACAGAGGTTAAATATAAGTCGCCACGTTGCGCAAATCAGACAACCCACAGAGGTTAAATATAAGTCGCCACGTTGCACAAATCAGACAACCCAAGGAGGTTAAATATAAGTCGCCACGTTGTGCAAATCAGACAACCCAAGGAGGTTAAATATAAGTCGCCACGTTGTGCAAATCAGACAACCCAAGGAGGTTAAATATAAGTCGCCACGTTGCACAAATCAGACAACCCAAGGAGGTTAAATATAAGTCGCCACGTTGTGCAAATCAGACAACCCACAGAGGTTAAATATAAGTCGCCACGTTGTGCAAATCAGACAACCCACGGAACTTAAATATAAGTCGCCACGTTGCGCAAATCAGACAACCCACGGAGGTTAAATATAAGTCGCCACGTTGCGCACTCTTAAAACCCATGATGGTTAAATATAAGTCGCCACGTTGCGCAAATCAGACAACCCACAGAGGTTAAATATAAGTCGCCACGTTGCGCAAATCAGACAACCCACGGAGGTTAAATATAAGTCGCCACGTTGCACAAATCAGACAACCCAAGGAGGTTAAATATAAGTCGCCACGTTGTGCAAATCAGACAACCCACGGAGGTTAAATATAAGTCGCCACGTTGTGCAAATCAGACAACCCACGGAACTTAAATATAAGTCGCCACGTTGCGCAAATCAGACAACCCACGGAGGTTAAATATAAGTCGCCACATTGCGCACTCTTAAAACCCATGATGTTTAAATATAAGTCGCCACGTTGCGCACTCTTAAAACCCATGATGGTTAAATACAAGTCGCCACGTTGCGTACTCCTGAAACCCACGATGGCTAAATATAAGTCGCCATTATACGTCAGTCCTAAAGTCAACAAAGGCTCAAATATAGGCCGGCCAGTAGCGCAAACTTAAGAGCAAAACGAAGGTTTAGCATACAATTATAACAACCAATATCGCTCAAGATAAGCGGGCGAATTCTAAGCGTAGCATTAACGTCACCTAAACATTGCTAAGCAAATTAACTAAGCAAAGGTTGAAGAATCAAAAAGTACGAAAACCATAAGCACAAATAAAAAGCTAGGTCGAAACAATGCAAAGAACTATAAACGTAATGTCAAAGGATAGTCCTGTAAAGACCATCTTTAAAAAGTCAACAGAGCACCATAAGAGGTCGCCCTCAATACAAGCAAAACAAAAGCGCCGCGCAGGGTCGCCTAAAGAAGAAATTGAAAAGACATAATACAATAATAAGTTTGAGGTCATTCCTCATCTACGAGCTGCCCATCGACATAATAATTTCCTAATTAGCTAGGAGGGTCCTTCCTAAGGACTCCTGCCAAGATATAAATCACTTCGTCTTGTCCCAAGACTCGTGCTTGTTGGGCTATGGACCGTCATAATATTCCTAGGAGTCTTAAAGACCCCCAGAAGGGCCTGTAGACCCTCCAAGAGGCCTTAGCTCCCTCTAGAAGAGTTCTAAGGCCCAAGGCGTGTCCCTTCCAGGGCGCCGCCTCAAGTGGCTTCTAGAAACGTCTAGAACCCGCAAAATATACTAAAATACCCCCGTGGCTTGGAGACCAAGCCACCGAAACCCAAGCCCACAACAGGCTATAAATACAACCCTTGAGAGCATTCTCAAGGCATCCAGTAGTCAGTCTAAACCCTAATAGACAGAGACAAATCCTAGTATTCACTACTCGTACTTTTTGCAAGTACATTACCTAACAAGTAATTGATTACGAGGGTTTCCTTAGTAATTTCATAGTATTTTTATTTTAGCTCAATTTTAGTAATTTTCTGTTTTGATTCGAGATCGGGAGTCAGTTCTTTGACTTAAGTTGATTTTTGGGCTTTATGTTGTGCTCTTTCGGTGGATCGGAGGTCGCGAGGTTTGTGATAGCTGCATGATCTTTCGGTTAGGTGCTCTTCAAAATGTGGCTCTGCTTGGATGTTGGGGTCTGGGAGTTTTATTTTAAGGGTGTTCTTTGTGGGTGAGTAGTGACGATGGACGATGGTGGATACCGTGTTTACAGTGCTTGTTTTTTTGGAGTCTGTTTTAGGTGGTGATGTATTTTGTTAGGTTTATCTCCATGGATGTTTTTAGGTGGTTATGGTGTATCGTCTATATGCGGCACCATTTGTATCTTGTTTCGTCCATACCTTGCATCTTGCGAGGATGACGTTTAATAATATTTGTCGATTTAAAAAAAAAGGTAATTTTCTGTTTTTGTTTCAGTTTGTTATTTTTCAACCCTTTAGAGTTTTGTTATTACCACATTTAAGCTTAATAATTGTAGCCTAAGAAACAACTTTTATTCATTCAATAATATTTTAGAGAGATTTTTCAATTTCTGATGGATTCTGGAACGTTATTTTCACAAGTTTGTCGCTTGCAAACTTGTTTCTTTTCAATTTAGGTTTAGCGCTTGCCAACCTACGCTTCCGATTGCCTCAATAATAGTTATTATATAATTTACTAATTAATGCATTCTATAAATATCTAGAAATGTCGATCATATTTCAATCAAGAGTATCATTTTTTTTTAGTGCAAATGTATTTTACATTGACAACCAATAGGAACACACTATTTTGCCACTTCATCATACAAATAATTTCATAATAAACTTAAGGGAGTGGGATCACATGGCAAATTAATGAACTTCATTGGATTGGATGTGTTGAAACAAATTTACATTGGTTGTGCATTTTCTTAAAACAGTAAAATAAATTATACATTACTATCTCGATTTTACAACAAAATTATTAATCAAACAATGAACATAAATTAGGTTAAGTTTTTTTCCATTTGAAGAAATTTTATACTTAAATTGTAATCTATTTTCGTAATTTTATTAATTTATTAACGAATATTTGCGAGTATTTGAGAAAGTTGTCTAATTGTCTGTTTATCCATTAAACTTAAGGTCAAGGGTATGGATTTTTTGGTTAACCATAGTCTTACCATACTTTGGGGTGCATCTCCCCTAATGATATTTTTATGGGTTAAATAAGTTTTTTTTGTTCCTATAAATATAGCGAATTTTGATTTTAATCCCTAAAAAATTAAACTCAATGTTTTCATCCTCACAAAAAAAATTATTTTGATTTTGGACCTTAATGACCACTTTATGTTCATATAAATGTCAAGATTATAACTCTTTTATGTTCAAATTATATACATGTTATCTCCGTTTATTATGTTCATCTTTTATATATTCATATTATGTTAAAAAAAATGTCAAAAACATGTCAAAATAATATCGATTAAAGACCAAAAGCAAAATAAAAAAATGTGTGAGGATGAAGACATTCAATTTAATTTTTTAATGGGACGAAAAACTTATTTAACCCTAATTTTATCTCAAATAATTTGCCTAGCTAGGGGAGGTGGTCTTTGTAAACATTCATTGTTTGGCTTTCTCAAAAGTAACTTGTCATTCAAACCATGACCCATGTGACTACGTTGTATTACAGTCACTAGGAATCTTTAAAAAAAGCATATAGTAACAACTTGATTTGCTGACATGAAAAGGAATTTTTATTGCTGGATCATCCAAATTAACTTTTTTCTTTTTCTTTTTCTTTTTCTTAATCCTATCTAGCTCAAAGTATATGCATTGCTGAGGTGGTGATGAGGAAACTGAAAAAAGGGAAAGAAAGGTGGTGCATGCCATCACTATATAAATAGCCTTGAGTCTTAGTTTTAGAGCATATGCTCTCCAAACAACTTGATTCCTCAAACCATTTTATCCCTCCTATGTCCTCTACTCCATCCACCATGGACCTTGATATTTGTAACTGTCTAGGCTCAAGAAACAACAGCATTTATTCAAGTTATGAGAGAATTGGAAACGATCCTATTGAATGTGTCAATGAACTTATGGCAAGAATGAAGATAGCAAGCTTAAAAAAACTGTGGAAGAAGATTAAGAAAGAAAAGAAGAGGAGAATATTTAGATCGCCTTCACCGGTGTTTATATATGATTCTAGTTCTTATTTACAAAATTTTGATGATGGTTATTCCACCGACCCTGATAATTTTTCAAGATCATTCTCGGCTCGATTTGCATCACCGTCCTACAAGATTTGTGAAAAGAATTTTGAAGTAGTGATGGATTATGAAGAAATATTGGAGATAAACGAAGAGAGCTAGCTAAAAACGTGTGATATAATTGAGTTCCTTAATTTGGACTCGTTTTATTTACGCTTGTGATTCATGATGTAATTGAGTTCCTTAATTTGTACAAATTTTTAGTAATTCACTTATATATCTTGTAAATATATTTTAAATATTAGATTTTGTAAAGGTTGATATTCTATGATATGATGATTTAATGTCTCAATTTTTTGTAATATATCTCTCTCTTTTTTTATTGTTTTTGACCATGAAATTTCTTTTATATTAAAATAAAAAATTAACTCTACATTTTAAGATTTTATAAAAATACATCACTTATAAAAATACTCCATCACTAATTTATCGTAAACTGTATACGTGCATGTGTCACGTGTGTGTTGGACAGCTTCTTTTTTGTTCAAATAAAATTTATGTTGTTTTCATTGGTTAAGATGTGGAACCCTCTAGCTAATCAGCAAAGCTCTAGATCAAAAAAAGGAAAACTAAAGTAAGCATGGTTCCAACATGTGTTCTCTATATACAAGCACATATATGAGCTAGACTATATTTATAGGCTATGTTACTTATAGCGTCTTCACAACCAACGTCTCTAACTAACTAACTTCACAATATGAATTAACTAACATCTAAAAATTCAACCCAATATGAAAATCAAATTTAGCGATACAAATAATAAATAAGAGGTACATATTATATATAGTAATATAGACCTAAATAAAGTATATCTACAAAATTATAGTTGAAGTTTACTATAACAATTATGGTGTAACAACTCTAGTGATAAACGACTAGCAAGAATGTAACTCTCAAATAGCATCACTCCAAAGATTCACAAAATGAGATTAAGCTACTGTTCACACGATCTATTGATGTGTAAAATCCGCAAGTACACGGTTTTACCGAAGTAGTAAAAAGAGTATCGTTCCGACAGGGAGTTATGAATTCAATTAACCATTAACAATGATTAGAAAAGAGTTTTAAAGTTGAAATGTTTTGTATATTGTTTTTAAAATAAAATAAAATAAAATAAAATAAAAAGGCGCCTTGGAATTATTTGTTCATCATGTTGACAAACTCTTCACAGACCAAACCCTAAACCTAGACTTTATGTTTGACTTATTTTCTAAAGACAAGTTTCTCTTAAACCTATCACATCTCCTCTCGGTCCCAGTGAGTGTGTTTTTCTAGCAATCACACATATTCTCATGGGTGATTGCTATTGAAATCCTTGAATGATCGAAACTTTATATGTCTCAAGGTTTGCTAGACTATTCTTATGTTTCGCAATTCTTGTCTAAATTCAATAACAACTATTAAACTTCATCTCTCGATCTATCGCTTAATATTTGTTATTGATTATAAGAACAGAGGTTAGAGGTTTAGTTTGATTAGGATTTAGTCTTTAGACTCGTCCAATCCCAAGACAAGAAGAGTCTACTCACTCACGTTCATTGTAGTCATAAAAGAGAAGAAGAAGAACATAAAAATAAATAAAGGTGAACTTTTATTCAAGGAAACAATTGTCACTTATTATTTACAAGAACAAAATATACTTTTACATAGCTCCTCTATTTATAGTCTAAGGAGCAGCATAAATTTGCACTAAATCATAAAATAAATTTGTACTAAATCGGCACATAAATATGCACCAAATCAGAACATAGAATTGCATTAAATCAGCTTATAAATTTATGCTAAATCAGCTTATAAATCTGCACCAAATCTTTCCAATTGCTAAGTCTTTGAAGCAAAACAGCAAAAAGGGGAATTGATATTTTTGCACCTCCAAATCTCCTTTTTTTTACTCCAAGACTCAATCTTTCAAATATTTGTTCTTGAAATTAAATAACTTGCAATTGAAGTAAAATAGTTCTAAAATGGAAATAAATTAAAAACATATAAAATTTAAATAAAATAAACTCAAATATTATATAAAAAAACACTAATTATTGACTCATCAAACTCCCTCATACTTGAATCTTTGTTTGTCCTCAAGCAAAAGGCATAAACATTAGCAGCATATACAAGATTTAACATATGACAACATAATTAAAAACTTTGTCTCCTCCGAGGATTTATTTCAAGTGTACATTAATCACAACTTCAAGCATTTCTTATGAAACATATTCAACCCAACAACAAGTTTCAAGTGTGTGTGTGTGTGTGTATTCCAGCCTTTTTCTTGCACCTATGTAAGAGATATTATGAGAAAATAGGTTCTAACTTTAACACTAAATTAACCGAGAAAAGTTCTTTCTTCATTTCATATAAGAGATGTGGGAATTAAGTCTTTTTGATCACCTGACATTTATTTGAAAGAAGGAATTACAAAAGCTATTTGGATTTTCAGGATAACAACACCTTCACGGGAAAGTCAGATAGTGCAGCTCCTACCCCCAGAGTTAATGATGTCTCCTTATTGATATGTTTGCTTCCAACCCTCTTAAGAATCAATTGATTTGGCATTTTATTGTTTTAAGTGGTCTTGGTGACCAACCATTACCGGTTTCTTTACGGTCACCTTGTTTGGTGCCTTGAGCAACCATTACCGGTTTCTTTACGGTCATTTATTTGCTCCCCACACTAACGTCTTGACCAACCATTACCGCAACCATTACCGGTTTCTTACTTATACTACTTTTACTTTGAAAACTTTAAAGGGTTAATTTACCAATGAAGGTGCTCCTTAAAATACCTACCTACACAATTACTCAAAGACTGCAACTTTGTGCTTTTCTCAAAGAGAATTTTCACAATAAAACATGATGTGGGTATAGCAAGAACACTCAAAACACAAGAAATCACTTTCATGTACAAGAAACAATAGAAGAGACTTAACAAAAATTTATGCATAATTTATAATAAAAACAAGCTGTTTTACATGACTTTCGCAACAAAACAAAACAAAAAATTAAAATTCAAGGGAGTTTGAAAACACTACGACACTTGATATTTTATTGACTCCCCCATACTTGGGTAAAACATTGTCCTCAATGATTTGAAAAAGAAAATGCAAAGAAAAGAGAGGAGAAAGGGAGAAGAAGAGAGAAGAGAAAGGAAGAGGAAGAGAGAAGAGAAAGGAAGAGGAAAGCTCACAGTTTATTAAGGTCCATAAGGGGGACCTTGGAGGTTAAAGTGTTGCATCATTCTTAAGAGCATTTGGTTATTTTTCTCGGTCATTCGATTGCCTCTTTGGACGTCACCACGTAGCCCTAAGATCTCAACACCTTGTCTTTGTTGCTCGGTGCTCATCCTTTGAATCTCGGTTTGCATCCATGTCCACCGCTCATCGTCATATTGTCCACCGGCTTCTTGTTCATGGTGCAAGTGTGCACCTTCCTCCTCTTCATCACCACCATCAGCATCATCATGATCTTCTTGTACATATGGGTTAGTACCAACATAAAGAAAATTTTCCACCTTTTCTCTTTGAAGCCACTGACCTAGTTTGAATTGGGTTGGTTTGGGTGAAGGTTTGGTTTTTGTAAGATTTTGTGTGGGAAAGGTGGTTTTAGTGATGGGTTTGGGTTTTAAGTAAAAAAATTGAGTGTTGTGGTGAGGATTGGTGAAGAAATTGGGGTTTTTTTTTTTTGGGTTAAGGTTAGGGGTTACACGAATTTGGTGATTAATGGGTTGTAATGGATGATTGTTGTTTTTGATGGGTGGATTAGGTTTGGGATGAAGTTTAAAGTTGAGTTAGTTTAGAAATTGTGTGATTTGGTGAAGTTTGGAGAAAGTTATGGAGGTTTGAAGGTTTAGGTTATGGAGGTTTAGAGAGAAAAGTTGAAGATGAGAGAAGTTTGTGTTTGAGAGTGAAGGAAAAAGAAAAAGAAAAGAAAAAAAAAAAAAATTGCTGGCTCACACTAGGCTCAAAAAAAAAATTCTCCTCATCTTGGACAATTACCTACAAAACAAATTGAAATAACATTAAACAAACAAAATAAAAACAATAAAAACTTGTGGGTTTCCTCCCACGCGAAGCGCTATTTTAACATCATTAGCTTGACGATTAAGAGGTTTATCTACCCTATACCCAACCTTTCACTAAGGGATAATGGCATCAAACTGACACTTGGTCCCAAGTCACACATGGCTCTTTCTATAGTCTCGGATCCTATGAAACATGGTATGGAAAAACTTCTCAAATTCTTAAGTTTAGGTGGTGATTTGTCTTGAATGATCTCAATAAATTTCTTAAATTGCTTATCTAACTTGGACTTATCTAACTTGGACTTATCAAACCTTTGTGGTAAAGGAATTTTTGGCTTACAAGGTGGTGATGTCTTAGGCTTTTCACTCTCTACTACAACTTTCTCACTTTGTGGCTTTTCACCTTCTACCTCACCCTCATTTGACTTGGTTTTCACAACGGGGTCCTCTAATTGTCTACCAATTCTAAGTGTAATATCATTTATTTGGTCTTTTGGGTTAACTTCAGGTTGGCTCAGAAAGATTCTGGAGGTTTGTGAGGAAGAGGCTACTTGAGGGATTTGAGTCTTTAGCATTTTGTTATGAATACAAAGAGAATCCACTTTTGATGAAAGCCTAGCGAGAGAGTCATTCAAAATTTCAGCTTGGATTTTAAATTCTTGGTTGTGCCTAGTTTGATCTAATACAAGATTTTCTAGCAAAAGTTTCAAGTCGGATTTTTTAGGGACTCTTTGGTTGTTTGCAAAATCAGTTGGAGATTCATTCAAAATTCCAACTTAGATTTTAAATTCTTGGTTGTGCTTAGTTTAATCCAATACAAGATTTTCTAGCAAAAGTTCCAAGTTGGATTTTTGGAGGACTCTTTGATTGTTTGCAAAACCGGGTGGTGTTGTTTATTGTCCAAAAAGATTTTGAGGGGTTTGAATATAAAAAATTTTATTGTTCCTAAAGCCTTGATTATATTGAGGCATAGTTTACTTGCTCAGGACTTCTAACAACACTATCCAGTTGGCTTTCAACATTAGTATATCCAAATATTCCATAAACTTCACAAGGTGGTAAAACAGGGGCAGAAGTTCATTGATAGTGGTTTTGAGTCATGCCCTTAATCAAAACATTTGAAGGTACCTGTTCAACAAAACATTTGAAGGTAAAAAAAATAAAATAAAAAGAAAGAAAAAAAAATTTCTCAATCTAACCGGTATTAAAAAGTTAATCAAATTGCAAAACTCCCCGGCAGCGGCGCCAAAAACTTGATGTGTAAAATCCGTGCACGGTTTTACCGAAGTAGTAAAAAGAGTATGTTTCAACATGGAGTTATGAATTCAATTAACCTTTAACAATGATTAATAGTTTTTAAGTTAAAAGGTTTTGTATTTTGTTTTTAAAATAAAATAAAATAAAAAGGCGCCTTGGACAAACCCTTCTTATCTAGAGGTTTAGTTTGATTAGGATTTAGTCATTAGACTCGTCCAACCTAGAGGTTTAGTTTGATTAGGATTTAGTCATTAGACTCGTCCAACAATCCCAAGATAAGAAGAGCCTACTCACTCACGTCCAACAATCCCAAGACAAGAAGAGTCTACTCACTCACGTTCATTGTAGACATAAAAGAGAAGAAGAAGAACATAAAAATAAAAATAAATAAAGGTGAACTTTTATTCAGGAAACAATTGTCACTTATTATTTACAAGAACAAAAGATGCTTTTACAAGTCTGATAGCTCCTCTATTTATAGTCTAAGGAGCAACATAAATTTGCACTAAATCAAAATATAAATTTATACTAAATTGGCACATAAATATGCACCAAATCAGAACATAAAATTGCATTAAATCAGCTTATAAATTTATGCTAAACCAACTTATAAATCTGCACCAAATCTTTCCAAGTGCTAAGTCTTTGAAGCAAATCAGCAAAAAGGGGAATTGATATTTTTGCACAAGATCTTCATATTTTTGACCAGAATCAGCTTCGAATCTCCTTTCTTTTGCTCCAAGACTCAATCTTTCAAATATTTGTTCCTAAAATTAAATAACTTGCAATTGAAGTAAAATAGTTCTAAAAAGGAAATAAAAACATATAAAATCTAAATAAAATAAATTCAAATATTATATAAAAAACACTAATTATTGACTCATCATTATATACTACATTCTAAAATTTTCATGACATCCTTCCAAAAAAAATATGACATTTGCTAATACAAAATATAGTAATGGTTTATTACATGCACTACTAAAGTATTCTTAACTAATACAAAATATAGAGTAATGGTTTATTACATGCACTACTAAAGTATTCTTAAAATTCTAGACATGTGCATCGTTACCTAACAAGTCCTTGAGGTAAGAGGGTTTTCTTAATAATTCTAAAGTATTTTTATTTTAGTTCAGTTTTCGTAATTTTTTATTTTTGTTTTAGTTTGTTATTTTCGGTCTATTAGGGTTTTATTATTTCTCTATTTAAACTTAACAGTTGTAGCCTAAGAGACAATTTTTATTCATTCAAAAATATTTTAGAGAGACTTCTCAATTTCTGGTGGATTCCAGAACTCTATTTTCACAAGTTTGTCAATAGTTATTATATAATTTACTAATGTATTCTATTATTCTGGACCGATCAGAAGATCAGCCACACGTCAACACGTGGCATAAGATACACTGCCTCAAGGCTCCGAGGGAGCACGCCAGCTTGAATGTTACGTATCGCACCGAAGCACGACCCCGTGCGAGGATCACCCTACACATGTCCTACTCCATCCCTAATCACATGCCGCATAACCCGAAGACGGTTATGACCAAAGCGCGCCTATATAAGGATGGACTTGCTTCATCCTCAAGGTACACATCATTTTTCACAACACTTTTTGCACACTCTTTCTCAGTTCCATTACTGACTCGAGCGTCGGAGTGCTAACGTGCATGCATGCATCTTTCCTTCCACCACGAAGACTCATCGCCGTCGTGCCGAAAATCGTTACCGTCACACCGGAGCATTCTCTGTCATCGTTGCCACTCAATCGTTCTCACTGAAAATAGAACACACTATTTTACATTTTTTGAGTGCAAATGTATTTTACATTGACAACCAAGAAGAACACACTATTTTGCTTTCAAAAGAAACTTAAGGGAGTGGGATGACATGGCAAATTATTGAACTTCATTGGATTGGATGTGTTAAAACAAATTTACATTGGTTGTGCATTTTCTTAAAACGCTAAAATAAATTATACGTTACTATCTCGATTTATAAAAAAAATTATTAATCAAACAATGAACATAAATTAGGTTAAGTTTTTGTTGAAATTAACTCAAAATTGAAGATTGAAAATCTGCAAAAATCGGGTCACGATTTACAGAAATCGGGCCACAATTTACAGAAATCTCTGATTTTGGAATCAGTTTTGAGACTTTTGTCTCGTGAAAAATCGGGCCACGATTTTGTGCTGAAGGAGAAATTTCAAAAACGTATTTTCAGCACATATTTTGTTCCAAATTTTTAGGGATGCTTTCTCTATAAATACAGATCACGTATCAGATGAAAATGAGTGTGAGAGAGTAGAAAAACAAGGATTAGAAGCCAACAATAAAACTAGGGTTTGTAGAGATTTCTCTTGGCAACAAATACTAGAGTTGGGATTGAATCACCTTTGATTCACCTTGGATAAACACTATTAGGAATGAGTCTCTTGGTCACGGAAAGAGATTTGGGTAGAATTAGGTTTGAAGACTGATTCTTGAAACCCTTTGATATCTCTTTCTTGAAACCCTTTGATATCTCTTTGTAAAGTTACTCAAAAATTATAGTGGAACGGAGAGCTGCTCTCGCCCCCAGACTATGTCAGTATTGGACCGAACTGAGTAAACAAATTTTTCGTTTGTTATCTCTCTCTTTCTCCTCTGTTGTTCTATATTTTGCTTGTGTTTATAATTGTTACCCACGTTGATATTGGTTGCTTGATTAATTTGCTACACACATCAAGTTTTTTTATTGGTGTGATTTTTAAACAATTTTCTTTCATTTAAGAAAGTTTTATACTAATCTATTTTTGTAATTTTACTAATTCATTAACGAATATTTGTGGTGAGTATAGTCATTTGAGAAAGTTGTTTATTAAGGGAAGAATAGTTGAATTGTCTGTTTATTTTACTCACAATTATTCATTGAAAAATGATATTTGTATAACTATTTGTTGATAATTTTGGTGACAACTTACATTATGCTTTAACTTTTTCTCTCTAATGTTTGATTTTTATGTCAATATCTACTTTTCTTTATAAACTCATGGTTATCCTAAATATTATCACCAAAATAGTTGTTCAAATAACACGTCTCTTATCCATTAAACTTAAGATCGAAGGTATGGATTTTTTGGTTAACCACCATGCTATGTCGTCCGTCTCCCCTATTTTTATCTCCAAAAAAAAAATCGTAGCTAGGGTAGGTGTGGTGTTTGAATACATTCATTGTTTGGCATTCTCAAAAGTAACTTGTCATTCAAACCATGACCCATGTAACTACGTTGTATTACAGTCACTAGCCAGAATCTTTAAAAAAGCATATAGCAACAACTTGATTTGCTGACATAAAAAGGAATTTTTATTGCTGAATCATCCAAATTAACTTTTTTTTGTTTTTCTTTTAGTTGATCTTATCTAGCTCAAAGTATATGCATTGCTGAGATGGTGATGAGGAAATTGAAAAAAGGGGAAGAAAAGTGGTTCATGCCATCACTATATAAATAGTCTTCGGTCTTAGTTTTAGAGCATGCTCTCCAAACAACTTGATTCCTTAAACCATTAAACCATTTTATCCCTCCCTTGTCCTCTACTCCATCCACCATGGACCTTGATAATTGCAACTGTCTAGGCTCAAGAAACAACTGCATTTGGTCAAGTTATGAGAGAATTGGAAACGATCCTGTTGAATGTGTCAATGAACTTATAGCAAGAATGAAGATAGCAAGCTTAAAAAAATTGTGGAAGAAGATTAAGAAAGAAAAAAATAAGAGAATATTTAGATCGCCTTCACCGGTATTTCTATATGATTCTAATTCTTACTTACAAAATTTTGATGATGGTTATTCCACTGACCCTGATAATTTTTCAAGATCATTCTCAGCTCGATTTGCAGTACCGTCCTACAAGATTTGTAAAATAAATTTTGAAGTGATGGATTATGAAGAAATATATGAGTTAAACGAAGAGAGCTAGATAAAAACGTGTGATATAATTGAGTTCCTTAATTTGCACTCGTTTTCTTTACGCTTGTGAATCATGATCTAATTGATGAGTTCCTTAATTTGTAGAAAGTTTTAGTAATTCACTTCTATATCTTGTAAATCTATTTTAAATTTTAGATTTTGTAAAGGTTGATATTCTATGATATGTGATTTCATGTCTCAATATTTTTGTCATATATGCGCTCTCTCTCATTTAATGTTTTTGACCAGGAAATTTATTTTATATTAACAAAAAAAATTAACTCTACATTTTAAGATTTTATAAAAATACATAACTTATAAAAATACTCCATCATTAATGTATCTTAAACTATATACGTGCATGTGTCACGTGTGTGTTGGACAGCTTTTTTAGTTAAAATAATATTTATGTTGTTTTCATTGGTTAATATGTGGAACCCTCTACTAATCAGCAAAGCAATTATATAGACAGTGTAGAGCTGTCAAAACGGACGGCCCGGCCCGTTTAGGCCCGGCCTTAACGGGTTTCGGGCTTTATCGGGCCGGGCCAAAAAGGCCGGTTGAAAAACGGGCTTGAAAATATACTACCCGAGTCCGACCCTTCACGGGCCGCGGGCTAACGGACCGGCCCGTATTAAAAATTACATTTTTTTTATAAAAAAAATACTATAAAACACTCCTATAATTTTTTTATAAATAATATTTTTAATACATTTAAATAATGTGTAGCACAAAAATGAATTTGAAACATTTTCGTACACATGTCGTAAACTAAAACGGCAAGGAAAGCAATTTTGAATAAATTATATACGTTATGATTATAAATATTTATATATATTCGATCTTTAAAATTATAAATAACGAAACGAGTAAATATAATTTTATATTACATTTATATTTGTGTTAATTTATTGAATTTTCACTTTTATTTTTTACTTTCATAATCAACTAAGTAAATAATTATTTGAAAAATATATATAATTTATAGGATTTTTTTTGTTATGCGGGCTAACGGGCTACCCGCGGCCCGTTCGGGCTAGCCTTAACGGGTACCGGGCTAAAAAGCCCTAATAAAATTCGGGCTCAATATTTAAAGCCCAAGCCCTATAATTAATCGGGTTAAACGGGACGGCCCGTACGGCCCGGCCCATTTTGACAGCTCTAAGAGAGTGGCTTCTGCATAATTCAACCAAACCATTTTTCGGCCTATTTTCATTTGTAATTTAACCAGAGCATTTTCAAAGGCAATATAACTCATACAACATTTATACTCAGTCATAAACAAAAAAGATACATTTCTTTTAGGGTTAATTAAGTAATTGGTCCCTATAAATATTTAGAATTTCGTTTTTAGTCCCTATAAATTAAAATCACATTTTTTAGTCCCTGTAAAATTTCCCGTCAGCATTTTTAGTCCTTATAAAATTTTCCATCAGCATTTTCAGTCCCTATAAAAAAAATTCGTCAACATTTTTGGTCCCTAAAATGCTTAAGGAAAATGTCACAAGGACTAAAAAATATGATTTTATTTTGTAGGGACTAAAAACAAAATTATGAATATTTACAGGGACCATTTACTTAATGAACTCTTTCTTTTATAGTTGTCCATAATTAAATCAATCTGACATTTCGTTCAAATTACACGAATGTTTGAAATTCATCAAAATATTAAAGAGTGTCCATAGTTAATGACACATTACATATCATTAAATTAAATCTCTACTGACATTCTACGCAGTTGCAGATGGAAGGAACACACATATATAATATATTATCTTCCACCATATTCGTAAACATAAAATCTGCGTCGCTATCGTCACGAATAAGTCAAGGCAAATAGCTCGCCGTTTTCCACGCTTGTTCATCTCTATCTTCTTGGATGGAAGTCATATGCTTCTAAGACTTGTCTCCCATTCAATTACCCCTTCAACTCTCCAAGCAGGACTATATCATCTGCAAAAAACATACATCTCAGTGCTAGCTCTTAGATGTGTTCAATAAGTACATCAAAAACTAAAGTAAAAATATGAGGGTTGATCCTAGGTGTAATCCTATTATTAAGAAAAAAATCATTGATGGCCCCCTCCCTCGTACATATTCTTGATAGCTCGAATATAAGCAATATTAACTCTTTTCTTCTCTTGGGATTTCCACAAATATTTCTCGAGGAACTTTATAATACGCCTTCTCCAAATCAATGAAAACTAAGTGAAAGTTTTTTTTTACCCATATGATATCGCTTCATCATGTATCTTAGTAAGTGATGGTCTGATTTAGGGAAGTGTATCAAATCATTACCATGTAATAAAGTGATAAGTAGAGTACTGTATCTACGGGGATTATCGTTTTAACTATCAATTTGTGATATTTATTTAAAACAGAAAATAAATAATAAATAAACAATAAAAGTAAAAGTAAATGGGGGAGTTTGTGCAATTTGATCTGTTTGCTCAAAACGAGAGTTTAGAAGTAACTTGTTTTTTATTGCAAAATGTTAGCGGCTGTTAGGATTCTTTGAATCCCCTCTATTTATTTGTTGAAATTGTAAAAGTCAAGTTATTCGAGTATTGATTAAATGGTACCCATTTAAGTGATGAGTTTGTGGGGTTTTATCCCCTCCATCTGTCGAGTTGTAACACTTACACCTAAGGTTATACGCACGTCAAAGGCATAGGTTCGTCAATCCTAGAGGCATAGTGTACCTTCGTAAGGAGTTTTAAGCGAGGTCCTTACTTTCTTAAAGGTAATTGAAGCATAGACATAAATTAGGGTTCCTAAAGTATCAATTGTCCTAAAGGTTCCCTCATCTATATATCTTAGAAGTAAAACAGTATATTCTTCCTCTTGGTAGTTCTACAAACGGGCAATTATATCTCTTCTACCTTACCAAGGATGAAAGGGTAAAATTACTATGCTTTGTTTGAATTTTCATTCACAGTTTTCCTAGTTATAATAGTTTCCGTAATTCATGTGGTGGCTCACCGTTATCCTAGATACTTCCTAATTCGAGTAATTGTTTACCATTATCTTAGGTATCCCACTTTCCTAATCGAGTAATTATTTATCGTTATCTTAGGTGTGTCCTAGGTCATGTGAAAGAATTACAAGTTTCGCATAATAAAATTAAATAGGTATCATAAAACAACCGAATAAAAAGACTTAAATTGAATAGATCCAACAAATAAATTAAAGGCTCATCTTAGAACCCTATTTGATATGGTTTAGTTACTTATCGTAACTAAAGACAAATTACAAAAGAAATAAAACATACCATATAGTCCTCTGTTGTAAATGTTCTGAAACAACTTCCTGAGACTAAAACAATTTAAGCTTGAAATGGAAAGGTTATATAAGTAATTCAAAGATTAAAATTAAAATAATAATGAGAATTATCAACAATAAAATAAAGAAATTGTTTCTGACAAGAAATCTTAGCTTAGCTTATTGGAAAGAGAAATTGCTAACTGACTTGGAAATTTCAAATCTCATGGGTTGCCTCCCATGCAGTGCTTTGTTTAACGTCCATTAGCTTGATGCCTCGACCACTGCTAGGGTGGTTTGTATGAAAGAAAGAACACATCATTCTTCCATTTCCTCTTATTTGGTAGGAGTTTCATGAATTTAGCGTAGAGAACTAAGTGTTCCCCTGCTCTAATGTAATGTGTAAGCTTTTGAAATAGGTGTTCTTCCTTGTTAAGGGACAATGAGACACTTGCTTCCAGTGAATCTTATTTTGAGTATATGATGTCATGAAGTTTGATGAAAGATTTTCATCTTGCACACTATGTCCTCCACCACTCCACGTGAATTTTTAATTGATCTATTTGCAAGTGTTAGAGTGACATTTGATGACTTCACTTGAACTCCAATAAAAAAAAATTATAACAATATTAAGTTAGTGTTTTCACCTAGATCACACTGTTAAGTTAATGTTTTCACCTAGATCACACTGAACTTCTTTCATGGACAACTTTCCAATAAGCACAACAACAACAACAAAAACACAACAATGGCGTTGATTTCATTTTCTTTCGGTTGCAGCTCAATGGTAAACCTACAAATTTTGGAATAGAAGCAACAATTAAATTATGTTGTGGCAAAAACAAATTTATTTAATGTTATTGTGTCTAAATTACATTTCAATATTATTTTTTTATGGGAAAATCACGAGGGGTGATTTTGAAAATGCCATAATTTTTTATTATTTTGTTTACTTATATATATGAGAATGGGGAAGTACAATCCGTGAGAATTTGACTTTAAATATATATTAAATTTAAAGTTGAATATGTTTTTAGTCTTTATAGATATTCTAACTTTTCATTTTAATCTATCTAAAAAATTCATCAACTTTTGTTCTCTGTTGTTAACTCAACTATGTCATTTAAAATTTTGAATCTTGTTCTTACGGTCATGTTTCATCCAAAAATCAAACTCAAGTTCTTTTGAACAATTGATCGTTTGATAGATCTTACTAACGAACTTAATTGCTTGGTTTTACACTTGCATGTATTTTTTTTTTGTTACAAACACTTGCATGTATTGCATACAATGAAAGAGACAAAAAAAAAGTTATTTACATTGTGAAATCGCACGCTAAAGCACCGACCAATGTTTGATCATGGTGGTCTTACAATGAACCAAAATAACCGTGCACCCAAAATAAAATAAAATGTCCACAAATCGTTGCGTATTTTGTGACTTGAAATTATCTAGAAGATGACTAATGCCATTGAGAATTCTCTAATTCATCTCAAGTAAGTACTATAGTTGCTAAGAGAGATCAAAACCTATGGTTAATATATTTTACCACTTATTATGTATGTGAATTTGATTTGATATCAACTATAAGTGATTGATGACACATAAAATTGATTTTAACCAATGTTGATTGTAATTAACTTTTTCTTTATAATTGGTTTTAACTTCAGGTTCAAGTTAGGATTTGTATCTATTGGCTTTAGAAGTGATTTTAACATTTATATTGCACGAACTTATTTAAATATAAACCAATTTCATATTCAACTCACTCTAAAGTAAGCACATCTTACAAAATCAATTCATAAAATCAAAATCATATAATATAATTTGAATTGCTGACATCAAAAGCAATTAATTTTCCTTTTTTTGGTTCTATCTAGTTCAAAGTATGTGCTTAGCTGAGGTGGTTATGTGGAGTGTGAAAAAAGGAAAGTAGTTGATGCCATCACTATATAAATACCCTTTAGCCGTTAGTCTTAGTCACTGTCTAAGCAAGTGCATGCACTCCAAACACATTGGTTCCTTAAACCATTTTATGCTTTCCTATGTTCTCAACTCCATACACTATGAGTCTTGAAAATTGCAACTGTCTAAGCACAAGAAACCACAGCATTTTGTCAAGTTATGAGAGACTTGGCTATGACCCTATTGTATGTGTCAATGAATTCATGAGCAGAATGAAGATAGCAAGCTTGAAAACTTTATGGAGGAAGATCAAGAGAGAGAAAAAGAGGAGAATTTTTAGATCATCTTCACCTGTGTTTATATATGATCCTAGCTCTTACTTACAAAATTTCGATGATGGTTATTCCACTGATCCTGATAATGTTTCAAGATCATTCTCAGTTCGATTTGCAGCACCGTCCAAGATTTTTGAGAAGAATATTGAAGTGATGGTTGATGAAGAAATATTTGAGATAAATGGTGAAAGCTAGCTAGCAACATGAACATGATGTAATTTTGTGTTCTTTAATTTGGGGACAATTTCAAATATTTTTCCTTTTTTTGTTTCCAATGTGGATTATGATGTAGTTGTACAAAGGTTTAGTCATCTTGTTAATTGTTCTATTATGACTATTAGATTTTATTAAAGTGATATTCTATCTACATGATTTTTGCATTTCTTCTTTTACTTTTCCTCTTTTTCATATGTGCACTTTCCATTGGTAAAATGGGGACCCTTTGACTCATTTTCTAAAACTTTTGAGTCAGGATTATGTTAATCCAAATGTATAAAATTCTCACTTACCTATAACATCAAATAAAAGCAATCCAACTTAAGCAAAGCAACACTTGTTCCAAGTTGTTGAAGTTTGTTGAAGATTGGGACATTGATATTTGATATACATTGTCGATGTCTGAAATCCAAAAGCACATTAAACTTTCAATTGTTGTTGATATCATGTCCTTTATTTTAGCTTATCAGACAACCTTAGAATAAAGTGTTTTATCACTTCCCTGTAAGGATTTGATTTTATTAAGATATTAACACCTTTATCTTTATTCCTAGAATGCTTTTTAGGTCTTGTTTGGACATATTAATTAAGTGTTTATAACATAAGCGTTTGTTATATAGGTGTGTATGTATAAGTTATTTCTATGACAAAAGATGAAATAAAGTCAAACACTTCTTTCGTTTTAAAAAGTAAGCAAAAATGGGTCAACATAAATTGATGTATCTCTAGTATAAATATTGAACCAAATACATTAACTTTTTTGACGAATTTTTGTTTATATTTTAGGGCGGAGGATGTAAATTACAAGCTGCTTTCATAAAATATCATCAAGGGCTTATGCGGATTAGCTGACTACAGGTCATCAACATATCATTAGGTACTTACACAAATCCTTTCAAACAAACTCATAAATCTTAATATTAATAGATAAACTCAAATAATTCAATGTTCTCATAAATCTTAATGTTAATAGATAAACTCAAATAATTCAATGTAAACAGACTTTTAATATCGTAAACTATACAATGTTAAAATATGATATCATAATTTCTCTTGTACAAGATTCTTCTATAGTTGATCAACTAACAAACTCATTAAAGAACATGTAATGTGGTCCAATTATGCCTCTTCATCTTTTGATCTTTTTGGACCATTATGTGAGAAAGGAAGGAAATGAAAAAATAGAAGTAACTGCAAAAGACCATGTGCTAGGTGAATGAAAATGATGTTCTAGTGGCTATAGTGCTATCCAGCCCTCATCCACTTCACATTTATTTCCTCTTCTTTCTTTTTCCACCTATATGAGTCTGCAATTTAATGTGAGAAAGTGAAGCATAGAGAAAGATGGCAAAATTTGAAATAGTAAAAAGAGATAGGATCTAAATTTTTTTGCATCCTAATTTGTTAACCATATAGTGACTGGTTTAAGATCAGTGCTTCAGTGGGGCTCATCAACTTTAATGCTTGTACTTGTGCTATAAAACCTTCCTATATCCTTTGGATGAAGCTGTCTCTTTTGGTAGTATAGAACAGGTATCTCCGCACCAACTAATCTTTCGAGCCTGATAAGACCACGTAGTAATATTTTTATATTTTTTCTAAAATAACCTCTCAAGTTATGTGAGACCGAATTGACATTAAAACTTGCATTTAAGAATTTCAACGTTGTTGTATTTTAAGTACTCAAATTGATACTTAAGATCCCTAATTAAGCTTGATGATACTTTGTATCATGCGCTCTTGGTGGATTAAGAGACCCAAGTTCCTTATAGTAAAATTATCACGTAGTTACAAACGGTGATCAATCTCGACCATTAATTTGATATTGAACAATTTAAATTATACGATAAGTAAATTAATATTAATTAATCTCAACCATTGATTTGAGTTCAGATCGTCGAGATCTGCAACATTACATCAAGAAATCCAATTTTTTTTTGTTGACAAAAGAGATTGCAAAGCCATAACAAACTCACACTCAAAAAGTGGAGTTACCAGAGTTCGAACTCCGATTATGACGTTCAGCTTAACAATTTCGGTATGTTTGTCAGTTGAGTTAGGACTTATGGGACACAAATCCAAATTTTTGGATTAAGCTGTTTCTAACTATAACTATAAATATCTGCAGTTCACCTGTCAGTTAGGTAAATAAGGGGTTTCCAAATTAGAGACAAACATAACTTGTGTCCTCTTCCATAATTAATTCAGTACTATGCAATTAAGAATCAAGCCAGGCTTTCAGAGTGACCAAAACTGAGTTGTCTGTCCTATGTATCTACTATGACTCTAAGTGATACAGTGACCCTCATAAATTATTAACTTAAAATGTTGCAATAAAATAATATAAACAACCGAATATATAGTTCCTCAAATAAATGCTGCTCAAAATAATGGAACAGAAAAGTTATAGCATTGGCTCATATAGATAGGAACATATCTACCACACTATTAATGAAGGTATGGAAGGGTGAGACTCGGGAAATCTACGATCAATGGCCCCATGCCAATGCAATTACACACCATGGTTACAATGTGAATTTTTTTTCTTCTGCCCCTATAAAAAAAAATTGATACGTCTGCCTCTAATTAAAAGTTATTGATATAAATGCCCTTGTTTTTCATTTTAGTTGGTGAGCATGCCTATTTTTTCAACATTCTCTGCAAAACTGCCATCATATTTTTTAGTTTTTTTTTCCTGTTCTTGTTATCAAATGGCGAACTAGCCATTTTATTTTTATTTTTTAGTTCTTTTTTATTTTTTCCTGTTTTTTTGTTTTTTTCAATTGTTTTTTATCAAACGGAGAGCATGCCAGAGTTTTTTTTTTTATCTAATCCTATAAATACACACTTTCCCTATTAGAAACAAAACTTCATGCATTTCTATCGTATTCTATTTTTATAGACGAGCAAAATGATAATAATAATAATTATTATATTAAGATAATTCGAAATAATATACTTTATGAAGGAAATTAACTATTGATGATTAATAGTTAGACAATTCTTGCGAATATGGCCGGTCTTGGAACACAGTCCATATTTTCTCGGTGTTTTTTTCCATAAAATTACGAGTAACAAAAAAATCATTTTAGGTTGTTTTTTTAAATTAAAGAAATGTGGTTGTTTTAGTAAAAAAATATAAAATAAAAAAAGTAAGGCATGCTCGCCATTTTAGTTGGCAAACATGTAAAAGTTTAATGAAAAAAAAATTACAATGGCTAGTTCGCCATTTGATATCAAGAACAGAAAAGAAAAAAAAACTAAAAAACAAAATATGATGCTCGCCAAGTGAAATGTAAAGCCAGCAGTTTTGCAGAGAATGTTGAAAAAATAGGCATGCTCGTCAACTAAAATGAAGAACAGGGACATTTATATCAATAGTTTTCAACTAGGGGCAGACATATATTTTTTTTGGTGATAGAGGCAGAAGAAGAAAAAAAATCTCACAATGTCATGCCTTATTGCTATATATAATATATGTACAATTTTGGACTGGTGGTACCATGCTATGAAATGAAAGGCTAACTTATGCAAGTATCATAGAAGCTAATATTTAGCTATGGTAATAATAGTCCCTCCCCATTACTTTTTAATTCCTAATGTAATACATTAAAAATCACATTATTTTATAAATGTTAAGATAACTGTACTCAGGTTATTGGTTATTTTAACGTTTCCAACTTATATATAGCACGACTCTCATATGCCCACGAACAAACACGATGTCTAAACTAGCGTTTCACATACAATACATGTGTGTGAGAGAGAATAAATCAGCGCTAGTATACCTCATCCAAGGGCTATAAAGCATTTGTGTGTTTGTCGTGCATGCTTTGTGTCGTGCGAATAATCATTATTCAAATGTTAATATATGTGCTCAAAAATGTCCATAAATTTATCAGATACTTAAGATATAGACTTAAAATATATATAATTGTTTAAAAAGTATATTGATATATAGGAAAATGATATGAAGGCCTAATTCAGCTCTTGATTCAAATCAAATTAACCATAGACATAGTCCTCAAAGATACAAAAGCAAATAAGAATTTACAACAAAAATTGGCAGCAAGATACTTGCCAAAAAGGGAAATAAAGACTTTGCAAATACTCAAACAACTAAAGCTACACTTGAAAGTACTTGGATGAGATGGTCCAGGTGTTTTCCGGTTTAACTAGAGGTCATGGGTTTGAATCCAATCTTATGGATGGAGTAAATTTAAAACTCTTGCGGGAGAGCTTTGTTGTCCATTATGGTCCTACATGGCTCGATAGATTAGTTTCTGCAGTTGTATGCGGAGGATACCCGGTTTACGTCAAACAACTAAAGTTACATTATGGAAATGCAGCATACAACAACAACTAAATAAATACTACAATCAATAAAAACACCTCTAATTGCTTGGTATACAACCAAACCTCTCTCCAAAAGTTTCACTGCATCATTCCAACTGCGTCCATCTTCACCAGCTTGAGCCATTTCTCCTTTACTTTCTTCCAAAACTCGAGCCTTTTCGCTGTATATGCGAGCAACGACAATCGTGACATCGGTTACCAAGACAATGTAAAGAGGCCTTGAAGCCAAAATACTCTTTGAGGAGATTAAGTAATAGAAAACAACCAGCAATGCTATTATCAGTGAACTTAGTGCACGTGTGTTTTCAGAAGCTAAAATGCAGAAGTTCAGCTCTCTTGATGAGAAAAATGTATGTCGGCGCCAGTTATGTGGTTTCTTTGCTTGGTTTGTCTTGAGTGATCCTTGGTTTGTGTTGAGTGATCCTGTTTGTTTAGGTCTTGATGATGATTCTGTTACTTTAGCCTTAGAATCTTGTATTAGAGGCTCATCTTCACTTTTGGTCTCAAAATTTGAATACTTAAAACCTCCTTGATGTTTAAGCCTTGAAACACTAGAGGCGTCTTGTTTATTGTCATCAGCATTATCTGAAAACACAACAAAGAACAATTAATACAAATAAGCAACATGTCCTTAGAAAGATCACATATAATAAGTAATGTTTTTATTTTTCACCCCAAACTAAAAACAAATGTGAAAGTTGCAGTTTTCTTACGCCATTTATCAATTAAAGTTAGATCATGTTGAGAGTCCTTTATAAGTGGGGGTAAGAGCTAGCTAGATTGAGTTAAACACTAACTCAAATTTTATATGGTATCAAAATATATCCAAGATATGATATATATCTTTTTTGGTATAAATCACGTATCACAACCCTCGAGCCGACTAATACCAAATAGACGATAAAGCTCTCCCACAAAAAAATCAACTTTGTTATATTTTCGGGACACAAACTCAAGACATCTAATTAAACTAGAAAACATTTGTGTCATTTCATCCTAATTCTACGAACCCCGTGCTCTAGATGTTTTCTACCAAGGTCCACTAGTGCGATCTGGATCATTGCATTAAAAAATTTGATGTGCAACCATTTTATTGCAATTTGGGCAGCATCATGCTTGTCACAATTCTTGACGGTATTAAAGGATTGAGATTTAAAACTTCGTCCTACCTTCACCTATGAAACATGAACAAAGATACCAGACAAGACACAAACACCCATGACAATTTGAGATGATAAAAGTTATTAAATGTAATCATGTATACGGTATTACAACCCTTCGAGCCGATTTAGACCAAATAGACGATAAAGGTCTCCCACAAGAAATTCAACGTTGTTGCACTTTCATGATGTAAACTTGCGACATTTAATTAAACTAGAAGACACTTGTGTCATTTCATCCTAATTCTATCCACTTTACGCTCTAGATGTTTTCTACCAAGATCCGTTGGTGCGATCTAGATCACGGCATTAAAATGTTTGATGTGCAACCATTTGATTGCAATTTGAGCTGCATCATGCCCAATTTAAATATAATTCTCCACAATTCTTTACATTATTAAGGATTGAGAATTAAAACTTTGTTCGACCTTATGAAACATGAGCAAAATACCAAACACGATAAAAACACTCACAATAATTTGATATGATAAAATTTATTAGATATAATCATTCGTATCAGTGTCACGCGTGTTGGCCACCATGCATCTTTTGATTTAAAGTGTTGGTATTACATCGATCCTCACCCATGAATTACCTTTTTTGGTGTTGTTAAATTAGTATAATAAACTCAAAATTTTAATATATCTTATCAACCAACAATTCTAACATTAAAAAAAGCAAAGTACAAACCAGAGTTGTCTTGGTCAAAATTAGAGACAAAAGCAGTGGAAGTAAGGGAATGTGGCCGTGTATGACGAGGAAGATGATTATTTTCTTTGTCGTAATGGGAATCAAATGCAGAAACAGACATAGATTGTGTATGACGAGGATGTATTGGAGATGAATTGGCAGAACGAGGTGTAGGAGGAAGTGCATTGATACGACCAGTTATTAATGCCATTCGATCAGAACCTCTTTCTGTAATCCTTCTTCTTCTCTCTTCTGTAACGTTGTTGTTGCTAGCCATTTTTTCTGCACCTTTCTTACTAGATTTTTCTTTCTGAAATGAAATTATGTTTTTTTGTTTCTTTTGTTTGTTTCTGGTATTTCGGTTACGAGAATGTTTTAGAATTAGACCCGCAAACATCGCCATTTGACATGTTCTTGTCTCAATTTAATTGATTAATGACCGCATCTTATTGTTGTACATGTCATTGTTGGATTTAAGAATTGAATGATAAAGATTTTTTTTCAAAGTTTTGTACTAATTCGTTATTTGAAATTTTTAAGGCAATGGTCCTCCTATCAACAAATAATAATATGAAAGCTGGGCAATATTTATATATAACTTTTTTAAGAAGATAAAATGGAATTATATTGAACAACTTTCCTTACTTACCATGCACGAGAAGTGCTAAAGAAAAGTATTGTTACATCAGAAATAATTGTGGTAATCACAAGCAAGATTATTGTATTTTGCTTTCAACCTGCTAAAAGATTGCGCTTTATGTTATAATATTAAAAACAAAATTTTAAAAATAAAAATAAAAACTACGTATTATTTGAGATTCTTCTTTTTTTTCAGACAAAAAAAGAAATAGATTAAATAAAAATAACGAGATATAAAGACCGGGAGGACATAGACCTGACCTAGGTGCCACCTAAATGAGAATAAATCGTGATAATACAAACTAGTGGATCAACCCAAATTAATCCTAACAAAACAACACTTCTCACAAGCGCAATCCAGCGAACCCGTGTACAGAAACGAAACCAGGTTACAAAAAAAAATAAGAGTGAGCGTCCATTGTATTATTTGAGATTCTTCAAGCTAAACGTAAAATACATTTTTACAATAATATATACATGAAAGAGTCCACAAGTCTTAACTCAATTAATAGACAAAAAAATACTGAAATTGTTAGGCTGGATGTTGTAATCAGTGTTTGAACCCCAACTTTTCCACTTGTACGTGTGTGCGAGTTTCTAATGACGGTTGCATTTCGTCTTTCTACTAAATATTACTTTATTTACATTTCTATTATACATGGGGGAAGTTATTGACTTCAGAATAATGCAAGTATTAGTGTGCGATAAGAAAAAATAAGTAATTAAAATTGTATTAAAATTGAAATTATCATTTAATTTTTAAAAAAAATTGTTACAAATGAATCACACAATGCACTAAAGAAATACTACTATATTATGATTAATTGATAAATTTATCAATAAAATAAATGAGATACTAAATATGTGGACTAATTTTGCTTTGATAAAATAAATATTATTTTTTTTGGAAAATGTGAAGGACACATGTTAAGATATCCTATTAAGATCATCCACAAAGTAGTAAGTGATATCAAGATTCTTGCACCGTTGATTATGAGGAGTATTTGTTGTACAAAAAACAAGTTAGTTTTTGATAATATTTAACTAAACATGCATTCAACGATCGTAACTATTGTTTCCCAACATCATCTTGCTCACCAGGCTTTTGGTACTAACTCCTGGGATGAGTTGGCAACATGGAGATGCGGACACCAAGATTCTCAATGTTGATGGAAGCGCATTAACAAATCGAGGAAAGATAAGTTAGGGTAGTCTAATTCATAAGCACGATGGAAATTTTCAACTTGATTTCTTTGGTAGTGTAGAGATGTCAAATATCCTGCATTGAAATTCAAGCTCTATTGATTGGTGTAAAGTTGTTTTGGGATGCGGGATATAGAAAGCTCATATGCTACTTTGACTCTTTTCATGTAGTGTAGTTGGTAATGAAGGAAACTACAAGGTTCTACCATCATCTAAATCTCTTAGAACTCATTCAGGTGTATCTTGCTAAGGATTTGTCGGTTTCGATTCATCATATCCTTCGAGAGGGGAATTTTTATGCTGATATTCTTGCTAAGATAGGAGTTAAAAGTTTAGATCATCTTATTAATGTAGGATGTTTTAGATGTGTCCTTTTCAAGGACTTAGTTTATTTTCGTTTTAGCTTCTTTTTTTTGTCCTTTTTCTCATGTAACCAAAAAAGGTCAACAATAGCTAGTGACGGAGTGGGACAAAAAAAAATGTAAGAGGCGATGGTTTGATTTACCTTCGTCAACTTGCATTATCTCCGTTAAAGACCAACATTATAGGGTTTTTTTTGCAAAATACTATTTGCAGTCCTTTAAGTTACATGATTATAACAAGTTAGTCCTTCAAACTTTTTTGTTACAAATTGGTCATTTAAGTCATAAAACATTTACACCATTATCCTAATTTCAACAAACTCAATCAAAAAAGTGTTTATGTGGATGTTTAATGTTAAGTTGGTTTGTCCAAATTCATTGCTCTCAAAACGAGAGCTCATAGGTGTGTTATTCGGTCTTAATTCAAAACAAAATAACCTATTACTTGATATATAATATTGTTGATCAAATATCTATATGTAAAATTAGGCTTGAAATTCAAAAACAAGAAGAATAAAGTGTGTATAAGTAATCATGTTTGATGTCATAAGCACTTTTGGACCTACCATCTTAATGTTAAATGGTCTATAAGCACTTTTTAACGAAATTGGTTGAAAAAATTAATGACCGTGTAGATATTATATGACTTAAAGGACCAATTTGTAACAAAAAATAACTTAAATGACCAATTGGTAACAAAAACAACTTAAATGATTAATCTGTTATAAACATATAACTTAAAGGGCAGCGGGAGGCATTTAGCTTCTTTTTTTTTTTCAAATAGTTTTTATTTTCTTATGAATAATAAGAAATGTGAGGTTTGCGGTTTAAAAATATAGTATATTTTTTTAACAACAATGATAGGTTGACACCCATAATATGTACACATATTTGTACTACTTTAAAAATTTTAAGTTAACCAAATATATGATATGTGCGACCACGTTTTTTTAGTTGCCTGATCACTATTTTTTCAGAATTTATTTGGTTAACTAAGTGGAAAATTAGTGGTCACGCGCATTATAGTTGCATGACCACATTTTTAGCTTCTAATAGTGGTCACGCAACTGAAAAAATGTGGGCACGCATACCATATATCTGGTTAACTGAAATTTTCCAGAGTGATACAAAAGGGTGTACACATTAAGAGTGTCAACATATCTTCGTTATTATTTTTAAACAACGAATCTCCTTTCTTTTTTTCATTCTTATGTAAATCCTCTCGTAATATTTGGCAATATTCAATATTTTATTATTTGGGCCAAATACATGTCTTTTTTTTTATGTCTGAAGTTTGAACCGCAGACATTGCATATATTATGGATTTGTTTCTATTAACTGAGCTAAGCTCACAAGGACGAGCCAAATATATGATTAGCATCCGCTAACGCAAAGCTTTGATTTTTTTTATTTATTAGAGAATTTATTTATTTTTTGTCTAAAAGCTTTAAAAAATAATTTAATTTTAGTCAATGTGAGTTTAAAAAAAATGGAGAAAGGAAATATGATTATCTTATAGATAAGATAGAAGATTTAAATAGTGGTTTTTCTTTTAAGAAATTAAAAAAAATTGTTTTAATTATATTGTTATTATTTGAATATTCCCTTGAAAAATGATTATTTGAATCCACAATATCTTAAACAGACAAATGATTTAGAACAAAGTTAACATTTGCTCAAAAAGAAAAAACAAAGTTTCCCATTCAAAATTCAAACGTTATCATTTACCAAGACACAATTCATTTCAATAATGTTTTCTTATTCAACGTTACTACTAGTAATAAATTCACAACCGGTCAATGTTGACCATAAGTTTTTTTCTTCAATAAATGTTTCCCATGAGTTTTTTTTTCTTAACATTCTTTATTTTTTTGATAAAAAAATATATTTTACCATTTCTTTTTATCCTTTATTTGCAAAGCATTCAACTCGTGGTGATCTTCTTCTTTTTATTGAAAAAAAAGGGGACACAATATCTCATTAATCCTTTTTAATTGGTAAAAGATCAAGGACTTAATAAAAAAATACCTTAGATTAATTGAATCAAACTCTACCTTTTCTTTTTTGATAAAGAATCAAATTCTACCCTTTGAATGAGATTTTTTGCAAGAAGCATGATTTTCAACCAAGTTCATCTTTTTCCCTAATCCTATCCTATATGCATTTAAGGAATCACACACACACATGCACCACCATTGATTTTTACCAAACCTTTTTTTCATTATGCCTATAAACCCACGCTCCTCAATCCTCACATGAAATAATTTCATTCATCAAATTAACCCCCTAGTAGCCCAAAAGTATCCATCATGCCAAAGAACTTTCAAAAATCCCTTCAAAATTACCTCTCCAAAATCAAAACCAATCGCCCAACACAACTTCGTTTATCCTCTAAGAAATGGATTACTCTCAAAGGTTGCAAACATCCTAGAACTCCTTCTTTATCTTTTGACAAAGAGAAAAATAACAACAATGGCAACAACAAGGATGATGAAGCCACACTAGCAGACGTTGACCGTTTTCTCTTCGAGAATTTCAAGTCTTTATACCTCGAAGATGACAAAGAAGCTAATTGTAACAACAACACTAAGAGGGTTGTCTCATCGGACGAAGATGATGAAGAAGAAGAAACTCCTGAAGAAAAATATTCAAAACAAGGTCCCACCTTGTTCGATTCATCCAATGAGACACCATTGGATCTTTGTGGATCTAACCGATTCTTTTTGACACGTGGCTTCTCGGGCTCCACGACAACAACAACAAACACATTTGAAGAGACGGGATCATGCTCTAACTCGTCAACACCAAAAACCTTCAATGTTAATTCATTTTCAAAGGAAGAACAAATGAATATTCCTGATAATTGTGTTGTTGTGTTGGCGAGTTCGCCAAGTCCTTATGATGATTTTCGAAGATCCATGCAAGAAACGGTGGAAGCAAGGTTGAGGAACAATGAAAGTGTTGATTGGGATTTCATGGAAGAGCTTTTGTTTTGTTATATGAACTTAAATGAGAAGAAATCTTATAAGTTTATACTAAGTGCTTTTTGTGACTTGATATCTATCATGAGGAAGAGTTCCGAGACTAAATCGGAGAAGCCGCGGAGCGTTCGGACTGTTAGGATTGGGACTGAGGTAAGGAGGAAGAAGATTAAAGAATTAACTTTAGGGTTTGAAGGTTCAAGATAATGAATAAAATTTGACAGATTGTCTTGTGTTATTTTATCTTTTGTATGTCCTAGTCTGGCTTGCTAATAACATGTACTATGATTATGATATTTTGTATGATATGATATATTTTCAATGTTAGAGAAAATAAATAAATGTCATCGAATTACAGTGGTCGTTAATAGACAAATCATATTCTCTCAAAAAATAGACAAATCATATATATGTTTCATAAGAATCTCAGTTCAAATAGGTTTTTAGACTTTTCTCGATCATAGTAAAAAAGAATTGGTGTTAACCATCTGGGATCGCATTCTCCCATCGTAGTGAGACTTTGAAACAACTTTGATAAATTTTCACTTAAAAAGAAAATAAATAAACAAATTAAATAAAATGATCATAGTTTAAGACCAAAATATCAATTTAGACCAAGTTTGAGGTATGTGTTGTGTTGATATTATAAGATGTACATCGATGAAAATTCGTAATTAGGCTTTGGTAGTGAGAATCGTCATTCGAGTTAGTTTTGAAGTGGAGTACAACTTTTTCCCACAACAAAAATAGAATTTAGTTATGAGTTTTAAGGTTGCCCCGACTCATATGAGTTATGAGATTCCAATTAGTCACCTAGATTTCTTTTATCCAAGGGTCCATGATTTCTACCAAAGAAGATCAATGTAGCAATCAATTTGTGAGGCCTTCATGATATTTTGCTTCGCTGTTTTAAGAAGATCAATGTTTGCATATTCATATTTCATACCTATATTGCATACATGTTCATTCTTAATTAAAATTTTCAATAAGAAAATGTGAAATGAAAATGCTAACACCAGAGAATAAGTAAGGACACTTTCTCATACATCATTGTAAATTCACTTATTACATTTAAAGGATAGTTTCCTTCAATTTGAAATCGATCATTGTAACATACTTGATCATTTAAAGAGCTAGAAAATTTTAGGGCTTCGGTGTGTTTGGTTCGCAACATACTTGATGTTCCGGGCAGCACGATGGTGATGGTACTTTTCGATTAGGATGATATGAATCTCCCAATTCAGCATTGGTGATCCCTTGCACAATTTCCCTTCCTTGTGTGTTTCCCATCAAAGTACTTGCAATTACAACAAGCATAACTACAAACTTCAACAACATTTTTAAGAAATTTCCCATGATAACTTTGCTTTGATTTACCATATAAAGAGAAGAATAGAAAATATATTTGTTGATCTCTTACAGTGTGTGATGATACATGTATATACACGAAGGAGATGAAAGGGGATTGCATCATTGATGCAGTATCAATCCCATAATTATGGAATAATTACATTTACAAAAGAGCTAAGATGAAGGGATTGCATCACTACAATTGAGGGATGCTGATTAATGCAAAGAATCAAAATCAAACTTGTTGAGTTATTCTTTTTTGGGTTAATACCACTTTTAGTCCCTGTAATATTAGCGAATTTCGGTTTTAGTCTCTGTAAAAAAAAGTTTAAATTATGTCCCTGTAATTTCAGATTTCTCCACTTTTAGTCCCTCGTTTAACCCTGTCAGCAAAATCTGCACATGTGTCACGCTGACTGTGTAATTTTTTTTACTTTTATCCTTAAATTTATTTCCACGTGGCTTTTATTTTGATTTACATTTATTTAATTAATTAAAAACAAATTTAAAAATTTAAATAAAATAACTTAAATTAAAATCAAAAACTATAATTAATTAAAATAAAAATTTCATTTTCATCTTTCCCATGTTCTTCATGTTCATCTTTCCCTTCCCTTCCCAATTCTCCTTCTCCAGCTTGATCAAACGCCCCTAAAAATCACGACACCATCTTCACCTTCCTTTCCCCCATTAACTTTCTTCTTGAACATTCATCTTCTTTCTTCGAATTGAATCTAACCCAATATATATCAAATCGAAATCCATTTTTTAATTTTCATTCTTGGTCCTTTTTATCAACAGAACACAATTGAATTTCTGGGTTTATAAAAATCTCCTCTTTCAATTTTGAATTTATGTTTTTCTTAAAATTTGAATCACACACATAAACAAACATAAACATGAATAGGAGTGTTGTTTAGAGAGAAAAAGAGAAAGCTTTGTTTTAAAAGAGGGAAAGGATGAAGAAGAAGAATCTGAGTTGAATCATCCACGGTTTCTAGGTTTCGTTTTGTAGATGGATTTGGTTATGCAAACAGCTACAAGCGGCACAAATCACTACTTTAAGTGTGCCTTCTTCACCGGCGGCAATAACGGTGATGAATTTGGTGGTGAAATAGGTGGGTGTTGATGAAGATGATGATTATGGGGATGAAGAGCTTTCCGAATTTGTGAATTTCTTGTTAAAAGTTAGTGAATCTGTGAATTTATGGATTTCTTGTTGAAGCTTGTGTTGTTGTTGTTCTTGTTTTTGTTGTTGTTCATGAAATTTTGTGGATCTGTTTTTTTATTTTTTACAAACATGAAGCTTGCTGCATATTTTTGTTCTTGTTATTGGGTTTATGATGAATAGGAAGAAGAAGAAAAACGATGGAAGAAGAAGCTGGAAAGCAAGGGCATTTGATTTTTGTGGTTTTTTAATTCTAATTTTAATTTGTTTTTTATTTAATTTTTAAATAAAACAAACAACTTAATCTATGTGGCATCTCATTCCTTTCAAAAATAATTAAAAACTAAAATAATTACACAGTCGGCAAGACACGACACGTCAGCAGATTCTGCTGACATGTTTAAGTGAGAGACCAAAAGTGAAGGAATCTGAAATTACATGTACATAATCTAAAACTTTTTTTTTACAGGACTAAAACCGAAATTCGCTAATATTACAGGGACTAAAAGTGTTATTAACCCTTCTTTTTTATTTTGTTGACGATAAACTTTTTTAAATTATTTTCTTTGATCTGATTCCAATTTCCAACCATTTGACTTGCTAAAAATCGGGCTATTAAAATGTTGGAATGGCAAGACTTGCTCCTATAACATGAATTCTTGCTCAAATGTTTTTAATTTAAAATGCTCGTCATAATGCTCACTAAGATCTTTTAAAAACTTCCCCGACAAATGAGTGTCATCAATACCTTTCCTTTTAGATTGCTCGGTTAAAAAAATCAAATGACATTAGAGTATTTTCAATAATGGTATCTAAATTTTTATAGTGGTATTTAAGTAAGACTCTTTGCAATTTAATTTTTTTTTTTTTCAGAATATTGTAAAAGATAGTGTGTTATATATAATCATTTATCTTCAATGATTTCTTAAAATTCATAAAGTCTTTTGAAATATTATAAATACATAAAGTCATTTCAAATCCTTTAAAAAGTTGTTGTGTTGACTTTTTTTAGAGATTTTTTAAGTGTTTATAAAAAATAGTTTAGAATTTGATCAGAAGCTGAGTTCTTCTCAGAATCACTCTTATTTATTTCTTTTAATATTGTTTAAAGTCATACAAGCTTCTCTTTTACTTTAGATGCACTCTTATGCGTTCAGAGTCTTGATTTTTTGATCAGAAGCTTATAAGTTTTGGTTTTTAAGTGTTTATAATGAATATTAAATAGAGTAACTCATTTTAGAATTATTCTTCGAATCAACATAGCCTTGCTCTACGAATATTAAAAACATTATATTTTTTGATTAGTTATTTCATAGGTCCCTAAACTAGTTAGGATTTTTTAAATAGGTCTTTGAACTATAAAAAAAATTAAGAGAGAAAGTGTGTGTGTAGGTAAAGATGTAATAGATGGTTAAGGTAAAGAATGAGGGAAATTACCCAACATTTATGCTTTAATGGTTAATGAGTTACACTCACGATGAATTGTTAACGTGAACTTAAATTTGAATCTTGAGTGAAATAATTTTTGGTCAAACTTTATTTACCTTTTGGCCAAATTTTGGATCACCAACTTCTACTTCCCCTAAAAACAGGAGGTTAACACACAAAAAAAAGGTTTTTTCTAAATTGTCTTTGAAAACTCATGGGCAATTTACCCAAACCAATCAAAAATAGTCATGTGTCCTCCAATGTAACATTCATATTTATTATTTTATTTTCCAAAAATTTAGCATGTATTTTATTATTTGCATATTCACCTCATTTTGAATTAATGACATTTTACAAATTAAACCATCAAATTAGTTAAATTTCCCCCCAATCCAATCATCACTCTCCAAACTTTTTTTTTCTTCTTTAAAACCAAAGTTTAAGATCACACTAACTAGAATCTTACTCCAAAACCACTTGACAAATACATCATTTATAAAATAATTTGGAATGTAAAATATATATTATTAGTGAGCAATTATTATTTTGCAGAAATTTATAACCCAACTTTATATGTGTATATATATGAAATAGTAAATTTTTCTTTAAAAATAATATGAATTCATTCGTTTGAGTTTTTATATTATAAATATTATTATTTTATATACATTCATACTTTTATCTAGACTCGATGAACTATTATCTGCGAAAATAGATTTTTATATACCGGTATGAGAAAGTCGATGTGTAAAATTTTTAAAACTACATTGAGGCAAAATCCCTAAAATGTTTTAAAGATAAACAAATCATGATGATTAAAGGATTAATGGTCTTTAATAGTTTCTTCGTATTTAATATGTATTCTTGAGTGATTAGCTAAGACATGAACAAAGTGTAAATCAAACCAAGAATCAGGTGATCAAAGAACATTAAAGATTATGAACCCGGTCAGAGTTCAGAAGGTTGATCAGAAGATAGTTCAGAAGGTCGTTCATATGGTTTATCAAGAACAAACCCAAAAATTAATGATCATACAAAGAACATTCACGGCACGGGGGACATAAACAAAAAGTACAAAAAATGACAATAACCTTGAACTAAACAAGTAACAAAGGTATTTATATGAATAAAGGTCAAAAACACATTATTTGTTCATTTAAGTTTCATCTTGAGAAGTATTTTTAAAGTGTAGGATTAAATTTTAAAATGGCCACAATTCAAACCCTTTCTTGACTTATCTACTTCAAACTCATGATTATTTTTTCAAAATATTAACTTTAATCTAATGTTTCTGTTAAGTATTTTTTTGTGAAATATTTGCACAGTGCCCGGTGCGCATTTGATTTGTTTACAACTACGAAAGTAAATTCTTATGTATTGATATGATAAAGTTTTAAAAACTCATGATTATTTTTAAAATATCAACATTAATGTAGTATTTCATTAAATATTTGTTCTATTTTATTTGCATATTAGTAAGATTAATAGATTGATCGAAAACATATTAAAAAAAATCGAGATTTAGTCCCTCACTCATTTTAATTAATAAAATCATCAAATTTTAGCATTTTAAATTTAAGTGGATTAAAATTACACATTTATAGATTAAAAGATAGTTTGCTCGATTTCAAGAGAGTTTGAAGATTGAATTATTGGTGTGATTTCTTGGCATTGACGTTTGAGATTTCAAATTGTAACAACATAATTTTCTTTTCAAATTACATCAACAATATAATAAATATAATATAAAGTTTATCTTTTTCAACGACATCAACAAAAAAGCATTATTATTAGAAAATTTGTTTAGATATATAATTTGAATAATAAAAATTTGTACTTGAAGTCAGTACAATATTAGAAACTAGAGTTTTGACTGTTTATGGGATTCCTTAAGGAGGCTATCAAGGGGGTATTTATAGTCTGCTATGGGTTGGAATTTTCGTGACTTAATCCCTAAGTCATAGGGGCTTTAGGTCTTTTTACCAAGCTATAGAGGCTTCTTGAAGCTAGGTGAGGCGGTGCCCCTAGAAGAACGTACCTAAGCCTTTCTGGAATTTCTCATGGGCCCTCCTGGAGGGCGCCAAGCCTTAGGAATATAATGACGGTCCACATCCTCCAAACACGAGACTTGGGATGAGGAAAAGTGGTGAATTTCTCTGTTTGGATGTTATGCTGCTTGTTGCTACTTTTCTTAGATGATTGCTATAGCGGGAAGTCCCAAAAAGGGATTCAAGCTAGCTTGATGAGCCTCTATGGAGGACCCCCTGTGTTTTAATCTATGACGAATTCTCGTGCTCAGAGCCCTTCTTTGGGTTGGCGTTATGTCTTTATTCAGAGCCCGCTTAAGGGTTGTTGTTTGGCAAAGTTCAGTGTCCGTCAAGGGTTGATGTTTGATAAAGATATGAAACTAATGATAAATTTTTTTGCACTTGTTCCGGAAGTAAAAAGAGTTCCATTTGTTCCTTAATAACTTCCTTTAAAAGGGCCTATGCAGTGAATGTCTTGGTAAAATATATGATTTCGTTGAATTTAAGTTTATTTGTTTTCAAATACGCTTGTAACACAACGAGAAAATAATCCTGAGATTTGAAAATGTTATCATATCTACTTTCTTATATCGGTACATAAAAATTTGTTTCCGCAAAAATAAACATTTAAATTTCGCGATGTGTGTGGTGCAATTATTTAACGATGTTTTGCAAATAAAATAAAAAATATATATTTAATTAAAACACTACATTGATGTTAATATTTTAAAAATAGTTATTAGTTTTCAAAACTCTCACATTAACTTTTCTCATCTTGATACATAAAAACCTGTATCAACAGATATAAGTAAATAAAATCCTCAAGGACCACAAAACAAATATTTAACATATTTTTTACATATAAAATGCAAAAATATTTAATCGAAACTTTATAATTATTCTCACAATTTTCATTGAACACCTTTTAATAGTTTATTTGATCCAAACGAAATGTCAGATTTAAAATAAATCACCATTCGATTGATTGTAAATGAAACATTGTTGTAGTTTATCGAATCTAAATAAAATATGAATTTATATAAAAAAAATATTTAAAATATAAAAATCAAAAGAATGAATTCATACTTTTTTATTAAGAAAGATTGACTTTTTTTTTTAAGAATGGAAAGATTTTCTATTTCATATATACATATATATTTTTATTTTTATTTTTCCTTAAAAAAAACACGGCATAAAAAAATTATATAATTGTTCACTAATAACATATATTTGCATTTCAAATTATTTCATAAAAGATGTATTGGTCAAGTGGTGTGGTAGTTAAATTCTAGATAGTGAGAGCACCCTAGTTTGATTCTCATGGGTGATAATTTTTAATTTTTAATGGTTTTTGCAAAGCCATTCTTAAACTTTGATTTTAAAAAAGAAAAAAAAAGTTTGGAGAGTGATGATTGGATTGGAGAGAAATTTAATTAATTTGATGGTTTAACTTGCAAAATGTCATTAATTTAAAATAGAGTGAATATGCAAATAATAAAATACATGCCAAATTTTTGCAAAATAAAATAATAAATATGCTTGTTGTGGTGGATACATGGCTAGTTTCTATTGGTTTGGGTAAACTGCCCATAAATTTTCAAAGGTAGCCTAAGCCTCACGGAAAAAAAAAAAAAAGGAAAACATTAGTGTCTCTAAAATTGTTAGAAAATCTTAGACTTTTACATTCAAACTGGGAGGTGAGGAAATCAAATTAAGAAAATGGGAATAATAACACTTGTTTGAAAGAAAAAAAAAGACATGTAAAACCCAAAACCAGCAAGGCCTAACCAAACAAAAAACACGACCCTAGTAACTAAAGATGGTTCTAGAACCTAAACTTCGATGACGTCTTCAATTAAACAAAGAGTGTGGGACCACTCTACCAGATTCTCTATTTCTTTTTCTTCTATTTACAACAACAACAAAAAAAAAAACAGAGAAATTTCTTAAAACTGAAATTCCGAAAACATTTTTTCTCTATTTTAACGTGTGTGTTATATTGTTCAGATTCAAACGAATCACAACATAACCACACAAAGAACCTAAACCCTAGTTTCCTCTCTTCTCGCATCGTAACAGGTAAAACCCTAAACCAGATCTGTCTCGTTTTTCTCTTAGATTCAACGTTCTTCATTACCGATTCTAAATCTTAGTATTATTACTGTTTTATTTGATTTAGTTTGATTTAATTCTGCATGCGTAGCATTTAATTAATTATTAGTTATATTAATTATTACTATTATTGTTTTTATTATTATTGGCTATATTCACTTTGAGATTTATTTAGTGTTGATTTTTATTTTTGTATTTATTTCAGAATTTTTTGTGTGAAGTGAGATTTGATTTAGGAAGATGAGTGTGGTGGGATTTGATTTTGGTAACGAGAGTTGCATTGTTGCTGTTGCAAGACAGAGAGGGATTGATGTTGTGTTAAACGATGAATCGAAGCGTGAAACACCGGCGATTGTGTGTTTCGGTGAAAAGCAGCGGTTTATTGGTACTGCTGGTGCTGCTTCCACTATGATGAATCCTAAGAATTCAATTTCACAGATTAAGAGACTTATTGGGAAATTGTATTCGGATCCGGATTTGCAGCGTGATCTTAAGTCGTTGCCTTTTAGTGTGGTTGAGGGACCGGATGGGTATCCGTTGATTCAGGCGCGTTACCTGGGGGAGGTTAAGCTGTTTACGCCAACACAAGTGTTTGCGATGATGTTGGGGAATATGAAGGAGATAGCTGAGAAGAATCTTAATGCTGCGGTTAATGATTGTTGCATTGGGATTCCGTGTTATTTTACTGATCTACAGAGAAGATCTGTGTTGGATGCTGCAACTATTGCTGGTTTGCATCCGCTTCGTTTGCTTCATGAAACAACTGCGACTGCATTGGCGTATGGGATTTATAAGACGGATCTGCCAGAGAATGATCAGCTGAATGTAGCTTTTGTGGATATTGGACATGCTAGTATGCAGGTGTGTATTGCTGGATTTAAAAAGGGGCAGCTGAAAGTGTTGGCTCATTCGTTTGATAGGTCTCTTGGTGGTAGGGATTTTGATGAGGTTTTGTTTCATCATTTTGCTGGGAAGTTTAAGGAGGAGTACAAAATCGATGTGCTTTCAAATGCTAGGGCTTGTTTGAGGCTTAGGGCTGCTTGTGAGAAGATGAAGAAGATGCTCAGTGCAAATCCTGTGGTGCCCCTAAACATTGAGTGTTTGATGGATGAGAAGGATGTAAAGGGTATAATGAAGCGTGATGAGTTTGAGGAACTGAGTCTCCCGATTTTGGAGCGTGTTAAGGGACCTTTGGAGAGGGCACTTGCTGAAGCAGGACTCTCAGTTGATGATATACATATGGTTGAGGTCGTTGGTTCAGGCTCTCGTGTACCTGCTATAAACAAGATCTTGACAGAGTTTTTCAAGAAGGAGCCTAGGCGAACAATGAACGCCAGTGAATGTGTTGCTAAAGGGGCTGCATTGCAGTGTGCTATTCTTAGCCCAACGTTTAAAGTGCGAGAATTTCAGGTAACGTTTCTTTAGCATTTGGTTTCGTGAGTTTACTTGGTTATTGTTTTCCATTTCTATTTCTTCTACATATAATAAAATCGTGTTTTCCTTTAGGAATAATGATTTTTTACATTTCCAATGCTATTTTAATTGCTTATCTATGGTATATACCTTTGTCAAAGCCTTGATGGATTTTCACGCGGGTTTCTTTTTGTGTGTGTGTGTGCTCTTATTTTATGTCCTTTGCTGTGACTTGTTCATATAATAAGTTTTGCTTGATCTGGTATAATGTGGCTATTTTATCTCATGATGTGAAGGTCAATGAAAGCTTTCCTTTCTCGATCTCTCTTGCGTGGAAAGGTTCTGGTCCAGATGCACAGGATAGTGGACCTGACAATCAGCAGAGTTCCCTTGTTTTTCCGAAGGGTAATCCCATACCAAGTATCAAGGCACTGACATTCTACAGGCCAGGAACATTTTCCATTGATGCACAATACAGTGATGTGAATGGGCAGCAGACACCTGCTAGGATCAGCACATATACCGTAAGCCATTTGACAAGTCTTAATTTCTTTATTTAGTATTTTTTATGACATGGAAGTCCTTTTACCATTTTGATTGTATGCAGATCGGTCCTTTCGAAGCAAAACAAAGCGAAAAGGCAAAAGTTAAAGTGAAAGTTCGTTTGAATGTGCATGGAATTGCATCTGTTGACTTGGCAACTGTAGGTCTTCTAGTGGCTGCTTAATTTTCTCGCCTACCATAACCTATTGTGCATTTATGATTCTAAGTCAGTGAACATTTTTTCCTTTGAATTAACAACTTTTGCTTGTTTTGTTCAGGTCTTGGAAGAGGAAGAAGTTGAGGCTTCAGTTTCCAAAGAATCAGCTAAAGAACCTACTAAGATGGAGGCTGATGAAGCTCCTGCTGATGCTGCTGCACCTCCCAATGGCAATGATGCTGATGTTAATATGCAAGATGCAAAGGCCAATGCTGATACCCCTGGGGTTGAAAATGGCGTCCCTGAGACTGGAGATAAGCCTGCACAAATGGATGTTGATGATACCAAGGTGAGTACTATTGAAAGGAATATTTATGTGATTCTCAATATCAAAATTCCTTTTTATATGCGACTGTTGGATTTTTTTAATGCAAGTGTTTAGCCTGTCATGGTTTTGATGTGTCTTTCTGTCTGCATTGGAGCTTTTGACAATGTAAAACCGCCCTGCTTATTTTATTGGTTTTCACAATAAAAAGGGTCTGTTTACTAATTTTTGATGGGGCAGTAATTAGTTTTTCAGATGATAGCGCAACAGTTTATGTTGCTTAAACTAACTAAGAAAACAATTTTAAGAATAGTTTCACAAGTATGGCCTTGTTGTTAAGGTTTGTTGTGGTGTTTCCATGTGTTTGCATCATACTGTTATTGATTTAACTTGAAAATGATTTCCTCATTTTTCTGCTTTAGATTAAATGCAAATCTCCTTAAGATGCACTCGTTCAGTTTTTGATAAGATGATAGTGGCACAGTTTACTACAATCCAATATCAATTTTTGCAAGAACTCACCAAAATCAAAATATGTTGTTGATTCAGGCTCCAAAGAAAAAGGTTAAGAAAACAAATGTTCCTGTAGCAGAGTTGGTTTATGGAGCAATGGCACCTGTGGATGTCCAGAAAGCTGTAGAGAAGGAGTATGAAATGGCTTTGCAAGATCGTGTGATGGAAGAAACTAAGGACAAGAAAAATGCAGTAGAGGCTTATGTTTATGACATGAGAAACAAGGTTGGTCTTCTCTTACCTGAATTCTAACATGAAATACAAATGCCCGTCATTCATAATTGCTGAAATTAATTTTTCTTTTCTGCTATCATTTTAGCTTAATGACAAATACCAAGAGTTTGTCATTGCTTCTGAGAGGGAAGGTCTTACCGCCAAACTTCAGGAGGTGGAAGATTGGCTATATGAGGATGGTGAAGACGAAACTAAAGGTGTATATGTTGCCAAACTTGAAGAGCTCAAAAAGGTAAGTTTTGCATACAAGGCAGAAACTGCTCCTGTCCTATGTCAAACCGTAAAACTTTACCCTGTTGATTTTACCCTTTGTGCTTTATGCGCAAATATTGTGGCTGGAAACATTTTCATCTTAGTTAACCAGTGACAACCTTAATTGAGCATTATTTATGCAATTGCAGCAAGGCGACCCGATCGAAGAGCGTTACAAAGAATACGAGGAGAGGGGTACAATAATTGAGCAGTTCAACTATTGTATACGTAGTTACAGAGAAGCTGCAATGTCAACTGATCCCAAATTTGATCACATTGACATCAACGAGAAACAGAAGGTAATCACCTGTCAATTTTTTCCCCTTTTCCATAAAATGGTTGTAATATATTCTGAAGTGTATTTATTTTAACGTGTTTGTAGGTCTTGAATGAATGTGGTGAAGCTGAGAACTGGCTTAGGGAGAAGCAGCAGCAGCAGGACTCGCTTCCGAAATATGCCAACCCTGTACTCTTGGTAGCTGAAATAAGAAAGAAAGCTGAGGCTATTGATAGGTATTTTTGCTTTAACTCTGATATTCAGGGGTAACCTTAATATCACCTCAAAAAAGGGGTCTAAGAGTGGACCTATTAAGCTTTACCTGTTATAGCCGGTTAACATACTATTTTACTTGTAATCTTTTTTATTCTTTTATATAAATATATAGTTTTAAAAGGAAAAAACATGTTAACCTGCTATAGCAGGTACTTTCAAGACGCTCACCGTTAGTCCTCTTTTTTGAGGTGCATATTAGGCTCCCCCAATATTCAGACTATTTATGTTTTCTAGGAAGCCCCTTGTTGTGTCCTTGCTTAATGTATTTATATGAACACATCAGTTGTGTTGGGAAGGATTAACTGCAACTTTATGTAGCACCGACACTTTAGGTTGAAGGTGTGTTAGGTGTCCAATACATGTTGGACACCGACACATAATTATCTTCAATTATACAGTTTTCTCGAATGATGACACGTGTCTACGTGTCAATGCTTCATATACTGTAATTTGTGAATCTTGATAAACCTCTTGTATTCTTATCACTATTAATTATTACTCCATTCTCGTAATTGTTCATCTGTTTATTCTGATCAATATATATATTTTGAATAGGTTCTGCAAGCCTATTATGACAAAACCAAGGCCAGCCAAGCCAGCTGCTCCACAAACACCACCAAGCCCAGCTTCTTCAGGTTCTGAGCAGCAGCAACCTCAGGCAGATGCTAATGCCAGCGCCAGTGAAAATGCTGGTGATAGTGAAAATCATGCTTCATCCGCATCTACCGAACCAATGGAAACTGATAAGCCAGAGAATACAAGTTCTGCCTAATTTTTGTTCTTGATTTAGTCTCAAGTTTGTGACGAAACTTGGTAGTGTCTACTACATTTTGTATCAGCATATATGATTATGAATTACCAGAATTTGTGCTGGAAACAGAGGCTCGGGTGGGTGGACAGTGAGTGGCTGCTGATATGTTTGATGTGGAGCCCTCTACGTTGGTTGATGTGTTAAGTTTCAATTAATATACTTGGTCTTTGGAATCCGGATTTTTTACAGAAGGGTTTTGAAGAGAAAATGATTTGTGTGTTCTGCCTTCCTAAATGTGTGGTGGTAAGAGGCAAAATTACGCTCTTTAGGTTTATAAATTCATATGATATATTTTGAGTACCATTTCCAGGATTTGAATTATAATTTTGTTTCCCATTTTGTGTTTCAATTGCATTTCACTTTTTTTTTCTTGTCAAAAATTCTTCTCTTGTTTGGTTGCGTGTGATCATCATCTAGGCGTTTCTATGAATCTTTAGTAATCTCCCTCAAATAGATTTTGGACTTTGAAAATGAAAGTTTTATTAATCACATAAACTCTTTTTCATAAAGCATAGTGTATTTAATACTAGAAAATGTTTTGTTGAAAACAATGTTTTAATACAAGATTGAGTGTTATACATTACCAGGGCCCGGAAGTTTTTATCAGGAAGTTTTATTTGAGTTGAGAGGAATCGGAAAAGGAAAGTTTGGAGGGGAGGAAGGGATAGGAAGATAGTCTTTTCCACATGAGTAATTTTTGTTTTTTGTTAAGTATTATCTTAGAGTTTAATTGTTATGCACCCACAGTGTCAAAACATTTTTACACATTCATTCAACTGAATCATGCCCATAGATATTTGTTGAGATAATTTGTTAAGTTTTCTTCTAATGCATGTTTTAAACTTCTCATGAGGAGTTTGTCTAATGAAGAAAACGTTTTCCTTCACATTTTGGTGTAAGGTGTGGGAGTTGGAACTATTGTCCTTTTTTTCCTTCTCATTTTTATACTTCTTTATCTTCAAAACGTTTTTCATCTTGTTCAAAACACCCCAACAAACTCACAGGAGGATGGGGGTGAAGTGGAATGGGGAGCTATATTATAGATCTAGTATCTCGTTTAAGAAGTAAATTTCACCACCACTACTATCATCACTGTAATTATCATTCACAATTTTTATAATTGTGTGATCTGTAATGATATGTACCTAGGAGTATTAACTCTTGATTTTTCATCGATAATTTAAGTTGTTTATTTAATGGTTAAGGTTATTTCATATTTACACTTCAATGTGAATTCAGGGAATTAAAATACTGATATGACACTTACTCATAAAATATTTTTCAAGCAAACCCAAAAAATATTTTTCAATCAAACCCAAAAATGTTTGGATGCGACGGTAAGAGTTCTACTTATTTTTTGTTTCCTAAATTGGTGTTTGTCTTTTCTTTTGACTTACACAATATGGACATTTTAGATGATAGCTAAGAAAAAATTGTGCTGTTATTTTAAATATTAAATAAATTTTATGATTAAATATTAAATATTAAATAAACCCTACTAAACAATTACTTGTATCATATCATGTATGAAGAACCAATAACTTGACGTAAGAATAACTCATATTATACATGAAAACAGAAAAATAAAAAAGAAACGACCACAGTGGGAGTCGAACCCACGACCTTTTGATCCGAAGTCAAACGCGCTAATCCACTGCGCTATGCGGTCAACTGTTGAGATTCTTTTGTAAAGTTAATAAAAGTATATTCATAACTATTTTAGTTGTTTCACATTTTTTTCTTTCGAGGGTATTATTTTCACTTTTGCTAGTGTTTGATTGTGTATGTGAGACAATAACTGAGTTTTGAAATTCATATCCAAACTTGAGGGGATGATGATGATGGGTTTCAGTTAACCAGGTTGGTGGATATTGATATACCACGAAAATTAGTTAGTGTCAAATTGATATTATGATGTTAGATATTAATAAATTATCACTTTCTATATTAGTGAACTTTAGTTTATCTTTTTGTTTTCTGCATAGCTTTCTGTTGCCATTGGGATAATAATATTACGCTGGCTTATCTGCTACGACTTTTTGATTAATGGAGATTCCTTGCATATTATTGATACTTGGTCTATTCTTCATTCCTAGCAAGCTTTGTGAATGAATAGTTAATTTGATTTGCGAAATATAAGAAAAAATGGTCATGACAAGAATTTGAAAATTCCTTGGAAGTGTCTTCTAGTAGTACCCCAATTTTGTCTGACCAATTTAAAAAATTCAAACGTAAGTGATGATTACTTGATTTTTATTATGTTTGTCATGATTCTTAATTTCCTCATAAAATCTTAGGGCACGTTTGATGGTCAGGATAGGATAGAGACATGATATGATATAAAGTTGTATAGTGATAGGATATGATAAAGACATGATAAACATTAATCATATCATATGTTTGATGCGCACATAATAACAAACAGGATATCATTATAATTAAATGAAAAATTGCTCTCATAATTAATTAAATATTATAAAAATGACATGTTATTAATTATTATGGAAAATACATGCTATCATTATTTTAAAAATGGCAGAATATCAAGATAATAAATAATGAATGATTTTCTAATCGTGTCAGGATGATTCCTAACCCAGCCTATACTTAGGATATAAATTACAAAGGAAAGTCAGAATAGGATTGGAAAATGGTTTATTTTATCATATCATTTTGGTGCATCAAACATAAGATTTAAGCAGGATATGATTAATGTATCATATCCTGTCTTCCTATTCTGACATGAAACAGACCCTTAAAATCCAAACGATGTATCATTATTTCATTTATTAACCTAATCACACAAAACAAAACATTACAACTCAAAAACAACAAAAAGAAACTATACTAGAGTAGTGCATCATTGACATGTAAAGCAAAACAAACACTTATAGCTATATATATTGAGTGTAATACCAATTTTTCTTTTCTATGGTTATTAATTTTTTTCCCATTTGGCATCGAGGAGTATCCATCACATTCGTAGCAAGGGTTGAACCAACTCCTCCCCTTATTTCAACATTAATATTGTTATTTCTTTTCATAGTAAAACTACAGTCTTCATAAACAATGTAATTCATCTTCTATGTCTCACTGCTTTGCATTATTTGCAACAAACAAACAAAATTCACAATTATGTTGTTTTACCATTTTGCCACGATGTCAAAAGAGAAAGAGGCATGGAGAAACATAACCAAAAACACATAGAAAAGAAGAGATGTAGAGATAGAAAGAGGGATATTACAACTCTCATCTCTATGTATAAGATCATTTTGTTTTGGGCCTGTCATTATACATAGGCCTGTCATTTTGTTTTGGGCCTTCTTGTTGTAAGTAACATTTTCGGCTAGACCTGTTTAGTTGCTAACAACACTACCGAATATAATTAGAGAAGAAATAAATAGGTTTTGTTTGGTAGTTTAATTAATAGGTTTTTAAAATGATATTAAAATTTAAAATAATGTTTGACATAAAATTAATAGATGTGGATTATTTAATATGTGACACAAAGTTAAATTTATTGTCATTAATTATGTGTGACATATCCATTGATAATTTATAAAATAGGTTTAGGTCTAAGATTATTTTTGTTTTGGGAAGAGTTTAGATTTTAATTATCTATGGATCATTTTTAAAATTGATTTAGGTGTAAGATTCTTTCGGTTATTGGAAGAGTTTAGATTTTGATTATCCATGGATAATTTTTAAAATTGATTTAGGTGTAAAATTCTTTCGGTTATGGGGAGAGTTTAGATTTTGACTATCCATGAATCATTTTTAAAATTGGTTTAGGTGTAAGATTCTTTCGGTTTTGGAGTGAGTTTAGATTTTGATTAACCATAGATCTTGGGTTTAACATTTATTAAGTGTGACTTTAATTTATTTATTTACTAAAATGACTATCACATTTGAAATAGCATGATTATTAATTATGTCCTTGAAAAAATTATTTACTAATAGACTTATAATTAAACTAGGTATGAGATTCTTTCGTCTGGAGAGTTTGAACAATCGCTCAACAATTATATAATTGGTTTAGGTCTAAGAATCTTTCCTTTTCGGTGAGACCTTGGATTTTGAACAATCACTAAACAGTCTTATAAGTGGTTTAAGTCTAAGAATCTTTCATTTTTGGTGAGACTTTAGAGTTTGAACATTCAATGAACAATCTTACAAGTGATTTAGGTATATGAATTTTTTCGTTAACTGAAATATGACTAGCTAACTATTATAGTATACTCATTTAGGGTTAGGGTTGGGGTTAGATTTAATTTTTTTTTTGAGCAAATTTAATTTTTTTTTAACATTAACACTTGTCGCAACGTTTGATAATTTATTTTAATTGGTTTCTTTCTACACTAACTCTTGATATCTAATTTATTTGTCATTTATTCATACTTTATGATAACATTTCTACACTTGCAGACCGTGTTGTTGTTCTTGAAGGGTATTTGTCAAAAACATTAAGCATAGTAGGTTAAAAACTTATTTCCTTTTTTTTTATTTCTTCAAAAACCCCAACATTCGATCAAAAGTCATAGTTAAATGGATCAAATATCATATTTGAAAGATCAAACTATGTAAGTTAATTTTCCTGGATGCTTAATGTAAATTTCTTGGATCCAATAATTTCTGCATTGCATTATAGTTCAATCCTACATAGCTGATTGCGTGAAAGGATATAAATCCTCAATCCAAATATGAGTATACAACTTTTACTGTCAATAACATAACATTTAAGCAGATGAAGATAAGATTGTCTGGGAAAATTTATCAAAAGCAAAACATATACATATGTTTTTGTGGGTACAGGTTCCATTTTGAACAAACAATCATCTTCTTCCAGTTGCACAAACTAAAACTAACAAACATTCACAACAAACTTACTCTAAAACTTTTATGCCATTGACGAGAGAGGGAGATATTATTGGTGTTTGGTCTTCGAGTTGAGCTTTTCTCCTTCAACTAATTTTCAACTTTGTTGTGTTTCAGTATCAGAAAGAAATGAACTTTTTAGTGTTTCGGTCTTGGAAAGAAATGAAGGAGGTGAGACAGCACAAAAGTAAATGGGGGGTGCCACTGGAAGAAACAAAAAAAATTCCCGAACCTGTAAAGCAAATGCCACCTGTCCTGGAAATTGGAACTTTCCCATGTTGGGAAACAAGTTTCCATTCTCAGGCTAAACTAAACGTTACCCTAAAATCCTATTTAGTAAATGTTAAGTTGATAAGAACTTATTAAATATACTAGAATATAGGTAAATTTAACACTTATGAAACTCTCACATTCAATATTCAATATTAACTATTCTAACATGACTTGATAAATTTCAAACCCAATGAAAAATCAAGTTTTCAAATTTCACAACCGTAAGGAAGAAATAATTTTTCCTAGTTAATTTTTGTTTATTGATTTAGTTGATTTTAAGTTGGCTACAGTGTTTCTCTAGCATTTTTTCAAGCTGCATGATGAGAAAATAGCTCCTTCTCGTGGGATGTTTCACGTCTCCATTCCACACCTTCTTCGATCTCTTCCACAAACACCGTAACAACATCACAAACTCGTTCACATTTTGTGTGGCCAACATGTTGGCGGCGGTAAAAAATAGCTCAACAAAACCTGCAACGTTATTAACCATGTCACATGTTACATGCCAAAAGCCAACACTCCTAAGAAATAAGCATTCTTTTATTATTTGTTGATTGATTTAGGTGATTTTATGTTGGCTAAGAGTGTAATTTTTTTTTCTGTCATGATAGTTAAAAAGTCAAACATAATAAGTTAAAATCAATGGATATAATCATAATTAGATAGACTAAACCAGTAACATTGAAAATTGAAGTAAGACAAACAGAAAATCGAAAGTAAATTTAAAATGGAATTGTAAAACTTGACACGAGAATTTTGGTCACTTCCCTATAATTTCTCTAGCCAAATGGCCATATCAACTCTTATCAATCGCCAGAGTTCATTTCAACTTCATGCACACAAAAATTTCTTGGTAAGCATGATGGACGTTGCATGGCTAATATACATTTATCATTGTTAAGCTTTGTGTAATTGTAGATTTAGACATTTATCATCATTAAGCTTTGTTAATGTACTTTCAATATAACACTTATTCATCAAATTAAAAGTTGTACTAATTTTTCTTGTTTTGAAGAAAGCATAATATGACAAAAGGAATAAACACCAAGAATGATCATTACGTTTCACTATACCAATCTATCTATTATATTTATTAAATAAATAAATTAGACTCTCAAACTATTTTGTTGACACTTCATATTATTTGCCACTTATCTAACTTTTTACTTTTTGCCATGTCAATTACTTTCTTAGGTGTAGAATCAATCATTAATGCATCAGAATCAGATGTTTGCCTCACAAAAATTGGTCCTTTACTCGTGTTGTTGTTCAATTGTAGTATTGCTTAGAGTTGTTGATTGTTACGACGGTCATCTTTGTTGTTTCGTTTTATTGTGCCAAAGGATGTAAATTATGAACACTATTTTTTATGAAATTTTGAGTTTGATTAAAATTATTTGTATAGATGTTTGTGACTTAAAATCGTAATAAACTATGCTTATTTTTTTCAATTCATTTCAATGACATCAAAAACAATATAACATTAATATAGAAAAATTTGTTAAGGATATAAATGAAATAATAAAAAATTCAACCTAAAATCTCATTCTCTTTATATATTTTTATAGATATAGTATTTTAAATATTGGAAGCTGGGTGAAAATTGAAAATTTGGTCTCATCCCTCAAATTCATTAGAGAAAAAGATTATGATAATTTGAAATTCAATTTGAAGGTAAGTAAAGTCTTTCAAATATCGTTAAAATTAGATATACAACATATAGAAAGATATGTTTCTGTTAATTATGTATTGGGTTAATATGTCTTTACCCTCCTGTAATTTGGGCGAGTTCCGGTTTACCCCCTGTAAAAAAAATGCTTAGATTCCAACCCTATAATATGAAGATTCTCCACAAAACACCCCTGTAATATGAAGATTCTCCACCAAACACCCATGATCTCATCCAAACGTTGACGTGGCACACCACTGTGTAATTATTTTATTTTTTATTTTTTTCAAAACCTGACACGTGTGTAATGGACACTGACGTGGCACGTCACTGTGTAATTATTTTTATTTTTATTTTTTTAAAACCTGACATGTGTGTAATGGTTTAAAAAATTATTTTAAAAAGATAAAAAAATGAAAATTAATTTTCAAAAAATTTAAAAATAAGAAAAAAAATCTTTTTTTTTAAAACGGAAAAAAAATGGATTTTTTTCAAAAATTCTGAAAAACATAAACATTCAGAAATGCCATCAATTTTCAAATATATATATATATAACCTCTTTCAGTTATTTTGAACCGGCTGTTTCTTTTCAAAAATACCATCAATTTTCAATATTAATACCACATGTAACAATAGATAACAATAAATTTAAATATTAAAAAAAATTCAGATTCTTTTTATTCTGAATTTTTAAATATTAAAAAAAATTCTCAAATCTGTAACACATCATAAAAAAATTCTTGAATAAATTTTCGAAAAAAAATCTGAATTTCCCTAAATTTTTAAAAATAAAAATATTTTCCAGATTTCTTTTGTTGAGAAAATTTAAAACACTTCTTTTTCGAAAAAAAATATCTGTTTTAAATTTCGAAAAATATATATTTCCAAATTTTCAAAAATAATTTGAATTTTTTTTTGAAATATATATTTAAAAATTTTAGAATTTTTTTTTAAAACATTATGGAAAATTAAAAAAATCTGAAATATATATTTTTCGTAAATTATAAATTTTGGAATTTTCGAAAAATATATTTTTCAAAATTTTGGAAAATATTTTTCGTAATAAAAAAAAATCCTGAATTTTTTTTAAAAAATAGGCACAAATGCCATGTGTACCTTTAAAAAAATGAAAAACAAAATTAATTATACAATCAGCATGCCACTCAGCTCGCCACGTCAGCAATTCTGCACAGTCACATGGGTTAGGGGCTAAAATTAAAGAATCTTATTTTACAGGGTTGGAATTTTAATTTATTTTTTTACAAGGGGTAAACTGGAACTCGCCCAAATTACAGGGGGTAAAGACATATTAACCCTTATGTATTCAAGTCAATTCAATATATTTACATTTGTGTAGCCATATATACATGGAATACAATAATGAATCATGGAACAATCAACTATACTAATTGGCTAATTACTATGAGATATCATTTCCATTTATTGATATTATTATAGCCATCATTATTTTATTTGGTCAAAGCTAATTAAGTTAATACTCCTACACGCCCCCTCAAGATGGAGGTATCATAAATAACTCCAATCTTGTCTTTAAGGAAGTGATGCCGCAGAAGATAACGGCTTTGTTACTAGATCGGCTAGCTAATGACTTGTTGGGACATGTGAAACTTGAAGCTTCTTGGCGGCAACAAGATCGCGAACAAATATATGTAGCTCCAATGTTGTCTGAGAGTATTGTTGGTGTAGTTAATGGAATTTGAAGTTCTTGTAACAAGTTTTGAACCCATATTAACTCCTGAGTAGTGCCTGCTATAGTACATACTCAACTTCAGTTGACGATTTTGCAACAGTTGGCTGCTTCTTGCATGACCAAGAGATAATATTAGGCCAAAATAAATTAAATAATTGTAACACCCCGTTTTCCCAACATATAAATAATTATAAAATATATCAGAGTGCATCATAAACAGGATGTCACATAACGTTCTTCAAAAATCATTTCATCATAAATAGGGTTAAAATCCACTATTTAATTAAACATCTGCTTTCAATAATTAAAACAATGTCACAGCGGAAAATATTCAACATTTAAATCAAAACTTGGCACTAGGCCTCAACGTCATCAACATAATAAAAACTCCAATTAAAAATGGTTCAACAACATCTTATAAAGAGATACGTAACAAAGGAAAAACAAAACATATAAATATCCCCATCTCGTTACGTATCATAGCAAGACTCCTATGACGACACGAGGATCAACTCACATTAGCGGTTACTCCTGGTTATCTGCATGTTACCCACGTAGAGGAAACATTCAAACAGAATGGGTGAGATTTCACATTCATTAATAATAAGCAACAATTCATAAAGAAGATTTAATCAATATAAAGCAGCCACAAATAGTCATCAACAAGTACTTCATATAATTTCATATACAAATCATCAATTAACTGCGTTCATCAATGCAACAACAACGACTCAACAATGCAACAACGACGACTCAACAAATGCAATATAATTATGCGTGTGGTACCAACAAAGTGTCAAGCTCCTTTCGCTAATGTCATAATTCGACTTGACAGGCTACAGCCCCCTTCGCTACAACTTGACAGGTTACAGCCCCCTTCGCTTGACAAATGTTTATGCAATGATACGACTCAAAATGCAACAACACTAACATTGTAATTCACATATTAAAATATTCACAAGAGATTTTCATGTCAAACCAAAGCCACTGGAAACATAACTTAATTGTCAACAACTTTCATATTCAAACCAAAGACCAACTCAAAACAGAAACGTGTGAAAAAGACACAAGAACGCGAAATATGGCATTCTGCCACTAAGTAATTCGCTGTGGCGAGCAAACAATAGCTCTCTGTAAAGAATTCGCTGTGGCGAGTAAAACACTTGTTGTGGCAAGCGACAACTGGGTCACTCGCTAGGCGAATAAAACACTCGCCGTGGTGAGTTAACGGTCACTCGCGAGGCAGGGATAATCGCTCGCTCTGTCGAGCGACGACAAACAGAACTATGAACAGAATTTTAGAATTTTTCCCCAAAACCCAATTTTCGACCTCTTAACTCCCAAAATTGATAGGAAACATTACCTACTGATAATCTACAACCTAGACTGCAACTTTTACGTTAATTCATGTGGTTACCTATGTTTTTAACAATTTAATTCAATTCAAAACCTAATTTTCACAACAACAAAAGTTCAACAACAACAAAATTAAACCTTTTCAGAATTATTACTCATGATTAAAGAAGGTTAGTCCCACCCTTACCTTAGATTGGGTTGAAGTTCTGAATTCTACAAGTTTCTCCTCTTTTCCTCCCAAAAATTGTTTCTTCAAGTTTTCTGTTTTCTCCCAAAATTGTTTTCTTGTTCTTGAAGGTGAGAAAAACACAAGAAGTGGGGGGTTGAATTGTGTTAGCTTTTCGCAGCTCTTGAAGAGTGAGAATCTAATTCCTTTAAACTCAGAGTCTGAATGGGATCAGAGTCTGATGGGAGATTAGGTTCTGATGCAGCGGAATAATCAAGAGATAGAGAGAAGAGAGAACACAAGCAATTATACAGGTTCCTTCCACAAACCGGAAGTAGTTCTGTCCCCCTTGTACTTCCAAGGAGAGTTCACTAAAATGTAATATCAATTACAAGTTGCTCAAACACACAGTAAGAGACTTCCAATGCTCAAGCACGCAGGCAAGAGACTTCCTTGCTCAAAGACACAACTAAGAGACTTCCTTGCTCATGGACGCAGCCAAGAGACTTATTTTCTCAAGCACACAAGCAAGAGACTTCTTACACAATTACAGAAAATTGAATAGAGTTGAAACACTTGACAACAATCAAATGTGTTTCAATTACAACAAAGACAGAATCTGTTTCACACAAAAGACAGACTCTGTTTTTCTGTGGAACTTAGAAATTCTAGAATACTCTGTTTGTAAGAATCTAAGTTGTTGATGTGTTTTTGTTAAGACTCAATAGAATACGAAAGCAACGCAGTGTAATTTTTCTAGTTGTAGAGTCCAACAATTCTTCAAGTCTTATATCCTTTATATAGGCGTAGGAAAGAGACGTTGAGTCATCCAGCACATCAGGATGATTTCTGAAGCTTGATCAATGACTGTTGATCTGTTGCTTGATTTGGTAATAGTCCTTCAATTGCATAATTTGAATTTCATTCCCTTTGAAGATTAATACCGGTAGACACAGTTGCCAAACTGTACGAGGTAGTGGAGTAGTGGAAACAGAGTTCGTACAACGTACTCTGTACTGGCCTGCATTCTTGTCTTTGTGCTTCCCACGCTCAAGTTGACTTTGAAGCTAGCCGTTACTCCATTTGAGAGTTTCTTTTGCATCGCAATGCTGTAGAAATCCTTGTTAGCAGATTTTCAGATTTTGGGCTTCAGACTCACTGTAGCACTAAGCTTCTGATAATCTTCAGACTCTCTTGTTTTTCAGATTCTGATAGTCTTCAGACTCTGATACAGTCTTTCAGACTCTCTTCGGTACATACTTCAGACTCTCTTCGATACAGTCTTCAGACTCTCTTCGATACAGAATCACAAGCAACAAGCTTCTCTGGATTTTTGCTCTTTAACATTGTTCAAACAGAATACTTTTTAAGATATAAATCTTGATTGGTATCCTGCATACTTAAACAATTATTAGCAATATCCAATTGACAACTTTTTAATACCTTGTTATCATCAAAACTCAACGTGGTATTGCTGAACACCTTTGTTCCAACAATCTCCCCCTTTTTGATGATGACAAACATTAGTATTTAAAAGGTCAATTGTTGTTAATCTAATTAACAAGTTGACTTAAGGGGTCTGAGGTTTGTAAGCTCAGAGTCTGAGGTTTGTAAGCTCTAACTCCCCCTGAGTCTGATAGTTCTTAAGTTGAGGTTTGTAAGCTCCTCCTAAGTTCTATCCAGGTTAATTAAATTCATTTTCATAAGCAATCGAATTCATTCTCAGAATAATAAACGAATTTAGAGAACTGATTCTTAAATAGGGGCTTAGAGTCTAACTAAGCACCTTTCACAGATTTCCCTTTAACTTTTACATAGAACATGCAATGTATTTAAAAGAAATACAAATCTCATAATTTTCCCTTCTTCCTGTTGAGAAAATACAAATACTTTCCCTTTTCCCCCTTTTGTCATCAACAAAAAGGTTTAGAACAAATTCCTCCCCCTTTTTAAATGACTTAAGGTAAGGGTATAAACATATTTTAAGGAAAATGAGATTCAGAGGGAAAAACATAGAAGATTCAGAGCATAAAAAAAAAATTAAATTAAATGCAAATAGAATCAAATAAAACTTGTATAAATTTGTAAGCAAAAACAGTTCAGAAGATAGCAAACAAGAATTACAAAACAAAACAAAACGAAATTAAACTAAGGTTGGTTTTGTTTGGCAAGATGATCCATCAATTTCTGGAGATCCTCTTGCTGTTTCTTTACCATCTCTTCCAGAGCCTCAGTTCTCCTTAAATGTGCTTCCCTTTCTAGTCTGGCTTCTTCTTGAACTTTGAACAGTTTCCTTTTCAAAGAGTTATAAACCATTGATTCCCTTGGATTATACTGATCTTCATCAAAGAATGGTGTATCTCTAATCCTCAGAATATGAGCTTTCTCCATGACTAAAACTTTCTTAGCCCGCTTGACTTCTTCAACATGCTTGGCAGTAACAAGTGCTTGTTCCCTGGCAGTAGCCTTCTGAATTTTGGTGATAAATTCCAAGAACTCAGTCTTCACTGTAGAGAACTTGTCCTCATAGCTCACATTGAGGATGAGCACAAACCTTTGCTCAATAATGTCTTTGAGCTTATTGCTTGAAGAAGCATAGAACTCATCTATCTTGTTTGAATCAAATAAGTCAATATGAGGTTCAGAGGTTGAGGGTAGAGAGGCTCTTAAGGCTAGAAAAGTTTCAAACTCTGGGAAGATAGTTATAGGATCACAGAGAGGTTGGGGAACTCTTCTAGTTTCTGCTCTGCATTCTGTTACAGTTTCTGATATGATATCAGAAGCTTGTTCCAGATTTTCAGAAGCTGGTTCAACAACAGGTTCTGAAAGTTCAACAGAAGCTAAGGTAAGACTTTCTGTAGGTTTAGGTACAGGGTCTGGTTTGGAAACGGATTTTGTAGCTTTTGTTGATTTGGATTTAGCATGGGTCTTTGGTAGTTCTCCTCCTAGATGTTTTTCAAGAGAATCTAGAGTGTCTGGAGAGTCTACACAAATGGTTTCATGTTGGGGGGATGGCTGTTTAGATTGAATGGTTACTTCAGGCTTTTCAGAAGGTTGAATTGCCTGAAGTGGTTTGAGAAATGATGGTTGAGCAGGATGGTCAGCATGAAGATTCATAGACACTGTGATTGTGTCTTGAATTACTCTGTCCATAGTTGAATCAACATATTCAACTATTGCAGGGTCCAGTGGGTTATGTGATGATACAGGTTTGATTGGTGAGGGGGATGAATTTTTGAGGGATGGAAGAATTTGGCTCAAGGGTTTGTTATCTGATTCTGAATCAGATTCTGACTCTTGATTCAAAGAGGAAGATGAGCTATATGCTACGTTGCCAGAGGTGCCAATGCCAGCTTCTGGAGAAGAATAATGATCAGACACAGTAGCTTCTGATAACTCAGCTTCTGCAGTAGCTACAGGATCCTTCTGTTTAAGAGCAGAAGCAAGCAACTTAGCAGCTTTTTTGACAGTCTCTTCCTTTAATTCTTCAGCAACCACTTCTGCTGCCATTGCCTTGCCAGCAGCATGTTCATCTTCAATCATAGATACAGAAGTACCTATCTTCTGTGCTATCTCCTTAGCCACATGGACCACATCCATCTTTCTCTTCTTGATCTGACTTTCTTCACCATCAGAGTCAGTATCAAGTAAATCAGCAATTTCATCAGCTAGCTTGACATAATCTCTGTCACCCTTGCCTAGCTTCGCTTTCTTCTCATCTTTCTTTGCCTTCTTCTCGTCTTTCTTAGCTTTCTTCTCATCCTTGGTTTCTTTTATTCTATCCTTGATTTCCTTGGATGCAGAAGATACTGATGAAGGCATAGGAGCTATGGTCTTAGGGGAACCAATTGTCACTCCTGGAAGAGCAATAGATTTGATCTTCTTCTTGAGAGGCTCCTGCTTCTCTTCCTCTTCCTTGAGAACCACTTCCTTGGTCCTTTTTCCTTTGACCTTAAGAGGTTCTCCTCCAGCAGTCTCAGGAATGGCATAATAGTTGATTATTCTACCAGTATCCTTGAAGTAATCCACCACAAATCTTGCAAGAACTTTAGGATTATCTTCTTTGGATATGGGAGGGAAGTCTATCATCAAGTCAGATTGCACATAAGATTCTCTCATATCATGCTTCGAGGGATTGAATCTCTTGACAATCTTCATGTACTGCAGAGTCTTGCCATTGATGATTCTCCCAGTCACAGTTCCAAGATGAATATCTGATACCACACCAGATTCTGATAAGACCTTCAAGAGACCTCCTTGATACAGAATCTCAGATATTAATCTTCCAAAAGGAACTTGCCTTCTGGTTTCTGATTGACTCTTCTTGATGGCCCAGCACATGTGGTGCATCACATATCTGGGGAAGTTGATCTTTATTTTGTTGATGAGAAAATAAAGAAGAACTTTGTGATCAACAGACAATGTGTTTGTTCCTCCTCCTTTCTGAAGCATATGGTCCAGTATAATATTCAGAAGCACCCTATGCTCAGGATGCATATCCACCAGTTTATTTGAGGGTCTCCCTTCAAATAATAGTTTGTTGCAGATAACAGCCCATTCACTCTTCTTGTGAACATTCCACTGAAATTTACCAGCGTTCTCCATTTGACACGCCCTGGCTACCACCTCTTCAGTGATAACTACTGGTATTCCCATCACAGCAGACCTTACTTCAAGACCCTTGTACGGTCTTAAACCCATTTGATCTCTGTTCTTGCCAGCCAGCTTGGGGTTGTTTGAGATTGCAACTGTTTCTTCAAGAGTAGCTTCATCCTTGTCGTAGACTTCTGACCTAACCCAAAAATCTCTTACAAGTTCCTGATATGTTGGTCCATTCAACATACCAAAGTAGTTCATCATTCCTTGGGATAAGAAATGAGAAGAAACGTCAACTTCGTGACGATTAAGAGAACCAAAATCTACTGGAGATTCAACTTGAATTTCCAGAGTCTCCTTGATAATGTTCATCGTTCTGGGTTTGATAACATAGGACTTTCCAGACTTGATTATGACACCAGATTGGATGAGATCACTTGCCATTAGAGGTTTCTAAGTGTTTGATTTGAGAACAAAAAGTTTTGCAAAGTATTGAAAACAAGAAATTTGTTCAGAGAGAAAATCAAAGAGTTAAAAGAGAAGTGAGTTGTGTGTGTTATGTATTTATAGAGAAAGAGTTTGATAACCGTTTGGAAATAATAGGGGACAAACAAACACAAACAATAAACACAAACAATAAGTATTGGGACAATGCGAAGGTAACTTGCTCAACATAGTGAAATCATTGCCCTTTGAGTTCTTACCCAATACAGACAGGTCACGTCTGAGAAACTATAAAGTAGCTGTCACCGTAGTGGGGCAAGTGTTACTAAACTCAACAGTCATGTTTCTACTAATACGAGCTTCTGAGAGTCTAAAGATTCCTTACCAGAGTCTGAATAGTTTATCAGAAGCTTTTATCAGAGTCTCCAAAAGAGGGTCTGATTCCCAAATAGCTTCTGAATATTTTCAGAGTCTGAATTCTGTTTTCATAGGCGCACATTACCCAGAGACATAACACATGTTCAAATTTTTCTTTATGAAATCAAATCTTTCAACAGATAAGGGTTTAGTAAATATATCAGCCCATTGATGATCAGTATCAATGAATTGAATATCTAAAATTCCTTTTTGAACATAGTCTCTTATAAAATGATGTTTAATCTCAATGTGTTTTGCTCTTGAATGCAGAATTGGATTCTTAGACAGACATATAGCTGCCGTATTATCACAATAAATTGGGATACAGTTTTCAGTTATTTGATAGTCCTCAAGCTGATGTTTCATCCAGAGTAACTGTGTACAACAACTAGCAGCTGAGATGTATTCTGCTTCTGCTATAGACAAAGCAATGGTTGCTTGCCTCTTGCTAGCCCAGGATATCAGATTCTCTCCCAAGAATTGACAATTGCCACTGGTAGATTTTCTTTCAATCTTGTCTCCAGAATAGTCAGCATCACAGAATCCAACTAGCTTGTAGTCAGAGGATTTCTTGTAAAGAAGTCCAAGATTGGTGGTTCCTTTCAGATATCTAAAGATTCTTTTAACAGCTGTTAAGTGAGACTCTCTAGGATCTGATTGAAACCTTGCACACAAACATACACTGAATAAAATATCTGGTCTGGATGCAGTTAGGTATAACAAAGAACCAATCATACCTCTATACAGCTTCTGATCAACTTTGGTTCCTTGATCCTCTTTGCTCAGAGTGCAGGTTGGATGCATTGGAGTATTCATTTCTTTGCAATCCTCAAGATTGAACTTCTTCAGAAGCTCTTTCGTGTATTTGGACTGATGAACATAAACTCCATCTTTGCATTGGTTGATTTGAATTCCAAGAAAGAACTTCAATTCTCCCATCATGCTCATTTCAAACTCATCCTGCATTACTTTGGAAAACTCTTTGCAAAGTGAACTATTTGTAGAACCAAAAATGATATCATCAACATAAATCTGAACTATAAGAATGTCTTTCTTCAGAGTCTTTCTGAATAATGTAGTGTCAACTTGCCCTCGTTCAAAGTTGTTTTGAATTAAGAAATTACTTAGTCTTTCATACCAAGCTCAGGGAGCTTGTTTCAAGCCATAGAGTGATTTCTTCAATTTATAAACATGCTCTGGATGTTTTAAATCTTCAAAGCCAGGAGGTTGTTTGACATATACTTCTTCAGAAATGACACCATTAAGAAATGCACTCTTAACGTCCATTTGATACAGGGTTATGTTGTGATTAACTGCATAGGAAAGAAGTAACCTGATTGCTTCCAATCTTGCAACTGGAGCAAACGTTTCTGTGTAATCAATGTCTTCTTGTTGACTGTAGCCCTACGCAACAAGTCTGGCCTTGTTTCTGATCACTTCTCCTTGTTCACTAAGCTTATTTCTGAACACCCACTTGGTTCCAATGATGTTCTTGTGATCAGGCTTAGCTACTAGACCCCATACTTCATTCCTTTTGAATTGATTCAGTTCTTCTTGCATTGCCAGAATCCATCCTTCATCTCCAAGAGCTTCTTCAACAGAGGTTGGTTCAATAACAGATAATAATCCCAAGGCAGACTCTTCTTGTCTGAAATGCGATCTTGTTCTTCTGGGACTTTCTTTATTGCCAATTATCTGATCCTCTGGATGTGAAGACTTGTATTTGAAATATTGTTTGGATTGATTAGCTTGCAAAGAACCATCTTGAGCTTCATCAGAAGCTTCTTCATTAGGAACTTCAAGGGATGTTCCAGCTTCTGAAGTATCTTCAGATTCTGGAATCTGATCAGCTTCTGAGTTGTCATCAGAATCTTGAGATTCTACACAACTTTCATCTTGCACTGGAGTTTCACTTCCAGGCACTTTGTCATCGAATCTGACATGCATAGATTCTTCAACACATTGTGTTTCTGAATTATACAGCCTGTATGCCTTAGAGCATTCAGAGTAACCTAAAAAGATTCCCTTTTGAGCTTTGGCATCAAATTTCTTTAGGTAGACTTTGTTGTTCAGGACATAACACGTACATCCGAACTGATGAAAATAAGATATGTTGGGTTTCCTTCCTTTAAAGAGTTCATAAGTTGTTTTGTTCAACAGAGGTCTAATATAGATTCTGTTCTGAACATAACACGCTGTGTTTACTGCTTCTGCCCAAAAATGCTTAGCCAGATTGTTCTCATGGATCATGGTTCTAGCCATCTCTTGTAAGGTTCTGTTCTTTCTCTCTACAACTCCATTTTGTTGTGGAGTTCTAGGTGCAGAGAATTCATGAATAATTCCATGTTTTTCACAGAAAACCTCAAACGGTTCATTTTCAAATTCTCCTCCATGATCACTTCTGACTTTCAGGATTTTCAATTCCTTCTCTGATTGAACTTGGATGCAGAATTTACTAAACACAGAATATGAATCATCTTTAGTTTTCAGAAACTTAACCCAACACCATCTGCTGTAGTCATCAACAATGACAGAGAGAAGCAAACATGGCTCTAGCAGTAGATTTGTCACTCATCTTCATGTATTCCGTTTTAGGAATAGCAGTGACAAGAGCCCCTCTGATGATATGATGTTTCTTGTAGGTTTTCTTTTGAGCAGCAGTGTGAAGTTTGCGGTCAATGGCAGCACCTTCGTCATCAAGTTGTAAGTCACCAACACCATCTTCAAGTATGTCCCAGAGTTCTTCATCAAGACCCATGACACAACTATAGAAGTTGGTTTTCCACCAAGAAAATTCTTCAGGATCACCATTGAACTTAGGAATTTTTCCATAATCAGCCTTTTTACTGCTGTTATTGGATCCATAGTCATATGGTATAGCAGCACCAGAAGTAGCACCAGAAGAAGACGGTTCACTGGAAGACATGTTTTTCTCTGGATCTTTTCTGTTACACGGTTAAGTGCTATGACAACAGAGCCGGAGCTCTGATACCAACTGAAGGTGAGAAAAACACAAGAAGGAGGGGTTGAATTGTGTTAGCTTTTCGCAGCTCTTGAAGAGTGATAATCTAATTCCTTTAAACTCAGAGTCTAAATGGGATCAGAGTCTGATGGGAGATTAGGTTCTGATACAACGGAATAATCAAGAGATAGAGAGAAGAGAGAACACAAGCAATTATACAGGTTCCTTCCACAAACCGGAAGTAGTCCTGTCCCCCTTGTACTTCCAAGGAGAGTTCACTAAAATGTAATATCAATTACAAGTTGCTCAAACACACAGTAAGAGACTTCCAATGCTCAAGCACGCAGGCAAGAGACTTCCTTGCTCAAGGACGCAGCCAAGAGACTTCTTTGCTCAAGCACACAAGCAAGAGACTTCTTACACAATTCTTCAAGTCTTCTATCCTTTATATAGGCGTAGGAAAGAGACGTTGAGTTATCCAGCACATCAGGATGATTTCTGAAGCTTGATCAATGACTGTTGATCTGTTGCTTGATTTGGTAATAGTCCTTCAATTGCATAATTTGAATTCCATTCCCTTTGAAGATTAATACCGGTAGACACAGTTGCCAAACTGTACGAGGTAGTGGAGTAGTGGAAACAGAGTTCGTACAACGTACTCTGTACTGGCCTGCATTCTTGTCTTTGTGCTTCCCACGCTCAAGTTGACTTTGAAGCTAGCCGTTACTCCATTTGAGAGTTTCTTTTGCATCGCAATGCTGTAGAAATCCTTGTTAGCAGATTTTCAGATTTTGGGCTTCAGACTCACTGTAGCACTAAGCTTCTGATAATCTTCAGACTCTCTTGTTTTTCAGATTCTGATAGTCTTCAAACTCTGATAGTCTTCAGACTCTGATACAGTCTTTCAGACTCTCTTCGATACATACTTCAGACTCTCTTCGATACAGTCTTTAGACTCTCTTCGATACAGAATCACAAGCAACAAGCTTCTCTGGATTTTTGCTCTTTAACATTGTTCAAACAGAATACTTTCTAAGATATAAATCTTGATTGATATCCTGCATACTTAAACAATTATTAGCAATATCCAATTGACAACTTTTTAATACCTTGTTATCATCAAAACTCAAAACGTGGTATTGCTGAACACCTTTGTTCCAACAGTTCTCACCCTAATTCTCTAATGTTCTACTCTATTTATAACGTCTCCTATTCTTAACCTAACAAATTCCTTCATTTAATAAACTACCTTTATGCCTCATTAAATCTAATATAATCAGATTCCCTCACTTTTTATGTCATAATAACATACTACAAATCCTCACATAGCAACATATATCAAAACTATTCAAATAAATTAATAAAAAGACTCTAAACTCGATAAAATAATTAAATAAATAAAATAGGGCATTACAATAAGCACATGTCGATTTCCTATCAATTGTGTCACTTGCCCAATCTGCATCACAAAAGCTTGTGAGGCTTGTATTTGAAGATCTCGTGAGATGGAGTCCGTTGGAGATAGTAGATTTGAGATAGCGCAGTACTCTCTTTAAGGCTTGCATATCTGTCACGGTAGGAGCTTGCATTTGTTGTGCTAGTTTATTCACCGGAAATGTTATGTCCGGGGCGTGTGATTGAAAGTTAGTGTAAGGCACCAAGTATACTACGAAATCCCTTACTATCACAGTATGTGGAGTCAGGTTTAGGTTCTGAGCAGAATGAGGTGGCCATGGGAGTAGACACAGGTTTGCAATCACCCATGTTTGCACGAAGGAGAATATCTCGGATGTAATGATGTTGTGTAAGAAATAAGCCGGTCTTGGTTGATATATAATTTCAACTCCAAGAAAGTGGCTTTGCTGGCCCAAGTCTTTGAGGGAAAATTGATTTGCAAGTGTCTGTTTAAATTGATCTAGAAAACTAGAATCGTTGCCGCATAGTAATAAATCATCAACATACACCAAAAAATAGGCAGTTGTAGAACCAGAGGTGTAGATGAACAAGGATGTGTCACTCTTTACATTAACAAAACCATACTGCAATAGAAATGTTTTTAAGGCATGAAACCAAGCACGTGGTGCTTGCTTGAGACCGTATAATGCTTTCTTTAGCTTACAAACATAGTTTGGAAATGATGAGTGAATAAAGCCAACTGGTTGGGTCATGTAGACATCCTCACTAATTGTTCAGTGCAGGAAGGCGTTATTCACATCCATTTGTGTGAGAGACCAACCTTTAGAGAGAGCAATGCAGAGAACAATCTTGATTGTTTTAGGTTTGATGACAGGACTAAAGGTCTCTTTATAACCAATACCCGGTCTTTGATGGAATCCTTTGGCGACAAGTCTTGCTTTATAGCGAGATATAGAACCATCAGGATTTCTTTTCAATCTAAAGACCCATTTGTTACCAATAACATTGTAATGTGGCGAGGGAGGAACAAGTGTCCATGTACTATTACGCATAAGAGCCATAAATTCACCTGTCATCGCTTGTTGCCATTCAGTAAACTTTAACGTCTGAGATACACATGTTGGTTCAATTGGATTAGGCAAAGGATATTTGGTGACAAGGTTCAATTGTTTTGGTTTGAAAATGCCACACTTAGCTCTTGTTTGCATTGGGTGATTAGTTACTGGTACTTTGGGTTTGGATAGAGGTTTTGTGATGTTGGGGGGTGGAACGACCAAGGTTGTGGAAGTGTTAGTAGATGACTGGTTTGTAGGAGAATGGTGACTAACTTGTGGAATTATGTGCTCATTATTATTAGGTGGGTTAATATGTTCATGGTTATCTAAATGTGTGGGTGGAGATAATGGTGGGGTGGGTTGGGTACGTGGCAGTGGTGTGGGATTATTTTGAATGGTTTCTTGAGGTGGGAATGTGGTTTGGTGAGTTAAATTAAGAGTTATTGTAGGAATAGGTTCAATTGGGTGGGTTATGGTCAAAGGTGAGGAATAATTGGAATTAATATCATTTGAATTTAAGTGAGGAAAAGAAGTATGCTCCTGTGAAGATGTTTTCGAATAAGGAAAAATATTTTCAATGAATTGGACATGTCTAGAATTGTAAAATTTATTGGTTTTACAATTATAACAAATGTATGCACTTTGAGACAAACTATAACCGAGAAATACACAAGGTTGAGACCGTGGTTCCAGTTTATGGGAAGTATACGGCTTTAGCCAAGGAAAACAAAGACACCCAAAAGACCGAAGTTTGTTGTAATTGGGTTTAGTTTGAAATAGAGTGGAGAATGGTGAATGCATTTTTAGAGTAGGTGTCAGAAGACGATTAATGAGATACGTAGCGGTTTGGGCTGCAAAAGACCAAAACATAGGTGAAAGGGAAGCTTGATGAAGTAAACACCTTGTGGTTTCAAGTAAATGACGATGTTTCCGTTCACACAGTCCATTATGTTGTGGCGTGTGAGGTGGAGTGGTTAAGTGTTGAATTCCATTATTTTGAAAATATGACTTGAGTTTAATAAATTCTCCACCATTATCAGAGTAGAAACTTTTTATTTTACAATTAAACTGATTTTCCACAAGGTTTTTAAAAATTGGAAAGATAGTTGACACATCAGACTTGAATTTTAAAGGATACAACCACACATATTTAGAAAAGTGATCAATAAAAATAACATAGTATTTGAAGTTATCAATGGAAACAAAGGGAGAGGGTCCCCAAACATCTGAATAAATAACTTCTAATGGACTGGAACTAGAAATAGTAGATAAATGAAAAAGGCAACTTATGGCTCTTATTGGCCATGCAATGGTTGCAGTTATTGAAAGAAACTTTGACAGGAACATTATTTGATTTGAGAATGTGATGGAAAATTTGGGTTGATGGATGACCAAGTCGATAATGCCAACACAGATAGGAAGTGGAAATAGCGGAGTAGACACGAGGAGATGTGGATGTTGGTAACTTGTAGACATTAGAATCATTCGGACCTTGAAGAAGACACACCCCGTGGTGAAATCATTTACCTTAAAGAAAGAAGGGAAAAATTCAATAGAGACATTGTTAGTGTTGCATAATTGAGAGACTGATACAAGATTTTGGGTAACACCAGGAGCATACAAAACATTATTAAGGGCAAGGTTACAGTTAGGTTTAGATGAATTAAGGGTTGTAGAACCAACATGTGTAATGGGAAGAGACATACCGTTAGCAACATGAAGATGATCATTACCATTGTAGTCGCTGTGTAATGAGAAATTATGTAAATCATTGGTAATGTGATGCGAGGCACCAGATTCGAAGAGCCATTCCGGTGGTGGAATTGTAGCTTGGGCTGCATATGCTGCCGGTTGAGATGGCTGTCTTTTTGTAAATTTGTGGCAAGTTTAAGCACTATGCCCCTTTTTGGAGCAAAGATGACATATGACATTTGAGCGACGACCATGCTGATTTGAAGGAACATGATGAGGTTGACTACGACCTCTGTTGTGGTGATTGGAACGACCACAGTTAGCATAGTTAGCCGTGACAGGAGTGTGAGGGTTCATGAGTTCATCCCTCTTTAGATACATTTCATAATCAATAAGTTTGACATAAAGTGCATCAAACGAAATTGGATTGTCAAGAGTTCGAATTGATGCAGTAAACTCCCTAAATGATGAATCCAAACCATTTAGAGCATGGATGACAAGATCAATGTCATCAACAAGATGGCCAATCAAAGACAATTCGTCTGAGTTGGAGCGGATAGTCTGCATGTACGCAGCAACAGTAGTGGATCCTTTTCCGATTGAGTTCAAGCGTTCTTTTAGTGACATAACGCGTGAACGAGAACGGGTGGCAAATGCACGCTTCAAAATTAGCCAAGCATCGCGTGCTGTTGGTGCAGCAGACATTACATCACGAGCTTCTTCATCGCAAGAGCCAAGTAAAGCGATGTAAAGATATTTGTCTTGACGAATCCAAAAATTAAATTCAGGATTGTCGGTTTCACTACCATCATTGGTATTTTTGATTTTGAGTTTGATTAAAATTATTTGTATAGATGTTTGTGACTTCAAATCGTAATAAACTATGCTTATTTTTTTCAATTCATTTCAATGACATCAAAAACAATATAACATTAATATAGGAAAATTTGTTAAGGATATAAATGAAATAATAAAAAATTCAACCTAAAATCTCATTCTCTTTATATATTTCTATAGATATAGTATTTTAAATATTGGAAGCTGGGTGGAAATTGAAAATTTGGTCTCATCCCTCAAATTCATTAGAGAAAAAGATTCTGATAATTTGAAATTCAATTTGAAGGTAAGTGAAGTCTTTCAAATATCGTTAAAATTAGATATACAATATATAGAAAGATATGTTTCTGTTAATTATGTATTCAAGTCAATTCAATATATTTACATTTGTGTAGCCATATATACATGGAATACAATGATGAATCATGGAACAATCAACTATACTAATTGGCTAATTACTATGAGATATGATTTCCATTTACTAATATTATTACATCAATCATTATTTGATTTGGTCAAAGCTAATTAAGTTAATACTCCTACACAACATAGATACTCCTTATTGATGGTCAACACCTTATTTTATTTGTATACCTCTCTCTTCCTATCACAATATCAATTTAGATGAATGATTTTTGAACAACCCATTTGTACAACCATCAACTTATTTGCTTTTTTATTTGGTGTAGATTTGATTTTTTAATTTACTCCTTTGGTTGGTACCTTTCTTGGAGGTGGTGACAATATTGTGGTCTCCGGAAACACTAACAACCGCAAACCCTCTTTGATTTTTAGTTTCATTTGGTATGAAACTCTTTTGAGACGTTCTTGAATACCACTCCACTCCTCCGCGACCGAAAACAAATCTTCATTACTTTCTTCTTCACCCATATACAACTTATGTCAATGCGGATGTATCTTATCCAATTGAATGAGCTTGTTGTGACAGATTTTCATAGCAATGAAACATGCACAAGGTAGGCCATACGACGTCCTTTGAACACAACCGCAAGTTTTCTAGTCCATGCACAAGGTTTTCCTAGCAAGCTCTTCTTCCACACAAATAAAGTTCATGGCTTGTCTAGACATGTTACCCCCCATCCCCGAGTACAAGGTGACATCTTTGTATCTATGTTCCAAGATCGTAACGCTCCTACCAAACGTTGATTGTATCTCCCCAAATTGGATTACCAACATCTCATCTATTTTTCCCAACAAGTACCCAAATCACCCTTGGAGATGGACAAATATTCCTCCACTCTACCATGAGCTCCTTCAACTCTGTTTGTGGTCCTGCACCCAAGATGTAACACAATGTCTCTCCATGCCTTGACTAATTTCTCCTTAAAAGGGTTCAAAATGGTAGTTTGAACATAGAGAAGAAACTTTGGATAATTCTTACAAGCATCTTGGAATTTCATTAGATTACCCGCATATAACTCTTGAGTAGTAGATTCAACCAATTTTTCTCATGCATCAAATATGGTATCAACTATCTTACTGTGCTTCACCTCGTCGAAAAGCTTCTTTTGCCCATCGACTGCCACAACATTTTGTTTAACTTCACAATCAGTGATGATTTTTGCTCTAACATTTTTCCCAACATGGAAATAACAAAGTATTGCACTACTATCGGGGAATACATTTGCTACGACATTCATCATAGCCGTGTCCCTATCAGAAAATAACAAATAAAATAACAAAGTATTTGCACTATATATATATATATATATATATATATGTATGTATGTATGTATGTGTGTGTGTTTCCTTTATCATTTAAATAACGTAACAAATTAGATGAATATATTTATACTTACTTTTTCATTATCCCAATTATATACTCAAAGAACTTTTCTATAATAAAGATTGTTGTCGGTGTCATTAAAAAAAAAAGAATTTAAATTACATTTTTTGTTATATTGTTGGTGTCATTGAAATATATAATCATGGTTAGTTTGATTTGTTATAACTTGATTTGTCAAAATCAAAATTTCATAAAAAGAAATAATGTTGATAATTTTCAAACGTTGACACAATAAAAAGAACGGAAAGAATGACATGCGAGTACCCGTTTTTCACTAGTTTTTAATAATGAATATCTAAATTAGTAAATGTCAATTTTTGTTTAAATTTAAAACAAATGATTTGAAGCAATTTCTACTATTTTTTGAGGAAGTTCTCACAAGCTTTGTTTTCTACAAATATAATTTTTTTTTTTATCTTTATCAAACTGCTCTTGGAAATAGTTATAGCTTTTTAAAGATTTTTTCTTAAACTTACTTTTAAGAATACTGCATTGTTCTATAAAAAAAAAAAAAGAATGCTGCATTTGTTTTAATTGAGCGTGTGTGAAAAGTTATTTTGAATTATCGGTCTACCATAATTAAACTTATTTTATACATGTAAAAAAAAATAAAATGTTTGAGAGTGTAAATAACTTTACACAGTTGTCATGTAAGAAAGCTTCCTAATCTCATCTTCTGTTTCCACACAACACTCATCGATCTTCTCTGTGTAGCTTGAACAACACATACCCATTCAAGTTCAAACTCTTCTCTTTCAATCTCACGTTCTCTCTCAGGTACACATTCTCTCACTTGTGTGATTCATGAGCATGAATCTATGAGTGTGGTTAATTTTTTATAGGTTTATTATAGAATATGACAAAATCTCAATATCCTTCACTGACCCAAAATTGAAATCATGATTTTAAGTAAAAGGGTATGTGAAAAATCAAAACTTTAGGAATTTGAAACAAAATCAAAGACACCCCTTTACAACAACCTCGTTTCCTGTAATTGAAAACAATGTTGGTGGGATTTGTTGTTGTTTTTGAAGCATTAATGAGGTGAAATTGTTTATTAAGTGTGTAAACAATGAAGAACAAAGAATAAGATTAGGAGGGTTATCAATTATATCACTGACCCAAAATTAATTTCTGAAGAACGCAAAAGTACTGGACTCCATGAAAATTAGTGCATCTGCGGGGGATTTAAATTTAAATATGAAGAAATATGTAGATAACACAACATAGCTCTATCAGTAGAATTGAAGAAATTAGAAAGCACGTTCCCAGGATTCAAGTATTCAATATTCGACTACTATAATTAACTTCAAGACAAAATTAAGAATCCTTACAAACCTGGTAGGCAAATACAATGGCTAATTTTTACCTTTAATTTAATACTTTTTGGTTTGTGTTTATTCTGATATTATTGTCCACACATTGTATATATAGAACATAATTTAACGAAGGAAGGACAACATGCTTTGGAAGTGCAGCATATAGAGCTTCCGATCCCATCTTGGTGAGTTTTTGCGACGATTTGTCTTTCACGGTATAAATTCGATTTCCGTCAGCGTTTAAAGGTTTGAATGGCACTGAATTCATCGATGTCAATACTGAACAATAAAGTAAAAAAAGAGATAATTTGAGAGATTTGAAAAGAGTAAACCTTTGAAGATCTGCAATGGAGTACCAATAGAACCGCCATGGAAGATATGAGAGAGATGAATGGGTGCAAGGTTACCTTGAAGATGTGAAAGGGATAATAGTTTCACGTATTTTCTTTTCTTTTTTTTTTTCACCGATTTTTTTTGTGATGTGAGGAATACAACTGGTTGAAATAAAAAAAAAAACCAGTTTCTATTGTAAATTGGGTTTGAACCGGTTTCAAACCGGCCCTAAACTTGATCCAAACTGTTTTAACAAAAAAATCGGTTTTTATTAAAATGGGTTTAGGAACCAAACCATATATTTGGTTCAATTTGGTTTGGTTTTTAAACCATGCACACCCCTACTGGAGGAGAATTTACAGGAGGAGAAAATTTTGAGGTATGCTGTATGCATTAACCGTACTCAACATGTATGGTTTGATGGAGCTTATACATCTCAGAGAGAATATCGCCAATTAGCTCAGCTAATGTGCTCAGCTAATGTGGAATGTGCCACCAACAAATACAGGGCCTTATACTGTGAAGTAGTTATTTAGATATACAAAATAGGTTCATAATGTTTTACAATATTTATTTTGATAATTAAGTACTGCAATAATGTTTTCAGCATATGATTCAAATACAATCTATTAAAATTTTATGATTTTATATTTATGTTTTTATTTTTATACACATGATTAGTATTTTTATTAAAGTTAAATTGTTTGCATCCCCTGACTTGGGGTCGACACTGTATGACACGAGAGTGTGACAATCAGGAATTGTTTTCAGTTATTAATTGTTCTCAAGTTCAATTATTTTATGATGCATTGCTGAGTTAATTTAGTTCTGATTTTGCTATTGGGACAGGTGTCAAAGGTGAAAGCATAGTGTGCTTCTCAAATTGTGTTTTCGTTAATGTTGTTATTCTGGTGCATCGGATACCATTGTTTGGGATCCTAGGTCAGTTGTAATTGAAGGAACCACATCACTTGGTGGGGTGGGAAAGCATATGCGACTATGTACAACGCATATTTTTCTTCAACCATATATGGTGTCAGCTGCAAAGAATCATTCCCTTTATCTTTCAATGGCTACTCAAATCTATGGTACGAAAGATTTGACAGAACCTCGTCACAGTGTTTGTTATGCCGTGGTTGTTGTGACTGTTGTGCTCTCTCCACCTATAGAGTACCCGTAAAGCCTTGTCTTCTAAATGGGTTGAGGCAGTCCACTCTCCTTCAATTGTCAGCAACTAGGAGGTTTATTTTCAGAGGTGAAAACCTTTACCGTTCGCGGGTTCCTTATGGTCTTGTTAGAGGTTCTTGTGAGCTTAAGTGCTCTACCAATGAAAGAAATGTTTGCAATACAAGTAGAAGAAGCAGAATAAAGGAAAGATGTGTTTGCTCAGCCTCACAGAAAGGGAGAGAAAGAGAAGATTTCCCTTCGTTTGCTTCTGATGAATCTGAATTAGTTCTCAGCTTTTTGAGTGAGGAAGCAGATAAAGATGCTACATGTACCAAATCAAAGAATGTGTCTTCATTCAACAGAACGGAAGCCAAGAAGAAGATAAATAATGTGAGTAGGGAGAAACATTTCAATTTGAGTGAGAAAACAAAAACAAAGAAAAAGGGAAATTTGAAGCAACATGAAGTATCCTCCATAGACTTGAGAAGAGAGTGCGGAATAAATGACACTAAAAAGGAAGCCTTTACAAAAGATGAAAACTGCAAGAAACAGAGAGACATGTCTAGCTGTTCATCTTATTACACACTCTCGTCAGGAGATTTCGAGAGTGATGTGGAAGTGCAGCATAATACGGGTTTGGAAGAATTTTCACTGGGATATGAGGAGGATGAAGCAAACCGCATGGAGGGAAACGTAAAAGAAGAATTCAACAGGCAAAGAGTTGACCAAAAGAAGGTGCACAACGTTTCAAATAAAGAAAGAGTTGTACTTGGTGCAGATATTGATTGGAATATAAGAAAGAAGTCCGAAAAAATGCTGACTGAGGGAACCATTCAGGAAATTGATACCACAAGAGAGGACCAATATATGCATCGAAAAGGATCTATAATGCAGGAATCTGGTTATGGAAAAGCTTCTATTTCACAGAAGCAAGTCCACAGTGAGGAAGATAATTCATCTTTTGTAGAACATTTGGATAAGAAAACAAACAAGGCATACATTCAAACAGGAAACAGAAGAAAGAATCAATCTTCATATGCACAAGAGTCTGGTCGCGATGAAATTGAGACAACTTTATTATCAGGAAAAAGATTCAGTGGCAGTGAAGAGAACCTTGAAATATCCAACTCATTTAAGAAAACAAGTGATAAACATGAAAAGTTTGTTGGTTCTACTTCTACCACCGGAACGGAAAGTTTGAAATCAAAGAAAACATTTGGTGGCAAGGAAGGGAGTCTCGGGATATCAGAAACACGTTTGCAGGAAAGAAGCGATAAACATAAAAAATTTATTGGTTCTAATTCCACCACAACAAAGGATGTAATAGAGAGAAGTTCCCAAAATGATATAGGAAATTTTAAAATTGAAGACACTGAAAGGACCTCTGATACTAGGATGAAGAACATGGGAGAGAAAAAGAATTCAGTTTTGAGTTCTGCTCAGGGAGTGGAGTTGCAACACCGTAAAGGAGAGAAGATCATTGCACATGATAAAGACAGAAGAAAATCCCAACTGTTTTCTGAAGTATCACTGGCTCATGGGAGTCATGTTGAAGATACATCTATCCTGACGTCTAAAACTAGTGTGAAAAACCAGGAAGAAAGATCATACTTAAGCTCACATGAAAGGGATACACGACTCCAAACTGATAGAAGGAGAACTCAGAGTGTTCTACATAGCAAAGGATATGAACATGTCAGCACTTTATCGGAAGGCTTTGACAGTGATGAAGAGCAAGTTTCAAGATCTCAAATAACTTCTGAGAAGATGAGACTTATGCCAAAAAGTAAACCGGCATTAGCTGTTAAAACTAGAGAAAGTTCTTCCCAAACTGAAGAAAGGATTTTTGAATTTGCTGATGACCACCAAAGACCTAGGAACCCTTCTTCCCAAATGGGTAGAGTTTCAGCTCATGTTGAACAAACTGCTGAGTTTGCAAGCCCTGATATCTACCTTGATGCTTCAGAAGGTGGCTCTTCTGCCCTGTATGGAAATTCGGGAAGAAGTCCTGCCATGTTTTCAGGATCACATTCCCAATATGAAAGTGATAAATCATATAGTGAACCTTCTATTTTCATGACTCCAGAGGATGTGCTTGGTTCAGCTAATCGTTTAGAGGAATCATCAAAACAGTTTGTTGATGAGTTTGTGGAGCAGGTCAGGCATGAAGTCACAACTTCAGAAAGACAACAAGAGATAGAAATTGCTAGAACAAAGTTGGCCTCTGATGTTGATGATAATCAGATGAACAGTTCAAGGCAACAAGGCACTCAAAATGACTCTCAGTCAAAGAGTCATGACCATTCCACTGGGTTTCTGGGCGCCAAAGGAATTTCTGACGAAATGTGGGATGTAAAAGAACCATCTGTTGGGTATGGTCTACCATCTGAAGAACCAGAGATCAACAATGAAACTGCAAAACCAATTGTCAAAAGAACAGGAAGGTCCCCATGGAGTATGCTTTCTGATATTGTTCAATTACGTTGGAGTTCACGTGCTGGTTCGTCCACTTCTGGGAGATCAGGTGACAGAAACTCACCAAACAAATCTGACAGTGAGACATGGCATTCTGGGCAGGAGCATGAGGAAACTGGTAAAAGTGTGCTACTACAAGCCATGACTTCTGATAAATCAAAACCAGGTACTCATTATACCCAAAGTGAGGGAGATGTGTCGGACACTAAAATATTGAAGGACAAAGGAAAACATATTGAAGTTGGATCATCTTCTCCAAATAAATTGGAAAGTGGATCGACATCAATAGGCACCTCATACGCTGCTGGAGAGGAATTTTCTAGTCGAACTGAAAATGAAAAAGATTTGAAAGTCACTACTTCTGGCTTAAAAAAAACGGAGTCACCAAATCCATTATCTGTTAGAGGGCAACCTATTGCAGCAGAAATTGTAAATATCGGTGGATCTGACATTTCCAGAACTGAATCAGTGAAGCCGATAAAAGAATCCATTGCTCCAGTGAAGACTGAAATGTCTGGCTCAGACAGAAAGGATGGAGAGTTGAAACAACGGAAGTTTCAGCGGAAAGGTCAGGTTTCAAGAGATAGGTTCGATGACTGGGAAGAAGCCTATAATGTTGAACTTGAGCAGCGACAAACTGATGAATTGTTCATGAAGGAAGCACTTTTGGAAGCCAGAAAGGCCGGTGATACTTGGGAGGTCCCTGTTGGCGCTGTTCTTGTGCAGCATGGAAAAATTATTGCAAGGGGATGCAACTTGTAAGCATCAATATTTTTTGCATTAGTTCATTCTTTCCAGTTATGTGAATTTTTAATTTATATCAAAATATCTGTTCCAGAGTTGAAGAGTTACGGGACTCCACAGCTCATGCAGAGATGGTCTGTATACGAGAAGCTTCAAAACATCTCAACTCATGGAGACTATCAGTAAGTTTTCCTGGTTTAAATTCAAAGTGTATTTTTATTTTATAACCAAAGTTTAATATTCATTTGATATGTTTCTCTTATATTATTTTTGAACCCATTTTCTTACTCACTAATGATAGTATTCCACAACTTGTGTTATTGACAACATAGCAGCAGACTCGTTATTTTATAAAATACTGAATAATTTCACCTCAAGTTGATGAAAGCAACCAAATGCTTGGTAAATGTGAAGGATAACTAAATAAAAATGGCTATAAGGTCATGTTTGGTTTATAGTTACTAATGATGTACCTTTTCCCCAAAGGAGCTCTAGAGTTACTTTGAGTCCAAACTTGGATTTGCAGTTTTTCAACTGCAAAACCAAACACAAACCCAGATGCCAAGTAGAATTGTGTTGGAGCATTTGTAATGTTGGCAATGGCATACACTATAGTTGATAGAGGCCGCAATAGCAGTGTCACGTTGCATAACTGCCATGCAGTTTTATGAAAAATGTTGTTGTGTAGCTGCTACCTGATCATCCGATACATTTGATAAATAAGCATGAATGGTTTCTTAATTTTTTTGGGGTTTTATATGGTGATAGGTACAATTGATCCTTTAGTCGTTTATATTGGAATAGTTTAATAGTTGTTAAAATGTACAAGGTGCATATTTTTTTTGGGTGCAATTTGACATCAGTAAACTCATAGCTGGGTTAGAAAGTTTGCCTTTCTTTAGGACACGTCTCGGAACTACTTTTGGGGATCATTGTTCAGTGTGGCTTAACTACAATAAACTATAGCCAAACCCATTATTCTCCCTTCTCTTGTGGCTTAACTACAGTAAACTGGACCATTTACCTATTCGACGAAAGTCAAACCCATTTTTCCTAATACATTATTATTAGGTGAAATTATTGTGGGATATTTTAAATCATGCTCTTCCACTTGTACTGTGGGATTGCTTCTATTTTAGTGAGACTTGCATTAAATAATGAAGTGTGTTAAAAAGATTGTTGCTAAAGCTCTGTAGCAGAGTTCTCAAATAGCAGCCAGGGCGGTGCAATGTGGGATTGCTGTGGCTAAATTTTTGACACCCATGGCCACATTGTGAAGGATGGTGATGGAATATCACAGAAATTGAATGGGTGAAATAATTTTTATTGATTGCAATTGATGAAAGGGGATAGTTACTTTGAAGAGAATTCCAGAGCAATGCCCCTACCATAAGAAATATTCTCCTATGTCACTAACAATAAACGTGCATAATCCATACGACACTACCCTCCTTAATATATTCCCCTCTCCTAACAGAATTCCCTAGATTTCAGGAACGTTTCCAGCCATGTCACTAACTTATTCTTCTCTTTCTTCCCTGTGTGGTTATACACTATCCACACCTCAGGATTGGGCCTTTCATTAACATTAGGCCCAATAGTTCTAACAGATGGCGGCACCATGGCGTCGTATAGTGTAATTGGAGGATTGAAATGATCGACCTTTTGTCTTCCACCATGGCCCACCATCAATAACACTGCAGTCTAGTTTCAATAATTTTCCAATAACCTGACCTTTAAATTCATGATTTGAAAGCCTTAAAAGATTATCTTTGGTTTTTATTTAACACATACCGGAGAAAGTGTATACTGTATGAAATTCCCTGTATGCTGTTCACCAGATTTCAATCCTGTATTTTACATGAAAGATCTATTGAGAAATTAAAACTTCATTTGTCAATGGGAAAGTTTGGGACTGCAGTCATTAGTCCCTTAATACAGACATGCAGTGTCTTTGATCCTTCATTATCACCAATTTAACTAATCATTGTTCACAGTTTACTTAACAATAGCTGGTACTGTACAACTTTCCTGATGTGGTGTCCTAGATTCAAAAACAAACTCCATTTGCATATTTCCAATGTTGTCATTAGGATGTGCTAACTTTATGGAAGGTTGCTCCCTAATTTTTATCTATTGATTGGTAATGTTAAAAAACCCATTTGCCGGATGTGGTATTTTAGTTTTTTAATCAAAGAATCCATTTAGAAAGAAAACAAAATACGGAGATAGGATATGATATCCTCCACAAGGAAACTACACAGCAAAAGTAAATCTGACCCCTAGAAAACAACCCAGTTGCGATGTGAATCTGATACAGCAGTCTGATAAGTGGACCGAACCAAACACCAAAGAGAAGAAAACAAATTAGAGAATAAACCCTCAATTTACTCCTTGAAGTATCACTCTCTCTTCAACTTAGCTCTAAAATATATTAAAATAAAAAGGTAATCCTTAAAGTATATGAAATTTGTCAATTTAATCTCTAATGTTTATGAAAACCCGTTTATTAGAGACTAAGTTGAGATACTGATACTTCAGGAACTTAATTGAGTCTTTATTCAAAAATTAGATTATGTTATAAAGTAGCGCTCTTTATTTTATCGATTTTATTAAGTAATGTTTGAAAACCAAGTTGTAGCAACAATCTCAATAAACAGTTCTGTAAAATCAAAGATTGAATTTCACAATAATTTACACCCTAATATTATTTATTTGCAGAGATATAAAAATTGAGTATTCAGATTCAGTGTATGTTAGGAAAGGTGGGATGATTCTGTTTGAATTGCTTTATGATGCATTAGGACTCAATTCCAGTTACCTTTCCCTAAGGCAGAATTAAGTTGAGAGTGATACTTCATAGACTTAATTGTAGGTTTTTATTCCAACAGCAAAGATTGAATTTCACAGTAACTGTAGCAGTTATGTTTAAACAAAACAAAAATCACCCAAAGCAACATTTGGTAGTATTTTTTTTATATTTTTGTGACAGAAAAACAATATTTGGTAGTAGGGAATTGGAGTAAGAGGAAAGTAAATGATGTGTGTATCTGGAATACATAGTAATACGATACATCTTGATAAATGGTTAATGTATATTAGTTCTGGTATTTGATATACTTTGATAAATTAGTATGATGGCTAATTTGGACACAAATTTACCCTTGTCAGGAAACTACACTTTATGTAACGCTTGAACCCTGTGCAATGTGCGCTGGTGCCATTCTTCAGGCAAGAATAGATACTGTTGTGTGGGGAGCTCCCAATAAGCTTCTTGGAGCTGACGGCAGCTGGGTTAGGTATGCAGTCATGTCATTATACTTCTTTATATTGTTCATAATTATATATGCAATGGCATGGAGTATCTAATGTTTGTTCATTCTATGTACCTTTATTTTCCTATGAGTAGTGCAAGCAACACTCACTCGAACACACTCTTCAACACTCACCCCCTCTTGTTGGGTGAAATGTATGTGGGTTCCACCATTTGGGAAAAGGGACCACCATTTTGAAAATGGACCCCACACTAAATGGTGGGGCCTACATTCATTTTACCAAATACTAATCATTTTCCTTTCGCCATCTCTGGTTAACTTGGTCAAGCCTTGAAAACACTTGAATAAGAGGAATTGAACACAGATATGTTTTAGTTTATAATTATAATAAGAAAAGGACTCGACGACACATTTTTAAAAAAATTTGCGGGAGGGGATATTATTATAAAATTGGAATCTTAGAGATTGAATCCGAGTAAGCTTAAACACACAATTCAATAAAAATTAGATGTTTATATTCAACTACTGTATTTTGGGATCTGGTACTCTATTGTGCGATGCCTCTGCAACTCAATTCTTTGCTTAAAAGTAATATTCAACTACGGTATGGTCATTTAAAAAATGTTTCTAATCCCATTTTTATTGATCAAAGAGATTTCATTAATACGCTCATTAAACATGGTATTGACTATGTATAATATGTTGTATGCTACAACCACATTGTCAACATTATATAATTACATTTAAACTCCCTGCTAATTCAATTTTTGAGAACCTTGATAAGTTCAACTGGACCTCAGTCTTGTCTTGGAAATAAACAATGATGATGATGATACTTATGATAATGACCAAAATTGCTTTGCAGGCTTTTCCCTGATGGAGGAGAAAGTGTCTCAGAAGCAAGAGATATACCTCCTGCACCAGTTCACCCGTTCCATCCGAAAATAAAAATAAGAAGAGGAGTATTGGCGACAGAGTGCGCAGATGTAATGCAGCAATTCTTTCAACTGAGAAGGCGAAAGAAGAAAGAAGATCCACTTCCTATTAGTACCCATCATCCTTCCAAGTTACTTAATAAGATACAAGACATCTTTCATGTAATGTTCTGTTTATAAGAGAGCAGGTTCACATCATATTTCCTCATGTTGAGTCATTTTCAAACTATGAATAATATAATATTTGTATTCTCTTGAGTCATTTTCAATCACCTATGAGCTGTTGTGGACTGTAGTTTCAACCACCAATTGCAACTTTCATTTCAAGTAATAACTCTGAATACTATCATAACAAGAACATGATCTTCAATTACACATAGGCCATCATCAAGAAAATACTAGGTAAAATCATTTTGCATGAGACCTTTTATTCCTTCTCTCATTCAAGCCAATATTTTTTTTTTGTTTGGTTACAGAAGAGAAAAGTAAAGAAAAGAAAAGCAACTACTCCCTAGGAATGGAGATTATCAAAGCATATGCAAGCATGGCAGTAGCAAACTCCACCTCCATCGGCGGAAATGAAACAATCTTCAGAGTTAAGTTGAGAAGATCCCTTTTGGTGGAAAAATCAGCACACTGATTTCCTTCTTGAAGAGTATGTTGGAACTTCACACTCCATTTCCTACTTATTTCCAACTTAATATCATACAAGCAAGATACATGATAACTAATAAAAAGGTTGGACCGTTTCATTTACTAACTTTATAGCAACGAGGGACTCCGAATAACAGGCCAATAATTCTGCATGAAGTTTATTATTGTAGCCAATGTGACCATGAAAACCAGTTATCAATCACCATTACCGGATCTCACCATGCCACCAAAACGACCAACTCCAAGATTCAAGCCAATTATTTAGCCAAATAACGAGTGAATGTATTCATTCATTCATATATGAATAAACAAAATTTAAAATGGTTATTGTAATTAATAGTTCTTGATCACATTAATTTGTAACAAATTACTATTTAAATTTAAAATTGTTTGTTCTAGGAATCAAACAATCCGATGTTTACACGAGTCTTGGTTGAAAGAATATTGGATAAGATTAAATATTTGTATAATTAATAATTGATCAAGATGAGATCCGTTAACTCGTGGTAACATGTTTGAGTTCTATGAAAAAATCACAACAATCTAGCTAGAGAATTTGAATGAATGAAGAAATGAGACGTTAACTTGTTAGAGATTGACAACTTAGAGTTAACCAAAGCTGTAAAGGACATAAGAAATGTTATATTATTCTTCCAGTGGTTCATGTAGTAAACTACTACGTCATGTTATACGGATATCAAAGAAGTGTTGCTAGACGTCTACTTTGATTAATACATCTCGTAAGAAAAAAAACTTTGATTAATACACTAATGCGATTAATATATTATTATTATTAGCTTAATATTAAAACAATGGGGTCACACACACACGACTGTTTTAATTATAGTTAAATAATTATTTTATTATTTGATGATTAAACTCAAAACTTTAATCAATCAAATAAAATATTTCTAAATGGGATGTTATTGTATTTTTATTGGCACTAGAAATACAAATTATATATATATATATATATATATATATATATAATAAATTGAGCATATTTGTTTTTCATTAAATATTGAAGGAAGTCTTCAGTCTTAACTGTTCGAATGTCTTGAAAATGTGTTATTTTAATGCAAAAGCAAAACGTGAAGCAATTCTTCTGAAACTTGAAAAAACGTGGTCATTGGCATGGTCATTAACAAGTCTAGAAACTTGATATACTCCATGTGTTTTTCAACAATATAATGGACGGTGCAAACTTCAGGGACGTAATAAAAAATACAAGTAGTAGTATTTTACATCGGATTATATCAAAGTTCAGGGACGTAAATTCAAATGACCTATATTTGCAGGGACGAAAAACCTATTTAAGCCAACCACCTCGCCCAATCATCACTTGCCACATGGGCACCAAGTTGCTAATGACAACCCACCTCAGCGAAAAAACCTAATTAGGACCAAAAGTCAAATGATTAAATTTTGCAGTGACATATTGGAAGGATTAGTAACTTCATGGACGAAAATTCAAATGACCTATATTGCATGGACGAAAAACATATTTAAACCTATTTTTTATAGGGGTTTGCTACAATAGACCCACTTCATTGTATGAAGGTCTATTTTAGCAACCAACACCTTTTCATTTGGACCAAAAACCCAACTTTTCACATTTTGGAAAAAGCAAAAGTCAAGGACAAAGCTGTAATTAGCATTTAATGGTTAATGTTTTTCTTTATTTTATTTATTTTTTAGTGACTTTTTTTATGATTATTATTATTGCTACTATTCTCTCTCGCCAACTCTCTCTCTTACGGATGAGTTCTTCCATTTTCTTCAAATCAAATGCAGGAAGTGGTTATGAAATCATCCAATTGCATATTTTTTAATTCGTCTCTCAATTTCATTTGCTTCAATTTGAGCAACAGTAATGAATAACCGCTCCTTTTCATATTCATGATTTATAACATTCAAACCTAGTGCTAAGATTAATCACCCATATTCCTCTAACTATTGCATCATTAGACGACGAAATCAACACCTCAAAGGTGTTCAATACTGTAGAACTCACCGGCCACAGAAGTTGGGAAGTGCAGCGGTGTGGGTACCAAATCTCATAATTAAAAAGTGGATTTTCTTATAAGAAAAAATAGTGCTGTTGTAATTGTGGGAACCGAACAAGTTCATGAATCAAAAGAAATCCAATCTAATAACCACATAATTGCTGATAAAGGTTTAAGAAATTGGAAGAACAATGTATAAAAAGAAATTGGGAAAACGTGAAAGAGAAGAGGAACAGTAACGAAAAAAGAAAACAAAGAGAATGAGAAAATGGGACCCTTTAAAGATAAATTACTACTTTATCCTTTAGATTTGATTGTTTCAACAAAACAAAAAGTGGTTTTTTTGGTCTAAATGAAAAAATGTTGGTTGTTAAAATAGACCTACATAAAATGAAGTGGGTCTATTGTAGCAAATCTTTTTTTATAATAAGCAAATCACAACTCATCATACATTTTTTAAAGCAACAACTTTTTTTAGAGGTTGAATCAACACCTTATACATTTATTCAAAAAAACTGATCATATGTAACTTGGAAAATATATTTTTGGTATATCTTTAAAAATATTTAAGATCGAAGTAAGTGAAATATTCTTAATGATTTAAGGATTATAATTAATCAACAAAATCTATATGAATTAAATCCTGTAAACCACAAACATAAGCAAAACGACAAAGCAGGGACCAAAACGACACATCAAGTCTGAACTTCACGCATAGTGCAATTTCCTGCAATTCTCTTCCCAAATTTTCCATTTCTCTCCGATTCCCATCGCTGGAAGAGAAAACCCAATTTTCTCTCCAACAATTCGTTCCTTTTCCTTCCAAATTTTCGGTAAGTTCCATCAATCTCTGTATAATCTTCCCTTTCCATAAACAATTGCCAAAAAATTGAAAAAATCTTCAATTTCTCTCAGGATTCATCATTCACGGTGATTTTTTTTTACTGTGGCTTTTATCTTCAACAGTTACCGCTTCCAGAATCCAGATCTGAAGAGCGTAAACCATTGTTTGCGTTTCGGAGCTAAACGCAACAACCTTGATTTGGAATTTTTTTTAACCGTTTGGTTGATTCAATTCATGAAATTTATGTAACTGGGTCGATTTGAGTGGCTTCTGTAGAGGAAAAAGTTTAATTTTTTAGAATTGGGTTATTGATTTAACTGTTTTAAGGAATTGTGGTCTCTAAATTTGATCAATTTTATCTAATGAAGAGTGTTGTGGATTCAATTGTTGAGATTTATGTAACCGGGTCGGTGTGATTAGGTGTTATAGAGGAAAAAGTTTAAGTTTTTAGAATTGGGTTTTTTATTTTGATTTGGGAATTTGAAGATTAGGTTTAGTTTGTGAGATTTTTTGTTTGTTTTGGGTAGGAGTCATGTTCTATGGTGCAGTGGTATGGGACCCTTGGCTTATTGTTGCTCAAATTGTTTGTCTACAATGTATGTACTATATCACACTTGGATTGCTCTTAACCGTTCTTGTTGGCACTCGCGTATCTCGGTTGAGCCTTGTGTATTTCTTTGACTATGTTACCGTTACTACCTCTACCGTGACTGGTTGGTGCGTTTGTGCTTCATATCTGCTCAGCTCAGCTGCAGGGTAATTGTTCTCTTCAACCTTTCTCACCGACTAGTAGCTTTGTCAATGTTGTTCTATTGCTTGAATTCGTAATTGGTAATTATTATTCATCAAATCACTATAGTCGTGTTGTGACTTTCTGTGTGTTTGGAAGAGTTTATTTATTTACAGTACGTTTGAGCTTATCATATGGCATAAAATATTTAAGTGTTTGACTTGGAGAGAATTTATGAAAATATGTGTTCACTTTTACATCCATTTGTTCTCATTCTGTTGTACTGGTTGCACTTTTTACAGTATGGGGAATGAAACAAACAAGTTAGGATTTGAATCTTTTTGATAGAGATACCTTCGTTTAGGGAAGTTAATGTGTCTGTGCTTGGAATGTAAAAATATGGGATTTGATTTGATTTGGAAATCAATTCTTGTGTTTGGTATGTTAGAAAAGGAAATTAGTACCTATTTTTGAAATCCATATAATTTTAATGGTTGAGATTTATTAATCCTGTCAAATACGGTGTTTGTTATTATGTAATTACTTTGTGTAGAGGAAGGATTCTCTGGGGGCATTCTTAGCTGTTATTCTCATATATGGTTTGTTAAGTGAGATTATGTAGTAGCTCTATGTTGTACTAACACTACCGATGTTGTTATGCAGGGCTGTGTATATGCTTTATTTGATTGAAAGATCAAAGAAGTGCTTGGATTTTGCAGCCACTATCTATATCATTCATCTTTGCATATGCATAGTTTATGGGGGTTGGCCCTCTTCTATAGCATGGTGGATTGTGAATGGTACTGGAATTGCCTTGATGGCTTTGCTAGGTGAATATCTGTGTATCAGACGCGAACTCCGGGAGATACCAATACCACGATATCGTTCAAGTAAGAACTTACTCCTTTTTGGATGTTTCGCTGACAAATCTGACGTGCTATTTGAAGAAATTGTTTTACATTTATACATTATTATTATTTTCCTTTTTTATCACGTCTTTTCATATTCCAGAAACCTGCATATATGTTTAAGCTGTCAAACTCAATTTACATTAGGAATCGTGAGAAGTCATTCATATTCTATATGTTGTGCACACTGAAGGTTAAGGTGGGAAGGCCTTGTATTCAGTGTCAATTCTAATATCAAAGTAGGTTCTTGGGAATGGTTCCCCGGTCCATCATCAAGAAGTGAGATTCAAGTAGACATTTCCACACCTTGTGTATAAGTTGGTCCTCATGTTTCGCTGACTGTTTTCCAAACCTTCGCCTTGAAGACAAGGTTAAACTGATAGTGGCGGTTATTGATGGGCCTCTAACTCATGGGATTTTAAGTTTGCTTGTTTAACGGAGAAGGAAGAATTGAATGAAGGGGGCAAGAACAGAACTGTGCTTGGAGAATTTGGCTGTGATGGAGGGGGATAACCAGGACAGTTGGCAGTGGGAGGAGATAGGGGTTGTGTAATCTGTTAAGACTCCCACATTGGTTGAGAGATGTAACCTTAAATTGAGTGTATAAGTGGTAGTCATCCCTCACCTTACACATAAGTTTTGCAGGGTTAAATTAGTCACAAGCCAAATTCTAGGAAACCGTTTAATCCCACATTGCTTAGAAAACAGAGATATGACCTTAGTCATGCTTATATATAGCTTGGCTTTTACTCACCTTTCTAGCCGATTTCATAGGGTTGCGTTAGGCTCAAATCAAATTTTAAGATGGTATTTGAGTTTATCCAAGACCATTGGATCGCCTGTTATCGAGCCACTAGGGTCATGCTCCAGATGTCCAGTCTGGGTGTGAAGGTGTGTGTATCAATAGTCTCATATTGGATGAGATATGACCCGAATATATGTTTATATGTGGTAGGCACCCGTCACCTTACAAGTCAGTTTTGTAGTGTTAAATTGGACCTGACCTAAATTCTAAGCGGTTTAGTTCAATGCTGTCTAGAGATATGGCCTAAGAAATGTTTATAAATCTTGGCTGTCCTTACCATACAATTTGGTTCTGTAGAGTTGAGTTAGGTCCAACCAAAATTTAAGATGTGGGAACTAATGATTATAAGGGTAGTGGAACTGGCGAGGAAGGCAATCAATCATTTGTGTGATTGTGTGGTGGCTACTCCCACTGGCAAAGAAGTTTTCATTCTCCAAATTATTTCTTTTTTGTTTCTACTTTTTTCTGCACTCCACAGTAACGAGGGCTTGTTCTATATTTTTTTGTAATATTTCTAAGGAAAATGCTAAAGAGTGCCCTTAGGGCATTGATTAAGGGAATAAAAATTGAAAAGTTGTGTTTAAAAGGGGTGAAAAGTTGTGAATTCAACTTCTTTAAAATTTTAAAAATGTTATTTCCAATGTAAAACAACTACTTTTGGTTTCCTTAACAAGTGCCCTTGTTAGCATGACCCTATTTCTAAAGTCAATTCCGGTCCCTATCATATTTATTTTCCGATTAGGATTACGAATAGAATATTAATGCTCGGAGGGGTAGGACATAAATTATGCATTATGTTTTATATTATTAAATTATGCATCATGTCTTTCTGCTTAAAACCACCATTCAGCAACGGAGAATTTTCATTTTGTGGGCATCATATGTTGTTTATAATCTGCTAAACATTGGTTGGCTATTCCTGTGATTTAATACAATCAAATTTCTTTCAGATGTTTGATTGGCAGAAAGAAGTAACTTGAGTCTTGAATTCAAGAAAGGAGTTGTATTGCGGGATGATAAACAACTTTTGATTCTATACATTGGATTATCTTGAAGATAAAGCCCATGTAGCGCATAGTTCTACTATGCCATTGAAATACCTGCATTCACTTTTCTATTCTTTAGTTGCAATAGAGTTTAAACATAGATAAACAAACAGAGACTAGGTACATAAATTTCCAGGAAGTTCTGAAAGTGTTATGTAGGTTATTCTCATTCTATTTCGTTCTTTTCCCCTTCTTTTTAGCGATATCGGTTAAGGTGATGTGTTTAGTTGATTGAGCTTCTATTCTTTTTACCCTTTTTACGAGTTATTGGATCTATTTGGTTTCTTGGAAATATGTATTAGTTCTGTGCCATTACTGGTTTACTTTTAAAGGGGTTGTATTACAGACTAGAGAATGATGAATCACTCAATATTAAGATTCTTTTTTTAACTTGTTTCTTGTAATTGATGAATTTGCACCTCAAATTTTTGGTTGATCTTTCTATGTACAGTTTAATTTCTAGTGTTAGTTCTTCTCTGCAATACCTAACAAATAATAAAATTTGTTTAAGTCCCGTTTACTGTGAAAAGAATGTGATCATTCATGTGTTATGATATGAATTACAATCCATCATTCGCATGTTAATCCTGTTATGAAGTACAAATCACCACAATTATGTACGCGATGACAATATTTCTTCATTTTTATGTTAAAGGAATGAGATTTAATCTAGAATGTATTCATCCTGAGTCATGGTAGTAAAGCTTGTATAAGTGCAAATTACAAGTTAATTTATTTTTAGTCATTGCAGACATTGCTTCTGTCAACAGTCTGTCTCCTATTGACTAAAAAAAAAATATGTCTCTTGTATTCTTTACTAGGTTTATTTTTAAAATTGGCATTAAGAGTTTGAATTGAAAAAAGAAGAGAGAATATAGCCACATCCAAAATATTGAGCGGTATTCTATGTAAAAGTTGTGTTAAAGGAGGAATGTAATGGTTTTAGGTTATCTCTATGGTGATGGAACTATACATTCAATATGGTCATGCAACTTGCACAATAGATTAATTTAAATGGCTTACGTTCTGACTTTAGTAAATATGAGTAACTTAACATACTCATATTTTTAAGGAAATCTACACATAATTTTGTAAGTATGCTTTCGGATGGGAAAAAGTTGTGTTTTTGTTCTGAAAAATACATTCAAACAAACACACATTTGGACGGCACAAAAACTGTTTTTTCCTGTGTGTACATCCGAAGTGACATTGGGTTGGGAAAAGTTCTTCCTAGTAAATCAGAGCCAAATTAGGTTTGCAATAACTACGAAGTTGATATATGAATTGTCCGATGTTGATATGATATCTAGATCGACGACTACTAGTATGCAAGGAATCTAAATTTTAGTTGAATACCTCTTTTTTTATAGAAAGTAGAACAGCTCCATTTGTTGTTCCTTAAAATTTCTATTGATATTTATCACTCACTGTCCACGGAATAAAGTCATCACAACAGTTTTTGTTTGGATGCTCTTTCCCCTCCAACTAAAGCAAAAAATGGACTTAGAGTATCATAATACATACATAAAATAAAAGTAGCATCCTAGAATAAGAAACACTAGTGAATTAAAACCAATGCCTTGATTTTCAAGGCTTTAATTTAAACAAACTTGATTGTCTCATTAGGCAAAAAACTTCCATAGTTGGTTTTCTTTGTTTCTAACTGCTGAAAGTTAGAAGCCATCATCTTTTTCTTTTTCTCTTTATTTGAGAAATTCATCAAGGCTGAGCTTTCCACGATGATGAAATGTCAGCCACAGCTTCTCCTACTGAGAGATACAATCCTTTCATTCCAAAGGAATCCAAAATATTTGACTCATGCATCTTTTCCATCACATTTCCAACAGGATTTGCCAACACAAGCTACACCAATCAATCATGAATGTAAAGATTAGAATGAAAGCTTAGTGAAGTATTCAATTTAAGACATGTTTGAAGTTATTTATTTGAGTTTATGTATTGAAATTGACATAGACAACTAATAGACATGCTAAATATTCTATAGCATGTCTATTAGTTGTTTTTAGCTTATTTTCGTAAGTTCTCCAAAATAGTCAATGAAAACTATGTGGCTTTGATTTATGTTTTGTTATAGAAATAGCTTACACATAAGCATTTATACGATAAAAGCTTATGTTACAATTAGTATATGTGTTGCAACTTGTGTGATGCAAAATGAAGTATATATTTACCTGAAGTGATTTTTGTTCTAGTCTCCTTCTAAGTTCGCATAATGTATCGATTCCACTTGTGTCTATGCCTGTCACAGCTGAAAAAGAAAAGGAAAAACACTTAACTTTTAATTCAAAACCGATCTCAAAACTTCAACGACAAACTTTGCAAGCGAAACAGAATACATACCTGTCATGTCTAAAATTATGCATTTCAATGCACTTCCGTTGAGTGCTACTACGCGTTCTTCCTCTTCTCGAACCCATCTCAGTATCCTAAAGAAACAGAAACACTCAAAAAATGCCTCGGACTAATCTTTGAAATGTACAAAACTTGACAAGCATACATATTGCCTTATAAATGTGGACCAAATACATATACTTTTTTGTTTAATTTAAGTCGAGAGGGAGTATTATCTAACCTTTCTTGCAGGTAAGTTGCATTGGCAAAGTAGATGGGAGACTCAACAGCCAAAATGATAAATGCAGGAATCCTTATAGCTTCTTTATATTGGCTTAGGTTATGGAATATTGGTGTCCCAGGAATGTTCCCCAAAACCGATGTGTTTGGCCTAGAGACGTGAAGCAGGATTTTGAAGACTGATATTGCCACCTAAAACGATTTGGAAAATTCAGTTGAAGGGTAATGAACATGCTTTTATAGTAGTTATAATTGAAGTCAAATATTTTTAATCTTCTTACGGTTATGATTGATCGACAGTGATATAATTTTTACATTGACAGTGTATATGAATTAAATCCTTTGTAAAAACAGAAAAAACATGTGAATTTTGAAGCTTACCGCGACTCCAAGGCCTAATGGAACTGAAATGAAGAGAACACCAAAGAAGGAGCACACACAAGCTAAGAAATCAAGCTTGTCAACCTTCCACAATTTGTATGCGGCTCGATAATCGATTAGACCAATAACAGCAGTGATGATAATGGCTCCTAAAACAACATTCGGCGTGTAATAGAATAGCGGCATGAGAAACAGAAGTGTTACAAGAACTGCTGATGCCATGATTATATTTGATACTGCTGTCTTTGCTCCAGCATTGTAGTTAACGGCTGATCGAGAAAAGGATCCTGCAAGTTTGTTTTTAAAAATTAGAATTGATATTTTTCTTAAAAAAATTTGATTTCTTTATCAACTACTTGGGATGAATCATTGCCTGTTGTGACATAACATGAAGAACAAGAGCCAGCTATGTTCATAAGACCAATAGCCATCATTTCTTTGTTTCCATCCACTTGGTAGTTCTGAAGTGAAGCAAATGTTCTTCCAACTGCAATTCCTTCCTGAAACATAAGTAAGTTCAAGTTGAGTTATTTAATGTTTTTCATTTTTTTGTTTAGCATAAGTACTTATCAATGAGTGTTTATGTATAAGCTTTTCTGTAAAATAAAAAAATAATAAAAAAAGAGTAAATAAAGTCAAACTATTTTTATATAAACTATAATTGTTTTCATAAGTTATCCTAGAGAGCTTAATAAGCTGAAAATAGCTTATAGATATGCCATAAGCTGTCTTCACAAGCTCTCTAATAAGTCAGTCCAAACAATGACATGTCCGTAAGCTGTTTTCAGTTTATTTCTACAAGCCTTTATGATAGCTGATGGAAACAGCTTATAACTTATATGAAAACAGTTGGACTTTATTTTATCTGTTGCTATAGAAGTAACTTATATATAAACACTTATATGATAAGCCCTTACGCTCTAAGCGCTTATTTTAAAATGTAATAGTTTTAGTAAAAAAATATCCAGGGCTGATTATGTTTCTAAGTTTGAGAAAGCTTACAGTGAGAGACAAGATTCCAGTGACAAGTCCAGTTTTGATTGCAAGAGCCAAATGTGGACCACTGAAGTATAACATGTTTGATGATGGTGGATTAAGTCCCTTTGGCAATTCACCAATCTTCCAAAGAAAACAAAGCAAAAAATAGAGTTATTGATAAGATCATTTCTATTTAACATCTCTTGTATGTTTGGATTAGCTCTAAGTTTGGCAAAATCACAGTGTCCCATCGTGATTTTTGTCAAAAGCTACGCTTTAAAGCTTCAACATAATCACAGTGCACCGTGATCTCGTCAAAGTCAAACGTTATTCCAAACATGCACTAAATGTAACAAAGGTAGAGTGTCTTTTCTTACAATTGCTATTTTATTGATCTTATGTCTCATTGAAAAGACTAAAATGGTTGATAGAATAACTGAAGTCAATGGTGCAGCTGCTGAAATCCAGAATAATTTTGGCCTCTTCAAGCTCTGTCACAATTTAAAACCATATATAAGATTTTTTCATACATTAAGAAGCAAATGAAATTAAAATAATTATCACTTGTCAAAGCAAAAACCAATAGTCCATATATTTTATTATGCAAATTGCAAGATGAAGAATCTTACAATGTGTCTTGTTATCAACAAGAAGGCTAGGAAACTGAATCCTAGTAAAATGGTTTGCCATGACCACTGCAAAAAGAAGAAAAAAAATTGTTAAAAAAATTAATGGACATATATGTATGTAATTAATTAAATTACACTTACATTTACATCAATTGGACAAATATGTATTTTCATTTAAAAGTGACCCTTAATTGACTAACTATTCAATATGTCCATTCATGACTGAATATGATTCCTAAAGTTTTTTTAATGGACATATAGGTAATACATTACACTTACATTTGCATCAATAGGACAACTATGTATTTTCAATTAAAAGTGACCCTTAATTGGCTAGGTACTCAATATGTCCATTCAGGGCAGAATCAGAAAAAAAGGAATATATTTTTTGTTGATAACAATTGGAATATGATCCCTTGTGATATAGAAAGTCAAAGTAAAAAAATATCCAGTAAGCAATCTTAATCACAATGTTAATTCTTATTTCTTAAAACAGAATCAGTGCTATAAGAATGTTTTGAAGAGTTTTGTGGTTGTGATTAATTTATTTTTTATTCTATTTTTTTCAAATGTAGCTTTACTCTACCAACTAGTATTACTATTAATATTTTGAAAAATCTTTCCAGAAATTAATATGTTAAAAACATGCAAAATATGATTTATTATAAATTATATAAGAAAATATAGTGGCCGTCCCTTTTAAAATATATTCTCAACTTAGATTCTTTAATGTATAATTTTTTATCATTAAAAAAAGCATCAAAATCAAAATATACCTCGTCTCTTTCCTTGAATACAGAGACCAAAACAGGTACTATTTGCATCTTGCTTGTGAAATGAACTATTCCTAGTAACCCTTTGAGTTGTTGTAGTGACACAATGATTGCTGCACCAGCCATGAAACCTACCAATGTTGCCTTTGATAGAAAATCAATCACAAAGCCTAACCTGTATACACCTTCAAAGGTTACTTTTTTTTTTTTTTTTAATCATAAAATATAACTTTACCTCTATTGTACCATATATAAAATTTTACCAATGAAAATAGCCATCATGTTAGCTTCCAATTAAATTTCCAAAATTTCATCTTTAGTTTTCAGATATAAACCCACTTGGTAGGGAAAATATTATTGTAATTTTCTTCCCTTTTTGGAACATTTAGAAGAATTCATCAAAAATCAATTTGAGTTTATCTCATTGTAATTATTTTTTTAGAGGCTCTAATAAAAATTATACTCAAATATTATGAAATGATTTTTAGTTCATTTCAATAAGATTTCAGAACAATTTTGATTAAACACTTAATAACACGGTAACAAAAATTTCCAAATTTAATTTATGTTCCATGTTAAGTGATGATTTTATGCTAATTTATCTTCTTTTTTGTTGAAAAAAATATAAATTTGTGCATGATTGATTATTAGTACCTTAATACACCAAGAGAAGATTGGAATAAACCAGCAAAGAAAGTGGCAGTGAAAGCCAATTTAAGATAGAGAATTGGATCTTGACTATAAGAAACACTTTCACTTAACATTGATCCCATAACTAATGATGCAATTGAAACTGGACCAACACCAAGATGTCTAGAACTTCCAAGTACTGAATATATCAAAGGAGGCACAAAACTTGAATCTGCATGTATTAATGATATACATAAGTTTAATTAAATATCAACCAATATAAAAATCCACAACAAAACAAAATAGAGAATGAATACTAACACAATCCAATAATTGGTGGCAAGTTTGCAAGCTTGGCATAGCTGATTCCCTACAAAAATACAAAAAGAGAAAAAAAATTAAAAAAAATCTTTTGGCAAATTTCATTAAATTAAATATTAACTTATATCCTAAAAAAAATAAATCTATAATGGTAGTATACAATACATTAACAAAACCAAACTCATGCATGCAAGATGAAACTATGGCTATGACTAATAGTATCATGCAAGGTCTCAAATATTGTGCTCAACCACGATTAAAAGTTTGGTTTCATAAATTCAACAAACGTCTGTAAAATAGTCATTAGTAACATTTTATTTGATGAAAGTTTCCCTTTTTACGAAATTTTAATTAAACAAACCACATCATGCTTGCGAGAACTTATTATGCAATGTTTAAAAAATCGTTGTATGCAACTACAATTATGGTCGCATATATACTCTTTTAATAAATGTTGCTACGACTTCAATTTAAAACCTCGATATTGTGACATACCTGAGGAATAGCGAGACTAGCGATGGTGAGACCGGATATAATATCGGAGCGAAAAAGATAAAGACTATACTCCGGACCCCATTGAAAAATAGGGAACATGTATTGAAGAGCCAGAAGAAACTTTGTGAAGGAAGTTTGGTTTTTGAATCCATGAAAAGGATCATCAGGAAAAAAGATTTCAGAAAGTCTATGTCTAAGTTTTTGAAGAGTGGTTCTTTGTGGTGGCAAACAAACCTTATGAATTTCCAATGGTGATTGATACATTGGTATCTCTGATTGGATTTTAATGGTTTCAAAAGGATCAACTCTATTGGAATTCACACCCATTTTTGTTAATGCTATGTGCTATGCTATATGCTATGCTATGTTTTGTGCACAGCACAAGCCACTAAGTTGGTACTATTAATTTTGTGTCTGAAGAAAGAAGAGAGAGTGTGGCTATGAATTTATAGAGAGAGTAATGAATTGAACCATTAAAATGGAATCAAGCAATGAAAAAGGTGGCAAGTGTTTGTCATTGTCGCGTGGAGGTTTATTGCTCTAAAGTTGTAGTTATTGGAATCTTAAAGGGGCTGTTCAGTCATACCCCTTCTTTCCAAATAAAAATTACCGTCTCCGTCTCATAAAAAATGGTGTACTGCGAGGTTTTTAACAAAATGATTAATCATATTAATTTTAAAGATGAAATCATCATTATTATTAATATTTACTTTATTTTTAAGAATTTTCTTTTGACTCTAAACTTTTTTTAAGATATTATTATTAGTTACTTGTGTATTATTGTCACCATAGTACATTTTAACCACAAAGTTTGGGATGGATTGATGCGTAGGGCACGAGAATATCGAACCATGAACGAAGTAAAGACATGAAATAAAAGCATATTAACTAGTCAATGTAAGGTCTTGATTTTTTATCGGAGAGGTGAACAATCAAAATAGATGGCGAGTGTGCGCCCTACCAAATTGAATGAAATTTAATAAATAAAAGTATATTAATAAAATAAAAAAATTGCATTAGTATTCTAAAGTGATAATTATTTATAGATAGAGAAAAAAAATACAACCGAGACACTTTTTTAAGACGGGAAGAGTATTCAAAATAAGTTGATAAGTTAGTTGATAACATATAAACATATAAGTTGCCGTTTTATGCAATTAATATGTATGTTGTGAGTTTGTTCGCATATTCATCATTTATGTTTTTAGCGACTTTGAATTTATATTATATCAATTTAAATGAATAAATCTCATTTACTTTTGTAAAAAAGAAAAAACACACACACTAAGCGTCATTCGAGAAAACTAATGGTATGTCACCGTGTTTTTAACTTACATGATAAAAACAATGCATAATATATGCAAGATTCGGAGTTCGAATCCCGGACACCACCATAAAAAGAGAAAACTAATGACATTAGTTTGATTGTTTGTTGAGGAAATAGTATTAGTTTGATGGTTGGTGTGATATGCTATGCTAACCAAAACACTCTTCGGTCTTCTTGAGGAGCTTCCTAAAATGAAATGACGGTTAATTATCTTCTCGTTGCCTCGTATGATTATATCAATATTCCATACAAGTTCATAATCTAATTACAAATTCTGACTTGACATTTTCCCAACTTGTACATAATTTTTTTTTTATCAAAACAAATATTAGGAGAATGTAAAAATAATAAATTTAAAGGGAATTATAATTGAAGACGCATCCCTTGAGTTTAAGCGACATTGCATAATATATGTAGAATATGGGGTTCGAACCTCAAATATCCCACTTAAAGAAAAAGTATCATCTAAATCTTTTGCATGATTTGTATTATTCGCGCAATTTATCGCTTTAAGGGTTTATGGTGTTACAATATCGGTCTATACAAATAAAATTTTACTTTTACTTGACAAAATTAAATTCTTTTCTTTTTTGAAAAATTCTTATTTATTTATTTATGCCATTAAATACAAACAGATCAAAGCTTTTCTTCTACAAACAAATAAATTAAAGTTATGTCCCGAACAATATCTTATATATGCAAGGTTTGAAGTTCGAACCCCGACACCACCATAAAAAAAAAATTGAAGTTCTTTTACAAGACAATCAAATCACCATAAAAAAAAAAATTGAAGTTCTTTTACAAGACAATCAAATCAATGTTAATTAAATATAGTAAATGCAATAATATTTTCATTTTCTTAAGATGGCCAATACCGCAGGTTGAGGGGATCTTGCAACTTGTAGACTAATCCCTCGAGTATTGTGGGACCCAAATGGGCGGCAAGCTCTCTTTAAGAGTTTTAGGACTGCTGCATGCCTAAGGCTGGATTCGAACCCAGAACCTTGGTTAAACTAGAAGAGACTCGTTCCATCTCATCTAAGCGCTCTTGGGTATAGTATTTTCTTTAAATAGACTAAGAGTATGCAAAAACATCATTATAAATATCCGATATTTCAACTATGTTGGCATTCTAGATACTCAACGATCATTTACAACGAGAGGAAATTCTTTCAAATCTTGATATTTAGTGTTTTCTCAATTTGAATTGCACGTGACTCTCACGTGACATCATAGGATTTTCTCCCATATACAACACACTACTAAATATTATTAAAAATAAAGAAAAAGAAAACACACAGTTGAATGACCAAAATCAAGAAAAATGATACTACTAGTATGGAATATCAAATCTATCTGAAAAGTCTTTTTCCCTTGGGATCCCTAATAAGGTAAAATGCATGAGAAGGGGCGCTTGTAATGGAGATCCCTACCAATGTAATGGCAGCAACACTGAAGCAGGATCCAACTCAGTGCACTAAGAACAAATTCTCCAAATTCTACGGATGCTAATTATAAAAAACATTGAAGCAGGATCCAATCCAGTCCCTTAAGTGTGAATAATTTGTAATTTACCTTATTAGGGAGTATTCAGTGCACTAAGAGCATTGACCTTTTGGATATTTAATCATAGTATTTATGGTAATAGATCTCATCCGGTGGAAATCTTTCCTGTTTCTCTCTTATTTTTGTATTTATTAACATTTTAATATTATCACATGCATTCATTTTTAATGGACATGATATCACTGGACTCTCATGTGATTGGAGAGAATCCAAACCCATTATTTATTATCCGGCTCCGAGAGGGTATTTAGTAGATCTTCCGGTCATTATTATAAGCAAAAAACAATATTTTAAATTCATTCATTGAATTATGTAGTATGTAGTAGATAATAAAGACTATATACATCATTAATTGAACGAGGAGGTTTTTGGCACAAGGTGTTGGTTGCTAGGTATGGTGAGGAGGCAGGGAGGTTGGGGGCTGGAGTGCTTCTTCTTGGTGGAGGGAGGTGGCGAAAATCAGAGATGGGGTAGGGGAGGAGGCAGAGGGTTGGTTCGCAGGGATGGTGTCGTGGAGGGTGGGCGATGGGGAAAATACTTTGTTTTGGTTAGATCAGTGGGTGGGTAATGTTCCCCTTTGTCAGCGTTTTAGTAGGTTGTTCAACTTAGAGGAGAACAAGTTGGTTTCAGTTGCCACTATGTTCTCTCTACGTTGGGAGGAGGGGGTGGAGCGTGGTAGTGGCGAAGGTACCTGTGGGCGTGGGAGGATGAGTTGTTAGCGGAGTGTAGGACTTTATTATCTAATGTTCTTTTGCAACCTAATGTTGCAGATATTTGGCAGTGGCACCCCGACATTGCAGGTGGTTATTCGGTGGGTTCAGGACAGGTTGCCAACTAAAAATAATTTACATATCTGTGGCATTATTAATGAGGCAGACATGTACTGTGTGGTGAGGTGCGGACAGGTAGAAACTGTTACTCATTTGTTTCTGCACTGTGATACCTTTGGTTCTCTCTGGCATCAGGTGTGCTTGTGGTTGAGTTTTTCAGGTGTCGATAATCAAACTCTAGGCGATCATTTTCTTCAATTTACTTACTGTTTAGGTGTTATGAAAACTAGACGTTCTTTCCTCCAACTTATATGGCTTCTATGTGTCTGGCATATCTGAAAAGAACGCAATAATAGAATTGTTAACAATATTGTTACACCTATACAGGACCTAGTGGAAAAGGTTAAGTTTCATTCCTATTGATGGCTGCGTGCTAATAATGTCGCGTTTGTATATGGTTGTCAGCAGTGGCGGTCGAACCCGTTACTTTGTTTGGGTATCGGCTAATGCCTGCTTTTGTTTTTCCAGTTACTTAGACAGACATTTTGTATTTTGAATGTTCTCTTTGACACATATTGTGCTAAGGAGGCGCTTTGGTTATTGTGAATGTATTTCATTTTAGCTTTTTCAAAAAAAAAAAATTGAATGAATCTAGAATATAGATTTTCTTTTATAATAATAATTGGATGATGTACATTAGTAAATAGAAATTTTGAAACACATAATTGTAAATCAGAAATTTACACATTATAGTAAGTATTTTGTTGGTAAGATTAATTTGAATTTACGTTAAATTACGGATGCCTTTACGATCATATTTATGTATAATCTTTTTTTTTATATACAAGAATTTATGTATAATTTTCTTTTACTAAACTTATGTACGATCTATAAATGGGATAATCTAAGCCACACCTAATACGAGTGAGAGATCTAATCATTTGTAGTATCAACTTGTTTGCTAATGTATAACCTTTTGGTTTGAATTTATTGACAAATCAATCCTAATTAGCAACTACTCCCTCAGTCTCACAATTATTGTCTCTTTAATATTATTTTTTCAAAATAATTGTCACTTTACAATAACAATGCAACATTTATTATTTTTTCCACTATTACACCCTTAGTTATTAAATTTCATCCAACTTAACAACTCCACTAACTACATTTAATATGAGTGTTTTAGTAAATGTTACTAATTTTATCATTGAAATTAACACAATTAATCATTTCTTTAATAATCGTGCACAAACCTTAAATGACTAATATTGTGAGACGGAGGGAGTATGAAGTAATACAAACCGGTTTCACTTTTTGTTTATGTTTTCAAGTAAAAAAGAGGGCATAAAGGCACAGAAGCCATAAATAAGTTGTTGGAACACTAGTTAAATTCTAGTGAGAAGTTGGATAGAAAAAACACAATGTGGAAAAATTAGTGTGTGGGAGTGTGACTTAAAAATGTCTCACATTGGAGGGTCACCCCAACTAGCAAGTGTTTATATAGAGATGGGGGACCTCCAAGGTTGTGCCCTTGGGGTACCCACTTTTGTGAACGAGTGAGCGCTTAGAAAAAAAATAATATATCACACGCGCGCGCAACGCCGCCGCCGCCGTCCGTCTGACTGGCCGGGCGGGTCGGATCCACAGTAGATGATTTCTATAAAAGGAGAGTTCGCCCCACTCATTATTCACACTGAAATCCACAGTAGATGATTCATGTGCATTTCCTCTCTTCTCCCTTCGACTGTGTTAACGAGTCATTCTTCCTCCTCTACTCCTTTCTTTGGTTTCGATAAGAACGGCTACGGACCGTAATGAGTGGTGTTAATCGAACGATTAACCCCTAATTTGAGGTGTATACTCTCGAACAATTACACACTGTGCAGTGCGTAATTGAACAGTGATCTGGGCTGTTTTATCCTGGAGGCGGCGCGGTTGTTAGTCTACCTTGCAGAAGTTTGGGTAGTGCCGCGAAACGTCTTAAAGAGAGCGACCTGGTCGTGACTAAACCCGGTAATCCCTTTGGTAGTAAAAACTGAATTTTTGAATTACGAAAACAATAATTTTAAGACGTTCCTAAAAACAAACACCATGACTACCAACGAAATTACTGTGTCTGGAACAGCTCTCGATTTCAACAAACCGTTTAAGTTTCACGGCAGTCACTTCAAGCGTTGGCAAACAAAGATGCTCTTTTTCTTAGCCATGAAAAAAGTTGCCTACGTCTTGAAGGAGGACATACCTGTGATACCAGAGCTATCGATTCCTACGGGATTGAATAGGAGCGGTAAGACATCAATGGATACAGATGCTTCTGATCCTACTAAGAATGCTGAGTTGGAAAGGCTTACTTCTGAACATGCTGAAAAGGTGAAACAGACCAATATAGAAATATTCCACTAGAAAGAAAATGATTATTTATGCAAAAATTTCATTTTGAACGGTCTCGCGGATCATCTGTACGATCTGTACCTTATCCACGATACTGCTAAGAAAGTTTGGGATGCTCTTCAGAATAAATATAATACTGAAGAGGCTGGCTCAAAAAAATTTGATGTGAGCCGGTACCTGAACTATAAGATGACAGATGATAAGTCTGTCGAAGAACAATCTCAGGAGCTTCAGAATATAGCTCATGAGATTTTTGTTGAAGGGATTCTATTACCCGAACAGTTTCAAATCGCTGTTGTGATTGACAAATTGCCCCCTGCCTGGAAGGACTTCAAGAATACCCTTAGGCATAAAACTAAGGAGTTTTCTCTTGAAAGTCTGATTACTCGACTTTGAATTGAAGAAGAGGCAAGGAAACAAGAACTGAATGAAGAGGTGTTTGCTGTCTCGAACAACAACACTAAAAAGAAATTTGTAGGTGCTGTTCTGAAGCCTAATGGCAAACAATTTAAAAATCATAATCAGAACCGTCCTGCAAATAAGAATTTCAATCGGAATAAGAATGAGAACCCTCAAAAGGTCCCAAAACAGCAACCACCAAAGAATGACGCTGCTCAACCATTCAATTGCTACAATTGTGGACAGCTAGGTCATATGGCACAAAAGTACAGGAATCCATCTACTAGACCGGCTCAAGCTCAAGCTCACTTGACAACAAATGAGGAGCAGCCGTATACTGCTATGATAACTGAAATCAACATGGTAGGTGGATCTGATGGATGGTGGATAGACATTGGCGCCTCTCGCCATGTCTGCTTTGAACGTGCTATGTTTAAGATATACACTATTGCTGAAGATCAGAAGGTGTTGCTGGGAGATTCTCACACCACTGAAGTTGCTGGAATAGGAGATGTGGAACTAAAGTTCACCTCTGGGAAGACTCTCATTTTGAAGGATGTGATGCACACTCCAAGAATTAGGAAGAATTTAGTTTCTGGTTTTCTTTTAAATAAGGCTGATTTTGAACAGATTATAGCATCTGATATATACTCTATTACTAAGGATGAGGTTTTTGTTGGGAAAGGGTACGCCAGTGATGGCATGTTTAAGTTGAATCTTATGAATAAAATTTCTTCTTCTACGTATATGTTGTGTGATTTTAATGTTTGGCATGCACGACTCTGTCACATTAACAAATGAATCATTTCTAATATGAGCGGTCTTGGTTTAATTCCAAAGTTATCATCTAACGAATTTGAAAAATGTCAATTTTGTAGTCAAGCAAAAATAACAAAAGAATCACATAAAACAGTGACAAGAGAAAATGAACCATTTGACTTAATACATTCTGACATATGCGAACTTGATGGTAACTTAACTAGAAATGGACAAAGATATTTTATTACCTTTATCGATGATTGCTCTGATTACACTTATGTGTATTTGATGAAAAACAAAAGTGATACGCTTGATATGTTTAAAATATTTATTAAAGAAACTGAAAATCAATTCAATAAGAGAATCAAGCGTTATCGTAATGACAGAGACACCGGATATTTATCACATACATCCAATGAGTATTATAAAGAGCTCGGAATAATTCATGAAACTACTGCACCTTATTCTCCTGAAATGAACGGTAAAGCCGAAAGAAAAAATAGAACCTTTACTGAGTTAGTAGTTGCTATCATGCTTAATTCTGGTGCAGCGCCTTATTGGTGGAGAGAAATTTTATTGACTGTTAGCTATGTGCTAAAGAGAGTACCAAAAACTAAGAACAAAATTTCTCCATATGAAATTTTGAAGAAAAGACAACCAAATTTGTCTTATATTCGAACATGGGGCTGTTTAGCCTATGTTAGGATACCTAACCCCAAGAGAGTCAAACTAGCCAATAGAGCCTATGAATGTGTATTCATAGAGTATGCCTTAAACAGTAAAGCATATAGGTTTTATGACCTTAAAGTTAAAGTGATCATAGAATCAAATGACGCCGATTTCTATGAAACAAAATTTCCCTTTCTATCTAGAGATAGTGGGGGCAATAGCGGGGGCGCAAATATGAACACTACAACTAATCACACTTCGGTGATCAAAAATAGTGATGATAACATCATATCAGATGTTACAGAACTTCGAAGAAGTAAGAGAGCAAGAACTGCTAAAGAGTATGGACCTGAATATGTGGTTAATACATTAGAAGAGGATCCATCAAATCTCAAGGAAGCATTGTCTTCCTTGGATGCTGACTTATGGCAAGAAGTCATAAATGATGAAATGAAATCTCTACAGTCTAATGAAACTTGGCATTTGACTGAATTACCTCCAGGCTGCAAAGCAATAGGTTGTAAATAGATTCTGAAAAAGAAACTGAAACCTGATGGTACTGTTGATAAATACAAGGCTCGCCTTGTTGCCAAAGGTTTCAGACAAAGAGAAAATATAGATTTTTTCGATACCTACTCACCAGTTACTCGAATCACATCCATAAGGGTACTAATTTCTATAGCAGCAGTTTGTAACTTAATTGTACACCAAATGGATGTGAAAACTGCTTTTTTGAATGGTGAACTAGATGAAGAAATCTATACGGAACAACCTGAAGGCTTTGTGGTTCATGGACAAAAAAGCAAAGTCTGTAAATTAGACAAATCTCTGTATGGTCTTAAACAAGCCCCTACGCAATGGCATGAAAAATTTGACAACTTAATGATTTCGAATGAGTTCAAAGTGAATGAAAGTGACAAATGTATTTATTATAAGCATGATAAAAACATTTGCACAATCATATGTCTCTATGTAGATAACTTGCTCATTTTTGGGTCAAACATTCATGCCATAAATTATGTGAAATCATTGTTGTGTAACAACTTTGATATGAAAGACCTTGGAGTAGCTGATGTAATTCTTGGCATCAAGATTACTAGATCAGATAAAGGAATATCCTTAGATCAGTCTCACTACGTGGAGAAGATTTTAAGGAAATATAATTACCTTGATTGTAAACCTGCAAGCACACCTTTTGATCCAAGTGTAAAACTTTTTAAGAACACTGGAGACGGTGTTAGACAAACGGAGTATGCGAGCATCATCGGCAGTCTCAGATATGCCACTGATGGTACTAGACCCGACATCGCCTATGTCGTGGGACTCTTATGCAAATTTACAAGTAGGCCAAGCAAGGAGCATTGTCATGCAATTGAGAGAGTAATGAGATACCTGAAAGGGACCATGACTTTAAGACTGCATTATCAAAGATATCCTGTTGTACTGGAAGGGTACACAGATGCAGATTGGAACACCTTATCAGATGATTCCAAAGCGACCAGTGGCTATATTTTTAGCATAGTTGGAGGAGCTGTTTCTTGGAAATCTAAGAAACAAACCATTCTGGCTCAGTTCACAATGGAATCTGAGATGATAGCACTAGCTATTGCTAGTGAAGAAGCAAGTTGGCTAAGATCCTTGCTAGCTGAGATCCCTTTATGGGAAAAACTGTTACCAATTGTGTTAATTCATTGCGATAGTACCGCGACTATTGCAAAGATTAAGAATTGTTATTATAATGGAAAGAGACGACAGATAAGGTGAAAACACAGCACGATTAGAGATTGCATTTCTAATGGAGCGGTTAGAGTTAATTTTGTACGTACGAATGAAAACTTAGCTGATCCTTTAACGAAAGGACTAAATAGAGAGAAAGTCCGAGAAACATCCAGTAGGATGGGACTAATGTCTATAGCTCAGTGAATGATGGTAACCCGACCTACATGACTGGAGATCCCAAGACTTAGTTTCAATGGGTAATAACAAGTCATGAAGTGATATGACATGCTATGAGAAAAATGATATAGAAAGCATGATCCTGCAATGAAAGAAGGATGAGTTAATGGTAACTCTTAATGAGATCTATACTCTTTTATTGAGTGGGGTACATAGCTGCAGGAGTATCCTTGATAGACTCACCTATACGAATGTGGAATTGAGGCCGGTCCTATGGAATTTTGAGGCAAAGTTCCTAGAGCGTTCGTTAAAATCGAGATACACGTGCATGGCCATAAACGCACGGGCTTTTAGAATACACCTAAGAAAAGGTTTGTGTGTGGATTCTATGTCTGAGATAGAGTTCAATGTTGTAAGCAACTCTTGTTGAATCAGAATACTTTCCACTATGCAAAAGTTCAAGTTGTTGGCGACACCTTTGTTTATTAGCAAAACTTAAGGAAACATTTTACGAAACCATTTTAAAGTCAAGTGGGGGATTGTTGGAACACTAGTTAAATTCTAGTGAGAAGTTGGATAGAAAAAACACAATGTGAAAAAATTAGTGTGTGGGAGTGTGACTTAAAAATGTCTCACATTGGAGGGTCACCCCAACTAGCAAGTGTTTATATAGAGATGGGGGGACCTCCAAGGGTGTGCCTTTAGGGTATCCACTTTTGTGAACGGGTGAGCGCTTAGGAAAAAATAATATATCACACGCGCGCGCGACGCCGCCGCCGCCGTTCGTCTGACCAGCCGGGCGGGTCGGATCGGATCGGACCGGACCGGGCTTGGGCTTAGGCCTGGGTCAAAAATATATTTATTTTTTATCATTGGAAAATGAAGAATTAATTAATTCATCATTATCCAAAAAGTGCTACCCGTAACAAATTAATTTGTTACGATCCGACCCGATCCAAAATGTGTATCCGGATATGTCCAACTGAGAAACCTAAACTTGCGGATCAAGTTGACTTAATCCTTAAGTAAACACGATTTAGGTTACGATCTCTCCCTATAAAAGGAGAGCTCGCCCCACTCATTATTCACACTGAAATCCACAGTAGATGATTCTTGTGCATTTCCTCTCTTCTCCCTTCGACTTGTGTTAACGAGTCATTCTTCCTCCTCTACTCATTTCTTTGGTTTCGATAAGAACGGCTACGAACCGTAACGAGTGGTGTTAATCGAACGATTAACCCATAATTTGAGATGTATACTCTTGAACAATTACACACTGTGCAGTGCGTAATTGAACAGTGATCTGAGCTGTTTTATCCTGGAGGTGGCGCGGTTGTTAGTCTACCTTGCACAAGTTTGGGTAGTGCCACGAAACGTCTTAAAGAGAGCGACCTGGTCGTGACTCAACCCGGTAATCCCTTTGATAGTAAAAACTGAATTTTTGAATTACGAAAACAACATGAGCAAAACCTTTTCAATCATTAATTCATGATCATTCTTTATTTTTCACTCTATGAACTCTATTTTGTATTGCTGTGTTAACTTTTGATTTATATCTACATGATATTCAAAGCTATTATTGTCTCTATATCCTTTTATATCTTCAGCATGTCACATTTTTCTCCTTCTCTCTTGTCTCATCTCATCAAGCACATGGTGTGGAGATTCCTTTTATCTTTTACTACCATTTTCTATTTCTTTTTTCTTCACTGTTTCTTTTGGCTGTAGTTCTCATTTGCAAGTGAAATTATATAAGATTTCGTCTTGTGGGTATCGTATAAAAGCATGCACGTGTAGACTTGATAGAGGTGTCTTCATTTATAAATTTGGAGATCCTGAGTTTTACGGTGAAACAGACCATCTTCAAAGTTACATAAAAATGGCTAAAGAAACCATATTCTTTGAATCAACATGTATTTAGGGGAGACATAATAAGCGCCTGCAACTGTCAATATGAATTTCAAATAAATTATTTAAAATAAAATATTATTATTTTATCTTGATCCTCGTATAAACCAATAGAAACCGAAGGTTCAAGACGTAACTCATTTGCAAATCAAGCAAACTAAATATCAGTTGCTAATGTTCTAATCAATAGATTATGTATAACCAGCGACAATGAGGATCATAAACAAATGGCTATTAAATATTATAGACAAAAATATTGGCAGCTAAAAAATTCAAGTGCAATTAAACTCGGTTGTATAAAGATAATATCTCAAACACATGGTAATTTGAAGAGTATAGTAAAAGAGATATTACAAAGTCACCGTCAAGCAAAACTTCTGTATTAATATTATGCACTTTTTTTCTCTTAACAATGATTTTATCCTATTGAATTTTATGGTTTGGTTTTTAATGAGAAAGATTTTTACACAAACATATTGTACTTATTTTTCCTTCATTAGAATTTGTTTCCACTAAATTTTCTTACAATAAGGTTTTGACGAGGTATATCTTCAATGGAAGTCCAAGAAGGAGTGATAATATTAAGACAAAATTTCATGTTTAGTTCTTGAACTTAATTTCAGATAACAATTGGTCATTTATCTTTTTTTTCATTTCAGTTTTGTCTTTTTGATCCATCTTCATATGGATTTTGAAACTTCAAATCTAATATCCTTGTGCAAACATAGATTTGAAGATTGAAAGACCATGCATAAATAAAACCATGAATTTGAAATGCAAATTGATCAAAAATACAAAATTGAAATAAAAAAGGAAGATAAATGACCAAATTGCTATCTAAAATTAAGTTAAAGAACGAAACATGTAATTTTGGCTAATATTAATGGATGTCCATTTAGTTATTGGTCCAGGGGTCATTTGACCCATTATTCATTGACACATGTTATAGAATGACTCATTGTAACATAAATCACACAATGAAGAACATGATACATTCTTCTTCTTTTTTATCCATATTCTTGTTCTTATTTGAGGAGTTTCAAATCACTCTACTATTTTTGCTTATAGAAAAGTTAAGATACACCATCTTTAGTGTATAATAAATAATTTAATGATTAATATGATATGCACATGCTTATCAAAATACTGATAAATAATTTTAGCGTTGAATGCTCACCAACAATCTTCTAACTATATTAGCTTTATTATTCGAGATTGTATTAGTTTTAACTTTAAAGATAGTTTTTGTAGTCTAAATATTTTGCATGTTAGACGTAAAGCCAACCAAATTGCTTATTGTTTAGCTAAATATGCTCTTAAAAATTTGAATTGCATATGAATCAAAAATACTCCACCTTGTATTTCTACGGTCTTGATTTTTGATTTATTTCAGACTTTAGTTAATAAAATTGTTTCTAACGTAAAAAAAAAACAAACAAAAAAAACTCACAATGCTAAATACTCACTCACTGTCAAACTTTCCCAAATCTCAAAAGTTGGGGTCTTAATGGCACCAACTGCATCCCTTGTCAGTTTAAACTCTCGATGAAATCTTTCCAGCCCCATCTTTTGACTTCATTGGCATCAAGCAAATTTACACCTACCGTTAGCCAAGATATTATATTCTTGATCGATCTCAAACCATCAAGAGAAACAACATACTTAGATGATTCATTTACTATATATTAAAATAAAAAGTGATTTTAATATAAATAATTAATTTAAAGGTTTTTTTTTAACAGAATTAATTTAAAGGTTGTTTGTTTGCCACAGTTTTTGGAGAAACATTGTCAACTTTTTAAATAAAAGAATTACTTTTAAAAGTTTTTTTTTTATGTTCTTTTACAGATTTAAAAAAATAAGAAGCTAAAAATATTGAAAGTTGCTTCAAATGAAGAGTTGTTTCGAATATAATTTATGAAAATCATTTTTAAAGAAAAAAGAGTTTTATTATAGTAAGCAAACACAAAATCGAAGACATTTGAATGAGATAATAAGATATCTCTTTCAACTTACAAAAAAAATACAAATTTAGTTTTTCTGAAGAAAACAATATATATCTAAAAATTAATTTCTAAATTTTTTAGCATCAAAATCATTTATTTATAATTAATAGGAAACCAGTTCTGTTTTTATTAAAAAAAATGTCCTTTTTTTTAAGAAATTAAATTAGTCAGTCCGAATTGATACCGAGAAAAATCAAACATGAGACCTTAAGGAGGAACACACTCCAAGATCTCATAGGAAACAACCCTTAAGATGTGTTTGGATGAAGAGTTTATAAGGGGAAGGGATGAGAGACTTTACTTTTCATTTTTAAATTATGGACACTATGAAATGTTTTTTAAAGAGTTAACATATTAACGTGATAAATGATCATATAATACTTTAATCACACTTAATTTATTTTAGAAAAACTTGTTATATAGTCCGTAATTTAAAAATGAAATTTAAATCCTTCACTCCCTTCCCCTCCTAAACCCTCAATCCAAACACACCCTTATAATTTATTCTTTAGAAATTTTTAAGAAAAAATTAAATTATAGATTAGAAAAACTTGGCATGTGATGGTGGCTCTTCTACGATTATTTATAAACAATGTCTTGTTCAGATAAGATCATGTGTTTTAGTTGATTATGTTGGTGTTGCAACACGATGGTGGCTCTTCTACGATTATTTATAAACAATGTCTTGTTCAGATAAGATCATGTGTTTTAGTTGATTATGTTGGTGTTGCAACACCTCGCTCAATTAAGTGTTAGGTTTTCTTTCTTTTGAACTAAAGCCCTCTTGTACTCTAAAAAAAAAATACTATACATGTTAAAATAATTATCCATTAATACAGTTGAACAAAAACATAGACACAATAAGATGTTTCTCTCTCTCCTGATAAAAATGATTTTCTTCAATAGTTAATCAAAATAACTACATCATTTTCAAGGACAAAAAATAAATATAATAATTTTTGAACAAAATTTACACACAAACACAACTAAAACTTTAAAATTATTATTTTTTAAATATCTTAAATAAAAAGACTCTTAATTAGACTCAATCCAAACATAAGTGATTCATTTGTGAAAAGAAAAATCTAAAATGACTAGTATATTTCAATTTTCAATACAACATTAATTATTATTCTTTTTTGAATGGCAAATATAGATATATAAATAAATAGAAATTGTACAAGATACATTAAAAGAGCCGTTGAAAGACGCTCGAAAAAATCCGAAGGGTCCACTCCCAGCCCAACATGAGAGCCAAGAGATAGCACCTAAGGGCACCACTAAGAAGCTACAAAAGAACATAAACAATAGCTACACCAAAAGAAAACGAAAGAAAAAAGGCAGCAACAACAAACCTACAAAACCCCTGCAAACAGGAAAGAAAAGCAAAGAACAAACCGAGGAAGCAGGACGGGGAGGAAGGAGGCAGTGAGCCCCCATCCAACCCCCCCACACAAACAAAGGGAAACAACTACCACAAAACCTATCGCTGCAAACACAAGATGGGTTGCACCTCTCACTCATGATAAGTGCAGGAACTAGTTGGACACTTAGCCATGAACCACTTCCAAGCTAAGAGTTTCGCTCTATCCACCACATGCTCCTTTCTGTGCGCGCCACCAGCAAAGGTCATTCTGGGACGTCCAAATGGTGCAAATAACAACATGCCAAACAAAAAGCAGACATAACCTAACTCTCTTTCCCCCGCCAAGCCCTATAAAGGCCTAGAACTATTGGGCTAAACCAAGGGGATAACAAACTCACAACCTAACCACCTAGACACATGATACCACACCAGAAAGATAGACGGACAAAATAGAAAGAGATGCGCAGAAGACTCATTAGGCGTCTCACAACCCCCCACCCGAAAAGGGACACCACGTCTAGCCAAATTCAGTCTAGTCGAAACCCTATCTAAAATAAACTGTCACGAGAAGACGATCACCTTAAAATGGACCTGCATCTTCCACACCCTAGAGGCCGCAATCAATACCAATACATGATAAGAAACTTTAATAAAACTATTCTTCTTTTGTAAAAAAAAGTATTCTTTTTTTTTTGAAAGAAAATAAAAATAAAAATATTCTTCTATATCTCATTATATACTTCATTCTTAATTTGTATGAATTAGTCAACTACTCTATATGATTTGAGATAGAGAGTTACGTATTGATATAATGATAATCATTGCGACAAGCAATATTTCGAAATTCACCATTGGAACCTTACACCTGGATTGCAACTACTAAAGTCACCAATAAAAAATATTATAGTGATCCCACCCATAATTGGTTACAGGTTTTAATATGGGTCACTTTGGATTTATTCATAAAATTGCTTCTTTTTTTTGGAATAAAGATTGGTTCTATATCCATATAATCCCACTACTGCGGTGTTTACCTGTTTAGACTATATTATTTTTGTGAGAAAATTTCTATAATATATGATTGGAATACTGTTTTTTCTTTTTGAGGGGATGATTGGAATATTGTTGCTTAACGTTAATGATTAAATACATTTAACGTTTTAAATATGTCACAATGTATTTGAATGGTGTCCCATGCACAAGACCAAAATGCAGAACAATGCACAAGACCAAAGAACAACAAAAATACCAACAAGCATAGCAACATGAAATTTTAAACTAGGTCGCTTTGGCAGTGACCGATTGTGCCCAAATTTGCGGTTGGAGGCATAGCGACCACCGCTCTGGTGGCAGTCACTCTATCTGAGAAGAAACTATGACAATTGTAGGTGAAAGTTTCATGGGATTGCGAGTGAGTGTGGGGATGGTGGGTGCCTAGCTGATTGAACATAGTCTTCACTACGGGGCTTTGACATCTCTCAACATATATTTTTCTATATGTGCCGGTTAGATATTGAACGTCTCATCAAATAATTAATAAATTCAAACATTTATCACTTGTGTCACATTATATTCATTTAACAGGGTTGAAAGTTTGTTATACCAAATTTACTTTACATGACAAAATGTGAAAATTGATTCTAAAAACAAAAAAATTAGTATAAAATTGTTTTGTCTCTAGAGCTAATTCTAACTTCTCCTTTGAAGCTGAGCTAATTTTAACTCGAATCTTTAGAATTTTGAGCTTTTGCCTTTACACTTGAATTTTAATTTCAAAACTATAGTTTAATTTATTTTCACATGAATATATTTGAATATAAATCACTTAAATTCAACTTGTTTTTTAACTAAAATTAATTCTGTAAAATCAATTGATTTAAAAATAATTTTCACCATCAAAGAACCAAACAAATATCAATCATATTGAAGAAAGTTGGGTAGTACTTGTCTAAGTCTTAACCAGTTCCATAGTGCAAAGTCACATAGTCAAAAGGTTTCTCCAAGCTCAAAATCCTAACCTCACATTTCTATATCATATCAAGAACCACTGACATTTGTAAGGTAAGATAGATATGCATTGACTTCAATGAAACCCTAGATATAATGAGTATGCGGCGAGAGGGAGATGTGTTTGATTAATACCCGGAAATGGATTGCACAGAAGGAAAAAAAAAGGAAAATATTGTGATGCAAGATTTTATAATAAGGTATCCACAATTGATGGATTAGATAAGTTGTCAAGGCAAAAGGAACAAAATGGTGGACCATGTGCAATATTACTTATCTTGGTAGACCCATTTTGAGAGGTTCTCCTCTTATTGTGAGAGAAAAGTAAAGGTTTGATGGGAACATATGGCTTGCCACCAATGATAGCTTAACTTGGAGATAGTCACACGTTATTGTAGTTCATTGTTGAGGTCTTAATTCTTACACATAAACTCACTCACTTAGATTTTATTCAATTGATAGGAATTTGGTTCTTCCTTACCAAATGATCGGGTATCATTTCTCCAAAGTCATACTTTCTTGTGGACTAAGAGTATCTCCAACAAGAGTGTTTGGAGAGTCCTTAAGTTTTTAAAAGTGTGCTTTTAAATAGTTTTACTACTATTAGAGGAAAATGACGTGGCAAAAAGCTGTATGGTCATTAAGGGTGAGGAAAATGCCAACACTTATCCATGGTATGTTTTAGGTCGTCTCACTCACCCTTGACCAACTCCGGATAGAAGCAACAAAACTCTTATCTACAATGTATTTTGAATGTTATATAGAGTGATAAGTGAAGATCCATTTTAGTCATTCTAATTTTTGTGTGGGTCAATTTAGTCCATTTAAAGTAATTCCTACATTTTTAACTTAGTCATTAACTTATTATAACAAAAAGACTAATTTGTCTTCAGTATTAAAATATCATGAACTATAAATTTTACTTTTATCATAGACTAAATTGGTTCGCACTAAACTGGTGAAAGATTAAAATGATTTTTCACACTAATATGTAAGATGTACTCCCTTCATTTCTAGCTACAAGTACCATTCAAATAAAAATCATAAGTCAATTTTTAATTACTATATTATATTTTTTTCAAATACAAGTCTAGTTTAGTATTACTTTTATCTTAGAAGATGAAAACCCAAGTTAAATACTTCATTTTTCCCTTTATTATAAAATCTCTTAGACTTTACTAATCTATCCAATAAAGATAGAGAAAAGAACACGATTGTGCTTGGTGCTCCGTTGCGGTGGAGGTTGATCTTTCACAGTGAGAAAATTGTGCCTTCAAGCACGTTAGCACTCTGACGCTCAAGTCAGTATGAGAATGAGGTGAATATATGGGAAATGAGGTAAAAGTGAACCATACCTTAAATGTGATACTATGTTACCCTTATATAGACGTGTAGGAGAATAACCGTCTCCGTAAAATGTGATGCCTCTTCAGGAGGCGGTTAGGGATGACCTCAACAGTTCATATGGACCGAGGCATGTGCAGTGCTTCACATGGAGCTTAGCATGTTCCATCACCGTCGTGGGCTAGTCTTTATTGAGTTTTGGCTGATTGTGCCTTGTAACCGATCCGAAATATTTACAATATTGCAAAAGTGAGTTAGTGACTAATAATTTTTTTTGGTCAAGTAAAAATGTGTTAGTTTTAACATGTGCATCATGCCACATATTATTATTTCTCTTTCTTTTATAAATGTTGATACTTTGGAAGTTATTATTAGACGAAATATCTCTATGTGGTTCTCTAAGTTAGATGTTTATAATTATTTTGTTCTTTAATTATTTTTTTAAACAAATTTGTGATTTATGTCATAGAATATTTACATTTTTATCGAACTTTGTTAAAAAGTGCTTAGTGGTCATTTAATATTGAAGAGGCAAGGCCAATAAGTACCTATGACACCAAACATGATTGCTTACACACATTTTTACTTTTTGTTTATGAATCCAAATCTAATTTTACAGATAAATATTTCATAAACAAACAACACTATAAATCAAGTAATTGATCCGTTTTTCAAACTAAGACTAATTAATACACATGTGAATCATAGTTTTAAGAGTGGTGAATTTAGACCCATAAACTTAGCATTAAACGTCTACAAAAATATTTTTTTAACTAGGTTAGATTAAAAGAGGGTAATGATGCAAGTATTTTATGACTTAAAAGACTAAATTGTTAAAAGAAAATAAAGGGTTAATTTGTTATAAAAATCTAATTTAAATGATTGTGAAAGATATTTGGCCTTATTATTAAATAAAGGACCGGTTAGCAACTTAGTATGATACAATTAATAATGGGAGTTAATGATATTTTACAACCGTGAGACCTAGATTATCCTCTCTTGTTTAAGAGGTATTTACCCTTTCAAGATATCAACCAATCAAAATGTAATAAACAAATGTAACATTAAATGTTAAATAATTTAGAAAAAACTTCCATAATAAATAGCATATCTCGCATATCTAATGAGAGGAAACACTTACTTTCCTTGCTAAATGTCACGTTTGATTGGCTAGTCCCTCTATAATAAATAGCATATCTCACATATATTAAGTTTTCTTCTTTAATTTATATTTATGTTTTTTGACCAAGAAAAAAATTTATATTTAAGATTTCGTTCCGTTTTGCTTTCTTAAAATAATTATTTTAGACAATTTAATTACTTGAGTTTTTTTATTCATTTTAGTCTTTTAAATTACAAATATTAAACATTAAATTTAATTTTTTTTAGTCAATTTAGTGTCTTAAGTTTTTTTTGTATATTCATTTTAGTGTGTGTTTAGATTGGTGGCGTCGATAATTGATTTTAATAGAATTGAGTTTGAGAGAATTGATTTTGTTTAAAAATGAGTTTGATGTGAATTGATTTATGTTTGGATACACTCATATAAAAGTGATTATCATGACTTCATGTTGTTTGCATAGTTTGAGTCAAAATTGATTTTGAACGTATAATGACCGACTTATTCTTTTAATTGCATTTAACACTAGACATCACATTCTATTTTTTTTAATTATTTGAACTTATTTTGAAATTATTCATATACTTTTATGCAATTGGATTATTAAATTAAATATAATTATATAAAATTAATAAAAAGAATATTCATACTTGACAAAAAAAATATATTCAAAAAAGATCGATATAATATTATAAACCGAAAATTTTATAAGTTAGCAAATTCATTTTCAAATAATATCAAATTTACCAGAGTCAATGTACCATTTTTTTTACCACTATTAATCATCGTGTCTGTTAGGGGAAAACAATATGGATTAGGGTTTATGTGAAGGTAACTTGAATATGAAGAAAACAATTATGAGAGAAAAAAGAGAACGGGGATTTGATGATTAAGGAAAATATGAATTGTGAAAAGTTGTATATTATTCATTGAGGGAAACAATATACATATACAAAGGTGTTCCTCTAATACTTGCACAACAATTAACAAATGCAAGTGTAACTAACTAGCTAGAAAATAGGTAAATTAGTTAGTTACTTGTGAGACAAGTAACTAACCCTAACAAACTAAATAAACATGATTAAGGTTTGAATTACAAACTAATATTCCTCCTTAATTCAAACTATCAAAGCAAATTATCCCAATTCTCTTCTAAGCTTCAGAAACTGGGTCATTTTAACAGGTTTAGTGAAAATGTCTGCCACTTGATCTAAAGTAGATCAGTATTTAACTTTGATCTTGCTTTTGTTCACTTGATCCCTCAAGTAGTGGAATCTAGTCTCAATGTGTTTGCTTTTACCATGTTCAATAGGATTTTTAGCTAGATTTATTGCAGACTTGTTATCTATTAGAAGCTTGATAGGTTCCTTAAGCTTGATCATCAACTCTTCTAGCATATTCTGCAACCAGTTGGCTTGTCTCACAAGTAACTAACTGTTTTACCTATTTTCTAACTAGTTAGTTACACTTGCATTTGTTACTTGTTGTGCAAGTATTAGTGGAACACCTTTGTATATATAGTGTTTCCCTCAATGAATAATATACAACTTTTCACAACTCATATTTCCCTTAATCCTTCGAATCCTCATTCTCTCATTTCACTCATAACTGTTTTCTTCATATCCAAGTTACCTTCACATAAACCCTAATCCATATTATTTTCCCCTAACAGACACGATGACTAATGGTGGTAAAAAATAATGGTACATTGACTTTGGTAAATTTGATATTATTTGAAAATGAATTTGCTAACCTATAAATTTTCGGTTTATAATATTATATCGATCTTTTCTGAATATTTTTTTTGGTCAAGTATGAATATTATTTTTACTAATTTTATATAATTATATTTAATTTAATAATCCAATTGCACAAAAGTATATGAATAATTTCAAATAATAATTAAAAAAATGAGAATATGATGTCTAGTGTTAAATGCAATTAAAAGGATAATTCGGTCATTATATATTCAAAATCAATTTTGACTCCAACTATCCAAACAACATCAAGTCATGATAATCACTTTTACACGAGTGTATCCAAACATAAATCAATTCACATCAAACTCATTTTTAACCAAAATCAATTCTCTCAAACTCAATTCTATCAAAATCAATTATCGACGCCGCCAATCCAAACACACACTAAAATGAATATAAAAAAAAAAACTCAAGACACTAAATTGACTAAAAAAATTAAATTTAATGTTTAATATTTGTAAGTTAAAAGACTAAAATGAATATATAAAAACTCAAGTAATTAAATTATCTAAAATAATTATTTTAAGAAAGCAAAATAGAACGAAATCTTAAATATAAATTTTTTTCTTGTTCAAAAAACATAAATATAAATTAAAGAAGAAAAATTAATATAAGTGAGATATTCTATTTATTATGGAGGTTTTTTCTACATTATTTGACATTTAATGTTACATTTGTATATTACATTTTGATTGATTGATATCTTGAAAGGGTAAATACCCCCTATATCCCCTATATAAGAGAGTGTAATGTAGAAAAAACCTATAATATGAGATTTAAACTCTCCCTCTTGAAATTATAATGTCAAATTATTTTCACTGAACCGGCAATCGTTGATCATTTTGTAATAGTTATACACAAATTGTACATGTTAATTACACCGTCATATTTTTTTTCTTATTATATGAAAAAAAGGAAAAATGACTTATAAGGGACGAAGAAAGTATTTTTTTTTTTCGTTACAATTTTTTAGGGTGAGGGGATGGTGCCTCAGTCCAAGGTAGAAAAGACCTTCGGGCTCAAAGAGCACTTTCAAAGGTATTTACATTTACCTTCCTTCAAAGGCACTAACGGGGTTCGAATCCGGAATCTCTCAGATTCAAGACCTATCTTTTTACCACTAGACCAAACATTTGGAGTTAGGGACGAAGAGAGTATAATTTAACAAGAATGCATCAAAAGACAAAAACAACATCATTACAAATTGATTCCCATGTAAATTATAAAATGTTCTTATAGCCACTGCCAATTTTGTCAATTATTATGATACTTTTAGTTAACAATGACTACATCTTCTTACACAAAAAAAAGGTCACTTCATAGAACAACATAGCCCACAATATTCAATGACATATACTAGTGGGTTCAATTTGTTTAACATTTCAACAATGTTAGAGATATTCTCTTTCTATTCAATTGAAATTGAATATTGCGTTAGTCCTTTAGTGGAGCTGTAGTGTGATTAGTGAATTGATTAATCATTAAAAAAATGTTTTCATTTGGTTGATAAGTATCTTGGTGCAGCAATTCAAAACTCCATTGCTACAAAATTTTCCTTTTAGACCTACATATTTTTTTATAAGATGTTAGACTTGCACCTTGATTGGTGTAAGGAAGGCCAATAGGTTATCAAGTAATGCTCTGAAGTATATTCAATACTCAGGAGGACCACAAAAGACACATGAATTAAATCATCAATTCTGTCACATGCTGTGTGCACGACTGGACCTTAGTAGAAGTATTACCTAGGAAAATTGTTATGGTATGAATGAATGAACATGAAGTGACACAGAAGAATCTTTCAGAAAATTGAAAAGTTGAGAGTTTATTCTTGGAATATTCCACCCCTTACGGTTATTATTATACACTGCTTCTTTTCATTTCATCAAAACTATTTTATCATTATTAAAGACGGTAGTGATAGGATGGTGAAAATTATGAGAGACCCGTGTTATCTCATATAAATGATTTTGGGTTATTAAGTTTACTATAATCACATTTAATGACACCATTTCAAGTCAACGGGTATAATCTTTTGCAGACGACTTAAATATGTGGCGAAGTATTGTAAGTGGTTAAGTGGTTTTGGTGTCACGATCCACTGAGATTCATCCATTGTCGTTTCGCTTCGTCCCTCTCAATCCACATGTAGCCTGCCACACATGCATGCTTAAGGGTTTAGAAGTCAAAACAAGAAGGATACACCATGTCTTAGGGAGCCAGCGAGAAAGCGTCTGACCTCACTATCAAAACGCCAAGGAGGCCTAACTTGTGTTTAGTACTTGTCATGTTTCTAGAAACACTTCTTATTGACTGACCTTGTGCAAAAGGTTGTTTAACACTTGAAAATTCGAAAATATCCTTATGATAAAATTTTATTTATTTACTTTTTTAATGTAAGACTATTTTACAAAACAATTCTTATTTCAGGTTACCTTTTCTTATGCCTTTTTAGGTGGCCCCTTAGTTTCTTATTTGAAAAACTAAAGAGAACACTTATATTTTAAAAACAGTTTTTCAAATCCATTTTTTAAAAGGATTTTTGGAACATTTTCAAACAAGCCCTAGGTGTTTTGATTGGTTTTTTTCTTCTTCACGATGAGCAAATGATAATATTTGTCTTAAAAGCCAAGTTATTAGTTCGAAACCAAATCCAAACACAGTAATATTTCTACAACTTTTATCATTTAAATTATACATACGAAACAAATTAAAATGTGCATTAAATTAAACTCTAGACATTGGTTATATAAATACGATATGTTGTTGGGTCATGGAGGAAAGTTGGGGTTTACGGGTCCTCTTATTTATAAGATAAGCTCTCATTTATATTGTCGTTACTGATTTCTAAAACAACCACATAAACGAGAGACGTCACACTCTTATCCAAAACCTTAAGGCGATGAGTTTATGTGTCCTCTTACTTATAAGGTATTCAACATTTATTTTTCTATTCGATGTGGGACATATAACTCACACTTGCACACAACATATGTATTGATAGTGCGTAATATATGTAGGGATTTATGTTGAAATTCTGATTATCTTAAAAAGTGAATTTTTAATTATTCGACAAAATAAAGAAAAAAATACAAGAATGAGGGAATACTTAACATTTTTGTTTTAAAAAATGAGATATATATTACTTAGTGTAGGGTAGGAAAAGAATGATAAGCTAATTAAAGCCTAAAGAGCAAGTGAACTGAACCACAAGATGTAGCTTAATTGGGAAACTTAACTCTGTGTGGAGTTGACCTAAAAAAAATTCTATCTCGGTGTACTTCATCAGTTGTGCAAAGGTTCAAAGCCAACAGAAACATTCTTGTGTTGTGATGATTAAGGTGAATGTTTGAATTAGAATTAGTGATATGCTTAAAAAAAGTGGGGAGATGTACCCAAACAAAATACTTAAAAGTCAATAACGAAATTATAAACAAATCCCTGGAAGGATTTCGTCCTACTTGAATTGATGTTTTGGACAGCTTCCCTCTAGTGAGTATGGTGGACTCTAGGTAGCCATTTCATCTTAAACATGAGAAAAATCAATTTGGTTGGTATGTGGTCACAGCCTCAAATAAATTTTTTTTTATATAAGATGACATATCATTTGATTATTATAAAAAATATATATAATTTAATTATTTTCTTCTATCTCTTTAATTTCTTTAGTGTGTTTAAATGTTGTGTTCAAATTTTATGACCATACTACAAGCCTTCCTCAAACAATTATGAAATTCTTGGTGTAACATATGATAATTAAAAAAATGTTTCAACTTTTTTTGTGAAATGAATATACTAATAAAGTTAGGGTTTGTCTAACATATTTAATATTGTAGATGTTAGAGCAACTAAAAGTAACAAGTTTTTTTGGAAAACAACATTTATTTATTTAAAAGTTATATATTTAATACAAAATGTACAAGTTTTAATACAAAATATCTATTTTAATCTTTTTAACATGTGTAAATCTGCACATGATAGAAAAAACTCATAAAGTTATAACTAATATGTTTCAAAAATGTTTGTAAATGAAAAGTTATAACTAATATGTCTATGTGAGTATAACTCAGTTGACAGAGACGTTGCAGTATGCAGAGATGAGGTCCTAATCACAAATTATCCACTTATTCATCCTAAGAGGTGAATTTTAAACCACCAACCTACTTTACAAAAAGAAGTTATAGTTAATTGGGTAATTGACATAGATTTTTTTTAACAACGGACGTCATATCATATATTTGCAAATCGCAACCAAAGTTTGGAACATCCATCTCTTATGCTACTCATAACACTTTTGATTGCATATCTAATTGTATTACTTCTCTTGTGATTAATGAAATACTTGAGCTTGTTTAAATTTAAAAAAGAAAATCATAAATTTATAGATTAAAAATTTATTCACGGGGTGAAGCTTTGTTTTAGCCAGAAAGGAATGGCTCCAGTCTCACCTATGTTAGAAGTTGGTATTAGTGAAGATCTAGGATTACTAACTACTATGCCATGGGTGAGAGAGCTTCAGCTTCAAAACATTAACTTTGAGGTGGACTAAAAAATGGTGGTGGATACATCTATTGGAAACATAATAGTATACCAGATTTTGGTGTCATTATCGGTAAATGTCTTCAGCTCATAATTATGGGCATGTAACCTCTTATGTTAAATTCATTAAAAGATAAACTAATGAAATCGTTCATAGCTTAGCTAGGACAACTCTATCATTAACTAGTTTTCGTATCCATATTAACATTTCTACATGTATCCAAACTTTACTTTTAAACGAAATGCATTAAGCTTGTTCTTGTAAAAAAAAAAAAAATCATGGGCGAAGATCCATTTCCTCGATTAGTAGTTTTGCAATAGCTCTAATTTTATCAATTCATTTCCTCTACTAAAAACTCTTATCAAATAAATCAAGCTTTTATATTTTAATAAAATTTATGAAATTTTTGTGTTTTATTAATTAAATTCAATTTAATACAGATTTTATTTATAAAATAAAATAAACTTTGATTACAGGATTCCATAAAAAAAAAAAAGGTATGCAAGTTAATAGAGGATTCACTTGAAGTATAGCGTGTGAGAAGTAATATGGGGGTGGAAGTAGCAATCTTGTATTATGAATTTATAAAATTCTCTTTCTTCTTTGGGTTCAAAATACAAAGCCCAATGTCTTATTTAATTCTTCACAAAAAAAAAAATCACAAACGCATAGTTTATCTCCTTCTTTCTGTGTAAAACAATGAACAACACTGTGTAACCTCTGAAAACTCACAGAACAATCAGATTTGTGTCATTATTCAGGTACCATCATTGTTTTTACCAAATCTCATTTTTCTATTAATTGTATTTTTTCATTGTTCTTTATTATTGTTGTTGTTGCTGTTTTTTTAATAATAATCAAAATTGGGTTTTTGTTGAAGTATTAATCAAGCATGATTGGAAATGGTGGAACTATATCCCAAGGTTCTGTTTTGTGTTACGCTTGTCAAATGCCTGCTAAGGTTTCTGTCTCAAGTTTCCGAAGTTTTTGGGGACATAGTGTAGACAATAAACCAAGAGGTATGTTACTTGTTCAATTTGTCACTTTTCCATTAATTAATTATGTACCAGTCTAGCACCGACACTTCAGATCGAAGGTGTGTTGTCTGAGTGTCGGACACAAACATGACACTGACATATGTAGTTAATTCAATTTTTCACTAATTAGTTATGTAGTGCCGGCGCTTCTGATCGAAGGTGTGTCCGACTAGATTTACCATGCGAGCTTTGGACACCACATTTAGTTAATTCAATTCAGTTACTTTCAATTTCTCAAATTAATATTGGTGTAGATGCGAGTGTTGTATTCGTGTCGTTGTTTCATAGTTAATTAATATGAATTATTTACCTTGCTAGACTAGATTTACCATGCGAGTAAATCTCAAGTATCACTCAGTCTCCTACTTTAGGTCTCTTTGGAGTGACTTAATTGAGCTTATCTACAAGCATACGTTTTGTGAGCTTCTTTTGGAGAATTTATGAGAACAACTTATGGCATGGTTTGTAAACTGTTTTCAGCTTATTTTCATTAGTTCTTCAAGATAGTTTATGAAAACAGCTTGTAGCTTGCACAAAAACAATTTAACTTTATTTTATCTTTTGCTATAGAAATAGCTTATACATATGTGCTTATCATGATAAGCTCTTGTACTCTAAGCTGCAGATAAGTTGTTTATCCAAATAGGGCCTTAGTCTCTAAAGTATATGATAGTAATAAGCCGTCTCTAAAGCATATGAAGATTTATTCTTTCAGTCACCGAAGTATATGACAATTTCTCGTTAAACGTTAGTATCTTAATATGACACTAGTGAACTTCAGATAGATAGAAGGCGTGTCTGGTGTCTGAGGGCCGGACATCAACACTACACTGACGCATGTAGTTAATTTAATTCAATTAATTACCTCCATTTTCTCAAATTATTATCGGTGTTCGAAGTGTGAGTGTTGTGTATTACTCAGTCTCCTAATTAGTACATAAAGTATGTGAAAGTAATAAGCTGTGTACAAAGTATATGAAAATTTATTTTGTTAGTCTCGCCGAAGTATATGAAAATTTGTCTCGGTAGTTCTTAGGATTTTAACAGTAGGCTAGGGATTAATTTGATGGACTTTCATATACTTTAAAGACTATTCTTTTTTTCATATGTTTTATGGGCTAAGTGAGGAATTGATATTTGTGGAACTAAATCGAGGGTTTGTTCGTTACCATGCTTTGCAATGACATTTAGAAACAATAGAGACCATTGTTTACCTGTGTATGGAGTTTGGTAAAAAATGTCCTTGGTGTAATTTTACTAAATATGATATTCCCTCCGGTCCTTCTATAAGAAACAATTGACTTTTTAGATTCATAGAATAATTAATGTATCTTGTTGTAAATACATACTATATACATCACTTAAACAATAAACCTAAAAAGTCAATTGTTTCTTATAATAAGGACCGGAGGGAGTACATAAGGGGCACTGGAAAAGAAAGTTTTAAACTGAAAATGTCACTTTTTAGACTTTTGAGGCATTGCCTGCACAACTTCCAAGTTCCTATGTAATATTACTATCTTTGATTCCTTAACCAATGCCCCAGAGGCACATATATATAATGTTCAGAAATTTAAAGTCAAGCTCTCCTTAAATGGGAATGGATTTCAGACAATTTGCAATCACTACCTATGAAGCATTGGCATAGAGACTAAACATGACATTGACACCACTAATAGTTTGAGAAAATTGAAATGATTGATTATAGCGAACTACATGCATTGGTGTCTTCTAAAGTGTCGGTGCTATGTAGCTCGCTACAGTCAATGAGCTTATTTTGAGGTTCCTCCAATGAGTATTGGAGATCGGAGCGTGAAGCACTTGCGTGGCAAGGAGATTCGCCTAGTCAAGGTGATTTGGAATCAAAGGAATGGAGATGCCACATAGGAACTTTAGACTAGTTTCGCTATTGTTCTTTTTGAAAGTGAATAATCTAGTACTTGGAAATAAAATTACTGCATGGAATTTGGAATTTATTAGTAATTTGTTTTTGAAAAAAAAGGGCAGTATTTTTCTTATAAGAAATAAATAGATGAAATGTTTTGGACCAAAAATCCAGGATGTTACATTATGGTGTCAGAGCAGTCTTGATGATCAGACGTCGAGGTTCCCAGTATCCGATCTGTCATAGTCACAATATGATACGTCTAATCTCTGTCCAACGACTTTGATCAGCTGACTGTAGTGACTGTAGGAATTGTTGACTGCGGTGCTTATATTTGGCAATAACCATCCTTGAAAAATTTGTTTCGGCTTCTTAATTTATTATCAATCTTTCTGTGATAGGAATGGCATACACAGACATGTCTTCTGCATCAAGCCTACTTTTAAGTGGGGGTCAAAATCTTCTATCTCGTACTATCCCTGTGTTACCTTCTCTGCGCAAGTCTTGTAGGGCCCCTCGAGCAATGAAGGAAGGCTCATCTGCTGGCTTTAAGTTTCCTCCGATGACCAGAAAACCAAGATGGTGGTGGAGAACATTAGCATGCATCCCTTATCTCTTGCCTTTCCATCAGGTGTGGATGTATGCTCAGACAGCATACAATCTTCACCCGTTTCTCGAGTCATTCGAGTTCTTAACGTACCCTTTTCTTATGTCAATTGGCAGTCTACCTAGATGGTCTCTCATAGCATACTTCGTGATTGCATATCTTACAATTGTGAGGAGAAAAGAATGGCCTCATTTCTTCAGATTTCACGTTGCCATCGGAATGTTAGTCGAGATAGCCTTGCAAGTTACAGGGCTTGTGAGCCGTTGGATGCCACTGGGATTCTATTGGGGTAAACTTGGAATGCATTTCTGGACTACTGCATTTTTCCTTTATCTCCTCACTTCTATGGAGTGCATTAGGTGTGCCCTTACTGGTATGTATGCGGATATCCCTTTTTTCTGTGATGCAGCATATATTCAAATACCATACGAATAAGGTGAAATATGTATGGAAGGAAACACCTTTATATTTTTGCTACTAGTGTTTGTATTGTTCTCTATGTTAAGCAGAACTATAGAGTGGCTAATCAGTTTGTTGTTGTTTATATTAAAATAGTACCTCTTTGATATTTCCCTTGAGTACATTTTAGTTATATATGCATCAAATTTATCTGTATTCTCGAGATTCAATCTCTCTTGCTCTTTCTATGTGTGTTTGTGTGTGTTGTTTGTCAATACCTTCATAGTATTTATATGTAGAGATGGCAATTTTAAACAAATTAAAATTAACTTATTGGCAGATTATTAGAAGCAACTTCTTGCCATGGTTTGTTTGTTTTTTTTGGATCAAGGACACGATTTGGCTAAGTATGCTCATTTTGGGTTGTCCCTCCTCTGGATGTAATTAATTGTTGCTTCAAGACCTTGGTGGTGGTCAAATTTGAATCCTTGTGATTTTTTAGGAATTCTCATATGTATGCTAAAATACATGTGTTTTGCACATAATATAATCATACTTGGACATTCTAGACAATAACTAAATACAAAGTTATAATATAAGAAGAATTCTAACTTAAAAGTAGATAATGGAGAACCTGATATTTTATCCGTGAGGAGTCGTGTTCTTGAATGCTTAGACTAATATCAACATATGATATAGAAAAAGCTTAAAAGCTTCTGTTAATGTTAATAAAAATGAGATACAAATGAAAAAGATAGTACTAATGAGTCAAATCTTTGACTTATATAATAACTAAGTTGATATGCTAACAAACAAGTAATTCTAACTAAACTATATTCTCAACAGCTACTTGCATGCTTGAATTGCATATTAGCATTTTTCAACTTTAAATTATTAGTGTAAATAAAGTCAAAATGAATCACTCTCTAATGAAAAAGTGTAGGTGTACGTGACAATCAAATTTGTAGCAGTCGAGGTAAATTAGCTCTTAGAAGTCTTCCATCTTCTTCGTAACATTCACTCTAAATGAATCAAGAAACTCCACTCTTATGACTAACCTAATGCCAAAGGAGGCAACAAAAGCTTAACCATCAAGCAGAAACCAGAACTCGATTGACCACTTGGACGAAGCAACAATCAAATGCTTAACCATAAACCATAAACTCAAGTCTTAACCGCTTAATAGAAGCTGCAATGCTTAGCCACCATAAGAAAAAAATCAGATATCAACAAAGGTTAACCATCATAAAGCAGGACTAGAAGCGAATATCAACAAAGTCATAAGGCAAAACAAACAGAAACTATACTTTAAATTTTAACCAACTGGCATAAGCAAATCAACAAATATATCAACATTTGAAGCTAAAACCAATCATGTCTTCAATCTTCATTGTTGAAGACAAACCATAAACATGCGAGTCGAGATTCCGCAGCAAATTCAGCAAAGGTAGACCCAATCAAAGTACTCCTACCCCAATAACATGAAAGTATCATTACCAACCACGACACCAAGTAAGAAGCATGAAAAACAAAACCATATTCCACAAATTATAGGAAATCATTGATAAATTAAGAGTAACTCTTAAAAGTAGGGAACATATAAATAGGAACAATCACTGGTATCAAGCTTCCAGACTCCAGAGCTAACATAATTGTGCATCCGCAATACCATTAATAAGATACCAACACGAGGCTACATAAGGTATGACTTAGCCTAATTAATTCAGTAGTAATCATGGAAACATAACCAAACTCCATAGAGTTGTCGATGAAATAAATTCAATTACTCTCACACTCCTCTCTCGTTTTTTTTTTTTGTCACTTTCAGAAAATCCGGTCTTTCTTCCACCTAAAATAACTATGATTCGACCACCTTTTCCGAGAGAATTGCAATCTCGCATTTGTTGTAAAACTCTAATGTAATTGAAATATTAAGTTTATTATTTGTCTTTTTATTTGTTTTCTTGTCTTGGTACCTCCATATGTTTGTTCCGTCGGCTGCAGAGGTGTAGGGATGAGAATACTATAAAACATTATACATCTCCAAGGACTATGGTGAAGGAGCTTTTTGCAAGGTTGCTCTATTCATGTTATGTATTTCACTGTTTCCCGACGAGCTTGTGTAATTTGTTAGACCCCAAAGGAGAGATTTTTGTGCTCTTGTAAGACCCCGAAGCATGTATTGCAATCCACGATGTTTATGTTATAACCAAAGTATGAAATCTCAAAGGAAGACTATTGACTTAACCTTTTTGAAACTTAGAAACTCAATGTTTTTCAAATGGTACTTCAAAGATCTATTCCATTGAAACATTCCATGAGTTCTAATCAATCATGGATTGATGGAAAACATAATTGTTTTATTATATTTCATGAGTTAAGCTTTGTGGTTCAGTTTTCCAATAAGAAGAGTAAGAGAAAAGTCTAAGGTTTACAAAGAATGACTAGAGAGTCATAAAATTTGATTGAATGAGTTTTTAAGAGAGTTATATTAAAATAGTTAGATCAATTTCGAACTTGTATCATTTAGGAAAGTTTGGGATCAGTTATGCCGTTCAAATAAGCAAAAAATTGTATGTCTAATATGCTTTAATCGATTAGATAAGTCTTAATCGATTTTTAGTATGAAACAACTATACCAATATTGCACTGATCTGATCATATTTTGAGATAAAAAAAATCTGATTGACGTGTTCTAAGTGACGTTGGAAAGTTAAATGAAAACTTTGCAATAATGGTAGAAATATAATTAATCTAATATGATATTTTAAAATAAGCAAAATAAATATGATGTTTTTCCTATTACGTCGTAGTTGATACCTGCGTGTTGTGTGTCTTCCTAAAAGCGAACCTATAGCTGTATATATCGCATACGAATCAAATCAAAGTCAATTAAAAAACAAGACAAAACACTACACACTATCAATGAAGAAATATTAGTCTTATTTAATCCTTAAAGATATTAAGAAAATATGAAAAATAAGAAATCTAACTAATCTGCATTTGGGAAACGGACTCTTACAAAGTCACTTTAACTTCCATCAAACATGTTTTAAAAATCAATCCAAACTTTAAATCGAGAAATATTAGCTCAAGTGTTTTAAATCGTCTAATTCACGATTAAAATGCAATCAAGTAACTTAAATAACTAAATCGTAGACAAGGTTGGTTTACGATTCAATTCAGTTTGGTTGTGGTGACTCACTGTCCCTTCCCAATGGCGTTATCGTAAACTTACACCTTAACTTCAAATCATCACACACCCTCTCTCTCTCTCTTCCCCATCGATCTCAACATTTTCACTATTCTCTGAAACCTCTCTTCAGTTTTCTTCAAATCCACTTTTCTCAACCAAAACCTAACCACTTTCTCCAATCTTCAGAAATGGTAAAGTTTCTTCTTCGATCTCTTTTCTCTCTCTAACGGTTTCGAAATTCTCAACAACCTTAGATCTGGAACTTTCTAATTTCATTCAATTCATTGCGTTTCCATAACTCAGAAATGCGAACCATTTCGTAATTTTGATTCGTTTAGTTTATGCGATTTTAGTTAATTTGTGATCTAATCTAATTTTGTTGTTTTGATTGATTTTGCAGCCTCTCAGACTCGAAATCAAGGTAATTTTTTCTTTTAGCTTTTGATTTGAGGTTTTCTTGTTTAGAAATGATTAATTAGCTAATTAATGAGATTTATTGTGTTGATCAGATTTCTGAGAATTTTTTAATTAGCTTTTATTTTGGCGTTTGATTCAAAGTTAGTTTTGTGTTATAGCTAGTTTGTGAATTGATTTGTCAGAAACTAAGCAGAGTTGAAGTGTTTAGAATAACTATTGATTTAACTGATATGTTGTTTTAGCTTGTTGAGAAATGATTAATTAGCTAGTAAGTGAGATTTTCTGTGGGAATTGGATTTCTCAGAGTCTAAGCAGAGTGCAAGTGTTTAGATTTCTAATTGATTATTGATTTAACGGATGTGTTTTTTTAGCTTTTGGTTCAAGGTCTATTTTGTGTTTGCCTGACTAGAAACGATTAATTAGTTAGTTAGTGAGATTTTTTGTTGAATTAGATTTCTCAAAAAGAAAGTATAGTGGAGGCGTTTAGATTTCTAATTGATTATTTATTTGATTAGCTAGTTAATGAGTTTTTTTTTTTTTTTGTGAAACAAATTTTTCAGAGACTAATTAGAGTGCAAGTGTTTAGATTTCTGATTGATTAAACTGAATTGTTGTTTTAGCCCATAACACATATGAAAAAAAGAATAGTCTTTAAAGTATATGAAAATCCATCATATTAATCCCTAGCCTACTGTTAAAATCCTAAAAAACTACCGAGACGAATTTTCATATACTTCGGTGAGACTAACAAAATAAATTTTCATATACTTTATAGACAGCTTATAATGAAGGGTGATACCGTCCTTTTACGTAGACCTTACACAACTCTAGACCAACGTTGTTTTGGGAAGAATCAATCAAATCGGGTTTCCAATGAACGTAATAAGACAAAGATTGTTACACACACTACGTGGCGATGTCTTCCCAACTGAAGCATTGAAGAGAAAGGCATTGGAATTGGAGAAGAAGAGAAAGAAGAGGTCTTCCAAGACCAAAGACCAGTTCATCGTTACAGTTCCCGAATCCTTATCCTACCTCGACACCGCTTCTCTGCCCATGATCGGCATTGCTGTTGGCATTGCAGTTTTCGCCAAACTTCTCATGATGGTAAATTTCTTTTTAATCAACTTCATTTTCTTGCACATTACGTGTTCGATGAAATTACACGGTGAAAATTAGTCACTAATGGGCGGTAATGGCATGACAGTTAGATGAATCGAGGTCCCAAGAGTTGTTGGAGCGTAGGATAAAGAATGCTCCAGAAGGTCAAGGTACTGTGAGAATGCTCAGCCGTGAGGAGTGGGACAAGGTTCGAGAACTCAGGCCTAGAACTCCGTATGAGTCCAAGTTTTCTCGTCCCAATTCCAGAATCAGAACTGGAGAAAAATTGCGTTTGGTATTAATCTCAACCTCACACTCACTATTTTTATTACTAAATTCACACCAGAGACAATGCTGATGAGTGATGACCTATGTAGCTCGGATACTTAAGATTGAGAAAGTGTTTGATGTGTGTTGTGGCCGACACTTACGCTACACTGATACATGCGAGCCGATAACATACAATTGCTTCTATTTTCTAAAATTATTGCTGTTAGGACACTTTAGAGGAGTTTAATCTTAAACATATAATAAATAACTCTACATGATTGGTTCATATTAGATTTAAGTAAAACTAATTTTGATCTTATGTGTTTACATTACACAAAATGAGTTCCTTTCACTTGATACGCACATGAGTGAGGCTTGCTCAGATCGTAAAAGTTTTGCCTTGGAATTTAAATACAAGGAAATTATTTAGTTAAGTGGTTGAAGTTTTGTTATATGCTGTCTACAGGAGGACGTAAGGGATTGGACAATTGATGTTTTCATGGATGGTGTTGCCAGAGCTGAAGAGTATGGTAAACAACACGGTTCTAAGTAATGTGGCATTTTATAAGCATGACCTTTGTATTACCCGTTAATTAAGTTTATTAGGTGTTGTGGTGATTTATGATATGAGATGGTGTGTAAGTATATTAACTACCTCAATTACCTTCACTTTCAACCTGGAAAATTGCCTGAACTCTTTGGCAAACATGCAACCAAATGCAAAATGGCATATCTTTATGTAACTATGTTATTTTATGCACTCTTAAGAAAATAAAGGATAACTAGTGGTTTACACTTATGGGAATAATAGTAATATCCTTTTTATGTTTGATTTCTTTTGTCTTATTTACTAATTCCCAATTTGATCGAGAAGCGTGGATACTTCAAAACGCCAAAAATTGTATTCTGTCGTGTGTTTCAAGTGATTTGACTGTGTTATAGTTCGTGTTTGTTATAAATATATTCAACCTCAGTTTTCTCTTTTGTACAAAGGCTGCATAGTTTCAATATCTCAAGTCTTGAATATGAAAAATGCAAATAATATGACGATTAAGTGGAAAGTGCCATATGAAAGAGTGGCTCAACTCTGATCGAATCACAAAGGCCAAAAATATCCAACTCCAATCTCTGTTGTTTATTCCTCTCATTAATCTTTAAAAAAAACTACACTATGGTTTATGCTATATTATTACACAATTTTGTTGTTTTGATCTCTATGTTTTTAAACTTGGACTCATCATCAACTTGACGATGACATTAATCACTGGATACTTACAATAATGGTTAGTCATGTAATTCTGATTTATACTTATTTATATATTTATTTACATATTGACTTGAACATGAACTCAAACCTTGTCACAAATCCTAATATATGATAGATGGTTGCCCACAATGTAGCTCCTTCGTTACCAGGCTGGGTCTAAGATCCAAGAACCTAATTTGCTCCCCCGTTGGATGCCACTGGGGTTCTACTGGGGTAAACTTGGAATGCATTTCTGGACTACTGCATTTTTCCTTTTATCTCTTTACTACTGTAGAGTGCATTAGGTGTGCCCTTACTGGTATGTATGCGGATATCCCTTTTGTCTGTGATGCAGCATATATCCAAATACCATACGTATAAAGTGCAATATGTATGGAAGGAAACACCTTTATATTTTTGCTACTAGTGTTTGTATTGTTCTTTATGTTAAGCAGAACCATGGAGTGGCTAATCAGTTTGTTGTTGTTTAAATTAAAATAGTACCTCTTTGATATTTCCCTCGAGTGCATTTTAGTTATATATGCATCAAATTTATCAGTATTCTCGGGATTCAATCTCTCTTGCTCTTTCTATGTGTGTTTGTGTGTGTTGTTTGTCAATACCTTCACAGTATTTATGTAGAGATGGCAATTTTAAACAAATTAAAATTGACTTATTGGCAGATTATTAGAAGCAACTTCTTGCCATGGTTTGTTTGGTTTTTTTGGATCAAGGACATGATTTGGCTAAGTATGCTCATTTTGGGTTGTCCCTCCTCTGGACGTAACTAATTGTTGCTTCAAGGCCTTGGTGGTGGTCAAATTGGAATCCTTGTTATTTTTTTATGAATTCTCCTATGTATATGCCAAAATACATGTGTTTTGCACATAATATAATCATACTTGGACATTCTACACAATAACTAAATGCAAAGTTATATATAAGAAGAATTCTAACTTAAAAGTAGATAATGGAGAACCTTATATATTATCCGCGAGGAGTTGTGTTCTTGAATGCTTAGACCAATATCAACAAAAGCTTATTCTATTAACGTTAATAAAAATGAGATACAAATGAAAAAGATAGTACTAATTAGTCAAATCTTTGACTTATATACTAATTACTAACTAAGTTTATAAGCTAACAAACAAGTAATTATAACTAAACTATATTCTCAATAGCTACTTGCATGCTAGAATTGCATTTTAGCATTTTTCAACTTTAAACGAGCGGTGTAAATAAATTCAAAATGAATTACACTCTAATGAAAAGTGTAGGTGGTACTAGACAACCAAATTGGTAGCAGTCCAGGTGAATTGCTCTTAGAAGTCTTCGACTAACTTGTGACCCTTTGAGCTTCTTCCATCTTCTTGGTAACATTCACTCTAAATGAATCAAGAAACTCCACTCTTATGACTAACCAAATGCCAAATGAGGCAACAAAGGCTTAACCACCAAGCATAAACCACAATTCAAGGTTTGACCACTTGGAGGAACCAACAATCAAATGCTTAACCTTCAACCATAAGCCATAAATTCAAGTCTTAACCACTTAATAGAAGCCGCTATGCTTAACCACCATAAGAAGAAAAAAAATCAGATATCAATAAAGGTTAACCATCATAAAGTAGAACTAGAAGCGAATTGTAATCTCGCATTTGTTGTAAAACTCTAATGTAATTGAAATATTAAGTTTATTATTTTGTCTTTTTATTTGTTTTCTTGTCTTGGTACCTCCATATGTTTGTTCCGTCAGCCGCAGAGGTGTAGGGATGAGAATACTATAAAACATTATACATCTCTAAGGACTATGGTGAAGGAGCTTTTTGCAAGATTAATTTATTCATTTTATGTATTTCACTGTTTCCCAACGAGCTTGTGTAATTTCTTAGAACCTGAAGGAGAGAATTTTTGCGCTCTTGTTAGATCTCGAAGCATGTATTGCAATCCACCGATATTTATGTTATAACCAAAGTATGAAATCTCAAAGGAAGACTATTGACTCAACCTTTTTGAAACATAGAAACTCAATATTTTTGAAATGGTACTTAAAACTTCAAAGATCTATTCCATTGAAACATTTTATGAGTTCTAATCAATTATGGATTGAACGAAAACATAATTGTTTTATTATATGAATCATGTTCTTCACCCAGCAAAATACACTCCCGCCTAGCTGAACTGACTAAAATGCTCCTGCGTAAGTTAAGTCATGTTGCGTAACTTTACTTGCGCAAGTTACATCTGCTGCACAGACACTGCGCAAGTTAACTTACGTACGTGTTAAATATGTGCGTGAGTTAACTTGCGCAGTGTCTGGCTTAAGTCACGCAGCGTTAACACATGCATGACTTATTCACGCAGCGCATGTTAACTAACACACAGTTTTACACGTGCGTTAGTTAACATGCGCAGGGGTAAAATCATCTAGCTTGCAGGGCGGGAGTGTATTGTGCAGGGGAGAGAGCAGGATTCTTACTATATTTCATGAGTTAAGCTTTGAGGTTCAGTTTTCCAATAAGAAGAGTAAGAGACAAGTCCAAGGTTTACAAAGAGTGATCAGGGAGTCATAAAATTTGACTAAATGAGTTTTTAAGAGGGTTAAAATAGTTAGGCCAATTTCGAACCTATATCATTTAGAAAAGTTTGAGATCAGTTATGCAGTTAAAATACGCAAAAAATTATATTTCTGATATGCTTTAATCGATTAAATAACATCTTAATGATTAAGAAGTAGTCTCAATCGATTTTAGTACGGAACTTCTATACCAATATTGCACTATTTTGACCATAATTTGAGGTAAAAATAATAATTTGAGTGAGGTGTTCTAGGTGATGTTGGAAAGTTAAACGAAAACTTCACGATAATGGTAGAAATAGAATAAATCTAATATGAGATCTTAAAGTAAGTAAAATAAATACGATGTTTTCCTTATTGCGTCATAGTTGACACTTGCGTATTGTGTTGCTTCCTAAAAGCGTATCTAAAGTTGTATATATCATATCACATAAGACTCAAATCAAAGTCATTTAAAAAATAAGACGAAATACGACTTAAATCAAAGTCAATTAAAAAAATAAGACGAAATACTACACTATTAATGAAGAAATGTTAGTCTAATTCAAGCATGTTTTAAAAATGAATCCGAACATCAAACTGAGAAATCTTAATAAGTCTTTTAATCCGTCTAAACCGCAACTAAAATACAATCAACTATCAAGTAACTTAAATAACCAAATCGTTAATGATGTTAGTCACGATTTCAACCATTCGATTCAGATCGGTCTATCATATCATTTTCTCATACTATTTCCTTACAGTGTGGTGACTCACTGTACCTTCCGAGTGGCATTATCGTAAACCCGCACCTTAACTGCAAATCATCACACTCTCTTTCTTTCTTCCCCATCGATCTCAACATTTTCACCATTCTCTGAAAACTCTTTAGGTTTCTTCAAATCCACTTTTCTCAACCAAAACCTAACCACTTTCTCCAATCTTCAGAAATGGTAAGTCTCTTCTTCGATCTCTCTCTCTCCCTCTATCGGTTTCGAAAATCTCAACAACCATAGATCTGAAACTCACTCGCTTCGATTTCACGTTTTTCATATTCCGTTTTGAATTTCATTTCCTTGCGTTTCCATAACTCAGAAATGCGAACAGTTTCGAAATTTTTATTTGTTTAGTTTATGCGATTTAAGTTAATTTATGATCTAATCTAATTTTGTTTTTGTTTGTTGTTTTGATTGATTTTGCAGCCTCTCAGACTCGAAATCAAGGTAATTTTGTTTTAGCTTTTGATTTGAGGTTTATTTTGTTTTTTCTGCTTAGAGATAATTAATTAGCTAATTAATGAGATTTATTGTGTTGATTGGATTCCTGAGAATTGTTTAATTAGCTTTTATTTTGGCTTTTGATTCGAGCTTAGTTCTGTGTTTTAGCTAGTTAGGGAGATTCGTTGTGATTTGATTTCTCAATAACTAAGCAAAGTGTAAGTGTTTAGATTTCCAATTGATGTATTATTTTTGCTTCTGATTCTAGCTCTATATTGTGTATGCTTGTTGAGAAATGATTAATTATCAAGTTAGTGAGATTTTTTTGAGGATTAAATTTGTCTGAAACTAGGCAGAGTGCAAGTGTTTAGATTTCTAACTGATTATTTAATATTTATTAACCTGGTGTGAATTTGGATTTCGATGATGAGGTTTATTTTGTATTTGCTTGCTGAAATTTTTTAATTAGCTAGTTAGTGAGATTTTTTTTAGTGAGATAGATTTCTCAGAAACTAAGCAGAGTGCAAGTATTTAGATTTCTGATCGATTAAACTGATTTGTTGTTTTGGCTTTTGATTCTGAGGTTTATAATGGTTTGGCTAGTCAGAGAAATTTTTTGTGAATTAATTTTCTTAGCAACTAAGCAGATTGCAAGTGTTTAGATTTTGGATTGATGAAGCTGATGTGTTGTCGTGTAATTTGATCAGAGAAAGCTTGCGCAAAGATCAGAAAGAGTAAAGTCTGTGGATCTACATCCAACAGAACCATGGTAATACCTTGTTCTTGGCCGTGTTGTGAGATTTTCATCTCTGGAATTTGTTTTAAGAAATGAAGCTAAATTTTAAACTGTATATTTTGTTGCTCCTTATGTGGAATTGGTTCCATTCATTTGGTCCTTATTAAGTGTTGCATCTTTTAAGATAGTTTGCTGCATTGGTGAATAGTGTTGTCAATTGGATAGCGGAAAATGTAGGATTGTTAAAATTTTGCACTGCAATAGTGTTATAGCGCCACTATCGCTCCTAGTTGACAACATTTTGTACTAAATAGGGTACAATGGAGCAAAATCGGCTTGTCCAAATTTCGCTATGCTACAGTTGTATATTGCCGCTATAGCTACTATTTAACAACACTGTTGGTGAATAGGGGATACTTGGATGTTTTGCTGAATTGTGTCATTTTACCATCATTAATGCAGGATTCTAGCAAGTTTATACTCCGGGACTGTCTGTATCTGGAACTACCAATCTCAGGTGCGTAAATTTTATCATTCAGATGTTTTATGTTGTTATTACTCATTATATGCAATGAATGGCTGATTCATGAATAAAGAGCCACATATTCTTTGTTTCGTTTTCTTTTTTAAGAAAAACTAGTATTACGCAAAAGTGCTGTCCAAAATGTTAGTGTTCTAAAGTATTACTCCCACCGGTCTCGATTACTAGCAAAAATACCTATACACATTAATTAAGAATACTAGTCAATTGCAACTATCTCAATGTAATCAACAAAGTAATTTTATTCTGCAAACTGCCCTTTATGGGCTATTGAATATAAAATTATATTCATTGAAAGATATTTTAGGATAGACATTGTTAAATATGGTAAAATTAGTTAAGATTTGTTTGTATTTTTAGACCACCGATAAGTTTTTATTTATATTCGAGACCGGTGTTAAGGTGTAGTATTTGATTTTATCTACCTTTGCACATTAAAGCCACACCTAAATAAATCCCTTCATATAAAAACTGGTCCTCATAATCTCCTGAATTGCGATATGTAGAATTACTTTCCTTATGTACAGAGCATGAAGAAAGACTCGGGCTCAATACATGTATCATGTTTTGAACTGTAGTATTTTATACCGCAGATCAAGAGTATGTACTGTTTTGTAAAATCACCCTTGTAAATTGATAGGAATAACTTCCCAAGAGTACTAGCACTAGTGGCACCATCACGCCATGCTCGTTTGGGTTGGCCTGTTTGAACCTGTGTCAAATTCCTAATAGGCTGATTTACCTCCACTTTATTTAGCCTACATTTTCCACCAGGTGATTTATTTAGGCATTTGTTCGATGTATGTATTTGTGAGGAACGTTTGGTTAGTTGACCTGTTTGAAGTACATTTTCTTAGTGTGGTGAGGTTTGTGCTTTTTTAGATTTATTATCAGCATTGGCTATTTCATTTTTGGCCCTCATATATATCCAAAGAAGTTATAACACTAGCTTGGAAGAGTTTTGCTCCTGTACCGCATGTTGTATTTTGCTGGTTCCACTACTGTACAGTGAGGCATATACTTCTTGCTTTTCCTATCATAGATTCATGGTTCCTCTATGATTATATGGTTCCATAGACTGATGCATTTTATACATATTTATAGATAGATTGGTATTAAAGGACATTCTCTACTCTCCTGTTCTACATTTAAATTTTCACAGGCCTTTCTTCGTACATACATATAAGTTTTCTATAATTTTGGTTGTGCAATTAACTTTAGTTATTCTTTTTTCAAATTTCAGACCATGGCTAAGTCTTTTGAGGTTACCGAGTTACCTGGTGCGTGTGCTTCTTTCAGTCCGTTCATTCCATTGTTTGTAAATCTGCCTCTTGATTTATTTGCACGAAGCCGTTTTTTCTTTATATATTTCATTTCATTGGTCTCAAGTATAATATCGTTTTGCAGTTAGGTCAGCCAAGTTTATTGCACGCAAACAGTGGGTTGTTGCAGGAGCAGATGATATGTTTATTCGTGTATATAATTACAACACAATGGATAAAGTTAAAGTATTTGAGGCACACTCAGATTACATTAGGTGTGTGGCTGTTCATCCCACCCTTCCCTATGTGCTATCGTCGTCTGATGATATGCTCATAAAGCTTTGGGATTGGGAAAAAGGCTGGATCTGTACCCAGATATTTGAGGGACATTCTCATTATGTCATGCAAGTGACATTCAACCCTAAAGATACAAATACCTTTGCCAGTGCATCTCTTGATCGGACCATAAAGGTTTAGATTCTTTTTGTCAGATGTTTTCAGCAGTTTATTTATTTACATACTCCAATTTTCTAATATTATGCATAAAACTGTTATATTCCCTGGCAGATTTGGAATCTTGGTTCTCCTGACCCAAATTTTACGTTGGATGCCCATCAAAAAGGAGTCAACTGCGTTGATTATTTTACAGGTGGTGACAAACCTTATCTAATTACTGGTTCTGATGATCACACGGCCAAGGTTTGATTTCTGTTCTTTGTTTTCTTTACTCATCATCTACCCATTGATTTGTTTTTGTTGTATATATACATGACGGCAATTAATAGTCCTATATAACCTGGGAAACAGGTATGGGATTATCAGACTAAAAGTTGTGTCCAGACTCTAGATGGTCACACTCATAATGTATCTGCTGTATGCTTTCATCCTGAACTTCCTATTATCATTACTGGCTCTGAGGATGGTACAGTCCGCATTTGGCATTCAACAACTTATAGGTAAGTTGACGCTGTTCACAGAATGCAGAGTTGTGAGTTTTATCTTATTCTATTTGGTGCATTCCTCATGCTTGTGTGTCATTATCTTCACTCTATCATATGAACTTGAATAGTTTGGTCTTCACTCTCATAGGAATTTGAATAGTTTGTTTTAGGTTGACTTTTGTTCTTAGAACGAGACCTTATCCCTGCATGTCTTTTGTTTTTACTTGTTGCTTGCTTTAGCTATCTTATGATGACCTATTATGTCTAAATTTGACATTCACGTGAGAATTGACATAGCGTTGAAATTTTGACTAGCAGAGACTAGATTTTGTTTTCTAATTTTTCTAGTATATTATTATATTATATTTTTTTTACTTTTTAAGATTTTACTAAAATTATATTGAGATTATGTATATAATATATTCTTGTAATTTTTTTAAAAAATCTTCTTGGTGGGTTAATCTGCTTGCAGGCTTGAGAACACATTGAACTATGGTCTTGAAAGAGTTTGGGCTATTGGGTACCTGAAGGGTTCACGTCGGTGAGTTTTTTTTCTTTTCCATAAAAAAATAAATATCTGCGAGTAATTTGAGTCTCATACTTAGGCCCTTGAATCATTTTGACTGGGACAATAGTGTCAAGTATTACCTCTATAATGAAGTAATTTTATCTGAATAAAAAACTTCTCTTATATTTCATGTGATCTTGTTTGCTTTGATCGCTCCACAGATGCAGAATCTCCTTTACGTTTTCTTATCTTAATAAATTATCATCTCTCTGATCCTCCTTGATGAGTATGACCTACGTTACAAAAAATCTATTTCTGTAGAGTTGTGATTGGCTATGATGAAGGAACTATAATGGTCAAGCTTGGTCGAGAAGAACCTGTAGCTAGCATGGACAACAGCGGGAAGATCATTTGGGCTAAGCATAACGAGATTCAAACTGTCAATATAAGGAGTGTAGGAGCAGATGCGGAGGTATGGGCTCATTATTTGGCAGTATAATATGCTAGGAAGAAATGAAAACTTAATTGTTTATTAATAACACGGACGAGCACTGTGCTTTTCAGATTGCTGATGGAGAAAGGTTACCGTTGGCTATTAAGGAGTTGGGCACCTGTGATCTCTATCCACAAGTGAGCGAAGATCCTTTTACTATTTTGCATTACTTATTTACTTTTCTGTCATTTATGCTCACATTGTACAATCCTTTTAACAGATTTTTGGAAACAAGCATATTTTCATTATTTAGCAATTCTGGCATTTTGATATATTTATGTCAGTTTTTTATTTATTTATTTTTCATTTTTACTAAACCTGGCCATATATTTTAACATTTTGATACTTGTATGCAAAAAGTCTGATATTGTTTAATAGGATTCAATTGATCTTCACCATTCTTCTGTAGTACATAATCTGGGTATAAACGCGTATTTTTTAAATAAAGATAGGTTTTATCATGTAATGTGCAAACTGTTGGGAGTTAGAATCTGAAGAATCAGACAGGTAGAGAAATACGTGTATAAATAGGAGAACACAAAAGTTTGGGGGTATCTTTGAATATTGACATTGTAATGTGAATAGAGTATTCTCTATTGTAAGGGGAAACCCTTGAGGAGAGATTCTCTCCTATTCTATCATATTTCTTAAATAAAGTGGTGTTTCTTTGGAATCCAATGCTTGGGTTCCTAACACAAACATTTACTGCTCCAAGTGTTGAGGAGCTTGATTTTCCCTAATCAAGGTCTGGGATGATGGAAAAAATAGGTGTTGGGAGAGTACCCCCCAATACAGGTCCATCGAGCTCCAGCCCGGATTAGTTAGGGTTCAATGTGACACAATCTCGACACAAGTATATTATATAAGTTGAGTTTTGGATTCAGAAGTTAATGACAAGAAAGAATGCATTATATTATGGAACTATCATCTTGAAGTCTTCAATCCATACTTAAAGAAATGAGTTTAATCAGTTCTTTGGCTTCAATTACCGTTGTTAATTTGTTTCTTCATGTATATTGACTTGTGATTTGCTTTTTTATTTTCAGAGTTTAAGGCACAATCCAAATGGAAGGTTTGTTGTTGTTTGTGGGGATGGTGAGTATATTATATATACTGCCTTGGCATGGAGAAACAGGTCATTTGGTTCAGCACTGGAAATTGTTTGGTCTTCGGATGGAGAGTATGCTGTGAGGGAAACTACTTCAAAGATTAAAATTTTCAGCAAAACTTTCCAGGTTTGAACTTCATTTTGAAATACTCCTATTTTATGATTGAAAATGACGACAGCCAACTAATCCTTAATATTTCTTTGAAGTGTGAGCAAAGTGGGTCTTTCTATTGATCTACTATTTAGGGAAAGGACCAAACAAAAACAATTAGGTTGGCAATTGATTTTCCTAAATAGAATTGTCTAACAAGCAACTAGGGAATGCCAATGCTGTCAACAACTTTTTTTTGTTTTTTACAAGTACATAAAAAAAATTCAAAGCCTGACTTGGCTCTCAAAATAAATTTCTCTTATTGCATAGCTGTCTGCCTACTGAAACAAGTCTTCTCTAGGAAGTTTTAATTGAAGTTGAGATTTTTTTTATTTTTTGTATTTCAGGAAAAGAAGAGTATCCGACCAACCTTTTCAGCAGAACGAATATTTGGTGGCACTGTATTGGCGATGTGCTCTAATGATTTCATTTGCTTTTATGATTGGGCTGAATGCAGATTGATTAGGCGCATTGATGTCAATGTGAAAGTAAGTGCTTTCATGAAGGGACATCTAGGGCCTGTTATTTTTTTATTTTATTTTCTGGTTTAATTACCAAAATGGCAATTTGTATCCTATTTTTAAACTTTTGTACATTAAAGAGTGAAAATACTAAAAGTTGTTTCCGTTGTTTTTAATAGAAAACATTGAAAACTTCAAACTTGAAAACAACAGGACATTTTTGTAATTAGAATTGAAATAATATGAAAAGAACATTTTCTACCACCACATTGATTCCTAATTTTTTTCCTTTACCCCTGATCTCATTCGTTGTAAATTTTGTAATTTTTTGTTGGGTCAGAACCTCTACTGGGCTGATAGCGGTGATCTAGTGGCGATTGCTAGTGATGCATCATTCTACATTCTAAAGTACAACGTGAGTATTCTGACTGACTTGATTAAATTATAGTTTTTCACTTTTTCTTAAGGGCGTCATGCTTTCCCTATCTTTTCGGTTGAATGGATATTTAGTGAACCACAGTAAACATATTATTTCTACTGTTGCAGCGTGATGTTGTTTCATCATACTTAGATAGTGGGAGATCTGTGGATGAGCAAGGTGTTGAAGATGCCTTCGAGCTCCTGCATGAAATGAGTGAACGTGTCAGGACAGGGATCTGGGTTGGGGATTGTTTTATCTACACCAATTCTTCTTGGAGGCTTAATTACTGTGTTGGTGGTGAGGTATTAACTCGTTCCTTTTAGCTTCAAAGGAACTCCATATTTATTTATTGAACCCTTTGTAATTACCGTCTCTTTGTTGTAATGAATTTCTTCTTTTATCAAATAATTAAAATATCTATATTTATTGAATTACAAGGTAACAACAATGTTTCACTTGGACCGTCCAATGTACTTGTTGGGATATCTTGCCAGCCAAAGCAGGGTTTATTTGATTGACAAAGAATTCAAGTAAGTGGGACAACTGCTTGCATTATTCATAATATCTCTTGCAGTAATCTTGATTTTTTTTTTCTTTCTCGATTGTTCTTCAGTGTTGTGGGCTACACACTGCTTTTAAGCTTGATTGAGTACAAGACTCTTGTGATGCGTGGTGATTTGGAAAGGGCTAATGAAATTCTGCCATCAATTCCAAAAGAGCATCATAACAGGTAGTAGTTACTTTTTTTGGTTACTTTGTTGCATAATAACCTTTCCTTTTATTATTTTGTAAACTATGTTTTAATATGTTTTTAAGAAATGCTTTTCCTGGAATGTGTTATACTTGATAAAATTATGTAAATACTTGCTGAAAAATAAAATGCTTATATAAGATAATTATCATGCACTACATGCCCTTTCTGTCTTTCTGCTATAGTTGTTCTAGTCTTATTCCGATTAAAATGTGTTGGGAATTCCGACTTCATTTCGGTTCGCCCTAGCCACCTAATTGCAGGATTTAAGTTGCCTTCATTGCAGCCTCCAACACCTTCATTGTGTTGGTGTGAATTGGTGGATTTAGTCCGACATTCCCTAGATATATGGCCCCTATGTAGTGTATAAAGCTTGTGCAGCCCTCAACTTACAATCCTGTTATTTAAGGTTGAGTTAGGTCCAACCCAAATTCTAAGATAGTATTCAAGCCTATCCTAATCTGTTGTTGAGCTTCCCTCGTCCTCCACACTTCAGGCTCATTGGGGCCAAAGTGTGAGGGGGTGTGTTGGAAATTCCGCCTTCATCACAAGCCGGTTTTTTAAGGTTGAGTTAAGCCCGACCCAAATTCCAAGATGGTATTAGAGCCTATCCTAAATCTGTTGTTGAGCTTCCCCCATCCTCCACACTTCAGGCTCATTGGGGCAGAAGCGTTAGGGTGTGTGTTGGAAATTCCGTCTTCATTGCTCTCCGCCCCTAGCCTTCATTGTAGCCTCCAACACCTTCATTGTGCTGGGTGTGAATGGGTGGATTTAGTCCCACATTTTGCCTAGAGATGCGGCCCATGTAGTGTTTATATAGCTTGGACAGCCCTCACCTCACAAGCCGGTGTTGCAAGGTTGAGTCAGGTCCAACCCATATTCTTAGAAATTGTCTACCTGCTGAGAAATAAAAGTGGATCTTATGTTGTTGACAGAACCTTTTTTCATTTATATGATCCTAAGCTATTAGTTTGTATTCTTTTGGCAAAGGCTATTAGTTTGCAATTTGCATACTAGTGACACTTTACTTCTTGCTCACTTTGATATGTTCTGGACTCTATCTAGTCTGCTTCCATATTTATCATTGTTTGGGATGCTTTTATGATTTATGTATAATCTTGTATGGGATATGTAGTGCAGCGCATGTTCTTTATATGTTGTATGTTTATAATTTTTTTCTATTACAGTGTTACTAATGACTAGTACATCAGTTTGAAAATTTGGAACACATGTCGTATCCATCCTAACTGCAATATTTGTTTTTATGGCAGCGTGGCTCATTTCCTCGAATCACGAGGTATGATAGAGGATGCTCTTGAAGTAGCTACTGATCCTGAGTACAGATTTGATCTAGCCATACAGCTTGGAAGATTAGAGGTTGCGAAGGTAAGTTCTTCTGTCCCAGGAAGGCAATATCACTTGACTTGTGAAATATCATAACTTCGGTATTTTATTTTCTTCATTTCTCGTTTTCATGAGTTTGATTTGTCAGTCTATGTTGGGAGTAATGTTTATCCTCTCTTTTTGCAGGCTATTGCTGTAGAAGTGAAGAGCGAGTCCAAATGGAAGCAGTTGGGAGAATTAGCCATGTCTACTGGAAATGTATTTTTCTCCCCCTGTCAAACGAATCTATGTTTTCGGTGTTTTCTGTTAGTAATTGACTGAACTACGCTTTTAAATATCCATGTCCAAATCTATTTAAATCTGAGTTACATATCTAAATATTCATGTCCACATCTACCACTGGGCAATCTTCTTCTTTGGTCTTTTCCTTTTTATCTCTGCCTTTTTCTTCTTGCTCTACATTTTCTTACTCTGGTAGACAATCTCAAACTCCTGGTTGGAATTGCTCATGCACATCCTTCTCATAAGTCCACAAGATTCATTTGGATTGTCTTTGCTTCCTAGAAGACTACCATTCAAAAGCTTTTGCCTGCATGTGGAAATCTTCCAGTCCCTCCGCACTCTCGTATCTTAATGTATTTTGTTGCATTCAAAATACTCACACCTGGACCATCCACCTATAACTCATCAAATTTTGGAGTTGTCGGACCACTCCCTGCTCTTGGCCCTTCCCATGCTTCCATTATGATCTACCTGATGCTTCTAGGATTGGATAGAATACCAAAAACATATTGTTTGGGAGCTCTTTTAAGTGATAGCATGGAATGTTCAAGTAGGTACATCCACATTTTCATACCAATTTGAATGGTTTGAAAAAAAATTACTCTCCACTTTTTTTATTTATAAAAATGTTTGTTCGCGGTACCCTCCGTTCCCTTTTTTTGCTGTCATTAAAAAAAAAAAAACAATGTCGTCAAAAAAAAAAGTTCCCTTCTTTTCCTGCAACCATGTCATTAAAAGGATAGTTCTGGAGACACCACATTTTTAGTCATCGTTGTGACTTTCAAATAATGTTGAGTGGCTTCCTTCCATTGCTTCTATAGAACTTCTAAAATGTACAGTAGTATTTTACTCAATCCCATTTCAAATCAATCCATTAGATTACACTTCACCCCCCTTCAAAACTCCCGAAGATCTTGAGTTGTAGATGCTGACTCTACTCTAGTGCATGCTTAAGGCGTTGAATATTTATTTATTCTTGTTGTAATAAGTAATATTTTTGAGGCACTTGATGTTTGTTTTTTGCAGCTCACTGTATTCTGTTCTTGCAGTTTGAAATGGCGGAGGAGTGTTTAAAACATGCAATGGATTTGAGTGGATTGTTGCTTCTATATTCTTCTATAGGAGATGCGGAAGGAATATCAAAACTTGCAACTCTTGCCAAAGAGCAAGGGAAGAACAATGTTGCTTACCTTTGCTTATTTATGTTGGGTAAACTTGAAGACTGCCTTCAATTGTTAGTAGAAAGGTAAAATTCTACCGTTGCACTCTTTTCATTGATGACATTAATTAAACGAGGGGGTGGGGGTTGATTAGACTGTCATTACATGTAGCTGACTTATGCTTTTGGCAGCAATCGGATTCCAGAGGCTGCCTTGATGGCTCGATCATATCTTCCAAGCAAGGTCTCAGAGATAGTGGCAATATGGAGAAAAGATCTCAGCAAGGTAACTTCTTATTAACAGATAGCGTGTGGGTTTAGTAAATAAATTCTTATATTTATGTGGTAAAATCCACAGGTTAATCCAAAAGCTGCTGAATCTTTGGCTGATCCTGAGGAGTATCCTAATTTGTTTGATGATTGGCAAGTTGCACTTGCTGTTGAATCCAAAGCTGCAGAAACAAGGTGTGTTGGGAAATGCTTACTTTCTTACATTATCTTGCAACTTATATAGTCTGTGTACTATGCATTTCCAATATGTTCCTGACTTACTAATTCCATTCTTTTATTATAGGGGTGTTTACCATCCTGCAGAGGAGTATGTTAACCATGCTGGTAAATCACATGTCACCCTTGTTGATGCTTTCAGAAATATGCAGATCGAAGAAGGGGATCAGCCTCTTGAGAATGGGGACTCTAATCACGAGGTATACTAAATATATGGTTTACACAATATAAAGGTTATCTAAATGTTCGACTTAAAAACTTTGAAGAAAAATACGGAGATAGGATGAATGCTTCAGAGACTAGCACTTCACAGATTTGATATTTCTATACACTTAATGATTATTTTCATTATGAATAAAAATAAACGCCAGTGCAACTTCATAAGTACATAAATGAATTAAATCACTGTACATGAACTCGAACCTAAAGTTTTAAATGCTACTATACTTCCCATAGTCACTATGCTCTTTCTAACACTCCCCTCAAGGTGGAGAATGTAAGCCAAATGCTCCCCTTAAAAACTTCATCAAGATGTCTGCTAATGGATCATTTGAACTGACATACTCGTGATGACTTCTTTAGACAATTTTCGTTAAAACAAAATAACAGCCTTTTTCTATATGGTTAGTTCTTTGGTGAACATGTCAATTAGAAGCTAAAAACAGGAGTGTAATTGACCCCATCTATCCAGACTTGAGAAGGAAATTAAAATAGGAAATTTTAAATGCTTTGGTAATTAGCACTAGGAGTTTTCACGGGAACAAATCATTATTATCATCTCGACAACCCAATCCAAAGCGCTTTTCTTGTAGTTTAGGTTGAATTCAAACCAACTCAGGCGAAGCCAAAGTAGTTTGGTTCAGGTAATGGGTTCATGATTTCAAATTCATGAACTTCCAAACCTGACCAGCTGAAAGTATATTATAAATTTCGTTTGATTTTTAGTTTAAGACTTTTAAGTTTTAATCTAAAAGTGTTTCAATTAGTTCAAGTGTTTGAATTTTAAGTGATGGAAAGTTATTGAATTATTTTGTGGAATAGGATGTTATTTTATTTACATTTTTGTTGGAATTTGAAAAATATTTTATAGTTCATGACCTGATGTCGCAACCCAAATGGTCATGCTCATCATAGCCAGGTTGGGTTTGACAGGAAGGTACGGGTTTTTAACCCCAAACCCGAACGAGGAAATGTGATTGGGTCGGTTAACAGGTTTTGGTCAAATCCAACACAAGTTGACGTGTTTGGACCCCTAATTATCACTTCACAGTCAACAGCTGTGATCTTTTATACATACTTTATAATTAGTTACATTTTATTATTATTATTTCCTTTTTTTATTATTACAAGGAAAACAGATACTAGTAGTAGTACAACTAACTATCTTGGTACATATCTAAATATTCTAAAGCATTAAATGTTCTACTGTTTCCAATACTCACAATGCTGTTTCCAGCAGTTCCCATAAACTAATGTTTTCTGCAATGGAAGGAACATTCTACAACTCCTATTGATCGTGAATGTTTGTACTAGACTGTTACTTTATGTTGTTTTTATGTTCTCTTGTTGCAGTTGACTGAACAAAATGGAGAAGAGGATTATACAGAGGGGAACGAAGAACAAAATGGAGACGAGGATTATACTGAGGAGCAGGAAGAACAAAATGGAGAGGAAGGAAGCCAAGAGGATGCAGTTGTAGTTGATGCCGATTCTACTGACGGTACAGTTCTCGTTAATGGTAACGAGGCTGATGAAGAGTTGAGTGCTAACAAAGAAGGATCAGTGTAAAGTAAAAGCATTTGGTTGGGACAGCGTGAAAATCCAAATTTTGTCTCTGGTGATTGATTGTTTCTGATGTGCCTTTGCTAACTCCCATTTTGACTGCTAGTTATTTTAATGCAACTATTACCACCCGAATCCTACCCATTATAGTTTTATTATGTGTATCATAATATTTTACCACAACTAGGCTGTATATTTGGGAATTAGATATGATATTGTAAAATTAGGTCCATTGTCAGTGGTACTAAATCTCCCAACTTTTTTGAGCTATTCTTTTTTTATAATTTTGTGCGGCTATTGGTTTTGGGTTTTTGTAACTTGTTTTTTGAACAATCATGCGGGTATAATTAATTATGCCAAATATTTCCTGCAATCTCTCTTTGTTGCTTTGAGAAGATATCAAAATGAGTTTTATGTTTAATCTTAATTTTCTTTCATCTTTTAGATTTTAGAGGTTCGGATCTATGCTAGGAATCTCTTCTCTAGTCGGAAATACCTGGTTTTCTGATGTGATACCTGCAAACAAACTTTCTGTGTAATTTTTTCTTGCTATATTATTTGTCATAGTAATGAATGTCTTTTAAATTTCGAATATCCGTTTCAAAATTGGTTTTAATTAAATTATTCTTCGTCCTCACTGGAGTACTCTACTTTATTGACGGTTCAAGCTCGTAGTGCCGTTTTCGAAGTTTTGGATGTGAAATCAGTGTGCTGGTTGTTCTTTTACTTGATAGTTTTCGATGAGATTTTTTTGTTGTAGAAAGCAAGTAACTTTGATCAACTACATTTTATGTAACTTGCACATAAATATTAGTTTGCTTAGGCTCTTTTAATCGTGCACAAAATACAAAAACTTTTATCGACAGCTTTTTTTAAAATGAAAATATTTAAAATTGAGTTACATGAAAGAAGGATGTTTCTTTTTTGTTTTGTTTTGAAAAAACATCAAAGAAGGGTGTCATTTTGCGGACCTTGTAGTTGTAGTAGAGTTGAGATCTTCTCCATTAAATTTCTTAAAGGTTAAATATGTTTTTGGTCCTTATATTTTGCCATCCTTTGACAAATAGTCTTTACATTTCAATAAATGTTTTTAAAATCCCTATATTTTTCTTCCAATAGAACAGATAGTCTTTGCTGTCAAATAATTAACGAAAAGCTGAAGTGGCAGCTAGTGGACTCCATTTTTAAGGGTTAAATATGTTTTTAGTCCTTATATTTTGCGTGACTTTGAACAATAGTCCTTACATTTTAATAAATGTTTTTAAAATTCCTACATTTTTCCACCGTTAACAAAATTGGCCCTTGTCGTCCATTTTCGCTGACCGGACAAACGGAACATGCCACATAAATGCCGACAAGGACATTTTAGTAATTTACAATAAAGTGCAGGGACATAATTGATTTTTCAGCTGAACTTTGTCTCTCGTCTTCATCCTCTCTCCGCGTTTTCTCTATTTCTCCCCAACCACCATCAGCCTCACACACTCATCCTCAACCACCATCGTCCTCTTTACCATTAATTTGCTCAGATCTGTTCTCTCTCTTGTTGCTGCCGAAGACGTCATCTTCTTCCTCACGATATCAGGGAACCATTCAAACTGCAAGCGACAACGACTGTGAGGACCAGATCGAAATTAAAGTTGGAATTTTTGTGAGTAAAGTTTTGGGTAAAGGTGAATTATGCCCCTGCACTCTATTGAAAATTATTAAAATGTCCTTCGTGGCATCTATGTGGCATGTTATGTTTGTACGGTCAGTGAAAATAGACGACAAGGACCAATTTTGTTAACGATGGAAAAATGTAGGGATTTTAAAAACATTTATTGAAATGTAAGGACTATTCTTCAAAGTCACGCAAAATATAAGGACAAAAAACATATTTAACCCTTAAAAAATAGGGTCCACTAGCTGACACGTCAGCTTCTCGTTAATTTTTCGACAGCAGAGACTATTTGTGTTAACGGAGGAAAAATGTAGGGATTTTAAAAACATTTATTGAAATGTAAGGACTATTTATCAAAGGAGGGCAAAATGTAGGGATCAAAAACATATTTAACCCATTTTTAAATAAACATGCATCATCATGCAAGTGAATTTACTGAAAAGTACCTATGTGTAATAATACAAATTAAAATAACAAAAAAAAAAAACTTGCCCAGTAGCTGTCTTCCTCTTATTTGAAGTAAATAAAGAGATGAACCAGTTTGGACTGGAGCTTGGGGATCTTGATTGACTGCAGTCGCTAAAGCGTGCAGTCACTGTAGTCATGCAAAGCTACACCATTGAATTGATCCATTATTATTACAAGCGGCCACATTGCCTATTCATCATCCACCCGCGTTCTATGTACTATAGTCAAAATGTCTGACTCTTTCGGATACTCTTTCCAATTCTAATCCCTTTTTCTATTTATTTTTTCCGCACCAGCCGCCAATGTTGTTACTTCTTTATTTTTTTATTAAAAAACTTTTTTTGACAAAATTTATTTATTAATTTATTTTTTTTGACAACATTTATTCATTAATTAATTCTTAATGTTGCCATATTTTAATTTTTCAGCTTTATATTTTATTCTTTAGATATATATATTTATTCATTTTATTATTTGAAGTTTATGTCCGAAATTTGTTTATTTTTTGGTGTCAAATTATTTTCTTTAAATATATAACGTTAAGACCAATTTTGAATTTGTTATGTAAATTTTAATGGTGTTGGTTTGATATCTTGTGTGTTCCTCTTGATATCTTATTTTATAATGTTTAAAAATGTATAAAAAATTGTTCAAAAATTTAAAAGTTTAAGAAAAATTGAACAAAATTGTTTTTAGCCGAGACTAAATTTGCTTGCAAAAAATTGTAGGGATTAAAAAAAATTAAATAAATAAGAACTAAATTTAAAAGGTTCTAATTTTGTAGAAATAAAAACATATTGTCTCTACGAGCTCGCTTCCATTGATATATACATTTCATAATATATGTATGACTTAGGTTCGAATCTCAAATACTCTGCTTATTCATTTTAAAATCGTGAATTTCTAATCAGTAAACAATAGACAAAGAAAATATATTTAACCAAAGGAAAATGTTAACGAGTGCCCCCGAAACACTCTTTAAGAAATTATTGTATTTAATGCATTGGAATTTAAAACAATTGACTTTTTTAACGGATAATTTCTTGAATTAAAATACTTAAAGAGTGCCCGGACACTCGTTAACAAGACCCTTTTAAAAATAGGTAAAGGCAAAAGAGTGTGAGAGGATCCTTTCAAAAAAAATAGTGGGAGAGGGGGATTTAACACTTAGTCCATTTTCGTGAGAAAAGCAAAATAAAAAATACTTTAGTCCTATGGTGAGCAAGAATGAAAACGGAGAATGGTAATTGTTAGAATAAATTTTACTAGTTGAGGTGTGGAGAGAAGAAAAAGCGGCTCGCTAAAATAGGCAACGTGGCTACTTGTAACAACAGTGGATCAATCTAATGGTGGAGCCTTGCATGACTGCAGTGATTGCAGACTTTAAGCGACTGCCGTCAATCCCAATCCGGAGCTTGGTATATTTGAAGGATTTTGCAAACTGCTTGCAGCTATACTTGAAGAATTTTGCGAAGTTTCATCCTTGCTGGCACCACCAAAATTTCGGAACAGATAGAAACCTTTTCCTATCGAAATTAATGAGATTAATAGGTTAAGATATATAATAAGATAAGCACACAATCATCAATATAGATCAGTCAAGAAACATCATAGAAAAACTGGCGTATGTGTCGTGGTTGTCTTCCGATCCGTGTTCGTCTTCTTGACAAGGGCGTTCAATGTCTTATAAGCTGTGTTAGTTGTCCATCGCATCAAGAAGACCTTGCTCATGTATTTTTCAATTGCCTTTTTGCTGTCCAAGTTTGGAAAATGATAGGCCTTTAGGGAGTTATCCAACACGCCTTGTCTTCTACTAACTTGACAACTGATACTATTTTTCTGCTGTTGGAAACCTTATCTGTTGAATTTAATCAACAAATGGCATCAACGTTTTGGAGTATTTGGAAGCACCGAAATCTTCAAGTTTGGGATGATGTTACGGAGGTAAGCTCCACGGTTGTTGAGCGAGCTAAGCATTTGGTCGTTGATTGGCAGGTTGTTAATGCTCCCACCGTAGCTGATCCTATTCCTCAACAGCAACCGCAATCGTCTGGTGGAGTGGAAAATTCAGCCGCAGTGGGCACCTCGGCATCTGTGACACCTTCTAGTTGGCAGCACCCTTTGCCGGGCAGGTATAAGTGTAATATTGATGTTGCGTTTTCCTCTCATCTTAACCGTACTAGTGTGGGTATTTGTGTTCGGGATTCAGAAGATACATTTGTCTTGGCCAAGCTTGTTAGTTACCCATGTCTTTATTCTGTTGACGTTGGTGAAGCGTTAGGTCTTCATTCCGCATTGCAGTGGCTGAGTGATATGCAATATGACAATGTTGATTTTGAAACGGATTTCAAGCTTACTTGTGATGCATTCCATGCTAATCGAGACAACACTTCTGAATTTGGATGCATCATCTCATCATGTCGATCTCTGTTCAGTTCTTCTTTACCAACTCTAGGGTGGAGTTTGTTAGGCGACAAGCAAACAGAGTTGTTCATGTTCTTGTAGGAGAGGTCACATTACTAGCTAGTCCCGTTGTTTATTTTCATATACCCGATTGTATTAAACTTCTTATTATTAATAAAATGCTATAAGCATATTTTCCTTAAAAAAAAGTAATTTAGGAAAAAATGTTGGGATGATAATTGTTAAAGATAGAAATCATTCATAAGCCTTCACCTAATAGTTTAAGCTTTTGGTTTAGTTGAGAACTTGATAATAACCTTTAAGCATCTCTGAAGTAAGAACCATGAAGCACAGACACAGAGGCAAACTCCTAACATGGACACAGTGACATAAACAATGTCTATAGTAGGACACTAGGACACCACACACACAGGAAGTGCATGAGCTGAAAGAGAAATGCCTGCAACAAGCTTCAAATGCATGTTTTACTATATCGTATTGATTTTATTGGCATGTACCACTAATAATAACATGTTTTACTATGTCGTATTGATTTTATTGGTTTTTTTTTTTTTTACAATCCATTTTAAGGATGTTTATATTTATTTTATGCTTTTAATTGTTAAATGGGTTTTATGTTTGATTTTTTTATTATATTCATAAAATATGGACCTCTCAAAAATGGTTTAAAGTAGACATTTAACATTTTTAATAAAATATTATGTTTAATTTTTTTTTTGACGGAAAAAATAATGTTCATATTTTTTTTAGTCAAGTAGCCTAGTGACTAAAGCTCACACAATTAATTGTGAGGAAGTAAGGTGTCTGGAGTTCGAACTCCTACCAACTGAGCTAAACTCACGGGGATAAATAATGTTTATATTTTTAGTGTGATCCACATTTGGACCGGGTTCATATTAGACCATTATTTTTAATGATGAAAAATTTATTAGTTCTAATATTTTTGAACATTACGTGCTCTCATCAGAGTAAACTAAAGGGAGCTACGAGCACCAATCGGGCGCTGATTTGATACAACGGGGCGTCGATTTTAAGTGTAATATTCAATCACAACTAAAGAAATAGAGATACTAGTTCATAAATTAATAAAACATGTGCGAAAAATGAAGCAATCAAGACTTTTGTTTGGAACAAATTCATATACAAGAAGTCTTTCTGGTCCTTGAATACAGAAACCCAATAGCCCAACTAAACTTTGGTGTTGACAGTTTGTTAAGCCTATAACTTCAGTCCGAAATTATGTACTCCCCTAACTTGATGAATCACTCAACCTTTTAACAGCTATAAATTGTTCACAGAGTTTGCCCTGCAAGAATGTTATTTATAAGTAGTGAGTTCTCAATGATTGTACCACTAGTGAGAGCAGCATGCCTGGTTAGATGAAGGACTTCAATCTCAATCTAATATCTACTGACGATGCTAAATCCCTAATTTTTATGTTGTTATGTTATTGCTTCAATCTATATATATATATATATATATATATCTTTGAATTAGAAACTTGAACTATTCTTAGGTTTCCATTGTGATGATGTGGCATGCTTTAGAGATGTTTCTCATCTCTATTTTTTTTAAAGCTTTTCATCTCTAATTAAACATGACCCACTATATTTTACAATAATGTCATTCTTTAATACTTCCTAATTGAACATCCTTTCATAGTCCAATTGTATAAATTATATAACGGTTTAAGAAATTTTAACATAACCCAATTAAAACCGCAAACCCCACCATCATTGGTTTGTTACAGAAGGGGAATAGTGTCGTATTTCCCCCACTATCTTTGTTGACTTTGATCATTGGTTTGTTAAAGAGTGGCTTAAAAAAAACATTTTAATAGATAGATATGCTACTAATTCTTCCAATTCTATTTTATCTTTTGGTTCATTTTTGTTTTTACTACACTATTTCTATTCCATCAATTAATTCCTAACCACCACTGACCTTTTATTTTCCCTCAATTAGTAACAACCGTGTTACTTATTATCCTCCTATTCCATCAATTAATTCCTAACCACCACTGACCTTTTATTTTCCCTCAATTAGTAACAACCATGTTACTTATTATCCTCCGTAATTTTCATTTTCATTCCTTCTTATATTTCTTCTCTTATTAGTTTCATTACAGGTTTTGGAAATAGGTGAATTTTGTTGAAATGGAACTTCTTATACGAAAAGGTTGTCCGTCTTTATATTTTCTTTCATTTCATTTTTTTCGGTAGTTTCATGTTCATTCCTTCTAATATTTCTTCTTTTATTGGTTTCATTGCAAGCCATATAAATAGATGGATTTTGTTGAAATATCACTTCTTATATGAAAAGGTAGTCATCTTTACATTAATATTGATTTTTCTTCCATTATTTTTTACTTATTCTATAATTTGGTGGTTTGTTTCATTTGTTATCCGATTTTTGATTATATCTAGAATCATTCAACTAAAATTGTATATTTTTCACTCAAAATCTCATGTCTTTTATCTATATTAATTGTCTATGATAGATATATATGTCCTCCTAGAACTATTCTTTTATTATAAAAAAAAGTCAATTCAAGTATGTTGGACAATGTAAGCTGGCATCGGGGTTACAAAATTCATTGTTCTCACATTGCTCTATAATTAGTAAAATCATAAACAACTATTAATGTAAGGTTTATAGTGTGGATTTTCAATTGAAAAGTTAAGAACTATTAAGGTAAGGTTTATATTGTGGATTTTCAATTGAAAAGTTTGATTTATGTGCAAACTTCCTCACATTAAAAACTTTTGGGTTAAATATGTTTTTGGTTCCTATAAATATATCAACTTTTCGTTTTAGTCCCTATAAAATTTTCCTTCAACTTTTAGCCCCTTAAAAATCTCCCATCTTCACTTTTGGTCTCTCATTTAAAGTAAACTCATATCTAGAATTCATATTTTTGAATAAAACTTTGCAGAAAAATCCATAATATTAAAAAAAATGACTCCCAAAAAAAATTAGAATTTTTTAACAAAACATGAATTTAATATGAATTTTTATATTTTTTTATGGTTAAAAATTCATATTAAATTTATGTTTTGTTAAAAAAATCTAATATTTTTTGGGAATGATTTTTACAATATTCTACATATATCTGCACAATTTCATAAAAAAAAAAAAAATACTAGAATTAACTTAAAAATAGGGACAAAAAATAGTGATTGAAAATTTTATAGGGACTAGAAGTTGAAGGAAAATTTTAGAAGAACCAAAATGAAAAGTTAGTATATTTATAGGGACTAAAAATATATTTAACCCAAAACTTTTTTCCCCTCACTATAAAGGTGATATATGCATCTCATCATCAAAGTCAACAAAGATTAATATCAACCTGCTAGATATCCCACAAACAAATCAGCTAATGCAATTATTCAAGTTAGAAAATTCTTATCTCTATTTCATATTTATTTGTATGATACACTATATATTTACATGTCATTATGCTATTGCAGAAGTACCAATGATATGCATATGTTTGAAAATTGAACTCTCATGCCTTTTATTGTCCATTTCAAATTAGATAGGACAATAAAATGACTATATTTGAAAAAAATATACTAATGTATTCTTTTAATTTAGGCTATTTTAAGAAAATATTTTTTAATGTATTCTTTTCAATTGATTTTATTGAATTGAATATATATATATATATATATATATATATATATATATATATGAGAAAATTGGAAAAGTATGAACTCAATTACAATGATAATACTCAAGCTGGATGCAAAGAAAAGATGAAATAGCCTATCGCATTTTTCAGTTTTGCTAAATACAATTTCATATGCTTTGTAGATAATAATATTTTTATTGTAGTAAAAAAGTTGGTTTATCTTTAGCATTAATCATGGTAAAAATACCGTGCAACATTTATATATACAATGTTGAAACTATAAAAAATCAAATTAAATTTTATTTAAAAAATATTCTTTGTAGAGGGGATTAAGATGACTGTAGTATATATTACTACTCTATTTTTACTAAAATGGGATTAAGATGAATATAGTATTACTACTCTATTAAAATATTTTTTTTAAAAATTATTTAAAAAATATTTTACTTAAAGGGGGTTATTTCATATTTTTTTATAAAATAATTTCATCGACAAAAGTTAGAATAACAATATGATATCTAAATAAAATTCACTGTTTTTTCATATGGTTGAAGTTAGATTAATAAAAGGAAAACAACGAAGCATGAGGGGATAGAAATAAAACAGAAGAAAAAAAGGAAACAAAAAGAAGGTTTTATCATAATCCACTACTTTTTATTGAATAAAAATATAGTAAAAGAAACTATGGACTAAACCGTCCCTTGACTATTGAACTACACTTTTGTTGATTTTTATATATAGGTGAATACACAATATTTAGATCAAAAACAATTTTTGTCTTCTTATATTTTGTATTCACTTGACAAGGACATAAATATAAAAATTCAGTACGGTTGTCAAAAATGTTATTTTTGATAAAAAAAAATTATTAAAAAATTTAAACAAAGTGTATTGAACACCTAGTTTATTATCTAATGAAAAAGGCAGTGAGTTAAAAGACAAAAAGAACAAAAAGTTGGAAGTTTGAGAAAGCTCCAATCGAGTCACGCTTTTAATATATAATTTTTTTACTATTTAAATCACATTAATTAATACAGTATGTGTTTTTGGACCTTGTTAATTAATTATATGGATTTAAATAGTTATGTTTTGTTTTTAAAGTAGAATGTACTTTGGGTAATTGCTCTTGAGTATGCATATACAATGTTATAGTGAGAAGAAGGGAAAAGTAAAAAATAAAAATAAAAGTAAAATTAGAAGGAGGGTTCAAAATATAAAAATGATGTACTCAAATCATTAAAAAGGTCTACAAAATGCACAACTCTTCAAATAAGTCTCCTAGATTACCAGAGCCTTGTAACCATTGATAAAAATAACAAGCTTCAAATGCATGTTTTGCTACAAGCCAGTGCAAAAGAGATCTTAGAAGGGAACCAAGTAATAAGACCGATAAGGTGAATGGTATTGTGCGTGTGTTGCGAGCGCGCACGCACGTACATAGTTGATGATATGTTAGTGGCATCAAGAAACTTGACAGCCATATATCTAAGTAATGCTTTTATAGAAAGAGATAATGGTGTTATTTTACCTCATTTTCAACAAATGGGTGTTAGCCTTTTTCTTTGTAAATTTAGTTGTTATGACTAATACATATATTATTTGATATTTTTAATATAGTTTATTTCGCCAAACAATTTAGCTTCGCTGAAAAATTATTCATGGGTTTGGCCTGTAAAAAATGATAAAATTGTTACTAGAAGGTTAAAAAAATTGACAAAAAAAATAAAAAATAGAAGAAGGCGGATTATACAAAGACTTGCCATCCTTTCTATTTAGAATATTATATGATTCTCTCTAAAAAATAGTTTATAGACATATTCAACAAAATATGAACTAAATATAAATTTTTTATGTTTGTAATAATTCATATTTAATTTATGTTTTGTTAACATACGCGTGTTCTTTGATTTTGGGTATACATGCAATTCTTACTTCAAAAACTGGAGTTGTTGGCAGATATGTCAACGTGGCTTTGATTTGTTTAGTAACTTGTCTTTTTTGCATGGAGATGACATTAAAGATAAAATATTGAGAGAATATGAAATTTGAGGAACTTACACCAAAAAAGCATTGCAATGCTATATTTAGTAGCCAATAATGGAATGGTAGCCAATATTAGAACAGGTATGATCAAGACATTTCTTTTCTTATGAATCCAAAACTTTGGACACATTAATTCTCTTTCCCAAAAGTGTTAAAACAAAAATCAAATAGAATACGATATGATAAAAATGTTGTTTCATTTGATTATTATGAGTTTAGCCAAATTTACATTCTTTTCGCTTATTCGCATGTTGGAGAATTGTTATGCATATAAACATCATTTCTCGTTGATATATTATACAGGGAAGAAATTGAATATATTCGGAATATAGTTTGATGTGCATGTCCTACTCTTATTATTCAACAAGGATAGGACACGATTCTTCAGTGATTACTGTAGATAGAGCTTATATTTATATTTCGTGCGGAAGCGGTGAATGGTTTAGTGAAGGTAGCAAAATAACCATCACCGCAAGTCCGCAAGAGATAGACATCTACTCAAGGAGCATGGAGTTAACCATATATATAGGAGAAATTCTTGCATGGTCTCTTACCTAACACCTTATATTTAGTCTCAACCAATTAAAATAGGACACATCATTTAAATTTAATTTAATGGAGGTGCACTTTCAATTGCATATCTTGGTAAATGGTAATGGAACCGCTCGAAAAAATGGTTGAACATGATCTAGAGAGATAACAAAAAAAAAATTGATTTTTGAATTGGATAGTTTTTTAAATTTAAATGATATGCCCTATTTTCATTGGTTGAGAATAAATATTTAGTGTTAGGTGAGAAACCATGCAAGAATTTCTCTATATATAAAGTGAAAGAACTATTTTTAATGTGGGTGCATTCGTGCAAGAAACTTCTCACGAAGTTTTTTTTTAACTCTTCAGACAACTAGTTGCTTATTGTGGGGGATGACATCTTGCTCTTAAAGTCCTTGGCAAGAATTTGCATGAAAGGGAAACACTTCACTAGGAAGGTGTGTTGAAGGGTCTCAAAAGTTTTTCTTTTCCAAGTCAAGACGTAGGAATGAGTTTTCATTATTTGTGTGGTGAAGACAATCAAATATTCTATGGTATAGCACATTTCTTTATCGGGATGAACCAAAATCATTAAGTAGGTCTACAAAATGCACAACTCTTCAAATACGTCTCTTACAAGACAGGAGCTTTGTAACCATTGATAAAAAAAATAACAAGCTTCAAATGTATGCTTTTGCTAGGAGCCATGACCAGATATATCATTGGGAGGGAATCAAGTAATAAGATTGATCAGACGAGTGGTAGTGTGTGCACGCGCACACGCACGTGTGTTTATATGTGATTTTGAGAACTTCATAGTTGATGATGTTTTCAATGTGTTGTTTCAGCTTTAGACAAAATAGATTTTGGGATGAAAGAATCTAGAGATTTCTTTTTAGAGGATTTAAAAAAAAAAATGAAATTGTTTGTGTTATTTTTTTTAAGATTTAAAGCACTTATAACCGAGGAGAGGTGCTAAATGATACGTGTTTACGTTGAAATTTGGTAAACAACCGCTGGTTTAAATTAAGGTTTTTTCTATCATGTGCAAATTTGCACATGTTAAGAAGTTTAAAATAGAAATTTTGTATTGGAACTTGCACATTTAGTATTAAATATAAATTTTTTGAAATAATAATTGTTGTCTTTTAAGAAAAAGTTACTATTATTAGTTGTTTTAACAAGTGCAATGTTGCACATGTTAGACAAACCCTTAAATTAATTACTTGCAAGATCAACCAGTAAATCTTAAGGACATATTTGTGTTTAGTTTCTTTAATATTCTTTGGATTTGGTAATGATTCTTCGAGAAAGTAAAGTAAAACTTATAAGTAATGTTTGTCGAATTTAACCCAGTTAAACTCGTTGAAACCACTTTCAGACAAACTAAAATAAATTGCTTTAAATAATATAAAACGAACTGCAAATATACTTAAGAAAATGAACTTAAATTGCATTGCTTGAATGTAAATTGGTACACAGATTCATACATTGCAACTTGTGACTCGTTTCTCTCTTCCATGCGGATAATTTGAGTGTAAGTTTTGTATGATTGGATTGTGACCCGTTTTTCCTATGAAAAACTACTATTTATACTAAATAAACATAACTACCTAAATTTGAATTCAAAACTACAACTGCTATAAACGAATTGTCTTTATCCATCTGTTTGATCCAAAACTGCTTCTTTCTGGTTATCCTTTCCACAACTTCTTTTCGATAAATAACTGTATGCAACTATCTTTCGATAGGAGAGCCTTACTCATTGGCTAAAGAAACATTCTGATCGAACCATCAGCAAAATGAACCATTTTCTTTAATAACGTGATTGAATTCCTTTTGACTTTCATCGATGCAACTAAGAAATTTTACGAGCTAACAAATTGCCCCCCAAAAACGTCTTTGTTCGACTGATCTTTCCCGACAAGGAGAAAAAGAAGATTTTGAATTAACGTGCTTCGAAGTAAGGATTTCGATGTCAGTAATCTTTGGAACAACCTTTAAGATTGTTTTTATAGTGTCCCCACCAAAGTGAGTGAGCCACGTTCCAGTTCATTAGGATACACCGAAACTGCCAGTACAGGATGTATGACATCTGTCTCAAATCAAGAAGTTATAAAGCTTTAGGGTTTCACTTTACCTTTTCACTTTTCATTTTTTAACTGAGATTTCTACTATTCACCTCTCTCCTTCATCCAAACTCTGAAATTTCAAAACTTCATAACCTGTAGTTTTTCAGAATCTTTCAGAAATTTCAGTCAAACAACAATGACTACTTCACAAGGCGTTTCTTCTCACATTCCCGTCGGTGATGACGTAGGTCATCAATCCAACGAAACTTCCACCGGAAAACTTCAATTCATTGCGGATCCGGATATAACAGAAGCCGAGAATCGTATTTTAAAATCGCATGTACTTATTCCATGCCCTAACTAGGGCTGGCAATGAACTGAACTAACTCGAATATAGTTCGGAATTCGATTCGATAATTAATTCGTTGAACTTAGTTCGTGAACCAAATGAGTCGAACTTGAGCTGAAAATTAAGTTCGCTAATTAAATGAGCTGAACATGAACTATAGATAGTTCGACTCGTTTGGTTCATGGGATGACTCGATTATATATATATATATATATATATATATATATATGTGTGTGTGTGTGTGTGTGTGTGTGTGTGTGTGTGTGTGTGTGTTCTTTTATATTTATTAAATGAATTAAATGTTAAACAAATAAACTTAAGTGCCGCTCCATTTCCCTTGTTTTTGACGCATCAGTTCCCATTCTCTAGAAAGTTGGAATTTAATTTTATTGGTCATAGCATAGTCTTCATTTCCTTTAATCAACATTTCATTTTCCAATTCCACCAAAACAGAAAACATTTCTTCTTCTTCTTCTTCTCGGATGGCAATAGGTAGATTTAGCAAGTGGCATAGCTAACCAAAAGCGAAAGTCATTCTCTATTGTGGAACTAATATTCCTATAATTGTTTTTTTTACCACAACTTTTAAAGAACGGTGCAGCTGTGCAATAATTGGTACTATGTTCATTGTTCTTTATCACAAAACTAGAAGATTGGTGCAATTGTGCTTTGTCCAACTTTATTTTCTATATCTTCTTTGTTGGAGTTTTTGGCATTTTGAACTTTTATTTCATGCTCTTTTCTGATCAGGGGATTGTATTAGGATTTTTACCAAAGTCCATCTTTTTAATTGTATTGGCTGCAGGTATTTTCAGTTCATGATCGATTCAAATTGTTCTATTCTCTATGTTGTTGAGCCCGTTTCACACAACTTGTGCTAAGTCCTGTTGGATTTAAAAATAAAAAATCTGAAAGACTAAAGATCTATAATTTTTTTATTTTTTTTAGCAAAAAAATGACTTTTAAATTATGTGATTCGAGTAACTAAACTGAACCTAACGAGCCGAACCGAGTTGTTAGCGAACTCAAACCGAGTCGAATTCGAGCTAAAAAAAAGTTCGTAACGAACTCGAGCCAAGTTTCGAGCTAAACCAAATCTTGTCGAGTCGAGCTCAGACGAGTTCGATTCGACTCGGCTCATTTCCAGCCCTAGCCCTAACTCAACACATGCATTCTTAGGGCCAATCCCTAATGAAAAAGATTTTAACGACGATCTCAACGCCGTTTTTCCTTGCCTCAAGGAAAAATCCCCTTTAATCTTTTCAAAAGGACCTTATAGCTTAAGTTTCATCAAGTCCAAGTTTAGAACTGAACCCAAACATGAAAACAATGATGATTATATTTGTTGGTTGAATAAAATTGAACGTAAGAAAGACCAATTTTGGAAGGATATTAGTATTTTTGACCTCGTTCAACTGTCTAGACAAGGTCCAAAGTACTACAATGAAATGTTAATTGCTGTTTTTCATTTCTGGGATGTCTCAACCAATAATCTTCATTTGAAATGTGGAATGCTCACGCCTACTTTATTAGATGTTGCCGCCTTGACAGGTGTAAAACCTCTAGGTCAAACTTTCAATCCTGACCAATGTGAATCAACCATCTCCTTTGATTCCAATAAATATGCTTACGGTATTTTTATAAAGATCATCATAACACTCTAAGTGAGGAGGTCTCCGATGTCGAGCATATAGCTTTTTTAACCTACTGGCTGTCCATGTACATTTTCTGCTCTAGGTCTTTACAAGTAGCTAAAGGTTACAAAGCTCTAGCTATCCAACTACATAATGGTCAGAACATCTGTTTAAGCAAGCTTATCCTAGGATCCTTGTATGAAAGTTTAGAGTTAGGAGTAGCTTCCATTAGAGATTACCAGTCGAATGGTGGGAGTTTCATCATACCTGGGCCTATTTGGCTATTTCAGTTATGGCTCTTAGCCACATTTAGACCAAAATTGGAAGTATTTCTACCCACTGATTTCGAGAAAGCGTATGCTGAGAGATCCATCAAAGGCATAGGTTTAGCTATGCTTTGTTGTGCACATAAGAATCCCAAAGATCTTCTCACCATTGCTTATAGAGCCTTTTCATAGTGTGACGTTTTTACCCCTTCGTTAGCTCCATTTGCAACTAGGTCTCATGGGCCAGAATGGTTCACCAAAGTGTTTCCCGCAGAAGATGATGGGAACAAAACATAAATTGATTCGATCTGGCAAGCTTATCTGACTCCTACCTTTCTAACGAGTAGAGTTAGGTCTACTGACCCATTTGGGCTATATGGCTATCAACCCAATCTGGTTGCACGCCAATTTGGCCTGGTTCAACCCAAACCCTGCTCTTTATACAAATGCTTAAATGACTTAAAGAAGGCAGAAAAAGAAAATACCCTGAAAGCACTCCTTCGACAGGCCGAGCAGCAAGCTCCTAAATTTCAACCCATTGCATTCGAAGTATCTTTTGCATGTACTGAAACATTTTTTAAGTGGTGGCAAGGATATTATCAGCATCAAACTGATCAAGTAAACTCAGCCACACTACTTCCTCAACTGATATCTGCTTTTCAAATTGTGCAGAAACATTCCAAGAAGAACAAAGGTACGCATATTCGGGAAATCCAATCTTCCCAAAAATATTTTCAAACTGTGTATGATCCACTGCATCTTAGCCGGACCATTAACTATGCTGCACAAACTTTGAAGGATAAAATTCATGAAAAAATTCCTTCAATGCATTTTTCTCCTTTTACTCCCAGCAAATATCTTTTCGCTCTACATTTCAAAATCAAGTTTCTTGCCTTGCCAACTAGCAAGTTGGCGTTGGCCTTTAGACCACCATATCCAAAATGGTTCCATTGTGAATCATCTTTGGGCATGAAACAAAGATTTTTAACTAGAGAGAAAGATAAAGTGATTTGGGCTAAATGAGATTTATACACATTTAGAGGCCATCTGCACCTAAACCTCCCTCATATTCACATCATTTCTCCCGTAGAAATGGGTAAGATTTTTCTGATAGTTTTTTTTTTAAAACAGACATGTGAATGTTATGAATTTTCACTTTCAATTACCTTTTTCGTTCACAGCTATCCCTTTAACCACAGAAGATATCGAAGAGGATGATGTTAGTGTTAAGACCCAATCAAAGTCGAAGACAAAGACTTCTTCTAAGAAATCCTCCAAATCAGGGAATGAGCGGGTAATAACCCTTTATCTCCGCTTTATCTTCTTTTAGTCCTGCCATTACCGACTAAATCTTGATGAGATTACTCTTTTAGGATCACAAAAGAAAAACTCTCTCCACTACTGAGCCATCTTCAAAGAAAGCTAAAGTTATAGAAGTCAAAGATCATGTAAGTTTTTCTCTTTTGGATCAGTCTTATGATGATAATGCTGGCATTGGTAGCCTTTTAACTTGCACTTCATATTTTGCTAGCCGCGTAATTCATCTGACGCTGTCGAAGCTGACCCTGCCCCAGAAGTCCTTAAAACAGAACGAAGGAAAAAGAGAAAACAGGAGACTTCGATACCTGAGACCCAAGCGCCTAACTTGGAGGAGTCACCCAGCAAACCAAAAGGCAGGAAGAAAAAATTGGGTCATAAAGATTCTAGCCCTAATAGTGCTCAATCTTATGTGGGTGACAACGTTTCGAAGGTATTTTTAAGAGTAAAATTCTCTTTTTTCTTTCGTTGTTTTATTTCGATGATCTAATCGTTGCTTGTGCTGGTTGTTAGGATTCTGAACCCAGCAACCTTGATGACTCGAACCAAGCCACACTTCATTCTGCTTGATATTGTGGTGCCATCACCCATTATGGAAGATCAGAAGGAGGCGGTGGAATCTAGCCCTCCACCCAAGGCTTCTGAATTCAGTAACAAACCTCTGGAAGCGGATGTTCCGACTGATCGAAACCTCATTTGCTCTAATGGGCTGGTCCAAGATGTGGTCAAGACTCCAGCTCCTACAATTCTACTAATCAATTCAGAAGAATTTGGTAGATTAAAACAAACAAACTCTTTCGAGGCTTTTGATGTTCTAGTTAAGAAGAAAGCTGTAACGCCCACTTTGATTATTTAATTATTTTATTAGAGTATATAGTATATTATTATATATTATATGATTTTGATGATGTTTGTGACGTATGAGACTATGTTGTGATGTAATGCTTATTTTATTGTTTAATGAAATAAGATATGTGATGTTAATATATATATTTTTATACGAAAATAAAGATGTGCTATAATAATAATAATTTTGAGAAGGTGGGGTTGTTTTTATAATAAGATAGAGTTTTGTGGGATAAGTGAGATTAGAAAAGAGATATAAGAAGGATATTAGGTTTAGAGAAAAAGTTAGTACGCATTACAGACTTTTGCAAAAAGGGAGAAAAGTGGCCAGAGAAGAGGGAACCCCGATTTTGCAAAATTACCAGGTAAGGGTGAGCCTAGCTTCGATTATATTAACATGTCATTCATTGTTTATGATTAACTAAGGGATTGGGAAGAGTTTTGAGAGAGTTCTTAAGTTAGGGTTAAATGGATTTTGATGGATTGATGTGAGAGTGATGTAATTTGCTGTGAAAACGTGTTATAGAACCTAGGTTAATCACTAGGATCATAATTCTGAAAGATTAGAAGCACAACATGAGAGACTGGACAAGTTTTGGTGAGAAATTGAGTGAACCCGCACCCTGTTCTGCGAGAGCTCGCCGAGGCGAGCAGTTTGGTATCGCCCGCGAGGCGAGAAACTTAGCGCACCGTGGCGAGCGACCTATAATGTGCGCGAGGCGAGCAAACCTACTCGCGCAGCGAGTAAAGTGGTAACAGAATGCTATGTAGCGCTCGCGAGGCGAGCAGAACCACTCGTCATAGCGAGCAATGTGGTCTCATACCACTATAACTTGAGTTTTGTATTTCTAATTTGGACGGGACTTTGGGGATAGGGTCGTAGATAGTAATAGAGATGTCCTAAGACCTGTAATCAAATTTGTAATGGTGCTTAAAGATATTTTCAATTGTTGGCGTTAATCTATGATTTATATGTTTGTTAAGTGAGTTATATGAATGACGTTTGAATGATATTGCAATGATGATTATGTGTTGTGAATATGTGTTAAATGTGCTGAGCTGCTGCCATGTATTGTTATAATTGCATGTGTCGGTCAAGAGTCGTAAATGATGTTAAGATGTTGTGTGTAACTTGTTTAAGTTGCAAAGAGTTGAGTCCATGCATTTGCATAATTTGAGACGATGGAGCTTTTGCTCAAAGCGACGGTGGAGCATTTGCTCAAAGCGACGGTGAAACATATCAATGCTTAAAATGGTACCACATACATGATGTTTAAGACGTTTAGAGGTTGCATTTGTCGAGTCTTGTGCCTAAGGTGTTTGATATGATTTGTTATGTGAAGATGTTTGAGATGATTTGTTATGTGAAGATGTTTGAGATGATTTGTTATATGAGAGTGTTGAGATGTTTTCGTTATATGTGATGACTGTTGCTGTTGTTGTTAAGCATAAATATTTGAAATATGTGTTAATATAATTGTTGTGAATCTCACCCCTTCTGTTGGAATTGCCGCCTTGTGGGCAAGTGCAGGTGACCAAGCATAGATTCGACGTGTGAGGATTTTCTTGTGTGATGTCATAGGAGCTCTGATACGTAACGGGATGGGGACCTTACTATTTGTTTCTATTCCTTTATGTATCATTTTGGACTAATTATGATATTTGTGACTTGACTATGAATTTTGAGGTGTTTTATGAGCCCTTGTGCCAAGAACTAATCCTTTTAAGGAGTTTTGAAATAAGATTCCGCTGCTACGTTTGAACATTGATGAGGAATAAATTATTATTCATTTAGTTTAAAGTTTTTATGAAATGTGACATCCTGAATATGCGATATACTCTGATTATATGCATGAATTTTTATGTTGGGATTTTCGGGGTGTTACAAAAGCTCTATTTTCTAAGACTGTTGGTGGCTCATCAAACCAGTCTTCGAATGGCCATTCTGGGTTATCCAATGATAGTTTATTGGCCGAATTTCGGGCCAAAATTTTCGATGTGGATCTGTTCCACTCCATCGAACAGGATATCACCATTGTACCCTAAGTGAAGGATTTACTCCGCAGAGTGAACCTATCTTCATTGGGTTCAAAGTTTCAACAATTCTCTGCCAACCTGTGGGTCCTTGTAGAGGAACTTCTTGTGACTATTCAGCAAAAGGAAGCTGATCGAATTAAGCTCGATGACACCACCAAAATACACGACTAAATAGTGGCTGAAGTGACTTTATTTCAAGAGAAGTTGAACAACTTCAGACAAAGACTTCCTGATGTCAAACAAACAGTCGAAGAGATCAAGGCTACTATTGCTGAACATGAAAAGGAAATTCAAGTCTTGAAGCAGCGTTGTGCCAAAATCTTAGAATAAGAAGCTCTCCTGAAGCAAGAGACTAGTTTTGCCATTCAAAAATTAGAAAAATCTCAAGAGCTTGAGCAAGAAATTTCTGTGTTGACTGACGTTCAGGTTGCCTTCGATGTGAAGAAGGTTGAAACCAAAATGAAACTTGAAAAACTCAAGTCCAACTTTGTAATTTAATTAATTCTTATTCCCAATATTTATATTTAGGTCTGGAACTTTTGCCTTTTTGTTATGTAACCCTTGACTTTTTAAATAAGTCGTCTTGGATTAAAACCCATTTTTTGAGTTTTATAACTTCCTTTTTAAACACATTTATTATCCATATTAAATAACAATAAAATATGAAAAGGAAAAATGGATTTGTAATGATGAGAGTTCAAAAAGTTGTCAGTTACTTTACCTGCTCAAGGCGAAAACCGCCTAGGAAACTGTAAAGTTTTCTTCTATTTTCAATAAAATTAATCATGAAAATAAAATAACAAAGAAGCAAACTTTTAGTCTTCTTCGATTTTCTTGGAAAACTATAAAAGCCAACCGTTTTTTGCCACGTTCCCTTTTCTTTCAAGAGTGGGAAATGAACAGTTGAATTTCCCATAACCTCTTTGGCCATTATAAATAGCACTTTTTCCTCTTTCAGTTCTCATACCTTTTTTGAACAAGTTTTCATTTTTCTTTTACCTCTATCCAAACAACTTGCATTTCTTTCCCTCTTGTCTTCTGTTTTATCAAGAATGGATTTGTTATCTGATGATCTCCTTCTTGACATTGCTTCAAGAGTTGCTGCCGACAATATGTATGACTTGTTCAGTTTCATGAGGAATAACAAGAGGCATGCAAATCTTTGCCGGTCTACCCAAGTTCTTAGGTCTTTTGGGTATGATTGCCTCGAACTGCTTGTGGATCTAAATGTAACCCACGAGAGTCTTAATTTCATGAACCGTTTGTGGGACGTTGGTCATCCTACGTTCTGCCTCTTAAGGTGCACTCAACAACTAATGTATGCTCGACCACATTTTGGCACTATTGGGCGTTTGCTGGCAAACGTCGAGGCTGCTGGTTCCTTGAGTGCTAAGTATTTTCGCGTTCTGTTGAAAGCATTAAGCTATCCGCTTGACGATGTAACTGAACTTTTGAATGAGTTCTGGGATCTAGTGATGACCAGGAACTTAGCACAATACCGCGCTGACATCAAGGGGCGGGACACCCCTTTCGATTTTCGCTGACCTTGGTACATAAGATGGCTACCCGTACACTTGGTTCATCGCCGTTTTTGCACAAATCGAGACAACTGCGCGGGAGATGGGAGAGTGAACAACTTTCGAGGCTTTTTGCCTGTTGACGACCGACAATATGTGCTGAACAACTTTCGAGGCTCTTTGTTTGAAGATTGACAAGTTGCACATACTTACTGCTGAATCTAAGGTTGCAGAAACAAGGTATGTTGGGAAATGCATACTTTCTTACATCATCTTGTGTAACTTATATAAACTTTGTACTAAGCATTTTCAATTCAACATACTTGCATGGGGATGACTCAGTATAACCGATGTTTTCTTGGTTGGCAGAGCTTTCTGAATTCAAATGACTCATCCAATGTCAAGGGGAGTTCCTACTCGAGAATGGACAAGGAGTCGTGTTTCAATTGTTGTGAGACACAAAATGAATGGCAAACTCTACCCAAGAGTTTAAGGTCATAGAATACCGAAGTTGGAACATGACAATGTTTTATGGTGTAAAATCTTATGTTAGATAAAGATAATAAATTAGACACAAGATGGACAAAAAGAGGACATATTCGAATTTAGTAGGGTGGAAAAAGTAAATCTCAAGACAGGATTGTAATCGAAAGCCCAAACAACGAAGGCCCATAATCCACTAAAGAGAGAAAAAAAGAACGAAGACATTCGATTTGGTTTGATTGTAAGAAGAACTAAAACCCTAAAACAACGAAAACGAAGCAGCTACATCGAATCACTGAACTATTCTTCTTCCCGGAAAACACTTCCGGAATCTCTCGTCGGCCACCGGAAACTGTGAGAAACTTCACCGATATAGTTTTCTCTTTCATTTCTGCACCCCGTTTGTTTCATGATTCTTATTATCTATATAGAATGCTAAAAGGGATTATACGAAAGTATCATAATTTTGTTAATTTCAGACTGATTTCATTTTTTCTGAAATTTTTTGTTCAAGTTTTTGTGTTGCTGATATTTTTGGGTAAATTTTGGTGTACTTTAGGGTTTAGATAGGACCAAATTGTTATAAGCTAGTCATAAGTTTTTTAGTTGTAGTTTCTAGTTTGTTCTTGTTTTTAATGGGATTTCTGAGCTGATTTTTATGCATTGCGTTTGTTAAACTTAGCTTTTGAAATTGTTTCATTTTTGTTATTTTGCTGCTTATATGTATAGAAATGGTTGAATTCCAAAATAAATATATACAACAGTTGAAGCTCAAAAGAACATGTTGAAGTGTTTATCAGTTGGCATGATTATTGTGTAAATTTTGGTAGTTTAGATAGTACCAAATCTTTGACAGCTTCTTATAAGGGTTTTAAGCTTCTTGTTTTGTTTGCATTTCTGAGTTGATTTTTGACATGTTCTGCGGCTTTTTAGTATGTGTGCGTGTGTAACTTTTGGATCTATATATATAGATAGATAGACCCACATTATTACATTGTCGCTCATCCATATACGACGGTATTAGATGATGACTTTTATTATTTGATAAGGATTTAATTTTAGCACATTAAATATATGTTGTTAAGATTGATGTGTAACTTCTGTTGGCGTAAATGAGACCTAATTTGTTGTAAGCTACTGATAATGTTTTATTTTGAAGATACCACTATGCTCTCGTTTTTCCTGTGCTTCCTAAGTTGCTATAGGCTTAAATGTTCTGGGCTGTTGTAGTAGATGTGTGTAACTTTTGTATACACACACGCTCTCGCATATTGTCATCCACGTAGCTTAATTTACTCATTCATTGAATTGATATTGTAATTTCTGTCTGCAATTCTTTGCGCTTTCAAGTGGGGGATATAAGTTCTTTCTATAATGGAGGATGCTGAGTTGAAATGTTTGAACTCTCAAAATCTTATTTTATGAATAAGCAACCCAATTGGCTTGGGTTCTTGGTTTGGGTGGATAACTAAAACGTTATAATAATAATATAATGTCCCACTTAGTGGGAAAATGCTTGGTTGTTGATGTTGTCAATACTCAATATGATACTTGGATTTCCGAGCTTATTTTTAACACGCTCTTCACCTTTTTAGTATGTATATTAAGCTTTTGCACATATATAACACACATATTGTCATTCATGTAGCGTAGTTTACTTACGTTGAATACATAGTGTGCTTTCTGACTGCAATTTTTGTTGTATTGAAACTTGGGGAAATAGAAGTTCTTTCTGTAATGGGGGATGCTGAGAATGTGTTACAGTCGTCAAAGAAAAGGGCTGCTGGACGGGAGCTCACTCGAGACACTCCTATTGACGATGAGGAAGATGACGCTGACCTTGAAGCCGGGACTTTCAAGAGAGCCAGTGAGGAGGTTCTTGCAACCAGAAGAATAGTCAAAGTAGCACGTCGCCAACAGAATCAATCTGCTCCAAACCCTTTCGCTGGTATACGCTTGCCTGCTCCTACTGAATCCACTGCCAAGTCTGGTGAAGCTACTACTGAAACGCAGCCAGAGAAAGCTAAGGATGAAGCAACTAAGCAGCCAGAGAGCAAAGCTCCTGAGGAGGAGGACAAATCTACTTCAAATAACGAAATTGCAGACAGAAACAATGCAGGCAAGGAGCTTGCGGAGAAGGAGAGTGACAATGAAAACTCTAAGGTAGATAATGAACAGAGTAAGGATGGAAGTAAGATTGAAAATGAGGATAAGAAGGAAGCTGCTAATAGGGAGAGTGCCGCCGAGATCGATAAAGAACCACCTACAGAAGAAAAAAATACCGAGAACAGTGATAAGAACGGAAATAGTGAAAGCAAGGATAAGGAAGACAAAGTAAGCGACGAGCCTACTGCTGAAGGCGGCCCTTTCAAATCATTTCAACAGCTTTCAAGCAATCAAAATGCCTTCACAGGTCTTGCTGGGTCTGGATTTTCTTCTTCCTTATTTTCCTTCGGGTCTACAACAAATGATGGGTCTGCTTTGGGTAGCGGGTCCAGTTCTATTTTTGGATTGAAACCTGACCAGCCTTTGGGTCTTGGTTTATCTAACGCTGGAAGTTCTGGTTTTGGAACATCAGGAGCATCTGTTGTTTCCAAGACTGAAACACTGCAGGAAGTGGTTGTTGAAACCGGTGAAGAAAACGAGGAAGTGGTTTTTAATGCAGATTCAGTGTTGTTTGAGTTTGCAGATGGAGGTTGGAAGGAACGCGGAAAGGGAGAAGTGAAAGTGAATGTAACTAGTGGAACAGAAAAGAAGGCCAGAGTTCTTATGAGGTCGAAGGGAAATTACAGATTGATTCTAAATGCCCGTCTTTACCCTGAAATGAAGCTCACAAATATGGAGAAAAAGGGTGTTACCTTTGCATGTGCCACTGAAGGAAAAGACCGTCTTTCAACATTTGCATTGAAGTTCAAAGACGGGTCCATAGTGGAGGATTTCAAGACTGCTATCACAGCACACAAGGGCGAGGCATCTACAATTGTGAAGACTCCAGAAAACTCTCCCAAGGCTTCTGATGTTTGAGCTATATATCCCACAGTCACCCTTATACTCAATTTTCTCACAAAGTCAGTCTCCTTAGCTGTTGTTTTGTTGTTATTGTGCCTTTGTAAGACAGAGTTAATCACATTTGAGACTTGTTGTTCTTTAATTTGAGTCAAACATGCGGGTGGTAGAGGGTTTTAATGTTCTGGATAAATCTTGGATCTATAATACAAAATATTTGGTCACGAGAACTATTTAGTGTTTATGTTTCTGGCATTAAGCATGAGGTAATAAGTTCTTGGATGAACCAACTCCTCGGATGGTTTGACATATTGATGATAATAAGGGCGTGTTTGATATCATGAGAATAGTGATTTTGCAAAAGTTTTGTAGAATGGCAACTCCACTATGATACCAAACATACATTAAGTAAATCATAGTTTTAATTTTAAATAGATGCCTTATTTATTTTTCAGCACGATGGGTATTGAAGGTATTCAAATAGCAAGTACATAATTTGGTAAAATATCCCAATTCCCAAATCTAGTATTGACATTTCAAATGATTCAGCAACCTGATTTTTATGGAGCTCTACAATATAATTGTGGAGTGATTATAGTTGCTAGTGAGAATGAAGTTGTTCTTTGAAATCTCAAGATGTAGATCCGGTTCAGTTGTTCATACATCGCAAATGAACTTGGTACATACACATAATTTTATTTATTTGTAAGATTACAGTTTAAAACTGTGGTAAAAAGTTGCTCAAAAAAAAACTGTGGTAAAAAAAACATGGGAAATTGATGTGCTAGCGATTTGAATCCACAATATTTTTTTTTTTTTCCTTTCCACACTTAGTGTAGGTGAAATTTGCTACTAGGCTCTTCAAAGCTATTAGAATATAGGAGTTAATTAGAATTAGTTAAATTTGGTTGTAGGTAGTTAGAGTTTGTTATTAGGAGGTTAGTTAGTTAATGCTCTAGTAGCTTTATATAAGAGCATCACTTGTATTCATTTCACCATCTTTTATTCAATCTTTCAATATGGAAGTCTTTCTTTTTAGAGTAAATGCCTCTTTTCGTCCCTGTAATATTAGCGAATTTCGGTTTTAGTCCCTGTAAAAAAAAATTAGATTTTGTCCTTGTAATTTCAGATTCTTCCACTTTTGATCCCTTCTTTCTTTCATCACGTTAGTAGAATCTGCATAAATTACGTCCCTGCAATTTCATATTCCTCCCACTTTTGGTCCTTGTAATTTCAGATTCCTCCACTTTTAGTCCCTCATTTTACGTGTCATGTATGCAGATTCTGCTAATGTGGTGAAATGAGGGACCAAAAGTGGAAGAATCTGAAATTACAAAGACATAATCTAAATCTTTTTTTTTACAAGGACTAAAACCGGAATTCGATAATATTACAAGGACGAAAAGAGGTATTTACCCTTCTTTTATCAACCTATGAAACTTACTTTTCTTATGAAGTTCATTTCATCTCTATGATCTCAAGATTCATAACAAAAGAAAACAAAATATTATGTGATAAATATCACTAATTAAGAGGAATCCAGTCTTTGATGATGCATGTCATCAACCTTTTTTTTGCAAACCATCTCCAAAATAATGTTGTCAAAAACCCAACAAATCCAGTTGGTAACTTTTCTTTCAACAACAAAAAACGACATGAAAAGAAAATGATGACAAGTTTTTTTAGAACCACATTAGCTCAAACAAAGTTGAACATCTATTTTACAACTTAACATCTAAACAATTTGTCTTTAGTATACAATCTATACTCAATATTAGTCAAACAAATATGATCAGAGAAACGATCTTGTTCTGAATTATATTATAGAAATGTGATGTATGTATCAATTTCAAACTCAACTACTCAAGCATCATTGGCAATATTCTCACCTAAATATTAAACAACGATTTACACTCCTCCTTTAAACGTGTTCTCCACCTCATCATAGTCCCATCCTCGCTAACACCTTAACTCCACATAACAAATACATATGTCTCTTTATCTAAGACAAAGAAAAACAACTTTCCAACCCTCCAACAATATCTTTTCCAATCCAATAACAGTTTTTTTTTAATTAATTTATATGAACCCATGTATAAATTTATGGTTTGATTATTTTAAAGCTAATTCACCACAAATAAAAAAATAGTAGTTAGTAAAGTGAGGAAATCAATGATAGTGTAACCACTCATTGTTTGTTCATGTTAGAATAGAGTCCTAGTGTTTATCCCTTGCAACACATGGCGTTTTAAGTGAGTGTCAGGGCCGGCCCATAGCCCGTCGAGGCTGGGCTATGGCACCGGGCCTCAATTTTTTTGGGGCCCAAAATATATTTTTTTGTATGTAAAACAATAAAATACTAAATATATACGGCTAAAGCGAAACAACATCTGATAACATGCGAAACAGCACATCATTTCAGCTCGTTTTGTGTACAGTTTTGGCCTAAATTCTCTTGTTTTGCCTATGTTATGCTGGGTTGTATGGTTTTGATTCAGGTACACAGCAATAGAGGCCTCCATGCGCAGAAACGACGAAATTCGGCGAGAAAACGAAGAAAGGAACAAGTCCTGAATTACTGAGCTTCAGAGTGACGGCTGTCACACCCTGTGACGGGTTCACCGTCACCTTTCAACCTGACCTGGTCGTCACCACCCGTGACGTGAAGACCGTCACACCCTGTGACGCCCGTCGCGGGTTCGGGAGAATCGGTCTCCCCTCCCAGAAACGGTTTTCCCAGATTTTCCTCCCACTCTCTCCACCTGCAGAGATACACGATCAGACCACGTTGTTAAAGGGTTTTGGCTTATAAATAGGTCCAGGAACCAGAAATCAGGAGAGGATTTTTTGAGGAAGCATTTGACATTAAAAAAAAAGTACTTTTCTTGTAATTGCATCTTATTAGTTTATTGTTGATTCAAAGAACCTTGTTACATTGCAATATTAATTCAACAGTCATGAATTCCCAATTCCAACTGATTTAGCGCTGATTTGTGTGGGCTGTTTCTTTTCTATTGCACCTTTTTTACTGCTTAATTCAAATCAGAGTGTTGCTCCAGCATCCATAAAACACAGGTTCTGCCTATTATTACTCATGTTTTACTCCTTTTTAAATTCCATGAATGTTATGAATGAAGCTCTATTTAGTATAGTTACCATGACTGAGTAGTTTTTAGAAGTGTCCGGAATGTAGTAACTGTCGTACCAATGGTGTTTAGCTGAAAAGTATGATTAAAGTTTATAGCAGGAATTATTTTTATGCCTGATTAATCTGATTTTTAACGATGAATTTTTACAGCAAAAACTGAAAAAGCATGATATCTGTTTCGTATTGAAAGAACGAAACTAGCATCTGTCTGTAGATTAATCAGGAATTATTTTAGTAACTTAGCAATAGCATTTTCTTAAAATAATTTTGACATTCCTAATTTTCAGAAACGCTATTTTAAACGCTGAGTCATACACGCGAAAGCTGATGATTGCGAGTTTAAAATGCGAAGTCAGTATTGTGAAAGTAGGCTGATTTCTTTAAATTAAAAATTATACTAAAAATAACTTTTCAAACGAAACTTGATTATCTTGAAATTAAAGGAATTTTGACGTTATAAGACGTACACGCGAAAGCGGTCGAATAGATTATAAGGTCAAAAGCTTTGTGACGTGATCGCGAAAGCGAGGCGACCACCTTTTTATTTATTTAATCCTTTTTACGTATGAAAATATTTTCCTGCTATAAAAACACTCGCTACTCAGCAGATACCAACAGTTGGCACAAGCTATATTACGGCCGCTCATTTATTAATTAATTAGAACAATTCAATTTACTAAGTTTTTCACCCCATTTCATTTATAATCGCCTTAGATAAACAACGTAACAATTAATTACGGTACTTGACATTGGTCTCTGAGGATTCGACAACCCTTTATACTAAAACCGATATTTTCGTACGCTTGCGGACATATCAACATCATACTTATCACAATGTTGTGGTGGTGTGGCCACTTACTTTTCAATGTGAGGTCAAGGGTTCAAGCCCGTCTAGAGTGTTTTTTTTTCTAATAACTTTCTTTTACAGTGCTTTATTTTTTTTTTTGGGGCCTAATTTTTTTTCCTTCTTCCCATCCTTCAATAGATTAAAACTGGACCTACAAATTTGTTAAGACGGCCTTGGTGAGTGTTAAGTGTATAATAGTAAAGATCTCGTACCCTAGTAGCTAAATCTCCCTAATATAGTGAATGCTCTAGGTTTTTGTTAACCTAATCATTTTTAGACAAATTCATAGGAGGAGCATGTCTCAAAGAATATTATGTTCTAGCAGACAATGGTTGAGTATGACGTGGTTGTGGTGGTTCTAGATAAAGGTTTCATGTTAGTGATTGATTGGTTTCCTCATGCTAGTTGATAAAATGTCGATTTTGCTTACATATGTGTGACTGATCCCTTTGCTTGTTTCATGTTTTATGATGTCTCTCTAGCTTGGTCACTCCCAAGAGTCTTCTATCCTTAACTTGGTCATCCTAAAGGTCATATAATCTTATAAGGGTACCGACTTGTAAGTACTGAACTAACATTAAATTAAATAAAAATAAAGTTTTCATGCACTATCAATAGAAGAAAATTACACACACTTTCGACCAAATTTGTCGAGGAAAACAAGTTCCTCGCAAAATAAAATGCACGTTCTTGCAAAGCCTTGGAAAATAACAACATTAAGTTTTTTTTATTCATTCTTTTACTCACCATTTTATGTATCTTTTTCATCCTTTTCAACGTTCTTTTAAATCTTTTTTTTCTTCATTCTTCCTTTTCAACAAGATAGACAAATTTAGGTGAATTCGGAAGGGTGTAGATTATGTTGTCATGCCTAATAGGTTACCTCAATTTTAAATTATAATTTTTACGAGAAAGGAATGAAATTACGAAATTAATGGAGACAATCTAACTCCTTTTACACCATCTTCTAATAGAAATTTCAAAATAAGAGAAATTTTTTCAAAGAAAATACAATTAAAATCTAAAAAAGAATGTCTGAGATTTGTCAACGAATCAACATATCGACTATACATATAGTAGTTTTTTTTTTTTTGAAGGTATATACTTATATATATACATATAGCAAATGTTTTTAAATATATAATAATATATTAGCAAAACAATTTAAATAAATAAGTATCTTATATATCACGTCAATAATCATCCCACGTATCAAACAAATTTGTGATCTATATCACGTGCCAAAGTCTATATCACGTGCCAGTAGTTGACGAATCACGAGATCCCAAATCACAAAATTTCCCAAATTACCCTTCCAAAATCAGATATTTACTTTCTATGTAATCCTTTATTTTAACTTCAAACAACTTCTCCTCTTTTCACAATTCGTGACTATTCACTCCTAAATCTCCAATCTAGGGTTTCAGATCCCAATCCCCGCTCAATCCCCTACCTTCAATTTCTTCAATTAGGGTTCCATTTTCACCATTTCTCACATTTCTTCCTTCTCTTTTTCATCCGATTTCAATCGATTCAAGAAACTTTGCATAAAAGGGGATTTTTTTGATTTTCTTTGATTAATTGTTCTGTTAACGATAAAGTTTGAATTTTTTTTCGTTTTACGGTTCTGGGTTTTGGAAATCGTGGATTAATTTTTTGTGGGGTTCTTGTTTTTTGGGTTTTTTGTTTCTTGAAATTCTAGGTTTTTTGTGGGGTTTTTGATATGGCTAATTCTGTTGCGGAAGATGATGTTGATTACGAGAGTGATCCTGAAGAGGCGCAAAGATCGCTTCTTACAATGCGGAGACGCGAGGCTAGTGATGATGAAGAAGAAGAGGAGAGAGGGGTAGGAGAAAGAGATGATGATTCAGTTAAGAGTGAAGATCTTCGTGTTAGGGTTCGTTCTGATGATTCAGAAGGTGAAGGTGGTGTTGCTGATTACGATGAAGATGATGAGGAAGTTGAGGAAGAAGAAGAATACGAGGAAGAAGAGTATGAGGAGGGAGTTGAGGAAGAGGTTTATGAGGAGAAAGGTGAAGGTGGGGTTGATGGTTCAGTGATTGTGGTTAAGGAATCTGATGGTGGTGTGGTACCCTCTTTGGAAGAAGAAGATTCTGGTGAGGTTAATTTGGAGGAGAAAAAGGAGAATGAACCTTTTGCTGTGCCCACTGCCGGTGCCTTTTACATGCATGATGACCGTTTTAGGGACAATTCTAATGCCCGCCAAAGGTATCTTTTTTCATCATGTTGCTTTGTACCAAATATACCTTTATGAATCTGTTTATATTTCTTGTATATTTAGTGTTAATCTGACTTGAAATTTTGTAGCTTTGTTTTAGATTTGGTCATCGAATTTGTTGTTTTGTATGTATTACGGATACTTTTGATCAAAGGCATGTGTATGGCATTTGATTAAATTCAATTATTAGTGTCAAAGCGTGAGTCAGTGTCGTGTATGGTATCTTTTTTCATCATGTTGCATTGTACCAAATATGTTGCCTTGTATATGAATATTTAGTGTTACTTTGACCTGGAATATTGTCGCTTAGTTTTAAACTGTCATAGAATGCGTTGTTTTGGATGTATCGCGTATACTTTAGATCGAAGGCACATGTATGACATGACATTGACACATGTGATTACATTAAATTATTCCATCCAATTATTATCGTCAATGTGTGAGTCAGTGTCGTGTATGTGTCTGCTTCATATTACGGATACTTTAGATCCAAGGTACGTGTATGGCTTTGACACATTTGATTACATTCAATTATTCCACCCAGTTATTGTGTCAATGCTTGAGTCAGTGTCATGTATGTGTCTGTTTCATAGGTTTTTTTTCTTTCTTATCTTTTTAACTGTGACTTTTCAAAGGCGGATGCATGGTGGAAGGAGATTGTGGGAGTCTAAAGATGACAAGAAATGGGGACATGATAAATTTGAGGAAATTTCAGTGCAAGATAGGCGCTATGATGAGGTAATGATCTTTATAGTGCTTTGTAATCACACATTCATTTTAGTTCAATTGTCATTTTTCTAAGACTCTTTTCTAATGTTGTGTGTATGAAATTTAGAGGAGACCTTCTAGGGGTAATTTTCGAGGGCGTGGTAGAGTTCGTGGCACTGGTCGTGGAGGACATGTTCGAGGAAACAGGAGAGAATACAATGACAGAGAATATAACAACAGAGAATATAATAACAGAGAATATAATGAAGGTAGCAATCAAAATCAGGTCCCTAAGGTTGTTGTGAAAGGAAGAGGGCCTCGAAGGTATGAACCTACTAACAGAAGGAATGGTCCAGCTCCCCAGGTGCAAAATAAACAGTAAGTACAAGATGCATTTTGTAGAATTTTCTGTTGACATGATCACTATCATGTTGAGGATTTCTGATGTGTTTTTTTTTTTGTTCTCTTAGATCTAGGAAATCTCATGAGAAAACTTCACGTGCTAGTTCAGAGAGAAACTCCAGACCATCATCCAATGCAGAATCTGACCCTGTGCCTGCTAAGAAAACTTCACATGTTTCTTCAAATTTGAACTATGCATCCCCTCCATTTTACCCCTCGGGCTCCTCTAACAAAGAAATTAGTCTGCCACAAAAACAGGATGTACAGATTGGCAGCACCAGCAGGAACATTCACCCTGTTATGGACGAGGGTTTTCCGGTTCAACCAAACAATACAATTCATCGGGGAAAGAATGTTGTTGATTCCATCAGCATGGACAAGCTGTATATTGACCAGTCTGTCGGCCCATCTGGTGGAAAGCCTTTGAACAATGTTCATTTGGCACCGCCTGGATCTTCTGGTGTCCATGTTTCTCAATCTCCTTTTCCCAGGCCTGCTGGGGCTGGGAGAGGTGCACCAATCCCATTACAGATGAATTACCAACCTGTTCCCTCACATACTCAAGTAAATAAAGTTTCTCAAACACAACTGCAGGCTATTCAGAGAAGTTCTGCACCAGGGAGGACTTTAACATCTGTGCAAGCTACTGCCCCACAGATGGGCCATCGACCTGGTAGTGGATCTCAGTCTTCATCTCCTCCAAAAAGATCTGCATCAATTAATTCACTTGATTCTGGTGAAACAGATGCGGCCTCAGAATCAGGTAAAGCCAAAGGTGCATTGGTGGGGAAGGGAAAGGGCGCTCCCCAGGGTCCTGGAAGGGGACCTTTTGTTTACGGTGGGGCACAGGTAATGGGTGCTGCTGGAAATATGGGCATCAGTCAAGGAGATCCAAACTTCCCCACCTTCTTACCAGGTTTCTAACTAAATTTCAAAATTAAGGAAATTTTGGATCCTGTCTACTTGGTACAAGTTCTGTTCAAATGCAATTTTTCTCTGATATTGTGATTGAATGATTCTAAAATTTATCATTGTTGTCCTGCGAAAATCATTTAATATTATTTGATGTCAACTTGTTAATACAAATACTTTGGTTGATACTGAAATGAGAATGATAAGTAATATTAGGGTTATTTACTGTTCCAAACTCTAAGATTGTATACCTATATTATTAGGGTTATTTACTGTCTTTTCACTTCGATTGTTAGTATTATTAATAGCATTTATGTTGGACTAGTTTGTCAAACAAATGCATTATGGAAGATTATATTTTAACTTAATGGAGACTCGGATAATAGTTTTTGACTTTTTGGGTTTGGAAGATTATATTTTCAACTCTAATATCATCCATTGTCATCTCTAGCCCTACGGTTCTAATTTATATTAATATCGTCTTGGGTTCTTTGAATTCCTTTACGCTTGCAATTGATTTTTCTATTTTTAATTTGGTTGGATGCAGTCATGCAATTTGGGGGCCAGCATCCTGGTGGTATGGGAGTTCCTGCTGTTGGCATGGCATTCCCTGGATATGTTGCTAATCCTCAGCTTGGTTTGGGAAAATCAGAAATGACATGGTACAGATATATCTTATGAGTTATACTTTTATTTATAATAGAACAATCTTAAATTCCTTATATTTTCATCACTCCAAACTTAGTAATTACCTCGTCTATTCAGGCTACCAGTCTTGGCTGGTGCTGCAGGAGCTTTAGGGGCTCAATACTGTTCACCATACCTTGCTGTTGACGGTGCTTACGGTCGACAACCGGGACAGACCTCTGCAATTGATAACTCAAGGTTCACCATATATGATTTATTACCATTTCATTTGCGATATTGCAGTAGCTTATTGCTAGATTATTGATTTCTTTTTTCAACGAACCTTTGCAGCAAGGAAAATGTGAATAAAGCTAATAATGAATTGAAGCCACCACAAAAAACTGGTACAATATATTTCAATCCCTTTGATAGTTTCACCTTTTGACTTTTGTTACATCAACTGTGATTTGTCTTTCATTTGTCTGTAGAGCTGGTAAATGACGAGTATGGACAACGACAGAATAAACCTCGCAGGTAAGTTGGCTTGCAAATCATCTTTATTGCTACCGTCATGATTGCATATTTCTCAAAACATTTCAATTAATGTTTGTTATGCTATCTATGCAGATATTCGGAGATGAATTTTGGTCAGTGAGGTTTTATATAGGATGCAGCTTATTTGAAATAAGCAGATAAAGGTTTGTCTTTTCCAAACTAATAACTAGTTTTATGTTTGCAGTATTGTTGCGTTTTCTGATATTTGGTAATTTTGTTATGCAGGCCTTACTCTAGGCCCTTTGTTCTCCAGCTTTTGATCTGGAGCACTTTGGGCTGCAATAAATTTCAAGACTTTCTAGGTAGCTACTGAACTACTTTTAATCTTGAGAATACTTAGAAGTCATGACCTTTTAACAAGAATGTTACAATGATTTTGCTTGGACTAAAATGTCTTATTTTTTCCCCCTTTCTTTACTTTCCATAAATTCGCCCTTGCAGTTATATAACACCTGCTCATGCTGTTCCACATTCCTAAAGTCATTGCAGTTTGACGGGTGGTAGTTGCGTGTTTAATTGTGCGGTAAGAATAATTATGAAAATAGAGGCTACCATTTAACGTTTTTTTCTTCTTCCAACACACCCTCCTATTGGTTGAAATTCAATTGTCTCTATTTCGAGTGGGATCCATATGAATTTCAACCGGTAGAACAAGTGTTGATGGTTTGCTGCTAGCATTTCTCGAATAGATATCAGTTACTTAGTACCCGGATGGATTTGATCTTTTGAAATAACACAAATTTATTGCTTCTTTTCAGGTTTTTCTTGCTTGTTTGGTTTTGTAATGAAGCTTGTGAGAAACTAGTCAGGCTTTTCATGAACTATGGATATAGAAAAAAAATATGATAATGATTGTGAAGCAGCTGATTGCATCATGGAGATACAAAATTTTCTCATGTAAATGGTTACCTTTGTTCCTTCTGGTTACTTTTTTTCCATCTGGTTACTTTTGTTCCATCTGGTTATACCTTCGTTCTATCTGGTTTGACCTTGTGCTTTGGTTATAAGACTATATAAGCTTACCTCTACAGTGACTAAAGCTTTTATGACAATTTTAATCAATGCATCGTTTTTCCTTTTCAATTTCCATTATTTTTATCTGAATTGTTATTGTTGGGTATTGTTTCGTCTACAATTTTCCGCCCTTCTTGACATTCCTACTAATATTTGGTTGATTTGAGTTAATGTTAACTAGAAGTTTACATGAGAAAAATTTAAATGAATTCAGTTAATTTGGATGAATGTTTTTGTTTTCAAATTATTTCATCTATTTTGTCTTCAAAGACTGTTGTTTGGTGGCAACTTATGTTTATGAATAACAAAGACCATCGATAGTAAGAGTTAAATTATTATGCTGGTTAAAGAGTTATATGACTATGGTTTGATATAAATGTACAATAGTATTCAATTATGTTCAATAGGAAGGGTTAAATGATTGTACTTGTTAAATCATCTCGATAAGTTATTAATACTATGAGTTTCAATTCGTATATGTATGTTTTTCTTATGTTAGAATAGTTAAACATTTTGTTAAAAAATAACTATGTTGTTGGGAAGTTTTTCTTTCACAAAAAAACTAGCCATCTGCTGATAACATAGCATTTGAAATCTTTCTCGATTGCCTTCAACCACTGGAATTCTTCTCACTTATGTCAATCTCACTCTCTTAACGTTCACCACCAGAACCTTTCCATAACACTGGACTGTCAGTTTTCATTGTTTTCACAACTATTTTGTCTATGGACTGTATTCATTTAGGGGGATTGCTCAATAGCCCCTCAAATTGTTCAATTGATTGAGTCGTAATTTCATTAAACCCTGATCAAGTTGAAACCCTCGAGATGGCAATGGGTACCCTATGAGTAGGGTACTACAGTGCCCTTTTCCATACCTGCATTTGTAAAAAATACATGTACCCGTGCCCGTACCCTTGTGTGCACTTTAGTGCTCTTCTCATACTTTATGTATACCTAAGTGTCCATACCCGCACCATTACCTACAATTTAACTATGAAAAGACAACAAAAACATCACAATTGAAATAAAACTATGGTCTAATTTTTTTTAAAATTAACTCATAAGATAGTACGAATCATAGTATTTAGTCAAATAATAAACATCCAATATATCCTAAAAAATTGTACACCGGCAAGATGGAGTTGTCATTGTATTAAGTAGTTTTTTGGTTTTTGTTTAAGTTTAAGCTTAAATAGCTAAATAAATGAATTAATTATACACTAAAAGTAGTAAATTATTTATGATATTATATAAATTTGTATATGCGGGGTTGCGGGGCTGAGGATGATAGTACCCTTACCCGTGCCCATACCCATTAAAATTTGTGGGTATTATCCGGACTCGTACCCAAACCAATAAAAGTGGGGTTTAATCATGCTAATTATGGGTATTTTTTGCGGATACCTATTGGGTCTGGGTCCAATTGCCATCCCTACCCTCGTTGAACACTCTTCTTTTAAGTGAATGGGTGTATGTTTATTATTGAATCTACTTATTGTCAACGGTGGAAGGCATGATGACATCAGATGATGAAAGGGATGATGCTGGGTGTATGACGATCAATAAGAATTTTCCTAATCTAGTATTTTGAGTATTAAGTTTTTATAATAGTCAAACTCATCTTTGAAAAACTTACTTATAAGGTCACAAATATCACTCTTTGTAATTTCATTTTAAATTTTATCTCTATTTTATGCAGGTCTTGAGTTATTTTCGATGCGTAAATATAAATAAATTGTTGGTGATCTTTACTCGATAGTTTGATATCATGTGAAGCATGATAGAGCACAATAAAAACAAAAATTGATTATATTATTTGAAAAATGAGGAAGATTTGAATTCATCATAGGACTTATTCTTTTAAGAAGAGAAGTGATCAATGTCGTGATGGTACATTTCAACAAATAACAAAGTTGTTACGATTCCCTCCAATTCTTGAAATATTTTAACCTTTCTTTTGTTCACCTAAAATAATAAAAAATTACTTTAGTTGACCAACCAAACTAACACGTGCACCGTTTTCTATCATACTCATAACACCCTTCTCTTGTTTTTTTGTTACACTCTCATTCACATCTTGTTACATAGCGTGCAAAAGGGTCCATTGTAAACGCAAAAAGATAGCATCAAGAATTATAACATAGCTTTTCTTTACAATCATTCTATTGATTCTATCTCAAATAGGAAAAAGAATTTATGAATGTGACACATAGTTAAAGAAATATTCAAATGGAAGAATGCAACAGCAATATAGGAGAACTTCAACTTCAATCTTCATCAAGATCAATTCCACAACAACATTCACCTTCATTTCGAAGAAGAGAAAGCAAAGGTAGTAGCAATGCGCCGTTTTCTTGGATTGGAAGCAACCGGTTAGTTTTGTTGCTAGTTTTGGTTACCCTTTGGGCTTATCTTGGTTTTTTTGTTCAATCTAAGTGGGATCATTATGAGAAAGAACAAAAATTAAAAGGGTTTGATTTTCATCTTAAAAATCATCAAGATTCGGTCGTGAGAAAAAGTTCTTTATTCGTTGATAATGAAAAAGTTCGTGTGAATAGTCTCGTGGATATTGTATTGGCCAAGAAAAGGGAAAATGGTAATATTAGTTCAAAGAAAAGGAAGAGTAGAAGGTTTTTGAGAAGTAAGGTACATGGTAAGCATAAAAGAAAATTGAAAGTTGATGGAAATTTTGGTAATATGGAGGAAAAAGAGTTAGAAATTCCTCTTGTTGGTCCATTTGGTTCAATGGAGGATAAAATCTTGAAATTGAGTACTAATGAGAAGGGTTGTGGAAAATGTGACAAGAAAAGTGAATTTGCAAAACTTGTTATGTCAAAGAGTTTTGTGTTGATATTTCATGAACTTTCTATGACTGGAGCACCACTTTCAATGATGGAATTGGCAACTAAATTGATGAGCTGTGGAGCAAAGGTTTCAGCTGTTGTTCTTAGCAAGAAAGGTGGGTTGATGCAAGAGCTTGTTAGGAGACAAATTAAGGTGATTGATGATAAAGTGAATCATAGCTTCAAAACTTCAATGAATGCTGATCTTGTCGTTGCTGGATCAGCTGTTTGTGCTTCATGGATTGGTATGAAGAAATTTGTAAATTTCCTTGTTTGTTTTTTTGTGATATTTTTAGTGTTTGAATGTAGGTAGATGATTTTTAAAATCAAGCACTAACAACTCACATAGGAAGAATCAATTAACATTAGTTTCTAGTTTTTGAGCAAGTGGATTTGGTAGTTAGTTAGCACTCTTTAAACAAATTATAGCTTCAGCAGAAAGATTAAAAACTTGAAATAGTACAATTTTGTGGCATATAAGCATGTGCAACAATGTCAAAGGCTTAATTTGATAACATAATTCTAATTCTTAAATTATTAGGACTTTACTTCTTTTCATGTTGAGTTTAATTTTGATACACTGTCAGTGTAAATTTCAACCACTTATACGTGTCACTTTAGAAGTAGTTATGATTAGCAACAAATGTTTTAGCGATGTAATGATTATGATCGGTTGACTGTGTAAAAAATCTTTACACCGAAATTGAATACGAGTTAAGATTATAAAGATGGTCATGAGTAAGCTTATAAACAGTATGAAAAGCCTTGTGTAAGTGTAAGTACTTTTACACAAAAGTTCTTATTAGAACAACATTTTCTTGTACTTTACAGACCAATACATTGAATACTTTCCTCCTGCTGCAAATCAAGTTGTTTGGTGGATTATGGAAAACCGAAGAGAGTACTTTGATCGTTCAAAGGACGTCTTGAATAAAGTAAAGATGTTGATTTTTCTTTCCGAATTGCAATCTAAGAAATGGCAAAAATGGTGTGGAGAAGAAAACATAAAGCTTAGATTCCACCCTGCACATGTTCCATTGTCTGTTAATGATGAACTTGCTTTTGCAGCCGGACTTTATTCCTCGAGTGATGCCAAGAAAGTCGATGAGAAGAGGAAGTTGCTGCGCAAATCGGTCCGAAGAGAATTAGGTTTGAATGATAATGATATGCTTGTGATATCTCTAAGTAGCATCAATCCTGGAAAGGGACAGTTATTGTTTCTTGAATCAGCAAACTCAGTATTAGAAAATGAATCATTTCAAGATGATAACAAAATGCAAAATTCATCAAAAGTTGAAGATATTTATACTTTGGCTAGAAGACATCATCTTAGAAAATTGTTGGCAATGATGAAGGATAGCATTATCTCAAGCAATACTATTAGCAGGTAACATGAATCTAACAATAACATACATTATTGTTTTGTCACTAAATACTCAAATTAGTCTTTGAAATTGTAGAACTATGTATCTCAATCTAGTCCCTCACATTTCAAAATGATCCCTGAAATTGCAAAATTTTAATCAAATTTGTCCCTCCCTAGGTTTGTATTTGTAGGGTAAGAATGACATTAAGTTGATCATTTTGTAATCAAATAGTGTCAAAGATGGATAATAAATTCGGACCGAGGGTTTAATATTTTTCAATTCCAATGATCACTTTGGAATATTGATAATGTGAGGGATTATATTGATACAATCATACAATTTCAAAGACCATCTTCGGTATTTACTCGTTATTTGGTTCTAATTATTGCACTATTGATGTGTGTATACTTTTATGTTCACAGTAACAGAAAAGAAGTGTTGTCCAACAATAATGGAGAAATGAAACAATCTCTGAAAATTATGATTGGATCAGTTGGATCTAAGAGTAATAAGGTGGAATATGTTAAAAGTATTGTAAGTTTCTTGTCACAACATTCAAATTTGTCAAAGTCTGTTCTGTGGACTCCATCCACAACACATGTTGCCTCACTTTATTCTGCTGCTGATGTTTATGTCATAAACTCTCAGGTGATTTTTTATATTTTTTTATATATGATAAATGCCTTCCAAGTAGTTCAATATAAGGGCCTTGCAAACTGCTTTCTCTAATTTGGACTCTTCATTTCATTTTATTTTATTTTTGTGAATGTTTGGATCAATCACAAATACTGCTCGAATTAAGTGTATCCCGGTGTCTGATACATATCTTGTCCTACAGCATTGTCACAACACAGACGCATATTGTTATTATGTCATTTCTCAAATTATCATTGGTGCTACGTGTCCATGTTTGTGTCGTGTCCGATGTCCATGTTTGTGCGTCATAGGCTTGGACTCTTCACACTATCTTGAATTCTTAGCTTCTTCATATGTTCTAATTTGCAAAATGATAAATAGGGATTGGGAGAAACCTTTGGACGTGTGACAATAGAAGCAATGGCATTTGGTCTTCCGGTATGCCATTTTTGTTAGGATTTTCATCCTTTGAAACATTGTTACTACTATTATGAGTTAAGAATTGTAAAATTAACTGTCAAATGAATATTGACATTTCTATTAAATTTAAACTTTTGGAATAGGTGCTAGGAACAGAAGCTGGGGGAACAAAGGAAATTGTGGAGCATAATGTGAGTGGTCTTCTTCATCCAATTAGACGTAAAGGGAATCATGTCCTTGCTCAAAATCTTGAGTTTTTACTTGAAAACCGATTGGCAAGAGAAGAAATGGGAATGAATGGAAGAAAGAAGGTGCAAAGGATGTATTTGAAGGAGCACATGTATAGTAAATTTGTAGAGGTTCTTGTTAGGTGCATGAGAAGTAAATAAATATATGCTTCTCACTTGTAATTACTCTTTTTGATATGAATGGAAATGGAACTTGAGAACACTATAGGTTTATCCCATTTAGAATCACACAATTCTTTGAATCTCTTTATGTTGAAAACGTTTTTTTCATTTATCAAGAAATTATTGTTAGACATTGCATTAAAGAGTGTAGTAAGTGTTACAAAAGTCTAAGATGTTTGGTTTTTAATAGAGGGGTCAGTATATGGGGACAAATCTATAAGGGGGGATTCCTTGCCTTGTTCATAAAAGCATGTGATAGTTCATTGATTCATGCACTTCAAAAAAAAGGCTAAGGCTAGAAGAACTCTCTCCTCTTTCTCTGCTACTATGTTCTTTAATGGTTTCAAGTGGCAGTAGTAATATATGTAGGTCTTATATTGCAGTTGCACCTAGTAATTGGGTTGTATCTAGAATTCCAATTTTGATTGGTGATATAGAGTGATTCAGAAAACATTCATCAACACAAATTGAGAAGTCCAATTGCATTTTTGAGCGATTGTGTTCTTTCTAATCAACATATTGTCATCAATCAAAGTTTGATATTTGTTTTGTTGTGGAAACATAATTTAATACGAAACTGATGTAAATACCTGAACTTCAATTCCATACATTCATTGACTAAACGCATTCATGCAGTCAGGGGATTTATATATGTCTGATCAAGATCTCACACTCTAGATTTTAGCTCGTTAATTTTATTTTTCAAATAAATTCAAAATATGTTTAATATCTAGATTGTCGGATCAAAATCAGAGTGTCATAAATCCCCTAAATGCGTGCAATATGAACTCTCTTTAAATCCAAAATCCTAGCAACTTAGCCCAATTGGAATTGCAAGTTCCTAACTCATAGTAGAATGCATGTATGAGATAACCATTGCAGTCTCTCACTAAAATATCAATATGCACATATTGTTGTTGGTTCGAGGAAAAATGAAATCTAGAAAAGCGACGAGAAATAAAGATAATTTGGTGTTCAATATAAGACAACACAACATCGTAAAAAGTAAAAAAAATTGTAGAATATTTTAAAAGTTTGTCTTGTTTTTTTTTATTTTTATGTCTAGTAAATACGAATCAAATTGACTCATAAAGAATAAAAACAAAAAGACTAATCTAATTCTAAAAAATAAGCTCAAAGATAGTAAGTTAGAATAAACTCAAAGACCGTGCGGATAGTAATTTTTAGTTTTATAAATTCTTTAAGTAGAACATTTGGTCAAATCGATTGTTTTGACTAATCACCAATAGGGTGGAGAGATGGATTTAAGGGAACGATTTTAACTTTTAAGTGTCGAACAAACAAAATCAACTAACATGAAAAGGGAAAAACGTGCAATTGTATAAATGCATTGGGCCTTACCCTATTTGGAAAAGGTTAGAAAAGTAGGAAAGATTAGTTGCTTCCTTAGGTCAACTGGAACATATCAAAGAAGGAAGAACCAACCGACTTTCCAAATTCACTGTCTTAGGAGTAATAATCAAAATCAAACTAATTTAACTAAATGTAAAACAAGATTTTTGTTTACAACTACGTGAAGGACTCATCTACTATAATTGGAATAACATGAGTGTCAAATAGTTACTCTTACATCCAATGAAATACCTCTTTTATTTATTGTTGATAGTACAACTTTTAATAGAATTCAATGATGAGAGAAATTGAATAATAATGAATAAAATGGACTCTAATAATACATATAAGTCCATATAAAAATGAGAAGAGGATAACAACTAACAATGGCTTTGTGTGATGTTATCTTATGACTTGATCAATTGAGACTATTGAAAGTACAAATTAAGTTAGATCGTAAGTTAATGATTGATAGCATAGTTGGTAGTTCAATAATCAGTCAGAATTTGGTACTATTATGCTCGTTGTTGATCACTATTGTGTCATTTTTTAAATTTTAAGATAAATTTTGTCATGAGACAACAAATTGACCCGTCCATAGTCTAAAAAGGGTGTCAAAATTATATGTTCATCACCAAATCATTGATTTGATTCCATCTTACATTTCTTTTATTGTGACGAATGAAATGATATGAGTTTTGTTGATAAAATAAAAAAACCAACTATTAACAAGTTTATCTCTAATAATTGTACGATTAACGTCAAACTATTCTTACAAAAATGAGACGTATGTGTTAAAAGTGTGGATTTTATTTGATGTTGATGTAAAGTTGTTTTACACCGACAATACATTTAATTTAGATTTTTTTTTTAGGGGATATAATTGAGATCCTTATTACATTGATAAAATATTTTCTAAATATAATTTGTTGATACTGAATTTTTTTAACTATCCTAAATTATGATATTTGATGTTCCACTTGCTATAACTCTTGGATGAACCAAAAAAGAAATGATATCATAATTGAATTCATGCTACTTAAATATGTATGTGGTATATTGATGTTCACAAACTCCATGATTATGGTATAATAAAATTCAGAATATGAGACAAGAAATGCTCCTATATATCATTTGACCGCAAATGAAAATGATCAGTAAAAAAGTCCTTTACAAAATACAAAGGATAACTTAAAGGAATAACTAACTGAACTTTTAATAATAAATTTATAACTAACTTCTGATATGGCAAGCAAGCCTAACTAATTGAAAAGACTAATGAATAACTACTTGTGTACTAAATCAAACACCAATTGGATTGGACCCAAACTGTTAAATTTTCTACTCACGCTTCATGTGACTTTAATTAGTAGACTGTATGCAAAATTTATCATGAATTCTCGTACAAAATGATGGCTATATCTGACTTTAGATAGATTGTGTGTCCCTCCTTATCTTCATTGTTTTAAGATAAATAAAAGAAGTTATCGGTCAAACAAAATAATGTAACAGAGTTAACATAACACTTGGGTTGCCTCTTAAAAAAGCTAAATTGCATACGAAGTTTTAAAGTTATTTAATTATTGCAAGTGGATTATTTAAGTTTTTCCGAATCACTTTTTAAGTTATTTAATTATAATAAGTTGGTTCTTTATGTTTTTTCGTACCACTTAGATTTTTAAATTATTTAGTTGTAACAATTTGAGAAATTTCATATCTTAGAAAAATAAGTTATTTGACGTTTAAAAGCTACAATTAAATAAAATAGTAACTTAACGGATTTAAGTGGTACCAAAAAAACTCAAATGATTAAATAACATAAAAAAACGTAAGTGGTACGAAAAAATTTAAAATAAACTTGTTATAATTAAATAACTTACTTGTGATATAATTTAACCTAAAGTTCATACAAAATTTTGTTTGAACTTTACATGAGACTCTTACTGTCATCTCTACATGCTTCTGCTCTTTCTTTATTCAAGGCTCCGTCAGGTTGATAAGGAGGACATATGACATTGGAACTTGGTATCGACTCATGATTTTTCTGTTCGGAGTGCTTATAAAGTCCTGACTAATCTGCACCATATTGCTACTACGGTGACTACGAAGTCTCTTTGACATAAGGATATTCCTCTTAAAGTTGTTCTTTTTGCTTGGCGTCTGTTCCGTCACCGGTTGTCCAATAAGGATAATTTGCTTCGTCGTGGAGTTATAGCTTCTGATACTCGGTTATGCATTGGTGGTTGCAGTTCTTTGGAAACTCCCTCTCATTTATTTTTACATTGTCGTATTTTTTGAAAAGTCTGGCATTTAATTCACCGATGGTTTGGTGTCTGTTCGGTTCTCCCAAATGTTTCGACGAATTATTTTAATCAGTTCCGCTTTGTTGGTGGTAATTGCTCTAAGGTGCGGCAATCTATCATGCATCTGATTTGGTATGCTACCGCATACCGTGTGGGAAATATGTAAAGATAGAAATCACAGGTTATCCAATGGTAAGGAATGCTCGACTTATCAGATGGTTGATAAAATTAAGTCACTTACTTTTATGTGGTTGAAGACGAAATTTGATTCTCTTCCTTTCAATTACCATGATTGGCGGCTTAATCCGTTCATTATGTTGAACACCGGCTAATGTTATTTCTTTTTTTGTCTTTTTTTTAGTTTATGTTTTCTTTTGTTTCGCTTTTTTGTACATATTTGTGTGACTCTATTGTTCTTTTTTGGTAGACTTTGTGATAGAAAGAACGTTTTAATTGAGTAATATATTTCATTTTAACCTCTTAAAAAAAATCATACCGAGATTTTTAAATAAAACAAAAAAACTTGGTAAACAAATATTCAATATAATCGATAAGCTTCGAGAATGTGCAATAGTACCTCACCTCAACACGTTAGCAAGGATTGTGTTACGTCTAATAGATGAGTCCGTATAAGCTATGATACCTATAGTAGTAGTATTTTAAATAACAAACGTAATATGGTGTACAATTTCAATCATGTACAACAAAACTTATACAAAGTTTATGTTAATTTACAAAGTAAGAGTACGTATTTCACTTATATTTTATATCAAGTTTTCTTTTTCTTTTCATGAAAATAAAAGGTCAAAACCCCAAAACTAATTAATAACTAAAACCGTTATCATACCATTCCAAAAAAGGTACAAAATGTAGGAGTTCAAGCAACAACTTGAAAGCAATGTTTAAAATTGAAGTGGACATCCAACCGGAGAAATCTTCAAACACTGGTTCAAGTGCTTTAAACTACTTGAACTTACACAAAACTGCCATCAAACCATTCAAGTATTGTTGGTTCAAGTGCTTTAACCATTCGAACTCATACAAAATTGCCATCAACCATTCAAATAACTAGACAGTCTGATTCGGTTTTTAAAACATTGCTCAAAAGTTCTCGATGCCTATGTGCTTGGATCAACCAATCCATCAACCATAGAGTTTTAGCCAATGGAAAAAAAAAAACATAGCTCCACTTGAACTTCCACTAGCTACTTCAAAATATGATATTGATAGTTGAAAATTCAAAAGTAAAAAAGTAGAAAAATCAAAAACCCTAAATTTCTAAAACACAACCAGTTTGGACATGTCCCTTAAACCCATCTGGACAATCCAATTTTCTCCAATTATTATTATTCACATCAAACACATAACCCATATGCACTTCACCATAACCACTTGATCCAATCACTACCACAACTCCATCGAACGCTCCAACATACGCCACGTTGCATATCTCATCTGGAACCCTACCCATCTTCTGCCACGTGTGACCCCTCATCATAACCAATTCACCATTGCAACACATATAAACACTCTCTTCCCCATCACCACCGTCCACCAAAGTCATAGGACACGTGGCAGAATCCAAATACTCTTCCTCCACTTGACCCCACTTCCATGTCACAAAATCAAACGCCTCCGCACTCCTCTCAAACCTCCCTTGATTCTCCGTCGTGTAACCACCAACAACAATAAACTTCCTGCCACGGAACACCGCCTTACACTCGTCACGCTCCGATGACATCATCGGCAACTCAATCCACTCATCTGCCACCACATCATATGCCAACGCGGACCTCAGTGCGTTTTTTTCGTCATCATGACCGCCGGCCACAAAAATTGTTCGGCGGTCATCCGACGAACAACCAAAAAACGTACGAGGTCCACCTGGCATTTGGGTCCCACAACGCCATTTGGCCGACAAAAAATTATAAACAAACACAGAATTCGATGCTTTCCATGTTTCTGGATCCAAACCACCCAACACAACAAGATCATAACCAACACATGCTACCTGACACATCACCGGTAAACCGGAACTATAACCGGGTGGAGCCGGTAACTCACTCCAAAAACCTGTTTCCGGTTCAAACACACTCAACCGGTAAACCGGGTTTATAAGTCTTTTTGTTGAACCGGTTTCAGTTTTATTCGGTTCAATTCGTGCTTGAACCATCACAAGAACTTTTTGACTGTTACCGGTTCTCCTCCGTTGACGGTGATAATCCGCCGTATGTATCTCCGTCTTCCACCCTTTACAAACTGAAGCCACCGTTGGAAACTGTTGGTATGAAACCCGAATTAAACAGTCTCGGGCCACATCTTCGGGTAAACCAGAAATAAGCTCCATATTCATCATAATATAAAAAACTTTAAAATTGAAATTTGAGAGTGAAAATGAAAATAAAATGATGATTTATCAACAACCCATTAACTAGAATTGAAGAAAGATGAGATTTGTAGATGAAAGATTGAAACTTGATTGAAGGAGATGAAAGGGGTATTTATGGTATTTTAGTATGTTTTTGATAATTTTGAGGTAAGAACTAAGAAGTGTGTTATGATGTTATGGAGGGAGAGGGGTTTGAGGAATGAGATTTATAGAGAGGAGAGGATAAGAAGAAAGAGGGGTGCACATGGGTTAGGGTGTGATTACATTGTGGGGCAAGTTGCGAGTGTAAAAGTGATAACTATAATAAGTGCTTCTAGAAGGGTTTTTGATTGAGAAGCTGGACATGTTGAAAAAGACAAATAAGCTTTAATAATTATTGAAAGGTAGCAACGACTTTTACTATGTGCTATTTTTGCTTACAACAATTCAGTGATTGATGATACGAATCTATTGTTAATTTCAATTTTACTATTTGATTGTAAACGAGTTTTTCGATGTTTTCAAAATAAAAATTGTTTAAAGTCGCCGAATATTGAATGAGACACGTTAGAATGGGAGTACACATTATATATATCTGAATGGATCATGAAAAATATATAAATGGATTGATCCTAATTTAACCTAAGAGTAGAGAACGTAATCCAATGAACCTGCGTATGGTTTCGAAACCAAATTAAAAAAATACATGAATAATGGATTTTTATTTTTATTACAATAAAAATGTTATTGTAATAAATGACGCAGATCAATGACCAAATACCAACAAAGTTTTTATGGAGGAAGGATGTGCTTTTGAAGGTTTTGGTGTTCGCTTGACGTTTGTTTAGCAATCGGTTACCTTCTAAATTGAATTTCTTCCGTAGAGGCATCATTCTTCTTGAGGCTCGGTATTGTGTTACTGGTTGCGGTCTTCATGAATCTGAATGCCACTTATTTATGTCTTGTGCTTTTTTCAAACATCTTTGGCAACTTGTTAGGAACTGGCTTTGTGTTCACTTAGCGGACCCATCCCATATCTTGGATCACTTCATTCAGTTCAGTTTCTCTACAGGTTACGGTAAATATAGACACTCATTCATGCATTTGATTTGGTTTGCTACAACCTGGGTAATTTGGAAGTAAAGAAATGCTAAAAAATTTCGAGGCACTCAGAGTACCCATATGCAAGTTCTGGAGAATGTCAAGCAATTTTCTTTATTATGGTTTAAAGCAAATGTTGTATCTTTTTATTATAGTTTTTATAATTGGTGTCAAAACCTTCTGTTATGTGCGGGGATTGACTAATTTTATTTCATTGTTGTTGAACGCTGTTTGTATCTTGTGGGTATTTTCTATGGTACACCTTGTACCTGGAAGATAGCTCTCAGTTTAATATATATCATTTTGATTTAAAAAAAAAAAAACTTTCAATCAGTGTATTATAATTTTTCAAAAAATAATTAAAATTTGCATATTTTGTCCAAAAGGATTTGAATGTTCATCACAAATATGGAAATTTAATCATGGCTATTAATCATCTTCTTCGTAGAGGTTGGGTGGTTAATTTACGACATGCTTCACGTGAGGGTAATGCTGCAGCTGATTTTCTAGCTAAAAAGGGTGCTCTTAATGATAGTAGCATTGTTATTTTGAATGAAGCCCCTCCAGATATGACTTTTGTCCTCCTAGCAGATGCAATGGGTGTTGAGTTTATTCGACCCTAGTTTGGGTCCTTTTTAGCTTCTCGTTTTTTTTTTTCTTTTTCTTTGTGTTTTTCCCTTTTGTTACAAAAAAAAAAACACGTGAAAGCAAAGGTATCTCTATTGGAGGTACGCCATTTTCTTGAGATATCGTGTAGATGAAAATATTTTTATTTTGAAAACCACAGTCAAGAAAAGAATAGAGTACCAATATTTCTTTGGGTGTGTGTATTGCAATTTTGCAAGTAAATTAATTATATAACCATCGATACATCATACATGCATGTGTTGTAGCTAATTTGTGTTTAGAACCACATTTATAAAAAGTAAAATGCTAAAATATGTGTATTTAATTTTTAAAAGTTTAAAAAATGTTTTCAACACAATAATTTGTCTTTTTTTTTTTTTATTCTTTAACATGACCTTATGAGTGTTAGCATGACCTTATGAAAACTTGAGATCCAAGATCCAAGAACAATGAGACAAAGACAAAATAACCGAAACATGTGATATTCCTATTTGAAAACTAAGTGCCCATTCAAACATGCTTTTCATCTAGAGATTTCAATCACTTTAATGTTCAACTTCGAATTATAATGAGTAAAGTATGATGTTTATGTTAAGGTAGTGTTAATCAGTGTCTTCAAGATAATAGTTAAGGGTTTTATAAATATAATTCTTATCTTGAAAATATAATAGGTTGTTTTTGATTAATTAATAATTACATTTTTTTTTTATGAAAATTTACTTATTTTGAATGCTTAACTAATGTCTTTAGGATATTGGTTAGCATTCTCTTTATTTTAATAGAATGTCTACTTTCTCTTAGAGCAAGCATACATATGATTTCATGTAAATTAAATAAATCTCGGTGAGGGCTTCATGAAATTCTCGTCGTCATTAACAAATCAAAGGTCATTTGATTTTGATCATGTAGTTATTGATCATTGGAAAAGCACACTTGCATTTTCACCTCGTAATAAACTATATTTATTTGTTTCAATAACACCAACAACACTGCAAGTATAATATACTATTTTCGGTTTTAAATGTAAGAAACTTTTCACTTTTTAGATTCATTCAAAAAATTATGTATATGATATATTATAATATAGACCACATACATAATTTATTGAAAGAACCTAAAAAGTAAAGAGTTGCTTACATTTGAGACCGGAGTAGTAAATTTTTATCTTTTTGAATAACAAAAAATATAACATTTTCATAGACAAGTTTGTTTAAGGGAAATGCTAACTAGTGCCCCAAGGGCACTAGTTAAGAAGGTTAATATAGATATTGTGCATTGGAAATTGATGAAAAATGGAATGTTCAACTTTACTAAAGTCAAAAAATTGTTGTTTTTAATGAATTTTTTATATTTTTGACATCATTAACCATTGTCCTTGGGGCACTGGTTAACAAAACTCTTTGTTTAAATGTATAATTGAATATGGAAAAGTCAACCTAAAATCATATAATCTCTCTTATACATACCAACGTCAAGATTGACACTAACATGTATGTCTTTCCGCTTTTGGCTTAATTGAACCACTGATCCCTTGATTTAATTCTTTGTTTCAAAGTAGTCATATGACTTTAAAACGTCTCAATTGGGTCCCTTATCTATTATGTCGTTAATCATTTTGATCCACGCCGTTAGTTTTTAACTCTAAATATCTTATGTGGGCTAACATTATAAGTGGTCTACCATAGACCTTATTAAATTTTGTAATCTTAACCATTTGATTTTTTTTCAAAAGGAGACCATTAGATCATACAAGTCTATTCCATCTTACAGTGAACCATCAACACCCAATTCTTGTTTTCTTTTCTTCATCTTCTTCCCTCATATCTTCTTTATATTCGTTAACATCTTTGTCACCTTCATCTAGAAAAAAAAATTCAAAAATCTTTTTTTTTAGAAACTCAATCTTCATTTCTTCTTCTCACAATGACCCATAACTTTAACAAATTTAGATCCTTCAAACCATCACATAACCTGACTCACACATACCACCAACAATGTTCCTCTTAAAACTCATCAACATGTCCGAAGTCCAAATCTTTCAACTCAAATCTCGACTCACCACTTATAAAAAAAGTTGAAGCTGGTTGAATTCTATTGAGGTTGTTGTTGTTAAATCCAAAGTCCCAAGTCCGCACCGTCTCTAATTCCTTCTTAATTTTTTTTTTCTTCTTCTTGAATGTCGTTAAATTTGCATTTGATTTGCTTTCTTGGTTCAAAAGTTGTACTGGGTAAAATTGAAAATGCTCATGGATGCTTCTAAATTATCACCTACGCCAGATTCAATTTTAAATTCATATGGTGTTGATGCAATTTTTAACTCGGATTCCATTTTGAATTTGGATGGAAAAAGGATGATTAAATCGATTTCTTAAAAGACAAAAGGTTTTATGGTTTCAGGTAGTATTAAGGGAGGGAAAGGTTTTCTAGATTTGACTTTGCAGGTTATAAGTTTCGATTTATTAGTTGCAAATTTTTGGATTAAAATGGATATTAATGGAGAGAAAGTTATGCAAAATCAAATCTGGAAAAAGTTATATGTTGCTGGGTTAATTTTGATGATTATTTGGGTCTTTGAGAGAAGAAGAGATGAATCTTGAGTTTTTAAAAACATAATTTGAGTTTTTATTTTTTTATTTTTTGGATTTTTTATTTTTCTAATGAAGATGATGAAAAATGATATGAAGATGAAGAAAAACAACAAAAATTAGGTGTTGGTGGTTCACTGTTACATACGATAGACCTGCAATCAAATGGCTGAAATTATATCAAGAATATTCAACATTAAAAAACTAACGGCGTGGACCAAAATGACTAACGGCGGATTAGATAAGGGACCAAATTAAACGTTTTATAGTTATGACACCAATTTAAAATAAAGAATTAAATTAAAAGACATGTGATTCAATTAACCTTCCGCTCTTCTATTGTGTTTAACAATATGCTTATTTTATTGTATTTGGTTAAAGGGATGTAACTAATTTTATTAAACAAAGATTTAATATTATACAAAAGATATTGTAAGTAAAATAGTTTAAATGAAAGGTATAATTAGAAATTAAAAAGTCAGTCAAAATCATGTATTTACTTTATATATGTTAGCGTTCTGACTGACACCACATGTTCATATGTCTGCTCTTTTTATTGTGGTAATATGTATAGCGAACAATTGTTTCTACGAAATTTTGATTAAAATTATAGAAATAGATCATTTATATTTCACATTTTCATATTGCAACAAACTATACTTTCCTTTTTCAACGATACCAACAATATAATAAATCACTTAAAAAACAATATAACAAATATGATATAAATTCATCTTTTTGAATGACACCAATAAAGTAGCATTCTTATAATCAAATTTGTTTAAGGTGTAATTGAAAATGATAAAGTAAGCTCAAAATTAAGTAGTTTGTTTATAGTATATAGTATAGATATAGTGTGTGCATGTGTATGTGAGTGCGCGCACACATGTGTGTTTGTGTGTGTCAGCAAGGAGAAATCTCCTAAAATAGAGCGACTAAAAGAACTATTAAAATTAAGTAAGGACTAAACTTTAAAAATTTTAATTTTATAGGGACCAAAAACATATTTACCATTTTTTTTAATAGAGACCAAATTCGCAACATTTTAAAATTTAAGAGGAAAAATGGGAGTTTAGCTAATCATGTAAAACAAGTACTATATGGCTTCCCAACCAGATAAAAATTGCCGACCAAACACTAGAATTCAAATCCTAATATTACAAAACTTAAACAAATTAGAGACTGTAGCTTCGAGTGATTGTGTATTAATCTATACAGCTAGCTAGACTTCTAAATCCTATTATCTATTATACAAAACTACAAAAAAAAATAATGAGAAAGGTCAAGATACATGATAACTGACAAGTGTCAGAGTTTTGATGGTTATGTATGAAACGCATTCAGTCACATGCTCATCAATCACTCACTAGTACCAATGGTTTGCAAGATTCTTTTGCTTTTAATACTATTTTGTACAAATGGATAGCATGCACTCCTAAATCACTCTTCTAGAAGCTCTATTTATATAAAAATATACATACCCCTTCTAGAAGCTCAGCAATTTTGAGATATTGAAAAATACAAAATGGACCACCATGATTTTCCTTCAATAGATGACAGCAACAAATGCTATGTATGAAACGTGGCATAGCTCGATGAGCATATTAATTATCTTTATTTGACAGGAGCATATTAATTATCTGTTACGCATACTCATCATGCTAGCACAAGTTTTTTCTTATCTCTTTATTTAGGGATCAAGTTTCCTACCGAAGAAAAAGATCACAGTTACACACCGTTTTCAATCTCGATCATTAATCTGAGATCAAACGATCGAGATTGAAAACTGTGTATTTTTAATTAAAACAATCCTGACTGCTCAATTCTAATCATACAACTGTAATCGATTACAGCACCCTGTTGTAACAGCAAGGAATCCTTTTCCCTTTATTTAGACATAGTACAACATGATTTCTACACTGCATCTGTGAGAAGTATCAACATGTCTTGCACTACGGATTTCTAGACCACCCAACATTTTGAAGAACCCTGCACTGACCAAATAGTCCAATAAAATCTCAATCACTCGTTTAACTCTATCAAATCAAGTCAATATTATTATAAAATAAATGAACGGTGGAGATTCTTAATACTCCAGTTCAGTGAAAAAGATACGAGAGAATCCCAATCCCAATTTAGGCAGAACAATTTTGTCCCAACTTAAAAGGTTAATTCAATTTGATCGATGAGGTCACAAGTATTATGTGGAAGCTAAGATATACATATGTATGCACTAAATCAAAATGGAGGACAAAACTGAGGTCGCAATTGTAAACCTTCTTGATTTCTTGAGCAATATATGTTTTCAAGAGGCTAAACGTGTTTCCATTTTCTGTGATGAAATTAAAATTGCTTTTATTTGGACTTTCTTGGACGGGGAAACGTAGATACTTCTCTAGAGAAGATGTGTTGCGAGTGTTGGAGATTTATGTGAAATAATTGATCTTGGCATGAGGGATACCCATAAAGCAGAACACTCATCAATAAGCAAGATTATACTTAAAGCCCGATGCTCGGCTAAAACCGCCAAAGAGGCCAGTAATGAAATCTAATTTGAGATTTGTCCGCCTTAGACCTTAGTAAAAAGAAAAATGTCATCTCCAAACAAGAGGTAAGAGATGTTGGGGTCATTATATGGTGCTTGAATCATATGCCAGTTGCCATTTTTGCAGCTTCACATATGGAGATGGATAACTTTTTTCATACATAGAAGTAATAATGGGATAAGGAGATAGCTACATTAATTTTGCATAGGGGATCTCCTATGAGTGGGTTTAAACGTAGGTAACCTATTACCATTCTAGAGAATAGAGATGGATGCCGAGGTTACATAATCCATAAGTGTGATGGTGATAGAGTAAAAGCCAAAGTCAACAACATATTCATGCATGTAGTCCCAGTTAACATAGTCAAAGGCTTTCTCGAGATCAAGCTTGAACACGACACTCATTTCTTCTTCTTGGACTTACACATGGTTTGAACTATTTTCTGCAAAATAATAGCATTGTCAGAAATACCTTTACCTAGTAGAAAACCAATATGCCAAGGGTTAATAATGGAACAAAAGTGGTTTGTACAATTCCTCTAAGGTTTTTTATGATAACAAAGTATTTAAGAACAATTGGATATACTAATATTTGTTGTGCAGGATCACATAATATATTCAACAAAGTATTGTACATGTATTAAAACATCAGAAGCACTAGAGAAGCTTAAAAGACTATGATAGAATATCTGAAGAAAGGTCAATCAGAAGTCAAACATATTAGATCAGAAGAAAATCACGCCTCTTAGAAGCTGAAGATTGACCTCATCATACTCTATGGAGATCATCAGACTCAGAATACCTTCCTAGACACAGAAGACCCCATCTGACTTGGAAGACCTTCAGACTTCAGAAGAACCTGAGGGACCTAGACTCCACATCAGCTTTATCGTCTTATATAGTTGTCCATGTCAAAGGATCTGATCACAATTTTGTCTTCTTCTGACCACATGTAGAAACAGACAAAGAACTTCAATGGTAATAAGAATGAACAGATACTTCCACTTTCAGCAGAGGATTTTCGAATATCGAATAGAATGATCCATATTAGGTAATGGTTCAACGTCCTTGATTTGAAACTTTTCAATGAATCTCAAATCTCTGCCTATATAAGGAGCTAAAGACCTGAAAAAGATTAACAAGACTATGTTATTTTTACTGTGTCATTACTCTACCAAATCAAATAGCGAAAAAACACTTAGGATTTTGTTTCAACTTTTGTATCTTAGAAAACCTAAAAGTCTTAAAGATTTTTTCAACATTGCTTAGTTTACACCAATTATTGTTTATCCGGTGTAAGAACAAATTTGTTTATATTTGTTGTAAACAAATAGAAGTATTTTGCCTCAAACCTTGAGCACCAGAAGCCTCTTTCATTTGTTATTGAGCAAAAGAAATCTCTCGCAATTGTGTTTAAGCAAATTAAGTCTCTTGGTAGTGACCTTGAACATTATAAATCTCTTGCAAGTGTGATTGAGCATTGAAAGCCTCTTGGAAGAGTCATTGATCAAATGTAATCAGTAGTGATTATAGTGAAATCTCTTAGACGTGCGATGAGACTAGACGACTCCTGTGTTGTGGAAGGAACTATAATAAATTGTTAGTGTATGTTATTTCTCTCTTTGTCTCTTTTATCCGTGTCTGTATTTTGATGTACTCAGATTATGTATCATAATATGTACTCATCATATTAGGATCAATTTCAAACACTCAAATAAAGAAAACCAGAAAAACCAATACAATTCAACCCCCTTGTGTTTTTTTCATTTTCAGCATATATAGATAGGAAAAAAATTACAAAGAAGAACCAAGAACATCAAGAAAATTCATATCATCGATTTCGATACTCTCTTAAAGAAATTCACGATAGAGTAATATAAAGATTTGAACTTTTGCTAACAAAAAAAATCTAGAATAGGAAATAATTTTTCTTAGATTTTTTTTTTAGCAAAAAGTACCTAGCACTCACTTATATTTTATTCACTTAACTTTTAGTTTAACATTTTTTTTCAGACATGGTCAAACCTTATTCAACAAAAAATAGGTTGCCACAAAAAGAGCACCCCACTACATAATATGCTATGAACATGTCTTAGAGACATACCCAAGCACGTCTTGGGACCTAATCATGGTCATATGTTGAAGATCACATCTTGATTTGTCAACAACTATTTCTTTATCCAATTACGGTTCCTATAATCATATCCTAAAAACCCCTAATTCTTCTCTTATAGTGGTATAACTGCTGGAAATCCCACTTTAATTGCGATAGGAGGGTGTGTTGGTAATACCACCTTAATTGCGATCTGTCCCTTGTTGGCTTGTCTTTGAGGGGGTGGATTTAGTCCCAAATCGGTTAGATAGAAAGCTTGATCAGAGTTTATAAAGAGGAGTCACTCCTCACCTTACAAGCCGATTTTGTAAGGATGAGTTAGGCCCTAAATTTCAACATGATATCAGAGCCTATCCAAGATATATCGTTGTCAGGATTCCGCATTACCACACTTCATGTCCATTGGGTCTGAGCGTGAGAGGGTGTGTTGGAAATCCCACCTTAATTGCGATAGGTGTGTTGGTGATTCCACCTTAATTGTGACATGCCCCTAGTTGCCTTATGTTGGCTTGTCTTTGAGGGGGTGGATTTAGTCCCACATCGGTTAGATAGGAAGCTTGATCAGTGTTTATAAATAGGAGGCACTCTTCATCTTAGAAGTCGGTTTGTAAGGATGGGTTATGCCCTAAATTTCAATATGATATCAAAGCCTATCCAATATTTACCGTTGTCGGAATTCCGCATCATGATCAAATTAGTAAATTATACATATTTTTTATTCTATTATTAATAAAGTTATAGTTTGTTAAAAAGAAATTGCTAACGTTAAAGTTGGTGATTTTTCAGATCATAAAATCGTGTTTTAATACATATTTTATTTTTAGTAAAAGTCATACTATTATTTTATTTTAATTAAAGAAACAGTCAAAATTAGATTATTATCAAGTACGAGCAAACGGTAAGAATCATCCATCTAATTTAATACATATATTTTAATTATTTATGATATAATAATAAAAGTAACTAATTTTATTCCTTCAAAAAAAAAGTAACTAATTTTATTGGCGGTCCAACTATTTAGAATATTAACAAACTTGGATTATTTGTGAATTAGATGTGAATGAAAAGTTTCCATATTAAAAAATAATTTCTACTTGTTCTTCAAAAGAATGATGTCTAATTATAAAGTCAATGCATGTTTCGTCCAAATTGTAAGGAAAAAACTAACTATAGTTCATGAAAACTAATTAATTTTCGAGGTCTAAATTAGCACAAGGATGACTTGACCTAAAATTATTCAGAAGCTTCTGTAGGATGAGAGACCTTTCTTTATTCAACATTTTTTATACAATTTTTTTATTTTTATGTTGAACCGTACACGATATGTTGTTTGCTTGTACAAGAATCAATGGGGTACATGTGTGTTTATGCTTACGACATAACAGAATTATTATTTTAAGACTATAATCAATTGCTATTTTTAGTTTGATAACTGTTTACGTGTATGTCCACGAAAATAGGCAACAATGTCTGTAATAGAATTGAAAAATATTTGTTCCCAAGAACATTGTTTAGTTGGTAGGGATATTTCAATATATAATGGTTGGACTTTGAAATTTAAATTTCCCTTTTATTCAACTCAAGAAGTGGAATTTTGGTGAATAGGCTAGACAAAAAATAAATTGGAAATATGATAGATTAATTTTTGTCATAATTTATTGTATAGAAAGCTTGGTTTATTACCCAAAAAAAATGTCAAGCAAATAATAGAATACACTTTCATAATTTGTGAAAGTTGTGCACTTCATGACACTATTGTTGATATACACACTTTATGATTTGATTCCAAGATCCAAGTTATCGAGAGTGATAATGAGACATATTTTAACGTGTTTTTTTTTTTTCTTCCATAAAAAATGGTATTATATATAGATCAAAAGATATGTGTTAACTCACCCCAACAAAATACAATTGCAAAGACTAAAAATGAACACTCTATTGAGCAGATTATAGTTTTACTATTCTCTACTCGTGTTCCGAAACATTTATGGTTTAGGGTTGTTTTAACTACGTACTGCATGTTTAATTAACCGTATATCATCGCATATTTTACAACTTCAAAATTTGTTTTCGTATTTTTGTAAGCATATTGTATGGCCCCAATTTCAGCCAATCATCCCTTGAAAATATTTGGCTGCACTACATTTTTTCATGAACATAAAAAATTTGAAAATTTGAGGCTCATGTAATCAAATGTGTTTTTATTGATACTTTTCCATTTGAAAAGGGATATAAGTACTTTGATCCCAAAACAAAAAGTATTTGTTATAATGAATGTTACCTTTTTCAATTTCTTTTAGTACTTTCATCTTTAGGGGGAGATCAAATGAAAATTCGTTTGACTCTATTGAAAAACTTAATCTTTTCATAATATGTGCATGCTTAACATAGTTATGATCCTTATACTACTACGTCAAAAGAAAATGCCCATGATATATACTCTAAGTGAACCTGCTCCTACCATAGGTAATGAACTCTCCAAATCAAGGGCAACAACTTCAAATCAAAGTTTTGGAAGTAAGTCTTTAAAGTTGAGGACGATCAAGAACTGAACCAAATGACATCGAATTAATGTCGATCTTTGTAAGCAGTAAAGAGGTTTAAAGAAGGTGACCGAACTTGGAAAATTTTGGTCTATGTGAGAAAGAACTATAAGCAAGGGGTAGAAGACTTAACTCTCCAGCACAAATCCAAGAATATAAACCGAGAGAGGATTAAACTTACTAAATTATGCACTAAGCATCCTTGGTCTAAAATCATATTATATTCAAATTTATCTTCTTCATCTGCAACATTAATTACATCTCAATTGTGTTGCATAAATATTCCAAAAAACAATTAGATGAAGCTCTAAAAATTTCAAAGTGGTAGATTTAGGGCAAATGTATGTAAACTGAATAAGACCCATTATAGGCTAAAATAGTCTCCAAGAGATTGGTTCTAGTAAGTAAAAAAAATGGGAATATATGCATGTAGATCATACCTTGTTAAGTAAATTTCATCATGATAGGAAAATGGGCAATTTTGATAGTTTAGGTTCATGATATAGTCCTTGCCGGAAATAATGTTGCACAACATAAATTTAATCTAGGTACATTTTTATTAATACAGAAATAAGATTTGTACAAAAAATTTAAGATAAATTTTTGGACAATTCTCTTATTTTCTCATCTTTTAGAATAAAAGAATAGAGGGAGAGATACACAATGAAAATATCTGACAGAATTGTTTCAAAATTGTTATATAAATATTATTTTTCTATTAACAAGGTACAAGAAGCTGGGGCATGAGGCATGCTAATACTCTAATGGGTCCAAACGTAAAACTCGTGTAGGCACATGCTTATTTCAACTAGTGTCAATCACCACCAATGGTTTGCGATGTCCTTTTTGCCTTTAATATTTTGTAGAAATGGATAGCATAATAATATATCATACCATGCATGCACTATTAGTATTAATTATATCATATTCTTCTAGAAGCTCAGCAATTTGTGATCTTAAAATATATAAAAATGGACCACCATGTTCTTCCATAGGGTGACAACAACAAGTGCTATGTAACATAACTTGCACAGCTCGATGAACATATAAATTATCAGTTGATACATCAATTTTTTAGTCATGTCTCTCTTTATCTGTGTAACAACCTGTTTTCTACACTACATTTGGGAGGTTCCCCCTCCAATCTAATAGTAGGTGATTTAATTTGTCTTCTTATATATAATAATATGAAGGAATTTGGAAACATTGCCGTTAGAAGAAAAAAAAGTTAGTTTATAGCGTATTTTTTAATTCACTTTTCTTATAAGATTCATATAAAAAAGTTAAGATTCACGTTAAAGAGTTTACTTCAAAATACTTTTGTTTATAATGATGAGGTTCCCACATACAAATGGTGGTCCTGGTATGAATCAATTTTTTTAGTTGAGTTTAAAATTCAGACCTTACATATATTATGTATTGTCCATACCAAGTGAGCGAAGAGGACGTCATCATTCATATTATTCATTAAGTAAATAAGAAAATTTAAAAAATAAATAAATAACATTACATGTCATTGTCATGTATCCTCCAACCTCTTTAAAAAAATTATGATATCCATGTGTCAATACGTTTGAGTTCCATCTCTCTCATACATGTGCAGTCGTTGATCGGTCCAATAATCCCTCCACAACAGCAAATTAATTTTTAAGGGGAGATGCAGATTTGATCGTTTGTGTTTATATTGCAAATTTGTAACTTAAGTTTATGATTCGTAACTTAAAATATAGGTTGAAGTATATTTTTGTCCATGCAAATTTACCATTATCTTTAATCTCAGTACAAAGTTTTTTAGATAGAAGCAATGATAGTAATTAAAAATTACACGTATATTTAAAAGAGTCGGAGTTTGAAACTTAATCATAATGTTCGGTCTAAATTTTTTATCAGTTTACCTAAAACTTTTGGACGATTTTGTTTGTTTTTAATCATTGTACATATACATCTTTTTTATTTTATTGCTTTTCTAGTCCATTCCAAAAAATTACTTTGGAGTTTATCGGTGCAATAAGTAGAATATTTAATTTTAAGCCCTTCAACTAAGATTATATAAGAACTAATTAGACTAATCTAACATGAATAAATTATACTGAGTCTGAAACAAACAACAATGATCATCAATTAATAATGTATTTGTAAGGATTTATTTGTTGCGAAGCGTGTGAAAAATAGTGATATTGTTTTGCTCAATCAAATCTTTTATGTCTTCAATCAGAACAACATAATCATGAAACTTCGTGGATGATATTTTACGAGATTGATACAATGTAAGGAATCAAAGTAGCAAACGAGTTCATCAATGTCCATCGTTTTGGCTAACAACAGGCCATGATAAATTACAAGTAACTCGGCTTGAAGATTATCAGAAGAATTGTTAATATAACCAGAAAAAACCTGATAAGTAAAAACCAACATTATTTCTTAAGACAGGAGTGAAGCCAACTTTAGTAGTGATTGTTATTAGAGAGTCTAGACAACTACCATCACCATTAAAAAAGGTGATATAGTCATTGATATTATTCCACTTTATGAGTCTATCAATTGAAGCACCATTAGAGAGTGGAGCTTTGAAAGTTTCAACCATGTTCATTGCCGATGTACATGTTGCTTCGGTGATGCAAAATGCTTCTCGAATAATGACAATGGCGCTTTAGTGATTGCTAATAACATATTTGATGTTTTTAAAATTTTAGTGTCACCTTTCGATACTGTAGTAGTATTTGACACTACTCATTCCGCCTTTGACCATTTTGTAATTTAACAAATTCGATCATAAATCACTGTAGAAATTGTTGATTTTTCATAATCATACACAGAAGTGTCTCTTTGACTAATCTAAAATATATCAAAAACTAAATCACTATAATTTTTTTATTGTGATTTAAAACTAAATTCCGATACATGGTCAACGGACGAGCAAATTATTTGATTCATACATCTACATCCGTATATTTTTTAGGATCATACGATATAACTAATTTCCCTTAAAAAAAAGTAATTAATTTGATTTGCGGTCCAATTAATTTGATATTAAACAAACTTGAAAACTTTTCCATATTCAAAAAGCTTGAACTTGTCTTTGGTTCATCACAGAAAAAGCCTGAACTTCTAAAGAATTTATTTCTATATTATAATAAAGTCAATGCATGTTTCGTCCAATTATGACAAACTGTATAAAGAAAGAAAAAAATACTCTACTTATTTACTCTCATGGTCTAGTCTAATTGCACAAGTATGACTGAGACCTAAAATAATTCAGAAGCTTCTATAGGACGAGAGACATTTCTTTATTCAACGTTTTTTGATACAATAATTTTTTATATATGATGAACACATTAAACGATAGGTTGCTTGCTTGTACAAGAATCAATGGGGTACTCATCTTATAATAATTTCTTTAAAACTATTATCAATTGTTATTTTCAGCTTGTGCAATCTACGAATGAAGTTTATTTTTTATTTATTTTGAAAGGAGAATGAAGTTTGTGTTGTGATAATGTGATGCAATATTAGATGTATAAAATAGGCAATAATATTTACAATAGAATTGAAAATTATGATAGAATATTTTTGTTATAATTTCGTATAGAAAGCTTGATTTAGAACCCAACAAAATTTGTCAACCAAATAATGGAATTATTATTTTTTAAACAAAGGAAGATGCAGTCAATTAGACTACATCCCCATATATATCATTAAGTAAAAGAGAAAACAAATATACAAAAGATAGAGGAGGGACATAACAACCAAAAACCCTCAAGAGAAATTAGGAAAATCTATAATTAGGAAAGTCAGTCTTATTCCTTACAAGTTCAACATTAACCTGAGGAGGAACATTGTTGAACCAAGAATAAGATGGCAATGTAAGCCCTAAATTAGCAAGTTGATCTGCACATTGATCCAAGAATAAGATGGCAATGTAAGCCCTAAATTAGCAAGTTGATCTGCACATTGATCGTCTTCCCTGTATTACACAGAAGTTAAAAGAGGATAACAGAAACAAGCAATTACCCCATATATTTCTTAACTTCTAAGGAACTATCTTTGATGACTTAAAGGCCAAGTAAACCAGCATGGAGTCTGTTTCTAACCACAGACTGCGCCAATTCTTAAGGTTAGCAATCTCAATGGCCAACATAGCTGCTATAAGTTCTGAGTTCAAAGCAGAAGTTATCCTCAGGTTGATTTGCAAAGGCTCCAAGAAAGTCTTTAGGGCTAAAGGAATATACTTGCACTTTCACGTGAAATCATATTTTTTTCTTTAGGGCAAAATGAATTAAAATAAATCAATGAGAGAAGTACAATGAGTACTTTTCCAATTAAAATAAATCAACGCTATCGTGACATGCAAATCTAGTTTATTTTCTTCATATAGCACTTATGCATATAATATAACCTAAAAATTAAATTGATGATGACTCTCATTATCTCATACTTAGTTGGGGCAAAAAAAGGGTTGTGGTCTCTTATCCTTATTAACTCACCAAGATAGCTTGCATGTCCTTAACTAGTCTTGTAGTCTTTTGAAACAAATGATGTTCATAATTTCTTTTTTTAAAATGGTGTTTACACAATCAAATCATATGAGTTTACCTTATCTATCGTTCAAAAGAACTTGAGTTTGATTTATAAATGAAACAGTTACTGGTCATGTTATGTTTATCTTACGACTAAACTCCAAATTACTAGGAGTCTTCCCTTAAGAACCAAAGAGTTAAACACCAAAAAAATATGAGTTAACTCACCCTATCAAAATGCAATTGCTAAGAGAAAAACAAGCACCTTCTTGAGGTGACAATAACTTTACTATTTTTTGCTTAAGTTCCAAAAATATTTTATGGTTTGAGGTTGTTCCAAATATATTTTATGGGTTGAGCTTGTTTTAAACACATTCAATTAATCGGATGTCATCTCGTATTTTACAAATGTGTTTTTTTTATATATTTTCGTCACTTAAAATTGATTTAAGTGCGTTCAATCCAAAACAAACCATGTATTTGTAGCGTGAATGTAATTTTTTTGAATATAATATAAATATTTTTTTGGTGACATTCATCTTTAGGGGGGAGATCAAATGAAGATTGTTTTACTCTTTTGAAAACTTAATTCTTTTACAAAACGTGCATACTTAACATAATCCAAGTTATTGTAAGTGAACTGAACTTGCTAGCTCCTACCATGAGTAAGGATCTCACCAAATCATGGGCAATGGCCTTAAATTAAATTTTGAAAATATGATTTTAGAACTTGGAAAGAGTTGTGAAAGAAACGTTAAAGTGTTTTGAAGAAGGTGGACAAACTTGGAAAGAGTTGTTCTATGTGAGAAAGAGCCATGTGCATGGGGTAGGAGATTTAACTCTCAAGCACAACCATGAACTTGAAATTTGTACCTTCATTGATTCCACTTAAGTACTTCATAGCCAAATCAAAGAAAGAAATAGTAGCTTCTCAACGAAAGTACATTTTTTATTTTTCCTACTTCAGGAAACTGGAGTTGGTGGTTTGTTGGCATGCCAATACTCTCATGGGTCATGGCCCCAAACTTAAAACTCATGTAGGCACGTGCTCATTTCAACTAGTGTCAATCACCACCAATGGCTTGCAAAGTCCTTTTGCGTTTAATATTTTGTTGAAGTTGAAGCATAACATAGCATGCATGCATGCACTATTATAATCATATTCTTCTAGAAGCTCAGAAATTTGTGATCTTAATAAAATATAAAAATGGACCACAATGTTCTTCCATGGGGTGACAACAACAAGTGCTATGTAAGATAAACGTTGCACAGCTGGATGAGCATATTAATTATATGTTGGTACATTTATTTTTTTAGATATGTCTCTCTTTTTTTTAAAGGAAGTCATGTCTTTTTTTTTTGGTGGCAGAATGTCATGTCTCTCTTTATCTGTGTACTCCCTCCGTCTCACAATTATTATCTCTTTAACATTTTTCTTTTTCTCAAAATAATTGTCACTTTACGATATCAAACTTAACTACTCCACTAACTACAATTAATAATGGTGTTTTAGTAAATGCTACTAATTTTATCATTGAAATCAACACAATTAATCATTTCCTTAATAATCGTGCACAAACCTTAAACGACTAATATTGTGAGGCTGGAGTAACAATTAACTTGTTTTCTACACTACATTAAGAAGGCTCTCCCTCCAATCTAATCGGTGATATGGAAACAAAAAAGTTAGTATATTTTTACTTTTCTTTTAAGATTCACATTGAAGAGTTTACTTTAAATTACGAGTTGAGATCCTCTTCATTTGCTCCAATAAATTGCAATATCCATTTGTAAAAGAGGATACATGCACACATTTCTAAAATATATCACATTAATTAGACATAGGGTGACATTAATTTGCTAAAATTAATTAGATATTGTCATTTATTGTAGTAAATGGAGATGATTCTAACTCTTAAATTAGTTTTTATACAACGGCGGAGTTTCCCATATACATAGGGTGACCATGGACACCAAACATCTACTATATATATATATATATATATATATATATATATATATATATAAACAATGTGCTATCAAAAGTATATTACTGCCCCCGACCCTACTATTTTTCACAGTTGCTTTTTACTACTTCTTAAGGGTAAAATTGAAATTTCACACGCATCTGATGTTCTAGAATTGCTCCATTTATAATTTGTCACTTTCTTTCAATATTGTCCAAAACTGAACACTAATGCATAAAATAAATCAAAGCTATTTGCGGTATTTCACACAATTTCACTTTAATTTAATTTTGATTCTTCCCACTTTTTCCTCTCTCTCTCCACATTTTTCTCAGAATGAACAATTTTTTTCTCTCTTTCTCTTCTTCTATTGTTCCTATTATCATATTTCTTCATCAATTTCTTCATTCTGCACAATATTCTTCGAATTTTTTTTTTGATTTCGTATGATGATAAAATGAATTAAATAATTGTTAGTAAAAATGAGTGTTGATTATTTTATTTTTATGTATTTCGTTGATTTTGTGTTGTTGTTATCTTCCAACCTTTCTTCAAATTTAATTCATTTTATCACCTTCCAACCTTGATTTAATTTGTATTGTTGTTATTTTCCACTTTAATTCAAATTTCAAAAGTCATCTTCCAACTTTCTTCATTTTACAATAAAACTTTTTTCTCTCTTAATCTCTCTCTCATCTTTTTCTTATCATCTTTCTTCATTTTCTCTCATCATTTTCAACTTCATTTTCTCTACTCATTTTCAAATTCATTTTTACTAACAAATATTATTTTCTTTTCAAATACACAAGACAAATATTTATCACATTTATTCGAAACTCTACCAAAAATAAAATTAACTACGTAAGGTTCGACTAAGATCCACAATTCAATGGTTGCTATTAGATAATTAACTACGTAACGTTCAACTATGATTCACAATGGGAAATTTCGACTATTTTTAATGATATATATGCGAGTGTATAGACTATATATGAATAAAATATATGTATGCATATGATTTTTCTACTGAAATAAAATAATGTATATTTATTAAATATAATGTGAACTATATATTAATTAAATATATATTTTTGAAAGACATTAATTATGAGTGTATGGTATATATTAATAAAATAAATTTGAGTATATATTTTTGTCACTAGACACATATTTAACATTTATCATTAAATTAAAATTAGTATTCAAAACTCTACCGAGATTAAAATTAACTATGTAAGGTTCGACTATGATCCATAATCAAATGTTTGCTATTAGATAATTAACTACGTAAAGTTCGACTGTGATTCACAATGAGAAATTTCGACTATTTTTAATAAATTTTTGCAAGTAGAATATATTATATAAATACAATGTTTATGTTATTTTTTTACACAGGACCCATGTTTATCACTTATTAATGATATTTTTTTTGAAAGACCACTTTTTTTTGAAAGGTCGCTTATTAATGATATATATGTGAATGTATGGACTATATATGAATAAAAATATATGTATGCATATGATTTTTCTGCTGAAATAAAATAGTGTATATTTATGAAATATAATGTGAACTATATATTAATAAAATATATATTTTTAAAAGATATTAATCATGAATGTATGGTATATATTAATAAAATAAATGTGAGTATATATTTTTGTCACTAGACACATATTTATCACTTATCGTTAAATTAAAATTAGTATTCGAAACTCTACCGAAAATAAAATTAACTACGTAAGATTCGACTATAATTCACAGTGGGAAATGTCCGACTATTTTTAACAAATTTTTGCATGAATAATCAAAGATCTTATAAAAATACAATATTTATATTATTTTTTACACATGACCCGTGTTTTTTTTAAGGAACACATGACCCATGTTTATCACTTATTAATGATATATACGAGTGTATAGACTATATATGAATAAAATATATGTATGCATATGATTTTTCTACTGAAATAAGATAGTTTATATTTATGAAATATAATGTGAACTATATATTAATTAAATATAAATTTTTGAAAGACATTAATTATGAGTGTATGGTATATATTAATAAAATAAATGTGAGTATATATTTTTGTCACTACACACATATTTATCACTTATCATTAAATTAAAATTAGTATTCAAAACTCTACCGAGATTAAAATTAACTATGTAAGGTTCGACTATGATCCACGTAAAGTTCGACTGTCATTCACAACGGGAAATTTCGACTATTTTTAACAAATTTTTGCATGTAGAATAATCAAATATATTATAAAAATACAATGTTTATGTTTTTTTTACACAGGACCCATGTTTATCACTTATTAATGATTTTGAAAGGCCACTTTTTTTTTTTGAAAGGTCACTTATTAATGATATATATGCGAGTGTATGAACTATATATGAATAAAAATATATGTATGCATATGATTTTTCTACTGAAATAAGAAAGTGTATATTTATGAAATATAATGTGAACTATATATTAATAAAATATATATTTTTGAAAGATATTAATCATGAGTGTATGATATATATTAATAAAATAAATGTGAGTATATATTTTTGTCACTAGACACATATTTATCACTTATCGTTAAATTAAAATTTGAATTTGAAACTCTACCAAAAATAAAATTAACTACGTAAGATTCGACTATAATTCACAATGGGAAATGTTCGACTATTTTTAACAAATTTTTACATATAGAATAATCAAAGATCTTATAAAAATACAATATTTATATTATTTTTTACGCATGATCCATGTTTATCACTTATTAATGATATATATGCGAGTGTATGGACTATATATGAATAAAAATATATTTATGCATATGATTTTTCTATTGAATAAAGATAGTGTATATTCATGAAATATAATGTGAACTATATATTAATAAAATATATATTTTTGAAAGATATTAATCATGAGTGTATGGTATATATCAATAAAATAAATGTGAGTATATATTTTTGTCACTAGACACATATTTATCACTTATCATTAAATTAACATTAGTATTCGAAACCTTACCAAAAATAAAATTAACTATGTAAGGTTCGACTATGATTCACAATCAAATGCTTGCTGTAAAATAAATGAGTATATATTATTAAAATAAATGTGAGTATATATTTTTGTTACTACATTATTAATTATAATTAGTGACAAATGATAAAAATGAAATAGGATTATAATATAATAATTTTATAAGACTAATCACTAATATATATTCCGCCCTAGCGCATGCAACACCATACAACGACACACATCTCACTGCGCGGCGCAGCCGCGCTACCCGTGCTATAGCACGGGTATATCGACTAGTTTCTTTTATAAAAAAATGAAAAATCACAAAAGAAGATAACCGATATTCTAATATCAACCTTTAAAAATTGGTTGAGAGGGGAATTTTATTATTTTTAGTAAAAAAATTAAATTTTATAATAAAAAAATGAAGAACTAAAATAATATTTTATTAAAATTAACTCATTTAGATTGGTTTAGTAGTGTTGATAACAAAGATATGTGGTATCACCTTCTTGACATTCATCAATTCTCCAAGTAAAAGAACATTGTTTCTCATACACCATAGGAACGAAACAACCAGTTATCCAGATTATACCTTTAATTTTGTTTGACTTCAGTCCAAAGAGTCCATTTTTGAAATTAAAAAAATGTAGATTTCATTCCCCTTCAAGATAACCTTTCAATCCCCGTTGAACCATGTTTTCAATAATTTGTAAATATACCGCTTTTGCTTTTAATTTTTAGGCTTAATTATGGTCCTCATGTTTTCACTTATTCACGGAATCGATCCCCTATTTTAAAATCACTAAATTTTAGTTATTATCTCATATTTTTGGACTCATAGCTGCTGATATGATATGTTTTAAATGACGTGTCATACGACTCGATGATGTAGATTATCGTCAACTATGAAATTACTGGAAAACATCTTAGAAAATTAAATTAAAATACGATCTAGCTATCGCTGGTTTTTAAGATAAAAAATATCAAGAAAAAAATGGATCAAAATTGGATCATCAATTCCATGAGTGATTGAAAAATAGGGAGACCAAAACATATTACTTTTTGCTTTTAAAAATGTAGACCAAAACATATTACGGTATTACCTTTTGTTCTTAGAACTGGAGGCTAAAACAAAAAATAAATAAAAACAAATGTATGTAAAGATGTAATTTTATACAAGTACAAGTTGTCTTCTTCTTAAATATAAAGATCCATATGAATAATTGATCTCTTTCGGCATGCATGTTTTGCAATTAGTAGCAGTACTTTTCTTATATTAATGTCATTAAAGTTCACAGTCTCAATTCTCATCATAGGGTGGATTATTGATTAATAGTCCACCATAATAAACTTTTCTGAAGGAAGTCAACCATATTAGTTTATGAGCAATGTTATAGATAGCGACATGGCCTATCCCGAACAGATTAGAAATAGATCAATGAAAAAAGGAACCAGAAATCACGGCAAATTTAGAAAATAAATGCAGGTCAATATACAAATGAAAAGTAGAATACAAGGTTGAGATAAATTTCGGAGTTATTTTCTCGCGTTAAATAGTATTTCCCATAATTTATTAGCACAAATATTTAATCGGAAATGTTTATTTATAAAGAACTTTGAATCCCGAATATTTTCCGAAAAACGTGACAAAATAGTATCGTCCCTTAGATTTCATTCTTATTTAATTACCATTTCATCACAAAAAATACACAAGACTCACCATCCAGGCATGATTTCCGACCAGAAAGAGATTTTAGTGGTTAATATTAATTTCGGGATGGTTTTGTGATAAAAACTTTCTTGATATATAACACTGCTCATATTTAATTAATCACAAAATTGATGTGTATATGGATCATTTTTTTGTCTTCTAATTTTGACAACGTCAGTGTATACAAGTCCATGGTTGCAAAGACACTCTTCATGGAGTTGTATACAACGAGAAAGACATCCGGATCATGATACAAACAAAGAAGTCTTGTGGGCAAAACCTTCTTTTTCAATGGTGAAATGTAATGTAGATTGCGCCCTTTTCAACAACGACTTTCATGTTTTGTCTTTTCTCTATTATATTCTAGTCTTAAAATTAATATTTTGAAATGCAGTTGAAATATTTGTTGTTGAAAGTGTGTGTGTCTGACTATTAAGAATCGTAGAATGTTTGAGAGAAATATTTACAACAATTCTCATAATATTAATATGTGGTTATTAACGAGTGACAAGTCAAGCTTAGCCTGAGAATCCAAGAAAAAGAGCCTTCTTGTTGCACAAACCGTTGAATCTTCATAAATAAATGAGAGCAAGAATGACAGAAAACACAACCATCGTTCAAGAACCAAACAAGGAATTTGACTCAATTTCAATTTGATGATAGCCTCTATGCCAAGCAATAGGGACACCATATAAATTTGTCAACTATTCAAAGAAACTTATATCAAAGTAAATATTTTTATTTCTATAAAAAAATTATAAAGAAAAAATATATTAGGACAATATATAATGGAATGGTGATGCTTCAAAATATGCAATCATGAAATTAAATCTTTTATGGAATGTGAATCTTTTTAAGATTTATCTTTTTGGGTAAAAATAAATAAAGCAGACAGTTAAGCAAAACAGTTTTAAAAAGGGAGGAAAAGAAAAGGTAGAAATGACTTCACTCTCTCCTTAGTGGAAACCATCAATCCTCTATATTAAATAATGCAAGGAATTAAAAAAACAATACTATGCATTCCAGAAAGTCTTAGTTAGACAAAACATTAAATCAAAATGATTTGGGCACAATCATAAAAAAAATATATTAATTGATGTAATTAATTTATTTTTGTTTTAATTTTTCATTTCATGTGAGTGTGTCTAAATTTTTTGATTTGAGGTTATGACTATATTAAACTTTTTCCTATACAACCATCCACTAATAATATTTTATTTTTTATAGGTTTTTGACTTGAGATAACATTATTTGAGATATTTTATGGCACTAAATATAAACATTTAATGGTTGATATTCAAATTTTAATTAACCATTTTTGATTCATTCCGCTAGACTCAACCTTTGTTTGTTGTGTTGGTAACCACTTATACCTATAAACCACAATTTTAGTTTAAACATGCCTTCACTTCAACCAAAACGATTTTTAATTTTTAATGTCACCTTAATTGGGTACTTGAATAAGGGTGCACTTAATATGAAATTATATTTTTTAAATAGACGAAATAGTAAATAACCATTAAAACACACACAAATTAAAAGGTCGAAGTTTGAACTCCAATCACGACGTATGACCTAACAATTTCGATGTTTTTGTCGGTCGAGTTAGGACTTCTGAACAATAGAAAATTCAGGTTTTAGGAAATTTTTAAAAGGTCTAAATAACCTTTATTATTTTTAATAAACTTTTTTTTACAAGGCAAGAGCAAAATGACAAAAAAAATAGCTTCCAACCAAGTTTATTCATTTTTAATAAACTTTAACGAAACATATATTACATTTTTTTGAAGGGGGATATATACATTTTTTCATTATTTTGATTATTATTAATAAATTTATTCTTTTACTATTCTAATCGTCCGTCTTTGAACTTCTTGTAGGTTCCATATTAGTCAAACTCAATATTAGTATTTGACACCACTCTATGAAGTTATAGTAATTCAATCAATAAATTCTATTTAAAATCACAGCAGAGATTGTTGATTTTTCATGATCATGCATATGATAGAAGTGTACTGGCTAATCTAAATTTTTCACTATTAAAAAATATCTTAATTTTTATTAAATAAATTTTATTTAAAATAGGTTTGAATGTTGTATGAGAAGATAGCTTTAAAAATAGAGGTGCTCAAACATATTCATACCAAAAAACTCAAACAATATGAGACTCTAAACAAACTTCAAACAACGTCAAAATTCACAATTATATCTTATACATATTCAATCTAATTCTCACATTGCAATTCTTAACTCGACTTTAATATCATCTTAAAAAATAATATTGAATCTAGTTTTTTATTTTATAAAATTGACTGAAAAGCAATGCAAATTACAATCACTTATAATCACGTGTTGGTAGGATTCGTGACGGAGATGGAGACGTAGGTGGAGGGTGGTTCGGTGATAGTGTTAGACGTAGGATTGGTGATGGGGCTGCGACGCTCTTTTGGGTGCATCGTTGGTTGGGTGGGCCCCCGCTTTGTGAGCGCTTTCCGCACTTATTTGATTTGTCTGAGAACAAAACCATTTCGGTTGCTTCGTTGTTCTCCATGGGCTTAGAGTTGGAGGGGGAGGGGTGGAGGTGGTGGCGTAGGTTGTGGGTGTGGGAGGAAGCTCTATTAGAGGAGTGTAGGGCGTTACTATTTGATATCTCTTTGGTTCCTAATATTTCAGATACTTGGGAGTGGTTGCCTGATCCTGCAGAGGGTTACTCAGTGAGTGGAGCTTATGATTTGTTGACAGCTGGTGGTGCTCCTCAGTCAGATTTACCTGTCGAGATGGTGTGGCATAAGCAGGTCCCTGTGAAGGTCTCAGTTTTTGCTTGGCGGCTGATTCGGGATCGTCTTCCAACGAAAGCTAACTTGGCTATTCGGGGGGTTATTTCGGTGGATGCTATCCTTTGTGTTACGGGTTGCGGTCATGTGGAGACGGCCGAACATTTATTTTTATCTTGTCCTACGTTTGCACCCTTATGGCATCTGGTGCGCGATTGGATCGGTGCGTCTGGGGCGGACTCCAATGTTATCGTAGATCACTTTGTTCAGTTCACTCTTTTGACAGGGGTTGGTAATGCAAAAAGGCCGTTCTTGCAGCTTATTTGGCTTTCATGTACCTGGGTTTTGTGGAATGAACGTAACAACCGTTTGTTCAATAGTTCTGTTACTAGTATGCCTAGCTTGCTAGACAAAGTCAAATTACTATCATTAGGTTGGCTGAAAGCCTTTAAGGTTGTGTTTGTTTATGGCACACAGAGGTGGTGGTCAAGCCCTTTAGATTGTTTGGGGATTGGCTAAGTTTTTTACCTTGTTTTTTGGTGTAATTGATTCTTTGTAACTTTGTGTGGTTCCTTAGGCACACCTTGTGCTTGGGGGCTGCTGTTTGTTGTGGTATCTAATTTCATTTTGATTTCTTCAAAAAAAAAAAAAAACATATTCACAATTCAGATGCATGATCGTCATACATCTAAACCCCGTATATTTTTTTAGCATAACCCACATATTTTAAGCATAGTATAACTTTATTTTTATCATGATAATAAAAAGATAACCAATTTGATTTGCGGTCCAGGTTTTTTTTTCCTTTTTTAGTCAAAACAGGTTTTTTTTTTCCTTTTATGAAAACGGTCAAATTATTTTGGTATTAAACAAACTTGATAGAAAAAATTGAGTACTTTTCCATATTCAACAAAAAGCATGAAGTTGTCTTATTTTTTCTGGGGCTAAGCCCTTGTAGTTCATTCAAAAAACTCATTTCTATACATTATAATAAAGTCAATGCATGTATCGTCCAAACTATATAAGGAAAAAATAATAATTATACGTACGTCATGAAGAAAACTAATTAATTCTCATAGTCTAATTGCACTGGGATGACTGGACCAAAACTAATTCGGAAGCTTCTATAGGATAACTGAAGAGAGTTTTCTCTTTTCAACGATCCTGCTTGTAGTACAAAGTCAATTGGGATATAAACCACATAATAAAATTGTGGGTACTCATCTTATCTTAAAAATTATAATAGTTATTTTAGATTATAATCAATTGTGATTTTAAAACAAGGAAAGGTGAAGAATTTCAAATTAACTATCAGTCCATCACGTAGTTGAGGAAGTTTTACCCTATAACCCTCCATCTATGCCTTCACCCTACAAATTAACAAAAAAATTCAATTTTACCCTTACTTTCACCCTCACTTTCACCATTTTCATTATGAGTTCACCCTACATGATATTCTGGTGTTTTTCGGAAAACTATGTTAAATATTTCCGGGACGTTTTTTTAAAGAAGAACCTAGGGTCACATTGTGCCATCCATGAGCAGTTTTTAGTTCTTCTTTAGATTTGTTCACCATCACTTGAAGAACCTGTTTTCATTAATTTTGTTTAATTCAAAAAGAAATTAACAAATACAGATTAGCCCTTAATCAGCCTACATATAGCAAAACCTAATTAAAAAAAGGAAAATGTTCACTTGTGCCCTTGAGGCATATGTTAAGAAGACAAATGTAGGGTAAAATAGACAATTCGAATAAAATGTAGGGGTGAAGGTATAAATGATGGGGTATAGGGTAAAATTTCCCGTAGTTGAATAGGGAAGTTGGGAGGTTTTTGGAGAAGAACAAGGCAAAACATGGGCATAAGGGGGAATGATACCAATTTGGGCCATAACCCAAATCAAGCTTATAAAAATTGTGAGAAGGTTTCTTTATAGGCCCCCCTTATATCTCTTTAAGCCTCTTAAAGTTACAAAAATACTCTTAATAACACATCCAGTATATAACTATCGAATGTGAGTTTTTCTTTAAAGCTACGGTAGATACATACCGGATGGATATTATATATACACACGAACATAACACATCCCCGAAATCAAAACAACTTTCAAAATAACTATCTCTTAGGAAGAGAAATTAGATCATGAGTTTCCCACTAGAGTATATGAATTGAGGAAAAAGCTTAAAGGGTTGGTTTTGGAAGAAAACAAGAAATGAGGTTGTGTTAATTCTATTTCGTACAAACAGATAAAAGAACGAATTGCACGAAGACATACAAACTGTGTGTTTTTCCTCACTTATAAGGTGTAAATGGCTATGAGATCTAACTATTTAAAAATAAAAAAGTATAGAATTTGAAAAATTAAATTGCTCCAAGCAAAAAATTTGCGCAACCATATCTATACATGTGGTGTTTTTGTTTTTTGACCAATCTATCTATACACATGGTTCTAGACTCAAGAAAACAGATGATATCTCAGAGAAGTGGTGAACCATCGCAGGAGTGTAATTTGTAAATGAGGCCGCATTATATATATACATGTGGTGCTTGCTATCACAAACCATCAAAAATTACAACGTGTGAATACCTTAAATAAATACCTTGAACGTGTGAATTAATGACTATTATGTGGCTCATTGAATTATATGTGCTTTATTTATCTTAATTATTTGACTTCTTAATGCTAGGTAGTAGGTATAGTGTCAATGAATGTAATTATGAAACTTCTGAAATCTAAGCATGCTTTAAACAGCAATCGGTCCATCATATTAATCCAATATTTCCTTGAATCATAAATCACAAACAAAGCAATACCAATATCATTGATATGAGTATTAAGAATGGTTGAAGAAAGAAATATTCTTCAACGTGATTTTCATCTTGCACTGATTCTTGTTATTTTACTCCGCCCTGCATTTTATATTTGTTCGGTACTTATGTACTGTATCGGCAAAAATCAAAATTTAAAAATTCCCCTTCGATAGTTATATACAGGAGATGCTATTAAAGACATTTTTGTAACATTAGGGGGCCTAAAGAGATATGAGGGGGGTGTCACTGAAACAAGGGTTTTAGGCCCCCTATTTTTTTAGGCCTCATATTTTTGTCTTTAAAAATATTTTCATAAGTCAAATTTTGTAAATATGCTCACTCGAAGCTCAAGTGACATGTAAATGATGATCATAGGTCATGTTGCAAGTTAGATTTCAATGCTAGTTATTTGATTGGTTAATTCAACCTTAACTTCGTTCTGCCTTCATATTCCTATCAATCTAATTCAATGTCGGTTTTTTAAATATATTAAGACAAGTAGTGTGTAATCAAAGTTTTGTAAAAGTAAAAAAATAAATATATGTGTGTATTATTTCAATATTATTTTGTTATTTTAAGATGTATAACAATTGATAAATAATGTCTATATTAAATATTATTTTCAACATGCACGCACGTATGATAAGTGCCGTGAAGTAGTTAAAATCATCTTACATTTAAGGCATTTTTGTTACTTATCGTACAAGTAATCTAAGGAAAAGCCGAGAGATAAATGATTATTGTCTTATTACGCTTTATTTCCCTTACTCTATCCCTTTTGTGCAGGAATTGAACTCAAGGCACCAAGCAAGGAAGGAAAAACCAAGAAAAAGAGGCAAAGATCAAGGCAACTCGCCACCAACTCGCAATGGCGAGCAAGGAAAGGCGAGCAGCCAATGAGCTCGCCACCAACTCGCAACGGCGAGCCCAATGCGAGCACATGGCAGAGAATTCATTTCCCATCGCCTCCAACTCGCCATGGCGAACTAAAGGCGAGAAGAGCTCGCAATGGCGCATGATTTTACTCGCGAGAGGAGTTAGGGCGGCCAAAACTCCTCAGAGGTGACATGGCACAAACCCATATGCGAAGAAACCTCAACTCACCATGGCGAGTGATTCTGCTCGCGAGGCGAGTGGATGCAGATCAGAAAGTCTATAAAAGCTTTCTCCTTCATTTTCAGAGGGGAGTGGTTACACTTTTAGAGAGAGAATAGGCCGAAATTCTTGGGTTTTTTGAGAGCAAGAGTGATTGAGTGGGAATTCATCAAGACTCTTGGAGAAATCAAGTTCTTGGCATGGATTCACAACTTTTCTTCCACTTTTGTAATGTTCACATGACAATGATGAACTAATTCTCCTTAGTTGGGATTAGAGGTATTTGATTGAGCCTAAAATGTAATCTTTTGATCTTGTATTATATGATTCTAGCAATTTACATGATATTGAAGTTATTCTTGCAGTCCAATTCTTATCTTTGATTTAATTGTTATTGAAAAGTACTTTTGAATCTAGGTTTAGAATATTCATCTATCAAAACAACGATTCTAGACATATGATTGATGTTTTGATAATCACACAAAGTATCGGAATGTAAAACTTTCGGATCGTTGAATAGATTGAGAAATCGTCGATTAAACGATACGATCGACAATTGGATTGTTCGATAGTTTAGGAAATCAACTATTGAACAATACAATTGGTTTCACGAGATTATTTGGACATGAATAATCTTGTTGAGTGATACGTGATAATATCAGTAAAACGCTAGAATCCATATATGTGATTATTAGGTTATGTTTGACGCTTAATCAAGGAACTCTAATTCCAACGTTTCTACGCCTTATTACTCTTGCACTTTAGTTCATATAGTTTAAACAAACAAACAATCAATCTTTTAACTTAGAATGATATTTGGTGTCGAACGGTCTATGATATCGCACTAGTCCTTGAGGAGACGATTTATAAATACTTATCTTGTTTGATGCAAAAATACTACATCAAAATGGCGCCTCTGCCGGGGACTGGCGTTTAGATATCATAGATAGTACGACTATTTTATCGTTTTAAGACAATTTTGCACTTATTCATTATTGTGAATAGATTCATTCATTAACCTTTTTGTTACTAATCTCTTTTGGCTAGATCTTTGAACTTTTGTATGCGAGGTACAGTTCCTCCACGAGACCTAGAATACGATCATGAGTTAGAAAGAACGGCTCGCAGAAACAATAGCAAAACAAGAAGGGAGAAGATACTAGCCAAACAAGTACAACAAGAAGGAACTTCAACTTTCACTCATTATTTAACCACCATACTTGAAGAAGAAGCAGAAACAATGGCTCAACCCGAAGCTAATCAAAGTGTGATGCCGTGTTGGACAAGTCCAAGAAGGCTAGCACATCTTGGAAAGGAAAAAGAAAAGCAAGTGGAACTAAAGTCCGGCACCATACAACTTGTTTCTAATCATCCCTTTGCCGGGTTAGACCATGAAGACCCGTATCAACATCTCTCAGTGTTCTATGCTTTAGCAAATAGTCTTGGCGCATCCGAGGCTGAAGAAGAAGCAGGGTTCTTGAGGTTGTTTCAGCATTCACTCATCGGCAAAGCCCGGGAGTGGTATCTCGATCAACCACCGGATATACTTAAAGATTGGAATGCATTGGAGAAAGCGTTCCAAGAGAGATTCTTTCCGGATCATAGACACATGGACACCAAAACCGCAATAGCCATGTTCGCACAAGGAGCTGACGAATCATTATGTGAAGCATGGGAGCGCTTCAAATCATTACTGAGAAAGTGTCCTAAGCATGGATTTGACGATACAACTCAAATCCATATGTTCCGAGGAGGATTACAACCGGAGTCAAAACTCATTCTTGATGTGATTGCGCATGGTTCATTGATGGCTCTGAGTCCTAGAGAAGTCGTCGATATCATTAACAAGATGTCACTCAATGATAGAGCAGATAAACACAATCAAAGTAGGGCACTCCGAAAGCCCGGAATTCTTGAGTTAGGGTCAAACGATGCAAATCTAGCACAAAACAAAATTTTGACTCAACAACTCGAAGATATGAAGAACCAAATGAAAGAGATGTCGAAACTCATCAAAGAACAATTGTAAAGAGAACAACGGCATCAACAAGTTCACTTTTGTGAGATGTGTTCTGGTGACCATCCGACAGGTTATTGTCCACCGCTTGAAGAGGAAGTAAACTATGTGGGAAATCAACAAAGACCAGGACAATTCCAAGGTCAATATTCGGGGAATTCAAATCAACAACGATACCCAAATAACAACAATTTTCAAAGGGGAAATAACTTCGGGCAACCATGGAGGTCTACTGCCGGACCTTCAAATCAACAACCATTCAACAACAACTTTCAACAATATCCACCACAACAAGATAGAACACAAAAGCTTGAAGACACCCTCAACCAATTCATGCAACTTACAATGGCCAATCAACAAAACAACACTGTGTCTATAAAGAATCTTGAGACGCAAATGGGACAACAAGCTCAACACTTGAGTCATATCTCACAAATATTGGCAAATCAACAACGAGGGACCTTCACGGCAAATACACAAAACAATCCCAACAATAGCAAGAATGAACAATGTAAAGCCATCACAACAAGAAGCGGAAAGTTGATTGGGCAAAGGATTGGTGATAACTTGGAGGTGGAGAGACGAGTTGTTGACAATGAAGAGGAGGTGGACAAAGAAGAGAGTGAGAAGGAAGAGGAGAATGTACATAGTAATGATGAAGATGTAAATAATAGAAGTTTAGTTGAAAAAAATCAAAAAAATGAAGAAGTAGTTGAAAAGGATGTGGGGAAGAGAAAGAAGAACGAAGTCGGGAAGAATGTGCCGGCTCATAAGCTTCCATATCCCAAAGTTCAATCAAAGAAAGACTTGGAAAAGCATTTCAAGAGGTTCCTTGATATTTTCAAGAGATTAGAGATCAACATTCCTTTTGCCGAGGCTCTTGAACAAATGCCGACTTACGTCAAGTTTATGAAAGAGATTCTATCCAAGAAGCGTCGATATAGTGATGAAGAAACCATTCAATTGGACGCAAATTGTAGTGCAATCATCCAGAGACGTTTACCGAAAAAAGAGAAAGATCCCGGAAGAGTTACATTGCCCTTGGCTATTGGAAACGTCAATGTCGGTAAAGCTTTAATTGATTTAGGCTCAAGTATCAATCTTATTCCATACTCAGTTGTCAAGAGAGTCGGTGGCTTAGATCTTAAGTTAACAAAAATGACCCTACAACTGGCCGATAAGTTCATAACCCGACCAATGGGAATAACCGAGGATGTCTTGGTTAAAGTGGATAAATTTGTGTTTCCAGTTGACTTTTTGGTCATGGATATCGAAGAGGACGATGATGTGCCACTAATTCTTGGTTAAATATTCATGCTTGTCGCACAAATGATGATAGATTATGATGATGGATTAATGAAGGTGCGGCTTGACAATGAAGAAATCAACTTCAACCTCCACAATGCAATGAATCATTCAAAAGATAAATGAGCTTGCTTTAAGGTTGATGCAATGGAATAAGTTATCATGGATACAAGAAAAAAATTGCACAAACCAACGGCTCTTGAAAGAGTGCTTACCGACGCGCTTAATGTTCTTAGTGCGGAGGAAGAAAAGGAGATTGAAGAATGTTTGAAAGAGCTTGAAACCTTGAAGGAAATTCCCCCAAACAAAACAAAAGTGGAGGAACTAAAAGAGAAAACCAAGGTAGAAGAAACAAATGTTGAAATGAAAGTCTTGCCGTCACATCTTAAGTATGTGTTCCTTGAAGAAGACGGCACAAAACCGGTGATTATTAGTAGCTCTTTGTCAAACAATGAAGAAAAAAAGTTGATTGAAGTTCTTAAGCACAACAAAGAAGCCATAGGTTGGAAGTTGTCCGACCTCAAAGGCATAAGCCCCTCCTATTGTATGCACAAAATCAATATGGAGGAGAACTTCAAACCGGTAGCTCAACCTCAACGCCGGTTAAATCCAACAATGAAAGATGTAGTCCGTAAAGAAGTAGTTAAGTTACTTAAGGCCGGCATGATCTATCCTATCTCGGATAGTACTTGGGTAAGCCCGGTACAAATGGTGCCAAAGAAGGGTGGCATGACGGTAATAAAGAATGAAAATAATGAACTCATACCTACAAGAACCGTTACCGGGTGGCGGATGTGTATTGATTATCGAAGACTTAACCAAGCCACAAGGAAGGACCGTTTTCCATTGCCTTTCATGGATCAAATGCTTGAACGATTGTCCGGGCAAGCATACTATTGTTTCCTTGATGGTTACTCGGGCTACAATCAAATTACAGTCAATCCGGAGGACCATGAAAAGACGGCGTTCACTTGTCCCTTTGGAATCTTTGCATATAGAAGGATGTCGTTTGGTTTATGCAATGCGCCGACAACATTCCAAAGATGTATGCAAGCGATATTCTCCGACTTGATTGAGAAGAGTATTGAGGTATTCATGGATGATTTCTCCGTATTTGGATCATCCTATGATGTTTGCTTGAACAACTTGGACACCGTGCTGAAGCGGTGTAAAGAAACCAATTTTATGCTTAATTGGGAAAAATGTCATTTCATGGTGACCGAAGGCATAGTACTTGGTCACAAGATATCATCAAGAAGCATTGAAGTGGACAAGTCAAAGGTTGATGTGATCGGAAAGCTCCCACCACCGGTAAATGTCAAAGGGGTCCGTAGCTTTCTTGGTCATGCCGGGTTTTACCGGCGATTTATCAAAGACTTCTCGAAGATAGCAAAACCATTGAGCAATTTGCTCAACAAAGATAAGTCTTTTCTCTTTGATAATGAATGTTTAATTGCATTTGAAACTTTGAAAGAGAGGTTGACCTCCGCACCAATAATCATTGCTCCTAATTGGGACTTAAACTTTGAATTGATGTGCGATGCTAGTGATTACGCTGTTGGTGCCGTGTTAGGTCAACGTAAGAATAAAATTTTCCATGCTATACACTATGCGAGTAAAGTTTTAAACGAAGCACAAATTAATTATGCTACCACTGAAAAAGAGTTACTTGCAATTGTGTATGCATTGGAGAAATTCCGTTCTTACCTCATAGGTTCAAAGATTATTGTTTACACTGACCATGCAACCATCAAGTATTTGCTCACTAAATCCGACTCAAAGCCAAGACTCATTCGTTGGATGCTACTCCTACAAGAGTTCGATTTAGAAATCAAAGACAAGAAAGGCACCGAGAACTTGGTGGCGGACCATCTATCAAGGCTAATGAACAAAAAGGTAACCAAGAATGAACCGGAAGTGTTTGAAGAATTTCCCGATGAAAAATTGCTTGCTATTTATGAAAGACCATGGTTTGCCGATATGGCGAACTGTAACACCCCGAATTCCCAACTTAAAAATTTCATACATTTAATCAGAGTATATCACAATAAATCAGGATGTCACATTTCATAAAATCTTTAAAATCAAATCGAATAATAATTTATTCTTAAACAATATTCAAACATAGCAGCGGAATTCATAAACGTCTCAAAATCTTAAATAAATAATTCTCGGCACAAAAGCCTCATAAAACATCTCAAATCAAAGTTACGTCGCAAACATCATCATTAGTCAACATGATACATAAAGGAATAGAAACAAATGATAAATCCCCATCCCGTTACGTATCAGAGCTCCTAAGACTCCACAAGAACCTCTCACATCGTCGTACCTACGCTTGGTCACCTGCACTTGCCCACAAGGCGGCAATTCCAACAGAAGGGGTGAGATTCACAACAATTATATTAACATATAATTCAAATAATTATGCTTAACAATAACAACAATAATCGTCACATATAACTGAGGACATCTCAAACATCTACGTATAATAAATCATCTTAGAACATCTTCACACAACAAACGTCTCATAACATCTCAGACACAAGACTCGACAAATGCAACTCTAACATCTTAACATCATGCATGTGATACCAATATTTTAGCTTTAATAAGCTTCACCGTCGCTTTGAGCAAATGCTCCACCGTCGCTTTGAGCATAAGCTCCACCGTCTCAAATTATGCAAATGCATGAACTCGACTCTTTATACTTAAACAAGTTACACACAACATCTTAACATCAAATACGACTCTTATCGACACATGCAATTATACAATACATGGCAGCAACTCAGCACACTTAACATATGTATATACAGCACAAAGTTAACATCGCAAACATCATTTATACTTCATTCATAAACTTCACTCAATAAGCATTTAATCATAGATTAACGCCAACAATTAAAATCATCCTACAGCGTCATTACAGGTTCTAATTTAGGTCTTAAACATCTCTAATACTATCCAAAGGTCTACCCTCAAAGCCTCGCTCAAAACAGAGTTATAAAACTCAAGTTATAGTGGTCTGAGACAACATTGCTCGCGATGGCGAGTGGTTCTGCTCGCCACGGCGAGCTGCTTAAATTGCATTATGCCAGTTGCTCGCTACGGCGAGTGTTGTTGCTCGCCTCGCGCGCACTAAAGGGGTCGCTCGCCACGGCGAGCTCAGCTGCTCGCCTCGCATGGTTTACCTAACTGCTCACCACGGCGAGCTATCGCAGAGGGGTTACGGGTTCGCTCGAAACCTCGCCAATACTCGTTCAATCCTTCATGTTATGCTTCTAATCTCTCAGAATTATGGCCCTAGTGGTTAGTTTAGGTTCTGTAACAGGATTCTACATCAATTCGCATCATTATAACATCAATTCATCACAAAATCCATTAAACCCTAACTTTAGAACCCTCTCAAAACTCTCTCTAATCCCTTGGTTAATCATAACAAATGAATTACAGTATAATATAATCGAAGTTAGGCTCACCCTTACCTGGTATGTTCGCAGAATTGGGGTTCCCTCTTCTCTGGCCACTTTTCTCCCTTTTTGCAAAAGTCTGTAACGTACTGACTGTTTCTCTCTAAACCTAACTTCCTTTTATACCTCTTACTAATCTCACTTATCCCCGCAACTTTATCTTATTTATGAAAACAACCCCATCTCTCAAAATTATTGTTATTATATCCCATCTTAATTTTCATATAAATATATCTATATATATTAACATCACATATTTTATTTTATTAAACAATAAAAAAAACATCACACCACAACATCATCTCATACGTCACAAACATCATTAAAATCATATAATATATAATAATATACCATATACTCTAATAAAATAATTAAATAAATAAAGTGGGACCAATAAAGTGGGACCAACACGATAAGCCACCGTCCCAATCCTCTCTGATATTTGATACGGACCAATAAACTTTGGAGTCAACTTCTTTGACTTCAAGGCACGACCTACACCGGTCATTGGAGTAACTCGCAAAAACACATGATCTCCCTCTTGGAACTCAAGGTCCTTCCTACGCTTGTCATGATAACTCTTTTGTCGACTCTGCGATGCTTTCATATTCTCTTGAATCATTCTTACCTTCTCGGTGGTTTGTTGCACAATCTCCGGTCCTAAAACCACACTTTCACCCGACTCAAACCAACACAACAGGGTTCTACATCTTCTTCCATACAAAGCCTCGAAAGGTGCCATTCCAATACTAGAATGGTAACTGTTATTATAAGTGAACTCTATTAACGGAAGATGACTATCCCACGCTCCTCCTTGTTCAAGTACACACACCCTCACCAAATCTTCCAATGATTGAATCGTCCTCTCGGATTGACCATCTGTCTGCGGATGATACGCCGAGCTCAACTTCAACTGAGACCCTAAAGCTTCTTGCAAACTTTTCCAAAATCTAGAGGTAAATCTTGGATCTCTATCTGACACAATGCTCGAAGGAACACTATGTAATCTTACTATCTCTTGAATGTAAATCTCTGCTAACCGAACCATAGGAAAAGTGATATTGATCGGTAGAAAATGAACTAACTTGGTTAACCTATCAACAATCACCCAAATAGCATCGTTCCCTCTTGGAGTAGTTGGCAAACTCGTCACAAAATCCATGGATATGCTATCCCATTTCCACTCTGGCATATCCAACGGTACCATCATACCAGCAGGTTTCTGATGTTCTATCTTCGATTTCTGACAAACTAGGCAAGAATACACAAACTGTGCCACATCACGTTTCAATCCAGACCACCAAAACAACTTCTTCAAATCGTGATACATCTTCGTAGCTCCTGGGTGAATACTCAAGCTACTTCTATGACTCTCTTCAAGGATTGCCTTCTTCATCTCATCGTTGTCCGGAATACAGATTCTACCTCGGAACCTCAACACACCGTGATCATCGACTCTAAAGTCGCCATTTGCAGTCTGGTTACTCGCAACAAGCAAATCTACAAACTTAACATCTTCTTTTTGAGCTTCTTTAATATTTTTCAGAAAATCATTGTCAATCTTCAACATTCCTAGCTTTACACTCTGATGTGATCTTTCACAAACCAAACTCAAATCTATGAACTGTTCCAATAGTTCGAACTCTTCCGCCATCATAGCAGACATATGTAACATTTTCCTACTCAAGGCATCAGCAACTACGTTAGCCTTACCCGGATGGTAACTCAAATCAAAATCATAATCCTTCAATAACTCGAGCCATCTCCTCTGTCTCATATTTAATTCTTTCTGATCAAACAGGTACTTCAAGCTCTTGTGATCACTAAACACTTCAATCCTCGAACCATACAAATAGTGTCTCCAAATTTTCAACACAAATACCACTGCAGCCAGCTCAAGATCATGGGTAGGATAATTTCGTTCATGAATCCTCAATTGCCTGGATGCATAAGCAACCACTTTACCGTCTTGCATCAGTACACCACCTAAACCCAACTTAGACGCATCACAATACACCACAAAAGGTACTTCAGGCTTTGGTAAAATTAAAACTGGAGCCGTCGTCAACCGCTTCTTCAACTCATTGAAGCTACTCTCACATTGAGCATCCCACATAAAGGCTTTACATTTACACGTCAATTGCGTTAACGGAAGTGCCAACTTAGAAAACCCTTCTATAAATCTTCTATAATAACCAGCCAATCCCAAAAAGCTTCTAATCTCAGTAACCAACCTCGGAGTCTCCCATTGCGACACTGCTTCAACTTTAGATGGATCAACTGCTATTCCATCACCAAAAATAATATGACCAAGAAAACTAACTTCCTTCAACCAGAACTCACACTTGGACAATTTAGCATACAACTTCTTTTCTTTCAATACTTGCAAGACAATCCTCAAATGTTCAGCATGTTCTTCTTCGGATTTGGAATATATCAATATGTCGTCAATAAACACAACTACAAAACGATCCAAAAATGCCTGGAAGGTCCGATTCATATACTCCATAAATACTCCCGGCGCGTTCGTAACACCGAAAGGCATCACTTTATACTTATAATGACCATACCGAGTTCTAAAGGCCGTCTTCTACATATCTTCATCCTTCACTTTTATCTGATGATAACCCTACCTTAAGTCAATCTTGCTAAACACACGTGCACCCACTAACTGATCCATCAAATCATCAATTCTCGGAAGTGGATACCTATTCTTTATAGTTACCTTGTTCAACTGACGATAGTCAATACATAGTCTCATACTCCCATCTTTCTTCTTTACTAGCAATACAGGCGCTCCCCAAGGTGAAACACTTGGTCTTATAAACTTCTTCTAAAGCAGATCCTCCAATTGCTTCTTTAACTCAGCTAACTCAGAAGCTGACATACGGTAAGGTGTCATAGACACAGGCTTCGTTCCAGGAACAAGATCAATCGCAAATTCAACTTCTCTTTCAGGAGGCACATCAGGAATCTCTGTAACGCCCCCTTTTTATTTAATTATTTTTAGTTAATATTTGAATACTTTTACATGATTTTATATTTGATAAGTGATGATATGTTTGTTATTTTGTTTAGAAATATATTTGTTATAAATATGTTTGTTATTTTGTTTAGAAATATATTTGTTATAAATATGTTTGTTATTTTGTTATAAATATATTTGTTATTTTATGTGGAAATATATATTATCTAGTATAAAAATATATTGGTTATTTTATGTGGAAATATATATTATCTAGTGTAGAAATATATTGGTTATTTTGTGTGGAAATATATATGTTATCTAGTATAGAAATATATTTGTTATTTTGTGTAGAGATATATTCGTTATTTTGTGTGGGAATATATGTTATCTAGTATAGAAATATATTTTGTGTAGAGATATATTTGTTATTTGGTGTATTATTATTATTAAGTGGGGGAGAGATATATTTAATTTAGAAATAAATAAGATTACGAGGAAAAAAGTAGTTTTGGGGTGTAAGAGAAATTATGGTTATTATAAGAAGGAGAATTAGAGTTAGAAACTAATATGACGTGCAAACTGTTTTGGAGAAAGAGGAGAAACCTAGAGTAAGAGAAGAGTCAGAGAGAGAAGTTTGTAGAATCTTTGCAATCAATCAATCTAAGGTAAGGGTGGGACTAACCTTCTTTAATCATAAGCATATAATTCTAAAAAAGGTTTAATCTTGTTGTTAATTTTGTTATTGTTGTAGAAGTTAGATTTTGAATTGAATTAGGTTGTTAAAAGTATAGATAATCTCATGAATTTATATGAAAGTTGTTTATATATTATTTATATGATATTTATATGAAGATTGTATATATGATATTTATATGGAAGTTGTTTATATGATTATTAAGTGAATTTATATGAATGATGTTCAATTGGTATTGCGACGATGATTTTGTGCTGTAAATATGTATTGATATAATTGCATGTGTCGGTCAAGAGTCGTAAATGATGTTTAAGATGTTGTATTAACTTGTTTAAGTATAAAGAGTCGAGTTCATGCATTTGCATAATTTACGACGGTGGAGCTTATGCTCAAAGCGACGGTGGAGCATTTGCTCAAAGCGACGGTGAAGCTTATTTAAGCTTAAAATGGTACCACATGCATGATGTTTAAGATGTTAGAGTTGCATAGTCGAGTTGCATTTGTCGAGTCAAGTGGTTAAGTAAATTTTGAAGTTATGAAGTTGATTAAGATGATGATGATGTTACCTAATACTTGAAATTAATTGATGATTTATATCTGTAATTATATGAAGTACTTGTAGCTGTTGATTTGTTGTTGTTTTATGCTGATTGATTCTTTTATATGATTTGTTGCTCTTTTATGTTGATTGATTCTCTTATATGATTTGTTGCTCTTTTATGTTGATTGATTCTCTTATATGATTTGTTGTTTATTTATGTCGATTGATTCTCTTATATGATTTGTTGCTTATTTATGTCGATTGATTCTCTTATATGATTTGTTGCTTATTTATGTCGATTGATTCTCTTATATGATTTGTTGTTGTTTTATGTCGATTGATTCTTTTACATGAATTGTTGCTTATTATTATAGAATGTGAAATCTCACCCCTTCTGTTGGAATTGCCGCCTCGTGGGCAAGTGCAGGTGACCAAGTATTCGACGTGTGAGGATTTTCCTGTGTGATGTCATAGGAGCTCTGATACGTAACGGGATGGGGATTTATTATTTGTTTCTATTCCTTTATGTATCGTTTTGAATTAATTATGACATTTATGCTAAGAATTAATTATTTTAAGGATTTTGAAATTATGATTCCGCTGCTACGTTTTGAATAAAGATGAGGAATAAATTATTATTCATTTTGTTTAAAGATTTTATGAAATGTGACATCCTGAATATTGCGATATACTCTGATTATATAAATGAATTTTTAAGTTGGGATTTTCGGGGTGTTACAATCTCATTAGGAAATACTTCAGGAAAATCGCACACCACTTGCAATTCGTCAATCTTCTCTTGATTCTCAAAAGATAAAGATGCCATCAGAGAAAACATCAAAATTTCATCTCGTTCAAATTGTTTCAGCTGCTTGGTAGATAAAAATTCTGCTCCACTTTCTTCCTCTTCAGACAAGAAATACACCGTCTTGCGAAAACAGTTGATAAGCACACGGTTGTACTCTAACCAATTCATCCCGAGAATTACATCCATACCAGTCAAAGCATACCAGTCAAAGGTAGGCAGACTAAATCCATCTCAAAATTATGATCAAACATAGACAACGGACAATTTAAACACACACGAGAAGTAGTCACCGAACCCTTAGCTGGAGTTTCGACAACCATCTCTCCATTCATATCAGACATAGAAAGACCCAACTTAACAACACAATCAAAAACAACAAAACAATGCGTAGCGCCAGTATCAATAATAACAACTAAAGGTATATCATTAATATAGCAAGTACCTCTGATCAAACGATCCTCGTTCTCAGTCAGAGTGCCGGTCAACGCGAAAACCCTTCCAGTAGTCCTAACTTTCTTTGGCTTCTTGCACTGCGAGCCAATATGTCCTTGCTCATCACAGTTGAAACACACAACATCATCAAACTTGCAGTCTGGGGTAATATGCCCTTTCTGCCCGCATCGGTAACACCTCTTCACATCAACATGACACACATTACTCTTGTGGCCTTTCTGCCCGCAATTATAACAGGTAATCTCAACAGGAGCATCCTTCTTCTGAGGTCGCCTCTCATCATTCAGTCTTGGTTTACCCTTATCTCTAGGAGCATCATAAGGTTTGGGACGACTCTGTTGACCCTTAGCTTTTCTATCATTCACTACCTTGTAGTGAGCCTTGGTATCCTCCTCGTAGATTCTGCAACTACTCACCAGCTCGGAGAAATTTCGGATCTTCTGGTAACCAATCGCCCTTTTAATCTCAGGACGCAAGCCATTCTCAAATTTGATGCACTTGGGAATTTGATGCACTTGGGAAAAAGATTCTTGAAAAAACAGTCTCGGCATCCCGAAAAGATTGGTCGGCGAAGCTTGATGAAGCTCTGTGGGCCTATAGGACAGCTTACAAGTCTCCTATAGGGCTCACTCCCTTTCAAATGGTCTATGGCAAGTCATGTCATTTACCGGTTGAGCTCGAACACAAAGCATTCTGGGCACTCAAGTTTTTGAACTTTGATCATGAGAAGGCCGGTGAAAAGAGGAAAATTCAAATGCACCAACTTGAAGAGATGAGAAACCAAGCCTATGAATCCTCAAAGTTCTACAAAGAAAAGGTTAAGAAGTACCATGATAAGAAGATTGTTCAAAGGCACTTCAGGCCGGGACAAATGGTTTTGCTGTTCAACTCAAGATTGAGGCTCTTTCCGGGCAAATTGAAGTCTAAATGGTCTGGTCCTTTCATAGATAAAGAAGTTAAACCATATGGTGCAGTGGAGCTTGAAGACCCAGCTACAAAGGCTAGCTGGACAGTGAATGGCCAGAGGTTAAAGACCTATTTTGGTGGTGAAATTGATCGGCTCACATCGACAATTTCACTAGACAATCCGTGAACTCAAAAGAAAAAGGCGTCGAGCTAAAAGACGTTAAACAAGCGCTTGTTGGGAGGCAACCCAATTTTGTAAGTTTTTCATTGTTTTGCATGCATATTAGGAGTAGGATTCTTAGTGCATAACAATCCAATCAAAACAGAAGCATAAAGAAAACACAAAACCTGAACTGTCACAACTCGCGAGGCGAGTAACACCACTCGCCATGGCGAGTGAGATTATCATTGACTGCGTTGACTACCAAATCACTCGCCGTTGCGAGTAACCGCAGAATTGGTAGTTTCAGTTTCCCAAGGCATTAATCACCCTATAACTCTCCCCAACCACTCCATTACCCTTCAATTTTGATTCATTCCCTTCTCTCTCTCTACTTCAGACCTAATTTTTCTTCTCTCTTCACTCCAAAACCCTAAAAATCAACACAATATTCTACCCAAATCCTCACCAAGTCCAATCAAGTCAAACCTCCAAATCAAACAACATCTTTGCACTTGCATAACATCAAATCAGGTTTGTATTCATTTTATTTTTTCATTGCAACTCATACATGAACAAACCCTAGGGTAGTGGATAAATTGTGAATAAGTTGTAAAATGAATACCTATATGTCTGAGATACACCAAAATCATGCACGATTTCACAATGATACTCATGCCAATCCACATATTTTGTTAACCCTTTTTGTACAAAGTTTCCAATAAAATGGGTTTGTGTGGAACAAATTCGATTTTTAACTAAATGCATGATTTAGTTCATCTCAAAGACATTATAGGGGTCGGAATTGGTAGATTTAGGGTTAGGGTTCTCCTAACTATTGTTTTCTGTTGAAAAAGCAAAAAAAAAAATCGAAATTCTGGGTCAACTCGCCATGGCGAGTTTCATCACTCGCAATGGCGAGTGTTCATAAGAAACCCATAAAATTTTACAGAACTCGCCATTGCGAGTAAACTTACTCGCGAGGCGAGTTGTTTCAAAATTCAGGGCATTATTATTTTTAATTGGCTAAACTTGCTTATCTTTCTTCCATACTGTTATTTAATTGTCTATGGTGTTGTATGGATTTCCAAGTTGTTTTGCAGATATGGCCCCAAAAAACACACAAACCGGAAAACGAAAGAAAGGTGAAACTTCTTCATCCCAACCCACAAGTGACCTACCCTTCGAAAGAGAGAGATTTAAATCTCGCCATCACCAGGACCGATATGTGGAATTGCTAAAACAAAGCATGTGGCCTGAAAAAGTTTTCAACATAAACCCTGAGGTACCCTATAAAGAATTGTTGAAACTTTTAACAAACCAAGGGTGGGGAAGACTACTCCAACCCACAACCAATCTTAATGCCGAGCTGGTGCGTGAGTTTTATGCCAATGCTCTTCCAGAAAACCCTCACACCGATCCATTCTTGTTTGAAACCTTTGTGAGAGGTAGAACCATCCGCTTCGATCGTGAAGCGATTAACAAATACTTGGGCAACCCATTTCCATTGCGGTATCCGGATGAAATAGACACCTTTCATGAGAACCAAAATAAGGGAACATTTGGCCTGATTTCTGTGAGAGATGAAATTAAAAAAACCATCTTGCTAGAGGGGGAAAAATACGATGTGAGTGATGCAGGAAGGGAGTTTAGAGCCAGATATGCAGTATTGAATAATACTGCAAAGTTCATCTTCAAATTCATCCTCCATAATGTCAAACCCAATAGTCATCTGTCTGATTGCACTGTCGATGTATGCCCTCTGATCTACTACATCATAACAGGCAGAAAGGTTGACATTGCCCGTACCATTGCTTGGGAGTTAAAGCTTGTCACCCTTCAAGGAAAAAGCGAGAAAAAAACCCGCCTTTCTTTTCCAGGATTGATCATGGGTTTGATCAAAGACTCCAAAATGAGAATGCCTACGCAAATTTATGAGGAGATCAAGAACCCAATTGATGATGATTTCGTTAAACGCTTCATCATGAATGAAAAGGAAAAGGATAAAGGAAAACGACCTTCATCATCCCAGGCACCTCCACCTCAACCTCAACCGGAGCTACAACCTGAGCCACATGGCTACCCACCCTATGCTCCTGATCCGACTTATGCTCAGTGGCAATACCAATGCCACACACACACTTGGGACCTTCTTCAGGCCAACAACATGGCCAATTCTTATCTGTAGCAGTCCCAATATCTAATGCAGCAGCAGGCAGGGTACCCACCAGAGGTCATGGCTCAGTTCATGACACCGGAAGAATACCGGACTTATGTGGCTTAGCTTGAGGTCAGGCCAAATCCTTACGGAGGGGGTGGAGTCTACGGAGCTGAAGCTGGTGTTGAAGGTGATAACCAGGATCAACATGAAGATGAACATGGAGATGACCCAAACGATCCGGCTGGAGTTCATAGTGCCAACACGACACAAAGCGGATCGGATGATGAGAACATTGATGACATGCAGCAGTAAAGAAAAGAAAAATGACTTGAAAGCTCACCTTTCACTGAGTGACATATTTATAGTCTTTCAGTCGTTTCTTTCTTGCTCTTTCATTGTTTATTTGATTTATCTTTCTGCTACTTTGAGACAATGTTCGCTTCTGTATTGCTATTTTTTTGCACTTATCACTCAATACTTTTGGTAAACAGTATTTTTGTATCGTACTCGTATTGTGTATTGTCGTATTGTAATTTTTTTTTTGGAACAACCGTTTTATTAAATGTTAAGTGTTCGTATTTGTCGTATTGTGTTGTTTGAATGATGCCAAGTACTTCATTGTTTATTTTGAAAATGGTGGAAGTTTCTTTTGTGATCACTCTTGCTTATTGAAAACAAAATGCTCAAAGCTTCAATTTTGCTAGAAAGCCAAAAAGTGAGCAAGTCTTAGATGTTTGATAATGATAGATAATTTGTGATAAAGCGCAAAGCCAAGGTACAAGTTTCCAGTTTTTCTAGATGTTTACTTGAATCCGAAACAATTACTTTGCACATATTTCTCTTTATTTAGTTCTCCGCAATAACATAGTTGTTTGTGAATCACTTAGAACTAGCCTAAATGTGAGGAAACCTCAATGTGTTGAACTATATGCAAGGAGACCGGCATTCATTGTTTAACTCGGTCGTTTTATGTTAAATCCAATAATTGTTTTGAATTGTATGAAGGCATGGAAATGATCAAGGCACATTTTTTGTTAATGAGTGAAACACATTTGACCACAAATAGCCGACCTTGTGAGAAGAGCGAGTATTTGCTAACCCACTTGAACCAAATGAATCGGAGTCCTCAAATATGAACTGTCAAATCATAAGCACAATGCTTGATGAATTTGCCCTTAGAGTTTTTCAAAATCCAGTTCATTTTTGACGCACTTCAGGACTTTGAGATGTTTTTAATTGTTGAACCCCAAAACCTTCATTGTTTAATTGTCCCTTTTGCCATAGAATAAGGGAACATTCAAATAGGGTATGTTTTTATTCAAGTTGGGGAGAAAAGGTAGATGTGAGTCATTTGTCAAGTAAAGTGGTGTAATCTTATTTTTGATCAAGACAACATTGATGTATAAATGCAAAGATAAAGAAAAAGAAAAAAATGTGTACATGAAAAGAAAAAAAAAAGGATAAGAACAAAAAGAGAAGTAGAAAGAAAAATTCAAAATTAGAATAAGTTGTTAAGATCAAGGTGTATCATGTTAAACACCAAGGGTTTGTTTAGAATTAAGGGAAGTTTTGCAAATTCATTTTTTGAATGTAAATAGAAAGAATGTTCCCTTATGCTTGGCCATTTGAATTCAATTGCCCCACAAATATCCCTTCTTTTGTAGCCAAGCCAAGTTACAACCCTAAAAGACCTTTTGATCCATGCTTCTATGTTTTTTGAACTAATATTTGGATGGATACATAACTTGATCTGGATGTTGACTTGATTGCCGGATGTGTGTTCATAACCCTCACTCATTGAATCAATTTGTTTCATTTACTTACAGAGAAGTGTGTTAGGTGTGGTTCGTAAATAAGTGTGTTATTGACTTGAACTGTATAATATGAACTTTGTGCTTAGGACTCATTTCACATTTGCAGTAGATTTCCAGGTTAGTCGGAAACTTCAGACTTGCAAGCCCAGTCACTTTGAATCATTCATCTGAAAAAGTTTTTAAAACCTTTTGGAATGGTGTCTATTCTTGAACTTCTTTGTTTTCAATCTTTTGTTTGAGGACAAACAAAGAGTTAAGTTGGGGAGAGTTTGATAAGTGCCGTGAAGTAGTTAAAATCATCTTACATTTAAGGCATTTTTGTTAATTATCGTACAAGTAATCTAAGGAAAAGCTGAGAGATAAATGATTATTGTCCTATTACGCTTTATTTCCCTTACTCTATCCCTTTTGTGCAGGAATTGAACTCAAGGCACCAAGCAAGGAAGGAAAAACCAAGAAAAAGAGGCAAAGATCAAGGCAACTCGCCACCAACTCGCAATGGCGAGCAAGGAAAGGCGAGCAGCCAATGAGCTCGCCACCAACTCGCAACGGCGAGCCCAAGACGAGCACATGGCAGAGAATTCATTTCCCATCGCCTCCAACTCGCCATGGCGAACTAAAGGCGAGAAGAGCTCGCAATGGCGCATGATTTTACTCGCGAGAGGAGTTAGGGCGGCCAAAACTCCTCAGAGGTGACGTGGCACAAACCCATATGCGAAGAAACCTCAACTCACCATGGCGAGTGATTCTGCTCGCGAGGCAAGTGGATGCAGATCAGAAAGTCTATAAAAGCCTTCTCCTTCATTTTCAGAGGGGAGTGGTTACACTTTTAGAGAGAAAATAGGGCGAAATTCTTGGGTTTTCAGAGAGCAAGAGTGATTGAGTGGGAATTCATCAAGACTCTTGGAGAAATCAAGTTCTTGACATGGATTCACAACTTTTCTTCCACTTTTGTAATGTTCACATGACAATGATGAACTAATTCTCCTTAGTTGGGATTAGAGGTATTTGATTGAGCCTAAAATGTAATCTTTTGATCTTGTATTATATGATTCTAGCAATTTACATAATATTGAAGTTATTCTTGCAGTCCAATTCTTATCTTTGATTTAATTGTTATTGAAAAGTACTTTTGAATCTAGGTTGAGAATATTCATCTATCAAAACAACGATTCTAGACATATGATTGATGTTTTGATAATCACACAAAGTATCGGAATGTAAAATTTTCAGATTGTTGAATAGATTGAGAAATCGTCGATTAAACGATACGACCGACAATTGGATTGTTCGATAGTTTGGGAAATCAACTATTGAACAATACAATTGGTTTCACGAGATTATTTGGACACGAATAATCTTGTTAAGCGATACGTGATAATATCAGTAAAACGCTAGAATCCATATATGTGATTATTAGGTTATGTTTGACACTTAATCAAGGAACTCTAATTCCAACGTTTCTACGCCTTATTACTCTCAACGTTTACTCTTGCACTTTAGTTCATATAGTTTAAACAAACAAACAATCAATCTCTTAACTTAGAATGATATTTGGTGTCGAACGATCTATGATATCGCACTAGTCCCTGAGGAGACGATTTATAAATACTTATCTTGTTTGATGCAAAAATACTACATCAACGTACGCACGCGCCCACGCACACACGCACACTCGCGCGCGCACACACACACACGCGCACGCGGACACACACACACATGTAATTTTGCGCAAAATGTATATTGTTTAGTTAATGTTCTGTATATTTTCAGAGTCCTCGTCTCTTAATTCCACTTTCATATAGTCGGTTTAGTTTTTATGTTGTTTCCGAATAACTTGTACGAGGAATATTGCTATTTTCTCATTTCTTTAAACCAAAAAAGTAGTATTTTCTTGTCATTAATTAAACCAGAATTCTACAAAGGAAAATATCATATATATTTTTTTAAACATAGCTAAGTAACGTAATTTATTGAAAAAGAGAAAATGACAAATTACTGGTTGTTATGAAAGTTTACGAAAAATTGTTCATTTCAAGTTAATTACGATATGATGATCATACCACTATTTATCACGATATCTTACTTCTCTTAGATGCAGGCCCGACCCTAGGTATAGATCGGGAGTGCCACAGCCTAAGGCGCATAGTTAAATATAACATTTTTTTTCCAACATACATTTATATATTGTATTTCAATCATCCACTACCTTCGGTCTTGAATGTAAGAAATAAAAAAAAAAACACATATTAAGAAAGTGGATTGATTACATTTAAGTCATGATGAAAAGTTATACCTTTCCAATTTTGCCCTTGTATTGGAAATAAATGTGACATTTGAACTAAAATGGGAATGTGAAACAAATTAAATGTAGAAATTAATGAGGGTAAAATTGGAATACATTTAATAGGTTGACATTATTATACTTTTGCTTACGTTTAAGACCACCAATTTTTTAATTTTGTTTATTACATTCGAGACCGGAGGGAGTATAACTATTGCACTGACTATCGTTAATAATGATGTTTTGGTAAATGATATACATTCTACTATTAATCATTTCCTTAAGGAAGATGCTAACGAGTGTCCATACACTTTTTATAGGTTTTAAATGACAAGTTTTTATAAAAAAAAATACGTGTAACCAATGCATTAGAAATTGAAACATTTGACTTTTTTAATGAATAATTTTTTAATTTGAAATGCTTAAAGAGTGCCATATACACTTGTTAGCGAGACATTTTCCTTAACAATTGTGTAAAACTCAAATAAAACACTTAATATGAGACAAATGAAATACTACTATTTAATTTAAATAACTTGATATAATAGGATGCGACTTTTTTTTGGACAAAATAAATGATATTCATTCATTCAAATTGATAGAGTACATCGATATAATGCAAATTCGCTAAAAACAAAAAGGATGAATATGTGAACAAGCTCGCAACATCCATGTTAATAGCATAAAACAACAAAGTATAAATGCCTACCCATATGACTATATCTAAATCTCCGGAATAACCATGTCTCCGGATCTGCAACATGGATGACGCAAAAGTCATTGATTGAATCGAAGCTGATCTAACAATTTGAATTGATCAAATACCTGAGAGAGACAAAAAAGACTAATAGGATGCGACTTTAAAACTACAATTCCTCGATTATCATCACTTATTGCATAATAACTCTTTGTCATATTTTACTTACCTTATTGTCGAATTCCATAAACAAATATTCTTTCTATGAGAATCAATTTTTTTTTTTTTTAATGGTGACTGAAGTTTGAAATCTAAATTTTAGATATATTATACATTGTGTGTTTACTAACGTGAGATAAGTTCTAATGAAATTGTTAACATACAAATACAATTAATTTGTTTTAATGAACATTTGGCAAATATCTTATTTTGGTGATTAAGTTGTTTCCTAGTAGTATATAATTTTAGTAATTTTTTCGTAGAGTATTATATTGTAGTATTTAGTAATTTCGAGGTTTGAAGCAAGAAGCTTACCTGAAGCAGCTACGCCGCGCACGCATTCCACCTCTTTCGTTTCTTTGTAGGGTTTCCATAAACCCTTCTTCTTCTTCTTCTTCTTCTTCTTCTTCTCTCTCTCTGCAACAACAATGGGTGCTTCACTGCCTCCTAAAGAGGCAAATCTCTTCAAGCTTATTGTTGTAAGCTTTCTTTCTCTCTCTGCTTATTGTTACTCGATCCAACTTCTTTAAACCCTAGATTCTCACGTTATTCTTGCTAACTAACAATCTAACCTAATCTTAATCTTAATTACACTTTAGGATTCTAGGTTCAGTTTACTTGTTTTAACTATTCCGGAATTCATTATTCATAATTTCCTACTTTCAACTTTTCTACTTCATTGGATTCACTGATAGCAGAATCTGTTATAAATTGAGTTTATTTGATGCTTGAGGATTTGAATTATAGGTATGAAAATAATTTGGTACTTTAGAATTTTAGTTTGAAAATAAGGCGCATACACTGTCTGTGCAACTTAGTTTTACACCGTCATCAAAGGAGAATCTTTTATTTCACCACATGATAGCGCAGTTATTTTAAGAATAAGTTACAAGAGTTGGATGACATGTCAGAATGACGGATTCTCATTGGAAACACGTGTAAATTTGGTTTACACTGACTGTGCATCCATCATTTTTAAACTCATTTTAGTTATAGGTCAGATAAAATTTGCCAATGCAATCAGCCAAGACAGCCATTTGATTGCGCTGTTTCAGAATGGATTTGGACGTTTGTTTTACCAATGTGTGTGGACTGGACTACTAGCTGACTCAATAACTTGCCGGCTTTGTGCGGCTGTGAGTACTGAAAATAAATTTTGGGAATAGTTATTGCCATATGGGATTAAAACTGAAAAGATGGAAATGGTTTGGCTTTGGCATTTGTTCTCTCCTTAAGGGAGTGGCTGATTTGTTGCAGTGGTTTCTTTTGAAATTTAGTTTTATGTATGTTAAAATGTCTTCTTAATGCTCAAAAGTTTATGCAATTCGAATTTGATTAATTTATCTTTAGGATATTTATGTGTGTGAAATGATATTTGATTTTTGAGGTGATGGGTTAATTGTATGCTGATGTCATTTGTCCTTGTTCTTATTGCCGCAGAAATCATATGAAACAAAGCAATATAAAAAGGGCCTCAAGGCAGCTGATGCTATTTTGAAAAAATTTCCAGACCATGGAGGTACGCATTTTATTTGGCAATTCCTTTTTATGTTTTTTCTATAGGGTCAGTAGACATTAAGGTCTGTTAAGTTTGTGAATTTTTTCCTATTTTCTTTTCATGTTTTCACTTTTAATTATAAAATTGAAATTGTCTCTTTGTTTAAACTTTTGTTTTTGTTCTTTACATAAATGACACTTTGTTTGAACTTTGTTGAAATAACTCCTTGTCTTGTCTTGTCTTGTCTTATATTAGAAATTTAGAATCAGTAAAAACAAAACAGAGTTTTTCATTGTTTCTTATATATTAATTATTTCCTATTTTTGAAGTTTTGCATATGAAACAGTATGAGAAAACAAAAAAAGAAGGCTTTCATTGTTTCCTATACAAAACATCGAAAACTAGAAACAATGAAAATACGAACTGGGAATAGAAAATGTTTAATGCTTCCTTTCTAAATTGTTTGAATCATGCAAGAAATGTCATCCTTTTTACACGCTACCTCCCCTATTCTATCTCTCTGCTTTCAGGTGTAGCATATTTGGCTTTTTTGGTCACGTATATGTATTTTAATATTTATTTATGTGTCTGTTTGTGTAGAAACTTTATCAATGAAGGGTTTAACATTAAATTGCATGGATCGTAAGTCTGAAGCATATGAACTTGTTCGTCAAGGTTTGAAGGTCCGTGTGTTGTCTTTTATTTTACTTGATTTATGAATCTTTCAATCATTGTTTGTCAAGTGATCGGGCTTTAATATTGTTCTGGTACAGAATGACCTTAAAAGTCATGTTTGCTGGCATGTTTTTGGTCTCCTTTATCGGTCAGACAGAGAATACAGGGAGGCAATCAAGTGCTACCGAAATGCACTGAGAATAGATCCTGAAAATATTGAAATTCTGCGTGACTTATCACTCTTACAGGTACCATCCTAAAAACATTCCATCTTTACTTGCTTTTTTATGGTGGATATGAACTCAGAAAGTATTTGAACAAAACACACATAGTGCAATGGATTTATCTTAACATTGGTCTTTTATGTTGGCATGTACTTGAGTCAAAAATCATACTGCCAAGAGTTTGTTTTATTTGTGGATACATCTTCGTTTTGTCTTTGGCTTATTTCTTAAGTAGATTAGGTTTTGGTCGCAAGTCATACAAAACGTATGACTGAACAAAAAGTGACTAAAAGATAGGTTAGAGGTAGCAGTTTCTATGGACATATGTCTTAAGGTTTTGAACAAATAAATCTGATTAACAATGTGAGCTACCCATTGACGAATGAGAAAATATAAAATAATAATGAAGTTTTCAAGGTTCGATGTTTAGAGATCACAGTTCACACACGATCCTCATGTGGACATTTGAATCTTGATTATCTGCTAGAACTGAAGTTGCACAAAGATAGTTATAGGTGAGTGACTTAGTTTCATCATAAACCTGTTATATTGAAGAGTGAGCTCTACTGAAATAATTTAATGACAAGGATATTGTAAACTTGATGCTTGAGAGACAACCATCAACCTCTCAATTTAAAATACACAAATACAAGAGTGTCATCTCTTAATTTGAGGCATTGAATAATCTAGATGCAGTTATTACTTGTAAAAAAGCCAATGCCTATTTTTTTTATATTTAAATACAATCAACCATAGTTTATACATCATATACAAGGAGGGAGATGAATTCGGGCTAGGTTGTCAATAGTAGGACCTCAGATTGAGTGAGTAAAAATATCTACTAGCAAATAGTAGAATTTACATAATTGTAATGATTTTTATAGAGTGAACATTCTTGCTAATAAACTGGTAATCAATCTCCATGTTTTAATTTGCTAATGGAAGACTGGATTACATGAAATGTGCAAGGTTGCTTGATTGCACTAATAAGACATCTTGGAATTCTGGTTGGGTCTAACACAATCCTAGAAACATAGATTGACATGAGAATTACATTTGGATCGATAGGAGTATTGGTCAACTTTCATTCTCATCCCAAACGTTGCAACATATTTAAAGCATATTTCTTGTAAGATATGACTATACCTGATTTTTATTGAGTTGCCTCTATCCCAGGAAAGTAATGCAGTCACCTTAAGTCTTTGGCTTGAAATTTTTGGAACAAGAGTTGCTAAGGTGTTCAATGCTTTCACAATCATCTCACGTTGATAACAATGCCATCTTCATAAACAACAATAATAAACACACTGATTAGGAAAGAATGTAAAACTCATGCAGATTTTAAATGACCATACTAAATCTGCTAAACCATGCTCAGGGGGCGGTGGAAGAGAGCTGATTCAAAATTGGGCTCTTTGTGGCAATTCTAAACTATTGGTGGTTTTTTGATACTTACAAAACTCGCTATGATATTTTGAAGAGAGCTCGAGATCAATGTTTAAATGATCTCCAACTTCTAAGGCTAGGGCTTTTGTTTTAAGTATTTAGGGTTTTATCAGGCCCAACTACGCCATCTTGAGAAAACTGATTTTAGATTAAATCAGATGCATGAGAAACCATTTCTCAGCCTATAAATTCAAATTGCAGAAATAGAAAACTTAAATCCTTTAATTCTAAGACTTGAATCATGTTAATGCAGCTTGTTTGTTTTTACCGATTTTCATATTTAGGTTTAATCAGCTATAATCATATATTCAAGGAAGGAGATAGGTGGAAGACATCTCAAACATTAGGCCTATGGAATATAATTTACTCTTATTAGCAAATTGAGTTGCAAACACATGTATATTCTTGCACACAAAACATTAATTAATGTTAAAGCTTATTGGATCCAGAACCTGTCATGTGTCAATTTATACTTTCTTTCTTTGTACCAAAAGAAAAGAGTTTGATGTCATTATAGTCTTCAAAAGGGGTGAGTGCTGTCAATTATCCCAAGCAGGCTACAGCAAATGTCCAACTCTTCAATAAGCAAAACTTTGAGAGCTTTTCCTAGGAATATCCTACATTATAATAAGATTTGTGTTGCTAATTTTCATACAGCTCACCATTAACCGTGGAGCAAATAAACGCTCTGTTGTTTGTTCTTTTGTACTATGTATCCATCACTTATGAAATAAATATGCACGAGTATAAATCAGTGATTCTTTTTTATGATGTAATTCGATCTTACTTATGTGATAGTTCTTTCTACTCTTGACTGACAGGCTCAAATGAGAGATTTATCTGGCTTTGTTGAGACTAGACAACAACTTTTGACTCTTAAGCCAAACCATCGCATGAACTGGATTGGCTTTTCTGTTGCACATCATTTAAACTCTAAGTATGATATGTATTTATGTTGATTTTCCCCTGCAATTGTTGACAGCTTAAACCATCTCTATACAAATTTGTCGTAGCATGGTGGTCCTGGAATAATCTTCCCCCTATGTTTTTTCTTTTCTTTTCTGAATTTTTGGTGTCCTTGTCCTTGACTCAATATATATAAAGTTTGCCTCTGTTGTACTTATTTTTCCCGTCCTTTTTTTCCTTTTAATGAAAAATATAAGTGGCAGTTGTGTAGTAATCCTTATTTTAAGTTAACATAGGAGGTCCTAAGGATCAGAGCTAGGTAGGTGGTAAAAGGAGGGAGAGGAGTGAATTGAACTTACATATCAAGATCATCCTGATCTTGAAAGAATAGGAGAAGTGCTATGCGATCTATTAGTTAGTTGATAGATGCTATCTTTTATATTTATATCTTAACGTAGATACGACATTGAGCTCTCAACTTGGCTATAAGTTAATACACAAATGTAAAACTTTCATTTTCACAAATGATAATTATGGTATTCTCGTTAGTCTCTATTTACTGTGTTTTTTTTTGCGTTTTGTTTTTTTAATCTGGTATTAGAACATAGTGATCAGAGAATGATTTGAGGTGCTTTTAAGAGAATAATTTTATTGGAACCAAATAGCGAAATGGTATATATTTGCCTGTGCAGACTCCTTGATTTCTTTTATTTACCGAAGTTTATGTGGGTCATTTCGTTAGTCTAGTTTTTATTTTTATTACAATTAGTTTTGAATGTAATAAAGATCTTTTGAATGTGCAACAGTGCATCCAAGGCTGTGGAAATTTTGGAAGCATATGAAGGGACTTTAGAAAATGACCATCCTCCAGATAATGAACGGTTGGAGCATGGGGAAATGATTTTATATAAGGTTATACTTTGACAGAATGTTGCATGTGTTTCTTACTGAATTGAATGCTCAATGCTTATTCACATATTTGGTGTCTGATAATGTAAAATTTGAACTCGAAATTTGGTGACCCAGTTCTCTTGCTGATCTATTTAGAAATGTTGACCATTGTTGGATATTAGAAAATATGTTATAATATCTTTAAATTATCTTAGTTTATCTCATAAGATCAATTTGTAATCTTAGAGTATCTTTTCGGATCAGTTTCTATATTTCTTAGGTATTTAGGATTAGGAGTCTTGTATCCCCTATTTATAAGGATTAGTGTTTAGTTTTTTGTATCAAATTAGTATTAAACATATAACACTATAATTATATTTATTCTTATTCTTCTCCTTTTGTCTAAACCCCACAACGTCAACAACCATATTTCTATCAAACCAAGTGATATGGATGGTTTTAGGTTGATTGTTTACCACATGGCTGAATCAGCAATTTAGTGATCTGACTGATGAGGTTAATTATTGGTAAAATAAAATTGATTATAAAAATGGAAAGGGCACTGTAGTGCTTTACAGCTCCTATCATGGTGGGGTCTAGAGGAGGTTCGCACCCATGTAGGCAGTCTAACCTTGTATTCGAGATGCTGATTCTTAAATAAAAGATAACGATAAAACATATGACTAAAGTTAAATTGCATTTGTTGAATGTGAATCTTGTTTTTGGTTTCAGTTCTACTTGTAGATATTTGAGTATGAAATTTTGTACGGTTTGAATGCTGATATTATTTTATATATTTTTATTTATAACTTTTTTCTTGGTGCCAAATATTATTGCACAGATCTCTTTGTTAGAGGAATGTGGATTTCTTGAGAGAGCTCTTGGAGAGTTGCGCCAAAAAGAAACAAAAATTGTATGTGTGCTATTTACTTGGGCAATTTGATAATTTTACATATTATCCATTATATAATAAGTTGTTTGTGATTATGTCTTTTTAGGTTGATAAACTTGCTTTTAAAGAACAAGAGGTTTCACTTCTAGCGAAGCTTGGTCATTTAGAAGAAGCAGAAACGTTATACAGGACATTACTTTCCATGAACCCTGATAATTATAGGTAATAAATACCACTTACATTTTAGGTCATATGGTCTCAATTGATTAGTCTTTTTAGATGTTTTTCCTTTGTATTTCCACCCTGATTTTCTTGATTGTTTTTTTACGCTTGAATGGTGTTTGAATTGTCTATACTTTAGTGTCCAATATGACTATGACTACAATTTTTAAGTTTTCTAAAGGTCAAGGCTGACCAATTGAGACAGGTTAATATTTGAAAAAGTTGACTAAATATTTTGTTCATACGTCTTACTTTTCGAACCGAGAACTTTATTTAGTATCTGTGATGTGTGTATTCCTTGTTTACCCGATGTTTTACTAGTAGAAGGGTGAGTCTTAAAGATAGATTAGGAGAGATCTCATCTTGTCTACTTTTTTAGAGAAGTTAGTTTATTTATATTTTAGCAGCTGCCTTTGTTAAATTGGTGAAGGGATAATTTTGCTACAGTTGCCTATTTTTGGCTCTCATTGATTTGATAAACTATTTATTTTGTATTTGAATTGTCAATGATGTGCTTATTTACTATACTTGTAGAAGCTAAACATTAGTTCTTGTTTCATGTTACCAACCAGATACTATGAAGGTCTCCAAAAGTGTGTTGGATTGTATTTAGAAGATGGGAAGTACTCTGCTGATCAAATAGATCAGTTAGTTTCGTTGTATGAAACACTTGGGCAGCAATATAAGTGGTCTTCTGCAGTAAAGGTAACACATCCATTGTTGTTAATTTGTTGCTAGTCATTTATACTTTTTTGTATAATATCTTTCCTTAAAAGTTTAACAATCATCTCTAATATTTTGCTGTATTATCCATGTAAGACATTTTAAGTACTTACTTTTTCTGTGGAAATGGTTTTCTAATATATATTAGTATTAATGTGTTGCTGATAGTGTTTTTGGAGGCAGGGATTTCATTGTTTCATGCTTTATGTTAAATGTCGCCAAAACTTGAATCGAATATCCATAAATAAACCTAAAGAGTATGGTCATAATGTCTTAACTTTCGGTTTGGATGGAGAATTCCAACAACTTAGGAAATTTAAAATACAGGGATATTGAATTACAAAAATTTAATTACTTTCATCTGCAGAATCATTTGTTTGAATTTTCACGTATGCTATTGAATAACTAGAAGTTGGTAACTATTGTGAGTTCAAATTTGTCCTGGTCCTTGTAACACATGAATCTCAATGTGAACGTCTGTTATAGAATGTAGACTTATGTTTAAGCAGTTGTTTGATGGCACTCAAACCACGTTTGAATGGTTAAAATCCAGCTTCGGTGCTAGGAAACAGCTACCAAACACATGCCCTAAGTCTGCAGGTCGATCTACATTTCGTTCCTGCATGTTTAGCCATAATTCCTACTCAGGAGAGAAATCATAGGAGAGGTGCCATTTTGCGGGGAGGGAGAGGAAAATTTGAGAGACTGGGGAGATATGAAATCTTAGGAGAGAAATGCAATTTATCTGAACAAGAGAGTAGGGATATGCAACTCAAACCGAGAATTAGAGGAGGATTTCACAAGACTTGTGTGGGTGTTTTACAGTGTTAAACACTACATTGCAGCCTATGGTGCTGCCATGGCATTCCATCACAAGTCGGCTATGTCAGTTGTCAAAAAAATCTGCCAACCCACTGCGGCCATTTAACAACACTGGTATTTTGAACATTTCAATTTTCGTAATTAAAACTTCAGAATTTTCAAAACTCTCCTGCCAAATATCCAAACAAAGTATTTTATGACAGTATTTAAATCCTCAAAAAATTAATTCCCACATGACCACCTCCTCCGACGAGTTGAGATCCTCTCCATTTACGTTCCTCTTCATTTCTTCCATTTGGAGAGATAAAGACAAAATTTAAAAAAGTATAAAATAATTAATGATGGTGGGACCCACCATATGTTTTTTGTGTCCATCTCTCTCTCCAAATTGCATCCTCCATTTATTTTACCAAATGGAGAGGATTCTTGCTCCCTCCGACCTAACTAAAGATGGCTGATTATATGATATATACTACTTGCAAAACACTGGAAGAATACTCATGAGAAGATGTGGCGGCGTAGGGACACTGGCAGGATCCAAGAGGGTGGCAGTGCGTGTGGCTGGGAGAGGGACTTCCTCGAAGATGTGGCTGTGGGTTGGAGGGAAAAGGGGGACAGAAGCTGAGAGAAAGAGAGAGAGGTCTGTAAATAAAATATTTGAAAAAAATATAAATTCGCCTGTGGTAAGATACTGATCCACTGTTTTAAAATTGTATACTCTATACGTAGCTCCTAAAGAAGTAATCCTATTTTTGCTGACATCTTCATAGATCAATGTGTGTGCACTGTGCATCTTCTAGAATCTTATATAGAACGGGCAAATGTTTGGTGTTCTACTGATGTATTTCCCAAGTTAAGTGGTACTATTGAAGTTCACAATTGTTTTGGACGAAATTCATTCTTTAGTGGATCTTTTTGTTTGCCAGAGAATACCCCTGGATTTTTTACAAGGTGACAAATTTCGAGAAGCAGCAGAAAATTATATTAGGCCTCTCTTAACTAAGGTATACAAAGTTCCTTTTCATATTTTATGTGCCTTTTTTAGTTGTTTCAAAATTAATTAGAATTTGTGTGTTGTTTCTAGGGAGTTCCATCTCTGTTTTCGGATCTTTCTTCTTTGTACAATCATTCTGGGAAGGTCAGTTTTATCACTTGCATTTCTACTATTTAAATTGTTTGGGATTTCATGATTGACTTTTTCGGCCATTATGTATGTATTATGATATGATGGAACAAACTACTGATTATGCGGTTTCTAAGTAAATTTTCTTTATTTTATTTAAACTTTGTCTAGGCAGACATTTTGGAACAACTCATACTTGAGTTAGAACAGTCAATTAAGACGTCAAGCCAATATCCTGGGAGGTAAAATACTTGTTAGGTTTTTTTAGGTAACACGTGAAATAAGTAAAAGGTTCATATGATGCAAAGACCATCTTGGATCTCTCTTGGTTAACTCTTGAATAAAGGGAAGAAACCTGCAAGGGAAGCATACATGTCCACTATTTTTGTAGAATTTCCATGGAACAACCTTGAGCAGAGCACCCAAGAGAAACAATGATCGTAATTGTATCCCATGTCAAATGAATGACAATGAACGTTCTAGTTGGTACTTTTGTATTATATAAATAACCATTGTCTCTCTTTTATACAGTACGGAGAAAGAATCCCCTTCAACTCTTTTGTGGACTTTGTTTTTCTTGGCTCAGGTTCGTGGCTATAGTTTGATATTTAGATTCATTTCAAGGATCCTTTCACTAATAACTTTGTATTGGTGCAGCATTATGACAGCCGTGGCCAATATGAGACTTCTCTTTCTAAAATCGATGAGGCTATAGAACACACACCTGCTGTTATTGATCTATATTCTTTCAAGGTCTGTTCAGAGTTATGAGCACCATTCTGCTTGTTATTGGATTAGTTAATTTTTGTCGTTCTTCTGTTATATTATAAAGCTTCATACTATTGCAGTTAAGCGAATACCGTTACAGATTAAATGACTCTTAACTATTGTTTGACTGATTAACTTTTAGAATTTCTGTGACACATAATTTGTGCAGAATGTAAACCACTGCTCTTAGACATTTGGTCAGCATTGTCACATAAGTTATTGCCGTGTTTCTGTGTGATGCCTTTGCACTCAAAAACCTTTTTTTTTTTGCACTCAAAAGCCTTTTTTTGGTTAATTTTGCATTGTTGCCTTGCAGTTTCTACTTTCTATCATCTTCCTTAACTCATTTCAGAATGCTTAAATGCTATATAATTTATCAATTTTATGTTAATAGAAAAATATAAGATAGTTCTGCTCAGTAAAGCTTAGTTTTTGAATATTAACTTTTGTTGAAATTGGGCCTAACTCATCCTTACAAAACCGGCTTTTAAAGTGAGGAGTGCCTCCTCTTTATAAACTCTCATGAAGAGTCCTATCTATCCAATGTGGGACTTGGGTTTTTCCCAATATAGCCCCTCATGCCCAGCACTATTGAGCTTGGTGCGTGTATATAAATGGTGGGTAGCCCGATCGACAGACTCCAATAACTTTTAAATATGCTTTGCTATGCTTGAGAGCAAGCACAATATTGTTGAAACTCAAAGCAAATCAGATGATCAACAGTTAATAACAACATTGAAAGAATTTTGATTGTCTTTGTATAACAGAGTCGGTTACTGAAGCATGCTGGTGATTTGAATGCTGCTGCTGCATTTGCAGATGAAGCAAGGCTTATGGATCTTGCTGACCGTTATGTTAATAGTGAATGTGTTAAGCGCATGCTGCAGGCTGATCAGGTTTTTGTTTTTAATAGTGATTGTCTTGTTTCACTTTTCTGATTGATGTATTTATATATTCCTTTGCTATCAAGGTGGATTTGGCAGAAAAAATTGCTGTATTGTTCACAAAAGAGGGGGATCAACATAACAACCTTCATGATATGCAATGCATGTGGTTAGTATACAACGATGTTTTGATATTCTTCACATTCAGTCTGTGTCTTAATTTCTTAATGCATGTTGTAATATCTGTACTTGCAAGGTATGAGCTGGCCTCAGGTGAAAGCTTTTTCCGCCAGGGCAATCTTGGGCGGGCTCTCAAGAAATTTTTAGGAGTGGAGAAGCATTATGCTGATATTACTGAGGACCAATTTGATTTTCATTCATACTGCTTAAGGAAAATGACTTTGCGGTCTTATGTTGACATGCTTAAATTTCAAGACCAATTGCACTCACATGCCTATTTTCATAAAGCAGCAGCAGGAGCTATAAGGTGAATATCATGTCCATGTCTTTTGTTCGTACACTGTTTTAATACATGGGTTGTTATGTTTGGTAGTGTGTAAGGCAATGCCTTGGTTAAATGACTTCTGTACTTGCATCAGAATTGAGATCCTGTCACAAACACACGAGAAGCAATGTGCACATGGAAAGTGAATTTGTGATTGTTAGTAGATCTTTCTTTTGCGATGTTTCTAACTTTCTGTGCTTCACAGTTCTTGTGAGGTTTAGTGTTCTCTGACAAATGCTTCAAGTTTGGCGTGGGTTTATAGTTTATGACCTAAACAACACTCCTTAAGGATTTGCGATGACTATTCTGCATACATAATAATATATTAGTTAAGATAACTTACTTCTGATTCTGTATTTATGATATGATGATTGTGTTGTTTTGAGCTGCAGGTGTTATATTAAGTTGCATGATTTTCCCCCGAAGTCTACAACAGAGGAAGATGAGCACATGTCAAATTTGCTTCCTTCTCAGAAAAAGAAGTTGCGACAAAAGCAAAGAAAGGCAGAAGCAAGAGCTAAGAAAGTATTGTAGTCATGCCCACAGCTTCAAGTAACTTAACGCAGTAAATCCTTTAACGTTGCTCATCCTTTTGTTCTATTTCGTTTTCAGGAGGCAGAAGAAAAGAACGAAGAGTTAAATTCTAGTGTGTTATCAAAATCTGGGAAACGTCCTGTAAAGCCTGTTGATCCTGATCCACATGGGGAGAAGTTATTACAGGTAAGTTTTGATGTCTTTAATGACCATTGGTATTCCAATAAAGTTGTGTTTTGCTTTTTTATGCAGAAAATTAAAAATATTCGCCTAGGATTCTTGCAGAAGATAATTAACTATAAGTGACCACTGTTGCAGTTGTCCCCTTGCATATTGGCATTTTGCAACTGTAGATGGTTTGATATTATAGAGGGTTTAGATTCAGTTTGGAATATATGAAAAAGATCTTAATATCTAATCTAAATTGTACAGTACATTAGGGTACTTTATATTACCATTATCCCTTAGGATTAGTTTCCTTCTTTGTCTCCTTAGTTAATGACGATTTGGAGTCTAGTATTAGGCTATTGGCATAAGTGAGTTCGTGCTTTGTCTCCTGCAGCAACATTCAACATATTATTCGCATTTTGTCATTCTAATTTTATTTTTCTGAATTTTTTATTTTCCCTCCCTCCAAACCTTAAGATTGAATCCTACAAGTTCAACAATGTAAATATGAATCACGACATTCTTAGTTTCTCTGTAAATAGTACTTTTCTTTCTTTCAACAAGTATTATATTGAATTTGGAAGTTAAAATGCCGTACTGAAAAATACCAATGCTTGGCATATTTATCAAACTTGTTGAAATCTGCATAATGTATATAAAAGTCAGGTTTATAAAAGACTAGTTTTAATGTTAGAATATGTTTTACCGTAGTCATTATAATTGTTAGTACTGATATAGATCTGTCTCTTGTGTGTTTTTCCATGCTTAGTTTGAAGATCCATTGTCCGAAGCTGTTAAATACTTGAAGTTGCTGCAGAAGAATTCACCCGATTCATTGGAAACACATTTGCTCTCTTTTGAATTATATACTAGGAAACAGAAAATTTTGCTTGCCTTTCAGGTACGTAGAGGCCAGTAACTTATTTTATTAGGCATCATTTTTGTTTAGTAAACAGCTTATTTTGATTATTTAAATTATGGGTCTTGCTAACTAGTGCCCTAAGGGCAATGGTTAAGGATTCCATTAAAAGAAACTTTGTCTTGGGAATAAAAGTCTTTACTTTTTTCTTAACAATAATTACACCACTTTTCGATGCAAATTTACTTATTTTAGTACTTTAACCAATGCCCCAAGGGCAATGGTTAGCATTCTCCTTAAATTATTTATTTCTTACCCTTTCTTCGTTATCATTTTAGAATATGATGCCAATCTAATGTGTTTTCTTTTGTATCTTTGGAGTTGTAGGCTGTAAAGCAGTTACTGAGGTTGGATGCTGACCACCCTGATTCTCATCGTTGCTTGGTATGTATCTCTTCTGAAAGAGCAAATTAGTTCCGTTTGATTGGGAGAGTTATTTTGATGATATTTTTCACAACAAAGCTATAATATTCAGATTTATTCCATCTTTGCAGAGTAGTCATCTTTGTTAATTTGTTACACTTCAAAATTGTTTAAATATCATAATTATTTGAAACACGTGTGGTAGATTAGGCAATCTGAGAGAAAAATAAGTTGGTCTGTTATTCAATTTCTATATTCTCATGCATAGGATACAATTTGTTTTCTTTATTCTTGTGATTTCTTCTTTCCTCCATCACACACGTACACAAGTCCAAAATCTCTTTATGCTCAAATTTGTTTGTCCATATGTTGCAGATTAAATTTTTCCATCAATTGGGTTCCATGAGCACTCCTGTAACTGAAAGCGAGAAACTGATATGGAGTGTCTTAGAAGCCGAGCGCTCAACTATTAGGTTCTTGATGCCTCAGTTTTTAACTTATGTCTTCCTTTCATTCATTTTGGATTATGATTTAATTTTTACTTTATATGTTTGTTCCTTTTTTGCAGTCAGCTGCATGAGAAATCTCTTTTCGAAGCAAACAATGCTTTCCATGACAATCATAAAGGTCATCCTAGTAAACATTATCAGCTACGTAGCATCACATACATTTCAAGTTTCTTTACGAAAAATTTATATCGTTTCTCTGTTGTTTGCAGATTCTTTGATGCATAGAGCAGCTTTTGTGGAAATCTTGTACATTTTGGATTCTAATAGAAAGTCTGAGGCTGTCAAATTGATTGAAGATTCAGTAAATAATATTGTGCCAAGGTAATGTTTTACAACATCTTGCCACATACTCAATAAACTTCTCATGTCAATTAAATATTGGATTGAGAAAGAACTATATACATCTGACACTGCTTGACTAACTGTGACTTGAGAAAATAATTCATCATCTCATTCCACCGGAGGGGCGGCTTACCAGTTAACCTCATTGATAGTATGGAGAGTGTCGAATATCCCACATTGATTAAGAATAAAGATACGATTCTGGCGATTTATAAGGCTTGTTTAATCCTCACCTTGCAAGCTGGTTTTGTGGTGTTCAGTTAGACCCTAAGTTCTATTAATGAGAAGTCTCACATATTGACTAGAGATGTGGCCTAGATAATATTTGAGGCTTGGACTTGGACAGTTCTCGACTTACAGCCCAGTTTTGCGGGAATTGCCTTAGGTTACTTGTCTTGGCAGATTTATTTTTGGTCTAACTGCCTTAGGTCGTGTGTGTGTGGGGGGGGGGGGGGGGGGGGGGAATAGTCATCCTACTGTTTTCGTGGATGGAGATGAAATCAAACGGGGTTTGGATCAAATAATGCATGACATACTACTGACAAATTATTTAAAAAAAATCCTCCATGACGCCATATAATTAAATAGTGAGGTTTAAGGAGAGGGGCGCGTGTATTGGTGCCTATCTATGTTTAATTATATATATCCCATAAATTTTTGAACTTTGTCTTGTCAGGGTTCATGTTTGTATAACAGCAAGTGCTTCCCAAGCTTAAGCTCCTTGTTTTCCTTTCAGTTTCATTTTTTGCTTTTAAATCTGAGTAACAGAGACATTAAATCGTTCCTTAAATTCTTCGTCTAGAAATGGAGCAATTGGACCAATTGGGGAATGGAAACTTGAAGACTGTATTGCAGTTCACAAGCTTCTTGGAACAGTACTTGTTGACCAAGATGCGGCGTTGAGTAAGCATATCTGCGACTTTTATTAACTTGATATTTGCCATAGATGGTCCTTTTCCTGTGCCAAAATTTTCTGTTTGTGGGACATTAAAAATGTTCTGGTTGCTCTGAAGTAAACACAATTATATTTTTTCAGGGAAAAGTGGATAAAGATAAAATAAATTGTTTGATAAACATATAGTTGTAACTTTGGCACTATTTGCGGATGGGGCTGTGTTGCACTCAAATTTATAATTTTTTCAAGGTTTATTACAAATAAGGAAATTTTGGTACTTAAATTTCTGATACTTTATTATCTTCTCTATTTTTGCAGGGTGGAAAGTGCGTTGTGCAGTGTACTTCCCTTATTCAACTTACTTTGAGGGAAGGCACAGCTCTGCCTCTCCCAACTCGGCCTTTAGTCAGTTACGAAAGAACTCAGAAAATGATAGTCCTAACCATTCAGTTGATAATCAAAATGTGGGCTCTATCACATTGAATGGGAAAGCATTCGAAAATCTCACTATCTCATAAATACACTCATGAAGCTAACAGATATGTGCAAGCAACTTGGTTTGGGTGCTTGGTAAACCAAACTGCAATTTACACTCCCAGAAATGACCATGATGCTGTTTGCATCATGTCTCACAGTTTTGGTTCTTGCTATGGCAAATTCTACACGTTCTACCTCCCATATGTGAAATCTATTCCGTTTGCAAATGTGTATAATTTTACTTCAAATAATGTTTTATAATTGGCTCTCTTTTATTTGCTCACCCTTTTTTCCTGGGAGGTGGTAGAGGGGCTCTATGGATTTGCACTGTTGACTGAGATTATCATTTTAGTTGCTGGGAGAGGCTGCAAAATTTTTAGGCTTCCGGTTTTGCATCCAACCAACATAAATCAGGGAGATAATGTTGTATCTTTCCTATTTTATTAGCTTATTTATCATGTATAAGCATTAAATTATGTTGAAATTTTGCTACAAGATGCTGGAATGACAGCTTTAGTTTTGGATGGATTTAGTTACAAAAAGGATTCAGTTTAGTACTCTGTTGTGTATTATAGATAGTGTTTTAATGTCTGTGCAGAACGGAATGAACTAATTTGGTTCTGTTTTGATGAAGTCAGGATGTACTCTTTATTTCAACTCCTAGCTTGGTTTGTTATGAAAAATGCAGTCTGTTTTTATTTTAAAGTAAATTGCATATATAACATTTGACACCACTTATATAATGTTTTAGTGTTTTTATACCTATAAACTTGTAAGGATCGATAAGGACCCAAGCCCTGGGATAAAGACATAATTTGTATCATTAATAGAACAACAATCACCAATACTAGATAATTACGTGTTTGAATTCAATCAATTAAAGGGTGTTTGGATTTTATGGGTGCGATCAATTAAAGATAACCAACACACGCTCGGTGACTTTTCTATCCAGATCTACAACCAATTTCTTAAGATTTGATTCGATTATTGATAAAATTTCTTGATCTCATAGCGTAAACTAGTTTCAACAATTTTCTACTGCAATAAGCTATCAGAGTATAAAAAAATAATGAAGGCTAGACAATTTAAAAAATCGAAATTCAATTTACCCTACGATTTAGCACTACCATCCTATATTATCGAAATTCATTCTAAGTGTGTGTATTTTGAATTATTTTTTTAAAGTTTTACATTGCTTAGTTTACGCATATTGATTGTTTTTCAACATTATATAAGGAGTGTTCATGTCTCTTTTCAAAGTACACCAGAGTTGCGCAACTTTTCAAACCTCTTTATGTTCTCCCTCCTTTTGTTGGACGCATTTCCAAGTCAAGTTCTCTCTTGTTCTTTCTATCCCTTCGATAAATTTTTCACTTTGGAAAAATTATGTCTTTTCAGAGAAATGTTGTTCTTACGGAAAAATTGTCTCTTTGAGGAAGTTTTGTCCCGTAGAAAAAATCTTGTCCCTTAGCATTACCCATTTGTTACTTAGATAGCGTCTTTGTTCCTTCGATTTAAGAGTGGTTCTAGTACCATACTAGATGGAACGTAATACTATAGTAGAGTGGTCGTAATATTAGTATCAAATTTGACTGGTTTCATTGTCATATTCAAGTGGGGTCTTAATAACCATATTAAAGGTGTATTTCTAAAACGGATCATAGAGTGTAGTAGGACCCTGATACAACCGTAGTTGAACTATTATATTCTGAGAACGTTAGTGGCTAATAGTCTACATGTACAATTTTAGGCAATGCCATTAAAAGTCGTAAAACAACTTAATCCATGTCTCATCTAAGTACTATCTTTGGTGGCTGAAAAGTAATTTTGAAACAATTTTCAAATATTGTTCCAACCAAATTTATATTGAATTCTCACATTTTCGAGATTTTTGGGTTATTAGATGTATATACTTATCTGGACATTCTCATCCTTTAAACTAGTTTTTATAAGTTACATCCAAACTCATACTCTGCTTATGACTTGTTTGGTGGAACTTTATCATTCTCCACATTAGATTGTCATTTTAATCTTTAATGTAATTTGTAAAAAAACAAACAAACAATGTGATCCAGGACCCAGGTAATATAACAGGGAACAACTGACATCATGTGGGACTCTATGTGGCCTTATATGGTGAAGTTCAAGCTCAGGTCAAAGTCGTAGTTGAAAAATATATGCTCGGTTGGGAAGGAACATATTTGTTCTAATCAACAATGTTTGATCAATATCAGTTACCTTCCCAACATTTTAGTTTACACACACATATATATGTTCTAATGTTCACCTAGCAAGTTCCATAAACACCTGCTCCTGGCTACATATCTTGTATATAGTTACTCAACATGTCAACCATGTGGCCCCTATATATCCGTAAACATGACTTTCACATATAATGGTTATTAAATGTGGGTGCTCAAAATAGACACCATTTAATGCAAAAGAAGAAAACTTCTCAATTCTCATTTTAAGACATTTCAATGCATTTGTGTGTGAAATTCATTTTATTTTTTAAATTTGCATGTAATAGATTTTTCTTTTGTTGACAAAATGCATGTAATAGAATTATACAACTACCACTAAAACATTTTACATTAAGAAAATATAACTATATATGAAATATATTTATTTGTAAGAGTGTATGTTCTTCAAAGTCCAATTCAATTTTGGTTATATTCTACACTTCATATGCAAATCTTGCAAGAAGCACTTCAATATCATTAGTATAACTTTTACAAAAAAAACCATGGGAAACAATTTATTCTTGGTCTTGCATATAGAGAATTTGTATAAGATTTGTCCCATATTCATATTCAGATGAGATATGATAAAACAGTGTTTACCAAGTATAAACATTATGTGAAAAAAATTAAATTACACATTCCTCTCGTGAGAAATCCTGATATTACACTTCTCTCATATTTCATGTTTTAATATATAGAACAATTTAATCTACTCTAAGGGTTTGATGCATGCTTCTTGGTGCTGTGTGAACATCACAATCATAAGATTTACTAGTTTCTTCGTCAAAAAAGAGAATTTTAGATTGATTGATATACAAACCGTCAGCAACACCTTGAGGAAAATGCTACAATAGATTTGTCAAGAAATCAAACAAATTATAATTAATTAACAACAACTTAACAACATAAAAACAAAAAAAAAATGCTTCGTTGGCATTAACCAAAACATTGTTTTCATCCAAAGTAGAAGCACTAACATTATACTTCAAATAACGAACATCAACAATTTGAACATTCCCTAATTCAGGACCACTGACTTCAACTCCAGTCTCATTCATTTTTCCTTCAATCCAAATGATATATAACATAAACAAATAAATCATATTTTTCTACCATTAAAAAAATAAAATAGGCACCAACAAAAAGTTATGCAAAAACCCATGACATTTTTGTACTTATCTATACCTTTTAAAAAAATATATTTGTATTTCTATTTACATAACTTTTTATTCTTCAAATTCTAGAATTAAAAAAGTAAACTGAAGCAATATATTGCTAGTTTGTCAAACAAACCAATCAAAACATATAATTAAGACCAACTTAGTTTAGTGAAAAGCTTTTCAAAACGTGTCAAGTCATCACAATGCAAGCTTAAGAATAACCTAAGTTTAGTTTACAATGATATATAGATGAATAGATATATTGTATGTCATGAAATCCACAGCCAACACTAAATATTCCTCTACAAACAAAATAAAATTAATGTCCCACTAAACATAAAAACTATTTGAGCGTATGAAATCTATGCATTAAAATTTCAGAGTAGTGTAAACCAAAAAATAAATAAATAAAATTCAGAGTAGTGATACAATTAAATCAATATTAGGTTGCTACCCCTTTCCAAAGTAATAATATTTAGTTCGCTATCTTAAAAACCAACTTTTTCAAATGCTTCAAAAACTTATTTTAACAACATGCATGATGGTAGAAAAACAAAGACTTAATTGGTCTTTTGGTCCTCTAAGTAATTTCCAGTTTACATTTTTGTCTTATAACTTGTAAAATCAACATTTTGGTCCCTCTTGTTTTGCTCCGTTAGTCAAAAAGGTCTTTGGCGGTTAACTTTAACCCCAAATGTCTATGGTGGGTCAACCTTAGGAGTGGTCCACCATAGATCCTATTAATTATTTTAATTTAAACTATTTGATCATTTTTTTAAAAGGAGGACCATTGGATTACACGGGTCTATTTTATGTTACAGCGAGTCAACAACAAATAATTAATTCTCCCTATCTTCATCTTCTTCTCATTCTTCTTCATCATCACATTCATCAACATCATCATCATCTTCATTATTTTCTAGAAAAATTCAGAAACAACCCCAGAAAAAAAATTAAAACCCAAAAACAAAACATAAATAAAAAATCAACACTTTCTAGAATAAGAAGGATTTTGCTTAGGATGAGATTGATTTTGTGAGGAGGACCCCCTAACACGCAGGAAGCAGAATCACACACCCTATCCATTTCTCTTCTATTCTTTCTTTTGTCATTTCCTTTCATTGCCTTCACTTTATTTCTAATTCTATTTTTCAATTACTAAAAGGAAAAGCCTCATATTGAAAACCCAGAAAAGTGAAAAAGCAACATAATAGGAAATAGCAATATTCTCATAACCATAACTTCCAAATCCATATCCTAAATCAAACAATTTATCATATTCCAGACAAAACTCGGTTCAACTCCTTTTCATCTTTCTTTTCTTCATTCAGCGTCAGATATTCATATCCCGGCGGTGGAAGGCCAAGCTCGTCGTCGGAAGCTTTCCGAAGGTACCTGATATAAGACTCGCTGGGATATGACGTCACACAGAGAGAAAGACGAATCAGAAATCTCATCATGTAAACTCTTCATTTTGGGTTTTTCTTAAATAAAAAAAAATCAATTATTCATTTTTGGGTTGCGAACTTTCAATCTGTGTTTGTTCAAGCTCAAGTAAGAATTAGCGGTTGAAGAATTATGAATCGGTGGTTGTTTTTGTTTATGAAGCAAGATTAGTAGCTTAGAGAATATGTTGATGATGCTTTTGTTGATGGTGTTAAATTGATTATGGATTTTTTTTTTTTGAATTTTTCTTATGAATGTTGTTGAGATGATATGAAGATGACGAAGAAATTGAGGGAAGAAGATGAAGATGATGTTTGTGTTGTTGTGCTTTTGGGTCAAAATCATGTTTGCTTTTGTATAGAAAATGATGTTTAATTTTGTGTGGTTGTTGTTGTTTCTGGAAATTTTTTATGAGTTTCGTATGAATGTGATGTTAAAGAAGATGAAGAAATGAAGAGAAGATGATGAAAAGTGAAAAAAATAGGTGCTGACGGTTCACCATTAAATATAATGGACATTCAATCAAGTGGTTAAAATCATATAAAAAAATTTAGACATAAAAAAACTAACGGCATTGACCTTTTTGACTGACGGAGCAAAATTAAGGGGATCAAAATGTTGGTTTTACAATTTATGGGACCAAAATGTAAACTGAAAATTATTTAGGAGACCATTGATGCAAATAAGCCAAAAACAAACTATTGTCATAAGATCATTCCCATAAGACAATTCCCCCTTGCCGTCTGTAGTTTTCCCAAGTTAGACTAAAATGAAATTTCTAATGCATATGCAAGGAGAGAAATAGTAGTTATTTCGTAACTGTTTTGGGAGCCTTGCAAATGCACATCTAATATTCAACTTTAGTGGATAATTAAGATTTTTTTTTAAACTTTTCTAGAGATGTAAGTCATCACAATGCAAGCTCAAGAATAACCCAAGTTTACTTTACAATGATAGATAGATAGACAGAGATAAATATATAGTATATCATGAAATCCACATCCACCACTAAATATTCCTCTCCAAACAATTTTTTTTTCTCCCACTAAATATAAAAACTATTTGAGCGTATAAAATCTATGCATTAAAATTTTCAAAGTAGCGTAAACAAAAAGAAAAGTTCAGAGAAGTGATACAATTAAATCAATATTAGGCTGCTACCCCTTTTCAAAGTAATAATATTTAGTTTGATATCTTAAAAATTAACTTCTTCAAATGCTTCAAAAACTTATTTTAACAACATGCATGATGGTAGAAAAACAAACTACTATCTTAAGATCATTCCCATAAGGCAATTCCCCCTTGTCGCCTTTAGTTTTTCCAGGTTAGATTAAAATAAAATTTCTAATGCATATGCAAGGAAGCAAATGCACATCTAATATTCAACTTTAGTGGATAATTAAGTTTTTTTTGTTGATAAATTTAATGGATAATTAAGTTAAATAATGTCAATTTTACAATTACATACTTGGAGTTACTAATGGGCAAGCCAAAAAAAAAAATTATCCTCAATTCATTCATACGTACAATTTGATACAATGGACAATTACATATGAACTTAAAGATGCAAGAGAGGATATGGAGTATTTTTAAAGATGCCACATCAACACAATGTTTGTCTAAGAACCACTCAAATTTAGTTTACAGACATACAAATAGATAGATAGATAGATAGATATAGATAGTCTCTCCCATTCAATCTAAACCTCAAGTTTAGTTTTATAAATAGAAGATATATATCAAGAAAAAGAAAAAAAATATTAAAAGGGTTTTAATGCAATTTAAAGTTATCCTAAAACTTATCCTATTGCAACTAAAATACTAAACACGTAAATCCCAAAATTTATACTAAAGTTTGAATTACAAATTTAAACACGTAAATCCCAACATAGTAATCTTAGTAGAGTTATTAAGAAAATCATTTAGGCTTAATTATTAAACTCTAAATAAATAAATAACTAGAATAGTCCAAAACAACACACAAAAAATAATCATTCAAAAATTAGATAGAAAAATGAAATGTTACCTTGGTAGTTACGTTGAAATATGAATCTAATTAGTCAGTTAAAAAGAACATGAAATTTACTTCTTCGACTCAGCTGAAACATGAAATGATTATGCAAGATCAAAATCAAAAGCAAGCACACATCAAACCAAAAAAAAATCCAACCAGAAAAGAACACATTGATGGAGAAAAGAAAGGAAATAGACATACATTTCCTCGACTCAGCTGAAACATGAAATGATTATGCAAGATCAAAATCAAAGTCAAGCACACATCAAATCACAAAAAAAGAAAGATCCAACCACAATAGAATATAGTGATGGAGAAAAGAAAGAAAAAGAAAAGAGACTTACATGTAATATCTTCAAAATTGCAATTGCTATGCTATATTTGTTTGTTGCAATAATTTGTAAGGTAGTGCTCATAATGGACCATTAAAAGTATTGTTAAAAAAACTTATGTTTACAACAACAAAAATTAAAAACACTTTTGTTGAGTTTGATTGGTATCTGTTCATTTCCAACGTTAGGAAACTCTACATATTTCACTACCAAAACGCATGTATTAATTGATTATTTATTTTTTAGTCTAAAGTAGAATAAGAAAGGGTGGGAGTTTTAGTGTGTGTGTATATATATATTAGTATAGACAAATATTTGAGAGATGATAGGAAGCTTTTCTAGAGTGCCACATCATTACAATGAAAGCCTAAGAATAGTTCAAGTTTCTAATTCAAAGGTAAGGTATATAGAAAACTATTTTCTACTAAACACAAAGGAAAGTCCTGAACTCGCATTGTTTTTAATTTATTTCTGGCAAGAATGCTCTTTTTCAGCATTGCTTCATGATTGATAATTAATATTTAATATAGTGCAAACAAATCTTTTTCTAAAATATTTTGAGTCATAATATTTTGCTCACGTTTGTTATTAATCTTTTTTTTTTCAGAAAATTTAAAGTCCAATCCTTAACATTATTTTTTGCTCATGTTTGTTACTGATCTTTTTAGAGTATTTAAAGTTCAATCTTTAACATTATTATTTTTTGCTCACCTTTGTTACTAATTTTTTTTAGAGGATTTAAAGTCCAATCTTTAACATTATTTTTGCTCACGTTTGTTACTAATATTTTTTTTATAGGATTTAAAGTCCAATCTTTAACAATATTTTTGACTCACGTTTGTTACTAATCTATTTTTTAGAGGATTTAAAGTTCAATCTTTAACATTATTTTTTGCTCACATTTGTTACTAATATTTTTTTTAGATGATTTAAAGTCCAATATTTTTTTTTAGATGATTTAAAGTCCAATATTTAACATTATTTTTTGCTCACGTTTGTTACTAATATTTCTTTAGATGATTTAAAGTCCAATCTTTACCATTATTTTTTGCTCACGTTTGTTACAATTGATCAAAGGCTAAGGAAGAGTAACTTATATTAACTAGCGGAAAGACGGGCACGGCCCGTCTTTCCGCTCTTTTTATTGCTCTAAAGTTTGAAAATAATGAACGATATTTTTTTAATGAAATTTTAGTTTTGATTAAAATTAAAAATATAAATGTTTGTTGCTTTTTTTTAATGAGACGAACAAAAATCTTTATTATAGAAAAAGTTGTTTAAGAGTATAATTGGAATAATGAAAAGGTAAGTATAAAATACTCATCTAGTTTGTTAAAAAATTTAAATGATAAAGGAAAAATAAAACAGATATACATATATTCATATCGTGTTTGTTATATTTGTTTTAATGTTTAAATTCATTCTTATTATCTATTTGTTACATGTGTTATTTATATTAAAAATTAAAAGTTGTTTTGGAAAGAAAAGTCCAACCCAAAAGTGCTGAAAGGGGTAAATTTCTTTATATATAGTATAAATTAAGTTAAAGTCAAACCCAAAATTTAAAAGATTTCAAAACATATTTAAGATCTGCTGAACCAATTGATATCGACCCATTAACCCAGATGATAAGAGAACCTAAACATGATGTAAACCAGTTCATTGATGTTGTATAGACATACGATGGCAGTCATGGCAAGACAATTGTATGGTTTGAATCAATCTGGACCATTGAATTCATTCATCACTCTCCATAACGTGATATCTAAACTCTAAATATGAATGAATCCAAGGGATGAGATTCATATTTACTTCGTGAATGCGTGTTGCATGCCTTGATATCAGACCGTTCAAATTAGATTATTAAGAATCCTAACACAAGAAGGACATACTCAACTCAAGCAATTATGTGAATGCGTAAAATAAAAACTTTGGTTAAAAACGGAAAAGTAATCATGTGAACTTGCCGAAAGAGGAAGCATAGTTTCCAAATTCCTATTTTTGGAAACTTTGGTTGAAAAAAAAAAAGATGTGTTTATTTTTAACATATGTTGAATACCTCAAAAATAATAATATGAAAAATAAATAAATAGAGGCAGTACAAATCATTTGCTTCAATATCACGCGCTAATTAAAGCTTACTAGTATATTAAACTGATCATTTGTAAAAAAACAAAAAGTATATCAAACTGATCATGTTGTGGGGATGTAATTTTTAAATCTATGCTCTTTTTAATTATTGGCGATTAGCTATATTGGAGATAATACACATTATCTTAATTAACATATATAGTTTGAGGAATGCTAACAACACTCTCTTTTGGACACTGTCTTTAACACTCACTCTTTTATTGGATAAAATCGATTTATGTCCCACCACTTTATATGAGTTTCATTTCCAAAGTATATGACCCACATTGATTTAACTCAATAAAAGAGTGAGTATTATAGAAAATGTCCAAAAGAGAGTGTTGCTAGCATTCATCATATAGTTTATAATTAAATTGAAGATTTAATGGTTCAATTGATTTGAGTTAATGGATAAAAAGTTTGTGATCCTGATTCAAACCATGACGATCAAATTTAAGATACTAACATTTGACATTAAAAATAAAAATAAAAAGATAATTTATTTAATTTAAACTATAATGTTTTGTCGATGATTTTATCCTCGTAACTTTAACTCAATTAATAAAGACGTTACATAATATATACAAATATACAAATGTTAGAGTTCAAATCACAAACACCAACTTTAAAAAATAAATTTTTAACTATTAAACAGCTACGTGATCTAAAAAAAGCAAAACACTCTCGATGGTTTTTAATTGTTTTTTTTTTTTTTAAAAAGTTGTTGCATAATTGATGTTTCACAGACAATTAGTTCTTAAATGAAAAAGAAAAACAAAACACTGACAATTAATAAATCGATAGAATACGAATTTCAATACTCCCACTCCCACATGACATAATATCTCAATGAGTGTAAGTGGATACGGATCTTAATTAATTGTATTTCTTACTAATATAACAGATCCCTTAAGTGAAATCATAGCTATAAAATACTCATGTTTGGGGAATTAAACCTTCAAAAATATATTCTCAGGTTTCTTCTTTTATACTTTTCTGTCTACCCCTTCTACTACATGGTATCCCAACTGACGTATAGTGTGTTCCTAAATGGTTGGCATGAATATTCCAAATTATACCAAGGCATTATTTGAATAGCATTGGTTTTAAAAAAAAAAAAATCTATGGAGGGGTTATGATAAAAGAAACTAATAAAGAGGAAATAAAGGACTTTTTTTTATAATTTTATGTGTTTAATTTTAAGACTGACAAAACATGTCAACATGTTCTATTTTAACGCGCACCATTAGAAAGTTTAGAGTGAACGAGACAAACCAACTTGAATAGTTGAGTTGAACCTACCACCCTGTCTAATCCTTTTTGGACGGGTTGACCTGTAAACAAATAAAAAATTTCCCATTCATATTCAGGGCTGTTTCTGAGATTTTGGTGGCCTAAGGCGAACCTACATTTTGGGTTTTAACTAATAAATATATATAAACATCAAACTTGATACAAAACACTAAACAATTTTTTAAGGCCTAATAGAACCCTAAAAGCAAAATTGGGGCTCAAATTTCGTACTTATTTTTTAGGGCCTAGGACAACCGCCCACTTCGCCCTGCCTTAGATACAGCCCGGTTTATATCTAATAAAAATACCAATATCAACAATCAATAATCATGAGTTTTAACCTGTTAAAAAAATCATGAATTTTATAATAAAAAAAATGACACTAGCAACATAAACATGCATCTACACAAACGGCCGAATAACCAAATCAGACAAGATATTGTCTATGCCTGAATCAATAAAAAAATATCATGAAAATAAGCTAGTGCTCCAACAACCTCAAATTTGTATGTGTTAAATTAAAGGTAGCATAAACTCAAAATAATATAAGCTTCTCCAACGTATAAAACAATTTCACTAGCAAAATAACTAAAAGATAGCAAAGAAAGATTTATTTCAATAGAACACAACGGGCCAACTTGAGTTTTCGAGCTCAAAACTATTCCAACATTTCTTTCCGTCATATATATATATATATATATATATATATATATATATATATATATATATATATATATATATTTATTATAAACAACACACCAACAAAGCTTTGATTTGAGGCTAGAATTTATGATTAGAATTAGTCCATTTGGTAAATTATTTGCTTTTCGGATGAACTTTGAAAGGATGACATTTATGTCTTGTGTTCAATTAAGAACCGTGCATGATGGGAGAAATACTACAAATAAATTAGATCGCAATAAGTTTATTGTTGAATTGAAAAGCTTGCTTTTAATTCATTTACCTAATTCTCTTAATATATGTTTAGCCTATGATATGTGGAATCTATTGCAGGATTGGATTGGTGTATTTTGAGCTGTTCCGCTTTGTATCCAAGATCATTTTCATTAGTTTGTGTTTTCTGCTGATGGGGCGCGCACTCGCCGTTCTTTTATGCAAATTGTGTGGCTATCATATGTTTAGGTTATGTGGAATAAGAGAAATAACAAATTATTTAAAAATAAGGAATGGGATGTTCATAAGATGCTATGAACAAAGTTAAACTTCACTCTTTTTAGTGGATGAAGGTGGCACATGTTAATTTTAGCTTAAGCTTTCATATTTGGTGGTCGAACCTATTTGCTTGTTTGAGTGCTGGCTAATCATCTGATTGTATTTCTGTTTTGTGGTTGCCTTGTAAATTCTAGAGGTTTTTTTGACACTCCTTATGCTAAGATGATCTACTTTTGGTGTTAATATGTATCCCATTTTTGCTTGTTAGAAAAAATGTTTAGCCTACGATATTTTATTTTAATTTCTAATTAGCGAAATAAAATAACATTATTGGAATAATACCCTAGTGTATGAGGTTTCCTCATCCACCTACCATTCTCTAAGGGAGGGAGAAGACGAAAATACATCAAAAGATAGAGATCAACTATTAATTCTTCTCCATAAACAATGCTCTCATCTGCACCACATATGTGATATGTCATACCTAAACACCATTATCTTCCAAAAATCAGAATTAGAGACTTACCAATCCTCCAATACTCAAATGGAAAATAATCCTAAAAAGGTGTAAAGCAATGTCATATCACCAAAACCACTCTCTTCTAGAAATAAATCTATTCTCTATGCCCCTAAAGTTTAGTCCAACAAACAAAATTTAATTAAAGCGCATCAATTAGGGTTTTGACCGATAATCTCCAACCAAGTGCGCTCTCGCAAAAATACAAATTTATTTACCAAAAGTAGTAAACATAACTGCCAAGCAAACTCAAATTTAGAAAATGAAGATTCTCAACCCATAAAGCACATAACTTTAGAGTGAAAATAACAAACCACTATTATAATTCATAATAAATAATCACATGCCTCCATGTTGCGAATGCGAACTACTTTGTATTTGCCTCAGCTGGGAGGCCTATATATTTTAAAGGTATAGAGCACAAATTTACAATTAATTAAGAAAATATGCTGCCGTTGATAAGAAGGACCATAGAACCACCAACATAAATGACTATTCCAAAGTTTTATCATCAACTAGTAAATTAATTAATTCAAAATATCTTGAAATTAATATTTATTGCCTATTGATTTTTTTGAAGAGGCTAAAATGGAATATATTATCAACACAAAATGTCCTTCCTAACACAAGGTGTGACCAGGAAGAACATAAAAATTTGTACAATATTTACAAACCGGGAAAAAAAAAAGAGAGATAGAAATAACAATTAACCGTAGCCCAACATTGTTGGAGGCTAAGCCACCAACTAGGGGTGTACATGGGTTAGGTCAACCCGGAAAATCCGGTCAAACACACCCACAAAAACCTGAAAAAGTGGGCTGGGTTGGGTAATTGGGTGAGTATGGTTTTAAAAATGAAAAATTTGTAAAAAATAACGGGTTTCGGGTAAAACCAGACCCAAACCCAATAAACTCACTTACCCAAAATATCAACATTTTTATTTTTATTTCATCGGGAAGAAGGAGAATACAAAATATTTTGGTCATAAATCATGTCTAATTCCTAAAATTGACACAAAATATTCTATATTGAGAATCAGAACTTGCTAGTGTTACAAATTCGAATGTCGGACGTTTTGGTTATTTTGATGTTAATGTAATTTTATGTCATGCAACTTTAGTTTGTTTGTTGCAAGTATGTTATGATGAAATTTATTATTTGATATTATCATTTATTATTATTATTATTATATGTTAAAATATAGTGAAAATAAGTTACACAATTTTTTTTAGAAAATAAAAAGTTGGATATTTTTAATGAAAAAGATACAAGGAATCATCATTTAGTCATTTATACTAACAAAAAAACAAAAATAATTTAGGTAACCCATTACCCAACCCAACCAAAACTGAAAATTAGTGACTTTCAAACCGGTCCAATAGTATAGCGGGTGGTTATTTTACCTCACCCAAACCGGAGTACCATATATGGTTTGAGTCTTGGGTTTGGCCAAATCCAACCAAACTGACCCATGTACACCCCTACCACCAACCATGGTAATTGAAAGAGAAATGTAATTTCTACTTCAACCACGAGAAGGAAATAGACTATTTTGTCCACTAACCGCAAAATCGAGCAATCTGTATCGTTAAACAATCTGTTATTTCTTTCTTTCCATATTTCTCACACGGTAGCAAACCAAATGACATTCAAAATTGTTTGTCGCACCTAAGGACCACCACCATCAAAACTGAACCGAAGAAAATGATCTTTTTACCTCAAACGGGGCGACCATGGAAAGGCCAACCCAACGAATAATATGATGCCAAACCGACCCAAAAAAGGAGCAATGTAAAAATAAGTGATTAACAGTTTCCAGAGAGCCGCATCCAGTAACACACAGACAAGAATCATTATTTAACACCACGCCGCAACAAGTTATCTTTGGTTGCTAATCTATTCCGAAAGAGACGCCAACCAAAAACCACAACCTTCAAAAGGATACTCTTTTGCCAAATCATCTTCACCTCCTTCGGAGCAACAACAAGTTGAGCAGTCTAAAAATTGTAAGCACTACGAACAAATTAAGCATTAGATTTTTCCAAATTCCATAACCATTTGATTACCCACATACAACTTTTCCCTAAAAATAAGAAGGTACAGCATATTTATTTGCATCCTCTTATTTTCAACTATATATATTTTGTAACCAACTAGAGATGTTAATTATTCAGTCACAAAAATAAAAATAAATTTTAATTGTTTTATATATATTTTTTGGTAGAAAATGAGATTACTCCTATATATAATTTTTTTTTGAGGTGTTCTATATACTTAGTGGCGGATATAATGGTCACACATGAAGCGGTAGTTCAGATTTTATGACTTTGGAACTTTGATAAGTCCCCAAGTGTTTCCTGGTTATAAGGATTGTCTACTTTGACTGAAATGGTTTTGATGTGATCATACACAGCTCACAAGGAATTTCTTTTGGGTCCTACTATCTACTAGTATTGTCCATTTTATTTCAGTTGCTTGTATTATCATCAACAACATGCATATAATTCACCAAAAAAATCAACAAGATGCATATGCATGCCCACTTCTATGATACATGCATTGTGATTGTGGCATGGGCATGCATTTGTCCTCATCGATCGTCTGATTAACACCGTACACTCCTAAAAAATAAAGGATTAATTCTTATGCATCAGGCATCGTTAGTGTAAATATATGTAGTAGTGAACTACCTCTGGCTAATTTTTTATTGGTGATGGGTAAATTACTAACAATTCTTCAAAAAGAAAACCTAGAAAAAAGCCAAAATTTTTTAAGGCAAAATAGATTATACATGAGATTCTGTACAAAAAAAAAAGATTATACATGAGATTGTATATTAATTTACACAATCAAGCACTTTCTTGTAACTAACCCTCTCCTTTGGTACTATAATTTATTGCAAAGAGACCCCTCAATCAAGCAAATCACATGGCATGTTCCACAAGTCATCTAATCAAACGGCCAAGATCAAATCTTAAAAAATCACAAGGAAGCATAAATCGTTCGATATGTCCCATATCCAACTTATTATGGTGCTGGCTTCTGTTGGGGGTTTTGGGAGGAGACAACTTTTGTCCCCACAATTGTTTCTCATGTGACCGACCATTTCCTCTTACTTGACCTGTCTTTGCTCCCACTAAGTCTTTTTCCATTCACTTTGTGTGTGTGTTTAATGTTTATATATATAACATAACCAAGCCCTTATTTCTTACATCTTCAGGAAAAAATATTATTGATCCTTTATCAAATATTCCAACCCTAAGAAGAAGAGAAAAAATAAAACTATTGTCAAAAAACAAGAGTTGTTAAAATGGCAAGAGAAGGTTTTGGACTTGAAATAACCGAGCTGAGGTTGGGTTTGCCATGTGGCGAGCCACAAAAGAATGAGAAGAAGAGGATGTTCTCCGAGATTGACGGTGGTGGAGAAGAAAATGGAAGTTCCGGTGACCAGAAAATCGAGAAGAAGAATCAAGTTGTGGGATGGCCTCCGGTGTGTTCGTACCGGAAGAAGAACATGAATGAAGGTTCAAAAATGTACATGAAAGTTAGCATGGATGGAGCTCCTTACTTGCGTAAGATTGATCTTGGTTTACATAAGGGATACTTGGAGTTAGCTTTGGCTTTGGAGAAACTCTTTGGTTGTTGTGGAATTGGTAAGTTACAATTTCATTCTTTTTTCTTGTATTTCATCTTCAAGTCTTATTATTTGTGGCACAATCTTTGGATACTATAGATATAGGGTAAACATAGTAAATAATGACATGCATGCAAAATATTTAGGGCACAAGATATATTATCAAGCAAAACATATCAAATTGTATTTTTTTTATGTATAGGATTTTTTTTTTAAAGAGATATATCAACAAATGTTAGTGAATATAGTAGTTTTATTAGCTTTCTGGATTAAACCCAAAACCTCTTTCTTGCAAAACCTTCAAATTGTATACTATATATATGTAGTGTGCATGCGGTTCTTAGAGTAAAATCAATATCTAGAAACATTTATACATCTAATAACTTTTTGTCTAAAGACATTTATACATCTAATAATCTAGAAACCCAATATGAGACACTGATACCAACTTCAATATCCACCCTCACACTTAAGTCTCAGGATCCAATTACCGCATTATAATCTTTAATTAACCCTATACCATGTTAATTGAATTTGGATCTCGTCATAAAAACTAACTCAAAAGACGAGTGTATTCAAACATGCACCTAAAAAATATACATCTAAAAGTCCAAGAACATTAATAATATATGTGACTATATAACTTCAATGTCCTTCAATCTTGACTTTCCAAAATAAACATGTGCACATATAGGTTTAATTGGCAGCATATTGGCTAGCTAGTTAGTCTTTCCGTCTCATACTACATCTTTTAAGATTATGCATAATTTCTTAGAGAAATTTGTTCAGTGTACTAATTTTTATGAGAAAAAATAAAATTTGGAGACTAAAATACACCCTTAATAGCTAGTGAAATAGTTAAATGAATTGAGATCCAATAAATTAGTGTTGCAAAAAAGTAAATACTAAAGTGCATCTAATATGAATTTTTAAAAACGGGTTCTAATGGAGCCCCTTGCCATTTTTAATAAATTTTAATAAAATGTTACATATATTCCTCTTTTTTCAGTATTATAAAATTTAATATTTTATTAAAAGCAGTAAGTAAGAATCCGAACCTGTTTAGACATTTCTTATAGGAGTAAATTATAAACTCGACAAACCTCAAAAACAGGATATGATGCTTTCTATATGTTAGTTAAGGTATTGATCCCAGGTAGATATTATAGTGCAACATAAGGATCATGAAGAATCTTTAATTTTTATAAAGGTCCTAGAAAAAGGGTAAAGTGGGAGACCAAGTAGAATGTATAACAATAATTAGACATTCTCCTCATTATGTGATGGTGGCGTGCTGCTAGTGTACGTATAAAGTTCATCACTGCCTCTTAATGACATATAATTAAGCACAAGATTTATGCTACATAAAAATTAATTAATCATAACACTTGATTATACCCTTAAGAAAAACTTGATTATAATCGGTTGAATGAAAAGAAGTAACTTTATTCAAAAGAAGAAAAAAAAAAGATGCAACCAAACCCCACAAAAGGGCAAAAAGTAATAATAATAATAATAATAATAATAATAATAATAGTAATAATAATAATAATAATAATAGGACTACTAATATTTGAAATTAAATTAAGAAAAATGTTAAAATGTGCTCTTAGGACACATGTTAGTATACTAAAAGTAGAAATTACGAGTCTCTGTGAGCTTAATTTAGTTGGTAGGAACGTTCAAACCTGAATACACAACTTCTTCACATTTAAAATGTGCGAGCTTCAGCCACTAAACTACTTGAAAACAAAAAGTAGAGCTTCGACCACTAAACTATTTGGAAATAAAAGAGTAGAAACTATGTACCGTAAATTCTATCAATTTATTTCTTGAAAAGTTGATTTTTTTTTTTCAATAAATATTTGTTCTCTGTGAAAACCCTAACATGTGTCCATAGTACGACCCTTAAATTAATATTTTTGTTCACTAATTAAAATTTGTTGACAGAGGAAGCGTTGAAGGATGCAGACAATTGCGAACACGTTCCCATTTATGAGGACAAAGATGGTGACTGGATGCTGGTTGGAGATGTCCCTTGGGAGTAAGTCTTTCTGGCCCATTTCTTAGCTCATTCTATTTTACTATTATTAAATTTTATATAATGCTTTCGATTATTACATATGGAGAAAAATATATGTCTGTCATCACTAAAAAAACGTTAAACTATAGTAGACATAATTAGAGACAAGAAAAATATAAAATTGGTCCTTCAAAAAAAAATTCTACGTTAAGTGATTTTATTTACATACATATTTTTTGGGATCTTTTTTAGATAAAACTAATTGAGTAATCGTGTAAAATACGAGTCAAGTAAACGATAAATACGCGTGAGCTAAGTCACCTATCCACTACTAGTCTACTATTAACTTTGATTTCATGCATATGGTTGAAAGCATTATGTGTTAAGGAAATTTCGTTTACTTGACTAGTTACAAAGTGAAAATCAAATTCTTTTTTGGAATACAAAATTTTATAGTACACACACATTGGACCCCAAGTAACCGACATGCATGAACCCCTCTTTATAATATGTTGAGTCCATCAATTAGGAAGGAGAAATAATCAAATGTCATGGCCTACCATGGAAAAGGCAAAGCCATTATTGTGTTAGATGGAAACATCAAAATAAAGAGGGGGAAAAACTTGCAATTCCTATAATGACATGTCCATGAAATATAGGAACTTTTTCTAAAAAAAGATTAATTAAAAAATAAATAAATTTTGGTAAATAAATAAATAAATAAAAATAATGACAATCTCCATACGTTCTAAAATTTGGGAACTTCTACAGTACACTCGTAAATTTAGTTGTACCGGTATTCTTACTTCCTAAATCTATAAATTAATGATCAATTTTTTGAAATAAATATTATTTGTCGGCATTTATATTTTAGAAAGTATCATTTCATAAGAAAATCACATCATTCATTGTATATAAGAATAATAGTAATTTTTTTTACATATTATCATATAAAATAATCAAAGTTATATAATATGAGCAATAAAAATTCAAAAAAAATCAATTTTATTTCGTTGAAGCTTTTGGTGAATAAGATTTAATCATTATAATTATAAATGATAAAAATAATATTTTTCTTAAAAAAACAACTCATTTAACTATAAATTTAAGACAAATTCTATGGTACATCCAAAAATTTGAGTGTACCGGTACACCAAATCGTTAAATTAATAATTAAATGAGTTGTTTTTCCTGAAAAAATAATTAATTTCTATCATTGACAATTATAATAATTAAATCTTATTTACCAAAAATTTCGACGGAATAAAATTTACTTTTTTTGAATTTTTATCACTCATAATAAAGAATATTGATTATTTTTTATGAAAAAATGTTAAAAATTTAGGCAAATTCTATGGTACACCCAAAAATTTAAGTGTATTGGTACACCAAATCAATAAACTAATAGTTAAATGTGTTATTTTATGAAGAGAAAAATTGTTTTCTATCACATTAAATCTTATTTACCAAAATCGTCAACGAAATAAAATTTAATTTTTCTGAATTTTTAGTACTCAAAATAGAGAATTTTGATTATTTTTTACAATAAAATGTAAAAAAAATTAGTATGATTTTTGTAAACAATGAAATGATGTTTTTTCTTATGAAATGACATTTTCTAAAATATAAATATCAACAAATAGCTCTTTATTCCATAAAAATAATAGTTAATTTATATATTTTTGAAGTACGAGTATCAGTACACCTTAATTTGCGGGTGTACCGTAGATACTCCCAAAAATTTAACGTGATTCTTGTAAACAATGAAATGATATTTTTTCTTATAAAATTATCTTTTTTAAAATATAAATATTGACAAATAGTTTTTTATTTCATAAAATGATGGTTAATTTATAAATTTATGAAGGAAGAGTACCGGTACACCTTAATTTGTGAGGTGTACCGTAGAAGTTCCCTAAATTTAAGGGTTTGGTGTACCGTTGCACTCAAATATGTTGGGTTTAGCGTATAATTTGCCCTAAAATTTTGGTGTTTTAAGGTTTTTATATATCAATTGAAAATTTTACATAAGTTATTTATGCTTGTACTAAATCAAATACCTAATTATTTTTTCGTTGATTAATTATTTTACAAATTAAATTCACGTTTTTTTTTTGTTAAGAGTAATATAAATATTTCACTATCAACTAGTATCTCATAAAAATTATATTCATTATATCTAAGGATATCGTTGGAAAACCGTTAATTATAGATTTATTATAAAACTAGTATAGATTTAAAGTGGAGGGAGTAAATAGAAACTATAGTAATAATTAATTTTAACTTTAATTAATTTGTGATGTAAAAAAACAGGATGTTTATTGAATCATGCAAGAGGCTGAGGATTATGAAGAGATCAGATGCAAAGGGTTTTGGTTTGCAACCAAAAGGATCTTTAAAGAGATTCATATAGAAGGCTTGGCAAAGTGTATGTTATGCTTCTAAACAATTATTGTCGTGATGCATGTTTGAAGATCAACAATTTGAATTTATGTTGTCTTTTTAATATATTTTTAGGAATTAAGCATTCCTTTATACTATAGTTTGATATATGAAATATGAATCTAGGCTTTGATCATTCTGTTTTAATTTTTTTATTTATAAAAGATATATAGGACTCATTTTTATAAGTATTTACATTACATGCATTGTAAGAGACGTCTATGAGTGAATTCCTTTGATTGAAGAGAAGTAGTTTTTTGTTGGAAAAGAACATGTATAGAAGTAGCTCAAAAAGTTTCACTAATAGTTTAATATCTCAAAATTATGTTTATATTAGTGATTTTCTGATTTTGTAAATAATGTTGTCAAATCGAAATGTCCATAGAAGTCTAGGTAAGGGTTGAATGTAATACAATATTGGAATTAGGTATACAATATAGAAACACATGTTCGTATTTGAGACATGGCGAGGATGGCGATTGGCCTAGGCCCAAAAGATTAAGTACGAAATTCGGGCTCAACAAAAAAAAAAGGTTCATTAGTCCCAAAAATTTACTTAAATTTCAAAGGAATGTGTGGTTGTTAGTAATGACTATAGAAATTTAAACTTTTTATATAATTACTATTTTGAACCCAAATTGTAGGTTCGTCCTAGAAAACCAAAATTTCAGAAACGATCCAGTAGAAACGAGGTTATATGGAATTAGGGAACTTGACTTTGGAGGTCTGCAAGTTATACCAAAAGGATTTTGCTCATTTGTGTCATAATGATACATGTTAAAAAACTTTGAATACACGGTTTCTAAGACATAATTACTACTATTTCTTTTGTAGATATGTTTATTACTTTTTATCAAATATATCCTTTTTTGTATTATCCTTAATTTGTAGATAGGACGAAATTTTATCCATAATTAGTATCAATGTATCTTGAAATATGAAAAATCAACATTAAATATATCTATGCACTTTGTTAAAAAGAAAATAAAATATGTCTATATACAAAGAGAAATTTGGTAATAGTCACATACATTTGAATAACAGTGGGGAGATAGAGTATCAATAAAGAGAGAGAAAGAGAGAGATAAATTTACATAGGTGAGATAAGAAGATGGTGAGGACGGTAGAAAAGAGATAGAGAACGGGAAGGAGATGGTGAAAAGAGGGTGGAGGGAGGGAGGGAAAGAGAGAGGTCAAAAATGCTTCTGGTGTCAAGTATTTGTCTAAAAAATTGCGTTCAAAATTAAATAACATTTTTATAGTTAAAAATCAAAATTTCATTACAAAACGTCTATGGGTTGAGGCCCAACATGACACTAGTTTAGCTTGCAAAAATACATCTCTATGAACTCTAGAATCTGAAAATCGTTATTTTGTTTCAAATTCAAGGATCCAAAGCATATTTTTATGTTTTAGATTTCATTGTTCAGACGGGTTTAATACCTAGAAAACTCAACAACAAGAGCATGAATTACAAACATAAATTAAACATAAACCATATCATGGATTAATCAAACTAGTTCTTTCATCGGGTTCAACCATACAAGTTGTGATTTCTTCAAATGTTATAGGACGAATTGAACTTGTTTGAGTATCATGAAAGTATATCACCAAGGCATCGTCTAATTTGATCTATCTCTTGAATTTATGCTGGCAAAATATAAAGAACATGATTTGCGCTTCATTGTCGTTTTGACGTTGCATGTTGGTGAATTGAACACGTCTATTTGAGCTGATTGACGGACAAAACGGGAAAAGCTACAATATACAATGTTTCGGTAGATACTGGACCATGTAAGGTCTGTATTTGATCCATCAAAAGTAAAGACATATCTCATCGACCAGGGGTTCATGTACCCTTTTAATTCATGTACGGTGCTAGCAAGAAGTGGTTGTTGACGGCGAGACCAATTGCACTTGTAACCAACTTGTGGCATAAAACTCTTAAGTCCAATGGTTTTGCATGAATTAACCAAGATCGATAAGTTTTCTTCTGCTCTAACTTTATTTTATTATGAGTCATATTTACTAGTGCTAATATTTATCTGTTGTTTGATAGTCAAAAAAATATTTATCTGTTGTTTTATATTAGAAACAAAAATGCTTAATGTTATGACATGATTGTAGTCGAATCTGCACGACCGTGTATTATTCCAAGACACTATTTCAGATTTTAAATTTATTTAATTGATATTTGATTTAACCAAAGTGTATCCACATACATAGTCATGACGGGTTGTTGATGAATTACGCCGCACACTATAACATTATTCTATGTATAATTTTCCCAACAATTTTTTCTGTCAAACTTGTAAATGAGGACAAAAGTATGTCAAGTAAATAAGCGTCACTCTAGATAGATGCATAGGCCATCACATTTGCCTTATAATATTATGAAGGTAGACTTAAGGTAAATTCTATGGTATACCTAACATTTTGAGTGTACCGGTACATCAAATCATTAAATTAATAATTAAATTAGTTGTTTTTTTAAGAAAAAATAATTATTTTATAGCATTGACAATTATAATAATTAAATCTTATTTATCAAAAACGTCGATGAAATAAAATTTACTTTTTTTGAATTTTTATTTCTCATGATAAAGAATATTGATTATTTTTTATGCGAAAATGTTAAAAATTAATATAATTCTTATAAACAATGAAATTATGTTTTTTTCTTATGAGACGGTGTTTTCTAAACTATAAATATTGACAAATAATTATTTATTTCATAAAATGATCGTTAATTTATAAATTTATGAAGTAAGGGTACCGGTACATCTTAATTTGTGAGGTGTACCATAGAAGTTCCCTAAACTTAATACATTAAATGATGATTTAGCCCACAAAGTTAGGGATTTGGTGAGTATTTTGAAGAGTTATTACGAAAGAAAAGAATGGTAGCAATAAGTACTTCATTCATCCCATTTTGAATTATAATATTCACTTTAACATTTTTACTTTGTCTCGAAATGAATATAAATGTAACATTTATTATTATTTTCCACTAAAATATCCTTATTTATTAAATTTCACTTGTCTTACTATTCCACTAACTACACTTAAAAAAGGTGTTTTAATAAATAATATTAATTTTATCATTAAAATCAACTCAATTTATCATTTAGTTAAGAACCGGGCACAATCCTTAAAAAACAATTATAATGAGATGGAGGGAGTATTCTTATAGCACGCTAAATATATATTATAGCACTCAATCTTGAATTCATACGGTGGACCTTGACATCATAATGGGGTAAATCTGAAGGGTTTACATCGCAAAAGATAAAACAAGAGATCAAAATCGCCAAATTAAAAAACTTGGGGATCAAAACTACAATTAAGCCTGATATTAATCTCAATAAGAAAATTTTAAATGTGGAGGAGGGTGGGGGGCTTGGCAGTGGCGTAGGCGGTTGTGGGATTGGGATGAGGAATTGGTTAGGGAGTGTCGGTTAATGTTGTTTTAAATGTTTTGATTGCTAACCGATGGAATTGACACCTCGATAATAACAGTGACTATTCTGTCCGTAGTGTTTATCATATGCTTACTGCAGATAACAGTCAGATTGTAGAGGCGGACTCGAATCTCATTTGGCACAGACAAGTACCGATAAAGGTGTCTATAATGGTTTGGCGTCTTATCCGTAACAGGTTGCCTACCAAATCTAATCTATTGGCTCGCGGGATCATTTCTCTTGAGGCTCAAAGGTGTGTGACTGGGTGAGGCGAAGCGGAAACGGCGCAACATTTGTTTGTTTCTTGTGCTGTTTTTAGTGAGTTGTGGTCTCTTGTCCGTCATTGGATAGGGGATAAAAAAATTCAAAAGAGCAAAAAGAAACAGGAAAACATACTAAACAACTGTTTTTATGCACTTAAGCGGATTAAGCCTCCAAAGATGATACTACATTTGCCTCTATTCATAAGACCCTTTTGCAAAAATTTATTGTCTCTTTTTACAAGACCCTCTTCAAATATCATGGTGTATTAATTCATTTTTCACAAAAATACCCATAACTATTTGCAGAGAATTATAGATCAACTATTTATCTTTCTTAATAATTTAAGGATAATCTTGGAAAGAGAATATACATTATTGACATATTTAATGCAAAAACAAAATTTCTTAATTCTTTTGCTTTTCTCAAAAGGGTCTTATATATAGGGACAAAAGTAGTAATAAAAAATGATATGCAAAGCTGATTTATAATTTTTTTTGTACTATCACTTTTATTTATTTATTTTCTCTCAAATAAATCCATTTATTTATTTATTTAGTTTGCCTCAAACACTTTAATTTTTTGGTAATATTAACCAACTACATTTGATTAATCTGATAGTGGATAAATTTGTCTGATAGCTACATCTCCTCATCACTTGAGGGATATGTATATAGTGGTTAGAAATCCACGTTTTTAAGTGAATAAGTGGGTAATTTGAGGTTTGAACCTTAACTCATGCATACCGCAATATTCCTATCATACCGCAATATTCCTACCAACTGAGTTATGTTGCATAATGAGTTATGTAAAATAAGATATTCGTATAGTGATTGTGAAGTATGTCATCAGTTGACTTAAAACCACTATATATGAGAACTCCATGAATCACAATGAATTTTTTAGATGAAATTAGCCCCTTCTATATAAATCAAGAAGTGTTTGTATCCAATGTTAAAGGTTACAAGATAAAATTGTGCGTGAAAGTGTAATTATAATTATAATTTATACTATATATAAAGAAATAATAGGGGTTTCAGAGAGATTTTAGGCTAGTTTTTTTTGAATTTTCAATTATACTCTTAAACAATTTTCATATAATAATATTATATTGGTGTTATTAAAAAAGATAAAAAAAAATTGTTATATTATTGTTGTCATTGAAAAATATATATATGGTTTGTTGAGTTTGTTACATTTGAAGTCACAAATATATTTACTTATAATTTTTTATTTATATCAAAAAATTTTATACAAAATATCATTTGTAATTTATACGCACGCACAATTTATAAGATATCGTTGATAATCTAGTGTTAGCGCAATAAAAAGAGCCGGGGTCCAATGAATCTATTTTGGGAGGTGATTTGATAAATCTCTTGTTATAAAAGCTTGTGAATACAAAACCCTAAAATCAATCGATTATCAGGTTTTTCCATTGCTGCACTGTGAGTGTTCACATAAATCAATCATCGTGGTGGAAACAAACCCTATTTCCTCAATCAGGAATTATGTTATCTTCTTCAGAAAAAACATCAGTCTCTATCTTCCTCGAAATCGCTAGAGGCGCCACTGCTGCCACCGCTAGATACCTCCTTGAGTCTACAAGTTGGAATGTTGAGGAAGCTCTTGAGCGGTACCTGTCTGGAGATTATGATGATGATGATTCAATCATACGTGGAGATGATGATGCCCTCGACGCCGATGCTGAACAAGAAGAACCAATTAAATTTGAAAAGGAAACAACAACGAGGAGGAGGAGGGTTTGTGATTCAGACCTAGGTGCCGCGGCCGCCTCTACAACATTGGCAGAGACGGAGGACAATCTTGCCTCTCTCTATCGCTCTCCTATTCATCTAATGTTCAATGCATCTTTTAAAAAGGTATATTCGTATTATAGTTGCATATCTTTATATCTTTTACTCGAATTGCTTGCAATTCTGTTCGTTTCTTTGATCAAGGTTTGTTTGTTTGAGTGCATGCAGGCAAAATTTGCTGCATCTATGCAAGACAAGTGGTTATTGGTGAACATACAATCTACTAAAGAATTCAAATCACTTATGCTTAATCGGGATACATGGACAAATGATGCTGTTTCTGAGATCATTACTACAAACTTCATATTCTTGCAGATATATGATGATACAATACAACTAAAGGCAAAAAACTATGCACTTATTACAAATTCAATTCAATTCCTGTTGTGCTTATTATTCACCCCATCACTGGTCAAAACATGCGCTCTTGGGAAGGACTAGTTCAACCTCAAACTTTATTAGAAGTATGTATCAATCAAACATTCATTATTCACACATAAATTTTGGTTGGCCTATCTTGATTTTTAATAATATTTCTTATTTCTAAACTTTGTTTAGGGTTTGCTAACATTCCTTGATGCTACTCCTAAAGATCACCACAATACCTTGTCTCACAAGTCTCATACAGGAACTTCTATCCCACTAAATACTGAAGGTTTGTTGAACAATTCATTTTCGTCCCATTTTATTAGCTTCATTTTATGTATATCTTCTATTTAATCCAAATATATTTATCATGTCTTTCATTTGGTTTTGTACTGCAAATGTTTTCTATCAGAAGAACCTTGTGTCCATTACTGATGATAGAATTTTATTTCACATGTTTTTGTGACCATCATAATCTTGGTTCATGATGTTACAGCTACTGTAGATTCAGATTCAAGTGAAGAGGAGGATGACGAAGTTCAAAGAGTGCTGGCACCGCCTGCTTATCCAACCTTTTCCAAAGAACACAAGTTATGTAGAGTTGGTGTTCGACTTCCAGACGGACGCCTTGCTCAGCGATACTTCTCATCCTCTCAACCAATTCAGGTAACAAATGTTGCTCTATAGGATTTTATTATCCTCTTTAGGATGGAATTAAAAAATATCTAGTAGCATATGTTACATTTTTTTTGGATACTTGTTTGATATACATCGATCCAAGTCGAGTGTATCATAGGAGTATTCGATACGTATCCAACACAGACACTTATCTCATATTGGAGTATCTATATATACATTTTTTTTTTTTTTGAAGAAGCTAAACTAGTCCACTCAAACTGTCAAACTGGCGCTGGAGAGAACCGAACACAAGACTTGGAGGAGGAGCACACTCCCAAGTCCAAGTCAACACCACTAGGCCAACCCAACCCAAGTGGGTTAGTATCTATATTTTTATTACTAACCCTGACCTTTTGTTTCTTTTAAAGCTGCTGTGGTCATTCATTGCTGTTCAACTGAAGGAAGATGAGACAAAGCCATTTAAATTAACTCATGAAATTGATGGAGCATCTTAATACCTGGACTATGAAAGTAATGCAACGTTTGAGAAATCAGGTCTTGCCAACTCAGGCCTTGCAGGCTCTATGCTTTCAGTGACATGGGACTGAGTTCAGATTTTTATTTTCAGACTCAAGAATTTCGGATTGGTAATATATGGACCATGGGAATCAGGCTGGTTTATGCTGAAAGAAAAAGAGATTTTATTTAAACTCTTGCATTGCATGTATAAAATATGAATCTAAATTATGTAAAACTAGTGTTTACGTTTGTGCATGTAAATTATAAACGATGTATTTATTTTTATTGAAACTTGGGTTTTGATTAAAATTATTAGTTAAAAATGTTTGACTTTCAAATCGTAACAAATCATGTTTATCTTATATGTTACTCCATTTCACTGTGGTTACTTTTGTACTGTTTTGGAAGTCGAGGTTATTGAAGGATGTGTGTAGAAAATCGAAGATGCACAGTATTTGTTCAATTCAAGTGGTTGGTGAGCAAAGAAAATATTTCTTGTAATAAAAGAATGAGTTTATCGGAGCTGCATTTTCTTGTGAAATAGTTTTGCATACACTAGTTGGGTTTTTTTTTATTGAAGCAAAATTAGAAGTGATATTGTACTAATGATACATTGACGTCTCAACTATATGATGGCACTCCAATGTACCACCTACAACACCTCCTAAAGTATTAATCAAAATGAAAAATAAAAAGGGTGGGGGAGCATAAATTAAACCCACCAACATTTCAAATTGTTATCGTATTGAGTCGTTTGTGAGTTTGAATCGAGTTTTGAAACAAATCTAATTTTTATTGAGTCAAACTAAATACGATTTCGTTCAATTCATTTTCAGTTCTATCCCAAAATAATGTGGATTTGGATTTTGTGGTCATTCACGATGGAGTTGGAGGCTTTAGCATATCATTTGGCATGTGGGGGTTTAGCTAGGTGTTGGTGTTGACTTTGGAGATTTGTTTTTATTGGTGTTGATGTTAGCCTTTGGTGAAGTTGTGTGTGTATTGGTGTTTTTTTCTTGTAGGTGTTCCGCTTATATACAACGTCTTTTGATATGTAGTTTGTGTTGATGGTCTATGTTCGTCTTGTACATAGATCTGATTATTAATATTTTACTGTTAAAAAATAATACACGAGCATTTAACTAAATAGGTGTATTTATTATTTGTATGATGACAAATTAATATTATAGAAAAAAATTGTGTTGAAATACTTCACAAATTATTATTTAGTATTTTGAAATATGAACATTCTTTTGTCAAAAAAAAAATAAAAATACAAACATTCTTCAATATTAACTTGGTCTATATACATGATTAATATTTTTGCCTATTTTTATTAGTCATTCAAATCCAAATTTAGGTAGAGGATAGCCTTACAAATGGATATATTTTACAAAAACATACCCTTATAAATAAGGTAAAGGAAAAACTTGAAAAATAATATCTTATATTAACAAGATCATGTATTTGAGGACGAACTTTGATACTTTTTAACAATAATAACTAGACTTTAAGAAGAAGAAAAAACATAATAAGTAGACAAGTATAATACGCAAAAATTGCTAAATCCCGTGAACAAAAACATCAAGAAATTATCACGATTGTTAGTGGTTGGCTGTTTATCACCGCTAGTGGGGTGAATTCCACCAAATCCAGGATTTAGTTAAGAAGCGTGATCTGTCGGGACATATAGCATCGCTGATAATACGCTAGTCACAAGTCCATGCCGGTTTTGACAACCAAAATTCTTGGCATGGAACACCAAAGGATGCATATAATTCATCAGCTACAAATGGAAAATTTGAAATCAATTCTCATTGTAATAATCTTCATTTTCTTCACAAGCTTCCATTCATCCACAGTCATATCACCCTCCTATATCAATAATTCAAGAGACAGTCAAACAAAATCCATAAATAGTTAAATACACATTGCTACTCAAACATTTATTCATTTATTATTATTGACTTACCTTGTATTATGGCTTACAACAAGTTCATCATCAGTCCCAAAATGCCTCCCAAATATTTTCTGTCGTTCCTCAGAATTGCTGCCAACAATCTGCAAACAAAGTTGAACAGAACATTAAGACTATCACTTTTCTATAAATGTAAAAATGTTACTAGTTTATGATAACTTAAAACAGACATTAGTCATTTTTTCTTTTTTTCTCAACATCACAATTATAGTTATAAAGGTCGTTTTAAATCCATATCTCAAATTCCATTAATTAGATGTAAAATCAAATTTTAAGCACATACCTTAATGACTACTTTCTGCCCTTTCTCCGCTTTATCAACCGGTTTAAGGTTATTCTTAATGGAGGCGATGCGGCCAATATCAATGTTCATTTGTGAAGAAATACAAATTGGATTGCCAATCTGTGTCAAGTAGACAATATTAGTGAAAGTTTAAAGAAACCAAACAAATTTTGTGCATTGCATACATAACATGACCCTTGTTACGACGACCATTTAACCAAATAGACCTAGGTTAAAACATAAGAGACATTTAAGAGCAGTCTGATACATAAGAACACAAAGCATAATACATAATAGACCTAGGTTAAAGCTGTTGAATTTACCCCCAATGCAAGCAATTCAATGTTATTCACAGAAAACATGTATCATTGCAACCACAGCTATACCTTCAAAGTCCCTTGAAGGATATCTACTCCCAAACGCTATAATACATACAAATCAACATACCTTATAGCACTTGTCGGCCTAACCTATTCCCGTCCCTATTTAGTCTGTGTGTCTTGAACTGAGAAACAACCTTAGAGAGCCTGGTATGAAACTCATCTTGAACATCGTTAGACTGCTGCAACAATGCTTTACGAAATGGAGCATTAGGACATGTTTTCCAGTCATGAATCGTGTCGATCTTATTCAAGGCGACGATGAATTGTTTGTTGGTGAGTTTTAATAGATTGAGTGAGTCTTGGTGTAAGCCATCATCATGCATAATGTCAACAACCAAAATAGCAATATCACATAGAGCTAAACCCTTTGTTGGTGTGTTATCAAGAACCAGCATACGTCTTTCATCAACATCACCAGCAGGAAAACGTGTTGAGGAAATATGGGGAAAATTATTGTTACCTTGAATACAACGGAGAAGCATGGTTTTGCCGGTATAAGCATCACCTATGATGCAGGAAATAGGGTTCCGATTACTCGGCGGTTTAACAGTATCACCTGAAAAATCAAATCAAAACAAAAACATCGAAAGTTTATTATCATATTTCAAAGACTGCTAAAGCAGGTTGATTTTATTGATATTATAGCAGCATCAAGCAAAATTCAAACAACTTGTCTTAAATAATTACACAAAATTCAAGCATAATAATAATAATAATCAATCGATTTTAGTTACCATTATCTTTATTCATCTTCTTCGATACTTCACGATTTTTCAGATTAGGGTTTTCAAACCACTGTTTAACTTATTTCACGTATTTCTCTTGTGTGAACCGGGCTGGGCCGGATAGGACAGCAATAGACTTACAAATGAGTGACTTATTTGACAAGTTATCTACCTACATCGGCTAATAATGTAACGTATATGTTTAAAAAAAAGTAAAATATATCATTAGGACCTATCCCTCAATTTTTTTTTTTAACAAGCCCTAAAAAAAAGATTGTTGCGACCTAATGTGCTTGTACCAACTTCGGTGGGTTTAACGACACCTAGGCCAATAGTGAGTGTACCAACCTCTGTGGGGTTAACGACACGTCGACACCAAGGCCAACAATGAGTTATGATGCTATTGAATAATCATGGATCATCAATCTACTTCATGAATACAATGTTTCTTTGGTCCAAGGGACTCAAGGAGAAACAACGGTGAGCTAAACTTGGAGCAGTCATGGGGATTCCTCCACCTCAAGACGAGTTCAGCTCGACTCGACTCATTTTCAGCCCTACTTAAGATGCATTTTTTTACGCCCAAGAGTACAAATGACAGGGTTTTTTTTGCTGAAGGATAAAAAAAAGATAGGATTGTCATTTTGTCATTTTAAAAAGTATGCATTTTAGCGTCTTTGGGCATTTCAGTAAAATAAGTTAGGGTTGACAAAGAATTTTGCTAGGATTTATAGACGGGACTTTCTTCCTTTTATATATAAGATTAAACATGGGAAACCTTTAAAGATTCTTCTTTATATGTATGGTATTTGGTTGTACTTCTTTGTAGCCCTCCTCACGTCGTCTCTCATGTTCCTTTCATCTTTCATTCGAATGAGAAATCTTTTAACTTAATTTGAAATTTTATATAGGTATTTATTTTTTCATATTAAACAAGTCATTTATCTCCACACCTAAATGGGATCTCATGATTTCTATACAAGTGACTAAAATGAGTCTTCACATTAAAAAAGTAGTTCTTCATTTACATTTTATATAGGAAGCATTAAAAATTATTTAGAGACTAAATTAATAGATTAAAAATATTAATTGAAGGGCTATATTTACATTTCTATAAAATTGATTCAAATAGTTTAATGCAAAATTCACACATACTAAATTCCAACATGTGTCCAATCGTATAAAAAATTCCCTACATATCTATAATTCAATAACCAAATAAAAGAGAAATTGATAATTTAGAGATCAATTTTTGTTGTCTTAAGTCTTAAACCGAGTCCAGGAAAAATAGCTTGATAATCCAAAGTTTGACAAAGTGGTAATTATATTATGAGATTAGGGATTGTTACAATTAGAATTCAAATTCATGTTTTTCAAACAATTTATTTTTAACATCTAATTAATCATTTAAGTTTAATCATCGTATTTACTCTATAATACTTAGACATGGCAACAAAGTCCATACCCGTGGATACCTGTCCGAATCAAACCTAAATTGATTGATTTTTCCCGCTTTGATTGGGTTTGGGTATGAGTTTGGGTTTTGCCTGATTTCAAAACACGGATACAGGACGTGTAATAGGGATATATGTATCCACCCCTAACCCATTCTCAAACTCATCCCGAATGTAAATCAATTTATAATCTCTTTTATATAATAGAAACTCAAACCCTAAATCATTTTACTCACACAATCAAAGTCTCAATATTTTGGACGACACTCACTTCTCAAAGTTAACTCTTTTCTCCTTCCACATCTCACACCCTCAATATCTTTATTCTCCATCACGATAGTCATCGATCACCATCATTTATTTGCTGGATAATGCATTATAGCGTTGAGCCCAGAGCTGAAAAGTACTGCTTTTTTTTTTATAAAAAAAATTATCCACTACGGGATGGAGTGGGGCGGAGATACCCGAACCCGTCGAGGACGAGAATGGTATTCAATTTCTCATCCCCGTTGAATATGAGCAGAGTAACAAATAAGTATTTGAAATTACGGTATGGAGACGGGGAAGGTAAAACCAGTCTCTACCCACCTCATTGTCATGCCTAATAATATTTTATGTGATAATCTTATTTATAAAAGACATTTGATCTTGTAAAAAAAAGAAGACATTTGAAGCTCAAAATCAATTTTTATTTACTGAAATATCTCTGATAAATAGGAGCCAAAAGAGTTTTAATCATTTACATATCCAAAATCACAATAATGGAGCGGATATGATAAACTTATAAAAGTAAAACTCAAGACTACATTTCATTTCATATGAGCCAATCAGTCCTGAAAATTGGATAACAACTTCAAGTTCAAGACACGACAAACAGACATATAGACAACCAGAGTGAATCATGACATAACAGCTATGAAGCACATATATTCGGATTAAGTGTGTTTCATCATCGGATATATATCATGTCCCAAACCGACACATATAATATGATTATATTAAATTATTATTTTTTTTCAAATTATTATGGATGTCGACGTGTCTATATCCATATCATATCCGGTGTCATAGGCTTAGCTTCATAGCATGACAGACAGACAACTAAAGTGAATCATCATTTTGAGGTGGTCCTTTATCACTTTGTCTGCATTTGCATGACTCACCAGACACACAAGACAGAGACAAAATTCACAAAAACCCACTTTTTTAGGAACTCATGTTTCAGTGAAAAAATTTACACGAACCAATCCCATTTTTTTCTAACCACCCTTTGTCTTTTTCTTCACCTTTATCACAGATTTTGTTCAATCCCATGCATTCACACTTCAAACAAAGAAAATAGTGAATACTCATTTTTCAACACCCTTTAAAGGTGGAATCTTTATTATTTATTGCGTTAAAGAAACGCATAGAGGAAAGAGAAAATGAAAAAAGATTCAATTTTTATCGTGTGTGATTAAAATAATATAAAAAGGTTTATGACTTTTTACTTACCCTTATGGATTTGGATTAAGGTATAGATTAATGGTGGATGGGTTGGTGAAGAGTGGCGTTTCAAAGTTGAATTCTTTTTGTTAAGTAGGGTCACCCCTTTTGTTGTGGTTTACGTTTTCTTCTTCAACAAGACTTCATTGGTTTTTGTTTTACTTCAAATCACAAAATCAAAATTGGAATTTTTTTTCTTTGGTTTTGGTTTTTGAGTGAAAAGAAAGATATGGGTTCTTATGGGAATCTTGCAAGGAGGGCTGTGGAAACTGAGATGCCTATTATGGTTAAGGTAATGAAGGATTTTTTTTTTTTGTCTCTCATTGGGATTTGATATGTTTTATGAGTATTTGGATTGGTGATCTGGAATTTGATGTTGTGTTTTCAGATGCAGGAATTGCTACGAGGAGCTAAGAATGCTGTGTCTTTGGCTCAGGTTTGTTTTTCATTTTTTTTCCTGTTTACAATGCTTGTTTTGTTAATATAGTAATGAATTTGTGTGTGTTTTCAATGTTGGTATTATAAATTAGTCTAGCTTGGTTGTGTTGTGACTCACAACATGTGAGTGTGTGTGTGTTTTCACTTTCCAATGTTAAAATTATAAATTAGTCTAGATTGGTTGTGTTATATGTGTATGTTTTTCTGGTTTCCAATGTTTTAATTATAAACTAGCCTAACTTGGTTATTGTTGTTGTGTGTGTGTTTTATGGTTTCCGATGTTTGAATTATAAAGTGGTTTAGCTTGCTTCTTGTTGTTGTTTGTGTTATTAAGTGCATGTTTGGAATAGTGGTGAGATTGGAGGAATCACGGCGAGCCACTGTGATTTTGTCAAAAAGTACACTTTGGAGCTTTAACAAGATTACAGACGGTACCACCGTGATTTTGCCAAACTCACCGCTTATACAAAGAGTTTTGAGAGAAGCTTCGTTAGCTTTTCAGATTTTCGTCGTACGTGGGACCTGTTTGAATCCCATTTTATGGCTTCAATCTCAATGCAAGTGAGCAACATGAATGGAGATATATGATATATCTAGAAACAAGGTTTGATGAGCTCTCTTTTTTATAAGAACTGGATCCTCTTGCAGTCAGGGGATCACAAAAAATTTGAAAATTGTAGAAACTTCAATAATTATTTTCTGTACTTTACTACATGAAATGTTTGCCATCAAATATCCCAAAATTGAAAAGTGGAGATCTTTTTCTAATTGTACAGTGCCTATGTTTCTAAAAATTGCTATCAACTAGATAACTTTCTGTGCATTATTTGCTTCTTAGTTCTGTATGAAATGCAATTTTAATCAATTTGCTGAAATTTTTCTTCTGTAGGGGGTGGTTTATTGGCAACCTCCAAAGCAAGCATTGGATAAGGTGAAAGAGCTTGTGTATGAGCCTTCTATTAGTCGTTATGGTAATGATGAAGGTATTCCTGAACTCAGAGCAGCATTGGTGAAAAAGGTAAATGATCTAAGGCCTGTTTAGATTAGCTTATTTGCGCTTATTTATTGACATAAGCACTTTTGAGACTGTTTGAGGGAGCTTATGAAAACAACTTATGACATATCCATAAGCTTTTTTCAACTTATTTTCATACGCTCTCCAAGATAGCTTATATCTCATAAAAACAATTTGACTGTATTTTATCTTATGTTATCAAAGTAGCTTATTCATAAGCACCTACACGTTAAGTGTTTATGCAATAAGCGCTTAATTGAGTAGTTTATCCAAACAGAGCCCTAGTTTCTTGTTAGTGTGATTACTTTTACTTATAGGGAAGTACAACTTGGGCCTTTAAACATCCTGTTGACAATAATTTTTTGTACCTTAATTGATCCTTAAGATTTGTGTTCGCTCAATTAACTCATTTGCTTTTGTCCCGCAGCTGCGTAATGAAAATAATTTGCACAAATCCTCGGTTATGGTTACAGCCGGTGCCAATCAGGTGATCAATCCCCCAGTTATATAATTTACGATTAATGTTCTTTATTCTGTCATATCTAGGAAAAGAGAAACATGGTTCTGAAAAAAGTGAACCATATAAACATTTCAGCTTTCATTCGACTCATGTCTAAATATCTGCAGTACAGGCATTCGTGAATCTAGTTCTTACTCTATGTGATGCGGGGGATTCCGTGGTTATGTATGCTCCTTACTACTTCAATTCATACATGTCCTTCCAAATGACTGGCATTACCAATATACTAGTTGGTCCCGGTAACCCGGAAACACTTTATCCAGATGCAGGTAAAGCCATTGCACAATCTTGTCATTAGAAACTTCTTTACAACCATTGGACTAATAGCAAGCAAATCTATCGTTCCTAGGAGCAAGTTTTTTTTTTTCCTTTAAGAAGGTTTTACTTATAAGAAATTGGGTTGTTTAGTTATGAACTTGCTGGATTCCCAAAAATTTGATTAAAATAGTGAACTATGTTAAACTAACAACGTTGTCAGGTACATATATCAAATTTTATTGTGATAGGAACCAATTATACTGATAATAGGAGTGAAGAAGACTATTTCCTTACCACAAGTGAAAATTGAAATTCTTGGAAAAATAAAAAACAAATAGAAAAGAAGAATTGTTCCATTGTCTTTCAAATCCATCATACTTCATCTTGTGATATCATATATTGCTAAAATCCAACATTCTATATAAACATGTTCTGATGAGTATATTTCTACATGTGTCTCTCACGATACATCAAGAATCTTAGAAGACTATTTGATGTTTGATAGACAATAGTTATTTAAGTGTGTAGTAGACAAGAAAAGGGGACATGCACCGTTAGTATAAGTAAACTAGTTTTACACTTGCGTCCAATGAGAATCCAATATTGTACAGTTATTTTCAAATTGCAGTTACAAATTGGACTTAAGTGACAACATCATGAGTTTTTATTAGATGTCGATGTAAAACTAGTTTACACCGACAATGCATCTCCATTAGTTGTGTCTGATTTCTTTGTTTAAAAATACATTTGAATTTTCTTGATTTTTCAGACTGGTTGGAAAAAGTGTTGTCGGAAAGTAAACCTGTCCCGAAGCTAGTAACTGTTGTAAATCCTGGCAACCCAACAGGAACCTACATTCCAGAGGCTCTTCTAAAGGTCTCTTTCTCAATCTCTTCTGAAAATTCGCCATTCAAGTTTTCTTTCAATGGTTTGTTTTGAATCTGCTTATGCGCTATAATACGTCTATATTCCAAATGACATATTCATTTTCCAAGAATCTTATTTTGCAATTTCTAAACAAGTTCTTTTTCTAAATTGGCCAGAGGATTGCAAATCTGTGCGAGAAAGCTGGCTCTTGGCTTGTTGTGGACAATACATATGAGTAAGTCTTTACCATCCTAATGGAAATTCCTCTGCAGTAATGAAATAAATCAGTGAGTGAGAGAAAGAGAGAGATGTTTATGTCCTTGTTATGCTGCATAGTCATTTGATAACAACATTAAAATTGAATTAATGAGTTGTATTCTTTGATTTTTTGGCACATCATTGTTTGCAGATCTTAAATTTGAGGATCTCTTGTCCTAATATGTATGCAGGTACTTTATGTTTGATGATTTGAAACATACTTGTGTGGAAGGAAATCATGTTGTGAATATTTTCTCTTTCTCGAAAGCTTATGGAATGATGGGATGGCGAATTGGATACGTAAGTAAACACTTATACTTACTATGTCTTTATTTTCATCAGCATGAGGGCAAAGCACTGAACTTTATATGTCCAATTGATTTTTTTTTACCAAACATTGAATTTGTTAACCATGCTATACAACTATTGAATGAAATCTACAACATGCAGTGATGTCCTGTTGGATTATTGAAAGGAAAATTTGATCATCCTTTAACTTAATATTTTGTATCAATGTAGTCATTTTATCTTTTTTGTGTGTCAAGTTAGTCATTTTTTCGTGTCAAGTTTTTCATGTTTAAAAATGTTAAAACAAAGTTGGACACAGTCTAATTTTTCATCCACCAAAAGTCTTACTTGACCATTCAAAAAGGTTAATTACAGTTGCATTACCAGTGTAAACCTTTTTAAACATAAATGAATAAGTTGACACGGAAACAGATAATGAACTACATTGACACCAAAAACTATGATCAAGGACCCCTAATACAATTTTGTCTTATTGATATGTGGTAACAACTGATATCGAACACTGAAATATAAATGAAATAACTGACTTTTATTGAACAGTTATGGTTATGGTGGCCGGAATGCTTAGTAATGTATCTTGTTGCTTAATAACTATAGCCTAATAATATAATAACACTACTAATTAGAGGTCTAACAATATGCTTTTATCTCACTTTTTATGTTTGCAAGTACGCATCATAAGTGTAAGGAAGGAAGTCCACAACTTTGGAACTTTATATTTAGGTTGTTTTCTTTTTAAACAATCAATTAATAGTAAAAAGTTCTATGAAAATTGAAAAGTGGTTCTTTGATCCTCACACCTTTTCTCCCTTCCCCATCCCCCAAAATATTTCATCTTCTCCACAATGTAGTTTTTACATTTTTCAGTTGCAATGTAATTAATGTTCAAATCAGCATTGTTAATGTTCAAATCTGGTAAAGGAGAAAGCACTTAAGTAACAACAAATGTATTATATACTAAGATTTGCACTAGTAGTTTGAACTAAGTATTTGATTATTGCAGATAGCATACCCTTCTGAAGTAGAAGGACTTGGTTCCCAACTTCTCAAAGTCCAAGACAACATTCCAATCTGTGCTTCAATAATTTCACAACACCTTGCACTCTACTCCTTAGAATTGGGACCTGAATGGGTTACCGAACGAGTAAAAACTCTTGCGAAGAACAGAGAAATTGTCTTGGAGGCCCTTTCTTCTCTTGGAGAAGGTTCTATTAAAGGAGGAGAAGGAGCTATATACCTTTGGGTGAAGATTCCAACCGGACACGGTTACGATGATTTCGAAGTTGTTCGCTGGCTAGCTAATAGGCACGGGATTGCTGTTATCCCTGGAAGTGCGTGCGGTGCTGCTGGAAATCTTAGAATTTCATTTGGAGGTTTGACTGAAAATGATTGTAGAGCAGCAGCAGAAAGGCTTAAGAAAGGTTTGGAAGAATTGGCTGCACATGGTTTGGTACAAGACTAGTAACAAAATAGTTTCATCTCAAAAGAAACTTATAGAAAGAAAAGTCCATTTGCCAGTGGAGAAAATTTGCAGCTGGTGCATTTGAATAAATGTTAGGATTTATTTCCAGCCTTGTTAAGTTGGAGGGTACTAACAAGGCTTAATAATTTTCATTTTGAAAAGTAGATAAATGCATCATAGATTTTTTTCCTATCAATTGATTTTTATATGTTTATGCTTCATGATTGGATTGATATATGCTCGTGCACGTGCACAGACAAAGAATACTCCTTCACAATGTTAACAACTGCGTTGATCAAAGAATATCTCCAAATAGCTGATCACAATCTTTAGAGCATGGTCGAATCGCGTCGCATACGTGTTGAATGCGCGTTGGCCGAACACTTCAATGCGTATGTCCAAATTTCTCTAGCTGTTATTATTTCTCCAAGACTTGTGTGTACAATTGATTTTAGAAAATGCAATATTGCTTTCACTTAACTTTTGTTTTGCTAATTTTGTGTAGAAAGCAATGAAAAATTACGACATATTTGATTGCATATTTTAAAAATGCTTTCTATTTTTAGAAATTTAAACAAAAAATATTATTTCTTTAGGTGATTTGTAATTATTAGTATTCAAAATTTGTTCTTAGAACACGAAAACAAGAACAATCTAGACTAACTTTTTGTTTCCACTTTCTATTTTCTCAAAATAGATTGATGATTGATGAGAGTAACTTTATGATAGACACTTCTCTAAAGAAAAAAAAAACTTTATGATAGACAGTTTTAATGCTCTATTTGAAATTCTAAAAAAATCATAACATTGTGGACTCTCCTACATGCAATCTCATTGTTAAGCCAAAAATTAATGGTTCTTCAATCATTTAGGATCTTTATGTATTATTTTTTTTAGAAATTAATGGTTCTTCAATCATTTAGGATCTTTATGTATTATTTTTTTTAGGGGCTTGTTGGGATCTTTATGCATTTCTATTTTCTTAATTGTATATTTAAAGGTTCAATTTCCTTAATTTTTTTGTCGAATACTTTAACGGCTAAAACTTCACCTTTATGATGAATAAATAGGGTGTTCGAAGTTTGAACTTCAACTATATATTATGCATTGTCTTTACCAATTGAGCTAAACTCGCGAAAACTCAATTTCCTTAATTTTACTACATTATCATAATTAAATTAAATTTGACTATAAATGGAAAAAATACACCAACAAATTTTTTACGGTACATGTTATTAATTTTAATGTAGTGAAAAATTGTTAAAGTTAATTCTTCAATTGAACACAAGAACAATTTTACAGTACATGTTAGTTAGATTAATTAATGTGCTGAATCAATTATTATCTGCACATGGCATGCTCAATTATAAAGGCAGCAATGATCACTTATAGCATGATTAGCATAATTCACCCACCCATTGAGTTCAAATCAAAAGGAGGATAAAGTGAAACAACGGACAAAATGTAGTGTAGGAATAATTTTTTTTTTAAGAGGAGTGTAGGAATAATGTTAGAATTCTGCTCTTTATCAAAAAAAAATCACGCGCGACCAACTGAATTTCTCAAAATACCTCTGCGTGAATTAACTCACACGCTGCTTGAGTTAACTCACACACTGCTTGAGTTAATTCACGTAGGGGTATTTTGCCCCGCATGAGTTAATTCACGTCAAGTTGCAAAAATCACTTCCATATATGTTTTGTTTTTCAATAACCCTCTAACAATATTTCTTCTTTTTTTTAGGGATGTAAATCAAGTTAGGCTTCTTTCCGCATTAGTTTGACATGCACCGTGTCTAATGAGGCCGACAAAGGTTCAGATAATAATAATGATGATGCTCACCCTTGTAAGAGAACAAAAACATGTTTGTCCATGTGCTACGTCTTCTTCTTCCTTATAATGATTTCGTATTTCTGTCCACTCACAATTTCCACTTTTTTATAGATGAATACAATTTACTTGGACACAAGACTTTCACCACTTCTTTTCTAAATGAATCATCTCATTGCTCTAAATTATTGGTGTTGGAAACAGTAACTTTGCAACTGGTGTGAGTTAACTCATGCGGGCCAAAATACCCTTGTGTGAGTTTCACGCAGGGGTATTTTAGAAAATTCAGTTGAGCGCGAGTGATTTTTGTTGGGTAAAGAGCAAAGTTCATAATGTTATTGTTGTAAATAATGAAGGCTTAATATGGGTTTTTCCTTCTTTTTCACAAAAAATAAAATAAAATAAAAATCTTAGTAATACATTTTATTTTGTTTCATTTACGATTTTGGTTCTATAATTTGTAAAATGTTTTTTTTTCCATGTATGTATTTGGAGACTATGACAAATGAGATGCTTATGTGAAAACCTAATTCATGGAACAATATGTAGGCAAATTCTCACTTAATAACTAATTTACATTAAATCAAAATGTACGTCAGTATCTATATGATAAGAACAACTGAATTTGTTGCGCACATTACTCAATTGTCAAGTAGTATCTCATTTGTTGTCAATGTTAACGAGATTGGACATTGAACCAGTGAGACCACAATTCAGCTGGCAAGAAGCAAACCACGGTTTCTACTAGTTTAACATTGTTTTAAGCTGATTCAACTATACTGAAATATAATCAAAGTCAAACCAACCACAATTAAATTGATTCAATATCAGTTGAATCCATTTCAACCTGGCTACAATATAACCATAATCAAACCAATCGACGAACTAAATGATCCTATTTTAACCTAATGAATCGGCTGGTTCAATTCGATTTTAAAACATCATCCATATTACATCATAAAGATCAACCCTAAATACATAAATGAAGAAAATGTAGATATTTCAAAAACCAAAATCATGGATTTAAAAAGTGGAAATCAAAATCATAAACAACAAAAGAATAAAGAATCAAAACTTTAACCAAGTCAAATACCAAAAAGCACAAGAATCGTTAGTTAGTAGAAAAAGCAAAAACGGGCCAAGTTTGGTACTAGTTTTTGAAATTCAAAAAACCCACGGGCCCACTAAATTCTCCATTTCAAATCCTCAAAAGCCCATCAAAACCCAACCAACCAAACCGTCGGTCGAACAAACAACCAGCTCAGTTCAGAGAGAGAGAGAGAAAACAACAATGGCCGGTGGTGGTGGTGGTTCTTCATTGGCAGGTTTACAAGATCATGTCAAGTTAGCAAGAGATTACGCTCTTGAAGGTCTCTATGATACTTCCATCATCTTCTTTGATGGTGCTGTTGCACAAATCAACAGGTTCTTTTTCTTTCATTGTTGTAAAGTTTGTTCTTTTACTTCATTATAAATAATGGGTTTTGATTTTTTTTGTATTTTGAGAATACCCTTTTGTTATTTTGATGTGTGTTTCCCATTTTGATTGTAAAGTTTGTTCTTTTGTTTCATTCTAAATAATGGGTTGAAATTGTTTTTGCATTTTGATATACCTATTTAATTATTTTGATTTTTTTATACGAAATTAGCATTGTAACATTGAAGAGGAAAAATGATTTACAATTGACTTGATTCATGAATAAGATGTTAGATTTTTTTTTTTTTTTTTTTTTGTGTTGAATGATAGCAGTAATTGAAGTTTTAAGTGGATGGATCTTTGGTTGTTTGATTGTAATTAGCATCATTTCTTGATATAAATTAAATGGAGTTTTGAGTTGGACAAAATGTAGATGCATTTTGGATTTTCGTACTGTTCTTAACTTAAAATACACTTTTTGTGGTTATAACAAACTATGAGTAGTTAAGAACCGTACGAAAAGCACCAAAAAGAATGCACCTAAGTTTTATCCTTTTAAGTAATGTGTTGTAGCTAGTTGGTTTGGTATTCTTTTAAGTAGTTGATGAGATGTTAGAACTTAAAACTATTTTTGTATTGAATTATAAGTTAACAATAGTTGATGTTTTAAGTTTATGGATCTTTCGACGTTTGATTATCGTTAGTAACATATCTTGATATCAATCAATTGGAGTTTTAAGTAGGACAAAACATAGGTGCATTTCCTTAGAGGCTTTTTGTTTGTTTCTTAACTTAAAATACACTTTTTGTGGTTATAACACACTGAGAAAATTACGGATTTAAGGAAATCATGGGTAGTTAAGTTAAGAACCATGCGGAAAGCACTTAAGAAAATGCATCTAAGTTTTATAGTTTTAACTGTTGTGTTGTAGTTAATTGGTTTGGTTAATGTACCCTAGATTTGTGTTGTAGTTAATTGAAGAAATTTGAATCTTTTGTGATTTCAGGCATCTAAACAGTGTTGATGATCCTTTAATTCGTGCGAAATGGATGAATGTTAAGAAAGCTCTTTCTGAGGAAACTGAAGTTGTGAAACAACTGGATGCAGATAAAAGGGCGTTTAAAGATAACCCTATTGGAAGACGCCCTCCGTCACCTCCAATTTCTACAAAATCTTCGTTTGTTTTTCAGCCATTAGATGAGTATCCTACTTCGTCTAATTCTTCCTTCGATGATCCCGACGTGTGGAGGCCACCTAGTAGAGATACTAGTAGAAGACCTGGAAGGGGTGGTCAAGTGGGTGCTCGCAAATCTAATCAAGATAGTAAATGGGCTCGAGGTGCTACGACAAAGACAACAAGTACCACTGGCCGTGGCGCAAAGGCTAGTGGTGCTACTAGCAGGACTAACTCAGGGGCCCGAGGGTCAACTCCGGTAAAGAAAGGTGGTGCATCTGGAAAGTCTAGCAACACAGATGCAGTTGTAAGTTTCAATTTCTATTAAGCCTTCTGATGGACTACATTTTCTTTTATCACATTTTGTTGTTGCAAGAAGTTATTCCTACATATTATTTATTCGGTGGACTAAACAAAATATTAATTATGTGTATGATCCTACAGAACCATAATTGAATAAGTTCTTCTGAGCATTTTTATTTTTTTATTTTTTGCTCTATTTACTTTACTTTCTGACCCAAAAAGAGTATAGAATGATGGGCTTTATGAGAGGTTTTGGCGTGTCCAAGTTTCTGACACACTGCAGCATCTCTGATTATAAGCTTATCCCTGACTACTGTTTGGGTAGTTTGAAAAAAATCAAACTTTCATTTGTTGTTCTGTCCTTATGGTTTTGAATGGTATTTGTACTTTTATAGAATGGTGATGGTGAAGATGGGAAGTCAAATAAGAGAATATACGAAGGTCCTGACCCTGAATTGGCTGAAATGCTTGAAAGGGATGTGTTAGAAACCTCTCCTGGAGTGAGATGGGATGATGTTGCAGGTCTTACTGAAGCAAAAAGACTTTTAGAAGAAGCCGTCGTGCTTCCCTTATGGATGCCTGAATATTTCCAGGTAACCTTAGACAAATCTCACTCCAAATGTTCTCAGAAAAACCTGCTTGTCTGAAGTTTAGAATTCTGATAATTGTGGTTTATTTATATGAGACTCTGTAATTGTTATCATGATAGTTAGTTTTAATGTTTAGACCCTGATTGGTTTATTGATGAACAGATCTTGCATATATTTACTTTGCAAATAAGACCGGTTTATGAAATTATTAATGCGAATAGGTTCATGCTAATAGGTTTTTTTGACTGCTTCATTTCTAGGTCCATTCTATTAGACTTGTTCCGTTGAGCTCATTGTTTCTGTTTTTTTTTCAGGGAATTAGAAGACCTTGGAAAGGTGTCCTTATGTTTGGTCCTCCTGGAACTGGAAAGACACTTCTTGCTAAAGCAGTTGCTACTGAATGTGGGACAACTTTCTTTAATGTTTCTTCTGCTACTTTAGCTTCTAAATGGCGTGGAGAAAGTGAGCGAATGGTGCGGTGTTTGTTTGATCTTGCTAGAGCTTATGCACCAAGTACAATTTTCATTGATGAAATTGATTCTCTGTGCAATGCTAGGGGGTATGTCTGTTTTTGCTCTTTTAGAATCCATCACACATAATTTTTGGAACTTGTTTATACTTCTATTTTTTTTTAATCTTCATTCAATTTGATTATATAGTTTTTTCTAGGTTGTGTCATGTTCATTAAGTAATAGAGATATCATTTTTCATCTATCTTGACTTGGGTTCACTCTTAATTTGTACTCTATCTGGACTCTAGTGTTATGTCACAATCTTATTGAATTGACTTGTTTCATAAGGGCTTCTGGAGAGCATGAATCATCTAGACGGGTGAAGTCTGAACTTCTAGTTCAGGTTGATGGTGTAAGCAACAGTGCAACAAATGAAGATGGCAGCCGAAAATTAGTAATGGTCTTGGCAGCTACTAACTTCCCATGGGACATAGATGAGGCACTAAGGTTTGTATTTGGTTTTCTGTATTCTTTTCTGAACTATTTATATTGCAAGTGATAAAAACTTTTGGTTAGTTATCTGTATCTGAGATATCTTCAAAAGTAATAGTCTACACTTTCTGATTTGATTTCATGTTTAATGTAATGCAGGAGAAGGCTGGAAAAGAGAATATACATTCCTCTTCCAAATTTTGAGAGTCGTAAAGAGTTGATCCGGATAAATTTGAAGACTGTTGAGGCAAGTAGTGGTTTTTCATTATTTTCTTAGCTTATATAGGATATAGGAATTTGAGCCTTATAAGGTTTGCTTTGTAAAGGTGTACCAAATTTCTACTATGAATATGATAAGTTATAGTATTAGATTATGTTTAAAGTTTTATTTCTTAGAATTTGAGGATTTAATTGCCAACAAAGCAAAAAATGGCATTGAGCATTTAACAAGATAATAATATTCTTTTGTGAATTTATTTATTTATTTGGAGTTGTTGATTAGTCACTAAACTTGGCATAAGCGCAGTTTATTGAAGGAGGGGCAGATCCACTTATGCTAAAACAATAAAACTTGATTTTTATATTTATAACTGATCGTATCATCTTGCATCAGGTGGCCGCTGATGTCAACATAGATGAAGTGGCTCGCCGGACTGATGGCTATAGTGGAGATGATTTGACGAACGTCTGTCGCGATGCTTCCTTGAATGGAATGAGACGGAAGATAGCAGGAAAGACTCGTGATGAAATTAAGAGTATGTCTAAGGATGAGATTTCAAAGGATCCTGTTGCCATGTGTGATTTTGAAGAAGCATTGGTAAAGGTCCAACGAAGTGTTTCTCCGGCTGATATTGAACGCCATGAGAAGTGGTTTCATGAATTTGGATCAGCATAAAGACACACCAATGGTAGTGTTAGTTTTATTTATACTACCACTTTGGTTCTCTGTTGTGTGGATGAGTTGTCTGTATTGTTTGTTGATATTTGACTTGTTTTTTCTGACGAGTTTCAATGTTGTTTTATGGTGTTGAAGGATTTTCAATTGTTAATTTGTATCTGTGACTATTGAATATTGTTGTAATATAATCTAATATGATTTTAAAGCTGTTATTCTCTCTTTATGCACTGAACTTCCAACTTAGCTATCTTTCTATCTAATGCTATTTGCCATGTACATGCCCGTCCATGCAACTTTTGTTATGTAAAAGCAGTCTCTCTGCTGTTATGCATTGTCTTTACCAATTGAGCTAAACTCACGAGGATCGGTCTCTTTGTTGTTGGTATATATTAAAGGCAACACAACAATTTGATTGAATCACAAATGAAATATGGATTTTTATAAGAAAAAGACATGGTCGCTGCCGTAACCTTTCTACTTTAAAGTCACCAAAATATTTAAGCATAACAAAATAAAGAAAACATTGAGCATCTTTTGTATAGAAAATTGTTCTTGTGTAGTGCCGAATTATTTGGTTGTGAGTTTGCATAATTAACTACGTACCATCTCATTTGAGTACAAAATTAGTCTTGTAATTAGCATAAGACATTAAACCTATCCTTCTCAACTTAATATTTCATAATATTAATAAACTCTTAACATTGCATAGGACTCATCACTTCTTATAGTAGTTAACTATTTTAAGACAAAAATAATTTAAAAAATGGTAACAGAAATGGAATTGGTAAACTCAAGAGTTTGAATGTAAGTTAGGCTATAAATATGAAGTATAAGCTTATTACTCATTCTTCAAATTATAATAATTTCTTTCTATTCTTACCAATGGGAATTCTCAAATGGAGAAATTTCACCCTTATATCCTTTTATCTAATCTATCTCTTGACATGCTACAATGTTTCAGCTACTTCCACACAAATAATGTCCAACACAAAACTAGGTAAGATTAACCTTAGGAATATCTACACAAAAGAAAGACAATTGCTCAATATTTTAAGTATTAGATATGTCAAAATTAATGATCTATTTCTTCTTATTTTCATATATCATATCTAATGTATATACTACCATGGTGGTGTATCTGTGCAGATGATCTTGGTGATATTCTAAACATATGCAGTTTACCATTATGTGGAAAAGGAAAATGCCAGCCTCAACCAGGATTACTCAATTTTACATGTGATTGTGACTCTGGTTGGAAAAAGTTAAAAGTTGGTATCATTGAATCTTGTGTTCTTCCTAATTGTGAGTGATTTTTCATACTCATTCTCTTTATTGATGAAACTTGAAAGTTTGTTGAAATGAATGAGTTTGTTAAATATATTTCTTCTTAGATTTCGAGACAACTTCAGTCATACCTTGACTATGACTACGATGTGCATATTCGAGATCCGTCAACAATTGTAGTTTTTTAGACATTTACATGTGTTCATTGTGTATCTTGTCAACTTAGTTGGCAAAATATTTGATAGCAACCATAGGTTTTTCGACATCCAAATCGATTGTTTATTTCATCGAATACCATATAAAAGAAACTAATATTGATTCAACTTGATTCGGTAGCTACAACTATACATACATTTCTAAGGTAACATCATATAGTCTTTAATTTTCATGAAAACAATAAAAGTGTTTGCTGACTTACCTAAAAAAAAATTGAAAGAACATTAAACATATTTAGACTTTTGCTGCTTTATTTTCATCTTTATTTTATAAATGTTGTTGTATTTTTCACCATGCTTTTTGCTTTTAAATATTCTTGTTTGTTTTCTACCATCTTAGAAATAGGATCTGAATTGCATTCGGTATAACTCCTTTTGAAGGACTATGATTAATATACCTTTTGAATTTATTGGTGTATTTTATTATCATAATATTAATTAGAGCGTATAATTGAAGTGAAAAAAATGTAAATTAAATCTAAGTCACAAATTTTTGGTTACAGATGTGAAAGTTTATATAACAAAGGTAGTATGATTTTATTTTGTCTGAATGAATTATGAATGAGAGGTGCAGGCACTGTTAATTTGGAGTGTGGTGATGGAAAACTGCCAACTGCACCATCCAAACTTCCATCTGATGCAAACCGTAAGTTCATCACATTGCCTTCTTGTTACATTTGCAATAAATAAATGTTCCCTATAGTTTTCTAAATTTTCAATCAATGATTGATTAATCAATCACTAGGTCAAACATTTTTTTGTTACACTATTGGAAATGGAACCTCAAAGTGTCATTGGAATAAGGTAAATATAAATATATTTGTAAGTGTTGTTCGAACCCGAAGATTTTCTCCGTTACGGACCAGAGCACCAGCTCCTAATTCAAATTTTTTATTAGAAAAAAAAAAATGAAACATTGTGCAAAATAAAATGTGAAAGAAATTTGGTACATAAGCTAATTTGAGTGTTTTATACTACACAGCTTGTTTGTTTAATTTGTGTGGAGATGGAAACTGTGTAAGAGATGGCTCCGACTTTAAATGTCAATGCAATGAAGGCTCAGCCAATATTCTTAATGATCCTAAGATGTTTTGCTTGAAAAAATGTAAGCTGCTTATTCTTATTTATCCTTGTTTTTTGCTTAGTTTAATTTGATCCATTGACCTTTTGACTTTATATAATGCTTTTCATGCTTAATTAGCTTAAACATTTGGATTTTGGCAGAAACATCTTAGAGCTTTGACAAAATCACGAAACCATTGAGATTTCACCAATCTCATTGTAAATCCAAACATGTACTCAGATTGCCTTAAACTTACCATTTGATATACAATTGGCTAGATTATGATCATATTAACCATCATGGTCTAATCTAAGTGGTTGGTACACAGTGTGTGTGAATGTTATAGATTAAAATATCAAGTTCGATTCCTACCGATAAATAAGGACTATTGTAATTATACTAAACCTACAACTTTTGTATATATAAACATCAGAATATATTAATGTTGAGCTTTTGAATAGGTGGCGTAGGAGGAGATTGTGCTAGTCTAGATCTTGGTGGTTTCTTCACACCAGAAGTTCCACCTCCACCTCCACCTTCACCTCCACCTCCAAATTCAGGAACTGGTAAGTACTTTATTCTAATTCTCACATAAATTTGCTTGATTCCTTAGATTTTTTCATAAAATATGAAGCATGAAAGGTCTTAAATTCTACCCTTTAATCTTAAAACTCAAACCATATATGATATTTCACATTATAAAACTATATAAGCTTTTCAGTAATTACACATTCAAAAGTATTTTTTTAACACCTGAAAATTAAAACAAACCACATTCACCAGAAGCTGCACCTCCACCTGCAACTCCAAATTCAGGGCCTCAATCCTCTGGAACTGGTTAGTACTTTATTTAAAAACTCACATAAATTTGCTTGACTACTTAGTTTTTTCATAAAATGTGAAGCATGGAAGGTCTTAAACTCTACCCTTTAATCTTAAAACTCAAACTATATCTGATATTTCACATTATAAAACTTTATAAGCTTATCACTAAATTCTGCCTATAGAAATTTATCAATGTGCTTATCATTAAATTAATTTAATTTATGCATATGACAGGGTCAGGTGAAATGCTGAACTGCTCAAAGAAACTTTATATGCTGACTATAATGATCTTAGCAATGATATCTCAAAACTGGATTTGAAAGGGAACATTGAAATGCTCCTAGACTATTTCAAAGGAACACATAATATTTATCAATATGTCAGAGCTGGAATTTTATTGCAGTTATTTCATTTTTTTGTTTCCATTTTCCATATAAGTGTCCTCTTTTCATTTTAATAATATAGTAAGTCTGAGTTCTGACATGTGATCATTTAATAAATTTTATTGATTATCTATGTATTCTTTTTCACTCATGAAACTTGACCCTCCAAAGAAGAAATACTATTAATGATGCAAAAGCTTACATTCCAATTGTTTTATTCATGATGGCAATTGGCAAGTAGTATAAATAAAGTCTTCAACAAAAAGATATATAGTATTAAATTAATCAAATTGTAAACAGCATGTATGATCAATCAACTAGAATAATAGATTTACTGATATGTATGTCCTAGATAGGCAAAACTACATTCAATCATCCTCATGAATATAAAAATGCTACTTTGTAATTTTTCACCCCCTAAATAAAGATAAGGTTAAACTTATTGTACTTGAGAAAAGCTAGAATAAAAGGCTTCTAAATAATTACTACAAATGTCATTCAAGATTTTCACCATCTTAAAACCGGTTTCAAAGAATTGGCTTTGGCCAGTAAATAATGTTCTAATGGTATTTACTGTTCTGAAGTCACCAGCTTCTTCAGCTCTTTTTTATTAACCTGAAATTTCAAACAAAGAACAGTTAACTTTCCTTCCTAAAGAATATTTTTGCGATGAAATGACAAGGAGAATGATTTGTGTTTACGGCGGCATATAAGGAAAAGTAACTTACCTTCCCCATTGCATTGCGAGGGAGCGTTTCCCACACGAGTAGTCGAGTTGGTATCTGACAAAGATATAAAAAATGTTGGAAAAAATTATTTTGAAACTCTTGTAACTACTATAAATATAGATAAATCGATGCATCAAGGAAACACAATTGACAAAATATCAAAATCGTGGTTTGCTCAAATTCTGCTACACTACACTGTTATAGTGCCTCTATAGCTGCTATCTGACAACACCTCTGTACAAATAGCGTATCACAGGAAATTAGTGATTTGTTAAAATTCTTCTACGCTATAGCACTGTAGCCACATTTTTTGACAAAAAAATCACATAAATCATGTGCATATATTTTTTGGCAAGGACATGAAAAGTAAGACGTATGTAATTCAGTAACACAGCATATTCCATGAAAACTTGTATATGATTTATAAGAATAAAAAAACAAAAATGTATCTCCATAATTTGTATGTGTATCAGGAGATAGCACGAGAAGTTTTAATATTGACTGTAGAATCTTCCTCCTCCTCCTCATGCTCTCACTTGATATGCTCCACATACATATAAAAAACATACAAACAATTGCCATGTCACCATACCTTGTAAGGTGCAAGTTTATTCTTGGCCCAGTTGGATAATTCTTCAAGGCTTAGAAAAGGTTTCGACTCTTTATCTTGCTTCTCCTTTGGCACGATAATCGCACAAACAATTTCTCCGTAGTCTTTGTCTGGTAAGCCCAAAACGCAACATTCTGAGACAGTTGGATGCTGCAAAAAGGTACTGATTGTGAATATCATATCATAAACTATACAACTATATAAGGGTTCGTTAATAACAACTAACAACCATGGGATGAGAAAATCATAGCCACTTGCCTCTAATATTACTGATTCAATTTCTAATGCAGAAAGCTTATAGCCACCACTCTTGATTATATCTGCGTTAGTACCTGATAAAAAGTAGAAAAATGAACACAATAGGTTTTACTGTCATCATAATCTAAATTCTACTAGTACTACTTTGTCGCCAATGACACTGTTAAAATTATTCAGATGAAACTAAATCCTAGTTATTAGCAATGTAGGTCGTTTCTATGACAAATTGCTGATAACGCTTTAATCCTGCCTATGTTAGCCTTGATATGCATAGCTGAAATCAATCCCGGATAAAAGGAGAGGGTTGAGTTAGGTAGTCGACAACCAATGTAAAACCTAGTCAAATCTCTATGACATGGATCTTGTTGGAAGATGCATTTTGGAAAAATGAAAAGATCCATCTCAAGGATAACATCATAGGAATTCAAATTTGGTTACAAAACTACACATGAGAACCATATATCAAACTTAGAGAAATAAATTTCCTTACGTCCTAAAATGATGAAATATCCATCTTTATCCGTAGTAACTGCATCTCCGGTCTTAAAAAATCCATCTTCTGTAAATGATTCCTTCGTAACCTACATGGAAAAAATACAACATTTTTTAGACGGAGATGTTACATTTCATTTACCATTTTCTATGCTTGGAATCTTGGACTGTCAATAACTGAAATTGATACAGTATTTCCATCCTTAGAACAAATTTTGTTCCTCAAGTAACTAACAAGATGTGCAATGTTATGATTGTAATAGTGTATCATAACATCGTAAGGAATTATTTGTAGTACTGAAAAAGATCAAAAGAAAAGGTAAAAATTATCTCTTAATAATGATTTCACAATTAATAACATTCTGAAAGTACCTCGGGAAGTTTCCAATATTCTTTAAACGATGAAGGGCTTTTAACGCAAAGCTCACCAGCTCCAGTTTCTTCACTCTCATGCTCCTCATCTGCAAGAATCTTGACCTGTAATGCAAACAGAAAAGCCAAGATATCACCATCTTTCACATCGAGCATCAACAACACTATACAACTCCATCCTCGGGGTTCATAGTAAAAATCATCAATATTTCACATGCATTTTTAAAGTTTCAGTCATATATTACTTTCTTGAATGCTCTACTTCTTCTGTCTCATATTAAGTGTTGTTTAAGGTTCCGCACAGTTCTTGAGAAAAGTATTGAGTATACTAATTTCTATGATAATATTTTGTGGAATAGTTAGGTATGTTGAGATACAATAAATAAGGGTATATAATATTAGTGGAAAAAAGTAATTGATACTTCATTGATAATCTAAGGTGAAAATAATGAGACAGAAATATTTCAAACATGACACTTAATATGAGAAAGAGGGAGTAGTCGAGCAATATATTTGGTTTCTTCAAGCTGATATAGAAATTAGTTCTGAGATCATTAGTTAAAAATCATCAACATTGTTGTTTAGGCGATCTGACGCATAAACAAGTTACACTGCAGAGGAATGAGAGATAAAAAAGTCCATTTTCTATGGTTAGAAGCAAATGGAAAAGTGCAAGCTCAACTAACCTGCACACCGGGAAATGGTTTGCCAACGGTACCTGCTTTACGCTCGCCGTTCAATGGATTTGACAAGGCCATGACAAACTAGAAACATCGATACAATAATGTAAGGTTCTAAAAATTCAGTACGAAATTAATGAGAATTGTGTATATGATTCTGTACAAGTCGAAGAACTTCAGGTAAAATGATTTGCTAAGAAGTTGAAGAATATAACATGAAGTTTACTTACTTCAGTCATGCCATATCGCTCCAATAAGCGATGTCCGGTGATGGATTCCCATTCTTGCATAACAGGTTGAGGAAGTGCAGAGGAACCACACATCTGAATAATAGAATGATAATATATCAGATTTTTGAGATTGAGAATGGTAGTCATCGCTCATTAACATAAATAAATTGCAAGTGAGCCATGCATGGTAAATCACCATACCACTATGGCCCTGCTTGGATGAACAACTTAGTTATACATTTTAGCATAAGTGATTATCATATAAGTGCTTATGTATAAGCTATTTATATAACAAAAAATAAAACAAAATAAAGTCAAACTATTTTCATACAAGTTATAAGTTGTTTTCATAAGCTATCTTTGGAGAGCTTATGGAAATAAGCTGAAAACAGCTTATGGACATGTCATAAGGTATTTCCATAGGCTCAAATAATCCAATCTAAACACGTCTAAAATAAGCATTGATCAAGTCAAATTAGAAGAATAAAAAAACGAACAATCCTCATCTTCTGAAATCCGAAAAAGATATCCACTTATCTTCTTTCCAAAGATTAAAATGTTTGAAGCATGTAACAGTCACTTACCATTAGACGCAAGTTCCTTGCACCAGATGCTGAAGTGGCTTGCAGCTCAGGATCCATAGCACGATAACCTTGTATTAACCGGGTGTACATAGTTGGAACCTTCATTAAAAAATTATCTAGATCAAAATGATGTCACCTAAAACATGTTTTACAATATAGAAACTACTCTTTCAAAAAAAATCATAGAAATTACAGTTCATTGTAAATAGTATGCACATAAGACTGGATTTTGAATACAAAAACTGTGATTAATATGTTTTTAAGAACAACAAAGAACACCATCATATGGCCGATAAATTTCATCTTCATATGATTTTATGTCAGGCAAAGATAATTTATTTTCAGGCAGGTTTAGATTATATACAAAAACCAAGGTGTTTGTGAGAATGAAGCATATCATAGATCTTCTCAATGCTCATAATAATATACTTACTCCAGTGAATACGGTTATAGCACCATCAGCCTTAGATCCTTCAGTTGGATATGACTCACGCCATCTTTTCCAAATTCCACTGACACTAAACTTCGGCAAAAACTCAACCTTCAACAAGACAATAGATTCTCAGAAACAACAAAATATTATATATTCAAAATGGATACTATTTTGAAGCCACTTGTACGAAAATCAATATTTTCTCTTCTGATTGTATTTGCTGTGTAAGGAATAAAAAAGAAAAAGTAAATTACCGTGGAACCTGCGTAGAGAGGGGCCAGTAAACCGTTGAAAATCCCGTGGACATGTACTTCATATATGTTAAGGATTGACCTCACAAAAATATCTCAAATATGATAATATGTTTTTTTTCCCTAAATTTTAACTACAAAAGTATAGAATAAAGCATATAAAGAAACTTTAATGGATATGATGTAGTGGTAGACAGTGCAAAAACTGATCAGCAGATGTGTACCCCCATGCTTTTGTCAAGGTTTGGACCTAAAATCAAGAAAAATTATAAAAAAAAAATAGTGAAAAAGAATAACAAGCGTTAAACTGCATTATAGTTAAAATTAAGTTACAAACATAAGTATTTGTGTGATTCGATTATTAACATAACAAAGTAACTTACAAAATTATAGAACTAAAAGTAACTAGAAATAAATCATAAAGCATACCTGAGCAAGGATGCTTCTGTGTGTATGAACAACTCCCTTAGGTTTACCTGTTGTCCCACTAGTGTACAAAATCAGTGCCGGATCTTCACCTAAGCCAAATGATACGAAAAACAAAAGACGAGAAAAAACTTTCAGAAAATTGCTACCAAGATATTCTACTTTATTCATTTTTAGAAGCTGAAAATGTGATATTCTTACTCGATCTTTCAATGTTTTCCAGGAAAATTTTGTCTGCATCAATTTCACCATTTTGTGCATGCCCATTTCTGCTCTTCTCTGAGGAAGTATTAGCAACGGGCGGAATATGGAAAAATTGAGATGAGGTTTTATTGGCAATGCTTTGCATTAATTCACTATGATCTTCGGTGCTCAGTATAGCAGATACATCCTATATTTCAAATTATTATAATCAAAGGTCTATTAAGAATCAATCCAAAACGAAAAATTAAAGCATAAAGGTAATGTAGCAAAAATAAATAGTCCAACTAATTTGTTGGCAACATATAGCCAACATTTTTCTTCCTTAGGTAAGGTTTATTTTGAAGCATATTTACATCAGATATACTTTTCACAAAGGAAAAAAATCTACAGATAAACCAGCTATTTGAAAATTTCAGATGAAAGGTACCAATGTCAATGGAAAATTAATAGAGTCCTGATTTCTTTATGTTCACACGCTAAATGTTAAACAAACAAAAGAAAGGAGATGTTGTATAAGAAAAGCGAGTGTTTCCAAAGCATACCGAATTATTCATCACATAGAGGAGCTCTACTTCTGGATAGCTGAGTGCAAGTGGAACAGCGACACCTCCACTAAACCAAGTCGCCAGTACTCCAGCAACAAATTCGGCAGACGGTTTGGCTACAATTCCTATTCGAGCTCCACCAAGATTTCCCTGGATTTCAACGCCATAAATAATTGACTAAATGGCTCTTTTGTACATAAGCAAGAATGTATTACATCACTCACATAGCTACAAATGCCCAGCAATAGACTAAGCATTCAATTACTCTTAAATTTTAAGCAGATTGATAAAAACAGAATAACCTTATATAAATGTGGGTTTTATTTTTGCTATTTCCATAATAAAAGATAAAAAAGAATCAAAATGTTTTCATATAACCTATCCTAGAGAACTTATGAAAATAAGCTAAAAAACAGTTTATAGACGTGTCCTAAGCTGTTTCCACAAACAGTCTCTGCGGTGCTTATGTTGGCAGATAAACTCCTATAAGTAAATCGAAATAGGCCCAAAGTCTATAGGAACTTCCGTATATCATATTGGTCAAATGATAACAAATGCGTACACGATTTAATCTTACAACGGGAATAGTAAAGGAATGTCAAGGTGTAAGTTGCTACCTTCCCATCATTTCCACACAAGAGATTAGATATCTTCTGGGCCGACGAGATGAGCTGCTTGTAACTATAACTCTGCTGATCAGCTCTGATAGCAACACTACCATGAGCTGCAGCTTCTTGCTTAGAAATTGCTTTGAAGACCTCCATAAATGTAGTGGATTGAGATGCTATATAAAAGGAAGAAACATCAAATAACCTTACAAATATATTTATTAGACACTATTACTAAACAATGTGAAACTAGGCAGATTGAACAAGAAGGGTATTTATTTGGTATTCTTCTCAACGGCAATAAACTGATAACTGCTCAAAACCAAGATGGCCCTTTTTAGACTATCAAACACAATAATTTTAATAATCATCAGAATAACAACTCAATACAAACCTCATCCCTAACAAACATTGAATTTCATTATATTATGATAACTGAGAGTTTAACACAAAAACAACATTTACATTGCAGGTACGTTTATTTAGTCCATGGTCTACCTCTAGGAACCAAGTGAACTTTTTACCCTCTTAATCCTCCTAGGCTCTGAAATGTTGAAAGTTAAAATCTAACATGCACATAACAGTAGCAAGAGCACTAACTATCAATCTCGCATGAACAAATAAGTGTTCCAAACAACTCAGCTTTGAATGATAAGCACTACGTTGGGAGTTCATGCCGGATAAGGATAAGCTAGATAACGATAAAAATGAGAATTTTTCAACAACCATTAGAAGAAAGGAACCCTCTTAGTAAATCCCAATTCAGCTTCTGAAATTGCATGAGATTGTTAGGCTAGTCCAAAAAAAGAGAAATTACAAAAACACAGTCCCAAAATCTGCAAATTGTCTGTCATCTTAATCCATACCAACACTTATATCAAACTAATTTAACAATCATAATTAAAATTTTAGAAGCCAAATTGTTTTTAAGTATTCAAATTTATAGACTAATCTGAAAAGTTCCCCAAGAGATGGTAACATCTGAACTAAAATGACCCACAATTTCCACATGGCCTTTTTGAAAATATCTTTAATTCTTCTCAGCCTTACAATTTCATACACCATTTTGGAGTTTACTCCAAAACATAGCAGCCATTATTAATCATGCATGAGATAGTTGACACCTCTGTAACACCGACACTTCTGATTGAAAACATGTCCCGTGTCTAACACAATAACGACATGTGTGACTACATTCGATTATGTCATTTTCTCAAATTATTACAAGTGTCAATGTCCATGGTTCATAAGTTGAGACACCCCAACAACATATTAAATCAAATCCAACACCAAGAAGAAAAAAAATTCACCACCCCAATAAAACATTTGAGCAAAAATCACTGGCCCTAGTAAAAAAAAATCCATTTTTTTCAATAAAACAAAACAGGACAAGGCACGTACAGATACAGACATAAACATGCAGACTGAAACAACAAAAGTACAAAAAGAAATTTCCATTGTAAGTAACAAAAACAAGAGAGAGAAAACTTACTTGAGCAAGATGATGAACGAAACTGAGAGGAAGAGAAGATGGGGGTGTAAGAGTAATTAATAGAAGATGAAAATTGGTGATTCGGGAATTTATGAGGATGATGGAAGGGAGGTAGAAGAGGGAATTGTTTGTTGAGGGTCTTAAATGAAGAACTCATTTAGGTGACTCTGACTGCCAAATTTATGATGATGATGATGATGATGATGATGATGAATTGATTATGGTAACAATAAAAAACTGCAATTTGCGGTGAAGTAGGTGGAAAAAATTTCTTGTGAAACAACACCAACAACAACGTAAGCCTTTGAGTTTGTGTATGTATGAATGTGTTTTTCACACGTTGGTTGGTTGGTTGGTTTTTCCTAACTTATGGAACATAAGAAGAGTTTGTTAGATGTCACAACAGTTAGTATTGGATTCAACGTCGTACGACATTATACGCAATTGCTCTTTTTTGTCTACATGCGAACATGCCATGCCATGCAATTTGCACCACTAATTATTATGTCTTGTCTTGTCTTGTTGCATTGCACCATTATTTTTAATTTATGTACAACTTATTAAGGGAAAGATTTTCTTCTTTCTTAGTCAAATCACAAAGATCGCGTTATTGAAAACTATGATTTTAGCCATAATTACTTTAAATTATAATATTAGTGATTCTCAATTGTCCAAAACATTTTAGTGGAATCCATAATTCTTTGAAAAATATTAAGATATCATTGCTAAATGATATAGCTATGTAAACATTTTATTTATGAGAGGTTTTCTTTGATTTTGTGCAATCCAACTTGTTTTTAATTAGAGAAATGTTATTTGTACAACTATTTTATTCTCTATTTTTTTTTTCTTTTTCTATTGTTTTTAACCGATAAAAAAATAGAAAAAGAAAGTTGTCATCAAAATTGTTGTTCAAATATCATTATTTTTTAATAATAGAAAAGTATGGAAAAAGACAATTAATTTCTATATATAAGTGGAATAAAATATTTTTTATACATTCAATTAAATCATGCAAATAAATATTCTAGAGATATTTTATAAACTAACTTAAAAAATAGCAAATATGTAAAACGTTCTTGTTTTGTCAGAAAGGGTGTAAGACTATCTTAAATTAAAATCTACAAAGGGCAAATCAACTTTTTTCCCTAACTTTCTCTCACCTCTCAGCAATCTAATTCTACGGCTACTAATCAACCAAGGATGACAAGTTTGTTTCCCCTTTCTCCACTCCAACACTTCTTTCAAAAAGACCAAATTTGCTTCTTTTATTTTCCTCTACACTCGCTCGCCTTTCATCAAGTACAGCAACAAGAAAAGACAAAACATTGTTCCACCAACAATGATATTTGAAATCCATTACTCCTTTGTCCCTTTTTTATTTTTCTATTTTTTATTTTGCAACTAATCTAACGGCTAGAATTTTGATTTTAAATTGAATAAGTGGATAACTTGGAGTTTAAACCTCCGATCTATATATCTTAATATTTAGGCTAAGTACGGTCATTTAAGTTTCTAAGGTTTTAGATAGATCCTTTAAGTTTCGAGTTCGTTTCGGATAGGTCCTTTCTGTCAACCTCCATTAAGCCAAAGTTGTTCTGTCAGTTTAGCCAAAGTTGATGTGTTCGTTAAGTGGGTGAGGTGGTTCTCTCTAACACTTGACATCAATTTTTCCCTAACCAGATCAGTTTTGGCTTAACGGAAAGATCAACTTTAGCTTAACGGAGGTTGACAGAAAGGACTTATCCGAAACAAACTCGAAACTTAAAGGACATATCTGAAACCTTAGAAACTTAAAGGGCCTATCCGAAAACCAACTCGAAACTTAAAGGAAATATCTGAAGCCTTAGAAACTTAAAGGATCTATTTGAAACAAACATAAAACTTAAAGGACCCAAGAAAGTATTTGGCCTAATATTTATCAATTGAGTTATGTTCACAATGACTATTTTGTCCCTTTTTACATGCCTCAATTGATAGTTTTCACATGTATTGAAAAAGTTAATATTGTAATTAAATTGTGCTTAATTGCTCTTTTAGTCCCTTAACTATTTTTTAGTATCATTTTGAACCCGTAATTGTTTTTTGGTCTGCTTCAGCCCTTTAAGTTCATCGTTGTTATACAATTTGGTCTTTACAATCAAGAGGTTAACCTCAAATGTCTAAGATAAACCAACATTGTATGTGGTCCACCAAAAATCTCATTAATTTTTTTAATCTTAATTGTTCAATAAATTTGTCATAAACTAAATCATTGAATCTTGGAGGTCTATGGCATGTAAAAGTGCACTATCGCCACGTAAACTTATTTTCCATTTCTTCATCGACATAATTTCTCTTATTCTTCTTGTCGATGATACCTTTAACACAAAAACTTAGCAAGGAAAAAAAACCACAAGTTCCCACCAAAACTACCACTCCTCTCCTTCGACGACGACGCCACCACCTACACTCATCTTCCCCTCATTGAAGATTTATCATCTTTATTCTCACCTTCCTCCTCCGAAATCAAACTCTCTGAATCAATTCCAAATCACCAATTTCTTTAATTCAATTAAACTCTCCGACGCAACCACCTACTCTCGATTAAATTTGAAGAGAACTCTCTTTGTGCCTTCATCCTCTCTTCATCATATCAAATTTTGAGGAAAATTCTCTTTGCACTATATCATCGATTTTCCTCTCTTCAATTTCGCTATACCCTCAACAAATACATGTTCATTCTCTTCGTTCATACCCTCAACAATTATATATTCCGTCTCTTTGATTCCCTCTCCAAATTTAATTGAGTTTTCATGGTTTTTTAACCAATTTAATTGAGTTCAATTTGGTCCATTAACTTTAAAATCCATTGATTTGATTCCTTAAACATAAAGCTTTAAAATATGACATGCAATACACCGACAACACTATAGCTTTATTAAAACATAGTGTTCTAATCCGGCTATGCATTTTATACTAGGTATTATAATGTTTAAGATATTAATAAAAAAAAACATAACATATGAATATCGGGCTGCGAAATCAGGCATACATGTAGAAATCTTAAAATTTGATGTCAAAACCAAATTAGACCAAGTTTGATTCGGTTTTGTGATCGATTATGAAAATAATAAACCAAATACTACGATTTTGTTCGGATTACTTTTAGTTCGATTTTGCCTTAACTGTAGAACACCCCTAATTTTTCTTTTATTAATACGACAATCATATAGAATAAAGGAAACGATATATAACAAATAACTTAGATTGAATTACAAGCCACTATTAGTGCTCACTTGATGGAATAAAATCATTTAATAATTCAAAACAAAATACCACTTTCTCCATAACAAAGTATAAGAAAAAATGAGTTAAAAGAAAATTGTTGTATTTTGTCCAATTTAGAAAACAAATACATCAATTTTGTTTGAAACATTTTTAATTATATTTTGTTATATAAAGAGTATCACTCAATTCATTCATGTATAATATATAAGACACATACAAAGTGATCGTTACACTTGCAAAAATAAGAATTATTCTTTGCTTGCGTAGATAGATCTAGAAGGTTTGAGAAATTAGGTCTTAGAAGAATAAGGACCTTTTTTCTCATAATAACATTTGTTTCACCGTCATGATAGACAAAGACCTTTGTAAAAGATTAGTTTCATAGTTATGATAACCAGAAACCTTCGTAAAAAATTAACATGTTGATGACCAGATTTTTCCCCGATCAAAAAGTAGCGCGGGTATTTTCATGATTAGGGAAAATGAATTTTGTTGGGTATAGTGAGAAAAGTTTGGAAAAATGAAGATGTGGTGGTGGGGAAGCAATGGTTCACATCTTTCTTATTTATAGGCAAGAGTGCGTTAATTTTACATGAGAAAAGTTCACCGTCTTCATTTATTTTGGTCAATTTTGTTGAATACTTAACCTAAAAGGGATTTATAAAGTCAAATGTACCTAACCTAAAATTGAGACAAATGTTTTTCGACTCTTTGAATCTCTTTTAATATACTAAGAAAAGTGATTAGTGAATTTGATGTGTCTGCATTATGTATAAATATTTCTAAAATACCCTTTCAATGAATGATTTATGAAGTGTAATAGTTCGTCGAAAAGTAGTAAAATTTATAAAGTTCGTATCCACAATTATTGGGCAATATCAACTTAAGTAGTAAAATTTATAAAGTTCGTATCCACAATTATTGGGCAATATCAACTTAACTATTGAGGGTGGAGGGTGCACTTAGAAATTGAGAGAGAGGGGGGGTAGAGCGAGCGAGCTAGATCATGTCATATCTCCTTCTTTGAATTGCTCGGGTAACTACGAACTATAAATACAACTTGAACTGATTACTCGATTTTAAGTTATTTGAACAAAATAGTTAGGTCAATGTCTTGATCATATACACTTTTCAATCATTACTACTCCATAATGTCTTAGGTTAGTCCATAAGCCATGAAGGTTTAAGAACGCCAAATAAGTACCCAAATCATTATTAGAATATGTCTAAAGCTAATAACATTTGAACAGTTAAACTAAGTCAAGCCTCAAAGTAAAGTTGGTAATCATTGAGACCTAGCTCAACTTACGAACATTCGTAAACTCATAAAAAACATTAAATATAAAATTAACCGAATAAAATACCAAAGCAATTAACTATAGTCCTAGGATAATTTAAAGATACATGAACAAACAATTACATGGAAGTTCCTCTTTCATGACATAACCTAAAGAGTATTAGCTACTCATGATTCCTAAATATAAACTAATGAATATTAATAAGAAAGCATAAGTAAAGTATCGCCACTTGATGATTCTTTGGATTCCAAATGGCTCTAGTTGCTCCTAATATGCCAAAATCGTGTTTCTACCTACGTCTACTAGTCAAAAGGTATTTTCCATTGATGCAGGTGCTAGCCTTAAACAGGTGTGCGTTTTTCTGAAAATTAGAGAAAGGTCGAGTAAAATAGAATACCAACATCTCGACTTTCCTTCGCATCTCGTGACGCATAACTCATAGGTCGCGAAGCGAGGTATGCAGCGGCTGATTCTTATGATTTTATTATGAATTCGGGACGTGCATCTTGTAGCACGCGTCATGAGTTATGTAGTGGCTGATTCTTGTTATCTTCTGCATTCATGGCTCCATTTGTTCTCGCCAAAATGTCGACTATGCCCCAAGAACCACTAAGGGTAAACTTGTAAAAAAAATAGTACTGTCACAATTAAAGTTGTTTGGTTTGGGTGGATTTCCATGATTTCAAGTTTATTTTCTTGTTTTTGTCCTTTTCATGACTTTTGAACAAATTCTTTAGAAAGCTCAACTAAAATACATTCAAGGCTAAATTACACCCGAAATCATTTTTTGATGAGGTAATTGAATTTTTTTAAAGAATTTAAAATTCTAGGCAATTTAAATGATTCAATTAAATTACTTTCATTTCTCAATATTTTTGTTTGGATGGAGTAATAAAAAATTTCATAGTCATTATTTTTGGGCAACTTTTATAATTTTAATTTTTTGGGGCCAAATTTAAAATTTGAAATTTGGGTCAATTTGTAAATTTTATAAATTTTGAGGGACAAATTATAATTTTTGAAAAAATTGAGGGCCAATTTGCAATTTTTGGAAATTTATTGGGGGTCAAATTGGAATTTTTGGAAAATTTGAGGACCAAAAGGTAAAGGGTTAAATATGTTTTTAGTCCCTATAAATATACCAACTTTTCGTTTTAGCCCCTCTAAAATTTTCCTTCAACTTTTAATCCCTATAAAATTTTCAATCACTACTTTGGTCCCTATTTTTTAGTTAATTTTAGTATTTTTTTTAATGAAATTGTGCAGATATATATAGAATATTGTAAATATCATTCCAAAAAAAGTTAGAATTTTTTAACAAAACATAAATTAAATATGAATTTGTAACCATAAAAAATATAAAAATTCATATTAAATTTATGTTTTGTTAAAAAATTCTAATTTTTTTTGGAGTGATTCTTGTAATATCATGGATTTTTCTGCAAAGTTTTATTCAAAAATATAAATTCTAGATATGAGTTTACTTTAAATGAAGGACCAAAAGTGAAGATGAGAAATTTTTAAGGGACTAAAAGTTGAAGGAAAATTTTAGAGGGAATAAAACGTAAAGTTGGTATATTTATAGGGACAAAAAACATATTTAACCAAAGGTAAATTTTGAAAAATTATAACAATGAATTTTTTTGAAATTCTTAGTTTCAAGTGTCATTTTAGATATTCTTAGTTTCAAGTGTCATTTGAAATTCTCTAAATTACAAAATAATTCTAAATTTCCATCTTTTGAAAATTCTTTTAAAGTGTGTTTGGATGGAGGAATATTTTGAGGGAATTCAAATACTTTGAGGTGAATTCCATTGTTTGGATAATAATTTGAAATTTTTTCAAAATGATAGAAATTTATGAAGTATTGTGTTATGTTAAATTTAGAGAATTTTAAATCACACCTAAAAACTAAGAATTTCAAATTTCTTCAATTTGCAAATTGTCCCATCAAATTTTTCAAAAATTATAATTTGACCCCTCAATTTTTTTGAAAATTACAAATTGATCCAAATTTCAATTTTCAAATTTGGCACAAAAAAATTAAAATTTATAAAAATTGCTTAAAAACAATGACTATGAAAATAATTTAATTGAATCAAATTATAAATTCTTTAAAAATTTTCAATTACCTCGTCCAAACACAATCTTACGTTCCCTCCCTCAAAGTATTTTGTCCTTTTCATTCTCCTCCTTCCTTTATTCATCGGGATAGACCACCGGCGGTGTCGCGACGGCGACGGCGTTATGAAAAACTTGTTATCATCCTCACTTCCATATCCAAAACTCACATCTTCATTCAGCAACAACAACCATCTTCTCGATTTCTTCGATCACCTTCTTCATCACCAATGCTTCACTCTTCAACAAACTCGTCAAATTCACACTCAATTAATCCTCACAACCACCCACCATTCTTCCTTCTTATCCGCCCGCCTCATTGCAACCTACTCCCGCTTCAATTCCATCTCCGAAGCTCGAAAAATCTTCATAACCACCCCATTTGAATCTCTTTCTAATCTTGTATGGAATTCTATCATTAGAGCAAATGTATCACATGGTTATTATAGTTATGCTGTTAAGCTTTATTATCAAATGATAAAGCTTGGATTTTTACCTGATGGGTTTACTTTACCTTTGATAATTAAGTCTTGTTCGAAAATTGGAAGTGTTGGTCTTTGTAAAATTGTTCATTGTCATGTTTTGGAGATGGGTTTTAAGAATCATGTTCATGTTGTGAATGAATTGGTGGGTATGTATGGGAAAGTTAGGAGAATGGAAGATGCATGTAAAGTGTTTGATGGAATGGTTGTTAGAAGTGTTTTGTCGTGGAATACGTTGGTTTCGGGTTATGCTTTTAATTTTGATTCTGTTGGTGCTTTTACGGTTTTTAAACGGATGGAGTTGGAGGGTTTGAAGCCGAATTATGTGACGTGGACTTCGCTTTTGTCGAGTCATGCTAGATGTGGACTTTATGATGAGACTATGGAGTTGTTTAAGGTGATGAGAATAAAGGGAGTTGAGATTAGTGGTGAAGCTGTAGCTGTTGTGTTGTCTGTGTGTGCTGATATGGATGGAGTTCAACGGGGGAAGGAAATTCATGGGTTTGTTATTAAAGGTGGATATGAAGATTATTTGTTTGTGAAAAACGCGTTGATAGGGATTTATGGGAAGAAGTGTGAGGACCTTGGGGATGCACATAAAATATTTTCTGACATAAAGAACAAGAGTTTAGTAAGTTGGAATGCTTTGATATCTTCGTATGCTGACTCAGGATTATGTGATGAGGCCTATGAAGTATTTTTGAAGCTGGAGAAATCAAATGGTCATTTGCCGGTGAGACCCAATGTAATAAGTTGGAGTGCTGTGATTAGTGGTTTTGCTTCTAATGGGCGTTTGGAGAAGTCATTGGAACTGTTTAGACAAATGCAGCTTGCAAAAGTAATGGCCAATTGTGTCACTATTTCCAGTGTTTTATCAGTTTGTGCAGAATTAGCAGCATTGAACTTAGGTAGGGAGCTCCATGCTTATGCCATTAGGAATATCATGGATGATAATATTTTGGTCGGGAATGGTCTTATTAACATGTATATGAAGTGTGGGGTTTTCAAGGAAGCACATTTAGTATTTGATAATATTAAAGGTAGAGATTTAATTTCATGGAATTCATTAATTGGGGGCTATGGAATGCATGGGCTTGGTGAGAATGCTGTAAGATTTTTTGATGAGATGATTAACACCGGATTGAGGCCAGATAAAATCACATTTGTTGCTGTTTTATCTGCATGTAGTCATGCTGGACTTGTTGCTGCGGGTCGCAACCTTTTTGATCGGATGGTAACAGAGTTTAGTATTGAGCCTACTGTAGAGCACTATGCGTGCATGGTTGATCTCCTTGGTCGCGCTGGGTTTTTGCAAGAAGCAAATGATATTGTGAGAAACATGCCAATTGAACCAAATGAGTGTGTTTGGGGAGCTCTTTTGAACTCATGTAGAATGTACAGAGATACAGATGTTATAGAAGAAATAGAATCACGAATTCTAACCCTTAAATCAGAAATAACTGGGAGCTTCATGCTGCTGTCTAATATTTATGCTGACAGTGGAAAACGGGAGGATTCTGCCAGGGTCAGGGCCTCAGCAAAGGAAAAAGGTTTAAAAAAAATACCTGGTCAGAGTTGGATTGAGGTGAGAAAAAAGGTGTACACATTCTCGGCAGGGAATGTAGTCCATTTGGAACAAGATGAAATTTTTGCCATCCTTAATGTATTGGCACTTCAAATGCCGAGTGTACATTATAACATCAATAGTTGCTTTGATCAACAATATAATTCAGACGAATCAGAGCTCTTACTTGTAGCAAACTGAGAGGGGCTAGATTTTTTTGTGCCATGCCTTTCTCTACCATGTACACATTTTAGCAATGTTTAACCGATTACATTTAATATATGCATAGTACCTACAAATGTAGTGAAATCTAGTTTTAGTCCCTGGTGTTATTAAAAAATGTCGAGGCGGAAAATGACAGTCCATTTGGCATTACCAAGTCTGTGATTCTGGTTACTGCGGACAATGAACATACATCTTGATAGGGGAGAGCAGGAGAGAGATGGTGAAAGCAACTTGCTACATCTTTGTTAGAGAGAACAATGGTTTTGTTGTTCTGGCTATGAGTGTGCAAGATCCATATCTGTGGCAGGAAAAAAATTAGAAAGATGTAAACAAAGATTATTCTTTTGATGAACAAAATTAACATGTTTATATGACAAAATTATTCTCATTTTTCAAAAGCAAATTACTTGCCTAAAATTTTGGAAACAAGAAATCAATAGAAGACGAGGTGTAGAGTTTGAGATGCGTGTGTATTTATCATGTGCTTAATGTTTTATATATTAAATTGTCTACTAATATTTGTCAAATATACAGATTATTACATGTACACTGTAAATGCACTGGTATTTTTACTGCTATATTCATCACCTTGATTAAGCTGGATGTAAAGTGTATGAAATAGTTTATGATTAAGGAGTTTAGGTTTCCAAGTGACTCCATTTTCATGTTCACAGTTACAGGTAATACTTTATATACATGATAGTTGTTTATATTTGACGTTTAATGCCCATAAATATATATATGGGACAAAATGCCTGGGCGTTTGTCGTCGAAATACTATGTGGTGAAGGATCTCAGTCATTTGAAATGATATTAGCATGACTATACATTATCTATTATGCACTGTAAGATTTCTTCATTGAGTTCATTCTATACATGAATAGTCAGAACCTACCTGCAGCTGATAAGGAGGAGAGAAATCCACTGAAAATCCCAACAAAATAAAACATTCAAATGACTTTAAGGTGGCTGATTGAGGGTAGCCAGTCATAGGACTCATGGGTGTTCAATTACTCAGGACATGTCACACATGAAGTGAACATGGATTAGATTGATAGATAATTAGATATGATAATGCAATTTATCTTGTTGATCATGAGCACATGGGAAGAAATTGAATGTTGAGATTAACACAACAATTGTTAAGCCAATATCACTTGGTAATGCTTACAAATGTTCTTAATAATTACAATTGAATTTAGGAATATTTATACAAACAATTTAAAATTTAATATATTCAGAGTCAGACTATCCATGAATCACATTTATCCCAAACAAATCCTTAAAGTTGAACAAACAGCTACAATCCAGTGTTAGGAATCGTAATCTCCACTCAACATGATTTGGTGACAGGATAAAACAACAAATTGTCTTCATCTTCATTCACTTGTCCATTCCCGGGCAACATGATTCATCAATAAAATTGTCTATTTTTTATGACATGGAATATGATTTGTTTGAAGAGTGTCCAATGAATAAGACCAAATTTTATTATAATAGAGCAATTATTGTCAATCATAGTTCTTTGCTCAAATTTAATTTGATATTCTCTTCAACTTTGCATACGTGCTTACACACAAAAATATTTGATCACACAACACAATACTTCTTACAAAGTCAATGAATGCAAACAACATACAACAATTTTTTATTAAGTTCAAGGTAAATTGTCTAGAGAACACTTGAACACACAACATATATATTTATGGCACACCCTCTTAATAACATAAGCTAGCTCAAAAACCACAATAAGTGCATATAGCAAATTCATCCCTTTGGCCTTCGTGAGTAGTAATACTTGAGGAACACTTGTAAAATACACATCTACTAAAACATTATTGAGCAATGTAACACTATCCAAGCGTAACACCGGTGTAATTTGAGCAGTAAGTGTGGATAGCTCAAATACCACAATAAGTGCGGATAGCAAACCGATCCCTCACGCCTTCTCGAGAGTGGTAATACTTGAGGAACTCAGCATGGTCAAAAGGCTTAAAGAGCAAAGGGTGCTCCTCATCCACCAGCTCCTCTGGAGCTTTTATAATGTATCCTCCATTGGGGGTAGAGAACAGCCCTGCTGAATATCTTGCCTCATTCCCACTCATCATCACCCGGTGAAATGGCGAATGCAGCCTCCCATTTAACCATGCCTGCAAAATTTACATGAGAAATGAAATTTTTCAATATAAACTCAAAAAATGCCATAATAATAAATTTCAACAACATAATTTTCCAAATGCATGCGACCACAATCTAGGCCACGACATCCGAGATTTTTATCCCTTCAACAACATTACTACGAATGTTGTTACATCAGTTGTATTTAACTTTACATAATTGCAATATTAAGGATCACGATGCGATCACAACAATGATTTAAAACTTTATTAGTGAGGAATAGTGAATGAAATTTACATGCATAGAATCACCAATCACAACTACAAAACTGCCTGAAGAAGGCTTGTAGCTTATCCATTGTCCATCTTTGGTCATCATCTCTAAACCTTCCACTTGATTTTGGTACAATATGGTCACAAAGTTCTTGTCAGTGTGTGGACTGAGGCCTAGTTTTGTGTCACTTGTTTGAGGGCCTTTGTACTTCATAGCCCTCAGACGGTAATTGGCTGAGTTCATGTGTTCCTCCAAGTACTTTTCAACACCTAAACTTTCCAAAATCATCTTCCTAATAATCTGATCCAACTCAATTAGCTCCTCAGAGAAAGAATGTATGGTTTCACTGCAAAAGCAAATCAAATTAATAAGGGACTAATTAAAGAAATATTAGTTCCAATGATAAATAGGATATAAAGTTTACAAAGTTTTATAGCCACATCATTTTGAAGAAACTCAAGATATTGTTAACGATGAGTTTTTTTAGTAACGATTCGTCTTTTCAACTTTATGTCGCATCAATCTTCCCCAATGGTAAAACTTGTTAAGGACAAATTTTTTGAAGTTTAAAACTCTCTAAAGACTACCATTAAAGATATTTGAAGAGAAATTTTCGATATTAAGAGACTATTTTAAAATATTAACAACTTTAGGTTCTAATCGATGATTCAATCAAGATATAACGATGAGTGCGTACCTAAAACTTTTGTTTCCATCCGGCCACAAGATATTGGTCATGCTTGTTACTTTCTCTAAGATATTTGCATCCTCAATGGCCATGCTCTCATAAAGTGGAACTACAGGATATTGACCAATATAGCCATCATAAGGCTTATTAGACACATTGAGTAGCTTAGTCTCTAAAGGGAGGTCAAAGAGCTCTTCTAGTGAAGCAAATATGGCTTTGCGAAGGTCTAAAGGAACTTGATCAAAAATTGCTTCAAAGCAACCATACTCAACTAATGCCTTATAGACCTGGGACTTCACTAACTCCCAATTGGGACTTTTGGCTTCCAAGTTGAGGTTATTGAAGTCAATTATTGGAAGCTTTGGAGTGGTTTCTGAGCCCATTTTTCACCAATCCTTCCCTAATTTGATTATGGGTAATGCTTAGTTTAAGCTAGGATTGAACCTTGTGATTGAGTTATATAATATGTGTGCACTGCATTGAAATAGTGACCTTGATAATATTAAAATGTTTATTTTACATTAACAACTCTTATACCCTTGAGCTTTAGTGGGATAGTACCAAATATATATATATATATATATATATATATATATACACACACACACGCAACAACACTTATTGTTTCTATCTTAACTTACTGTTTGAAAATCTTGAATATGAGTTTTCCTGAAATTGAGATTGGGTTCTTTTAGTTTTGGTCATCCTTGCGGTGTTTGGTTGGTTGCATCCCGTAATTTGGATTCAACAACACTTATTCGCCTGATGTTGCTCGAAAGGGCAAGGTGCGTAGATGCTTTGTGTTGACGGTAGTAAGTCGTTTATCGTACCTTAAGGACTTTATTTGACATGGTTGCTTCACGCGCCGTTGGTGGATTGTGATTCAAGACCTATGTGACTCCGTGTTTCAGTTCGTAATTGGTTGGTTTGACCTAAAAGGGCATTTAGCTTGCTTCACCAAGAAGGGATTTGTTGGAACTTGGATTGTTTGTGTTGACCGACGATTCATACGCCTATTTAGATGCTCTGAATGCTCATTCTATGTTTTTTTTTGCAATTCGGTTTCACGTCCACACGTACTGAACTTGGATTGTCCGTCGTAGTGATTATTTAGAGTTGTTTCTTTTTATACCATGCATGTACTGAACTGTTGTATCACCCGTTGCAGATTGTTTTTGTGGATGCCCCTAGTCTTTTACTTCTTTGTCTTTTTTCAATTTAATTTCTATTTTAACTTAAAAAGAATAGTAATACCCGCAACATCCGTTAACATGTAAACAAATTTTAGGTTACTTTTAGTTATAGTCAGGTGTATTCATATTTTTTCATGAATATCAAGGAATTTTCTTTATTTTATTCATCTGTGAAGAACTTTATTTATTTAGTTATTTATTATTCTTAATGATATTTTATAGATTTTCTTCTCTAGAAGTAATCTTATTTTAGATGTGTTATATATCAAATGTGTCTACATCTCTTAGTGGGAATTTGAACTTTTATTCGTCACAGTTTGCATAATCTTATAGAAGTAAACTTTGATTTGCCTCCCTTATGTTTAGTAACAATTATTGGGGTTTTTTGTTGCGACTCTCTTTTGAGCTTCTATAAATCTCTTAAAATTTGATGCTTATAGTAAATAAAAAAACGTTAGATTATACGAGAAAGTGTATTGTATAAACATGATCAATCGACAAGACTCAAACCATGTGGCGAAACATGATTAGAATCCTCTCGTGTTTGCATAAAACATGATAAAACAATGTGATCTAGACCTTTAAAACATATAGAGATGAGATGTTTGGAATTTTAATAAAATGGAGAAATGTTGGTTAATAATTTAAGCTCGAGAAAACATCAAATCTTGTACCATAGAAAAATGCACATTCAAAGGAACTCTTGTCGGATCTTTGATGTCATTCATGCAAAATTTGTGTCCGGACCACAAGAAATTAATTACTTGTCGTACAATTATTTTCAAAAGAAAATGCTCTTAGACAACATTATATTAACTTATGTAATAATTATGCATATATTAATCCATTGTGTCAATTATGCTATATTTTGTCCAAATAAAATAAACTATGTTATCAACTAAGAAAAAAAATAAAATTACGTTCTTTTCAACAACAAAAAATGTTATTTGAAAATTAAAATATAGACACCGTATTACTCAATATGTGTTTTTTTATTTACTAAAAATAATGATATTCATTTAAGTTCGTAGTATACATCATAATCAAACACAAATTCAACATTGTTAAAAACGAAAAGAAAGAATTTGCGAGCAAACACACAATATTCTAGTTGACAGCATAAAATGATAAAATGATTACAAATAGTGTAACAAAATCAAAGTGACCAAAATATTATGTTTATGTACCTGCAACGATGAAAACCTAGTCACTTGATTGAATTTGTAATAATTTATCAATCAAACTAAAGAAACACCACATCAAGACTGAAAAATCAACCATGTTGAACCAAGATGGCGAACAAAGCAACGACACACTAATCATTTGTTTCAACTCATCTCAGGTTTTTATGGATTTGAAATGCATAGGAGGTAGTCAAGTCCTAACTTCATCCCTTAGTGAGAAAGGGAAGAGTCTAAGTCTCATGACATCACTATAAACTCATTCCAATTTTATAGTATCACAATATTCAAGAAAAATGAATGTTCATATAATTCGTTGGCAAACTGGAGAATTGACTTTGTTGTATCATAGACAACAAACTAGGGTTTATTTCAAAAGTGTCAGCTTCTACCGTCAAACACACAATACTTGGTGTGGTTCCGTAGCATTGGGGAGAAACATATTCTTTTAAAGCAAAATTTTCATCCATTTTAAAAGAAAATCAAAAGAAAAGATTCATCAATCAGAACAACTAGTCTTCGACAATGGTGTTAAAAATTTGATAGGCCTCAAGTATGCGGTTTTTATCGCGTAATAAAAAGTATCAATCTCTTGAGTGCTATAGTGTTGATTATCAATTCTTTTTTCTAAATTGATTAGCTAAAAATATTAGATTTTTGAGTGGTTTGTTTTGATAGAGATTTAATAATGGTATTAAAACATCTTAGGATTGTGATCTCCATCACAATAATATAATTCTAATCTCAATTGTATTTGTTTGCTATGAAAACCAAAGTTTTAAAGATGAGGTAAACTAATATGACTTATGATCCCTTTCAGGCGTTGCATAAGTGTGCTTTAAACCAATAAAACATCTTATTTTCATAGAGGAATCATTGACAAAGTTCATTAATCTCAATTACCCCCTCAAAGGAAACTATAGTATTTTCATGTTTCGAATCCCAAGTTTTATCTTATAGGCCCGACACCAACCTTGCCCTTTCGATCATTCACTTGTCTAGGATTATGAATCATATTGTTATTGTTATGACTATTCATCCGATATCTACTTCCCCTTTTGGTTCTTAGTTGATATCATATGTTTGAATAATTATAACCAAATGATTATTTTATCTCATTGTGCTTATATGAAATTGTCACATAATGATTAGTTAAGATCAAACAATTATATCTACAATTCATAGTTTAAATAACAAGATAAAATTAAAATTAAAATTCTTTGAAAATCATAGCAACAAGAAAGAATTGGAATTTAAGAAAAGTCGATCATTGTGACTTCTTTCCACAACCCCACGATAAAGGGTGTCTACTCACAAGTGTAACACCCCGAAATCCCGACTCAAAAATTTCATTCAAATAATCAGAGTATACCACAATACATCAGGATGTCACATTTCATAAAATCTTTAAAACAAAATGAATAATAAATTATTCTTAAACAATATTCAATCATAGCAGCGGAATTCATAAACGTCTCAAAATCTTAAGTAAATAATTTTTAGCACAAAAGCCTCATAAAACATCTCAATAAAAATTGCGTCGCAAACAACATCATTAGTCAATATGATACATAAAGGAACAGAAACAAATGATAAATCCCCATCCCGTTACGTATCAGAGCTCCTAAGACTCCACAAGAACCTCTCACATCGTCGAACCTAAGCTTGGTCACCTGCACTTGCCCACAAGGCGGCAATTCCAACAGAAGGGGTGAGATTCACAACAATTATATTAACATATAATTCAAATAATTATGCTTAACAATAACAACAATAATCGTCACATATAACTGAAAACATCTCAAACATCTACGTATAATAAATCACCTTAGAACATCTTCACATAACAAACGTCTCATAACATCTCGGACACAGGACTCGACAAATGCAACTCTAACATCTTAACATCATGCATGTGGTACCAATATTTTAGCTTTAATAAGCTTCACCGTCGCTTTGAGCATAAGCTCCACCGTCTCAAATTATGCAAATGCATGAACTCGACTCGTATACTTAAACAAGTTAATACACAACATCTTAACATCAAATACGACTCTTTATCGACACATGAAATCATAACAGTACTTGACAGTAGCTCAACACACTTAACAAATGTATATACCACAAATTTATCATCGCAATCATCATTTATACTTCATTCTTAAACTTCACTTAATAAGCATTTAATCATAGATTAACGCTAATAATCAAAGTCATCTTACAGCGTCATTACAGGTTATAATTAGGTCTTAAACATCTCTAATACTATTCAAAAGTCTACCCTCAAAACCTCGCTCGAAACGGAGTTCTAAAACTCAAGTTATAGTGGTCTGAAACCACATTGCTCGCTATGGCGAGTGGTTCTGCTCACCACGGCGTGCTACTTATATTGCATTCTGCCAGTGCTCGCTACGGCGAGTGTTGTTGCTCGCCTCGCGCGCGCTAAAGGGGCTGCTCGCCACGGCGAGCTCAGCTGCTCGCCTCGCGAGTATATACCTAACTGCTCGCCACGGCGAGCGGGTCTGCTCGCCACGGCGAGTTGTCACAGACAGGTTACGAGTTCGCTCGAAACCCCGCCAAAATTCGTCCAATTCTTCCTGTTAAGCTTCTAATCTATCAGAATTATTGTCCTAGTGATTAATCTAGGTTCTGTAACAGGTTTCTACATCAGTTCACATCATTCTCTCATCAATTCATCATAAAATTCATTAAACCCTAACTTTGGGACTCTCTCAAAACTCTCTCTAATCCTTAGGTTAATCATAACAGATGAATTACAGTATAATATAATCGAGTTAGGCTCACCCTTACCTGGTAATATTGCAGAATTGGGGTTCCCTCTTCTCTAGCCACTTTTCTCCCTTTTTGCAAAAGTCTGTAACGTACTGACTGTTTCTTCCTAAACCTAACTCCCTTTTATAATTCTTTCTATTCTCACTTATCCCCACAACTCTATCTTATTTAAGAAAACAACCCCATCTCTCAAAATATTTGTTATTATATCACATCTTAACCTTAATATAAATAAATATATATATATTATCATCACATATTTTATTTTATTAAACAATAAAATAAACGTCACACCACCACATCATCTCATACGTCACAAACATCATTAAAATCATATAATATATAATAATATACTATATACTCTAATAAAATAATTAAATAAATAAGTGGGCGTTACAACTCTCCCCCACTTAAAGGATTTTCGTCCTCGAAAATCTTACCTCGATTAAACAACTCTGGATATGACTCCAGCATCTTACTTTCAAGCTCCCAAGTTAAGCTTTCACCGGTCGCTCCACTCCAAACAACTCTCACCAGAGGTATCTCCTTGCCTCTCAACAACTTCACTTTGTGATCATCGATCCTTAAGGGTAGAGTTTCAACCGTAAGGTTGTCCCTTACTTGCACATCGTCACTTTAGATCACATGAGACGGATCCGGAACGTACTTCCTCAGCTGCGACACGTGAAAAACGTCGTGCAAATTCGATAGATGCGGTGGTAATCCAACACGATATGCCACCGTCCCAATCCTCTTTGATATCTGATACGGACCAATAAACTTTGGAGTCAACTTCTTCGACTTTAAGGCACGACCTACACCGGTCATTGGAGTAACTCGCAAAAACACATGATCTCCCTCTTGGAACTCAAGGTCCTTTCTACGCTTGTCATGATAACTCTTTTGTCGACTCTGCGATGCTTTCATATTCTCTTGGATCATTCTTACCTTCTCAGTGGTTTGTTGCACAATCTCCGGTCCTAAAACCACACTTTCACCCGACTCAAACCAACACAACGGGGTTCTGCATCTTCTTCCATACAAAGCCTCGAAAGGTGCCATTCCAATACTAGAATGGTAACTGTTATTATAAGTGAACTCTATCAACGGAAGATGATTATCCCAAGCTCCTCCTTGTTCAATTACACACACTCTCAGCAAGTCTTTCAACGATTGAATCGTCCTCTCGGATTGACCATCTGTCTGCGGATGATACGCCGAGCTCAACTTCAACTGAGACCCTAAAGCTTCTTGCAAACTTTGCCAAAATCTAGAGGTAAATCTTGGATCTCTATCTGACACGATGCTCGAAGGAACACCATGTAATCTTACTATCTCTTGAATGTAAATCTCTGCTAACCGAACCATAGGAAAAGTGATATTGATTGGTAGAAAATGAACTGACTTGGTTAACCTATCAACTATCGCCCAAATAGCATCGTTTCCTCTTGGAGTAGTTGGCAAACTCGTCACAAAATCCATGGATATGCTATCCCATTTCCACTCTGGCACATCTAACGGTACCATCATACCAGCAGGTTTCTGATGTTCTATCTTTGATTTCTGACAAACTAGACAAGAATACACAAATTGTGCCACATCACGTTTCAATCCAGACCACCAAAACAACTTCTTCAAATCATGATACATCTTCGTAGCTCCCGGGTGAATACTCAAGCTACTTCTATGGCTCTCTTCAAGGATTGCCTTCTTCATCTCATCGTTGTCCGGAATACAAATTCTACCTCGGAACCTCAACACACCGTGATCATCGAATCTAACGTCGCCATCTGCAGTCTGGTTACTCGCAACAAGCAAATCTACAAATTGAACATCTTCTTTCTGCGCTTCTTTAATATTTTTCAGAAACTCATTGTCAATCTTCAACATTCCTAGCTTTACACTCGGATGTGATCTTTCACAAACCAAACTCAAATCTCTGAATTGTTCCAATAGTTCGAACTCCTCCGCCATCATAGCAGACATGTGCAACGTTTTCCTACTCAAGGCATCAGCAACTACGTTAGCCTTACCCGGATGGTAGCTCAAATCAAAATCATAATCTTTCAATAACTCAAGCCATCTCCTCTGTCTCATATTTAATTCTTTCTGATCAAACAGGTACTTCAAGCTCTTGTGATCACTAAACACTTCAAACCTCGAACCATACAAATAGTGTCTCCAAATTTTCAACACGAACACCACTGCAGCCAACTCAAGATCGTGGGTAGGATAATTTCGTTCATGAATCCTCAACTGCCTGGATGCATAAGCAACCACTTTACCGTCTTGCATAAGTACACCACCTAAACCCAATTTAGACGCATCACAATACACCACAAAAGGTGCTTCAGGCTTCGGCAAAATTAAAACTTGAGCTGTCGTCAACCGCTTCTTCAACTCATTGAAGCTACTCTCACATTGAGCATCCCACACAAAGGCTTTACCTTTACACGTCAATTGCGTTAACGGAAGTGCCAACTTAGAAAATCCTTCTATAAATCTTCTATAATAACCAGCCAATCCCAAAAAGCTTCTAATCTCGGTAACCGACCTCGGAGTCTCCCATTGCGACACTGCTTCAACTTTAGACGGATCAACTGCTATACCATCACCAGAAATAATATGACCGAGAAAACTAACTTCCTTCAACCAGAATTCACATTTAGACAATTTAGCATACAACTTCTTTTCTTTCAATACTTGCAAGACAATCTTCAAATGTTCTGCATGTTCTTCTTCGGATTTGGAATATATCAAAATGTCGTCAATAAACACAACCACAAAACGATCCAAAAATGCCTGAAAGGTCCGATTCATATACTCCATAAATACTCCCGGCGCGTTCGTAACACCAAAAGGCATCACTTTATACTCATAATGACCATATCGAGTTCTAAAGGCCGTCTTCTGCATATCTTCATCTTTCACTTTTATCTGATGATAACCCGACCTTAAATCAATCTTGCTAAACACACGTGCACCCACTAACTGATCCATCAAATCATCAATTCTCGGAAGTGGATACCTATTCTTTATAGTTACCTTGTTCAACTGACGATAGTCAATACACAACCTCATACTCCCATCTTTCTTCTTTACTAACAGCGCAGGCGCTCCCCAAGGTGAAACACTTGGTCTTATAAACTTCTTCTCAAGCAGATCCTCCAATTGCTTCTTTAACTCAGCTAACTCAGAAGCTGACATACGATAAGGTGTCATAGACACAGGCTTCGTTCCAGGAACAAGATCGATCGCAAATTCGACTTCTCTTTCAGGAGGCACATCAGGAATCTCATCAGGAAATACTTCAGGAAACTCGCACACCACTTGCAATTCGTCAATCTTCTCTTGATTCTCAATAGATAAGGATGCCATCAGAGAGAACATTAAAACTCCATCTCGTTCAAATTGTTTCAGCTGCTTGGTAGATAAAAATTCTGCTCCACTTTCTTCCTCTTCAGACAAGAAATACACCGTATTGCGAAAACAGTTGATAAGCACACGGTTATACTCTAACCAATTCATCCCGAGAATTACATCCATACCAGTCAAAGGTAGGCAGATTAAATCCATCTCAAAATTACGATCAAACATAGACAACAGACAACTTAAGCACACGCGAGAAGTAGTCACCGAACCCTTAGCTGGAGTTTCGACAACCATCTCTCCATTCATATCAGACATAACAAGACCCAACTTAACAGCACAATCATAAGCAACAAAACAATGCGTAGCGCCAGTATCAATAATAGCAACTAAAGGTATATCATTAATATAGCAAGTACCTCTGATCAAACGATCCTCGTTCTCAGTCTGAGTGCCAGTCAGCGCGAACACCCTTCCAGTAGTCCTAACTTTCTTTGGCTTCTTGCATTGCGAGCCAATATGTCCTTGCTCATCACAGTTGAAACACACAACATCATCAAACTTGTAGTCTGGGGTAATATGCCCTTTCTGTCCGCATCGGTAACACCTCTTCACATCAACATGACACGCATTACTCTTGTGGCCTTTCTGCCCGCAATTATAACAGGTAATCTCAGCAGGGGCATCATTCTTCTGTGGTCGCCTCTCATCATTCACTCTTTGCTTCCCCTTATCTCTAGGAGCATCATAAGGTTTGGGACGACTCTGCTGACCCTTAGCTTTTCTATCATTCACTACCTTGCAGTGAGCCTTGGTATCCTCCTCATAAATCCTGCAACTACTCACCAGCTCAGAGAAATTCCGAATCTTCTGGTAACCAATTGCCCTCTTAATCTCAGGACGCAAGCCATTCTCAAACTTGATGCACTTGGAAAACTTAGCATTTTCAGCAGTATAATGGGGGTAGAACTTTGCCAGTTCCACAACCTTCGAAGCATACTCAGTCACGGACATATTCCCTTGCTTCAACTCAAGGAACTCGATCTCCTTCTTTCCCCGGACATCCTTAAGGAAGTAACGGTTCAGGAATTCCCTCTTAAACACCGCCCAAGTCACAGCAGCACCTCCTTCTTCAAGGATAGGTCGAATACCAACCCACTAGTCATCAGCCTCCTCTGCCAACATATGAGTACCGAACCGTACCACCTAACCATCTTCGCACTGCATCACCCTAAAGATCCGCTCAACTTCCTTGAGCCACGTCTGAGCCCCGTCAGGATCATACCGCCCTTTGAAGGTAGGCGGGTGGTTCCTCAAAAAGGTCTCCAACATCCTCGTCCCATCGTTTCCACCAGCGTGGTTCTGATTCCCCACAGCTTGGGCCATTGCTTGCAAAGCGGCAGCAAGAGCAGCATCATTCCTTCCAGCCATCTTATTCCTCTACAAAGCAAACATAAGTTAGAATAATATAACTATAATATTCTAACTCTAAAACACCGTCACTCGACTCTCTAATTGGCCGGACAGACCGACCTGCTCTGATATCAATTGTAACACCCCGAAATCCCGACTCAAAAATTTCATTCAAATAATCAGAGTATACCACAATACATCAGGATGTCACATTTCATAAAATCTTTAAAACAAAATGAATAATAAATTATTCTTAAACAATATTCAATCATAGCAGCGGAATTCATAAACGTCTCAAAATCTTAAGTAAATAATTTTTAGCACAAAAGCCTCATAAAACATCTCAATAAAAATTGCGTCGCAAACAACATCATTAGTCAATATGATACATAAAGGAACAGAAACAAATGATAAATCCCCATCCCGTTACGTATCAGAGCTCCTAAGACTCCACAAGAACCTCTCACATCGTCGAACCTAAGCTTGGTCACCTGCACTTGCCCACAAGGCGGCAATTCCAACATAAGGGGTGAGATTCACAACAATTATATTAACATATAATTCAAATAATTATGCTTAACAATAACAACAATAATCGTCACATATAACTGAAAACATCTCAAACATCTACGTATAATAAATCATCTTAGAACATCTTCACATAACAAACGTCTCATAACATCTCGGACATAGAACTCGACAAATGCAACTCTAACATCTTAACATCATGCATGTGGTACCAATATTTTAGCTTTAATAAGCTTCACCGTCGCTTTGAGCAAATGCTCCACCGTCGCTTTGAGCATAAGCTCCACCGTCTCAAATTATGCAAATGCATGAACTCGACTCGTATACTTAAACAAGTTAATACACAATATCTTAACATCAAATACGACTCTTTATCGACACATGAAATCATAACAGTACTTGACAGCAGCTCAACACACTTAACAAATGTATATACCACAAATTTATCATCGCAATCATCATTTATACTTCATTCTTAAACTTCACTTAATAAGCATTTAATCATAGATTAACGCTAATAATCAAAGTCATCTTACAGCGTCATTACAAGTTATAATTAGGTCTTAAACATCTCTAATACTATTCAAAAGTCTACCCTCAAAACCTCGCTCGAAACGGAGTTCTAAAACTCAAGTTATAGTGGTCTAAAACCACATTGCTCGCTATGGCGAGTGGTTCTGCTCGCCACGGCGTGCTACTTAAATTGCATTCTGCCAGTGCTCGCTACGGCGAGTGTTGTTGCTCGCCTCGCGCGCTAAAGGGGCTGCTCGCCTCGCGAGTATATACCTAACTGCTCGCCACGGCGAGCGGGTCTGCTCGCCACGACGAGTTGTCACAGACAGGTTACGAGTTCGCTCGAAACCCCGCCAAAATTCGTCCAATTCTTCATGTTAAGCTTCTAATCTATCAGAATTATTGTCCTAGTGATTAATCTAGGTTCTGTAACAGGTTTCTACATTAGTTCACATCATTCTCTCATCAATTCATCATAAAATTCATTAAACCCTAACTTTGGGACTCTCTCAAAACTCTCTCTAATCCTTAGGTTAATCATAACAGATGAATTACAGTATAATATAATCGAGTTAGGCTCACCCTTACCTGGTAATATTGCAGAATTGGGGTTCCCTCTTCTCTAGCCACTTTTCTCCCTTTTTGCAAAAGTCTGTAACGTACTGACTGTTTCTTCCTAAACCTAACTCCCTTTTATAATTCTTTCTATTCTCACTTATCCCCACAGCTCTATCTTATTTAAGAAAACAACCCCATCTCTCAAAATATTTGTTATTATATCACATCTTAATCTTAATATAAATAGATATATATATATATTATCATCACATATTTTATTTTATTAAACAATAAAATAAACGTCACACCACCACATCATCTCATACGTCACAAACATCATTAAAATCATATAATATATAATAATATACTATATACTCTAATAAAATAATTAAATAAATAAGTAGGCGTTACAACAAGAACTTGTCGTAGACAAAACAATAATCACAAATAACATATAAGGCAAAAAAATAAGAGAAGAACGATTAATCGCTGGGTTATGGGTGTGTATTCATCTCTAGACATTTGGTTTCTTTAACTCAATTTTTTAGTACAGTTTAGTTTACCACTTTTGTTATTGTTTGTTGTAATACCCTATAAAGGATTATCAAGTGGTTGTTGGGTTAGGTATACGCTCCCCCAGCTGTTTGAACGTCTTTTTCTTTGCTTAATTTTTTTTTAAATATTAAAAAATTGTCATTTTTTTCATTGATAGTCATCTGTCCATGAATTACATTTATCCCAAACATCCTTGGTGCTGTAACTTTGTCATGTAATCTCTATTTTGGACCCAATAAAGGGATACAGTTTACTGATTAGGAATCCTAATTTCCACTCATCATCACTTGCTGATAGGATAAACCAACAATAGCATCTTCATTCTTTTGTCCATTCCTTGCCAACATGATTCATCAATAAAATTGCACATTTAATTAATTAGTAAGTTGTGATGTCTATTTTTATGACATGGAATATGATTTGTTTGAAAAGTGTCCAAGTTTAGTATTTTAATGCAATTTTTGACAATCATATTTTGTTCTTGTTCAAATTAATTTGATATTATCTTCAGCATTGCATACCTACTTAGACATGAAAATATTTGTTTTTTAATCAAGACATGAACACAAAGCATAGTAATTTTATATTTTATCACACAACACAATATTTCATACAAAGCCAATCAATGAAAACAACATATAACTCAAGATAAAATGTTTAGAGAACACTTGAACACACAACATATATATTTATGGACCACCCTCTTAATAATATTCCATAAGCTTGCTCAAACACCACAATAAGTGCGCATAGCAAATTGATCCCTTTGGCCTTTTTCAGTGTAATAATACTTGAGGAACTCAACATGATCATAAGGCCTAAAGAGCAAAGGATGTTCCTCATCCACAAGCTCCTCCGGAGCTTTTATAATGTACCCTTCTTTGGGGATAGAGAACAACCCAGTTGAATATCTTGCCTCATTCCCACTCATCATCACCCGATGAAACGGCGAATGCAGCCTTCCGTTTGACCATGCCTGCAAAATTCATATAACTCGATAAAAAAACATAAATTTTAAAAAATGCATACGTGACTACAATCTGGGCCGCGACATCAAAGACATTGATATCTCGGGCAACATCACTGCAAATGTGGCTTCATCGATTATATTTAACTTCCAATAATATTAGTATCAAGGATCGTGATGTGATTGCAATCAACAATTAATTAAAACCTTATTAATAGATAATTTGTTCTTAATAAGGAATGGTTAATGGAATTTACATGAATAGAGTCACCAATCATAGCTACAAAACTGCCTGAAGAAGAAGGCTTGTAGCTTATCCATTTTCCATCTTTGGTCATAACCTCTAAACCCTCCACTTGATTTTGGTACAATATGGTCACAACATTCTTGTCACTATGTGTGCTGAGGCCTAATTTTGTGTCACTTGTTTGAGGGCCTTTGTATTTCATAACTCGGAGAAGATAATTGGTTGAGTTCATGTGTTCATCCAAGTACTTTTCAAGACCTAAACTCTCCAAAATCATCTTCCTAATAATTTGATCCAACTCTTTTAGCTCCTCAGAGAAGGAATGTATAGTTTTGCTGCAAAATGAAAACAAAATAATAAGGGGCTCATTAAAGAAATATAAGTCCTCCAAATGGTGACACTTGTTAAGGATACACTTTTTAAACTTAGGACCTCTCCAAAGACTACATTAGAGATGCTCTAATACGATTGAAGAAACATTTTCAAGTTTAAAAACTATTATAAAATATTTATAATTTTACCGTCCAAATTGATAGTGCTCTATAATTTTAGGGATCAAATTTGATGATTTACTATAGGAGATGTTAATCAGTGCTCCAGAGATATTGATTAAGCAATCAAAACAAGTAACTTTTTACGTACCTAAAATTTTGGTTTCCATCTGACCACAAGTTGTTGGTCATATTGTCTACTTTCTCTAAGATATTTGCATCATCAATGCCCATGCTCTCAAAAAGTGGAACCATAGGATATTGGCCAACATAACCATGATAAGGCTTCTTAGACACATTTAGTAGCTTGGTTTGTAAAGGGAGATCAAAGAGCTCTTCTATTGAAGCAAATATGGCTTTGCGAAGGTCTAAAGGAACTTTATCAAAAATTGCTTCAAAGCAACCATACTCTACTAATGCCTTATAGACTTGGGACTTCACTAACTCCCAATTGGGACTTTTGGCTTCCAAGTTGAGGTTATTGAAGTCAATTAGTGGAAGCTTTGGAGTGGCTTCTGTGCCCATATTTTCAATTTTCCTTCTCTAATTTGATTGATGCTAATGCTTAGCTTAAGCTGGGTTTCAACCTACGAGTGTTACTGATAAGTTTTGGTGATTGAGTTATATAATAGATATATGTGCTCTACATATTTAATAGTGATAATTGATGATATTAAAATGTTTTTGTACTTTACAATAACAGCTCGTATACTCGTTCATAAGCTTAGTTTAATTAGTAGGGACAACGTGTAATATATGTAAGGGTCAGAATTCGAACCCCGGACATCCCACTTCTTTACATTTAAAATGTGTGAGCTCCAACCACTAGGCTAAACAAAAAATAAACAACTCTTATACCCCAAAGCTTTATTGAGTGGAGTATCGCACATAGTTATTTGACGCTATAACTTTGGAGTCTAGATCCATATATTAATACATGTTTGATATTTAAAAAAATTGAAAGAATATCATAATATGATCATATAAAAATTTCAATCACATTTTATTCATTTGTAGAAACATTTTATAGATTGTTTTAAAATTGAAGAGAAAAACAAGTTATCCCCTCCAAAAAAAACCCTTTCCTAAGTTGACTCTTTAGTTAATACTAGGTTAATTATTTTGGTAGGTAAACAAAATAGCACTAAAATCGATACACACAAGAACGAGATATCGGATTCGAAAACAAGTGAATGTGTCTAATCTAACAATATCAACATTGTCATATGAACTATTTATAAGTATCGATACTTTTTTTTTCCTTCTTTTCATGAGTACTATCAAAGAATGTTCTTTATTTTACTATAGATATGGCCGGTTGATGGTGTTAACGTAGTAAAAGGAATAATTTTGGACTTCACTTCTACCAAGCATATCAAGAAACCTTCAAAATTATTGGGGTGTTTGCTATGACTCTCTTTTGAGTTTATTTAAATCTCTTCCAATATGAAGTCTAGAGTTTTTTTTTTTTAAAAAAAACATTGATTACACAGGAAACTATGCTATATAAACATGATTTGAAAAGACTCAAACCTTGTGCAAAACATGATTAGGAATAGGATAATCTCATCTTGAATGAATCATTTGGAGTTTGAAAATGAAATGGAAAAAAGTTTGTTAAGGGTTGAAATTTTAAACTTGAAAAAAAGATAAGAGGAAAAAAATTGAGAAGATCATTTCCCAGCAAAACAATTAGACCTTTTTAGTTACAATTAGACCTGAATTGAAAAGACTCAAAACTCTCTATTGGACCTTTTTAATGATACATTTACATTCTAACAAAAATAAATCTTATTTCAGATGTTTTCTTCTTTTGATATAAATTAGTACTAATTCACATATAAATGTGAAGGTTAATCTTTAGAAGTGAGTAAGATCGCAGGTAAGAAAAATTCTACTTTAACACAATGCACATGTGAGACTGAATTCAAACTTAAACTCGTAATTCAAACCATCTAATTATTTGATCCCTTGAGATACCAAACTATGGATGAAATATTTGGGAGTATTCGAACTGGACAATCAAAGGATGAACCATAACCTAAAAAATATAATATCTCTCATGTCATTCATGCACAAAATTGTGTCTGGACCACAGAAATTTATTAGTTACCGTACAATTATTTTCAATTGATAATGGTGTAAGACAACATAATATTAACTTATGTAATAATTATGCATATATTAATCAATTGTGTCAATTATGCTATATTTTGCCAAATATGTTATTTTCACCAAAAAAAATATTATCGGAAAGACATCGTATTTCATGTGTTTACATCCTTTCACTTACTTTAATCTTTTACAACTTACACAGTTTTAAAAATATACACAAAATTTAACAATGTATATACATCCAATTTGAACTCCCTTGCCAAGAAAATCACATGAAATAATTAAACTCCCTTGCCTAGAACGTAGTAAAATAGCAATGCCTTTGTTGTACTGATCATGGTTATTTCATTAGGAAAATTAAGCTTAGAAATATTTTTGGGATCATGATCCTCAAACAGCTTGCAAGGTTTCTATTATAGACTTCACTAATAAAAATTTGAAGCCTGGTTCAGAAACATGGATTTCATCATGCCAAATGATTAGGAGTGCACTTGAGGATCATGGTTTCTTCTATCTTTTGTGTGATAAAGTCCCTACTGTTAGTTGTCCATTCAAGTTAGTTAGTGATCTAATCAAGTTTGTTTGGTTAATCACATTAGAAATCTAGTTAGTTTAGGTTGTTATAAGTTTGTTACAAATTTACTAGATTATATAAGGTTGTTAGGGTTTAATAGATTACTTGTCTTTCAAGCAACTTAATAAAACCATGTATATAAAGCCTTTCTCATGTGTATTTCACACATCAATGAAATCACTACATTCATAATTCTATTCTCCTCATTCATATATTCTTTCTTTCCTCTCAAATTCAACAAAATCAAAACCCTAGCTTGTTCGTCATGCTTAAAAGTTGCGCTAACACCTACAAAGCTTTAGAACTCACTATTTACTCTAATCATTTGATCTTCCATTAGAAACAAAAATTCAAAAGACTAGTGATAAACCATACCATGGTAACTACGAACAAAATGTTCATGTTCCTCTTTATGAATCCATTTGAGAATGAGAAGCATGCTCTAAGGATCAAATTCTAAATGACCTGGAATCTTAGAAATATTGTCAGAGTTGGTTAGGAGTTTTATACTCTGGTAGGAGTGTTCAAACATCTGTTTCATCTTTTCCCTTTATGATGAAACTAGTATCTATCTACCATAATCCAATAATACCAGTATTTACCGCAAACTGACACAACGGTATAAAATAAAATTCAATAGCAGAATGTCATTATCGTTCCAAAAAATGCAATATCGCTTCTATGAGCCTATTTGAATTGAGCTTATCTATTGACATAAGTATTTGTGAGTCTGTTTGGTAGAGCTTATGAAAACAACTTATGACATGTCCATGAATAGCTTATGAAAATAGATTATAGTTAATTAAGAAAATAGTTTAACTTAATTTTATCTTCTCTTATAGAAACAACTTATACATAAGCACTTATATAATAAACCTTTATGCTATACGTGCTTAATAAAACTATTTATCCAAAAGAACTATGAACTTATTTTAATTGAGAAGCTTCTATAAGCTAGAAAGTTAATTAATTGAAACTGAGCTTATAGATAATATGTCTCTTGTTGTAAGTTATTCCATGTTGGTAACTTCAATGAAGATCTTGAAATTCCATTTAACAAGTCAAATAATCACCCAGCAGCATTAACCACTAAAAAGTATGGTGTTAACAAGAAGGAACTATTAAAGGCTAACTTCTCAAGAGACTATTTTGCTTATGAAAAGAAATTCATTCATTAACCTCTTTGAGATGGTTCAAGTGAGTTCTAAAAATGAACATTAAGTATAAGCTAAAGTGAAGACTAACCTTGATGTTTTTTCTTTCTTTCTTCACATGCATGCATGGATTCAACTTTTGAATTTTCTTTTCTCTCTATGATTTTTAGGTTTCTATAATGGCAATAGTTATTATGACACTCTTTCTGAGAACTGAGATGCACAAAGAAACAGTGGTTGATGGAACAATTTATCTTGGTGGTATCCGAACCAATAGAAGCCTGAGTTGTTTGGATTGATAGTGGACCTAAAGCTAGAGCTCTCATCTTATACTTGAGTCACACCTGGTTGAGATTAATAGTGTTACAGTTTACAACCAATTATTATATAATAATGCATATTTCATTTCATTGGCAATGAATCAGATCATACTAAGGGATGGTGGATTCGGGGTTACTGGATATCACCATTAATGTATGCACAGCATGCAATGACGGCGAATGAATTTCTTTAATTTTATACGATGATAGTGTACAAAGAACAATTTTTTACGCATGCATCTAATGAAATCATATAATAATGCAACTTTTATAAATTATTTCCAAAAACATTTTTAAATTATATATTTGGTTGGCTTAATTAGGTAGAAGTGTAAAACTTTTTTACAATGTCTTTACAGAAATATTAAGGGTTTTTCCAAGTTTCCCTTAAAGAATTGTGGATAATTTGCGTAAAAACCAATTAAACACGGCGCATACGCAAATGTGCAAGTGGAGTAAAAATTAATTTTTGGATACCACCTACCAATTTACTCATCTGATTGATTCTTATTGGTTGTTGAGTACATTATAAGTTACTCCCTAAAATATTTTAAAAATTATTTACTTGGTTGATTTAATTGGGTGGATGTTACCTTACATAATAATCAAGGGTTTTCAAGCCACTTTTAAAGAATTGTGAGTAATTTATCAAACCACGCAATGAAACTTAGTACATACGTAGATTTGTAAGTGGAGTAAAAATTATGTTGTTGATACCATCTACATATTTTTACTCATGTGATTAATTCTCATTGGTTGTTTGGTGACTTACCCACAATTTGTCAAGATAATTTAGGCCTCACCAAAAATTAATCTTATAACATAAACAAAACAATTAGTTACAACTAAACGTACACCACATGACATGACATTAAAATGAAACAAAAATTTAGCTAGACAACAATGCAGTACTGTACTTTATTAAAAAAAAAAAAAAACAATATAGTACTGTACTGTTATGAACCCAAACAATACGTGGTCCAAACTAAATGACCCTGAAATTGAAACTATGTTCATGGTACCGATGATTAATGAATGTTGCATGTCATATGGTAAAAAGTCAAGAGTGGGGAAAAAGAAAGTCAAAAGGGTGGCAGCCGGCACATTTAATTTGCTAGCAATATAGTCTTATGTGCATGTGTCATGCTTTGCCAATATTCCTAATCTTGTTAGTACTAGTTCCTTCTCAAGTTTTCATATTAAGTATTCACTTAAGGTTACATTTTAATTCAGTTACAGTCCAATTGATTAGGACTTAGGAGCAATCAAATTTAATCATTAACAGAAATAATAAATGATCAAACTTTACCACCTTACCAAACTTTACATTGTCGTGACTTCTTTTCTTCGAGAATCATAGGATTAATACAAATATTTTTTTTTGAAGAATTTTTTGGTCTCAAATTATTTCTTTATTTTAAAATGTATGTATTTAAAATAATATTAATTATTTCTTTTCAATAATATAACCATTTTCTTTTTTTACCATAAGAGTATAAAACAGTAAATTTTCATTAACTTGATTGGAGATGCTGCCACATGGAGAAGAAAAGATTAATTGGTTGGTTGTGTAATCCTACAAATTAGATGAAAGATTGATCTGATTTCAAAAGGGAGGCTAACTGTTATCACCAAATCAACATTCTTAAAAAGTGCTGTGTCAGAAAGCATTTATTCATAGGGCAGCATGCAATACTATAAGAGTGCACAAAATCTTTTTCTTGTATCAATATATATTTCCTTTTAGAAGTACAAATAATTTAAATACTAAATACTCATGCACAAATCAGTGTCATAAATTTGCACCTGATATCAACATATAAATAACCAAGTTTTCCTATTTCAGCTTATTGGAAAGAATAACTCATTGATCATTGTTTTGTTTCATCTTTGCCTATTTAGTTTCAAAGAAAAACATTGCTACAAGTTCCTGCAAATAGCATTGTTTCTGGTGTGTGTTATATCAGTTTGTAACTGCATTTGCATTGAAAAAGAAAAAAGGCTTCAGGGTTTTGGCAGTGGTGTTGAGTTGCAGCAATGGAAGGAAGTGATATATACAAAGAAGGTAACAGTTTCCGAATGAGTAGTTCTTCTACTACAGTTTGGAGAAACAGTAGAATGGAGGCTTTTTCGAGGTCATCTCGGCATGGAGAAGAGGATGAAGAAGCTCTTAGATGGGCTGCACTTGAAAAACTACCGACTTATAACCGTTTGAGGAAAGGGTTATTGGCAACATCACACGGAGTTGCAAATGAGATTGATATATTAAGTGATCTTGGATTTCAAGAAAGACAGAAACTTTTGGATAGGTTGATTAATGTTGCTGAAGAGGGAAATGAGAAGTTTTTGTTGAAGCTCAAGGAAAGAATTGATAGGTAATGTTGTTTTCATTTTCACTTCAACTAAATAACATAAGAGAATATAATTCCAATATTTTCTTCACCGTTTTCTTTTACAGTTTTTGAAAATACTGAAACACTGTTTCTAAAATGTTCACGTCTTTTCTCCATCACAATTGTTCGGTACATGAATCTTTCATATCCTTGTTAGCAGCGATTTAAAATGAACATAATTTTTAGAAAATGAGAACATAAAATGTTTTCAGAAAGTAAATGGAACTTTAGTTTTTTTTTTTCTTTGTATTTACTTCTGATTCTTCATAGCTTTTTGTGTTTTTTCTGCATAGTTTTTCTGCTTTTGTCATGCAAAAAATGAATAATCTTTCTCTATCTTTGTGTTTGTTTTTTAAATTCTTTTAGAGTTGGAATTGAGATTCCAACAATTGAAGTTAGATATGAGCATTTAATTGTTGAGGCAGAAGCTTATGTGGGAGGCAGAGCTTTGCCAACTTTGTTGAACTCAGTTACTAATGCAGTTGAGGTAAATATAACCAGATTCTACTTTCTCAGTTGTTGTTTCTTTGCTTTGCAAATAGTCTCATAAGTCATAACCATTCTTTCTTTGGTCTTTCAGAGTATCTTGACTTCTCTCCATATTTTCACTAGCAAAAAGAAACATATGACTATCCTCAAAGATGTAAGTGGAATTGTCAAACCTCGTAGGATGACACTGCTTCTCGGTCCTCCAAGTTCCGGAAAGACCACACTTCTTTTGGCTTTGTCAGGAAAACTTGATCCCAATCTCAAGGTGAAAAGAAATTTCTCTTAATTTCACTATTATATATACCGTTCTCTTTTTTTGTTCATGAGGTGTCAGTTCAATAGTAAAAACTTGACCTTATAATTTCAAGGGACCAAGTTCAATTCCCCTCGAGTTCAGTATTAATATGACTATCTATGTCACTTTAATAATCAATAATCTCCATGTCATTGTGTTCTCCAGGTATCCGGGAGAGTGACCTATAATGGACATGGATTGGAAGAATTTGTACCTCAAAGAACTGCTGCATATATTAGCCAGCATGATGTTCATATTGGAGAAATGACTGTGAGGGAAACCTTGGCTTTCTCAGCAATGTGCCAAGGTATTGGATCACGTTATGGTTAGTCATTTTCTACACAAATTCCTTGTCTTTTTTTCCATCATCTTTTTTATGTCACATTTCTATAAAAACCATGCATGTGTCCGGAAATATACTTTCGGACAAAACTGTTAGAAAGGATACTTCCATGTAGCATAAAAACTGTTTTTTCCAAAAGTATCCTTCTAACTTGGTGTCTCGAAAATCTCAAAAAGTATAACAAGTAAATTTTTGTGATCCACAGACTTGTTGTCTGAGTTGTCTAGAAGAGAAAAGGAAGCAAAGATTAAGCCAGACCCAGATATTGATGTCTTTATGAAGGTAAGAAGAAGCTATTACCAATATTTATTGCAAAAAAAGGGATTAATGAAATTAATTCTATGGAAATAAATATTAATCAATGTACGTCTGATTGAATTTGACTATACTAGGCAGTTGCAACTGGAGGCCAACAAGAAAGTGTGGTAACAGACTATGTACTAAAGGTATTGTCTATGAAGTAAAGTCACAAGGTTTTTAGAGTCTGTTTGTATTGAATTATTTTATTTAGTTAGTGACATAAGTATTTAATGACAGCTTATGACATGTCTATAAGTTGTTTTCATCTTATTTCCGTAAGCTTCCCAGGATAGCTTATGAAAAAAGAAAAATAACAGTTTACCTTTATTTCATATTCTGTTATAGAAATAACTTATGCATAACACTTATGTGTTATAAGTGCTCAAATACACTGTTTATCCAACAATGACCTTATTTACTTGAAAACTATGCAGCTTTTGGGGTTGGATGTATGTGCTGATACTATGGTAGGGAATGAAATGTTGCGTGGTATCTCCGGAGGACAAAGAAAGCGAGTTACCACAGGAGAAATGTTGGTTGGACCAGCAAATGCTTTATTCATGGATGAAATATCTACTGGCTTGGACAGTTCCACAACTTTCCAAATTGTGAAATCTCTTAGGCAATATGTTCATATTCTTAATGGAACTGCAGTTATCTCTTTGCTTCAGCCAGCACCAGAGACTTATGAACTTTTTGATGACATTATTCTTATATCCGATGGTAAAATTGTCTACCAAGGACCGCGTGAACATGTTCTTGACTTTTTTGAATCAGTTGGTTTCAGATGTCCTCGGAGGAAAGGTGTTGCTGACTTTCTTCAAGAAGTAAGTCAAAGTTTATATCTGTGTCTATTTGACATTTGATTGACTTATTTCAGCTTTTATATATATATATATATATACTGGTATAAACACTTGTGAAACTGTTTGGGAGAGCTCATGACATGTCCATAAGTTGTATACAGGTTATTTTTATAAACTCGATAGTAAAATGACTATATTTTATTTTCGTTATAGAAATAGTCTTTACCACGATTGTCAAACCATTGAGTTAATTCAAAGTCACAAAAACAAGTTAACTTACCAAACAAATATAGATTCGGGAGTTAATAGTAAAACCGGGAGTTAAATATGTAGGCTCCACGAGTTTACCTAGACTCTCGAGTTCAACAACCTTAATTTGTACACAAGTATTTTTATGATAAACACTTAATTAAGATGTTCATCCAAACAGGGGCTTAATCTATTTCTCCTTGCAGGTAACTTCCAAGAAGGATCAAGAGCAATATTGGCTAGACAGAGAAAAACCACACAGGTTTGTAACTGTTACTCAATTTGCTGAGGCATTTCAATCATACCATGTTGGGAGGAAAATTGGAGATGAGCTTGCAATTCCATTTGACAAGTCTAAGAATCATCCAGCAGCATTAACAACTAAAAAGTATGGTGTTAACAAGAAAGAACTGTTAAAGGCTAACTTCTCAAGAGAGTATTTGCTTATGAAAAGAAATTCCTTTGTTTACATCTTCAAGATATGTCAGGTAATTTTCTAGTTTCTTTACATGAATAAATATTTTGATTGTATGAATATTTTGCATACATGCTTTTAACTCTTTTTTTTTTAAAAAAAAAAAATATTCTTCCCATGCGTTTTTAGCTTACCCTCATGGCAACAGTGACCATGACACTATTTTTGAGAACTGAGATGCATCGCGATTCCTTGAATGATGGAGGTGTCTATGCTGGTGCTATATTCTTCTCAGTAGTTATGCTTATGTTTAATGGACTGGCTGAACTTTCAATGACCATTGCAAAGCTTCCTAGTTTCTACAAGCAAAGAGACCTTCTATTTTATCCTTCTTGGGCATATTCTGTACCTGCATGGATCCTCAAGATTCCTATTACATTTGTGGAAGTTGGTGTTTGGGTTTTTCTCACCTATTACGTAATAGGTTTCGATCCAAATGTTACGAGGTAAAGAACCTTCCTTATCTTTTGCAACATGTCTATACTACTAGTTCTAGATTTTAATCCACGTTGCGTCGAGATTCTTGATATTTTGAAGAATCACAGTGAAATGCAGTTTACCTGGCTTCAAAACGCAGTAATGTTGAGGTCGTAGAAACGTTAAAAATCACGATTTCGAAGCCTAGATCATGGTCGAGGATCTTATTTTAAAACCTATTGTCCCCCTTGAAGATAGTGTTACTAATGATGTGAGGTATTGTTACTTTTGCAGATTACTAAAGCAGTATATTCTGCTATTACTGATAAATCAAATGGCTTCTGGACTATTTCGAGCTATTGCTGCACTTGGTGGAAATATGATTGTGGCCAACACATTTGGGTCCTTTGCACTTCTCGCACTTCTTACATTAGGTGGCTTCATTATGTCCAGAAGTGAGTTCATATAACAAAAGTTACAAGCTTGTTTCATTTGAGTTTAATTCTAAGACACAGTCAGTGTAAACAAAATTACACAATCAGACAATCACAACCAATCATATATAAGATAGTTGTGATAAAAGTTGAACATTTTTAATGATTTAACGATTATAATTGATTAGCAGTGTAAAAATTCTTTACACTAACTGTTCATTATAAATTAAGTCCTCCATTTTATCATATAATGGAACTTGATATTATGGTACAGAGGATATCAAGAGATGGTGGATTTGGGGTTACTGGATTTCACCTTTAATGTATGGACAAAATGCTATAATGGTGAATGAATTCCTTGGAGATAGTTGGAACCATGTAATTTCTTAAACTTGCAACTTTAGAATTATATCACTTATAGTAAAAACTTGCAGGCCTAATTCATTCGCTCTTCGACTGTAGTTTACACCAAATTCAAATAAAACACTAGGAATTCAAGTTTTGGAGTCTCGTGGATTCTTCACAGATGCATATTGGTATTGGATTGGGATTGGAGCATTAATAGGATTTATGTTTCTTTTCAACATATTATTCACTATGGCTCTCACTTACCTTAATCGTGAGTACCTTCATTTTTGCTATTTAAGTTTCTTATGGTTATGCAAGCATGTCATTGACTAACATGCATGATTTTTACAGCATTTGACAAGCCACAAGCAAAAATAAATGAAGAATCAGAAGACAGCATAACAAATGGCATTCTCCAAGAAGTTGAATTACCGCGTATAGGTGATCAATCTTTTTCATAGCATTCATGAAAACTCAACATAAACATGCTATTTTTATGTGTTTGAACTAGTTGACTAGGGATTCATAATGTAAATTTTATTTTATTTAACATTATCTGGGTGTACAGAAGATGATTGTTAGGTTAGGAGCTTTTGCATGCCTCATTTTTGCCGTGGAAAAAAAACTTGTGACTCACAATGTGTTTAGAATCTTAACAAATTTCCAATTGTTACGCAGCTAGTTTAGGAGAATATGTTGTGAGCTCCAGCAACAGAAAGAAAAGGGGAATGATTCTTCCTTTTGAACCACATTCTATAACCTTTGACCAAGTTGTATATTCTGTTGACATGCCACAGGTAAGTCATTTTCAAAGTAAGCTATAATTGAAGATTTGATTTTCAAACAATGTTTTCAGTTAACTTTGAACCTTAACTCTTGAGATTCTAAATGACAGGAAATGAAGGTTCAAGGTGTAGTAGAGGATAGATTAATACTTTTGAAGGGTGTTAGCGGTGCATTTAGGCCTGGTGTTCTCACAGCCTTAATGGGAGTTAGTGGAGCTGGTAAAACTACTTTAATGGATGTTTTGGCTGGTAGGAAAACCGGTGGTTATATCGATGGGACCATAAAAATTTCAGGCTACCTTAAAAGACAAGAAACGTTTGCTCGAATCTCTGGTTATTGTGAGCAGAATGATATCCATTCTCCTCATGTTACTGTATATGAGTCGTTGGTCTACTCGGCATGGCTTCGTTTACCAGCAGAAGTTGATTCCAATACAAGAAAGGTTAGTATTTAAAGCTCAAGACATTTTGTGATTTTTCTATTTTTACTAGGTTCATTGATTTAGATATTTATTCGTTGAGATATCTGGAATTCGAAACATAGACTATTTGTTCATAATTTTGGATCTGATAAATGGTTTTAGATGTTCATTGAGGAAGTCATGGAACTGGTGGAGCTCAATCCATTGAGAAACTCTTTGGTTGGTTTGCCTGGTGTGAATGGTCTTTCAACCGAACAACGCAAGAGGTTAACTATTGCAGTTGAATTAGTGGCCAATCCATCCATAATTTTCATGGATGAGCCTACATCTGGATTAGATGCTAGAGCTGCTGCAATTGTTATGAGAACTGTTAGGAACACGGTTGACACAGGAAGAACAGTTGTTTGCACCATTCATCAACCAAGTATTGACATATTCGAAGCTTTTGATGAGGTAATAAATATTTTGATTAAAAAAAATGTGATTTATGATTCTTCCTTTTCTGGACTTGAAACTGATCTTATATGAATGATTTCATTTAGTTACTCCTAATGAAGCGCGGAGGACAAGAAACATATGTTGGGCCATTGGGTCGTCATTCTAGTCAATTGATCAAGTATTTTGAGGTTGGATGAAAATTGCATTCAATAATGTTTTAAGGCTAAAATATTAAAGTTGATAACCATAATTCTTGGTGGTAGCTAATCTGCTAATATTATCTGTTGTTTTAGAGCATTGAAGGGGTTAGTAAAATTAAAGATGGCTATAATCCAGCAACTTGGATGTTGGAAGTTACAAGTTCAGCACAAGAACATACTTTAGGTGTTGATTTTCATGATATATACAAAAATTCTGAGTTGTACAGGTAAGCTAATTTAAGAACTATAGTATAAATAATAATATTGTAACAATATATACTTACACTGATATAAACTATTGTTCAGGAGAAACAAGCAACTTATAGAAGAATTAGGCAAACCTGCTCCTGGTTCTAAGGATCTTCATTTCTCCGCCCAATACTCACAATCATTTTGGATCCAATGCTTGGCTTGCTTATGGAAACAACATTGGTCATACTGGCGCAACCCGCCATATACTGCTGTGAGGTTTTTCTTCACTACTTTCATAGCCTTGATGTTTGGAACAATGTTCTGGAACCTTGGAAGGAAATAGTAAGTGAAACTTCATTATCTGAAAAATAAGAAATAATGAGTTAGTCTTATTTTCTTTCCAACTCGAATTATATATCCTCTTTTGTTGATTTCCAGCTCAAATAGACAAGACCTGTTTAATGCCCTTGGTTCGATGTATACTGCTGTTCTCTTCCTTGGGGTTCAGAATTCATCGTCTGTACAACCAGTGGTAGCCGTTGAAAGATCTGTCTTCTATAGAGAAAAAGCTGCTGGAATGTATTCTGCCTTACCCTATGCATTCGCACAGGTAATAAAATCACCATTTTTACAAGATATGCATTCGCAAAACTATGTATACAAGTATTTATATGCATGAGAGATGTACATATGTCTCCAACTACCACAGCAACTCTAGTTCAAACAAATACATATATCAGAAGCGCGAACAAAGAACATACAAGATTTGATCACATAGTATGGTCAATTGTACATATGTCTCCAACTGCATGGTTGTGGTGATTTTTTATTATTCAAGCTTAGGGCTACAAATTACAACTTGTGTTTAAATAGTACGGTCTAGTTTGCTAGATTACCCCTATACCGTACATGTGTGTGCGGGCGGGGGGCAAGCGACTTGCCCACTTATCAGTAAACTATGAGCCACACCCATCCAACAATCCTAAAGGATAATAACATATATATTAATCAATATGGACAGTACTATGGTTTGCATAATTACTCATGTTAATAGAACTCACTCTCTTTTGTCACAGGTTATAATAGAGCTACCTTATATTTTTGTCCAAGCTACATCATACGGTGTCATAGTTTATGCCATGATTGGGTTTGAGTGGACTCTCGAGAAATTCTTTTGGTACATATTTTTCATGTACTTTACATTGTGCTACTTCACCTTCTATGGAATGATGGCTGTAGCAGTTACTCCAAATCACCATGTGGCTGCAATTGTGGCTTCCGCATTTTACGCAATTTGGAATCTCTTTTCAGGATTTATCGTTCCGCGACCTGTAAGTTCCACCAACCTTTTAACACATTGAGCAAAACCTATGTACAGATTCAATGAATGTATTTATGTTGATGCATAGTGTTATAATTTTCTATTTCTTTAATACCTTTTTGACAACAGAGGATTCCTGTGTGGTGGAGATGGTACTATTGGGCATGTCCAGTGGCTTGGACACTATATGGATTGATTGCATCACAATTTGGAGATATAACCAACATCATGGAATCAGAAAATAAGTCAGTTCAAGAGTTCATAAGAAATTATTTTGATTTCAAGCATGACTTCATAGGTGTTTGTGCAGCTGTGGTTGTTGGGACTGCAGTGCTGTTTGCATGTATTTTTGCTGTCTCAATCAAGCTCTTCAATTTTCAAAGACGTTAGATAGGACTCTTTCAGCAATCTTGATGGATTTTTTCTATCTTAACTTCTTTCCAATTTTGTTTTTGTATTAAAATTATACTTGTATCTATAACAATGCTTTGCTAGAAAACTTGGTTCCCTTGTAGTTCTAATTATTAAACTTGACCTATCACTGGACATTTTTAATGTTTGAACATAAAAACTTTTCTGAAAAGTCTCTGAATTGGGATGATATGTAGTGGTTTGAACATTGAGGCCCATTGGAGATGAAATGCTTCATTAAAAACTTTTGTAATAAAATATGAATCCCAATCATTGTATATTATACAAGGAAGCCCTTGTAATTTTGAGATAAGATTAAAAAAAAATTATGATGGCAACCATGCTGACACCAACACCATTGAGGTGATCAAACACCCCATTTGAGATCCCAAAATGGACAAAGAGAAAATCATGGTTGCAAGAGGTGAGCATTCTTCTTCGGTACTGATGCATATTGAGCCACGTAACTGAAAACCACGCCTTAACCGGAAAAACCTTAAAGCATTAAATTTATGGGTTTTTCTCATTGTTGTGTGCAAGTGTGAGCTATATTTCCCACATCAGATAAAAAAGTTAACGTTGAACACTTTATAAGTGAGATGACTTATAAACCTAATTCTTTGAGGTTTTGGGTTGAAGTCGGGTGTCTCTTGCTTATATGATTGTTTTGATAGCCAATGTGATGATCTCATATCTCTTCATGACCCAACACCTACTTACTCATTCAACCTTCAAATTTCCAAACAACGTGAGACTTTTAACCTCAACAATTGCCCCAACAGTAGGCGTTAAACATCGAAAATAAAATTGGTTTTGAATTGAAGCTGAAGATTGTTGGGGAAAATCACATCCACATCCTTAAACTATCATCCTTAACTGGTGGCACTCCGGGAGGTACCCTTTTCCTTACTTCCTAGCTAAAGGCTTCTTTCTTAGATTGAGTTATTATTATTGTTTTTACTTTCTTTCTAACGAAAATGTAATTGGTAGAACAATTTTTGTCTAAGTTATACTTACTCCGGACGAACTTTGGATTATCAGACAAAAAAAATGTAATTAGAATAACAAAATTAATTAATCGTATATAAATATAGCATTAGAGTATATGTGTGTTATCTGGTGTTGACATTAAGAAACTATAGAATGGGTGATGTGTGTATGCGAATGTCACTTAGGCACCTAAACGGGGAAGCTCCATCGTAAGTCTATAGTTTGGTTTTGTCAAAAAAGTATTTAGTATGTTGAGATTTTACAAAGGTTGAAAGAATAAACGATCATATAACATTTTGATTACACTTAATTTATTTTCAGAAACATTTTATAGTTTTGTTAATTTAGAAAAGAAAAGTCCTCCCTTCCCTTCCCTTCCCCTCCAAAATCATTCTTCCAAACATACCTTAAGATTCCGGTTGTTTCAAGTCATGAAAATAATACCTGAATCCATATTTTGATTCTTTTGTACCTGAGCAAAAGGGTTCTACCACTACTAATACCAAACTTGGATACTCTACAGCAATGCATCAGCTTGTAGAACCACCAAACCAAGAGCAAGAGATATCTCTAGATGTAATGATTCTATATGTCAATGCACCATGCAACAACAGTAGATGATCCGTACCTACTAATACCGGTGAACATCAACAAGAGGTCACCTTTTTTGACAGGTTTGCCATTTATGTGATTTAATAGTATTTTTACTGCACTGCTACTGCTATTTTTATATTTGATGCTAGAATTGTATAGGACAATTTGAGGCTTGAGCCCTATTAAATTTGTGTTATGATACTATAACTTGAGGCTTAAGTTATAGATATACGCTATTAAGTAAATTTGTACTCAATTGTCTTGAAACTATACATTTATTTTCTTATTTAAAATGTCTAGCCCATTGATATGTTGGCCTATATATAGTACAAAATTCATAAATTGATGACATGATTGTAAACTTATAAAAGAAGCTGATCCAAACTTGAACTACAAGAAAACTATGTTTTCTAGCAACATGCTGCATGAATATAGATACAAGTACCATTTAAGTACAAAACAAAAAATTGGAAAGTGAAGATGGAAAAAATCCACCAAATTTGGCTGATAGAGTCTAATCTACCGTCTTTGGAAGTTGAAGACCTTGATTGAGACAGCAAAAATACATGCAAATAACACTGCAGTCCCGACAACCACAACTGCACAAACTTCAATGAAGTCATGTTTCATACCAAAATAACTTCTTATGAATTCTTGAACTGACTCATTTTCTGATTCCATGATTTTGGTTATATCTCCAAATTGTGATGCAATCAATCCATATAGTGTCCAAGCCACTGGACATGCCCAGTAGTACCATCTCCACCACACAGGAATCATCTGTCGAAAGAAAGTTTTAAAGAAATAGAAAATTATTACATTATGCATCAACATAAATAAAAACTTTCATTGCATCTGTACATAGATATTTCTAAGTGTGTTTAAAGGTCGGTGGCACTTACAGGACGTGGAACGATAAATCCTGAAAAAAGATTCCAAATTGCGTAAAATGCAGCAGCCACGATTGAAGCGACATGGTGATTTGGAGTAATTGCTACAGCCATCATACCATAGAAGGTGAAGTAGCATAATGTGCAGTACATGAAAAATATGTACCATAAGAACTTCGCTACAGTCCACTCAAATCCAATCATGGCATAAACTATGACACCATATGATGCAGCTTGGACGAAAACATAAGGTAGCTCTATTAAAACCTGTGACAAGAGAAAGTGAGTTCTATTAACATGATCAGTTATGCAAACCATAGTACTGTTTATATATTGATATTGATTATAATGTGATTTATTAATATCCATTATGATTGTTGGATATGACTCATAGTTTACTTGTAATTTACTGATGAGTGGGCAAGTCGCTCGCCAGCCACACCCCCAGGTACGGTGTAGGGGTAATCGTGTAAACTAGACCGTAATATTTAAACACAAGCTGTAATCTGTAACTCTAAGCTTGAATAATAGAAAATCATTGCAGCCACATTGGAGTCAAAGACGTATGTGCAATTGACCGAACTCCGTGATCAAATCTTGTACGTTCTCTGTTAGCATTTTATTAATTGTTTTCTATTGAACTAGGAATGCTGTTCTAATAAGGATCATCACAGGATCACATTCCTATTTTGATTACATCTCTCATGTATATAAATACTTAACAAATACTTATTTCATAAAGTTTTTATTTTATTACCTGTGCAAATGCATAAGGTAAGGCAGAATACATCCCAGCAGCTCTTTCTCTATAGAAGACAGATCTTTCAACTGCTACCACTGGTTGTACAGCTGATGAATTCTGGACCCCAAGAAAGAGAACAGCAGTATACATCGAACCTAAGGCGTTAAATAGATCTTGTCTACTTGAGCTGAAAATCAACAAAAGAGGTTAGAACTCGAGTTGGAAAGAAAAACTGACTAACTCTAATGGTTTAGTTCTTATTTTTCAGATAATGAAAGTTCACTTACTATTTCATTCCAAGGTCCCAGAATATTGTTCCAAACATCAAGCCTATGAAAACAGTGAAGAAAAACCTCACAGCAGTGTATGGCGGGTTGCGCCAATATGACCAATGTTGTTTCCATAAGCAAGCCAGACACTGGACCAAAAATGATTGCGAGTATTGAGCGGAGAAATAAAGATCATTTGAACCAGGAGCAGGTTTGCCTAATTCTTCTATAAGTTGCTTGTTTCTCCTGAACAATAGTTTATAACAGTGAGGTCTTTTTCCAATATGATCATCGTTGGTACTATAATTATTAATCCATGTTTTCAAATAAATTTGCTTACCTGTACAACTCAGAATTTTTGTATGCATGATGAAAATCAATTCCTAAATTAAGTTCTTGTGCTGAACTTGAAACTTCCAACATCCAAGTTGCTGGATTATAGCCATCTTTGATTTTACTAACCCCTCCAATGCTCTAAACAACAGAAAAGATTAGAAGATGAGCTTCCAAGTAGAATTATAGTTATCCACTTTAATTAATTTTTTTTGTCTAAAATTAATATTAAATATAAGTTGCATCCAACCTCAAAATACTTGATCAATTGACTAGAATGACGACCCAGTGGTCCAACATATATTTCTTCTCCTCCTCGTTTCATGAGGAATAACTGGAAATCAAATATATAATGTATGTTATTTTGATTCCAAAAGAGGAAGAATAAGAAAACACATTTTTTACCAACAAATCAATTCTTACCTCATCAAAAGCTTCGAATATGTCAATACTCGGTTGATGAATGGTGCAAACAACTGTTCTTCCTGTGTCAACCGTGTTCCTAACGGTTCTCATAACAATTGCAGCAGCTCTAGCATCTAATCCAGATGTAGGCTCATCCATGAAAATTATGGATGGATTGGCCACTAATTCAACTGCAATAGTTAACCTCTTGCGTTGTTCGGTTGAAAGACCATTCACACCAGGCAAACCAACCAAAGAGTTTCTCAATGGATTGAGCTCCACTAGTTCCATGACTTCCTCAATGAACATCTACAACCATTTATAAGATCCAAAGTATGAACAAATATTCTATGTTCCGAATTCCAAATATCTCAATCAATGAAATAGTAAAAACAAAAAAATCACAGTGGCTTGCGCATTAAATACTAACCTTTCTGGTATTTGAATCAACGTCAGCTGGTAAACGAAGCCAGGCCGAGTAGACCAATGACTCATAGACAGTAACATGAGGAGAATGAATATCATTCTGCTCACAATAACCAGAGATTCGAGCAAACGTTTCTTGATTTTTAGGGTAGCCAGAAATTTTTATGCTCCCGTCAATGTAACCACCAGTTTTCCTACCAGCCAAAACATCCATTAAAGTAGTTTTACCAGCTCCACTAACTCCCATTAAGGCTGTGAGAACACCAGGCCTAAATGCACCACTAACACCCTTCAAAAGTACTAATCTATCTTCTACTACACCTTGAACCTTCATTTCCTGCCAATTAGAATCTCAAGAGTTAAGGTCCAAAGTTAACTAAGAACATTGTTTGAAAACCAAATCTTAAATTGTAACTAACTTTTATTATCACTTACCTGTGGCATGTCAACAGAATATACAACATCGTCAAAGGCTATAGAATGTGGTTCAAAAGGAAGAACCATTCCTCTTCTCTCTCTTTGGCTAGGGTCAGCACCATTATAAGATCCTCCTGAACTTGCTGCATAACAATTGCAAATATGTCAAGATTCTAAAGCCATTATGAATCGCTATTTTAATTTATTTTTAGCAAAAATGAGGCATGAAATAACATCATTATAGAAAACTGAGATCCCAGCCCTAACAATCATCTATATCACTAATGAACTAGTTCAAACACATAAAAGTAGCATGTTTATATTGAGTTTTCACGAATGGTATGAAAAAGATAGATCACCTATACGCGGTAATTCAACTTCTTGGGCAGTGCTGTCTTCTGATTCTTCATTTATTGTTGCTTGTGGCTTGTCAAATGCTGTAAAAAGTATGCATGTTCGTTAATGAAATATTTGCATAACCATAAGAAACTTAAATAATAATAAACAAAGGTACTCACGATTAAGGTAAGTGAGAGCCACGGTGAATAATATGTTGTAAAGAAACATAAATCCTATCAATGCTCCAATCCCTATCCAATACCAATTTGCTTCTGTGAAGAATCCACGAGACTCCAAAACTTGAATTCCTAGTGTTTTACTTGAATTTGGTGTAAACTACAATCGAAAAGCAAATGAATTAGGCCTGCAAGTTTCTACTATACGTAAAATAATTCAAAAGTCACAAGTTTAAGAAATTACATGGTTCCAACTATCTCCAAGGAATTCATTCACCATTATAGCATTTTGTCCATACATCAAAGGTGAAATCCAGTAACCCCAAATCCACCAGCTTTTGATATCCTCTGTATCATAATATAATTTCCAATGAAATTGAAAGAAACATTAGTATCAAGTTCCACTGTATGATAAAATGGATTTAATTTGTAATGCACAGTTAATGTAAAGAATGTTTACACTGTCAATCAATTATAATTATATGATTTATTGAAAACGTTCGACTTTAATTATAATTATCGTATATATGATTGGTTGTGACTGTTTGATTGTGTGAAAAAATTTACACTGACAACGTAACAAATTAAACTCTAAACTGAAACATGCTCGTAACTTCGGTTATTTGAACTCACTTCTGGACATAACAAAGCCACCTAATGTAAGAAGTGTGAGAAGTGCAAAGGACCCAAATGTGTTGGCCACAATCATGTTTCTACCAAGTGCTGCAATAGCTCGAAATAGTCCAGAAGCCATTTGGTTTATCAGTAATAGCAGAAGATACTGCTTTAGTAACCTGCATAAATAACAATACCTCACACCATAAATAACACTACAAGAAAAGGGGAAAATATGTTTTTTTTTAAAAACATCAGTGACCCAACATGGTACCGAGAGTCTGTCGTTGCACATCTCAAAAGTTAATAGTTAAAATATAGAGCTAGTAGTATAGACATGTTGAAAATAGATAAGGAAACGTTCTTTACCTCCCAACATTCGGATCAAATCCTATTACGTAATAGGTGAGAAAAACCCAAGCAGCAACTTCCAGAAAGGTAATAGGAATCTTGAGGATCCATGTAGGTATAGCATATGCCCATGAAGGAAAAAACAGAAGGTCTCTTTGCTTGTAGAAACTAGGAAGCTTCGCAATGGTCATTGAAAGTTCAGCCATTCCATTAAACATAATCATAACTACTGCGAAAAATAAAGCACCAGAATAGACACCTCCACCATTCAAGGAATCACGGTGCATCTCAGTTCTTAAAAATAGTGTCATTGCAATTGTTGCCATGAAGAGAAGCTAAAAAACATAGAAAGAATAATCAAAAGTTAAAATCATGTCTGCGAAATATTCAGACAATCAAAATATTTATTCATGTAAAGAAACTAGAAAATTACCTGACATATCTTGAAGATGTAAACAAAGGAATTTCTTTTCATAAGCAAATACTCTCTTGAGAAGTTAGCCTTTAACAGTTCTTTCTTGTTAACACCATACTTTTTAGTTGTTAATGCTGCTGGATGATTCTTAGACTTGTCAAATGGAATTGCAAGCTCATCTCCAATTTTCCTCCCAACATGGTATGATTGAAATGCCTCAGCAAATTGAGTAACAGTTACAAATTTATACGGTCTTTCTCTGTCTACCCAATACTGCTCTTGATCCTTCTTTGAAGTTACCTAGAAGAAGAAATAGGTTAAGGTCATGTTTCGATAAACATCTTAATTAAGCGCTTATCGTATAAGCATTTATGTATAAATTATTTCTAAAATAACTTTGACTTACTTCTTGAAGAAAGTCAGCTGCACCTTTTCTCTCAGGACATTTGAATCCAACAGATTCAAAAAATTCAAGAACATGTTCTCGAGGTCCTTGGTAGACAATTTCACCATCAGATATAAGAATAATGTCATCAAAAAGATCATAAGTCTCAGGTGCTGGTTGCAGTAAAGAGATAACCGCTGTTCCATTAAGAATGTGAACATATTGCTGAAGAGATCTCACAATTTGGAAAGTTGTGGAACTGTCTAAGCCAGTAGATATTTCATCCATGAATAAAGCATTTGCTGGTCCAACCAACATCTCTCCTGTGGTAACTCGCTTTCTTTGTCCTCCGGAGATACCACGCAACATTTCATTCCCCACCATAGTATCAGCACATACATCCAATCCCAAAAGCTACATAATTTTGAAGTAAATTAGATCCAGATAGACTCTAAATACCTTGTGACTGTATTGCATAGATAATGTTATAGAACTTTTAAAGAATGAGAGAATCTCAATTTGGAAATACCTTTAGTACATAATCAGTTGCTACACTTTCCTGTTGGCCTCCAGTTGCCATTGCCTGTATATCCAAAGTCAATTGAATGTATTAATATTTATTGCCTTAGAATTAATTTCATTAATTTGTTTTGTTGCAATAAATGTTGATAATTGCTTCTTCTCACCTTCATGAAGACATCAACATCTGGGTCTGGCTTAATATTTGCTTCCTTTTCTCTTCTAGACAGCTCAGCCAACAAGTCTATGGATCACAAAAAACATTACTTGTTATACTTCTGAACAAAACATAGTTTTTGTGCCATTCGAACAAAACAACGGTTTTTTTCTATCCGGAAGTATACTTCCGAACATATGTGTGGTTTTTCAGAAACAAGGGATACTAACCATAACGTGATCCGACACCTTGGCACCTTGCTGAGAAAGCCAAAGTTTCCCTCACAGTCATTTCTCCAATATGAACATCATGCTGGCTGATATATGCGGCAGTTCTTTGAGGTACAAATTCATCCATCCCATGTCCATTATAAGTCACTCTCCCAGATACCTGGAGGACACAATGACATCGAAGTTATTATTTATGAAAGTGAGACAAATAGTCATTTTAATATCGTACTCGAGGGGATTTGAACTTTGTCCCTCAAGATTATAAGGTCAAGTTTTTACTACTGAACTGAAACCTCATGAACAGCGAAAGAGAACAACATATATTAGTGAAATTAAGAGAAATTTCTTTTCACCTTGAGATTGGGATCAAGCTTTCCTGACAAGGCCAAAAGAAGTGTGGTCTTTCCAGAACTTGGAGGACCAAGAAGCAGTGTCATCCTACGAGGTTTGACTATTCCACTTACATCTTTGAGGATAGTCATTTGTTTCTTTCTGCTTGTGAGAATATGGAGAGAAATCAAGATACTCTGAAAGACCAAAGAAAAAAAAGTTATGAGACTAACTGCGAAATAAAGAAACAACAATAATAACTGAGAAAGAAGAATCTGGTTGTATTTACCTCGACTGTATTAGTAACTGAGTTCAACAAAGTTGGCAAAGCCCTGCCTCCCACAAAAGCTTCTGCCTCAATATTTAGGTGCTCATATCTAACTTCAATTGTTGGAATCTCAATCCCAACTCTAAAAGAATTTTAAAAAAAATCACCATGAGAAAGATCAATCAGTTTTTGATTGGCGAAAACGAAAAACTATGAAGAAAAAACACAAAAAAGCCATGAAGAATACATTTTTAGAAACCATGAAAACAATGTTTCACTATTTTCAAAAATTATTATAAATACTAGATCTAATTTCAAAGTTATAGGATTTATATTCCCTTATATTTTTCAGTTGAAGTGAAAATGAAAACAACATTACCTATCAATTCTTTCCTTGAGCTTCAACAAAAACTTCTCATTTCCCTCTTCAGCAACATTAATCAACCTATCCAACAGTTTTTGTTTCTCTTGAAATCCAAGATCTGTTATGTCAACCTCATTGGCAACTCCACGCGATGTCGCCAACAAACCTTTCCTCAAACGGTTATAAGTAGGGAGTTTTTCAAGTGCAGCCCATTTAAGAGCTTCTTCATCGTCATCTTCTTCGCGCCGTGAAGACTTTGCAAAAGCCTCCACTGTACTGTTTCTCCAACCTGTTGTAGAAGAACTTCTCATACTAAACCGGAGACTGTTACTTGCACTATATATATCACTTCCTTCCATTGCTGCAACTCAACAGCACCACTATCAAAAGTTAACACCAAAACACAAAAACTTTTTCTTTCTTTTTCAAAGCTAATGCAGTTACAAACTGATGTGATAGACACCAAAAAAAAAATGCTATTTGCAGCAACTGCAGATAAAATGGAGAATTTCAAGCAGTGTTTATCTTTGTAACTAAAAAAATGATCAATGAGTTGTTCTTTCCAATAATCTTGAGATAGGAAAACTTGATTATTTATATATTGATATAAGGTGGCAATTTATGACTATGTGTTTTGTGCATGTGTTTTTTTAGTATGTATTATTTGTACTGCTTTCACTAATTGAAACTAAAAGGATATAAATATTAATAATGAAAAAATATTGTGAACTTTTATTGATCACATGTTAGAAGAATATGGCAGATTATTGTATACACATTGAAAGCTGACAAGAATAATATATAAATGGCATTCTGACAAAGCACTGTTTAAATATTATTTTGGTGGTAACTAACAGTTGGCCTCTCTATTGAAAATTTGAAATGATTGTATTCATCTAAATTGTTTTAAACAATCAACCCTATCTTTCCATGTGGCTATTAAAGAATTTACCTCTTTCTTAATATTAATATTCCCTTGATTTATGCACTCATCTTAAAAAAATATTTAGGTTCTTTTTTTTGGTACAAGATATTTAGGTTCTTTAATATATTCAAAAGAGGTAATTAGTATTATTTGAGGCAAATGAATGTTAGAAGAATCATGGTAATGATTAATTTTTCGATTATTTGAAACCTCGTTTTCAATATATCGAGTTTGATTGAGAAGTAACTAAAATCTAACTATTTTGATTTTTTTATAATTGACTAAATTAAGGTACTTCTCGTCAATTCAAAGAATATGGACATTTTAAAAAAATTAATAATATGAAATTGAGAAGGAGAATGACTCTCAATTTTTTCACGAAGGAGGCATTTCCATCCTTTCATCTCATATTTTCCGCGAAGAAAATTGTTGTGGGATAAGTTAGCAAATCATGGTCACGGCTTGGCTGATGTTGTTTGGTGGGACTCTCTCCCCACGTTTATTAGGGATGACTTTTACATAGACAAACACGGACTTCCTAATTTCCGTTTTTCTTAGGTCTCTTGTTTTGTGTTTTGAATTATTGTATTATTCCCCTCCCGTACAGTTTTTCCTTTTTTAATAAAATTTGATTAATATTATGAGATACTTGACACGTGCAATGAAACATAGAATATGTATTGTGAGCAAAATAAATGTGTCGGGTGCCAATCTTTGACTAATTTCCAAATCACATGCAATGCAACATACATTATTAATACTCTGTAGCATGCTTTTTGAAAAAAAAATAATCTATAGTATGAACTACGTTACAATTTCATGACAGTACTATATTCTGGTCCAGCTTAAACTTAATGGAAAGGGCACATTGAATTAATTGACATGCCATTATTTTTATATTAATTTCTGAATAAATTAATGCTTCCCTAAAGTCATAAAGAGACATATACATTTCTATACAGAAGCTTCAATTAACTCTAAATATGAAACTAAATTTCCAAGTCAAATACTAAATCAACACGAGGGACACAAATATAATCTGTTGAATACATAAATATCCTTAAAAGTACAAGGGCTGAAAGAGTCAAATTTATCTATGTTGGAAGTTAAAGACTTTAATTGCTACAGCAAAAGCAAAAGCAAAGACTATTGCAATTCCAAAAACCACTGCTGCAGAAACACCTACAAAATCATGTTTGATACCATAATAAATTCTTATGTATTCCTGGACTGTAATATCCTCCAATTCCAATACGTCTGTTATATTTCCAAATTGTGATGCAAATAATCCATATAAGCTCCAAGCCACAGGATTTGCCCAATAGTACCACCTCCACCACACTGGCATTCTCTGTTATAAAAAATGTGAAATATAAAATATAATAATAATTATAATGCAAAGTTATTTGATGTATTTTAAGATTGAAAATACTTACAGGTCTTGGAATGATAAATCCTGAAAAGAGATTCCAATTTCCATAAAATGCAGCTGCCAAAACTGCAGCAATATGGTAATCTGGAGTAGCTGCCACTGTCATCATACCATAGAAGGTGAAGTAGCAAAATGTGAAGTACATGAAAAACATGTACCAAAAGAATTTTTGTACAGTCCACTCAAATCCAATCATGGCATAAACTATTACACCATATGATAATGCTTGTGCTAGAATATAAGGTAGCTCTATTAAAACCTGTGATAAAAGTGAGTGAGTTATGTTAACATGAGCAAGTAAATAATCCATAGTGGAAATACATTCATTTTTTGTGTGAAATAATGATTTTATTACCTGTGCAAGTGCATAGGGTAAGGCAGAATACATTCCAGCAGCTCTTTCTCTATAAAAAACAGTTCTTTCAACAGCTACTACTGGTTGTACCGAGGCTGAATTTTGGATCCCAATGAAGAAAACAGCAGTGTACATTGAGCCCATGGCATTAGACAGGTCTAGTCCTCTTGTGCTGGAATCCACAAAAGGCATCACAATTCAAGTGGAAATGAAATATCAACTAAACGGTGTTTGGATAAATATTTTGATTAAGCGCAAATTCAATAAGCTATTGACATATTTATAGATTTTGGAAGTTTTCACTTACTATTTGCGTCCGAGGTCCCAGAACATTGTTCCAAACATCAATGCTATGAAAGTAGCAAAGTAAAACCTAACAGCAGTGTATGACGGGTTGCGCCAATATGACCAACGTTGTTTCCACAAGCAAGCCAAGCATTGAACTAAAAATGATTGTGAGTATTGGGTAGGGAAATAAAGATCCTTGGAACCAGGAGCAGGTTTTCCCAATTCTGCAATAAGTTGCTTATTTCTCCTGAATAATAGTGTACAACAGTTAAAGCCTTTTCTGAATATGTTTACTGCAGGTACTAAATTTAACAAATTCATATCCTGATCCATATATTACTTTTATCCCTTACTATAAGATCTTTTTGACCTTTATACATATATTAAAGAAAGCACCTAGTGTATTTAATGTGTTCATTTTGTGTACGGATATTCGTAAAATATATTTTTGTGTCTAGTAATATGCCATAGAACTTACTTTTAAGGACAAAGGTAGTATTGTATATTATGTCTTACCTATATAGCTCAGAATTTTTGTATATCTCATGAAAATCAACACCTAATGCAACTTCTTGTGGTGGACTCGTCACTTCTAACATCCATGCTGCTGGGTTATATCCATCTTTTATTTTACTTACTCCTTCAATACTCTAGACAGTATAAAATATAAGAAAATGAGTAAAGGGTGATTCAAGAATTATGGTTGTTCACTTGTTGAAATAAAATTGAATTTAAGTTGCATCCAAATCCAACCTCAAAGTACTTGATCAATTGATTAGAATAACAACCTAATGGCCCAGCATATATTTCTTGTCCCCCACTCTTCAACAAGAATAACTAGAATCACATGTAACATATATTAGATTTGAGTCCACATGAGCAAAGAAATTTTCATAAACATGTTGATTTTATTATATTATTTCTTACCTCATCAAAAGATTCAAATATATCAATACTTGGTTGATGGATGGTACAAACAACTGTTCTTCCTGTGTCAACCGTGTTCCTAACGGTTCGCATAACAATTGCAGCAGCTCTAGCATCTAGTCCAGATGTAGGCTCATCCATGAAAATTATGGATGGGTTCGCCACTAATTCAACTGCAATAGTTAACCTCTTGCGTTGTTCGGTTGAAAGACCGCTCACACCAGGCAAACCAACTAGTGAGTTCCTCAGTGGATTCAGCTCAACTAGTTCCATAACTTCCTCAATGAACATCTACAAGTATTTGTTAGATTCAAAAGAAAGAATAACAAGTCTAAGTTTGAAAGCTAAGTTATTTAGGATTGTTAAAGTTGTGGATTATAGATAAAATAAGTATAAGAGAAATAATAAAGTCTTTAATCATAATAATAAAGTCAAGAGAATATGATACAAAAGACTAAATACTACTAACCCTTATTTATAAGGATAGAAGACCTAATCATAATTGAATATGGAAAGTAATCTCAAATACTATACTATGTCAAGATATTATACGATATTTCATATCCTCTAACAAGGACCTTAAAAAGGTATGTAAAAGGGAGCATGATAAGGTGACTTGAGCAGTAAATACTAACCTTTCTGGTATTGGAATCAACTTCTGCCGGTAAACGAAGCCAGGCTGAATACAGTAAGGACTCAGAGACAGTAACATGAGGGGAGTGGATATCATTCTGCTCACAATAGCCGGAGATTCTGGCAAATGTTTCTTGCTTTTTAGGGTAGCCAGAAATTTTTATGCTCCCGTCAATATAACCACTAGTTTTCCTACCAGCCAAAACATCCATCAAAGTAGTTTTACCAGCTCCACTAACACCCATCAAAGCTGTGAGAACACCAGGTCTAAATGCACCACTAACTCCCTTCAAAAGCACTAGCCTATCCTCCATTACACCTTGATCTTTCATTTCCTGCCAGTCGAAATTCCAAAAACAGAATAAAATTTTGAACACTTTTCTAGTCGATATACTACTGTATGCAACGCGTATATACTATTACTGTGCATTATTTAAAATCTGTGATCATACAAGTACTGATGCAAGGGTTAAACTCAAAACACTATAGCATATATTTGAAAGACAGTACACAGCCACAACTATAGTCTCGATGTCAAGGTTTTGTGCGACTACGTCCTAACTATGATTTTGGCTGCATCAACTACATTTGACGATGAAATTTTCCACAATGTCAACAATTGCGACGTGATCACATTGCAATTATAACTGCAATTCAAAACCTTGATCATCTAAACCAAATGCTAATTAATAACTTCGAAAATGACTTACTTGTGGCATGTCAACAGAGTATACAATTTCGTTAAATGTGATAGAATATGGTTCAAAAGGTAGAACCATTCCCCTTTTCTTCCCACGGCTAGAATCCGCAACAGCAGTAGATCTTCTAGAATTTTCTGCACAACCAACACAGTTAAAAAAACTATTAGGTTACTAAGCCCAAAAGTCACTAAAAAAATGTAAAATAATGATGGAAAAAATTAAAATGGTCACCAAATTTGGCGTCTCTAATATTTAGCGATACAATTAGAGACAGATTTTGCTTTTTCCATCTCTAAATTTCTATCGCTACTTTAACTTTTTCTAGTATACATGCATTGAAATATTTGTGTGAGATATAAATAAGATATATCACCTAATTGTGGTAATTCAATTTCTTGATTTCTATCATTTGGTGCATTATTGCCTCCTGATTCTTCTTTTATTGTTGCTTGTTGCTTGTCAAGTGCTTAAAAAAACAAGTATGTGTATTAGTAACATTTTTCATCACAATGAGAATCTTAATAAATAACCAAATATATAGATACTCACGATCAAGGTAAGTGAGAGCGATAGTGTATAAAAAGTTGGTAAGGAAAATAAATCCTATTAATGCACCAACTCCTATCCAATACCAATATGCATGTGTGAAGAATCCACGTGATTTCAAAGATAGAACTCCCAGTGTCATGTTTGAATATGGAGTTATCTGTAAGTGAAAAGAAAATGAAATTAGGCCTACACATTTTTGAAATGAAAGATAATTATAATGTCATAAGTTTAAGAAATTACTTTGTTCCAACTATCTCCGAGGAATTCATTCACCATTATAGCATTTTGTGCATACATTAAAGGTGATATCCAGTAACCCCAAATCCACCAGCGCTTAATATCATCTGATTTATTGTCAATGAAATGAAAGATGCATCAATTAATATAAACTTTCATTATATGATAACTGCAGCAAGTATGTGAATTTAACACTTAATTTCATGGTTTAAATATATTTATAGTCGATATACAATGAAACTACTTTTCGTTTAGTCCTTGCAAATAGGGATGGAGGAAAAGGGGGGGGGGGGGGGGGGGGACAGTAAAGTGTCATGGTCCCCCCAAGTTTAACAGGTTCATTTGAGAGTTACATAGTCAATTACTTTATGGCCTCGCGATGTGTGGCAGAAGGCGTTGATATGTGTTGGCTACTAGCTAGGCTGACGAGAGATGAAATTTGGGGGGAAGAGTGGTAGAATTTGTGGAGTTATTTTTGTACTGGACATAGATAAAGGCCTAAAAATATCAGCAAACTACTATGCTTCAGAGACGAAAAGCATACTTAAGCCCTAATTTCAACTTGGGCCAACTCAAGCGTTAGACGATACAAAATTTTGCATTTTAGGTCCATTGAGAATGAAGTATGATTTCTACTTGAGTGTCAACTCACCTTTTGCAAGAATGAATCCACCCAATGTGAAAATTATAAGAAGTGTATAGAAGCCAGCTATGTAAGCAATAATCATATTCCTACAAAATGCTGCAATAGCTCGGAACAATCCAGAAGCTGTCTGGTTTATCAGTATCAGCAGAAGATACATCTTAAGAAATCTGCATAAGTTAGTAGTCATCAATCACACTATAAATAACACTATACAATCAATCATAATATACACATTAGTTGTTGCAAAACAGATAATAGAAGCTTATTTACCTCCAAATATTTGGATCAAATCCAATTACATAGTATGTGAGGAATACCCAAATAGAAGCATCTATTAATGTAACAGGGGCTCTTACAATCCATGAGGGAATAGCATAAGCCCATGAAGGATAAAATAAATGGTCTCTTTGCTTAAAGAATGTAGGAAGTTTCACAATTGTCATTGTAAGCTCAGTAGTTCCATTAAACATGAGCATTATCAATGAGAAAAATAAAGCACCAAGATAAATTTGTCCATCAATCACTGTTTCTTTGTGCATCTCGGTTCGCAGAAAAAGTGTCATAGTAATTGTTGCCATTATAGAAACCTAAATATCATAGAGAGAGAGAGAGAGAGAGAGAGAGAGAGAGAGAGAAGAAAATGAAAAGTTGAATGATGCATGCATGTTAAACAAAAAGTAGATATTATAGAAATAAAGCTAGAACTCACTTGAACCATCTTAAAGAGGTAAACAAATGAATTTCTTTTCATAAGCAAAAACTCTCTTGAGAAGTTAGCCTTTAACAGTTCTTTCTTGTTAACACCATACTTTTTAGTTGTTAATGCTGCTGGATGATTATTTGACTTGTCAAATGGAATTTCAAGCTCTTCATTGATTCTCTTACCAACATGGAATGACTTAAATGCCTCTGCAAATTGAGTAACTGTTACAAACCTATATGGTTCATCTCTGTGCATCCAATATTGCTCTTGATCCTTTCTTGAAGTTACCTGCAACAAGAGATGTATTATATACAAGCTCAGTTTCATAAGCTATCCAGGAGTGCTTATGGAAATTAGCGGAAAATAGATTATGGACATGTCATAAGTTGTTTCCATAAGTTCTACCGAACATCCTTACAAGTGTTTATGTCAGTAAATAAGCTCATATAAATCGATCCAAATAGGCCCTTAGTAGCTAAATGCTCATAAGCACTTCTGAAGAGGTTTATGAATTTTGACTTACTTCTTGAAGGAAATCAGCAACACCTTTCCTTTCAGGACATTTGAAACCAACAGATTCAAAAAATTCAAGAACATGTTCACGAGGTCCTTGGTAAACAATTTCACCATCAGATATGAGAATAATGTCATCAAAAAGTTCATAAGTCTCAGGTGCTGGCTGAAGCAATGAGATAAGTGCAGTTCCATGAAGAATATGAACATATTGGCTAAGAGATTTCACAATTTGAAAAGCTGTGGAACTATCTAAGCCAGTTGATATTTCGTCCATAAATAGAACTTTCGATGGTCCAACCAACATCTCTCCTGTGGTAAGTCTCTTTCTTTGTCCACCGGAGATACCACGCCGCATTTCATCTCCTACCACAGTATCAGCACATATATCCAACCCCAATATCTGCAATAGAAAAATTAGAGATGAAAAATGAAGTGTTAGAAACGTCAAAATTGAAGACTAATTTCATTTTTTCGAACTTTCTCTAATTTTTCGTACGTAATACATCTTTTCTAGTTAAGAGAACTTTATAATAGTATTGTTACCTTCAGCATATAATCTGTTATCAGACTTTCCTCTTGGCCTTCAGTTGAAGTTGCCTAGTATATCAAAATTTATTGAGATGAATATATATTATTACATCAAATGCTATAGAAATATATAGCATAATTTTATTCAACAAAGATTAATATAACATGTAGTTTCTTTCTCACCTTCATGTAGACATCAATATCTGGGTCTGGTATAATCTTTGCTTCTTTTTCTCTTCTACATAACTCAGATAGCAAATCTATGCATCATAACAAACAAAAAAATTAAGCAAGCTATGCTGAATTAATCCCCAAATTAAAAGGGTTTTCCATTGCATGTATGGACATCAAATTTCACCTACAAACATAATCATAACAGAATGTGCCCCATTTTTTTTTTAAAACGCCAAAATGAAATATATTGAATAAACCAAAAAGTCATTCCCTACTTTTGCATATTGTTGCAATTTTGGTCTCAAACCATATTTGTTACCCAAAAAATTGTGATTTTTGGGTCCAAAAGGAGTGATTTTTTTTCTCCCTAATTTCAAATTCAAAGGGAAAATGCATGTAGCTATCACTCTTAATCTTAAAAATCACAATTTTTTTAGGAAAAAAAAAATGGGTTGTGACCAAAATTGCAATAATGTATGAAACTTTGGGACATGGTCATATGGTTTGTAATTCGCTTCGGTATGTGGTACGTGATTCGTTACTCTCAAAGAATTCAGTACACGAGAGGGTATCATAATCCGTGTGTTATGGGTTCGTAGTACACTTAAATATAATATCAGTACACTATTTTTGAAAAAAAGATTCAATCAAAATTAGAATCTAAACCTGATGAAAAGTGGTTTACAAACATGATAAAAATTGGTTTACAAAACAATAGAACTAGAAGTCCCACATTGGACACTTACTAGACAGTGATAGGAAGATGAGCTTATAAATATACAATCTTAACAAGCTACAAGTGCCACAGACTTGGATTCTCTCCTTTTCCTTTTTTCTGTGGTTTATGTTTTTCTCTCTCTTGATATTTAGAGAGAGAAAGACACAAAATGCAGAAGGAGGAACTATATTTTAGGATGGAGCTTTTTTTCTTCTATCTATCAAATAGGAAATAAATAGTACATACAAGGAAATCTTGTTCCTCCATCGCAACTCACAACAGCTCTGTCTTCCATACGTGAGAATGATGGTCGGATAAATCCATTTACCTTACTGATTTAGCTCAAATTTTTACTATCATGTATACTTTTTTTATTCAATTTACGTGGAAAAACCAAATCAAATGACCTTATAAATCCAACAATCCTATGCAAACCAAACCAATTAAATTAGTCCTTTTATTCAATGTTGGAATCAATCCAAACAAAAACTGACTATTAAATTAGTCCTCAGGACCAAGGTTCAATCCTTTGACTTAATAAAATTGTTTTTTATTTTATTTTATAAGTACAGTATAGTTTTTATATGAGAAATGTTAGATACTGTCCTTGGAGTATTGGTTAAGAGAACATAAATAGAAAAAAATTGTTGAAAAATGTTGAATTCAACTTTTTAAAAGTCAAAAAGTTGCAAATCTCAATGCAAAACTACTACTTTTAGTTTTCTTAACCATTGTCCTAAGGACATTGGTTAGCCAGGCCCTTTTTTATATTTATTGGTTTCACCATAAAATTTGTTTTAGATCTTTATATTGAACCGACTTTGAAGTTGAAACAAGAAGATAAATAAAATAATTATTATAAAAAGAGAAATAAGCGAGACAAATTTGGTGTCGGAAATTTGAGATGCAAAGAGAGATGGATGAGTGAACTTCGTAGCAAAATTTTAAAAAAAAGATTTATCTTATGGGCACAATTGTCTAGGAGGGGTATGCAGCCTAACTCCTCTGCAATTGGAGAGACTATTTTTAGGATTTGAACATATGACCTTCACTCACAAGACATCAACTTTTACCATTGCACACAAGATTTGCTATGGTATGATGCAAAATTAGATATGAAAAATTTGGTATGCATGGAAAGAAATAAAACAAGGCCATGGTATTGGAAGTGGTTGTACCATATCTTGATCCAACTCCTTGGCATCTTGCTGAGAAAGCCAAAGTTTCCCTCACAGTCATTTCTCCAATATGAACATCATGTTGGCTAATATATGAAGCAGTTCTTTGAGGTACAAATTCATCCATTCCATGTCCATTATAAGTTACTCTACCAGATTCCTATAATACACAATAACGTTCGGTTTTTTTTTTTTTTTTTGGTGTTATCTTGTATATATATTCATATATGTTAAGTAAAAATTATATATCAAATTTAAAATTCATAATGAAAGTTAATGAAGTATTTTCACCTTGAGAGTTTTATCAAGCTTTCCTGTTAAGGCCAAAAGAAGTGTGGTCTTTCCAGAACTTGGAGGACCAAGAAGCAGTGTCATCCTACGAGGTTTGACTATTCCACTAACATCTTTAAGGATAGTCATATGTTTCTTTTTGTGTGATAGAATATGAAGAGAAGCAAGTAAACCCTACAAGACCAAATAGAGAAAGATCGTGAGAGTGTGAAATACATAACAATATAACATAGTAGTGCAAAGAAACGTAGGATTAAGGTTGTTTATCATAACATGAATAACAAACAAAACTTTTGTAGGGTTTAAGGTTGAACAATCCTAATTTTATAGGATTGACAACATATCTAACCAAAAAAATCTAAATAAGAAACACAAATTTATGAGCTAGACTGTGCCAAAATTTACCTCCACTGCACCAATAGTAAAGTTTGTGAAAGAAGGCAATGCTCTACTTCCCACATAAGCCTCTGCCTCAATAATTAGGTGCTCAAAACGAACTTCAATTGTTGGAATCTCAATCCCAACTCTGGAAGAAAAAAATATATATTAACAAACACATGACAAAGATAGGAAGAAATGTTGAAAGTAAGAAAATTATGATCAATGTTTAAGAAACTAAACTGAACAAGACGGTTCAATTCGTGTAATTGTGAAGCGACGCTATATATCGTTCAATTATTTGAACGATTTGATTGTTATTTTGTTTCGGTTTTAAGATATTGAACCGTGATTCAAAGATTTCACCGGTTTGAAAAGCAATGCATCAATACTACTTACCTATCAATTCTTTCCTTTAGCTTCAACAAAAACCTCTCATTGTCATCTTCAGCAGCTTTGATCAACCTATTCAAAAGTTTATGTCTTTCTTGCACTCCAAGTTTATCTATATCAATAATCTCATTGGCAACTCCATGTGAAGTGACCAACAACCCTTTCTTTAAACGATTGTAAGTAGGGAGTTTTTCAATTGCAGCCCATTTGAGAGCTTCTTCATCATCTTCTTCGCGTCGCGAGGATCTTGAGAAAAACGTGGAAGTATTCCCTCTTAGACTACTACTTGCTTTGTATAAATCACTTCCATCCATTGCTACAACCAAAAGTCTTCTTTTTTCTTCAAAGAACGGTGCTAATAGCAACAATCTTAATGAACTTATACTTGTAACAGTGCTTTGCTTTGTCTATTTATGAAAATAAAAGTAAGAGAAAAAGCACACTAAAAATATGAAAAAGAGTGATGGGTTGTTATATAAGAAACTTTATCTCATAAGAAATATGTCTATCCTAAAAAGAGAGTTATTGAAAACGAAAATTTATATTATTGAAGAGGTATTATAGAAATGGCATCATTAAATATAGGGTTCTGTTTATAATAGATTTTAAAAATAAAATTAAAAAGTAACTTTTTTTTGTACATCTAAAAATGATTGTTTAGAAACTTACTCTTAAGTAGTAGAAATTAGTTTAAACTCATTTTTGTTATAAGTGAAAATAGAGATTTTCGTATTCACTAACTTCAATATTCAATATTCATGGTTAGAGATTTTAAATATTAAAAATCACGTATTTTTCAAATTTTATTATCCAAAATTTTCGTAGGAAAATGATAAAATACTACAAAAAAAAACTTTTTAAGATAACTCGTTTAAACCAATTTCTTGTTTGAAGGTTTCTTTAAGAAATTCTTTGTTAAAAATATGAAACACTGTACAAATCATTTCTTATAGGTAAATTGTAGAAATTTTCTTATATATATCATTTAATTTTAGTTAATGAATCGGTACGAGGAGTCCTGTACCATACAAGGGAGGGAATATATAGTACGAGGCCTAAATAGATACAGTTACATAAATGCATAACCTTGAAATTGAAGACTGGAAACACATTTACAAGTTCTTTATTAGTGCCCAGTTGCCTGCGTTAATGGAAACTTGGTAAACATAGATTCTTAGTTTACTTGTGCCCACTCTAAATATTTATTGGTGCCCAGTTGCCTTGGGATGGTTCCTAAACACTGTTTTCGCAATGTTTTATCCTAAGTTGTATACTGATATTTTCATGTTTTGTTGTAGTGAACATTGTTTTGATAATGAACATGTATGATGTTAGCACCAAAAATAAGATAATGAACATGTATCGTTTGTGTATTGATATTATTTGGCAAAGAACATAGACTAATCTTTATCATTAGTCTCTGCGCCTTTGTGTATGGAATGGTTTTTGGTTGATTTCAGAATTGAATTATGTCTAGTTCAGATCAAAATTGAATTCTCTATGTGCCTAATTAAATTCTGCCAAAACCATATGTCTCAGGGTTCATAAGTATCGGATGTTAAGAAGTTTCTAAAGTTTCATACACCGGAAGATACCTTCCGGTCTATTTTTTTTATATCCGTCGAAAGTTATCTTCTAATGTGATCGGTTTGTAACTTTAACTAACTAACCACTTACTTGTGCAGCAAGTAACTATAACAAGATTAACCAACCCATAACATTAAAACTAAATGCATTAGGTATGGACTTTGATTTCCTGCAAGTCTATTATGCATTGGAGGCTGTTTGATTGAAATTATATGGTTCAGATTTGAACCTTGATATAGAAATCAGATGACTAAAGATCTTCCTGCAATTATTATTTGATTGTGGGGTTTTCATTACCATTTGGCATGTAGAGTTTGTTCTCTCATATTTTCTTTATGTTTCTCACACTTGGACAATGTAAAACTCCATTACTCACTTGACACTTGAATTCCCAGCATTCTCTCCTTTAAGTGAGAGCCATCATATTACTGTACTCCCCTTTCTCTCAAAGTTTCAAGAATTGGTGACGCCGCACCATCGAGTTTTGAAAGTATATTTTCAGACTGACACAGAATTTATATTTTTTTCCTTCAAAATATTTCATCCAAAGTCATGTTGGAGTGAAGAATGTTCATTCCTTTGCTCCTTTATACTCAGGTTATCAAATTTGCAGGTCATTCCCCTCATGTTGAGACCCACAGTTGGCATAATTGCAAAATAAAGATTTAATTGGCCAAAGGCCCTTGGTTGGTTAAAAGAGAATGAATCCCTTGAAACAGAGCTAACCAAGAAAAAGTAATTAAAATTGTTGTTCATGGAATGGTTGAGCTAAAACATACGAGATTGTATTACATGAATAAAAGACATTAAAAATTAGACAAATCATATCTGTTTCTTGGTATAATGTGTTTTCTTCTATGAGGGAAAGCATGATAGATTTCTTTTCAAGAGTAACATAGTAACTCTATCCCTAAATATAAGTCTCTTTCTCAGAAATGTTTCGGAACAAAACTTTTTTTTTTGTTTATATTTAAGGCCGGATGGAGTACGTAAATGACCAACCTTTGACCTTTTATCTCAATCTAGTACGGTACAACAAGCAGGGTAAGAGCTGCTAGAACAATAGTGGAGAACTCGAAGCATAAAAAAAATGCAGAAAAAAGAATCAAAAGTAAACACTAAAACCACAATTTACTTGTTTATTCTGTATATAGAAGTAAACCTCTCATACACAATATAATACATTCCCCCAAAAAACTCATGCCTACTTTTCATGCATGTAGTGATGTAAGTATACAATACAGCAATTTTTTGTCAGTAACACAAATTAGATTCTACATTCATTCTTCATCAACTTGTTCTTTCTTATTTTCACCAGCACCATTGATACCTGGAACTAGTTCAGTTTCAAAGGACTTGGAATCCAACCTTTCATATTTAAAAGTAGGAAGAAGCTTATACTGCCCAAATGTCAGAACCTGACTCAGCTTGTCATAGCCCAACCTTTGTTGAATATAGACCAAAATTGCAAGAATAATTGCAGTCACAGGAATAGCAATGTCACCAAATTTAGAGTAAAAATCCAAACTTGGGTTGATAAATTCTGAGTCCTCAGAAAAGTAAGGATTCAGAACCGGAGCTCGAATGTAATCATATATGTGAGGAAGAAGTCTTACTACAGTGATTCCAATGAAATACAGTTTCCTGAGTGGTTTGCAATGGATTTGCCACATTAAGTTTCCAATGATTTGGGGAAACAAGAAAAAATCTTGGACAAGACCTGCATATTCTTCCAATTCCGTCGCCCAATCCGGCAACGAATGAGAATTCTCTTTAGCATACATATATTTCTCTGTTCTAAGATTCTTCTGACTGGTTTTTGTGGCATGAATTACTAGAACAACTATGTAACCAATGAGATGTAAGGTGGAAGTACAAAGAAGTACTTTTTTATCGCTGGGGACACAATGCGGCTCAGAAGAGGTACGTGTTTGCAATCTGATCCGTGACTTCCACACTTTCTGAAAAAGCCGCAGGGTTAGCAGCAACGATACAATCAACAAAAGTTTCACAGTGTAATCAATGATATGGAGCCACTCACTGTTCTCAAAAGTACCAGATGACGACACATCATAAGATTCGGAAACCATTCTCTTGAAAAGAGCTTCTGCATCTGTGACTAGAGGAATGCTATAACCAAGAGATTGAACACCTAGCACAACAAGAGATATATATGGAAGAGAATCCACATTGTGCTTTATGTAAAAAAGTTGGCTTAAAATACAACCAACTGCCAGTGTAAGTGTTAAGATCCGGAGAATCCCTTCGACGCCTCTGTGTGAGAGGACATCCTCACGTTGCTTTCTGTATATGATTGGAAAAGTTTGGAGCTTTATTGTATCAAACCGAAGAGTATCATCGTCGGTCCTTTGACTTTCTATAGAAATTGTGGCAGTGGGGTTGACTAGCCACCGAGTTGTCGTCGGAGGATAGGAAACGACCACCTCAATTAAACAGTCCATTCCAGACTCAAGATCATAGCTCTGATATAAGACATTCCACGATGCTCGCACGTCTCTGCAACCAATAAGATACATCTTTCCAACATGTGGATCATAAAGACCCTCGAGAAAAAGTGCGGAAAAATTACCATAACCTTTCCCACTAAGACTCAGTTGTGCAGATACATTTAAAAGAAGCTGTTTTTCAGTATATTCTGCAGCATTTGCATGATATGGTGTCTCTTGTTGTTCCTCAGTTGAACCATTTTGAGCGTACCAATAACGCCCAAACATGGGTCCAACGGAGAGTATCTCCATCTGAATATCAACTCTTGGGGCCTGCACACGAGGCATAGGATCGGGAATACCTGAGACATGAAAAGTGAGATCTTCTGAAAGAAGGGAGAGACTCTCTTGAAATGTCTCGTCTTCAAGTTTAGGGAAAGTTAGCAACGATTTCTTAATGACGGTTGAAAAAGTGAACGGCTCGTTTTTCTCAAGGACAGCGCCAGCAATATTAATCTTTGAGTAACTGTAATTCGGATGAGTGAACGTGAAATAATTCCACAGTTCTGTAGGTAACACAAGCTGTTCAAATGATAGAGGAAAAAAGGCACTATTGTTATTAATAGGAGACAAAGTTCCCGAAATGATGCTATGTTGTTTTATGGAGAAAGTTGTAGGTATATACAAACAAATCCGAGTATTACAGTTACTCCCTTTGGCATCGACAAGCCCAAGGCAACCAACCATGCAAAGTTGTCCACTAGAAGATTTCCATATCCCTTCGGTAGCAAGCGACATGTTGTTGACACCGGATCTCTTTGCTGCATTGTATCGATTCTCGGATGGAGAAACCGCTCTAAAAACCGCAGACACCTTAGTGGAACCAGTATTTCTATTACCAGCTGCTTGCTCACAGATAACATCCTGCATATAAAGTTTGACATCTTGAAAGCCTCCGTGTGTCGATTTGATTCCCTCGTCTGACAAAAAAGGACCTAATCTACTGCAGAAATCATCTGTACCATTGCATCTCCAGTTTGGCACAACAGATAAAGGTTTATCTCTAGTAACTTCTTCAAGGATTTCGCAAAACCTTGGCCCTTTGTAGACACTAATGACATTATCTGTCATGTTATCTTTATACGGATATGGATCACATGCTCTGGATAAAATATGTTGGGAGTCAAATGTGAACTTGGCTGAGCTACTCAACTGCGATGATATGTGAACCACATCAAAGTATTTAGAATTCGAATCACGGTTCAAACTTCTTAACTCTCCGGTTATCATCCTATTCGTCAAAGTGAATGTCAATGGATATCGAAGAAGCAACAGAATTTGATCGTCTTCTGACATAGGTACATCACTGGGATTTTTCATCCACTCCCATGGATTCGCAGGATTGGTTTCTCGAGTTGGAAGCATAGTGTTCCCTAGCAAACACAACACCCTCTCCCCACCGTTTCTCTTCGATTCAGTGTAAACCCCTTGGAAGGGAATCGAAAGCTGAGAATGTCCAGGCCATAACCGAAAATCAAGATTCCCATTATCATACACATTGTCCATAAAATTACCATCTCTAGTAATTCCCATCACCATGAAACCATTAATAGGGATCGACTTCTTCAATCGATGAGCATGATCAACATCAGTTACCCTAAAAGACGCCAATTTCATCGGACTACCACGCTGATCTCCCGACAAACCCCCCGGCAAATTCTCATTCCTATCATCAAATGGCATTATAGGAAACTTACCATCCTCCTGAATCCAATCCCCATTAACAAAAGAAAGCTCTCTTTTCATACCAACAACACCACCATAATCAAACCTCAAATCGGATGCAGCAGATAACACAAACCCACATTGTTTCTTTACTTCATCAATTCTATCATACTTATAGCCCACATGAGATTTCCTATCAAATCTATACATTTCCTCAGGAAATTGTGAATTAGCTACAACAATGGCTAACAATTGACAAAGAAAAGAAAGAGCTATAGGTAAAAATGTCAACTTCATGATTCCAACAAATTCAATAAAGTCAAAAACTTTTCTTGAGAATTTGACTTAACTAAGAGACCCAGTTGGTTATTTTGTCAAATTTGAATGAGAAATTCATCAAATCAGAAAAAGATCATATTTTTAAGGAAATATATGAAGAAGAAACAAAAGCATATCAAACCTGAATCAAACACAGATCAAAGTAGCATTTTTGGGAGTGAGTGATGATTGAAGAATGTTGAACAAGTTTGTGGGATTTTGAAGAGAGAATGTGGAATTGGTATTTGGGAAAGATACAAAGTGAAGTGAAGTTGAAGAAAGAAAGCGTGGACTCTCTGTCCTGGTTGGTCGTCCAGATCCACAATATTTGCTACTAGCTTCTTCTAATTTTCATAATTAAATATGAGCTAGAGGGTGAAAAACAATTTAATTAGATCATTTAATATTATTATTTTTTAAAATTTATTTGGGATTGTGACTTGTGACCATGAAAGAGTTGGTATCATAATTCGGATTTCAATTCAAAAGACTTAGCACTTAAAGTATATTAAAGTCCGTTTTAATTTTGGTGAGTTCTTAAACCTAATTCATCTAAACTTTCTCAACTAATTAGAGAGATTAATCACTTTAGTTAATTTTTTTATAGAAAAAATTAATCGTTTAAGCTATATTGAAGGGTGTAATGGTATTATTTAATGGGTCTTGTTAACGATTGTCCTCTGAGCACTTTTTAAGCATTATAAATTAGGAAATTATTATTGCACAAGTTTTTTTAAAAAAATTACTATATAGGACCCTTAAATAGTCACACGGGGACATTCGTTAACATTTTCCTTATTTGATTTCTTTTTAGAAGAGAGAAATCATTGATGTCGGGGGCTTATAAATTTTATTGAATATTTGTTAGAATAGCATATGAGAAAATACATTTGACATGATATAATTGGTTGAAACAAATGAACATGTGGTCGATGATTGTTGTAAATAAAGAAACAAGGGAAATGTTAACAAGTGGCCCGGGGGCACCGGTTAAAAAAGTCAAATGTAGTAATGTTACATTGGAACTCGTGCATTTAAGATCTTAAAAGTATAAAAAGTGATATTTTTAATTTAAAATTTTCTCTTTTAACTTCATTAACTAATGTTTGGGGGCACCGGTTAATATGACCCAAGAAACAATTATCAATAATGGTTATAAAGAAAATTGATGAAGGTAATCCTCTTTCCATTTGATACTCTCTTGTAGAGTAATGGAAATCATAGATTAACTTTTGTTCTATCTTTTCTTTAATTTTTATGTAATAAAAATACCGACTCTGATTGGATTCTCATCTATCAATTTTTCAGATAAATAATTTGCAACTATTCATCAATTGAGGAAACCCTTACATGTCTGGGTAAAATATATATAATAATTTGAAATAAAATTTATACTTAGAGACAACTTTTTTTCTTTCTAAAAGAGTTTGATAATTAGGTACAAAGAAGTAATCTTTGCCTTTATTTACTGATGGGTTAATATCAAAGTGGTCCCTTTGGTGGTGGGAGGAGTTTTGCACTTTTGCCTTTGCTTAGCTTTTGGAATTGATATGCACTTACGCAGTGGGTAAACTATGCTATAATGAGTTGGAAAACACAACTAGTAAATTAATAATCATCTCACCTTCTCAAACAAGTTAGGTGTCAACCATTCATTCATATTCATATCTTAAATTAAAACTTCAAATCTCTTCATATTTCAATTTAAACCCTCCTTTTGATCAAAGAAAAAAATTAAAATTAAATATTTTGTTCATAAAAGTTTAGTACTCTTCAATAGAGAACCTCAATAAAAAACCAATCTTGATTGAGGCATTCTTGATCAAGATTATGCTAAACACTCACTCATTGAATTGAACTGAGTATGCTTTTGTGGGCTATAATGATTTGCTACAATCTGAATAAAATTTCCTTAATATATACCAGCTTATGAATCATAACAGATTCCTTATTAAGCATGTACTACATCCAAACACATGATTTGAGTCCCCAGTATAGGAGGAGGGTCCTACAAAACCATGTTCCCCATTGCACCAGCACATCTTGGCAAAAGTCTCATACACAAAAGGATAAACTTTTATCTATAAATAAATATACACATATGTTGTACACCCTAAATTGAACATTACAACAACACAAATATAGCCCAAGATTATTTGACAGGAGGAAGATGGAAACGATATTTATGTACTAATACAAATTTTTCTTCATCCAATGATCACAGCTTTTGTTGATCATTTTCAATATTAACTCCAATTTACACGGATATAGATTCTCTGCAGTCAAGAATTCCCCACGTTTAATCAACATCTTGGTTTTGAATTCACCAAATCCAAATGAGAATCAAACCAAAATGTCTAGGCAATTAAGGGAGTTTCTTCATCCTTAGAGGATTTGGTCTTGTTAGAATTGGACAACAACCCAAATCCATCACTACAATCAAGCTCCCTCAATTTCAACAAAAAGTAAAGAACAATCCCAACAAAAAACCCTAAAGCAGCACTAGACCCAGTCAAAGAAACAGCAGCACAAACAAACATAATAAAAGACTCTTGTTTACTATTCATATCCTTAGAAGCCATAGCCAATTCAATCCCAGCAAACAAAAGCAACACCCCTAATATGCCAATAGGAAACTGACCCAAAATTCTCCCAAAAGAGTTCCCAAAAACCAAAGCAATCAACAATTTACCAACTCCAAGAAAAACAACAGAAGCACCACTCCTACCTCCAAACCTATACTGACCAGCCAATCCCCCAGCTCCATGGCAACAAGGCATAGCACCAAACCAACACCCAACAAAATTCATTACTCCAACGCTCACTGAAACCTTCATAGCAGAAGCTTCTCTGTCCGGAAATAAATCTCCGGACAGTTTACAAACTGCAATTACTGAATTCAAAATCGATAACGGAATTTGTGGAATTGCAGCTCTAACAAAACCAACTTTAAAATCATCCCATGTAATTCTCAAAAGCTTAATCTTTGACGGCCCAAATTTCAAATCATGAAAAATCGAAGGATCGCGGATAAAACACAATAATAATCCAAACAAAAACACAATCAAAGCCGAAGGAATCATCGATAGAATCTTCAACCTTCGGTTAATTTTATTTCTCCGAACAACAACAGAGTCTGTTTCTTCTTCTCTAGATTCTTCTCCATATTGTTGTCGTTCTGAATTATGTTTGTCCTCACCAGCACCAGTGGTGAGGACAAGAAACAGAACGGCAACAAGAGCTATAGCCAGTCCGTCCAAACTAAACCAAGGACGGACTGTATCAGTTTTAGCTGAAGTAGAAGCTAAATCTTGTTGATAGCGAATATATTTTATAGCTGAGAAGGCAAACTGAAGCCCCTGAGAGAGCTGAACACCGCGAACAACCGGAAGAGGAAGGTAACGATAAAGAAACGACATTAATCCGGTGGTGCCGAGAACAAGGAGGACAGCAGCTACACATAAACCAGCTGCAGATATTTGAGGAATAGTGAGAGGTGGTGATTCTGAGATGGCAACTGCTGCAATGGATTTCATGGGCTGGACTGGCATAGGCAGACCGAAGAAGAGGCCTGTGGTGATGTTGTAGAGAGAAGTGAAGATGAGTGTGGTTGTGAGGTCAAGATTGTTGACTAGTGATAAGGCAAGGACGATGGGGATGTATGTTCCTAAGTCTCCGACGGCGCCGGAGAGTTCTGAGCAGAGGGAGGTTTTTAGTTTGAGAGTTGGTGGGAGATGGAAGAAGGTGCGGCGGAGGAGGGGTGGTGGTGGTGGTTGGTCGTTGGAGATGTTGTCGTGTGCCATGATGGTGGTTAGAGATTTGATTAGTTTAAGAGTGGTTGAGATTTATGTGATGTGTTAGTGTTACTAAGAAACACAAACAATGGAGTGGACAATAGACATTTCTTTCGATATAAGGTTAGTTTTTTTTGTCGAGTTTGGGTTTGAATCTCACACCTTATATATATATTGTTCCTGCTGAGGATGAATATAAGATAGTTTTATTTAAATATAAGGTAGTTTTTTTTTGTGGTCGGGGTTTGGACTCCTCACCTTAAATATATTGTCACTACCAACTAAGTTAAACTCACGAGGACAAATATAAGATAATTTTAATAGAACAAGAAAAATATAAGATAGTTTTAAATTAGAATTAATAAAACTTTTTTTACACCATTTATGAGATAAGAAAATTTATATGTATAAAATTTGAGGTTGGTAAAAAAATATATAATTTGAGGTTAATTTATATGCATAGTTTGTGTAAAGAGCTTTACACTATCGACCTATCTCAACTATTATGTGCATTGACTTTAAAAGAATTTTAAAAGGTAATTTTTTTTATGAAAATATGTATATATAATGCATTGAAAATTAAATTATTTAATAATTTTTTTCTTAATTTAAAATTATTAATGAGTATCTTAGAGGCATTCTTTAGCATGAACGTTAAAGTTAAAGTCAAACATTTTAATTGTGATTAACTATCTATTAAATCATCAGACTATTTTTAAATTTCTAAAATGTATTCTTATTTTTTAAATATTTGTTGTCATACCAAGATTTTTTTTTTTTTAAGAAGTCATACCAAGATTGTTAAGTGGAATGTTTTCTGGATTAACTCGAGTTTGAATCTCAGACCTTTAACAAACTCAAAAATAAAATGATTTTAATTTGACGTCTAACTTTTTTTCCGGTTTTGTCATGTTACTGCTACAGCCTACAAAGTTTCCACCGATATTTAACAATGACTAATGTTTACCTTTGGTGAATCTCATTAATCACTTGATCTCAATTGTTTAGTTAAATTTATAGTTTTTTTTTAAGGAAGTTAAATTTATAGAGTTGTTAACTAATCGCAAACATTTTTTAATTTATTTCATTTGTGTATAAATATTAAACATTCGATGGTTGAGTTTTAATGATAAAATGAGTTTGACTTGCCTTCCACTCCACTATCCCACAGGATAATCCTATAAATAAGTCATTTATAGATATGTGATACAATATTAAACCTTTCTTAATCTTGACCATAAAAAATAAACCTTGCTTACTGAAATGATCTAGTAATAGACATTTTACATTTTAATAGACATTTACTTATAATATAATAATACTACATACATTTACTTGTGAAATTTCCTAAATCTAGTCTATATTTTACAAAAAAAATATACATCAAATGATCCTTTAAAAATATGTTTTTTTTTATAACGCTCCGGTTCATAATTGAAAAAAAATAGTAATTTAAAGTCCGATCTAAATGTAAGTAAATTCGTCTAAAATCGTTTTATCAAAAAATTGATTTATGTCTTTTGAAACAATTCATCACCGTTGTATAAAATTAATTAACTTTTTAAGTTCAACCAATTTTTTTTTTTCATTATAGGATATAGATGATGTGTAGTTTTAAAAATATAATATCTAATTATTATTTTTTAATTATAATATTTTTCTCTAACTCGCATTATCTTACGTCATGTATGTCCCCAATATTCAAAAAATGGCACCAGCAAATTCTTTGAAGTAAATAAATAGCAAGGTGACAAGTAATGGAGTGGCATGTGACCCTAATAAATAAATAAATGAAAGTGACTTGGATTATTGTACTATATATTAATTCATTAATATTAACATATTATAATATTTGTGATCTTGATGGAGAAGCTATTGAGGACCTTTTGTGTCGTTTTACACTGGCACTCAGATTTAAAGATGGCAATGGATACTCAATGGGTAGGGTATTATAGTACCATTCTCCATACCTGTGTTTGTAAAAAAAGTCAGTACCCGAGCCCGTATACTCGTGGGTAACAATTTTAGTGTCCTTCCCCATACCCTATGGGCACCTAAGTGTCCATACTCGTACCCATTATCTGCACTTTAATTATGAAAAGACAATAAAAACATCATAAATGAAATAAAACTATGATCCAATTTTTTATAAAGCAACTCATAAAATAGTAGAAATCGTAGCATTTAGCCAAATAAAAAAATATCCAAAATATTCTTCGAAAATTAAAATAAAAACATTCAAAATACATATAAAAAAGTGCATGCTAAAATAAACATCAAATTAATTTAAATCATAAATTTGTAGCTCGTGAGCTTATGAAGGTAAGGATGAAACGATTACCGTATTTATTTTTAGGTTTAGGTTTATGCTTAAATAGCTAAATAACTTAAATAAGTGTACACAAAAAATAAAAAAATATTTATTATATTATATAAATATGTATATGTGGGTTGCGGGGCTGGGTAGTATAGTACCCTTACCCTTACCCGTACCCATCAAAATTTGCGGGTAATTACCCGGACCTGAACCCTTACCCCTCAAAGCGGGGTTTTACCTTACCCATTGTGGGTATTTTTTGCGGGTGCCCATAGGGCCTAGGTCCAATTGTCATCCCTACTCGGATTTGGAATCCATCAATGTGGCACATTGCTATGCATAATAACAGAATCTAGATTTTTTCTTCTTCTTTTTCTTTCGTGTGTAATTTCTGTTTCGTAAGGTACAGAAATATGCATGATGTGATTGTAGGGTACTTGAATTTCGGTGTGATTTTTTCTTTGGTCACTTGAGTTGAGTATTTAAGAGTCCTTTTACCTCAAAGCTTAGACCATCTGCAATGGTTTTTTCTTTCAACACCATTCAACACCCACTTTTTCAATTCCCAACACTCCACATCATTTTCTCTCTCTTAATTCAACATTCATTCAATTTTATCCACTCCAATGGTTTTTTCATTCAACACCCTACCCCACCATATTTTATTTCTTATTCTTATTTAATTTTATATTTTTTTTTTTATAATATTTTTGTTTTTATAATTACATAAAAATACAATTATCGTTTATAATTAAATTAAAAAACGCTTAATTTTTAAATTAAATTAAAAATAGGGTTAATATGTCTTTACCCCCCCTGTAATTTGGGCGAGTTCCGATTTACCCCCTGTAAAAAAAAAAGTTTAGATTCCAACCTTATAATATGAAGATTCTCCACAAAACACCCCTGACCCCATCATGACGTTGACGTGGGATGCCACTGTATAATTATTTTATTTTTTATTTTTTTTAAAACTTGACACGTGTGTAATGGACGCTGACGTGGCACGCCACTGTGTAATTATTTTAATTTTAATTTTTTAAAAACGTGACATGTGTGTAATGGTTTAAAAAATTATATTTAAAAGATAAAAAAATAAAAAAAACTGAATATTAATTTTAAAAAAAAATTTAAAAAGACTTTTTTTTTTAAAAAACGAATTTTTTTTTTCTTTCAAAAAATCAGAAAAAAATAAATATTCAAAAATTAGCTTTTGTTATTTTTTCGAATATTTTTAAAATTTTAATTTAATTTGGATTTTTTTTAAAAATTTCAAAATATAGTAAGTTTAGAAATTTTTGTATTTTTCATATAATTTTTTGGGAAATATATATATATATATATATATATATATATAAAAGGAAACACATCGTAAAAAAAATTCTGGAATAAATTTTCGAAAAAAAAAATCTGAATTTTCTTAAATTTTTAAATAAATTTGTATCCAGATTTTCAAAAATAAAAATATTTTCCAGATTTCTTTTGTTGAGAAAATTTAAAAAACTTTTTTTTTGAAAAAAAAAATATCTGTTTTAAATTTCGGAAAATATATATTTCCAAATTTTCGAAAATAATTTGAATTTATTTTTTTTGAAATATATATTTTAAAATTTTCGATTTTTTTTAAAACATTATGGAAAATTAAAAAAAAAATTGAAATATATATTTTTCGTGAATTATAAATTTTGGAAAATATTTTTCGTAATAAAAAAAATCCTGAATTTTTTTTATTTTTACTAATTTTTTAAATTTTTTTTAAAAATAGGCACAAATGCCATGTGTACCTTTAAAAAAATGAAAAACAAAATTAATTATACAGTCAGCATGCCACTTAGCTCGCCACGTCAGCAATTCTGCACAGTCACATGGGTCAGGGGCTAAAATCAAAGAATCTTATTTTACAGGGTTGGAATCTAAACTTTTTTTTTACAGGGGATTAAACCGGAACTCGCCCAAATTACAGGGGGTAAAGACATATTAACCCTTAAAAATACAATTATTTGGTGTTTGAGATGGATATCTCATCATAAATCCATAATATGGAGGAAAGTTTGAAACAGAGGATGACTGGTTGAAATTTGGTGCAAAACCAAAATTAGGTATGTTTTGAGGATGTTGGTTGGAAAATTGATTTGGATTTTGATAATTGTTGGGATTTTGGTAGTTAAATGGGTAAGTAAAAAAAATTTGGGTGTTGAAACGATTATTATTGGGATCCGTTTCACCAAAATGAAGTTTAAAACTTCAAAGAAAAACTAATAGAAGGATAATAATAAGATTAAGATAGTGAAAAATTTGGTTTTTTTTTCTGTGTCCAAATCAAATGAACCAAGTCTCTATTTATAGAGAAAAATAAATCATGAATTTTGGTATTTTTTTTTTAAAATTAATTTACAATGAAATAATTGAGTTTAAATTATTAAGATGATAAAAATTCAGAGAGCCAATCAGCAACTGCCAAGTGTCTCACTTATCTCATCACCTGCTTCTCTCTCCTGCTTCCTGTCGCACCACTCTCTCCTGTCGGCGCGTGTTGCACACGCGCCAGGCTGAAGAAATCAGGACGCGCCACGCGTCCCTCTGGCTTGAGTTTCAACATGGTTGAATCCTTTCAACATCTCTCTCATCCATATCACCATTCAACACTACCATTGCAAGCCTACCATGTCTTGAAAGGCAACTTCAACACTACCATTGCATATGGTCTTAGATGAGTTGGTTCTCATAACTCATCATGGTCAAAACATCCATCATTTAAATAGCACTAAAAAAATGTACTTATGATTATCTAATAGTCGGTTCTTAGTTTTACCTTTGCCCTTTTAAGGTAAGAATCAATTTCTTATCAACTCAAGTGATATGTTTGACTTTGTTTTCATTAAAAAATAAAAGTCGCATTTTTCACATAATTTTCTTTTACAATTTTTGACAATAGATGTAACATTTTTCAAAATAAATCGTGATAGATTAGTACCTAAATTTGTCATGTCCTTGTTAGTTAATTTTAAATAAAGTTACTTGTTTTTGTTTGATCACTTGTTATTCACTGTTGTTTTGGTATCTTTCTTTTTGCTTAAGTGCCGTTTGGGATTGAAACATTTTGATGCTCATTCGATTTTAATAATTGGCTTTGTAAGTAACTAGCTAATGTTGTCATGATGAATATTTTTTGGTGTATATTAAACAAACAAATGTCTGAAGTGTACGCATATACACGTGGATGGGATATTATTGGATTCAAGTTGCAATGTTGCCGAGGTTTTCATCAATCTTGGAAACCTTTTTTATATAGGAAAATACTTTTAATTTTTTAATTATTGGATTATTATTACATGTTGAGTTAACAATTTGATTGAGACCTAAAGAGAGCCTATTTTCTCTACTAATAATATATGAGAAAGGTTAACTTGTCTTAAGATATTAATTAAGGAGTAAAATGTAAAAATATAGTATAAGAAATTGTGTATTTAATGTCTTCTAAAACCTAAACTAAAACATGTATTTTTCAATAAAGTTATATTTTAATTTATTTTTTAACTTCTTAGAGCATAAACTAACATGATTCATAATATATAATAAGCCTGTATAATATATTATAGGCACTCTTTGGGCTTAAAGTCATCAAAAAGTAAAGGTGTGTAGGCATGACAATGAAAATTGTTCGACACGCATCTCACAAGGTTGAGAAACACCTTTAAAAGACTGAAATACCTCTGCGGCAGTTAACTGTCGAGGAAAACAATTATGCAGACAGTGAGTTCTGCATGATTGAACCAAACCATTTTCGGTTAGTTTTTACCTGTAATTCAACCAAAGCATTTCTAACAAGCAATACTATTCGTACAACATTTATACTCGGTCATAAACAAGAAAAATGCATTATCTTTTACAGTTATCCATAATTAAATCAATCCGACATATAGTTTAAATTAAACGAATGTTTGAAATTCACTAAAACATTAAAGAGTGTCCATAATTAAACAACACATTGCAACACATTACATATCGTTAAATGAAATCTCTAGTGACATTCTATGCAATTGCAAATGGAACGAACATACATATATAAAATATCATCTTCCACCATATTCTGAAACATAAATCCGACATCGCTATCTTCCCGAATAAGCCAAGGCATATAACTTGTCGTTCTTCCACCATATTAAAATCTAAGACGCACCTTTGTTTAACATTTGCTTGCACATGAAAGTAACAATTCATTGCATAACTTTCGGGGAAAACAATTCCAACCGCTTACATCAAAGATGGATCCCTGTCAGTCACAATCACCTTAGATATATTCATCTTTGACATAAGAAGTCTACGCAACATTTTTAATACTCAAACAAAATTTTCCTCTTTCTCATGTGTCACAAATTCAAAGCCAACCGAATATGTCAAATCGGTCGAAGTTACCCCAATTACCTTAAACATTGGCATCTTGTACATGTTGGTTTTGTAAGTGGAGTCCATAACCAAAATCGTTGGAAAGTTGTTAAACAACTTAATCGATGTTGGATGAGCCCAAAAGATATCTTCAATTATAGTGCTTTCATTTTGTGTTCTTGAGAAATAAGTATAGTTGTGCTCCTCCAACTTCAAGATTAGATATTACAACGACGTCTTGTCACCTCTATTTGTCTTCCATACTTGTTGACGTTCATTGTACACTTGCTTGATATTTGTCATGCAATGTGGTCTATTGTTCTTCAAATTTATCAAAATATTTCTTGGAAGCATCTTGCTCTTGGTCAAGTCACGTACAATCTTCTTGTCATCCTCCTTTAATCTATCGGCAAGAATGTGTCCTTCTAAAGTCGGCTCCATCGCATGGTTGTGAACTCCATTAAGAATGTTCAAGCTCCATTCCTTTGTTTGCTTACTAAGATATCCACTAACCATGAACATGCACCCATATTTTCTTGAGCCCGTTGTCTCATGCTTCGGTTCTTTTTCGGCACTTTGTGAGCTCCACTCCTTTCACAAACTAGTCGCAACATTGGATTGATCAAACTTGATCTTTGTTTAACAATTGTAAATCCCGCCTTATTTGCTTGACGACGTGTCCACTCAAGCAAGTCTTCTCTATCTTTCCACTTAACGTCGTCCGAAAAAAACCTAGCTGTATTAACTTCATGGGCAAGAAGTGGGCGGACACCGGAGTCGACATACTTAGAAGCTTCAACATGGACGGAAGCTCCATCAATGTTTGGTTTGGCTTCAACCTTAAGCAGTTTGACATCTCCGGAATTTTCGACAAAATTTGGTTTTGTCTCTCCCGGATCATCTTCCGCGTTGTCAACCATACTATAATTAAACAACACAAAACTATGAATTAAACTAGTAACTAATGCATAAACATCAATGCCATAATGAATTAAAACAAAAAAAAACCAAAAATAAACAAGGAATTTTTTTTAGAAAATATGGAAGTAGCACTGCCGTTCCTGCCGATAAAACTTTGGCAGTAAGGTGCCGAGAACACTTCGGTAGTTAACTGTCGATCAATCCCATGACAGGGTTTACGTAAACTAACGTAAAAAACACCATAAATAGCAAAAAAATGAACGGACTAAAATGCTTAATACCTGTTTTTTTACGTCAAAAGTGTGTTGATACCTCCTATACAAGATGCTTCAATGATTTTGGAGCAAGATTTGATGAAAAAAAATATTGGATTTGAGGGATTAGATGAAAGTAGTATGGAAGTTGATGAAAAAAATAGTGTGTAGGGGGAGCAGATGGCTGTTTCATCTTATGAAACATTTTATCGGCAGTTAACTGTCGAAAAAACCTCGGCAGTTAACTGCAGCCGGTTTTCAAATTTCTCGACAGTTAACTGCTGCCGAGGTATTTCAATTATTTACACGTTTCTCAGCCTTGTGAGATGTGTCTGCATCAATTTTCCATGACAATAGCAACTATAGATATATTATGCTTAAACGCAACAACTTTGACGAGGAAAACCTTTTAATGAGATGCATGTCTTTGTTTCCTTGATATTTATTTAAATTTAGAGCAATTATTCTAAGCAGGAAGCAGATAGAGATTTGGACACATTAATTTTTTTTTTTTTGTGTTAATCATTTGATTATAACCTGATCAAAAATTATTCCACCTATGAATCCATTCAAATTTTTTTATAATCTGATAAGAAAATCCACAGATAACTCGTAAAACTCAAAACTTGAGTTTGTCAGTTGTCCAATATAGTGGTCAGCCATCCGTTTTGAACCCACTTACCTAAGTCATCTCTTTCCCACACCTGTTTTAAATGGGTTGTTAACGGGTTAGTTCTTTTCTTCACCCCTATAAAATATTATACATTCCTAAAAACTCAAATTATCCGGAAAAAAAAATATTTATTGCGAAAATCTATAAAACTGAAGGAAATTTTTTTGAGGCATGACGAAAATATTGTGCAAGACATTTTAGGCCAAAAAAATATATAGAGGTGAGGGACTAGATGGCGGGTATGGAAATCAAAAACAATGAACAAAGGGTAATAATTTCACCCGCAATGTAATCTAGCTAGGAAATTTCCAAATTTGGCTTCTTTCACAATTCTGGTTTGTTTGTTTTTAGACAGGTGCCAAAGGGATTTATTTTTTATATCTGTAATGATTTTGTACTATAGTTTTCAAATTTTGGCATATACAGATTTTTTTTTTTTTTTGGTGGCCGGGTTTGAACTCTGACTTTGCATATATTATCAATTGTTCCTATAAACTGAGCTAAGCACACAAAGACGACATATACATAATCTACTGGAAACTACTCTTTCTTTTTGGTATTTCTTGAATTAAAACCACCATGTCTTTTATCTTTTGCCCAACATTGGTCCACTGGCTCACTAAGGAACATAACATTAAATGTAAAAGAGTAACAACAAATAGCTTTTAACGTGGTTCACATGCAGTTTCATACAAGTATCAACAATCTGTTGTTTTCCCTCCCCTGTATCTGCCATTAACATCATCACCAAAAAGATAAGCCATACTCAACAATGGCATAAAATTATGGGTCCACACTTGAGGGTATGACCATCAATGACAATTTTGGCTACCCAAAAGCTTACAAAAAGCTATGGCACTCTCTAATAGAATGACATGGTTTGATAGGGTAGTGTCGATTGAGTTCAACCATACCAATACTTATGAAATCCTATACAAGGTTTTAAATCACGATCGTGGTAACGGTTACAGTCATAGTAATGGTCAAGATGGCTTCGCAGTCCTTCGTATTGTGGAGAATTTGAGTCAAATGAAGCTAATACTACCTTAATCGCGGTCTAAGAGTTGTTAAAACCATGATGTCAGATCGACGTTAAAAACCAAAATTTTGTGGTCCAAACCTCCACCGTGGACCTATTTTAAAACCTTGGTCTATATCTTGTAATATGCTTTGTTGTTCTGAGTAGATGCTTATGGAAATGTCCTGTGTTACCATGCAGACTCAGCTTCTTCTTTGACCATTGGTTTCCTTGTTCAACTAATATAAATTTTGTTTCTCCCAAATAAAACTCTTCTAAGATTGAATATAATTGGTGTATCATAGTGTGATTTTGTTCAAACATGTAGGGGAGACCGACTGTCGTGAGCAATGAGGATTTTATAAAGGCAAGCCTACAAAAGAAAGAAAAATAAGCTGGAATTCTTAGTACCATGGTGGGATTTTCAATTAGGTATCTCTGAATCAGTTCTTGTGCATTTTTGGTTCTTCAAGTTCAGACTCAGATTTCAGGTTGGTGTTTCTCTCGGGGAATTCATGTTCATGACCTATGAAACTCAGACATGACCATGCACACGACACTTGACACATCATCACTTGCAATAATTTGAAAAATTAAAGTAATTGAATGTGACGACGTGTTGGTGTCTGACACTGACACAAATCAAACACCAGACAAGCCTTCAATATGAAGTGTCAGCAGTGCTGCATAGTGCATGAGACATAAAGTGGGACTGGTAATGATATATTTCATTGCAAATGCCAGGCACAAGGATTTTAATTTCTAAAGAGAAAATCATGAAATGAATACTTCACAAATAATTGACTCATTCTTTTCCACAATATATTTTTTGGATTGAAACAAGAAGTTGGCTACCTCCATTTGCCGTCATAGATTCTAAAGGGAATCTTATGATAAATTAGTTTTAACTTTAAGACAAATGAATTGCAATAGGAAACCAAAGATAATTTCTCAAAAATTGGTCGGTTAGTGTATGATTATAAATTAATAGTAATCAACAGTATGTTTTTACTTGCCAGCAACCTAATTCTGTTGTTGCAAACTTTTGATGTTTTGCAGCAGCTTCAAGAAAAAGCTATGACAATCTTTTGGAAGAAAATGAAGATCCTGAATTTGATAAAAATCCATACCAAACTGTTGTCATGGCTGGAACTCCTTAAAGCAAAAAGAAGAAGAAACAAGAGTGCAGGTAGAAATACAGAAGCTAGATTATGAAATTAACGAAATGAAACTCACAAATGAAGAAGAAAAACTTGTAATTCAGGAATTGGAATTGGTGCTCATGAAACATTCGACAAAGGCACAAAAGGGAAGGAAGATAACTGAGGCTCAATGTTCATACCGTGCTAGAGAAGATGATTAGAGACTGTAAGACCAGTGACCATGAATTTGCTTATTTAACCATATTTACCAACATATGCACTTGTGACACTTTTTGAGAGAGTCTATGGCTTATGACATGTACATAAATTGTTTTCAACATAAGCAATGTAATGTCCCCTAAGTCCATGAATGTTGTGTTCACGAGGATTGGTTTTGTCATTCAAAAAGGCCTAGCGGCACAACTTGTTGCCCACTTACCTTCCATTCATGTGTAATTTTCGCGCGCGCGCGTGTGTGTGTGCGTGTGTGTGTGTGTGTAAGTTTTAGTATAGGTAGGAAGCAAAAAAAAAAAAAAAAAACTTATACATAAGGACTTATATGATAACGCTTAGGCTATAATCTCTTAATTCAGTTGTTTATCTAAACAAGACACAACTGAAATGAACTGTCTTTTGGTTTCTTTGAACCTTGACTACTAGCTTATGAGTGTGATTTATAAGGAACGGATAAGATTGAACCAGGCTGCAACTAATGGCACTGATGGCTAGACTCGAAGCGCCGGCCATTTGTGATGTCGTAGAGAAAATGGTTCAGAAGATGTGTGAACAAAGAGATAAATTGGAGAAAGAGATAAGACATGGGAGCAAGGATGAATGAGATCAAGAACATCTTTCCACAGAGAGCTCAGAGTGCTTTTTGAGGAAGAAAAGAAGGCATCTAAAGCTGGTTTTTTTTAACTAGTACACAGACAAGAATGTCTGGACTAAAAGAGAAGATAGAATACAAGATGAAGCTGGAAATTTGGAAAGGACATGAAAATCACGCTGAAGAGGTTACCTGCATAGATGAAGGAAATAGTACAACAAGTTTTGAAGGGGTTGAAAGGAAAGAACCACATGAAAAGGAAAAAAGGCTTGTTTTCAAGTACTTTTAATTCTGTCAAATAGTGGTACAGATAGTTGGGGAAATTTCTATTCATGTAGTAGTTTATTCATTCATCAATAAATAACCTAATTGCAACATAAATACATAACAAACTCTTATATTTTTATTTCACTGTAAATCGTGTTATACCAAGGGCTGATCAATATTTCATAAGCCCATTGTACAACATTTTAAAGCTGTAATATATAACAATCCTAATTTTTTAATATGATGCTACATATCCTACATTTTTCCTTTAATCTAGCTAAAGCTAATAACCTTCATCCATGCAAGAGCATATACCTCCCTTGAAATGGTGAAACCGCTCCGCATCTCGTACAGAAATCTCACGACGCACCTCCTTTGAGATAAACTTGACAGTGTTGTGACAACTTTTACACATATACAGATTCTTAGTTACCCAAATAGGCATCCCAGGTGCTGAATTAATAAGTCCAAATCCAATGGCAAATCTCTCACTGTGTCCACAAAATATATCAGCCTTAGAAGCTTCCATTATGTCCATATGACTACTTTCTGACCCTTGAATACCAGCTTCCTTCATTTTCTCATGAAATCTCTCCAAAAGTGCATTTATTTCCTTAATTTGAGGGTGAAAATTATCACCACTAAGAAAAGCGTGCACCGTGCCCTTGTTTTCCACCCAGCTGCATCCAGGATCTACAATTATCCCGTTCTGTCTCATCATTTTTCTGACTTCTGCAACTTTGTCCCATATATTGTTGTCAGCATAAAGATTCGACAGAAGAATGTAATATCCAACACTTGTTGTATCGTCATGAAAAATATTTTTAGCAGCGAGTTCTCCGAGTTCAACACGACGGTGGATTCTACATCCATTTAACAAGGCTCCCCAAACTGCTGGGTCTGGTTTCATTGGCATTTTCTGTATGAATTCATAAGCGTCCTCCAATTTCCCAGCACGGCCCAATAAATCAACCACGCAAGCGTAGTGTTTCAGATTAGGTTTAATGGAGTACTTGTATTTCATGCTGTCATAATATTCTAAACCTTCTGCTACCATACCGGATCTGCTGCAAGCACATAATATGGAGATAAATGTAACTTCATTGGGAACAACATTTGACTCTAGCATTCTTTGAAAAAGCTCGGTAGCAAGTGTTCCTTTCCCGCGCTCAGCGTAACCCGTTAGCAAAATGTTCCATGTGGAAACATCTTGATCAATTGAGAAAAATTGTTTCCATGCATATTCCATTCTTCCACACCTTACATACATGTCCAAGATTGCATTAGGCATAAAACCATCATGACTTACTCCAGTTCTTAATGTGTATGCATGGATCTCTTTTCCACATGTAAAAGCTCCTATTCTAGCACATGCGGATAGGACACAAACGAAAGTAACCCAGTTCGGTTTTTGTCTGCGCATCATCTCCTTAAAGAAAAACAAAGCGTCATAACATCGGTTGTTGATTCTTAGGCCAAGGATGATAGATGTCCAAGATATAATATTCTTGTCACGAATAGTGTGGAAAACTTCTAAAGCTTTGTCAATGCATTTACACTTAGCATACATGTCAATGAGCTTGGTTGCAACGATAGGATAAAAAATTAGCCCTGTCTTCTTGGCCTTTTCATGAAGGTTCATCCCCATAGCTAAATCGCATAAACAAGAACAGGCAGAAAGCACAACCCCGATGGTGATTTCATCTGGAACGATACCTTCTGCTTCCATCAATTTATACGTCTCAAGAGCCTTCTGATGCATCAAGTTATTCTCATAACCCGATATCATTGCAGTCCACGTCACCACATCTCTACATTCTGTTTGAGAGAAAACTTTCTCAGCTTCCTCAACAAGTCCAACAGACGAGTACATCTGAATCAACGAATTATAAACCGAAGGGTCTCTCAAGAACTTGGTTCTCATAACATAACCGTGAATCTCCCTCCCCAATCTCTCATCACCTATAAGCTCACAAGCAGTAATCACACTCGTCATGGTCATCAAATCCGGCTCAACTGGATGTTCAATCATCCTGCAAAACAATCTCAACCCCTCCAAACACTCACCATTCTCAAAACACCCAGCAATCATCGCATTCCACGAAATCCTATCTTTTTTAGGCATCTTATCAAAAACCAACCTAGCAGTATCAATATCCCCACATTTTGCATACATAGTTATCAAAGCATTAACAACATCAACATCAGACTCAAACCCAAATCTCAAAACATGAACATGAATCTCTCTCCCCTTAACCAAATCAGGAACACCACCACAAGTCCTCAAAACACAAGGAAAAGTATAAACATCAGGCCTAACGCCAACCCACAACATCCTATCATAAAGATTCAACGCCTCGTCAAAAAAACCACCTTTGGCATAACCACCAACCAAAACATTCCAAGAAAACAAATTCCTCTCAGGCATTCTACCAAACACATACCAAGCATCAACCAAATTCCCAAACCTCACAAACATACTCAAAAGTACATTTCCTAGCTTAACACTCAAATGGGTCATCATTTTTGACTTTGTAATATAAGACCAAACCCTAGAACCTTCTTTTCTAGCTCTCTTCCACTCACATAAACGCACTAAAGCAACATAAGAATCTTCCTCAACTGAAATTTTCAGCTCATTCATAGATTCTAAGTAGCTCATAGCACCATCTAAATTCCCAATAAGGCATAATTGACAAATTTCAGAATTTGGGTTGTTCTTACTAATGGAAGAAGTGATTGTGGTGGTGAATGAGTTTGAGATCCTAAAGTGTTTAAGGGTGTGAAAGTTTTGATGTGTTGAAGTGAAAGTTTTGAACTTTGAGGTGATGAAAGTGGTTGGGATAATGGGGTGGTGGTATCTTTGAGGTGTGTGGAGTTGAGAGGGTTTTGCGAAAGAAGCCATTGAAGCATGTGTGAGGGTTTAACGGTGAATTGAGACAAGGTAGAGGAAGTGAATTGTGTTGTCGTGTAAAAAATCTATGTTTCTAAATATGCCAACCATAACCATAGGCTTATCCATAACTTGTTTGTCTTAATTTGAATTTTGAATGTTGTTTTGCTTGAGATACATCACTTTGGTGTATGTCGGTTGTTTTGGTTTTGGATTTCGGAGATTCATCAGAGTTAAAAGAGATCTTAAAATGTTTACATGGTTACTGATAGATCATCCACTACATAGATATTCAAATTAGAGAACGGAGATTAAATCTATAATGAGACAACTTCTTATCAATTAAGTCAACTTTCATTGACTTGGTATATGTCTTTTTTTCTTCTTCTAAAAAAAAAGATATTCATTCATTGATAGTGTATTCAAAATGAAACACAAATTCAACATCAATTTATACTAAATATAATATTTGGTTTTCTTTTATATGATCACTAAAATTTTATCTCCTTTTCAATAATATGTGAGTGGTTTGTTTTAGATTTTTTAAAATATTTTTGGTGTATTAGTTATGTATATGGGTAGGTTATTTTTAAAATTGGATTAAACATTGAATCGGTAATATCTTTGATTCATACTGGTTGAGCTATGGTTGAATCGGATAATTTATTAATATAATAATTTTTTGAATGTATATACTAAATCCCATTTTTTACCAAATAGATCCTATTATTATTTTTTGAACTAATGCTCTTTTATAAAATGAACTTTATTGATTAAAACGAACAATGATAACAACATTATGAATACAATAATTTTAATCGAGGGTCAAATTAGAAGAAAATAGTGTTTTTTGTTTGTGGTGAGAAGAAAATAGTGTTACATAGTATCTCATTTAGAAAATTTAATTATTATTATTTTGTTAAGCCAAAAAGAGAGATAGCATGGTGCTATCTATACCAAAATGTATTGGAAAAACAAAAGGAAAATAAGGAGGTAGGAGACTAGGTCAAAACCACCTCAAATATGAACAAACCTAAAGCATACCAAGCTTACCTCTCAAGAACATTTCGCTAAGATGAATAGGAACATTCTATTAAATTGTCAAAGAGCTTACACCTAGCCCTAGATTAGCTAACCTATCCGCACGCTACTTTCCCTTCCTATACATGTGGAATACAATGAAATTCATAAGGGTTGCTTCCAATTCAATTTGTACCACAACACAAACAGGAAAGAATTGTTTCGTCATGTGCGTTGATATGCAAGGGAAATGAAAAGTGTGAGAACATTCACTGTGAGAGTTGTTGTTGTAATTTTTGGGTTTTTAATTTTTACAATGAAGATAAAGAATACCATGAGGGGGGAGAAGATGAAGAGAAACAAAAAAATTGGTGTTGCTGGTTCATCTTTACATACAATGGACCGACAATCTAATGGTTGAGATCATATTGAAATATTGGACATTAAAAAACTAACGAAGAGGATCAAACTGACTGACGGAGGGACCAAATAGGAAAATTTTAAAATTAAGAGACCAAATCAAAAACAACAAATAAGTTAAGGGATCATTTATATAATTAAGCCATTATTTTATGTATTATTTTGTCATTTTTATCCACTATTTAAAAAAAAAAAAAAAGGAAAGTAAAAAATATGGTTATTAATACAGGCGACATTAATGATCAACTTTATCCCATCAATTAACAATTATTTTTAAATAGAAACATATATTTAAATAGAATCTCAGTTTTTAATATAATATTTTTCCAATTTCATATTTAATTAAAATTATTTTATTTAAAATTCATATTTTTTTTTCAAAATTAAATAACTAACATTTTTTGGGCTAGTATTTCGATACACATATAGATAAGAAGCCTCTAAAAAATATAGATTAGAGTGAAGAGCCAAAGCAGTCGATATCAAAACTTTTCGAACTAGATTTGGTCTTTTGAAAACAAAAATACTGCACAACTTTTAGTCATTTGTAAAAATAAACCGGTCCACAAAAGCAAAAGGACATAATTTTTAGTTAAAAACTTAAATGTTAAACAACAATGTTTTTTTAAACAAAAAAGTGTGTTTTTTTTTGTTGTAAAAAATGGTATTTCTGTGTGCGTGGCTCCCTTTTTATTTTATTTTTAAAAGAAGCTTACGTGGTTATTCGTTGTGATAATTCCTTTTTACACTAACTTTCTTTTTTGGTATACAAAGTGGGCAAAGTTAAAAACAATTACAGAATTAAATAAACATTCCTATGCATACAAATTTAGAAAATATCCTCAAACACAATTCTTTTAAGCTCCTTGGGCGGGGTCTCTAAAATAGTGGATGGAAAAGAATCTTGGATTAAGCTAAATTTACTTTGGTTGAAGGAGGGAGATGCTAACTCTAAATTTTTTCACTATATTATATCCTCTCGGGCAAATTCTATTGTTTCCCTTACTGTCGATGGAGCCACTGTTGAGAGTGTGGACGGAATTCGGGGAGCGGTGTTTAATCACTTCTCATCGCATTTTCGATCAGTTGTTGTCGAAAGACCAAGCGTCGAGAATCTCAATTTCAAGATGCTTAATGTCAGCCAATGTGGAGATTTAACCAAACCCTTCAGTGTAGAGGAAGTGAAGCAAGTTGTGTGGGATTGTGACAGTTTCAAGAGCCCTGGACCTGATGGTATTAACTTGGGCTTTATCAAGGATTTTTGGCCGGAACTTCAAGATGACTTTATGCGTTTCATTTCTGATTTTCACAGGAACAAGAAATTATCAAGAGGTATCAATAATACTTTCATTGCCTTAATTCCTAAGGTTGAGAGCCCCCCGTGCTTAAATGATTTCAGACCCATCTCTATGGTCGGAAGTTTATACAAAGTTCTCTATAAGGTTCTCTCCAATAGATTGCGTCGGGTTATGCCTAGTATAATTTCAGAAACACAATCTGTTTTTATTCATGGTCGACAGGTCCTATCTGGAAGCAGTCATGAAAAAAACGAATTTTCCTATCTTATGGCGTAAGTGGATTACGGAATGCATTAGCACGGCTTCGGCTTCGGTTCTAGTTAATGGTTGCATAACGGATAATTTCAAGTTTGAACGTGGATTGAGACAAGGTGACCTCCTATCACATTTTTTATTTTTGATAGCATCTGAAGATTTGAATATTATGATGAATGCTTTAGTGGAGGCTGGCCTTTACTCTAGTTATAAGGTGGGTGACAATAATCTTGCTCAAATCACTCATTTACAATTTGCTGATGATACCTTGTTAATTGGAGATCGTAGTTGGGCAAACATTAGAGCTTTGAAAGCTTTGCTCCTTCTTTTTGAGGCGACATCTGGTCTAAAGGTGAATTTTCACAAAAGCATGCTTGTTGGTGTTAATATTCATAACTCTTGGTTGGCCGAGGCGGCTTCCCTTCTTCATTGCAAGTTGGGCCGTTTACCTATCCTCTATTTGGGGTTGCCTATTGGTGGTGATCCCCGCAAGTTAAAATTTTGGCAACCTTTGCTTGACCGCATTAAATCAAGATTATCGGGTTGGAAGAGTAAAAATCTTTCTTTGGGTGGCCGCTTAGTTCTCCTGAAGTCTGTCTTGTCCTCTCTTCGGGTCTATTTTCTTTCCTTCTTCAAGGCTCCCGCAGGTATCATTTCCTCTACTGAATCTATTTTTAATTGTTTCTTTTGGGGGGAAGTGAGGAGATTAGGAAAATATCTTGGATTAACTGGGACACCATTTGTTCCAAAAAGGAGAATGGAGGCTTGGGGGTGCGGAGGATTAGGGAATTTAATTTAGCGCTTCTTGGAAAATTGTGTTGGAGGATGAGGGTTGAAAAGAGTAGTTTGTGGTATAAAGTCTTAGCAGCTAGGTATGGGGAGGTGGGAGGTATTATTGCCGAGGAGGGAAGGTTTAATTCTGTCTAGTGGAACAACTTGATTCTTATTAAGAATGCGCCTGGTGTAGGATGTGGCCTTTGGTTCGAAGATAATATTGGGCGGGAAGTAGGTGATGGTTCCCAAACTTTATTCTGGTGGGATCCTTGGATTGATGACATGGTCTTGAAGAATAGTTTTAGTCGCCTTTTTGATCTCGTTACTAACAAAATGGCAACGGTGGCTGAAATGTATTCTCTTGGGTGGGGGGAGGATGGTGAGGCTTGGAAGTGGAGGCGCCGTTTATTAGCTTGGGAGGAGGAGAAGGTGCAAGAGTGTTGTGATTTTTTAACTAATATTGTTTTGCAGCCTCATATTTCTGACAGGTGGATTTGGCACTTACATGTGACAAGCAAATATAATGTCACAAGTGCTTCTAATCATTTGACGTCAACAATCAACAATAATATTGTCGCGGCTCATGCAACCGAATTTTGGAACAAAGAGGTGCCACTAAAAGTCACCCTCTTTGTTTGACGTCTGTTTCGGAACCGGTTACCAACAACAGATAACTTAATTAAAAGACATGTACTTCAACCAAATGCTCAGCTTTGCACAGGTGGTTGCGGCATGATGGAGGATGCAGAGCACCTTTTTCTCTCTTGTGAATTTTTTGGAAAATTTTGGAATTGTCTCTCCAACTGGCTTAGTTTCCACATGGTGTATCCAGAACATATGTCAGACCATTTACATCAATTTGGCACCTTAAGGGGGTACTCCAAAAGTATTCGCTCAGCTTTTACTTTCATATGGCTTTCTTGCGTTTGGGTGATTTGGATCGAAAGAAACGCTTGGGTCTTTAACCAAAAGAAGGCCACTCTTGATCAATTACTCGACAAAATTAAACTTCAATCTTTTTGGTGGCTGAAAGCGAATCGTCCTAACTTTGTTTTCTCTTATCATTTTTGGTGGTTGAACCCATTACCTTGTTTGGGCATCTATGTGGAATAGGGTTCTCAGCACTTAGCCATTTTTGTTTAGTATCCTATGATTATTTGATTGTAATTTAATACTTTTTGAGCTGGTTTTCGGCACTTCTTGTGCTGATTTTCCAAGCTGTTGGTAATATATTCCATTTTATCTTCTTCAAAAAAAAATGCAACTAGCCAATCCGCACTTTTGTTGTCATCTCGTAAAGTACGGTTAATCTGAACTTGTAAAGGGATATTAATGAGATCACAAATACGCCGAATCAGAATATGGGTAGCCCTAATGAGCTTGTAGCTGCCCTTAACCATGTCCACTAGCACTTTGGAGTCACTTTCCGTAATGAGTAGCAGAAAACTTCGTCTCCTAGTTATCATTAACCCTTATAATACATGCCCCACATCTCGGCATTAAGAGCATCACATGTTCCAATCTTTCGTGCATAACCTATAAGCCATTGATTGTCGGAGTCTCGAATAAGGTCCCATCAACTCACGAGGTCCACTAACTCATTATAAGCTCCATCACAAATAAGTTTGACACAGTCTTCTTACAATCTCTTCCATTTGATGTAGACAATGTTCAAGTGTCTAAACCCTCCTGTTAGAGGAACACGTTCATCCTTATCAATAGCTCGAACTAACTCAAGAATGATATGAATATGATTAATAGGTCTATTGAAACCCTCCTCAAATATAGATCAATTTGATGATGATTTCTTATCCTAATCCCCTATCTTTCTTTGGCATGCTACAAACATCCCAACCAATGAGATTAGGCTCATGGGAGATTTTGAATTTTTTTGAATGGTGTGAGATGAGGTTTCTTATCCTTTTGGAAGGATAGAGAAGGTTGCATTGCACCACTTCCAAAATAAATCTTGCAAGTTCCTTACATTTTAAATTAAATAGAGATAGGATTTAACTAGGGTCTGTAACACAATTATACAACTTATTTTTAATTATTAAAAAAATCTTATTAAAAAACTTATTTTCAATAATTTAAAAATATTTTCATGACTATCCACATAATAAAATTTATTATTTTAACAAAAATCAATAAAACATAAATGATATATGTACAATAAATATGTTTTACATTAATTATAATATATTAATTAAATTCATAATAATAAATTATGAATTACTATATAACAAATAATTTAATATGCATGCATCATTGATGTAAAACAAGTTATATACATGCATCCAAAACCATTTTACTATATAAATATTTATAAAAATACTATCATTTAACTTTAATATTAGTCAATGAAGAATGTTAAACAGTACGTTTAAGATATTGATTAAGCAATCAAAACAAATAACTTTTTATAAAAAATTATGTAGTTATTACTTAATCAAAAGTCAAAATTTGTATTTTCAAAACAAATTTTTTATTTATAATTTCATTAACCATTGCCCTCAGGCAGAGGTTAGCGAGACTTTTAATCAAAAATATACACAAATCATAGGTATAAAAATTAGTAATAATAAATGAAGTATAAATGTATTTTGAAGGGTGGGGGTATAGAATAGATAGGCTATAGCTTTAACAGCACTTGTCATCATGATCATGTCAATCTGAATATTCAATATTCATTCTTCATACACAATCATTTCCTTTCCATCACTGTTCTTCTTCTTCTTCTTGTTTTTCCCTTCAAAGCATGTTATTGAGTTTCTGTTGTATTTTTGTTTTCTTCTTCAAATTGTTCTATCACCTACTTTGATCTAAATCTTTGTTTTTTTCCTTTTGTTCTCTTCAATACACCTTTTTCTTCTTCATATTTTTGTTTTTACTAGAAATTTTGTCATATTAAGTCAAAAAGTTTAGTTTTTTCTTGTTGGGTCATGTTTGTTTTGAGTTCTTTCTCTTCAATTCATTGTTGATTGAGGATTATGTGAAACTTAAAAAGTTCAGTTTTTGCTTGTTGGGTTATGTTTGTTTTGAGTTCATTCTCTTCAATTCATTGTTGAGACTTGATATATAGTATGCATGTTGGCGTTTTGAGCTCTTTATAGGAAAATGGCCATAGAGGAAATTCATTCGTGGAGTTTAGGAGAAATTATTGGGTCCTATATTGACCTTTTTATAGCTTATGTATTGTTATGTGGTTCAATTATTGCATTTTTTGCTTTCAAATTGTTTAGGTTTTTTGGACTTCTTTTGCCCTGTCCTTGCAAAGGGATTTTAGGGTATAGGAATAGTGATTTTTGTTTACATAAGATATTGTTTGAGCTGCCTTTAAGGAAGATATGTTCCATTCAAGTATTGGCGGCGAAGAGGTTTCCTTTTGATTTGGTTTGGGTGAAGAAAGGTCATTCTTTAGATAATTCCAATGAGAACAACATTTTGGTTGATGTTAAAGAAAAAACAAGTGATAATAGGACTGTTGAATTGGAAGACGAGAGTTCGTGTTCAGGCCCACGTTTGCTTTCGTTAGTAGACAGGGACAGCGGATATGATGCTAAGGGGAAGAGGATTTTGAGTTTGAAACGTAGGTCAGGAACTCGGCGGAGGAAGAGGGGGAGTTATGATTATGGCAAAATGGATTCGGTTATTCGTTGTGATAGTTTTCAGTCTGATGTTGCATTCAGTCCTTGCTTGCCTTGTGATGGAAGCAGCAGTAGGATTGAAGGTAGATTCAGTCAGAGCATAAGTCCTGCTTCAGGGAAAGAAGTTAGTGTGCACTGTAAGTGAAAATCTTATTGTTCATCATAGTTATTGTTCTTTTGATGATTTTGATTAAAATCTTACTGTTCATCGTATGCTATATTATACTAGCTAGCTTCCATACGTTGCTGTATTTTGTATACTTGCAAACTGCCAAGCTCAACAACTTGTGATTGCACCGGTAAATGATTCCTAGATTTCGAAGGGGTCACAAGTTGTTGGAATTGATAGAGAGCAGCGTTGTTAAGTAGCATTTCTGTAGCGGAATTAAAACAAATCATTATTGTCAAATATTACCCTATTTAGCTCTGTTGAGAAAAATTTGAACAAACCGCTATTTTATGTGATCTGCGATTGGAAAAACCGATAGAGAGTGAGAAGGAAAAAATTGAATTTGGATTTTGACTAATACAGTTTCTAATTTATTTATTCAGAAAAATATTGAATAAATAAATTATACCGGCAAATGATTCCTAGATTTCAAAGGGGTCACAAGTTGTTAGAATTGATTGAGAGCAGCGTTTTTAAGTAGTGGTGCTATAGTGGAATTAAAACAAATCACTATTGTTCTGCAATACACTATTTAGTACAAAATGTTGTCAAATATTACACTATTTAGCTCTGTTGAGTCGCAAAATTTGAACAAACCGCTGTTTTATGTGATATACGATTGGTAACACCGATAGAGTGACAGGAAAAATTGAATTTGGATTTTGACGAATGCAGTTTCTAATTTATTTATTCAGAGAAACATTGAACTAATAACAGAAACTTAACAGTATAAATAACAGAACTATACCATACATGCACACATAACAGAACTTACAGTATAACACAAGCTAAAGCCTAAACTTGAGTGCAAGTTGAATCTCATTTTCTTATTTAAAACTGTTTTGTATTTCTATATACTTTTGTTATTTTATGAATACCAGATATTATCAGCCTCTAGTTTTAACTTGCTTATTTTTTTCTATCTTATTATTTAGACGATGAAGATGACCGGACTTGCCATGATTTGGACGAAAAAACCTGTCACAGTTATGAATTTAATGCATCAACGGTTGATAGTCCTGGAACAGGAATATATTCAAGTACTACACAAGAAAATATTGAGATTGTTGGAAATGAAGACAACCATGTAACAATGTATGAAAATCCACTAGAAGAAGAGAATGCTGCTTATGCTGCTCTTTATCTAGAGCTAGAGAAGGAGAGAGCTGCAGCTGCTACTGCTGCTGACGAAGCCATGGCTATGATATCGCGTCTGCAAGAGGAGAAATCATCAATGGAAATGGAAATGAGACAATACGAGAGGTTAATTGAAGAAAGAGTTTCTTATGATGAAGAAGAGATGAGTATTATGCAAGAGATTCTTATAAGAAGGGAAAGGGAGAATCTCTTTATGGAAAAGGAACTTGAAAGTTATAGACAAATGAGTTTGACAGAAAGTTGCGAGTTGCATTCAAAGTCAGCAGAGGTGCGGCTTAGTGAATGGAAACGAAGCTCGCCACTTTCATTTGAAACATGTGATGGTCCATCACAGACCGAAAGTACTGTATCTATTGTTAAGCAAGATTGTACCAATAATACAGAACATGAAGAGTTGGATAAAAACACTGAATACAAGGATCGAGCATGTGATGATTTGCATAGCTCCTTTTATGATACTGAGTCTGATGTTCTTGATGTCCACGTTATTGATGACGGTCAATGCGCAAGCAAGACTGAATTTGACAACAGAGTTGATGGCTCGAAATGCAAATCTCTGCAATTTGATTCTGAAAGTGATTCTTCATGTTTAGTTCATGATGAAAGGGTAAGGATTGACAACGAGATTGAAGTTCTTGGAGAAAGGCTGAAGATGGTGAAACATGAAAAAGAAAAAATGACTATGTTTTCAGAGAAAGGAGAAAATGAAAAAGGTCAGTTGAAGCTTTTGGATGAGATAGCAAACCGTCTTCAGAAAATTAAACAATTAAGGAATCCGGCACGTGGCGCATCGTTGCCCCCTCCATGGACTAAGGTATAACTTCCAACTTTTTTTCTATCTCCATTTAAATTTTCATCACGAACGTGTTTGTTTATAGAGGCATGTATGTGGTGAGTTTTAGCTATGTGCAAAAATTAATGCGATGATCGGATCTATAATTATTTCTAGGATGTTTTAACGCTTCTGTCATGTTAGAAGAACAACAAATATGTGTCTTTGACACGAATCCACAAATACAAATTCTGTTTGGGTACAAAATCAGATATAGGATTGTAATTATAGTTGAGGTAAAACCTGTCTTGATAGTAGAGCTTTCTAGAAAGTTAATAATTTCAATTTCTTTTCAGCTTAGCTTCTTTGCACATCTATATTTCATAACATTATGTCTGTACCTCTTTCTTATAATTCTGTTTGTCTGTCTGAGCACAATACTATCGGTGGTCTATTTGGATTGGTTGATTTGAGCTTATCTACTGACATAAAAACTTGTGATTGTTTGCGAGAGTTTATGAAAGCAACTTGTGACATGTCAATAAGCTGTTTTCAGCTTATATCCATAAACACTTATATGATAAGTATATATGCCATAAGCTTTTGCTTGATGATGAACACTAATTTTAAATGACCGATGTTTTTTTCCCAGGTGAGGGAGAGGAAAAAACGCTGCCAAAGTGTGTCTTGGGAGACAAGTGAAAGCTGCTAAACCATGTAGTTTATTAATTGTCATGAGGTTTGTGCCTTTGTCTTCATAGCCAAGCATCTTTGGCAACTTGTAAATGCCATGGCAAACACCTCTTGTAGCCACTAGAAATCATCACTCCTTCCTTAGCCTTGTTGTATGTTTGAGAACAATTTTAGTATTGTAAATTAACGTGTCATCATAGTCAACTAGTCTCAATTTGTTGCTTTTGCCTTTCTGTTGAAAAGCATGAAAGGAATGGGTTCAACACCCCACCTAACTCAAGTATATTGTATGTTAAGCTAAAATTATAATTTGCAACTACTATTGTGTGTGTTAATGTATGATTATAGAATATCACTCTTCACCCAGCAAAATACACTCCCGCCCAGCCAAAATGACCAAAATGTCCCTGCGCATATTAACTAACGCACGTGTAAAACTGTGCGTTAGTTAACATGCGCTGCGTGACTTAAGCCAGACACTGCGCAAGTTAACTCGCGCACAGATTTAACACGTGCGTGAGTTAACTTGCGCAGTGTCTGTGCAGCAGATATAACGTGCGCAAGTTAAGTCACGCACGCAGGGGCATTTTGGTCATTTTGGCTGGGCGGGAGTGTATTTTGCTGGGCGAAGAGTGACATTCATGATTATAACTCAAAAGTGATCATTTTTATCTTTTTTTTACTCAAACAATGTCAAGCCATTTCCATTCATAATATTAAGTTGTATACAATTTGGAATACTAAAAAAAGTAATACGAGTGTAATAGATAGATGCTCTAGCTAGTTAAGATGTGAGCACTACCATTTATAGTTGTATAGTTGTTATACAAACGAATGAGATTTTTCATTCTCTGATAGCTTAGTCGTATTTTTGGCAATTGAATTTATTCATGTGCACGTCCTCTTCTACCTGTTTACATTTCTAATAAAAATAACCCATTGTAGACCAAGAGATGTTAAAGCATCAACAATAGAGAACTCTATTTTTGGGTACTTGGATTTCACGTGTACACATCACCGTTTTTTCGAAGAGGTGTACACTTCACTGATAGTATTTAATAAACACTCAATCCCTCTAACACGTCATACAACTTTACAAAATGTGTCTAGCTAATCTCTTAATAACTCTATATAAAAGTGTGAGTTCCGCGAAGAGAGAGTTTAATAAAGCAGCTCTTCTCTATAAGTATCATTTCTGTGTCTCCCCCAACGAGGTTACCTATTTAGTACTAAAACTTAAGAAGCCAACAGATGCTCTTAACCAAAGGATAGCTCCAAAGAGGCTCCAAGCCTCAAACTCTAATGGAGACATCTCTGACTGACCATTTATAAAGAAATTAAATTTCAAAAATAGCATGTTATCTTGTACTAGTATTATTTATTTAGTTCAATTTATCCATGTTTTGGAGTATGCTGACCAAAACATAGTCTACTATAGTGTCTATTTGGTCAGAGGGAGGAATATGTTGCTTTAGATGTCCATGATAGTATTAGAAAATATGATTTTGTCTGTTTGTGTTCACAATTATTTAGAACAATTGAATGTTATTACTTAAAACGTGTGTATATTCTTTTTGAAAAAGAAATATGTGTGGTATATTTAAATCTCAATAATATTTAAAAACTTCATGTGTATCAACATCTTTATTCATTGTTCAGTCCAAATAAAACATCTTTATTAGTTTATATTTGTAGCCTACACTTGTACAATTATTTGATCAACGTATGACACCCACTTTATTAACTAATATGAGTTCTTTCTCTTCAATTCATTGCTGAAAGAGTAGGTATGCATGTTGAGATTGTGAGGTTTTTATTGAAAAATGGCTTTAGAGAAAACTCATTCTTGGAGTTTAGGAGGAATTGTTGGATCCTTCATTGACCTTTTTCTAGCTTATGTATTGCTATGTGTATCAACTTTTACTTTCTTTACTTCCAAACTGTTAAGGTTTTTTGGACTTCATTTGCCTTGTCCTTGCAAAGGGATTTTTGGTTATAGGAATATAAATTTATGTTTTCATAAGATATTGTTTGAATGGCCTTTAAAGAAGGTATGTTCCATTCAAGTAATGGCGGCGAAGAGGTTTCCATTTGATCTTGTTTGGGTGAAGAAAGGTCATTCTTTAGACAATACCAATGGCAACAAAATGGTTGTTAATGTTAATGAGAAAACATGTGATAATACTAATGGGATTTGTGAATTGGAAGATGAGAATTCGTGTTCAGGTCCGCAAGTAGACATTGAAAGCAGATGTGATGCTAAGGGAAAGAGAGTTATGAGTTTGAAACGTAAGTCTGGAATTCGGCAGAGGAAGAGAGGTAGTTATGATTATGGAAAGAACGATTCGGTCATTCCTTGTGATACTTCTCGATCTGATGTTGTTGCATTCATTTCTTGCTTGCCTTGTGATGGAAGCAACAATAGAAGTGAAGATAGATCCAGTCAGAGCATAAATCCTGCTTCAGGGAAAGAAGTTAGTGTGAACTGTAAGTGACAAATTTTCAACGTAGTTATCATTCTTTCGATGGCTTTGATTATAAAAGTCTTCCTAGTTCATAGTGTTCATCATGTAAATTTGCAGTCTTATTTTGTTATTGAAAACTGTTTTATACTTCTATATATTTTTGTTACTTTTATTTATACTAGATGTTAGCTTTTAGTTTTAACTTGTTTATTTCTCTTTATCCAATTATTTAGACGATGAAGATGACCGGACTTGCCATGATTTGGGCGAAAAAAGCTGTCACAGTTATGAATTGAATGCATCAACGGTTGATGGTCCAGGAGAAGGAATATATTCACCATCTTTGGAATTACACTACATGAGTACTACTGCAAAAGACAATGTCCAAATTATCGGAAATGAAGACAACCGTGTCAAGATGTTGGAAAGCACGATCGAAGAAGAGAAAGCTGCTTATGCTGCTCTTTATCTAGAGTTAGAGAAGGAGATAACTGCAGCTGCTACTGCAGCTGATGATGCCATGGCTATGATATTGCGTCTGCAAGAGGAGAAAGCGTCAATGGAGATGGAAATGAGACAATATGAGAGGTTAATTGAAGAAAGAGCTGCTTATGACGAAGAAGAGATGAATATTATGCAAGAGATTCTTATAAGAAGAGAAAAGGAGAATCTCTTTTTGGAAAAGGAACTTGAAAATTATAGGCCATCACTTTCATTTGAAACATGTGATGATCCATCACAAACAGAAAGCGTCGTATCGAATTTGAAGAAAGACTGCGCTGATGCAGACCATGGAGAAGAGGCGGAGGAAAACAGTCAACCCAAGGATCGATCGTGCAATGATATGCATAGATCCTTTTATGATACTGAGTCTGATGTTCTTGATGTCCATGTTATAGATGACCACATTGAACTCGCAAGTTGTCCAGGTGCAAACTCAAAATGCAAATCTTTGCCTCGATTCTGAATGTGATTCTTCGTGTTTGGATTGATTTATTTGATCGTATCTATTTTCATAAGCACTTGTGAGACTGAATACTGTTTGCCAGAGCTTATGGAAGTATGACATGTCAATAAATTATCTTCAGCTTATTTCCAAAAGGATAAAGCTTATAGCTTATATAAAACAATTTGACTGTATTTTATCTTTTATTATATAAAAATATCTTATACATAAGCATTTATATGATAAACGCTTTAATTAAACTGTCTATCCAAATAGGGTCTAGTTCTCTTTGTAACCATTCTCTCATCTACCATAAGTAAACTTCAAAACTTAAAGATATAGTCATCAAGGTCAACCTTAAAAACTGTGTTTAAAAAACTCAGCCATGTGTGTCACACCTTTATTTAAAAAACACAGCCTTTATTTGTTCTGTCCAAATAAAACATCTTTGTTTTATATTTGTCATCCATAAAGGGTTAGCCGTGCAACTTGTTTTTGTTTTCTGTTTGTCTTTCATTCATATGTAATTTTGTATATATAGTTTATGTAATAAACTTGAATAATATTTATGATCATTATATACCTGTGAAAATATTTCACCTAGCAAAAAAACAAAGGATACTTTGTATAAGCTGAAAATAACATACGATGATAATAACGTTATGTTTCCAGATCAAATTGAAAATAACATATGATAATAAACTTGAATCATTTTTTTTGTAACAAAAAAATAAAAAAATTGAAAATATCCCAACATTATGTTTTCATTCTTTTCTACTGTATTTTATTGAAACAAAAAATATACTCAACTCTCCTCGGATATTTAAACTATACTCTCTTTTCTCTTTTTATATCAAAACTTACCAACAAACAAACTTATTAACTACATTAATTTATTGAGTTTATTCCAAATACAAGAGTTTTGCATATTATTCCTCACAAGACTAACACCAACAAACAAACTTATTAACTACATAAATTTAATTAATTTGCTTAATATAACAAACACAAAACTATAAACTAATTGAACCATGCTATGCAACCTTCACTTCATTTCATCGTTTTAAATTGCGGTCTGCAGCTGCAATCATACCAACGATGTAAACATTTCACAGTCTCCACAACACCATTGTAATTCGTAACTGAAATTATGGTTGCATTTGTCCTCAATTTCCTGCAATATCAAGGATCGTGATTCAGCCGTAAGTGTGACTAGCCACCGCAATTTAAAACCATATTTATTTTCAAGACATGGATTTCCTCCACCTATTAGGAGTCCTACCTTTGACATTCACCAACCTAGTTTTCATATCAGAAGTAGTAGCAGGTGTCTGTCTTCCAAACTCAACCTGATCATCTCCATCAACACCTTCTCCTCTTCTATCCATAACACTCTCTCCTTTACCAAAACCATGCACACCAAACCTCTTACTCCACTTAAAAAACCCTTTCTTCTTCTCAACCATTCTCTCCATCTGAACTTGCATTGCATTACACTGACTCTGCAGCCTATGAACATCTTCCCTTAGCTTCTTTATCTCTATCTGTTGAGCATTCATTTCGCGCTTTGATAAACACCGTGCTGTCGGAACTGCCTCTAATCCAAATCCATTTGTTGGACTTCTTGTGATGCTCATTATGGATCCACTCCAGTCCATGTTGTGATTGATATTGTGTCTGTTGAGCTTTGTTTGCTCTGAGAGAAGGACTTGTATTACTGCTCTTACCGGGAATCGTTCGTTTTGTGCTGCATGAAGTGATGCTTCTTGTGTTAGTTTCCTGCAATCTATTAGTCTGCATAGACCCTTCCTTTCTTGCTTTGATACACTTGGATGTGCCTGTTACATAAAAAGACAATTAGTGTCTTCTAATATTAATACTAGGGTGTAAACGTACGTTAATGTGTCTGTCTATCTTCTTTTCTCGATAAAAATAATGGAAGTTGCAAAAAACAATGTAACCATTTAGAAATATTAGTTACTTGTATGAGTAAATAAGATAAAATTGTAAGTAAAATGGTTAAAATGAAACTAAAATTGAAAGCAAAATAGTACACCAAAACTTGGTTTCCCCTTTTATATAAATGTTACACAAAAATTTAGTATCACACCTTTATAAATAGCTATAGATGCATAAAATTTAAATCGGAATTCTTGTTGTCCCCTTAACAACACAAAATTTCAATTGAAGTCACGATATGAGTCATGTGATCTCAAAATTTCGACTGCTGATAAAGATTAGACGGTTGAGACTCGTAATTTTTTATTTTTCGAAGTCATAATATGAGTCATGTGATCTCTAATCAACAACTTATATCAATTGAGTACAATGATTGAAGGAATTATTTATTGAGTAAATTATGGTACAACTATTTATTGAGTATTAATCAAGTGGTTATTAATGTAGAAACTACAGACATATTTTTAAAATTATTGTCCTTTTTGTTTTTTCATTTTTCTTTCATTTTTTTTGGGATGTATATAGGTGTAACATCTATATAAGAGGAGTTTGCTATATTCAAGTAATAGTTCAGTTCTTTTCAATGAAACAGTTACAACACTTTTCCCATGCATGAGTATGTGGACTAGAAAAAAGCCACATGTAGAATACAAGCTTATCCAAAAGTGTCCCCATATCAAGGGATATTATATCAACTCACTTTTTCCTCTGTTTAGATCCCTAGTCCTGTTTGTTTGAATATTCTTATGCTGGTGACAACACATGAAACAGTTTCCAGGAAATCCAAAAGCCTATTTTTGGTTTCCAAAGAGATTCTAATCTCCTTAGTCCTTTGTACTTTAAGTGTCAAAGGCAAAAATTAAATTTAAGACCACTTTCAAAAGTTTTTTTCCCATACACAAACACAAGGGTTGAGGTGCCTATGAGATGTCTTTAAGCGAGTTTAAATCTCCTCGGAGACAGTTGTAAAATGACGGTTAGTAAAATTTAATACTAAGGATTAGTTCTACTAAGAAATCAATTTGAAACTTCCGACTCATAAAAGGTGTAGCCTAATGGTATAAGTTGAGCGTAAATGCAGTACTAGAAAGAGGTCTAGGATTCGATTCACGCTGCTAACAAATTCTCCCTCCCCCTAACAAATTAACATCTAACATTAGCAAAACAAAGAAAAAATAAGCTTCCAAGTCCCTTAACGTATAGCCTAACTAGTAGTATGAGTCGAGACGTTGAAGGATTATTAAGAAGGATGTCTAAGGTTCGATTACCGCTGCTAACAAATTCCCTCTTCCCCTAATAAATTAACCACTAATATTTTCATATATAAAACAAAATAAAAATTGAAACATCCAAGATAAAGAAAACATACTTTTAGGTAAGTATCAATGGCTCTATACAAACCATCATCAGTAGCTCTAGCATGACTTGGAAGAGCACCAGCAAGAGTAACAAACTCATCCAACCTCAAATTAGCATCAACAGCAGCCTCACATAGGTAAGAATCAACCAACTTAGCAACCTTAACCAAAGCAGCACCACTTTTAGCACCTTCATTATCCAAACTAACAAACCTCTTAACAAGCCTAATAACAAGCTCAAAATCCAAAAGAGTTCCACAAGTGTGACTAAAAGAAGGAATAACAAGTTCTTTCAAACATGCTTGATCTAACTGCCATGAAATTCTCTTCTCTAGCTCTTGTCTATAGCTTCCATCTACACCAACCATGTTAGCTGTTCTCAATAGCCTAAGGAGAAAGTTACATGGAATTGAATCTTTCTCTGGTGGTAGAACATTAACTAAGGTTTCTACAAAGAACCTTTTCTTCATCCATGATGTTGTTACACTCTCAGGTGATTCTTCAAATTGTGTTATACCTTTTTCAGCTACATCAGGGAGCCATTTGGAGGCATAGTGTGTGATTATGGAACCGATTAAGTCGGCTCGAACGCCTTTTGCTTTGATTCCAGAAAGTGTTTTCACAAAGTAGTCCATGTCTAGGATGCATGCGTCGTCGAACCAGCATTCTGAGGAGAAGTTTGATGGTGATTTTGGTTGAATATTTGTTTGTTCTGTGTTGGATTGGTTCTTCATTTCTCTAAGTAGCTCAAATAATGTAGTGGAACAATTGGTTTGTGTTGTATCTGTTTTAGACATGCTTGCATTATAAAGTATGCTACAAAGGTTAGATATTTATACGAGTTAAAAAGTATTTTTTTGGTTTCACATTTTTTTAGATTAGTTTAATTAGAGGTGTAGAATTGATTTAGACATATTTCTAAGTTATCGAATACAATTGATTTTGCTTCCGGGGTTCAAGATTTGGTATTTTTACCAATGCATTTGATTTTTTTGCATTGAGTTTATTTTTCATTCCAGTTTTACACGATTGTATTGTACTCCCTTCGGTTCAATTTATAAAAAAAAATTGATTTTTTAGATTCATTGAGTAATTAATGTACTTGATATAGAATATAGACCAAATACATCATTTATGCAATGAATCAAAAAAATCAAATGTTTCTTATAAATAAGACCGAATGGAGTATATAAATCATTTTACATTCAAATCATTTTAACCTTAATCAATTCATCTAAAATCATATTCATCCAATTATATTTCACCGTGTAGATATTTGTTGCGATATTTCAGGAAGTGATAAATGTTGGTGGAGCAAGTGTGATTTGTGATTAAAAATTTACATTTGATGATTTTTTTTTTATATTTAACGGTACATATGTGAGTTGATTCATATATACTCAATCTATTAAGGTTTTGGATTAAAGATACGGTGTCTAATTTACTAGTGTAGTTGCTCAAATTCTAATGTCATGATCTTCCAGACCTCTTCATGACCCAACAATAAAATAAAGCTATATCATGATCAAATATAATTTGATGATTATGTAAATATGTTTTACACCACGGGTGTATAGTCATAAAACTTTCTTTTATCATTAATACATAGAGAAATGTTATGAACACTCTCTTTTCAACATTCTTTATAACATTCATTCTTTTATTGAATGAGACTCATGTAGGTCTCACAACTTTATGTTTTATGTGAGATCCATTTCTAAAATGTGAGACTTATGTGAGTTTGTTGGAACACTAGATTGTTATAGTGTGAATTAAAAAAAAATCTCATGTCTACTTTCTTAATTATTGCTCATTTATGAGGTGAGGTTGAACCATTAGTTACATAACAGTCAAATGATCTTGGTCGTTGGATCTGAAACTCAACCTAATCCGCGACTCAGCTTAGTAATCTCATGACAGAAAATATTTTTAACTAGTTTTGACTATTGTTTCAACAGAGTTTCACCCAATAAAGAAATGAGGGTTAAAAAAAGAGCGTCTATAACACTCATCTTAATACATGGAGAAGATTTATTCGTTTGACATTGAAGAATGAGATTTTATTATTGAAGCTAGGAATGAAAAGCATGGATAAGGTATGTTGTTGAGAAAGGAAAATGACCACTCATAACAAAACTGTATTCATTCCCTATAACAGACAACATACCATATTTTTTTCATATCTTCCTATGGCATTGCACTATATGGAGAACAAAATTAATTATTGCATTCTCAAACTTGAAAGCAACATGAAACAGTCATCTTTGGTCATTCCCTATCTCATGTGTTGCGTAAGGAATTTTGATTTTGTTCCATTTATTATATTTGCAGAATGCTATTACTTATAAGGAATCCAATAAGGATAATATACAAAGGGACAGTGAAAATTTGTTTGTTTTCTTTATAGGACCATGCTATATATTACATATGCTTGTGATATTGGGACTGTGACTTTGATTTTGGAAGAAAATGAAGGCCTACAATACTCCACATGGTGATGGAAGATACAAGAAGAAATCAAACACTTGCTTTGCTTGTCAAAAGATATTTCACCTAGGAAGGGTTATTTGATTCTTTTGTTTTCACTATTTGCTATAAATATCAATGTTTTAAAAATTGGATCAAATGGTTCAATCAGTTGATAGTAAACTGACATTGTATACAATTCAGTTATTTAAGTGGTTCAATTATGGTTTCGTCCCGATTTATATCGTTTAACTAGTTGAATCATGGTTTAAACACATCGTCGATGAATCTCTAATTCATTTTGTTTGATATGCATCAATTTATTTTATTTACTAGATGAACACAAAGTACCAAGTTGAACATCGATTCGTACGAACATCGAAAATAGGCTACTAACAGAAAGATGTTATGATTTGAACAAAACTCATCAATTGTCATATTGGCCACATATTTCCATTTTACGAAAACCCTTGAAAGAGTCCAATGTAACATCCTCAAAAATAAATAAATAAATAAATGTCTTTTTTAAGGAAAAAAGAATGTCAAGTTAAAATCCAAAAATAAATATATAAGTATGTGTATATATCACATCACAAAAAATAAAAATGCAGCCAAGCTCGTGAGCAATTGAGCATCTTTATTTGTCATTGTTGAAGCAAACAAATGAAGCATGACCATTATTGGTCCCCCTTCGTTTATTATTTGATCATTGTTATGAGTATGTCTGCTAAGCTTATAACTTAATTTTGTTTTTAGAGAAGCTTATAACTTAAAAATTGGTTCGTTTCAAAATATAATTATTTGGTAAGCGTTTACTCTCATGGCATATCATATGAGTTTGTTTTTTCTTCATAAATTTACAATATCTATATCTATGTTATATAAAGTTTAATGGTGATAGGTTGACGGTTCAAAACAACTTTGAACACACAACCAATCAAAATATTTTGAATTGTCATGTTTAATCCACGTAAATTACAAACATTAATTGATGAGGCGATTCTAAACATTTAAATTGGTTGTGTGTGCAAAGTTGTTTTGAATTGTCAACACACTACCATTAAACTCTATTATACATATTTGGAGGTTTTATATAGTAAGTGAAAACTTCACCAAAATCATGACACGTGGCAATTTAAAATCAATCCAACCTTCTCATGCATTTAGTCTTTAGTGTTAATCCAAAATGATTATGCATAGTTTTTTAGTTTTACTTATCAATTAATGTATATTTTCTTTTAAAAAATATTATTGTAGTATTTGGTATAAAGAAATAGAATAAAAGAATACAAACCTCTTTTTTTTTTACAAATAAATCTCTCATTGAATAGGTGGAAATAAAATTTCTCTCATCAAGTAACCGAAACAACACTAATTTTTTATAGGTATTTTGAGTGTTTTTTAGGCTCAACGCTTTGAATTGGTTCGGAAAATGTTTGTTTAGAAAAGGAACAGGGTGGCTTCGGGGTTAGGCAATGTGGAAGTTTAATCCTATAGTTTTATTAGAAAAATGTTGTTGTAAGGAATATTATCACACACAAAGGTTTTAACGAGGCATATCTTCGATGGACATTGAAGGGAAGCGTTATGAGTATTATAAGTGGATGTTCATACAACAAATGGGTTAATGGGCATTACTACTAGAGTATTGAGTTTGTTCCCTAAATTATAACAATTGCTTTTCTGACTTTCAATATTTCCTAAAAACACAAGTAAAATACTAAAATACCTCGGCGCTAGTTAACGGCAGCAGTTGACTGCCGTTGGGTTTTTTGATCTTTTACTTGTGTTCCTAAAACAACTTGAATGTCAGAACAACAATTATCTAGTATTGCATTTATCCGTAAATAGAGCTCACGTAGTATAACATACTTTTTTTTTTTTGAATTAAGGTAGTATAACATACTTGAATACACCAAAAAATTAACAAAATATTTCTCTCTCGTCTCTTTTCCTCTACTTCTCTCCATTCTTGTTTCTATTTAAACATTATATTACTTTTTTCAACTAACTTATATTACTTCTCTGCATTCTCGTCTCTCTTCCTCTACTTAAGTTTTGTTAATTAATTTCAACTATACCAACTAAACATTATGTTAATTTTTTAAAATTTTATCTTTTCCATATTTTTTTTTTAAGTAGCCTAGTGGCTAGAGCTTACACAATTAAATTGTGGAAAAGTGAAGTGTCTGAGGTTCGAACCCCGACCCCTACATATGATATGCAATATCCCTACTAACTGAGTTAAGCTCACGGGAATACATTTTCCATATTTTACTTATACTTAAGAGAGAATTATTTTTCATGAGGGATTAACAGAGATATTTATAACAACCCGTGCGATATCACAGGTATTTGCCCTATATTTAATTGTGACGTTTTCCGAAATATTCAAATTTAATATTTTAATAGTTTTTATAAGATATACAATGTTTTTGTTATAATCTATGATATTATACAATTTTACACTTTAAAAAGAAGTCATTGATATTTAACTTTTCATGCATCATATGAGTACCATTGCTATGCTCTCTTTCTATCATCAAAGGATTTTTTCTTTTTACGCTTTCTATCATCAAAGGTTGATGAGTTAATTAAAAAAATAATGAATACTAATGATTAGCAATGTTATTACATTTCATAATAATCATTATAATATTAGAAAGAGCTTTTCAGAACTCCTTTATGGATAAAAATATTTAATTGTTTTTAGTGCAATAGGCACTCTTTATTTGTCAACAACAAAGGTGCAAGAGGCTATAAAAGTGATCAAATCATATTCTTTTTGTTAAATGTAAATGAAAAAATATATGACTAAAACTCTTAAATTTATACATGTTACGATTTTATTTTTTTTCCCTATTTCTTGTTGCAGAAAGTTTTTTCAGTAAGCAATTTTTCTAATCCTTTTAAAATTTCATTCTCTGGTGCCGTATGTAATTTTTTTTTAAAGTACTGTATGTAATTTGCACACACTCTTTTATGTTTTTTTCAAAGAACTCTTTTATGTATTTTTAGTAACATAATTTTATTCTATTTTATTAATTACAGCTGGTATTCCGTGTGTGATTGAAGAAAACTGTCCACAATTTCCAAGTCCATGGAGTCAAATCGTCAAGTATTACTGCTTAGCCTATCAATGTTTTTACTATATAAAATAAATTAAATAAAAGTCACACCAAAAGTGGAACTCCTAAGGGTATTTTTCATTGATTAACCAAAAATAATTGAGGAGTGATATTTGTGGGTCAAGATCCTATCCATTTTAAGTTCTCTCTATTTGTTTTATTATTAAAAAAATTGTGTATAAATGTGCAATTAATATCTTTAATTCTTGAAATGTATGCATTTATATTATATACTCCCTCCGTCTCTAAATTATAGTCGTTTAAGGTTTATGCACGATTATTAAGGAAATGATTGATTGTGTTAATTTCAATGGTAAAATTAATATCATTTACTAAAATAACCTTATTAATTGTAGTTAGTGGAGTAATTAAGTTAGATGAAATTCAATAAATAAGGGTATAATAATGGAAAAAATAATAAATGCTGCATTGATATTCTAAAGTGACAATTATTTTGAGAAAAATAAAAAATGCTAAAGAGACTATTATTGTGAGACGGAGGGAGTATTTACTTCAAAACTATAGTAATTGATATTTCTATTTTATTTAGGAAATGGAGAAAATCTTCACCCGATATTTGTACAATCAATTTTGTACAACTCTTGTGACAACTATTTTTCTCCTTTTTTTTATTGGACAAAAACAATGGAGAGAAAGAAGAAGAGAGAGAATAAAAACACAGTGTGAGTATGAGAGAAATATTTGTTTCAAAAGTTGTCAAAAAATAGATGTACAAATATCATTTCTCAAATAATTATACAAAATCATATATCTTTTGTCTTTTTATGTAAAATCTAAGCACCACTATTATACTAATGTATTTTTTCTTTTGAAAAATCCAAAATGAAATTAACATATAATGTCACTATCCAAACAAATAGTCTGCATGAAGTCGTAACCAACAAAAATCATACATGTACTTCAAAGCCAGCCCATCTAAAAAAAAAAAGAAAAATAGCTAAGTGAATTGTCCAAGACAAACTAAGAGATTTACTCGCCAAACATGCAACACTTAATGACAAATTACAAACCTTAGCTTTAAAATATTATATTGATGTTAAGAAACATCTTATAATAAATCACTATGTTGTCACAATTTTGGTTTTCAATGAGTCATCTATGACCATTTTTTGAGGAATAAACAGTAAAATTAGTCCTCTAACTATCACTCTCTCACCAACTTGATCTCTATATTATAATCAACTACAAGATCCCTAAACTATAAATTGTTGAGGCAAAATCCTTAATTAATTTTAAAGATAATAAACTTTAATGACTAAATGAACTTTGATTAATTCCTTGTTATTTAACTTGTGTTCTTGAGTGTTTTACTAAAACAGGAACAAAGTTTAAATCATACCAAAGATACAAGAAATCAAAGGACATTGAATTCATGAACTAACTCTGAAGTTCAGAAAGATAGTTCAGAATGTTGATCAGTGAGTTGATCATAATGTTCTGATGGAAGTTCAGAAGTGAGTTCATAAGCAAACCCAGATTCATCAAGAACGTGAAGAACATGCAAGTACACATGACATGAATAAAAGGTCCAGTAAAGTACATCTGCATGGATCTATCAACAATAATGGCATGGACAAGGAACTATGTCTAATGGATCTTTAATGTTCATCTAAGACTATGAACATTAAAGTACTAGGAATATTCCAATGAGAATATTATCCTAGATGTTGCATTCACTGCACTTCAGTTGTGTCTTAACTATTATGATTGATTACATTAAAAGTAAGTCTTACAAATCATCCTAAAGTAAGAACAAATGGAGCATTCTGAAGGTTAGAATGTTCAGCTCTGCACATGCTTCTAACTATGAACAGTGTAGTTGGTGAAAAATTGGAAAACAAAGCAAAAGGAGATATTGCACAGAGATAGACATGTCCTCTGATAAGAATCAAGCAAATCTCCTAGAAGCATGTGCCTGAAGCTGAAGATCCATTATCCTCTCTCATGCACAATGTCCAATGCAGATTTGATAACTTTATCCAGCAACTTTTGATGCATATGAAGAAGTAACTTTTTAAGGATAAAACTTGAACAAATCTTATGACACACATTGAACAAACCCATAAACTCATCATACATTCATCATTGATGAACCCAGATGAAGAACATCATGAATATCAACATTCTGATGAAGAACACAACAATATTCTGATGTTCATCTTGGAAACACAATAAGTTTGATTTTTATAAACAAAAAAAAAATTATTGTTTTTTTATACTATCTCTTCTTTTAAACAGAAAGAAACACCATCTAAAAACTGACACACACAAAGAAAGGATCCCGTGTTCAAACTCTAGTAGCCATGAAATTCAGCTTAACAATCTCAACATTGTTGGTTATGCTAGGCTTATGGACTCTGTTTGATGCTTAAGAAAGGGAGTGAGATTTTCCTCAAACAAGGAGAAGAAAGGGAGTAAAACATCTCCGTAGTTTTTTTTTTTTTTTGAAAGAAAAACATATCTCAGTAGAACAAAATGAAATAATGTCTCAATAGCTTTATAATACTAAAATATCACGAGGTTTATTCCATAGTACTGTAATACCCTTTTTAACAAAAAATGATTTAGGGTCTTGTCAAAATCAAAACTATAAGTGTAAATATGTTTGTTTTATTTTAAGATGAACACAAAGTACCAAGTTCAACATGGATTCGTACGAACATAAAAAAATAGGCCACTACAGAAAAATATTAAGATTTGAGTAAAACTCAATTTTCATATTTGGCCACACATTTCCCTTTTAGGTAAACCCTTACCCTTTGAAAGAGTCCAATGTAACGTCCTAAAAAATATATATATATAAATAAATAAATGTCAAGTTTTTTGAAGGAAAAAAGAATGTCGAGTTAAAATCCAAAAATAAATATATAAGTATGTATATATATTTTGTCAAAAAAAAAAAGTATGTGTATATATCACATCACAAAAATAAAAATGCACCAAGCTCGTGAGCAATTGAGCATCTTTATTTGTCACTTTTGAAGCAAACAAATGAAGCAACATGATTGGTCCCCCTTCGTTTATTATTTGATCATTGTTATGAGTATGTCTGCTAAGCTTATAACTTAATTTTGTTTTTAGGGAAGCTTATAACTTAAAAATTGGTTCGTTTCAAAATACAATTATTTGGTAAGCGTTTTCTCTCAAGACTTTATATCACTTTTCTTTATCATAAATTTACGATATATATATACACACACACACCATTGAAAATGATTTACGATGACCAAAATTAAATGTTACACTTCTCTTGACCCACATAAACATTTTGCCACCTGGCACTTGAGAATTATTTTACCATTGTCTCAATCAATTTTTTTGACAATAATTATAAAAAGCAATGTTATATCTTAAGAAAAATAACATCAAGAATTCTTCAAAAATAAAGAGCAATCAATCATAATGCACTATTTGCCACAATTTAAGGAGGTGCGGCTGAAAAATAGGAAGTGAACAAATAAATCATGCAATTAAAACTTGTCAACTGTTTCTTGAAAAATTCTTGATGCTATTTTTCTAGATAAATAGCATTTTCCAATTATAAAAGGCAACAATCATAACAGGATTAAATGTTTTTTTTAAAGAATAACAGTATTAAAAGTTGTGTAATTTATTTTTTAATTATTTATTTAAACATAAAAAATAAGTAATAATTCCAACAATCCTTGCGAATCAGTTTGAAGAAAAAGAAAAAGGCCCTACAAATTTTTACACGTAGAAAAATACCGTGTGAAAAACGACCCTAAAAATAATTTTCATGTAAAAAAACTATACCGTTAATATATGGTGAAAATACAAATTACTACATGTAGAGAAAAGAAAACAACCGTACAAATTATTACATGTTGAAAATTATTATGTGAAAAAACAACCTTAAAAATAATTTACCATGTAAAAATATTATTAACACAGAAAACATATGTACCAAATTTTGTTGAAAATGACTAAAAAAAATTAGAAAGAATTAAATTATTGTTGGATTCTTAAATGGGTAAATACCTCTTTTCATATTCTTAAATGTAATATTAGCGAATTCCGGTTTTAGTCCCTGTAAAAAAAAATTAGATTTTGTCCTTGTAATTTCAGATTCTTCCACTTTTGGTCCCTCATTTTATCACATCAGCAGAATCTTCATAAATTACGTCACTGTAATTTCAGATTCCTCCCACTTTTGGTCCCTGTAATTTCAGATTCCTCCACTTTTGGTCCCTCATTTTATGTGTCATGTATGCAGATTCTACTGACGTGGTGAAATGAGGGACCAAAAGTGGAAGAATCTGAAATTACAGGGACATAGTCTACATTTTTTTCAAGGACTAAAACTAAAATTCGCTAATATTACAGAGACGAAAAGAGGTATTTACCCTTCTTGAATTACACATTGACGTACTTTGTTCTTCGAGTGATTGAAAAAGTTAACATGTGACCCGCACATTATGTGAAAAAACAACCATAAAAATAATTTACCGTGTAAAAAAATTATTAACATGGAAAACATATGTACCAAATTTTGTTGAAAATGACAAAAAAATTAGAAAAAATTAAATTATTGTTAGATTCTTAAATTACTACTTTACTCTTCGTGTGATTGAAAAAGTTAACATGTGACCCGCACAAAGGAACAAAACAAAATTAACATGTGACCCGCACAAAGGAAGAAAAAAAGTTGGGAATGTGCATGGAGAACACAAACAGGCATGTTAGAAATATAGATCTTGTGGTGGGAGCTATTAAATTCCTTAAGATGTGGAACATGCATCGGCAGACCTTAGGTATGTGGGACGGAAATTTGAATTACAAAGTGGAATGTTGGTTAGGATTAGATTTTTTTTTGTCCGATCCAGTATGTCAAAAAAAAATTAAATCTGACCTCTTTCATATTTAAATACAGAAATGACCCCTTTCAGTTTTTTTTTTGTTGTTTTCCTCGTTACCGCAATTTTAAATTGCAGCAATGGCAGATCGGTACAGGTGCAGCAGGTTTGACTATTTTTTATTTTTTTATTCATTAGCGCAGTTTAGAATTGCAGTAATAAGAAAAAAAATTAAAAATTCGTTTTTATTTTTTTGGCACAATATATGTTTTTAAAAATTAAATACAAATAAATATTAATGATAATGATATTAAATAATAATTTATTAATTTAAAAACACTAATTATATTATTCATAGTGTTAGAAATAAAAACAAAAACTACTTTCTCCGTGGAATCCAATTACGCCAATTTAAATTATGACGTCCCGTAGCACAAAATTTATATTTCTTTCTTCATACGGGTCATTGGTCTTGCTCTTCCTCTTCCTCTTTCACCTCCTCATCTTGAATTTCAGAATCGTTAGCTTCCATAGTGACCTCATTTTGCACTTGTGGAACAGAGTTCGTCCAAATTTCATTAACGAAATCATCTTCGTTAAACCCTGCATCCAGACTTTCTATGGTACTAGTATGCGGTTGTGGCCATTGGGGTACGTAGTTTGTTTGGGGATTGTGTACATTTTGTGGAGGGGTTGGTAGGTTGAAAGAGGTGTATTGTGATTGGTCTGGGTAATTGGTTTGTGGGATGTTTTGAGTTGGATTAAAGTCATCAAATGAATAATTTGATATTTGCGAGCTTTCTCCATGATGACTATGTTGAGAGTAGGTTGGATATGAAATTGGGGAGTTTTGTAAGAATTGGTTTGCCGGATGTGGTGGTGATTGATAAGTTTGGTAAGTGGGTGGAGGTGTAATGAATTGGTTGTTAGGTGGATGTGTATCTGACCACATGTCTGCATCTGGCATCATATTGATTTATGGTGCTGCAGGATAGTTTAACGGTATATCTCCTAAAATTCTTCCACATTGTGCCATTGGGTATGCCATTAGTGCTTCTCTAGAAAGATACAAACGTTCTCCAAAAAAGTTCTAATACCATTGAAAGTATTGATGATTGGGATAAACCTCATGGGTATATCGGACTCCGTCTAGTGCAAACTCATGGCGTTGGTTCCACTTTTGGACATGATACTGAAATTTATCTTCCCGCGAAATTTTTATGTTGTTATGCTTGCAACAAATCTTGTGGAGATCTGTCAAATCATCCGGTGTGGCAGGGGGATATTGAGATAAGCCAAATTGAAGCATTAATCTTTCTGTCTAATGTGTTTCGACTATCTTGAAACAGATGAGATATGTGTTTGCCGACCATATATGGCTTTCTTCTTCGCTGGTGTAATGGAAGTGGATATAGGGCCTCCAACAAAACTGTTTAAAAGGAGAAATGTTAGTCTTTTAATGTTGACTGAAAAGCATTCACGAAAATAAAAAGTGCAATACCTGATCATATGTCATATTGTCGATTTTTGAACGTGTCGAAACGAGATTATGCCGAGGATTTTTGATAAATTTACTCGCACGTTCTAGCCATCTAAGTATTTTTAAATTATTATAATTAATGATACTTGATAATTGTATTTAAAAATTAATAACAAATAACATATTTATTTAACTTACATATTTTTCAACAGAGGTTGTGTTTCAGCTTGTGTATTTAAATGTGAAAGAGGGTCAAATTTGAAAAAAAATTTGGCATATTGAGTCGGTAAAAAAAAAATCCTAGGATTAGCACCTAGAAAGAGTTAATCCTAGCACAATGGAGAGAAAAATTAGGGTGTAATTAGGGTATGAAATAGCTCGACGCTTTAGTAAAAAAGATTTTCCTCTCCTCTCTTTGTTGTAGTGGCTCTCATATGTACTCTTTTTTCCTTTTTTCCATTACTTTTCCTTTTTTCAATTGTTGATGAATGAATCAAATAAACAAATGAGATAACAATAACATTATTAAAAAAAATTGAGATAACACAGGATAAAGAGAACCCGCTAATGTTATCCATACATATATATGTACCATGCTATTTGCTCAGAAAGATGTGCATGTTTTGTAAGACAACACTTTTGTTCATAAAAGAAAAGGGAGAAAGTTAAAAACGACAATAAATCACTTGTAAATGCAAATTGGTCACAAATTCAGCAACGATCAAAATCCAAAAATATAAAACTCGTGCCAACTTGACAAATTTCAATTAATCAGGATCAAAATTAAATTGAATAAACCAGTACAGATTATGACATGTAAACAAATCAATTAAAAAAATGAATTTTAAAGGGCCATAGTGATGACAACGGTTGATATTCTTATTTGTGAGAGTTAACTTAAAACTAGGTACTGGAAAATCGTGGCACATTTGCAGGGCAACGTGGCACGATTGGAAGTTTCAGTTATGAAGCAATTCATTGGAAAAAACGTGGAACGATAGTATCGCAACGTGGCATGATGGTGCGCTGGATGCGAAAAACATAAACATATTTTTCAGTGTAGATTTGTTCCAAATTTTAAGCGATACTTTAGCTATAAATATAGACCTTGCATCAGAGTAAACTTTTTGATAGAGGGGGCTGAAACAAGGGTTTGGGAGGCAACACAAAACTAGGGTTTGTATAGAGGTCGTTGCTCTTGGCAACAAACACTAGGGTTGGGGTTGATTCACCTTGGAAAACACTATTAGGATTCAGTCTCTTGGTTACGGGAAGAGATTGGGACTTTAGATAGAGTTAGGCGGGAGACTTATTCTTGTAACCCGTTAATATCTCTTTTGTAAAGGTACTCATCGTATAGTGGAACGGAGGGCTGCTCTTTCCCCCAGACTATATCAGTTTTGGACCGAACTAGATAAACAAATTCTTTTGTGTCCTCTCTTCTTTTCTCTCATTGTTTTCTACTTTTGGATTGTGTTTATAACTTCCATACACTTTGTTTTGGTTGCTTGATTATTGCTTGCTCCACACATCAAGTATTTGTATTGGTGTGATTTCATCGAATTCACAACAATATTCAATTATAATGTGTTTTTTTATTCAAATGTCTATTCATATTGTGGTAATTATGTTTAGAAAAAAAATAAGTGAGTTACACCGATTAATGATTTGGGAGCCAGTTCTGAATTGTATTAAGTTTGTATTGCCTGTTTGGAAGAGCCGTTTTTCTGTCTTTTGGTGGTCGTTTGACTCTTCGTAAGTATGTCATGACTTCATTAGATTTTTCTTTATTAGATTTTTTTTCCACTAGGTTTTTCTCTAATAAGGTTTTAATGAAGCATATACTCGATGGACATTCAAGAGGGAGTGTTATGAATATTATAAGTGGGTGTTCATATAACAAATGGGCTAATGGACCTTACTACTAGACTATTGAGTGAATACTGCTCTCCCCCTGCACAAAACACTCGCACCTTGCAGCCTTTCCAATTTTACCCATGCGCGATTTAACTCACGCAGCGTGAGTTAAGTCACGCAGAGTTACTGTTTTTGTATTTTTTTACACATACGTGACTTAAGTCACGCTGCATGAGTTAACTCACGCAGGAATTAACATATGCGTGAGTTAACTCGCTGGTTATTAATTTTGAAAACCAAGTGTGACTTTGTTGGCAGTATTGTGAGGTGAGTGCTCATTTCAGGTGTATCTTCCAAAATGGAGTTGTTAGGAACAAAACATTTATTGTGAGGTGAGTGCTCATTTCTTTTGTATCTTCCATCAATTCTATTTTCTAGTTGATTGTTTCTGATTGAAACATTTTAGAAGATTGGAATTCGAAAATCAACTTAACATCACATGCATGAGCAATGGTAGAAGTGACATTTATCCTTTGTTCACAACAACTTTCTTCGCAACTTTGCCATGGATAGATAGATACACATGCAATTGGGCTCCTACCTTGGTTTTGTTTGTTGCTCCACCTAATACTGCCAACAAAGTCACAATTGGTTTTGAAATTATTAACTAGCGTGAGTTAACTCATGCAGGTGTTGCGGCGTGATTTAACTCATGCAGGTGTTGCGGCGTGACTTAAGTCACGTAAGTGTAAAAAAATGAAATTTTAAGTCAAGTTAATTTTACATTTGCGTTAGTTAACTAGCGCAGGGGTATTTTGGTCAGTTATGCTGGACGCGAGTGAAAAGTGCAGGGGGAAGAGCAGTGTCGCGTCATTTTTCGGAGATCAAGCTATTTGATTAGCGTTTGACTCACTATTTTATGTCACGACTGAACTTTTAATTTTTCAAAAGAAAGTGGAAAAAAGGTTCAAATACCACATTTTTAAAGATTAAGGGTTCGGTGGTTGGTTACATAAAGGGAATGTATTATATGCTATAACTTACTTGCTTTTTCGAAAATGAATTTAAAGCGATTAAAAGAAAAAGAAGACTAATTTTATTTACATTTTTTATGATTTGGGAGGATGAGTATCCTTTGCCTACGTACCCGTGAGAGATCAAAACCTCGTAGTTCGGGGTAGAAATTTCTGTGTGATTGGTTTGATTGATTTTAAAGTTTTGAAAATGATTTTGAGAGATAAAAAGAGCCAAAGTGGCAAAATGTGAAGTTGATTGATTTTAAATTTGAAGAAAGTAAAGGTCTAAGTATGATTAAAAATTGATTGAAAGTTTGATTAAAAGAAATAAAGATAAGAATGATCACTTGATTTGAGAATCAAGGTTTATTTATGAAAATATTTTTTGTGATTTTTGTTACTTGCATGTTTTTGTTGTATTTGAATAATAATTAAAATTAGAATTTAAACTAACGGAGAAGAAAAGTAAAGCGTTGACATTTTGTGGTGACGTTGGATCACCACAAAAAAAACCTTTAACCTAGACTAGACATAAGAAAAATAAAACACACGCACACATTTTTACATTAAGCCTAGGAAACATTCTATGGTCTGCGAAAAATAAATATGCATGAATTATTTACATTAAGCCTAAATATACATTCTAAAATCTGCGGAAAATAAATACGCATGAATAATTTACATCAAGCCTAATATACATTCTAAATTCCATGCGATAAAAATAAATGACAAAAATGAATGAATATGCAATAAATAAATGGATGATAAATATGCAACCTAAACTAATAAACATAAGAATAATAAAATGCAAAAAGAAATAAAAAAAATGCAAGAGAAATTGAAATGCATAAAGAAATAGAAATTAAAAAACGAGATGTAAAAAAGAGTGCAGGCAGTAAGCAGGGGGTGTAGAGATAAACAAAAGAGTGAACTGGGTTTCAAAGTACAGGCAGAGGTGTGTGGGCTTAAGGATTCAATCAGGGCCGTCTGATTGAAATCAGACAGCCCAGGATCGAATCACACATCAGGCATCAGGGGCCGTTGATGGAGGATCACGCAACCTGGGGATACGAGGGTGCATCCTAGCAGAGATAACACACGAGCAATTTTCGTATCCTATGGACATCAGATTTGCACTAATTGATTTTTTTTAAGGATTTTTGGACAATTAATAATAAATAAATAAAAATAAAATAAAATGAAAATGATTAAACTAAAAATAACAATGACTAATTAAAAATAGGAATTAAAATTAAAATTAGGAAATTAAACAAGAGATGGAAATTAAAAGTAAATAACCAAATAAAATAAAAAGAGAGAAGATAGTTCGACTCGGAATCAAAAATAATGAGGTATTTTAAAATACCACTCTGCCGAAATTTTCTCTGAAAATTCAACGAATATTCCGGATCAAAGGACATGTGCCAATAGGATCTTTGGTCAAAAATTGAGGTATGACAAACAGTATTCCTATTGAGTCTGTTCCCTAAATTATTGCATTCCTCTATAAATAAAACTCACATAACATACTTGAATTGCTCAGAAGAAAAAATATAACATACTTGAATACATCAGAGAATAATAAAATATTTCTCCCTTCCTCTGCTTCTCTCCATTCTTATTTCTCTATTTAAACATTATGTTACTCTTTTCAACTAAGTTATACTCCGTCCGTTTCAAAATGAATGTCGTTTAAGGTTTTTACACACATATTAAGAAATGCATTAATTAAAAGAAAGAGTGATGGTATTTTACCAAATTATCCTAATCAACTATTGGTTTGTTTTTCAATAAAGAAAAAAATAATACTTTGAAAGTAGTGTATATGCTATTAATTGAAGGGTACAATTGAAAAGCAAAAGTTATTATTGCATTGGAAACTGAAAGTAACATTCATTTTGAAATAATTTTTTGTGTGGCTAAAACGACACTTATTTTAAAACGGATGAAGTATTACTTAGGCTGTGTTTAACAGAGATATTTATAACAACCCGTGCGATATCACATGTATTTGCCCTATATTTTATTGTGACGCTTTCCGAAATATTCAAATTTAATATTTCAATATTTTTTATAAGATATATAATTTTTTTGACAAAAATAAACGATATTCATTTATTCAAGTTGATAGAGTACATCGATACAATGCAAATTTAAATTCGCTAAAAACAAAAAGGATGAATATGTGAACAAACTCACAACATCCATATTAATAGCATAAAACGGCAAAATATCTATGCCTACAAATATGACTAATATGACTATATTTAAGTATCTGGAATACTCATTTATCCGGATCTGCAACGTTGACGACGTCAAAGTCATTGTCATTGATCGGATCTGCACTTGCTCAAAGCTAATCTTTCAACTTGGATCAAATAAACACCGCAATAAGACGGGAAATCAAAAACACACCGCATAAAGACGGAAAATCAAACAAACAAGGTCGTGTAGAGACGACGAAATCACACAAACAAACGAAAGAAAACAGAAAATATGTGAAATCACTTATTCAATTAGGATAAAAGAAAAAACAACTTGGAGGGATGACAACTAGGGTTTGAGAAGGAGAGAAGAGAGAGTTGAGTAGTTAATTATATATAATGTTTTTTTTTATAATTTATGATATTACAATTTTACACTTTAAAATAGAAGTCATTGATATTTAACATTTCCTGCATCATATGAGTACCATTGCTATGCTCTTTTTCTATCATCAAAGGATTTTTTTTTCGCTTTCTATCATCAAAGGTTGATGAGTTAATTAAAAAAATAATGAATTCTAATGATTAGCAATGTTATTACATTTCATATAATCATTATAATATTAGAAAGAGCTTTTCAGAACTCATTTATAGATAAAAAAGAATTAATTGTTTCTAGTACAATAGGCACTTTTTTTATTTGTCAAGGTGTAAGAGGCACGTTATACACTATAAAAGTGATCAAATCATATTCTTTTTGTTACATGTAAATGAAAAAAAATATGACTAAAACACTTAAATTCATACATTTTATGATTTTACTTCTTTCCCTATTTCTTGTTGCAGAAAGTAGTTTCAGTAAGCAATTTTTCTAATCCTTTTAAAATTTCATTCTCTAGTGCAGTATGTATTTTTTTCAAAGTACTGTATGTAATTTGTACACACTCTTATGTTTTTTTCAAAGAACTCTTTTATGTATTTTTATTTCTTAGTAACATAATTTTATTCTATTTTATTAATTACAGCTGGTATTCCATGTAATATTGATGAAGACTGTCCAGAATTACACCCTGAGGCTTCGAAGATGTTCAAGTATTACTGCTTAGCCTATCAATGTTTTTGCTATATAAAAATAAAATAAATAAAAGCCACGCCAAAAGTGGAACTGCCAAGTGTATTTTTGTTTTTTTATACAAACAAAGAGAAAACATTTTTTTTCATCGATTTGTTGGAAATAATTATACAAAATCATATCTTTTTTTGTCTTTTTATGTAAAATCTAACCACCACTATTATACTAATGTATTTTTTCTTTTGAAGAATCCAAAATGAAATTAACATATATAGTCACTAGCTAAACAAAGAGTCTGCATGAAGTCATAACCAATAAAAATCATACAGATGTACTTCAAAGCCAACCCATCTAAAAAATAAATAAATAAGTGAACTGTCCATGACAAACTAAGAGATTTACTTACTAAACATGCAAATTAAATGACAAATTACAAACCTTAGCTTTAAAATACTTTCACCAATCACTATGTCGTCACAATTTTGGTTTTCAACGAGTCATCTATGACCATTTTTCAAGGAATAAATAGTAAAATTAATCCCTAAACTATTACTCTCTCACCAACTTGATCCCTATATTAGAATCAACTACAAGATCCCTAAACTATAAATAAAATGACATTTTAATATGGTACATCGATTTGAGAGACTTAATATAGCATTCACCTTAAAATCCACTTATATATATGTATTGAATTTGTTTTATCATTTTCTTTCTGGACTTAGTGACATCTTTATTAAAACATTCACTAATTAAACCAGTAGTTCTGGAATAAAAAAAAAAGTGTAACACATGTATACTTTTTTTTGCTAATAGACAAAGTGTCAAATACTACCTGAAACTCATACATAATGTTGGAACATTGGTGTGAAGTTCGAAGGAAAATTGGAAGATTAAATATCAAGTAATTATACTTTGATCTAGTGTTGTGTTAATTGAAAAAAATAGAGTGTGAGGGTCCCACATAAAATAGAATACACACATTAGTAATGTTTAAATTGCGGTATTTAATTTTAAATACTTGATAATGATAAAAATAATAGTAATTATTATTTTTATTGTGAAGATCACTTCCCATAAATTTAGCTTATGTTGGTTGTGGTAAGAATAATAATTGAATTGAATTTCTTATCTTTCCTTCATTCAACTGCAATAAGATTGTTTCCTCCACTTTTGTGTATTTTTTGATCTTATCCATAAGTGTTGTTGATTAATGACTGCTTCCGCAATTTTAGCTAAACCAGTTACAAAATTTCTATATAAATATATGACTTCACTCAGTTCAAAATCACACCAAATAGTTCTATTGAGTTGTCGAGAACTCTTTCTCTCTTCTCCCTCCAGCTTGTGTTAACGAGCTATTCTTCTCCTCATCTCCTTTTTCCGTCCCTTCAGAGTTAAAAGTGTTCTTAATACCATAGTCTCTTTTCAGTTATAATGTCTATTCGGAATTAAGAATGGTCTTAAGTGTATAGTCCCTTCAATAATATACGTACCTTTGGAATAAATATTACTTTTAAGATCAAAGTCCCTTTTTAGGAATAACTTCCCTTCAGACTTATGAATGATCTTAAAAATATAGACCTTTTCAATATTTTCTTCCTTTGAAGAAACTAAAGGTTAGAATGGTGGTAAACTCATATTTGATGGTTGTAGTACCATATAGATATTTGTGGAGAACTTAAAGGTTAGAATGGTGGTAAGATCATATTTAATAGAGTGGTTTTAGTGTCATATTTGAGGGTGTAAATCTCGAACGATTTTCTACAATGAAGTAGTTAATCGCACAGTTGTAGCTGTATTAGTTTTATCCTGAAGGCGAAGTGGTTGATAGTCTTGCACAATTTTAGACAATGTCACGAAACGTCTTAAAAAGAGCGACCTGATCGAGATTCAACCTAGTAACAACTTCAATAGATGAAAATTATTTTGAAAAATAGATTTGGAACTTCAAAATACAACAGTTTGAAACTCAAAAAACAAAATTGTGTGGTTTCAGTTGAAACCCGAGTGAAAGTGTCCAACTTTAGTATGTTGACTTATATGACAAATAACTTAAAAATATACTAAATTTGTGTGATGTGTTTTATTTTTTGTAAATTTTTTTCTAGCGAAAAAAATACCTTCCAACCTTAGTATGTTGCATATAACTTCTATTTTTTTGTGTACAAATCTTTCTAATTAATATGTATGAATTAATTACAATTATAAATATATCAATAATAAATTTACAAATATTTTAGCAGCATTTTTTTCCTTCTTTTTTTTTAACATTTTAATTTGATACGATTTTTTTCATTTAAATTGACTAACTAATAATGTATTTGTTTTCCCTTGGTTGTTTTCCCTCTATATTAATGAGATAATTATTGTGATTTACCTTGTGGTTGACTATTCTGTATTTTTGTTAGTAGTTGTAGGCACACATTGTGCTTGCAAGTGTTATGATTTAGTAATATAATCCCATTTTGATTTCTTCAAAAAAAAATTATTGTGATTTATTAATTTCTTTGGTTATAGTAAAATTCATAATTACATAAGGAAAACTTTTTTCGGTTAAAAACTTTTTTTTTCAATAAATTGGGACGACATAAATTGGTCCTTTAAACCAGAAAATATTTTTATAACTACCCTATTTTCATCAAACTAAGTTAAAAAAAATTATTATGCAGACGTTTTATGTTGAGTTGGTAGGTCAAAATTCATTGCTCTCAAAACTAATGTTCATATGTGTATCATACGGTCTTAGTTTGAAATAAAATCATCTGATTATTTGATTTATAATGGTGTTCATAAAACATTTATCGATAAAATTAAGTTTGAATTTGGAAGTATGAGAAAATGTGTGTAACTGTGTAAGTAACCGTGTTTGGCATTATAAACACTTTTTAGACTAGACACCTCAATGTTAAATTGTAACGTAAACGCTTTTTAACGAAGTTTGATGACAAAAATAGTAAGATTATAAATATTTTATGATTGAAAGACCCATTTGTTATAAAGAAAAAAAATTAAAGGACTAATTTATATCAAACACCTAACTTAAAGAACCGCAAGAGATATTTGACTACTTTTTTACTTCAAATTATCAATATAATATTATTTTTTTTTGAAAAGGCTAAAATAGAATATATTACTCAATTAGAAAGTTCCTCCTAGCACAAGGCGTACTAGGACAAGAACAAAGTCACAAACATATTTACAGAGAAAATGAAAACAATACAGAAAGTAAAAAACAGAGAAAGAATAAGCATTAGCCTATGCCCAACATAGTAACCGGATTAAGCCACCAACCATGGTAGTTGAGAGCGAGATTGGAAATTTTCACTTTCAACCACGTAAATGAAAGAGACTTTATCCTGTCGACAATTTGATGTGTTGAACACACTTTATTATGTTGTAGAAGTTGGATTTTTTTATTATTATAATAAATATACTGAGTTTAAATATAATATAGTTGTTTTTTAATAAAAAAAACGGAAAAGATGATATTTTATTAGTAAGAGTGACGCTAATGTCTAAACTACAACCGTCTTAGGTATTTGAACTCAATCCTTTAAGAATACAAGATTACAACGTGAAACTCTAACATCCTTAACAAATATAAAAATGAAACTCTAACATATGAGCTGACATCTCTAAATTTGAATTTTTGCATACCTACTCCTCATTATTATTTTTTGGGGGTACACACATGTATATTTTTTTTTTCACAAATCATAATGAAATTATATTAACAGCAATAACGGTGAAGTTTCCTATATAAGAAGTGCAAAGAACACCACCGATCAAAGTTTATAAAGCCAAGGCGCCGAAAAGAACACCAATAAAACAGAAAAAAAAATTAATGGACACCCATGCAAGGTAACATATGTTTCCACAAATCATGATAACAATAATTAATGAAAGTCTGTTTTGCTTTCAACCACAAAAACTAGAGTAACTTGACTTTCTCAATTAGAACCAATGAAGTAGACACTGAATTTTTTAATATACGATTATTACGATCCTTCCAAATCACCCAAACACAAGTAAACCAAATAACCTTAAATAATGTGTGAGTACCTCGCGGCATTCCCGCCACACAAGAAAATTGAATGAAATGATCGCGAAGCTGACAAGGAGGAACCACCGAGAGCCCAACCCAATTCCAGACATGAAGCCACAAAATATAAGACAACTCGCAATCTAGAAAAAGGTGAGCAGCAGTTTCAGAAACTCCACACCCGGTTACACACACCAAGTCATTAGCATGAAGAATATTCTGCCGCAATAGATTATCTTTTGTTGGGTACAAGCATGTATATTATACACTTGACGTATCATGAACTTCAAATTTATGGTATACACTTTTTGTGTGTCTTATGGAATTTACGATACAACTTCAAATTTATGATACAACCTTCCTGAACGAGAAAAATTAGGGATACACTCTCAATTATATGGTACATCTAAAGAACATGAACGGTTTGAAAAATTGCCCATATGATACTATGTAATAAATTGCCCATGAAACATAGTTGATCAATCTGTGTCGAGTCCCGCGTAGAAAATGGACATTATTATGACTATGTATTTTGATTTTTCCTAATTTTTCTGATGAACGATGTATATCGGTATTCAAATACCATAGCAATTATGACTCCCGTGATTTAGATGACTTTTTAGTTTTAAGTATGAATATTGAAATTGAGTGTGTTGAATGAATTTAAATGTGTACATTGGAACCGCATATGTATGAATGTTGATTGATATTTGAGTCCTCTCTGTAAGCTTTCTTCAACCCGAATATAATTTCAATTTATTTCATCTCTCTTCTTTCTCTAATCTTCTTTATTCTTTATTTATGCGCGCTCTAAAATATGGAGGGTTTATGAAAGATTTTTAAATGATTTTAGATTATATAATTTAAAATATTATAATGCGTCCGAGAAACTTTGAGGGTGAAAAAAAAGAAACACTCTTTAAACTAATAATTTTTCTGGGCTGAGTGGCAAAATCCACTCCGGTCCTGCAGGCAGGACGAAAATATCCCTGCGCAAGTTAATTAGCGCAAGTGTAAAACTGTGCGTTAGTTAACATGCGCACGTTATATTTGTTGCATAGACACTGCGCAAGTTAACTTACGCACAGATTTAACACATGCGCAAGTTAACTTGCGCAGTGTTTGTGCGGCAAATATAACGTGCGCAAGTTAAGTCACGCTGCGTGACTTAAATTGCACGCTTATTTATGCAAAACAACTTTGAGGATATCTTTTGTCAAAACAACTTATGCAAAACAGCTTATTAGGATCTCTTTTTTCAAAATAACTTATTCAAATTAGCTTATTTATGCAAAACAACTTATTAAAATCTCTTTTTTCAAAACAACTTATTCAAAACAGCTTATTTATGCAAAACAACTTATTTGGATCTCTTTTCAAAACAACTTATTCAAAACAACTTATTTATGCAAAACAACTTATTTGGATCTCTTTTTTCAAAACAACTTATTAAAAACAGCTTATTTATGCAAAACAGCTTATCAAGATATCTTTTTTCAAAACAACTTATCCAGAACAACTTATTTATGCAAAACAACTTATTAGGATCTCTTTTTAAAAAACAACTTATTCAAAACAGCCTATTTATACAAAACAACTTATTATAATCTCTTTTGTCAAAACAACTTATTCAAAACAGCTTATTTATGCAAAACAGCTTATTTGGATCTCTTTTTTCAAAACAACTTATTCAAAACAGCTTATCAAGATCTCACTTTTCAAAACAACTTTTTCAGAACATCTTTTTTATGCAAAACAACTTATTAGGATCACTGTTTTGTATAAGTAAACTGTTTCAAATAAGTTGTTTTGAAAAAAGAGATCCTCAAAGTTTTTTTGCATAAATAAGTGCGCAAGTTAAGTCACGCAGCGTGACTTAACTTGCGCACGTTATATTTGCTGCACAGACACTGCGCAAGTTAACTTGCGCATGTGTTAAATCTATGCGCAAGTTAACTTGCGCAGTGTCTGTACATCAAATATAACGTGCGCAAGTTAACTTGCGCAACGCATGTTAACTAACGCACAGTTTTACACTTGCGCAAGGGTATTTTCGTCATGCCTGCAGGGCAGGAGTGGATTTTGCAGGGGGGAGAGTGGTATTCAGAAAATATTACCCCTTTATTTTGGAAAGAAAATGTAACATGTAGATATTGAGATTTGAAGAGCTTCATCTTTAGCTGAATGGTTATTAAAAAGGGTTAACAATGTTTTTCCCTTATAAAATAGGTCATTTTTGGCTTACCTCTCTAAGAAATTTTTGGTTTTGATTTCGTCCTTATAAATATATTTTTTTCAAAAAAAACCTCCTAATAGACCATTTTCATGATTTTTTTTCCAGAATTTTTGTTTTTAATTTTTTTTTACTGGAACGAATTTCAATCCAAAAATTCTTAGGGGGTAAACCGGAAATGACATATTTTAAGGGGAAAAACACTATTAACCCTGTTAAAAACTGCACCACTATATATTCACCAACCCATATGGAAAAAAGATATCAAATTTTCGGATCCATTCAGGAGATGAGAAATGCTAGCAACACACATTCTAACACACTATTGTCAACACACTTTCTTTGATTGGTTAAAGTTCACATGGGTCCCACCAAATCATGTAGGTTCCATATAAATTCAGGGGGTCACATGAATCTTAACCAATCAAATGTATGTTAAAATGTGTGTTGCTAGCATTTCTCTTCGGGAGATAATCTCATAGCAATTGGAGTTGGATATTAAGTTTTAGAGCTACTTTTATCCTACTCATTTCTTGAAAACCACATTTATCAAGATTTACCCATCTGAATAGGGAAAAAAAATACAATTTTCCTTGTGTCCGGATTGGTAAATTCGAACATGAATGAAAGTGGTGTTCAATAATAATAGAAGTGGAAAAAGAAGCTCCCACAAAATTTAATTAAGCATTTATGGAAGAAATCCTTTAAAATTTGTTTGGCGTGCAAAATATGATATAAGTAGGATACGATAAGAAGCTAGATAATGATAGAATATGATAGTGATATAATAAACACTTATTCTATCATGTGATATGATAAGAAACATGATATCATTATTTTATCTTTTTCATGTGTTCGGTTCATACTTGATATTAACATAAGAAATGTATTATATTTAAATGAACAAATTATCTTTGTGAAATAAATATAATTTAAAAAATAAAAAATAAAATAGTTTTGATAGATCAAAGATTACATTGGTACACTTCAAGTGAAGTGAGCACTTGAATTACAACTATGAGACACCATTGCTTCTCTATAGGAAAATCCTTGAAATAGTACAAGAGCTAACCCACTCCAACACTATTTCACCACACGTAATGAATGTCATTATGCAAAACATATAGGCAATTTGAATTGCAACTATAGATTACCCTGCAGTTAATATAACCCTTCTCACCTTAAACTTTCACCTTACCAACATTACCTCAATATAATTAAGCTTTAGGTTGATTGCTTGGGGAAAAAACAAACCCAAATGTCTCAATAGTCAAGCTCTCACTTTTAAATGATGATTCTACCAACCACAATTGCATAGAGATATTTCACATTATGTTAGTAGGAGAAAAGTACTAACTGCCTAGAATTCCAGATTAATTAATATCCCACAATAAATTACTATCCCAAGTCTAAGCTATTGGGAACAGAAGCAAAGTGTTTTGATCTAGAGAAAAAGTGGGAAGGGAAAAATTAGGAACACAGAGAAATGGCTGCAGAAAAATTGGGAATAAGTGTGATGAAGACGAGAGAGGATGCGTGTGATGAAGACAAGACGGGACAGGAAGAGAGTTGCACGAAGTTGGAGATGAGACGAGAGAAAATACGAGTAATAAATTTATAGTTCGTCTGTTAGGTTTGAAATATGCTATCATGTAGCTAGAGTTAATAGGAGAGGATTAATAAATGGTTTAGTTTATCTTTTTTTTATTATTGGTGTATCAAAGACAGATTTTAATAGAATATGATAGTTTTATCGTATCTTATCTTATCATGCGCACCAAACAATCCCTCATGGTGTCAAAGCTTCTACATTATTTCTACTATCAAAGAAAAAACATATGGCTTGTACACAACAATTAGGGCAAACTCTTCATTAGAGAAAATAGATTATGACTAAACTATCTAAAAGATCATACAACAATAAATTGAAAACGACTTCTAAACAACTCCATAAGCTCATTCTATAAGTTCTTCTAAAAACTTACCATCTATCTATTTATCTCGATACCTTTGCATGCGTACAAATGCAAAGACTCAACCAACCTTATGCTCTCATCTCTTTCACCATCTTTCCGGACCAACCAGCCATGAAATCACTATCACCCTGTGGTATGTATGACAATAATTTATAAGTTTTTAGTTTTGAAAAAAAAAAAAAACTAACAAAATCGATCGCAGCTATTAACATGGGGTCTAGGATACACCATAGTTACCTGAGTGTTTACATTATAGAATAAACTCAATAAATTCTACCAAACGCCTCCGGATATAAGCAAAAAAAACAAGTTCCTATCTTTTATAGGAAAACAAATGTGAGTATGAAATGAAGAGAACTCGTCTTACATTATGGGAGTCAAAAAATTATGAGACTTGGGAAGAAAAACAAGTAGCAGGCTTATTCTATATGATGCGTAGTAAAATAAAAATAAACCTAAAACAAATAGTTTCACCTAAAACTGCTCTCAAACAGTTTCTTTCTAATCATTCTTTCTGTAAATCAATTTCTCCACAGAAAGAACCGTGCATGTTCTTAATTGTTGCGAGGAGTTGAGGCTTCGGATGGACTACTTGAAGCATCACCTGAGAGTGAACCATTTCCACCATCATTCTCAGACACTACTGGTATCTTGACAGCTGCTGCTCTTTCCATCTGTTTCTCGAGTTCTTCCTCCTGACGCAACGCGGTAAACTGTGTATCCAACGACTTGGCTGCTCCTAACCAGGCAAGAACAATCACAAGAAGCACACCTCCGAGGTATGGAGTTGAGTTGGCTAGTGAACCAAAAGTTAAGATCATGAACTGTTGGATAAGGGCTCCTCCAGATTTTCCCAATGGGTTGCAAACAACATCAATGGCTGCTTTCCCCTTGACCTGCACCGATGAATGTAAAGCATGTTTAATAAAAGTGGATATGAACACAAGATTTTTGGTTCTAGTTAAGAACAAAAAAACTGTTTAAAAAAGAATTGTAAAACTTTCATAGTTTTATATAAAACTATTGAAAGCATCATGTCCATTCAGCTAGGCTTTGACTTTGAGCCTGTTTGGATTGACATATTTGAAGTTATCTATTTGCATAAGCATTTATGAAACTGTTTGAGAGAGATTATAGAAACATCATATGAAATGTCTATAAGTTGTTTTAAGCTTATTTCTATAAACTCTCGAGAATAGATCATGAAAACAGTTTGCCTTCATTTTATCTTATTATAGAAATAACTTGTGTGTGTGTGTGTGTGTTTATATATATATATATATATATATATATATATATATATATATATATATAAACACTTAAAAGATAAGTACTCATGCTATAAGTATTAAGTTGTTTATTTATTCTTTTTGGTTTCACCTTTTCTAGCGCAACCAAAATGTCTCCTTTTCCTATACTATGTTGTTATGTTATATTTTTAATATACAACAAACAAAGAGCAGAACTCATGTTTTGTTTTGTTATGTTCTTACTTGTCTACCAAACACTATCTTAGTATAAATGCATGTTTGGATGGACTCCGAGCTTGACAAAATCAGGGTGGCACTGCAATTTTGTTGAATCTTCAAGTGTAACTTTTACTATATTAATGCCAAATTTCGTCAAACTCACCGTCAATCCAAACATGCACAAAGAGCCCGTTTGTTCCAACTTATTTTGTAAAAAAAATTGCTTTGCTTAAAAAAAATTAATCACTGGTGTGGAAGTTTATATCCATTCGATACAGATTCTTAAAAATTGATAATCCGAAAATAATCTAAAAAATGTTTCAACTGAGAAGCTATTTTCAGTAGCTTCTCTTAAAAATCATAATCGATTTTTTTAAAAAATTGATTTTTGTTTTAGTAAACAAAACAGCTTTTAAAAAAAAAATAAAAAAATTAATCTCTAAATTATTGAACATCTAAATCACATTTTATAATCCGTAAACAGAGAAGCAAAAAAGAATCCATACCTTAGTATCCTCATCCAAGGGAATGTAAGCCATTTCTTTGCAGGGGTCGAATAAACTGTACTTAGCACTCTTGCTAAATATGTTCTGCATGGCACCAACATATACAGCTGCTAGCAGTGGAGTCATTCCAATTGATGCAAGACCAGGTGCAATTGGACCACCAAACAATATGAGAGAGAAGAAACCGACTCCAGTCAGAAGAAGGACAGTAGGTGTGATCTTGGCAGCAACTCCCCATCCATATTTGTCAAATATATATTGACTTAGAAGCATCATTATGAATGTGGCAATTCCAGTTGCGGTCGAGAAGTCACCCATGAAAGACGAGTACTCATTGGGGCTAGGAAACTGCAATTTGCAGAGATTATGAGAAAACCAAAAGGCAGGGAATGACATAGCGAATTTTAAAACCAAAACTAAGACAAGATCAACTTATTTTGTATATTACCTGAGCTTTGAGCTTAGACTTCCATGTAACCTCAACAAGATTGATACTGATTCCATAAGCAACCACTAAAGTGGCTAGATCTCTAATGTACTTTGAAGACACCAAGAATTTCAAGCTCTCCATTGTTCCCATTTTTGGTTTCTTCTGTAAAAATGAACAGCAATGTAAAATGTCAGTTAATAAGTTTCAGAATTTCCACGTGTGATGTCAAAAAGAACAAAGGGGAATAAGACTGCAAAGCTAGGACAATGTCATATACTCATGTCAATCACAGATTGCAGAAAACAGTTGTTTGCTGACATTTCGCAATGCTACAGTGCTATAGCACAGATATAGCCAATATTTGACAACACTTTCTACTAAATAGTGTGCTTCTATATTGGCTATTTGACAACACTGCATCGTGTAACTAAACCAAAGGGCCTTTACTTCTAGTGTTTCCTGATTTATTTCCGGTTATAAAATAAACATCAGAGAAGACATTATGTAAGTTTTTAAAATGCATTATAAAGTAAATTGAACAATTTTAAAATTTGAAAAATTTCAAAACATTTTTTTCAGTGTGCCTGGAAATGCATTTTCTCTAACTAGCTTCCATCTTCTCCAATCACAATTAAATAGAAAAGTTCATAACCAAATGTCATTCCAACCACCCACATACAAAGTAAAATTTGAAAATGAAAAATGAAAATGTTGCTGGAAAATATATGAGCCCCAACTATACAAACAAATGATATCTCGTTCAAATATTACATTATAAAATCAGTTCTTTTCAAATGAAAAACAGCTTTTAAAATATGTGGGAAATGAGATATACACACACAGGGAGAAGGAGAGGCAGAGAGAGAGAGAGAGAGAATTTGTACCTTCTTCTTCATGCTACGTGCAGGAAGAGGAACATAATTATTCGTCCAATAGTACAGGAAACAGATTGCAAACCCCATAACCACAACTATGCTCATCATTCCTTTTAGAGAGATGGCCCAACCATCAACTCCAGGACCTAAATTCTTCCTCATATTAGAAAAGTATTTCACAGTACGACCAGAGAATATAAGGGCTACATTGGCCCCAAGTCCAAACAGTGGGTAGAATCGTTTTGCTTCATCAACGGTAGTTATCTGTGCAAAAAAACAAGGGGATTAAATTTGCCAAGAAGAAAAAGGGCACATGAAAATTGGAGAGTGTAAAATGGATGTCACCATTCTGCACACAAAACAAGCATCTAATAACCAGCAGCAGTAGTTTACTAGAGTCACAATGACTTCACAACTTTAGCACGGAATCAAGATTGTTACTATATTATATCTATAGTGACTACAGATATGATGCACACACAGACACTAACACCAGATTGTAATTTGAGACAATGGAAGTGATTGACTGTAATCACACATATTTGTGTCGGACACGCCTCCAACCTGAAATGTTGGTGTTACATAGCTACAAAATTCCATTGTCCAAAACAATGAAATAATGACCAAACACTGCGAGTAAACAAATTATCTTATGGCAAAATCATGACAAAAATGCTTCCCATTTTGCTAAACAAGCCAACATACAAAACAGCTCAATCATTGTAATATTCATCAAGATAAAAAGTCTAATAATATAATTAACTATATATGTCACATGGATCAGTAATCAGTAATTAAATTAATAGTTCTAAGTATCAATAGTTCTAAACACCATGTTAAATAGAATATAAAATAACAGCCATCATCAGAATTAAATTATTAAAAATACAGAACAATTTAGTTGAATTAATGAGATAAAAAATATACCTGATTAGCAAAGCCCCAAAACAGCACAGAAACAACAACACTCCCCCACAATTCAGCCATAACATAGAACAAACAGAAACTCCAAATCCTTATAATTGCAAGAGGACCAAGAAACCTAGGACCAAGAATATTAAGAAGCTTGTCTGCAAAAGCTTCGGGATGGATATAATTGCTAAGAGGGTACAAAATAAACCCAAAAGCCCCAAAGAAAGCAATAAAAGGTAAAATCACAGCGTAAAACAGTGCTTGTTTTGACAAAACATTAGACAGTTTTGTATACAACAACATAAAACCAATAGCCATAGGAAGATTCACCCATGTTTTCAAAAATGGTATAATCTCAGCACTACTTCCTTTAGCTGTCACAACCAAAACATCCTTAGTATCCCTCAAAATTGTGTAATTGAACAAGATACAAAAAAACATCAACCCTAAAGGTAAAATCTTTTTCATAGTATCAACCTCAATCCCCAAAATTTTAGGTTTTTTTTCAACCTCAATTTCTCCAAAAACAGGTTTTCCATCAGAATCAGCAGCAGCTGCTTCAGCCTTACAAATGAACAAATTTTTCTCTTTTTCACCAAAGCCATTAACTTTTGATGAAAAAGAATTGATTTTTGAAAATCCATTTGAATTTAAAGAAAACCCATTTGAATTAAGAGAAAACCCATCAAGGGTTTTGGGTTTAAGTGATAAAAATCTATGCTTTATGGAATTGGGTTGAAGCAAAACCCTGGTTTTAGGGTTTGTAGGAAGAGAGAGAAGCCCTCTGGATTGAAGAACAGCAACCATGTTTGTTGTTCCTCCTCCCCTCTTTGAAATTCCTTCAAGAAAAATAATTTAATGGAGAATTTTTCAAGAAAGAATATGAAAGAGAGGAACTGATACAGATAGAAAGATAAGGTGGCTTCAGAAGAGAATGGAACTTGGGAATATCTCTTTTGCTTTTATATTTTTTTTGTGAAGTAATCAAAACTTTTTAAGGGTTCATTGATGAACACATAAATTTATATAAATGAAAATATTCTATCATTATTTGTAGATTAATTAAATAAAATACTAGAAGTATTGTATTATACTCCAATACCATTAGATAAGAATGAAGTTATTATTTTTTATAATTAAGTGTAAATATATGATATAAATGTACGTATTTCAAGAATTAAAGACATTAATTATACATTTATACATCAAAACTATAGTAATTGACATTTTCCATTTATTTAGGAAATGAAGAGGATCTTCACCCGTATGTTTGGTTATGTGGCGATAAAAATTGATTTTGTAAGATTGATTAATAACAAAAAAGAATTTAATATAAAATGATTTTTATTTTGAATATATTGATATAAAAGTTAATTTAATAAAAAAATTAAAGTTAAAATCATTTGTTTTTTTTACAGAGTTAAAATCAATTGTACAAGTCAAAAAGTAGTGAATTCTAAGTAGAATCAATTCTACAAATAAAAACAACTCTCCAACTTCTAGAATTATTTTGACCCTTCAAAATTGAAACTAAACATAAGTTTAATCAAGAAGTTTTTGTTAAAAAATAAAAGTTTAATGAAGAAGTTTAGTGGCCAGACTCGTACACTTAATTACGGGGGAAGTGAAAAATCTCGTTTTTTTTATAGATAGACGAAATGGCAAAGTCATAATAAACTCACACACATAAGTGAAAAACCCCGGTCATAGCGTTCAGTCTAACATTTTCGACATTTTATCAGATGAGTTAGGATTTGTGAACGAAAAATCTCGTATTTAAACGTGTATATTCTGAATAATAACAATTTTATGATTATCAATTGAGTTGTGGTTAAAATATAGAACAAGGTTTATTTTAATTGATGAACTTTTTTTTGTGTATTTATTCAATGAACATTAGAAACAGTGATTGTGAACGTGCATTCAACATTAGGAAATGGTGAATTGTGAACGTGCATTCTACATTAGGAAATGGTTAGAGGGGTACTATATTTAGCGTATTTTCTTATTTGTTTATAGTATTAGTTTTTTAATTGAAATAGTCAATATATTTAATAAAAAAGTTATTATTTCTAAATAAATTGTAAATAAAATAGCACAACTATTTGTTAGGAATGATTTATTTGAGAAAAAGAACGATATATAAATTTATGATATTTGACTAATCAGATTTGGAAGAATTAGTCGTTATACATGTAGACACATTGGATTAGTGTGTTTCTTGTCAAATTCATCTCATAACGATAAACATTTTGCTAACACATTATTTACTGCTCTCTTTTCAATGTAATACAGTCCATTTTATAGGTTCATAGTTGTTATGCATAGTTAACGGGATATCGAGTTGGTCCATACGACGTCTAGTAAAAACATCAGCTGGTTTGAAGAATTTGGTTGGCCACCTATATAGTTAGGTATCTTCTTCTAAACACAAATTTTTCTGAAAAAACATAAAAATTAAAGTGCATTATTATTTTTGCTTATTTTTAAAGTAGGTGGCCGTGACTGTGAGTGGTATGGTATGGGTTGGTAGGTTAGAAAAAAGTGTATGGAAAAAGATCCTAGGTAGGATCTACTAACAGTTTTAAATTGATTGGCAAAAATAATTGAATGACGAGTATGCCCTCAGGATATTTCTGTTTTGTTTTTACGTTCACGCATCACAATGCAATTCCACAAATTTTGATAGATACATGAGCGATTCAAAATCTTGGAACGTGAACCACAGATCGAAAATTACAAGTAGCCCAACCAAAAGCCAATTTGCTTTTACACTGCCACTGATTTGCAAGTTGTCTCCCTAACAAAAGAACAATTTTAGCATTATTCATTTCATGCAACCTTCTTTCCTTAATTGATGTCCTAGCAGGTGTAATTCTGACCGTGAATCATAAACTTACTATTTCAATCAAACTCCCGGATTAAACACATAGTAGAGGAGTCAAAGATTAAACTTTGATCACAATTTTCGGGCCTAACAATTTCGGTACTTATTCAAGTTGACTTTAATACTAAAACTTTGAACTAATCACTTTGATTTGTGTCACTCGATTGATCTTTATCTATGAACACAACACATCTACGTATACTTAATTCTTACCGTAAATCATAATTTTTTTACTTGAATCAAACTACCGGACACGAAATGACAATGATTATTAACTCAAACACATAAGTAGAGTCAAAGTTTGAATTTCGATCACGATTTTCAATCTAATAATTTGGATACTTGTTTAAGTTGACTTAAATACAAAAACTTTGAACCAATCACTTCGATTTGTGTTACTCGATTGATCTTTACATGAGAACACCCTTACATATACTTGGAAACTATTGTCTTATCCTCTCTTTTGTAATAGTCAATGGTAGTAATTAATTGTTAAATTAATTTTTTTCCTGCTTCACTCGAAATTAAAAGTCTAGGATCTCCAACTCCTTTAATCCCCGGCTAAAACTAATTGAAAAAGGATGTTAGACTATTTTGCCTCAACTCATTTTACCTAAGTGGAATCGATTCGTAATGTAGTACGAGTTTACTTAAACTTGAAATAATATTAGACCGTCAATATATAATTAAGGGTACAACGCCCTCCAAAAGGGCCAAAAACAACCTTAGGCGCGTCATCTTAAGGGCGTCGCCTCAAAAGACTTCTAGAAACATCTAGAACGCTCTAATGCATCTTATACAATCAACCTCATGAATTCATCACTTCGCTTTGTCCCAAAGCTCGTGCTTGGGGCGCTGTGGACCGTCTATATATTTCTAAAGGCTCGAATGCCCTATAGAAAGGCTAAGGCACCCTCCAGAAGGGGTCAAAGGCTTAGGCACACCCTCCTAGAGGCGCAGCTTCAACTAGCTTCTAGAAGCATCTAGAGCTGAGTAAAAAGACTTAAAGCCCATATTACTTAGGGTTTAAGTCAGGGAAAACCAAGCTCACTGAAGGCTATATACACCTATTGAAAGCATTCGCAATGCATCGCATAAAGAGACTAAACCCTAATTTCTAATATTGTACTCATTGCAAGTATAAATATTAAAAAAATTATTATACATGACATATGTGTTAACATAATACATATGTCTCCCTAAAAAAAACATAATACATATGTCACAAAAGAAAAAAGTTTGAGAGAATACATTTCGATCAATAATAAAGAATAATATCCCCTCCATCTCATAATGCTTAGCGGATTTTCTTGGAGCATTCATATAAACTTTATAAATACATGTTATGGTTTCCAATTATTGATTTTTTTTCCTTCAAAAAAAATTATTGAGTTTTTTTAAAAGGAATTATTAATCATATGTAGTAGCTTAATGGTCTCCTATGTTTACAGTACTTTTGTATTTTTGCCTCAAATGTCAGAATTACTGTATGCAATATTCAAACCACATACATTTTGTTACAAACTTAAATGTAGTACCACTGAACCACTAACTTATTTCTGCATCTTTAGTGTAGTGTAGTATATATGCTGAACTTCTATAAAAGAGAAAGAAAGAGTATATATGCTAAATATTTGGCCCTTCAAGAAAATCCTCCAAGCACTGTCACTCAATGAGTGTCACTCATTTTTTTTCTCATAGGCTCCCTTGAGACAATAAATTTGTGAGAGTCAGAGAAATACCCATATTTTTTTCCTATGGTGAATTTGGTTGAATTTCTTAATGTATTAATATTTTTTTTATACAATCTCTTCATCCTAAATTATAAGCCGTTTTGAAAAACAAAATTACTTTAAATTATAAATCCCTTTAAATTATCAATGTAATATTTCCAATTATAACATCAACTATATTTAATTTATAAATTACAGTTAATATTGGTGGCCCTCGTGAGCTTTTTTAGTCACATTCTCTATTTCACATTCATTCTAAAACCCTTTTAAATGCGTCAATAATTATGGTACACATGGAGTACATAACATACCCACTATAACGATATTCTGTCTTAGGTTTGTCTGTGGGTAATTAGTACTTACTACAATAGCACCAATAAAAAAGGGAATCATGCTCTTCACCCAGCACAAAACACTCTCATCCAATTGAATTGACGAAAATGTTCCTGCGTGACTTAAGTCACGCAACGTATGTTAACTCATGCACATTATAAGCCCCGCGTGACTTAAGTCATGCAACACTGGCACGTGCGCGAGTTAACTCACGCACGTTGGTCGGTGGTCAGCACTAAAGAACAAACGTTTTTTTGGTCTTTGGTCAGTTTTTCAACATTCAATCTACACGTTTTTTACCAAGTTTTACACGTTTTTTGACCATATTAATGGTATTTACAACCTATACTACCATTTCCACCTATAAATACCTCTTCATACTTTCCTATTTCTTCACACCATCTCACTTTCTCTCCCTCCTCACTCTCTTTCTCTTCTTCTTTTTTGCTTCTATAGTATCTAGGATCTTTACACCCTTTTAAGTATATACCAGTAGTTTTTGGGGGAAGTAGTGGTCCGTCGGGTTGTGGAAAAGGGCATCATCCCTTGAGGTAAAATTAGGTTTGCTTCCTTTTACTCCCAAAATCTTTTTACTGTGGGTAAAATGAATCATCATGGGGGTATAAAAGGAACCAAATTTAAATTTACCTCAAGGGATCTTGATGTCTTTTTTCCCAACAGAACGGATAACTATATTCCTCAAGAATTATTGGTATATACCGAAGAGGGTGAAAATAACTTTTTACCCCAAAAGGGTAAAATATATGTATTAATTATTGTAATGTTTGAATGATATTAATAAAATCAGAGTTATATTTATTAATTTTGTTTTTAATTTGTATTTATTTTTGCATTTATTGTATGTTTATGATTACGTATTGAATAAACAAATATTGTATTTAATGGTATCGAATTTATTTGTATCGAATTTATTTATATCGAATTTATTTTCTAATTTTGTATTTATTTGCATATTGAATAAATAATTTCGAATAAAAAGTCTATTAAACTCAGCGTGGAATCGAATAAAGAATTGTAATAAATAAATTCGAATAAAGTTGTGTATTGAATAAATTCAAATAAAAAGACTAATTAAACTCAGCGTGGAATCGGATAATGTTGCGTATTGAATAAATTCGAATAAAAAGTCTAATTAAACTCAGCGTGGAATCGAATAAAGTTGCATATTGAATAAATTCGAAAAAAAAGTCTAATTAAACTCAGCGTGGAATCGAATAATGTTGCGTATTGAATAAATTCGAATAAAAATTACATTTAAATTACATTACATAAAGTTCATAAATATGGCCTATGGTTACATGACATTACATTCGGAATTTCACCTTTCAACTACAACAATTGTGTTACCTTTGAATAGTGCAAATTCAAAGTTGCTAAGCAGCAGGACTCCAACATCCGTCCAGAAGTGCTTATGTTTCACTCAAAATGTTAAATTCTCGTTGGTCTTGGTTTTAAATGATAGTATCCAAGTGTTAACGGAATGAGGTACATACCTTGACACTTCAGTACCATCATTTAAACGAAGCCAACAGGAATTTAACATTTCGAATGGAACACAAGCACTTCCAGACGAATGTTGGAGTCCCGCTGTTTAACAAGTTTGAATTGCCCCATCCAGTGTAACACAATTGTTGTAGTTTGAAGGTGCATTCCCTACCTAATCACGACCGCTACCTAATCATGGTCTTTTGGCGGAATTAAACTTTTGATGATATCTTCAGTTGATCTCACCAACGTTGCTCGCATATCGATCCACTGGAACATGTTGTGCTCCCAAAACATGGTCGTCAAGTTTTCGTCGTTCGTCAATTTTTCTCAAGTGAATGATACTCTTCCATCGTCGAGCGTTGGACGTTTATACCGAACGTATTCCACCTTCCTTGTGTCTCGGGGGTTGAGTCATTTGTTGAATTCATCCAGCTGATCCTTGAGACCTCTTAGCGTTTTACCAAGACACCGAATCTTCAACCTCTGAGGTTCTCCGCCGTTGAATTGTGCACGAACGTCGATCCATCCGACCATTGTTTCAAATCTACGCAATAAGAAATTAAAAATAATCAATGAAAATTCTATAAAACAAACCCTAAATCTAAAATAATTCAATAAAACTCAAAACCTACAACATAAACATGAAAACAACTAAACATTTAAACACAAGTCATTTTCATGTAAAAATTTATTGCCAAAAAAACCAAAATTTAAACAAACCATAAATCTAAAAAAATTCTAATTTAAGAGAAAAAATGTAACAAATAAACATAAAAGGTTGATGGTGTTTGATTATGATTGGAGTGTTGTTTGATTTGAACTTGAAGGAATTTTGGTTTTGGTGATTTTAAAGAGACTTTGGAGAATTTTTGAGATTTTAGATGAGAAATGAGGAAATGAGGTGTTTTGCCTTGTTTAAGATAGGACGTGAGTTAACTAACGCATATTTTTACACGTGCGTTAGTTAACATGCGCATGGAGAAAATTGACTTGGTTGCAGGATGAGAGTATTTTGTGCAGGAGGGAGAGCACTAATCTAAAAAATGAAGATAGTGTACCACAATCGTAACATAGTTTGTTTGTTCTTGACAATTCGCGGATCATGATCGTTCTAACAGTCACGTAGGACCAAAGCATGTTCATCAAAAAACACGTGATATATTAATTAGGCGAATATTAAGGAGAATAAAAAAATGTGCTAGTCTTTCACACACAAAAATGTGCTAGTTGTTGGTCGTCTATCTTTTACCACTAGCATTATTTTTCTTTAAGGAACCACTAGCATTGTTAAGTATGAACAAACTATAATTGAAATAAATAAATAAGTAATCAAGATATAAAATATTTAATGATATAAATAAATATTCAAGATATATACAAGGATATATACATGTATAAATTTAAAAAAAAGAAAAAGAGAGAGGATATTGTATATATAAACATAAAGCCGTTACGCAACTCCTCCATGGCCTCTACATCTTGCCAAAAGGTCATCTTCATGAGTGCCAATGAGACTAAGTTTCAATTGATTCATCTTCAATAACCTTATATACGCTAGCGTGTAAAACCTAAGTTCAGAATTCCAAAAACTATGCAAGCATGTATCATGAGGCGTGACGATTTCTTCTGCATGCCATATTGGAATATTGAGGCATGCATTGGTCGTTCAACGACACAATTGACGCCATTCTTCTTGAAGAAAATGAACACAAACTCTAGTGTCCCGACAAACAATATTGAGCTTTGAATGTGTGAGACAAGGTCAGAATAACCCTTGAATGTACAAAAACATAAACATAGCTAAATTAGTTTTTTTGGCTAGATTCACACACATTATTGTGGAGTGGAGAAGTGGGGAATCCGGGGTTCGTCCGAACCCCGGTACAAATTATCGCTACCAACTGAACTACACTTACGGGACAGCTAAATGAGTTTTTTATGTTAGTCATTTTAACATTTGAATGTGTTTTTTGTTAGTCAATTTAATATACAAAACTACCAACAATAAAGACACTTGGTAACATGTTATAATTGTGATACACTCGCAAACTATACAGAAATAGCGTCTTACATCTAGGACTGAAATAATTTTTTTTTTGAAGAAAAGAAATGACATCTAGGACTAAAATAATTGTTCACTCCAAAATATACACATCCGAAAAATATAAGATCACACTCCAAAATATACACATCCGAAAAAATATAACGTGTCATCCAGAAATACTCTATTAAATATATACACATCCTTAAAAATATAATTTGTGTCGTTTAGAAATATTCTATTAAAAAAACATTTTATAGAAGAATAATTGTGAAATCATGTATGGTTTTTTTAGAAACGGGTTGTAGAGAAAGTTGCATCCTTTGCTTTATTTCCTAACGTATAAATTAGTGCTCCGTGGGTTAGAAATTTTCTATAAGCAACGTACAGTGTTACCTCCTAATGCATGCTAATAGCTGCTGCAAGTACTTCCTTATCTGTCACAATCTAAAGATAAGCTGTAAGCATGTAATTAGTACTCAATAATCAGGTAAATTTTCAAATAAGGATAGGTATAGTGTGTACTAGAACAAAACATAAACCTCACCATGTAATTAAGTAATATCTTTTCCAATTGCACCTTCATGAAACTGTAAATTAAGGATAAAAAATTCATCAAATCCAGAACCAGCAAGCACGTGGTAGTTTAAAATAACAAGGTCATCAATGACGAGAACGTGTTGGTTTGGTGCATTGGACATTTTGGTACATCTTCCTATGCATGTTGGTGCTCTACGAAAGGTTCATCTTTTCAACATGTGGATAGTGGATACTGGTTGTGTGATAAATAGTTTATGAAATCAAGATGTAGAAACAGATGTTCAGCTTATACTTAATTTGCATGAATGGATGTTGCATTAGAATATCCGTGTCATTCATTTACACAATTGAGCATAGATAGAATACACATATTGAACATAGTTACAACAAGAAAAAATTGTTAATAAATCATTAAACATAGTTTTAGTTTTCAGCCAAATGACTTATAGCAAAATTCATTTTCAGTAAATCACAACCTGAAAAAAGCTTAAGAATACAAAAGAAATTGACGATCTCGTCCTTCAAAAAGAATATCATATTCTATAAGCCTAACATAGAAGCTTAGTAATGATTCTAATTTGAAGAATGAAGGATAGAAAATTATGCATAATAAGAGCTAGAAAAATATTCTGGTACTGAACCTAGATTAGAAGACCTTTAGAAATCCAATGAGAACATTTTAGACCATGAACTTAATGGCGTTGGTAAGAGTAAACTCTACCGACGGTTAGATACCGCTAATAATTTGAGAAAATGAAAGTGATTAAATGTAACCACATGCGTTGGTGTCTTGATGGTTTCGGACACCGACACATGTTAGACAACGGGCACACCTTCGCTCTAAAGTCTAAACTAGCCGAAGATTCTTAATGATGGGATAGTTTGTCCATTCTTTTTATGGTAGAAGACCAAATTAGTGCACAAGGTGGTATACATAAGATCAAAATATAATAAACTTGATTTTCTCCTTAGACAGATGATCTAATTTAATTTTATGTAAAAATAAAGTACAGATCTATATACCTTTTGGATCTTATTTAAGCTTGAAATTATTGATATTTGATAATATGTAGGCAATCTGCACGCATAAAAATGAATAAGTTGTAAGCAATACAAACTACTACTACCTATTGAATGTCAACCAGAGTGGAAATTTGAGGCCAAGGGTAAATGTATCTCACTTGGTGGAACATAGGAAATGTGTAATCTAAAGACAATTCTTCAGTTGAACCTGCACTCCTAATTCAGCGGTAACAGCAACTGATTAGCAACATGAAAAGCATACAAAATACAGGTCGAACAAGAACATCCTCTAGAGGGATTGAGATACTTAACTTTCTGTTTGGTCCATCACAAGTCGGGCTTCATCATGGTTAATTTCGCGATCACTAACAAGTTCAACTTCCATAATCATTCCATTTCTTCTCGCATTAGCAAATACTATAAAAGAAAATCAATAAAATTGTTTAGAAAAAATAAATAAATGAGAGAAGGAAAAAGATTCTGAAAATTACGAAGCATATAATGAATCATATATAGTGAAAAAGAGAAATCTATGAACAATAGGAACACCAAAAATTAAGTTCTAAGGCATCAAGTCAGCAATTTAATACTATCTATATAAGAGCTTACTTACAACAGTGTTTCAACAAAAAAGATCTGTCTTAAGTCTAAGTCTACGCGTCGTTTTTAAAAGCAGTTCTACTTAGAAAGCATTGTTACAGTTACGGTATTTATTCCCAATTCTAGCAACGCTGCACCTTTTCAACATTTTGATAGTGGTAATTTGGTTGCTGATTGTGAGATAAACAGTTTATGAAATCTAGATGTAGAAACAGATGTGGTAGAAACAATAACAAACATTCAGCTTATAAATTGTAAGAAAGGATGCTACATTAGAATATCATAAAATTTCTCTTGAATTACTACCACATAACTGTCATTAGAAATTGATTTAAACATAAACAATTTACTAACACAATTTAGCAAATTCGATAAACATAAACAGAATACATACAGATTGAACATATTAATATATGCTACCAAAGCTCCTAACGCCTTAATCTATTGTTACAGATCTACCCAAAGCAAATTATCCTAAAAATATCAGAAAATTACCTCTTCATTGTCCGCTGCTATCTTTATCGCTACCATCTGCTTCCTTAACATCAACAGTGAAATCATATTCTTGATCACAACCCACGTATGAGTCGCACATGAAATAAAGTATGTATGATTTCTTTCCAGCATCAGCTGGAGCAGCAAACTGCAGTTTGGCTTTTAATTTCCTCTGCAAGGAAACCCGCTTAATTGCAAGTAACGAGTTGGTTTTGGTATCACCAACAACAAGCCACCATCCTTCCTCCTTGGCTTTTGGATACCTAGGAGGGTCAACAGGTCCTAGTTCTGTCGTACCGTCGATATCCCTCTCCAGAGTGACACATATTGTTATCTCCTCACCAGTCCGGACACTGTCATTGCGCAGGACTTCATACGACAAATCAACATTAGGAAAGCTTTTGCAAAAGCGAGCAATGTCTAATAAGTATGAATTTGGCATGTTTAACAATTCACACCTCGCAACATCTTCCATCTCCAATAAATCAAAGATAGTCTCTATACTCTTCCCTGGGTTCTCCTCGCATTTCCTAGCCAAATCCTTTGTGAAATGAGGAAGTTGTAGCAGCATAGAGTCACTTCCCCACAATCCTTGTGTCACCATTTGACTAACTTCCATGGCAAGAAGAGCCAAACTCAGCCAACCATTGCTCGATATTACATCCACCAATGCCTGAAGCAGTTTATTTGCAGAAAGCAACACTTCTCTCTGGTCCAATGCAAGGTTCCCACCAACAAATTGCCTTGAAAAATGAGCCTGAAGCAAGGCATTGGCTTTGACATGTGGATCTTTAACTTTGGGGCTTTTAAAAGAAAACCTTTGGTGATTTATTAACCTGCGAACCACCTCTTCTTCCCCAGGCCGTATGGGAAGGTAAGCATATTCTGATGCTGATGATAGAATTTCCAAAAGGCCCTTCATTTTTGTGTTTGAAGTAATAGATGATGAAAACCTTTCAATTGTTGTGTAACTTATGTGATAGTAGGATAATATCATTCCAAGATTAAGAGGAGACAAATGTATATCATCCTCTATAGAAACACATTTGCTTGCTTCCAAATCACTCAATGTATTTTCCACCATCTCAGAGAGGTAATCAGAAAGATGTCTATGACTAACTCCTTGTAAATTGTAATAGTTGGGATTCTGGGTGAGACGCCTGTACATGAATGTCCATGTAAGATAATCGTACGGCATCTTGCTTGTCTTCAATAATTCCAGCAACAATTTCAGCATTCAAATTATCATGTAACGAGTGATGAAGATGACTTTCAACTGGGAATGCTTCGAACAAAAACTTTTTGTAATACTCCTTACAAGGTGCATGGCACAAGATGACACACTCTCCAGAATTGTCCACCAATGGACGACTGGCATGACCCACCATCTGCAGAAGATCAGTAACAGGGTAGTCTGTCTGTGCATTCTCCAGTCCATCATAGTACTGTGTTCCCATCACAACAACCAAATGAGCTAACAATGTAACTTTGTAGCACATGGAACTACTTAAAACAGACCTGAATCCAACCAGCTTCAAATAGTTGCGCCACAATGTCATGATCAAGACTACTCAATCCCTCGTGCAAGTAGCCAACACCTTCACGTAATGTGACTTTTAACATTTCATCACTAATCTTGTTAAGAAAAGGTTCGAGTTCTTTTGTGGACCGCAATAAAAACGATTTCTCTCCACTGTCTGCACTTGAGTATGTAATCAGATCCATAGTTGTCAATCGGACATGCTTTCTTGTAGGCACAAATACAAGGGCAGGTTTCCCATTTTTGGCATGTTGAGCAATCGCAGTGTAAGTTCGTTTGGTCATTGTCTGCATCCTTGCTTCAAAATTGGCAATATCTACACTCTGAATGTGTATTTCCAATGGCACAGGACGAACACTGGGTGAAAAATTGAATAGGCCATGGGAGGTAGCTCCAATCCAATCTCCCAAACCATTGGCATTTGCAAGTGAGGTTGATAAAGCCACAAAACGAATCTTATTTTCAACCTGACTAGCAATATATTTCATCCTAGACACAATAACCTCTAAAACAGGACCTCTTTGACCTCCAATCAAGCGTAGCTCATCAATGATGAAAATACTAACTTGTTGGACAAGTTTCCTCTGTTTCCAACGGCGGGATAAAGCATCCCATTTCTCTGGAGTACTAATAATAATCTGACCTTTCTCAAGCAGTTTCAGATCTGTTGTTGTTTCTCCAGTTAATTCAACTACCGCCAATTTAAGACCACCCCCAAATTTCTTCTCCCAATCACAATACCGTTCCTTGGCAAGAGCTTCAATGGGTGCTACATAAACAACACGCATGACACTATCAGAGCCTTTTTGATGATTCCTCAAAATTGTAAATTCTGCACATATAGTCTTACCACTCCCGGTCGGAGCAGCAACTAAGACATTGTCATCAGAATTATACAGAGCTGTGAAGACTTGTGTCTGTATAGGATTAAAATGCTTAAAATCCTGATAAAGAGTTTCATAAGAAGGACTTTGTAAGGCTGTCACAGGTAGTGGCTGCAGATCCAACAGCTCAGTAGGTGGAGGATACTTTTCAGGTAAAGTTATGTGCCTGAAAGAAACAGGTAAAACAGTTTGGGATCCAAGGCACCTATCAGAAACAACACGGATAAAGTATTGAGGAGGAAGAGGTTCATATATTTGCACTATGAAATTCAAAATATGATCCTCATAAATATATTGTTTTTTCAGCATAAAATACTCGTGATGAAGGATATTTTCCCCATCATTATCCTCCACAATCACCCAAAACGGCTCAACATATCCATGTACTCTGTCATCCCATGAGAAATTTGGAGTTATTGTGAGCTCAACCCCCAAAACTGAGCGAGTAATTGGCTGCACATGGGCCGGAAGGTTCAATTTTGGGAATTGATGAATAAATTTGTGAAGGATCCTCCCCATCTTTGGTGTGCGAATAAGTTCACCTATCTCTTGTGATGATAGGTCATAATACCTTTCCCATGCCAAATTCTTCTTCTCCAATTTTGTTAATATATCATTTGGAATTCCATTGAACTGACGAAGTGGTGTTTGGGCACTCCACATCCTCTTGGTCGCCATCTTGTATAAGTTCAAGGCCTTCTCAGCCAATTGCGCCCATCCACGTTTCAGGACAATCTCAAAAAGAGCCCGGAAAAGGCGTCCAGCACTCTGAAAGAAAGAAAGAAACAAAATACATTAATACATGAAAAGAACTATACGACATAACACCATTTCCAATTTCCAATAAATTCTCAAAGTTAAGAAATGAAGTCAAACCTGGGTTATGAAAACCATGTCAGATGTCAATGAGAGTCCTTCGAGCTTTAATTGTGAAATGTATGATTGCAGTAAAACATTTATCTTGGCACTTGGATCCTCCAGACTTTCCTTCACGGGAATGGGAACACGATCCAAAAGCTTTGCTAGCTCTATCTTCTCATCTTGCCTTACTGTTACATATTTAAATTCTTCACTAAGAGAGAACAGTTGACAAAGCTCTATGTTTCCCATTGAAGCCTTCAAATGCTCATTGTACGTGGATATGGTTCCATGTGTTATATAGTAGTAGCTTGCAATTCGACCCAAGTCGGTGGCTTGAAAATATCCACTCTTCCTATCATATTTCACCAAATTATTTCTGTCTAAGATGGTTGCAGCCGAATGAATCTGCAAGATTTAAATAGATCAACATTAGCCATTATATTGACAACCACAGTATGAATAAGCAATATATATCCAGAAAATTTTGCATTCAAATATCATTTGAAATTCATCCAATAAAATAAAACATTCAAAGGAGAAAAATCAAACATTAAAATAAGTTTAAGAGCCTGTGTCTTTTTTGGTGTCTATATTTTTTTTGGTGGTGTAAGAGCCTATGTCTTCGTAAATTTGAGTAAAGTTCACAGCTATGAACATTTGGTTCTCTTCTCATACAATTCCTCATAAATCATAGCAATGACACTGCCATAAAATAACCTATTAAATAAGCCAAAACTAGAGTGAGTTAATTTCACAGGCTCTGAACATTTGGTTGCTTCTCATGCAATTCTACGTAAATCAAAGTGATGACAAGAATAGTGACAACTATAAAGCAAGTGTAGCACCGAAACTTCCGATCAAAGGCGTATCCCGGTGTCCAAATCAAATCAACAAATGTGATTAAATTCAATTGATTCATTTTCTCAAATTATTAATGGTGTTGAAGTGTCAATGTCATGTTCAGGGTCCATTTTGATGTTTCGTATGTGAATAAACCAAATAATAACACAAACATTTGTTTAGCTAACACAATAATAAAATAATAAGAGTGTGATAAATTAAAGATTGAGATGCTTACCAAATCAGCCCTCCTCTCCTCCAATGTTATATCCCGCATAAGGACATCCGGTGATAAACCATACAGATAAGGATTCCTTGACATACGTACATACAAGTACGTGTATCCAATCCAATTACAAGCTTCCTTCGCGTTTTGAGCAGTACCGAGAACAATTTCCGCATTCAGCTGATCAGCCAGTTTGGAAATAAACTGGCTCTCGATAGGAAGTTGCTGATTCATAAGAGAGAGATAATACTGCAACTCACTATGGCCAGTAACAACAATTCCCTTACCACATGAGTCGTATTGTGGCCTTCCGGCACGACCCAACATCTGCATCACATCAAGAGGACTCAATTCAGTCCATGCTCCCTTTTCAGGATTGTAAATCTTTGTCCCTTTAATTATAACTGTATGAGCCGGGAGATTCACACCCCAGGCAAGGGTAGCAGTGGATACCAATACTTGAACATGTCCATGAGCAAAAAGATCCTCAACGAGCTGGCGTTCTGTCCTTGTCATACCAGCATGATGAATAGCAAAACCATATGGCAGAAGATTTTTGAGATCATTGCTCTTCACAAGATCAGTATGACTATGAAGAATCTCACGGCTTGCACTATCTTCTTTAAGGAACCTACCAAGAGTGTCATTTGCAAGTGCAGTATCTCTGATGGCTCTAGCTGTTTTAGCAGTTTCTTTCCTTGAATGTACAAAGACAAGAACCTGATGCTTTCCGGCTTCAGCCAAAACTTTCTCATAGCAGATATCATTCATCAATTGGTACCTTTGAAAAGGCTTCTTCACTGTAATTCCAATAAACTGCTGAGAAAGAGGAACGGGTCTATAACTATTATCAAAGTAAAACAACCCCTTGTTATGATCAACACGCAAGAACCGTGCCACGTCTTCATAATTAGGGAGTGTAGCAGACAATCCCACCAACCGAATATAGTCCTTTGCTGTTTCAACCTGCCTAACTGTTCTAGCAATGATACTTTCAATAACAGGCCCTCTGTTATCATGAAGAAGATGAATCTCATCAATGATAAGAACCTTCACAAGCTGAGTATAAATTCGATCACCCGACTTTCGTGTAATAATATCCCACTCCTCAGGAGTTGTGACAATAATTTGAGTCTCTTCCATCTGTTTCTGTGTTAGTGACTGGTCTCCACTAAGCTCCCTAACCTTAACATCATATTCCTGCAGACGATTAGATAAATTGCCAACAATCTCAGTTACAAGAGCTTTCATAGGCGCAACATAAACAATTTTATAAGCACTATGGTCAATTAAACCATCACCGGGATTTCTATGCCGCGCAATCTCTTGAAGTATGGTAAGAACAGCAACATTGGTTTTTCCGGCACCAGTTGGAGCACAAAGTAAAAGATTATCCAATTTAAACATAGCAGTCTCGTATACCTTACTCTGCACTCTATTCAATTGTGTCATTCCTTTGAAGGCTGGTTGTGCCCAATCCGGCATAGAACTAATATTCACAAGCTTTTCATTAGGATCAATAGGTCTAGCCTTCAAGGCAGGCACATGAATTTCTTGATAACCTTTTCTCGGAAGCCTATAAGACCCATCAGGAAGATCACATTTTCCCTTTGTCATAAACAAACCACCTTGTTCAAAAGCAAGGTTATCTAAATCAAGCATCTGGCGTTGACCCCAATTTTCCCCATCTCCATCACCAACTCCCCTATCAATGTCCATGTCCCCATCTTTCAACCTTAGAGCCTCGTTATACTCTTCTCCAAATTCTTCTCTCTCTCCACAGTAGAGGCTTTCATAGCATATAACTCCTCCAAAATTGACTCCAAGTTCAATCCCTTCATCAGTTCATCTCTTCCTCAATTTTCTCCCTCTCTTCTTGATCCCGCACCCTCGCCAAGCGAGTACACCACACAATCTTCAACTTATTCCGCATCAGAAACTTAACAAGACTAAACTTATCCAAATCAAAATACACCAACAACCCCTTCTCCACTTCTCTATCATCAGCCTCACCCAAAACCTTCAACACCTCTTCAGCAAGCATTCGACAATTTTCTGGATCAATCTCTTGTCCAAAAGCCGGCAAGATTTTCCTCTGAAACCAATACGCATCAATATCATGCACATTCAATTCTCCAACATCTACTTTCTCAATTCCTTCATCATCAATTTCACCACCTATCTGCATTGCCCCATAGTCACCAATTTCAAAAATCTCATCTTCATTCTCATCCTCTTCTTCCTCCTCCACCACATCAACATCCTCCTTCTCGTCATCTTCATTCTCTTCAAATTCCACAGCAACACCGTCAAAAGAATCAAAACCAGCATCAACATCCTCAAACTCCTGAAAATCAGTTATAAGCTTCCCAATCGAAACAAGTTGATTAAACACATTATCAGTGATAGGATTAAGTAGTTTCTCAATGTTAATCTTCTTGTTACCAACAGAGTCATTTTTCAGAATAGAAAGAATTTCATCAGCAGCACCTCTGATAATCCCAATTGGCTGACCACCAAACTGCTGCTGGATTACACTCAACATCTCCTCATAAGCAGCACGAGTTTCATTCGTCTTCGGCTCGTAAACACCATCATCAACGACCTTAAGTACACTCTCGCTTTCGTTCTGAAGACGACGCTGTTTGTTCCGACGATAACAAACGGAGTCAGATTCATCGATTAGGCTTCTCTTTTGAGGACGGTTACGGAAATCACGATCGCCAAAAACCTTGAGATCGATTCTACCGGAAAGTGATTTTGGTTCGCCGGTGGTGAATTCAGCGGTGGGATGTGAATCGGAGGTGAGGACGAGGGAGGAATTGGAAGCGTAGTTGTATTGTTTGGATCGCGCGTGTCACCGTTGAGATTTGTCATTGTTGAAATCGGAAAACCCTAAATCGCGAGAAAGAAAGGATTCGGTTGAAGAAGTAACGATGATTGAAGAAACTTTAGAATTGTTGGAATAAGTGTATATATATAGAAAGATCTTATTTGAAACGTGTTCTCCAAGAAAACGTGTTCTCCGAGTAACAAGACTTTAATGGATTTAATCAGTTCGTTTTTTATTGTTTTTTTAAGGATCATTTTTTTTGTTATATGGCTAACTTATCCTTTAAAAAAGCTTAAACGTATTCTTAGACCCCTATGTTTGTCATAATTACAATTTTGACCCTTATTAAAAAATCAGCCCCCTAACTTCACCTTTTTTTTTTTTACTTATTGCTCTCTCTCTCATTTTAATTGGATCAAAGCCCACGTGGCCACTTATTTAAATTAGGTTGAGGACATGTGAGTAATTTTGAATTAAAAATAAATAAATAAGCTAGCTAATTTTGATGGTTATGTGAAATGATTTCACGTACATGGACCTGAATTGAATTTATATTAAATTGTAGAAATTTAGGGCTCGTTTGTTATAACTTTTATAAAATAGATTCTTGTAGTGTAACATATTTTTGTTAAAAACAATTTAACAAAGAAATTTTTAAAGAAAACTTTAAATAAAAATCGGTTTGAATAGCTTATCTTAAAATGTCATCCTAGATATTTCATCATTTTGTTATAATTTTTTTGGATACTAAAATTTTGAAAAAATCTCTAAAAAAAAGTTATTTCAAATAGTTTTTCATAAAAATCATTTTTGAAATATATCATTTAAAAAAAATATGCGATTTTCACTATGTAAAATCTCGAACAATAAATATTTAGGTTAGTGAATGTCAAAATATCTTTTTTAACTTATAATAAATGAGTTTGAAATAACTTATACTATTTTCGAGTAAATTTTCAAAAAATCTGTTTTTAAAAATACAAAAAAAAAATCTATTTTTTTAGTATCTATAACAAACGGACCCATATTCAAACCTAGAAAACCGCTTAAACACGAAAATGACTTTAATAAAAAATTTGTTTCAATCTAACCTTTCATCAAGCTTGGTCACATATATCATGGATGTTCATGAGAAATGAAAAAAGAGTTTTGAAAAATTTATCTATAAGATATTATATATATATATATATATATATATATATATATATATATATATATATATATAAAACTACTCATTTTAGCACTTTTAGGTTAGACTTTTCTTTCTAAAAATAGCCTTAATTTTAAAATACAAATAACACATGTACCAAATAAATAAATATAAATTTAATTTAAGGAGACACACACTTCCTTATGAACTGTTCTTACTTTTAGCCAATTATAAAATAACACGTGGATTACTAATCCATGTCATTAATCGTCCTCGTTAACCCTCTTTTATCATGTTAACCACAAATCTGACTCACAAAAAACTAGCACAAAACAAAAAGTCATGTTACTTTTTTATCAGCCGTTTTTATGTTGTACATCTGTGTTGTTCCCCTTGATACAACCGACAAAGAAATCCAAGTATTTTCATGTCCATTTCCGCAAAAAATTGTATTTCCATATTATTTTATTAATATAAGTTATTCTTCCTTGTCTTTGATAAATTGTAACAAACGTGTGCAAAATATAATGGTAAAGATAGGAATTTAAATACTCTAAAAGAATATTAGTAACAAACGTGAGCAAAAACTAATGTTAAAGATTGAACTTTAAATCCTCTAAAAAAATATTAGTAACAAACGTGAGTAAAAAATATTGTTAAATATTGAACTTTAAATCCTCTAAAAAAAGATTAGTAACAAACGTGAGCAAAAAATAATGTTAAAGATTAGACTTTAAATCCTCTAAAAAAAGATTAGTAACAAACGTGGGCAAAAAATAATGTTAAAAATTTGACTTTAAATACTCTAAAAAAATATTAGTAACAAACATGAGTCAAAAATAATGTTAAAGATTGAACTTTAAATCCTGTGGAAAAAAGATTAGTAACAAATGTGGGCAAAATATAATGTTAGAGATTGAACTTTAAATCCTCTAAAAAAAATATTAGTAACAAACGTGAGGAAAAAATAATGTTAAAGATTGAGCTTTAAATCCTCTAAAAAAAATATTAGTACTCAAAATATTTTAGAAAAAAATTTGTTAGCACTATATTAAATATTAGTAGTAAGTAGGGTTCTCACAGTTCATACTTCGTTCCCGCAGTGTTTAGTTTTTCTCAACCTCTCTTATCCCTCTACGTTAGAATTCAAAATTAACAATATTTAGTAGAAAAGTTTCCTATAGGACTAAGTTTTGTTATTACCATAAATAAGTCACAAGGGCAGACCATTCCCAATGTCAAAATCTATCTTCCACGTCATGTTTTCAGCCATGGTTAATTATATGTAGCTTTATCAAGAGGAGTTTCTCAAAATTCAACAAAAATTCTCATTATATAAGGGAAGAAGGAAAAGCTGGAGACTTTATGAAAAATATAGTTTTTAAAGATATTATTTTATCGCAATCATAACAATGTTTCTTTTACATAACATGTCATTTATACATTTAAGTTATGATCTTATTAATTACTATTAGAATAAACAATAAAAGATCATTATTTTATATGCAAGCAAACTAAAATATGTTGAGTTCATAAATAATTTTATTATATGTTTTGACGATATTTTGTTTATAAATCAATATATCAATAATTTTCGTTCATGTTTTAAAATTTATAAAATTTAATAAATTTTTCACAAACAAACATAATAAAATAATCACATACAAAAGCACAGTGGAAATAGCGGACAGACGGGCACTATCGTGCCCATATTTCCGCTAATATGAATAACGATAATTTCGGTATTATGATTAAATTGTACAAAAAACAAAATATGGGTGTAATCGGATATTTTTGGGGTGTTAATAGAAACAAATGAGGTAACATTATGCTAAGCATGACTCGGGCTATATGTAGTTGTTGATTTTGGGCTTTGGGTGTTTTGTATTTGGGTTTCTTCTTCAAAGTATCCTTCTATTGACAAAAAAATGCTATTTAAGCACCATTTTCTTCTTAAAGTAATTATACATTCATTTCTACAGTTCTAACAAGGCAGATTTTTTTTCTATCTTATTAATTTCCCACACGCCCTATGAATTTTATATTTTCTAATCCAAACAACATAATGTCTTGTTAACCGGTGCCTAGGGCACTTGTTAAGGAAATTAAAAAAGGAAACTTTCAAGTAAAAAAAACACTTTTTATGTTTTTGAGGAGTTGACAACACAAATTCCAATACAATGCTTATTATATTTGTTCCTTAACGGGCACCGGTTAACATTTCCCTATCTATAAAACACGTTAAAATATTTCTAATTTTATAATCAAAATAGAATGTGGGAGAAGATACTAAGATGAGAAAAGAAATTACCTTCTAATAATCCTTGAGAAGGTTGTGATTGTATCACCGATAAATTGAATAATACAGAATAGCCAACCCTATGGTCACTATTAAAAATTAAAGGGGGGAAAATATTTCTCCTTACCCCAACCGTTTTTTGCTTCAAACTCATTCATAAGACTATACTAGTGAATCCCTTTGTAAACACATGAAATCAAGAACATTATAATTTATTGAGTCATAATGTCTTTTTGAAATTAACTTCTAAATAAAAGAAAATACGTTCTTTCAACTAAATAAAATAAAATATGTGGCCAATTCTACGAAGTCATCTACAATTACAACACCGATTATTAAAAAAGTTATGCAATAGGATTATATACAAGGTCTAAAGTGGCAAAGTATTTAGACTTTAGAGTCGATTACGATTTGAGTATATGATTTAAAATTTTAAGAACAATTGATGTAGCTTTTCATCATAAATGATTTTTTTTTAACAAGATTCATCATAAATAAGTAGAAGCTCATAATATTATTTATCCTAACTATTGAGATAATTATAAAACCGGTGTTCGACAAACAACAAGAAACAAATACATTAGTGTTTTAAAACTCAATTTATATTTATTTTATCTTGTTTTATCAAATCAACACCTAATAGGTTAAATAGTAAGTTTTCGTAAACTTACTCAGTTAGAATGAACAATGCATAATATATGTAAGGTTCATAGTTCAAATTCTGAAAGAAAAAAAAAGTATATAAGTAGTAAGAATGTGGAAGATCCTAAACTTCTATTTAAAAGGTGGCATCGTAAGTTTTTTGAAAGATTTTCAAACGTCGACCGATCATATATTATAGTTATATAATATGAGACACTTCCTCCACTTCACAGTTATCTTTTATTATAGTACTAATACTAATTATTTTATACAACTCATTCTGACTTGTATATGTTTAAAGCTTTGAAAATCTGAGCATTGGAAGTAGAAAAGAGATACGCCAAAGTTGAAAGTGTCGTTTATGTGATGTACTAGCTAAAGGTTTCAATATTTATGAATCAACAACCGTGTCTTTTTTCAATAAGAAAAAGTTCAACTTGACCATAGAATCAAGGTAATGTGCCAAATTTACTTGTTGAAAATGTATCATATGATAGGGATTAGAATTCAATTTACAATCAAACCATATGAATAGTGTCTAGTCTAGAATCAACTTTTTAAAAAGGTGATTAAACCCATCACCATGTCTTAACCATTCAATTTTTCATCTTGATAATGAAACGACCCAATATGGTCCATAAAACAATCAATGCATTAAGAGAATCAATATACTTATCATCATTCTATTTTTGGTAGAACAATATAAACAATATATTTATCATTAATCTTCAATAATAGAAGAAGGGAAGATAAGTAATCACAATAAGAAAGATAACACACCACTAAAAATTTAGGGGCCTCCTTATCTTGTAAACTACAACTTGCTTTGAAATGCATTAGCATCCACACGAATTGCTAACAATGTCTCCACTTAGTACCACTCCATTATTCAACAAATTAATTTAGAAAAATGTTAACAAGTGCTTTAAGGGTATTGTTTAAACATTTAAAAGTAGCAACTTTTGTATTGAAAATTGTATGGTTATAACTTCAACAAGTGTTTGACTTATATTTTTAAAGCATAATTTTTTTTTATGGATTCCTTAAACAATGTTCTTAGGACACTCGTTAACAAGACCCGTTAACTTATACTAATTGATGCATTAGTGGTTTTGTTTTTATTATGATTGTTTAGCCCGTTGTATGTTTAGTTATTAAAAATTGATTTTTAATAAATTATTTTATAAAATTGTTTTGTTTAAAATGAGTTAAAATTAGGTGATTTAATTAACCACGGTAGATTGTTCCGGTCGATAAAAAATCAGCTCAGATTCTAAAAAAAAAAAAGTTTCATATCCCTTGCTAATGTGAGTTGTCTGTGGATAACATATACACCTAGTAAGTGTTTATGTCTTTGTTATCCGAGCTTTGATATTTTCTCTAACTTCAATGAATTTCGAAATCCAACTTAGTTAAACTTTTGTTTAATAGTAATTTTTTCTAAGTGATTTATGTTTAACAATACTACTACAAAAACAAATTCAAGAATAAATTTGATGTTAGAATTGATTTCTCCCGTTAAAAAATTTACATTTAAAAATTTATTTTAAACACAACATTTGTAGTTAAAAATACATAAACATGTGAAATAATAATTAAAATTAATCTTATATTTGTAAAATTAATTAAACTTTTTACATGAGTCGATCAAATTAATAAATGATCTTATTATTCTGTTTTTTGTTTCAATACACATAGTAGAAAAAGGGTGATCCAATATTCTCAACTTGCCACTCTTCTGTTAATGCAGAGGATAAAGGAAAAAGGAGATTCTTCAGTTATTGCTTGTTCCAACTGAAAAACTGTAAATATTGACATACATATAAATAAACAAAGGATCCTGCCATCAAACAGTATAAAGAAAAGGACACAGAGGGACCGGTGCCACATCATAATTCAGAAGAACAAGCATGGTTTGATTTATAGATTGCTAAAAGGTACCACGTTTTTTTATACTCGTTCCTCCTTATATCTAACATCTCATTACTTTTTTCATATTTCTTAAGAAAAGTTTTAGTGTAATCAATGTGTTTATTTTGTGTGTTAATATTACCAAATTATCTTTTATTTGTATGTGTATTAAATTTGACTTTTCAAATTTCAAGACAAGTTAGTACTCCATCCGTCCCTATATGTAACCCCCTTTGCTTTTTTCACATTTCTTAAAAAAAGTTGTTAGTGTAATTAATGTGTTTGTTTTATGTGTTAATATTACCAAATTGTCCTTTGTTTGTATGTGTATTAAATTTGATTTTTCAAATTTCAAGACAAGTTAGTAGTATTAATTAAGTGTATGTTTAGGAAAAAAGTAATAAATGCTTCTAGTAATTTGAAAAAAGGTTTACAATTAAGGACAAAGATAAAATCAAATGGGTGTTTAGATATACAGACAGAGGGAGTAGTATTAATTAAGGATATGTTTAGGAAAAAAGTAATAAATACTTCTAGTAATTTGAAAAGGGGTTTACAATTAGGGATAAAAATAAAATCAAATGAGTGTTTAGATATAGGGACAGAGGGAGTAGAATATTGTTCTTCTCCTATCTATTTTTGCTCATTCCTATCAAAATAGCTGAACGTAAGTTAATTCACGCAGATATATTTTCAACGTGAGTTAACTTACGCATGTATTTTCTCTGCAGGGATGAGCAAAAACATATGAGAAATGAACAATTCTCTAAGAAATATGTGTCATTGTTTAAAGAATTTTACCATATATTTATCGACCAATGAAAAATGATATTTGTACAAATATTTTGGTATAATTTTTATGCATTTTTTCTTTCATATTCACGTTATGTTCTTATTCTCCCTCTTTGTTTTCTTTGTCTATTGTTTTTAACCAATAATAAGAGAGAACAACAAGGTTGTCCCAAAGTTGTAAAGAAAATGAATGTTCAAATATCGTTACTCTCGACAAATTGATTGGTTAATGAACTTCAATTAAAGACAAACTGTTTGAAAGATTTGAAGTTAAATTCTCGACCAATTGATTAATTAATGAACTTCAATTAAAAACGAATTGTTCTAAAGATTTGAGTTGAAATTCTAACTGAAATTATCTTTTGCCAAACTTTAATCTCTCAATCAAACTGCATATTAATAACAACCTCTTATGTACCAAAATAAAATAAAAAGCAACAACCTCTTAACTGGAAATCAGAGTACTGAGACTAAAAAACAACTTTTTCTTATTAAAACAAATATCTTGTTAACGAGTATGCCGAACACTTTTAAGTATTCTAAAATAAACGATTATTTTTTTAAAAAGTTAAATATTTCAATCTCTACTACATTAATTTCACACATTTTCGCGAATACTTGTTACTCATGTAGTCTTTAAAGAATGTAATAGATACACTTGTTGACATTTTTCTTAAAACAATCATGCATCAAGTTCAACAAATTGTTGTAGAAAAATATCTCAAAATTTATTTATAAGCATACAAAATTTTATAAATATAAAAAGTATATAAGAATCTCACATGCATGTCACCATCACCAACCTTTAAATTACCCTTGTGTCTTATATTCATTTTGAAACTAGATTGAGTATCCCTTCTGTCTCAAAAGAGTGTATGGAGAAAAAAAGCGTCACTATTTTGGATTTTGGTGGTCTTTAAATAAGAAGCACATGGGTGAGATGAAACTTTATAATAACAAGTATCACCCGTGACATTGATTTGAGGTACCAAATGAGCAAAAACAACACCCCTATTTTCTTCTATTTCAGTGAATGAACCTAAAAAATCATTATGGCCAAAAGAAAGTAAAAAAATTAGTTGATTGTCTGGCTAGACAATGGCACAAGGCTGGTACTGAATACCTTGGTACTTGCATATTAATACTATCTTTGTGATATGCCTTTGTCAATGCATGCAATAATGCTACTGTGCCTATAGTTCAGTTGGACATTGGGGTCTAGTATATAATCTTATTCGTAACATTGTGACATGATAATTTTTTTTGACAGATTGTGACATGATAACTATATTATCATATCATATGCATTTTACTTTTTTTTTAAATGGCCAAAAAGAAACCGATATATCATATGCATGTTACTTAATATTATTTGAGTTAAATTTAGGGTTTTGTAGTTTGTAGATCCATAAGGTGTTTATATATATATATATATATATATATATATATATATATATACACACACACATATATATATATATATATTTTATATTTATTATCCAGACAATTCTTGAAATGTTGTTTGTTTTATTTGTTCATCTAAATAAATTAAACATTAAAAAAAACTAAATTAACCGACTTAAATTGATACTAGAGAGAATTGAACTGAAATTTTGAAGAGAAGCACGCACTCAGGTCCTAAGCAATACCACCATGCCAACCCAAGTGAGTTTAATAGGTTGAACGATTAAGGTGGAACATTAGAGCATCCACAATGGAGACACTCATTTTTTGGTACTTAAATGAGTTCCGCATGTACACATCACTCGTTTATAAATTTTTAATAGCAGTACATAGTAAGAACTCAATTCCTCCAACAAAGTATCTAACACAAATTTCTTAATTGAGATCCACTAATCAACTATCAATAACTTTATATCATTACATATCAATTTTTTAATATTAAAAAGGTGTGGATCCCACTAAAAAAATGTGGGTCTTAAGTGAAACCTCGAGTCTTATAAGATCTCAAAAAAATTCTTCCCCAACGAAGTACCTAATAGGTACCAGGTCTTAAAATGTTAAGACTACTAGATTTTAAAAGGTTAAGATCTTCCCATTAGAGATGGTCTTACCATAAAACTCAAGATGCCCATAATAGAAGAATGAGCAGTGCTATATCTCTAGAAAAATAACATCAAGAATTTTTTTTCAAGAATAAAGAGCAACCAATCACAATACACTATTTGCCACAATTCAAGAAGATGTGGCTGAAAAATAGGAAGTGAACAAATAAATCATGTAATTAAAACTTACCAGCTGTGTCTTGAAAAAATTTCATGTTATTTTTCTAAAGAAATAACATTTTCCTAAAAGAATTGTAAAAAAAGAGATAAAAGAAAAAGGTAAAAGGAATAAATAGAGAAATGATTCTAGGAGGTGGCAAGCAACGACTACCGAACAGAAGAAGAGAACACAGAACAGGGTGTGTCTGAGTAGGACCTTGTTGGTGATAGTGACTTAACTTAAACCAATAGCAAGGGAAGGTGGAGTCTTATTAGTGGGCCTCCTCTTTGAATTTTAGGTCCTTACTACACCAAATCATTCTGCATCACAACCGTTAACGTTATTGGCTAGCTGTGGCGGTTTTAAAACTATATTTAGAGGGGAATGGAAATCGAGTTAAAGTGAAGAAGTCGGAGTTAGAATCTCTACTATGACGTATGGCTTAACAATTTTGATAACTTTTAGCAGTTAAACTAGAATATATGGACAAATAAACCGATATTGTGTTAAAATGTAAATCCATCTTTAAAATTGTGGGTGCACTTCAAAATAAATAAATTGATCAAAGCAATAGTTTACACCACTCTTTATATTTTTTTGAGGGAATAGTCTAGGTACATTTGTTAATATTTTTCTTATTTAATTTAATAGTGCCGGTTGAAATTAGTGTTCATGCAAGTATAGACAAAATCAACTATATTTGTGTGTTGAATTTGTCAATTTGATCATGCATATATATGTACAGAGGTGGCTATTGGTGTGGTTATGACTTATGACCCAGACGTGAGAGTAGTGGTCATAACTGCCCATCATCTACATGGGATGGTGGTGTGCCATGCCATGTATATAAATAAACAAAAATGGGTCATACTCATATACCACGTCAAAATATTCTTTTTAATTTTTTATTTATTTATTAATACAAAAAAGTTTATGCATGTAATATACTTCCTACATGCTACAGTTACAAACTATCTTATTTAGGTCTCTAAAGTTTTATCTCTTTTTATAACTTTTCTTTCAAATTTTCACTTATTTGTTTATTGAAATATTTTATTTATTGCACATTTTTACTAATAAATACTATTTTAATTATTGCATTTAATACTGGACTCTTCACAAGTATATACAATGGTCTACTATATATATTTTTTTGAAGGAATGGTCTACTATATTATTGAAAACTAATTTTCCATTAATTGAAATTCGAACTATATGATGTAAGTTCACATATAAATAATAATAAAAAAAGAAGTTCACATAAATAATATTCACCAACACAACGCAATGTCAATCTAATTAGGTCAATTAAAACAGCTGAAAACTAAAGAAAGAAAACGAATTTTTTGGAATCACATGTATATAACTTCACAACACATTCTCAAATGCACACAGGTCATCTCTATATATAAAAAAATGACATTATGAAAATGATAATCAAATATTGGACTTTTACTTGTCTTATAAATGACATTTGTCATGGGTGGGTATGTAGTGTTTGTGACTTTTTCAATCAAATAAATTTATTTAGACCGTTGCTAGGTTCAAGAAGATCGTGTCATTCATACTTGTTTTATTATAAAAAAAATGTTTTTCTAATTGAACTTTTATCAAGGTTATTATGTTTAAAAAAATGGGTTTTCTAACGGTTTTTTCTAATTGAACTTTTAGGTTCAAGAAGAGTATATTGCAATATGAAAGGGTAAACTTTAATCAATACATTTGATCATCCTTAAATCAATACACATGGTCATTAGAGGCTAATTTAGTTGTAATTTTCATAAATAAAAAGGTAGTGAGATATGCAAAAGAGTATACAATTATTAATTAACTTCTAAAGTATGATGATGGATTTCCTGTCTGCCAACACATCCAGTTCCTACCGGTGTGACTCTTCATCAACCACCAAACCCCAACAATCCTCACAAAATCTATACAAAGAGACAATACTCTACATTTAAACTTTAGATAACGTAGCCATGAAAAGCCAAATTAAAAGAATATAATTCAAAAGTCTCTTCTATTTTGTTTCAAGTTTACCAAATTTATTTATAGGAATAACATTACTTGAAATATAAAGATGAGAATTTTATTCTAAGGTATATAGAAAAAAGATGTTTGTTTAACATTATAATATTACCAGAAACCATAAAAATAGGAATTATAATAGGTAATTACACATGAATTTATTCCCATCTTCATGGGAACTTTATCCCCACCATTTTTTTTTTGGGAAATTTTTTCTATTCACAAGAACTTTTATACCGGGAGTAAAATTTAGTAAACTTGTAACTAACATAGGCATGCATATTTCTATCATTATATTTCCAGGAATATACGAATATAACTTGAAACAAACGCACCCTAAGTACATATCATAAATTTGTTCAAATAGTTAAGGCGTGAACAAATTGTTTAAGAGAATCTAAATATAATTTTTTAATGAAACAATTTTTAACTAAACTTTACTTACCTTCCGATCAAACATTGAATTAAAAAAATTGATAGAAATTGGAGAGTTAACTCAAAAAAATGTCATGAATTTATGCACTTCTTTATTGTTTGACCCGCTTTTTCTTCTTCTAATTCTCTACAATTTTAAGGAGAAGGTAGGTTAAACACAATATCAATTAAGTACTTATTGAATAAACCAAAATACGTTAAATATTTATTATTTTAATTCATAATAATTTCAAAGTTTTGTATAATATTTTGCCAAATTTTTAACTTAAAAGTAGCTTTAAAACTTCAAAAATATTAAAATAACTAAACAACTTTAACTTCTTTCTTAAAACCCTTAATTTTAACTTTGTTTTAAATCAACTTTCTGACAGTAAAAAAAAGCCAAGCCAATCGATATCCTAGATTACTTTGTTATATGTGTTGAGAGTGTTTTTTTTTTTATAGATAGACCAAAAGACAAAATTATTATAATCTCATACACACAAATGGAAGTGTCAGGGTTCAAATATCGATCATGAGTTTCTACCTATTAATGTTTGTATTTTTGTTGGTTGAGCTAAAAATCGGAGATGAGATAGTTTTATTACTCAATCACTGATCATAGTTTTACTCTAATTCCCACCTAAGATATATATATATATTTTTAAATTATTATTTCTTTTTTTTTGAAAAATAAAATAAAATAATAGAAGAGAGTGGACGAAGAAAAACACAGAATAGAAAGAGAAGAGAAGAGACAAGAAGAAAGCATTCAATTTCAATTTCAATTTCAAAGCGAACAAAAATTACGGAGAACTATTTCATTCTCACCGGAACCCTAACAAATCTCCGGCGAACATCGCCGTCGTCCATTGCGTTCTTCTCCTCCGTTTCCACACAATCTCATCGTCAACACTGAACTTCCCTTCCTCCTCTTCCGTTCACCGGAATGGCAAATGCGCCACCGTCCGGGAACCTTACTCCGGTCTCGTTAATCTGTTGAGGCGATCGTAACTAACCGTCCGTCAATCCCGGAGAGATTGTTAGGGCGGTTATGGCGAAGGGAGGACAATGCTTGTTCGAGAAGCTTTGGAGGTGTATTCGAACGGTTTTCTTTGTTGTTGCATTGGTGGTTTCGCTCGTTGTTACGTCGCTTCCGGTGGTTGTTGCGGTGGTTGATGTTCTTGTTCCGTGTGTTTTGATCTCCAATTTTACTTGTGTTAATTGCTATAGTTTCAAACAGCTTTTTCGTCGTTACTCTTTCAAGAGTTCTTTGATGGATATTCCTCTTGTTTCAGTCCTAAGATCATTCATCATCATTTGTATACTCTCTCTCTCTAACTTTTTTTGTTTGATTTTTTGAAGAAATTGTAAAATTTGTGTTTTTAAGTTTTAATCTTACTTTATGATAACAATTCAATTTTTTTTTTTAATTATTTTTAATGTGTTTCTTATCTTTGTTTTGTTGTTTTGTTAATCCCCAAGTTAAGTATATGCATGTAGTTTTTAAAGTTTATGATTAGAATTTGCTTCAAAATCTCTAGTGCATGTTTGGATTTTGGACTAATTGGTGTTGAGTTTTGCGGTATCACGGTGTGGTACAGTGAGTTTGGTAGAATCACGGTGTGGTTTTGGTATAAGGTTCAATGTTGGAGATTCAACAAAATCACGAGGCTAGCGTGATTTCGACGAACTCACTGGCAATCCAAACTTGTGTTTAAATAACTACTCACATGTTCAGTTGCTTAAGGTTTAAAGTTTTAGATTTTTGTTATTAGTTCATGATTTTGTGTTATTATGATTTCACGAGTTTCACCGTCAATCCAAACATGCATTGATTTTAGATAACTGCTCACATGTTCAGTTGCTTAAGTTCTTAAATTTTTAGATTTTTGTTTATTTTTGTTATTAGTTCTTGATTTTTGTGATTTTTACAAAAGCTATATGTGGTGCTTCAACAAAATCACGGTGTTACTCTGATTTCGCCAAACTCACTGTCAATCCAAACATGCATTAATTTTAAATAACTGCTCACATGTTCAGCTGCTTAAGCTGTTTAAGTTTTAGATTCTTGTTTATTTTTTTATTATTAATTGAGGAAAAAAAATTATATTTACAATTTTAAGATTGAACTGAAGTATTAGTGTCTGGTATGTAGAATGAATTTCATGGGTAGAATATGTAGAAAGAAATAATAATTGGATTTTCCGTGGTTATTATAAATTTTGATGTTGGGTTATTTTTCTTTGTTAATTGCAGGTGTTTATTCAATTTGTGATGGCCCTGCTCTTTCACACGGTCCTTACCTTGGAACTGTGACTCTGTGTTCCTTTTCCTCAATTATTCTCCTTTCAGTCAAAGCTTGTCTTTTCACTGTAAATTCCCAGATTGAGGCTGAAGCTTCATTGGCTTCTCTAAAGAGGCAGAGACTCCATTTGAAGAAGTCTTGGGGAATGCCTGTGCTGTTTCTTTCGTCGGTTGTGTTTGCTCTTGGTCATACTGTCGTTGCTTATAGAACCAGCTGCAGAGCACGTAGAAAGCTCTTGTTTCATCGCATTGACCCTGAATCTGTAAGTTTGGAATGGTTATCCAGTCTCTCTGTAATTTCTCAGGCTGGTTTATATGTTACGTCTCTGGTTTAAATTGATTTTGATATAAGCGGTTGTAATACTACAAGTACAAGCTAGTTTAAAAGAAAATTTCTAAAATTGTGGTGATTCATGCGAGTTAAAAACAGCATAAGTTTATTTATGCTTTACTTAAACAGGTCCTATCGTGCAAAAGTGCTTTCAGTGTCTATCCAAAGGTCCCACGTTCTCCTACTCCTTGTGGGGAAAGAACCCCAAAAAGTGACAGTGAAATGAGGCGGAGACCTTTTGGTACAGCTCGTGATGAAGAATTGCAGTCAAGATTACTTGCAGACTCAGACAGCTGTTTCATTACATGCCAAGGACTTACTCTTCATTACAAGCTCAGCTTACCTGGATCACCTCCGCATACTTTGTCCTCAACAGCCTGTGTTGAATCAAATTCTAGGTGTAGCACTTCATCAATGGCTGGAGGGTTGGAGAAATTTGATAGACATCAGCTAGATATGTCTCCGAAGATAGAGCGTCATTTATACAGGAGCTATAGCAATCAACTCAACGGGTCATCTCTATACACCCCTCTTTTAGATAGTACCGCAACATCTGTTTTTTCTGAAGATATCCCTATTTTTCATCTAGATGGTATTTGTGAAGAAGATGAAACTAGTAAATTGGATTCTTTAACTCTGGAGCAAAATATTGGCCAATTAGGTGTTGTTTTAATACATGGGTTTGGTGGAGGAGTTTTCTCTTGGAGGCATGTGATGGGATCTCTAGCTAGGGAGATTAATTGCACAGTTGCTGCATTCGATCGGCCTGGTTGGGGATTAAGTTCAAGACCACGTCCGGAGGACTGGGAAGAAAAGGAATTGCCTAATCCTTATAAGCTTGAAAGTCAGGTGATTATAATTTACCACTGGTGCAAGATGTATTAGAAGACTTTTTGTTATTTTCTTCTTAGTTTTGAACTCTTAGTTAAATACTAAATAAGTATTGAATGCAAAAGTCGAGCGCAGTTATCTATTTGTGTTATGATTAAAATGTTGTCCTTTTCACTAGAGGGTTAACTACTGCCTTTCAAATTTCAATCTGGTAGCCCGTTTCTGGTTCTCCTTTTCTTTTTAGTGTTCTTATTCAATGCCATATATTTTAAGAAAAATGCTAGTGACACTATTTCACACACTTCTTTGATATTTTTTTGTAAGTGGATTTTGCATGGATCCTGCCGTCTTATTCAGTGGGATCCACAATCCGCATGATCTACATCTAATGATAGAGTCGGATGGGAAGGGTGTATTGCTATCATTCTTCTAACTTTTTTCCAACCTTAAGTTTATCTGAAATCAATTATCTGATATATTTTTCTTTTCTTTTCTTCAGATTGACTTGCTTTTATCATTCTGTTCTGAGATTGGATTTTCGTCAGTGGTGTTAATTGGTCATGATGATGGAGGATTGCTTGCTCTTATGGCTGCACAAAGAATTAAAGCATCAATGAATTGTTGTAATGTGAGTATAACTTGTGTATTTGATAAACCTAATTATGCTGCTGAGGTTGTTTTTTTCTTATCTAAATGTAAACTACAGTGCATGCTTGCAAATTCAGTCACAGCATACTGTGGTTTTGCAGTTTTGTTTTTGTTTTATTCCTATGACTGTGGTTTTGTAGCTCTACTGTTTTTATTTTACTTTTTCCAGGGTGTGAATAAGTGTGATCACATACATAACTGAATCCCCATAAATGCATGTTTTAGTTGATCATTGATAATATGCAACAATTGATGTGCATGCGTCATGTTTGATTTAGTGTTTACTAAAACGGTTTTTTCTGTGTCAATTTAGGTTACTATAAAAGGGGTTGTATTGCTAAATGTTAGCTTGTCAAGGGAAGTGGTTCCTTCCTTTGCAAGAATCCTCCTGCATACCTCACTTGGAAAGAAGCATATGGTTCGACCTCTACTAAGGACGGAAATCACTCAAGTGGTGAATCGGCGTGCTTGGTATGACGCTACCAAATTGACTACAGAAGTTTTGAATCTCTATAAGGTATGTTTGTTTCTTAACTTAATGCCTAATGCCTAATGCCTAATGTCACGGTAAATGATAGCCTAATGCCTTATCCTTGCCTAACCTAGAGATAGCGGCCGAATAATGAGGTATCAGAAATTTGTAGCGCCTAACAACACATGATTTCGTTTCTGCTTTTCTTAGATAGTTAGGCATGGTGAATAAGTACAGTTTTTTGTTTCTGCTTTTCTTGGATAGTTAGGCATGGTGAATAAGTACAGTTTTTGATTAGTTTTTCCGCATATGTCTAATACCTACTTTTTTTTTTGGATACATAATACCTACTTTTTTACTGAGGGAGTATGATTTGAGTTTTAAATCAATATTTTCGGTTCAAACCTTGCAATTTAGGATGCTACATTTTTACATCATTTCTGGAATCACAAATTTATTGACTTGTGTTGTATGTGATTGTTCTTTTTGTGTTAAGGCTCCACTATCTGTTGAAGGATGGGATGAAGCTGTTCATGAGATTGGTAAATTGTCATCTGAAACCATCCTTGCAGCAAAAAATGCAGAATCATTGCTACAAGCTGTAGAAGACATTCCAGTGTTAGTTATTGCCGGTGCTGAAGATTCCCTTGTCTCCTTAAAATCTTGTCAAGCTATGGCCTCAAAACTTGAAAATTCTGTAAGTCTCCTTTTCACCATATTTCAATACATTTTTCACAAAACTTGATACTGCATGATAATGTATGACTAAAATGAGGATGTTTCTAGTCTTGTACCATGTCTATACACGGACCTGGATCCTCTGCAGCTCCTTGTTCCCCTCATCCCACTCTCACGTTACCTCTCTTCCTCTTGCTCTCATCTTTTTCTTCTCGAGAGCATCCTTTCTCATCTAAATACTACTTCCCCAAATACACTTCTGCAGTTGCAGAGGGGTTGGGTAGCTCATCTTGTTTGAGCTAAGAGATAAGGAGTTGGAGGTCCTGAATTCAAACCCGGACAAAGGAGAAAAACTAATCTAACAACTAATTACTAATTTGCCATTCAAAAAGAAAAAATCTTCTACAGTTTTGTGCTCTCCATTTTGAATTTCCCCAGCTTTTTCAGACGTTCTTGTCATATTATTTTGCCTAATAAAGTTTCTAATATTTCTCTTAACAATTTCACATGCAGAGACTGGTTGCAATATCTGGATGTGGTCATTTGCCCCATGAAGAGTGTCCGAAGGCGTTGCTTGCAGCTATATCACCCTTCATTAGTAGACTCCAGTCTGCGTCTGACTCTCAAAGACAATAAGTTTATTTCTTTTAATGATTTTACATAGGGTTTTTATAAGGAATCTTCCTTTTCCTTTTTTTTTTTTTCTCTTTAACTTCAAGAGAAATGAGACTAAATAGTCCATCTTTTCTCTGGGAGTGTTTTTGACATGTTAGTTTTAGGGATTTTGATCTTGTGTATTTCTCCATCTTTTCTGCCTTCCTTAGTTGTTGTCAATATTATGCATCGGGAGACAGCTTACCTTTGTAAATTCATCATCAGATTGAGAACGAATATGATTTAGCATGGTTTGTTTCTGGCTGCTTCTGTTATTTTTTTTTTCCGGGTGGATTGAATGGTCAAAGCCCCACCAAAGAACATCATTACTTCCTCCGGTTTTAAATATAAGCAAAAGTCAAAACAAAACGTATTTAACCAAAATTAAGACCAAATACATCTCGACTTTTGCTTATATTTAAAACTGTAGTAATACTAAGCTACTCCCTCTGGTCACTATTAACTTTTTAGGTTCATTCAATAAATAATTTATGTAGTTGTAACCAAAAAAATAAATAATGTATGTAGTCTACAATATAGACTACGTATATCATTTATAGAATGAATTTAAAAAGTAGAAATTTGCTTATAATAGTGATCGGAGGGAGTAAGAGATAAGAGTCTTAACAAAAAGTTTGGAACTATTTCAAAAACAATAGGGCTAGAAACCAAGTTAGAGCCAAATTTTGCCAGCGTTCTCTTAGAATTTGGGAAGAACCATAATTTTACAAAATTGGCTTGTAAGGGTTGAGCTATCGGAGAGTAAAGAGTGATCGGAGGGAGTAAGAGATAAGAGTCTTAACAAAAAGTTTGGAACTATTTCAAAAACAATAAGGCTAGAAACCAAGTTAGAGCCAAATTTTACCAGCGTCCTCTTAGAATTTGGGAAGAACCTTAATTTTACAAAATTGGCTTGTAAGGGTTGAGCTATCGGAGAGTAAAGAGCACCATGTGTTGGTGAAAACGTGAATGAGAAAGAGAGAGATGTCAATTGAAGAGCGGGGATGTTTTGATTTTACATAATTTATCATCAATCAAGAACTCTTCCACGGTATTTATGGACTTCAAGGAGGTTGTGGTAATTTTCAAGATTTTTAGTGAATAAGTCTATTTTTAAGAGCATCCCAAACAGCAAAGAACATAAACTGAGAAATTAGGTGGTCCAAGCATGCAAAGGAACACCATAAAGCTGTCATGCGCCTCTTTCATACTTAATGCCCTCATTCTTTGACCACAGACAAAGTCCTGAGAAGAACGAATTAAAAACTCAGACATTTCAGTAAAAATAGACATGATGCCCTCCTTTCTAGAGCAAGACAAAAACACATTGTTGCTACCCATGGATTTAATTGACATTATCAAAACCTGCATCTTTGATTTTTTTAAAGGATTATATTGTACCTAAATATACATATTTCAATGGTATAAGTAATCTAAACTGGGGAAGAATTATATTTAATATTGCGTTAAGCAATTATTATATGTGACTAACGGAAAGATGAACACTGCTCTTTTTATCACGCTAACGTTTTTTTATTAAGAGAAAAAACAAGAATAAGACAAGAAAAAAAATCCTTTTACTGCGCTAACGTTTTTTTTATTAAGAGGAAAAGCAAGAATAAGACAAGAAAAAAAACTAAGTAATTCGTTAACATTTGAAAACTATGAACAGTGTTTTTATTTTTTTATTATGAAATTTTGATTTTAATTAAAACTAAATATAAATGTTTGTTGCTTTGAACTTATATAACAAAAAAAATATATATATATATTTTTTTATAATGACACTAACATCAATCTTTATTATAAGAAAAGATATTTAAGGGTATAATTGGGATAATAAAAAAGTAAGTATAAATATATTCATCTAGTTTGTTACACTTTTTAAATGATAAAAGAAAAACACAAACATGTATATATTTTTGAGGGAACACAAACATATATATATATATATATATTTATAACGTGTTTGTTACATTTGCTTTAATATTTAAATTTGTTCTTATCTATTTATTACATGTGTTATTTGTATTGAAAATTGAGGACATTTTTGAAAAGAAAAATTCAGCCAAAAGTGCTAAACAGGTAGTTTTCTTTATATATAACATATTAATATTAATTGGCTTAAAAGTGTGATTAGTCCCTGCACTTTCAACCAATTTTGACATTAGTCCTTGCGCTTTGAATTTTTTTTGGCTTTAGTCCTTCTATTAAGTCTCAGTTAAAAAAAAAATCAAAATTAACGGTGTGCCACATGGACCAATCAGGACACGCCATGTGGCACACTGAAATACAAAATTTTCAGAATTAAAATATTTCAAGTATTTAATTCATTATTAGTCCTTACACTTTTAACATTTTTTCTTATTGGTCCCTACACTTTGATATTAGTCCTTGAACCTTTTTAAAAAAAAAATCAATAATATTATTATGTTTTATTATTATTTTGTTCATTATTTTTATTGAGAATAATTCTACAAAGTAAATAAAAAATCTTTTTTAATGAAAATTAAGCTTAAATCTTATTGCATTTTTCTCTAACTATGATGTCCCTGCTGCTAGCTGAGCTATGTTCATGGAAAATATTAGACAAATTATTGAAATTGATGAAATAAGCTAATTAAAATTATGTTATATTTTCTTCAAAAAAAAAAATTATATGTTATATTCTAAAAAATTTCAAATTAATAACAAAATATTTAAATTTAATTATCATTAAAGAGTATACTTTTTCATATATATTTACTTTGCAAGGGAAGATAATGTATATTTTAACATAAGATGGAAATGGGAGATAAATTAAGGTTCTCTTAGTGTAGGAAAGTGTAATTTACTCTGAAAATGATTCCTATTAATAAATAAATCCTTAAATATTTAATAATAACTCAAAAATACAACATGACCATCATTTTAAATTTACATGTGTAACGGCTAACCTTTCTCACTACATATTTTTTAATTTTTTCCCTTTTCATACTGTTGTGTTTGCCTACTAACCATACAACCGACCAATGTCATATTCCACAAATAATGGTGATTTAAACTTTAAAGGTGATTCTCAATTATTGAAGAATCCATATTGGCGATTTAAACTAAAAAAAAAAATTATTATAATTTTTTTAAGGGAGTATTTTTAGAATTATTATCAATAAAAATAATGAAAAAAAAATAAACATAATAATATCATTGAAAGATATTGAAAAATTAAAAATTAAAAAAATAAATAAAGGGTTCATGGACTAATACCAAAGTGCAGGGATCAATATCAAAAAGTGCTGAAGTGCATGGACTAATTCTAAAACTTTAAAATATATTCTGAAAATTTTGCCTTTTAGTATGCCACGTGGCGTGTCATGATTGGTCCACGTGGCACACCGTTAGTTTTGATTTTTTTTTTTAACTTAGACTTAACAGAAGGACCAATGTCAAAATTTTTACAAAGTGCAAAGACCAATGTAAAAAAAAAAAAAAAAGGACAGAGATCAATGCCAAAATTGGATGAAAGTGCGGAGACCAATAATACATTTAAGCCATATTAATTATAATTGATATGACCCAAATATATGAATGGATTTTATTGTACCCAAATATATATTTCAACGTAATCTAAACTGTGGAAGAATTATATTAAACTAGACTTTTGACCCGTGCGTGGATGATCCTATCGACCATAATATAAATCGATAAATGATCTTTCAATATGTCCTTATGTCATTTGATAGAGAAAACATAATCTATTAAAGATTATTTATTTATTTAATCACAATATAAGTATTGAGGCAAAACTCTCTTATTTTTTAATTATAAAGAAAAAAGAATATAATATTTGTTAGGTTAAATTGCTGCTAACCTAATGCAGCATTTTAGAAGGAAATTATTAGGTTAAGTTGTTGCAGACTTAACAAAATTAATAAATAAGGATATTGCATTATGAAATTATTATATTTGATGAATATTTCATTGATATGGGCCAAATATATGAATGGCTTTTATTGTATCAAAATATATATTTCAGTTGCATAAATAATCTAATTCGTCAAAAAAAAAGGCATAAATAATCTAAAGCGTGGAAGAATTATATTTAATGAATATTTAATTGATATGGGCCAAATATATGAATGGATTTTATTGTACCTAAAAATATATTTCGATGACATAAGTAATCTAATATGTGGAAACTTATAAAAAAGTAGAGGAGTGTTCTTCATCTTCTATCTACTCCTCTCGTTGCGATTTCAAGTTGCTACATTGTGATCATTAACAATGAATCGAGGTACTTTTAATTTATTTGATTAACCGTTATGTCTAGATCCTAAGGGCTACCAACATATGATTCCTAAGGGCTATCAACTTATGATGTTTGTTCTTGATTATTTTTAATGTATTGTATGCTTATGTGAAAACATGCATGTCTTGATATGTTAATATGCAATTATGAATTAAAGCAACCATATTAGATGTTGTATTATATCTTGTGAACTATTGTGCCTCATGTGTCTTATAAAAAATATTTGATGTTAATTTTTCTTTTATATTAGACAATTGAGTTTTGTAGTCACATCTCTACTATTTGATGCTAATTTGATGGTTGCTTAATAGATCTTTCAAAATTGTCTACCTTGTTGAAAAAGTTGATTAAGGGTTACGATCTAATCATATTTTACACACAAACATAGTTGATCAAAAATCTTGATTAAATCAAGAGTGATCGAGCAACCATCAACTAATTTTAGGGTTTGAGCAACTAATTTTAATCTCGTTTTCAACCTGCTTTGTTTAGCCCAGTCTATAGGCAATTGGTGCTCAACACCTAAAGAATGCCGATTGGAAGATAGCTTCCAATAGAAAAAAATATTGACCGTATTTTCCAATAAGCTTGTAGAGCCATTTTTTTGGTAAAAAAAGAAGAAGTTTGTAGAGCAATTTTTAGAGAATTATTTTTAGTGTTTTTGACCAAACATGAGTTTTGAGGGGTTTATTGAATAATTTTTAAAGTAAAAAAAGAAAAAACTAATATTTCCGAGATCCATACTTGATGCTGAGTTCTCCCCTATCAATTGAAAAAAGCTAATTTGTGAAACATATATAAAGTGAATTCTCCATTTTCAACCAAATTTTTCTATATATAAGAGTAGGGATCGAACTATATGACCACTTTCTTAAATGTATATACTTTTTTTGTGTGCGTGCGTTAGCTTAATGCAAAATAATAAAAAAAACTACTTTTACTTCCAGGCACTGTCAAATAACTATGAAAGTAAGGATCAATATCTTTTATGAGGGCAAAGAATTACTAATTTCATTCAATTATGCATTAAAGCAACCATATTAGATCCTTAAAAAAAAAAAAAACCATAGTAGATGTTATGTTATATCTTGCAAACTATTGTTCCTCATGTGTCTTATAAGTATAAAATATTTGATGTTAATTTTTCTTTTATATTAGACAATTGAGTTTTGTAGTCTCATAACTATTATTTGATGCTAATTTGATGGTTGCTTAATAGATCTTTCAAAATTGTCCACCTTGTTCGAAAAAGTAGATCGAGGGTTACGACCCGACCATGTTTTACACACAAAAATAGTCAATCTAAAATTATGATCCGATCAAGAGCAAAATTAGAAGAAAAAATGTTAAAACTTGAAAAAAAAATTGTATAATAACATACTGTTATTTTTTTTTTCTTTCCGAAATTGAAATAAATAAATGTTATATAGAATGATATATGTTGATGATGTTGGATGTTATTTACATGATTTTTTTTGAAGAATTAAGAAAGATGTTATTTACATGATGTTTCTTCAATTATATGTCTTTTAATTATATTTAAAAAATTATTTATTTTTTATTATTTAAAATAAATCTTATTAATTAAAATTATTTTTGAAACAAACAATTATATTTCAAAAACAACTTTAAAAAAAATCGATTTTTTGATTAATTTAAATACATTTTATTAATTAAATTATTTTTAAAACATTTAATTAATTAATAAAAATACCGATTTAATAAATGAAACATTTTTTTTAAAAAATAACATACCATTTGACAGGGGTTAAACCCCTCACATGTCTCTGGTAAAATCTGATCTGATTTGACCTTCCATCAGTCAGTGCGTCAGTCAGCACAGTCAGAGCAGTCTGCATAGTTGCAGAAAAAAGTGAGGGAATTTGCCAAGGGTTATGACAGGGAAAAAGTCAGGCCATATACCAGGTGTTGAGCCCCTCGTTTTTGTCCCAGGGGTGTAACCCCTGTCAAAATATTTGCGACGAACGCTTTTGTCATTGCTTTCGCCCCTGACAAATTCCCTTGCAAACATCCCTTTTCACATGAATTTTGTCCTTTTGCCAAGGGTTTTGCCCCTGGCAAAAGGTAATGTTTCTTGTAGTGTATACTCATCATGTGCAAATACCAAAATATTCTTTGCCTTAATCGTACTTATACCGACACTGATGATTAAACCCCTGTTTAACTGACATTGCATCACCAAGCATTCCTCGTTGTAAGTAAAAATCCTTGAACACTTAGCCTCTGACACGGTCGACTGATAAAATTCCAATTCTAGCGAACGAGATATTACAAAGTATGTGTATTGCGACAATCTTTGACACGCTAACCACTATCGCCTTATGTTATAGAACCGTCACTTCCAGCAAAATCAACCGGATAAAGTTTGCTATATGAATTCTCACCAGTGATCGAATTGTTATAAAATATTGTGACAATCCTTGCAAATCAAAACACGAAATCCACCTAGCTAAATTAGTGTATATCCCTCGCTAGAAAGCCAGCTACATACACCTGAACCCAATTATCGTTATTCACTTATGCAAGTGAATTAGACAACACAAATGCATGATTTGAAGAGAAAACAATATTGCAATGCAAATCTGTTTCTACCAATAGCAGAGATTTAGTCTTTGTAATTTTCATCTAATAGCTATAAATGACACACATGCAGTATAAGAATATAAAATGGTGAGACTTAGATTACCCTCTCTTGTTTAGGGGATATTTACCCTTTCAAGATATCAACCAATCAAAATGTAATATACAAATGTAACATTAAATGTCAAATAATGTAGAAAAAACTTCCATAATAAATAGCATATCTCACATATATTAATTTTTCTTCTTTAATTTATATTTATGTTTTTTGACCAAGAAAAAAATTTATATTTAAGATTTTGTTATATTTTGCTTTCTTAAAATAATTATTTTAGACAAAATAATTATTTGAGATTTTTTTAATTCATTTTAGTCTTTTAAATTACAAATATTAAACATTAAATTTTATTTTTTTTAGTCAATTTAGTGTCTTGAGTTTTTTTTATATTCATTTTAGTGTGTGTTTGGATTGGTTGCGTCGATAATTGATTTTAATATAATTGAGTTTGAGATAATTGACTTTGGTTAAAAATGAGTTTGATGTGAATTGATTTATGTTTGGATACACTCATATAAAAGTGATTATCATGACTTGATGTTGTTTTGGTTAAAAATGAGTTTGATGAGGATTTGAAAGATTAAGGGAAATATGAATTGTGAAAAGTTGTATATTATTTATTGAGGGAAACACTATATATATATATATATATATACACACACACACACACACGAAGGTGTTGCTATAATACTTGCACAACAAGTAACAAATGCAAGTGTAACTAACTAACTAGAAAATAGGTAAATCAGTTAGTTACTTGTGAGACAAGTAACTAACCCTAACAAACTAAACAAACATGATTAAGGTTTGAATTACAAACTAATATATCATCAGGTTCATGTGAAGGTTTCGGTCTTTGCCTGGAGGCTGCTTCGGGATCGGCTTCCAACGAGAGCCAACCTGGCTTGGCGGGGTGTTATTCTTGCGGATGCGTGGAGACGGCTGGGCATTTATTCTTATCTTGTTCTACGTTCGCACCATTATGACATCTGGTGCGTGGGTGGATTGGTGTTGATGGGGTGGATTCTAATGTGATTGCTGATCATTTTGTCCAGTTTGTCCAGTTGTTAGGAGATGGGAAAGCTAAAAGGTCTTTTATGCAGCTCATCTGGCTCTTGTGTACTTGAGTGCTGTGGAATGAACGTAATAACCGTCTGTTCAACAATATAGTTACGTGTGTTCCAAACCTGTTAGACAAGGTTAAATTGTTAGCTTTAGATTGGTTGAAAGCCAAGAAGGCTGTTTTTGTTCATGGTACGCAGAGATGGTGGTCAAGCCCTTTTGTTTGTTTGGGTATTGGCTAACTTGTTCCTCTGCTTGGTTGTAATTGTAATTGTTATTGTACTTTACAAGTGATCTCTTAGGCACTCCTTGTGCTTGAGAACTACTGTTTGATGAGTTATATATATCATTTTGATTTCTTCAAAAAAAAAACAAACTAATATTCCTCCTTAATTAAAACTATCAAAACAAACTACTCTCAATTCTGTTTTAAGCTTCAGAAACTAGTCCCTTTTGACAGGTTTAGTGAAAATGTCTGCCACTTGATCTAAAGTTGATCAATATTCAACTTTGATCTCTCTTTTGTTCACTTGATCCCTCAAGTAGTGGAATCTAGTCTCAATGTGTTTGCTTTTACCATGTGCAATAGGATTTTTAGATAGATTTATTGCAGACTTGTTATCTATTAGAAGCTTGATAGGTTCCTTAAGCTTGATCATCAACTCTTCTAGCACATTCTGCAACCAGTTGGCTTGTCTCACAAGTAACTAACTGATTTACCTATTAGTTAGTTACACTTGCATTTGTTACTTGTTGTGTAACTATTAGAGGAACACATTTGTATATATATAGTGTTTCCCTCAATGAATAATATATAACGTTTCACAATTTATATTTCCCTTAATCCTTTAAATCCCCATTCTCTCTTTTCTCTCATGACTATTTTCTTCATATCCAAGTTACCTTCACATAAACCCTAATCCATATTGTTTCCCCCTAACAGACACGATGACTAACGCTGGTAAAAAAAAATGGTACATTGAGTTTGGTAAATTTGATATTATTTAAAAATAAATTCGCTAACCTATAAAATTTTCGGTTTATAATATTATATCGATCTTTTCTGAATATTTTTTTTGGTCAAGTATGAATATTCTGTTTACTAATTTTATATAATTATATTTAATTTAATAATCCAATTGCATAAAAGTATATGTATAATTTCAACACAAGTTCAAATAATTAAAAAAAAAAATGATAATGTGATGTCTAGTGTTAAATGCAATTACAAGGATAATTCGGTCATTATATATTCAAAATCAATTTTGACTTAAACTATCTAAACAACATCAAGTCATGATAATCACTTTTATATGACTGTATCCTAACATAAATCAATTCACATCAAACTCATTTTTAACCAAAATCAATTCTCTCAAACTCAATTCTATCAAAATCAATTATTGACGCCGCCAATCCAAACACACACTAAAATGAATATAAAAAAAAAACTCAAGACACTAAATTGACTAAAAGATAAATAAATTTAATGTTTAATATTTGTAATTTAAAAGACTAAAATGAATAAAAAAACTCAAGTAATTAAATTATCTAAAATAATTATTTTAAGAAAGCTGAACGAAATCTTAAAAATAATTTTTTTTCTTGGTCAAAAAACATAAATAAAGTTAAAGAAAAAAAATTAATATATGTGAGATATGCTATTTATTATGGAGATTTTTTCTACATTATTTGACATTTAATGTTACATTTATGTATTACATTTTGATTGGTTGATATCTTGAAGGGGTAAATACCCCATAAACAAGAGAGGGTAATGTAGAAAAAAACCATATAAAATAGGTTTAGAGTATAAATTTCTAAAATTTATTAGTAAGAAGTACTCTATTCGCCTCAAATTATAAGGGAAAAAACTCATTTTCTTTATTCCTTATTATAAGAAATAAAAAATACCAACTTAATTCCTATTTAAACTCGAATGACACCATAATTAAAACCGTTGGATTGATTGAGCACACAATAAACCAAGTACACTCGGTTATTTTTCATTTGTTTGTCTTCCTCTCATATTCCTCTCTGCCCACTCCCTCTCTAATCTCATCCTTCCACTCTTTGCTTCTTCCTCACGATATCAACATTTTAAGTGCAAATTTCCCAACCATGTAAAACCAATAATAACTTTGATATAGTTCCAATAAATTCAAACATTCATATTAACACTTTGAAGTGTAAATTCATCGGATAAACTCAATAAATTCAAACATTACTAATTAAAGATAAAAAGAACAACTTTGATATTCAATAAAGAAAACCGGTAGATATATGGTTATGACCTTTAAGTTTTAACGCATCACCATCAATGATCAAACCTCATATTCATTAATTAAAGAGGGAGAACAAATCTGCAAAGAAGCATACATCTTAGACCAACAACACAACCCATAAAAATCACCAAAAATATCAAATCTCTAAACATCAACGGTGTTGTGTGATTCTGTCCTATAATCATGACAATAAAAATAAAAATAAAAATAAAACACTTCCCCTTCATCTATAAAAATAAAAACAAAGCACTTTCCCCTTTGATAGAGAGTGCTGAACCTTGAGGACAAGGTTCAAGTGAATCCGTTGGCAATGTTAGAGAGTTGCAATTAGCCTCAAATAAATATTTAGCTATTTAGTTTATAAATAAAGTTATATTAGTTTGTCTTTCCTTTGAGTTGCTAATTAGGCTTTACGTTAGGTCTTTAGGTCTTTAGCCCCATTAGGGATACTATTCTTGTTATATATAGTGTCTTTGACACACTATCCAAATTAATCAAATGAATGAAAAATTATTTTATTTTATCTTAGTTAGTTTTATTCTTCTTTATCTTTTAGCTTAGAACCTTAGTTTTATCATAGTTTGTTAGTAATAGCATTTGCTTCCTAACACCCTTCATCTATATAGTTCACACATTGTGTCATCTATACCGGTCTTTTGTAATCTATACCGGTCTTTTTTTTTTCCTTCTTCAAGACTCCTACAAATATTATCACTTTCCTTGAATCTATTTTTAATACATTTTTTGGGGGGAAGTGAGGATTTTAGAAAATTTTTGTAGATTAAATAAGATACAATTTGTTTGAAATAGAAGAAAGGTGGTTTGAGGGTTAGAATGTTGTAGGAATTTAATATAACTTTGCTTGCTAAGTGGTGAAGAGTGTTAGAGGAGAGGGAGAGTTTATGGTACTAAGTTTTAATTTCTCGTTACGGTGAGGAATGGGGGCACATGTGTTATAGTGAAGATAGGGGATCAGTTTGGTAGCAAAATATCAATAGGATAAGGAAGGGCGTTGGTGTGGGAGTGGGGGAGTTAGTTGATTGATAAGTTAGGCGGATGATGGGAGATGGGTCACATACCTTGTTTTGGAGGGACTCTTGAATAGAGGGCACTTTGTTAAGTGTTAGGTTCAGTGTTATATGATTTAGTAGATAATAAAATGGTGACCGTGATTTGCTTTCATTGGTTTGGGGAGTGAATGGTGAGGCGTGGAAGTAGCGTAGACAACTATCTACCTAGGAGGAAGAGCATGTAAGGGAGCTTTGTGAGCTGGTAAGTATTATTGTTTTGCAGGAGGCTGAGGAGGATAGGTAGGTTTGGCAGTTAAATTAGTCCAAAAGCTACTCGGTGAGTAACACGTACGACTACTTGACTTCTACAAATACCAATGTTACTTTTGACATTAGATACAATGTATGGTTAAAAGCAGTTTCACTTAAAGTTTCTTTGTTGGCTTGACGTTTGCTTCTTAACCACAACCCTACTAAAGACAACCTGCTTAGGAGGGGAGTGATTAATAATAATGGTTGTCTTTGCATAGGAAGGTGTGGAATGAATGAAGATAAAGATAATTTATTTGTTAGATTTTTTTTGTCTTTTCAAATTATGGCCTTTGGTGGCAAATTGGTTAGGCTATAGTAGCTCACGATTTTCTTTATAATCATCTTATGCATTTTCGTGCTTTAGGTGGTTTTTCCGAAAAAAGGGGATTGTCTTTTGTTGAATATTGTTTGGCTTTCTACAGTTTGGATAATTTAAAAAGAACATAATGATCGTATTTTTCAGACAATGAAGAACATTTTCAAATATTATGCGAGAAGAGATTAAGTTTCAGTCTTGTTGGTACGCTATATTTTATTTCAACCGCCATTATTGAAGACTTCATCCTTGATAATGTTTGTTGTTTTTCTCTGATTGGCTACCCATGTTTCTATTTTACCATTATTTTATTTTTTTAATGATATTTTATTGTCTTGTTAAAAATAAATAAATAAATAAATTTTACCAACACAAAATCCATATCAAACGTACAGATTGATTAATCTATTTCGGCATCTCTTGGAAACGTCATGGTTGACTAGTTAACAGTTTTTATATTTTTAGATTGATTAATCGAACATATTGTGATCAATGATGTCACTTATATTAATTTAAAATCTACACCATTATCTTAGCCTAATGTACTGAACCATTAGAATAAACTATTATTATTTCATTCATTTTTATCATATTAACTATAATTATATTTAATATTATTTATTTGTTGATGGCCCCACTGAAATTGTTAAGAAACATCTCAGTTCCATTCGTCTCGTCATTATAACAATTTCACATCATTTTACCTATTTCTTGTTGGTTTAGGTGGGTTTGTAATTATTCTCTCAACTTTTGTTTTTGGCACTCCTTATACTGTTCGTAATGTTTCTTCCGTATTAATATATCCAATTTTGCCTTGTTAAAAAAAAAAAATGTTTGATAAAAAAAGAAGATCTATTCATCGAGCGACACATGCATGGTGATCATAATATTGAATATAAATCATTTGATCACACACATAAAAAATAAATATCAATTAATTATTTTAAAATTATATATATGATTTAATTTATTCTTTTTACTTTTGTCTCAATATTAAATATGAATTTAGTCCCAGTTATTTTGACTTAAGGTTTTGTAAAGCAATAACATTTAATCTCTAACGTCAATACTTGACTTAGACTTAGATGTGTTACATAACCAACAACACAAACCAAATCTTTGCAACTCCAACTAGTAAAGCGAATTATAAACTTTTTGTTACATAACCAACAATTTTTTCACTTATCAACCAGGTTTAACGTTCTTAAACGCTCATGAGAATGTAAGTCCCTATCTATCGTAGATGAGCATGAAGGGGTATGTGCGACCGTAACTAGAATATGCCTTACTTTTTTAAAAGTCGCGAGTTATGGCTGGGATGTTTCCTTCCACTAGAGCAATGTGATCCACTTCAACTCAAATACTGGACTTGACTCCCTCGGCATCCCCAGAGAGCTCGAAAAAGTGTCCAATTTCCATAGGGGATCCTCCGACCAAGAGAACCAGGCGCGTAGCTCAAGGAAAACATATGATGTTTAATGAAGAGGTCCAAAAGGTGGATGATGGGCATCTCTTGACCCTCCGTCCATAGAGTTTGTTCGAAGCCGGAGGTGTTCAATGATCATACGGGTTTTATGCTAAAAAATGAAGAGGTAATCATGCGCCAGCTTGGTCCCTTGGGGAGGAACCAGATAGTGGCCTCTAGGATGATGGCTTTTATAAAAGCATTTGGAGTAACCATATTTTTCAATGGTAAGGAGTGTGCTTACAAGGCACAAGCTGGTCCCACTACCAAGATCCCCCTCCCACCACCAAGATCTACAACCAAGAGTCACTCCCACTCCCCCCACATTGTCGAAGTGGAATATGATACTATCATTGGACCTTTTTGGACAGTCAACATGGTGTTGATCGACACCTTGGAGAAAGAACAGTCAAACAAGTAAGAATGATATCACATCTACATCTAAAATTTTAAAGTTCAAGTATGAGTTTTCTTCACTTATTTGTTGTTTAACCTCCACTCTTTTATTAAATGTTGGACTTCAACTAATACGTGATACATCATAATAATTTCTATGATAAAATTCTAGCCCATATTTAGCACGGATGTTCATACTAATAATTAAATATATCGGAATCAACCTTATAATTTCAAAATCAATACTGATCCATTTAAAACTGAAACGAAACATATATGTAATTTTGTAAAATAGGAGGCGAGGTATAAATGCTTAGAAGAGAAGATGCAAATGAAGAGAGATGCAGAGGATAAAGATGCAGCAAATGCATAAAATATATAAATAGTCAACTTCTTGAAGAAAAAAATCACTTTAGTGTGTTTGGTTTCACTTCTAGAAAATCCATAATTGATTATGAAGATGTAGAATTGATTATGACATGTTTAGTTGCTGTCAAGTACAATTGATTTTACCTTTAGAATAAATTCTATCAAAATTAATTATTTCTACCGCACAACCAAATACACAGTTAAACTTGAAACAATTTTTGATAAATTGTACTTATTTCTCGTCAAACTCCAAATTATTAGGTTCATTTATCCGATCAAACTTAAGAATACTAAAAAATTTAGATTTATCAAAACAAATATTATATACATATTGGTTTATACATAAAATAAAGGTGACGAAAGATTTCATATAAAACAAAGAGATTGCGGGTCAAATCCTTGCTTATAGTATAGCATTTTCCTATAGTATATATATATTTTACCTAGTACTACTCATTGTACTCACACACCACACCACGCTACACCGAACGTGTTCGGGTCAAATCTTGCTGGAGAATATTATTGAATAGAACAACAACTAAGGTACTGTTACATTAATATTAATATTATTGCTGGAAAATATGATTGGTTAACATGTACTTAAATGCAAAGTTGTTTAATCTTCCCTAAGATATATAGTTTCATTTTCAGGTACTTTGCTTTATTTATGCCTAAAATGGAGTGGTTAAAATCACCTTTTAAGGGAATTATAAGTGATATAAGAGGAAGAGCACAATGTTATAAAGATGATTGGACTTGTGCTTTCCGTTCTGGTATTGGGTAAGTTTCTATAAATCATATGTAACATGTTTCTTCAAATTTTAATCTATTTATGTTTGATGAACTTGCACTTTTTTTTTTTGTAAATATGAAATTGCACTTTGTTAAATGTTAACGATAGGATATTGGCTCCAACTACCTATATTTTCTTTGCTTCTGCTTTACCTGTTATTGCCTTTGGTGAGCAGCTGAATCGAGACACAGGTATTTCTTATTCCTGTTCTTCTTCTTCTTCTTTTTTTTTTTTTTTTTTTTTTCGCGTAAACCAGATATCATCTGTGCGTAACTGAGGACTAATCTCTCGAACGTTGTAGGACTCAAATAGGCGTTAAACTCTCCTTAAGAGTTTTAACGTTAATGTTGTCTTTCCTGTTCTTCTTTTCTGCTTCTGCTGCTGCATGTTTGCTTAAGTTATTACTCAATGTTAATTTTCATCTTGATAGATTTGATTTTTTACCACCAATTTTTGGGCCACCACATATGTCTAGCCTACCAATACACTTTCACCTCTAGATGTGTATTCCTAATTAAGGATGAGGTGGTATGTTGAATTTCATTCCACATCAAGCTAAATTCTAACACTAAAGTTTTGCAATTGAAAGTTTGTTTTTTTAATTCCAAAATTATTTTATAAGTAAGAGAGAGCCTCTAAAAATATTTAAAATGGTTATTTTATTTAAGAAATTGATATTTTTTCACAAAACAAATTATAGAAAAAGGATATAATATTTACCTCTTAATTAAGCTGAAGCTATTTTTTGTTTATTTTGTTCATAGATGGAAGGTTGAGCACAGTAGAAACACTGGCTTCTACAGCTATTTGTGGAATCATACATTCAATTATTGGAGGCCAACCACTCCTTATTGTAGGAGTTGCAGAACCCACCATCATCATGTATACCTACTTATACAACTTCGCTAAAAATAAGGATGACTTTGGACAAGAACTCTTTTTGGCTTGGGCTGGATGGTAACAAAATAAAGACAAATTCTTTATTATTTTAAAGGCTTTGTAGTATTCATAACACTACACTATTAATTAACATTTGTGACTTATTTAAAGGTTAATTATACAACGTAGAAGTGAAATAGTCTTGCATCGTGTATATACTGATTTTCACCATTAATAAATTAGATGAAATATGATGTGACGTTTCCCTCAATCTACTTTAATATGTACAATAGTTTCCGTGACATATCAGACTGAAAGGTCAAAGTTAAAATAAATATTCAAAGGGTTGGAAAAAGGTACGAGTTGCAAAACTCAACTAATAGCTATGTTGTAGCTTATAATGCAAGTAACTACTGATATCTTACAAGTTAATTAATGAGAAAGTAACACATCTATATATTTAGAAATAGATGAGAATAAATTGAGTGAGTGATTTTATAACCATGTTTAGAGATCAGTTGTCTATGTATATTTAGAAAACAGCTATTGCAAATCATCGTGTTTTGGATATTGCTCGTCTTTCGATTTTGCAGTGATGCTTATTTGGTATGTGAGAATTCTTTTATTTTCCTATACGTATAATGATATTGCTATAGAATCTAGTCTTCAATAACACAACCTTTGCGTCAATTTGTCACCGACAGTACGGGCTATGGCATCACATTTAAAGCTTATTTTTCCTTTCTTTCACAAAGGACATGGCTTGACAATGAATTATGCATTATTTGCACCATACAAGTCAAAAACAGGCAATTCAATCTCAACAATAAAATGCAGAAGGCAAGTTATATTCTCAGAAATAGAATTTAAACGAATTTCAACAAGACAGTTTAATAATCATATCACATCTGCATCAATAATAAAATCACTAAAATACTCAAATGTAACATGGTAGTTGCCTCTCATTAAAAAGTTGAAGAAGGCTTCTGTCAATACAACTTCAGGAGAAATCAAAGAAGCTCCCAGCAAGTTCAGTGCCTCATAGTTTTAATCATAAACTTGTATAATTTTTGTAAACCAAGGTATCTCTCCCGCGCAACTATGGAAAGGAAGGAAACTAGAGATCCAGACAAAATGAAAAGGAAAATTGAATTAAAATTTGCTGGTGAAGTAGATTGATCCACGAGAGTTTGAGAATGGTGAGAGATTGAAAATTGATTGAAGGATGATGGAAATGAAGGGTTTGGATTGGAGTGGGTGGGTGGGGACTGTTATGGAAAGGAAAATATGGCTGGGTCTAGAAAATGGTGTTCTACGGTGGAGTGGGAAATTAAAGAGTGGAGAGCTCCAGAGAGAAAGAAAGGTTGGGTGGGTAGAAAATGGTGCAAATTGTCTGTAACACCTCTTTGATTAACTAAAATTAGTTAAATACAATAAGATATTGAATCCAATAAAATAAATTCTATTCTAAAAAAAAGGACTTTCATGTGCTATAACTACGTTTTACAAATTCATCACAGTCCACTTATTTATAAGTAAAATAATAGTAACACCAAGGAAAAAAAAATTATAATAATAAAATATACAATTAAATTATCAATGTTACATTTAGGGATGACAATGGGTAGGGTACTACAGTGTCTTTCCTCATACCCGTACCCGTGCTGGTACTCTCGTGGGCAACGACTTTAGTCTCCTTCCTCATACCCTATGAGTACCTAAGTGCTCATACCTGCACCCATTACCCGCATTTTAACTATGAAAAACAATAAAAACATCACAAATAAAATAAAACTACGGTCCATTTTTTTAAAAATTAACTCATAAAATAGTACGAATTGTAGTATTTAGTCAAATAGAAAACATCCAAAATATTCCTAAAAAATTGTACAACAGCATGATGAAGTTGTTATTGTATTAAGCAGTTTTTTGGTTTAAGTTTAGGTTTAAGCTTAAATAGCTAAATAAATTAATTTATTATACACCAAAAATAAATAAATTATCTATGATATTATATAAATATGTATATGCGGGGTTGCGGGTCTGGGCAGTATAATACCCTTACCCGTGCCCATACCCATAAAAGCGAGGTTTTACCCTACTAAATATGGGTATTTTTTACGGGTACCCATTGGTCTGGGTCCAATTGCCATCCCTAGTTACATTGTCCAACTATTCCAATTTGTGATTGTCAAAAAAAAAACTATTCCAATTTATTTTTTTTATTTTTTTTTTAATTTTTTTTTATAATAATGGTGTAACGGTTGTAATTTTATTTGAAGGGGCTTTTTAACATATTAATAAAAACAATTGAATTAAAATTAAAATTTGAATAAAAAATAAGTGATTTTTTGACATTAATAAAAACAATAACAATCGAATTAAAATTTAAATGTTTAAATGCAATTTTGATACCCCTATTTACACATTTTTTAAGTTTTAATCCTCCTATTTTAAAAACTAACTTTTTTTTATCTCTCTATTAAAAAAGTCAACAATATTATTTTATCCCCACAAATTTTGATGATGTGGCATCCTCGTTAATGATATTGTGTTGACCGTGTATTAATGAGTTATAAAAAATATTTTCCATGTCATTATTATTAATTAATATTATCATTTATTTTATTTTTATACCTTAGTACTAATAAAAACCAATTAAACAATGTAACAAAGGAGCCACCATGGTGTGTTGGTAAATAGCTTTGATTGCTACTTCAAGGTTGTGGGTTCGACCCTCAGCTCATCTGTAGATTTTAATTAATTTATTTTTGCATCATTTAAAATAAAAAACGCCAATATCTCTTTGTGTCGCTAAACATTCTGGAAATCTACGACGGAATAGTTATAGAGGGAATCAAACCGTCGCTAAATCCCACACAAAACTTGCTAAGCTCATATTTATGACGGATACGTAGGGTCGGCAGAAACCCTCGCAAAATCCGTCGCTAATGACATGTTAAAGTAACCCTCACAAAATCCGTCACAATTTGCGACGAAAAATATACCCTCTCAAATTTCCGTCGCTAAAACCGAATTTTCTAGTAGTGCATGGAGCAATCAAGACCATTTTGTTTGTGCATGTTAACAAAACCCATATGTATACCGTTTTATTTGATTTTTTTTAAGTGTCTTATTTGCTTATAACATAAGAGGTTATCATATAAATACTTATCTATAACTATTTCTATAGCATAAACTGTAATTGATATTTTAAATTTCTCGGGGTTTGTGTATGGACTTCCCTCTTGCTGTTTCTCCTAGCAATATTTAATGTTGGCAATATCGTCAACAGATTTACTAGGGTTGCTGAAGAACTTTTTGGCATGTTGATTTCAGTCTTGTTCATTCAAGAGGCTATTAAGGTGAGTCAGTAGTATGCGACTAAAATCTATCTCAACTCAAGATAAAAATTAAAATATGATTTTGCTTGAAAAGGAGTCTAATACAAGTTTACTGAAATAAATGCAGGGAATAATAAAAGAGTTTAGTGTTCCTAAAAATGAAAACTCAATTTTAGAAGAGTACCAATTTCATTGGCTTTATGTGAATGGTTTACTAGGTATTATATTCACATTTGGCCTTCTCTATACAGCATTGAAGAGCAGAAGAGCAAGATCTTGGTTATATGGGACAGGTTTGTCATTATGATAGATTTGAGTTGAGGCAATAATTGATACTTCCGCTATAATCTTGAATTAGTTTTTTTTAAGCTATTTAGCACATAATGTCTCTGGTGTCTGACACGTATAAGTGTCTGCCATTGATATGATACTGAAACATGTAATCATATTCAACCACTTCTACTTTTTTTTTTTTTTATAATATTATTTGTATTTATATGTTCAGTGTCAGTATCGTGTTTGTGCTTGTATCACTGTGTCATAGTTGTTAAAAGTATACGTGAGGAATATTTATTTGACATGGTCTTATTTATTGGATAGGTTGGTTGAGAAGCTTTATTGCAGACTATGGTGTGCCTTTCTTGGTGGTAGTATGGACATGTGTGTCATTCTCAGTGCCAAGCAAAATACCTTCTGAAATTCCAAGAAGACTAGTTGCTCCTCTAGCTTGGGAATCTACATCTTTATACCATTGGACAGTTATCAAAGTAATTCATGTTGAACTAAAACCTTGTTTGGATTATCTAACTTTTACAAGAATGTATTAATTAAAAAACTTTAAATTTATAAGATTCTTATAAAATTTATTTTGCAATTGTGGAGAAGTTTAACTAAAAGGCTCTAATGTCCTATTTGATTTGCAAATATAATAAGGTACTGGACATGACTAAAATATTTGTTTCATGTTTGGTTTAAAGGTTTTTCGGTACTGCTCGGCTCAGTTCTTAATTATTTTTTTGCATATCAAATGCATCCTAAGTTATACTTTTTGCAGTTGTGGGAAATATTGACTTCAATTTATGCTGCAGGACATGGGAAGGGTTTCTCCAACATATATTTTTGCTGCTTTTATTCCTGCCTTGATGGTAGCAGGGCTTTACTTCTTTGATCATAGTGTTGCTTCTGGGATGGCACAACAGAAGGAGTTTAATCTCAAGAAACCTTCTGCATATCATTATGACATATTCTTGCTAGGATTTGTGGTATATAAATACATACATTCCCTTTGTAAATACTATTAGAGAGTTGCATAATTATGAATCTTTTAGAATGACCACATACCTAATGCTTTGTTTTGACTAAAACATTCCAGACTTTGATTTGTGGACTACTTGGCTTACCTCCTTCAAATGGTGTTCTGCCTCAATCCCCTATGCATACTAAGAGCCTCTCAGTTCTCAAGGGTCTGGTAGGTGAATAACTATTATAGTTTTTATAAGGCATATGAGAGAAAGTTGTTGAAAAAGGATGTTAGTTTGGTGAAATCCTATGTGATACAATATTATAGTGGCTTGTGATCCATGTAACCAACCCCACATAGTGAAAATAGACGCCGATAAGTTGACCGTAATATTAAACAAAGTTTTGTATTCCGTAACTATAAGATTGCTTTTTGCATGATATAAAACTTTAGAATGAATATTATAATTTTTTGTAAAGCATTAGAGAGAAAGTTATAGAAAAGATGTGAGTTTGGTAGAGTCCATAGTTGCATTAGATTGTGTAGATATGATTCGTGATATGTTATTATAATGTCGTTTGATCCATGTAACAAACCTCGCGCATTCTCTGATAGGTGGATGACAATATTAAACTAAATTTTGTACTTTCTAACACTGAGCATTGCATAATAAAAAATCACTATCCACTATGTTGCCAGACTAAAAGAGACGTTGACATAATTGACCGAACTATACAATCAATTGTTGTTCTCTTGTGTGTCTATTTATTTGCTTACCTAAAATCCAGATTAGCTGTTCTAAAATTGGTGGGGGTTGTCATTTGTATTAATGATTCAATTAAATGGGATACTTTTGATAAGGTAATTTATGAAATTGTAGATGATCAGAAGAAAGATGGTTGAAAGTGCCAAGGAAAGCATAAAAAAGAAAGCAAGCAACGCTGAAATCTATGGAAAGATGCAAGCAGTGTTTGTAGAAATGGACAGCAGCCCAGTTGTAAGTCTTTTAATAGTATATAAATTGACATTTGATCTTGTTCTTTCAAATAAATACAATTAACAAATAGTAATTTGAAATACTGACACAGACATCAGACACAACACTAACATACTGTCGGTAATAATTTGAAAAATGAAAGTAATCGAGTGCAGCAACATGTGTCGGTTTTAGACACTAGATACACCTTCAATCTAAAGTTACTTATTGGCTATGAATCATTAACACATACACACACAAACCAAACATACACGACACAACCACTGCCACATCACCATAATAATTTTAAAAAATGGAAGTAATTGAATATAACCACATGCGTCAGTGTCGTGTTGGTGTCGAACACCGTCTTCAATCTAAAGTGTTAGTCCAACATAGCTTATTATTTTTCCCAAACATGATTAAATTTCAGACTTCTGTGGAAAGGGAACTAGAGAACTTAAAAGAGGTAATCCTAAAAGGTGAAGATAAAGGAGAAAATAAAGATACATTTGATCCTGAAAAGCATATTGATGCATGCTTGCCTGTTAGAGTAAATGAGCAAAGAGTGAGCAATCTTTTACAATCACTCTTTGTTGGAGCATCAGTCTTTGCCATGCCTGTCATTAAGAAAATTCCAACTTCTGTTTTGTGGGGATACTTTGCATACATGGCCATTGATAGTCTTCCTGGTAATCAATTCTGGGAAAGGATACTGCTTCTCTTTGTGTCACCTAGTAGGTGGTTCAAGTAAGTACAAGTAACTGTAAAAATTTCATTTCCTCATCAATTATTTATTTCCTTGAATTTCTTTCTACTAATATAAGTAATTCTAAATTGTGGTCCACGACTGCAATTGCGGCCGCATTGGCTGCATTTGTCTATATTTTACCGCAATTTATAGGTCCGCAGCGTAACTGCAACTAGTGGCGCTAAAAAAATCTAAAAACCGAACAGTGATGGACAGTTCATGAACCTAACTGAGGTAGTTTGGTTTAGTTCATGAATTATCTGTTGTAGTTTGATTTTTAGGTTTTTCAAACAGTCATAATATTTGGTTTGATTCACAAAAAAACAGTTTTCTTTTAAATTATATTGTTCAGTTTTCTGTAACTAAAGGTAATTTTGGTTCGGAAACACAATCGGTACACCAAACTTTTATACCGGATCAGTTTGGGATGAACCATTAACTGTCCGGTTCTTTTCTACCGAACTGTTATAATGGTTCAGTTCAATTTTTTTTCCTGTACCGAACCATGAACAGTTGTAAGTTGTAACTGCAACGATAACTTCAATTTAAAATCATGTTAATGTATCAAGTCAACTTATTTTGGCAGGTTATTGGAGGGTCATCATGCTTCCTTTGTGGAAACAGTACCAATTAGATACATAGCCTTCTTCACAATCTTCCAATGCGTGTATTTCTTGGTTTGTTTTGGAGTGACATGGATTCCAATAGCTGGAATTTTGTTTCCCTTGCCATTCTTTTTACTGATCTTGGTGAGGCAATATATCCTCCCCAAGCTTTTTAGTCCTCGACATGTAGATATCGGTAATAATATGGAATGTGAAATTGTTCGTTTACTTTTTTTCAGCAAATGGATTCACCTAGCTTTGGATCAATGGAAATGTCTGACAGTGAAATATTAGATGAATTAACTACAAGCAGAGGAGAGTTGAAGCTCAGAACTCTAAGCTTTAGAGAGGAAAGACATGGTCAAGTAAGTGGTGACTATAGACTACAATTAAATTGCTTTTTTCTTGATTTAGAGCTTAGTGTCTCTTTGAATTGACTTATTTTAGTTTCCTTGCTAACATAAATACTTGTGAGAATGTTTGAAAGAATTTATAGAAACAATTTATAACAGGTACATAAATTGTTTTCTCCTTAATCCTTATTTCCATAAACTCTCCGGAATAGGTTTTAAAGATAACTTATGGATTATATATATGATAAGTGTTTTATTAGGTTGTTTATCCAAATGGAACCTTAATGACCAATTTTTTTTTTTTTATTTGAAGAAAAAGTTTTGGTTTTGTTTGTTTGAATGTAAATGATTTGCATTGCATGCAGGGAATCTATCCTAATGAAATAATATGTGAAAATGAATCATCAAATAGCTAATGACTTGAAGAAGAGAAAGATATCAACCAAGGTCAAGTTTTGCATGGTGGCTCAGTGTGTAAGCTTGTGAAATTGAGAAGCACAACTAGATAATTGATAGCACAAAGTCTGTTATTTATATTGTATAATAAACTACGAAACTTCATAGTGCGTGTACTTTCTTTTTATTGATAAAACATGGTTCTTGTCTTTGTATTTACTCATGCAATGCACTATGTATATCAATCTTCGTTGATATGATATATTGCAGCACAACTAGAGCAAAAGCACTTTAATATATGTTACTAGCTTGAGATAATGTGCCAACAAGGGATGTAAACTTTACCCATATTGACAATATCTATGGATAGTGTAAGTGGTTTGGATAGCCATATATACCTTAAAGATACTCGCAAATAAAATAAGTGTGCTTTTTCTACTATATATTGATGTGGAAGAGAATATTATAGAATCCAGACCTATATGTACTTTACGTAAAATCACTAATACTCATTAGGTTTATAGTTGCTTTTGAATTTTTTTAATTTCTTTTAAATTCAATATTCGGATTAAGAATCAATCCAAATTATCAAATTTCACCGTTTGGTTTTTATGGACATATTTCAAAGTCTAAAATCAACATTGTCAAACTAAACCAAACGAATTGGTTGCTTTTGAATTGTGTTAAAAATTTATCTTCGTTTAGACTTGTGAGATAAATAAACTAGATTTAGCTAATGATATATACTAAAACCATCTCAAAGTACATCTACGTAGATGAACCTAGATACTGTTGCTTCTTTATTAGGATAGAATTATTAAGCTAGAGTGTAAAAAAGTTATAAATGAAATTTAGCCAGCGTTTCTAATGAGAATTAGTAAAAGAAAAAAAGCTTAATATTGCGACAAACTACCCACGAATAACAACGAATAAACAGGGACTGTTGGATTGTTCATTAGATTGCAGTTTATTTTGACTTTTATGTATTTTGAAAAAATAATACCACTGCCCCATGATTCGTGTGCCGGTCGCACCGTTATTTCTCGCACCAAGTAGCAATGCTCTTAGTAAAATATTCATGTCTACGAAAAGGTATCAAGATTTAAACCTCATTCATGATGTCTAGTCTAGTAATTTCAGCATGTTCACCGGTTAAACTAGAGTTTGTGGATGTATTAATTTACACAATACATAAGTTGCTTAATCTTATTTAATTAATAAACCATTGAAGAAGTGTAAAGCTTTTTTTTTTAAGTGGTAAGATGAGTAAAGTTGAATTAATACACAATATTTCAACATAATACTGATATATTTGTTTCCTTGACCTATATTTGTGAGTTGATTTTTAGAGGATTAAATTTATATTTTAATATCTATACTTAATATCTAATTACAAAGTTGAAAGAACAACATTATATATGAGCATCAAGAAAAAGAATGAAATATGAACATATAATATTGTATATCATGTTGTTCTTTTAATATCATAAAAATATAAAATATATATCAAAATGTAAGTTTAATGTTTAAAACTCTTCCCCTTGAAATCATAAAGAATTTAAGATGTTCTCGTGAGCTTAACTCAGTTTGTAGAATAATGCATAATGTATGTAAGGTTCGATGTTCAAACTTGAACCATTATAAAAAAGAATGAATTTACTATATCTAATTACCCTTTATTTACGATTTATTTATAAAATAGATAACTATAATGAGAATAATTTTTTGTTTTTTGAAACATTAATGAGAATTATTTATTCATTATGTTTTTTTTTATGTTTATTTCTTCGAAAACTAACATTAAGTGTGTGTTTGGTTGTGCGGTGGAAAGAATTGATTTTGATATAATTGATTTTATAGAATTGATTTTGGTTAAAAGTGAGTTTAATGTTAAGTAATTTATGTTTGGGTATCATCACAACAAAAGTGATTTATATGAAAAATGTTGTTTGGATACCATGTATCAAAATTGCTTTTGAGTAGGGGTATTCGTGGGTGGGTTTAGGTTGGGTTTTGCCAAACTCAAAACCAAACTAAATATGGTACTCCAGTTTGGATGAGGTAAAATAACCACCTGTTATACTATTGGTTGGGTTTGGACAAACCCACTAATTTTTGGGTTGGGTTGGATTGGGTAATGCGTTACCCAACTTATTTTTCAATTTTTTTAATATTAAATGACTAAACAACAAGTTCTCATAATTTTGTTTTAAAATTGTACTCTACTTTTTAATTTTCTTAAAAAAAATGTTTAACTTATTTTACTATAATTTGATGCATCATAGGCTATCAAATAATAAACCTCATCATAAAATACTTCCAAGAAGCTAAAGTTGCATGACATAAAATTGCATCAGTATCAAAATAACCAAAAAGTGCAACATATTAATTTGTAACTCTGGTATGTTTTAATTTTCAATATATAGGTACAATGTGTATGTTTTGGAAATATAACTTTATTCTACCCTATGAAACTAAAGATAAAAAATATTGACATTTTTTTGGGTTTGAGTCTGATTTTACCTGAAACCCATTTATTTTTATGGGTTTTTTCATTTTAAAAAATCATACTCACCCAAATACCCAACCCATAAACACCCCTACTTTTGAGTGTGTAAATGTTCAAAATGGGTTTTAACATGTTTGTGTATATATTAGTGGATCAATTTTTCATTCAGTTTTAGTAAAATAATTAAATTTATGTAGTATCTTTTTTTAAATAATTTTACTTCAACTTAAAAATAATAACTTGTCAAAAAAAAAAAACTTAAAAATAATAAATACAAGTTCAACGTGGCAACATTAGTACCGTTACATTTCCCTCCATTCCAACCACTTCTATCATACGCCGTGTGCACAAACCAAATCACAAATTCATCTTCCCACCCCTAATTCAACAACCTACACCCCCTTAGCGTACGTTAGACATAACCACACCTCTTATATATTTCATTTCACAACGCGCGCATAACACTTTCTTCAAAATTGAAAAACCAAAACCAAATGCGATTAACTTCTTCTTCTTCTTCATCAATGGGATTCGGGTCGGGTTCTATGATATGGTTTCGAAAGGGTATTCGGATCCACGATAACCCGGCACTAGAATACGCTACACGAGGCTGTTCTAATTTATATCCTCTTTTTGTTATTGACCCGCATTACATGAAACCCGACCCAAATGCGTTCTCGCCCGGTTCATCTCGTGCGGGTCTGAACCGGATAAGTTTCTTGCTTGAGAGTTTGGGTGATCTTGATGTTAATCTTAAGAAGATTGGTTCGAGATTGTTGATTCTTAAGGGTGATCCCAGTGAAGTTCTTATTCAATGCTTGAAAGAGGTATAAATGATAAATTTGAATGTTGTTTTTGTTACTATCGTTGTTGTTGCATTGTGGAAGTTAACTGTTTTAAAGTGTTTGTTTGGATGAGATTTTCATAAAAACTGATTTTTGAATTAAATAGAATCTAAAAATTTTATTTTTTGTTTTTGATAGTTTATCCCTTTATGGACAAAACTTTTATGAGGTGATAAAGTTAAACAAAAAGTGATTTTTATTGGTATTTTTTGGATGTGAACTTGTAGGGGTTAATCCTTCCAATCAGATTGGACCGCAATGAATGAATAAACTCTCTTTTAAGATACTTAATATTGTTGCATTCTTAGGGCTGGATTCGAATCCATGACCTCTGGTTAAAGGATCTCTTACCATCTCATCCAAGTGCTCTTGGGTAGTGATTTATATTAGTATAGACAAACACAAATCACACAAATCAACTTTGGGTTTGTAGTGAAGTTATGTGTTTGATTATATATACTCTCTGAATCAAATTTGACATATAAGTTAAGTTAACATATATTTATCAACTTAGTGCAAAAATTGTATACTTTAATACTCCTAGTTTGGCTGATGTTTGGATGTAAAATAAATTTTGACATGTTACAAGCATACATAAATTTTTTGTAAAAACTTGTGAGGTAAATTGACTATCTCAAACGTGATTTTGAATGAAAATGTTATAAAGATGAATTCATATTAAAGTAATTTGTATTTGAACTTTTCTGTTAAGCAAATTTGACATGAAACTTGGTAGAATTGCAAATTTTTGTTACCGCGTCTAGTCAAGCTGAGATTTGGAGGTAAAATCCATTTTACATTTTACTAACAAACATGACAAATTCACTTTTAGCCCATTGATCAGAAGTTTGGGAAACTTACTCTCCCAAATAGCCTATTAATTCTGTTACTTTTTTTGGAATGTAGACAAAAGTTATGGTAGTTAGTTAACTCTGTTGGTTATTTTGGTTGATGCAGTGGAACATTGGAAAGTTATGCTTTGAGTATGACACTGATCCATATTATCAGGCTTTGGATATTAAAGTCAAGGTAATGAGCATTGTTATTAGGTTTAGATGTTGTAGAAAGTTAACATAAATGCACTATACGATGTGGACATGAGATTTAATAATGAGTTGAAGGCATATTTAATTTTTGTTTTGGTTATTACAGGACTATGCACTTAAGGCAGGAATTGAGGTTTTCTCTCCTGTCAGCCACACACTTTTCAATCCTACAGATATTATACAGAAGGTGAGTTTGAAGCTTGAAGAGATTAATCTCCGATTTAACTACTCTTTTTTTTTACCAATTAATTGTGTACCACGGATTTTCAAAGGTTTTCTGTTATTATTGTTGTTCTGATTCCATTAATTCATGATCAATTTGTCCATGGTATTGTGCTAATGCCAAATCAGAATGGAGGGAAGCCGCCGCTTAGTTATCAATCGTTTGTCAAGCTTGCGGGGGAACCGCCATCTCCTATCTCAACGAAATATTCTTCACTCCCTCCAGTTGGCCATCTTGGAAGTTCTGATATTTCTGAAGTTCCAACCATCAAAGACCTTGGATATGAAGATGATGAACTGGTATGCATATTATATTTCAAGATTAATAATCCTTTAGGAACACCTAATTAGAGAAGTAAATTTCAGGAGTTCTCTCCGTTCAAAGGTGGTGAATCAGAAGCATTGAAGAGATTGGAAGAATGCATGAAAGACAAGGTACTTTGAACATTCTAGTATTCAAAAAATTAAAATCTGCAAGGTTGTGATATTTCTGATGTTTCTTGCTGAAAGATCAACTGCTTGTAATATAACATACTAAACTATTTTAGTTTTTTTTCTCTTTGTAAATGCCTTAATTTCTTTTCTTTTTTTATGATTTCAGACGTGGGTGGCAAACTTTGAGAAACCCAAGGGTAATCCATCTGCATTTCTTAAGCCAGCAACAACTATTTTATCACCTTACTTGAAAGTAAGTCTAAAACTGTAAAAGTTGCATTGCTTGACATGTCTCTTTGGCTTGATTGAACTACTAACCTTGAACCTTAAGTTTCTCTTATATATTTCTTGCTTGTTGTTGATCTCCTTGCAGTTTGGTTGTCTCTCTTCCAGATATTTCTACCAATGCATTCAAGATGTATATAAAAGTTTGCCAAAACATACTTCACCACCTGTTTCTCTTCTAGGACAGGTAACATTATCTCCAGAAGTCAGTACAGTATTGTTTGTCGAGCTCCACTTCGGAAACTAAAAAGTTTATCTTATTGACATGTACAGTTGTTGTGGCGAGATTTCTTTTACACCGCAGCTTTCGGGACTCCAAATTTCGATAGGATGAAAGGCAATAGGATATGCAAGCAGGTGAGACAGCAATCAATGGTTACTAAAGTTTAAGAAAGAAATAGATGCTATCTTTAGGTGCATTCAACTTACACAACTTATGACTAGAAATTTTGAAAACTACATTAGCACATGAAATACTTCTGCATCAAAACATAAAATATCACTAGCTAGCTTATTATATTTATGCTTCGAGTTCTTATTTCTATTGTACACTTACATACTTATATCCTTGTAATCATTATTGACTATTAATATTTGGTTGTTCTTTATTGATAATCCTTTGTTAAAAGCAAACATATACTTCTTAATCATTATATATGTTGTTTTGAAACTTATTTATTGTAATTTTTAGATTCCTTGGAAGGAGGACAATAAACTTCTGGAGGATTGGAGAGATGCTAAGACAGGATTTCCCTGGATTGACGCTATCATGGTCCAGGTTTGGGTTTTGACATCCTTTTTTTCCAAATTAAGCAATTATAAATGGGGGTTTTACTTTGAAATTTTATGCTCAAATCAGGTGTACTATGCCACTTTTATCAGCCTTTCTCATTCAGAAAATGCATTTAAAACTATATTTTTCTGTTGTAGCTACGCCAATGGGGTTGGATGCATCATTTAGCACGACATTCTGTTGCATGTTTTCTAACTCGAGGTGATCTGGTATATGACATTGATACTCTCAACCTTGCCAACTTTTTTCATATTCCATTATTCTATACCAATTTTTTATTTTTTTGTTTCTGGCAGTTTGTTCATTGGGAAAAAGGACGTGACGTCTTTGAGAGGCTTCTGATTGATTCAGATTGGGCAATTAATAATGGAAACTGGATGTGGCTCTCATGTTCATCTTTCTTTTATCAGGTATGATTTAATTTTCTATTTCAGAGGTTGAATCCTGAATGTTTCACTGACATTTTGTATATTTATCGTCTCTGATGATCAGTATAATCGTATTTATTCCCCAACCACATTTGGTAAGAAGTATGACCCTAATGGTGACTATATTAGGCATTTTCTCCCAGTCTTAAAAGGTAATTTTAAGTTCCCTCATTTTCACCATCTTCTAGTACCTAGTAAATTCTCATTGTTAAGATGTTAGAACTTAGAATTGAATGTGGTTGAGCAGATATGCCCAAGGCGTACATCTATGAACCATGGACTGCTCCTCTAAGCATCCAGACCAAAGCAAATTGCATAATTGGAAAAGACTATCCAATGCCAGGTCAGTGCTGTCATTTAGTGTTAGAATAACAAATCTGGTTCTAAAGTAAGATAATCACACAAGAACACAAGAATTGATCAGGGAGTTTGGCCAATTGTGTCTATGTATCCGACAGTAGAGTTGCTGTGGCACTTTTTTTTTATGCAATTAATTAGGTTTGCTAAGTACAAAGCTCTGTTTAATACTACAGTCCAGTTTACAACTTAACCTCTGAACCATACCGCGGGGTCTTCATTTCCCGCACCCCCTAACTGTCCTAGTTGTAACCCAACAAACAAATGGGCCAAGCCCAAAGGGCAGGAGCTTTCATTACTCTTTCAACTCCACTCACTCTGCTATGCTACGCTCGAGCATCTGCCAACTTATCTGCGAATATGAGCCATATTCAACATCTGGTTTGTATTTCTGGTGGAAAGTTTGTTATGATGTGCAACTTCATATATTGGAAGATTTCTTTGGTTCAGATGAGGTGCTGCATGGGAGGAGTATTAGATTCGCTTGAGAGGAAGTTGTATTTCTTTGATTTATATATTATTGCTAATATTTCTTTCTTGCTAGTTTCTTACCATGATATGTGACGGTAGTTATCATTTTTAAATTTACATATATTTCACAAATATATGCATATTAATAGCCAAAAATGGATAGCTTTAATAACCTTTAGAACATATTGTTGAGTAAGACTCATATTAACTGACAAGTGGAAGATGCTCGAGCATGCGGTTCATACTTCATGATACTCTGTAATCATAAGAATTGCATAATTAATAAACTACAACATTCGCCCTCTGCTATCAGAGACGTAGGCATAATTAGCTGAACTACGTAATCAATCATCTGTGTTCTTTGTGTGTTTATATATCTTTTTTTTTACAGCCGGTTTTGCTATTCTATCACATATTTTCCTGATCAAATTAACATGTCTTGTTCAGACTGTATAGGATTTGATATATATTATCCATGTTTATGCTGTATAAACTGTGTTTCAGTTGTTTCTCACGACTCTGCAAGTAAAGAGTGCAAAAGGAAAATGGGTGAGGCCTATGCATTAAATAAAGTAATGAATGGTTTGGTTAGTGAGGATGATCTGAAAAATTTGAGGAGAAAATTGGATGAGGGTGAAGAACAAGGAACTAAATCTAAAAGATCTAGGCAGCTGCTGATTGGCTGAGAAATTTTTTACTGGTTTTTTCAACTGTCATGCTTTGAGTTGTAGTTTATTATGCAAGTTTGAAACGTGTTTAGCGTTTTCATGACATTTTGCATATATGTATATAATGCAGTGCATATTATTATTACCAGTATCCTAGACTTGTAGGGGTAACTTGAGACCGATACTAGCAGCTGTTGTCATGTAAGGTCTTGTATCATGAAAAATTATTCTCCTCAGTCTTGTAATGTAGTGCAATTCTTAGGGAATTGAATTAATTATTCCATAACTAATGTTAGTGTCACGTACGGCACATTAGAGATATCACACAGATTGTGTTTTTATTTATTATTTAGTAATGGTTTATTATGTCTTTCTTTCATGAGTTTAATTAGTATGTTTTGGCATTGTACAATTATTTTACACATATATCCAATGATATACTTACTTAGACTGAAAACATATTCTCTATACTGAATGTGAGGTGAATAGGCAACAATATATAGGCATGAGCCTCTCTATCATTTCCCATGATTAAGGAAGGAAATATCTAAGAAAGGAAATATAAATCACTATAATCAAGGCACAATATCTCAACACTCCCCCTCAAGGTCGTGCATATACATCATAGGCATACATCTTGTCACATATGTAAGTTATCCAAGGACTCCGTAGAGATTTAGTAAAGATATCAGCGAGTTGATCTTTGGAATTGACAAAGGAGATTCTAATGATCCCGATGATAATCTTCTCTCTAAGAAAATGACAATCAACTTCTATATGCTTTGTCCTCTCATGAAAAACTGGATTGGATGAGAGGTGTAAGGCTGACTGGTTATCACACACAAGTTCCATTGGACCAATTTCACAAAAATGAAGTTCATGAAGTAAATACTTCAACCACAAAAGCTCACATGTGGCATGAGCCATGGCTCGATACTCGGCCTCTGTACTTGAACGAGCAACAACAGTTTGCTTTTTTGCTCTTCCATGAGATCAAATTTTCACCAATGAAAACACAATAACCTGATGTAGACCGTCTATCACTAGTATCTCCTTCCCAATCAACATCTGAGTATCCGATGATATCAGTGTTGCCTTTATCAGTAAAAACAAGCCCCTTTCCAGGTGATCCTTTGATGTACTTAAGAATTCGAATCACTGCATTCCAATGGTTGTCACAAGGAGAGTTAAGAAACTGACTTACTACACTGACTGTAAAAGATATGTCAGGTCTAGTCATGGTGACATAGTTCAACTTTCCAACAAGTCTTCGATATTTTCCTGGGTTGGTATAAGACTCCCCCTGATTAGGAAGAAGCTTTGCATTAGGGTCCATAGGAGTATCAACTGGTTTGCAATTTGTAAGATCTGTCTCCTCCAGAATATCAAGAGCATACTTCCTCTGAGAAATAGCAATACCTGACTTCGACTGGGCTACTTCGATGCCAAGAAAGTAACGAAGAGGACCTAAGTCCTTAGTCTGGAAGTTTTGAAATAAGTGTGTTTTAACGATTTGATACCCTCATTGTCATCACATATAATCACAATGTCGTCAACATAAACCACAAGATAGATATATTTGTTTGATGAGGAGCATTTAGTAAAAACATAGTGATTTGCCTCACAACAGATCATCCCAAATTGTTGCAGGACTTTGCTAAATCTTCCAAACCATGCCTGAGGTGATTGTTTTAAACCATACAAAGATTTATGAAGTTTGCATACGAGATTACACTCCCCCTGAGCAACAAACCCAGGAGGTTGCTCCATGTAAATTTCCTCCTCCAAGTCCCCATGTGAATGCATTCTTAATATCCAACTAAAATAGAGGCCAACGTTTCATGGCAGCCATGGCCAAAAAGAGACGAACAGATGCCATCTTTGCAACTGGAGAAAATGTATCACTGTAATCTTGACCATGAACTTGAGTATACCCATTTGCCACTAAGTGAGCTTTCAATCGATCTACTTGTCAGTCAGGACCCACCTTAACGTTAAATATCCATCTGCAGCCAACAACCGATTTCCCAGAAGGAAGTGGGACAAGTTCCCAAGTATGATTAGATTCTAAAGCTGACATTTCATGACATTTTATCAAGTATGGCTTGTCTCCACCCTGGATGGGAAAGTGCTTCCTGAATAGTCTTAGGAATAGAAACAGATGAAAGTGCAGAAACAAAAGCACAATAGGAGGGAGATAAACGATGATAAGACAAGAAATTATAAATAGGGTAAGGATTACGGGTTGAACAATTACCTTTGCGGATGGCAATGGGAAACTCAGGAGAGGGAGATGGAGATGCAGGTGGATCCGGAGTAGGGGACGAAACACTTGGAACAGGAACTGAAGCATGTGGTTCAAACCTTCTCTCATAAGTGATGCCATACTAATTAATAGGTGGAGGAGACTTGGTTGGAGAGGATGTATCTACCACTGCTGGTGGGTCAGAAGATAGAGAAGGAGTGGACTCAACAGACTCGAAATAAGGAACATGCAAGACTTGATCTAACTCCATGGGAGGAACATCAGAGTTGGCAAAGTATGGTATGTCCTCAAAGAAAGTGACATCAGCCGATGTGTAAAAGCGGTGTGTAGAAGGAGAGTAACAACGATACCCCTTTTGAACACGAGAGTAACCAAGGAAGACACACTTGATAGCACGAGGAGACATTTTATCACAGCCTGGAGATAAATTGTGAACAAATCATGTGCAACCAAAGACACGAGGAGAAACAACATATAACGGTTCAGTAGGGTACAACAAAGAATGAGGAACCTGATTATTCAAAACAGAGGATGACATCCGATTTATTAAATATCCTGCGGTAAGAACGACATCACCCCAAAACTTTAAAGGCACGTTGGCATTTACCAAAAGGGTACTGACGCAGAACGGAAGCGCTAGGTTAGCAAAACGCTAAACCTAATTGATAAAGACAAGCCGCAAGCACAAACTTGTCAAAAATAGGGTTTCGGAGTCCACCGAAAATTGAGATAATACTTGAATATTTTATTGAATGGAAAAACTGCCCCTCAAGGCTACAATGGTTTGGTTTAAATAGTAAGGGAAATAAAAAAATAGCAAATCTAGAATAAAAATAGCAAATCTAGAATAATAAAATAGCAAATCTAGAATAATAAAAATAATAAATCTAAATAAACCCTCCTACATCAGTCACCTCCATCTCAAAAGAACTCGACCCCGAGTTCTCATCTTGATAAAGGACTTCATCTGCAAATACTCATATATATCTCCCACATTGAAAGTGTTGGAAATGTTCATTGATGCTGGAAGGCCACCACATAAGCATTATCATTGATCTTGCGAGTCACTTGGAACGGGCCATATTTGCGAGGCTGCAACTTGTTGTAGGTACCAACTGGAAATCTTTCTTTTTCGCAGAAACACCATCACTTCATCTCCCACATTGAACACTTTGACTCTTCGGCATTTATCTGCCGCAATTTTGTTTTTCAATCCAGTAGCTTCCAATTTGAACTTGACAGAATCTTTCACAGCTATAATCTCTTTAGCCATATTTTCAGCAGCCACACTAAATCCAGGAGCCTTAGGCAACTTAATCAAATCAACCACGTGCATAGGAACAGAGGTATAAACAAGCGAGAAAGGTGTTTTTCCAGTAGCAGATTGCACAGTGTTGTTATAAGCAAACTCAACTTGAGGCAAAGCCAAATCCCATTGCTTCGGTTTGTCACCACAAACACATCGAATCATATTTCCCAGAGTTCTGTTTGTGACCTCAGTTTGTCCATCAGTTTGGGGATGAGCTGACGAACTCCTGTTCAGTGATGTATCAAATAACTTCCATAAGGTGATCCAGAAATGACTGAGGAATTTGGTGTCCTTGTCTGAAGTAATGGATTTTGGAACTCCGTGAAGACGCACAACTTCCCTGAAAAACAGTTTGGCTATGTTGGATGCATCAGTTGTCTTCTTACAGGCAATAAAATGGGACATCTTGGAGAATCGGTCTACAATCACAAACACGGAATCCACACCTCGCTCGGTACGAGGTAGACCCAACACAAAATCCATAGATAAATCCTGCCAAATGTCATCAGGAATGGGTAGAGGCATGTAAAGACCAGTATTTTGTGACTGGCCTTTAGAAACTTGGCAAGTATAACACTTCTTGACTATGGTTCCAACATCTTTTCTCAGGTGTGGCCAATAAAACCTTTCTTCCAGACTAGCAATGGTTGTATCCCTCCTCATATGCCCACTCAGACCACCACCATGTAGATCCCTAATTAATTTCTCCCTCAAGGACGAACATGGAATGCACAGCCGGTTCCCCTTAAAAAGAAACCCTTCACGAACATGAAAATCGTCACAAGGATGCTCACGACATTTAGCCCATAATTCTTTGAACTCAGCATCTTCTCATACAACTCCTTCAGACATTCAAAACCTACTACCTCCTATGATAGAGTGACAAGCAACGAATTCCTCCTACTCAAAGCATCAGCTACTTTGTTAAGGGCTCCAGATTTATGTTGAATAATAAAAGGGAACTTCTGCAGAAAACTAACCCACCGAGCATGCATCTTGTTGATCAGTTTCTGACTATGGAGAAATTTCAGAGCCTGGTGATCAGTGAATAAAATGAATTCTCTATGAATCAAGTAGTGCTCCCACTGTCGAAGAGCTCTAAAAACAGCATAAAATTCTTGATCATAAGTACTCCATTTTCGACGAGCTTCACTCAACTTTTCACTAAAGAAAGAAATTGGTTTCTTCTCCTGAGACAACACAACCCCTATTCCAATTCCGCTAGCATCGCACTCAACTTGGAACACTTTATCAAAATCAGGAAGAGCTAAGACAGGGGCGGTACACAACTTTTCTTTAATCAAGGCAAAACTCTGCTCTTGCTCAAAACCCCAATTGTATTTTCCTTTCTTCAAACATTCAGTGATTGGTGCAGTGATAGTGCTGAAATCTCTGATAAATCTTCTGTAGAAAGTAGCCAGCCCATGAAAACTATGTACTTCAGTAACTGATGTAGGTGCAGGCCAGTCTCTGATAGCCCTCACTTTCTCTTCATCCACCTGAATTCCATCTTCACCAATTACAAACCCCAAGAAAAGTAATTTGTTGGTACTGAACGTGCACTTTTTCAGGTTGATGTACAGCTGATTCTCTTGCAACACTTGCAAAACTAGCCTCACATGTTCCAAGTGTTCTTCTTTGATCTTGCTATAAATTAGAATATCATCAAAATAAACCACCACAAAAGAACCAATAAAAGGACGCAGAACCTGATTCATCAACCTCATGAAGGTGCTAGGGGCGTTAGACAACCCAAAAGGCATCACCAACCACTCATAAAGTCCATCCTTACTCTTAAAAGTTGTCTTCCATTCATCTCCAGGTCTAATTCTTATCTGATGGTACCCACTTCGCAAATCTATCTTTGAGAACACCTTGGATCCTGCCAATTCATCAAGCATGTCTTCTAAACGGGGAATTGGAAAACGATACTTGATGGTGATCTTGTTGATGGCCTTGCTATCAACACACATCCTCCACTGATTTCCTTTCTTATGCACCAAAAGGACTGGGACGGCTCAAGGACTCATGCTTTCACGGATAAATCCCTTCCTTACTAAATCCTCAATTTGCTCCCTTAAGATCTCATTCTCCTTAGGACTCATGCGATAATGAGGAAGGTTTGGTAGGCTTGAACCTGGAATCAAATCAATCTGGTGCTGAATATTCCTCATGGGCGGTAAGTCATTTGGTAGCTATCTGCAATCAACTCGTTGAAATCCCTTAGAATTTCTAAGATTTCCCCTGGAATTGGAACTTCTTCTTTCACAGTACTCATCACCCCTTTGAAAACAACTGGACAAAAACAATTAGCTTCTCTGACGGCCTTATCAAGTTTCCTCTCATCCTGAGTCATCACTAGGAAACTAGATTTCTTGTCTTTCGGATTCTTATCAAAATGTAAAATAGGAGCCATAACAACTTTATGAGTGCCCCAAGTAAACATCATCACATTATCCCGTCCCCGGTAAGTAATATCATTATCAAACTGCCAAGGCCTACCAAGTAAAATATGACAAACATCCATATCAATAACATCACAAAGTACCTCTTCTTTATAATGTTTGCCGATGGAGATGGGAACTCTGCAGGACAGCGTCACTCGTACCTAGGATCCCTTGCTGACCCAGCCAAGAGCATATGGCTTCTCATGAGGCTCTGCGGGCAACTTAAAATAATTCACTAATTTTTGTGACACTAAGTTCTCTGTGCTCCCATTATCTATTATGAGATCACATACCTTATTCTTGATAGAACAATGAGTCTTGAATAAGTTTTTGCGCTGCCCTTCTTCTTTAGTTGCTAGTAACATCCGCTGCAACACAAAATTCACCCTTTCATCATATTCTCCTTCAACAAATTCTACCTCTGCATATTCATCCTCATCAGGCTGCTCTATCTCATCATCATCGTCCCTTTCTCCCACCACAGCTGCAACTCTCCTTGATGGACAGACATTGGATCGGTGACCTTTCCCATTACATCTAAAACAAGTATCAATAGTGGGTTTGGCATATGGATTGTTTTGTTTTTGAGCTGGGGCTTTGCCTTGTGGTGCACTGCTAGAACTACCAGTTGCCTTATTACCACGAGTAGAATCCCTGGCTGCTGCAATTTTCTCTTTGTCACCTGATGATTCAGTATTATTCTGGGGAGAATACTTTCTGAAGGAGGAGAAATTTCTGGGCGATTTCTCCATCAATTCTGCCTTCAAAGCTAGGTTGGACGCTTCAGCAACGGTCCAAACGGTTTCCAAACCCATCTTCTCCTGCAAGGATCCTTTCAATCCACTGATATAACGAGCCACTTTCTGATTTTCTGATTCACCCAATTCATTACGTTCAGAAATTCAGCGGTATACTCTGTCACTGATCGCTTGCCTTGAACACATTCAATATACATTTTATACAAAATTTGTTCATATTCTTCAAGTAAAAATCTCTCAAGCATCAATTGTTTCATCTTCCGCCAAGTTCGAATGGGATTCTTTCTCTGCCTCGTCCTCTGAACAACGAGTCTGTTCCACCAGACAGCGGCGGTACTTTTCAGCCTGATTGCCACCATCTTAACCTGCTTGTGCTCAGGGACGTCCATGACGTCGAAAAATCTGTCAACATCAATTTGCCAATCTAAAAATTCCTCTACTCTCATCGTTCCGTAAAACAATGGAATATCTGCTTTCACGCGGTAATCATGGTGATTGCCACGATCGTTTCTTTCTTCAATCACGACCTCCTCCTCTTCTGAATTCGAATCATCAATCATATGATTGTTTCCACGACCTCCACCCCTGTTCAGATTGATTCTGTTGTTGTTGGATAACGTTGTTACTTGTGTTGTCAGAGTGGTGATGGCCACGGTTAAAGCCGCTATGGCACCATCAAACTCTGTTTTCGTCACCGGTTGATCTCCCATCTGATCACTTCACGAAAGAACAGGGGAAACCTGCTCTGATACCAACTGACGCAGAACGGAAGTGCTAGGTTAGCAAAACGCTAAACCTAATTGATAAAGACAAGCCGCAAGCACAAACTTGTCAAAAATAGGGTTTCGGAGTCCACCGAAAATTGAGATAAAACTCGAATATTTTATTGAATGGAAAAACTGCCCCTCAAGGCTACAATGGTTTGGTTTAAATAGTAAGGGAAATAAAAAAATAGCAAATCTAGAATAAAAATAGCAAATATAGAATAATAAAAATATAGCAAATCTAGAATAATAAAATAGCAAACCTAGAATAATAAAAATAACAAATCTAAATAAACCCTCCTACATCAGGTATGAGCAGTGTCAATAATATGCCTATGTTTTCTTTCAGCTACACCATTTTGTTGAGGCGTATGAGGACAACTAGATTGATGTATGATACCATTATAGTGCATAAAAGAATTAAAAATATCAGAAAAATATTCTCTTGCATTATCACTGCGCAGGATGCAGATTGTTTTACCAAACTATCAAAATTTCATAACAAAAATTATTAAAAATATTAAACAACTCAGAACGATCTTTCATTAAAAATACCCAAGTACATCTTGAGAAGTCATCAATAAAAGTAACATAATACTTGTACCCTAAGGTAGAAGGAACACGACTAGGACCCCAAACATCATAATGAATAACATCAAAGGGAGCTATAGCTCTATTATTAATACAGTTAGAAAAAGAAACTCTAACATGTTTTCCTAATTGACAAGACTCGCATTGTAAAGACTCTAACTGAGGAAGACCAGACACCATCTTCTTCAATTTTGATAAACTTGGATGACCTAGACGACGATGGAGGAGATGAGGAGATTCGACTGCAACACATGTAGCGGAAGTGGGAGGACAGAGGTAGTAAAGACCACGAGATTCAGTTATGGCTCCAATCGTTTGTCCCGTACTCTGGTCCTGTATCAAAAAGGAATCAGAAGTAAAGGTTATGGCACAATTTAAGGAACGAGTTAACTTGCTTCTAGAAATCAAATTGAAGAGACAATTAGGAATCAATAAAATTGAGTTCAAAGAGAGTGAAAGAGTAGGTGAAACTTGTCCAACACTCGTAGCTTCAACTTTAGACCCATCCGCAACAGTGATATAATGTGGATATTTAGGTGTAGATAATTCAGAAAAAATTGAGGAATTACCAGTCACATGATCTGAAGCACCTGAATCCAAAACCCATCCAAGAGGTGTAGAGTGAGAAAGACAAACAGTAGAATTACCAGTATGAGCAACGGTAGCCGAGCAGGAGGCATGTTGTGTTGCCTTCAGCTGTTAATACTCCTTATACTCATTGGCATAAATGGTAGTTTCCTGATTAGCCTTTGACTCAGAGTTTATAGAGGATTGAGCAACATTAGCACTTTTGTTCGGATAACCAATCAGATAACCATGCAAGTTGTAGCACCGGTCTTGAGTGTGCCCATCTCTCTTACAATAAGTACAACAGATACTACCTCTACCCCCTCTATCGCGTCCCCGACCTTGACCACGTCCACGACCTCCACTACCACGATCATTGGAATTAGAAATAAGAGCAGAAGACTCAGAGATGGTCTGGGTATCATTAGATGGTGAAGAAACTCGGGTGAGACGATCAATAAGCTCTTCAACTGTAGGGATGGTGATATTTGTTAAGGCCTGATCTTTAACAGTAGCATACTCTTTAGGGAGACCGTGAAGGATAAACACAATGAACATATTATCAAGCTTTTCCAAAACGTTCTTAAGATCATCACCAACCAGCATAAGTTTAAGGCCATCAATAGTGGACTGAGCTCGAGTCAAATATTCTGATAAATCATTATCAGTCATCTCGAGAGTGGCCAAGTTCCGAACAGATTCCTACATCCGCTGAATATCATTAGCATAAAGGTTTTTGGCCATATGCCAAATCTCATAACATGTCCTATACGGACGAAAAATGTGCCATCAACTTAGGTTCAATGGAATTCCACAACAGCGATACAAGTTGATAATCAGCTGCTTCCCAATCATCTTTCAACTTAGCCTCAATCTCCGATGCCTTTTTAGTAAGATGGTCAGAAAGACGTTGACCCAGAAACCAAATTTCAACGGAAGAATACCAGTTCAAATAATTCTTACCATTCAATTTTGTTGTTGTGATAATCGCTGCTCCTTGAAATGCATACGAAATCAAACTCTTTTTCGTCATGGAGTCACCCTCCTTTGGTTGGCCGCCTGACATGATATTTCAACCAAACAGGATGCAAAAACACCAAAAAGTGAGCTTTGTCTTGCAGAAAACAGTGAACAAACCTGAAGGTTTGATGTGAACTGACAGAGAAGAGAAAAACCAACGCGATTGAAACAGAAAACAACCGAAACAGACCTCCAAATCGAGACCCAAAAACTGGAAGGGGTCCCAACGAAACCGGGATAAAAAACCGAGACTCTTTGAACAAACGGCGTAAAAAACGGAGCGGTGGAAGGCGGCGCGTGGCCCACACGCGCCGAAGAGTGGCTTGGAAGCTGGGGGCGCGTGGCGGCGCGTAAAGGGTGCTCTGGTCGGGAATTTTTGGATGACGGATGAACGGATGTTTCCGATCAAGATGGCAGTGCTCGTGTCACAGTTGGAAACGACGGCAAGAGCTCTGATGGTGGTAGCCAAACAAAAACAGTGGTCTTACGGCCAGAGAAAAAATAAACCTAGGGTTTTTAACCTAGCTCTAGATACAAACTTACTTAGACGGAAAACATATTCTTGTACTGAATGTGAGGTGAATAGGCAACAATATATAGGCATGAGCCTCTCTATCATTCTCATGATTAAGGAAGGAAATATCTAAGAAAGGAAATATAAATCACTATAATCAAGGCACAATATCTCAACAGATATGTTGTCATGTCAATGATGAATATGAAATTGATGTGGCAACACATCATTGAATGTATGTTTAAAATAATTGTACACTGACATAGTATACTAATTAAATTCTTCTTTCATTTCAAATCTTTAGTGGTTTTAGTGTTCTATTTTTGTTTCAAAATAACGTGTTTTAGAATTTCAAGATAACTATACCCTCCATCTTTAATGGTTTTAGTGTTTTATAATAATTCGGTTTTAGTTTGTTTTTCCCGTCTTTCATCTCTTCTTCCAGTAACCTCCTCTCGTGAGATTCAAATGTTCCTTGAAGATCATCAATCTTCATATCACTCAGTTCCTTTGTGTTGTGAAAGTGACTCAAAATTGGAGTTTGGAGTGCAAAATTGATGTTTGCTGGAAGACCAAAATTAGAGCCCAATTTGTGGAGTCCGGGGCCCGATTTCGGCTGCCTGTTGGAGGCTTTTAGTTCGTGAAAAATCGGCGCCCGAATGGTGAAAATTGGGGCCCGATTTTGTGTAACAGTATTTTTCAGAAACATATTTTTGGGCCAGATTTGTTACAATTTTATGGGGGTTACTTTTACTATAAATATAGACTTTGTATCAGAGTAAACCTTGAGATAGAGGGGGCTGAAACAAGGGTTTAGAAAGACAACAACAAAACTAGGGTTTGTATAGAGTTTGTCTCTTTGGAACAAACACCAGGGTTTGAGGGTTGATTCACCTTGGGAAACACTATTAGGATTGAGTCTCTTGGTTACGGGAAGAGATTAAGACTTTGGGTAGAATTAGGCGGGAGACTTATTCATGTAACCCATTGATATTTCTTTTGTAAAGTTACTCATCATTATAGTGGAACAGATGGCTGCTCTCTCCTCCAGATTAGGTCAATTTTGGATTGAACTGGGTAAACAAATTCTTTTGTGTTCTCTCTTCTTTTCTCTCGCTGTTTTCTACTTTTGCTTGTGATTATAATTGTTACCCACTATTTATTGGTGTGATTTTTCATCGAATTCGCAACACTTTGCTTCTTCTATTTTTTATCACCAAGCGATCAAACTGAGATGGTAAGATTCTAAGAATTTTTTTCATGATTACCTTCTCTGTTAGAGTTTCACCACATAACTTCATCAGGTTGGTGATGGTTATGATTGTTGAGAAATAATCTTCAATCCTTTCATCTTTCATTGTTATGATTGATGAGAAATAATCTTCAATCTTTTCATCTTTCTTCATATGCAATAGCTCATATTGCCTTCTCAATGCTTGTAGTGGTATCTTCTTCACTTGATCATAACCATTGAAGTATTTCACAAGAGTATCTCAAGCTTCCTTTGAGCTTTTTGCACTGTTGTCTTGTCAAACACCTTATTATCCACATATGTGTATCTTAAGCTTCCTTTGAACTTTCTGCATCTGCTATCTTTTCAAACACCTTATTATCCACGTATTTATGAATATAGAAGGGTGATTTGCGGTCTTTCTTCTTTGCTTCATTGTGTGTAGTTCTCTGAACCTTGATGAGATTTGCAGGAAGATCTTCGACTCCATTGTTAACGACTTCAAGCACGTCTTGAAATCCAAAAATCACCTTCAATTGTTTCACCTATTTGCCCGAGCTTTTCCATCTAGAACTCGTAAAGGTGAAGAGATATTACCATTTCTATTCATGGCTAATCTTCTTTTCTCTTGTTGAATCGAACAAGTTCTTGACACCAAAATGTTGGTGAACAAGTAGTCTTGGTTTTGTCAAAACAATTGAGAATTGAAGAAATAGAATTACGAGAAAAAAGACGACATTTATTATTCACAAAATACAGTTAACATTTTGTGTCAACTTTTTAAACCTAATTTTAAGTAAAGTTAAATAAATCAAGCTACAATTAAGTTTGAATTATTAATTACTAATTTGTAACGATGTAGCCTCGGGCGCAGTACGCTGCACCAGCAATATCCAGAACATATGACTCTTTCTGCCGCCATCGTTGTCGGTTTTCTGGATGTTGATGGAGGTTCTTAAAGTGATGGATTTGGTTGATATTGTTTTTGTTTTGTGACGGTGGTCGTTTTGTCTCTCTAGATATAGTTCGCGCGTCGGTTGTTATATTATCGTTGAATTGGATTCTTTTTTCACATTTGTTTCTGTTTATTAGTTCGTTGCGATATTTGAATGGCTAAGAATGGTCTTTGACGCTTGTTGTTGTCGTGTTCTATGCAATGAGTTGTTGACTTGTGGATTTGTTTTCGTGTTGGCGATTGAGTTTGTTTGTCGTTGTCAAAACATTGATTTGGTGCTTGTCATTTCACATATCATATTCATGTGTGGTGTGTGACTCTGAATTTGAATTTTTTATTTTTTGTTTGACTAGGTCAGCCCTTATGCCTTCCAAATCGTTTCTACTCTTTCTTTATTTAGTCTACGGTGCAAATCTATCACTGCTTGAAAATAGATATGAATGTATAAATATAGATATAGTATTTGTCAAAAAAAAAAAGAAAGATATAGTAATATATCTATTAAAATCTATTAAATATTGAGTATACGTAATAAGTATAAAATATAATATGAAAGAAAAAATTAGTAAGATTTATTAAGAATCAAAAAGAAAAGAATATACATATCTCTCAATTTTTTTTTTATTAAATCCAAGGAATGTAAAACTAAATACATAAATATTTAGAGAGTCGACACTAAATTTTATATAATAGTATACATTAATAGTTAGAGAATCTTTGAAAAATAATTAATAGTTAGAGAATAACAATTTTAATATCTTGTGTTTGCGAAATCCTCTTTTATTTCATACAAGCGCGCAAAAATAAGAAAGAAAAGAAAATAGAAAAATACAAAAGAATAGACAAAGGCAAATGAGAGATCATATAATTAACAAGTATTGTCAGTGTTTCTAGTCTAATTTCAAAGTGGTAATTGATGTAGTTTATAGTTTTTTCATAACATAATATAGCGCTACAAAATTTTATGTTTTTGTTTAGCAAAAATTAGTTATTTAAAACTAATAGATACATAATACATAAATGTAACATGAATTAAAATTTCCAAATGCTTTGTATTATATTTTTAGGTATGCAGACATAGTGAAAAAACAACACCACATGAAATTTACACACACAAATAGGAGATCTTCGATTCAAACCTGGACACCCTCGATATTCAGCCTACCAATTTCATCATTTTTTAGTTGAGTTATGACTTACGAATTCAAACATTGTATTTCTAATACATACTATAATATCCATTCTCACATGATATGCATGAAACAAATAGTCATATTTAAATACCTTAAAAATGAGGTAATAGACATGTATTCTTTGTAAATTTGTGAGGTGGTTGGTAATGTTATTTGTGATTGAAATGCATGACACCGAGATTCATGTTTAATTCATGAAAGTTAGATAAAATCAATTATTTGTTATTTCTCTAATATTCAAAATTGAATTTTTTATTTTAAAATTAATAACATATTATTGTGTTTTTATCTTTTCTTTAATAAAAAAAAGTGTACGATTTACCTATGTTTCTAAAATGCTTATCTTTTTTATGTGATCCTAGCAAGCTATAATGATTATTGACTAGTTTCTTATGACGATTTCAGTTGTTTATTTTATAAGCCACCAACGTCAAGATGGACACTAACATGTCCGTGTCTTTAAGGTATTATGGATAATAAAAAAAGAGAAATAAATATGGGAGCTTCTACGGTACACCCGTAAATTAAGGTGTACCAGTACTCCTACTTCAAAAATCTTTAAATTAACTATTATTTTTATGGAATAAAGAGTTAACTGTTGATATTTATATTTTAGAAAATGTCATTTCATAAGAAAAAACATCATTTCATTGTTTATAAAAATTATACTAATTTTTTTAAAATTTTATTGTAAAAAATAATCAAAATTCTCTATTATAAGTACTAAAAATTCAGAAAAATTAAATTTTATTTCATTGACGTTTTTGGTAAATAAGGTTTAATTATAGGTAATAGAAAACAATTTTTCTCTTCAAAAAATAACACATTTAACTATTAATTTATTGATTTTGTGTACCAATACACTCAAATTTTTGGGTGTACCATAAAAACTACCTATATATATATATATATATATATATATATATATATATATAAGCGATAAAAATAAAAATAAAAATCAATTTTATTTCGTTGAAGCTTTTGGTGAATAAGATTTAATCATTATAATTATAAATAATAATAAAAAAAATTTCTTCAAAAAACAACTCATTAACTATAAATTTAAGGGTTTAGTGTAACGGTACACTCAAATGTGGTGGGTGTACGGTAGAATTTGCCAATAAATATGGTGTGAGAATGATATGGTGTGTGAGATTAGAAGACGATAATAAACCGTTAGTCATTAATTCTATTTATCAGATTAACTGGTCCTATTTAAATTTGAGAATTAAACAAAGACATATTTATAGAAACATAAACATTACTAATTAAAAAAAAAAATCCAAACGTACCGAAATCGACACTGAGGAAAATCGAACATGAAACTTTGAGAGGAGCAAACTCTAAGATCACAAACCAACACCAAGCCAACCCAAATGGGTAAGAGAAACATAATTAATGGATATAAGAGTAAATTGTTTAAGGTAATTTATGTATATTGAAAATAGGTTACACCAAACAAAAACACGTACCCTTTATTAACGGTATAGAAGTATCGATTACATGTTAACAAAAAAAGTTGTTTATTGAGGCTAAGACTTGGTCATTTTTTAGAAAATATATTTTGTAGTGTTATTTTGTGTTGTTTGTTGTGATAATTTTTAGATTTATTATATGTCTAAAGTAAGGTGTAATTTTTTATTTTGACTAGATGCATATATAATCACATTAATGCTATTATGCATTAATGAATTTGTCTTTTTTAGTGTAAATTTTCTATTTAATTTTTTGTCGAAACTCTACCATTGTGTACAGACAAAACAATCTATCTATATATTATCTCTATCTCTATATTATTATTATACATGTATTCTAAACTACATTTTGCTTACATGTCACCTCACCAATGCCCCCCTCTCTAACTAATTTTCTAAGCATTCACTTCACCATGTGGCTCTCTCTTTTCTTTTTTCTTATTTTCCATCTATTTATTACTAAATATATTTACATATATTCATTATTATAATTCTTTAATATGTAACTGCTAATTAAGTGATGATTTAACTCTTCCACTATCCATTAATTAAGGGAATATAATAATAAAATAATAATGATAATTTTATAAAAAAAGAGGTGAAGGGGGCTACACTCTTGATTGGATTGTAAATTTGAGATTTTTTGGAGAGATGAAGGGGGAAGATTTCCATAGAGAATAATAATAATAGAAATGAACATAATAATAATAATAACAATAACAATAATAAAATTATATTTAAAAGTATAGTTAAAAAAGTGTGGTTATTTGATTATATGGTACAATTTTTTTTTAGACAAATGTCTTTTATCAATATTTTTAATTTTTTTTGTTAACTATAAGCCATAGAAAGATATCAATCTATAGAGATTAATGATCGATTTTATTGAAATTTTCTTAATTAATAAAAGTAATTTTGCAGCATTTTGTCAGGAAAAAAAACTGTAATTTTGCAGCATCTTACATATGAAAGGATAGTGTCAAGCTAAGTTTTGTTTTTCTTCCCTAATACCATTTCATAGAAACATCTTCTCTAATAAATTTATTTTCTAGGATGTAGAGTTGAAGATCAAGAGTTGTTGTGCTTTAATTTAAATTTTATGTTATGGAATATGTTATTCATAAACATAATGTTATGCTATAATTAATAAATCCTACTATAATATCCATGTAAAAAAACGTATGAACTTATCAAATTCTAATACAAAGTTAAGACAATAATTAAATTAAAAGGAACAAATTAAAGAGAAAAGATAGCGACATTAAACGGAAGGAGCCGAAGGAGTATATATAAGGAAGTGGCGGTTTTAGCAGGAGTAATGGGGAGCTCACTCAACCTCTTTTTTTTTTCTCTCAAATCCTATCTTTCTTTTTCATTTTTATTTTGAGCTCTAACTTATAGACTCCATTGATGCATTATATTCATTGTATAATTTTTTTGGAAGGAATATTTATTGTATAATTTTTTAATTTGAATGTGTTTATTTGTAAAGGTGAAAAGGAAAAGAGGTGGCTACACTTTTGATTAGACTGTAAAAATTGAGATTTTTTGGGGAGATAAAGGCGGAATGTTTCAACCGAGATTTAGGTCATGGATTTTATCTAAATATATACTAGAGGAGACGATTAATCTTTCTTCTTGCATATGGGCATACTTCTCAACTCTTTTAACCTTACTCCCTAGATAATCTTATACATATTTGTTTGTATTTAGATCTACATGTACTTTGCAAATTCGGTGTATGGGTGCATCTTTTGCTCATTAGTGAAGTCTTTAAACAGATATCTACACATAATTATGAAGTTCTTTGTGCTTATTATAATGATGCGGTTCTTTCGTTTTATCAGTCATCCATGTGATTTAACAAGGTCTCATGTAAGCTCTAATTAAAAATTGGAACGCCATTTTAGTAGATATTAGTCAGAAAAACATTTTAATAGATACATGTACTCATTGTTCTCAACTTTTGTCAAATCGTTTTGTTTTGCATAACAGTTCATCAACAATCTTTTCAGAAAGATAAAAAAAATCAATTGTATTAGAAATTAATATTTATTTATTTATTTTTATCTACTTTTATTTATTCAAAAAACCAATCTAAATATCTAACTATCTATCTATACTACACACACTATTGTATATTAAACTTGGGTTATTCTTGAGCTAGCATTGTAATGATGTGACACCTTTAGAAAAGCTTTTCTTAATCAAGAAATATGCTTATGTATCACTTCTAAAAATAATATATTCACCTTTCTTGAATATATACTTGCTACCTTTCTTTTATTATATTTCTTTAAATAATTAATTCTCAAATACATGAGTTATACCCCATTCTAAAAATTGAATATCTAATGAGAAAACTAAAAAATCAATATATTTACTAGATTTATGAAAACTGCCGAGCAATGCAACAAAACCACCATCGTTTAGTATTTTCTATTAGCAAAAAAAGAGTGGAAAAGACACAAATTTTCACCATCATTTGTTACTTGAAAATAGATAGAAAAGAAAACGGTTGAAGTTGAAGTTGAAGATATTGACATATTGATTGTCTTGATTAATGGAAATGGAAATCAATCATCAAACATAGATATAGAAGTTCAACAAATATACCCAAGTGAATGCAATTAAAACCACATTATTTTTGAAGTTACAATAGGAAAAAATGATGTTTGTTTGTGTAATTGTACTATTGGATCATATCCTATATAAATATGAATTACCATGCACTCCACATTTTAGAGACTACACTCAAAGCAAGATCATCAAATAAGTAAATCATTTTTCTATTTTAATTGTACGTTTAAATAACATATTTGTTATTTTGTTTTATTTTTCTTCTACTACAATTGTTAACTTCTTCTATAAAAAGGAAAAATTGCATTTATTTTAGCTCTCTGCCATTTTGCTTGATTAGATATATACAAGGATTTAAGAAGTGAGCGAGTTTGCTTCAACATCTTAGTTCCATTTTAAAATTAGAATATGGAATTTCTATTTATTTTGAGACATGATTACCGCAAGATATATTGGTAATAGTAGTGATTCAAATCATTTATAATACATTTTGTATATTTTTGAATTCAACTATTTAGCATCTTTGTTCTATAAAAAAATTCAATGAATGTGAAAGATTTTGATCTTAACCATGAAAAAAAAGCAATTTTTATCTATGTCTTTATATTCTAATTCACTTGACAAGTAAAAATTTTTAAAATATTTATAAAGTCATTTTTTAAATAAAAAATAATAAGCACGAATGCTTAAATTATTATTTTCAATTAAAAAAGGTTAGGAAATTTTGTAATCAAACCCGTGCAACGCACGGGTTATATACCTAATTTATAGTATGATGATACTAATTCTTCCCATCTATCTATCTATCTTCTATCTATCTATTTATATATCTATCTTTGGTATAGAACCATGGATTATTCATATGCAAGTATGATGTCTATGTGGCACTTCTAACAAACTTTCTCACACTTATTCTCCATATCGTTAAAGATCCATTCTTTATTATGCATCTATTAATCTACCTAATACCTATTCCTTTCCTTTTAAGCTATGTGAATATGAGTTAAAGTCCACAACTCTATAAGTCAGAAAGTATATGGTTAAGACACAACCGAAGATATAGTCGATCATTATCTCTCTTTATTCTAACCCTTTATATTTCTATTCATTTAACTATGAATTCTATAGGTCATTGATAAGATAGAGAGTTGAAAGATCTAAAATATGATATACATAAGGGTGAATGATATTATCCAAGTTACATGATGTAGTAGTTTGCATAGGATCCTAAAAAGAAGTTGTTTGCTTAGAAAAACACTAGATGAATTATATAATAAAATTTAAAATGTGTTGCAAGTAAAGCTTAGGACAATTCGTTATGAAAAAAGATTCAACAAAAATAAATTTAAACCATTAACTATGGTATCTATATTTCTAAATCTATCTTTGTGAAAAATATTGATATTTAACTATCTATCTTTTATTTATATATAAAGTAAACTCAAGTTATTTGTAGGCTCAAATCAAGGGTGGTCCTAAGGGTGGGCTCGAGGGGCGGCAGCCCAGAGCATTATTTTTTTAGGGGCATCAAAATTGTTATTTTTACTTAGTAGTTAGTACTAATACTATATAGATACATTTTTTTTTTTTTTGTTTTTTTGAAGAGGCTAAAATGGAATATATTATCAACAAAACATGTTCTTCCTAGCACAAGGTGTACCAAGGAAGAAAAAGAGAGTCATTACAAGAGAAACAAACTGAAAAAATGAAAAGCACAAACCCAACGAACAGACAGAACTAGCTAATGCCCAACACTGTTAAAGGACTAAGCCACCAACCATGGAAATTCACCGGGAGTGATACAAATTTCGTCTTCAACCACCCATAGGAAGTAGCCTTAATCTTGTCCACCACTTGTAACATGGAGCATTCTTTTGCGTTGAAAATCCTGTTGTTTCTTTCTTTCCAAATTTCCCACACGGTAGCAAACCAAAGCACTTGCATTAAAGAGCGATGCGCCTTAGACCCGCCACCAGCATAAATAAAATGAATGAAATGATCCTCGATCGAACAAGGGTTAACCATAGTAATACCAATCCACCTATATATAGCATTCCAAACAGATCCGTAAACTGGACAATGTAAGAGTAAATGAGATGAATTTTCCAAAGAGCCGCAACCAGAAACACACGTCTGAGACTCATTATCAATAACACCACGACGCAGCAAGTTATCCTTTGTAGGTAACCTGTCACGAAATAGTCTCCATGCAAAGAGAACTACCTTCAAAGGGATATCCTTGTTCCAGAGCAAAGATGAAGCCACCGGAGACGCAACAGGAAGCTGAGCCGTCATGAGATGGTAAGCACTGCGGACAGAGTAGGCTCGAGAATTATCCATACACCAATGCCACGTATCCTCTTTGTGTACCTGTAAAGTAACATTATGAAGTAAAAGAGTAAGTTCCCCCACCAGCCCCTCCTCCCACACAAACAACCTCCTCCTCCACCTCCAAGCAGCACCCTCAATACCCCAACCCAACTGACACACCTTAGAGACAGTTTCCCCCTTAAACTCCGATAAATCAAAAAGTCTTTTAAACCTATTTCTAAAGGACTCACCACCCAACCAAGCGTCCGACCAAAAAGAAGTACAGTTACCATTTCCAATCGACCGACTAATATTGGTACGAAACCAAGGTTCGCTACGCACACTAGCTATATCACGCCACCAGCTAGAAGCCTCCCGCCCTCCATCCAACACCTGCCCTCCCTCCTACCCATAACGAGCTGACAACACCCGAAACCACAAGCTTTCTCTCTCCTTCAACAACCTCCAACACCACTTCCCTAACAACGCAACATTAAACTCCCTAATTCTCCTAACCCCCAAGCCACCAACCTCCTTACTGCGACAGACAGAGTTACAGGCAATCCAAACTATTTTCCTGTGGTCCTTACTCCCCCCCCATAAAAAACAATTTAAAATAGAATCAATAGAGGAGACAATACCTGAAGGAGCCTTGAAGAAAGATAGAGCATAAACAGGCAGAGATGACAGGACAGACTTCAAGAGGACCAGACGGCCACCCAACGATAAATGTTTGCACTTCCACACAGACAGTCTAGATTTAATACGATTAAGCACCGGTTCCCAAAAAGCCAAACGTCTCGCATTGCCTCCTATAGGCAACCCGAGATACACAAAGGGTAAAGAACCAACTTTACAATTCAGCACCAAAGCGGCTTCTGCTAACCAAGAACTATGAACATTGACGCCAACCAACTGACTTTTAGAAAAATTAACCTTCAGCCCAGACAAAGCTTCAAACAACCGAAGAACAGCCCGCATAGCACGAATATTGGCCCAGGATTTTTCTCCTAAGATTAAAGTATCATCTGCAAACTGGAGATGAGATACCACCACTGGATCACTACCACCAACCTTATAACCAGTAAAATAATTATTCACCGATAAAGACTCCATCAACACGTGAAAACCTTCGGCAGCCAGAAGAAATAGAAAAGGCGATAAAGGGTCACCTTGTCTCAATCCCCGCTCCAAATAAAACTCCGCAGTAGGGGATCCATTAACTAAAACTGACGCTGATGCCGTCCCAATGCATTCGTTAATCCATTTCCGCCACAGAGTCGGAAACCCCATTTTCACCATCACAACATCTAAATACTGCCAATCTATCGAATCATAAGCTTTTTCAAAGTCCACCGTGAATAAAACCAATTCTTTTTTGTGTTTTCGAGCCTCGTCAACAACCTCATTGGCCACCAGGATACCATCCAGAATCTAACGACCTTTTATGAACGCTGACTGAGAATCGGATATAACAGAGCCAATCACCAGGCGAAGCCGATTAGCAAGAACCTTGGCCAGAATTTTATACATACTCCCAACCAACGAGATGGGGCGGAATTCATTCAGGCGTTGAGGACTATCAACCTTAGGAATCAGAGCAATGAAAGTACTATTGATCCCTTTCGACAGCCTACCATTCCTATGGAAATCCACCATAAAGCGCATCACATCATCCTTTAGAATGTCCCAAAAAGACTTTACAAACCCAAAAGTAACACCATCCGGTCCTGGACATTTGAAGTTATCAAACTCCCACACCGCTGCCTTCACCTCTTCCAAAGAAAACGGTTTCACCAGACCTGCCCCTTCTCGGACATTTATCGCGCGAAAATTCATCCCGTCTAATCCTGGGCGATCGGCCTGATTAGACTTAAAATGAGAAGAAAAATGGGAAAACACCGCACTACGCACATTTTCGACCCCTTCAACCAGAACACCATCAACGAAGAAGCACAGAATTGCGTTTCTTAGCTTTCTATTTTACATGATACCATGAAAGAACTTAGTATTTGCATCTCCTTCGCGAAGCCATTTCACTCTTGATTGCTGCCAACAAATACTAGAATGTATTCGAGACAAAGAAAACATATCACCCGAAAGACCATGTAACTCCTCAACCTCCGCATCAAGAAGCATGTCGGACTCACCTTTGAGATCAAAGACTGAGATTTTGTCCTTCAGAGAAGCTATTTTAGCAGGTAAATTCTGGGTGTGACGCTTATGCCACTCTTTCAACGCCAATTTAATCAATTTGAATTTTTCTTTCAACACATAACCGCCCCAACCTTCCACCTGAAACGATTGCCACTTCTCACGAACAAAACTATCGTACCCCGGAAAGCTCTCCCAACACTTTAGCATATGCAGAGGTTTAAGACCCCAATTTTCAACATCAACTGAAAGTTCTAACGGACAGTGATCAGATAAACCACGGGTTGAGGCCATCTGAGAGCAATTAGGCCAGGTTGAACACCAACTCTCTGATAGCAAAAACCGGTCGATGCGACTCATAGACCTACCGTCTCCTCGATACCACGTGAATTTACGGCCTCGAAGGGGGAGATCAACCAAAGAACTTTGAACAATCAACTGGTTAAAATCCGCAATCCCTACAACTCTTGTGGAACCACCCACACTGCGTCTCTCTTCCACATAACGAATAGCATTAAAATCACCGCAGATACAAACATTTTTATCAGCAAAAGAAGCCAATCTATTAGATATATTAGTCCAAAGAGTCTGTTGACGAGTAACATCGCATGGAGCGTACACATTAAACAAGACAAAATGCTCTTCAGACCGCAAGATTCGGCCTATAATCACCAAAACATGTTCAAAGGATAGACTAGACCACACCTCAACCTCCGTTGCATCCCACAAAGATAATAAACCACCTGCTGCCCCAACTGAAGGTTGAAAAGAAAAACCGATATGTGTTTCCCCCCACAGAGACTTGCATATCACATCATCAACAACACTTAACTTTGTTTCTTGAATACAAACAATAAAAGGTTTTTTCTCCCTGACAAGTTGTCTCACCTCCCTCCTTTTATCAACACCACCTAACCCCCGCACATTCCAGGAAACTATCTTCATTTCTACCACACTGCACCACACCCACCTCCCTCCCCCACACGCTGACACGACCTACTCCCTCTGCCCACCTCCCTCTTGATTATTTCTCCCCGCCCCAGACAACACATTAAACATATTATTAGTATCACCACTGAAATGAACACCAACCGCTTTCCCTATTCCCCGAACATCCTCATCCACCACTTTTTCGTTGCCATGAGGCACCAACCAGTTTGACCAATCATTGCTAACAGATGTCTGAGAAGTACTATGAGCAGAGTCCTCAATAGCCGAAACCTTAGCAATTGAATTAACCGAGCCCGCTCGACGTTTCTTAACCGCCCTCTGCAAAGCCCGAAGAACTTCCTTACGGTCTTTTTCCGGAAGTCGTGCCATCCTTTTTAAACTCCGAGCACAATGACGGAGGTAACCACCCCCTTTCCTCTGGCATGTATTTTGAGCCCCTGCGGAAGGTAAAATATTAATAGGACATGAACTTGCGGGAGTGATGCCATCATAACCAGCCTGATTCCTTCTATTTACCCAGTCCAAACTCCACGGACCGGAGTGCAAAGAACAGTCTCTCCCCGGCGGGCACGAGGAAGTGTGCTTCACCACCTTCTTTGATTTAGACAAAAAAAATTGTGCCACTCTATCTCCACCTGTAACAGTAACAAGCTCCTCCGCTGAATTCGAGGGGTTCAACCGGGTACCTTCTGAAACCACAACCGTTGGAGCACCTCCTTCGTGATTACAAGAAACAGTTTCTACGCAAACCAGCTCGAGGGATTTCGGCAAGGGACAAACAGCAGCCGACCCTTTACCACCAAGAATAACATCATCACCAACATTCTTATCACCTAAATCAACCTCAAAAAAAGGTTGTACCCCCTCAAACTGCAAGTCAGCTTCCTGACTCCATTCCTCCGATAATTGCTGCAATAATTCATTAACCTCTCCACTTCCTGCAACATCTTCTTCATGCTCAGATGTACCGGAGCTGCCAACCTCCTGAGGGTCCTCCTCATCAAATAAACAAGCGTCCTCTCCTAAAGGGAAATCCCATTCTTCAATAATTTTAAAATCTAAAAGCACACTATCCACCATAATCGTTGCGCCTGTATTAATAACCTCCAACGACGAAGTAGCTATCAGGACCCGTGCATAATCAAGTCGTTCTTTATCCACAGTTACATCATCCACTCGTAAAAGACGTCCACAATCATAAACAAAAAGTTAAAAAAAATTAGAATTCCAAGCATGAAGTGGTACCCCATAAATCCGCACCCACGCACCTCTTTCACCTGTTGAAAAATCCTTATGCCACCTGATTGGTGAAGAAAAGAAATGCTCAAAAAATTCTGAAGCCTTGGACAACACAGTGCTGACATCCTCTAAATCACTTGAACGCATCAAAACTTTGTCTGCACCCAAAGGAATAATAACTATATTATCAAACCCAACATCAAAGATACGACGTTGTAAAACCGGGACAGCCTCACCGTTCACCACAGACATCACTACACCTCTCGATGCCCAAGACACATCTAATTTATCAGAGCGATACTTCGGAACAAACTTTTGATTAGGTTGCACCTCAATATTAACTTGCACATCAGACACCATACCATTTCCTACCGCACCTAATTCCGAGGCAATACCCTTAATCTTTCTTCCTTCGTTTACACCAACAAGCTCACGCACAAACAGACTCTTATCTCCCTCTTTGTTGTTTTCTCCCTCTGCCCGATTAGCTAGAACATTCCATTTGTTACCATTCCTATCAAAACTAGAGACCTTAGCGACCACCTTCAACTCACCAAACCATACATTATTCAACGCGTGCAAAAGTGATATTTTTAACTCTCTTTAATTAATTCTATTGAAAACATATTTTTAAAGAATCTTGATTATGAATGAATCTTTTACAACAAACAAATACAAGAAGAAAGAACTTTAAAAAAAAAATACAAGAATAAAGATGTTCGAATGATTAAAAAGACACAATTTTATTGATTCGCCCAATGCATAAAAAATCTTAAGACCGGCCTTGCTCGAATTATATCTACGTGCTATCTTTAAAAAAGCATTAAATATAAACTAAATTTGAGTCGTTCTTCAACTTGATGACCTTTAATAAACATTGTCGTTTACTAGACATATTTTTTTCTAATATAAATATTTAGTGTGACCTACCAAAGCCTTGGTTTTTAACTTATTTCATCGGCACATTTTTTATTAATTAATTGTGATGGTTTTTTTTTGGGAAGTTGAAAATTTTAACATAAATGGAATACGTAGATGTCTATTGGGTTTTTGTGGTCATATCAAAGCAAATTTTTGAGTTATGAATTGTAGTTAGATCTTTTATAATCTTTGTTGAAGCTTCAAATAAAAACTACTTCTATAATATGTGTGTTAGATTCACAAGACAATTACAAAATAACTACTTCTATGCTTGAATATGACCAATTTTTAATGTAAAGAAAGGGGAAAGGATGCACCCTTTTTAATATTTTATTGTGGGTTTATTTTGAGTTAAACCTTTTAAATTTCTTCTTAGCCTTTTAATTTTACACTGATTAATAACGACTGCATGAATTAATTATAAATATGACTTATGAACAACTTCTTAGCACATATGAGTGTCCTGAAATTTCAATTTGAGAGGCTATGTAAGAGTATTGTAGAAATACAACATTTTTTACTCTAATAAGGAAGTTATGTTATACTTAATACTAATTTAATAATTTTTTTTGCTAATAATGGTGAATGACACATCATCAATGTTAAAATAATTGTTATATACTCTTTATTCTATATTCATTTGATAAAGGAAAAAATTTAAAACTATTTTACTCATTTTTTAAATCAAAGAATAATCCAATAAACAATTTTACAAATTTCTTATTTTCAATGCATACATTAGACCCTCAAATTATCCTCATGACATCTCGCTTCTTTCTATGCCATATCACTCAAGTTTTGCCACATGAGATTGAAGGTGGATTTGTTGTGTTCAACTCAACAATCCACTCTCTATCTCTTATCATACCCAAAAAATCCTTTAGATTATCGTTCAACAAACCGTTTTCAAATTGTAACCGACAAAAATCCTTTGAATGTCCAACCAAGTCATTATAAACTTGCATTAAAAATATAACTGATAGTACCAAATATCATTCAGATTTCTACTAATGTGCTTCAGAGGTTCTCTCCCACTTCAACATATGATTTGATCATGTGACTCCTCACAGTGTCCACAATCTTCTTAATGTTGCCAAGTATGTTTTCTTTCACATCCAAACGATTAGGGTTTTCAGATTTCACATGATCTTTCAAATTTTTATTACCAATGAAGGATGCAGGTTGCTTATGTTAAAAGGTTTTTGTTTTTTTTATTATGTATTACCACCAAAAGCTGCATATCCAAAATACCCACAGTAGAGGTAGAAAAGGCTTTGCGACAATGATTCAATGATTGATATTGTTTAGGCCTTCCTAATGGTTTGGTTTTCTGGTTCATGTAATTATGAAATGGCCTTCTAAGAATTGCAGAAAGTTATATAAACTTTTATTATCCTTACATTCTTAATATTGTCTATATGATCTTCCCAAACATGTTTCCATTTCTTTAATAGTTATTGAGAATGGATGCATTATTGTAAACAAGCTTCTATAATAATTTTTATATTTTGGTCATCTAACTGTTCATATCCACAATGAGATTGATATGAAAATATACAAAAAAAAAAAAAAAAGATGATCAATATGAGCCTATCCAAGCAATTGCCAATAATCACTGCTTTGGTTTTGCTCAAAATTCTTCTTCTACTTTTAAGTTTAAAAGTATTCAAGAATCCTAGTGTGGTGTCTCTAGACATCATATGTCATCATAAGAGTCTTCCATTAAAGAACTTCATTCACCAAATGTGGATACATTATATAGGAAAAATATAGAGATACCAATTGATCCACAAACTATGGCTACCCGACAAACAAGGGAAATATTTTGTTTGTTGGAAGCAAGACGGACACTGCCTCTCATGTAAATTTGAAGGTTTTACATGGGCAATTTATACCATTTTAAGGCGTGAATGGGTGATTTACTCAATTAAATTCATTGATTCCTATCCATTCCTTATCTAATTATAAGATCTTTTTAAAACTTTTATTTACCCTTAAATCCGTCTCTAATTATAAAACTCTTTTAAAACTTTTGTTTGCCCTTAAATATAAGATCATTCATTACTTTTTTCAAGTATGCAGCTCTTATAAACTGTATTAATTTGTAAAAAAAAATCAATATTAATAATAGTTATAGAAGAATTTAATTTGATACGGTCTATGTATTATATGCAGAAGCCGATGTTTGAACCTCAAACACATCACTTAAAGATGAATTATAACCACTTGATTACTTTGACAAAAAAAATTATGATTTGACACGTTAATTACTAACAATTTTTTTTCTAATATGATTGAAAAATACCGAAAGATCTTAAGAATGAGTTTAATTTATATTCATTGTCAATGTATAAAAATTTTAAACATTCATCTAATAATGTGTTTCTAAATCAATTAATGAGTTACGACTAGCAATATTGAATCCATGCATAAAACTTTTGCACACAAACATTTATATAAATCAAACTCTTGATAAATGGAAGTAAAACAAATATTTAACATTTAACTTTTATTCAAGAGGAGGAGAAAACGAGTAATTATATAGTAACAAAATTCATTACTCGTTATGATCTTGATTATAAGTAAAAAAATCACTTTTTAATAATATTATTAAATAATGATTAATATATTTAGTCTATAATGAAAAATGAAACGTGTCTATAACACCACACGTGTGAAAGTGAATTCGGTTGTCGCCAGCCACGACCGAAAAAATAACAGAAGCATTTGCATACTCTCTCTCTCACTCAGTTTTATGTTAAATCATCATTTTCGAAATTGCGATTTAGAAAGATAAAGAAAACGAAAGGGGCGTGACCTGAGATCATATAAAAACACATCAATCAATCAATCATGTTACGAAGACTACTCATCTCTTCACAACTCAAAACCCTAATTTCTTCTTCTCGCCGATCTCCTTCCTCCGCCGTTGCTGTTTCTTTACTCTCCCGCCACCACTTCTCTACTCAATCCAGTTACTACTCTCTCTCTCTCTCTCTCTCTCTCTCTCTCTATTCACATTTACTCTTTCGTGATTTTGATTATTTTCTTTCTTGTTGCAGGTCACGACAGTACTACTGGAATCAAAAAGAAGGTTGAAGATGTAGTGCCAATTGCTACTGGTCATGAGCGTGAGGAGATTCAGGCTCAACTTCAGGTCTCTTCATTCTATCTTACCATTCATTCATTTAGACGTAAAATTCATGATTAAGAAAGACAGGTTTGGTAATTGTCATTTTTACAAGACCTTATATGAGCTTACAGCGCTTCTTGATAAGTTTATAATTTTATGCTTATAGCTTATCACTCTTTTATCTCCATTTTACCCTGGAAATCTTAATTGAAAAAATTAAAGGCTTAAACACACTTTTTTATTTTATTTTTTATTTTTGTAAGGAGCTTAAACACACTTTTGGCACCCTAACTTTGCACTGGTTGCAATTTTGACCCCCTATCAAAAAAAACCACATTCCAACCCCTAAGTTTCCCCCCTTTTGTAACTTTCAATTTTGATCATTCAAAATCAACCATTCAAGATAGTAAAACCAAGTGGTGTGTTTTGTTGAGCAAGTTTCAGATTTATAGGGCAAAAAACATGGCTTGGGACTGCTTTATTGATCTTCTACCGTCTTGAATGGTTGATTTTGAATGATCAAAATTGAAAGTTGCAAAAGGGGGTAAACTTAGGGGGCTGGAATGTTTTTTTTTAATTAACTAGTGGAAATTTAGGGGCCAAAAGTGCGTTTAAGCTAAAAATAAATATTAATTAAATGCACATTTTTTACCAAACACTATTCAATCAACTAGCTTATCCGCTATAAGTTATCTTGTAAGTCATCCACTCTAAGCTAGCTTATCAGCTATCCACTATTTTTTACCAAACATAGCCTTAAGTTAAAAGTTAGTTTAAGTTTGAATATAGTCCTCTTTGGATCGACCTATTTGAACTTATCTATTGAGATAAGCACTTGTGATACTGTTTGGGACAATTTATGGAAAGAGCTTATGACATGTTCATAAGTTCTCCAAGATAGCTTACGAAAACAACTTATAACTTATGTAAAATATAATTTAACTTTATTTTATCTTTTGTTATAGAATTGCTTATACATAAGTGCAAATCATGACAAGCGCTTATGCTATAAGCTTCAAATTAAGTTGTTTATACAAACAGGACCTATGTTTATGAGAAAAGTTAGTTGAGCAATAAGTTTGAGTGTAAAAATTATGTTTGGAGTCAAGAGCTACAAATCTTAGAACTCGTTTGGTTTGGCATTTGGAATTGAGTTCTCGTATCCTGATGCCACTTCAATGTGACTTTTAGGAAGCTAGATATTCTTGCTTCAGTCTGATTGTGCGTTAGGTGGCCTGTCATTTGTAATTCCAAACAATGGCTTAGCCTTCAAGTCAGAATAAATCCTAAAGACAAAACCAATTCTAATAAAGAATTTCGAAACATATCAATTTTAAGTTTTTAGAATCACTTTATTTTGTAAATTAAAAAAACATGTATTTAATGTTTTATTCGGGTAAAAAGTAGGAATTCTCTTTTCTTTTTTGACAGTTAGCTTATTGTGTTCATAGAAAACTTATAATCAAAATACTGAAGAAAGAGCTCTTGATTGAGTGTCATTCTTTGTATAGTTGGCGTTTTTTGCATTTGAAGGGAAATTATGTTTTTTATTTTCACATGTGTGTTTGTTTTTGTTAGGGTAGGGATATTCTTGAAATTGACCATCCTGAAGGTCCTTTCGGCACTAAGGTTAGTGTTATTTTATTGTTTATACTTTATCTTTTCTAGTTGTATTTAGTATTTATGATCATGTGTAATTTCCTATGAAGCATAGACACCAAATACGACACTGACATAACGAACACACTAGTAATAATTTGCAAAATGGAACTGATTGAATGTAACTACATGCGTTGGCACCAACACATTTTTGATACCAGAAATGACTTAAGTTCAATCTGAAATGTTGGTGCTACGTAGCTAGTTTATGTTCTGTGAGAGGAAATTAAAAGAATCACATAGCATTTTGTGTAGACATCTTTTTCTTTAAATGTATTCTATGTTGTTATAGAATGATGTTCTTTATTTTATTTTGAGAACAATGAGAAGCACTACCAACAATCCTATTATTGGTTTAAATTTTTGTGTCGAACATAAGTTCATGGAGCTGTCGTGAATTTTAGTCAATTGTGAAGAAAGTGTTGGTACCACTCCTCTTTTATCTTTTTTTCTTTTTTTTGAAGAAGCTAAACTAGCCCACCCAAATTAGCATCGGAGAGAATCGAACCTGAGACCTTGAGGAGGAGATTCCTCTTTTATGTTTATTGCATCTCCTGTTCTGGTTTTGTCCTTGTGCAATAGTTAATATTTTTATTTATTTTTATATTGAAAGTAAGGAAAACATGTAATCCATTGTTTCTTGGTTCTCTTCATATCTAGAGCGAACTTGTTGTAATTGCTGTTAGTATTTTATTGTTTCGATAAAAAAGTATTTTATTGTTTCGATGTTAGTATGACCAAGCATTTTAATGTGAAACTGGCGTATGGAAGTCTTGATACAGAGTGTTTATGTTGCTTAAAGTGAAAATTACATATGGTTCACTAGATGATAATCCTCAGTTTTCATAAGATTTTAGTCTCTATTAACCCATTAAAGTCTCCATTATTTTTTATTGCAATATGTGTCCCTGTATTTTCACTCAGTTGGGTTTTGACTCTTAGTTCCTACCATCAAATTATTGGTTTCTATATTTTTCACTTATTTGGATTGTAGTAGTCCCTGTAGTTTCTATTTGGTAAGGTTTTGGTCGCAATTGTCCTTAAAAGCTGCCCCCCTGTAGTTTTCACATATCGAGGTGTTGGTCCTTGGTAGTTTTTTCAATTATTTGGATTTTAGTTTCTGTGCATTAAGGTAATTTTGGTCCCTATTTTCCGATAAGAAATGTTATTCTGTAATTTTCACCTATTGAGGTATTGGTCCCTATTTTCAATTAAGAATTAGTCCTTGTAGTTTCCACTTTTCACTTATTAAGATATTGGTCTCTCAGCAACCAAAACCCAAATGAATGTAATTTTATTAGCTGTAGTTTTTATTTGTTTGTCAAGATGTTCATATGTTTTTCTATTTTGATGCACCCTTTACTGAAATTTCAAAAACTTAACATATTTATAAGGTTAGTATATTTATTTATGTTTCATTATATTTATACGCTTTAGTGTACTAAATAGCAGCTAGGAAGCCTGAAAGCAACAATGGATATATTTCATCATTTATACTTAGTCCAATGATTCTTCCTAAATTCAGTTAGCTACTTTTGAACAACTGCTACCTGTTAAGTCACTACAACAGTTGCAGATTTGTTTTCTTGAATTGATAGAACCTAAGTGTCCAACAAAATGGAAATAAATAAGGGAAAGGATGTTGTGATAAATGAATATATATATATATATATATATATATATTTGTGTGTGTGTGTGCATAAATTTTGAATTTAGGGATAAGATTATGATCCTCCTTAGAAGCATTGCCAGCGAACATAAAGTTATCCTTGTAAAATGTAAAAAAGCTTGACAACTTTTACATTGTACGGGTGGTAAATTGTCAGTCTACGCTCTCATGGTGGTAAACTGTCATGTTTGGTTGTGAAATATAAAATTTAAGTATTTGGCTAGAAAACCAATGAAGGGGACTCTCACCTCTCATTACAAGGATCCAATGCCTTTAAGTCATATAATTGGTTCGTAGATTGTCTAAACCTTTATTATCCTTTACCCTACCAAAATGGTATACATAGCTTCTTAACATTTCCATTTTTGTTTTTCATTTGACCAAAAGAGCTATATGCTTATCTTAGTATTTGTATTTCTTTCTCTCTCTGCAAACGGTTGATTCCGATTTACATTAATGTATTATTAGTAGATAATGGTTTTGAATATGTTTCATCTATCTACTTTAATTGTTTGTTTTGGTTCATAGGAAGCACCTGCTGTTGTTAAATCTTACTATGATAAAAGGATAGTTGGATGCCCAGGTGGTGAAGGCGGTGAGTTCCAGAGTATTCTTTGTTTCTCTTAATGTATTCTTGCATGCAAACTTCTTCTGGAGGTGATGAAAAATGCTAGAATTTGGTTATAGCGTTGAGGAGGTGAAAAAATTGTTTTGATTGCAGAGGATGAGCATGATGTTGTCTGGTTTTGGCTGGAGAAAGACAAACCTCATGAATGTCCCGTGTGTGCACAGTATTTTGTGGTAAGTTGATAGTCGGGTTTAGTAAACCTTTTACTGTTATTGCAGTATTATTTTGGTAAGTTTAGAAGAATCATTTAGTATATCTTGTACTGTTACTTAGACAAGTGTGGAGTTAAATGCCAAGATATGCACACCCGTAATTGAAAATTACCTAACTTTGGGCTTGCACGTCCAGTCCAGACATTAGTTGTCAAGGACTATTACTTGTTATTGATTGCACATAATAAGACTTCTCCTACAAGATATTTTTAGTTCCTTTAGCTTTAAATATTACATAATCTTGATGCCTTGACTATTTAGTATGATTTTATGGTATTGTTGCATGGTTCTGGTGTTCTTAGCTGTTTGCTGTAGCATGTAGGATAATTTCTATTTTTACAAGAAGGCATGTTTATTTAGTTAATGTGGTAGTAAGAGCCTTTCGATCTTCTTAAAACATTGTTTGACCTCAGTCACCATTTAGATCCCATATATTGGTTTAAGTTATCTTGAACCTTTATTTCAACCTCATGAAAGCAAATGAAAAGTCAAACAGCTAAAGGTTTTCTTCAGCATCAAATTTTTTTTAGCTGCAGGTCATCTAAATAGTAAGAATGCATAGGTTTGTTTAAACTGTTGTATGTATCTAGTTTTTCATGAATGACAGTCAGAACAAACTTTAATGAAATTCTGATTTACTTTTTCATAAATGAATTATGACAGTCAGAACAAACTTAAATGAAATTCTGATTTACTTTTTGGATCATTTTTGGGTTGTCAAATTACTATGTACAATATGATGCTAACTAACAATCTGTTTATTTGCGGAACAGCTCGAAGTGGTAGGACCTGGTGGATCACCTTATGGGCACGGCGATCCTGATCATCATCACTAATTGCATCCTTCAATTGTCCTTTCAGAATAAATTCTGGAAATATGGAGACATTGTTTTGTTTAGCATACCCTCCGGCCTTTCTAAATCATGAGGCCTATGTTTGGTTTTGATGTTACTTTCTGTTACGATTTGCTGCTTATGACAATAGTTTCTGTGATTATTTTTAAGTAGGATGTTCAATTGCCTGAGCCATGGATTCTATCAAATTATGTTTTGTACGTCATGAAATAATTGATCGAAACTATTAAGGTTGTACTTTTAAAAATGGCCTGGTAGTGAAATGAAAAATAAAGTTATTAAAATTGTTTGGAAATTGTTAAAAAGGAAAAGTGAAATGGCAAGAAGGATTCCTCGCCATCATTTTATGTAGTTAAGTGGTTTCTTTCGTATTTTTTTCTAATAATTTGGAACGTTGATCTTCCTATGCAATGTGTAACTTGCAAATATTTGATAATGAGGTCTGTTCGTCTCAAGGACAATCTCAAAGCAAAGACATTCATATAACAACCTTATCATGGTTCTTCATTATGGGGCAACCACAACCTCAACATAATGCTAGCTTTGGAGAATGTTTTGGTAAAGCTCACAGTTAAGTTGACTTCAATTTTTTGCAGAGTATACTGGTTATTTTACACACGATACACGATTAAGTGGTTGGATTTGTATACAATTCTTGTACATTACCAAGTGGCACAATTATTTTAGAGAAACAATTATTTATATCAAAATTTTGATGTTAAATAATGTGGCATTTGATTTTAGGAAAGTTACACTCACCTCCTTTGAGGTATCGTTATGCATCACATATATCCCATCTAGTTTTAAACTCAACACTCAGCTTCCGTAATTAATTTTTCAATTAACATAAACCCCCTCTTTTGTTTATTGTCGTTTGTCCTCTATGAAAGAAAACGTTTGTTGCTTTGGTTAAAAAGAAGGAAGTAAGGACATGGTTGAAATTCGCAGAAGGGGAATCCCAAAACAGAGAACATGTTTAATGTTATTTAACTAGATGGGGTGTTTGTGAAATTCAATGAAACCTCAAGGGAGATGAGTGCAATTTTCGTTTTGGTTTTTATGTATTTTATAAATATGCATAAGATGTAGAAGAGAAAAACAAGTAGATAAGTATAGAGATACACACTTAAAATGTTACATATAGAGTACATATTTTGATATTCAAATAATACATATTTGAATATATTATTTTACGGCATGACGACCAAGTAACTTAGTATACAGAATTTATTTCGATTTACCATTTAATAGCTATCCAAAAGATATCAACGCCTTTGAACCTTGAAATTGAACACCACATGGTGCAAAGAGTTAACAGATCAAGCTTTGGATTCGCTCCATTCTTGCAATGTCAGGGTTGCAACTCCTATGTTTTTCATGTCCAACACATTGGCTGAAACCACCCAAATATCAGTCATCATTAGACTGTAATCAACTTTGATCATAAAATTAGTTTATAAAGCGGCAAAATCTACATGCCTTGAGGGAAGCTAGAGTATCGGAACACAGCCACAAAATAATTGGATTTAAAGAAGTGAAGTGTACGACAACATCTTAAGTCGCGTGTAACTATGTAAATTCAAGATTTGGTTAAAACTTGGCAAGAAATTTTGCCATTGGTCTTTACAACAATATTGTCCTAAATACCTCAAGCATGTCAACAGACTTGTATGATATTATATTACACTCCTCTCATACAAAACAATGAACTAAATTACATATCTAGAAAAGTAGCTTATAGGATGAGAATAAATTTCATCCCCCTTATAACCAATATACAAGTCATACCACTATCTAACGTGGGACTCTCAATACACTCACACCAAGATTAGACATCTGGAGCATGACATAGGTGGCCCAATAACAGGTAGGCTATCTAATGTGAGACTCTAAATACACCCCTGATAGGAATCCAAAATCAAACAAAATAGAAAATGATATTATTCATTGGAAATTGATGTAGTAACATAGAAGGAAAACTCATTGTAACCCTAGAGCAAAAGCTCCTCAGAAAAAAAGACATTCCTCTTTGTTCAAAGTGCAAACCATAAGGTTTCTAACTGCAGGATACTAATACCTCCCCTCTTGCTTACTGCAAGATGACTCGATAATGGATGGTCCGACTTTATAATAAGCTTTAACTCAATAATGGATGGTCCGGATTTATAATAACCTTTAATACTATCTTAGAGTTTAGGTTATACCTTATTTAACCATGCAAAACCAGCTAAAAAGAGCGAAGATCACTATTCATGTGTATCACTGTCCAATGTGAGACTTTCAACTTTTTATTCTTTAAATTTCTAATACTGGTACAATTTTTAAGAGGTCAAACTCTAGTAATCATATGCCAAACTAATAGATCTCTCCAATCAAATTCTTGGACATATTTGGATCTAATAGATACTCGATCAGAGACAACACAAAGAATTTAACCGTTACTTATGATTAACATCTACAACAGAGCCATTTTAAGATGATTATCTAAATGAAGTTCCATCAAATGCAAAAATTGAAATTGATAATACATACCAAGATGAATATCAGGTGTGGCTGCTGCTGTAGCATCAACAAGAACAGTAACAGGTTGATAGTCTAATGCTACAGCATCAAAGACAGTTTGCCGGATACAGTTTGGAGTTTGAACACCTACAAACAAAGTTCTATATTGTTAAGATAAACAACTTAATTAAGAACTTATAGCATAAGTGTTTATCGTAAGCGCTTATCTATAATTTATTTATATAACAAAAAAATAAAATAAAATTGTTTTTATCTAAACTATATATAATAAGTTGTCGTGGAGAGTTTATGAATATGTCATAAACTGTTTTTATAAGCCTTCGCAAAGAGTCGCATAAGTGTTTATCTCAATAGATAAGCCCAAATAAGTTGATCCATACGTACATAAACATAAAACTGAAAGCTCAGATTATACATTAGAACTGTTTACTCACCAGTGACCACCAGACTATTGATTCCTGCTCCATGAAGGAATGAATGAAGGTGTGTAGAAAAGAATGCACTAAACCTTGTCTTCGCAACTTTATAATCCCCTTCTTTAATAACAAGTCCATCAACTAATTCTGCACCTTCAGTTCCTTTTGAGGTCGGACCAACTTTCCCTTCTGCATATAGATGCCGACGAAAGAGTTCAACATCTCTTCCCAAGGGATCATGTTCGCGTACTACCTGAGACAATTTGAAAGAGACACAATTCAGCAATTAAAGAACTACTTTATTAAGTATCTGCAACTGATGAAGTCCACAATCATGTCCTGATGTGATTGTGGCATCAATTGATGCGGTTAACGACAATTACAGCCTTTTGGATGAAATAAAGTAAAGAACAATCAAACTTTCTTTAGAAACCTCAGTTGCTTAGATTTCTTGACTTGATTTATGAATGCACTAGTACATAGGTATTTTGAGGTACATAAGACACCTATTAATGACTAAAACCCTTACAAATAAGTGCTTGAATACATGCTTAGAAAAAATCTAATGAAACCTAAAACACAAACAAGTGAATACCGCTAGCAGAATATTTACATAAAATTTGATTACTCACAACTATAATACCATTAATATTGAATTTTGTTCCTCTAAATTGAGTAAAGAGGGTAATATTTCAACCGTTTAATGATTTGTTATGCATGTGCATATAATATCTATTCTTGATTTGTTAATCAATTACTTATAATACTCATTTTACATTCTATTATCTATCCTTATGATTAATCAATGACCGATATAGCCACATGACACCGACATTTGTCAGACATGCCTTAAATGTGAAGTGTTTGTGCTATATTTTACACACTAAAGTGAGATCCATTAATAGTGATGTGTACATATGTTTGGAAGTCTTGGGGAGTGTCAGAAGCAACAACAAGGCTAGTGATCAAACACCGCCAAGAACATTGACACCACATGTCCACACAAAACCTTCTGTCTCTTATATATTCAATATTGAACTCATTCATAGTCGATTTAAGACTAATCACTCACACTTTAACTAAACAACATACTCATATAAATCCCAAAACAAAGAAAAAGGAAGGGTGTGAAGAGTTATTACCCAAACAATGAGAATTCCACGCTGTCTAGCAATTTCCACAGCCTTGATCACATTTGGGACAACATCTTTCCCTCCTTTTACACGTATAGGACTCTCATCTTCTATAAAATCTTTCTGCAAACAAATCCAGAAACAGAATCCTTAATTTCTCCACAAAAAAAAACATCATAAGTAAAGAGACAGAACATAATAAACAGCTACCTGCATGTCGATTACAAGAAGAGCCGTGTGATTCCAATTCTCTGTCATTCTTAAAGGCACAAGGTCAAGAAGAGATAGATTAGAGGAAATTTGTATTTAAGGTTTCTCATGAATACTCATTTTTCTCTCATTATCTAAAAAAGTTAAAGCACCGCAGGTATTTTTTTTAAATATATAAAAAAATTAAATTATTTAACTTAATTTCACATAACAATTTTGTTTTTTATTTTTCTTTCTCTTTACATCAATTTTATCCTTTTAATTCATTAGCATATAGATTTTCAAACATCTTATTTAAAATTCATATCAAAACATGAGGGAAGGATTATGCATTTGAACGCTAGAAGCTAACATCAAAATAAAACCATAAATTAAAATTTTGAAAATACATATGCAAATGATCAAAAGAATAAAAATGACATAAAAAATAAGATAAATGACAAAATCGTTAATTAAAATTAAGTTAAGGGATGAGGAGAATAATCCAAAAATTATTTAAATCAAATTTCTATCAAACAATTTGTCGTTTGGTATAGTTCATTAAACTCATTAATCATAAATGGTCATGTTAATTTATGTTCTTGGGGTACATGTTAAAGCATTCCACAAATGGTAAGAATTTATTGAAAAAATTTAATATTCCCTCTATCCTAAAATATTAGCAAAAATAGATCAACATAAGTTAACGTATATGGTACACATTTTGAACCAAATACATTAACTTTTGTTGATCAATTTTTGTTTATATTTTGGGACGGAGAAAGTATTAAACATTTTGAGCAATAAATTAACACAATTTTCAATACATAATTTCTATTAATAGAAATATAGAATTCATAACATGTATTATAATGGCACATGTTAACATTTCCTTAAGTACTACATATAGCTTGAAAATATATATGCAAATTTACCGTCCCTTAACTTTATTTCAAGTAATATTTTTATCATTTATATTTTTTTCCTTGGTCTAGTCTTTTGTGTTATAGTTTAAAGTGTCAACTTCATTATTTTTTTCATTAAATAAGCCAAAAAAAAAAATCAAAAACCCACAAAAATCATCATAAAACTCATAACTTAATAAAAAAAAAACACAAAATTTCATCAAAACTTCATCTTGTTTATTTTCTCTCTCATCAATCAACCTAGCACTCCAACAACATTCATCAATCAACCAAGCACTCCAACAACATAAAAGGATTTTCATCTTTTTCACCTTTTCTTCTTCGGTTTCTTTTATTTAGGTACCAAGTTGGAATTTGAATATGGTTGTTTTTTAGTTTTGGTTATGTTTGATTTTTTTGATAAGTGGAAGAAAGATGATGAAAGTTACATAGAAAAATAGACTTTTGGGTTTTTGGTTTTATGTGATTTTTGTAAATGAAATCTGAATTCTAAGTTTGAACGATGAAGATATGAGTTTTTTTTTCTTAACAAAAAAAAAATAACGATGTTGACATTTAATAACATACATGATTAGATCAGGAAAAAATTAAAGTATGAAAATATTACTTGAAATTAAGTTAATATACGAATTGTGTAATTTTATCAAATATATACCGTCAAAATATCTCCAAATATATAATGAAATGTCTTTCCTACTTAGACATGGCAACGGGGCAGGGCGGGGACAAGTTTTAACATACCCAACTTTGCCCCCGTTTCATTGTACCCAGCTCCGCCCCCAAATCCGACGGGGAAAGAAACTTTATCCCCAGACGGGCGCAGGTGGGACCCGACGGGTGTGAGTTGTGTTGCCATGTCTATTCCTAATTCACCAAAAAGAAATATGGGGGGCAAAACCAAACCCTTGCGTTGAACAAATCTAAAACATGAAAGATCTAGTCTATTTCTATTAAAGTCAGCTGCCAGCTCCCTGTGAACATCTAATCAGGTAAATTGCTAAATTACCTAAATTTGTTTGCACAATGATTGCCGCCTTCACTGTATATACGAGTTAACATGAAAAACTTGGATTGAGATAAGTGCAAACAGTTGAGCCATAAGTCATTTGAATAAACACACATAAATTGGCACTAGAGAGAATCGAACCTGAAACTTCAATGAGGAGCACACTCCCAAGTCACAAGTCAATATTAGGTCAACCAAGTGGGTTTTAAAATGAGCACTTTATTATTAATAAAAGTTGGACAATAAATTAAAAACTATGACCGCATAAATAAGGGGACTCTATAATCTAAAATTTGGATTTCATGTGTCTTGAATCTGAATACAATATGAACAAAACAAAATGAAAGAAAGGCTCAGCACTGAGAATTATTATCGAAATGACAGCTAAATATTCTAAATTCTTTTGAAGATTTATTATATGTGTGCTTTGGACTTTAGTCATTTCTGCGCCCTTGTAAACCCTAAGCAATTAAGCATAAGAAATAATCAAAACCCAAATTAAGTAATTGGCATCAGTATAGAATAAGTTCAAAGGGTCACACATCACCTTTCATCAATGATGAATAACGATGAAGGAGACTAGTCACTTTCTTTCAAATTGAAGTTACAAGTGAGTGATTTCTTTTTTAGGGTATAAAACAAAATTAGGTACAAAGGTATAAAATAAATATCTTTTAGATCGATATTTACAAGTATGTTGTTTTTTACTTGTAATATTTTTATACAAGATTACTATTACTTTTTTTTTTTTTACTATTATTTTTTCCTTGTCTATTTTTTTACTTGTATTGTTTTCATACAAGAAGGTATCATTTTACAAATATCACATTCTACCAAAAATATTATTTTTTCCACGTCAGCACTTAACATCCACCACAACTTTTTTTAACGGAAAGGGCACAGGTGTGATGAACAATTGAAGAGTTAGAGAACTCATAAAAGTTGTAAGTAAGTAAGCTCTTTCAAATGCACCCTAAATTATTTTCTACTAGACAATAGAAAAGACAAGCAAACATCTGCTACTAATTTAGAATTGAGATTTTGTAAACAATGGTCTTACATATTAGAAGATGCTTCTTAAGGTTCCTTCTTCTTTAAGAAGGTACTTATGTTTGTATTTGTAATAAGACTCAAGCTAGGGTGGGAGAGCCTAATAGGTCTCTCACCGTAGGAGAGTAAAAATATTTATTTTCAGTCATTGGATAGTGAAAGCTCTATGATTATTATCATGAGCTAACAACACCAAATACATTTTATTTCATCTCACGTTTTCTACTCTCTTTCATCTTGGTTCTTCTTTGTCCAAATCCACCCTTGTGGAAATAATCATCTTCCATCTCTGCATTGTTGAAGATTTGTGGAAAGAATCATTATGCTATCAGTTAAGAAACAAATCTAAAAACATTTTTGTCGCCTTTTCATGCTTACTGTTTATCCTCCCATTATCTTTGTCGCCCTTTATTGCTCATTCATCAATTGAAGAAAAGGAAACATCTTTGTGTCTAAATTTTTTTAGAGAATTACTTTCATTTGAAATTGTTTATTTGAATTTTAAACATTTCTTATTCTAACTATGGAAATTTCCTTGAACGTTTCAATTGAATTTAAAACTTATTGCCAAATTACCCAACCGGTACTTTCCACTAAAGTTCACATTCATACTTCTCTTGAAGAAACAATTTTTCTTATTTGATAATATATAATGGGTATCCATCTGAAGTTTAGATCCATGGTTATCTTGAAGAACCGTTTCTTATTCCAAATATTTTTGGCTAAAACTTAAGAATTAGTAAAATTCTGTTAAAATAATGCAGTAGTTGATATAAAATGGTTGTGTTGAGAACTGTGTTGGAAAACATTTCGATGTGTTGCTGGAGAAAAAAAACAAGGAGAGAAGTTGAAGGAGTTAGAAAGGAGAGAGAGAGAGAGAAAACAGTAATTGATAAGGTGTGGGAGAGAGTACAATGCACTTGCTGTTTTTTCACTCACTCACGGTGGGAGACCTATTATGATCTCCCACCCTAGAATGCGCCTTGTAATAATAAATGAAGAATCTATGATGTTTTGGAGTTAAATATGTTTAGAGCTTATTTAATTTTGTGTGTGCTTTGAACTTGTGCAGTTTCTCATGAATGACTATAAACAATGAAAAAAAACAAAACTTTTCTTCAAGTGGCAAACAAGAAAGCAAGTGAGAGGGAAAGTTACTTATAGTAAAAGGCTTAAGTGCTTTTTCCTGTCACTTCTAATTTAAGATCAAAGTTACTGAACTTTTAATTATTATAAATAACTAGAAATTAGGGGAAGGAAAATAGTACCTAGAAATTCATGTTCCTTTTCCAATATAAATATTTCTTGGTGACTTGCTTTTTCTTTTATGATTTCTCATATGCTCCTTCTATGGGAAGTAATCATGTTCAATGCACGATCAGACACTACATACGAACACTTTTTCCAGTCATGATTTGAACATTGGTTTACCACATTATAGGAGTTAATCTCTTTCGTTAGATCCAACCCTGATTGGTATGTTGATATTTTTAAGTGCAAAAAGAAACTAAAGAAAAAGATAAATGGAAAAACTATATATAGCTTGAGGGTATCCATCTATCAATCAAGAAGGATTTGATAAACAACTGTGATAGTTACAAGCATGATTTTATACTCTTTATTGTTTTGAGCAATATTCTTCATTTGTTGTTGCTATTTATCTTTATTTTATAGCCACTGCCCACAAGCATAGATTCTCTACTATATGTGAGTCCTTAGAAATGGATGAATGTGCTTTGATCTGCTTTGATTCTCTCTGCCCCAAAAAAAGGTTTCATGCTTTTGTTTATCTATGCATCTCCTTTTCATGGATTTTCTTTCTCTTAGGCGGTTCTAGGCACACCTTATAGCTGGTGTGATGTGAACACTACACGTATATAAAATTGCACACATATCGTTAAAATAGTAACTTTGGTACAAAAGTAATTTAAGTTTAAAGTTCGACCAATTGTGTTTATATCTTTGACCAGGGTATAGTATCTATGTATTATTTAAACTTAAGGTTTAAATAGTACAACTTGTACTTGAATACTACGATCCACTTTACGATAGATGTATCTTGTATATTATTCCAACAATGAGGCATACCCAACTCATGTATTTTATTCCAACTCCACCTTACTCATTTGTGTTTAAATAGCCTTCACCATTCTACATTTTCTTCATTGCAAAACCTCTTCCTATAGTCACTTGAATATTGTCTTCAATAGGTGGGAGATTGCTTTGAGAAGTTTGTAACAGCAAAATGAACCATGCATGTTATCAAATGGGGTCTGGTTAGTTTTTTTTCATATCTCTTGCAAGAAATTTCCTTTCTTGAAAATTCATTTTTATAGTCGATGCATAATTTTTTGTGTCATCAATGATAAATTTCTTGGCTCATTTGGAGGATTACGATCAACGTTTTAAATTGTGGCTACAGTCACTATCTTTGATATTGCGAAAAATTATTTCAAATTACAACTGATGCAGCCGAAATGTGGTCATAGAGACCGCGACCACAATCACGGTCACAAACCTTGATTACATTACCTTTCTTTACAATGTTTTAAAATATCAACTATCTTTATACTTTATATGCCCTTTGAAGGTAGTGGAACTGCTAGAAGAACTAATTTGGAGTTTGGTAAGACACATGTAGTGAGGCCTAAAGGGAAACATCAAGCAACTATTGTTTGGCTGCATGGTCTTGGTGATAATGGTTTGAGGTATGGATACCATCTTTTCAATACAGTTATATTATATATCTCATTTTTCTTATAACACTTTCGACATAGTTTTAAAACGCGGCTGCAGTCACGATTGTGGTTAAGGCCATTACGCTGTAAATTTTATATTGCAGTAAAAAATGTGGTTAATATGGTCATGGCCTACACCTTGTCTATTTTTATTTTTTATCTGATTTTTCTGAGTTATGAGGTAATTTTGATCAGAATTTCATACTCTTCCTGATGAGAAAGAAAGTAAATTATATCACAAGGGTCCAAATTAACTACTTTTTTTTTTTTTTATGTTGTATGTTTTTAGTATGGAGCTTTTCTTCTGCTGAGATTCTATTTGGGATAAATTATGTTGGAAAAAGTTGTTATTTTTTTTATAAGTGGAAAGCTTGATTTGGAAGAGTATCTACTAAGATTCTGGACTAAGGGACCACATGATAACTGTTTTTCTACTAAATTGAGTAACTTGACATGACTTTTGTTTTGGTACAGTACTTGACATGAGTTTTAAATTGACAGAAGAATATTTATATGAATAGCAAAATAATTAATAGTCACAAAAATTACCATTGAGTCAGGTCATTTTAATATATGGATTTTTATCTAGCAAATATGCGTTTTCCTAATTGATGTTTGTTATCTTCTTTTATATTCTACTTTGAGACAAAACATAATAAAAAAATTAACATTGGTTTTGTTGCAGCTCATATCAGCTCCTTGAATCACTTCCACTTCCAAATGTAAGTTTGTATTCTCACCTTTTACCATCCATACTTGAAATTGAAGAAGGCACGTCTCGTGTACGGCACATGTTAGTGTTCGATACCAACACAAAATCAAATTATTACCGGTATCTATGTGTGTGTCTGTGTCCGTACATAGCTCTATAGTATTTCGATAAATTTATTCTCATGTACTTAACATATGATATTGTGTGTCTTATGATGTTATATGATGCAGATAAAATGGATTTGCCCAACTGCTCCTACCCGACCTGTAGCTATACTTGGTGGCTTTTCTTGCACTGCATGTAATGTTAAATCCTCTTGTTTTCTATTAGTCTTTTTTTCTTACACACATAAGTATATAGTATAACCTTATATTTTGCTATTTAACAATGATCAGGGTTTGATATGGGAGAACTTTCAGATGATGGTCCAGATGATTGGGAGGGTTTAGATGCCTCAGCAGCACATATTGCAAATTTGTTGTCAACTGAGCCAGCTGATGGTACTTTCAAGGCTAAATATATTTGTCCTTAACCCTCATTAAAAATACAAAGATTTCATTTATCTAATTCTAATTTTAAGCACATTCATTTGATACATGATTGATATTTTTCTAGATTTTTCTATTTGATGAATTTCACTAAAACATCATTTTTATTGTGGTATAGTGAAAGTTGGGATTGGAGGCTTCAGTATGGGTGCTGCAACAGCTCTATATTCTGCAACTTGTTTTGCCATGGGAAGGTATGGAAATGGCCTCCCCTACACTCTCAACTTAAGAGCAGTTATTGGACTAAGTGGATGGCTTCCGGGATCAAGGTATATACCGATATTATTGTTCGAGCGATGTTTGATTCTATCTATGTTCATGAAGTGTACGTTAGGTGGTGATAAGAGTTTGATCTTGTAATTTTTAGTGACATTGTTCAAATACTTTCGAGTATCGTTGTAAAATGATCATTAATACGCATTATTAAATCTTTAGTTGTCTACATGTGGTCACATACTAAACTCTAACGATTGACACTATGGTTTGCGATTGATGTTAATGTAGGAGCTTAAAGAGCAAGATAGAATTGTCACATGAAGCAAGAAGGAGAGCTGCTTCATTACCAGTTTTTCTGAGCCATGGAACTAGTATGTCACTATACATCTTAATATGTTACATTTAGTTTTTTATTTAAGTAGGAGTTTGGTTATAAATTATTATAGCACTGACAATTCAAATTGAAGGAATGTATGTTGTCCTACGTGTGTCAGACACCGACATAACATTGATAAAAATGTTTATATTCACTCTCTTATGTTTTTTCTAAATTATTATAGATGTTTACGTGTCGGTTCAGTTTCGTGTCCATGTTTGGGGTTTTTTTTACTACATTAGACTCAAAGCATGGATTAAGGAATTTCTGAGTATTTCTATTGACATTTTATTAAATTTTAATTCCCACCAGTCACAAAAGTTCTTCAAAAGGACAATGGTGTTTAAAAATTATTTCTACCACTTCATAAATGAATTTACAGATATAGATATCTTTTGCTTCTATCAATAAGCTTCTGCTTGATTAATCTAATAAGCTTATGTGCATACTACTATGAATCTATGATTTGCATTGAATGCTCAAATGGTGATTCATTTATGTGATCAGAAATAATAGTAGTAGTTTATTTAAGTTAACATCTAAAATTCGTTTATCAGGTGATGATGTAGTCCTCTACAAACATGGAGAGAAGTCAGCCCAATCCTTGTGCTCAGCAGGGTTTCAATATATAACATTCAAATCCTATGAGGGGTAAGCCTTTTTTTAAAAAAAAATATAATTTTTTTAGTAGAATTAACTCAACTATGAAATAAAAAAGCGGTGTTTTAAAAATCACACTTGAGATCAAATCAATGAAATCTTTAAATCATGATTCAATTGGTTCAACCATTATATATATATATATATATATGTTAAATAGAAAACCCAAAAAAAATAGAAACTTAAAAAAAATCAGTTGAAACAACTGTAGTTCAACCATTAGACTTAAACCAACCGACAAATTGATCGGTTGATCGGTTCGGTCTAATTTTTAAAACATTAGTTAAAGCAATTGTTTCACTTCTTGGGTTGTTATTTTGTGTAGGCTTGGTCATTATACAGTTCCTAGAGAGATGGCTGAAGTCTCCAATTGGCTTGGCTCATGCCTGGGGCTTGGGGGACCCTCAAATAATATGGCATCAAGTCATGTTGTAGAAGACATGCGGAATAAAAACAAGGAAGGTAGAGAAGGACATTAACAAGTAGCTAGATATCAATATCATGGAATGGTTCATAGAAATATAATGTAATATGGTGAAAATGAATTTTGTAGTGACTTTGAATCTCATGCATTTTGGTAACTTTAGACTTTTTTCATGAGAGAAAAGTGAGAAAGAGATCCAGAAAAATAAGGTAAGATAAAGTGTGTTATACTTATATGGGAATGATAGATAAAGTGGTCGGGTGTATTTTCCACCACCTAGGTAGAGAATCTATGTCGTATAATCACCATGAGAATCTATGTCGTATAATATGTTATAAGAGAATCAATTATATGAAAATTTTATCATGTTGAAAAATAAAGATCAAAAGTATGTTTATAATCACCATGGATTGCCGTGATTGTGACACATCCACTATAATACCAAACATAACTAAATATGTTTGTCTTTATTCGGATATTTCCCATTTTTTTTCTTCTTTCAATCATGCGCCAAATTTGCAAGAGAAGTCACTAAACAATCATACTCCCACTTGAATCAATCAATCATGGCCGGTTCAAGACAATTTTTAAAACATTGAGGTTTAGAGAAATTCCATAAATCTAAGTGTGTGTTTGGTTCAGCTTTGGATAAAATTGATTCTAATAGAATTGATTTTGATAGAATTGATTCTGACTGAATTAATTTTGAGAGAATTGATTTACGTTTGGATACAATAATGTAGAATTGATTAAACAAACTGAATGTTGTTTGGATAGTTTTGAACAAAATCACTTTTGAATGTATAATTACTAAAATGGACATAGCTAAATGCAAGTAAATGAACATAGTTGAATGTATATGTAGATCAATACTAAATGTAGATATATTATTTAATTTAAATAAATAAATTTTCTATTTATTAATTTAAAAAATAATCTATATGATAATTAAACCAATTTTTTACAAAAATATTTGTTCATATATTTTATATTTTTCGATAAAATATATTTAAGTTAAATACTACTAGAGTTTGTTGTCAAAAATAATAAAATACAGCGTAAAAGAAAGGTAAAAGAAAAAATACAGTAAATATGAGCGTAAATATCGTAAAGGAAAATCCAAAACATGGTAACTAATTACCATAAATATTTTTCGGGGGGCTAATTTGGTTCATTAAGTTTTTGATTAAATTTGGTTCATCAAATTAATTACAAAGCAAAAAGAAGGAGAATTGATAAAGGGTAATAAAGGAAAATAATAGGTTGTAATAATCAAAATATAAAATATATTGAAGAATTGATTTTAGGAAAGCCAAAAGTTAGAAATTGTAGCTTTAAGGATAATTGCTCTTGGAGGATAGAAACAATTCTTAAAAGTCAAACCAAACATCATTGAAAATTGAATTTTTCACTTTTAAGGGTTGTAGAAACACTTCTTGATACCGAAAAGTCAAAACAAAGAGGTTCTAAGTCTTCATGGCTTTTACAAAGTCTTTTTGTTTCAAGCAATTATTTTTAACGATCACAACACCATTTGAATCGGCATGGGTTGTCATGTCGATCACAACCATTTGTACAACATAATCACAACAATTATATTAAATTTGATAACATAGTCTTATCATAATTTGATTTTTTTTATTTGAAAATTAAGTATCTGACCAAAATACCTCGCGGGACCAATTCCACCGATCAAATAATGACGTTCAAAATTTTGATTTGGATGTAATATTAACTACTAGTTGAACCAATTTTTTTTTTTCGGGAGACTAGTTGATCAAACTTGTAATATCCATTTACAGTCGGATGTAACTAACGTTCAATTTGAATCACCCTAACTTTCTAAAATGTGTCACAATAAATCTCTATCAAATTTGTATGAAAAGGACAACTCTTCTTGCATTGAAGCTTCTATGTATGAAGCTGAAATTGTTAAATTTAGTGTCCACATATTTCTTATCACTTACTTCAAAAGTCCAAGTCTCTTGCCTCAAAAGTCTAAGTCTTCTCCTGATTTTTTCAAGTTCTAATTTTTGGAGCAATTTAATTTTTTTTAAGCTTTTCCATACCCTAACATATGTTATTATTATTATATAATTAATAATAACATTAAAATGAGCAACATATGTGACTCAACTACTAACAAATGTTTCTAGCGATTAGGCTGCTTAAAGGTAAAGCCACCAAGGTTAAGCTTTATCGTATTCTACTATTTTTATAATTAAAACTAATTAAAATAATTAATTCGTTATTACAATGGTGAAGTTAACATGTTCTGCAACTTTGTTTTCTTTCTTTGGAACAAATTTCATGTCAGGTTTATTAGAAGGTGTTTATATTTCATGGTTAGTCTCATAACTTCTATCATACTCAACTTGTATTGCTTTAGTAATTTTGGATGACAAAGTATAAATTTAGCTTTTCCAAATCAGTGCAATATAATATTAAAAAAAAATGTCTCCGTGAACATAGCTCAGTTGGCAGGGACATACATTATTATATGTAGGGGTTGGGGTTCGAACCCCGAATACCTCACTTATTCATCTTGAAATTATTATATGCAGGGGTCGGAGTTCCACTATGTTCGTCTTATTTTTAAAAGACGAAGTTCAAAGAAATTATTATAATTCCAAAAACTAACAAAATTGTTGTCCAAAAAGAAATTATTATAATTTCAAAAACTAACAAAATTGTTGTCCACAAAATACTATTCCTTCTCCCCCTGTTTCATTTTAAACGACCTAATTTAAAAATGCGCATTATTTACATAATATTTTTCGACCATATTTTTATATTGATATACAAAATAACTTGTAGCATATAAAATGTTGTTGGATTTGTTTCAATAAATATTTTTAAAATATTAATTTTTTAAATAGATTATTAAAGATATTTAAGAGCAAATACACGTGATAGAGTCAATTGTGTCACATAATAATTATTTTTTTATGGTGACTGAAGTTTGAACCCCAAACCTTGCATATATCCCTACCAACTGAGTTAAGCTCATGAGGACGTGTGATATATAATACGAGACAAAGATGGATGAAGTATAAATTAAACATTTTACCAATTATAATGAGTTAGAGATAATTTGGCACGAAGCTTAAATCATAGGTTCAAAGAAATTCTATAGTTCCAAGTCTTCTCTGCCTTTTCAAAGTCTTGCAGTTTTGGACTATTTCATTTTTCTAACAACCAGACCCCAACCAGAATCTCTTACCCGTTCATATTCTCATATGAATTAAATCTTCTTCTCTTATCCCCAAAATCATTCATGATGACCATTCTTACTTCACAAATGTCACTTCTTTTGCTTCTACTTTTATCTATAACCACATTCCACACAAGCATATGCAACAATGACAAGAGATTGGTCTGATGCAATGAGAAAGATCAAGAGACATTATTTCTTGGTAGTCGTGACCCTATAATTAATTTTTTCACTAAAGGTCATGTTTATGTGTTTGAAGTACATCCGGAAAGGCGAACTATTGACCTTTCCGCCAATAGTTTGTCTGGAGAAGTGCCATTAGAATTATTTCAGTTTGTTCAAGTTCAATCATTGAACTTATCTCACAATAATTTGACTGGACAATACCCAAGATGATTGGAGACATGGAAAATATGGAATCTCTCGATTTGTCTACCAATAATTTTTTTGGTGAAATTCCTCAGAGCATGGCTCTCATAACCTATTTAGAGGTTTTAAATTTATCTTGCAATAATTTTAACGGAAAAATCCCAACAGGGACTCAACTTCAGAGTTTTGATGCATCGAGCTATATTGGGAACCCACAATTATGCGGAGCACCTCTTAAAAACTGTACTGTAGAAGAAGAAAATCATAAAAAGGCAATGCCATCTAGAGGAAATGAAGACGATGAATCTATAAGAGAATCATTGTATCTAAGCATGGGAGTTGGATTTGCAGTAGGTTTTTGGGGGATTTGTGGTCTTTTGTTTCTTATTAAGAAATGGAGGATCACATACTATCGGTTTATTGATGGAGTGGGTGACAGGCTCTATGTAACTTTGATGGTAAAGTTAAACAACTTTCATAGAAATCGAGCTCCTACCCGTTAAGGTTAGTGAACCTACTTTACAGTTTATAGATTAAACTATACAGTATTTTGTTTTATTCACAATTTATGTATGACATGTTTTATTGATCAAACTAGAGAGTATATATTTTGTTTTATTCATAAGTTATGTATGACATGTTTTGTTAATCAAACTAGATTATTTTGCTTTATTATTATTATTATCTATGTCAAACTTATATTCATTTCATTTTCTTCATATTTTATCAGGTGGTTATGCGTGTGGCAGTTCCTGCATTGTTATGCAAATTGTGGATATAATTTTCCAAAGAAAGCCAATATTGTCACATCAATAATTAAGAGTTGAATAAAATGAGATCATATATATATGATTGTACCTTTGTTGCTTCTGATTCAACATTCATTCAACACTCACTTTTTCAATTCTCAATACTCTATATCATTTTCTCTCTTAATTCAACATCCATTCAATTTTAACCACTCCAATGGTTTTTTCATTCAACACCCTACTCCACCATATTTTATTTCTTATTCTTATTTAATTTTATATTTTTGTTTTTATAATATTTTTGTTTTTATAATTACATAAAAATACAATTATCGTTTATAATTAAATTAAAAAACGCTTAATTTTTAATTTTTTTTTGTAAAAACAAAATGTATTTAAATAATTTATTTTTATTTTCTTAACTTAAAATGCAATACAACAACAAACTAAGCACGCGGCACACAAATTACTTAAAATGCAAAACAATAAACTAAGCACATAACACACAAATAATTTATTTAGTACGATAAAAATCATCTTCAATCACGAAACATTCCAAACTTTGTCCATATGTGCTTCACTAGATCTGCTTGCAATTCGTGATGAACATTTGTATCACGCAACTCGGATCTTGTACGCACGTGATTTGCAAAAGCGGGTAACACCTCAGTCGAGTATGGTTGCGGTGTACTAGATCCACTTCCCTCAGATTGTTCAAAATCAGTCCAACGTTGAGCATATGTATCTCGTTCATCCTCAACAATCATATTATGTAATATGATGCATGACCTCATGATGATACCCAAATCTTCTATGTCCCACAAGCGAGCTGGTTCACGGATGATTTTAAATCGAGCTTGAAGCACTCCAAATGCACGTTCGATGTCCTTCGGACATCCCTCCTGAACTTGTGCGAATAACTTATCGGGTTCACTTTGAGGAAGTCTAATCGATTTGACGAAAGTTGGATAAGAAGGGTAGATACCATCTGCTAGATAGTATGCCATATTATAGGAACGTTGGTTCACAATGAAATTAACCCTTGGAGCTCTTCCCTGTTCCACATCATCAAACACTGGTGATCGGTCTAGAACGTTTATATCGTTCAACGTTCCCGGACATCCAAAAAAGGCATGCCAAATCCATAGATCATGAGAAGCAACTGCTTCAAGAATAACTGTGGTGGTTCCCTTATCCCCCTGGTAAATTGATCTTCCCATGCTTTAGGACAATTTTTCCACTCCCAGTGCATGCAGTCAATACTCCCGATCATCCCTGGGAACCCCCCGCATTTCACTAACATGTAGTATTCTTTGCAGGTCATCTTGGGTTGGTGCTCTCAGGTACTGTTGCTCATACAATCGTATGATTCCTTTACAGAATCTACGCAAGCACTCCAATGCTGTAGTACCTCCTATTTTGATGTATTCATCGACCGCATCTGCCGCCACACCATATGCTAACATTCGCATTGCTGTCGTACATTTTCCTAAGGGTGATATACCTTCTTTATTGGCTGCATCAACTCGTTGGGTGAAGTAGTTATCACTACTTGAAAGGTCTCCAGCGATTCGAAGGAAAACGTGTTTTTGCATCCGGTACCGACGACGAAACATTGCATCGTCATATGTAGGCTCATTGGCAAAGTAGTCGTCAATTAGCCTTTGGTTTGCCGCTGCATGATCTCTTTTTAAATATTTTCTAGTACGAGATGTACTATCTTCCTCTATTTTTTTTCGACGCTCAGTAAATCGGTTGACGATATAAGTGTCTTCAATAGCACGGTTTCGGAAGTAGGCTTCGATATCAAAAGGATCCATTGATAGATTTTTGGAAGTAGAGTATTAGAGAGATTTTTGTGATATTTAGAAGTAGATTGAAAGAGAGTTGTGATATTGGAAGTAGATATGAGTCCCTATATATAAGTACATTATGTGGTGGACATTGACGGATTCAAAATAAGTTATGGAATACATTTAATTATCAAATAAAGACTACATTCAAATTGGGTGGTACATATTCAAACACAATAACCCATACATTAAAGCCAAAAGTCACGGGGGACTAGACAATACTGAAAATTATTAAAGAAACACTGTGGATTAGACAACACTGACAATTATTAAAGCAAACAACACAATAATCCATACATTAAAGCCAAAAGTCACGGGGACTAGACAATACTGAAAATTATTAAAGAAACACTGTGGTGAATTATTAAAGAAAATTATTAAAGTCACGGGGGACTAGTCACTAACAATTGATTGAAATTAATTTGGAAACAGCTCACGCGTCAACTTTTCCAACAGCTCTTTCTTCCGGTCATCGAGATGCTCTTCGGAACTTAACTTTACATACAGTTTCATTTTCTTCAATTTGTTTTTCTCCTGTTGCACCAAGGTGAACTCTTTCAAATGTTCAATCTCTTGCTCCTTGATTGCTTTGAATTGAATCCACTCCTTTTCCACCTCATCCAAGGCAGTCTCCTTGATTTTCTTTTTGCCCTTTTTTTTAGCCGCCTCCCTACCCATTGGGCGAGCACTAGATCCTACAGAGTTTGAGCCACAGGCATCACTGTCGTGAGATCTCTTAGATCCACTGCTTCCTGAGCCAATACTTCCTCCTACTTGACTACCATAACGTGGTTGATCACGGAGAGCGTGCCATTCTTGCATTAAAGTAAATTGAACATTTTTCCCACATGCATATAATTCCTGCGCTTTTGCCAAAACATCATTCTCCGACCAACCACTTCCTTGAAAACGCTTAGCGCCTTCATAAGCGCCAATCCATTTATTCAGAATTTTGCTCATATAATTAAAACGGTTTCGGCATGCAACTCCATCGCGCGGAGGATCAAAAGAGCAATACTCATTACAATACTCTGCAATTTTACCCCAATATGTGTCACCTTTCTGGTTTCTCCCGACAACGCTACTTGTTCCATATTTAATCCACCCACTAATTAGCACCAAATTTTGTTAGGCTCTCATATTCCTATAATTCTTATTGTTAGTTGTCCATTTTATTTTTATTTTTTAAATCCTATAACCTTCTTATTTTGAAGGAATTTATTTATTTTATTTTTTACAAAAAAAAAAAGAATCCCTAAACCCCTAATTCTTGCATCTCTCGTCTCCTTGGAGTTTGTTTTCTTTTCTAACAACAAAGCAGAGACTCTTCACTTCTCTTCTCCCGCCGCCACTCCCTCTCCGGTCCGCCGCACACATATCCGGCCCTTCACAGTTTACACCTTCAGGTTTGTTTTCTCTTTCTCCGTTGTTACTCCTCCATTCAACCTGTGTTCCAAACCTTAAGGCTCATTTTCGTGCTGGTTTAGGGTTTATGTGTTAATTAGGTTTCATTCCTCAATTGAAATAATCAAATTTTGATTTTGATTTTTTCATTTGACTTCTGATTTCTTCTAGTTTGTGAGTGCTCAAGTGTTCAATTTAGTGTTTCTCATTTGCTTGGATTGTCTTCTTTCAGCTTATGGGAGAACTTATGAAAACAGCTTACAACATTGTTCATAAGTAGTTTTTCAGCTTATTCTCATAAGTTCTCCAATATAGTTAATGAAAACAGCTTATATCTTTTACGCAAAAAAAATTAACTTTATTTTATCTTTTGCTATATAAATAGCTTATACGTCAGCGCTTATCATTGTGTTATAAGCTGGAAATAAGTTGTTTATCCAAATAGGGCCTTGAATGATGCTTAGTATTGTGAGTATTAAATGTGAGTTTTTTATTAATGTGGAAAATATTGAAAGGTGCTTGAACCAATTAAACCATGAGCCGGAGACTTCTGAATTGGATCTTAGGTCCGGTTTTTAAGTCATTGAACTAAACACATCTTTTAACAATCAAAACCCTCAAACCTTATAAACAATAGAAACCCTAAAACAAAAAAACTGAGCAGCTCCACGAAATCCAAGCAAGCTTTGCCCTTGTTGTATTGTATATCAAAAACAACATGGATTAGAGTTGCACCATTCAAAATTTCTATTGCCCGGTCAACGCAACTGGACTTCTTCTGTGTCTAAAACAGTGCGAAAGTCGTCTAGGTTTTCCTTTTTTCGTATATTTTATGGGTATCTCTATATTTGCAGTGAACTGAACAAAGATATTTTTATGTAGTTTGCTAAAATCTTTGAACTCATGTACTTTTTGTGTTGTTATTTAGTTTTGCCATGTCAAATAGACAAAGCCTTTTTTTGTTATGTAATCTATGTCCTGTTAAAGTTAATAAGTTACCATAAGCTTTACTGTTTATTTTATGTAGATCCCATTTTCTTTTTTATATGGTGGTTGGCAAGGAATGTTGAGTTGAAATCTTTGAACTTTTAAAGTTCTGTGGTCTATTATATTGGTTTTTATCAGTTTGTTGTAGTAGTTGAACTTTTAAGTGATTTGTGATTGTTATTTTATGATTGAGTAACCCAATTGGGCTCTTGTTTGGATTGATAGCTAAAAAGTGATTTTCTTTACATAGTACTGACAAAGTCTACTATCCTATTTAGGTGCTTTTGCTTCCTCATTTGTTGTTTGAAGGTTAACTGAGATGGTGAAGGGTAAGTTAAAGGAACCTGTTCTTATGGCTTTCACACCTAATGGTGACCATGCAGCCATTCTGTCTGCAAATGGGACGGCAAAAGTAAGCATTGCCTTCATCTCCCTTTCTGCATTTGATGATTGGTAGTAGTTTTCATGAGCCATTTATGTTAGGATAAGTGACTTATCTAATTTTGGTTCAATTTTTTCAATCATAATTGTTAACTCTTACTTTGGCATTATTTCATTTAGCTTCTAGTTTATAGAAGCTTCTTAGTTAAAGCTTGTTTATAGTTATTTTCTTAAAGAAAAGTCAATATAAGCTTAAACGTGTTTATGAAGTTAAATTAGAGAGCTTACAAAAACGTTTAGTTTACTAGCCAATTTTGTCTTTTTACGAAAATTGTTGTTTAACAAATATTGCTAGGTTATTTGTATTTGTTTTTATCTAAGTGTTTATCGAGAAGTTTATCCAAACTGCTTCTTTGAATTTACGGCTCGTAAATAACTAACTCATACTCCACCGGTTACTCTACAAATCTTATTCATATACACTGACTACCAATTCAACTAAAATAATGTCAAATGAAATTTATAAATGACAGAATGTCAAACAATGGAATTCGTATCCAATCCGACGATCAATTTGCATTGATGTTGCAAATAAGATTTTGTTGGATATTTGAATTCTACAATCGCGCTTCATATGGTTCTTGTAATGTTGATGACAAAAATTCATCTTCTATTTTTCAGATTTGGAATACAAACAGTGGAGATTTGTTAGCAGAGTGGAAGCCATCAGATGGAGATCATGATATTCATTATTCTTGTATTGCATGCAGTTTCACTGGGAAAAAGGTAGTGTGGAATTTTAAAAGAATGTTTTACTCACTAATGCTTTAAAAGGCTTGATTCTTACGTTCTCCATTGTGTTGTGGGCTGCTTTATATTGTAATTAGCGTAAAAAAGGTAAGGGAACTTGCTTATTAGCTCTCGGAAGGGAAGATGGAAAAGTTCTCGCTGTTGATGTTTACACTGGTGAGAGGAAGTGGCCTACTAGTCATCCAATACCCGGGTATTTTTGTCATTTGAATTTATTTATTTTAAATGAAAGTTTTCTATGAAGTGTCAAGACATTACTGCACCATTGAACAAAGTAAAACTATCATTCAAATGAGTGGTTTTTGGCTCCCTCCAATCTCCATGCATGTCATATTTAATAAAAGCAATCATTGTTTGATTATGTAAAAGGGTTAATTGACCGTGTTTATACGAAGAAAAAAAAGTGTTAATTGACCTTGGTTATCTTAGACAAACTTGAGCATTCTTTGGTATATTAAGCAAATATTAAATTTGTCATTGGACCCAAATGACGTATAGTTGCTCTGAAAATATCTCATGTGTGGGACCAAATATAAAATGTGAACCAATGCAATGTTTAATAAACTGCACTGGATTTTTTTCTTTCATGTTCACTACTACATTATGATTAAACATATTGATGTCATTTATGCCAACCGTTTCTTCAGTTTCATACACCGGCTTTGTTGGATAGTCTATGGGATTGTGAACGAGGGTATCAGTCAGTTTAACACATTAGAAATACTGTACACAGATAAATTTTGTATAGTTCATATTGGTTTAATGGTGTGTATAGTACACACTACACACAAATAATGAAACAGAAACTTCCAACCCATATTTAAAAATGTATCGATTTCCTAAATATTACCAGTTTCACAAGTGACATCCATATGTTGATTATGCTGCTTTAATATGATATTAAATGATAATTAATACCAGTATATAATTTGTTGTTCTTGCTCATCCATATATCATCATACAGTGGGATTTGCGGACTTTCATTTGCAAAAAAAGGACAGCTTCTTTGTGTTGTTGGACATGATGGGAAGGCATATGAGTTTAATTCTGAAACAGGAGAGCTTCTAAAGGAGTTTAAAATCTCAAAAAAGTCCATCTCTTCACTGGCTTTCTCACATGGTGTGTACTAAATTACTTTTGGATCTTGGTCCATCCTAACAATTAATCTTGTTACATGGTAGTTGACACTCGTCATTTTACCCTTTGTCCAGATGAAAAATATTTAGCTATTTTTAGCTCTAGACTACGAGTTATAAGTTGGGAAACTGGGAAAGAGGTTCTGAAGTGCCCTAATGATATGGTAAGCGTCATTACTTATTCTGGATATAAATATTTGTCTTTACAAGCTCAAAGTATCATCATATTTTACTTTTATGCCTTAACAGGGAAATATACATCGTGTTTCTATATCCAATGATGCAAAATATTTAATTACATCAGATTCTGAGAGTAAACATCTTCAAGTTTGGAGTTGTGACTTAAGTTTAGGAACTGTGAGTGGTGGTCCAACACTACCCTTGAGGCATGCCCCATTGGTTCTTGATTGTCACTCCGGTGGCAATGAAGATGATTTAGTTGTCTCGGCAGTTACGTCTTCAGGTGGAACTTACATATGGAAGAATTTAAATGCCTCTTCTGAAGGTCAAGTACACCGAACTAAAATAACCTTGAAAACAGAAAAATTCGAAAGTGATAAGGAAAATAGTGAAAGTTCAAAGAAAAGGCGTAGTTCCTTTATTGCATCCAAATTCCAATCCATGGGGGAAGACGGACAGATGCAAGCTTTGGTGACTTATGGCTCTGTAGATCATCCACAGTTTACAGTCTTAAATATTAGTGATTTAGGGGAGAATGTGGTATTAAATGTGGGAGATGAGCTTGATTCCATTCAGAAGCATGACAGCCTTTCCAAGAAAGGTCAGATATACTAAATATGTGTTTAGTTTTTCTTACACCCTCATTTTTGGTTCCTTTTAGGTAATTATTAGGTGATCTTGATCTATATGATGTTTTCAGAAAATACTTTTCCTGCCCTAGTGGGAGTTGTTTTTCAACTTCAAAGATTGTTGATATGCTCATTTTTAGGATAGACGGGATATGATGTATAAATAAGAGAAATAAGGGTAGAAAAATGTGTTATGCAAGTTTAGAAAGTTAATGTGAAAAGAAAAATTCATTGTGAAGGGGAAACTCTTAAAGTAGAGATCCTATTCGCAATCATGCATTCAAATTGTCAATTTCTTTTCATGTTTTAATCAGTTTTCAACTCTTCTCTTTGAATAAAACATGAAATTCTATTTGGAATAAAATGTCACAATTTTTAGTTGGGACACTCTTATTCCATTATAAGCTTGTTTATCTTTTACAAGTTCTTTAAACGTCTTAAATCTTATTTCTGTCTGTCGCTTAGAACTAAAAGCAGCAGTAGAAAAGGAAAGCAAAAAGTCTAAGAAAAGACAAGCAACATCTGATCCTGATCTTCCAACCACAACTGACAAGGTGGATTCGGGTAAGAATTATATTATTTTAAATTGTTTGCTGGCACGAGCAAACTTTCTCCATCTCTTTGGTTAGGTTATCTTTGTGTTTTGGATCCCATTTTCTTGGTCATTTGCTCCCATTGAAATTGAGATTACCGTTTTAATGACAGCGGTTTGTTAGCCTGAATTTTTAAAAGAACGTATACTAGTAACGTATGTATGCTTTGCATGGAAATTTTTTGAACTCTCAATAGTTATTTTAGGCTATAGCATTGAGTGCTATTAAGAATAAAAGAAAAAGGAAAAATAGCATCTTTGTTTCCATATAGTTTATGCTAAGGTCTGATCAATGTTAGTTTCCTTAAACTTGTGATTAGCTTTAATAAGACAATTTGGTTTATGAAAATTGTTTTCCATTTGCATGTTGATTTATCTTCAAATGTACGTACTACTTTGGTATGATGAGTAATCTTACCATCTCCACTATTATTTTTTTGAATGGTAATCGAACCCTTGACTTCCTCACTCTACTCCAATTTATTTTTTTAATGTGTATTATTGGTGAAGTATTGATGGGTATTTTTGGTACCAATATTCAATGTAGATCAATGTGAGGTTGCTGATGGAGTCCTTGATGATGATTCAAATGAGCGAACAATTGGGGAGAAACTGACTAATCTCAATTTGCTGGATGAAAACAAATCCAAGAGTGACAAAGAGCAAGTTGCATCAAAGCCTCCAAGTGCAGACAGTGTAGATGTTTTGCTTAAGCAAGCATTGAATGCTGATGATCGTGCCCTTCTTCTGGATTGCTTGTATACGCAAGATGAGAAGGTTATCTTTTTCTCCTGTGTACTGAACTGTGTTTATATTTGAATTGTAAATTGCCCACTTTCTCGATCACTTATCTGTGATGCAACTCCTTTTGCAGGTTATTATGAACTCAGTTGCGCAATTGAATCCATCCAACGTCCTCAAACTTCTTAATTCTCTTATATCCATTATTGAATCTAGGTAATACATCATAACTATGATAAATTAATATATGTTTAGTATGCCAGACAGTGTTCCCGTTGAGCATTTAACTTGCTTGGCAGATGTCTTCCATGAGTGGCCATTTCTAGATTTTTAATTTCTTTTTGTTCGTTTTCCATCTTGCTTGTAAGGGAGGAGGAAGGAGAAGATAAAAAATTAATATAGCAGTCCATTGATTTTGGTAGAGAAAGCATGAGCAAAGAGATGATACTCTACTGGTTAACAGCCAGGAAATTTGTTGGTCAAAATTTTAGTCCTTGAGGATTATTAACAGAAAAAATGGTAGCATTAGCATAACAAGTATCTTTATGCAGTACTTTAGCAGCAACCGAACAAATGGTTATAATTAACCCCTGTATGTAGTATGTAGTATGTACTGTATCAAAACCTACACTACACAACTAATGAATTATATATCCAAGTTATTTTCTCTTTCTTTTATAGGCGTGCAATTTTTACTACGGATGATTTATGTATATTTTGAAGTTATTTTCTTTCTCTCTCTTTTTAGGGGTGCAATTTTGGCATGTGCTCTTCCATGGTTGAAATGCCTACTTCTACAGCATGCAAGTGGAATAATGTCCCAGGAATCTTCTTTAAAAGTTTTGAACTCTTTGTTTCAAGTGAGTTCTGCATGATGATTCTACTTGATTAGCACTTAATTTGTCATTTGCTCTACCCATGTCTTTTAAATTACCAATTATATGCATTTCATATCTCATTGCTGTGCTTAAGAAAGGCATTGTATTTAACTGTAGACAAATCGAGCTTTTATGTGATATGCTACAATACAATATGACAAGTCAAATCGAGCTTTTAGTGAATTGATTGAATTCTTGTTATAAATCTACAATTTTTGGGTAATTGGAAGTTATCTTAGGAGAAGATATTTTTTTACGATATGCTACAATACTATATGACAAGGCATCACCATTGCACCACATTATTTTCATTTTCTTTATTAATTTATTTTTCTAGTAGTTCATGAGCTTTTGATTCAATTGTTCAACAAATTGGAGCAACAAAATCTCTCAAAAGTTTATGGTAGACTTGACATGCTTGTGAAAGGATCTTTGAACTATTGATCATTTATACCAATCAACTAGTAATTCTTTCCTTTTTTATCTATTTATTGTGCAGCTGATTGAGTCTAGAGTCTCCACTTTTAAATCTGTCTTCCAACTCTCAAGTTTCTTAGACATCCTTTACACCGGGGTAAGCTTTCTTTCTGCTGTCTACAAATGGTTAGCATTGAGTTTATTATCGATCAACCTGTGTTTATGTATGGTTTCTTTTGAATAGGTGCTTGATGAGGAGGTAGATGAAGTTGAAACAGTGCCAATTATCTATGTTGACACGGATGATAGTGAAAGAGAATCTGAGGATGCCATGGACACTGACAAAGATAGCAAAGATGGCGAACTATCAGATGAAGCATTTGATAATCTTAGTGACATTGAAGCTAGTGATGGTATGATGGAAGATTAATGATGTCCCTGCACATGTTTTTGGTTCTTTTCAAAACATGCCATACCATTAAGCCCCATCTAATAGCAATTGATAGCATTTTTGAGTTGACTTCTCAGAGATTGGTCTTTAATGTATTCATTGTATTAGATCTTTGAAACACCATATACATTTGCTTGTCTACAAAGCATCACAGTTTTGAGAAATTGACACTAGTGTACTACATAGTCAATCTAGTATTAGAACTTCTTAACACTCTTTAAGTGACTGAGTGAAAACATTATCATGGAATTCATGTTTGTTTACTTTTTTTTATTATTATTTTATATTGAGTTGAAGAGAGAATTTGTTCGGGAAGAAATTTATTCTTGAAATTAAAATTTATTTGAAATCTAGTATTCAAAAACTAAAAAATTTGGTAATAAATTTTTTTTCCTTTTTAAAAAAAATCCGTAAATAAAAATTTCCTGATTTTTTTTCTAATTTTTTAAAAAAAAATTATTTTTGAAAATTAATTTTCAATTTTTTTTTAATTTCTAAATTAATATAAATGGATTTATATTATTTTTTAAATTTTCTCAGTTTTTTTAATAATAAAATATGATGTGCCTAATATTAGGTGTTGGTGATACACGGTTAGATATGATGAACCTCCTTTATCCAACGGTCTTTTTTTTAGAGATTTAAAATTAATAAAATAGGATCAAATCGATGATGAAAACAAAGATAATGACCAAATTGAAACGTTTAATAGTTAAGGGATCAAACTGAGAAATTAAAATAAGTTAATGGATCGGGAGATGTATTAAGCTTATTTTTTAATAGGAACTTCTTTGTTAGAAACTTGAAGTATGTAAGTGATTTTTTTTTTTTTGTGTAGGTTGGTTAATATTTTTTTTTAACAAGTGTAGGTTGGTTAATTTTAAAATTGAGGAAGAAATGAATCGATTTCTAATGAAATATTAATTCAAAATAAATTCACTGCAGAGAACTCAACTATACAAAAAAAAATTCATTTGTTGTTGACAATAAGTTTTCATATTAAATTAAGGACAAATGCAATTTTGATGATTACTTGCACTTCGTTGTCTAATTTGGTATTTCTTCAATTATTTCTCTCGTCTTATTAATCACTCTTTCTTTCATTTGAAAAATACTCTCGCACTTGTTTTGAAGTGCAATGGTAAAATGTCGTAAGAACGTGTGATATGTTAGATTCGTTGTCTAATTTGGTATTTCTTCAATTATTTTTCTCGTCTTATTAATCACTCTTTCTTTCATTTGAAAATACTCTCGCACTTGCTGCAATGGTAAAATGTCGTAAGAACATGTGATAAGTTAGATGAAGATTTAAACGTGTAATGTCCATATGCCTATTCAGTTTTTTGTGAGTTTTGTGGCTATGTTTAAAAAAAAGCTCAACCACCTTGTTAAATTCTTTTACAATTACGACAATAGATAGATGTAAGTTTATAAAGTTTTTTCTGTGTATTTTTTTTCAAGAATATAATCTTTTTATAGGCGATAAAAGGTTGAAAGAATATTTATTAAATTCAAATAAAGTAATATGGTAGATTAACGCAAGTTTATAAAGTAAGTTAAATTCCATTTGAAAATAATTTCATATTCTAAATTTACATTGTGCATTACAAGTTAAACGTTGGACATTGAATTGTTTTCGATCCACAACTCATGGATAATAAATCGATTATTGAAGACATTGAATTATTTTTGATTCAGAATCAATAAATAATGAATCAACTGTTGAGAGACTGAATATTCAATTCTCAACCCATAACTATGAATGGTGAATCGATCATCTATTATATCAAGTCATAACTCCATCGGATAAGTGATGACGAAATATGAATTTTCTTGTTTTGCATGTCTCATATAATCAATATATGAATATATGTCACACATTGTCCCCTTCAAACTGTTTTTTCTTTTTCTTTTTTCTAAACAAGATATATGGATCAAATCTCTTACTACACGTTTATTAATTATGGTAGATATATATCTATTATATTGAGTATACATAATAAATATATAATACAATAATTTCCATAATCAAATAATAATAATAATACATATTAAGAATAAAAAATAATCTAAAAATAAATATTTATATATTTGTAGTGTGTATATATATATATATATATATATATATATATATATATATATATATTTATAGGATACATGATTTTGAGGTGGATATTTCACTTCCACTTATACCATTAAACAAAGTTATCTATAAGAATGTTATATTGTTGGTGTCATTTAAAAAGATAAGAATTTCTATTATATTTGGTATATTGTTGGTTTCATTGAAAAATTCAAGTATGGTTTGTTACAATATGCAATTGTGAAGTATCTATATCTAAAATTTTAATCAAAATTTCATAAAAATTACTGTTCATAATTTATATGCATTAACACCGTAGAAATAGTAAACAAACAGGCATGAAGTGCACGTCTGAACGCTATTTAAAGATAAGGAATGTAGAACTAAATATATAAATATTTAGAGGGACATTAAATTTTTATAATAATATAAGCTAATGATTGGATAGTAACAATTTATGATAACTGCATGAGTGTAAAAAGAAGAAAGAAAGAAAAATAAGAAAATACGAAATAATAAAATAAGACAACAAAAGACGAAAGAAAATAATTAACATTGTTGACGTTACTCGTTCATTTTTAAAGTGGTAACTGATGTGATTTTGTTTTAGGGTGTGTTTGGATGGAGAATTTAGGAGGTCAAGGGAGGGGAAGGACTTACTTTTCTTTTTTAAATTATGGACATTATAAAATCAGTTTTAGAAAATTGAATCAACAACATGATAAATGATCATATAATACTTCAAATTAAACACTTAATTTATTTAAAAAAAAAACATTTTACACTGTTTGTAATTTTAAAAAATAAAAATGAGCCGTCCCCTCTCTTCCCCTCATAAACCCTCAATACAAACACATCCTTAAGGGAACTAATGTAATTTATAACTTGTTGTATTTGTCATAAAATTATAGAATACTAAGTTCTATGTGATTATTTAGAAAACCTAATTATTTCATCGATTATAAATACACAATACATAAATGTAACAAGAGTTTTATTTTAGGGATAAATGTAATAAGAGTTAAAATTTACGATTACTCTATATTTCTAAAATATATAATATTCATTCTCACATGACATGACATGCATGATTCAAATAGCTACATTTAATACATGAAGAATCACTGAGATATTATTTTTTTTTGCAAAATATATATGACTGGTTGGTTTATTAAGTTGATGTTGTTTACAATTGAAAAGCATGACTCCAAAAATCATGATTCATTCATGAGAATGAGAAAATTAATTGAGTATGATTTATCTAACATTCAAAATTGATTTTTAATTGGAAATTAATGATATATTAAGTGTGTTTTTATGTTTTCTCTAATTTATAAATCATGCATTCACCAAGGTACGATAGATTTTTAAAATGATTATCTTCATTAGTTGATTCAAACAAGTTGTGAATCATTTTCAACAACACTTGATTAGTTTCTTAGATGAATATAAATTGATTACTTGTTAGATCATTTCATATCAACAAAAGAATATACTTGGTTGTTTGTTGGGACTGAGACTTGTTCTTTTTAAAGCAAATAAAGGATTTAGAAAATGATTCAAGGCTGATTGAGAAGTAAAAGTTGAAGATTTCAAGCCTATGCATCGCGCACGATCGTGCCTAAATCATAAGACTATTTAACGCGGGTATAATAGGTTCGTTTCCGCATAGACTAGCGTATCTCATAAGCATTTTAACGTCAATTATCATCTTAAGTGTTTGGGTATAAATGTTTGTTTGTTTAAAACTAATTTAACTATTCGACATAAAATACAATAGAGAAGAGATAGGACTATTTCGCTTGGGGTCAGAGACACTCAACCAAGCGTAACAGCTGCAATCTCTCGATCAAATAACAGATTCTAGCTTTTTAAACGATATTATCACAATCACTCAACAATATCATTTGTGTCCAAATGATATCGTTATTTCTAAGGGATCGTTTAAATGTTGATTTCCCAAACTATTTAAACGATCACAAAGTCGATTGGATCATTTAATCGATGATTTCCCAATCTATTAAATGATTCAAAAATATTAAGTTATAGATTAAAAGTGATTATCAAATATTAACATCTATGTCTAGAGTGAAAAGTTAGATAGATTGTTATTCTATTCCTAGATCCAAAAGTATGTATCAATATCATTTCAAATCTCAATAAAGCTTTAAATGCAAGAATAACAACAATATTGAATAAATAAGCTAGAACCATATATTAAAAGATCAAGAGTTTACATAATAGCTTGTTTGAATACCTCAAAATCCACAAGGTTAGATGTAGCTACATATGTCTATGATAGCTTGCAAATGATGAAGATTCCATGCCTAGAAAAGCCCTAGTTCTCTCTCTAAAAACCAGAAAATGTAATAAAACAGTACAAAGATACCTAGAAAAGAGAAGAGAAAACTATTTATATGGTCCAAAATCGTGAAATCTCACTTAAGCGAAGTAAATCTCGCTTAAGCGAACAGCCTAAGAATCACACTCCGGCCAATGAAGCCATGCCACATGGACCCTATCCCCTGAAGTTGCTGAATCTCACGTAAGCGAGCTGGAATGCGAGTTTGAATTTGCTCTCGACATAGAACTCGCTTAAGCGAACTGATCTCGCTTAAGCGAGGCTGCTTCAGTCTATGAACCTTGCTTGAGCGAACTGGGGAGTAAGATGGAAAACGAAATTGGGTTTGCTCTCGACATTAATCTTGCGCAAGCGAACTGTATCTCACGCAAGCGAGTTTTCCTTTTTCACGAGCAAAGTGGAAGTGAGCTGATTGCGAGATGAAGAGCTGCTCACTGGAACAATCTCGCGTAAGCGAGTTTTGCTTGGCTCAGAAAGTGGTTTCTTGGTCCTTGCTTGTTAATTCCTGCACAATTTGAGTAGAGTAAGGCATGTAAAGCATAAATGGTAAAATAACAACAAATGATTGCTTTTCCTTAGATAACTTGCCAAACAAGTCACTAAAATGCCTAGATTAACACATAAAATATGTTACTTTTAAGCACTTATCACCTACCACTGCACTGACCGTGCGCCCCACTTAAGCAAACTGTGCAGATCAACGTCGAGAGCTGCGCACGGTCCGTGCTCCCACACGCACAGCCGTGCGCAATCCCAGTGCATCCAATTGATGTTTTTGCGTTTTCATTGGGCACGGTCATGTGACTTGCAAGCACGGCCGTGCGCGGTTCCATTTGCTATGATTAGTGTTGTTTTAACCCTAAAAGCCCATGGGTTGCCTTGTAATGCATTGTTTACACCTTTTCTAGGGTTTAGGCTAGCCTTTGGCTATAAATTGAGCAGCCATCAGACTTATTATTCATCTTTGAATTTTGAAATATTTGTGACAGTTGTTTTCCATTGAATCAAATTGATCAACTTTATTTTCTTGTTCTTTAATTCCTTGTTCTTTACAATTCCACACTTTTACATTACATTAAGCAATCTACTTCCATGTCTTTCTATTCCGTCAATTTAATTTCTTCATCTACCATGACCATGAGTGAGTAGATCTCTAGGTCTTGGGATTGTTGAATGAGTCTAATGGCTTAAATCTTATCAAACCAAACCTAGAACCTACTCTTATGTTGATCTATTTTCTAATTTAATCACATAGTTTTTAAATTCAATAAAAAGTATTGAACGATGGACCGAAAGGTGAAGTCCAATAACTTTCATCATCTCAAATATCAAACGATGGATCGAACGATGAAGTTTGATATTGAAACAAATGTGATTAGACAAGACAACACAAAACTTGATGGGAACACCCCGGGTGAATAGTTTTGTGAAGTATTGAGATTTTTAGGGTTTTGTTCTTAAAGGATTTCAATGACAATCAACCATGAGAATATGCGTGGTTGTTATTGAAATACATTCATGGAGACCGAAAGGAGATATGAAATACCTTAGAGAAACCTATCTTTAGAAAATAAATCTAACATAAGAGGAAAGTATAGGTTTGAATTGAGAGTGATTTGTCATACGGCGAATCAATAATCTCGAGCCACTTTTAAATTCTGAATTTTATTCCAACGCGTTGTTAAACCTCCAAACTTTGATCTTTTCAACTAATCATAATTAGAAAGAAAATCGGTAATTACAACAACTCCATGTGGAACGATATTTTACTACTTCGATAGAACCGTGCGCTTGCGGATTCACATCATACAACATTATTTTAATTGGTCCAAAATTTTCATGGTCGGCCCTATATATACATACATACATCATACATGTAAAGGTAGGTGTCCTTTGCAATCTTTAATATTGTACCGTAGGACTTTTTATCAAACCATATGAGATACTACCTCATATCCTTATATACAAACTTAGAAATAAGTGAACTAAAATTGTAAATTGTGAAAATAAAGGAGGCAAAAGGGTATTTAATCCTACGTGTGTGTTTATATATATATATATACACACACACACACACACATACAGTCATCAAAAGTTTCCTATAGGATCTACAACTCTCATTCATTGGAATTTGCAAGCTACAAAATCACATCAATGTAAGGTATCAGTTACAGTACAGTTATTCTATTTCAGTGTTCTGAAGATTTCTTCACGGTAAGGTATCAGTTATCCTTGTCATATGAACCCTCATTTCTGAAGTCAATTAATGGTAATTCTTCCTCATCTGCACTTACTTTTGATTCTACATCAGCAGTAGGTCCATAAGCCCAACTACATACTACATAATACAGTATATTAACACCACTCACTGTGGCAATAAGCCAATAGTACTTGTCGAAACGACCCTTGTTAATATTATCCGAAATCCATCCATCTTTTCCACTGCTCGAGGTAACCCTTTCGACAATGCTGAATAAAAAAGAAGATATAATGTATCCTATGGCCATTCCTAGTCCGAAAAGTGATGAAGCGATGCTCGACATAGTCTTGGGAAATTCGGTGTAGTAGAACTCATTTTGGCCTATAACATTGAATGCTTCAGCTATTCCACCTAAGCAAAGTTGTGGAAAAAGCCATATTGCAGACATGTTCAATACTGAATGAGGATCATTACCATATCCTTCACTGATTGCTCTTCTTCGCCTTATAGTCTCGACAATTGCTGCGGTTACCAAGTGGAGAAAAGAGAAAAACAATCCAAGTCCCATTCTTGTCTTGGCACTAATCCTAACCGGTTTTCCTCTGAGCTTCGAGGCTAGAGGAATAATGACACGATCATAAAGAGCTATCCATATAAATATTGTGAATATCATGATTACACCAAGTGAACCAGCCGGAACTTCGAAGTTTCGAGTGATGTGTCTGTTCAGCGATTTAGCTTGCAGTAATCCAAATGATCCTCCGATGTTAAGTGACATCAAGATACTTGTAGACCACAGTGGAATAACTTTAATGATAGCTTTTAATTCTTCTACTTGATCAATTGTGCATAGACTCCAAGGATCTGAAGCTGATCCATCAGAGGTTAAGTCTTTTTCTGGACTTCTAATGAAGCAAGCTTTATTCAGAAACCTAGAAAACAAAGCATTACCACAAATTCAGTATATTAATACATAATGATATTTTAACACACAATGACAACAAAAATCGGCTATAATTTGAATATCAACTTATCTAAATGTAGGGACTCTAATACTAATGTGAATAGGTAAGTGATTCAACCTTATTTTATCAGTTGGAACAGTAAGTTCAGAATCCTTCATATGATGATACATTCCAGCTGAGTTCTTAGGTGGTAGTCGAAGTTTCCTGTTATTATAAGCCGCAACGGTCACTCGTACAAAGCCAGTAAACAAGTTGCTATTTGTTTTATTCTTTACATAAAGTGGAGAAGCAAGAAAAAATAAGAAAGTGGAAAAGAACATAAGAGCTGCTGGAACACCAAAACCAAGTTTCCATCCAAGATGATCTTGGATATATACTATTCCTGTGAACGCAATTATGACAGAAATAGCCGAGGAAGCATAATACCAGCTGAAGAATATTTCCAAGGCCCTTTGGTTATCAGGGTTGTCTTTTCTATTCACCTGGTCTGCGCCAAACGCTATGGAGCATTGAAGGCCACCATTTCCAATGGACATAAGAGCAAGGGAAGAAATCAGCATTGCCATTTGTGCAGTCGTTGCAGATATGCATTTTTCAGTTGCAGGAATGCAAGGAGGAGGTCTTGCTTGTGGGATCATGGCTGTTAGCCACAAGAGTATCATTCCCTATTACCAAAAGGAAGAAAAATGAATTTTGTTTTTCAATACAAAATCATTTACATTTTGGTTCAAATGAGGGAAGGGGAGACGATTCTGAGGTACTTGGAAGAGCATATTTTCAGCCTAATTATGATGTAAGCATTCATATGAGTGTTTGGGGGAGCTTATAAAAATAAGTTATGAAGTATTCATAGACATTTTAAGCATATTTTCACATGCTCCTTGTAATAGCTTGCTGAACCAGTTTATACAAGTTTACGCATAGTTCTACGATAACCTGCTATTAAATAAGCTCTTACACGACTAACTCTTGTTAAACAGCAACTATTTAAGATCATCACCTAAATGTGTCATTCTTATTTGATTCATAGAGGGAGAGGGGAGGCATTTCAATAGAGAAGGAATAGTCGGTTTGGTTTCGCGTCCAATATCAAACTTAACTCACATCTATTTGAAATTATAATTACTTGTTTCAGGAAATCACGGTCAATTTAGTACTGAGTCGCGAGAATGAAAAATAAAATGCATAACCAAACATGTGAAGACTAATTTACTTTTAATTTTAACATCCTCATTAATCTTCATGTTATATTTAAGTCAACATATTTAAAATATCTCAATATTAGAGAGAAGTCAAAATTGAGTAAGGATAGATGTTGCGCCCCTTCAAATCGCTGAACAAAACAAAAAAGATTCATTGAAATTTGTCCCCTCCCATCCATTAAAAATGTTAACATTGCCTTCACAATGAAACATTTGGTGCACAAATGTGCATGTAACACCGACCCTTCAGATTGAAGGTATGTCTGGTGTCTATGTCTAACACCAACACAATATAGTTTCATTGAATGTGTTCCATTTTCTTAGATAATTATGTGTCAATCTCGTGTCCAGTGTCAGCATCGTGTTAAGTGTTTTATAAAAATTGAATCAAAATTTCTGTCCTGCTTATATCCTCCACACAGATTATGATGGGAAGTAAAATGAAGGTCTACTTACAATGAAAGTGATGATAGAACCTAAACCAACAGCAAGAAACCGACCAAGATGAGAATCAGCAACGAAAGCACCAATAACAGGCATAAAATTGGTGGTTGCAACAGATAAAAGGAGTATATGATTAGCTTTGGATAAGTGAAGATTATAACTCCCCATCAAATAAAGTATCATATTTGGCAATAATCCTAATGTTGCAACTCTAGCAAGTGATTCATTAGCTGCAATTCACACACATTAATTACCACTTAGCTAATCAAATGAATGATTATAAATATAATTATGAATCCGATAGAAAGAAATGAACCTATGATGAAAGGCATGGTGATGAAGCCACCCTTGTTGTGTAATTGAGGTTGTGAAATGATGGTGACTTCCTGGGAAGCCAATTTAGTATGAGGAGGTGAAGAAAGCTGTATTTCATTATTCTCCATCTATGTATTAAAATTCCTTTGACTGTAACAACAAGAAAAATATGATTTCGATCTTCTCCTTTTATTAGAACAGTCAAACACGACCATTCCTGTCTTACTGTTCTGTTCGGACCATCTTTTTTTTTTACCCTCTCGTGCTGCACGTGTGTACATGTGTTTATCCCACCTTACGGTCTAAAGTTCCAAACATGATTTTATTTTCTACAGATCAATATCAATGTAATATCGAGGGTGTTCGTGGATGAGTTTGGTCAAACCCAAAACCATAGGAAATACTATGAAAACATCAGTAAAAACCAAAATACTCTTGCGGAACTTCAAACCTCGTTTTTTTAAGTGTTTCATAAAATTAAAATTTGCATTAGTCGAAAAACATGAATTGACATAAAAAATAATAATTAATATATAAACTTTTTTTAATTAAGACGGTAAGAGTAGATTATCAAATAAGTTTATTTTAATCAGATAAGCTTACAAGGTAGTATGCTATAAGATTAAGATTGAAATTTGGTCTTGCAGAAGAGCCATTATTTAATAATTCAAAAGGGGTTTACTTCAAAAAATAATTTAAAAGGAGCTATATTCAAGTCAATGTATATACTACTGGTCTAGTGCTTCCTTGTAAGTTATATCAATGTTATAAAACTCGGACAAGTCCGATTCAGCTAAGGCATTGGGTCAATGGTCGAATCAGTGGGTCATTGATCGGACCGCATGACTATTGATCCGATCTATATAAAAATATATATTAACAAATTACATTATGAATGAAATTTTGATAAAAAAATCATGTCATTTTTTTTTCTATTTAAAGTTCGTACATTAAAAAATTTATATTCAGAGCTGCAAGTTTGTAAGTTAATTTCTTAACCGCAGCACAATTCAATTTCAAGCTAATTCCAATCCAAATTCAAATGAACTCATACATTAAACAATATTATTACATAAAAACCTCACAAATAAGTTCTAATTCATATTTCATCTTTAAAATTTAAAACATAGTATGTTCTAAACATTGATGGAAATCAAAATATAACAGACTTACAAACCCAAGTAAGTTCTGAACATAGTCAACAAAAAATATTTTTGTCTTTATATATTCCTTACCTTTTCAATTTTTTTATTTTTTTAAAAACAGACCGGGTCGGGTGGATTAAACTGCTTCAGCGGTCCGTCCACTGACCCCGTTGGGTCACATCAGATTTCAGCAGGCTAATTGCATATCTGGTCCAATAGCCTGCCCGAACCATTGCACCCTACGGTTCCTGGTCTGACCGGCCAGGTCGGTTCAGGTTTTAAAACACTGAGTTATATCCAAAATAAATAACAACAATAATTTAGCTCCTAGATCAGATTTTAAAAAAAATGTTTAACTTATTTTACTATAATTTTATGCATCATAGAATATCAAATAATAAACTTCATCCTAGAATACTTGCAACAAACTAAAGTTGCATGACATAAAATTGCATTAGTATCAAAATAACCAAAAAATGCAACATATTAATTTGTAACTCTAGTATGTTTTGATTTTCAATATATATGATACAATGTGTATGTTTTGGAAATATAATTTTCTTCTATATGAAAATAAAGATAAAAAATATTAACATTATTGGGTGGGTAAGTGGATTTTTTTGGGTTTGAGTCTGGTTTTACCCGAAATCCATTTATTTTTATGGGCTTTCCATTTTTAGAAACCATACCCACCCAATTATCCAATCCAACCTATTTTTTTTTGGGTTTTTTGAGTGGGTTTGACCGGATTTTCTGGATTGACCCAACCCATAAACACCCCTAGATCAATATACTCGAAAAAAACATTTTTTAAATTATTAAAAGTTAGAAATTAATCCTTCAAAAAAAACAAAAAAAAGTTAGAAATTAAATTATATCTTGACTTTTTTTTTTTTTTTTAAATTTTAATATTGTAACATTGTACTAACACGACTCTTGTATTTTACAAAAGTTATATCAAAACATTTTTTTTCCATAATATACATAAACGTTGGCTCAATGGTAAGAGCATTTTCAGGGCCGGTCTTAAGATTTTTGATTCTCTAGGTAAAACAATAAAATTGTGCCTTTTTAATTATTTCAATATTTTTCTTCATACATTTTTTTTTGTTTCAAAAGATTCATTCATAATAAAGTTCTCTAAAACTATATTTTTAATATAATTAATCAGACCAAATTAAAAAATATATCTATATACTACTACTAACTATTATTAAAAATAATAATTTTTGTACCCTTAAAATAACGGTGTCCTGAGCTACCGCCTTTCCCGTCCACCCCTAAACATATCATTGATTTCTTGTAACTAGATATGAAAGTAGGTGAGACCATCCCACATAGCTTATGACTTAGCCTATTTATTGTTTAACTCGACTCAGTTTGTTTAGTGGCAAGGCCAAATATAAACTCAATTTATAGTTTTACAATTCGCCATAACAAAATTCTCTTCACTCTCTATCTCACCACACAATAGAACTTTGTAAAATCTTTATTTTCTCGTGTAAGCATCAAGCTTGCACCAACACATACAAGTGAGAGAACACATATACTCAATGTTCTAAGATTTTTGGCAAAGATGTAGTATCAAATGATTGCTCTTGATCCAATTTGATGACGATGACTCACACTTCCTTTGATGCGTAACACCAAAATTCATACCTTTTGAAATATTAACGTGGTTTCAAAGTATTTATGTGGTTCCTACCTTCATAAAAGGTCGTGAGCAAAATAAAATAAGCCAACCGTTGTACACATTTGGGTAAAGATGTAGTTAAACTCGTTTTATATAGGCCATTCAAAAAATGTTTTAGATGGTTGTTTTTATTCGAAGTGATGATGATCTCTATTACTCCCTTCATTGCCCCTTTTGAAATATTTACGTCGTTTCAAAGTATTTATGTGATCCATATATTTAGAGTTGTGAAAAGAAAAAAAAAATTGATTAGTTTGTTTTTTTTATCCCGTTTTTCTTGCTTTGAGTAATTATTAACGCTGTCCTTGATCGCATACTTCAATCCATTTTCCCTTTAGAATTGTCTCTAACTGTGAGAACCTATCTCGAAAAAATATACATATATAAAAAAAAAAGTTCGTGCAACTTTTCTCAAAAAATATCAATACCCTTCTTCTGAATCCAAAAGGTAACAATTACTAGTAAATTATTTGCTAATCAATTTACTTATTATTCTGTCATTTTTTTTCTTTAGTTAAAATTATTCTGTCATTTTAAGTAGGCAAAAATGAAATACAATACAACATATTTTACTTCATTTGAACACACCGTTTGAGATTTCAAATCATTATATATAATGTGATATTTTACTTGATATGAATATGCTAAATATCCCTTAAAAAAATGAATATGCTAAATGTGATTATCTTTATTAAAAGAACAATAATATTGTTTAAATAAATTCATATGAATATTTAATATATTGTTTAAAACGACTAAAGTCAATATTGTTAGTAGTTTTATTGGCATTATGTTGATAGCAGGGATCAGAACTTATTTCACATTATGTGTTTTAGAGACGTCTTGTGTTGCACAAAAGTAAAAATAAACGAAGTAAACTAATGATGCTATGACAAAGGAAAATCATTATTATCACGACAACAAAGTTCAAACTAGAAACTAGAATTAGAGTTACATAATACATACAATTCCCTCTCTAACATCTAGATAGGAGGGAAACATAGCTTTATTTAAAAAAGGAAATACAAAAGTTTAGGAAAAACCAAACCAAATTCAAGAAAAACAAACTACAACATTATTGAAATATAGCAGCTAATAATAATCTAAATTAACGACGGGTTGTTGTGAAATGGTCCTTGTCTTCCTCATCATGTGCCATTCCAAAAGTGTTTTTAACTGCATCAGTAGCACTTTGGGCCATACCCTTCACCTTTTCTCCTGTCTGCTGTAGGAACCCAGCTGAGTTGTCCTTTCCTGATTGGGCAGTTTCTTTGGTTGACTGGCCAATCTCTGATCCTTTTTCTCTAGCTTGACCAGTTGTGTCTTGGGCTTTTTCCTTTGTTGCTTGAGCTGCTTGCTGGGTTTTCTCCTTTGCAGCTTGGGCTTTGTCACCCACATTGCCCATCATCTGGTTCGACTTTTCCTGATCCACCAATCAAACAAACTACAGTTAATCTATTCATTAACAGTCAATTAACACAAACATATTAAGTAAATAACAATGTTCTATAGATGCATGAAAATAAATATATAGAAATAAAATGTGAATGACATTTGTTATACCTCAGTTCGTCCCATGGTCTCACCAACTTTGTAGCTCTGATCGTGGGATGCCATCTTTTTTTCTTCAAATGGTATAACTGGTTTACTCACTAGTCACTAGTTTTATATGATAGAAACTTTCTTCCTATGAATATATGTCGAGTATTTTTGTTGTGAGGTTTTGAGTTGCATTCATGCATTATTTATAGTGTTTCATAAGTTGTGTATGATAACCACGTGTCCAACTTCTTGACACGTGCACAACATGTGTCGTTCCATGGATGGTTGTAAACTTTGAATGCCATTTATAAGTTTAAGATGAGAAACCAGCCTCTAGAATTTTGACAAGTTTCCATTACTTGATTATTATATTATATAATGATGCTGAGATATATGCATGATTCTTTTTGTTATAACATATCCGTGAGGCGTGATTTATATGAGGCGCAAAGACAATGATAATATGAGTCATGACTCATGAGCTTATAAGTTTTCTGTTTTACCCAAAAAAAAATAAACAATGTATATGCATGCTTCACCTACTTAACACAAAATTAAATTGACATCTTCAATATGAAGTGGATAAATTATAGATGCTTTTAGAAAAGGGTGACCATGGTTTAATTTTCCATTCTAACACGTAATTTTCAATGTAATTTTGATTAAAATTTAAATGGATTACATTCCACTAAATCATGTGGATCCAAAATACAATAAATAAAATTCATATGAATGTCATTCTCTAGAAAATTAACATTCACACTAAAGAATAGAATAATGTAAGACTATAATAATACAAGTCTCAGTAAGAAATAAGAGTATTATTGTTAAACAAATAACCTTTTTTGTTCTTGATATCTTAGTTTCTTATATACTTTTATGTCTTTAATTTGTCGGATGATTTAGTACTACTCTTTTGTGTGATTTTAGTGCAATTTACTATATTTTTGTTCGATTTTGATTTCTAGTAGAAACAAATTAAAGGAATATGTGAAAATTGGTGCAAAAGTTGTGATTGTGAAAGCCTCGAAGTTAAGTGATTAATTGATGGTGCCTAAAAATCAATAGTGTCCGAGGATATGACTGACATTGAATCGAACCAATTAAAAAATAGTTTAAGACTCGATTCAATAATTAATTTGTTGAACTTAGTTCATGAAGCAAATGAGTCAAACTTGAGTTGAAAATTAAGCTCATTAAATAAGTGAGTTAAATTTGAGTTATGTATAGTTTGACTTGTTTAGTTCATGAACGAGCTCGTTGAAAATTGTAAGCTCGTTAAAAGTATCATTTTGCAGGAGGCAACATACAACTTATAGCATTTTTTTAAAATCTTGCCCTTATTTGTTTAAGAGTAGTCTATACATAACAAACTATACTAGTACTCTTTTTTAGTGGTTTATTCTGAACTGTTATTGTGAAGAACATATATGATTTAAACTGTAAAAGTTGTTGATGGAAATTGTTGGTGTTTTAGTTGTAGTTTCGGTTGTGAACGGGTGAATTATGGGGATAAAATAATGCTGTGAAGTAGCATGATAATAGACTAATTTGACATATTCTTTTTACAAGTGCTACATCGAAAATTTTTAAGACAAAACGTGCAAGTTACTCCATCCGATCTTATTTATAAGAGAAATTTAAATCAACAAAAGTTAATGTATCTGGTCGATACATCAACTTTTATCAATTTAAATGTCTCATAAATATGACCGAAGGACGTATAAAAAAAAGATACTTACATGTTGAATATTTGTACAACGATTCCTTGTCAACTTAAGTAGCTATTTTATATAAAAAAATATCAAAGTTACAATTGTAGTTTTTTTTTTCTTTTCTTCTTTTGGTTTATTTGGTTCATTTGATTAGAGTTATCGAGCCGAACCAATTTGATTCAAAACAAATTGATGGACTTTTAGTCCCAGTATCCGTGAACTCAAATTAGCGAATAACACCCATGTCATTAGAAAAATATAAATCAAGATGCTGTTCATCTTTCTTAATTGATTCCCTAATCTAATTGTGTTTAAATTCTTAATCTGGAACATGGAAAATTTGAATCTTAATAATGATGGAGGAATGAATGCCAACCAGCCAGCGTTGTCCCAGGCAAAATTACTATGTCTCTTGACTCGTAGGTAGGATAATTGTGAACAAACCAATTCACCTATCTATGGTGGAAGAAAAGCTAGGGATCATATGTCAACATTGGAAAAAAAAAACTCTAGCTAATGCCTACGGAGGACAACAAGTTTTTGGTTCAATTGTTTCATAAGGGAGATTTGGAGAGAATTCTTCAAGGAAGTCCTTGGCTAATTGATAACAAGTAACCAACATGATTCTTGAAAACATTTGTTGTTGGTGAAGATCCTATTGATATCCCAATGAACACCACAGAGACTTGGGTGCAAGTTCACCAACTTCCTTTCGGCTTCAAGGATACAAGCACAGGAACTTTAGTTGAAAGTCATATTGGTTAATGGTCAAGTATGACGATGAAACAACTATGGGCCTTGAAGGAAGTACATGAAAATCAAAGTTGAAATTTTCATTGAAGAACCTCTCAAACAAGTACTCAAGCTGGTATTCAAATACAAGAAGTTAGGTAAGTTTTGCTTTATCCGTGGTTCAAATACAAGAACTCATAAAGATAAGTTATTCAAAGAATTTGAAAATGTTTTTGCTAATGAAGAAAAAAAGGTGGGCGGGGCTTTATCAAAATTGTGATCAATGGATAACCTTATCAAATGTGACATACAAATTACAAAGTAATCGGTGGAAAACAATATCAGAATCGTCGATGTATGAAACCTAAATTGTTCAGATTCCGGTGCCAAATCCAACAAACTCCTCTTTGGTGGTGGATTGTAGCTGCATTCTTGGTATATGGACGTACCACATAGATGGATGATACAAATGAAACAAGATGGGGATAGAAAACAAAACCAAATCGAGAATGGAAATAATATATGATCGCTATGGTCGAAACATGATTTGTGCTATGGAAAATGAACAAGATTGAAACATGATTGGGAAAAAGAAAGTTTTGGGTCTTCGCTGCTTCAGGAGGTGGGAAAAAATCTCACAAATGAAATAAAAAACTGGTGGGCTATTGGTCACCAACGTCATTTTAGTGCCGCCAGTGAGAATCGGTAACATTTTTCTATTTTTGTACAATTTGGTAACATTTTTTTTTTTATAAATGTTGCTTAGACAATGTAACTAAAAGTGATATATGTAGTAGTGAGAGGATGTTGTCATGGTCTGCAACATTATCATCACATGATTCATTTCTTCTTTTGAGTAGACAGAAATGATAACTCAAATTATTGGAGTCTAACCTAATTCACTATAGTCAACCACCTCATTGATCGATGTTTCCATTTGTAGTAGACAGAAATGTGTTATGATGATATTTTACTTAATTTGAACAAGATATATGAGAGCTGAATAGGGAATTCCTACTCTTGAACTGTGTCGCATAGAAATAAAAATAAAGTAAAAACTTTCTGATGCTATATGACAAAGGAAAATATAGTATTATTATCACAAGAACAAGGTTCAAACTAAAAACTAGAAAAATAGAGATTACATAATACATTTCCCACTCACTTCTATAGATATGAGGGAATCGCAATTTATTCTAAAAAAAAGTGCGTTTGGTAAAAACTAAATTAAAAAAAAAACAAATTACAATACAACATTATTGAAACATAGTAGCTAATAATCTCAATCAACAACGTTACGACGGGTTGTTGTTGTTTTTGTTGTGAAATGGTCCTTGTCTTCCTCATCATTTGTCATTCCTAAAGTGTTCTTAACAGCCTCAGTAGCACCTTGTGCCATACCCTTAACCTTTTCACCTGTCTGTTGCAAAAACCCAGCTGAGTTGTCCTTTCCTGATTGGGCAGTTTCTTTGGTAGCCTGGCCCATTTCATAACCCTTGTCTCTAGCTTGACCAGTTGTGTCTTGGGTTTTATCCTTTGTTGCTTGGGCTGTTTGTTGGGTCTTGTCCTTTACTGCTTGGGCTGTTTCTTGGGTTTTCTCCTTTGCAGCTTGGGCTGTCTGGCCTGTCTTCTCCTTAGCAGCTTGGGCTGTTTGCTGGACCTTTTCCTTTGCAGCCTGGGCTTTGTCACCTATATTGCCCATCATTTGGTTTGACTTTTCCTGATCAACCCATCCAACAAATCATAGTTATGTTAATCCAAAGATTTTATTATAAAACTAAACTATAGTACTTTTTTTCTACGATCAAACTAAACTATATATAGTACTTAGAATAATACTAGGCTCTATAAAAAAATGTGTGCTAAATTCAAATAGTATCATTTTTCTAATGTTACTATATTCAAACAGTGACATTTTTTTTTATGTAGTGATTACAGTTATGTTAATCTAAAAAAGTGTGCTTCTAGTCCTTCTAAAATAGGCTCTATGAAAAAAAAAAGACTAAAACTAAATAAAATTAATATAAAAGTTAAACTGATATTGGACATGATATACTTAATCATGTATATAGTATGTATTGTTTACATAAAGTAGGATAAATGTTATCATTTAAAAAAAATACAGATAAACCTTATCCTTTTAATAAAAAAGGAAATGAAAATAATGGTATTTTTACTATTAAAAAAAGAAAGAAAAAGGAAGCATAAGAGTTCTATAGATGCATATAATATACAGAAATAAAATGTGAATGACATTTATTATACCTCAGTTCGGCCCATGGTCTCACCAGCTTTGTAGCTCTGATCGTGGGTTGCCATCTTTCTTCTCCAAATGGTATAATAACTGGTTCACTCACTCACTTGTTTATATTATATGATAGAAACTCTCTTCCTATGAATATATGTCGAGTAAGTTGCATTCATGCACTATTTATAGTGTTTCATGAGTCGTGTATGATAACCACGTGTCCAACTTCTTGACACGTGCACAACATGTGTCGTATCATGGATGGTCGTAAACTTGAATGCCATTTATAAGTTTAAGATGAGAAACCAACCTGTAGAATTTTGACAAGTTTCCATTACTTGATTATTATATAATGATGTTGAGATATCATGATTCTTTTTTTGGTGTAACATATCCGTGGGAGATGCGGCGTAAAGACAATGATGATTCATGAGTTTATAAGTTTTTTGTTCTACCCAAAATCCTCTCCATTTTTTTAATAAAATAGAAATGTCAATTACTATAGTTTTTAAGTAAATATATGATATAAATGTACACATTTTTAAAGTTGAAGACATTAATTACACATTTATACACCAAAATTTTGATAATGAAACAAAATGAAAGAACTTAAAATGAAGAGGATTTTGATCCCTCGTTATGGGAAGGATATATTAGATACTTTTAATCTTTCAAAATAAAATAAAATAAAATTAGATACTTATAAAAAAGATAACTATGGTGTAATTTTCCATTCTAACACGTATTTTTCTTGATATATTCTCAATTTTGATTAAAATTTAAATAGAATACATTCCACTAAATCACGTGGATTCAATAAACAATAGATGAAATTCATATGAATATCAACCTATAATAAAGTAACATTCACATTAAAGAATAGAATAATGTAAGACTAGAGATGCGTTTGATTTGTTAAACAGCGTGTAATAGAAGACAAAAGAGCGCAACACAAGGTATAATAACACAATAAAATTTTATGATATTTAATAATTTTTGGTCTTATACGGTAATGCAGAACAACACATGACAAACTTTTATGATATTAAACAGGTTAAATTACACTATTAATCCTTTAGGTTTGAGGTTTGTAACAGATTGGTCATTTAACCTATTAAATAATTATTGTCCTTATACGTTTTTTGGTGGACAAAAAGTTATTTTTATATTTAAGATAACATGTAAGCAGGAAAAAACTTGTGATGTGGTTTTTCGATGGACAAAAATTTATGTTGTTGTCATGTCTCTTGTCTTCAATTTGTCCTGTTCATCATATATTGAAGGTCTTGGACAAAAATTTATGAAGCTGGAAACAGTTTTACAAATCAAACAATATACTACTGGAGTTGTTAAGTCCTATTCATTAACGGATCAAACGCACCCTATAATAATATAAGTCTATGTAACAAATAAAAGAGTATTATTGTTAAACAAATATTATTTTTCTCTTTTAGTTCATTATCTCTTGTGTAACATCCTTATTTTGGTTGAAGAAACATTAATAACTGGAATGTTCAAAACTCAACATTATCTATCAAATCCCCCCTATCTGTACTTGAGTTATTCTTAGGCAACATTATGATGATGTATCATATAAAATAAAAATAAAAAAAGCTTTCATTCTCTGCGTTTGAGTTATTCTTAGATAAACATTGTAATAATGTATCATCTCTAAAAAAAAAATCTCACTCTTAATTGAAACATTAGTTATCTATTAATCTAATCTTATTGTTTTTATTGTTTGAAAATATCAATGACATATGTTTGCATGATTTTAGAAATCAAATAAAGAACTGTAAGATAGAAGTTTGATATTGGACATTTAAGATTGGATAAGAGAATTAAAACATGAAAATGGTCTTGATTCTCTTGAGGTCATAAGAGAAATTGTTCTATATGAGTTTAAGCTAATATTTCTACCCTAAAAATAAGAGGTCCTTTATAGCTATAAATAAATATCATGTTATCCTTAGTGTGCAGCTGGACAGTGGCTGGTTTGCGGTTCCTACTATGATGGGGTCTGGTGGCAGCGTGTATATGTTGCTGTCAAGACAGTCCAGCAGTGGCTGTAGCTGTTTCTGGAGGTTTTAGCTGAGTTTTTTTGGGGTGTTTTATATGCTTTCATTTTGCCTTTCGGTGGACTATGGCAGGGGTTCTTTGAGGCTTTGCTCGGGAACTGAATTTTGATGTCAGTCATTTGATTTCAGAGCCATAGCAGTTGCCTTCTTTGGAGTTAGTTTGTGGCTGTTTGGGTGTTTGGCCTTCCTCCGGTTTTTACGGTTTGGAATCAGGTCGGTGTTATCTAAAGTTCAATAGGCACAATAAAAAGAACAAGGGTGCCTCCAAAATGAGCTAGGCGATACTGATAGACTATTGAACTTTAGATAACAGAACCCCCAATTGATGAAAGGCTAGGCGATACTGGAACAACCGAGGGAGGGAAGTTGATTCTATCTAGAGTCCACTAACTAAATAAATAAATTAAATAAATAATGAGCTTCTTAATTCTTCTGTTTCCATCAATTTATATTTTTTAACATTACTATAAATTAGTTAGAAAAATATTTCATAGCCAATTAGTCGTTACCTAGGGGTGGCAAAAAAATCTATGTCCGCGGGTATCCGCAGATAAAATCTGTCATGGGCACGGAGCGGGTAGCTAAATGGGTATCAGTGGGTATAATAAACGGATATTTAACTACCCGTTACTTTATGGACACGAACACAGATTTGATGATTCCCGTGCACGCGGGTATCCGTATCAATTAATAAATTAAGTAAATTACTAAAATATTCATGTGTATATAGATAAGAGTTTGGTGTCTAAAAAACACCCTAATTTACTATGTGTACGGCGCTTTTCTCTATTGTTTCTAGCAAAATTCTTTCAAAAATTTATCTTCCTCTCCTTTACTTTTGCGATCAGGTTTTCTTCTTCTCCTTCATCTCTTTTCTTTTTTTTTCTTCTTCTTAGCATAATTACTTGTTTATGATTTTAGAATTTAGGGCTTTCTAATTTTAGAGGATTAAACTAATATTTCAATTGGTTATATATATTATACCAATCATTAGTTTATAATATCAATCAATCATCAAACTAATTACCCTCTTTGGATGTTTTTATCCTTTTATTTTTTTTCAAGAATTTTTATGGATTTTGTAAAAATAATATGCATTATGGTATGATGAATTTGCTTGGGATTATGTAAGAATCATGATTTTTGTTGGATTATGGTATGAATTATGAAATTTGAATGGAATATGTTATGTATGGATCTTTAAAGGTTGACGTTTGTAGATAATTAGTACAAAAAAATTAATACAAAAATACATGGGTACCCGTGAATATCTAAATACCTGTGGATTACCCGTATAGAGAGACCCGCACGGGTACGGGCACGGGTACCATATTTATCCAACAGGGCAGGGATATATATCATACTACCTGTATGTTGGAACAAAGGTGTTCAGCAATACCACGTTTTGAGTTTTGATGATAACAAGGTATTAAAAAGTTGTCAATTGGATATTGCTAATATTTGTTTAAGTATGCAGGATATCAATTAAGATTTATATCTTAGAAAGTATTCTGTTTGAACAAAGTTAAAGAGCAAAAAATCCAGAGAAGCTTGTTGCTTGTGATTCTGTTTCAAAGAGAGTCTGAAGACTGCATCGAAGAGAGTCTGAAGACTGTGCCGAAGAGAGTCTGAAGACTGTATCAGAGTCTGAAGACCATCATAATCTGAGAACCAAGAGAGTCTGAAGATTATCAGAAGCATAATGCTACAGTGAGTCTGAAGCCACAAATTTGATAATCTGCTAACAAGGATTTCTACTGCATTGCGATGCAAAAAGAAACTCTCAAATGGAGTAACGGCTAGCTTCAAAGTCAACTTGAGCGTGGGAAGCACAAAGACAAAGATTGCAGGCCAGTACAGAGTACGTTGTACGAACTCTGTTTCCACTACTCCACTACCTCGTCAGTTTGGCAACTGTGTCTACCGGTATTAATCCTCAAAGGGAATGGAATTCAAATGATGCTATTGAAGGACTATTACCAAATCAAGCAACAGATCAACAGTCATTGATCAAACTTCAGAAATCATCCTGGTGTGCTGGATGACTCAACGTCTCTTTCCTACGACTATATAAAGGATAGAAGACTTGGAGAATAAAAGACTCTAGAACTTGAGAAATTACATTGCGCTGCTTTCGTATTCAACTGAGTCTTAACAAAAAGCACATCATCAACTTAGATTCTTACAAACTGAGTATTCTAGAATTTCTAAGTTTCACAGAAAAACAGAGTCTGTATTTTGTGTAAAACAGAGTCTGTCTTTGTTGTAATTGAAACACTATTTGATTGTTGTCAAAGTGTTTCAACTCTATTCAATTTTCTGTAATTGTGTAAAAGTCTCTTGCTTTTGTGCTTGAGCAAAGGAAGTCTCTTGGCTGCGTCCATTGAGCAAAGGAAGTCTCTTAGTTGTGTCTTTGAGCAAGGAAGTCTCTCGCCTGTGTGCTTGAGCAAGGAAGTCTCATACTGTGTGTTTGAGCAACTTGTAATTTGGTATTACATTTTAGTGAACTCTCCTTGGAAGTACAAGGGGGACAGGACTACTTCCGGTTTGTGGAAGGAACCTGTATAATTGTTTGTGTTCTCTCTTCTCTCTATCTCTTGATTATTCCGCTGCAATCAGAACCTAATCTCCTATCAGACTCTGATCTCATTCAGACTCTGAGTTTAAAGGAATTAGATTCTCACTCCTCAAGAGCTGCGAAAAGCAAACACAATTCAACCCCCCCCCCCCCCCCCCCCCTTCTTGTGTTTTTCTCACCTTCACTGTACCCATGGATACCCATTGACATCCCTGTCGTTACCATTGTTTTGATCGCTACTTTACAACTGAAATTGTTTGTTAGAATTGGCTACGAATTAGCTGCTAAATAGGTATAGTTAGTTTTTAAGATGTTACACATGTTGTTACTAAAACGATTTAGTAACAAAGGTTTTACCTATGACTTGGAAAAAATTTAGTGTGCTCCTCTCTAGTTCGATTCTTTTGTGTCAGCTTGGCTTCTTAAAAACAAGTAATTACACTCACTTTCTCTGAGGTATTCTTAAATGACACTAACACCCTTCTAGTTTTTAACATAACACTAACCTCCTTTTTCATTTAACACTATTAGTCTCTGTTAATTAACTTCTCCAATTTCACTCTTCCTCACATTCTCTGTATTATGATTTCTGTGATAACTCATATGACTCAATTTCCTCTTCAATATCTTTCCTTCCTTTGCGCATAACTACACAAAATCCATGGATTCTTTTCACACAATTCCCTATTTGGATCTCTCCCAAACACCATGAATTCTCTCACAAACATTCGAGAGTTGATGAGTTTAAATAAACTAAGTGGTTCAATCCTAAACTACCACCCAATTTTGCAAGAATTTACAATTAAAGCCAATTATTTATCTTGGCCTCTTCAAAGAACAATCTTTGTTGGCTATTGATTTGAAAGTTGTGCCCAATTTTCGTATGTGTATCTCCTTTAACGCTAGTATTAGTTTGAAATTAGGTTTTTTTTTTCCTTCTTGCTTTTCCTGGAGTTTGTAGTTCCCTAGGTGTGGAATTTCGAAATTGGAATAAATACATTTTTTTTTCGTTTTGCTCTCGAGGATTTTAATTAAGCGTTAGCCGACATAATTATCGGCTAATGCTTAATTAAAATAAAAATTTCCATGAATCAATTTGCAATAGTGGAAGAATAATGGCCAGTAATATCGATAAGAAAGAATGTGAGAGTGAGGATGAGTGAACTTGAAGGAATTATTTAACGGAGACTAACAAATTAGAGAGGCTAACGTTTAATTAAAGACTCAAAGGGTGTGGCGCGCATTTAAGTAGGTAAATGTAATTTGCCGTAAAAGTAAATACATGGGTAGGGGTCAGGGGCTTTAACTAACATTTTTCGAATGTTAGTAAATTCAAATAGTGACACTTTTTATGCAGTGATCTTATATAATAGTATTTCGAGACAGAGTAACAAGACAAGCTCCTTATTTATTTATCTCTATTTTTATTTAACCTAGGGTTCTGAATGAAGTAATCAATGGAAAACCTTATCAAAACGTAGCACATGAAGTAATTGAAGGAATACATTATCAAAATCGTCGACACACGAAACCTAAATTCCGGTGCCAAATCCAACAAACTCCTCTCTGGCGTAGGATTTTATTGTCGCTGCATTCTTGATATATCAACGTGCGAAATAGAGAGTAAAGCTTAGATCAAAGAACTAAGCGAGATTGAGATAGAAAACAAAACAAAACCGGGAATGGAAAATTATAGTATTATTTATCACAAGAACAAGGTTCAAACTAGAAAAATAGAGATTACATAATACATTTCCCTCTCATAGACATACGAGGGAATCGCAACTTATTCTAAAAACAAAGTGCATTTGGTAATAACCAAATTCAAGAAAAACAAATTACAATACAACATTATTGAAACATAGTAGCTAATAATCTCAATCAACAACGTTACGACGGGTTGTTGTTGTTGTTTTTGTTGTGAAATGATCCTTGTCTTCCTCATCATTTGTCATTCCTAAAGTGTTCTTAACAGCCTCAGTAGCACCTTGTGCCATACCCTTAACCTTTTCACCTGTCTGTTGCAAAAACCCAGCTGAGTTGTCCTTTCCTGATTGGGCAGTTTCTTTGGTAGCCTGGCCCATTTCATAACCCTTGTCTCTAGCTTGACCAGTTGTGTCTTGGGTTTTATCCTTTGTTGCTTGGGCTGTTTGTTGGGTCTTGTCCTTTACTGCTTGGGCTGTTTCTTGGGTTTTCTCCTTTGCAGCTTGGGCTGTCTGGCCTGTCTTCTCCTTAGCAGCTTGGGCTGTTTGCTGGACCTTTTCCTTTGCAGCCTGGGCTTTGTCACCTATATTGCCCATCATTTGGTTTGACTTTTCCTGTTCAACACATCCAACAAATCGCAGTTATGTTAATTCAAAAAATTTATTATAAAACTAAATTATAGTACTTAGTATGGTAGAATGTGTTAGACATGTTGGTAGCAGTTTTCTAGTAATTATTTTGTTGAATAGTTATTGATGATGAAGCTACTAAGACATAAGATTCATATCCCATAAAAACCTGTTATTATGTCTATTAAAACAAAAACATAATTAAGTAAATATCTTTTTTACTTATTAGTTAGTCAATGATATTTTAGTGTACGTAACATATATAGTTTACGTTCAAGATGATAAATCTTGAGTAAAAAAAAGTAAGATAAATGTTTTCATCTTGATAAAAGAAAATGATAAAAAAAAAAAAAAAAGGGAAAGGGAAAAAATGGAATAAGAATAGATTAAATGATGAAATACAAATCATATATAAAGAAAATTATGTTGTACCTCAGTTCTGCCCATGGTTTCACCAGCTTTGTAACTTTGGTCGTGGGATGCCATTTTTCTTTTTCAAATTGAATTAGTAGGTTTACTCACTAGTGATATGATTGAAACTTTCCTCTTATGGTTATCTCAAGCAGTTTTTTTTGTTTTTGTGACTATTGACTTTTAATTATGTTCTATTTATAGTATTTCATGAGTCATGTATGTTAACCACGTGTTCAACTTCTTGACACGTGTTCACAACACGTGTTGCCCTAAGGTGATGGTGACAAACTTGAGTGCCATTTATAGTTTAAGATGAGGAATCAGCCTGTGGAGTTTTGACAAGTTGCCATTACTTGATTATTATATGATGAAGAGATCGATATTCAAAAACAATGAACTCATGACTCATGAGCTATGGTTTAAGGCCTGATCACAAAAAACAAATTAGCTCAGGACCTAAGTCAAATACTATACGTAAATCTAAGAAGGGTTTCAGTATATCCTTTAACAAAGCATCTATTCGAATTAACTTGAGTTTATTTACTGATATTGCCTTGTAACATTGTTTAAAAAACTTACAGAAACAATGGTACGTTCATCTTATTTACATTTATTAGACCGCCATGAGATCTTGCAAAATACAATTTACGGTTTATATGAAAACACTTACATATATGACAAGTGTTTATGCTCCTCTTCTCAAGAACACTTATATAGAAACACTTGTATGAAAACTTTAAACAGTTAAATCGTCAGTATAAGTTCGCATTTTTTTATTTTCGTCCATTTTTTTTTTCTAAAACAAATTTCGTAAAATGCAAATATTTGGATTTTAGTCCCTACCATTATCATCCATTACAAAAAAAATTAATGTATATATTACAAACAGAAGATGATGTCTACGACTGATTTGGTAAAATAGGTGATGAGTCATATATTGAGAGGGACTAAAATAAAAAATAAATTCGTAGAGGGACCAAAATCAAAAAGTAAGAAGACAAAGAATTCAAACTTAAAAACCTTGGTTCTTCCATCTTCTTCTGGTCTTTCTTCCTCCATTTTTATTTTGGGAGCATACATTCACCATTTCTACTACCCATATCATGCATTTATACTAAAAATTCGCATATAGATCATAAATCTGTAAAATTCTTATGATTTCCACAAAAGCATATGGTTCTTTTGCACGAAGTAGTATAAAAGCAAAATACTTTTTTTTGGTCCTTTAAGCTTGATAAAAATATTTGATTAGTCATTTAAGTTTTAAAATTTTAAATAGGTTCTTTTAAGTTTTTCTAAGTTTCAAATAAGTCTTTTAAGTTTTTTTAAGTTTCAAATATGTCTGTTATTTTAATGCACGTATTTGAAGTTTGTTAAGTTTTTATATTTCAAATAAGTTTTTAAAATAATAATAAAGACTTATTTGAAAATATAAAAAACTATTTTTGTCACACTTAAAAGAACAAAAAGATATATCTTCCCTAGTATAAAATAACAAACCATGTAGAAAGCATCTGCCACATCCTCTTTATTTCTTCCCGTAAAACGGATTTTCAATTATTCTAACGGTGTTTCTCTTAACTTTTTTTTCAAAAGAACATATCCTTTCAAAGATGGAACCTCTCTTACCTTTGCTTGAATTCCATGAAAAATAAACATATCACTAGAAGTTGAGGAAAAAAATGACTATTAAAGTGCACAATAAAAAAAAGAAAGAAACATGTTAAATGTGACAAACTCTAATCTAAATATGAATTCCCCCTCCTCCTTTCTTGACCATTGCGGGTTTGATAGCTTAGCAGCTGCAAACAAGTTCTCGTCAAATTTACTGGCAAGGTCACAAACTGAGATACACTTGTTCTGCTCTGACAAATTGCAAGTGTCTTGTTCAATGACGTCTTTCAAAGGACCATGGTTATCCTCAACAGGCTCTTGAAAAACTTGATGATCGGCTCCTAATGTATACTTTGGAAAACTATTAGAAAACTAGAGTTTGAAGGGGATATAATCTTGAAATGTAATCACCAAAGAGCAAAATCATTTTGCAAAACAATTGTGAAAATTAAGGGGAATTTTACAATTTTATGATCTATCTATGAATTTTTAACTAGAAATGGAGGATATGGATAGAAGAAATGTTGAAGGTGTGTGGCTAAGATGAAAATGGAGGAAGAAAGTCAGGAAGAAGATGGAAGAATCAAGATTTTTAAATTAGAATTTTTTGTCTTCTCGTTTTTTGGTTTTGTTTTTACAATGACAAAATAACAAACCCCTCCTATAACTTTTCCTCCCATGACAGAAAACTCTCTCAGGAAGAAGATGGAAGATGGTATGATTGCAAACTCTCTCATGACAGAAAACTATCCAATCACATGACACGCTCAAAAGACTAGAATTATTATGATGAAGAAAACACACTAAATCTACATATTTATAATAACTCTCTACTTTTTTTCTTCTTCTTTGCATTACTCCACGTAGAACTTGAATGAATATATCTACTTTGACACGACATTTCCTCCCGATAAGTGCTCAAAAGTGATATAATTCTTGTGTTAAATTAGGCATTTTAGTGACTTGTTCTGCAAGTTATCTAAGGGAAAGCTACCAATTGTTGTACTTTTACCATTTATGCTTTACATGCCTGATTCCACCTCATTTATGCAGGAAATAACAAGCAAGGAACAAGAAAAAAGCTCATGAACAAAAGCATGCACGCTTAAGCGACCTCAGCTCGCTCAAGCGTGAGAGTTCCAAAGAGCAACTCTTCTGCACGCTCTCAGGACGCTTTCATCATGCTTCCCAGATTCAAGCTGCACGCTTAAGCGACCTCAGCTCGCTTAAGCGTGCGAGTTCCAGTGAGCAATTCTTTGGCACGCTTTCAAGACGCTCTCAGCACGCTCATTGAAGAACAGTTGCACGCTTAAACGACCTCAGCTCGCTTAAGCGTGTAAGCTCCAGAGAGCACCATATTTTGCACGCTTAAGCGTGGTCCTTCATTTGTAGTGGATAAGGCACACGTGACAGTTTCTGAATGGCCAACATAAGATATTTTGGGTGCACGCTCAAGCGACTGTAGCACGCTTAAGCGTGCTGACACGAATGTTGTCCATATAAATAGTTTTCTCTTTTTTTCCATGTATTTTTTGTACTGTTTTATTGTATTTTTCTGGTTGAGAACTAGGGTTTTTCTATAGAGAGAAACACAAAGCAAGGTAGTTAAGAGTAGATTCATCCCAAGATTTGTTGAGATATGATGAATCTAGGCATGGAATCTTCATCTTTTCTGCATCCTTTGCCAAGCTATCATAGACATATGTACTACATCTATCCTTGTGGGTTTTGAGGTATTCAAACAAGCTATTATGTAAACTCTTGATCTTTTAATATATGGTTCTAACTTATTTATTCAATATTGTTGTTATTCTTGTATTTAAAGCTTTATTGAGATTTGAAATGATATTGACAAATACTTTTGAATCTAGGAATAGAATAATAATTTATCTAAGTTTTCATTTTATACATAGATGTAAATCTTTGATAATCACTTTTAATCTAGAACTTAATGTTTTTGGATCAATTAGTAGATTGGGAAATCATCGATTAAATGATTCAATCGACTTTGTGATCGTTTAAATAGTTTGGAAAATCGACATTTAAACGACCCCTTTGAAATAACGATATCATTTGGACACAAATGATATTGTTGAGTGATTGTAATAATATCGTTTAAAAAGCTAAAATCCGTTATTTGATCGAGAAATTGTAAATGTTATGCTTGGTTGAGTGTCTCTGACCCCAAGCGAAATAGCTCTATATCTTATCTATTTTATTTTATGTCAAATAGTAAAATAGTTTTAACAAACAAATAATATTTTATACCCAAACACTTAAGATGATAAATTGACGTTAAAAAGCTTATGAGATACGCTAGTCTCTGCAGAAACAAACTTATTATACTCACGTGTAAATAGTTATATGACATATAAAAATCTTACATCACTCCCTTCATTCAAAGTCTCACATTTTTTCAGTTTGTCATCAACTTGATCATCACATAGTAAAAGACTATTCTAATGATCAACCAAATTAACAAAATGAGCACTCTTCATTTTTTTTTATCTTCTCCTTTAGCCTTTGCAAATCCTCTGTGAATTTTGGACATTTAACTTTTAAGTGGCTCCTCATAAAGACTTGACGATATTCATACTTTTTGAGTGAAGTCTTTTACCAAGTTGATCAACATACTTATTTTCTTTCTCTTTCAAAATACAATCAAGACTATATTAAATCAAATAGTCTTGGATTGTGCATTCACATAAGAAGAAGTTCATCCCCCATCAAACAAATAAACGTAAAATTCAATGTAGTTATAACATGTATATCAAAAAACCAAATAAGATTATAATTAACCCGTCTTTAAATGAATGACAGTTGGGACTTTCCCGATTGTCTTAAAATACTGAGTGAATCACCAATTGGACTAAGAGTAAGCACACAAGTGAATTTAGACACCACATCTTCATCTAAAACCTTAAGACACTAGGTATATGAATCTTCTCACTTATATGTTTCTTAACATTTTTCATTCTAACTATAATGTGAAACTTCTAACTCGTCCTTAACACGTCAACTCTCTCTCTCTCTCTCTCCCCCTCTCTCTCGTGTGAGACTCTCCACATCATTAATCCAACATCATGAACCATTTTCGCTCCCCCACCAAGTCCAACCCCTCTGATATTATTGTTGAGAGTTATGAGGGAGTCTTGAAACTCTGAAATGGATTCAGACATTGAACCAAAAACAACAACCATTCCATCTAATGTGAAACTTCTAACTCATCCTTAACACGTCAACATACTATCTCTCTCATGTGTGAGACTCTCCACATCATTTATTCAACATCATGAACCATTTTCGCTCCCCCACCAAGTCCGACCTGACTCTGATATTATTGTTGAGAGTTCTGATGGAGCCTTAAAACTCTGAAAGGGATTCAAACCTTGAAATGAAAACAACAACGAAATTGAATTTGCACACCGCGTCTTGACCTAAAATTTTAAAGCATTATGTAGCCTTTATGATCACACTCATTTTGGACTACCTATTTTTTTTATTATATAGTTATATTTTTATTCAAAACACTTTTAAATTTATAAAAGTAGTCCAACAAACTTTAATGATAAATAATTTCATTTATCTATGGACATTTTTTTAGAAATGAATAAAATTCAATCGAAGCATTTAAATTGTGTAGATGATGAAAACACCGTAATCTTAGAGATTGGGATGATGCTACGAAAACCAGCGCTACGGTTGTGGAGCGTGCTAGGAATTTGGTCGTTGATTGGCAGTTGGCTAATTCCCCCGTTACTCTTGCATCTTATACTCAACAGCAGCCGCCACCACCTCTTGATGGGGGGCTTCCACTTCGCTGCTACATACTTCCAATAGGTGGCCGCATCCTCTGTTGGGGAGGCATAAATGCAATTTGATAGTGTAGATTTTGAAACGGGTTCTAAGTTGAAGTATGATGTCTTTCTTTCTACTAGGAACGACATGTCCGAATTTGGTTGCATTGTTTCTTCTTGTCGTTCTTAGTTCTCTTTTTTCTAACTCTAGGATGAAGTTTGTTAGCAACAAGTCAACGGAGTTTTTCATGTTCTTGCAAGAGAAGCCACGTTACTAGCTAATCCTGTTATTTATTTTGATATATCCATTTGCATTAAAACTCTTATTATTATCAATGAAATGCGATAAGCATGCTTCCTTAAAAATAAAAAATATGTAGATCATAATTTCCCTAAGATTTTCGACTATCCCGTCTAAATATACTCTAAAGGTATGTGTGACAGAAATTTTGTTACTGAATGAAAATTAAAATAACTATAACGTACTATCTAGGATAATCTAATTATCCAACAAAACCCATTCATTGTTTTTTCTACAATAAAATAAAAATTGCAATGCTTTTTCTAGAGTCAAACAATTACTAATTGGAGTGCTTAACCATTAAGTTAAGTATAAAATCAAATATAAACGATCTTCCCAATGAATAGTATATTGCTATATATTACAAAAAATGGAAAAGGAAGTAATTTACCAAAAAAGTGAAGAAAAAAAGTTGATGTGGTATAAATTATAATAAATAACTATATGTTACAAACCAAAAAAGAAACTATAAGGATAGATATAGTTAGCAGGCAGCAATGAGTAGTAACACATTTAACAATTGATTGAAATCTTTAGTTGTGAAAAAGTACGCACACAATGACACATAGCAGAAGAATGAAAAATCATGCTAGTCGTGGTCTTGCATGGAAACGATTCTCAATGCAAATCGAATCACACTCTCTTTATTCTTCTTTACAGTTTGCATCTATTTTCCTTTACCCTTCCCCAAGAGAATGGAGGCCAGATCTTGGTTCACTCATTCTTACCATTCAAGAGATGAGAGATTAAAGCTATAAGGTTAGAAAGAGAGAATAAAGTAACTAAGCAGCAGCCGCAGTAGTGCTTCAAACAAAGAATGCAAAAGATGGTCAAAAAATGAAAACCTTAAAGGCTTGTTATTCATTTCATCATAAGCTTACTTATCTTTATTGAAACTCACCATTATGCCTTTTCTTTTCTCATTTATTTAATTTTCTTGTCTGTTTTTGCTTCCAAAATTGTACTATAAGGGGCTTCCCTTCACTCATTAGATGGACCCGGATTCTCTGTTTTCGCTACTAAAAAAAAATAAAAATTAATGAGGGGAATTTAGTGAGAGAAAACATGAAATTTCTCTCTAATTCCATCACTAAATTTTGCGGCCAAAGAATTTGTGAGAGATTTTATTTTATCGTCACTAATTTCCCTCGTTATTTTACTTTTCCTAGTAGTGTGTTAGAACTTTTAAATTTATACGGTCAAGCAAATCTGAGCCATTAAAAAAAAATCAAATGGTTGACAATAAAAAAAATATTTCGAGATTTGTAAAAAAAACTTAAGGGACCGATTTAGAAATTAAAAACTATAAGGATCAATTTGTAAAATTAAAAAGGGGATTAAATCGTAACATTTCGATACATATAAGAACCAATTTGTAAAATTTGAAACAAAATTGATGAATTTTTATATTCACTTTTAATAAGTAATTATAAAGAAATTTTAAACTCTTAGTTTTTATGTGGTATTTGAAATTCCCTAAATTTATCTTTGACAAACTACTTAAAATTTCATTAATTTGAAAATTCTTAAAAATATTCTTTCAAACAACGAAATTTGCATTAATTTGTTTGAATTATTCTCTAAAGTTATATTACTTCAAAAAGAATTCTCTCATCCAAAAACACTCTTAAAGTATGAATGAGTCGATCTTGAGCCAACAATCAAAACGTGCTTGTTGTGTTCAGCTCTACACTTATTGTGTTCTTTACCTACATACAACACGATATTAACAAGTTTATAGTAAAAATTTTACGAAGGTGTAGCTCAATAATATAGGTTGACACACTAAATGAATATTAAGTCTCATAGGAGTCTTGAAGGTCATTATCTTAAGAAATTGAGTACTATATATGAGTCATCTTACTTATATATTTAACCTCCTTTTTTTCACCCAATAAGACTCTATCAACAATGTTTCTAACAAATTAACTACTGAATGTTTGTTTGTAAAAACTTATAGTACCACTATAAATATATATGACATATTTTTTCATTTTTATTTTATATCCCATGATGGTGCAGTTCCAAAAATATAGTATTTCATTTTATAACGGTCAACAAATTCTTCACTATGCAAAGAACAAGATTTTTACAAATAACAAGATTTTTACAAATAACAAGATTTATAACTTGGTTTTCTTGAAAGTAAATTCAAATAAACCAGCTTCTCCCACTAATTTCATAACTTCAATAAACTTTTTTACTCATTAACCTTGCTTCCTACTTTTAAGAGAATAAAAGAATTCAAATTGCACGTAAAGCAAAAACAATTTTTCCAAACAAAATTGACTGTAAAAATTCCATGGATTCCCAAAGAGTAATTGACATGAAAACGACATGGATCTCTTTGTGAATGTTATTGTGATATCTAGTAGGGTCAGTTATATGATTTTAATGGTACGAATATTCATTACACTGTGACAATTGCTGACTTGGATTCTACACCGTCCAATAATATGCTGACAACTTTATTTTCTTTTTTTTCCCTACCATTAATTTTATTTTTGTTCTTTACGTGGATTTTGCTTGTGGGGCTGAAATTCTAATTGATTTGATTCATATAACCAAATGGTGTAGTCAAAGGGGACCTCTGTAGGTTTATGGTTTATTTGATTGATGAGATCTTTGGACATTTTATGTTGTGCTATTAGGTTGCATGCTCTTTTTGTTTGTCTTGAGTTTGTTGACTTGGCCAGCTTGCTTGTTTCAATAGACCGTGATAAAGTGCATGTTAACTTAGTGTATACAACACATAAGATATTGTAGTGTGCCATTGTCCACAAATTTTTTTGTTACAGAGTCTTTCGGATAAAACATGACTTGAATATGTGTTTATAAGTGGAGATAATTCTCACTTCATAAACCGATTTTGTAGGATTATGTTAGGTCCAACCACAATTTTTACGATGGTATTATAGCCTCCTCTAAAATTCATATTTTGTTCGATATGTAATTTTTTAATAGATTTATTTTTATTAATGTTAAGTTTCTATAGAACATGTGAGTTTAACCATGTTATAACATAACTTACACTAATTTTACGTGCACTATCAAAAATTTCCTTTGAACGCAAGATTTTTGTAAATTTAGGAGTCGTCTAAATTCCTATTACTTTTTTCTAGCAATAATTTCCTATTAGCTAAAAAACTTAAAAATGAAGAAATAATATTTATACAACAATTTTGTAACAACTTTTAAGACAACTTTCTCTTTCTCATTCTCACATTGTACTCTCTCTCCAAAAGAAAAAAAATGTTTATCTCAAAAATAGTTGAATAAATATCATTTAATTTTTAAGTCACATTGATTAACTAATCTTTTAACTTTTAAGCAAGATTAATAGTAGATAGAGATACAGTGAGAGACATTATTCTTACACATTCCTTAAGATCTTACTCCCTCCGTTTTTAAATATAAGCAAAATTGACTTTTTAGGTTCATTCATTTGATGATGTATATGAACCACATACATTTGAATGAATAAAAAAAAATTGCTTATATTTAAAAATGGAGGGAGTGTATATTTTATCTTTTTATTAATATATGAACCTAGAGACGAACCTCAAAGAAATCTTAAATTGACATAGTCTATTAGGTATGAGAAAAGACCATACATCTCACAATGAAAATAGCATCTTGAGATCTAGACCTTCATTTTTATTTTTATTTTATTTTATCAATGGTTGAGATCATTATGTTGTGCAAATGTGAGTAAGAAGTCTCACGTTGGAAGAAAAGATTAATGTTGAGTAATATATATGTGACTCATATACCTAATGTCGTAAGTTTTTGGGTTAAGATATGGTGTTCAACTCACTTATGTGATTGCTCTTAGATCCAATGTAAAGATCTCTGGATTACCCCCTAATGACCCAACTTTGGTATTAGAAGGTGTGCTCCGTTGAGTGCATCGGCAATGACGGTACAAGTGTATGTGGATGAAAAAAGTTTTTGCTTTCATACTAAATTAATAGACCCCCACTTGAGGGAGAAATTTTTGTGACAAATATGAGTTAGAAGTCTTATATTGAATGAAAAATGAATGTTGAGCAGTATGATGTGGTTTTCAACTAACTCGTTTAACCGCTCAAAATTCAATATAATGATCTCCTCATGACTCAGTACATTGCAGTGATCCATTTTTCCCATAGACCAAATTAAATAGATAAAAAAAAATACTTTGAATTTTAATTTGTGTGCTTGAACAATATAAATCCTAAGGTAGAGAGAAAAAAAATGAAAGAGTATAAATACTCACTTCAAAATCAAACTAGCCCTACCACTTGCCACTCCCTTCCCCTGCTTCTATCCAACTTTAAAGTTTTGAAGGAAAAATAATGATCCTATATGCACTTTGCATCCATTGCCATACCAATAAAACTTTAACAAAATGAAGTTGTAGCCCACTGCCAAAGTAAATGTTCAAAATTCAAAGCAACCTCTCTTTGGAATTGAAGCACGAATTTCCTTTATCTCTTTTTCTCTCCTTTAAATTTTATTGATTCCATTTATCAAGGTTGTCACTTAAACAACACTAAAAAGTACTACAATATTCTCTTTTCCCTCCATTTATCCTCTTTTTTATTTGGTCTCTTCTAGTATATAAACCATGCCTATTATCACATTTTTTCATCAATCTATCCCTCTTTCAGCTTCTCTATCTATAATAGTTCAAGTTACTTTATTATCTTGAGGTTAGTCTTTGTGTTTTCATTTCTAATACTCCCCCTCTTTTTTCTTTCACTCACATCTAATCTTTCAAAAATTTCTATTATTCTACAATGTTAATCTTGTCAATTATTAGTTAATTGTGCCACCCACTAAAATAGTTTCTATGTAATTAAATCTTGTCACATAATCTTCAATCATGTTATCTACTAGAGTGCTCTATAATGTCAACCTCATAGCTTGCTTTGTAGTTTTCATAGAAGATAATGCGTAACTTCAATTATTTTTTTATATTTGTTCATATATTATGATAAGAAGACTTCTAGCTAGAAATCTAGTTAATTACTACCTAGTATCATTCACAAACTCTTCTGCATGTGTAGAATAATGAGCCAATGATTATGTAGGGAAAATATCAACTTCGATAAACTAGAATTTATTTTCTTTAAAATAGCGATCAATGTCTTAAATCATGGCGTAGACACGTTGCTATCTATGTTGTGGAAAATAGAGATACAAAGTGGCAAATGCGACCAAAATTGCTGTCATGGACACATTAAAAACCTTGATGAGACATACTTGGTCGCAGATGCACACATTTTTGTTTTATAACTATGACGATGATATGACTAATTACAATGTATTATCTTTCTTTTTTTATGCCGAGGAGCGATTATTGAACTCTTGATTTCTTTATCACTCCACTCTTTAACTCTTCCACCTCATTAACCAAGTCATCGCTATATCTATTACAATGTATTACTATTTGATACTTTCTTCAACATTTATGATTCATATACAGTCTTATAACTAATGGAAATTGTTGAATGAAACAGTAATTTGCCAAAGGAGTAAACATGAGTAGGCCAGGAGATTGGAACTGCAGGTCATGCCAGCACATGAACTTTCAAAGGCGCGAATCATGTCAAAGATGCGGCGATTCAAAGTATGGAGAGAGAGTTGATTATGGATCAGTGTTTGGAGGAATTAGAGGAGGATCTTCATTTGGTTTAAGTGGTTCAGATGTTCGTTTAGGTGATTGGTATTGTGGTGCTGGTAATTGTGGTGCACACAACTTTGCTAGTCGTTTAAGTTGCTTCAAATGTGGTGCTTTCAAAGATGACCTAGCTGGAGGAGGATATAATAATAGTGATATCTTGCTTTCAAGAGGTTTTGGTGGAAGTACTAGACCTGGATGGAAATCTGGCGACTGGATATGCAACAGGTAGTTGTAATATGGGTTAAATAAGTTTTTCGTCTTTATAAATATATTTAATTTTGATTTTCGTCTATCTGTATATAAAAAGAGTATTTTAAGAACATTCATACACAAAATTGACGAGTTAAATAAGTTTTATATTTTTGTGAAAATAGAAAAGAGACTTATAATAAGGGTCACATTTTATCATCTTGTGCTCAAATTTTAAGAAGTAATATTATAAAGTGGTAAATTGGGGAAATATAATTAAATTTCTTTGAAAAACTTATTTTTAATGTTAGATGTGTAGTTATTGAACTTTTTATTTTAAATCTACTATCTTTTGATTATTGGTTCCAAATGAGGGGACAACCTTTGCTTTTTGCTTTCTTGCTCCCTTTGAGTTTGAACTTGAAGTTTGAAGAAAATGACATATACAAACCAAAGGCAATGATGGGGTTCTAGGCATGAAAATCATATCTTTATTGAATTCCTCTTTCTTTGACTTCTTTTAAGAGTTACATACTTTGAATATGACTGCACTTTGGTACCTATTTAAATAGTTAAAACAAGGGTCTATATGTTTATTTTTAATCAATTTTTATACTGTGTTTAACTCATTTTTATGAAATCGGTTTTTAAAGCGAGGAAAATCGCTATTTAATTCGGTGGGTGGCCTAAATGGATAAAGTGATACCATATTATGTTTTTATATTGAGTCTGATTAATCGTTACAATATCAACATTTTTTAGGCTTTATGTATTTTCAACGTGGGTTTCGAGTTTTTTCCAATATTTGTTGTGATAAAAGCATGACAATTTTTTTTTCCTTTTGAACAGATTAGGATGCAATGAGCACAACTTTGCTAGCAGAATGGAATGTTTCAAATGCAGTGCACCAAGAGACACCTACTAGAAATGTCATCCAAGCAAAAAAGACTAGAGATGCTGCAAGATTTTCTTTATTAGTTACTATGGGATGTTAAGGCTATGATTTCTAAAAAGGTGGTCTAAATTGCTATGTTTATTAGAGAAACCACATCCCAATTAGGCTCTTCTTTAGATTTCCCTTTAAAACTATAACAATGTTGTTTTTGTGCTTTAAACTATTTTATTTTCTTTGATCTTTGTGTTAGAGAGTTCATTTATTGTACGGTGCGTGGCTTTCTTTAATGAAGATTAATATCTCCTTTCTTTTCTCATCAAATTTAACAAGTACTTCCTAATTGTAGTGTGAGTGATGCCATAATCCACCATTCCTCTTATTCATGAGTTGATTAGGTTTTTCAATATTAGTAGACAACTATCAAAGTCAGACCGTTTCTTTTCCCATCCTATGAGTTTCTCACGCGTCCTATACAGTTCGGATTTTAGAATCTGAATTGCATAAAATCCCATAAAACCTCTAAAAATATATTGAAATATTTCGGATTTTATAATCCAAAAATGGCACGTGAGAAGCTCATAGGATAGAAAAAGTAACGACCTCAAAACTATGCATACATGACGATTCATACGGTCACAATCGGCCCAAACATAAAGCGGCTCAGGTCATTACTTCCGTCAACAAAAAAACTTATGTATTAGTTATAGTTATAGGTCACAGCATTCGTTTGGCCACCAAAACACCGGCTTTAATATCACATATTCACATTAAATCTTAAGATGTTAGATACATAGGTTCCTTAACTTATGTTGTTCAACACACAATTTTTCATTCATTTGTAACGTAATGGTAAACCAACATGTGTTTTTCTAGTGATTTAGTAAATTTCTAGTTTAGTAAATAATAAAAAACGTTTATTTTTGTAAGACTATTGATTCTGTTACAGGGGACTGAGTAATCCACCAAGCAATCAATTCAACAAGAAAAACCTTTTAAACCTTTAGGTTGACCGAAGGAATATTTGAAAAATTGAAATAACTTTGAATCTACTACATACTTTACTAGTGTAATTATGAAGTTAAGCATATTTTAAATCGCCAACTTACCAGAGTTCCTTTGACAGTATTTACTAGTATTGAATATGAGACATATTCATTAATCTCTTCTAGAATTTAGATCTGATATAGTATAAATAAATCCATTTATAAAAGCTAGAATTTAGATTATCAACATGTAGTAGTTGGTTTCAAGGATATTTTTGTTCACGGAGATTTCCTTACATTTTCGAGTTTAAAGGATCATGCATTAGGTTTATACTTATTGCCGCTTTCTTTCTATTCATAATTAATCTTTGATATATAAAAAGTATGGATTATTGGAATTAAAAAAAAGAAAGTACCAGTACATTAAACATTTCAATTTATTCTAAACAGTATGTCCTATGGACATGAATCTTGAATTTCATTGAGAGTTCAAAATTGACTAGTGATGGAAAAGAAAAATGTCCTATAATAGAGTTACTTAACGCTAATCCGTTTGGTGGTGGGTTAGTTTGGTTGTATTAGTTTGGGAGTTTAGAGGTTGCGTTTCTCAAAATCTCAAGGTTAATTCTCCATGATATCAATTTCAGTTGGCTAAACTAGTTTAACTTTTTCAAAAAGTATTTTACCCCGGTCAAATTCTGAATTACTAAGGTCCTTTCTCTAAAAACTGGATGGGTTTGAATATGGGTTCGGGGTGGGTACCTATATTCTCGTACCAATGTTTTGAATTCGGGGAAAATTCAAACCCAATCAAAACGGGAAAACTCGTCAAATTGAGTTTGTTTCGGACGGATACTCGCAGGTATGTTTTTTTTGCCATGTCAATTAAAAGTTATATTTATTAAAAATAATTTAAATGTTCAACATTGTCATGATTGATGCATTCACATATTGCACGATCTAAATATATAACGTAGTTTTTACAAAAATAAACTCCAACTAAGTCCTTCCTTTCCTTACTTCACTGTCTTAGTTAGCATATTTATGATACAAAACACATTGGATTCCTTTCACTGAATGTAAAGTGTACTTTAAAAAAGGAAGTGCATTGTGGATTTAAAAGATGAACTCAAGAATCTATAACAAAATGTGTTTTTTTAGGTTGAACTCTTGTCTTCCTTTCAGGCAGGCTTTATGTTAGTGAAGGGTCTCCAATTCTTTTAAGGCTAACTTTATTTTGAAATTGTCTCCAAATCTAGATAATATAAGAGATAAATGGCCCCTCTTTTATTACTATAATTTTGTTATTGTCATTGTTACTATTATCATTATTTTGTTAAAAGCTACATGGCTTATCAATTGGAGGACCCAACCCAATTAATGTGTCCTGTTAGCATGATAACAATGCTTATTAGAAAATATTATCCCCCTGAAAACCTCATTATCCTATCAATATTGAGGTCGAATATTTGTGATTCTTCTTTTTCAACAAGGGACATTTTCATTGACCAAACAAGATTTCCCTTTTGTTTTTGGGTTTATCAAGTTAGAACACATTCCATTAACTTCTTTGAAGTCATTTGCTTATCTTATTTGTAGGAAGAAAAAAAAAATGACGATAAATGAGGGAAAAGGATAGTGAAACAACAGTGGTTGGGTCTAGGAGAATGACTACTATACCACAATGCGGTGAACCAAAATTTGAATTTTCGTTAAAAAAATTAACCCAATGTTTGAAGACTTCCACTTTAAAATGTCTTTTGAAAATGTATTTTTATACCTTTTTTTCCTATCGAAAAATATCTTCTGATTGTATATTTTATCTATTTTAAGCAACACAACGGACCTAAAGTGCAACCATCATCCTCTGATAATAGAAGACTCGAGATTTCACCCAATAACAGGTGAGATAATCCTTATTTATCTCAATGACATTTGAGAAGTTAATTGGTGCAAGAAAAAACATAAAACTTTTTTTTTTTTAGCCAAGCATTGTATCGGGAAAAAAAAATCAGCTTTTGAGGATTGATTTCTTTGGATAGTCAAAAAAATAGATAAATGATATTTATACAACCGTTTTTGGGACAAGATTGTTTTCTCTTCTTTTGATACAAAAACAATAGAGAGAAAGAGGAAGAGAGAATGTAAAAACACAATGTGCAGAAGAGAGGTGTGTTCCAAAATTTGTCACAACAATAGAGAGAAGGTAAAAACACCAATGTGCATGAGAGAGATGTGTCCAAAAATTTGTCACAATAATTGAACAAAAGTTCATTTCTCAAATAAATAATAAGAAATTATATTTATACAACTCTCTCTCTTCCTCTTTCTCTCTACTGTTTTTGTTTTGATCACCAATAAGAAGAAAGAAAAGAATGTTGTCACAAAATAGCTCTAGAACTAACATTCCTCATAAATAATAGAACTCCACATGGATAAAGACCAAGATGGTAAAATACACCAAACGATGATGCAAAGCAAAAGTAAGTACCGTAATGAAACAAAGGAATGAGGGAAATAATAATAATAATCAAAAGACGAAAATACTGTCAAGAAATTTACTTTGGACATAGTTAAATCCAACAGTAGGATTGTGTAAACAGTTATTTTGGACATGCAGGAGTTAGAATACAAAATTCACTAAAGACATTGACAATTGACAGATGCCAAAGGTTACTCATAGTGATACACGTAGACATTGACCCTTGACAGATGCCAATGGTTAATAAAGATGTATCCAAGTAGAACTCTTCCACTTTTTGTTTTCTTTCTAATATTGAAATCAGTATGCCCAAGAGCCTTAGCTCAATTGGCAGTCAAGTTTCTTTGGAGACAGCTTGAAGCTTAATAATACTTGGGTCCAAAACACTGCACAACTTTTGGGGAAATGCATTTCAGGATTCCATACAGTCATGCAGTTGATGCATTTCAAACCGTCCGATTGATTTAAACCAGATTTTCTTTTTATTAAATCTAAAAATACGAACTTTAAATCTGAACCATTCGATTTTTTAATCAGATGGCCAGAAATGTGCTGAGTGCATGCACTTCTATGTTGCTAGAAGCATTTGGAAATCTAAAATATGATCGATACAGATTTTCTACTTGTCTATTTGGAAAAACATTTCAACATCGAATTTGTAAAGAAGTATACAATAGAATTATACAAACATAACTTGTATCCAAAGTTTCAAATGTTCTAATAAAAGCCTTAACACAATATATTCCTATAATAGTCAACAATTCTAACACCAAATTACATAACTCATTCTTATCAAAGCTGCATGACCAGAGCATCTGAATGGAATCCTTGAACACAGGCAACAATTCTTGTCAGACTCCCAAAACATCTACTGCTGCATGTTTAATGGATGTTCAAACATAAGATGTTAAAATCACCAACAAAAAAAAAACACCATATAACTAATGTATAATCTCATCTACTTCAAGAGCAAATATAAATGAACAGCCAGGCTCAAACATAAGATGTTAAAATCACCAACAACAACAAAAAAAACATATAACTAATGTATAATCTCATCTACTTCAAGAGCAAATATAAATGAACAGCCAGGCACACAAGTTTGAAGAAATACCAAGGGCACAATAATTTCCACTTTTGAAAATGATGATTGAGAAAATAACACAACCTTGTTGAGTGTTAACCAATGTAGTCAGGATCGAGATCCTACGTAGGATCGGTCGGCCGGTGAAAGAACGTAAACACGAGGAACGTAACACGGTTTGTAAGTAGGATAGGTAGGTTGTTGATAGAGTTGAGAGAAATAGATAGAGAAAATAGAGGAAAAACAGAGGAACCAAGCATAAAAACAGAGATAATAGAGGAAAAACAGAGAAACCAATCAACAAAATAGAGAAAAACAGAGGAAACGGAGGAAAAATGGCAAAAAAAGAGGAAACAGCGCAAAAACGAACCGGAGTAAAGTCGAAGCACAGTCGAGGTGTTGTGTGACTTTGGGACGTAGAATCGTACGACCTACGAGCCAGCACTCGATCCTGACTACACTGGTGTTGACAACAAATCAAACAAGAAAAGCTCATATGAGAAAGTAACTTCACAACTTCACAATCTATGGTATACATTTCTATAGATGTACAATCATAATTACTTAATAGAATGAACTATGAGAAGTCTATTAAAGTTGCACACTCATATTTGATCCTAAACTACTTTTCACCAGTCAATTGAAGTATAAGTTATAAATACATGAATATATTGCCTGAGAAAATGTGTACTTCAATTGAACAGGCCCACTAATAAATATAGCAGCTGATCTGAACTACCTAGCCCAAAAGCCATTGCATTAAGCAACAAATTGTGCAAATCCGAATTCATTTTGTGAATCTAAAATGGTATCCATAATAATATTCTGCAACTCAGTGCTAATCTCAGGGTGTAGCCAAATGCACAGATTCAAATCCATAACCAAATATGATATGAAAACAATGGCTTGTCTAGGTAAACAAGTTAATCAACCGCCCATCCCATAAACAAAGAGTTCATATAGTCAAATTGATTTCAAATGCGCTATAAGCTATCCTCAAGAGGTTAAAAGTTAAAAAAAAACAGCTTAAGCATATCATAAGCTGTTTCAATTAGCTCTCCTAGACACTCTGAGAAGTGCCTATACCAATAGATAAGCCCAAATTAGTTGTTGATAAGTCAATCCAAAAGCAACCCTAGATGGTAAAGTTAGCTTACTCGTTTGTATTCCGAGTTTAATTCTTAGGCTAGGATGACTTGCAGTTCTTAAGAGACACTCCAGAATTTTATGGATCCTCCTAACTGACAATTATGCTACTGTTGGGATATAGATATGGGAGAAGTAGTCAGTTAGGTTAGTTTTGTTTCTGTTAGTTGCTGTTTTTGTTTGTTAGTTGTCTGTCAATTTGTTTTCTGTTTTACGGTGGTTGTAATTGATTCTTCCCCATAAGCTGTTTCAATTAGCTCTCCTAAACACTCCAAGAAGTGCCTATACCAATAGATAAGCCCAAATTAGTTGTTGATAAGTCAATCCAAAAGCAACCCTAGATGGTAAAGTTAGCTTACTCGTTTGTATTCCGAGTTTAATTCTTAGGTTAGGATGACTTGCAGTTCTTAAGAGACACTCCAGAATTTTATGGATCCTCCTAACTGACAATTATGCTACTGTTGGGATATAGATATGGGAGAGTAGTCAGTTAGGTTAGTTTTGTTTCTGTTAGTTGCTGTTTTTGTTTGTTAGTTGTCTGTCAATTTGTTTTCTGTTTTACGGTGGTTGTAATTGATTCTCCCCCCCTCCCTCCCAATCTTATGCAGATTATTAGTTTTGATTGGTTTTACAACCAGTGTAGGAGAGCTTGCTCTTCTGTTATTTGCTATTTTTCAAATAAGTGTTCCTTCTTTGGAATCCAATTCTTGGGTTCCTAACAGCTATACTATCAAGAATTCAGTTCAGATAACTTATGCAATCCTTATTTGGTTCTCACATACAGGGTCACAAGAATAACCAAATTTGAATATCATGATGTCATCCTGATTCTGAAAGCTACAAAATTAGTAGAGCAAGTGCTCATTGTGCTCATTCATTTCAACTTATTTTCATGAAAAAAAATCCCTTCACTTTTGAGGAAAATAAAAGCACTTTTTAAAAAATTTAGTTTGTTTGTCAAAAAACAATAAACATTGATAAAAAAATTAGTATTTTTAAAATCAAATTTTGGATTATTTTGAGAAACTATCTTAGTTACTTGAAAAAAGCTGTGTAACTATAATTCCAAACTCTAGTAAAAAACGGTCATAGTGACCCCAATAGTGGTGTAGCATAGAGGCCGCTAGGCGCAATGTGAAACCCCATTGTGTTATGGTTTTGAGTGGTGGCTGTAGGCTGTAGCGCCACCGATAGCAATCAAATAGCAGTTGTAGTGGGTCAGTAGCAGCTACATTGAAAGTCATGTAAAATTCTTCATTTTTTGGCCTTTTGTATTTCACCCTAAATGTAGTTGTTTTTTACCCTCCACACTTATAGCTTTCCTATTTTTTTTTTTCCGACTTCGTCCATTTCATCCTTAAATTCTGAATGACAACAAAATAGGAGCATTTATTCTACTACAAAAGGCTTCATATCTCCCTTCCCCTCCTCACATTGGAGATGGTGATTCCATTGAATCACTAGTCTTAATTTTATATGCTTAGATGAGCTATTTTAAGCGTTAGAGGCTACAACTTATTTGCTTCATACTGGGCTTGAATATTGGTAGTAATGCATTTTGTTTGTTAGTTCTGAATATGTCTTTAATGTTGTTTATTCTTTTTATTTTTTTTATAACTTTCATGTGTACTGTAAATATTTCTTGTATTGTTTCTCCAAAATTTGACATAGCTGCCATACCATTACCCACTATCGTCTTTTGGGGTCAACCCCTATAGTATGCTATCCGCCATTTACTACATTGCTTTCAAAATAAAAATTGTTTTATAATTGTAACTCTTAAAATTGGAGTTAGGTCTAACTCAAACCTTACAAAATCGGCTTGTAAGGTGAGAACTACCCACCGCTTATAAATAGATGTCATATCTTACCCAACGCTGAACTTCTCAATATACACCCCTCACTCCCAGGACGACATCTGGAGTGTGATCTGAGTAGCCCGAGATTCCCTGCACTCACTAATCTCTATCTCTCTCCATGCATTTTTTGGAATTTTTTTATCAAAATAGATCAAGGGCCATGATTCAAAGTAAACATTTCCCAAGGGATGTACATGGTGTGACTGCAGTCAATCCTGGTCCATAGCGGGTAGCCCAATGGATCTTGGATAGGCTTTGATACCATCTTAAAATTTGGATTTGATCTAACTCAATCCTTACAAATCCGGCTTGTAAGGTGAGAACTACCCACATCTTATAAGCACAGACCATATCTCATATAATGAGACTTCTAAACAGTAACCAAACAAAAAATAACTTCTGGTTACCTAATAAATATCCCTGAACAATTTTTTTAGACAACTTCGAGAATACTGTTTTCAAAAGCTTAACCAAACGGAACCTGTTTTTATGGAATAAAGGAGAACCTAGGCCAACCAAACGGAACCTTAGTTTATGAAGTTTAAAATCTAAACTATTAAGTAGGGAAATTCCTGGCCATGTCTTTAGCTAGCTTACTCATTAGCCTCTGATCTGTATGTTTCCTAGGAGTTTCTTAATTCTCCATAGATCTGTAGAAAGATGTGGCTCCAATTCTTCTCTATGTCAGCTATGCAAAGTGTAATATCTTCCAAATTAAATTGACTCCTACTGCTATAAATATGCAAGTTTACAACAGCTGGGTACGCAGTGAGTCACATTTACTGCCCATATTTTCATAGCAACATGTCTATAAGCCTTGACTCGACACGTGTAAATTGTAATGATTCAAAAGGTATGAAGCCACAACATATGCAGGTCTTCCCAAAGAAAACAGTTCCTGCGTTTCACGGGATTTTCAAAATGATCACGCTACTAGTACTATCACCGTTCATCCTTTCGCCAGGTAACCAATTTAACAATTCAGGTTACCTAAAAACTCATTTTATTTACATATACAAATAGTTAATTTGTAAAAGTTAGAAATCAAAGTTTTTGTTTACATTTGGAAAAGAAATCTCCATGGAAAAAGGAAAAAGAGTAATTACAGTAGAGAAGTTCCTTTTATCTGCAAAGAACTAACTGACTGAAAAGTGAAAAACTTGAAGACTTAACACTGCATGCTTTTGAAAAGGCGCAAGTTCACAAATAGTTTTTATTAATTAAGCGTACAAAGGCTTTTGATTTGCGTTGGTTGATGACATGTTTGCAAATAGATTTATATGATTTGTCACTAAATATGACTTCTAGTAGAACATTGCAACTTTGTTAGACCTAAGTAGCCAACCTAATTTAATAGAAAAACAATTTTAGCATTTTAATAGGAGAACTATGGTATCATGATTGGAGGAATGGTGGAGCACTTCTATAGTGGGTTTCAAGGAAGTAAAAAATGGTTATGGACGAAAATAAAAGTTTGGTTGTTATAAATCATGATTTATCTTGCACTCAAAAGCAAGGTTGACCAAAAATAATAAAATGAAGCTGACAATTTTACCAAGTTTCACTACAAACTTGTTTTCCAAAAAAGAATGTAAATATAAACTATTCCACCACCTCAAACTAAATTTTAGCCACAATTAGTTTTACGACATCAAGTTCTCATTCAGAACCAATTACCAAATGCTCGCTTAAAGACATGTATCTAATATGATCTAAAGAGAATGTATTGTCAGTGTAAACCAATATTACACATGCATCCAATGAGAATTCTCTATTCAGACATGTCAACCCACTCTTTAAAATTAATAATATGAAGTGACGAAGTAATAGGTTCTCAATGGATGTTGGTGTAAAACAGATTTCCACAGCATATGCCCTTAATCTCATCTAATATTGCTTGATGCCTAGTTTCTTCAAGTTTATTTTCCACAATCAACACTCAACAGCACAAAAACAAAACTCACAATGAGTAGCCAAAAGGCCAGTAAAGGATCCTAACAATAATGCTATCACATGAAATATGAATCATCATGATTCATAACTCATTTTGAATCAATAATATAATCATCTTTTCATGTACTTATTAACAACATGAATATCTCTTTTCCATAACATTTTCAATTTTCACAACATCTTCCCTAATTTTCCTACACCACTGTATCAAACAATTAAAAAAAACACAACAAAGAAACAAAAACAAAAACAAAAAACACAATACCTCATCGAGTAGGAATCATGCCAGTTTTTCTAGCATAAGCAAAGATCCCACCAGCCTCAATCACAGGACCAGCATCCCCAATCGGCTTCAACTGATACTCCTTTCCAGTCGTATGATTAATCAACCGATTCTCCTCAAGCTCAACCGTCACCACATCTCCGGTACGACACTCCTCACACAACCTTGTCTCTGACTCCAACGGATACACCTCACCAGTTGCCACTGAGTTCCGGAAAAAGATCCTTGCATATGATTCCGCCACAACAGCAGCAGCACCAGAAGCACCTAATATTAAATATGTAACAATTAGTTACAATAATTAGTTACACTGGTAAGTTAAGTTACTTGTTCTAATTGGTTATATAAGCATTATTGTATATATTTCATACTAGTCTAACTTAATTGTATATTTAGTTCTGCATCGACAAAAATTGATTAGGTAAAGTGATTTATGTTGGATACACTGTTGTAAAAGTGAGTTGAACAACAAATTCGAGTGTTACAAAAAATATCTAGACTTAGTGTATGTTTGGTTCCACTTCTAGAGAGTCTAGATAAAAAATTATTCTGGAGGTTATTTTGAGTAGAATTGATTTTGCCTCCCTAGTTGATTCTACTTGAAGCTGGGATTTGTAAATTTTGAATCTGTAATTGATTTCTACACACAAATTTATAGTTCAACACAAATCACTTTATATTTAACTCACTTATGGTCAGAATCAATTCTAAGGAAAAGTAATTTTACCCGAAAGCAACCAAACATACACTTCCAGAATCAATTTTGATCAGTATAAAAGTGAAACCAAACATACACTCGGTCTAACTAACTATTTTATCATATACCTAACGCCACCGGCGCGTGTTCACGAGAAGATCCGCATCCAAAATTAGCACCACCGATGATGATAGAGTATTTCGTTTTAGTTTCACCGGATTCAACGAATCGTACGCTGTACGAGTCAGGAAGTCCGATTAAGGCAAAAGAACCAAGCTTCTGATACTCATCGGGATTGGAAGGGACTAATGTAAGATGTTCAGCAGGGATGATTTGATCGGTGTCGATGTTATCACCGACAACGTAGCAGAGACCGTGAAAAGACGATGCCGCGGTGGTGGTAACGGGAGTTGGTGGTGCGTTGGCGCGTGTGATTTGTGGAGAGGTGGTGGTGATGGTTTTGAAGGAATTGGATTGAAATGAAGGAAATGAGAGGTGAAACGACGTCGTTGAAGAAGAGAGTGAGAGTTTGTTAGAGGGAGTGAACGTTAGGGTTTGTGGAATGGTTGTGATTGAAGATGAAAACGCCATCGTTTTGAATTGTTCTGCTTCTTTCGTGATGAAAGTGATTATCACTGTTTTTGGCGGCGCTTATGCGTAATTTTCATTACATTATACTTATATACTGAACTTAAACGACGACGTTTAGTGGTTAGTTTTACAGCTTCCCTGTGAGAGTGACTCTTCTTGCATATGCATTTCTCACGTGTCTGAAAACATTAAGGGTAAAAATGTCAATTTGTATAGTAGTAATTCCCGACTCATCAAGTTCTTTGATCCATCTTCTTGTGTCAAATCAATTTTGGAACCATTGTTACATTTATGGACGAAAATTCAAATCATCTATATTGGAGGAGTTGAATATTTAAACCATTTAAAATTAAGAATTTTACTTTTAATTTAAAAATTCAAGTGTTGTGGATATATTAATTAAAGGCATGATAAAAACACAATTAACATATTGTTAATTTTAGTTAAAAAATTAATTTTTTGCTCAAAAGAATTAAAAATAATAATTTTAAATATTAAATAAATCACACACAATTAATTTTTAGACTATACCAAAAAATAAAATATTATTTTTACTCATGTGTTTCAATCACAAACAATACTGTTGTGTCATTTTTCGGAGATCAATGCTATTTGATTAGCTTTTAACTCACTATTTTACGTCACGACTGAACATTTAATTTTTTCAAAAGAAGTGGAAAAAGGTTCAAATACCACTTTAAAAAAGATTTAGGGTTCGGGGGTTGGTTGCATAAAGGGAAGGTATTAGCACCATTTATGTCCGTAGTACTCTACGGGAACCTCTTGGTTTTATCTAATTCTTGTGCTATAACTTACTTGCTTCGAAAAAAGAAATTTAAAATGATTAAGAGAAAAAAAAACCTAATTTATCTACATTTTTATTGATTTGAGAGGACGAGTGTCCTTTGCCTACGTACCCGTGAGGGATCAAAACCTCATAGTTCGGGGTAAAAATTGACGTTTGATTGGTTGTGTGTTTTTTATTAGTTTTGAAAAAGTTTTAAAATGTAAAAGGTCAAAGTGGCAAAAGAGTATTTGTTTGTGTTTTTTGATATTAAAAGAAAAAGACTTATAGAATTAAAGTTGATTGCAATTTTGATTTATGAAAGAGTAAGAAATAAAAGGGAATCACTTGATTTTTGAATCAAGGTTTGTTGTGAAAAATGTTTTTTTGTTTTTTTGGATTATTTGCATGTTTTTGTTGTTTTTTGAATAATTTGAACTAAAATATAAACTAACGGAGCAGGAAAGTAAAACGCTGGTACCTCATGGTGGCGTTGGATCACCACGAGGACCTTTAACCTAAACTACCGAGCGTAAAATAAAGCATACACTCACACACGCACCCATGCACCTAAACGATTACATTAAACCTATTAATACATGTTATGGTCTGCGGAAAATAAAATAAATGACGGAAAATAAATATGTAATAAATGGAATAATAAACCTAAACTAACAACGATGCATGAGAAAAAATACAATGCTAAAGAAATTAAAAAATGCAAACGGGCCACTAGTTCTATTTAGGAATGGAATCTCTTTAACTTTGGAGAGCAGTCATGGCCTTGCAATTGGAAAGGAATAAAACAGCCACGGACAAACACATGTTAAAACCTGCTACAAAAGAATTAAACAAACAATAACAAGGCGCAAACACGGCAAGGTGTCTGCAACCTCGGTAGCAGGAGCTGAAAACAGGAATTAGTAAAAGAAATAGGAGCATATATGCAAGGAAAACAGTCAGAACAAAACAGTGTTGTTATGCGATGAAATAAAGTAGCAATGGCGCAAGGCATATCAGCTGCAATATTATCGATTCATTCACGCATTAATAGTGAAAAGGGAAGTATGGAATAGAAGATGAAGCAGCCGTGAAAGTGAATTCTAAGTGAATATATGTGAAATGAAACTAGAATCCAAAAATTGCATAGGAAATAAACTTATTAGAGTAAAGCATATAACAGGGAGTACGGCACACAACAAACTAGTAGAATTCAAAATCTAATAATAATAATAAATGCGGCAGCTAATGAAACTATGGAACAAGGACTAACTAGCCACGCAGTAATATAGTAAATAAAGGAATGGAAATAACATTGCAATGAAAACTAACAAGAATTGGAAATATAGAACGGTAAAACAAAAGTTTTCTAGGTTCTCTAATATCCAATAGCTAGCATGAATGAAATAGAAAAATAATAATTGAAATTAGAAACATGAAGGAGCAATAGCAAGGGCAGCGTGAATGCAAAAAAGCAAAGGGGCAGTTGATACATTGAATTAAATTGAAAGTAGTTTGCAGATCCTAAATAAAAACAAAAATGGTAGACTAAGGTTTTTGAAACTCTAGTATTGTGCCGTGGCTAGGGTTTTTGGTTTTAAGGTTTTTTGGAATATTTGTGTGTGTTAAAATTGGCTGCCCCTTAATGTGTGTTTTGCAGGGTTGTATTTATAGGGAAGTGATTAAGGATTAGGATTTGCTAGTGAGGAGAAAAATACTAGCTTTGGATTGAGATGAAAAGGAGTTTGTTACAAGACCTTTTTCTGCATTTGGATGAGCCGTGAACAACTATAATTCTTGGACTTATCGGACATTAAAAATAGAAAAAGAATAGATAAAATAATTGGACCTATCATCTATGAATAAAAATAAATAAAAGATAAATGTGTTTAAACTAAAATTAAATTAAAAAGTGAAATAGAAAATAAAAGATGGAAATGAATTAAAAATTAAAATTAAAAAGACTAAAAAAAAAGTGAGAAGAGGGCCTGACTCGGAACCAAAAAAAAAATGAGGTATTTTAAAATACCTCTCTGCCGAAATTTTTACCGTAAAGTCAGCGACTGATCATGATCAAACGGCATACGAGTGTAGGGTCAAATGACACGTGTCGGTGGAATTTTGGGTCAAAAATTAGGGTATGACAAATACCATCAACTACAAGTAGGACACTACAGTCTTTATTTAACTTCATGTATTAAACATTACTCTAGACTCATACGTGTTATGTGAAAATGAAAATTATATATGTTAAAATTATAAAGTGATTATAAATTTTAACTTATGTTACATGTATGTATTACATTGTATTTATTATCTATCCAATAACTAATAATATTTTTAAATAATCGTATAAAATAATGCAACGTCTAATGAATAAGTTATAAATTAGTAAATTATATGTTTTTCTAGTTTTTGTTTTTTTATAAGTTATATTTATCAACATTAATTATTAGTTGGTTTCAAGTTTATCTTCAATTATTATTATTTTTTTAAAAAAGTTTATCTTCAATTATTCTTGTACTTCCTTTTTTTTTTCTTTGCACGTAAAATGAAAAGACATTTTTACGAGCACAAGGGCACTAAATTTTTTTACTCTTAGGTAGGGATGGTAACGGGTAGGGTACTACATTGCCCTTCTCCATACCTGCCCTGCATCTGTAACAAATACCTGTACCCGTGCATGTACTCTCGTAGGCAACAACTTTAGTCTTCTTCCCTATGCTTTATGGGTACCTAAGTACCAATACTTGCACCCATTACCTGCACTTTAACTTTGAGAAGACAATAAAAACATTACAAATGAAATAAAACTCGATCCAATTTTTTTTAAAATTAACTTATAAAATAGTACGAATCGTAGGATTTAGTCAAATAAAAAACATATAAAAAATATCCCTAAAAAATTGACCACCAGCATGATGGAGTTGTTATTGTATTAAGCAGTTTTTTGGTTTAAGTTTGGATTTAGGCGTAAATAGCTAAATTAATTAATTAATTAATTATACATCAAAAATAAATAAATTATTCATGATATTATATAAATATGTATATGCTGGGTTGCAGGTCTTGGCAGTACAGTACCCTTACCTGTGTCCATACCCATTTAAATTTGTGGGTATTACCCGTGCTCAGACCCATAAAAGCGGGATTTTACCCTACCCATTGTAGGTATTTTTTGCGGGTATCCATTGAGTCTGGGTCCAATTGTCATCCCTACTCTTAGGGGCATCTGTCACAGTTGAAAAAAAATTGAAAAGAATAAATGATCTATCACAATAAAAAAAATATCAAAATTGTGTTAGTTCATTGATAAGAAAAATCAAAATACATATTCAGACACCGAAAAAAATACACATTCGCAAAAATAAAGACAAAAATAACCCTTAAAGAGAGATTGAGTTTTTCAAAAACTGTATCTTTGTTTTGATTAAATTTTAGATTATATTTTCATCCCCTATTTGATGTGTCAAACAATAAACAAATTCAAACAAAACTTTATATTCAGAAAATAAGGGTTATAAATTTGTACTGATATTTTGTTGAAACTAACAACATATCCTATTTGAAGCATAGTTAAAAAAAACGCATTATAATTTATAATGCTAAACAGAATATCAAGTGTTAAAATACTTAATATAAAGATATTCAACTATCTAACAAAACAACAACATAATTTCTAGAAGATTGTCCGTATTCGATTGAAAAAAAATCACACACAGTTAATCACAACAATCTACAAACTCAAATCTCATGTTAGTCCGATAATACAATAAAAGTCAGAAAAACAAAACTAAAAGAAAATTGAGATCTGATGGTTTAGAAGGTCGTTTTTAGCGGCAACAGTGAGAGAAGAATTGAATAAGAGGAAAAGATAAATGAAAATAGAGATGAATGAACGTTCCGATTAGGGTTATTGTTTTAAATGGGATGAGGGTTAGTTATTGTTTGAAAATGTTTGAATTTGAACGGGGAGAGAGTGAGAGGTTGATCAATGTTTGAACTTGAGACATATGATTTATGACTTTGTAATAATAAAATTCTTTTGCAAAATTTATTGTTAAGAATAAAATAATTATTAATAGAGGTGAACACTTTGCACTTTTTTTTAAATGATTTTTTATTTAATTTTGTTGTTCCCACTTCATCTTTGGCTATGAAACACCTCGACCGCTAACTGCCACGAACAAGGAATTTCGGTAGTTAACTGTCGTCGGATGAGTTTTTTAGCAATCCCAAACGTGGGAACAACATTGTAGCCCCTTCCAATCTCAACAAGAGTTTTTAGGGTTTGTGACTTTATTCATCTCTCAACCTCGACAGTGGTTCTCCAAAACGATATCGATCTCTTGAATCCACCAGTGGAACTTGCTTGAGAAAAGGAAGCACAAGCTCAAGTGTCTTGTTCAATCCCCTAACTCATTCTTCATGGATGTTAAATTCCAAGGATGCTTCAACATAACTATCGTATTCAGCGACTCTCAAACAGTCGTGTGGTTTGCAGAAACTGCCAGACGATCCTGTGCCAGCCAACCGGTGGCAAAGCAAGGCTAATAGAGGGTGTTATGCTAGTCAACATAACTTCAGGAAGAGCGACTAGTTATGGATAAGTGATAAAACTCTAGTTTTAAGGGTTGATTCTGATTATTTTTAATGACAAATTTTGGTTTAGTTTCTGTTTAGATCGTTGAATTGAACCAGTTGTTTGTGTCAATGTGTTTGCTGTTCTCTTCATGTTGAGAACAATTTTGAGTAAATTTGTTTTGACATGTTGACTTTATCCCGTTAGCATTAAATTAAAATAAAAAAAACAAATAGTTAAGATAAAATGAAGGGTAATGCTATCTAGTGCCCCGAGACACTCGTTAAGGAGCAATAAATGAATATGGTTAAGGAGCAACTAGATTGTTGCCCCGTGCGTCACACGCGTTTATTGATAAGGGATTGTCATATGAATAATAAAATGTAATATATAATTGGTAATGGTGAAAAAAAGAACAGGTGATAATCCATAGTAGACAAAATAAATCACTTCATAAAATGTATAAAATTTGAAAATATTATAAAAGAAAATTCGGCAATTCTATCAATAATTCGGTAAAAGAAATATGAAAATTTTAGTACATTGGCATGTAGTTTCATTGCACATTGTGAAATAATTCCTCATATACGACGTTAGACGTCACATTGGTATCTTCACCATCTTCATCAGTGATCAATATATTTAGTTCTTCTCTAGATGTAACTCTTGAAACAACAACATACAACTGTCCGTGAAAAATTACAGGTGTTGGTAGATATACACCAACATGTTTAAGCGACTGCCCTTGAATTTTGTTAATTGTCATTGCAAATGATACAGTCAAAGAAAATTGTCTTCGTTGAAACTTAAAGGAAATATTGTCATCAACATTATGAATTCTAACATCAACTTAAAGGGATAATTAGCCAAATACAGTGAGATTTAAATTGTACAATTCAAAAACACTATTGATATATGCTTTAGTATGTTATATGCTTCAAAAAAATACTACTAATAACAATCCAAAAACCATTACTTAAGTTATATGCTTCGAAAAACATGTTTTTTTAGGTGTCTATCTAATAAAACAACACCTAAAAACAAAAAACGCAAAAAGGATATTCCAATTCTCAAAAAAATATGCATATCGATATAATGATTGTTAAATTAGAATACAGTTAAGCAGTGAGGAAGGTCGTAAGATCACATCCTTCCAATTGCAAAAATCAAAATATCAAAATATATGATTCTTCTGCTATATGTGTAATTTACCACAGTTTAGGATTTTTTATTTAGAGAAACACGGTTTAGGGTTTGCTATATATAGTCGAGTTTGCATTTAAATCAAGGTAGCCGAGTTTGCATGGAAATTAGGGTATTCTGTTTGTAAACGTATTAAATAGGTGTACAACAACTTGTCAAAAAAAGAGAGTCTAGAGAAACAATATATATATATACAAACGATGATACAATAGGATAGGAATGAAAAGCTCATCAGAAGAAATATTAGGGATTACTGCATTTAAGAGGAAATTTGTTAGGTTAAATTGGTGCGCTGCATTTTAAATGGAATTTGTTAGGTTAAATTGGTGCGCAACATTTTAGATGGAAAATATTAGGTTAAGTTACTACAGACCTAATAAAATTAATAAATAAGGATAAATAAACAGATCTCTGACAACTAATTAAAATAAGAAAAATATGCATTCAATACTCTATTAAATTTCCTATTTTGTGATACAACCATGGAATTTTTACACATTTGATGATTTTGTATTTGAAATATTTTTAGAAGTTGTATTTGATATTTTAATTGGTTATGTTTTATCTTTGGAATTGTTAATTTATTTTAGACTTTATTTTAATTGAATATGTTGCTAACCATGCATAGGCTTTCTGTGAATTGGTTTGAAAGAAAAAATGGTTCACAAAAAATTACGGAAAGAAAAATTGGTTTGAGTAAATTTCACAGGAAGAAATTTTTTTGTTAAGAAATGAAAAGGATACATGATTGTAAATATGTAATGGAGAAGGAAATTTGATGGAGTATTAAATACAACTTTTTTTATTTTAATTAGTTGACTTATTTATCACTTTAATTAAAGTAAAACAAGTGAAATTTGTACATTTATTGTTCCTTAACGGTGTATTTCATTTTAGGGCTAAAATGAAATACACCGTTAGTACTAAATTAAAAAAAAAAAAGATAAAATGAAATACCAGCGTCTATTTATTAGTTTCCTAAAATAACATATATTTATAGACTTCATACATTTAAATATAAGATCACATATATTTATAGACTTCATATATTTAAATATAAGATCTTTTTTTTTGGTAGATAGACGAAATGACAAAGTCATTATAACTCACACACATAAGTGAAGGTACCGGGGTTCGAGCCCCGGTCATGGCATTCGACCTAACAATTTCGGCATTTTTCCAGTTGAGCTAGGACTTGTGGATTTAATTTATATACATATGAGATATGATCAAATGACGCCAAGGTGTCAAACTAAATTTGACATCAAATTCTAGCCATTAATATAGTTTTAATCTAATGGCTATCATCAATTCATTAAATGCTCACATGTTTGATCTCTTGATCAAGTGACTCACCTTTTAATTTTAGAAATAATTTATTCTTTCTTCTTTTGGTTAATTTCTTTCCAAAAATTATCTGAACTCTATATATTTTTTTAAGGATTCTACGTCCTCTATGTTATAACTATCTTCTTCCGCATTTGATTTTGAACTTGCTGACTTTTCCTCTTAAAAAAATTGGCATAGAAGTGGTGTAAGGGAAGATTGAGTCGACTGTTATAGGAAAAACAAGAGAAGGTGGAAGTTGTGATGGTGAATAGTTTGGAAAGTAAAGCATAAAATACTGGTATAGGAAACAAAATATGGCAATTAAATTTTGGAGTAATGAAACATGGATAAAGCATGTGCAAGAGAGCCTTAATAATAAGATGTAGAATCCTTAAAATATATATAGAATCAGAGTTTTTTGAAAGGAATTAACCAAAAGAAGAAAGAATAAATTATTTCTAAGAAAATAGGGGGTTTCAAATAGATTTTGGACCGAAATAGCATCTTTGTCTCTTCTTTCCTTTTCAAACCCTAGTCATCACCCTTTTCCACCTCTTGTTGTCAATGGGGTGATCTAGGGTCAATTTTGACTCAAAAATACCCCTCCGAGTTGTTTTTCCTTCTATCCTAATTGAATAAGTGATTTCACATATTTTCTGTTTTCTTTCGTTTGTTTTTGTGATTTCGTCCTCTCTGAACGACTTTGTTTGTTTTGATTTTCCGTCTTTGTGCAGTGTTTTTGATTTCCCGTCTTAGTGCGGTGTTTATTTGATCCAGGTTGAAATATTAGCTTTGAGCAAGTGCAGATCCGATCAATGCAATGACTTTGGCGTCGTCAACGTTGCAGATCCGGAGACATGAGTATTCCGGAGACTTGAATATAGTCATATTGTAGGCATATATATTTTGCTGTTTTATGCTATTTACATGGATGATGCTGTTTTATGCTATTTTGTCAAAAAAAAGAAGAATGGACCGACTTTTTTGTTATTTCGATTATATTCTTAAACAAATTTTCAATATTTCATATACTATTCTTTTTTGAAGGAATATTTCCTATAGTATTTATTATTTGTAAAAAAATGTATAATATTTATTAGAGATTTTGTTTTCTTAAAAAAAAAAAATAATATCGATACTATTTTTTTTAGGGAATATCTACACTATTTAATAGAGTTCGTATATTTAATTAGGTTCATATCATTAACTAATTTAAGTAATTTGGCGGAAGTTTTCCCCCTGCTTTCTCCCAGCCTTTTGAATGAGTGCGATTAACTTTGACTTTGTCTTCTCCGCTCAAAGTGACTTCAACCTGCAAACCACCAAAAAGCCACCCGACTTCCATAAGACCCCAACCCCCAAGCTTTCCTTTCGTGACAAACTCTTGGGACCTTCTCAAGAAATCCAAACTCGTGAAAAAGAGGACATGATCGAAAAGAAACTTGTCCGTATCGAACTAGATGATGGTAACCGCCTTCTACCCTAGGTTTATTTGGAACCAAAAGTTTTCTATGTACACCATGGAAGGATGCAATAGTTGTGAAGCTGTTAGGAAAGAATCTCGGCTATAATACCATGAGAGATCGCTTACAAAAAATATGGAAACTTCAAGGAGGGTTTGAAATCATGGACAACGACAATAGATTCTACATGGTGAAATTCGATTTGTCAGCTGACAAGGAAAAAGTTATAACCGGTGGACCTTGGCTCATTTTTTATCACTGTCTCACAGTTTCTCACTGGTCACTAGAGTTCGCCTCAGCGGATGCTAAGTTGATCCACTGTTGTCTGGGTTCGTTTTCGAGGATTGAACCTTGTTTACTACGATGAGAGCTTCCTTCTAGCTATGGCTTCTGCGATCGGTCGTCCAATCAATGTTGACACAAATACACTTAAAGTTGAAAGAGGAAAATTCGGAAGAGTTTGCGTCGAAATTGATCTCACTGTCCCAGTTGTAGGAAAAATTTGGGTTAATGGCCATTGGTATAAGGTCCAATACGAAGGTTTGCATCTGATCTGCACCAATTGTGGTTGCTACGGACATCTAGGGAAAAACTGCACTGCCACAACCACCGTCGTTGGTCAGCCAACGCCACCCCAACAGCCTACCGCCGCGCCACCAGCAACCATGAGGATTCCCAAAGGTCTGACCAGCACATTCACACGCATTCAATGTTTCCTTCCCAAAACGGTAACAACGTAATTACTTCTCCTATTATTTTGTCACCTGATAATGGAAAAGTAATTAGCACTAATGAGGGCAATAAGGAACTTCATGGTGATTGGTTGTTGGTAACCAGAAAAAAGAAAACACCAATTACTCCCACCTTAATTTCAGCAAAAACCAGTACCACTAAAAATAACCGCTTCAGTGTTTTATCAAATTCCCCACAAAAAGTCAAGCCTGGCCTACAAAGCACCAATCTTCCCCCACGCCCCAAATCAACAGAAATTGCACGTGCTAGTTCCATTAGTCATAAAACTAAAAGATGGCACAGTGATGAAAGCCACAATGACCAATTCTTTGACTCCAGTTTTGACTCTTCTCCCATTGGCCCCACACGCACAACAAAGCATGGCAAGATCACACAAGTGACAGATACACACATGGGATTATTATACACCAATCGACTTCCTAGCCCAGCCAATACCCACACAACAAATTCTGACACCAGCCACGCATATGAACCGAAATCCATGCAAATTCCCACCATTCATAAGCCTGAAACAAACAGTAACAACCACAACATATCACCAACCAATAACAGTGTTACAAATTTTGATCACATTCAGACTATGCAAATCCCTAATGATGAACAAGTAAAAGCCAGTGCAGAAAAACAAGACTCCCTTGAGGAGGATATGGTAACTTAGCCCCTTCCCATCTCAGCCTATCAATCTTTCAGTTGTTATGGAAGATCTTTTCGATACTTCATTCCTCTCTTGGAACATCATAGGGGCTCTCAGTAACAATGCAAGAAGACACTTGAAATATTTGATCAAAAAGCATCAACCAACCTTTATGGCAGTTCTCGAAACACATGTCCCTTTTGCTAAACTCTCTGTTTTTTGGTCTAATATGGGATACACCCATGTACATATTATTGAAGCTAACAGTCACTCTGGTGGAATTTGGCTCTTTCAACATTCTGCTAGTAACATCGCCTCCACCGTCCTTAACTCCAACCAATTCTCCATAACCATCAATATTAGTCGTGGCAATGTTTCCTCCGCCTGCACCTGCATCTATGCTAGCCTCAACCATACACAACGCCCCAACCTTTGGAATTACTTCATGAATATCGGCCAAACCATTGATCTCCCTTGGATGCTTATAGGTGATTTTAATGAAACACTTCTACCTAGTGAACAAAGAGGCGGCATTTTTCATCATAGTAGAGCTGCTCTCTTCTCTAACCTCATGAACAGTTGCAACCTTCTTAACCTTACAACCACGGGTGGTCACTTCACTTGGCACCGCAACAACAATGGCATTTGCATTCTCTCAAAAAAAAACTTGACATAAGCATTGCAAGTATTGATTGGCGTGTTTCCTTCCCTGAAGCTTTTGTTGAGGTCCTCTGCAGACTCCACTCCGACCATAACCATCTCCTTCTCCACTTTGGTGGCCTCCCTTTAGCGAGAGGGCCTAGACCCTTCCGCTTTGAAGTAGCCTGGATAAACCATATTGAGTATGCGGATTTGGTAAAAAAACTCATGGATTCCTCAAAACAACATCTTCACTGCGGCCTTAGCTAAAGTTCAAGAGAAATCCATTACTTTTAATCATGAAGTCTTTGGCAATATTTTCAAAAGGAAGAAGCATGTGGAAAAAAAGGCTCAAAGGTGTTCAAAGCTACCTGGAAAGAGTTGACTCTTCTCGCCACACCCTCCTTGAAAAAGAACTACAACAAGAATAAAATCACATTCTTTTCCAAGAAGAAATGCTTTGGTACCAAAAATCTAAGGAACAATGGGCTAAATTTGGTGACAGAAATAGTTCTTTCTTTCATGCTCAAACTATCATCAGAAGGAAGAGAAACATAATTCATCGGCTTCAACTTCCTAATGGCATTTGGATCTCCGATAGCTCCATCCTCCAAGAAGAAGCTCAAAAATACTTCAAACAATTTTTTTGTGGTCATCATTTTCCCACCAACGACGTCTTCCATGAAGGCGCCACACCCTCCATTGATGACATTGACAGACTCTCTCTCACCAAACCTATCACTAAAAATGAAGTGTTTGCTGCTCTTAACTCCATGAAACCCTACAAAGCCCCTGACCCAAATGGATTCCAATGTATCTTCTTCAAACAATATTGGCATATACTTGGAGATGACGTTTTCCATATGGTCCACTCAGCCTTCCGCACAGGTTACTTTGATCTGGAGATTTCAAGCACTCTCATTCCCAAAATTGATTCCCCAACCACCTACAAAGATTTCAGACCCATCAGCCTATGCAACATAATTTACAAGATTATCACAAAGTCCTTGTGCACCATCTCATGACCTATTCTTAATAATTTTATTGGCCCTTACCAAAGCAATTTTCTGCTTGGTAGGGGAACTTCTGATTACTCAATTGTTTTGCAGGAAATTATTCATTTCATGAGGAGATCCAAGAAGAAGAAGGGATGTGTTACTTTCAAGCTTGACCTAGAGAAAGCTTTTGATAATGTCAGATGGGATTTCCTTAATTCTTGCCTTCATGATTTTGGATTTCCAGACATCACCACCAAGCTCATCATGCACTGTGTCACCTCATCCACTTTCTCTATTTTATGGAACGGTAACAAAATGCCCTCTTTCAAGCCTACACATGGTCTCAGACAGAGTGATCCGCTCTCTCCTTACCTCTCCATTCTTTGCATGGAGAAGCTCTCTATTGCTATTAATAATGTCGTGCATTAAGGAAATTAGGATCCAATTCACATTAATAATGGAGGGCCACAGATATCTCACCTTCTTTTTGCAGATGACGTGCTCCTCTTCACTAAGGCAAAAAATTCTCAATTTCATTTCATCACTGATTTATTTGATAGATTTAGCAGGATCTCAAGTTTGAAGATTAATATTTCCAAATCCAGAGCTTACTATTCTTCAAGGACTCCTCAATAAAAAATCAACAATCTCACATCCATATCTGGCATCCGCAGCACCACATCTTTTAGCAAGTACATGGGCTTTCCCATGCTCAAGGGTCGTCCCAAAAGAAGCGATTTCAACTTCATCATTGAAAAGATGCAAACTAGGCTGGCTTCTTGGAAGAACCGTCTCCTCAACAGAACAGGTAGATTTACTATAGCTACATATGTTCTATCTTCCATACCTTCCTACCACATGCAAATTAACTGGCTCCCACAAAACATTTGTGATTCCATTGATCAAACTACGCGAAACTTTATTTGGCATGGCTCCAGCAACAAGGGTGTTCACTTGGTTAATTGGAAGAAAATCACTAACCCTAAGCGTTATGGTGGTTTGGGAATTAGAACGGCTCGAAATGCTAACACTTGTCTCCTTGGAAAATTAGTGTGGGATATGGTACAGTCCACAAATAAATTATGGGTGAACCTTCTCTCCACAAAATATTCAGCGGGGCATAACGTACTTCATGCTAACGCTTCCAGGAGCAGTTCGCCTACTTGGGCAGCTATCACACGTGCCAAAGAAATTTTCAAACATGGTTACTCTTGGCGTTGACATTCAACGGTTAAAGATGTGATAAGCTTCAATGGCCTACACTCCCAATCCCTTTACACTACCACTAGCTGACACCGTTAACAGTTATCATGCAAACTTTAATTCAACCGTTGATGATGCCTTTATTTGGAGTCATAACAGGAATGGTATTTACTCAACCATTCTTGGCTTCTATCCTCCACAGAAACAGCTGACATCATTACCCCGATCATTTCGTGGTCTTGGATTTGGAATTTACAGGTTCCTGAGAAATTCAAATTCCTTCTTTGGCTGCTTTTCATGAAGCGGTTCCAACCCTTTATTTGCTTCACCATAGAAACATGGTTGTGTCTGCAGTTTGTGGAAGATGCGGGGAAGAGGAAGAATCTATCATGCACTGTTTTCGGGACTGTAAATTTTCGAAGCACATCTGGCAGAAGTTTGATTTCTCGGACACAGGCTTCTTTGCTACCAACGGTTCGCAGGAATGGATAAAAAGCAACGCCAAAGGCCCCCCGTTCTACCATCTTCCTTGTTTGTCTATGGTGGATATGGCGGCACCGTAATCACATGTGTTTTAATAACGATTCCTGGTTCCTCACGCGTATGAGCTTCAGCATAAAGAATTCAGTCGAAACAATTCAACGGAGTTTCCAGCCTACCGCAAATTCTGCAACTTCTGACCGATGGATTAAATGGAACAGCAGCAATCACAACTGCCATATACTCAATGTAGATGGCAGCTGCCTGGGCACTCCAACTCGAGCCGGTTATGGAGGTTTAATCCGCAACAACGCAGGGTTTTTTCTGAAGGGTTTTTCCGGTTTCATCCAGGAATCGACGTGCATCCTTCATGCTGAACTCACAGCCATCCACAAGGGTCTCCTTTTAGCTGTGAATATGGGCTTGGCGGATTTAGTGTGTTTCTCAGACTCTCAGCTGTCAGTTAACCTTATAGCAGGAGATGTTTCAAAATTCCATGCCTATGCGGTGTTAATTCAAGATATCAAGGACCTAGTAGCTTCTCAAAATTTCACTATCCTTCACACTCTTAGAGAAGGAAATCATTGCGCCAATTTCTTGGCCAAGTTGGAGCTTCGTCAAATGATGGTTACGTAGAGCATCTGTCACCTCCTCATGATCTTATTGACATACTTCGGAATGATGCCATGGGAACTTGCTTCCTAAGAGCTTGATTTTGTCCTGCTTTCTTCTTTTTTCTGTTTTCTCTTTCTCTTTAGCTTTGTAACAAAAAAAATATCATTAACTAAATTCAATATATGTAATGAAATCATTTTTGGAAAGTTGAATTGAAGCGTAACAAGTGGAACAAGTAATGAATGAATCATTGAAATAAGTATTAACATAAGAAGAATGTTAGCAACACACTTTCTAACACACTCTCTTTGATTGATTAAAATTATGTGGATTCCATATAGCTTTGGTAGATCCCATGTGAATTTTAACCAATAAAAGAGAGTGTGTTGAAAAGTGTGTGTTAGAAGGTGTGTTGCTATCATTTTTCATTAACCTAAAGGATACTACATAACTCATCCATACCTATTAAACCACCGCGCATGAGAGCATTTTAGATTTAGATAAACTGTGCTAAAAGCGTGCGGCTACTGTTGTAGCTAACAGTCTGTAGTCACTGCAGTCAAAATATGTGTGATAAAGGGACATTGAGGTTGAAGAAGGGACTTTCTTCCATGGCCATGGGTTGAAGAATGGAATGTAGGTTGCTGATGTTTTTTTCAGGTTAAATCTTGTTGAAGGTTGGATGAATCAAACGGTTGATAAGTTATGACTGCAATGACTACACTCTTTTATCGACTGCAATCAATCTTGATCCGAGCATTTTTGTGATTTGGATACATTGCAATCAGTTATGGCTATATACATTACTTGTGCTTAAGTTCTCCAATAAAACTTTTGGCCTCTTCAAACGGAAAAATTAAAGAAATCGTAACCTATGATTGGTTAGTTGTAGATAGGCGGGAAGAATCGAAAGAGAGTGGTCGCAAAGCTAGTCCATTCTTTGTCCTTATTATTTTTTATTTATTTTTGGTCAAGTTGTCCTTATTATTTTTACTACTGCATTATGTTACTTCACAGCATATGCAATAAAATTGTGCGCCAAGGACTGCTCCAGAAACTTTCCTTTCAACATAGTAACCCAGGTATATCGATATAATCATCCCCGGTTATCAAAAAAATATCCATATGCAACATTTCAAAAGGCATAGATTTTTTCCACGACTTCCTTTGTCTTGCTAGATGTCATACACCACATACCTCATCTTTACTCACATGTATCTAAACGAGAAATCTTTAAAAAGTTTAAGCATTTTTTCAGAAGACTCTGCAATGCCGTATAACATAATGAGGAATGCTAATCGCGATGTTTACTCAGAATTTAAATTCCTACTGCAATTGTTTGACTCAACATTGCTTATTTGTACTATATTCTTACCAAGATCCTTTAAAATCCATTTTGGACATTAGATGAATATGCCTCGTCAATGCTTGATCCTGAATGTAACAAGCATCATCAGCAAATGTAACACTGCAACCTGCTGATTTTGTAGGTTTAGAAATAGACACAAGGTTCATTTGCTTATAGACTAGAACTTGAATTCTGTTATACTTCCGATTAATTTTTAAATTGTCGTATTCTCGTATCAGTACTCATATAGTATCAGGCACCAAACCAGTACCTATGCAAAATAGTATCCAATGTGTTCATGTTTGTTATAGACATTGAATTTGAATTCTGTTTTACTTCCGATATGCATCTAAGGAGCATGATTTAAGGACTCTTACATTAGTTTTACTTTGTGTGCTCTTCGGGCTTAAAGGCATAGTAGTATTATGCTGTCTAATGTCTGGCTGTATTGAAAAATGTAAATGTGAATGTTATTGAATGCAGATGAAAAAAACATGACATTATAACAAACATTACTCAAAATAAATCAGTGGAAGTTCATATGTAGCTTTAAAAAATGCTCTTTCAGGACTCATAAAACTTTCAATTATAAAACTTTTAAATGAAACACTTAACTCTCTATCAGAACCCCTTTTATTGAAAGGGCTATTAGCCACTATGCTTTTAACAATAGACTAATGAGACCAAACTCTTCTAGCTAGCTTTATTCCAAAACAAGATTTATTGCAGAAAATAAAAGAAAAAACTCAAAAGTTGGATAACTCAATACATAAGTTTGCTTTGCAGTAACAACTAAATCGAAAATCAAATTCTGATTCAACAATAAATATATTATATCACTATGGAGTATCATCGTCTAATTAGATATTCCTTTGCTTCATTAAAACCAATCAGTCACGATCACATCTCGAAGAAGGTTACAGTTCTTGCAGAGAGAGTTAACATATTGGCGATCGATGAAATTACCTGATAAATTAATTTTGCGGAGTTTGGGAAGTGCCAACAACCGATCATCATCATCTAGCTCAAAATCATAGCTAGTAGCAATAACAGGATAGCTAAGGTTGAGTTCTTCGAGTAAAGGGAAACAATCAGCAAGGAAGAATAGATCATTCTTGCGGATTTTATTCATTCGGTAACAAGTGAGAGATGTCAAATTTTTCATATTTTTGGAGAAAGCTCGCAACCCATTTGCAGGAATATTGCTATAGCAATGGACAAAAGTAAGCGATTTGATGTCTAGAGGGAAAGTGGAGATATTGGTAAGAAGCTCGTTGAGGTCACTTTTTGTGGAGAAGCCTGTGATGTTGAGAGATGTGAAGTTGGGGAACCTGTTGAAGAGGTGAGGAATGAAAGGGATGGTTTTATCGGAGATTGTGATAGAGAACCGTAGACGGTTGGTGATGGACAAAAACTGTTTGGACACGAGGGAGAGAGGTTCCAAGTAACGGTTGTTGTCGCCATCGTCAACTAACTTGATGATACACTCCCACCACTCCTCTGGTAAGTATGAACATGTTTCCACCATTGTTTGTGGAATATTGGATGTCGATGATAATGATAATGATGATGCCACAGTTTTTCTCTTTGTTTCTGTCACCATTAATTTTGGAACATTCGTTGATGATGATGCTACTGCCGGCGCCATTGTTATTATAGTAATTATTTCTAAATTTCTAAATTATTGTATAGTTGTATATGCAAACATGCCATACAAGAGCATTCTTTCTTTTTTTGGCTAATACTATACAAAAACATTATTAAGCATATGCGGCATCATACATACATATATATTAACCATTCACTTTAAAATGTAAAATGAATATTATTATTCATTGATTAACAAATTAAAAGTCAACTTTGTAACCATATCATAACAAATCACAAGTTTGTCGAAATGACACCTCTTAATTTTCTAAAGTGAGTCAATCTCTTAGACATATTAAAGCCTTCCTAACAATATTTTGTGCCTCGTCTGCGGGATTTCCAAATCAAAACTGCCGTGATTTCTATAAGCTAGCATTAGAAGCTTTTGCGTTAACGTGGTTTTAAGGAAAACGTGGTTTGCAAAACACATAAGCAAACAGATACTCTGTTCTCCAACTCCTCCGGTTAAAGTGGTTGAGCTGGAAATTCAAATGGATCTACTACTACTTTTAACTGAGAATTACTAATACAATGAGATAACGTGATAAACATTAAATGAGTTTTGGAAACAAGGAACTACTTTCTGTTTAGATTTAACATATGCAATGAACGAATTGAAATTGTACGGTGAGCTACATAATGCATTTTCTAAATAATACTACAAATCCTTTATTCAGAACAATTACATTAAAGAAATGGCTTGTTTGGGAGAGTGGCCATTCACCGTGATATAAAAAAGCTGCAATAAATAGCTTCCAACTCAACATGCGTTCACCATTCCCCCAACGCCAAAACAAACACATAAAATCAGCTGATTACCTATGGTTATGTTTGCATTATCACCAACAAAATTTGGCAAGTTCCGAGACAAGGACCGGTTGCATTTCATGTCTCAGAATTTGCAATATTCTGTTGCGACCTGCAATGTAAGCATCCCCTATGTCTACAACTCATTCCTTGTATATGTTGTATTTGATTATTGGAAATTGCATTCTCTTTGTTTAGATTTAACAAATGAAATGAAAGAAATAAACATGCACACAAAGCTGCATTGTACACTTTCTAAAAAATTTGTCCTGTCAAATCAGGTGCTATGAATATCGTCAACCAACACATTCTCATTTACGAATAGTATGTCAAAAAATTTGCTGCATATTTTCCAATGGCTAGCCTAAGATCAAGAAGTCTAGTATTCCCGTGGTTGAAATTGCCTGTAACAGTAAGCAGAAGTATTCCTAGCTACCTACCTGTCATGTAAGATTCAAGCATCCTGGCATGTTACATCAAGGATGCATACGCTGATGCATGTATGCCATTCTCAATTTTCAAATCATTTAGAATTGTTTTGCCTTCCGAACACGCTTTAGATTAAAGGTACGAATTAATTCTCTAACATCCCTTCTAATGGAAAAGAATGCAGAGACTAGAGCAAAAAGAATGGTTGGATAGATTTGGATACCCTTTGCATGACTGAAACCAGATTCTATCATAATGAGTTCTCTAATCAAACCCCATATAAGAAGAAGTATTCCAAAAAGTCCCATTCTTCCTGGTTTTATCAGACCCAAGATTGCTCCTCCTACAGCCAAATAGCTTCCTGCAAGAACCTGCAGGAAAAACCCAACTTGAAAAATGAGTGCAAAAGCTAAACCCTTCAGAAGGTTCATTTATCAATACAATTTGAGGCGGTGTTGTCAATCGCAGATTGCAAAAAATATCAGTTTGTTAAAATTCTGCTATGCGACAGTGCTATAGAGCTGCTATTTGGCAAAATTTTGTATTAAATAGCATAATGCAGAAGAATATCAATTTGTTCGCTACACTATAACGCTATAGCACTGACACAACCGTTATTTTAAGCCGTTGTTCTTTTCAGTTAGTAATCAACCTCTAGGCGTTGGAGTTCTGATACGGCAGAGATTGTCCTTGTATTGAAATTGTGCAACAAGTTTTTGTAACTTGGGATCGTTTTCAGCTTGAAAATAGCCTTTGCAAGTGATCCTGGGTAGATAAGAGCTTTCACTATGAAAAGTGGAAACACCTCACTTGCAATCAATTGAGAAGATGTCAATTCTAATGGTGTCTTGCAGATTCCCCTTCTGCATGGAACGCTGAAAGTAATGGACCCTTTGTTAGTATCAATTAGCACTATAATATACAAAGAGCATTGTTTTGATTCTTTTAAATTATAACTGAGATGGAAATTGAAAGTATTAAATCAGAACTTAATTTTAAGCATTTGCTGTTAGTTATTGCAAGAGTTGAAAATATACACATTTTTTTTTATACAAAGAGCACCAAAACCAACTAGACGTGGAGTATAAACTCCAATAACATCAACAAAGATCAAATGACTAATCTGACTCGGACATAACTCAAACACTTGTAAAGCATCCTCGCTGTCCCAACTCATATTAGCTAGAGCGTCCGCACAACAATTTGCTTCTCGATATAAATGACAAATTTTGATCTCCCACTCCGTCTCAAGTAAACTGTGATTCCCCGCCTCACCACTAGACTTGCCACCCTTCATACTATTCACGACTGCTACCGAATCAATACAAAGCTCCACCGCCCGAAAACCTCTCATTCAGGCCATAATCAATCCGTCGAACACCCCCCACAATTCTGCAAAAGAAGCACTGCACGCTCCAATTACCATCTACTAGCACCATCCGTATTTAATTTTACCCACCTCATAGGAGGTGGAGTCCAACTAATGAAACTTTGATGTTTAATGGCATCAAGTAATAAGCGGTTGCAGAACCGTATCAGTCTAGTAACTCGCTCTCTGCTGCACTAATATCCGCGGATTAGCAGGCCTAACCAAGTGCAAAGATCGGAACTCTTTGTTTCTCCATGACCAAAGCATATGGCAAGCAAAAGCCAATAATTTTTCCAACCTACATTCAATTTACCAGCATGAGAACTAGATAAATTAAACTCAATCCAATGCACCAGGTCCACACTAAAGAACTAATTTCTGGCTTCCAATGTGGCGACATTAATCCATAACGCCATAGCATTGGGACAGTCACGCAAGACACGTAATATGCTTTCCACTTCAATTTCACAATTCACACACCAAGGATTACCAATTTTCATTTTACTTCTCTGAAAGTTGGTCATCAATCTACCATGAAAAACAACCAAAAGAAAGAATTTCACCCTTTCTTGAACCCTAAGATTCCAAATTTTAGACCAAAGCTCATGATTTGTATCAGTATTGAATCTGCAGAGACTATGATAAGCTGCAGACACAGAATTCTCCATGAATATCACGCGGCCAACATCTAACATCATCCCCTCCATCTCTGCTAAGTGGAACAATAGCTATGATTTTCCGCAGCATATGCATAGGCAGCCAATCACTCTAGATCAACAACTCTAGCATCATCCGCAAATTCCACTCCCCATTGTCATCAACTAGATCAACAACTCTAGCATTACATAAATCACCTGTAATGTCAACCTCCAAATCTGCTACACAAAAATTACGAGCTATCCAATTTGAAGTCCACGCACGCATCAATTGTTTCACCATTACCAACTATCCAAAAATCCAAAACTATACATACTAGGCCACAACTTGACCAACTTGAAAACGCACATTCACCAACACATAACATTTAACCAAAAAATTATCGCACGAGAAAACGTGCAGTCTAATTGTATCGTCAAAACTATGGGCAAATGTACGGTCCACATAGGTCTTTTACTAGTTAGTATATGAACCTGAGCCAGTTACACTATAATTATGAACCCAGTTATTGTCATAATTTAATTTTCTACAATTCGCTTTGATTGTATGATACATTGGAGTTTGAATACTGACCAAAGCAATTCCTTGCCAGACCAAACTCTAGATAACTGGTAATATTTGAGTGGTTGAGTGTCAGTGTCAGACACCGACACATGTGAATATATTCAATTACTTTGTTTTTTTTTTCTCTTCAAAATATTATCGGTATCAACGTGTTGGCGTGTTGGCGTCTGATGTCCGTGTCTACATGAGTGTTTCACAACTTGATTAACCCAAATTTGCAGAATATTAAATTACGGAATACACCTTAATTTAAAGAACAAAAAGAAACGTAAACCCTTAAAAAACAAAAAAAAATTACAGAAGGTAAATGTTACAGCAATGATTAACCCTAATTTGCAGAACATATTAAATTGAAAATGTATAATATGATAATGATACTAATAATGATATAAAAACAAAAAGAAGGAATAATAAAGGTAGCTTTATTAAAGAAAAAGGGTGAAAGAGAAATGATGATGATGATGATACCTGAAAATGGGGATTTGAAAAATGATGATAAAGAAATAAGCTGAAAAAGCAATGGTGGAAATGAGCTTAGCCAATCGTGTAGAAGAACCCATTGAAATTCAAGCTTTTCTTTCTTTCTTTTTGAAAACGAAATATAACAAATTTTGACGAGTTCAGTTTCAATTTTTCAGTAAATAAATGTAAAATCCCTTTCAAGATTTTTTACATTATTACTAAAATGGTGATTAAGAGACTAATCCGGGTAATTATCCCCGTGACTTAGCAACAAGTAATAACTACTTATAAAAGAGTTTTGGTTTTTCCGCAACGGTAGTTTGGCGTTTATTGGACCACACCAAACTCTAGTGGAAATATTGGAGCCAATTTTTCCCTCCTTTTTTTTTGTTCTAATGTTTGATGCTAAATCTGAAACTTTGGACACATTTTAGATTTTTTCAGTAGTTTTTTTCCAACATGAGGTGAAAAAAAAAAAGTGGTCTTTAAACAAAGTTGCGAATACCACTTGAAACTCACAAACATAATTTTGTGGTTCTGAAATCAAATTCAAATTCGAGTGAAGATATATTTTCCAACGATATTCATCTAGTAATTTTAACGATGTACAATTGGAAATTGGATATAACATCTTCTAGTTGACACGACTCTTTTGGCAGTGGAGATAATTTTTAATAATAATATTTAAACTAACTTTTTTTTATTAAAAAAAATCATATGAATCATGCTAAATTTATGTAAGACTCATATGATTTGTCCAACTCAGTTACATTTTAACTGATAAGAGTGAATGTGTTAAAAATGTTAATTGTGAATGATTTGGCCAACTCCAATGTCTTAGTAGCATAAATAAAGAGGTGAGTAATTTGTGTTAGTTATGCAAGAATATTAGAGAAACCATTATGGTGAGTGAATTTTGTCTATCTTTGTGGAGCTTGATTATGAGGTAGATTGAATCATTTTCCTTCTAAAATTTATTTTTCATTTTACTTTTGCAAGAGCTTTTGCTCGGTTTCTATTCAATAAGACAATAGTCCATAGAATATAGATTTAAATTTTTGGGTTCCATCATTGGTCTGACCTACCAAAATAATCAAGGACGAACATGCATTCTAGCTATTCAAAATTATTGAGGAAGAAGAAATGTTGGATGCAGAAACGGAGAAAGAATTGATGTGATAGAAGCAAGAATGGACAACTTGGAAGAATTCGTCAAATCATTTGTGTTAGGGTTTCGTCAATTGTTGGGGGCAGAGATGGTGAAGCATTTGTGGCATGTTCATAGGACAAATATCAGTTATGATCGGGGCTTTTGTCATTGACATATGTGATAAGGAAACATCAAAAAATAGAGTTCCAACCAGAAGTGATGTTGGAACTTGAACTAATAAAGGAAAAGAATAAAGAAAATCTAAAGAGTCATGCACTTGTTGAAGTTTGGCCTAACCAGACCTTCCCTCAACAAGGGAAACGATCCAAGTATATGCATGAACAATTAAAAATAATGGCGACAACTCTCAATATGGGAATTGCAAGGAAGAGGAGATTGAAAACCTATAATTTTTGAATCTCTGATAAAATAGTAGATCAACCAAGACGATAAAAGATCATACCAAGTAAGTTGGTTATCAGGATCTAAATGATTAAGAGTTTTGGGTGACATGTGGCTGCTTCTCCCGAGATAGTACCATCGAAACCTTGTATATTTGTGAGAGATCCGTCCATTGTTCCGCTGCCACTAGAAGTAACAGACGTGGGTTCAAGATGTACGAGTTCTCAACAATCGTTGGTGGCCAACCTTTCTCCAACAACTTGAGAGCAAACAATAATCAAATTATTTGTGATATTTTGGGAGTGGATTAAAATAATTATAATTCTCGTTCACGCAGGACAGATGTTAGACACAATGTCTGGGACAATGTGTATAATGTATTTGTTGTGAATTCGGACTCAAATCTCACACCAATAAATAATGATGTGTGGAGCAAAGGAAAGAAGTAACCACAATCAAAGCAATCGCAAGCAACAACAATAATAACAACACCTAGATCTAATCTAGGAATCAAAGAGAAAAGCTCTAAACCACAAGTATAAGAAATCAAGAAAGAAAACAACAAACACACCGAAGATTGTTGACCCAGTTCGATCCAACTTGATCTACTATAGGGGAGAGATTTAACTCTTCAATCCAATATCAAAGAGTTCTTACAAAGAGATACAAATGAGTTACAAGAAATTAGTTTAAACAAGCTCACAAAGAACAAACCTAATTTCTACCTATTTTCCCAATCTCACCAAAGAACAAGACACTCAATGATTTTCACTCTCCCAAGGTGTTTACAATGTTTCCCAACCCAAGAGAACCTCACCAAAAAGACACTCAACCTTAAAGTTCCCTCCTTTGCAGTCCCAAGTTTCTCTCTCTTCAAGCTCTCCTTCAAATTCTGAACTGAAACACTTAAATAGTACACAGTGACAGACAAAATCGCGCCGCACCTATGAAAATCGCGCCACGATTTCTGCGTACGACCCAAGGTATAACAACCTTATCCAAAAATCGTGTCACGCCTGCACAAATCGTGTCACAATTTTCCTTCAGCAGAAACAATTCATTCTGCCAAGAAAATCGTGGCACGGCTCCCGAAATCGTGTCACGATTTTGAGCTTTCTCAGAATCACAATTTGAAGTCAATTACAACAGTATTAATAACAAAATAGCGAATAACAGTAAATAAACACAAAGCAATAAAGGAGAACACAAAGAATTAGTAACCCAATTTGGTGCAGCGTCCCTTACTTTGGGGGGATTTCACCCAAGAAAGGAAATTCATTCTCAATAGTATCAGTTCCTAGACTTATATGAACCAACCTTGTTCAATGTTTCATCACCTAATACTATTCGTATATTTCTACCTAAGACTCCCCCTAAATATGAGAAACCTATATCACTTTCTCTCAATCACTCACCATAGTGATTGATTCACTCACATATACAACAAGAGATGAATTGCAATTCAACTAACACAAACCAACTCTAAGCCTTTTGATATTCATCGGCCACGCTAGAGTGGTATGTAATAAAAATAGAAAGAATCAAACACACGAAACCTTAAAAACTCTGATCTTAAATAATGATTTTAATGTCTTGTTCTCAGGGTTGAGTCTCCTTATATATCCAATCATCCGCATATGTTTTTTTTAATGAGCTAAAAACATCAGTTCTCCATAGTCCATAAAATATAGGGAAATGTTAACCAGTGCCCCTGAGGCACTAGTTAAGAAATTATAAAAGGAAATGTTTTCTCGAAAATTGTGTATTTTACTTTGTTAAACTAGAAAAAATGTTGCTTTAAATGCTGACTTTGTTTTTCTTTCTATTTGTAGCTGCTTAACTAGTGCCCAGCGGGCACTGGTTAACATGACCCTAAAATATATTTGAAACAAATCTTTATGGAAATAAATCAAAACGCACGATATACATAAACCGACATCAAACAATCTTTTAGAAACACACAATAACTTGTTGGACACGAGAACAAACTACGCTTGTAGAAACACACGAAAAAAGTCACCACATCTTGAGTCCAGATGACGCACACATGTTATAGCATCTTGTCTCACATCTTGCCAATACACATTGTTTTAACTAAACACGGGAAATCAACATTCAAAAGAACAACAATAATGATCTTGGAACTTATCTTGGTGTCTCGATCATCGATCAACACATTACCAAGAATAGTTATTCCTTTATTGTAGGTAAAATAAGAAATAAAATATTTTGTTGGAAAAGCGAATTCATTCTCTTTTGCAAGTTGAGTAACTCTAGAGCAATCTCCCTTGACAAGTATCTCTGGCTACCTAATGAAAACTTACAATATTCCGGCATTTATTTGTCAGGAGATCGAACATATTTGCATGAATTTTATTTGGGGTTCTTCTACTAATCAGATAAAATGTCATATAATAGCTTAGCACACATTTTGTTTACCGAGAGTAATGAAAACTAAATATCATTTCAGTGTGCTAGTTTTACCGCAAGTCCAATGGTTCAAGTATTTGGTGTGCAATTTCTCGTGTTGGGCATCATGTCCAAAGTATCCGATTGTTAGGAGATCGAACATATTTGCAGGAATTTTATTTGGAGTTCTACTACTAATAAAAAAAAAGTCATATAATAGCTTGACACACAATTTGTTTATCTAGAGGGAGGGCTTGGTTTTAGGAACATGTGAATTCTTAACCAAGCATATATGTGAATTCTAACCCTGAGAAATTCTGGGTTCGAGTGATAAAAGTTAAATATCATTTCAGTGTGCTAGTTTTATCATTGGTCTAATTGTTCAAGTATTTGGTGTGCAATCTCTCGTGTTTGGCACCTTGCCCAAAGCAATGTTTGTTGGGTGATTAGAAATTATGATGATGCTAGATTTTGGAAAGATGTTTGGATTTTAAATATTGGCAACTTGAAATCTCTTTTTGCGGAGGCTATCCCTCAAAGTCAAAACAATTTTCTAGCTTCCTTCTATTCTACCAACGCAACTTGAAAATGGGACTAATTAGTTCATCAATTCTTGCCACTCAATGCTTGTGATAAAATTCTCAAAATCAAATCACCTGAGGAGCGAGAGGATAACAATTTTGCTAATTGGTCTCTTTCTACAAATGGTAAATGGTAACTATTATGGTATCAGACTTTTAGAAGGCGAGTTTTAGCATGGGACAGTTGAGAAATTTCCCCATCTTAGGCTTATTTGTTTCTTACCGGCTGTTACCTGTAATTCCAATTGAAAGAAAATACTCATACAGCTAATTTGTTTTGGGTTATGTTAATGTCAACAGCAAAGAAGGGTTCTTTATTTTATTTTAAAAAGGAAGCCTATTTGTCAATCTGAACAATTTATTTCACTGCTAAATAATTTACACTAGATTTTGTCAAAGAAGCAAAAGCAAATTTATAGAACAAATAAATTTTAAAAACAATCTACTACTATAAAATTATTTAAAATATTATCTACGCTATATACAAGTATTTTTTTTTTAGGTATCAACCCAAGAATAGATTAATTCATAGGATACATCTAAGTAGTAATATTCCATAATTTGTCCTTTAACTTAATTTTAAGTAATATTTTCGTTCTTAATTATTTTTTCTACGATTTTATCATTTATGTTATAACATGTCAATATTGTATCTTTTTTTATGAGATTTTTTCAATAAAACTTGGGTTTCTAAGTTTGTAAAATGAATCCCCTTAAAAAAAAAGTTTTCTTTTTGTTTTTGTTGAGCAAATGCAAACTTACTGCATTTCATTCATTCAGAAACAGAGAGTACAAGCTAGTAGGAACGTCATAAAAAATATGGGGGCTAAGATTAATAGAGCAGCTCCAGCAATGTTGTGAGCCACACTATTTGCTTTCTAACAAACGAGAATACATAGTCGGGATTACGTAACAAGAGAGTCTTACATTCTGAAACTAAATCACCAATTTCATTAAGGGGAGGATTGGTGTTTCCTAGTAAATCAACCAGAAGTTTGTTGTCTGTTTAAAAAACAACATTGCAGAGACCGTTGGAAATTTCCAATTTGAGAGCTTCCAAGAGACCTATAGCTTCAACTTATAACACGGTGGTCGTCAAGAGTTTGAAATCGGACTTACCGAAGAGAATATTGCCTAAAGAGTCACGAAAGCATACATTGTAGTACATTACTGAGTTACCATTGAGAAGAGTTGTGTCGACGTTGCATTTAATTGAGCCGTGGGGAGGCCTTTCCCATGTATGGGGCTGATCATCATGGTGCGTTGGATGTTTGGCTTTTTGAACACAATTCCATTCATGAAGGACGTCCTGGGCGCGAGTGACAGTGAGAATGAGTTTAGTGTCACTATCATCCCAAAGTAGTAAGTTGCGACTCTTCCATAAACTCCAAAGGGTCATAGCTGCTAGATGTTTTCTATGATGGTGGATTTTGTTAAATAAATCAAAAAGCATTTGTTGTAAAGAATTTGCACTATATAGTAACTCTTGAATAATGTCACCAATGCCAAGGAGGTTCCAGCAAGCCATTGTTTTATGATAGACAAAGAACAAGTGCATGTGAGATTCAGCCAAGAGATCACAAGATACACAAGATTCGGAACATGGAACACCACGCTTGAAAATATTGCCTTTTGTTGGAAGACAAAGATAAGTTGCGCGCCAAAGGAAGGCCCAAACTCTTGGTGGAACATGAAGATGCCAAAGGAGCTGCCATTGTGTTGAGATTGACAGCGACAAAGATTCATTAAGAAGGTCGATGCAGATGCGGTAATGTGTTTTAACGGAGCAAGAGCCATCAACTGTAGCCTTCCAAATACATGTGTCTTCGCTTCGTCTATTGTAGAGTGGCGTAGATGAAATTGCAACAACATCACCGGGATTAAATAAAGAGTGGAAAAGATCGTGGTCCCAAGAGGATAGGTCTGTTAGCATCAAATAGTTGACAGCTAAGTCCTCATAGGTTGGGGAAGGAGGAGTAGATGGTTTAAGGGATGGAAGGTTGCGCAACCAAGGCATGCTCCACACTTTAATTTTAGAACCATCTCAAATTTTCCATCATTGGCCCAAGGTAAGTAAATGTTGAGTACTCCAAAGACTTCTCCATGTGTAGCTTGGATTATGACCGAGGGGGGCATCCAAGAAGTTCCTTCGCATGAAGTATTTAGCTTTGAGGATCTGAGTAAGTAGAGAAGACGAATCTGAAAGGAGTTTCCAACTTTACTTACCAAGCATGGATAAATTGAAAGTTTCCATGTTACGAAAGTCGAGTCCACCCAAACTTTTGTGGAGACTTAATTTATCCTAACACATCCATTTAGTTCCACGACTACCATTCTTTTTCAAACCCCAATAAAAGGAGTTCATGATTTTTTCGATCTCATCACAAAGAGAGGTGGAAAGAAGAAAAGCTCCATGCAGTAAGAAGGAATGGCTTGGTAAGAATAGCTTCAAGATAAGATCAACTTACAATGTCGAAGGCTTTAGAGATATCTAACTTCAAATCTACTTCCCCAACTTTGGTTTTACTTTTGCAACACATATGATGGAGAGTTTCAAAAGCCGTTAATGTGTTATCCGTGATGGAGCGAGAATGAACAAAGGTTGCCTGTTCAAGATAGATCCATTTGTTGATGAGAGGACGAAGGCAATTAGCAAGGACCTTGGGGAGGAAACGACCCACGAGACGAAGTATGGGATCAGTTGTTATTATGGGGGAGGTTTCCGATTGAAGGTCGAGTTCCTCTTCCTCGTCACTTAGTGATAGTTTGTTTAGAGAGGTCATGACAGTGAAGGATTGAAAGAAGGAAATAAGAGGCTTCCCACGAGGGGAGAATAACAAAACAAAGCTTCCCACAAGGGGAGAATGCAAAGTTGCAGCTACTAGGAAGAAGCCCTAGCAGAGCGATAGTTTTTTGTTCTCTGATTGCGATATGCAATTGTAATCTCAAAAAAAAAAAAGTTTGTATAATGAAGATTTGAGATTTTTTATGAACTTTAGATGATTTTTTTTCTTCGTTTTTTATATTTTTTGATAAAAAAATGATAACGATGTTGATATTTTATAATATAAAGGATTAAATCGATAATAAAAAATGACAAATTATCACCTGCTATGAAGCACAAATACTTCAAAATCGATGACGCACATGTATGTGATACATATCATGCACCAATACGAGAGTATTCCGTAACTAAATTTTATTTAAGAAGAAAAGCAATTGCCGATACATTAAAAGTATTACTTTTTCTCTTTTAATTTTATAATTTTTTTAATCGGTGTAAAATCATCAAATATTTTTGTTATTTTTTTTGAAGGAAATATTTTTGTCATAGCAGTGGGAAAATGAAATTACATTTATGAAGAATATAATGAAAATTTCTGAAAATAAAAGTACAATAAAAGAAAGAAAAAAAACGCATTTCAATTCCCTCAAATTGGTTCGGTTAGTGTTCCATTTTACTTTTTAAAAACCATGTAGTCAAGTTGATGAGCCATACAAGTTGCAGACAAAAAAGACCATACGATTATTTTATATTAAATTAATGGTTCAATTTAGATGAATTTAAGATGAGGAAATTTTACAATTGCCCCATGCTAAACGTGGCCCTTTTAGAAAGGCTAGACAAATCTAAAAATAAATATATGAGAGATTGCATATTATTTCTTGAACTTTTTTACTAAGGTGGGTTTGAGCCTTGTAAAGCCTTATTTAACCCATTTTATTTTCATCATAAATATAAGTTCGACTCATGGAAATTTTAATCAATAAAAAAAAATATATGTTGAAAAGTACGTTCACGGCACTCCTCTTAATCTCAAGATCTGGACGCAAATTAGTCTAACTAATACATTTGATGATATTATTTGTATTTTATTCTATTTTGTAATATAAGGTATATTTCCTTTTGTTCGAAAACAGTCTAACTAATAACTAATACTACAGAATTTTTTATTTCATTTTTTGTGTGTGAAAAGGAATAATGCAGTCCTGACATATAATGTCAATCTCAATGCATTTACTTCCTCCTTCAAAAAAATGCATTTACTTATTAATTTTTTTAGCTCACAATTTTAACACGCAATGGTGTCTTTCTTGCATGAAATGCAATCTAAATCACCTTATCTTTGACTATCTAATATTCGATGATAAGGTTTAACGAAAGTCATAACAATCATTTCATTGTTTAATTTTCTTTTTGACAAAGATTTGATTGATTAATATCGATGTTCAATTAAGGATGAATCCGAAAAGAAAAACTTGAATTTATTCATATTTCATTTATCTTTCGATCAATCAATTGATCATAATAAGAAGAATTTTTAGTCGGACAGACTAATGAGAGAGCCCTTTTTCCGAGAACTAAAAAATTTAGGACAAAAAGTTGATAACTTTTCTTGTGATGAATTGATTAATGAGTCTTGTTAACCAGTATTTCGAAGGCATTAGTTAGGAAAGTAAAAAGTAAAAACTTTTACTTAAAAACAACAAACTTTTGATTTTTAAAAAGTAAAACATATCATTTTTTAACAATTTCCAAATCAAAGTTTCTATATTAGTATCCTTAACCAGTGCCCCCTAACATTTCCTTTGATGAATTAAGAAAGTATCCATGAAAATTTTACGGCGAAGTGATGAATTAAGAAAGTGTCCATGAAAATTTTACGAAGTGATTATACTCAAGTATTTAATAAGTGTTCTCTCAGACGTGTTGTTTAGAACTACAAGAATTCGAGTTTAATTCTATGATCTTAATGAACTCCAATTATGATAGTAAATCATCTAATGATTAGTTGAGCCACTTTTTTCCAAAAAATTGAGGGGCCAGCACAAAAAAATACTTAATTTCATTAAACTTTTTCTAATTTCATGCCATATAATTCTAATTACATCTAAATTTACTTAAAATTTTCGGTGCTTTCTTTGAATCTGTCTATAACCATTCAATATACTTATCTTTTTGTTTGCATTAAACTTATAAATTAAAAAAATTATGACGATGTCCCATAAAAGAAAAAACGTATACTTTTGTCTTTAAGACACTTGTAAATCTTTTAACACGAAAAAGTGAAAACAACAACCTCTTGATCCTTTGCAATAAAAGGATGGAGAATTTATCACCGTTCGAATATAAGGAAAGAAGGAAGCATCTATCTTAATGAGTGGTCCATGATGTGATCTCAAACTATAAGTTTTTGAAGTCTTTACTTGTTCTTTTTGTCCTTGAACTATTTTCTAAATAGGTCTTTTAAAAAGAGAAAAAAAATTGCAGCTTATTATTTAAACATGTCAATAAACATAAATTTAATTGCAAAATATTTTATCAATCAAATATTAAATTAAAAATCTACAAACTTAGGAATGTGTTTAGATGAATGAATGTTTGTCCTCATGAACTTAATTTAGTTGATTTGAACAATAATGATATATACAAGGTTTATGACATAAATTCTGACCACCGCTAAAAAAGAAGATGAATGAATATTTTGACGTAACATAATATTTTGTATAACGCTATCACCCCGACCTTTTGGATGTATCCAAGAGAAACTTTATTTTTTTCAAAGAGTATCCAAAAAAACACGATCTGTTAGTTTTGTAGTGTGTAGATTTCAATGCATATAAAAAAGCTTATATAAAATATAAATCACACAAAATCATATTAAATTGAGAAGAGACAAAGTATATGCACATAATAATTTGGTAAGTGACGGGACAAAGCTCCGCATCACATGTGGATCACACATTTCAATGCAATAATTGGCCTCTAATAATTGTACGAGGACCACCGATTCCGGTAAAATAAATGCCTTGGTCTAGAATCAAAAGTTATAAATTACTAACATATTCAAAAAATGTTACCATGATACATGGAAGAGTAAATTTTCAGATACTAAAATCTCATGCGAATTTTTAATATTAAAATTTTATTTTGACAAAAATTTACGACCGAGGAATAATAATCTACTTGCAGATGAAGTACATATTCTTATTCTTATATTATCATCCTTTCTATATGCTAGTGTGAAATCTTCACAATTTCTACTCTATGTGGAGCAACCTACCCTTTGATGTTCTATCATCCATCTTCTCTTTTCTCTCCCCAGATTCCTTAGCAAGAGCAAGATCAACTTGCAAGAATTGGCACACATGTGGAACTTCCATAATCCAACACAAACATCATGAGACTACACCATGGTTCTTAACACTACCAATTCGCAATTACCAAAAATCATGTTGTTATGCTCACAATCCCATCACAAAAAAATGGCACGAAATTTCATTAGATTTCTTTCCATTCCAAACATCACTTAAACCAATTGGTCCAATTGGTAGCCTCGTCCTTTTAAAGGTTACAAATTCAACAGCACTTCAATTGGTTCTTTGTAATCCTTTTACAAGACAATTCAAGTACCTTCCTAAGTTGAATGTTTCAAGGACTAATCCAGCTTGTGGAATTGTTACAATTTTGGAACCAAATGATGTTTGGTGCTTTCCTTGTTTTAGAATCTACGTGGCCGGGGGCATGTCCGAAGCTAAACACGGTGGTGGTGCCACTTATGAACCGACCGTTGAAATATACGAATCTTGTATCGACACATGGAAAATCGTTGGATCGATGCCGGTTGAATTTTCGGTTAGGCTAACGGTTTGGACACCAAATGAGAATGTGTGTATAGAGGGAAGAAGAACAACAACGTTGTATTGGATAACCTCGGCTAGGGCATATAGTGTGATGGGATTTGATGTTGGGAATAATTGTTGGAGGGAATTTAGTGTGCCTCTTGCAGATAGGCTTGAATTTGCTACACTTGTGAGATGGAATGGAGGGTTGGGATTGGTTGGTGGCACGTGTGGTGGAAATGTTTGTGTTTGGGAAATGAGTGAAGGGGATAAATGGTGTTTGGTTGATGAGATGCCAAGTGAATTAGGGATGAGATTGTTGTGTGGGAAGAGAAATTGGGAAGGTGTTAAGTGTGTGAGTGATGATGATGCTATTTGTTTGTATAGAGAACTTGGATATGGAATGGTGATTTGTAGAAAAGTTGGGAATATGGGTAGATGGGAATGGGTTTGGATTGATGGATGTGGTTACATCAAGGGAAGAAAAGTGCTTAATTGTCCTATAAGAGGGATACTTGTTCATCCAACTCTTGCTTCCTCATCTATTTTCTTTTAAATTAGCAATGATCTTTGGATGTGTTTTTGAGAGGTTTTATTCGTGTATGAGTTGCTTATTGAAAGAAAAAAAAATGTAATTTTATGAGAATTTATTATGTAGAAATTTGAAAGAAATTTAAGGATTGAATATCATGAGGTGATACTTTAGGTGAAATATTAACCCATAGAATGTAGGTGATACTTCCAAAATGTTTGTGTTTGGGGAAAGTGGAAGGGCATGAATTTGATGCAGTATGTGATTATTGATCAAAGTAACATTATTTTGGAAGTTTCAGTCTTCACTTTAAGAGTGATATGAACTCATGATCATTGTACACTTTCATTAATAATACAATATGATTTTTAAACATAAATTATCATAAGCATATGCAGAAAATTATTCTACAAAATTAATTTAAATTGACAAAAAAATATGAAGAGAAAAAGAGAGACCAATAAAAGACGTGTACACACTATTTATTAATTGTATAATTCAAACTATAGGTCTAGAGGGACAGGACCGTTCCTACGAATCTAGAGACTCGGCTCTGTAAGTGAAAAGAGATCAGTATTAAAATAAAAACAATTTTTTTTTAAAAAGAACAATGTTCTATTTAAATTTTTTAAAAGATAAATACAAGGCGCCGTATATACGAGATACACCCAAAAGTGAAGATCACGACTGTACACAGGAGGAACCTCAAATCATCCTCCCAAAAAAACATCCACCTAACACCAAAAGCAAGATGACTCAATTCTATTAGACCTAAAACAAGACAACATAAGAGGAAAATGAAATCAAATCAGGGAATATGAAAAGGAAAGTCTGATGGAGTGATGGTGATGGAACGCGTGGTATCAGAGAGAAAAAAAATAAGGAATTTTTTTTAGTGGGGTAATACTTAGTTGTACTACTGAACTATAATTTTTTTTATACCCATACCTTAAGGAGACCCAATTCCATTGAGCTCTTTGCACACCCCCAAAGTCCGGCCCTGTAGAGGGCCAACCCCAGAAGATGCACAGTAGAGGAACTCCAGAGGATCACCATAGAGGATGTGTTAGTCCATTAGTCTAATGTATAGTTATGATGCATATACCATAGATTAACACAATTTTGTTAGAGATTATTTAGTTTAACACAATTTTGTTAGAGATTATTTAGTTGATAGTTACTAGCTAGCTGACACTAGTTAGAAGTTAGTTGGATTGGATAAGATTGAGTTAGTTAATTAATTAGACATTAACTTGATCATAGAGTTTACTTGATAGTCGAGTAATCATAGTTAGTTAGCATAACCCCACTTTATATAAAGGGGTTATTGCACTGTGTATTTCATCATGTGTTTTCATAACTTCTCCATTGAATAAAGTTGACATAGTTTTCATTCATATTCTCTCGTTGTTTTTCTAAATTGATATTCTCCTCACACTTGGTGTATAACTTTTCAATCCAACACACAAAACTGAAATTGAAGAAGCACAACTTGATAGAATAGAAACTTACACAATGAAAATAGACAGAAATATGTCAACTCTAAGAAATGTAATAATAGAGTGCTAAAGAAAGTTACATAAAAGTTAAAACTGACTAACAAAAATGAAATGCAGATTAGGAAACCAATTAACTAAGCAAAATGGATAAGAAAATAAAATGATAGGAAAATAAATCAATAAAGAGTAAAAAGGGCACAGAAAGAATATTAGGAAAATTCTATTAATCTATTTAACATCTATTTTAACGGATGAATTTCTATACTCTAGTTATTTCTTTTTAACGGATGAATTTCTATACACTAGATTAAACATAGACTCTTGGTGCAACGGTAAAGTTCTTGTCGGTCACCAGTTTAAGTTATGCAAAAATAAGAAAAATAAATTAAAAGAAAAATAACAAGTAAAAATGTTTTGAGAATTGGGCGTGAGGCCCAAATGCATCCACTTAAACCTTTGAAAATTGTTGTTCCCACATCAATGGAGTCTAGCAAACACCACGAAAATACTAAAATAACGGTGATAAAAATTGGTGTTAAATATGTCATTTCATAATGTTTCTTAGCTATGTGCAAAGTGTAAACAACAATTTTCTAAATCTTGATAGACCAACATGGGCTCACATGCACACCATAATGAAAATTGCTTTTATCACCCCATCGTTTCTTTAAAAACCGAATTGTGAGGTAATTTTTTGTTTTAACAATAGTGTGGGGTGGTTGTTGATGATATATGAATTTTGCTGGAAATTTTAACTATGCTATGCTCTATATTGTATAAGAGTTTTTTAAATTTGGATAACTGGGGTACTATAGAAGGAAGGAAATCACCTTGTGCCTTTTATCATAGGACTAAATCAAGTACGTATTCAGCATGGATATAGGATTTTTCTAGAATGATATTCTTGACACAATTGTTTGGAAGGGTACTCTATTAAAGAACATGTATGATGTATGAACTATGCGTAGCAAACAAAGGAAAAAATAAGAACAAATGTCGACTTCTCTAATGTTTTATGGTTTGTTTGATTTTATCAATCCACCTAATGTTTTCATAGATTTGATGATATTGTTTTTTTTGTCAACGTGTTATATGATTATAGCCTCATAGGTAAGAAGTTTTCACCACCTTATAACTATGACTAATCTCCATCGAATAATTAGTAGAACGTAAAAGATAGCTTCTTCTGTTCAGATCTAATTTTCTTCATACGTGAAAGTTAATGATCAAACTTCTAACTACTTATTTAAGTGTCTAAATCCATTGCCACTTATACCAATACATTATCGGTGAATTTGATTCTATGTTTTTTTTTTTGTCTGTCAAATAACTTAGTGACTAAAAATTCACATTTTTAAGGTGAATACATGAGGTCTTCGAAGTTCAAACTCTAGACACTACATATATTATACAATGTCTCTACCATTTTTTTGTGCCCCGGGTATTACCATAAAAGGAAACATTGTTGACTTTTTTAGTATTAATTAAACAGTTTTCAATGTAACAACTACTATATAATTTCCTTTTTTAGTATGTCGGAGGCACCGGTTAGCAGTTTCCCTAATAAAAAATTAACTACCATGTGGATATAAATATAGAAATAACGCCTAGTTACTGCTAATGTATATTATATTATAATAATGCCATAATTTTATTATATAAAACACGCACTTAAGCCTCTCAAAGGGGTTGGTAACCAGCTTATATGTTCCTATTTGAATTTTGAGTAGCTTCACCTGTCTAACTATACACAAGTACAACATTTCTGCATCACAAAATTAAACGTTTTATCACAAATTTACAACAATAAAGAAATTTTTTAAATTAAAGGGTCAACTAGTTGGCTATAAGTTTGATCACCAACTTAATTTATAATTAGTCAAGTAACTTAATATATATATATATATAGCATATTCATAATGACACAAAAAGGACATAGCTAGAAGACTACAACAATTAGTTAAAGATGGAAACAAAATTAAGGCCACTTTGCTTAATTGCATTTATTGTATTGATAACATTGGTCTTAAAAGGAAATGCTCAAGATAGCTCTTGCTTAAACAAGCTAGCACCTTGCTTAAACTACCTCAGTGGGACTAAAAACCCACCTGATAGCTGTTGTGATCCACTGAAATCTATGATTGAATCAGATGCAACATGCTTATGTAGCTTGGTAAGTAATAAAGGCACAAGACAAGCTGAGAAAGCTGGCATTAATATTAGTGAAGCTCAGAGTTTGCCAGGGAGATGTGGTCAGCATGTTAATCCATTGTCATGCCTCTCAAGTATGATTTCCTTCTTTTACTCCAATTACTATGTTATCTATCCCTAAATAATTTTTTTGAAAGTTTCAACTGTATTAATAAACTTTTTAATAAAATGTCTCTAATTATTTCACATTTTAGTAGAAAATATTATGAATGGTAAATTTAAAAAATAATGAGGTCTGATCATCTCCTTATTTACTCGATGTCTAATTTAATAAAGTGAAATTACCATAAGATATAATTAGATGCATGTGTAATTTATTTTACACCACTGGTCTTATGTTAAAATTAAAACAATAGCTGACACAATAGTCTTTCTAACAATAAGTAAACTTCTTTTTTGTCCACGTGCGCGTAGTTCAGTTGATAAGGACAATGTAATATATGCAGTGATCGAAGTTTAAATTTGGAATTCTCCACTTGTTTACGTCAAACTCTATCTATTATACTATTTGTAATTTTTTTTTTAGGAAATTAAATTATTTTTAATATAATTATGTCATGTGTTATTTCAGGTTCCCCTGGCTCCAAGAACTCAGATAACAACTCAGCAACCAAGTTGATGAACATGTCCTGGCTAGTCATGATAATTTCAGTTGTATCAACTATTATACACATGTTATCAGGGTCAACCTAAGGACTTATAATTGTAGTGATTATGGGTTGCAGAAAATGTTTAGGGGCAGATTGAATATTTTGACTTTCTTAAAGTTAATATTTTTTATCTTTGTTATTGCATGGCTCATAAGATGTTTAAACTTGAAATTACATGTTATTTGATTGGCACTGTGTTGTTTTTCTAGTTGTGACTTGTGATTGTGAGAGTAAATATCAGCTAGATCCTTTTGAGTGGAAGTAAAAGTAACTCCAAATTTAGGGATGAAGAAAAATTGATGTGTTTTATTGATATTGTAAAATGACATATAATTTGTGATCAATATATTTTGTTAAAATGAAATATAATTTAAGACAGATGGTGTCGTTTTTGAAAGTTGTTTAATAGGTATCTCAATTTCGTTTCAGATCAGATTGTAATCCTGATTGATTGTTTTTGTGTGTAAAATTTGATCGATCATAATTCTTTGCCGACAATTTTCAACCAAGTGAACAATTTTGAGGTGTCGATTGAACAACTATCTAATCGTTTAACCATATTGGGCCTTAGATTCGTTATGCATGAGGGCCTTTCAAGAACTTTCTCTTTTAATAGGTATTTCGATTTCGTTCCAGATCAAATTGTAATCCTGATTGATTGTTTTTGTGTGTAAAATTTGAACGATCGTAATATTCTCAGCCGACAATTAATTTTCAACCAAGTGAATAATTTTGAGGTGTCTATTAAACGACTATCTAATTGTTAACTATATTAGGCCTTAGATTCTTTATGCATGAGGGCCTTTAAGAAACTTTCTCCTTTGGTGCACATGGCTCAGGAGTAGTTAATTGAAAACAAAATAGAGGATATAAATTTATATTTATATATAATATTTATAGTTAATTTATTGATCAACTATAATTACATTACGTTCTTCACCCTCTAAAGTAAATTAATTACTAGTCAAGAAAAGTTGAATTCCTTAAAATGCATATAGGTCTTGGGGTCATTTTTTAATGTTCCATACATATTTTGTCAACTTTAACGGTCTACGGAAACCACTTAAAGATTGAGCAATCTTTTATTATGTTGATGATGTGATAATGATATCACGACAATGACAACTTTTTTATTATTAGTTCATTCAATTTTCTATATGTTTTTACACAATTCAATTTTCTATCTTGAATGATTAATGTTGGTTCACAATTTGTACCAAAAAGACAAAGTTGGTTCACCGTTTATTCTTTCACTTCTTCTGTCTTCATCATATAGTGCTTTACCAGATTTTAAAAACATGATTAACTACACATGCCATTTTCTTATATGTTTGTGGACCAAACAAAGTGTGCTTAGATGTTAACAATTGATGCCTTGTTTGTTTCAAATTTAGTTAGTATGTTGTGTCATTTGACTTTATTCTAAGTAGTAGTATAAAATAAAATTTACGTTTAAATAACACTATCAATACTATACTATTAATATACGTACATGATAAACTAGAATACCACTTTGATTGCCCTACGAAATGATTGAGAAGGACTTGTGGCTATATATATTATGAATGATGAACAAAACTAGGTCACCACGTTAGTCAAACAAAGAATTTAATAAAAATGTTAAAATAAAATACGTCCATTCAATATTTCTTGGTAACAACGATTTAACTAATTTTATAAATTTAGAAAGAAAAAAAATAACGTTTATTTAGGTGAGGGAGGAGAGGGTTGGTTTAGGACATGTGTCAGGAGGAGGGTGGGTGACGGTGTTGCGACTGATTTCTGACGTGATTGTTGGTGTGGTGATGTTCCGTTGGGTGACCGTTTTAGTCGCCTATATGACTTGTCTGTTAATAAATCTATCACAGTTAGGAACATGTTTTTGTTGGGGGTGGATGTGGGAGGGGGAGCGTGGCAGTGGCGTCGTAGGCTGTGGGCGTGGGAGGAGGAGTTGGTAGAGGAGTGTAAGATTTTATTACTTACAGTTTCTTTGCAGGATTCAGTGACAGACGGATGGGAGTGGTTACCGGATCAGGTTGGTGGATATTCTGTACGCGGTGAAAATCCGAGAGAAGCTACCGGGCGGTGCCTATGATATATTGACATCGCAAGTGCAGCCTCAGGTTCAATCAAATGTCGAACTCATATGACATAAACAGGTACCTCTTAAAGTATCTATTCTTGCTTGGAAGCTTTTACGGGATCGCTTACCTACAAAATATAATTTGGCAAACCGTGGCATTATTTCCTTGGAAGCGTCGTTGTGTGTTGCTGGTTGTGGGCACGTTGAAGATGTTAATCATTTGTTCTTGTCTTGTCCACTTTTTGGTGAGCTTTGGCCATTAGTGGGAGCGTGGCTAGGTGTGAGTGGGGTCGAATCTCAGACAGCTACGAATCATATTTTGCAATTTATTAATTATGCTGGTTGTGCGAGACCGAGACGGTCATTCTTTCACTTGATTTGGTTGTTTTGCATTTCGGTGTTGTGGAATGAGAGGAATGATAGGATTTTTAGAAATAGACAAAGGTCCTTGATACAACTGTTAGATAAAGTTAAATCATCTTCATTGTTGTGGCTAAAAGCTAAAAATGTAGTATTTAGCTTTGGTACTCAGAGTTGGCGGTCAAGCCATCTTTTATGTTTGGGCATCGATTGATTTGGTTGTAATATTGGTTGTATTTTGTTCACTCCGTGACTATTATGACACACCTTGTACTATAATAATTACGGTGTTAGTGTTAATATAATTCATTTTTGTCTGTTAAAAAAAATGTTTATTTGAATAGAATGATTTTTTTCCTTATAATTAAATAGAGCAAAGTACACCAATGCTTCTTTTATGTGAGGGTAACCATATAATTTATAAGAAGTAGCTCAAATCAAATAAAAGGAGAATATGTGATAAATTCAGCCAACAAACACTGTTTAGCATGGGTAGCAGCAATCAAAATTTAAACTGGAATTGCTTTATATAGAAGGACATAACAAAGAGAAGGAAATGAAAGTTGGTGGGCACATTCCAAACAAGTGTGAAAAAGGAATAGGAATATTCGTAGCCAGGAAGTTATGAATAACGAGTAGAAGGTGTAGCTTTTATCAAAAATTAATTTTTCACAAATGATTCGTATGTAATGTGTTAAGTATGACTTAAAATCTCATCACACATTTCTCCAAAAAAAAAAAATCTCATCACACATAAAAAAGATGGTTGAAAATTTTGGATTTTTTAGTAGGCCTCTACCTCACCCGTGAGGCAGAGCAGGTGCGAGGCGAGTGGCAATTGTTGTTTCGTTTCTGCTTCAACCGTAAGATGGATATGCCTATCCTCAAGACGGGTGCCCAACTGGCATATTTATGCATAGGCATGACAACGGGGCGGGATGGGGACGGGTTTCACCTTTTCCGTTTGGCCGTCTTCATATCCTACTCGTAAATACTGACTCGTTACCCTACTCATATCCAACGGCGATAAGAAGTCGAATTCCATCCCCATCCCTAACGGGTTCTGGTATCCCCGCCCTATCCCCATCCCCACAATGAATAATTTATTTTAATAAGAAAAGAAGTATTTTTCAGCTTCATACTCAATATTGTAATGCATTATCCAGCAAATAGATGATGACGATTCTATGGTGATGGAGAATGGAGAGATTGAGGGTGTGAGATGTGGGATGATAAGAGAGAGAACTTAGAGAAGTGAGTTTCGCCTAAAAGAAATAATAAATTTATTTTTTACTTTCAGGACAAGTTTGGGTATGTGTTCGGGGTGGGTACCTATATCCTCATTACACGTCTCATACCCGTGTTTTTGAATCGGGGAAAACCCAAACCCAATCAAAGCGGAAAAACCCGTCAATTTAAATGTGGTTCGGACGGTTACCCACGAATATAGGCTTTGTTGTCATGCTTATTTATGCGCAAGGCGGATGAGCCTTCCGCTAGCAGGATGCCTTGGGTCACATGTACCTATATAGTGGTAAGTCTAAAACATATATGAATATGATGATAAATTCATTACCAAAATTGTAAAAAAGAAAAAAGAAAATACCATTAAAGAAAAACCTTATACTCCATGATATTATCAGGTATATTTAAAACAAACCATATACGACCAAAAGAAAAGTCTAGAAATGGAAAACATTATAAAATATAAATCCCAAGATGATTTATATTGACTGCATCGCCTTGATATGTATACATGACCATTTCCTATTAGACATTAACCACTCCTCTTTGTTTCCTTCACCCGCCAACTAACTTTCTCTTCCATTTTCTACTAATACCATGCATCATTTTCACATCCATAGTTTATACAATATATAAACACTATTTTTTCATACACTTTGCGATATTTAATTAATCATATTAAAAAAAATATTGATTCAGTTGGATAGATGATTATTAATTAAGGGTTAAAATTGTGATTAAATCAACTATAATTTCCCTATAAAAATTAATCAACTATAATTTAATAATTTCCATTATGATCTAAATTAATCATATTCTAACCAACCAACTATAGTGTGACACAATTGATAGATATTCAAGTCTCCTAACCATATTTAAGGAATGATCATAAATTCCTTAAATAGTCTGAGTTTTTTTTATAGCAATTGAACACTAAAAATACATTAGTATACCATAAAAAAAAAAAAAAGTAGATAACTATGCTTAATTGAATTAACCACGTGTCGCATATTTAATGAAAATTAAATGTCCCTAAAACGTGTTAGTTACATGTTATTTGTTCACACATGACATGTACATTACATAGAGTTATACATCTATATTAATGTTAATTTAATTATCTATATCTATATATACCTAGACATACAGAATCTTAACTCTATATTCGCTAGAACTCTATTTAGAGTATTTATATACATATTCGATACAACAAAAACTCATTAATTCACGTCAAACATAACAAACTCAAATTAACCCTAGAAACATCTACATAGTTCTCTCTCTCTCTCTCTCTCTCTCTATATATATATATATATATATATATATATATATACACACACACACACAGAGAGAAAGGAAGCGAAAAATCAAGTTAGAGAAAGAGAGAACATCATTCATGGCTGGTCTACCAAGATCTGAAGTATCATTCAGAAGATCAGGTTCATCTGGTCTTGTTTGGGACGACAGATTCTTATCAGGAGAGTTAAACAAACTCAAGCAAGAAGATGAAGAAGATCACAAGAATAATTCCAAAGAGCTTCATGTGAAAACCACCGTACAAAGAAGCCGCTCCACCGGTGCTGGAAGAGGCTACCGTACCGGAAAAGTCTCACCGGCGATCGAACCACCGTCTCCAAAAGTCTCTGCCTGTGGATTCTGTAGTCCTTTTGGGAAAAAGGGTCAACGATCAAAGCCCGGTAAACGTCGGTCGAGGTAGGTATATATACGGTAGCTTGTTGTTGAATTAAGTCTTTTCCGGTAGCCGGAAAAGGGATATTCCGGTGGGTAGGGTGACGTTCTTTTTGGTGATTTGAGTTCATAAGAAGAAGAATAAAAAACAGAGCTGTGAATTTTAGCTCTCTGTTTTTACTTTTGTCTCTCAGTTTATAGCTTTTTTTCTTTATTTATATCTTGTGTTTGGATTAATTTGGGTTGTAATTATTATGTGTATAATAATATTTGTGTTAAAAGAGCAACTAGTAATAGATTAAAGAAACGAAAATAAAAGATAATGAACTCGATCGATCCTTGTTAACTTAGTTTGGATAGTGTTCTACCTCTACAACAACTCAATCTATCCTTGTTATCTTAGTTTGGTCAACCGTTCTACCTCTTCAACTATAGAATAACTATAATTTCGTTTTATTTTTGAGATAAATTAGAGTTTACAAATGCTACAATCCATATATATATATATATATATATATATATATATATATTGGCGAAGCCGGAAAAAATAGTTTGGATGTGTTGCTAAAACAAACTATAAAACAATAATATATAAACCTAAAACTAAAGTAGTAATAGACCTTAAGCATGAAGTTGAAACTGCAAAATTTGATCAAAAATTTCACGTCGATGCTTTTAAAAAAATAAATTATATAATTTACTAATGATATAAATTCTGAATTTTCATTTAACAAAACAATATCAAAGAGATTTGAAACCTAAAAAAAATAGGAAGTACGTAAACCTCCGCTAAGAGTATAAGCATGAAAAAACACATGTCACTTTTGAAACCGCCAAAAGCATAAACCGTTGAAAAATTATTTAAAACTCTAAAAATTAACTTTTTAATTTTCAGGTGGGCCGCTAAACCAATTGATGTGAATTTGGATCTGCCAAACATTAAAATCTTGCAAAATTAAAATCTTGCAAAATAGACATACAATTGTTTTGTGGCTCACCCCAACCATGAAGGGCTCCGTCACTATATATATATATATATATATATATATATATATATATATATATTGATTCCGTTTTATTTTTGTGATGAACTAGGGTTTACAATTTTATTTTGCAATACTCCGCTAACTCAGCTCCTATCCACCTCTCCTCTTCTTCTTCCTTGTATGTACGAATCATACGCAACAATTTGTTTGATGGGTATATGACAATTTTGATCTTTGTACAAATTGAAGGCAAACAAATATTATGATTTATGAGTTCTTTCACATGTGCAAGCTAAGGATTACTAAAACTGTTTTGACTAGTTGTGTATTTAAAAAAAAAAATCTAGGTCAATCCACCATCATTATACTCTTTTTTTAAATACAGTATAATATCAATGTTTATGTACACAAATAAAAACAAACAATACATTTTTTTTGAAAAAAATAAATACTTGTATATAAAGGAAATACCAAATGTTCAAAAAAATTTAGTAAGGATCATCTCTATTTATAAAAATTAATGGAGATGTTATTTAGAAGTAGACAACAAAAAAATTGAATATAGGCCCCATTAACAAGTGGGTTCTATTATCATTAATTATTTTTAGAGTTTGTTGTGTCACTATGATGTAGGAGGGTTTTCATATTACTCCCTCCTTTCTTGATTAACCGAGTCATTTGCTCATTTCACATATATTAAGAAAAATGTATAAATAAATGAGAGAGAAAAATGATTTTAAGTGTTTTTGTTAAGTATTGGTGCATTCTCCACTACCATAAATACAAAGTGGAATATATTGAATTAGAAGTGATGAAAATAGTATTAATTAGTTATATTTGGAAAAAAGTAATTAATGTTGTATTGAAAAGTGAAATGGATCAATTTTTTTGGGACAATATTTTTTAGCAATTGACTTAGTGATTATGGAATAGAGGGAGTAGTATTTTATTATTTCACTCTAATTTTACTATATGTTTGTTTTGTTTTCAGTTTGTTATTTTCAGCCCATTAAAATTTTGTTATTTCCCTATTTAAGCTTAACAGTTGCAGCCTAAGAGGCAACTCTTATTCTTTCAATAATATTTTAGAGAGTTTTTTTTCAATTTATCGAGGATCCCGGAACCCTATTTTCTTCTATTCAATATAGGTTTAACGCTTGCTATCGTACGTTTTCGACTATGTCAGTTGGTATCAGAGCAAGTTTCTCCTATTCTTTTCCTAACATCCTCAACCATGGGAGATCAACCTGTGACAAAAATTGCGGCTTTAACTGCGGCCATCAAAGCTTTGTCAGGTCAGATGGTGGCGTTGACAGCTAAGATTGACGACGACGACAACAATAACAACAAAAACAATCCGAACAGAGGAGGAGGACTGATTCTGATTATTAGGGTTCATAATAACAACCATAGTATACATAAAATTGGAACATTCTCGTGAATCTGATTTGGAATACTATGAACGAAGAGATTACACAAAGTTTTGTTACAACAAAGATTACTCTTTGAGACCTTTTGAGAAATGCTTCCAAAATGGCAGGTAACTCGCGTAAGACGGATAAAGATATTGCTATACATTATGTTTTGATAATGTATATTCAAAGGTATCTTGATGTTATAGTCGATAATATTAATAAGCCACGTGATGTTAATATTACTAGTGATAAGCCACTTGATGTCGGTATTGCTAGCAGTAAGTCAGTTAATTTGAGTGTCGTTAATTAGAAGTCGCTTGGTATGTGTCATACCCCAATTTTTGACCTAAGATCGTTACATTCATACACCGACACGTGTCATTCGACCCTACACTCGCACGCCGTTCGATCATGATCAGTCTAACTTTTCGGTAAAATTTTCGGTAGAGAGGTATTTTAAAATACCTCATGTTTTGTTCCGAGTGGACCCTCTTCTCTCTTTATTTTTTCTTTTAATCTCCAGTTCTTAATTTCCATCTTTTACCCTTTTTTAATTCGTCTGATTTTTAATTCCATTTTATTTTAATTAGTTTTAATTTATTTAATTTTTTATTTTTTATTTAATGTCCAAAATATCTGTCCAAAAGTAATCTGATAAGTCCAAATTCGAAAACCAGTTCAAATCCAAACAGCCTGTCACATGGGCATTTTCAAATCACACGCATCAGGTCAAGAAAATCAGGAACAGATATGCCTTCATTCCAATCCAAAGACCAGAATTTTCTGCAGTTTCAACAAACCCTAAAATCCTAATGGTCACACTATAAGAAGAAATCAACAGCACAACAGCAGAAGGACAATCACGGCCGAAAAAAATTCAGAAGAAAACCTGGAAATCCACAACACCAAGAAACGCACAAAAACGCACCAACCAAACCACAATCCGTCCGATTCAAACAACTATACAGGCGTAGCCAACACCAATCAAGGACACATAAAGACCAGTGATACACAAAGACCAGTGATACCAGCGAATCCATCCGAAACAGAAACCAAAAGAAACGAAGAAGGTAGTTTTTTTATTTATTTCGTATTTTGTAGATCTAGGATTGTAGGCTCGTGGTTTAGGAATTTCGAGGTAAGAAACAGGTGTAGAAAGAGGAGTGGAAGAGAAACAGCAAAAAAAAATATAAAAAAAAGCATACCTAGGGTTCCGGTACTGGCCGCCCGCCGCCGGAACCCCCACCGTTACCTTCACCGGCCACCGCGCCGGCCTCTACCTCCTCGCCGGAGAAGACGAACGGATTCTAGAGAGAAGGCAGAGCCTCTCTCTCTAGAATGAGAGAAGAGAGAGAAAGAAAGGATGAAAATGAGAGGGTTTCTCTCTTACAGCCTTTTTATAGGCTCCCCTGTTCCCCTGTGGGAAGGTCCACAATCCTCCCATGCGCCCTTGCTTCCTGCGCGTCTGATCCAGATCAAGGGCCCCTGATGCCCTGATTCTTGGCTTGATCTGGGCTGTTTGATTTCGATCAGGCGGCCCTGATCCAATCCCCTAGGCCCAAACGCCCCTTCCCTCTCTGCAGGCCCATTTCTTTTTTTTCATTGCTGCGCCCCCCTGTTTACTGCTTGCACCCCCAATGTCTCATTTTTCATTATTCCATTTTCATGCATTTTTTTATTTCTTTTTGCATCATTATTTTTATGGCATTCGTTTACAAGTATTCACATACTTATTTATTTTTTATGTTTATTTATTTATTTATTTTGCACGACATTAGAATGTAAATAGGCTCTCTAATGTAATTTATTTATCTTTATCGCAGACCGTAGAATGTATTAATAGGTTTTTTTTGTAATAGCTTAGGTGCATGTGTGCGTGTGTGTGCATGATTTATCTTTGTTGTTTCTAGTTTAGGGTCAAGGTTTTTTGTGGTGATCCAACGTCACCACAAAAGACCTACGTTTTACTTTCTTGCTCCGTTAAATTTAATTTTCGTTTCGTTATGCAAAAAACAAACAAAAATGCAAATAATTCAAAAAACAAAAAAAACATTTTCACAACAAACCTTGATTCAAAAATCAAGTGATCCCTTTTATTCTTTATTCTTTCATAAATCAAAATTGCAATCAACTTTAATTACATTCTGAGTCCAACTTCTTTTAATACAAAAAACACAAACAAATCTATTTTGCCACTTGGCTTTTCATTCTTAAAACCTTTTTTCAAAACTAATAAAAAACACACAACCAATCAAACGTCAATTTTTACCCCGAACTACGAGGTTTTGATCCCTCACGGGTACGTAGGCAAAGGACACTCGTCCTCTCAAATCAATAAAAATGTAGATAATTAGGTTTTTTTTCTTAATCGTTTTAAATTTCTTTTTTCAAAGCAAGTAAGTTATAGCACAAGAATTAAATAAAACCAAGAGGTTCCCGTAGAGTACTACGGACATAAAGGGTGCTAATACCTTCCCTTTATGTAACTAACCCCCGAACCCTAAATCTTTTTTAAAGTGGTATTTGAACCTTTTTTCCACTTCTTTTGAAAAAATTAAATGTTCAGTCGTGATGTAAAATAGTGAGTCAAAAGCTAATCAAATAGCCTTGATCTCCGAAAAATGACGCGACAGAAATGGCGACTTCACTGGGGACCCCCCTAAGAGGGTTGAGCCTAACTTGGCTTTATTTAAAATTTGTGTTATAACTTGCTTAAAAACAAAAATGGAAATACGTGTATATATGTTCCTCCTTCTTCTTTCTCCATTCTTAAACGTGTGTGGTGAGATAAGTCCTAACCCGTACTTGAGGGAAATATAGGATAGGAGTGGTAGAATCATAGCGACATACCGAGAGTATTCTCGTGTTTTGGAGCATGTGATATAACCACACTTAGCGGAGGACCTTGAGGTGATGTATGTCGGCGTGTGTTGTCACGTTTAGACGTTATTACTTTTAAGTGTCCGTCGAAGCTAAGGACCTTAGTTACCTTTAACCCATCTTGGCCTTTAGGACGTAGTGCGGTGGTTAACCAAGTGTTGTCTTGGAATTAGTCGACACGCGATACTACACTCAAACGAGACTCTCCTACGAACGCTGTTGGACCGGGTGTTGTCCCGGGCATCCAACAAAGTTCGGAGGGGGTTGGACTTTGGGAACTTGATAGAACCCGTGATACAGGTACACATGTAACCATTGCTCTTACCAAATGACGTACTCACCTTTGACTCCATCACTATGGACCTTTAACCTCACCATGTTTTCACCGTTTGTGTAGCATCATGCATACATGCATTCATCCATAAATATTCATTTTTGCATCCGTCGAAGGACTTATATATTTTTTGTAAACATCATAGATATGGAAAGTACTAGGGAGGATACTATGGAAAGCGCCGTGAAGATAGTTATGAAGAGAACTAGGAAGTATGATTTCAAGAAGCCAGATTTGGAAAACCTGAGGAAACTAGCCAGAAGGTTAACTAGCCCGGATCACTTTCGAGATCGGTATGGATATTTGCTTAGCATTCTCAAGACAGATATTGACGAGGGACTCCTCAATACTTTGGTCCAATTTTATGACCCACGGTATCACTGTTTTACTTTCCCGGACTACCAGCTCATGCCTACACTTGAAGAATACTCTTACTGGATCGGTTTACCCGTGTTGGACAAAGTACCTTTCCATGGTCTTGAACCCATGCCCAAAATCCCCACCATTGCAGCTGCTCTTCATCTTGAGGCAGCCGAGATAAAAGTCTGTCTTACCCTCAAAGGAGGTCTCCAATGCCTACCTTTCAATTTCCTTTACCAAAAAGCTACCATTTTCTTGGAAAGATCCAATGCAGATGCTTTCGAATCTATCCTCGCCTTACTTATCTACGGCATTGTGCTTTTCCCGAATGTTGACAACTTTGTTGACATGAATGCAATCCAAATCTTCTTAACCCAAAACCCTGTCCCTACTTTACTTGCCGATACTTACCTCTCAATCCATGACCGTACCAATAAGAAGTGTGGACTTATCATCTATTGCACACCTTTACTTTACACTTGGTTCACCTCCCACTTACCCCGTCCTAAGATTCGATCAGAGTTTGTCCCATGGTCCGAGAAAATTATGGCCCTCGCCCCGGATGACATAGTGTGGTGTAACTTAGCTGATGACAGCGGAGTAATTATTGATCATTGTGGAGATTTCGCTAATGTACCTCTTCTGGGCATACACGGGGGAATCAGCTATAGCCCGATGCTTGCTAAACGCCAGTTCGGATACCCCATGAGGATGAGACCTGCCTACCTCTTCCTCGAGAGTGAATTCTTCCTTTACAAAGAGGATGTTCAGAACAAGAGAAAACAATATGTACAAGCGTGGCACTCCATTGTCAGGATGGACAGAAACCAGTTGAGAAGTAAGTCAAGGATATCCCATGAATCCTACGTCCAATGGGTGATCGACAGGGCTGCACAGATAGGGATGCCTTACCCCCTGCTAAGATCTTTAGCCTCAACCATTCTAGCAGTACCTCCGCCTATACCCCTCAAGAATATGGAAGAATACCAGGCACGTTTGGTTGAGTTGGGACGCGAGAAAGCCGACTGGGAAGGAAAGTACCATGCAAAGGTTCGGGAGTGCGATGTCTTAATGGACCTGTTAGAGCAAGAAAATTGGAAAAACCACAAGAAAGACCAAGAAATTGCTGAATTAAAAGACCGTATCAAGGAGAAAGACGCCATACTTGACCAGGTTCCTGGGAGTAAGAAGAGGCGCATGGACTTCCTCGCCGGCACTCATCCAAATTTTGAGGAGTAGACCACCTCAGGAGTTGAAGAGTTTCACAGTCTATTTATCATTTATGTCATTTTCTAACTTTTTGTAATATACTTTGGAGTCCATCCCTTGGCTCAGTTTGTTAGAAAGGGAATTATCTTGTGATGTTTTAAATTATCATTCAATGAAACTTTCAACTACGATGTTTACAGAAATGCTTTTACAAGTCCTTCGATAAAAATGTGTCTTTCTGCATAAACATACCATGCATCATTCTGCATTCATAGTTTCAAATCTCAAGTCTCACACAAATTCTTTATTCTTAAAGGTCAACCCGTTTGAAAGGTGGCCCGGCGCATCCTCCACAAATCTACTCGCACTCACTACACTCGGGCAGCTGTACAGAAAAGGATGGACTTTCTCGAACAAGAAAACCGAGTACTCCGAGAGGCAAATGAAGCCATGCAGGCCAAGATGGACGAACTGACCGAATTGGTAAAGACACTAACGGCCGCACAAGATCAACTGCCACCACCACCTCCTCCCCCTGGCAGCACTCAGGCTAAGGCAGGTCCCTCTGTTGTTACCTCACAGCAAGTGACACCAGAAAGTCGTCCTTGGAGCATGCCTTTTAGCCTTGGTGAAGTACTCCGTCCTCATGGCTCAGAAGCTCCAGTGTCTACCGTCCAAAGTGCATTTTCCGCCCCGACGGTAACCTACTCAATACCTCTGGTTCATACTATGCCACAAAGAGAAGACCCTATCATTCCCTCAGGATGTACAGGGGCCCATGACAAAGTGATCGACTTACAGGAGAAGTTTGAGATGATGAATCGGGAAATGCAAGCACTTCGTGGAAGGGAAATATTCGGGAAAGATGCTTATGATCTCTGCTTGGTACCAAATATCCGGATACCCCACAAGTTCAAGCTCCCAGACTTTGAGAAATACAAAGGGACTTCATGTCCTAAAGAGCATCTACGGATGTATATGAGGAAGATGTCTACATATGTACGTGACGACAAGGTCCTCATTCATTACTTTCAAGACAGTTTAGCTGGTGCCGCACTGAAGTGGTACATAAATCTGGACCGTACAGAGGTCCGAACTTTTAATAGTCTGTGTGAAGCTTTTGTGCAGCAGTACAAGTTCAATGTGGACATGGCTCCAGACCGAAGTGATCTCCAAGCTATGACTCGGAAAGACAGAGAAACATTCAAAGAGTATGCTCAGCGATGGAGGGATATTGCTGCCCAGGTTAGCCCGGGTATAGAAGAAAAGGAGATGACCAAACTATTCTTGAAAACTCTAAGTCAGTTCTATTATGAGAGGATGGTTGGAAGTGCGCCCAGAGACTTCACGGAGATGGTCAACATGGGGGTGCAGTTGGAAGAAGGGGTCCGAGAAGGACGGTTAGTGAAAGAAAATACATCCACCGATAGTACAAGAAAGTTCGGAAGTAATTTTTCAAAGAAGAAAGAACAAGAGATCAACATGGTGGCCCACCAACCAAATTATCCAGCCTATAACCACATTGCTGCCCTCACACCTACCACCAACACTACTCAACCACTAAATTATCAACTTCCCCAATTTCCTCAACAATATCTTCCCCAATATCCTCAACAATATCCTCAACAATATCCCCAACAACCACAACAACAACGCCCATACCAACAACAACCACACCAATAATATCCCCAACAACCATACCAACAGTATCCCCAACAGCCATATCGACAACAACAACCACGACCACAAGCTCAAAGATTACAAATTGACCTAATTCCTATTACCTATGCAGAACTGCTTCCAGGGTTACTCAAACAAAATATGATCCAAACTAGACCACCTCCTCCAGTGCCAGAAAAACCATCACCAGGGTACAGACCAGACCAGACCTGTTCTTTTCATCAAGGGGCCCCAGGCCACAACATTGAGAATTGCTATTGTTTGAAGAACGTCGTCCAGAGGCTAATCAATGAAAAGAGAATAACCTTCACAGACTCAAACCCAAATATTCAAACCAACCCGTTACCAAATCATGGTGCTCCAGCTGTCAACATGGTCGAAGACTGCCAAGAGACTCGCCTTGTTCTTAAAGTGCAACATATCCGAACACCATTGGTTCCCTTACATGCCAAGTTATGTGAAGCGTCTTTTTTCAAACATGACCACACCGCCTGTGAGGTATGCCGTCTAGATCCGTGGGGTTGCCAGGAAGTAAAGGATGATATCCAGGGACTACTGAACCGGGGAGAATTAATTGTTGAAAGAAAATGTGATGATGTATGTGTCATGACTCCTGAGCCTTTGGAGATATTCTTTGACAGTCGGAAGTCGACTACTCCTTTAGTGATTTGCTTACCAGGGCCAATGCCTTATGTCTCTGAAAAAGCCATACCATACAAGTACAATGCCACTATGATAGAAGGAGGTCGCGAGGTTCCTATACCATCTTTGCCGTCTGTGGGTAATATTGCTGAAGATAGTAGGGTATTGAGGAACGGGCGTGTTATCCCTGCAGTGTTTCCAAAGAGGGTTAGCGCCCCGTTAATTGAAGAGGTCCAAGCTAAGGATTCTAACGCACTCTAAGATGCAGGCCAGTCTAGTGGGGCCGGCACGAGTTCTGATTTCGATGAGGTGCTCAAGCTAATCAAGAAGAGTGATTATAAGATAATTGATCAGCTGATGCAGACTCCGTCAAAAATATCGATAATGTCATTACTGTTGAATTCAGAGGCTCATAGGGGGGCTTTAATGAGCGTGCTAGAGCAAGCATTTGTAGACCATGATGTGACTGTTGGTCAGTTCGGTGGAATAGTGGGGAATATCACTGCATGCAACAACTTGAGTTTCAGTGATGAAGAGCTCCCAGAAGAAGGAAGGAACCATAACTTGGCGTTACATATATCGGTGAATTGTGTAACGCCCTCTTTAATTATTTAATTATTTTTATAGAGTTTAGAGTCCACTTTGATGATTTATGTGATTTTATATGATTAGGTGATGTGTTGATATTTTATTGATAGACTTATTTTACTATTTACTAGAATAAATTATCATTTATTGCGTTTTTGAAGATTATAAGAAATGTAGCATTCCGTTTATGCGATACTCTGATTTAATTTATGAAATTTTTATGTTGGGAAAACGGGGTGTTACAATTGGTATCAGAGCAGGTCGGTCCGTCCGGCCAAGTAGTTGAGTCGTGTCTTGTTGAGTAACAGTTGTAATACTGTCTTATGTTCTGTTGATTGTCGTTGTGTTTCCTGAGTAATAGCTACGTTAATTATGTGTTCATGTTTGATTGATTAACTTTAATGTGGTTTGTATGTTTTGTTTGAAGTTTCTATTTGGCTATATATAGTTTAAGATATTTAAACAATAATTGAATTCATTCTTTTGTGTGCTTGAATTTCGAGGACGAAATTCTTTTAAGGGGGGTAGAGTTGTAACGCCCTCTTTAATTATTTAATTATTTTTATAGAGTTTAGAGTCCACTTTGATGATTTATGTGATTTTATATGATTAGGTGATGTGTTGATATTTTATTGATAGACTTATTTTACTATTTACTAGAATAAATTATCATTTATTGCGTTTTTGAAGATTATAAGAAATGTAGCATTCCGTTTATGCGATACTCTGATTTAATTTATGAAATTTTTATGTTGGGAAAACGGGGTGTTACAAATTGCAAGACAGATGCTTTGTCGAATGTGTTGTTAGACACCGGGTCAGCTCTAAATGTGATGGCTAAAAAAACTTACAACCAACTTTCCTACCAAGGCAAACCATTAAGACGAAGTGGAGTAATGGTAAAGGCCTTTGATGGTTCAAGGAAGACTGTTCTCGGAGAGGTGGATCTGCCCATTACAATCGGGCCACATGTTTTCCAGGTTACTTTTCAAATAATGGACATACAAGCATCATACAGTTGTCTATTGGGCCGACCTTGGATTCATGGGGCTGGGGTAGTGACATCAACCTTACATCAGAAAGTGAAGTTTGTGAAGAATGGGAAACTGGTAACTGTGAAAGGAGAAGAAGCTTTGTTAGTAAGCCACTTGTCGGCTTTCTCTTTCATTGGTGCCGACAATATCGAGGGATCTTCATTTCAAGGACTTTCTTTAGAAGAAGAGAATTCGAAGAAGAATGGGGCATCTATTTCATCTTTCAAGGACGCTCAGAGGGTAGTCCAAGATGGTGTGTCTACAGGCTGGGGGCAAGTGTTAAGCTTACCAGAGAACAAGCATCGAGAAGGTCTCGGTTTCTCTTCGTCAGCTGTGATCCCCGAGGCAGGGTTCGTCATTGAGCCACAGAGAGGAATTTTCCGCAGTGCTGGATTCATTCATTCTCCGCCAGAAACCAACGCAGTCATTGAGGACAACCCCGAAGGAACTCCATGCAACTTTGTGACGCAAGGAGGGTCTAACCATAACTGGGTTGCGGTCGACGTTCCTTTTGTTGCTCATGTGTCCAAGTAATGTATTTGTTTGTCTTTATGCTTTCAAAAAAACATCCTTTCGTCCTGCCCCAAGCGAAAGTGAATTTATCTAGGGCTTTTGCTTTAAGAAATTACCATCATCAATAAAAATGTCGTTTTGTTTCCGACTTTTGTTTTATTTTGTGCTTTTTTAAAAAAAATGGTAATACAAAAAACCAAAAACATGATCACTTCCAAATACCTGCATTTACACATTTCTTCTAAAATCAATCATTAAACATATATGCAGATTAATTATCAATAAATTCGTTGAACAACGTGACTCCATAATCTCTCTCAACTTTGAGTTCCCTGTATACGAAGCAGAAGAAGAAGAGGTTGAGGAGATTCCCGATGAGATTTCTCGTCTGTTTGAACAAGAAAGAAGAGCCATTCAGCCTTACGGGGAAACATTGGAAGTAATCAATCTAGGCTCTGAAGAAGACAAGAAAGAGATAAAGATCGGGGCGTCACTTGAAGCAAATGTCAAGAAGCAAGTGATAGAGCTCCTCAAAGAATATGCCGATGTGTTTGCTAGGTCGTACAAGGATATGCCGGGGCTGGATACTGACATCGTGGTACACCGTTTGCCTTTGAAGCCTGAATGTCCACCGGTCAAACAGAAATTGAGAAGAACTCACCCTGACATGGCTCTCAAGATCAAACAGGAAGTACAAAAACAGATTGACGCGGGGTTCCTCATTACGTCAGAATACCCTCAATGGTTAGCCAACATAGTGCCCGTTCCGAAGAAAGATGGAAAAGTCAGAATGTGTGTTGATTATCTTGACTTGAACAAAGCTAGTCCCAAAGATGACTTTCCACTGCCTCATATTGATGTGTTAGTTGACAGTACTGCGAAATCCAAAGTTTTCTCCTTCATGGACGGTTTCTCCGGTTACAATCAAATTAAAATGGCGCCTGAAGATAGGGAAAAAACATCCTTCATCACCCCTTGGGGCACTTTCTGTTACAAAGTAATGCCGTTTGGGTTGATAAATGCAGGAGCTACTTATCAAAGAGGTATGACTACCCTTTTTCACGACATGATGCACAAAGAAATTGAGGTTTATGTGGATGACATGATCGTCAAATCAAGCACTGAAGAAGAACATGTCGAATACTTGCTGAAGATGTTCCAACGACTGAGAAAGTACCAACTCCGTCTGAACCCCAACAAGTGAACTTTTGGTGTCAGATCCGGGAAGCTTCTGGGCTTCATTGTTAGTCAGAAAGGTATCGAAGTAGATCCAGACAAAGTCAAAGCCATCAGAGAAATGCCTGCTCCAAAAACAGAAAAACAAGTAAGAGGGTTCCTCGGACGTTTAAATTACATCTCCAGATTCATTTCTCATATGACTGCAACATGTGGGCCGATATTCAAGCTACTCCGCAAGGATCAAGGGATTGAATGGACAGAAAATTGCCAGAAAGCCTTCGACAGCATCAAAGAATACTTGCTAGAACCTCCCATTCTTATCCCTCCAGTTGAAGGAAGACTGTTGATTATGTACCTAACTGTATTAGATGCTTCTATGGGTTGTGTGCTCGGGCTACAAGATGAGACTGGAAGAAAGGAGCATGCTATTTATTATCTAAGCAAGAAGTTTACTGATTGTGAGTCTCGTTATTCCATGCTTGAGAAGACTTGTTGTGCTTTAGCCTGGGCCGCCAAACGCCTCCGTCATTACATGGTTAATCATACCACTTGGTTGATATCTAAAATGGATCCGATCAAGTACATCTTCGAGAAGCTAGCTTTAACAGGAAGAATCGCCCGGTGGCAGATGTTGTTATCCGAGTATGATATTGAGTACCGTTCCCAGAAAGCAATCAAAGGTAGCATTCTTGCCAATCATCTGGCTCACCAACCGATCGAAGATTATCAGCCTATAAAGTTCGATTTCCCCGACGAAGAGATTATGTATTTGAAAATGAAAGACTGTGACGAACCATTGTTCGGGGAAGGTCCAGACCCTGAATCAAGATGGGGTTTGATATTCGACGGGGCTGTTAATGTTTATGGCAGCGGCATTGGAGCAGTCATTATTACTCCTAAAGGTACCCACATCCCTTTCTCTGCCAGATTAACCTTCGACTGCACAAACAACATGGCAGAATACGAAGCATGCATTATGGGTATTGAAGAAGCCATCGATCTAAGAATCAAGAACCTCGACATTTACGGTGACTCAGCTCTCGTAATCAATCAGATCAAAGGAGAATGGGAAACTCGCCACCCCGGCTTGATTCCATACAAAGACTATGCGAGACGGTTACTGACCTTCTTCAACAAGGTCGAACTGCACCACGTTCCCCGTGATGAGAACCAAATGGCAAATGCTATAGCTACCTTATCTTCAATGTACCAAGTAAATCGTCGAAATGAAGTACCATTAATCAGTATCAGGTGTCTTGAAAGTCCTGCTCATGTGTTTGCAACTGAAGAAGTGGTTGACGACAAACCATGGTACCATGACATCAAGTGTTTCCTTCAAAGTCAAGAGTATCCACCCGGAGCATGCAACAAAGACAAGAAAACTTTAAGAAGACTATCTGGCAACTTTTTCCTAAACGAAAACATTTTGTATAAAAGAAACTTCGACATGGTGATGCTTAGATGTGTGGACGCCCGCGAAGCGGACTTATTGATGCATGAAATACACGAAGGATCTTTCGGTACTCATTCAAGTGGGCATACAATGACCAAGAAGATATTAAGGGCAGGTTATTACTGGATGACGATGGAAGCGGATTGTTACAAGCATGCCAGGAGGTGTCATAAGTGCCAAATCTATGCTGATAAGATTCATGTTCTGCCAACCGCACTCAAAGTTCTCTCTTCCCCGTGGCCATTCTCCATGTGGGGCATCGACATGATTGGTAGGATCGAACCCAAAGCTTCAAACGGGCACCGTTTCATCCTAGTGTCCATTGACTATTTCACCAAGTGGGTTGAAGCTGCATCTTACGCTAATGTGACCAAGCAAGTGGTGGTCAAGTTCATCAAGAATCAAATCATATGCCGCTATGGTGTCCCTAGCAGAATCATTACAGACAATGGGACGAATCTGAACAACAATATGATGAAAGAGCTGTGTGATGATTTCAAGATCGAGCATCATAACTCCTCTCCTTACAGGCCTCAGATGAATGGTGCTGTCGAAGCCGCAAACAAGAATATAAAGAAGATTGTCCAGAAGATGGTGGTAACTTACAAAGACTGGCATGAGGTGCTTCCATTCGCATTACATGGGTATCGTACTTCCGTACGCACATCAACAGGGGCAACCCCTTTCTCTTTGGTATATGGTATGGAGGCAGTGCTTCCCGTAGAAGTTGAGGTCCCTTCAATGAGAGTTTTAATGGAAGCTGAGTTATCAGAAGCTGAATGGGCTCAAAGTAGATATGATCAGTTGAATTTAATTGAGGAGAAGCGCATGGCTGCTCTATGTCATGGACAACTATATCAAAGAAGGATGAAACAGGCTTTCGACAAGAAAGTTCGTCCCCGCGAATTCAAAGAGGGTGATCTCGTACTAAAAAAGATTTTGTCTTTCCAGCCCCACTCCAGGGGCAAGTGGACTCCTAACTATGAGGGCCCATACGTCGTCAAAAGAGTCTTCTCCGGTGGGGCCATAACTCTTCAAACTATGGATGGCGAAGAACTTCCGCGTACTGTAAACACGGATGCAGTCAAGAAATATTTTGTCTAAAAAACATAAGAACAGCTCGGTAAGTCGAAAACCCGAAAGGGCGGCTTAGGCAAAAATGAGCGTCTCGGTGGACTGAAAACCTGAAAGGGCGGTCCAGGCAAAAATTAGAGACATTAAACAGAGATTATCCTGATAGGCCGAAAACCCGAAAGGGCGGTCTATGCAAAAATTAAGGATAAAGAAAAAGACAAAGTAACTGCATCCGGTCAGACGCCACCGACTTGGGGCATATCTGCTACCAAAGAACCTTCGATCTGAAGCATCAGAACAGCAGAACTCAAAGTTGTTAGAGAAAATAGGGTCGCGAAGTTCAATGTACCCCTCCACAAATAAATTACCATTTTTAAATTTTTGTAAAGATCTATGGAGTCACGCCATCGGCTGACCACCGTTCAATCAATAAAATTTGAGCCATTTCCCCTTTATTTGAAATTCTCATTTATTCTATCTTTCACACTTTCTTCTGTTTTTGATGGTAATATTGCGAAGCAAATTCTTAAAACTTTTTCACGTCTCTCAAAAGCATAAACAAATAAGTGCTCCTTAAGACTCACGAGTAAAATGGAGCGTACGTCGACATTCTCCTCCAGGAACGTTCGGACCCTACTAAACAAGCATGGCTAGACAATGTGGGAAGTATTACAAAAGGAAACAAAAATACGAAAAAAGAGCTCGCTAAGTCGAAAACCTGAAAAGGCGGCTTTAGGCAATAGAGAGCGTCCCGGTGGACTGAAAACTCGAAAGGGCGGTCCAGGCAAAAATTAGGGGCACAAAAAAAGAAATATACTCCCGGTGGACTGAAAACCCGAAAGGGCGGTCCAGGCAAAAGTTAGGGATTTCAAAAGAAAACAAACAAACAAACAAAAACAAAAGGAGCGTGATTGTTGGGGCATACCAATGGTATTGACACTCTATGCGAAATGGCGACTTCTACCCAAAGTTCCGGTCGATAACAGGCTCCCTACCCAGGAAACATTGAGAACTGCTATCTTGCGCCAGGTTTCGCTGTGTAAATTGTTCGATTAGTCCACAACAATGTTATCTTCAAGGAAGTTTGCCGAGTGTGGGTGCTGCGATGTCAGCCGGTCCCCCCATCCTACCTGCTTTATCTCTTTCCGTCGATTTTACATATTACAATCCAGTCTACACACTCATACATCCATTCACACGTTCATACATTCATGCATTATTACTTTCACTCACACACAACATATACACGACATCATTCACACATGGTTGCATCAGTCACCCGAAGTCATGTTTGGCTGTACCCTGTCGTTCCAAGTCCTCAGTTCGTTTAAAGCCGACAGTCCTACACAAGGGACCGCTTACATCTTACACTTTAGTGCTTTCAAGCCGACAGTCCTACACAACGGACCGCTTACATCTTACACTTTACTGCTTTCAAGCCGACAGTCCTACACAAGGGACCGCTTACATCTTACACTTTACTGCTTTCAAGCCGACAGTCCTACACAAGGGACCGCTTACATCTTACACTTTACTGCTTTCAAGCCGACAGTCCTACACAACGGACCGCTTACACTTTACTGCTTTCAAGCCGACAGTCCTACACAACGGACCGCTTACACTTTACTGCTTTCAAGCCGACAGTCCTACACAACGGACCGCTTACACTTTACTGCTTTCAAGCCGACAGTCCTACACAACGGACCGCTTACACTTTATCCGCTTTAAAGCCAACAGTCCTACACAACGGACCGCTTACACTTTATCTGCTTTCAAGCTAATAGTTCCACAAAACGGACCCTTTACATTTTCACTGTTTTCAAGCCAACGGTCCTAAACAACAGACCGTTTAAGTTTACCTTTTGCCTTGTCCTAAACAACGGACACTCCACGTCTATCCGTCATTCCCTTGAATGCCATCCCCAGCGCGTCTGGTCCGGAGATGTCATCAAAAATTTTGTCTTCATTAAACTATGTTTCCAAACTAATACAATAATAGACAATCATTTTCCCAGTGAAACTACATTCCCCTAACAGAGTCGGATCCCTTTCTATAAAGAGTCCGGGCATCCCGTCGTTATTAGTCGTCCCGGTCGAGTCATTCGTGCCGTCTTGCATGCATAATTGCGTTACATGCATTCACAGTATCTTAGGATCAAAAATAGGTGTACTTTATATTTAAGTCTCTTCGGTCCGTTCAAATCAAAGATTTCATCCTCAAATCTTCGGACGAAGAAACTTAAATAGGGGCATCTGTCATACCCCAATTTTTGACCTAAGATCGTTACATTCATACACCGACACGTGTCATTCGACCCTACACTCGCACGCCGTTCGATCATGATCAGACTAACTTTTCGGTAAAATTTTCGGCAGAGAGGTATTTTAAAATACCTCATGTTTTGTTCCGAGTGGACCCTCGTCTCTCTTTATTTTTTCTTTCAATCTCCAGTTCTTAATTTCCATCTTTTACCCTTTTTTAATTCGTCTGATTTTTAATTCCATTTTATTTTAATTAGTCTTAATTTATTTAATTATTTATTTTTTATTTAATGTCCAAAATATCTGTCCAAAAGTAATTTGATAAGTCCAAATTCGAAAACCAGTTCAAATCCAAACAACCTGTCACATGGGCATTTTCAAATCACACGCATCAGGTCAAGAAAATCAGGAACAGATATGCCTTCATTCCAATCCAAAGACCAGAATTTTCTGCAGTTTCAACAAACCCTAAAATCCTAATGGTCACACTATAAGAAGAAATCAACAGCACAATAGCAGAAGGACAATCACGGCCGAAAAAAATTCAGAAGAAAACCTGGAAATCCACAACACCAAGAAACGCACAAAAACGCACCAACCAAACCACAATCCGTCCGATTCAAACAACTATATAGACGTAGCCAACACCAATCAAGGACACATAAAGACCAGTGATACACAAAGACCAGTGATACCAGCGAATCCATCCGAAACAGAAACCAAAAGAAACGAAGAAGGTAGTTTTTTTATTTATTTCGTATTTTGTAGATCTAGGATTGTAGGCTCGTGGTTTAGGAATTTCGAGGTAAGAAACGGGTGTAGAAAGAGGAGTGGAAAAGAAACAGCAAAAAAAAATAAAAAAAAAAAAGCATACCTAGGGTTCCGGTACGGCAGCGCCGCCGTCGGCTGGCCGGCCGCCGCCGGAACCCCCACCGTTACCTTCGCCGGCCACCGCGCCGGCCCCTACCTCCTCGCCGGAGAAGACGAACGGATTCTAGAGAGAAGGCAGAGCCTCTCTCTCTAGAATGAGAGAAGAGAGAGAAAGAAAGGATGAAAATGAGAGGGTTTCTCTCTTACAGCCTTTTTATAGGCTCCCCTGTTCCCCTGTGGGAAGGTCCACAATCCTCCCATGCGCCCTTGCTTCCTGCGCGTCTGATCCAGATCAAGGGCCCCTGATGCCCTAATTCTTGGCTTGATCTGGGCTATTTGATTTCGATCAGGCGGCCCTGATCCAATCCCCTAGGCCCAAACGCCCCTTCCCTCTCTGCAGGCCCATTTCTTTTTTTTCATTGCTGCGCCCCCCTGTTTACTGCTTGCACCCCCAATGTCTCATTTTTCATTATTCCATTTTCATGCATTTTTTTATTTCTTTTTGCATCATTATTTTTATGGCATTCGTTTACAAGTATTCACATATTTATTTATTTTTTATGTTTATTTATTTATTTATTTTGCACGACATTAGAATGTAAATAGGCTCTCTAATGTAATTTATTTATCTTTATCGCAGACCGTAGAATGTATTAATAGGTTTTTTTGTAATAGCTTAGGTGCATGTGTGCGTGTGTGTGCATGATTTATCTTTGTTGTTTCTAGTTTAGGGTCAAGGTTTTTTGTGGTGATCCAACGTCACCACAAAAAACCTACGTTTTACTTTCTTGCTCCGTTAAATTTAATTTTCGTTTCGTTATGCAAAAAACAAACAAAAATGCAAATAATTCAAAAAACAAAAAAAACATTTTCACAACAAACCTTGATTCAAAAATCAAGTGATCCCTTTTATTCTTTATTCTTTCATAAATCAAAATTGCAATCAACTTTAATTACATTCTGAGTCCAACTTCTTTTAATACAAAAAACACAAACAAATCTATTTTGCCACTTGGCTTTTCATTCTTAAAACCTTTTTTCAAAACTAATAAAAAACACACAACCAATCAAACGTCAATTTTTACCCCGAACTACGAGGTTTTGATCCCTCACGGGTACGTAGGCAAAGGACACTCGTCCTCTCAAATCAATAAAAATGTAGATAATTAGGTTTTTTTTCTTAATCGTTTTAAATTTCTTTTTTCAAAGCAAGTAAGTTATAGCACAAGAATTAAATAAAACCAAGAGGTTCCCGTAGAGTACTACGGACATAAAGGGTGCTAATACCTTCCCTTTATGTAACTAACCCCCGAACCCTAAATCTTTTTTAAAGTGGTATTTGAACCTTTTTTCCACTTCTTTTGAAAAAATTAAATGTTCAGTCGTGACGTAAAATAGTGAGTCAAAAGCTAATCAAATAGCCTTGATCTCCGAAAAATGATGCGACAGTATGATTGTAACTAAGGGTCAGTTACTTAACGTGAATGTTGTTGATAGTTTTATTGCTACAAAGAAATATATATGAGCAATTGGCAACAAATTAAAGTAAGGTACCAACTTAGTTAAACACTATTTTTTCAATGTCATTTTATTCCTGGCTTATAAAAAAAACTATTTTTGTTATCGAACCAATTCGAGCAAACCATAGACCAAACATAAGGAAATGACCTATTTAGCCCATGCACATTCTTAAACTCTTGTGCTTCTTACAAATTCATGAATTAGAGATTGCATTAATGGTTATGGGGTCAAGACAGACAACATGACTTGAAAAGAAAAAAAAAAGTGGCGATAGGTTAGGACCATGATTGACTGCAATCAGCAATTTGCCGCATTCATGCAGTCATGCATTCTCAGCCGTCTGATCATGATCGGATGGTCCTGATTTGAGAACAAAATTATAAATAAAATTAAATACTTTTTTCTGAGTTGTTTGATTAAGATCAAACAGCTATTAATGTAATAAATGTATGATTGTGTGAAAAAGTTGATCGTAGTAAATCATAATTAGATAGGTTAACACCCTTAAATATAATATAAAATAACATTACCAACTAAAAAAATTGTACAATTAAAGAGAATACTTGTCATAAATATGTGTGGAGGTTAAAAGTTGTATACAATTAAAGGGTTTCAACCTTCTCAAATTATAATATAGGTACAAATGGATTTTCTAATTAATGGGATCAACCAGCAAGATATTATAATATAGGTACAAATGGATTTTCTAATTAATGGAATCAACCAGCAAGATACGTATATATCTTTCAAAAAGAAAACAAGAGACGTATATTAGGTTTAGCTAATGATTAGATTATATTTTGAGCTAATCCTCTACTCAAAATTGTCTTGACTTGGCAGATGCCAACCCAACTTGACAGTGTTCTCAATTTTTATAAGGCTCCTAACTCAATTCACAATTTTCAATTAATTATGTTTTTTTATCAAGCATTTGAATTTCAATTAATGATATTCTTGTGGCTCTTGTGAAAGAATCATGAAATAGAAGTTTGTTTGTTAAATTTTTTAATTATAATGTATTAATAATAATATACAAATTGAGATGCTGCACCCAAAAAAATATACAAATTGAGTTTCAATTGACAATATTTACTTTTGTTTGACTTTTATCCATGATACTTAGGTACCGTTAGACCCGATTTTTTTTTCAGCTTCTTTACATTTTTAAAGAGAAGTTAGGCCAAATACAATATCAATAAAGTACATTCTAAAAAAATTACTTTTTTTAGAATGCAAAAAACTGAATGGAATGAGCTTTGATCAAAAGTTGTTGAATGTTACTTTAAAAAACTACTTCTCGTCAATTTATTTCATACACCTCTCTTCAACTCACGCTAACAATCTTTTTTTTAATATTATATTTCAATTTTCTTTTTTCTTCCATTTAATTTTTTTTTGAACCGGTCCATTTAATTTTTATTGAAGGAGGGTCCATTTAACTTTATTATCTATTTTTGAAGGAATTTTATTATTTTTTATCACTTATAAATTTAATTTCAATACTGTTTAATTATGGCAACCTCGCAAATATTTTTATTCACGCTGACATTGAATGACACCGAATATTTTTATGCTCTTCCTTCAACCTCGTAAATACATATACACACATTAGCGTTTAGAGTAATATTTTATGTCCGTCTATCCTTTTTTTTTTACGCTAATGCATATAATTTTTTTTAGTGTTGCGTAATGCGTATATTTATTTTTATAAAATTTTGATTTTAATTAAAAGTACAAGTATAGATGCCTAAAAGAATTATACTTATATATATTTTGCATGTTTATATTGTAACAAACTATGCATGTCTTTTTCTTATTTAAAAAAATTAAACATATCTTTTTCAATGATACTAAAAATATGATATTCTTATAACAAATTTTGTTATAGAGTATAATTGAAAACAACAAACAAACTATTCTCTTTATATACACAAACATGAGCATTTTTTCCTAGAGTATAATTGAAATCAAGTTCCCCCATTTTGAAGTATTCCTAGAGTTATTATTTGATGTGTTACCAAAAAAAAAAAAGAGTTATTATTTGATGACACGACTTGCCTGAAAAATTGATGATAACTAACAAAGATTGATAAACTAGACAGAGATTCATCTCTATAAGCAATCAATAACTTTTACTAATTCTTATTTTATTTTTTTACAAATAAAAACTTTTACTAATCCTAGGATCAATTATTGAACAAATAAAAAAAATTATGACACGACTCAACTTATAAAAAGACAAACAAATTAAAACCAAGTTTGAATATTTAACGGTTCAATGTTAGTAATGCAAAATCATATAATTGATTTGAAAGTTGAACAACGAATTTGTCCAAATCAATATTATTTTTTTCAAGAATGTTTCTGTTTGGACATTTTAGAACAAAGTCTAATGTTCCATCCACGTGAAAGTGAAAGTTATCATTCGTGACGTGCTTGTGGTCACTAATCACTTATTTGTGTTTTGAAAGAATCATAGTCGAGCATTAACATTTTCCACTAACTTCTCCTTATCAATTTTCTTCTGGGATATTATGCTGTCTTCCAATAATAACATATTGGAGATTTTTTTTCTTCCTTTTTTTTAATATAGAAGAGATCTGAAAATTATCAATTAGACATGATTTACTTAAAAATAATGTAAATAGGTCAATAGTGTAAAATATGACTTAATTATAAATGCAAAGTATACTACACCATCATAATAAAGCGTTTCAACTTAACATCAAAATACAAAAATTATCGCACAAAATCATAAGTTTCATAAGTCTCTAACTAAGCCATCCAAAAAAGCAAGTTTATAAACTTGTTGATAAAACTATCCAAAAAATAAACAAGTTAGTTTCTTCAAAAGTTCCATAACATCATCTTCATTGGTGTCTTCATCTCAAACTTCATCAAATTCTTATCCCGGTGTCTTCATCTCCAACTTCATCAAATTTTTATTTAGATGATAAAAGGTCTTTAATATTAAAAAATGTACTTAACCAAGCTTTTTTTTTTATTATATTTAACCTTTTACTGAAAATTTCATTTTAATGAAAATGCAATAAATTTGTACCCATGTTAAAAGCTTAGTTAAAAAAACATGAGTGATACTTCAAATATTATTTAAGGACAGTACCTCTTACTTTGATAACCTTGAAATCTTATTAACTTCAATGTTTAGTTATAAGTTAAAGTTAATGCGTCAAATCAAATAATAATTGTCCAAAAATAATCATTATATTATCAGTAGAATCACAACATACACCTTCAATAAGAACAAAAGTCCTTGATTGAATCTTTTCAAAATTCCATTAACATTGTCCAGCTAGAAGTTTGCCTTTGACATAAAAACATCAAGTTTGTAATAGTTCCATTGATGCTCAACATGTGTTGCAAGAATATAACTTAGTTTACCATAACTAAATTCAAGCTTCAACTGTTAATGTGGAGAGTAAGGCCTTATTTGAACAAACAACTTAAGCGATTATAGCATAAGCGTTTATGTATAAGCTATTTTTATAACAAAAGATATAATAAAGGTAGACTGTTTTTATATAAACTATTTTGGAGAGTTTATGGAAATAAGCTAAAAAAACACATTTTTAAGTTGTTTCCATAAGCTCTCCCAAATAGTCTATAAGTGCTTATGTAGGTAGATAAGCTCAAATCAATCAATTCAAACAAGCTTTATATCTTTCGTCGACATTCAAGGAACTTCAGCCACCAAAGAAACAATAAAATCTGCTTGTGTGATACCTATCCATGTGAAGAATTATATATGAACATATAACGTACATAAATACCTTGATAGTTCATAAATACCTTGTAATTCATTGATAATTAGTTATGCATTATAATTTATAGTTAATCTTTTGATCCACCATGAATCATAGGACAAGTGATTCATGCTGGAATCCATCAATAATAATCTGCATTAACTCGTATAAGCTTCTTTCACTGTAGAAATAGGTAACAATAGAAATAGTTAATGTTACCTATTTCTATTCAGGGGGTGTTCGTTTCCTGGATTACAAATTTACTCCCATGAATGTGCCATTGGAAATCCTTGATTCCCATGTTTGTTTCAAATTTTCATAAATTATGCCTAAGTACGTTTTATTCCTTGCACAAATTAAACACACTTTCTTTTCATTTTCATGTATCAGTCTGACAAATTTTTGGTTGTATTTGGAGGATACAATAAGCAAGTTTTGCTCAATTGGTATAAAAGCTTGCATTAAAGCTGAGAAATGGAGTTACATGAATACATAAGTCCTTGCAGACCTAAGAAATTTTTCCAGTATAATATTTAACACTGAAACTTGCATGAAACGACTTATCATGAAAAAGGGCATTATAATGCAATGACAAAATTCGGCATAGAAAATTGAGGGAGATTTCATCGGTCTAAAATTGACACTATTTCTAAAATATTTGAATCTGGTCTCAATTTTAGGATCTACAAATACAAACTTCTCACTAACAGGCACAAGAAACCTGTGTTGACGGCCTTATCAGAGGCAGCAGCAACGTCCCGAAACCTGTGTTACCGTGGGCCAAGTTTCGGGCATCCCTGAGCAACAGGCAGGTCCATGTTTTCTACGGTTCTGAAAGTTCTAGGTACCATCTTATCAACATATAGAGTTCCATCCAAGTGATCACATTCATGTTGTAAAATCCGGGCCTGCCAACCAGAAGCAGTTATTTTGATTGGTTCACCGTTGCGATCCAAACCTGTAACTTCAACGTCAAGGTAACGTTCCACCACAGCTCTATATCCATCAACACTGCAAAATGTTATATAACAATTGAACATGTTAATGGTGCCCTGGATTGAAGGACCGCGTACACGTTTTTTCACACGAAATTTAAGTAAATCACAAAAACCATCTAAGCATAAGCAGATTAATTTACGGAAATTATCAAAACTACTATGAATTTATTAAAGTACAGGGATGCCAACCAAGAGCTATCAGTGAGTTGAGATAACTTGTATGTGAAAGAAAGTAACGGTACTCTTTAGCCATTAAGCAATAAATAATAATCACTTATCAATCAGCTTTGGAACAATTGTTTAAATGGAGGCATTGTATGAAATGTCAAATTGGTTGCTTCAATGACTCTGTCTTCGCATTAGTCTTATTCCGTATTTCAAATTAATCGAGAAAAAGTGGGATATGATATTGGTTTCGTTTTCGTACTGAATTTTAGAATTTAGCCATTAGTCGTGAAATGGTCAATAGCCTATTGGGAATCAGGAGGTAAATGTCAGTGTTGTCAATCCTATATGGCGGAACAATAACAATTTGTTAAAATTCCTGCACTTTTATAATGCTGCTACCGCTATTAGACAACACAAGTAAATGTACAAATCAATACATGCACAATTTCTTAGATTAAAAGAGGGACGCAATTGTTTAAACTTCACATCTCAGCTGCTTGCACGCTCGAACAAGTAAATGAATAGTTAGGCAAATCAAGTGTGGTAAGAAACAAAGATGGAAAACCGAAAAGGACAAATCATGATATACCTCAAACACCCTTCAAAAAACAGGGCAGTCCTTTTGCTCGTACTCTTCAGCTTGGGATTCACGATCACCTGCAACAAGAGAACCAATGAATTATATGTATTACCGAACCTTTACGACAAAAAGTAAATATTTACTGTCAATATTCTCCTTTTCTCAGCATAAGAGCATACCAAAAGATCAAAAGGATGTCTATCTTGAGCTTCGAGCACTTCCTTTGGGGCATAACTAATAAATTCTTTGGTATCTTCCAAAACAATTATCTGCATAGCGCATACATGAAAATTCCAAGTTCAAATTACTTTCAATTTATAGGAATAAAAAAACTTTTCAAGCTGGAGTGAAAGTGAGTTCCACAAATTCACTTTCAATTTTCCAACATTATAGTTGTCATAAGCAAGCAATCATGAAGTACTTTCATTCTAACATCCCACTTCTCAGCGTTAACAAAATAAGTACAACTTTAATCTATTTGAACTTCAATTCAAAAGGAGCTCATTCACCCCTTTTGCTTCTTTTCCTTCTTATTCCTTTATTTGAAGTGTGGTAACACTTATAAATAACTTATATGCATAATCAATTACCTTAGCTCCTTCAAAATATTGAGTAAATCACCAATTTAGTCAATTTAGTTCTAAAATTGTTGAGCATTCTCAAGTGTCAACTTAATACCTGAAATTAACTAAATTTCAAAATGATCTCTGAATTTCAATAATCTCAATCGCATTAGTTCTTACAAGATAATTTCAGAGACGACTAAACTGAGCTATTCAAAAAGACTAGTACAACAACAACGACCAAGCCTTATCCCATTAACTGGGGTTGGCTACATGAATCAAACGACGCCGTATTGTTCCATCAAAAACCATGTTTTCATCCAACTCGTTAATCTCTATATCCTTCTTGATAGGTTCTCTTATGCTTTTTCTAAGTCGTGCTCTACCTCTAGTGATTTAACTCCCCTCCATCTGATCTACTCTCCTAACTATAGAATCCACAAGTTTTCTCTCTACATGCCTAAACCACCTAAGTCTAAGTCTTGTTTCTTGATAGGTTCTCTAATGTCGTCATTTTTAATCATATCCCTTCTAGTCTTGCCACACATCCAACGCAACATCCTCATCTCTGCCACGCTTAATTTATTTTTGTATTGGTTCTTTACCGCCCAACATTCTGTCACATACAACATCGCCGGACTTACAGTTGTCCGATAAAAATTTATCTTCATCTTGATAGGTGCTTTCATATCAAAAAGACTAGTATGATCGAGAAAAAAAAAATCAATTTCATGAACTATTTTTAAATATTAGTAATTTCAAATACTAAATTAACAGAGCCCTACAATTTCAAAACCAAATAGATGATTGACTCAAAATATTTATTCAAACTACAATACCATGATAATGATTATGATGATAATAAAATGGTGATAACTAATGAATAAATAATACCAGTAGTGCACAAAAATAACACAGTTAGTAGCTCTGCGGCTTCAAATTGAAGGCATGTCCGACATACCACTGGTACATATGGTTACGTTTAATCACTTTATCTTCTTAACTTATTGGCATTGTCTATATCTCAGTGCCAAAATCATGTCTAGTGTCTATGTCGGTGCTCGATAGACAAACACAATGTTGTGTATGATTCATAGGTACTAACAAGTGGGCAGAGACAACGAGCGGCGCAAGACTACAACTAGGCAGGGGGAATGTTGTAACTTAGACCTTGTAACACTGTAAACCCTACTTTTTTCACTACCACTAAAAGGGAAGTACAACTACTTTGTAATCTAAGACATAAGCGAAATTGGCCGAACATCGTTAACAAACTTTGTTTCTAACACACTTACACATATACACAGTAAAATTGAGCAAGAATGAGTGAAATAATTGTTAAAGAGTCTCATATCAGATAAAAAATGGTCTGAACATGTATTTATAAATGGGGGCAATCTTAAAAGCCGGTTTTGTAAGATCAGTTAAACACAAATTTCAACAATAACATAGTCATATAACAAATAAAAAAAAACAGTAAAATCATGAAGAATGCAACTAACCCTAGAAGAAACTCCAATCTGAGGAGCAGCTAAACCAACACCAGGAGCTTTCCTCATAACCCTAATCATATCATCAATAATTTTCTGCACTTTATCAGACATTATCTCACTAGGATCAACTTCTTGAGCAGGTTCATGAAGAACAGGGTCACCAGCTTTAACAGTATCAGGCAAATTCATCTTCTTCTTCTTCTTATCATCTTTCGTACGACCGAAAAAAAAACCTGCCCTTGTTCTTACAGTAGCAGTTTGAGAAGATGATAAGGTTAAAGTTAATGGTTGTGGTTTTGAAAATGGTGATAGAGATAATGGGGTTGTTGTTTGATGTGTAAAGAGAGAGTTTTTGGTTATGGATAGTGGAAGTATATATCGTAAGTGTAAAGCTTCCATTGCCTTCATTTTCTGAATATCTCTCTGTAAGAAAATCTTCACCACGAAATGGGTGGGTTTATGGGTTGTGTTTAATCTTCTATGGAATTTTTGGGAGTAAACCAACAAATCCATCCATGTCTTTTTAAGTCGTTTTTAAATTAGTCTCGGATGACATACTGACGAGAGATTTAATTGAGAAACTTTTGATCATGTTTTTACAATAAGAATTATTTGATTTACCTCCACATGTTTTTACAATAAGAATTATTTGATTTACCTCCACAATTTACAATATTCTTACAATTTTGGTTAAATTATGCTTAACCCTTGAGTGTGTTCCTCCTCAAGGTTTCGGGTTCGATTCCCTCTGGTGTTAATTTAAGTGGATTAGTTTAGCTTCTTAAGAAGAAAAAAAAAACTGAATTTTGTTGTGGTGGACCAACATTATTGTAGATCTTATTAATTTATTAAGTTTAACATTTTGATCATTTAAAAAAAATAGACAATTAAATGGTGCAAGTCCATCAAATTTAATAGTAAATCACCGACATATAATTTTTTTCTTCCTTTTCTTCATCTTCTATTTCTTTTCTTTCTTCTTGAGCTTCACATGAAATTCATATCATATTCATAAGCTTCAAGAAAAAAATTTCATTTCAGAAAAGTAAAAAAAAAACATCGACTCCTTTGTAGATGTGGCATGTCCCTCTCTTGTGGTTATGAAGTATTGATCATCTTATTTTTGTCACGACCTATGGAGTCTCCAACAAACGTTATGAGAGCCCTGATTCGGCTCGATGGAGGAGCGGGAGTGGACCTAATGTTGGATCTTGTTATCGGAGGTGGGAACTCATACTTGTTTAAAAAAATTATTCGGTTTTAAGCATGAAAGGTTAAGTCATATGTCGCCTATGAGTAGATAAATGTTGAATATGAGATGTGACTCAAATACTTAATACTTTAAGATTTTGGGTGGAGATGCCCTCCCTCACTCCCTCCCTCCCTCCCTCCCTCTCTCTCTTGTGGCCCTGAAGCTTTTTTTTTGTTGAATCAGCAAAATTTATTAATGGCTAACTTGTGCAAGGCGCGCCAAGTTACATGAAAAAAATAAGCGTACAAAAATACCGTTTATAGACGTAACATCAAACACCACCGAAAACAGCCACCAATATAAAAGAAGCATTAGACCCATAACAGCACCCCCACCACAAACAACCCACACCTCCCCAACACCAACAGTAAGCACAGACTCAAGCCTGACCTGAACAAAGACCCCGAAGGCCAAAAAGCAAAGTCAAAATTGTAACCCCCAACCTTGACAACACCCCTCCTGTGACCAAGACTCCTGTCACCTCAACAAACAATCTCTCAGATTCCAACTCCATTTGTAATATAAACAACTTGGAACTTTTAGCCGACTTAAGCTCCAACGCCACGAAAGCACCTTAAAATCCTCCACTAATATGTACTTTTATTAAAAAAATTATAAATAAGTGATGTGTCACGTGGGGTCTATTTAAGGAGTAATTGTTAGAGAATTACCATTGTGGATGCTCTAATGCATCAACCTCTTTCATCTCATTTCTAAAAATAATATGATCCCTAGCTTGACAAATCACCCAAATTATTGCATGCCAGACAAACTAAAGACTTCTTCGAATCCTCTTATTTTTCTTCTTTTCTGTGCTCCAACACTCCCAATCTACAAACAAATTTGGTGGGATAATGAAGGAGAATTCCAACAACCTCATCACCTTTCCCCAAATAATATTTGCAACACTACAAATTTGGTGGTCCTGAAGCTATGGACCTCCCAACATGTTTAACCATAGTTAAATGTTATTTTTATTATTTTTGTATATCTAGAATTTGTGATCCGAATTTTTTTGGTTTTTAAGAAATTGTGGGGGACAATATAAGTTGTCAACTTATTTTACATCCCTCTATACTAAATATAAGAATTCATTTCACAGAATTTGTGTCAAAATATAAATCATTTTTAAATTATTAAATATATTTATTCTTTCTTTTTTAAATAATCCCCTAATCAATAGTACTAAGAGCATCTCTTGTGGTTGTTTTTAATGAAATCGTGTTGGAGTGCTAATAAATTGTTCTAAAATGTCACGTCATTCTTATGCAAACGATATATTTTAATCTAATAGTAAAACTTATGCAACACTTAAGAAACTGCACTCTTATATTATTATTTTTATTCCTATTCAATGTTGTCTCGAATTAAAATATTAATTAAGTTCTATATCTATAATATTCTACTTTACTTGAGATATTATAGCAATTTCTATGATATTAAGTATATAAGTCAACACATTTAGATTGGTTTGATGGTGTTCGTTTGGAACCTTGAAGTATGCTTTTCTTCGAAATTTTAGATTCGATTCTCTCCGATGTTAATTTAGGTATCTATGAACCCACTTTGTCACAACAAGTTCCTCAAATGCATTGGAAAATTAAGCTACGAGTTCATCAACTTATGGAACCCTCTCCATGGCACTCCCATTTAAGATGCTCTAAGTATCTTGGAATACAAAAAGTCGAGATTACATAGAGTATTTTAAGGATATCGATGCATAAAATAGACACATTTGCAATTATTTTTTCTTAATAAGAATGAAATTTGCCAGAAATGCTTATATTTAGGGACGAATATATTATAAACCAAAGCAAAGATATAAGTTTGTTTAAAAAACCTTGAGAGAAACACGCTTCAATGTCTCAAATCAACACCATCAAACCAACCCGAGTGAGTTTAAAATCGCCCCTTTTTTACTAAACACATTACCTTTTTTAAAAAAGTCCAAAAATGATCACACTTTAAAGAACATCACTCCTTTGAAGCTAGACCGCATCAAAACATCACCCTCAAATTGTTGACAAAGGAGGCTTCTTCATGAGCACCATGTCTGTTGGTCATATAGACAAGGGCCACGAATTAATTTGGGGGTGATAAATTAGGTTGTAACCCCTGATAGATTTGAGCGATTGAGTGTCACAATTCGATAAATTTGAAGGATTTTTTAGCAATTTAAGAGACCCATATAAATCAAGTTTTCCATTTTGGTGACTCGCCATTTTAATAAATCAGTTTTGGAGTTTGATCGGTCCACTTACGATGGTTGCTTAATATGTACCTTAAAATTGCTCACATTTACAAATAAAATAAAAAAATTATAGGATGTTACGACTTGATCTAGGTTTAAAAAAACAAAACTTGATCTGACTTTATGATCTATTGAACTACTATTTGAGGTAGACATCAATCAGTCCACTTAATAGCCATATCGTTGAAAACTTCGAAACAAAGCTGGATGCAGTTGTAAACTATGATTGTAATTGCATCGTGTTGCAGTGGCGGAGCCAGGAATTTTATAGAAGCAAAAAAAATATCGCAAAACGTTACTTCCTTCCTGCGAATAATTTCAAATTTCCTGCGGATAATTTCACATTTTCTGCGGATATATCATTCTTGCGGATCCTAAAATCCTAAGGTATTACCTCACCTGGGAACCTATAATCCTTGGTAAAATCTGCAGGAAATGTGTTTCTTGCAGAATGTACACAAAAATCCGTAGGAAAAGTTAAAAATTCTAGTAATGGCTGAACTTGCTATAAAGAAAGTTGGAGCTGAGCTTAGGCTAGTGCCCAGGCTGGGGTTGGATCTGCCCCTGTCGTGTTGGCAGTAATATTAATATACTTGTGTTGTAGATAGAGGACATAGCACATGAAACTCCAACTATTTTATTGACTTTTTGAAGTACTGAATTTTCCTTTATAAAAGTCTTCTTGCATTTAAGATATATTCCCTACCATATCTAGGACCTTGGTCTTTGGTTGAATATAATTATCCATTTACAAAGTATTATTGGATATGGATGATCATAACTCGTACCTGTCAAGCATATGATCAAATCCAAGTCATTTTCAGAAGTCCAACCCCATCCTAATATTCTGCGATCTAAATACACATTATAAAAAAAATACTGCTAATAATTATGTCAAGATTCCTCGTAAAAAAAAAAGAAAAGAAGAATGAGTCATGTGGTTGATGGCATTGCATGTACTCAATTATAGGTCGGATTTTGGTGCTATTTCATGTGCTTGTAAAACTTTTTTATTCTTTTTTCCAAACTTTAGGTTAAGTTTCATTTGATAAGCTTCTGAAGCAAACATACATTACAGTCACTTTAGGCTATGTCCTCTATTAATCAAAGTTTAGGCAGGTAGGTAGAGATTGAGTCAAGAAATAATGCAGGCAAGAGATTCTCTACAATTAAAGTCGCATCATTTTAACTTGACGTTCACCACTCAAGATTTGAATAGTTTCTACATTCCGGCACCGGCATTGATCTTGTCTTAAGTCGCACCGGTTTTTGAATAGTATAATCCACATGAAAATCCATGTCGGATCATTGTAGGCTAGACTTGGAAGTTTTGGAGACTTTAAAGTTTAACTTTACATTATAATAAAAGTATATATCTTTAATTTCCTAGTTCTCACAAAAAATGAGTTGAATATGTGTTTATATAAGTTTGGATAATCCTCACATTACAAGTCAATTTTGCGAGGTTGTGTTAGACCATGATTTTAATATAGTATTAGAGTTTCTTCAAAATTCATTAGGTCATTTGCTATGAGTTTCTGTTATCGGATCAGTCACCGACCATTTATGTCTATGAACCAAATCAAATTGTGTTGATTGTGAGAGAATGTGTTAAAGAGTCCCACATCAAACAAAAAATAGAATGAACATGTGTTTATAAATGAGGGCAATTCTCACCTCACGAGACAGTTTTGTGAGGTTGCGTTAGACCATAATTTTAACGATCACCTTAAATTTAACGTTTTATGTTGATTGTTGAGACCTAACACAATCCTCTCATTTTTTTCGGGCTTGAGACCGGCCTTGACAATAATCCTACAAAAATATATTTCATTAAAAATTTATTAAAAAAAAGTAATTTAATTTTTTGTTTAAGATTTAGAAAATTCAAAAATTTCAGCGTACACTAACTTACATTATCAATATTTTTATACTAGCTATTTTGTCATGTGGACTCCAAGTTGTGGATAACTTTAATCCACATGTGGAATAATTGTAGGCTAAACTTGAATATAACTTAAATCCATATGGAATAATTGTTGGCTAAACTTGAAAGTTGAGACTTCAAAGTTCCACTTTACATTATATACTCCTTGAAAATCCATGAGTAATAATAAAAGTCTATATATCCTTCCTTCAAAATAAAACTTATACCCTTAATTTCCTAAAAAAATCAATATCATTAAAAATTTATGAGAAAGTAATTTAATTTTTTTTCTTTAAGATTTAAAAAATTCAAAAAAATTAGAGGGTACTGACTTGCATTATCAATATTGCTATAGCTAATTTGTCAGTGAACTTCAAGAACGTTGTGATCTTGTGGAAAAAGTTAATCACACTTGAGAAGATGACCCTAAACTTAGTGTCATTATCGATAATAGAAAAAACTTTTAAGTAATTTTTTAAAATTTCAAAATTGTTTTTGTTTCTCTCTATATTGTAATTATGCTATTATTGATTTGGAAATAAAATAACTAACTCTCATGTCTTAAATTTAGAGGTTCCGATGGTGCATTCAAAGAGATTTAAATGTAAATTATTTTATAGATGTTTTTATATCTTAAGATCTTGTCTGCTTTGAATCGATGCAACATCTTCTCACTCTAAATTTCTTTTAGAATAAAAAATAAAATGATATAGCTTTATTTTGCAATAAAAACTAAATTGAAATTGTAAATGAATACCGAGATCCTTTCAATTTATCAAAATAAAAGGTGTTCCATTTAAAGAGACTAAAATTTTAAAATATATATATTAATATTTAATGGTGTGAGACCTACTTAAAAATTGAATCCATGGTCTTTTTTTTTATGGCTATCTTTCTTTAAATCAAACCTTCAATTTTTTTTAGAAGATCAGTGACTATTTCTTTTTTTTTTTGGTTCAAGAGTGACTATATCATTTTACTAAACACATCCCTCTAGTAAATAATATTGCATTTAAAAAAGTATACGTGTATATATCCTTGCAGTAACTCAAATTAATCTAGCGTGCTTGTATACGCATCTTATTTTATTCCTTGCGTAAGCCATCTTTGACTTTGGTTTGAAGAGGAGTACATTAGGGTCAAATAGTTGACCCAAATGATGCTGTGTGCTGTGGAAAGAAAAAAAAACACCAACATTAGAACTAGTCAACTAGAAACAGCATAACCCTTTTGCGTGGTACATTCCAATATAATATAATCCTTAATCATAACGAAGTATTTGAGCCTATAAAAGCAAGCATGTCCATTCCATTGTAACACAAACACAAAGAGTCAAAACACTTCATTTTTTACATCAAAGAAAACAGAAGCAAAGCAACCATGAGAAAGAGCTACTTGCAACCATCAAGCCACCATCAACAAGGAAAGGAAGAGATCAAACATCCATCATCGTCGTCGTCGCATGAGGCAGAGAAGAAAGTGACTCATCAAACAAGAAAGCTAGAGAGATTGCCAAGTGAAGAAGATATCAATGCTAGTGCTGATGCCTTCATTAAGAACTTTAGGCAGCAGCTTATGCTTCAGAGGCTTCAATCCATTGAGAATTATGAGAAAATGCTTGCTAGGGGACGATAGCTTATGAATTTAATTCCCTATGTGTCTTGTTTGATATAGTAAAGTTTAAAATATTCCTATGTATACTTTTTATTTTTATTCATTGCCATATTGTGCATACTTTTTATTTTAATAAAATAAAACGGTTGATTGAATTAAACTTTATATATATAGCTTATGAATTCTTGTCACTCCACGTTTCTGCATGAATTGGACAATCAGTGTATTATAAAAAGGAATTGTGTCACTAGCATTGGTTAATTGAAAGATGATCATCACTTGTTTCAAGTGTGGCAAAGAACCTTTCCAACCTATCACTAAGAAAAGAGAGATTTTCTCCACATAGACACAAGTGCATTATATACTATATAACTTCTTTTTTTATACAAATTCATCTATGCAAAAGTGATAAAATATTGACATTAAAAAAAAACGAAAAAATTGGAGATGGAAAAAGTTTACAAGAATATGCCTAAAACTTAAATTGTTATCTATTAGGGATGAAAATTGGAATCATATTCATTGAATTCCTGCATAATATACAATTAAAGAATAAAATATTTTAGATATATTGTGTCACTTTTTTATACGGTAACTATATGTTTCGTTCGTGCCAAACTTAATTTCTAGCTGCAATAAAATACTAAGAAGGAATATGTCGAAATTCTAGTTCTAATAAAATATGAAGAAGGAATCTGTTGAAATATTAAAATTTTAAGAAAATGGTAAAGAGTGTCTTAAGACATTGATTAAGGTAATACAAATAGAAATATAGTGTTGGAAAGTAATGAAAAGTGGTGAATTTTAAAAAATAAAAATTTATAGTTTTCAATGCAAAACTACTATTTTTATTTTGTGACCCTTTGATTGTATGTATTAAACACAAGTATTTGTGCATCATGATTGAAAGCAATTTGGCTCCAATTGTGTGTTGGTGGTTGTGGATTGTTGGAGACAGAGAATCATTATTTGTGAAGTGCACTGTGTTTGGTACAATTCGACAACTTGTTTGAAAGTGGTTGAGAGTTTATTCAAGGGATCCGTCTATTATTACAGATCATTTTTTGTACAATTTGGCAGCTCTTCGGGATATTCAAAATCACGGATCTCTTTCATGTTTTTGATTTGGTTTGCGAGCTCTTGGTAATTTGAAAGGAAACAAATGACATAATTTTTCCCGACAAAGAAAGTACTCCTCTTCAACTTTTGGAGAATATTAAGTTTATTTTCTTTTGGTGGTTTAAAGCTAAATTTATTGTTTTTTCGTATCTCTTTCATAGTTGGTGCCAAAGCCCTTTTTTATGCGGAATTGGCTAATGTTTTTTCGCTTTTGTTGAATATTTGTTGTATTTTTGGCTTTCTTCCCTAGTATAACACTTGTGTTTTTTTTTTTCTGTCAATGCAAATATTGTCTTATGTTGGGAAGATGGTCTACTGGTAGTAATAAATTTATGCTTAATTGATTACCAAATCCCTTAACTTAATTCTTTTTATTCAGAATGGTCCCCTAACTAAAAAACGTCTTAAATTGGTCTCTTATGTCTTCTTCCGTAATCTCTTCTGGTCATCTCCGTTCGTTTCTTAATGTCTAATATTTTTTATATAATTTCAATCATTTGATTGCATGTCTATTATATACAACAATGAATCACCAACACCTAATTTTTTTACCTTTCTTCATCTTCTTCCTTCCACCACTTCTTCATATTCATACAAAATTCATACACGTTCATGCAATATACCCAAAAAAAAATCAGAAAAAATTAACATTTAATATAAAACTTAATACTTCCTCTCAACCCTTTATCTTCTTCACGGGACCTCCACTATTCCCTCTATCTCATAGCAGATAACCAGTTAACAAAAATTCAAGAACTCGTTGAAAAAGAAAAACCAAGAATATGTTGATTTAATTTTTTTATACAAAATTAAAAAATTAAAAATTAAACTCAATTGTCCATCGTACTTAGACTTCACAACCCCCAAAATAGTAAACCCAATTTCTATGTTGACAAACCCGTAATAATTTTGTTAACAAATCCAAAATTCTTACATTCACCTCATAGGTTAGTAAAAATCCATATTTTCTTTCAAGAGGTTCACCTTACAGGTTTACAGATGGTGGATATGGAGTTTGGTTCTACATTGAAGCCTGCTCATCACATTTCATGAATGACAAATTCACACCACACCCACCGCCACCTAGACTAGTACCGGCGATGGTGCCGGACCCACCACCATGGATCAAAATGGAAAACAACCTTAATTGAAATGGAAAACAATCCAATGTAACAAAATCTTTGGTGTCAAGCCCAAAAAATATTCGTACGTCTAATTCTTTCTTTTTAGAAAAAGAGGGCTCTCTCTTTTTTTCAATAATAATTCCTAACAAAAACTTATACAAAATATCCTTAAGTAATTTAATTAAAATTCTTAAAATAATCAACCTTCAAAATATTAAAAATTAAATTTCAATCAAAAACCCAATTTTGTTTCAAGCAAAACATCAAGCACACATCATATCTCCATTGGTATCTAAAATGTTGGTTGTAAGGGTTAGTCTTCAACATCCATGAAATAAAATCAATAATAAATTACAACATCAAATAAGAATTTACAACAATTATCAAGGAGTTGTGCTAAGACATTTCTTTTCAGTTTTAGATATTTAAAATATTCATCACTCCACAAGCTCAGTATTTTTTTGTTCTTATCTTTTCGAATGAGACACAAGACTCAATGTTAATGCAGATGCATGAAATGCAACTAGACCATGATCCGGATATCGCCCCAATTGGTATAACACTTTTAATCGCCCTATTTGGCAAAATAGTTTTAATCGCCCCATTTAGCAAAATAGTTTTAATCGTCTCATTTGACACATGCACATGAATCGTCCTAATTGGCACATGAATAAGACTCGCCCCATTTGACACTTATGACACCATTATATGCAATGCGCCTTTTCTTTAAATCTTTATAGTTTTATATTCTCAAGCCACATAGCTTATCAATTCCACAAAATCTTCACACCTCAAAATCAATAAAATTTCTCAAAACCTCTAGAGACAACATCAACAGAGAGCCACTTTAAATCAATAAAATTCACAATTTCACATATCAACAATCATATACATCAATCAAAAAATTACCAATTTCACAACTAATCAATCATACGTATAATTATCAAAATTCACATATTCTTTAAAGTCAATAACAAAAATTACTAAACAACCATTCTTATATTTATTAATAACAATTAATCTCTTCACTCATCCGGTGAATCAAGAAGCATATTGATGTAAGATTTTTACATGTCATATAACTATATACACGTGAGTATAATAGGTTCGTTTCCGCAGGGATTGGTGTATCTCATAAGCATTTTAACGTCAAATATCATCTTAAGTGTTTGGGTATAAATTGTTTGTTTGTGTAAAACTATTTGAACTATTCGACATAAAAGTAAAACGAGTAGAGATAGGGCTATTTCGCTTGGGGTCAAAGATATCAACCAAGCGTAACAGCTGCAATCTCTCGATCAAATAACGGATTCTAGCTTTTTAAACGATATTATCACAATCACTCAACAATATCATTCATGTCCAAATGATATCGTTATTTCTAAGGGATTGTTTAAATGTCGATTTCCCGCACGTTTAAACAATCACAAAGTCGTTTGGATCGTTCAATCGACGATTTCCCGCCCGATTAAATGACCCAAAAGCATTAAGTTCTAGATTAAAAGTGATTATCAAATATTAACATCTATGTCTAGCATGATAACTTAAGATAGATTGTTATTCTATTTCTTAAATCCAAAAGTATTTGTCAATATCATTTTGAATCTCAATAAAGCATTAAACACAAGAATAACAACAATATTGAATAAATAAGCTAGAACCATATATTAAATGATCAAAAGATTATATAATAGCTTGTTTGAATACCTCAAAACCCACAAGGAAAGATGTAGCTACATATGTCTATAATAGCTTTGCAAAGGAAGAAGAAGAGATGAAGATTCAATGCCTAGATCCATGATGTCTCGACAAATCTTGGGTTGAATCTACTCCTAACAACCTTACTTTGTGTTTCTCTCTCTCTAGAAAATGCCCTATTCTCTCTCTAAAAACCAGAAAATCTATAAAACAGTAAGTTTTTTTGACAAAGAGAAGAGAAAACTATTTATATGGCAAAATTCGTGAAATCTCGCTTAAGCGAGGTACATCTCGCTTAAGCGAGATGCCAAAGAATCAGATTTTGTCCAGTGAATCCATGCCACGTGGATCTTATCCCCTAAAATTGTCGAATCTCACTTAAGCGATCTGGAAGCGAGCATGAAGTTGCGCTCGACGCACATCTCGCTTAAGCGAATTGATCTCGCTTAAGCGAGTTGGCTTGGTTTTTCACATCTTGCTTGAGCGAACTGGGAAGCGAGCATGGGACTTTCTCTCAACACGAATCTCACTTAAGCGAGAAAATCTCGCGCAAGCGAGATGCCTTTGTATCACAAGCGAGAGACAGGCGAGCTAGAAGCGAGATGTCTATGTTGCTCTTGGAAGAATCTTGCTTAAGCGAATTGATCTCGCTTAAGCGAGTTCTGATTGGCTTGGAAAGTGATTTCTTGGTCCTTGCTTGTTATTTCCTGCAAAAGTTGAGTGGAGTAAGGCAAACAAAGCATAAGTGGTAAAGTTACAACAAATGATCACTTTTCTTTAGATATCTTGCAAAACAAGTCTCTAAAATGCCTAGATTAACACATAAAATATGGTACTTTTTGAGCACTTATCACATATCAAATTCAATATCATAACCTATTATTTTCATTTAAATCATGGTCAAGACTAGAGCACTTACCTTAACCTTTTTTTTTCTTTCTTTCCAAACTCTAGCAAAAAACTCTAAAGGCTCACGTGGAAGGTTGCAAGAAGATTTATATTTGAAGCTTCAATGGAATAAAAATCAAAATTAGAATAAAAGGGAACAAGGACGATAGAGAAAGAACTAGACGTAATGTCTTGGACCGAAAATTCGGGACGTTACATTATGGTATCAGAACAGACCTCTCCCAGCACAGTGTGGTTCGGGGACGAACCAGGCAAAAGCTGGTAGGCATGTAACACCCACGACTGACGAGGGCAGGGAGTGGTCGCCGTTGCACAAGTCACGACAATGAGCGGCTCCCGACAATTTCTAGAGGAATCGAAGCACATCGGAATGAGAGGGATCCTGATGCCGTGTAGGTATAGGACTACATGGTTGAAGGAAGGTTTATAAGAATTGTTTGGTACTACCTATATCAACAAGATGCATCTTCTTTTTGATAGTCCATTCCACAAGTACTCCACAGTTAAGCGTGTTCGACTTGGAGTAGTCTTTGGATGGGTGACCTATTGGGAAGTTTCCCGGTAAGCGTGAGAGTGAGGACAAAACACGTTAAAAAGACTCATGTTGGTTTGTAGGGTCAGTTGACAATGCTTAGAGTCATCTGGCATGTTACATACGGTTTAACCGGTGGAGTTTCTGGCGAAGACAAAATTAAAGCGAAAACAATGAAAATAATCATATTCTGACAAAGAACTTTTCTTGAGAAAGAACGATTGCGACATGGACGATGAAACGGTTCCATGGGTTCAATTTTGCGATGAGTGTTGATGAAGAATAACATGCAGGGGGTAGGAGGATTGAGAAGAGTGGTGGTGATTTGATTTGATACGTGTTCGATTGTGCCTTCTTCAATTTCGATTTTGTTTTCACTTCGTTGCTATTGATATATTTCTAAGAAGCTTGAAGAAATTGTGCCTTCTTCTCATAATTGTGATGCATGTCTTTGTTGCAATTTATCTCTACTTTATTTATTTTTTAATGCAATTGTTGCGAATTTTTTTTGATTTTGGGATGGTTATGGTGGAGTGAATGATTTTGGATATGAGTTGATGATGACAAAGGAGGGTGTTGATGATGATAGATGAAGATGACAATGATGGTTGTGTGGTGATTAAAGAGTGGGTTTAATCTTTTTTTTTTTGAATTTTCTAGATTTTAGTGATGAAGATGTTGAAGATCCTGAAGAGATGATGGATGAAGAAGATGAATGAATTTTATTAGGTGTTAATGGTTCACATTAAAGTACAATAGACCCTACATGATTCAACGACCCTCTTTTAAAGAAAAAATCAAATGGTTAAAATTAAAAAAAAAAATTAGTAAGGCATATGGTGGACCACATTTAAATATGGTTCACCTTAGACACTTGTTGTTAAAAACTACCAGAGAGGACCAAAAGAGGTAACGAGAGAAGACATAAAAGACCAATTTGAGACGTTTTTTTAGTTAGGGGACCATTCTAAACAAAAGAATTAAGTTAAGGGACCTTGTGATCAATTAAATATATGTTTATTCTTCAAAAAATGATCGAAAGCAATTGTCTTTAAGTAACTATTTAATTAGGAAAGTACTTTTTTGCCAAGTAACTAGAGCTCACGCAATTAAATTGTGGAGAAGTTGAGTGTTCGGGATTCGAACCCTGACTCCTACATATAATATGTAATATGTCTACCAACTGAATTAAGTTTACGGGGATAACGCACCGTTGATCCAGTCAGTTCTGAACTAATATTCAACCAATTAACAAAAACCAAGTGTGAGGTGTGCATCTTTGAATGATCTAAAGGGTGCTTTTAAAAATAAAAATAAAATACATGAAGAACCAACCGAACTGTGTCTAAAGGGTGCTCACTGTTTACCTATATGAATATTAAAATTGTCATCCACACGAGTATGATCTTGTTGACAAATATTCTTTTAAAATTGTAGGTATGAGGATGAATACTATAATACCCTTGCTAGGACCTACCATTTGTCGTCCATATTCTTTGTGGCTTCACAAATTAAAATTGTTGTATGCTTGATTTATTTTCAACAATATAGAAAATTTAGATCGTTTTAGTATATTTCAATAATTCATCTCGTACACAATTGGACATTTGATTCTTTACTGATATATTGTAGAGAACCCATTTTCAACCATTTTATTTGTCACGGAAAAGTTTGTTCTAGGATGACGACAAGAACAACTTAATCATAAGTGAAAGGAATGTGATTCAGAATTATGTATTGCCTTGTGACACGTAGTTGGTGTTGTGTGGTAAGTGTGAGTTAGAAGTATCATGTTGAATGATGAAAAAGTAAATGTTGACCAATATATATGTGAAAGAAATCATGAACATAATGTCTTGAGGTTTTAGGGTAAGATATAGTGTCCAACTCATTTGTATTGTTTCTTTTAGACTTGATGTGACGATTCACCGATTCTTAACTGAATAATGTTAATAAAGTTGATGGTTACTAAAGGAACTAACTCCTCGTGTCGAAAGTCTTATTGACATTGTGCCAGACGGCATGTCACATTGATGCAACGACAACAATAATATTAGTATATGTGGATGAAAAAATTCCATCTGAGCGGGAGCATATCCAGATGAATGTATGGACTCACACATCAAGGGGAGATTGTTGTGTCGAAAGTGAGTTAGAAGTTCCATACTTGATTAAATAACAAATATTGGGAAAGATATAAGTGAGATGACTCATAAACCTAATCTTAAGGTTTTAAGTAACAGTGTGGCGTCTACCTCATTTATGTGATTTCTCTTGACTCAATAATAATGATCCATTGAGTTTCCCTCATAGCCCAACAATTGAGGTGGTAAAACCCAATTGAAGTCTTAAGTTGACATGCAGTGGGAGGCAGTGTTCAAAATTAAAGAGGAACTAGATCCGTAACATTTTCCAAGGATAGGGTTCTAATAGTCTGACGTACGAGTAATTGATCGTTAAGTCATTTGGCCACATCAAAAGCACAAGACCATGGTAAAAATCAATTTACATTCAAGCTTCACCACTACACAAACTATTAATTTATGTTCCGTTGTTTTTTGAATTTTCAAACAATTGTATTTGGATTTCCAAATTCTATTTTGAAAAATAATATCTACTGAAGTTGTTACTAGGTTGAGTCACGGCCAGGTCGCTCTCTTTAAGACGTTTAGTGGCACTGCCCAAAATTGTGCAAGGCAAACTATCAACCATGCCTCCTCCAGGATAAAATAAGTCCAGCTACAATGGAGCGGTTAACTTCTGCACTATAGAAAATTGTTCGAGATTTACACCTCCAATATGGTACCAAAACCATTCTTTTAATCCTGAAACCATCTTAATATGGTACTGTTACCACTCTATTATGGTGCTGAGACCACTCAAATATGATGTTACCACCATTCTAGTTTTTAACTTCTCCGATTATGATACTATGATCACTCAAATATGGTTTTACACCACTATAACCTTTAACTTCTCCAAGGGAAAGAAAATATTGAAAAGGAACTATATTCTTAAGATCATTCGTAATTCTGAAGGGACGTTATTCATGAAAAAGGAACTATGATCTTAAAAATATTCTTTATTCCGAAGGGACATATATTATCGAAGGGACTATGATTTTAAGACCATTCTTAATTCCGAAGGGACAATATACCGAAAAAGGACTATGATCTTAAGAACACTCTTAATTCTGAAGGGACAGAAATAAAGAAATAAGGGGAAGAATAGCTCGTCAACACAAGTTGGAGGGAGAAGAGAGAAAGAGTTCTAGACAACTCAATAGAAATTCATTGGTGTGATTTTTGAACTGAGTAGAGTCCACTATTTATATATAGATTTTATAACTGTTTTAGCAAAAATTGTTGCAGCACTTACTCTAACAGATAAGAACAAACTGGAACTTATACATTAATCAGTTCAACAACACTTGTGGATAATATCAAAAAGAAACAAATCCACAAAAGTGGAGGAAACAAACTCGTTGGATTTGAATGAAGGAAAGATAAGAAATTCAATTCAATTGAATTCTTATTTTTATTCTTATCATAACCGCCATGAGCTAAATTTATGGAAAGTGATATTCACGAATAAAAATAATAAAGGTTAATAGTGTTTTACCCCCTGTAGTATAAGTCATTTTCCAGTTTGCATCCTGTACAAATTTTGTTTTGGTTTTCGTCTTTGTAATTTATTTTTTTCCAGAATACCCCCTAATAGGCCATTCAAAAACCAAAATTTTTAGAAAAAAAAAATCTGAAAATAGCCTATTAGGGGTATTCTGGAAAAAATAATTTTACAAGGACAAAAACCAAAACAAAATTTTTACAGGGGGTAAACCCGAAAATGACATATATTACAGGGTGTAAAGCACTATTAACCCAAATAATAATTACTATTATTTTTATCATTATCAAGTATTTAAAATTAAATACCGTGATTTAAACACTACTAATGTGTGCGTTCTATTTTATGTGGGACCCCCACACTCTATTATTTCAATTCACACAACATTAGATCAAGGTATAATTACTTGGTGTTTAATCTTCCAACATCACACCAATGTTCCAACAATCTCTCACTTGAATTTTAAAAATGGAATAATAATGTCATAACATTTCTATAAGGTTGCTAATAAACAAAGGTGTCGCCTACAACTTGAACCTTTGCATAGCGGATAATATTCCGATTTAACAAGAGTTTCTTACAACATTGAACTCTATCTCAGACATAGAACCCGCACACAAACCTTTTCTAAGGTGTATTCTAAAATCCTATGCGTTTATGGCTCTGCATGTCTATCCCAGTTTTAACAAACACTCTAGGTATTGTGCCCCGAATCCCATAGGAATCGGCCTCAGTTCCACATTTTTATAGGTGAGTCTATCAAGTGTACTCATGTAGCTATGTACTCCACTCAACATAGAGTATAGATCTCATTAATACATCCTTCTATCGTTGTAGGATTCATGCTTTCTTAATTTTCTCATAACATGTTCTATCACTTATGACTTGTTATTACCCGTTGAACCTATTTCTTGGGATCTCCAGTCATGTAGGTCGGGTTATCATCACTTGTGACCTTTGGACATTAGTCAAATCATATTGGATGTGTTTAATACTTTCTTTCTAGTAATTCTTTTCGTTAAAGGATTGACTAATTCTTTTTCAATACGAACATGATCTACTTTAACCATTCCTTTTGAGAGTAGCTAGATCTCTAATTCTTTATACGTTCGTGCCTTAATTATCATCTATTTCCATTGTAGTAACGATTCTCAATTTTTGTAATAGCTGCAATACTATCACAATGAATTAACACTTCTGGAAACAGTTTCACCCATTAAGGGTTCTCTACTAGCAAGCATCTTATCAACTTTTTTCTTCACTAGTTTTCTCTAGTGTTCTCATCTCAGATTCATTCCATAGTGGACTGAGTCAATATCATTTGTTTCAACAAACAACTCCTCCAGTTATGCTCATCTGAATGATGTTTTATTTTGTATCTTGTACCATTCAAATACAATAGGATACTTATCATAATGTAATTCTAGAGTCATAGTCTTCTTAAGGCACCTCATGACTCTTTCAATTGCATGAAAATGTTTTTTATCTGTCTACTAATAAACTTGCACAAGAGTTTCACGACATCGACAATGTTGGGTATAATACATTCAGTGGCATACCTAAGGACTGCCAATGATGCTCGCATATTCTGTTTGTCTAACTCCATCTCAAGTGTTCTTACACTTGGATCATAATATATGCTTGCAAGTTTACATTCAAATAATTACATTTCCTTAAGAACTTCTCAACTTTGTGAGATTCATAAAAAAAAGTTCTCTTTTCTAATCTAGTAATCTTGAAATCAAGAATTACTTCAACTTTGTCTAGGTCTTTCTTATCAATGTTGTTGATAAACAATGATTTCACATAATTCATAACATGAATCTTTAAACCAAATATGAGCAAGTCTTCGTCATAGAGACATATGATCGTGCAAAAAATATTTGTCACTTTCATTAACTTTATACTCATTCAATAGCATTAGAATGTCAAATTTTTCATGTCATTCCTTAAGAGTTTATTTTAGACCTCATAAAGAATTATCTAACTCACATACCTTGTTTTCTTGTCTATGAATCGCAAAACTTTCAGGTTGTTTCAAAGTAGCACTTGACATGTTCATATAATTGCGGGACAAATGACATGCTTTCTAACAATTGTATTAAATTATGAACCATTGTCATTTCTTGATGATGGCTCCTGATTTTCATTTAGGACCTTTTTTTTTTGGGTTCCTATTCTCTTGGCAATTAGAGTTATTTATTCACATTGTGGTTCTGATTTTTTGAAAATAAATTTTAAATAGATTCAAAGTAGCATATGTGAATTTCGTTAGTGTTGTTGTTATAACAATAAGCACTTCATTGTTTTAGCTGAAAAGATGTATTTTTATAGCTTGATTTATCCTTGTTGTATTCAGGGACAACGAAACCTCAATAAGTAATTTCTTCGGTAGACATAGCAGATGAAACGTCTTAAAATTGTTGTTTTTGGATTTCCAAACAGTTGTTTGATGTAGTATTTTTGCATCAAACAAGATAAGTATTTATAAATCGTCTCCTCAGGGACTAGTGCGATATCATGGACCGTTCGACACGAAATATCATTCTAAGTTAAAAGATTGATTGTGTGTTTGTTTAACTATATAAACTAAAGTGTAAAAGTAAATGTTGAGATTAACAAGGCGTAAAAACGTTGGAATTAGAGTTCCTTGATTAAGTGTCAAACATAACCTAATAATCACGTATAATGACTCTAGCGTTTTACCGATATTATCACGTATCGCTCAACAAGATTATTCGTGTCCAAATAATCTCGTGAAACCAATTGTATTCTTCAATAGTTGATTTCCCAAACTATTGAACAATCTAATTGTCGATCGTATCGTTTAATCGACGATTTCTCAATCTATTCAACGATCCGAAAGTTTTACGTTCCGATACTTTGTGTGATTATCAAAACATCAATCCTATGTCTAGAATTGTTGTTTTGATAGATGAATATTCTAAACCTAGATTCAAAGGTACTTTTCAATAACAATTAAATCAAAGATAGGAATTGGATTGCAAGAATAACTTCAATATCATGTAAATTGCTAGAATCATATAATACAAGATCAAAGGATTACATTTTAGGCTCAATCAAGTACCTCTAATCCCAACTAAGAAGAATTAGCTCATCATTTTCATGTGAACTTTACAAAAGTGGAAGAAAAGTTGTGAATCCATGCCAAGACTTTGATTTCTCCAAGGATCTTGATGAATTCTCACTCAATCCCTCTTGCTCTATGAAGACCCAAGATTTTCGCCCTGTTCTCTCTCTAAAATTCTAACTAACTCCCTCTGAAAATGAAAGAGAAGGCTTTTATAGAGTTTCTGATCTGCATGTACTCGCCTCGCGAGCAGAATCACTCGCCATGGCGAGTTGCGTTTCCTTCGCCTATGGGTTTGTGCCACGTCACCTCTGAGGAGTTTTGGCCGCCCTAACTCGCCTCGCGAGTAAAATCATGCGCCATTGCGAGCTCTTCTCGCCTCTAGTTCGCCATGGCGAGTTGGAGGCGAAGGGAGAAAAAGTCTCTGCCATGTGCTCGCCTTGGTTTCGCCGTTGCGAGTTGGTGGCGAGCTGCTCGCCTTTCCTTGCTCGCCATTGCGAGTTGATGGCGAGTTGCCATGATCTTTGCCTCTTTTTTCTTGGTTCTTTTCCTTCCTTGCTTGGTGCCTTGAGTTCAATTCCTGCACAAAAGGGATAGAGTAAGAGAAATAAAGCGTAATAGGACAATTATCATTTATCTCTCGGCTTTTCCTTAGATTACTTGTAAGATAAGTAAAAAATGCCTTAATTCAAAGATGATTTTAACTACTTCACGGCACTTATCATTGTTACAAGGTTGAGTCACGACCAAGTCGCTCTCTTTAAAACGTTTCATGGCACGACCCAAAATTTTGCAAGGCAGACTATCAACCACGCCACCTCCAGGATAAAACATGTCCAGCTACAACGGTGTGGTTAACTATTGCACTATAGAAAACCGTTCGAGATTTACACCTTCAATATAGTACCAAAACCATTCTTTTAATACTGAAACAACTTTAATATGGCATTGTTACCACTCTATTATGGTGCTGAGACCACTCAAATATGGTGTTACCACCATTCTAATTCTTAACTTCTCCAATTATGATACTATGATCACTTAAATATGGTTTTACACCACTATAACCTTTAACTTTTTCAAGGGAAGAAAATATTGAAAAGGAACAATACTCTTAAAATGATTCATAATTCTGAAGGGACATTATTCCTGAAAAAGGAACTATGATCTTAAAAATATTATTTATTCCGAAGGGACATATATTATCGAAGTGACTATGCTTTTAAGACCATTCTTAATTCCGAGGGGACATTATATCGAAAATGAACTATGGTCTTAAGAATACTCTTAATTCCGAAGAGACAGAAACAAGGAGATGAGGAGAAGAATAGCTCGTCAACACAAGCTAGAGGGAGAAGAGAGAAAGAGTTCTCGACAACTCAATAGAAACTCATTGGTGTGATTTTTGAACTCTATAGAGTCCTCTATTTATATAGAGATTTTGTAATTGTTTTAGCGAAAATTACGGCAGCAGTTACTCTAACGGATAAGAACAAAATGGAACTTATCCATTAATTAGTTCAACAACACTTGTGGATAATATCAAAAAGAAATATATCCACAAAAGTGGAGGAAACAAACTCATTTGATTTGAATGAATGAAAGATAAAAAATTCAATTGAATTATTATTTTTATTTTTATCGCAATCATCGTAAGCTAAATTTATGGAGAGTGGTATTCACAAATAAAAATAATAATTACTATTATTTTTATCATTATCAAGTATTTAAAATTAAATATTGTAATTTAAACACTATTTATGTGTGTTCTATTTAATAAACTTTTATGATATTATCCATTTTTGGCATAACCCAACACAATTAAGAAATCAAATAGTATCATTGTCTGCAAGGATGGGAGAAATCCAAGCTTTTAGTTAAATATGGTGACGTCATTCTTTATTAAGATTTTGAACAGTGTTTAAACTTCAATATACCTTCCATCATTTGAGCCAGCAAATATTGTGTGAAAATATTGTTGACATCAACATTGTATGTTTCCCTCAAATAAAAAAAAACATTGTATGTTATTGACATTGGGGAATATTCATGTAGAAAGAGAAGAGATGAGAAAGTGGCTATGATTTCAATTAGGAATAACAAAAGTTGAGAATATAAATAAATATTATTCTAAGAATAAATGGTAAAATATAGACTATACTACCTTATTATAACAGTGGTCATGTTAATTGATGATATTGCTTTGGAAATTGGTAGTTTACTTATACTTTTAAAAATTTCACTACACAAATTATAAAATACTTTTACTATATTTATTTTCTTAACTAATATTCTAGAATCAATGGTTAGCAATTCATTTGAGGTTGATCTAGTGGTTGACTTGGGATCTTAGAGTGCGCTCTCTTTGAACAGGGCTCCCGCAAGTGGACAGTGTGATTGGTCCCCTCGAATTAATCGGTCCTTTGATCGAATACCTAATTTTTTTTAAAAATAGTTAGCATTTTCTTTATAATAATAATAATAATAATAATAATAATATGGGCTAAAATCAATAACTAATGTGTATTTTTCAAATAATTATACTGTATGCATTTTTGTGTGATCAAATCTTATGTCTTAAATCTTATAACCACTTAAATATTGTCCTCTGTATGGTACTACATCAACCCTTGTATATGACTTCGATGAATGTTCTTAACTGATTTTAACTATTGTTCCAAATTATAAAATACTTTTACTATTGTTCCAAATTTAAAAATGGAAAATAATTAAAAAAATTGACTACACAAATCATAAAATACTTTTGCTATATTTATTTTCTTAACTAATATCCTAGAATCAATGGTTAGCAACCCATTTGAGGTTGGCCTAATGGTTGACTTAGGATCTTGGAGTGCACTCCTCTCAAGGTCTCAAGTTCGATTCCCTTTGAACAGGGCTTCCGCAAGTGGACAGCGGGATTGGTCCCCTCGAATTAGTCGGTCTTTGGATCGGATACCGAGTTTTAAAAAAATGGTTAGCATTTTCCTTATAATAATAATAATAATATGGGCTAAAATCAATAACTAATGTGTATTTTTCAAATAATTATATTGTATGCATTTTTGTGTGATCAAATCTTATAACCACTTAAATATTGTACTCCCTCCGTTTCTAAATATAACCAAAAATCATTTTTTAGGTTCATTCATTTAATGATGTATGTGGTTCATTTTGACTGATTTTAACTATTGTTCCAACAATTTTTAATAAAATTAGTTAAAAATATGTTTTGTCATTGAAGAGGTTACTAGGTTGAGTAACCGACTAGATCACTTTCTTTAAGATGTCCTGTGGCATTGTCTAAAATTATGCAAGCAGACTATCAACCACGGCACTCCTGGGAGAAAACAACTCTATTACAATTGTATCAGGTCCAATTACACTATATGATATGTTCTAGAAATACACCTTCAAATATGGTACTAAGACCACTCCTATATGGTATTGATATCACTCTATTATGGTACTAAGACCACTCTTATATGGTACTAGGACCACTCTAATATGGTGTTTCCGCCACTATAACCTCTAACTTCTCCAATGGCATAAAACATAAAAGGAACTATATTGTTAAGATCATTCTTATTTTTTTGGTGGGACACTTTATCTCGAAAGAGACTATGATCTTAAGAATACTCTTATTTCTGAAGGGATGAAATTTACCGTAGAAAATATGCTCTTAAGACAATTCTTAATTACAAAGGGACATTATTTCTCGAAGTGACTATGGTCTTAAGAACACTCTTTAAATCCGACGGAACAAAACAATGGAGACGAAATGAATAGCTCGTCAACACAAGCTACAGAAGGGAGAAGAAGAAAAAGTTTTTTGACAATTCGAGAGAACTTTTGGTGGAATAGAAATGAGGGAGAGGAGCTAAATTTATAGGTGGAAAATCAAAGATAAGATACAAAATCCAATGATTATGATTAGTTTATCGTCACAAAATCAACGGTTTGATCTCGTCTCATAAATGAGCAGTAATGGTGAAAGTTGACTATAAGAAGGGTGCGTGCAGGCGTGTGTTCAACATGCGCTGACATGTACCGAGTGTATGTTGACGCATGTAAATCGCTTACGTGACGATGTGTACAATTTTTTTTTAAAATTAAATTATTAATTAAATTTAATGTTTCAAGTCTTTAAAATATAATCATCTGTATATAAAACATTGATATTATGTGTAATTTATCCAATTATTAATTAGAGTGGTCCTCGTACTATATAAGAAGAATGATCTAAACACCCTATTTAAATGTGTATTTCTAGAAGATATCCTATAGTTGAACAGGAAATATGTACCTGTACTAAGAATCTGTTTAATTTAAGGAAATATTTGTATCACAACCATCCCCATTTGCACTAATGTCAAAGTGGGTCACTAGACAAACTAAAAGTTAAATAAAGAAGAAACCAGCACAGCAAATTAACACCAATAATAGCAGTCCAAATAAGTCACTCTGTTTCGAGTAGGAACATTTCGCCAATAATTTATTACTTTATTAATAATAATTAACATATAAGGAACAACATCATAAATTGACAACTAGAAAGCAACAAGAAAAATAAAAGAAGTACAATTTCATGACTCATCATACATGATACATTTTCCCCACAAAGATGCTTGGTCACATCACAATAATCACTTAACAATCTTATGTATCTGATTCTGCTGATTCTGATTCTGCATTATGTGAAGATTCAAACGTGAGCATGATCTTGCTACCTCACCAACTAATGGAATCACAGGAAGACTATCACAATTGCATATCTCAATCATGAAACCATCTGGGTCATGGAAAAATAGCTGATCCACTTCAATTCCACCTTCCTCTACTCTTGCTCGAACATAATTGATTTCCATTTCTTTCAGCTTTTTCTCCACTGCTCCCATGCTCTCACACTACACATCAACCAATTCAAAGTTCAAACACAAATTACACATTAAATGCTTAATAAAGTCCAACAAATTAATTGTTTGGGAGAATCTGAATTCGATTTCTAATGAAACGGATATTAATTAAACTATACTTACCTCAAGATCGAACTCCGAATTATCAGAGCTCTTTTCCCTGAGAATTGGATGGTTAACAACAACAAAATTGTATAATCCTCTGCTACAATTGCACGATACAGTTTGGTGCGGCATCGTTGAATTAAGAAAGTTGCATATTAATTTTTCTTTCTTAATTCAATGACTCTACAGTAGACTGCACCGTATATTTTAATAAATTAAATGATTTGGCTATATATTTTATTGCAATTTGAAGCAACCTTAGAGGATAAGATCCTTAAAAACCATTGAATATCCTTAAAAAAAACATCACATAAACGTGTCTATGATGACTAGGTGAGTGTTTTAGTTTTAAATTTAGTGTGATCTATATTTAGTTTTAAATTTGGATTTTTCTATCCGTCACTTTAGGTTCAATGTACTTTTTTATCAAGTTCCTTCATTCATTGAAGTACGTCTTTCAGTTTGTTTCTTTCTAAGTCACATTACTATTTTTTTCCAAAATTTGAAACGTAATCATCAATATGTTAAGTTTAGTGAAAATCTGACCTGGAAAGATATGTGATTATCCTTTGGATTAATTTCCTTCTTCCTTGGTAACGTCTCTGGGTTCTCTGCTTGTAGCAAATGAATACCAATACCATAGCCAAATAGCCTGCAAATTAGGTCACCACATACAAAAATCAATTTTCATTAAGAAATCTAAAAAAAAATTCAGCGGCACAACTTGTTATCCGCCTGTGAAATAATAATTTATATATAAAAGAGACATTAAGAAAACCAACCAAAAGTTTATTAAATTTTCTAAGAAATATTATTAAATTTTGAGGGAACAAAAGTGTCATTTTAATCTCCATTGTTTCAATTGAAAAAAATATAAGTTAAAGATAAGACTGATAAGATGTTAAGAGTTTGAACATCAATCCCAACGTAATACTCACGATGGTCGTTTTAACAACCCAAAAAATTAGAAAATCTAATACAAATATTATACTATGTATATTATAGGAAAAGGTTTTCAATTTGATGTATTATGTGAAATTACCATGCCCCATCAAAATCAAAAGAACCAGGCCTTCTTATTGGGAAGAAACCAAGAACATTCTGGTAGAAATCAATTGACTCTTCAACTGATCTGCATATGAGTGAGATATGATTCACTGACTTTAGGTGCAAAGGGTTTCCCACACTTTCCTTCATTTTCTCAAGAAAATTAAATTCAAATCCAACCCAATTAAACTATGAAAGAAAAAAAGGTGATCCAAATAACAAAGAAGTTAAATTTTAGAGAAAAGAGTATCAAAATACGATGAAGAGGCTTAGAAATGAAATGAAAGCAAATTTAGGTCTTAGCTTGAATAGAAGATTTGTCACGGAAATAGCAAAAATGGTTACTTGTCTTACATTATATAGAGATGAAGAAGCTACCATTGTTTGCCACGTGTCCGTATATGTCATACGTGTCAGATACGTATTTTATCTGTCACATCATAACACACATATGTCTGACTAGGATTGTACTATGTAAGTGGGACCCTTGACACGTGAGCTTACATGTTTAGATATACACCGTTGAGTTGAGGTGTAATTGTGATTGATTATTTTGTTTTTCCTAAGTTATCCTAATTAGTATCTTTGTCGCCTAATGCAGCTCTACGGTGGACGGTGGTATTGTTAGAGCTTCTGTTCTCTTGTTAAAAGATGTTTAAGTGAGTTTTTTTTTTTTTTTTTGTGATACTATACTAGTAGTGTTATCTAAAAAAAAATGTTCGTGTATTTGTTTACTCATTATAGATATTCTAAAACAATTTTCTTAACAATTTAAAAGTTTTTCTTGTTTGGTGGCCGGATTCGAACCCTGAATTTTTGTATATATTATGTATTATTTCTATCAACTGAGATAAACTTTCAAAGACAACTATTTAAAAGTTTATAACGGTAGAATAACAATCCAACTTTTTTTTTATTCTATTTAGTTTGATTCATGTGTCTTGGAAAAAAAATTACATAACCGAACTAAATCAAGTTTGTTATATTATACATAATAATAGAAATTTAATTGTATACTATGCCAACATTCAATTATTTTATACATATATTTGATGTTGTATTGCCACATCAATTAATAAACGTAAAGACACACAAGTTTTTTTTGAACAAATAATAAAAACACACACAAGTTATTACCATATTCGTTAATTAATGTGACAAAACAATATTAGATACATGTATAAGATCAGGGACAAATGCATGTAGTGTGCTATGTGGGCTTCTCCCTGCACTAAATATTTGTGAATTTTTTTTTTGGGTGTTATAATACTATAATATTTGATATTTTGTTTAAATGGTCACATAACATCTCTCTATTGGCCCACATTATATTTTATAATTCTACAAACCAAAAGTGACACCACACTACACAACACAACTAGACAAATATTTCTCTCATCTGTTCAGTTTCCTCCCTTCCATGCCACAATGCATCTAGAATATGGGTAATCTTAGAGGACAATTACTATGTATAGTTTTATGCTTTTAAAAATGAAATATAATATATATATTTAATGCTTCGAATTTTTTTACACGTGCCCCCAACTTTCGAAAATTTCTGGATCCGTCACTGTATAAAATACATCAATAAAATATATTAATTTAACTCTTATAGTAGCGGAATTTGATTCTGATTTTTCGAAAATAGATATGCTAACAATTCTTTAAAGGAAATTGATAAATCTAGCGAGAAAATTTTCACAAACATATCCCGATGGTTTAATTCCTCAACACCTTATAAAATAATTACACATCAATAAAATATATTAATTAAACTCTTATAATAGCGGAACTTTGGTTCTGATTTGTCCGAAAAAAGATATGCTAACAATTCTTTTAAGGAAATTGATAAATCCAGCGAGAAAATTTTCACGAACATATCCCGATGGTTTAATCCCTCAACACATTTTCTTACATTTCCTTAATTACACCTTATTATCTTCCATGATTTCCGATCAATAACAAATTTAATTGACTGAAACTTTTTCTTAATCAATTCTAGATAAAATCTCTCTAGATAAATAACATTGCTCTTCTTTCAAATAACGAGGATCCTCTTTGTTCTTCAAACAATAAGACAGATGCAACCTACTCATATCATTCTTGAATCAACATCTCAGGTTGGATTATTCGTATAAATCACATTAACCATGAAGCAAAGATCTTCCTTTCCATTAGAGATGTTTAGTGTCGGACTTTTTTTTTCATATAAAAAGGAGAGTATATTGTTAGCATTGTACTATAAAGAAACAATAAAAGAACATATGCATGAGTGTGGATACACTTGATCTTTGACAATATTTTAGGGTATCAAGGTGTTTGGTTGTTTGTCATGCCTTCATGTGTTCTCATTCTTATCTTTTCATCTCTCGTTATGTGTAGTATGAATATTATTTACAATCGTGATAATATTAAAATTATAGAACTGGTGGTAAAATTAAAAAATAAAATCTTGAAATCAAAGAACAATTATATTTTTCTCTTTTAAGTTTGTCAGTTCTATAGATAGATCGAGTCGAGGCAAAGAGTGACAATTCATTGTTAGTTTAGTTTGATCTTTTTTCTTCCTTTGTCAGTTTCTTTAGGTATACATTGTATTGAAGTGGCTTGATTTGATTTTTTAATATATGGCAATTTAAAAAAAAGCTTAAAAGCTACGTATATACATGAATAATTATAAATAGTAGTGCTAATATGTAATCACTGGCTCATATTTTTTTTACAAAAATAAACTATATTCATCCATTTAAATTGATAGAGTACAACGATACAATACAAATCCAAAACCGTTTAAAACAAAAAGGATGAATTTGCGAACAAACTCACAACATCCATGTTAATAGCATAAAACGGCAAAGTACATATGCCTACAAATATGACTATATCGAAGTCTCCGAAATACTTATGTCTGCGAATCTGCAATGTTCACGACATAAAAGTCATTGATTTGGATCTGCATTTTTTCAAAGCTAATCTTTCAACTTGAATAAACTAAACACCGCACTAAGACGAGAAATAAAGAACACACTGCATAAAGACGGAAAATCAAAACAAACAGAGTCGTGCAGAGACGACGAAATCACAAAAACAAACGAAAGAAAACTGAAAATATGTGAAAATCACTTATTTAATTAGGGTAGAAGGAAAAACAACTCGGAGGGATGATTTTGGATCAAAATTGACCATAAATCACCCTATTTGGTAGACAAAAAGAAAAAAAAGACGATGGCTAGGATTTGAGAAGGAGAGAAAAGAGAGAAAAAGAGAGTACAAAGTGAAATAGATGTTGTATTAGTATGTATAATTTTCTTTTGATCCCACACTAGCTCATACCTAACATTTAAAACTAAGGATTCTCGTATTAGTATATAAGGATCATGTTGTATACAGTAGACAATCACAAAACCAACTTGATTCACTTTATTTCCTTTTTACTAAAAAACTATTTTCCTTTACGTAATAGCAGATCCTGGGAGATCAAGAAAACCTAATACCCTCCTTCAAGAAAAAGGAACACCTAATACCCTCTATAAAATAATAACACCTAATACCTGTTGGAATATTTTATTATTTTATTATATTCCAATATCATATGGACAAATATCGTAATAATAATTATATTAGCTATTTATCAATTTGGAGCTTTAATTGATTAGTGATCAAATTAAGTAATAAGGCTTATTAGATTTCTATTTAGAGTATTAATTAATTAATTAATAGATATGGATTCAATATGGGTGGATGTCCGGATGGCCCATTAACGGAATAATGGGAAACCCTAATGGCCATCCAATATAAAAGAGGCTATGGTCCCCAATATACCGTACGCGGCAAACTCTCTCTTCTCCCCATCTGAAAAAGAACTTGAGGCATAAAGGTACCGGTTGAGGAAGAACCAAATCAGCCGCCGCTAACCTGTTTTGTGTTTCAGATCATCACATCTCCTCTTTGTTTATCGTTGTTGCTAAGAGGGTTGCCATAAAGCTTTATTCAGGTATTCCTAATACACTGATTCTTAATATCCTTGATGAATCAAACATGTCGTAGATCCATTCATGATCATGTTCAATGTTTTGTTTGCTTCCGCTATTGATTCATAAAGTTGAACATGTATTATGAAATCTGTTTTTAGTAAGATCTAAATTTCCAACAATACCAACATCAAAAAAGAAAAAAAAAAAAAAAAGAACACGTTTTTTTCCTTTGTTTTCCTTCTCTATTCAAATGAGGCTGAGGCAGTACTTTTTATACAAGTACAAAATGAAAATTTAACCGTCTCATGCAATTGACAATATCGATATTGTTAGACCAATATCTTATTCGATTTCGAATTTGAAACATCACAGTTATGTATGTGTTTCCTATGGTGATGCTTACCAATTTGTCTACACAATCAAAGGAAAAAAACGAAAATCTAATCTTCGTGGGTGTATATGTGTTTCATATGGTTGTGCTTATCAATTTGTCTACACAACCAAAAGAGAAAACGAAATTCTAATCTTTGATTTGTATTATTTTGTTTTAAAATAGATCTGATCTATATTATTTTTAACCCTTGTATGAATTACTAAGGGCATGTATTTTTATAAGACAAAGTCGGAATTGTGTTATTAACTACTAAAATATTAGTATATGTTATTAATCACTTATTTAATATATATCTCGATAAATAGCTAAAGTAACTCATTAACATCAGAAATGCAAAACATTAAGCTCTTGTTTAACATATATTTTATTAACCATTTTGAATAACATAATTGTATTTAGTGTCAAGTTTTGTGTTTAAAAGTGTCTAGGCAATGAGAACTAGTCCAATGCTCAATTATCATTTAACTTATATGGTTGTTACTCTCAAAGCTTGTTATCCTTTGTAACTCAAATAGTACCGATGAAGATAGTCTTGTCAAACGGAACAACAATAATCACTCTTGTGTCAACCTTAATGTTAATGGAAGTTGTTTGGGATCTCCTACAAGGACTGGTTATGAAGTGTTGTAAGAAATAATTCAGGTTTTTACTTGTCAGGATTCTTTAGCTACATCCAAAATTCTTCTGATATTCTGTTTGCTGAACACTATGCTATATATTATGGTCTTTTTCTTGCTAAGAACATGAGTACTACTGATTTAGTTTGCTACCCTGATTCTCTTCATTGTATCAACATCCTTAATAATCCCCCCACGAGGTTTCATGTTTATGCTGTTTTGATTAAAGATATAAAAGAGCCATTGGAGCAAGGAAATGTTATGATGAATCACATTCTCCCGGAAGGAAATCAATATGTGAATTTTTTGACTAAGCTTGGTGCCTCATTAAACTTTGAGTTTATTTATCATGAGTCACCTCCAATGGATCTTTTGAATTTTCTTCGGAGTGATGCATCTAGAAATTTTTATTTGAGAGAGTAGCTCTCTATTTTCTGTTTATTTTGTTTTCCTTTTTTCTCTTTTGTTTTAGCATTGTACAAGGAAAAATAAAGGGTAAATGATTACTTTGGTCTCTAACTTTGCACCTCGCTATCACATTGGTCACTGACTCGGAGTAAAATACAAAATAGTTCTTGGATGTGTACCTATGTTATCAGTTTAATCGTAAATGTAAAAATTTATGTTAACAAATGATGTGACAATTTTTTGGGCTAACAAGGATGAATGATGTGACATAGAGACCAAATTAAAAGTACCCAAACAAAATTAGAGACAAAAACAAAAACAAAACCCCACACTCTAAATCTTAAATTCCTAAATCTCATCTAATTCTCTTTTTGTTGTTCAAATATGAGTTAAACCCCTTTTATTATGCTGATTTCATAATTCAGCGATGTTCATGTGTTTGTGACTTTGAGTGGTTTTCACAATAAACTAAAGGATTTTACTAACATGTCATTCAAAGAAACTAAGTTTTAAATAAAAGGCCAAATACTATGTTTGACAGAATTTTCAAATTAGTCCTTTAAGTTTCAAATAGATCCTTTTAGTTTGACAGAATTATCAAGTTAGTCATTTAAGTTTCAAAAGTTTCAAATAAATCCTTTTAGTTGATAAATTATTTCATCGTTAATAATTAATTGATGCTGATGTGGCCATTAAGTTGTTGACTTGGATCAAAACGTTGCCTTTTAAAAGCTCTAGGGTGTCAAAACATTACGTGTAATAGTCACAAATATCATTTTAGCACTATAAATGTCGTTTAATAGTGCTAGAAAGACATTTGTTGTAGTAAATTGCTTCATTTTTAACACTATATGGCTACATGAGCATCAATTAAACAGATACTAACAACATGTGGTAATAGTGAAATAGTTAATCAACTAAAAAGACTTATTTGAAACTTTTGAAACTTAAAAGACTAACTTGAAAATTCTGTCAAACTAAAAGTACCTAATTATAATTTTCAAAACTTAATGGACTAATTTGAGAATTATGTTAAACTAAAATGAAAAAAAGTGGTATTTACAAATAATTTGCTTTTAAAACATCTCATTGCAAAAAATTTGCAAATTAATTTTTATTTGATGATCTATGTGTCATAATATAAAGATGATCATGTGTGTCATTGCATATCACGTGGCTTGAGGACTTCCTTCATAAGATGCTAATTAACAAAGTCACATACCGTGAATTAATAAAACTGAACACATCAAACTGTTGTGACAAAGTGCATGTCATCAAACTGAAGCTAAAACTATTACTATCAAACCAAACTGAGTATTCAAAAGAGTTTGCATCAACACCCATTATTTAATTGATGATTCGATTTTGGTAGTCAAAAGAGGATGCAGTAGAAGATTCAATTTTGAACAAAAAGAGAGAATTATGTGAGATTTAGTGATTTTTTTGTCCTGATTTCGTTTCGGTTACTTTCAATTTGGTCCCTATGCTACATCATTCATCATTGTCGGTCCAAAACAATTGTCACATTATCTGTTAAAGAAATTTTTTTAACGTCAAAGACTAAGCTGCTAACAAAGGTACACCACCATAGACTATTTTGTATTTTTATATTGAGTCAGGGACTAAAATAACATGTGCAAAGTTAAGGATCAAAATGACTATATAAATGCTGGTGCATCCCTCATAGCATATTAAAAAAAACATAGCCAATTTGTCGCTCCTTTCGTAATATATGTATGAATTACCAAGAAAAAACATTAGAAATCTTGCTAGAAAGTAGAAACAATTCATCCCAATTTTTTTTTGAACATTAAATAATCAAAGTTGTTTTTTTTAAAGGATCATCAAAGTTGTTGTTAGAGATCAATAAAACGATATATGTATGAATTTCCAAGAAAAACACATAAGAATCTGCTAGAAACAATACATGCCAAAAAAATTTTGAACATTAAATTATCAAAGTTGTTGTTAGAGATCGATAAAGCAAAACCAAAACAAATAAATTATACGTTGATCTGACAAAGTAATGAGATACACTTCTTTGCTCACAAGCCTAAATAAATTTCATTTAGGCACATATTCATAAAAGTCATGAAAATACTAAAAAAAAGCATTGAATCATGATTTTTAATGCATCATATGTAAGTTTGATGGAAATTTGAGTTGAAAGTTTTAATGGACTGTTTTAGAATCCAAACAAATTGTCTATAATATGTTTATCAATTGCCCAGAAAAATTGTGCTGGAGTGCACCATACAGCAAGTTAGCGACTTAGAAGGTGTTTTTTTAGGGGAGTGAATTAGAAGGTGTTGTTAGAATTTTTTAATTGTATGGAAAATGGATCGGGGATTAACATAGTAGTATTAACAAACTCAAGACATCAATATTTGTAAAACTAAAACCTTCTAATTCACTCAAAATATTTGCTTTTAAAAAACCATAACTGATTGAACCAAAGTTGTTAGTAAACGAACTTTAGTTAAAGAAGAATTGTTTGGTAGAATTTGAGTCGAATGTTCGTTGAAACAATCCTTAACTAAATTTTATTTACATCCTAATCGATCTCCGTATTACCTTAGTGTTTTTTTTTTGTCCTTAGACGGTGAAGACCAAGATAATTCAATTTTAGAAATTATGTCAAACATCACTTTTTTTAATCTTAACTCCCTCATTCTAAATGAAAACACCCAAAATAATTGAAGGTCAACAAAACCTAACAAATAATTTTAACTCAGATTCTCCTAAATGATTCGTTTCTAATTGAAATTTATTAACCACTTGAGGTAAACTATGTCATATTTTATATTGTATAATATGCATGTTATTTTTTTAGGTCAAAAGTTACAAACACATTTTTAATCTCAACATTATTCACAACTCATAAATTTTTATGGTAATTGCTCTTCGTCCATCTATTTTTGCTCATTCCCGTCAAAATAGGCGTGAGTTAATTCATGAATGTGTGTTTTTAACATGAGTTAACTCACGTAAGTGCATTTTTTCAGTGTGAGTTAACTCACGTTGGAGATGAGAATGAATGAACAAAAACATATGGAAGAAGAGCAATTCTCAATTTTTATTGTTACATTGTTCTCCTAACTAATGGGCCAAAACACAACCCAAGAAAGCCCATTGGCAAGGCCCAATTTTCACAACATGTTTTCAACAACACATTACAAATCAACAAAAACAAAGATTTGGGGAACATACATTTGATTAGGGTTTCTGTTTCGCACTTCTCTTCGCTCTCTCACACTCTCTCTTTCTCTCTCTCACACACAAACACATCAATGGAAGCAATCACAGAAGGAGTTAACAACGTCAACATCACCGATTCTATCAAGAAGAATCGTATTCAAGTCTCCAACACCAAAAAACCTCTCTTCTTTTACGTTAATCTCGCCAAGGTAATCTAATAAACGATTTTTTTTTTTCATTTTTCATTTTTCATTTCATATTAAATTTTGAATCTTTTGAGTTTTTTCAGTTCTGGGTTGGTTTTTATTTTGTTGGCTTTTGATTAATTTTTATTTTTTATTTTGTTTGTTTTTGTTATTGCAGAGGTATATGCAACAGCATAATGAGGTTGAGCTTTCAGCACTAGGAATGGGTATTAAATCTTTAAACTAAATATCTTTAATTATTGTTTGGCTTTTTTCTTTTAATTTGGTTTGAGTTTAAGGTATTTATTGCATTTATCACTTTAATTATGTGAGATTAAGAGTCTTGATAAACCAAATAATATAACACAAAAAACTGCATTGAGTTGTAGATTTTATGCAAAATTTGTCGGTGTTCAACGCTATCACAATGTTACATAAACTACCTAATAGTCGAAGTACATGTGATTATCTTGTAGACAGCCTCTGTGTATGTTTTTAACCTTTAAGGCTTTCTGAGGTTGAATAGCTGTTTAATGATACATTATTTGGTACAAAATGTTGTCAATCTCCTAAAATAGCGGGTTGTCAAATTTCTCTAAGCTACAATGCTTTAGTTCCGTTATAGCTTCTATTTGACAATGCTTTGTTCTAAATATCGTATCATGAAATAATAGCGATTTGTTCAAATTCCGCTGCACTATGGTTTCTATTTGACAACACTGCTTCTCAAATTGAATAATTGTTTAGGTTATGAAATAATAGCGATTTGTTCAAATTCCGCTGCACTATGGTTTCTATTTGACAACACTGCTTCTCAAATTGAATAATTGTTTAGGTTAGTTTGGTTACTTTTGTGACTCTTTGTCATTGGAGGTATTTAGTTTGTCGGGGTCTAGGATGTTTCTCAAAAAGGAATTGTTTATTATACTAGCGCTAATCGTGCTAGATGTAGAGAAATTGATATTGATATTTGAGGATAAAGGGATTTGAATAGGACTTAAAAGTAAAGGGTTTTGTTGTTTGATTATGTACAACAAATTGGGACAGGACTTCAAAGTGATATGTTGGCTGGACGCTGTTTTTGTTTGTTTGGAAAATGGGAACATAATGAGATCTGAGAAAATGGGAACAATAAAATTTGACTCTGCATCGCGAGTCACGACATTATTGATTTGTTTGATGTATTACTCATTTCTTTCTTTATTAATTTGAAATCATATAAACCTCAAATACTTTGTTTATGTGCTTATTGCCAACGTTTGCTAATGCTCCCCCTATATCCCTTAAGCTGAAACTGACATACGTTTTCTGACGCTGTGACACATAGCATTTTCGGGCTAGCGAGCACAACATAAGCTTAGAAAATAGAGATATGAGTATGAATTGTGTTAGCTGCTTATGGTATTTGAACCTATTTGCATATTGATGACTCGTTGAATAGTAGAATAACATTGACTACCTTGAAGTTCTGCTTCCAAATGCCCCTTTGATTTTAAATTCCTATTTTTAGTTTCGATCTAGGATTTGAAGATAATATATTTATTCCGTAAGATTGTAAAATAGTAGAACACCATCCAGAATTAAATGACTGAGGCTGTTTGGATGAACTTTTCAACAAATACTTACAAAAATAGTTGAAATAATATTTTATGTTGATGGTCGCAAGTCCTTTAAATAACAGATCCTAGGTACCTGTAAACTTGTTAAGGTTTTTCCATTGGTTATTAGCCGGGTACACATGTCATTTAAAAGCTCCCATAAGTTTGGAAACTAATTTAAACTGGGCCTTAGTCCTATGATATCTTCCTGATTTATATATTGAATCTTTTCTTGGTTACGTCTTTCCTATTTCTGATTTCAATTTTTACACTGTTACAGCTATTGCCACAGTGGTTACTGTTGCTGAAATTTTGAAAAACAACGGGCTTGCTGTTGAAAAGAGTAAGATACCATGTCTTCTTCTCAAGCATAATGTCTTCCTTTCTCCTTTCTCTTTCTGGTACTTAAATAATCAAACAATTAAATCTGATCCGCTTAATCTTTATGCAGAAATCATGACATCGACAGTTGATATTAAAGATGATTCTAGAGGCAGACCAGTCCAAAAGGCCAAGGTAAGGGTGGCAATATATTTTTGTTTTAAACCATCACGCCTATGGCTTTGGATCCTGCTTTATGACTTAATTTTTTTAAGCCTAATTTGTTGTAATAAATTGTGTTTTCAGATTGAAATACTACTCGGGAAGACTGCAAACTTCGATGAGTTGATGGCTGCTGCCGCAGCAGCTGCTGAAAGTGGCGAGAATGGAGATATTGAAGAGCACACTGCGTGAAGTTCATCAATATCTCCAATGTCCTTGGTTTTGTCATCTTGAATGAATTGTTTGATTGTTGTTATTGTTAGTAGATAGCAGACAAGCATAGAATTTGTTATAGACCGACATGCAATGTTGAGCTACCTTATTCCTTCATTTCTTTTCCTTATAAATAGATGTTTTTATATTTCTTGTTTTTAATGTTGTTTAACACGTTTTAGAAAGAAGAGGAACAATTGTCATATTTCATCACTATATTTTAAACAAGTTTTGGCTTAGCCAATAATATTCATTCACAATCCCGCGAGTAGACAGCAGAAAGAAAAATGAAAATTGAGAGAGTACGAGGAAACATGAAAATCAAACACTGTAAATTTTGTAGTTTTGATTTGGATGTGCATATTTGTTTTTGTCCTGAATCCTTGTTTGACAAGTTTTTCAAGGGTGCAATTTTTTTACCTACACTTGCTACTGAAACACTTCAGGTGTTTTGGAAGTGAATGTAATTGAACTGAGCAAACTGTGTGAAAGTACATTTGTACCTCACTTTAGTTTGGTGTGAGGTAGGATAGCACTTGGGTGAAATATAATTGGCCAATGTCACCTAATTCTATGTCACCCAAGTGCTACCATTGTGAGGTATAGATGAAGAAGGGTCTTCTCTTCTGTACTAGACCGGTTGAGTGTAGGGGCAGAGAACAAGGTTCTTAATTGTCTCAATGTTTTGCTCTATATGGACTCTGCTTAAATTGAACAAAGTTTATGCAGAAAATAAACTTAAAAAATTGTAAATTTTATAGTGATTTAAAATATATTTAACTTATTTTTATTAGTTTACCAAAAAATAAGAATTAACCTTTTTTGATTGGAACAATTTTTGAAGTTATTAAAAATTGTAAAGGAAATTAAAAAAAAACTCATTTTTGAGTCACAAACTTGAGTTGGCTCTTGTAAAGGAAGCTAGTCCTCGACAACATAGCATGTGTTTGGTTTTGCATCCGAAGCTCCATTTGCACCTTTAGTTACGCTCCTGTCGTGATTTTGTAGAAGCTACAATATTGAGCTCTGGCCGTGTATAGCCAAATTATCAAACAAAGGCATGGTGAATCACACTTTAAATTTTTGCTAGAAAGATTCACTTATTTAATAATCAATGGTACCTCGAACATAATTGCCTCTTTGACACATGTGAAAATAAGATTGAATATGCAAATTGATTCACAAAACTAAAAAAAATAAAAACTACGAGTGTTGTTTAATTCATTAAATTTTATGAACGGGTAAATAAATCATTGAAATTATAACACCTCAAACTAACATATTTTTATTTTTTTTAAATAACTTTTACACATGAACTTTAAAAGGAAATTTTGGATATTCTTAACCAAATTGTTTACTCCTTGAAAGAATTTATTATGAACCTTTGATCAAAAGCAAAATTGAGTGATAATTCGAGATCTAAGTTCCGCTAGTCCCTTTAAAAGGAACATGGGTCCTCTTTGGTTACTAGAGTATTAAGTCAAATTTCAATCACTAATTTAACTTATTTGGATTCCATAAAATCATAAAAGACCAATTGAATGATCAAGATTAACCTTGGATATCATCCGTTAAACTCATGGGAGATAATCTCAATCTCTTCAAAAGATCTACTTATAAAACTCGCTCACGAAGTTAACCTCAATCTATTCAAAAGAAGGTAAACATAAATTATTTTGTCATGAACTCAGACATCATCCCCACCTTAAATATTTTTTCATAAAAAAATCCTAAATAAAATTAGAATCTAGCTGGAAAAAGAGTTGCATTAATTAATTTATCTAAAAAGAAAAGAGTTTGGTCAAAAAAAGAAACAAGAAAAAGAATTGCATCTTATTTTTCAAATACTAAAATAAAACCAAATTATACACCATCAATTTCTTTCTCTTCCATCTTCATTGCAATCTTAGAAAGAGATCAAATACTTCTCTGAAATCAAATGGTCGTTTTCTCTGTAAAACCCTTATTCACCATCTTCGTCGTTTCACTCACTCTCCTTGTCGTTTTCACATTGCTATCACCTCGTAACCCTTTCTCCCAGAATCCAATTTCTCAACAACCCTCACTGTAAGCTTCACAATTTCACTTCTTCTCTTTCTTTTTCTGTTTAATTTCCCAAAAAGTTTCAAACTTTGCATCTGGGTATTTCCAATTTTGAATATTTCAGAATCTTATGCAATACCATTTTTTTCTTCTGAAGAATCCTCACCGTATTCTTTACAATTTCAATTTCTCTATTTCTTTTTCGGTTTAATATCGCAAAAAGATTCAAACTTTGCATCTGGGTATTTTCAATATTGAATATTTTAGTATCTTATGCAATAGTAACTTTTTTAATTTTTGTTAATTTTTTTTCTTCTTGTTATTGATCTATGAAATTTGTAGAGGGGAGGTAGATATATGGAGTGTTCGGAGACTCATGGAATGGAGGCCTTGCAAATGGTGGTTACAAGGGCATCTAACAGGTATTTTTTGCTTAATCAAATCATAAGTTTTGAATGTTAAAGTTTGGTTCTTTTTTTAATGAAATATGCTTAAGTGGTTTAGGAATGTAGAGAGAAGACTTGTAGATCCTGTAGTAAGAGAGGAGGTTAGATGGAGGATAGTCAGATCTCCAGGGGAAGAGGAAGACTTAGAAAAGCTATCAGAGAAACTATTGAGAAGGATATAGAGATTAACGAGTTGGATCGAAATATGGTTTATGATAGAACATTATTTATGGGTGTAATTTGATCCATGTAGCCAATTCCATTCAGTGGGATAAGACTTGGTAGTTGGTGTTGTTTGATGAAATTTTGTGATGACTAGATTGATTGTAGTGATTAAATGTAGCATCAACACTTCAGGTCAAATCATATTTGGTTATTTTATTAATTTTTCAGCTTTGGAGATTAAAAAATTGTGTTTTTTATGAACTTTTGTGATTACTAGATTCATTTAGTGGACATGAGTTATAGTTTGGTTTTTACCTAGGATAGCTGTAACTGTTTGTAGCGATTAAACTTTTGGAAAATCACTTGGAATTACTCACTCTACTTTTGTTTGAATGATTGGAATTTAGGGCATATGTTTAGCTTTACATTGATCTGTTAAGCACATGTGTCGGTGTCGGACACTGATATATGTGGAACACCGGATACTCCTTCGTTATGAAGTAGAGGTGGACCCTCGTAGAGCTGAGGATGTGCCCCTGCACTGTACACCCTGATATTTTAAAACTAAAGAATAGTTTTTTGGACCCCCTGACCTAAAACTTTTGTAGCAAATGCCCAAAATAAACATTCTCATTTATCACTGTTCCCATATGACAGCAACAGCCAAAATGAGCGAGTTCACATCTTCTCTCCTGGGATTTGTGAAACCAAAAATAACCCTGCACTGCCACAGTTCCCCTCTTGGACCATAGCTGCACCAGTACACTCAATTGTGGTTCCCTATGCTGCACTCGTGGTTGAGATTAGTGGTTTCAAGGGCCTATTTGTTCACTTTAGCATCTTGTAAGTTCACTTTCAGTGGACTTGTTGTCAGAGACTTGCAAATTCGCGATAGTTTGGTCTTTTATTTCCTTAACAACTTTAGTCAGCCATATCTGTAATGCTCTCCATGTCTTTTGGTTTGTATTCTTTGATTTTGTTTTTTGTTATGCTCCCCTATTTTCAATATAGGATAATCTGTATTACGCACAAATAGATTAGTGAGTATTGAAAATAGCCATTAGCTCAAATTTTTGAGAGGGAGTTAGTAATTTATTGGTGAAATATTGCAATTTTAATCGTTACTTTTTATTTTTTTTGATTGAAATGTGAAGTTCGTTTCATGAGTATATTAGTTGTTTGTTCAAAAGTCTAAATGAATTTCACTCACATTTCTTTCTCCTTGTGCTTTGCAATCGTATCTCACAGCATTGTGTTTTTGTGATAATTGCTATTATTATGGACATATACTAATTTTCTTTGCTGTGGCAATATAAGTTGCAATAGGTAGTCAGTCTTGATTATTAAATTAGAACCACCCAACATGTTCTAAGCGAGTCTTGATTGTTAATATTGTGCAATTTAGGCTACTCTTTTGCATTTGTTTTTTCATTGTGAAAGATAATGGAAAAATATTTGAAGAATGGATTGTGTGAATCATGTTCTCAAGGACAACACATTGAAGTTAATGCAAAATATTGTGACAATCTCAGGAATCAAATTCCCAAGGAGCATTTTAGGCTATGAATATTGTGAATAATAGGTTATGTAATCGAATGAGGTATTGATGAATGGATAATTGTTTAGTCTCATGACTTATATTGGGAGATATGTGTTCGAAAATGTTGACTATATGCTGGTCATTATACGATTTTAAAACATGAAATCACAGATGACAATCATAAAGTATGTTTGAAATTTTTATTTAATTACATATATTAAAATGTTTTTTGATAATATGTATATTTTATATGTATGATAATAATTATCAATTGAAGTTAAATAGTTTGCACCCCTGCACTAGGGACCTAGATGCACCAATGATATGAAGTATCGGTGCTACATCGACAGTGATATTGGAACTTAGAAGTGCAATTCAGGAGTTAAATTTTGCTAAAACAATTTTCAGTGGATAGGGTCAGTTGGTTGGTTGGGACCTGAGATTAGGGTTGATGATTGGCTTTTTATTTTCTGAATCAACCTTAATTGGCTTTCATTGCAGACATTGCTTTCGTTTTTTTTATTCTTGAAATGGTGCAGCTCTACCATTAGAAACCAATGGATATATCAGAGTGGATTGCTACGGAGGCCTCAATCAGATGCGAAGAGATGTGAGTGTTTGAAGAAAACTCCTGAATTTCAACTCCAGACCCTTTGTTGATGTTCGATACTCTTTTGCTTGTTTCTTGAAATTGAGATGAAATCTTGTGATTGCAGTTCTGTGATGGTGTGGGAATCGCTCGGCTGTTAAATGCAACTCTTGTCCTGCCAAAGTTTGAAGTGGCTTCATATTGGAATGAAACAAGGCAATTTATCTTTCTATTACTGTGGAATTGTCTATTTGCAATTTTTAATTGAAATAATGGTTATTGGTTGGTTAGTGATTGGGATCTCCTATCTTATGATCTGATCAGTGTTGTCAAATATCGGCCATGCAAGCACCATGGCAGATTGTAGTTGCGGAATTTTTGGCATTTAGCCAAATGGTTTTCCTTCTGCAATGGATAATACTGCATTTGATCTATGTTACTCTAAGTTACAGTACTACTCTTGGCTTAATTTTGCTAAAAGGATTTCTGCATGCTTTGTTCTATTACAGTGGTTTTGTGGATGTATATGATGTAGACTACTTCATCCAACATATGAATGGCTTTGTCAAAGTCGTCAGAACATTACCACCGGAGATTGCAACAAAAGAACCAGTTCAAGTGGACTGTAGCAAAAGGAAAGGCCAATTTGATTATGTTGAAAGCGTTCTCCCATCTCTGTTAAAACACAAATACATTTCAATCACACCAGCAATGTCCCAAAGAAGAGACAGGTATGGTTATGTATCTCATTTAAAGACCATAAATTAGTTGCTTCTGAAACTATAAACATCCTAGTTACTGTTGATTCAAACAGTTTCATGGTGAATGAGCTTTTAATTCCTTGCAATTTTTTTTCTATTTCCCCATAATTTGATAAAGGGGTATCACTCTACTTACCCAATGCTTATGATGCTTATATTGAGTATATCTCCGACTTGATTGTTGAAACAAATAAACAATAGAAATTTAAGATAAAAGTTCCTAAAACTGTAAATTGAAGGTCATGTTAGTTTAGACAATACTCTCAAAGTAACATTTTGAGTTTTAACTAACATTTATAGAGACTGATTTGATATTTATAATTACTCCTTTCAAAATGAATTACTCCAAGCAAAAAATAATCCATCTATCTTGGAATGAAATATAAGCAAAACTTATCATTTTTTAGCCTATTTAATGCTACTATCTCCAAAATGCATTTCATTTACTGTAAATTTTGTTTCCAATGAAATAATTTATTACCATATTAAAGGTTATTTAGGTAAGGGAAATGTTAACATGACATTAATGCTTATCATGTGCTTTAAGGGCACAAGTTAGCATGACGCTTTAGGTAATATGAATAACTTTTTGAATAAAATTGTGTATTTAATTCTCATTCTTAATATGCATAGTTTAGTCAACTTTGGCTTATAACAGCAATCTTTTAGGGATTAATTTGATTATAAGTACTACTCCGGTCTCAAATATAAGCAAAAAAAAGTCGTACAAAGTTGATGTATCTAGTTAAAAATTTAAATCAGATACATCAACTCTGTTTAACATATTTTTTTTTTGATACTGAAGGGAGTATTCAAACTTCAGTGACTAATTTTCCTTCAAAAAAAAAAAAAACTATAGTGACTAATTTGAAGTGTTTGCTAATAGAAGGCAACATCTAGACAAAAATGGCCAAGGACTCAAAAGTTCGGAAGATTTTTTTTTAATTCCAGTTATTTCAGGGACTAATCTGACAATGACAAAAGTTTTAAAGGACTATATTATGAGTTTACTTTGGCTATATTCTTAGCATTTCACTTTAGTGCATTTATTCTTTGATATCCTATCATAATTTCATAATCAAATTTAAAAGGGCAAATTGCAGTCGCCTCCCCTGAGGTTTCTTTAAACAACACATAGACCCCCTCTATTTTAAAAATGAACATTAAACTCCCTTATTTGTTTCTCTAATTAACATATACCTCCCTTCTATGTTAACGCCGTTAGTAGTCTGTTAACTTTTTGCTGCAACAGAAGCTTTTGTCAATTAAGATGTCTTTCGCCATGGCAACTCCTTGCACAGAAAATTGGCACCTCATCTCTGTGGCAAGTTGGAAAAAAAAATTACACAATGGAAAACAATAGATTGATTATCAATAAATAAATTAATGCCACAAAATTCACAAACAATTCATCGGTTAGCATACCCTACAAACTAAATCTTCGGATTCATCAGGGTAGAGAAATAGAAAAAACAATCTAATGAATGAAATGTATGATTCAACATAGATGATTATAACAAAATTAATATCCCTTGAAACGCAAAAACAAAACTACAATTTCTACAAACAAGAAAAAAAAAACTTAAAAACAAACAAAATAAAGGAATTATAATGGAAAATGTAAAACAAAATTAACCCATCATTCTTTTATGTGTGCACTGGAAATTGATTCACATGCTCCTAATCCTTTCTCCAATGAAACTCGCAAACTATTCACCACTTACCCTAATCTCTTGTCATTTTCAATCTCATGTTCAATTGAATCAATAGAATTACTTTATTCACTAGCATAATTAACATCATCAGTATTACTACTACCATTCTCTGTCATCGATTCCAACTCAGAGGAATTCAACCCATAAAAAAGGGTGATTGTGAAATTTATTCGGGGTTGACCTCGGAGAAACATATCCTCTAGCAGTGGGATGTAGGTATAACTACATAGTGTATAAAAGATTATATTGTAGTGGAGTTTTTCTTTGATGAAATAAATCAGAGTTGTTAAGAAAGAAGATCAAACATTTTAGACTAACAGAGTTAGTTTAGAGGGGAGGTGTGTGTTTTTTTAAAACTAAAGGGGATATGTGCGTTGTTTAAAGAAACCTCAAGGAAGGTGAGTGTAATTTGCTCAATTTAAAAAAAGTAAATAATGTACAGTATCGATGTATGCTAGGTGCTTGTCCAGAAGTTTTGGTGCTCAAATATGATATTTCCTATTAAATGCTAGCAGGAATAAATCACCGTGGTTGTAATATTCAATTTCTCAAGACTAATGGCTACTATAGAAGGAATGCTATTCAACATCCAGAAATAATTCAGAGTATTAATTGAATTTTATTTTTCTTTGATTTTCTTCTACCTTTGCAGATATCCTTTGTATGCAAAAGCTGCTCTTTGTCAAGCTTGTTACAAGGCGTTACGTCTCGCCAAACCATTGGAAACAAAAGCCTCTAAACTTCTAGATGCAATACCTAAACCCTTTTTGTCTCTCCACCTTCGTTTTGAGCCCGACATGGTTGCATACAGCCAGTGCCAATACACGGGCCTTTCACCTGCTTCCATCAAAGCCGTAGAAGCAGCAGTAGCACTAGTAGAGAGAAAACCATGGACTGGAGAGTTAGCCCGCATTTGGAGACAACGCGGGAAATGTCCCCTCACACCTAATGAGACAGCTTTAATACTTCAATCTCTTTCTATTCCGCCAACCACAAATATATACCTGGCAGCTGGAGACGGTCTGATGGAAATCGAAGGATTAACGAATATTTACACTAACATATTCACCAAGTCTAGCCTTCTCAATGTAGAAGACTTCACAAGTATGCACGGAAATACAAAAGCTGCTTTGGATTATTATATATCTATCAACAGTGATTCCTATATGGCTACATATTTTGGGAACATGGACAAGATGGTTGCAGCAATGAGAGCTTTCAAAGGGTTGTACAAAACTCTATTTTTGAGTAGAAGAGGATTTGCTGAATTAACCTCACAAGGTCTTAGAGGAAAAGAGTTGATGCAAGCCCTATGGAAGGTTCACAGAGATGAGTTTGTCGCGGGAAGAGGCTCTGCTCTTCCTGAGTGTTTTTGTGAATTCAAGTTGTGATTTTGGATCTTGGATTCATCATATATTTTTTTTCCTGTTCCTATTAACTTATTAATTTAATTTTTCACGGCCTTAAATTCTTGTGCTACACTTTGAAGGAAGGCACTCCTTACATTGATGTAATGTGTCCTTTTTAATCTGATCACCAATGAATGGATGTAGTTTCTATCAATTGAGTAATTTCTTTGAAGTGTGATAGTAATCTCAACTATTGATTAATAAACCAATGATACGTTTACGTGCATAACAAACCATAACGTGTTGGGATTTTAATTGTTAATTTATGAAGTGGTTTATCTTACCCTTTAAAGTGAAAATACATTTGAGAATAGTCGTTGTTTGCAGCATGAGGAAACAATCATACATTGTTTGAGGGGTAATGACATTCACTTGGTTTTATTAATATTAGTCTCTTTTCACATAACGCTGTGGCTTGAATCAAGTTTAATGGTGTTGGTCTAAATGTTTCCCTTTTCTTAGCTGGTATTTGGAAGCCGCACAATCCCATGTGTGTTGGGTAATATCCTCTCCATGACCTACTTATTTATTTATTTTTGATGTGATAACGTTTCATTAGTGAATATTCCATATCATTAGAAAGGATCCTAAAAATAAGACATGTTCAAAATTCATAAAAATGTAAAATATGTCGATAAAAAAACTGATTTTTTTAAATACATAGGATTAAAACTTATTTCTTTAAAAAATAAATAAGGGACCAATATGTATTTAAACCGATTTTCATTTCAATTTACATTTATCAAGGAATTTAATGGTTAAATTAATCAAACATTACAAAATTAACTCACTGTCGTATATGATATCAATTAGTATCCAATAACGTTTAGATGAGATGAAACAAGTCTCTTCTAGCTTAACCATGGTTCTGATTCGAATCAAGCTTTGTGCATGCAGTAGCATTAACCCGTTTGATGGTCAAAATATGATATAGGCAGGATATGATATAAAACTGGATAGAGATAGGATATGATAAGACATGATAAACATTATTCTACATGATAACAAACATGATATTATTATAATTAAATGAAAAATTGCTCTCATAATTAATTAAATACTATAAAAATGACATGTTATCAATTACAATAGAAAATATATGCTATCATTATTTTAAAAATGACAATATTTTAAAAATGGAAGAAAATCAAGATAATAATTAAGGAATGATCTTCTAATCCCATCATGATAATTTCTTACCCAGCCTATACTTAGGATGGAAATTACAAAGGAAAGTCAGGATAAGATAGAAAAATGTTTTATTTTATCCTATCCCTTTGGTGCATCAAACATATTCTGTCTCCTTATCATGACCATCAAACAGACCCTAAAACTCTTAGGGAGAATTTTCCGCCCATTTGTGTTCCATAATGTTCAAGGGATTAGTCTCTGCAGTTGCGCACGGAGGATACCCACTATTAAAAAAATGATATCAATTAGCTTATGCAGTGTAATATTTTAATTTTATTTTAAAATAAACCAAATTAAGACTTCCAAAATTTTTATGGAAAATGCTATTTATCTAGAAAATAGCATCAAATTTTTTTCAAGACACAGTTGACAAGTTTTAATTGCATGATTTATTTGTTCACTTTCTATTTTTCAGCCACACCTCCTTGAATTGTGACAAATAGTGCATTGTGATTGGCTACTCTTTATTCTTGAAGAATTCTTGATGTTAATTTTCTTGAGATATAACATTGTTCAAAATTTATATATAGTTTTAGGCGAATTAAAACCCAACTTCTATTTGTACCAAACAAAAAAATCCAAGTTCTATTCTTTGTGGGGAATAATTATTGGCAAGACACAGCATTTTAAGCCAAAACATAACCTATTTCCACCCACATATCAGTTATGTTTGTTTGTTTCCAATTGAATAGAACTAATTGAGAGACTCTGTTACAATGGCTGCAACATTAACAAACCCTAAGAAACGAACAAGAAAAATTGCATTGGCAACACGTCCCTATTTACCAGATGAGTTATGGGAGCGCATCTTCAAACTCCTCAATGTCGGAAACTACACTTTAAAATCTCTCTCCATCGTCTCCAAACAGTTTCTCTCCATCACCAACAGTCTCCGTTTCTCGGTCAGAATATCCCATCAAATCATTGTTTCCCTTCCTCACTTTTTCCAAAGGTTCCCTAACATCACATCACTCAACCTCACATGCTTATCCCGAGACATTGACCTTGACACGCTTCTTACCCTAATCTCCACTTTCTCTATAAACGTCAAATCACTCGATATCTCCAACATTCCTACAAATGGGTTGCGAGCTTTGTTAGAAAAGATGAAAAATTTGACGTCTCTTAATTGTTTTGAAATTACCTATATCAGCAAGAAAGATTTAATCTTCATTGCTGATTGTTTCCCTCTGCTTGAAGAACTCACCCTCATACAAGAATTCAACACACTCTGGTCGTTTCACTGTTTCTAGTAACCTTGATTTTATGCTATATTGTGATGATAGCACTTCCCAAACTCTGCAAAATTTGGTTTTTTGGTAATTTCATTGATCAAACAGTAGGCAAATAACTTAGATGATGATGATACTTCATAGTGGTAGATTTAAGTGAGCTGAATCCCGAGGCTCATGAGAGTCAAAGTAGATATGGTTAGTTACGTATTTACCCAATTAGTGCCTACAATTGTAAATGTTAGTCATTCTCATTCTCATCGTTTTGTCAACTCTTTCCGAGTGTCATGGTGACAACCGATAAATCATACACTCTAACGGAACAAGTTGATACAGCATCTTTTAGTTTGGAATATATTTTTGTCTATTTACAAATCTTAGGGACTAAAATGGTCGCTGTTGTAATTTCAATTTAACGAGCAATTTGGTGGTTCACTTGTTTAATTTGTTTATGCATGAATAATGCATGTTAAGCACTTGGCATAGTGCATTCTAACCGACATAAGAATGAGAATTTGGTTCTCAACTTTACTTTTGGTATTTCACTTTTATCTATCTATCTATCTATCTTCTAATGGTGGTTTGTTTTTGCAAATATATGTATTGATTTATTGAATTAGATTTTTTTACAAGTTGGAGTTTTTCTTTTATTTACTGCAACGTTTTGTTTTGTATGTCTCAATGTGAACGGAAGTTGCTCACTTAATCAGAAGCTTGCCAAATTTGTTTCTCTTTAGTGTAAGATATGTAATAACTAATAAGGCAAATTTGGCTAAGATGGAACATGATATTTTTCTACACCTAGCTAAGATGGAACCAAGCTCTGTGTCATCTCGAACATGCAAACAATAACTTTCTTAAACTCAAATTCTCTTACCCATTCCATAGCTGCTAGTAATATTAATGCTTCTCATATATCAACTGACATAATCGGTTGCAGCCATATAGTTTTAGCTCCTCTAAACATACCAAATTCATCTCTTAGACACATTCCAATGCCCACTCTATTGTGGTACTCAGAGAATGAAGAATCAACGTTACACTTCACGAAGCTATTGGGTGGTCGTTGCCATCTCAAACTATATTGATGAGTTTGTTGCCGTGATGAGGGCTGCTCCTCAATTTGACGTGCATTCCGCCATTCTGTCAACGTGTAATTCCCTCTAAATAATTTCTATTTTGACTTATACCAATGGGTTAATACTTATTCCATTCATTTTGATATTAAATTAGGCAGTAGGCACTTTTCCAAGCTGTGGAAATTTGGATTAGATATGAAAATAGTAGTATTTTGGGCAGTACCAATTTTTCTCTCTCGTTATTGATCAGAGACTCGGGGAATGGAGACCTTGCAATTGGTGCCTACAAGGGCATCAAACAAGTAATTTTTACTTAATCAAATTATATTTGGTTCTACTAACTAAGTTTTGAAGGTACAAATTTGATTTTTTTAAATGAAATTTTGTGATTATTAGATTAGTGTTCATAAACATAGCATTGGGATACTTTAGTTGTTTGTATGTAGTGATTAAATGTATCATCGAAACTTCTGATTGAAGGATATGAATTTGGGCCAAAGGCTTAGCTTTTCACTTGGAACCTGGAAGTTCAACTAAGAAATTCATTCTTAACATTTTTTTTGAACAATGAAATTCATTCTTAACATGGCTAATGCAATTTGTAACCAATAGGGTTAAGTTATGTTGAGACATGGGATGAGGGTTGATGATGGCTATTTACTTTCCTGAATCAACCTTAATTGGCTACGGAGGCCTCAATCCGATGCGAAAAGATGTCAGTGCATGAAGAGAACTCTTGAATTTTGCTTGTTTCTTGAAATTGAGATAAAACGTATCATGGTTGCAGTTCTGTGACGGTCTGGGCGTTACTTGGCTGTTAAATGCATCCTTGTCCTGCCAAAGTTTGAAGTGGCTTTATATAGGAATGAAACAAGGCAATTCTGCTTTCCATTTCTGTGATTTTTTTTTGTTGCAATTTCTTATTTAAAATAACTGGTAATGGTTGGTTCTAAACTTCTATTACAGTGGTTTTGCGGATGTGTATGATGCAGACTACTTTCATTCAACATATGAATGGCTTTGTCAAAGTTGTCAAAACATTACCACCAGAGGTTGCAACTAAAGAACTTGTTCAAATGGAGTATAGCAAAAGGAAAGAGAAATTTGATTATGTTGAGAACACAAATACATTTCATTCACACCAGCAATGTCCCGAAGAAACAATAGGTATGGTTATGTTTCTCATTTCTGTCTACAATTATGAGATAACTCAAGCATTTTTAGTTCAATTACCATAAAATTAATCGCTTTTGAAAACATAAACATCTCATATATTGTTGATCCAAACAATTTCATGGTGAGTTTTTCCATGTATAGCTAGTCTTTTAGAAACTAACTTGAATTATAAGTATTCAACCTGAGGGACTAATATGAAAAGTTTGCTAACAGATTTAAAATTTATATCAGGGACTACTCTGACAGTGAAACAATAATTTTTGCATTTTACTTTAAGTGCATTATTTCTGATAGCCTGTCATTTTTTCATTATCAAAATTTTCAAAAATACAGTTTCTCGTAAGACTAATGAATACACAACCTCAGTCCTTTTGAAGCCAAAACACATAAATTAGAGAACAAAATGGAAGGAATGTTATTCAACATTCAGAAAAGAAAAGAAAAAACAGCTGTAGTAAGTGGGATCTACCATGATGTTATTTGTCTAAACACAATCTTATGATTCACAGTTGCAAGTGAATTTGTTTTTCTTTGACTTTTTTCTCCTTTGCAGATATCCTTTGTTTGTGAAAGGTGCTATTTGTCAAGTTTGTTACAGGGTACTACGTATCGCGAAACCCTTTGAAACGAAAGCCTCTAAGCTTTTTCATGCATTACTTGGACCATTTTCTGTCTCTCCATATTCGTTTTGAGCGCAACGTGGTTGATAAGTTAATAATTGATATTACTTGTGCATGCATAAAAAATCATAGATGTGTTACAGTGTTTTGATATCAGTTGTTGATTTTTGAAATTGTTTATTTTACCCTACTCTAAATTGGAAACACATTTGAGAAGAGCCACAATAAATTTCGGCACTCATATTAGCAAGGATATGAATGATCACAAAAATGAAAGAATGAACTTGGCATTTTAACATTTCTTTGTTTTAACACAGGTTTTTGGGGAGGAACAGGTAGGGGTTGGAAGGTTGTTTGCATACACACAAACAATCTCATCCACAAAATAAAGATAGAACCTACAAAATGAATCAGAAAATATCTTCAATAATGTAGATTAATTTTTTTGTTCAAATAAACAAACGTGTCAAAATCTTTGTATAAAAAAAAACATGTAAATTACGTGTTTAGATATTCAGATGATAACCTATGTTGAATTTGGGAGGCAATTCAACTTATAATGAATGCATTAGAAGGTTTCAAAGACACTATTTTCTATACTGTCAAGTGAGAAGAGCTGTGTTATAGCCACGACAATATGGAGCATTTGGTGGAAAAGGTAATGGAATTTGTGTTAAAGAACTTTAGCAGGACCAGTTTTGAGGTTGCAAAAAGGGCTATCAATACACTCTGTTGAGATATACGCAATAAATAGTATCATTGACTGATTTATATTATCTTTATTTCCTTGTAAATATATGTTATGTAATTAGGCCTGATTTACTCCCTATGATCATGGGATTTACTTTGTACATATTCTTATTATAAATACAAAAGGCTTAGAACTAATCTCTCAAGTTATTCAGCACCACAAAACCTTGTTTTCTACTTGGTATCAGAGCTCACGATCAGTGGGCCTGAGAGCAAAAGTCAAAAATCTCAAAACCCTAGCCGTCAAGTCACAAACCTAGTTGTCTCGTCGGTTGATCTATACCGCCGGCCCTAGGTATCACACCGCCTCTGATATTAAATCCTTTGACTCAGTTTGTCGGTAGGTTTCACGTTTCCGCTGTTTTTTCTCTGTTTTGGTGATTTGTGAACAATTTTTTTGTTTTTGCACTGTTCCAAATCTGTGTCCTATGTTTTCTCCGGCAATCCCTCTATAACGTCGGAGAAACTAAATGGTGATAATTATCTCAATTGTTCGGCTACTGTTAACATGTGGTTTCTTGGACAAAAGCTCTCAAATCACCTCACTAAGGAGTCCTCCAAAATTGAAAAAGATCTGCGTTGATGAATGGGAGCAAGCTGATTGTCAATTGTCAATTAGTCTCTCTTTTGTGGCAAACCATTGAGCCCTCCTTGCTGGTCCATTATTGCTCTTACACCACTTGCTATGATATTTGGCAGAAAGCTAAAAATGTCTATTCTAATGATATCCAACGTCTTTATGGTGTGATTCATAATCTAGCCACCCTGCAGATGACAGAAGATAACATCATGACTTATGCTAATAAAGCTCCTTGTGACCGACGACGACCCAAAGAAGATGCTTGAGAAATTGGATAATGTTTACATGGTTTATGTCCTTCACGGTCTTCATGAGAAGTATGAGTCAGGTAGGAGCAACATTATTTCTGCATTAGATATTCCCTCGGCAGAGGATCTCATCAGGCGCCTTACACGCCTTCCTGGTCCGAAAGGATCAGGAGGGAATGGGTCTCAAACTGACATGGTCATCTGCCTTTTATTCAAATTTTGCAGGTCGTGGAGGACGCGGTCGTGGTCGTAGGGGAGGCCGAGGAGGTCGTGGTGGTGGCCGTCCTCAATGTACTTCCTGTAAACGATTTGGTCATTATGAAGATCAGCGTTACTCCATTATTGGCTTCCCAGAAAAATCGGTGAATGTGGCTCAGTCTATTGATAATGGAAACACCAAAAACAATGTCATATCTGATGAGGAGTACAAGTCCTACCTTCAGTTTAAGGCTTCACAAGCCTCATCATCGACAACAATTGCTCACACCGGTAATCTTGACTATGGAGCTTCTGATTACGTGGCTAGTAATCCATCTCTTTTAACAAAAATAACCCAACCTAAAATCCCACATCGTATCACTGTTGCTGATGGCTCTAAAGCTAAAGCAAGTGGCATCGGACAAGCCACTCCTTTCCCATCTTTAAATCTTGACTATGTTCTTTTTGTTTCCAACTGTCCATTCAATATGATTTGTGTTAGCCGTTTGACCAAGGGTCTTAATTGCTCTATAACTTTCACTTCTGATTCTTTTGTTATACAGGATCGGAGTACGAAGCAGATGATTGGTGCAGGCTATGAGTCACATGAACTTTACTACCTTCAGTCTTCATATACAATTGCATCCTCTTCTACTACAGAGTCTCCAAGTCTTCTTCATCGTCGTTTAGGTCATCCAAGTCTCAAAAAGTTCAGAGTTATGGTTCCTAATTTGTTTCAGTTGCAATCGTTGGATTGTGAATCATGTCAGCTTGGGAAACATGTCCGGTCTTCCTTCGCTAGTAGTACTCGATCACAAGCCCTCTCTCCTTTTGATGTCGTTCATTCTGATGTTTGGGGACCAAGTCGAGTCACTTCAGTTGTAGGACATAGATATTTTGTTACTTTTATTGATGAGTTTTCTAGATGTACATGGATCTTCCTACTTAAGGATAGGTCAGAACTATTAAGTGTATTTCAAAATTTCTTTAAGGAAATTCAAAATCAGTTTGGTTGTTTTATTCACATTTTGCGCAGTGATAATGCAAAAGATTATTTTTCAACATCATTTAATTCTTTTATGTCTAAAAACGGAGTGATACATCAATCATCTTGTCCCCATGCCCCATAACAAAATGGCATTGCTGAACGTAAACACCGTCATATAATTGAAACAACACATACTTTGCTTATTAAAGCCAATGTTCGTTTGAAATTTTGGGGTGATGTTGTGCTCACTGCAGGATATTTGATTAATAGAATGCCGTCATCTGCAATCCAAAACAAGGTTCCCCATTCCATAATGTTCCCTGATGAACCTTTGTTTTGTATTGCTCCTCGAGTTTTTGGTCCACTTGCTTTGTTCATGATCTTACTCCAGGTTTAGATAAATTGCGTGCTCGTGCAATTAAATGCGTCTTTCTAGGCTATTCAAGAGTTCAAAAAGGATATCGGTGCTATTGTCCCCCCCCACATCGCTTTTACATGTATGCTGATGTCACATTCTTTGAGGATACACCTTTCTTTGCATCTTCCATTGAGTCTGAGTCTATCTCTCAAGTATTACCAATTCACTTCCTTGTACCGGTAATTCCACCCACGTCTGTCATTGATCAGTCAACTCCATCCTCTTCTACGGAACCCCCTAGTTCTCCTCCACCTCCACCTCCTCCACTGCAAATTTATCAGCGTCGTCCACGTCTCCCTCCTGTCGATCCACAATCTACAGAAAGTCCAAGTGACTCATCTCCTGTCCCAATCTTCTCTTTCACTTCAGATCCGCCGACATTGTCAGATGACCTTCCCGTTACTTTACGTAAAGATACACGTTCCACCCGTAATCCTCATCCCATTTATAATTTCCTAAGTCATCATTGCTTATCACCTACACACTGCACTTTTATATCATCTCTTTCTTCTGTCACTATTCCTAAGTCTCCACAGGAAGCTCTTTCACATCCAGGTTGACGACATGCTATGATTGATGAGATGACAACCTTGGAATCTAACCAAACATGGACTCTTGTGCCTCCTCCTTATGGAAAATCTATTGTTGGACGTCATTGGGTTTATACTGTTAAAGTTGGTCCATATGGGAGGATTGACCGATTGAAAGCTCGCTTGGTGGCTAAAGAATACACTCAGGTGTTTGGCCTAGATTATAGCGACACCTTCTCTCCTGTGGCTAAAATGGCTTCTGTTTGCCTATTTCTTTCTATGGCTGCCATGCGACATTGGCCATTATATCAGTTGGATATCAAAAATGCATTTCTACTTGGAGATTTAGAGGAAGAAGTATATTTGGAGCAACCTCCTGGTTTTGTTGCTCAAGGGGAGTGTTGTATGTATGTTTGTCGTCTTCATAAGTCCTTGTATGGTCTCAAACAATCCCCTCGAGCATGGTTTGGGAGATTCAGTAATGTTGTTCAGCAATATGGCATGATTCGAAGTGAATCCGACCATTCTGTGTTTTATAAATGCTCATCCAACAAATATATCTATTTGGTCGTATATGTCGATGATATTGTTATTATAGGTGATGATCATGATGGGATTGCAGGACTTAAACATCAACTAGTCCAACACTTTCAAGTTAAAGATCTAGGTCGGCTGCGTTATTTTCTCGGTATTGAGGTGGCTCAATCTAAGGCAGGAGTTTCTATCTCCCAGAGAAAGTATGCTCTAGATATCTTGGAGGAAACAAGTATGCTTGATTGCAAGCCGATTGATACGCATATGGACCCAAATGTCAAGCTGCTACCTGATCAAGGGAAGATCTTTTCTGATCCAGAAAGGTACAGAAGGTTAGTTGGGAAGCTGAATTATTTGACCATGACAAGACCAGATATTTCATATGTAGTTAATGTTGTTAGTCAATTCCTGAATTCCCCTTGTGATATTCATTGGGATGCTGTGGTTAGAATTCTAAGATACCCCTAGAAAAGGTCTTGTTTATGCAGACAAAGGTAATTCAGATATTGTTGCGTATACAGACGCAGATTGGGCTGGAAGTCCGTCTGACAGAAGGTATACATTTGGTTATTGTGTTCTCATTGGCGGCAATTTGATTTCATGGAAAAGTAAGAAGCAAAATGTTGTTGCTAGATCAAGTGAAGAGGTAGAATATAGAGCTATGACACTTACTACATGTGAGCTCATATGGCTCAAGCATCTTCTCCAAGAGCTTCACTTCATTAAAATAGGCACTATGAGTATCATTTGTGACAACCAAGTATCCATACACATTGCCTCTAATCCAGTCTTTCATGAGCGACCTAAGCATATTGAGATCGGTTGTCATTTTATTCGTGAGAAAATTATGTCTGGTGAAATTGATACTTCTTTTGTTGGTTCTAATGATCAACTAGCAGATATCTTCACGAAGTCTCTTCGAAGACCAAGGATCACTTACATATGTGACAAGCTTGATGCATATGATTTGTATGCTGCAACTTGAGGGGGAGTGTTGAGATATGCGTAATAAATAGTATCATTGACTGATATATTATCTCCTTATTTATATTTTTTTTATTTCCTTGTAAATATCTGTTATGTAATTAGGCCTGATTTACTCTCTATGATCATGGGATTTACTTTGCACATATTCTTATTATAAATACAAAAGGTTGAGGGCTAATCTCTCAAGTTATTCAGCACCAGAAAACCTTCTTTTCAACTCACTCCAACACCGGATAGTTGTGCACCAGACACCACCGCAGTACAAGAGGCAATATCAGATGGCAAAACCACCAGGCAGCGCGCTAAAATGTAATATCGAGGCAGCTCTTTTTTCAGCAGATAACTAGTTTCACTACGGATTATACTCGAGAGATGAACAAGGCCAATTAATTCGATACTGCACAGTGGCTACAACTCTGGAATCATCTCCACATTCATATCGAAACTGATAGTATGCCGGGTGTGGAAGCTTCCCACAGTAATAGACACTATTAGACTGCAACAAGAGGTTTTTACAATAAGTGTGGGGAATTGTTGTTAGTTAACACCAACTTTCGGGGCCAGTTTCGTAAGGAGACTAGCATTCGAGTAGCTCATATATTAGCAACATATGCATGGATAAATCAATGGCTTAATTGCACTTTTTCCCCCTCTCTTTTGTCAATTGTGCGATTTTGCACCCTATGTTTTTAATCGAGCGATTTTACGCCCCATCATTTTCCCCCTTTCTGATTTGAAGGTCCCAAATGTGTTTTAGTGATGATGTGTCTGATTTTGATGAGGTGTCTTCATTTAATGTTTGCCATGTGTGAAAATGTAATTTTTAAAAAACAAAAAATTGATTTTTGAAATTAAAAGGTTTTTGAGGAGGTCATGGTAATTGTTTTTTTTTTTGGTAAAGCTATTGTTTCTACACTGTTTTACAGTTTTAGTTCGGATTCTTGATTATCCAGCATTAGCTGATCAACTGAATGGGCCACCTGTGCACCAAATCTTCTAATCATGGCAATGGAAATTGATTCTCAGCCAACAATAAGACTTCCTCGCCCTTGATACTCATGAAAGGCCATTGCAACTTATTACATGGATGAATTTCTTGCTTCTCAAAGAACCTCTCAGCTCTTGCTACCCAACCAACAAGATCTTTCCCATAAAATCCAGTGACTTTATCACCGCATCCTTCCGTCAGAGTATTGATATCAAGAACATCGAATTTTGAAGCAGATCTACTCGGAACGAACCTATCGGAGTAGATTGTTTGAGAAGGTGAGGTGCAATGGTTTCTGTTGATCATACGGCTGACGTGACAGAGGTTCTCCGGTGATGGCTACTGTAACACCCAGTTTTCCCAACTTTTAAAATAACATAGATTAATCAGAGTTTTTCAACTTAAAAACAGAATGTCACATTCAACTTTACAAAAATCCAACAAATATAAATATAGCTAAATTGCTATTTATTAAAACTTCTGCTTTTATAAAAATTTAACAAACATGCAGCATAAATAATTTCAACATCGACAACTTATGTAACGACAACTTCATCAACTTGACAACTTAATATCAACGACATATGCAACAACAACTTCATCAACTTGACAACTTATATGCATATGGTACCAATCAGGGCATAAACCCCCTTCGCAATTGAGCATAGGCTCCAGGGCATAAGCCCCCTTCTTTAGGGTGAATGACAAAGCATTCCAGGGCATAAGCCCTCTTCTTTAATTGAGCATAAGCTCCAGGGCTACTGGAAAGATATCACAATTATCAACAACTTTCATGTTTATAACAAAGACCAATTCAAAACAGAAACGTGTGAAACAGACGCAAAAACATGTAACAGAGAATGCTGTCACCGTACAATTTCGCTAAAACCTCCTTGAAGTATTTTCATCATAACTCAAAAATTAAAAGTCTTTTTCATGTCACACCAAAGCCACCGTAAAGACAACAAAATTATCTAAAACTTTCATGTTTACACCCAAGGCCAATTCTGTATCGATCAATACCAGTTTGCATTTTAATTTCGAAAAAGTTGGGCAGAAAGTCCATAAAAATTCACTGTGACCTTCGTGCAGTAATTTGACCATAACTCAAGTTCTATAAACCGTTTTGACGTCAGACCAACGACATTAGAAAGCTAACATCCATACCTACGACTTTTGTGTTTATACCTTAGATTGATTGATTGCAAGGATTCTACAGACTTCTCTTCTCTGACCCTTCTCTTCTCTAGGTTTCTCCTCTTTCTCCAAAACAGTTTGCACGTCATCCCATTTTCTAACTGTAATTCTCCTTTTTATAATAACCCTAATTTCTCTTACACCCCAAAACTACTCTTTTCCTCATAATCTTATTTATTTCTAAATTAAATATATCTCTCCCCCACTTAATAAAAATAATACACCAAATAATAAATATATCTCTACACAAAATAACAAATATATTTCTATACTAGATAACATATATATTTCCACACAAAATAACAAATATATTTCTACACCAGATAACATATATATTATACAAATAAATACCAACATATAACATAACAAAATATCACTTCATCAAAATAAATCGACTAAATTATAAAAAGACATCTAATCTCAATAAAATAATAAATAATAAAAGTAGGGCGTTACAGCTACGGCCATGGAGATTTGTCTTCGACGATGGAAGTCGGTGGTGGATTTCAATTACAGGTTCTGTCCATGGCAGAGTTGTTAACTTTTTCCCCTTTCTTTTAATTTCTAAAATCAATTTTTTGTTTTTTAAAAATTACATCTACACACATGTCAAATATTAAATGAAGACACCTAATCAAAATCAGACACATCACTAAAATACATGGGGGCCTTCAAATCAGAAAGGGGAAAAAGTATGGGGTGCAAAATTGCTCGATTAAAAACATAGGGTGTAAAATCGCACAATTGACAAAAGATAGGGTGAAAAAGTGCAATTAAACCTAAATCAATTGAGGAAATTTTTGCCAATTATTATGGTTTTACCTGATTTAAGAGATTAATGTTTGTAGTTACATGTAGAGGATATCCGGTTCACTAAAAAAAATAGATCTTTAAAAAAATAGTAACAATTGCAATTATTAGGGTTGACAAAATAAATATAAGCATGATATGCATGAATAAAACCTACAATTGGCATAAAATGGATAGAATAGTTGCTACATGCTAATAAAATACATTGATACTTTAAGTACTCTCAATTAATGAATACTAGCCAGTTTCGTAAGGCGACTAGCCAGTCGAATAGTTCATATATTAGTGAGGGCATCTTGATCTTATGTTAATCCCTGCGTTTTTTTATTATATGCCACCATATATAGAAACTATCACAACAGGGTTTTCACATCAGTGACAAAGATGCTTTGAATCAAGAACCCACTTAATTAAAATATTGAATGTCACACCAATCAAATCCTCACCAATCAAATAATCACAACAAAGATAAATACAATGTCAATAGTTTTTGTGGAATGAGATGAGTCACCACTATGTCACTATTAGGGATATAATAAGTTAAGCTTTGTAAAACCTAACGAGAATAGGTTATATTTTGTAAGATCTGACTTACTTTGATAATATTAGATATGAGTGTAGCCTGTTTAATAAGGTCTGAAAATATGTTTAAAGGATTGTTTTACAATCTTTTATGCAAGCCTATACTACTATTATTTAGGTAAAAAATTGATGCAAGTCGGTGTTTTTAAATCACAAATAAGGTTAGCAAATTCTTATTTCACACAAAGTACAAAATTTATTATTTAAATTTAATTAATTATGCTGTTTTGGTAAATTTTGGTATAGAATTATAATTATTTATTATATGTCACTGTTTATCATCCATGAATATTGCAAGACTCGGAGAACATGCAGAAGAGGCTGAGTTACATTGAGAAGTTGATGCATTGTGATGATGGTTGGATACTGAATATGCTAAACACTCCCATACCAGATGCTTTGGCAGCAGACATCAATAATAAAAATCTACAATTTCATGATCTTGTTTCAGATTTATTTACTTGAATTGGCAATCGCGATAACATTTATTCGGCTAGCTCTAGATACAAATGGTTGCTGTCTCTGCCTCCTAATATGTCTTGGCAGTGGTTTGGAAAAATAAGACATCAAAGAATATAAATTTTTTCATTTGGTGTCATCACTCTATCCCCACTATTTCTATGTTCCACCTTAGAAGAATGACTCCCAATAACCAACGTAGTCGTTGCTTGCAGCATGAGGAAACAATCTTACATTGTTTGAGGGGTTATGACGTTTACTTGGCTATACTAAAATTAATTTCTTTTCTCAGGTCAATGTTGTGGCTTTGACCAAGTTTAATGGTGTTGGTCTTAATGTTTCCTTCTTCTTAGCTGGTCTTTGTTGGAATTGGAAGGCGCACAATCCCATGTTTGTTGGGCATTCACTAGGTTACTTATTTATATATTTTTGATATGATAACGTTTATTCGACAAATTTTGACCAACATGAATATTCAATGTGCCCCAATAAGCATTGCAACATCATTAATCATTATGAATATTCCATATCATAAAAAGGATCCTAGAAATGAGAAAAGGGTTAAAAATGGTTATGCTAACTTGTACCTTTAGACACATGTTAAACAACCAAAAGTAGAAATATTTTTTTAAATTTTATGCATTCAATTAATTAAAAGTAAAAATTAAATTCAAATGCATTGATTACAATGAAATACTATTTCTACTCTTGATTCATTAATCTGTGCCTTAAGGGCACAAGTTAGTATTTTCCTTCGTAAAATCAAAAATTCGATTTTTTTAAACATGGAGGATTAAAACTTATTTCTTTTAAAAAAATAAGGGACCAAATATGTATTTAAGTAAATTTTCATTTCAGTTTACATTTATTAGGTAATTCAACACTTAAATTAACCAATCATTACACATTTAAACATGTCAGTTCACATTTTTTATTTTATTATGATATCAATTGCATTAACATCTAAAAATTATGAACGATGTTTTTTTCTATAAAATTTTGATTTTGATTAAAACTAAAAATATAAATATTTGTTGATTTCAAGTTATAACAAACCAAACTAACCATAACTATCTATTTCAATGATACCAACAATATAACAAAAAATATAATCTAATTTTTTTTTTTAAATGACATCAACAACAATCTTTATTATAAAAAAAATTGTTTAAGAGTATTATTATGATAATGAAAAAGTAAGTATAAATATACTTATTTAGTTTGTTACACTTTTTAAATTATAAAAGGAAAAAACAAACATATATATATATATATACATATATTCATATCATGTTTGTTACATTTTTTTAATATTTAAATTTATTCTTATCTATTTGTTACATGTGTTATTTGTATTGAAAATTGAATGCATTTTTGTAAAGAGAAAAAGTCAGGCTAAAAAAGCTGAAAGAAGTTGTTTTCTTTATATATAATATAAATAAACCAAATTAAGACTACCAAAATTTTTATATATATTCTCTCAAAAAAAGAAAAGAAATTATATATAGTTTTTCCCTAAAAAATAATTTATATATAGTTTTGGGTCAATTAGAACCCGAATTCCATTCTTTGTGGAGAATAATTATTGGCCAAAACATAACCTATATCAACCTATATCAGTTATGTTTATTTGTTTCCGACTGAATAGAAGGAATTGAGAGACTCTCTTACGATGGTGGCCAAATTCAATATACTCAAAAACCCTACGAAACGAACAAGAAGAACAATGACAGTGGCAACATGTCCCTATTTACCAGATGAGTTATGGGACCGAATCTTCAAATTCCTCAACGTCAACGAGGACTGCACTTTAAAATCTCTCACCATGGTCTCCAAACAGTTTCTCTCCATCACCAATCGTCTTCGATTCTCAGTCACAATCTCCGGTCAAATCATCCTTTCCCTTCCCCACTTCTTCCAAAGGTTCCCTAACATCACATCACTCGACCTTACACGTTTATCCCGAGACATCGACCTTGACACACTTCTTACCCTAATATCAACTTTCCTTATAAACGTCAAATCACTCTATCTCTCCAACAGTAACATCATTCCTGCAAATGGGTTGCGAGCTTTGTCTGAAAAGATGAAAAATTTGACGACTCTCATTTGTTCCGAAATCACCTTTATCAGCAAGAATGATTTATTCTTCATTGTTGATTGTTTCCCTATACTCGAAGAACTCACCCTAATGGAAGAATACACCCCCCTCTGTCCTTTAGCTATTTTTAGTAGCAGTGATTTTGTGATAGATGATGATCGATTTTTGACACATCCCAAAATCAGTAATATTTGTTTATATGTTAACTTCTTTGAAGAATTTCCCGACTCTCAATTGTTCTGAGATTACTTGTATACTCAAGAATGATTTATTCTTCATTGCTGATTGTTTTCCTTTATTCGAAGAATTCACCCTGATGGAAGAATTCAACCCCCATTGTTATTTCACTATTTCTAGTAGCATTGATTTCGTGCTAGCTGATGATGATGATTATGATGTGATCGATTCTTGGTACTTCCCAAAATCCGTAGCATTTGTTTATATGGAAACTTCGTTGATAGAAGAGGCCGTGACGATTGATTGGATTTCATAGAGGAGACGAATAACTTAGTTGACGATGATATTGCATAGTGATATAGGTTAAGTTTAAATGAGTTAGATCAGGGCTTTACAAAAATCAGAGCACACATGGTAGTTGCGCATTACCAAACTAGTATCTACAATTGTAAATGTTAGTCATTTTTATCATTTTGTCAACTCATTCCGTCATAATGTCATGGAGGTAGTTATTGTTACAACTGACAAGTCATACCCTCTGATGAAAATGACTGGCGTCTTTTAGTTTGGAGTATATCTTTGTTTTTCAATAAGTTTTAGGGACTAAATAACCGCTGTTTATAATTTCGATGATCGATTTGGTGGTTCACTTGTTTCCTTTGTTTATACTTGACAACTACACTGAACATAGGCATATTTAATTTTCTTCTAATGATGGTTTGTTTTTGCAAATATATGTATTGATTTATTGAGTGAGATACTTATACAACTAAGATTTTTTCTTTTCTTTACTTCAATGTCAGCTAAAGTTGCTCAATGAATCATGAAAATCTCGATAACCAATTGAATTTATTTTTGGGTGGAAGACACTTTATGAAATATGCCTTCGGGATGAAGATTAGTTTATTCGTTAAATGATTCTTAGCATTTTATTAAATGGAACTTATCTTTTTGGTCTATCTTTTTTTTTTTTTTGAGAGAACCCTATCTATTTGTTCTCATGGCCTTTATGGTTTGTTTGTTTAAATAACAATGGCCAGCTAGTGAAATTTAATTGAAATAATGTCAGCTCAACATTTGAAGGGAAACAAATAATCTATATAACGAGCAACCTTAGCAACCATGAATCCGAAAATCAGAAAATATCATTTGAGAAAATATTGGGCATAGCATACATTACAACCTCTATGAAGTTCAGATGCTGCTATTGAACTAATCTGCACTACAAAGTTGAGCAGAGGTTAGTTTCTTTGCAAAATTCAGATTATTATGATATTTAATTTGTTGCTCGTCAGTCATCATCATAGAAGCAATGGAAGGTTTTCTGGTGTCATTTATGATCAGTAGGATTGTTATCATATTTTAGATAATGATCAGTGGGATTGTTATGAGTTCAACTTGCATTTTCAATCGATTAAACCTTTATTGTTAACAATGTTCAACATTCTTAAACAATTTCTCATTGTCTGAAAATGCATGCATCAACCTACAACCAAAAATCTCCAAAAATCAAAACTTTAAAACTGATTTCCCCTAAAAATCAACTGATAAAACCAAAGATTTTACTGAGCTATAAAATAGAGATGCAGAACAAAGGAACATGTCATTTTATGAACCATAAAATAGAGGATTATTTCTGTTTGGATACATACCTTTAAAGACGGAGATGATGGAATGAGGAGGACGAAGATGATGTTTGGCGGCGAACGGAGTCAAAACTGTGGTGAAAATGACGGCGAACGTTGATGAGATGATGACGGTTAGAAGGGTTTTGGGTTGGAGAGGAAGAAGATAAGAGGCCACTTTTCTTTTATGAAAATGGGAATCAGGGGTTAAAGTGTAGAAAGGGGGGAAAATTATTTTTTTAATAACTATACAATTTGCAGGCAAATACCCCTCTGTACGTGACACTTTTTCTGCCAGCATTATACGCCACATCATCAGGAATTTGACACGTCATCAGTTTTAACGGAGGTAATGGACAGAGGGACTAACTTGCCTGACGATTTACAATTTGAGGGGGTATTTGCCTATTTACAATTTGAGGGGGGTTATTGCAAGTTTTACAATTTTGGATGTGTCTTTGCCTATTTACTCATATATTACATTGTGCAACTACAAAACAAGGAGCTCTAGAATTGTTCAACGTCGGTCTGTTGGAATTTCTCGATCCTTCACATATGTTGGACTCTACCTGTAAACTTCATGTTCAAGTTACATATTCAAGAAGAGATCTCATTCTAGAATAAGGTAGCATAGCACAGGGTAAGAATTCAAAATAACCACTAGAAAGGGTAGGAGACTGAATCTCTTTTAGTTTATGGTTTCTTCCCAATCTTTGCTTAATAAACATTGATTAGGTTGACTATTCTTTAGCAGAGTTTGATTTCTTATATTTAGTGTTTTTTGTCATTCTGTTTGCATCTTCTCTGGCAGGGTAAGCATAATTTCCACTAATTTATCGGCTTCCGACTTTTAAATATTGTTTGTTACGGTGTTTTCATCAATATTCATTAACTTTCACAATTTATAGTTTTCATGCTTCCATTTATTCTGCATTCAAGTTAGTCTTTAAATCGTGCTCCCTGTATCCTAAACAAAATTTAAGTTTAAGTCTATAACAAACATGAACAAGTTGGATGTATATTTTAATTGGACTTCACTTGATACTTAGCATTTTGATGTGGATCGGTTTATTTTGGTTAAAGGATTCTTAGCCATTTTGTTTGAGTTTTGTTGTGGCTAAATTAGCTAAACTAATAAAAACTGGTTTTAATTAAGAAGCACGGTTTTGCTCTTGGAACTTAGCCAAATGAATAATACTTCAGCTGCGATGATTGTGATAAGAAAATGGATATATAGTAGAAATCATCGTGAAAAAGAGGTACCCGTTATGAAATCATCGTTAAACAGGCTAGTATGCCATATCACGCCTCCAAAAGGCTAGACTAAAACTTAAAATATAAGTCTATGACATGCTGCATGACAGACTTAGGCTTTGAAATTATTGATAGGCCAGAGTTAGGCCTTGAAAACTTAGCTCGGTCTAACCTAATCCACCACTAGTGATGCACATACATAAACAATAAAGCACAATGTAAAATATTTTTGAAGGAAAAATATAAATATTTTTAAATTAAGATTATGGCTAAATAATTTAATTTATTAGAACAACTAAAAAAATTATTGAAAAAATATGTTAAAATAAAATAAAAAAGTTCAAAATATATATTTGGTTGGATATAATGTAGTTTGTTGGCATATTTATACTACATAAAATATTAAAAATTAAATTAAATCTTGAATAAAACATTTAGTGGATAATATCCAAATAATATATGAAGTTAGTTGAGATATTTATGCTAATAGAACATTATATTGAATTGATGATTGGAAGGTTTAAAGGAGAAGGACTTGGGCCGGGCTTAACGCATGAGTCTGTTTTTTGGAATTGATTTATTTATTTATAAAGCATCGTTGATTTTAGGGTAGAATGTTCATGCATATAGCATAGCATATCATATTTGCATCGCTAAGTCTTCAACAATGGCGCTGCAAGCAGCATCATCAACATCCAAATCCAATGTTCGAAAAAGAAAAAGAATGGCAGCATCTTCATATTTACCGGAGGAGTTATGGGAGCGTATCTTCACACTCGTCAACGACGGCGACCACCATATCCACTACACTGATATTGATGACTATGGAATACTGGCTGATAACCTCACAGCTGTTTCTCCAAGTGGTAATTTCAAGTCTCTCTCCGTTGTCTCAAAAGAGTTTCTGTCCATCACCAACCGTCTTCGATTCTCGGTCAAAATATCCGAGAGGACAATCCCTTTCCTTCATCTTCTCTTTAAACGGTTCCCTAACATCACATCACTCAACATAACTCTTTTCTCTCCAGACCTTGACATGCTTCTTACCCGAATCTCCACTTTCCCTGTAGACATCAAATCACTCACTCTTAACCACCCCACCGTAGTTCCTGCAAACGGGTTGCAAGCTTTCTCCAAAAAGATGAAAAATTTGACATCTTTCACTTGTTATCAAATGACTTGTATCCCCAAGAATTACCTTTCCTTCATTGCTCATTGTTTCCCTTTACTCGAAGAACTCATCCTTACGGTCCTTGTTTTTTCTACTTATTTTGTGCACGAGGATCAATTGTTGGCACTTCCCAAACTCCGCAAGATTGCTTTAGCTCGTCAGTTCATCGGTTACAAATCTATTAACGATCTTTGCAAGAATAGTGACCTTCTTCAAGAGGTCAAAGTGATCGAGTATCGTCCACAATTTCTGCATGTGATTGGTCATGGACTTATGCCGGTGATTGTTTGTCTTCCATTGTATCCGCCTGGCATGTGAACTTCTTCAAGATGTCATCAATATGATGATACTCCATAGTTATATAGTTGGAGTTTTATGATAGATTTAATTTATAGTTCAACAAGAATTTCCTTCTTAATTTGGTTGTTCATGTAAAGCAAACATATGTATTGAATAATATATCCAACTTTGAGGTTTTTGTTTTATTTGTTGCAATGATTTGTAAAGTTACTTTGTGGAAAACACATTACTACCCCTTGTTTTATATTTCATCTATTGATACTGAAGTGTTTAATGAAGCCAAGTTTGTTTATCTTTAGTATACTAAAATCATGGTGACTCAGCCCTTGAAAGAGGATAGAAAATATGTTTCAGTACTGTGAACTAAATAGTAGTCATTTTGTGCTTCCTTCAAAAAAAAAAAAAGAAGTCATTTTGTGCATATTAGTTGGAAGCATTCACACGTGAAGAGAAATGAAATAATTGGAGAAGTTAGTAGCCCAGAAATCAGTCGAAGACGTGATCAATCAGGACTAAAAAATATAGTGTTAAACTCTTGTTGTAAAATTTGGTTTAGTGCTTCATTGTTTTACTTTCTTTCAGGACTAAAGAATTTCATTTATAATATAAAATCTTGTATATTAGTTTCTATTTGATGCATTATGTGTAGTTTTTTTTTCTTTCTTTTTTCGACAAGCTAGTGAAATTTAATTGAAATAATGAGTTAAATTGTAACACAATGTCTGCTCCTTATTTGAAGGGAAAGAAATACATATCCAAGAAACAAAAATCATCGTGTATATATATATATACTGAGAAACCTTAGCAATCATGAATCCAAAAATCTGACATTATAATTTGAAAAAATCTTGGAAGTTGGAAGTTCTAGTAAGAAATTCATTCTTAATATGGCTAATGCAATTTGCAACCAATAGGGTTAAGTTAGCTTAAGACACGGGATGAGGGTTGATGATGGCTATTTATTTTCTGAATTAACCTTAATTGGCTACGGAGGCTTAAATCAGTTGCGAAATGATGTCAGTCAGTGCATGAAAAAAACTCTTGAACTTTGCTTGTTTCTTGAAATTGAGATAAAACGTATCATTATTGCAGTTCTGTGACAGTGTGGGCGTTGCTCGGGTGTTAGATGCAACCTTGTTCTGCCAAAGTTTGAAGTGACTTTATATTGGAATGAAAAAAGGCAATTTTGCTTTCTATTTCCGTGGATTTAAATTTATTCTTTACTTTTTATTTTTGCAATTTCTTATTGGAAATAACTGGTAATGGTTGGTTCTAAACTTCTATTACCGTGGTTTTGCGGATGTGTATGATGCAGACTACTTTCATTCAACATATTCAAGTGGAGTATAGCAAAAGGAAAGGGCAATCTGATTATGTTGAGAACACAATTGAAATACATTTTAATCAAACCAGCAATGTCCCGAAGAAACGATAACTATGGTTATGTTTCTCATTTCTGTCTACCATTATGAGATAACTCACTAATTTTTAGTTTAATTACAATAAAATTAATCGCTTTTGAAAACATGTACACAAGCATCTCGGATATTGTTGATTCAAACAATTTCATGGTGAGTTTTTCCATGTATAACTAGTCTTTTAGAAATTAATTTGAATTATAGGTATTCAACTCTATGAATATGAAATGTTTGCTAATAGATGGCATGGCAGTGTCTGGAAAAATATGACAGGATTTAAAATTTCAAAAATGATATTTCCTGCTGGCATGAATAATACCGTTTCTCTTAAGACTAATGAACACACAACTTCAGTCCTTTTGAAGCCAAAACACATAAATTAGAGAACAAAATAGAAGGAATGAACTTGGTGTTTTAACATTTCTTTGTTTTAACACAGATTTTTGGGAAGGAACAGGTAGGGGTTGGAAGGTTGTTTGCGCGCACACACACACAATCTCATACACAAAATAAAGATAGAAACGAAAAAATAAATCAGAAAATATCTTCAATAATGTAGATTACTTTTTTTGTTCAAATAAACAAACGTGTCAAAATCTTCGTATCGTAAAGAACGTGTGTTATACCCTGATTTTAGACCTAAAAATACTTATTCAATGTTCTTTTCTATCTTTAATCATTGTCAAATTACAATTGTTATTCTGAATTTTTACTATGTTTCATCTGCATATTCTTTTACTATCTCTGCATCGCAGTATTTTTAATCATGACTTTGTCTATGTTTCTCTTGCATAAAACCAATCCACAGTGTCTTTTCTTGCGTAAAAAGTCATTTAAGACCTCCTTGAGGCATTGCATTGCTTTCCTTGCATTTTATTTCAAATATTTGGAAAAATCATACAAAAGGGCATTTTGGTCATTTCCTGCAGTGGGACCCACTTTAGTCCTTGTGATTGTCTCTGAATCTTTTTCAGTTTCTTTTTACATTTTTAATCCCATCTCTGTTAAAAATCCATTTCAAAATTGTATCAGAGTCATTTTGAGTCAGTTTGGTCCTTAGGGGCGTTTTGGTCTTTTCATGTCAAAATTTCGGCAGGGAGGTATTTTAGAATACCTCATTTGTGTAATTTGTTCGTTTTAGTCCGTTGGTCGATTTTATTTTCGTTTCACTTTACGTTTTGTCAGATTACCAGTTTTAATTCAATTTTATTTTATTTTTGCTTTTTAGTCCTCAAACTTTCTAAAATTGCATTTTGGTCCCCAAGTTTTCAATTTTGCAGAAAGGTCCCTAAGTCACAAGTGCCAGAGTCACGCCAGCTTGCAAATTCAGATGTCACATTCTCATTGGATGTCAGATACACATGGCAGCATATATAAGGAACACAGTGTCAGAATCATCGGAGGATTTTTCCATTCAGTGCAATCATTACCCAAACAGAATTTCGTTTCTCTCTCTTGGCAGTTACAGATCAAAATCCATAAATTCACAAAAATCATCAAGAACACCATGAACAAACCCTAGAATTCCAGAATCACAATTCATCAAGGAATCGACACGAATTTGGTGCAGTTTCTCGGCGGTTCTCAGAAGGTTCATCATTGAACCGGTAGAATCTGCAATTCAAGCACGAGCTCGCCACCAGAAGCAGCAAGCTGCAAGCGCGATCACAGATTCCGAGAGTTGAGGAAGAAGAGGAAATCAAAGAAGATGAACCGGTTCCAGTGAAAAAGAGGGAATACCGATTTATTTTCGGATTCAAGCCAAAATCAACGAAAAACAGAGTTGCTATTCAAAATCTGGTTCGAATCTCCGAATTAAAACCCAGGTATACACTCAATCCATAGTTTTCTTGCGCTAAAAAACGTCACAAATTCAGATCGATGTAGATTCGTGGTGGATTCAACAGTTTTCGTTCAAAATTCGAAACCCTAACAAAAACAATTCGACAATCGAAAAAACACTTCAAGGTTCACAAACGAGTTTAACTCGGAGTGAATCTTTTGAATATTCGTCAAGAAACTCAGAAGAAAAAAAAACAGTTTGAAACCGTAACCAACAATCAAGATCTACATCGATCCAGAAACTTTACGCGTGTTTTAATGCCAGAATCGTGTTTAGAATGAAGAGACGAATCGATCCATGTGTTTTTTTTTAAATTCTGGAAAATTAGGGTTTTGAGTCGTCGGAAAACTCATGAGCTCGCCGGAGAAGATGAAGTTTCCGGCGGACCTTCAAGGTCTCCGCCTTAGCTTCATCCTCACCGGCGGTGGGATGCTAGAGAGAGTATGAGAGAAGAACGGTGAGAAGAGAGAGAAAGAACAGGTGCAAATGAAATAAACCGGAGCTCTTGCCTTTATAAAGGCAATTGAACCGGTCCGGTTTATTGCCGGTTTTGTGAGGCGGAACCAGGAGCGTTGGATCCAGGGTTTTCCCACCCTGGATCAATCCAACGCTCCCTGTGCGTCCAGATCCATGGATCTTGGGCCTGGAGGTTGGGCTTTGTTTTTTTCGTTTTTTTTTTCTCTTCTTTTTACTACTTGCACCTGCTGTTTTTGCTATTTGCACCGTTGCTTGTTCAAATTTTCTACAAAAATTCCAGAAAAATTGCTATGTGTTTTTGCTATATTTGTGACTGTTTGGTGGTGTATTTTACATTTGTGGACCAATAAAAAATTGCATAACTAAATTCTTGGTTGATTTGCATCTTTATGCGCTTTTGTGAAATTTTCCTCTATGATTTTTGAGTATTCACGTTCCCCATATGATGTTGGTGTATGCTATGTGATTTTGTGGTGTTTTACTCATGATTCTATGTCAATTACTACTGTTTGTGGGTTTATGGTTGAATTTCTTGTGTTGCAAGTTTACTTTGAAAAATGTGAGATATGCCTAAATGTGTGATAATTTTGAACCCAAACCATGCTTTGTAAACACCCATTCTTGTGCTTGAAATTGGCTCCCAAATTTGTGCTATGGTAGAAATTTTAGGTCATGTGTTTAGATAGATTTTGTGGTTAGAATCTTGTGCATTTACTTTTATCTTTGGCTATTGTTTCCATCACTCCTTTAATAAGTGCTTACTATTGTCTCTTGTTATTTCATTAGTCACTTCTTGTTTACTCTTTATTATTACCACTACATATTTTGCTTACTAACCGTGTGTTTCATTTCTCATGCATCTCATAAGCATTCATTCCGGCACTTTCCTTTCTTTAGATTTCATGTAATTTCTCTTAGAATTCTTATGTAATAATTTTAGAGTAGCCTTTATTTTTAAATTCCTCGCGAAGACCATAGCATGTAATTAGGTCAAATGTAAACGAACAATGGACTTTGGTGATATACACCGACACGGACACTGACACGCACACACGGTGTATGCATAATGATTAGATGTATGACTAGGTGACGCGACTCTTAGAAAAATCTTTTTTCCCAAAAAAAAAAAAACAACAACATTTTAATTCAAATCTTTTTAGAAAAAACCCGGAGTCAAAACTCCGCTATTTTGTTTCCTTTTCTCAAATAAAAACTCTATGAAATAATCAACTTTAGACTAACCATTTTTAAATTGGACCAACCTCGCATTCTTTTGCCTCTACGGCCCCGCATCTTCTTCTAAAACCATTTTCAAAATTAAAAGCAAATCAACTCACAAATTCTTTTTAGAACGAACTACATTGGATTTGATCCTCTAAAAGAGGTATGTAGGCAAGGAGTTCCACGACTCCCTCAATTCAAATAAAAAAAAAAATCAAATAAAAATAAAACCAAAGTCTTCTTCTTTTTTTTCATCCAAATAAACAACTTTCAATAAAATTAGAAGTAAAGCGAAAACATGAGTTTAAGAAATTAGTCGCTACAGGTGCCTAACACCTTCCCGTAGCGAATACGACCCCGAGCCTCGAGTCTTAATAAGGGTTTTTCTCAATTTTGCCCTTCCCAAGAAAAATAGAGATTTGTCAATGATTGAGTGGTTCAAGCTGATTCAATGACTTGACACCCCGAAATCGAGACAACAACGTGTAAATTATGTTTTTAGATATTCAAATGATTAACCTATGTTGAATATGGGAGGCAATTCAACTTATAGTGAATGCATCAGAAGGTTTCAATGAGGCCCTATTTTCTATACTGTCCAGTTTATCAAGTGAGAAGAGCTGTGTTATGGCCATGGCAATATGGAGCATTTGGTGGAAAAGGAATGGCCTTGTAATAGAGAACTGTAGCAGGAGCCAGGAGCAGTTGAGGTTGCAAAAAGGGCTATTGATACAGTCCAACACTGGAGAGTTGTGCACCAGACTTAAAATACAAGAGGCAATGCATGTCCTTTGAGTCATGTGACAACATCCGCAAAACCTCTATAAAGCTGTTTCTAGGACTTGAACTCATGTCCTTTGTGTCATGCGACAACAACTTGACCGCTGCGTCAATGCTTCCCCTTAAACTATAATTATGAACGAAATGGATGAAGATGCTTCCCCTTCAAACAGATAATTAAAATATTAAATGTCACCATAATCAAGTCCTTACCAATCAAATAATCAAAATAAAGATAAATACAATGTTAGTAGTTTTTTTAACGAATGAGATGAATCAATGGTATGTCACTATTAGGGATAGAATAGGTTAGACTTTGTAAGATTTAAGGAGAATAATTTAGATTTTGTAAGAGTTGACTTTGATAATATTAGATGTGAGTCTAGCCTATTATTTATCCTACGGCAATTACTAAGGTCTAATTTGACATTGTGAAAGCCTGTTTGAAAGTTTGTTATACTATTTTTTACGCAAGCCTATAATATTAATACTATTATTATTTAGCAATTTTTATTTTTTTTACAAGGTCAGAGCAAAATAACATTAGACAGATAGGCTTTCGAATAAGTTGGTACCCTACTTTAATCCTTGTCAAATGCTCATGAATTTTATTAAAAAAAAAAGGAAAAAAATACATAAAAACTGGGGGATATAAACCTAATCCATTAAAACCACACAACAACGTAAGTCGACCCCAAACGGGTGATACAAGTATAAAAACAACACACAACTGCATCAACTTCTAATTAATCCTAAAACTAATTAAATGTCTTCGATGCGGTGATTGAACCCTCAATCAACACGGAGGCGGTTCATGTACCATTAACTCCCTACAACAATGGCTACAAGCTAAACGACCCTTTCGAGCCTCATAGTCCAATCAAATAAAGTGAATGACGTTTCTTAAGCTGACGTATGAATCGTCCTGCCAACACAGAAACAATTCAAGATCCATCAACTCTCTGCAAAAACAACAACAAGCTAGTTGGAAGAATTCAACACCCTCAATTATTTCACTATTTCTAGTAGTATTGATTTTATGCTAGTTGATGATGATGATCGATTATCGGTACTTCCGAAAATCCGCAACATTTGTTTATATGGTAAGAGGTCGCCACAATTGATTGACTTTCATAAATGAGTTAGATTAGGGTTCACAAGAGTCGCAGCAAACATGGTAGTTGCATATTACCTAATTAGTATCTACAATTGTAAATGTCAGTCATTTTTATCGTTCTATCTACTCATTCCGTCATAGTGTCATGGAGGTAGTAAACCTGACAACTGGCAGCTCATATGTTATGGAATGAATGAAAATGAATAACTCTCATTTCTCATAGATGAAATAACAAGTACATGTAGTATTTATAAGAGTACAAAGCTCCTAATTACATGCTAATCATACTTATATGAAATGTAAACTTAGTTACTTGTATATCAAGTAACTTCACTAACACACTCAACTTCTTTTCCTTTATTCTCTAATAGTCCCCCACAAGATGAGACATGGTAGATGTCAAGCATTCCCAGCTTGAATAATAGTGAATGAAAAGGTTGAGGAGGAAGAGGTTTTGTGAAGAAGTCTGCTAGTTGATCTTTGGAGGAAACTGACAGCAACTTCATGATTCCTGCCTGCAGCTTCTCTCTAACCAAGTGGCAGTCAGGTGCTTAGTTCTCTCATGGAAGACAGGATATGCAGCTATTTGCAATGCACTTTGATTGTCACAATAAAGCACTTGTATTTTGTTGAGTGCAATGAGAAGATCCTTGAACAAATACAAGAGCCATTAAAGTTCACAAGTGGCTGCACCTAATGCTCTATACTCAGCTTCTGATGAGGATCTGGAAACAGTTAATTGTTTCTTGGTTCTCCATGAAATGAGTGAATTGCCAAGGAAGAAGCACTGACCAGAGATGGATCTTCTAGAATCTATGCACCCTGCCCAGTCAGCATCTGAGAAACCAGAAAGGCATAGAGATGAATTTCTTGGAAAGAAGAGGCCTTGACCTGGGCATTTCTTCAGATATATGAGAATTCTAGTTGCTGCAGTGAAGTGCTTCTTAGTTGGTGAAGAGAGAAACTGACTGAGTTGTTGAGTAGCAAAAGTAATACCTGGTCTGGTATTGGTGAGATAAATCAACCTACCAATCAATCTTCTGTAGGAAGCAACATCTATATATGGTGCACTTGTGTCTTGATGAAGTTTGCATGAAGGTTCAGATGGTGTGGACATAGGTTTTGAAGCCAAATGACATGTATCAGTGAGAAGATCAATGCAATACTTCCTTTGACAAAGTGAAATTCCTGTAGAAGAATGTGCAACTTCCAAACCAAGAAAATACTTCAATTGTCCAAGATCCTTGATTTTGAAGGAGGAATGCAGGATGGATTTAATACTTTGGAATTGAAGCATAGAGTTGCCAGTAATGATCACATCATCAACATACACTAGTAAAACTGTGAAGGAAGTGTCTGTGTGCTTGATGAACAAAGAATGATCAGACTAAGATTGTGTATATTGATTGGCAAGAAGTAATGAAGTGAGTTTCTCATACCACTTTCTGCTTGCCTGCTTGAGTCCATAAAGAGATTTCAGGAGTTTGCAAACCTGATTTGGTTTTGAAGAAGTGACACCTTGAGGAACAATCATATATACATCTTCTTGTAAATCTCCATGCAGGAATGCATTATTCACATCTAATTGATGTATATGCCAGTTGTTAATGGAAGCTAAAGCAATAACAGTTCTGACTTTGGTGAGTTTGGCAACTGGTGAATAGGTGTCAAAGTAGTTCAATCCTTCAATCTGATTATAACCTTTAGCTACCAATCTAGCTTTGTATCTCTCTATGGTTCCATTTACATGATGTTTGATTTTGTATATCCACCTGCAACCAATAGGTTTGATATGTGGTGGTAAATCCACCAGTTTCCAAGTACCAGTATTTTCAAGAGCTGTAAGCTCAGCCTGCATTGCTTGTTGCCAACAAGTGTGTTTGCTTGCTTCATCATAGGTTGTTGGCTCAATGTGTGAATCAAGAGATAGAGAATAAGCACAATGAGAAGGAGACACATTAGTATATGACAGGGAATCAAAAATTGGATATTTAACATTGACAGATAAAGCAGGAAAAGTAGCAGACACATTGTTGCAGACATAATCTTGTAAATGAGATGGAGGGTGTATGATGTAGATTTTCTAATGATGGGAGGTGAAATGGGTAATGTAGAACCATACACCACCTACTATTCAATAACTTCCGCCATCACTATCAATAACTTGCAAAATTATATTTTTCAATATGAGGATGCATCCAGACATTAGGCAACGACATTATACCATTTATTATGCATTTCTGCTTGAAGAACATAAAATGTAGACATGATGCAGAGTATGTATGCACTTGCTGTATATTTTATTGGACTTTATCTGAATGCACTTGATGAAGATTAGTTTAATTTGTTTAAATGATTCTTCGAATTTTGTTTGAGTTTTACTGTGGTAGAATTGGCCACACTAGAAACACAATTGTAAAATGCTAAAGCTGCAAAGAATTTGATGAGAGAATGGATAGTAGCAGTCGTTCTGAAAAAGAAGTATCAGTTGCAAGAAACACGGAAGAAGAAACAGTTAAACGTGCCTCACTAGTGATGAATGCAGGATTATGATAAACCTTCTGCAGAAAACTGTTTGAGCAATGAGCTACATTTGAAGGTATAAATCATTTATTTTCTTATAGGTATAAATCCATTAAAGGTATAAATCATGTATCTTCTTATAGAACAAGTAGAGGTAGTCAAGTATGCGTAGTAGGTCATATTCACACAAGATATTGAATTGGTTTGATTCTTATCATAACATACATACTACATTTAGCTTTCCAAATGGTTATGAAATGATGTATGATTATGTTTGTAATTTCTCTCAACCCATTATGAGTCAACTTATGATATTGTTGAATCAAATAATTTCATGGTGAATGAGTCCTTTAGAAACTAATTTGAATTATAAGTATTCAACTTTAGGGCCTAATTTGAAATGTTTGCTAACCTAAGATTTCTGAGACTACTCTTGACAAGGAAACTAATTCCCTGCATTTTTAAGTGCATTTATTTCTGATAGCCTGTCATTGTTTCATTATCAAAATTTTCAACAATAATGTATAGTACCATATCAATGTATTCTCTGAGCTTGTCCATCCAATTTTTGGTCTCTGGTCAAATATGATATTTCCTGTTAAAATGTTGGCAAGAATAATTCAATTTCTCATAATAATAATGACTACACAACAACCCACCTGGGTTGGTTTTTGTGGTGTTGGCTCGGGTTCTTGGGGTTTGCTTCTCCTCAAGGTCTCATGTTTGATTCTCTCCGATATCAATTTTGTACACGCTAATGTTCGATTCTTCAGAAAAATAAACTAATGACCACACAACTTCAGTCGAAAAAATAAGCAGCTGTAGAAAATGGGAGCCGCCATGATGTTATTCGTCTAGCCCCACGCCTATGATTCGCAGTTGTAAGTGAATTTTATTTTTCTTTGATTTTCTTCTCCTTCGTAGATATCCTTTGTTTGCAAAAGGCGCTCTTTGTCAAGCTTGTTACAGGGCACTACATACCGCCAAACTCTTGGAAATGAAAGCCTTTAAGCTTCTTCACACGTTAATTGACCAATACTAGTAATAATATACTACTTGACTCAATAAATAAAAAACTACAATTTATTCCAAACGACTCTAAATAAATACTAAACTAATAAAAATAGACTAAAAACTTAATTAAAAATGACTCTAAAAACAGTGTATGACTGACTTCCATCACTATCAATTGATAGTCCGCCTGATAAACTTCATGACCACAAGTATCACAAAAGTGTTGATAGAAACATGGGTTAAAGCCATCCGACCTTGGACATTTATCTGCTTGCATGGAGAAAGCTGCTTGTTTGAACTCCTCTAAAGTGAAAGCCGCAGTCAACATATCATTATCATCCTCGATGATTGAAGATGGAACCAAGTTAATAACAGTTGCACGAGAACTTTGTTATTTTTGAAAAAGATGCATGAAATAATCACGTGCAATATGCTTAAGACCTTCTTTAAATCGACATTCCAAACCATTCTCATCTTCAGGATGATCAATTCTATTCAACTTTCTTTTGGTGGTGACTGTCGCATGAAAAAACTTTGTATTAAGGTCCTCATCACGGTACCAAAATATCTTAGCACGCTGCTTCCAAAATTTATCATCTTTGATTAACAATTTGTCCAGTCAATGTTGTAATATGTTGAAATCATTCACATTAGAGGCATCCACATGCAAACAGACAACTTCAAGCTTACGCTGAGTCTTGCAGATATCTTGTCTAGTGTTTTGGTTAACATTCATGCTCCATTTATAAAGATCCATAACACATTGTTTGAGTTTAGTCACAAGAGGACATTCACCATATCCCTGCCATCTTTGTGAAAAAAGGTCCAAACTCGGGTTCAACAAGTTATGCATTCTCAAAACAAAAGTGACGTTGTCCACAACTAGGAGTGGGCTGCGGAGCACAATCTAATCAAAGGGGGAATGATTAGAGGATGTAGTAGTAAGACATTCAAGCTTTGCATTCTGAAATTCATCAAACCAACTATCATTTGCCATAGCTCTATCCAATTTTTCTTTCATTGCTCGATCGGTTCCTAGACTTTTAAACCAAGTGAAGGCATATCCATCCATATGAATATCGGCAAGTCTAGCATCCAAAACAGCTTGCCGGAATCCTTGAATAAGCCAAGGTTGACGATCAAACCTTTGATTCTTTTCATCAGCTGATAAAATATCATTAAAATCTCCAATAATACACCAAGGATGTTGGGAAAGATTGGATAATTGAAGAAGTAAATTCCAAAACTCTTTTCTCCTTCCTCCTTCTAGCATACCATAACATCAAGTTAGATTCCATATGCCCCTCAAGGAGTCATTAACCTCCATATCAATGTGATTTTGGGAGAAATTTGTAATAGTACAATTAAAAATCTTATTCCATAAACAAGCCAAACCACCTCCTCTACCAACACGGTCAACAGATAAACACTAATCAAAAGCCAACATATATTTCAATTCTTCAATTTTATTAGACGTTGTCATTGTTTCAGACGAAATTATTGCATCTGATTTATAGGTCCGGACTAGGTACTTTAAATTGGAAACTGTGCTCGGGCTACCTAAACCCCGACAGTTCCACCATATAAGACTCATATGAATTTATTTTTAAATAACTTAATATGAAAATGACATCGAATGATTGGATGAGGGGTACATATCCAATCAAACTTCACGGATACCATTGTGCTCACCTTGATTTTTTTCTTATATAAATTTTAATTTAAAAATATAAATATAACGTCTCAATATACTGATAATTATTAGAATTAAACATTCTATTTAAACCTACTTAAATTTTTTAAATTTATAAAGCCCAAAATGTATATTTTTTTACATAATAAATATTAACTTTCATATGAATTTATAAAATTTATCTTTAGATATGAATTTATATAAAATATATTCATTATAGATTTTAAGTTTATCAATTAAAGATGTATTTATGAATACATCGATAATTTTTTTTTTGCTAAACTATTTAAAATTTCGATTAAGATTTATATATACATGTACTTCCACTTCTGTTATTGTAGTAAAATATATTCTTGAGGTCTGAACTCGTGTACCATTACCGGTTTGTAAAATATTTAATAGTATTTCTAAAAACAAATTTATTTTATAATGTTAATACATTTTTAATGTCTATATAATGAATGACATGTTAGCCTAAATATTTACAAGAAATCAAATATAAGTTTAAATCTTATAAATGGCCTTTGAAACAAATCAGTCTTATCTTTGGGTGTTTTATTTTATGCATTGTTTTGATCTTTGGTTCAGGTAAGGACAAACTTTAGTTTTTCATTTTGAATTATATTTTTTATATACAATTACTAACTCCAATTGAATTTTTTATTGAAAGTTATATTGTGTTCATAGTCTACATATTCAAAAAGAAAAAATCGATTCATTAAATCGGTATGAGTACTCGATAACCTCTTTTATGAAGTTGTATTTATTTTTTGGGGAACTTTTTAAATCAAGATACCAAGATTAATAAAAATTCGTTTATGAGAAACATACTAGGTTTTTTAGTAAATGCATGAGTCCAAATATTTGATTGAAATATTTTTTTAAAAGGGAAGAAATATCACATAATAATATTGTCTATATATTGAATGACAGTCAAATGAGATTTAATGGTATTTCTAAAAATAAATTTACTTTATAAGGTTCACACATTTTCAATGTCTATATAATGAATGACATGTTAGCCTAAATATTTACAAGAAATCAAATATAAGTTTAAATCTTATAAAATGGTCTTTGAAACAAATCAGTCATATCTTTTGGGTGTTTTATGCATTGTTTTGATCTTTGGTTCAGGTAAGGACAAACTTTAGTTTTTCATTTTGAATTATATTTTTTATATACAATTACTAACTCCAATTGAAATTTTTTATTGAAAGTTATATTGTGTTCATAGTCTACATATTCAAAAGGAAAAAATCGATTCATTGAATCGGTACGAGTACTCAATAACTCTTTTATGAAGTTGTATTTGTTTTTTGGGGAACTTTTTAAATCAAGATACCAAGATTAATAAAAATTCGTTTATGAGAAACATACTAGGTTGTTTAGTAAATGCATGAGTCCAAATATTTGATTGAAATCTTTTTTTTAAAGGGAAGAAATATCACATACATAATATTTTTACCTTTGGATTGATTCAGGATTCATTACAAGTTCGGCTGATCCTCCGTCTAGAAAAAATTGTACAATTCCTTGCACTGCAAATTGCGATAAGGATTGTCGTGTCAAAGGATTTCAGAAAGGCGGACAATGTATAGGAAACATCATGTTAAACGGTTGTTGTTGTTTATCCTAATGAGTTCTATTGTATCATTGCAATCGAAATAGATAAAATATGCCTTGAACTTACCTTTCGAGCTTACAATTTGTAGTAATTCTGTGTTGATCCATAAAAGCTACGCACATGATTAATTATAAAAAAGTACTATTCAAAATAAAATAAAATTTATATGGATTCTCTTTTTTTTTTCTTTCAATTTATTGCCAACGTATTTCAATGGTATCAATTTTAAATTTCAATCAAATCGCCTACTCAATATTATCACTTTTACTGATAGGAAGTTAACACATTCAAACAAAACTTTCAAATATATTTAGTTGTACTTGAAAAACATGTATTGTACAAGAAAAAGAGGGATGCTAAATATCGCGAGAAGTATTTCCCGAAAACCTCACAAACGCTTTATATTTTTCTTACCGCTTAAGCATGCAACTTTTTCTTTTTCTAATCGCAGAAACCAATCTCTAATTATCCACACATGTATCCTACAAGCTATATGTACAAGTAGCCAATTGTATATACACTCAACATGTCTACTTTAGAACCACCTCACCAATTGTATAATCACCATTTCGGCATTTTCATGATATTTCAAGTCTAGATCTTTCGGCATATATTGTCATCCTTTCGTTATCTTGAATGATGCCGAAAGATCTAGACTTGAAATATCATGAAAATGCATTGTGATTGTGAAATTACTTTTTTTTTAAGGAGATTGTGAAATTACTTAGAAATAAGATTGATTACACAATTTTAGAGAATGAAATTATTTTGAATTTTCTTAAGAAGGTTTCCATTTTACGCAACTTAACATTGATAATTTTTTTTAAAAAACATAATTAAAATTAAATTCCATAAGTTGTGAGAGTGACTAACTAACTTAAGAAAACTTTCTTATGTCAAGTTTTGACCACCCAACATAAGAGTGTTTATTTTAAAAAATTAACATTTCTTAAATATCTGTTTTAGGGTTTCTATATTTTCTCCATGAATTTTCTTCTTTCTTTGCCTCAGGTCTCGCCATCTCATGTTTTTATTGCTCAACATGAACCCTTGATCCTCTCCCTCCTTCCCTCCCTCCCTCTCTCTCTCTCTCTCTCTCTCTCTCTCTCTCTCTCTCTCTCTCATATTTAGACTTCTTCATAGAATATGATAGTAAAAATGCATGATCATGCCGAACTAAGCCAATATGAGATATTGAACTTATTCGCTATTTAGTATATTCCAGAATCAAGAAAAATAAACATCGAATTATATAAGGGTGACACAATTTATGCTTTGCGTTCAATACAAGATAGGGTCAATAGTTCTTTTCACCCCTGTAATATATGTCATTTTCGGTTTTCGCCCCTAGGGGCGAAAACCGAAAATGACATATATTACAGGGGCAAAAAAACACTATTCACCCTATAAGATATAAGAGAAAAGGGATAGTTATACACATGATCATAGTTATACACATGATCATTATCATAGAATGATTTTGTCGGATAACATGACATTCTAGACACTTCGTTGGCAACAAAGAATTACTAGATGTCTATCGCTATTTATAATATTAAATTTATAATTTAATATTTTTACCAACAAAATAAATAAATAAGACTTATTTATAAATTAATAAGTAGGACTTGTTCATAATTAAATAAGTAAGAATTACTTATTATTTAAAGGGTGAATAATGCTTTACCTCCTTTAATATAGGTCATTTCCGACTTTTCCCCTGTAAATTTTTTGTTTGCATTCTGTCTTTGTAAAATAAAGATTCTCCAAAATACCACTTGCCCCATCTGACTGTGCAAAAATGATGACGTGACATGCTTAGTCAGTTTTTTATTATGTGGCGCATTGATTGTATAATTAATTTTGTTTTCCATTTTTTATGGATACATGTGGCATTTGTGACATTTTTTTAACTAATTTGAAAAATAATAATATAAATTCATCTATATTAATTTATAAATAAAAAACAATTTAAAGTATCTAAAAATTAATTTTCAAAAAAAATAAAAAATTGGTTGGAAACTAACGACTTATAGCGAGAGTATGGAGGTTTGCATAGACGGTGTAGTGGTCAAATCTAAAGACTTATAGAGCCACTTGATAGAGATAGAACAAGCTCTTAATAGGATGAGACTACATGGTTTGAAAATGAACCCCTCAAAATGCGCATTTGGTATATCGGCTGGAAATTTTTATATATGAGTAATAAATAATTAAAATAATTGTTGGAAACTTGGTTTAACTAAAAACAGACTTCATAATACATGTTAAATAGTTATAATCGAGAGCGGAAGCAAACAAAACATTGAACATGATTATAATCGGATCTATGACATGTTTGATTTATCAAGGATATTAATAATCAACAAAAATGTTCTACAAAGAGAGAGGAGAGGAGAGGTGATCTGAAACACACAACAAATTAATTAGCGGCATCTGATTTGGTTCTTCCTGAACCGGTAATTTTATGCCTCTAGTTCGCTTCAGACGTGTACGGTGTATCGGGGACCATAACCTCTTATAGTGTGATGGTCAATTAGGATTTCCATTATTCCGTTAATGGGTCATCCAGACATCCACTCATATCGAGTCCATATCAATTAATAATTAATTAATTATCTAAATATAAATCTAATGAGTCTTATTACTTAATTTAATCACTAATCAATTAAGGCTCCAAATTGATAAAAAACTAGGAGTGGCAAAGCGGCCTGGCCCGCCCCGTCTAAGCCCGCTTAAAACGAGGCGAGACGAGCCGAGTCAAATTAGGTGGCCGAGTCTAAAATCTCACCCCGCCCCGTTTAGTGGTGGACTGACGAGTTGGCGGGTCGGCCCGCCAAACAAAAAAAATTTTAATGCATTTTTTTTACAACTTTATGGTAACAGAAAAAACTATGTTATTTTTATCATAAAAATATAAATGAATAGGTAGCAAATAAATTTGTGCTAAAACAAGATAATTAACAAATTATCGAATTGAACATTATAATTAATAGAAAAATAAGACCAATCCACCAATATAAAACAAATCAGCAACATAAAATAAATCCAAAAAGAAATCCAAGTATCAATAATTGTTATTCATTATAATTAACGGTCTACAATAACTTGGATGCAAGTACAATTAGTAATGAATTTAATCAATAAATGAAGGAGCATGAATTGTTACTGACCTTTCCTCAAGGAATATTTCTGTACAAGATAATTCTCAAGTGAATAATAATAAATCAGTAAAACAACTTGAGAAGCCACCAATAAAAGGAGAGATGCATTGTGATTTATGGGTTATGGATTAGGCAAAGTATAATCAAGTATTGAATCAAAGAAAATGCTACTATGTCTTTATCCTATACACTTATGCAACTCAAATAGTAATTGATGATTACATACCTAAAGTAGTAAATTTTTTGAAAAAGCGAGTTAAGCGGGCCGGCCCGCCCCATCCCGTGTCCGCCCCGTTTTTCCAACGAGTTAAGCGGGGCGAGCCAACTATAGGAAGCGAGTTCAAAACTTTGACTCAATCCGCTAAAAATAGCGGGCTAAACGGGCTGGCCCGACGGGTTAGACCCATTTTGCCACCCCTATAAAAAACTAATATCATTATTATAAAGATATTTGTCCACTAAATGACATTGGAATATAATTAAATATTAAAATATTCCAACAATGATAACAAGATTTGGAAGAAAGAAAAATTGAAGAACTTGAAAGAAAAAAGTAAGAGAAGGAACCGATTCATGACACAGTAAGTGGTCAAAGAATTCATACCTATAATATTAGGGATCACAATATTACGAATACTTAAACCCACATTGCAAAAGTATTAGGTTCATGTTTTGGACAAATACAATTTTCTTGAGTGGGTGAAGAAACAATGTATTGTTGTGGGAAAGATTAGAGGTTAATGTAAGAATTTAGTAAATGAAAAGGAGGGAATACAAATTTTATGATAACAAAAATAAAAGAATAAAAAAACAGCTAAAAATTAGTCTTTATGATACATCTCTCGTCGGGCATCAGCGTACAACAGCGGAAGCAACCCTTCTGGTGGCTCAAAAAACCCACGCTAAATCTTAGAACTTGAAGCTCATAGTTTAGCCATGAAATCAGCAGACGAGCCCCTAGTTTAGCCATGAAATCAGTAGACGAATTCTCCTCCTTTGCAGAATGCTTTAACTGGACGGTCAAACTCCTTTTCAATAAATCCTACACATTATTGATAATTACCAAATAATGATGCCAATGATTCAACATGGTTGAAACTAACTGAACAACCATAGTCGAGTCAGAGTAGCAAATGACATCCACATATCCTCTTTCCCAAACTGCTTTCAAATCATGATACAAAGGTAACAACTCTATATGCATGATTGCGGAAATACCAACATTTCCAGCAAACCCATATAGCCAACTGCCATCATTCCTACAAAGAACACCACCAAAACATGATATTTCAGGTTTTCCAAAACTGCTGCCATTAACATTCAAGACAATGGCTATACTCTCCTCCGGATACCAAGTCACATAACGACCTCCTATACTCATGGATAAAGCCGAAGAGAAATCAGAACAAAGAAGGGCCGCGGAATTGATTTTTTTAACCTTTTCTAGGAAAATTTAGAAATTATCTCATTCTCCAAACAAAGTGAATAAATGATTATTTGCGCTAAACATACCTTGTCTGTGCCAGGTGAGCATATAGTTCTCCAAATAGAAGTAAATATGCTCAAATCCGAGAGCAAACAAAAGATGCTTAACAAACGAACAATTCCGAAAAACAGTGCATGATACTTTCAACACCATCGAGACACCTCATATAGTTATTAGTGTATACCATACCTTTGATGTGCAGAAACAACCTCGTAGGAACAACATCACAGCAAAACGTCCTGTATAGAAATTAAATCTTTTCAGTAGCAGCTAAACACCAAATCCACTTACACTTCAGAAGCCACTTATACCCAGCTTTCCCCGAATAAATACCATCTAGATTACCCTTCCACATAAAGCCATCCCGAATCCGACCATTCAAACACATTGGGGTGCCATAGATAGCCTCGACTACAGGAGAAGGATGTTGGGAAAATAAACGACCCAACACCCAAGTATCATCTTGAATCACATCAAATATTGTTATGTTGACATCATGAATATCAACATATAAAACATGTTCGCACAACTTCACAAATTTAGTCCATGGCGCATACCAAAAGGAAGAAGACCCATCTTCCAGTCTATAGTCAAACCCATTTGAAACGTCGCCTTTGCTTTCAATATAATAGATTGCCACACAATGGAACCTTGGGTTATGGGCATATCAAGAAACAACTTATCACCAACATACTTGTGTTGAATAAGAGGGAATAGAAATTTATTAATAGAAAACAATTATATGCATTTAGGAGTTGTAATATAACAAACAATCAATAATTGAGGGGATTGGAAATGGGAGAGACATGCAAAGTTAAATGAGAGTTTTATGAATTTAATTTAACGATGAAGGAGATTTGTGGGAGGGAAAAATAGGAACGAGGTTGAAAAAATGGATGGCAAAATAGACAGGTATTAGGGTTTGGTAGTGTCATGACTATCTTTTAATTATTATTTTTTTGACAAACTCTATCTTCTAATTTATAACTAGAACGCCGACCCGTGCGCCGCACGGGTCTTATGAGCCGGAATAATTTGATACGCATTAAAATGAAATATGTTGGAATGGAATTTAAAAAATAAAAATACACAATTTTTTTTACTGGAGTCACCAAAGCTACCGTATCGGGAAGTATCGTATCACAATTCAAACATGTTACAACAAAGATATAAACGTACAAAATAACATATATTAGGGAGTATTACACATTTCGAAATACTTCTTCATACACGACTTGTGCGACGCACAGGTCCTATTGACTGTAATAGAGATCAATTAGTGCCATTTGACTTGTACGGTGTACGTGTTTGATGTACTATATACTATTCGAGTAAACTACTATTTATAAATCAACACATATTAAATAAAGGTTCTATCTAAGACTGTGCAATCCAATTGTTAAAGGATTGAGGCATTAAATGAGTTTATGAAAGAGGTTGAATGTTTAATCCCTCTTAATCACATTTGACTTAATAGGATTAACATGAAGTATCACAACTCAAATATATTTTCCCTTCCCACCAACTATTACATGTAAGAGAGTAAAAGTGGATGCCATTATTAAAAGTTAAGAACCTAGATATTTAAATCAACATAATATAAGTCATATATATTTCTATTATGTAATATCTTTAAATTTGAAGGAGTATTACATGCCGATTAAGATCCTTTCCATTATCCTTAAAAAAAGAATCCTTTCCATTAGATATGCATTTGCTTCAATGAAGAAATTTAAACCATGAGTGGTGGAAGTATCCAAACTTAGTACATCACTAATAAGCCACATACAAATTTAACCTTAAATCATTGACATACTCACATATACACAATTTAATACTCTTCTCATATTTATTTATTATTTCTCCCGAAAATAGTCAAATTTCAAGCTTGAATTTACTGAAGCACATATACAAACTCAGCCTTTCAATGTCTACATTGCAACCTCTGAAGCCAAAAAAAAAAAAAAGCTACATATCAGAAAGATTTGATTGGAATCAGGAGATACTAACACAACATATCTATTAACACAACACAACTACAACAGAACAACAAAACAAAAACATAAGAGATCAATCAAACCTAAAGCCTAATAACTAATCTTTTACACCAGAAAAGTCATGTTAGCCGGCCTCCAAACACCACCTCTGGACTGAAAAAAAAACTGGAGCAGCAAGACAGCCCTCCGTGACAGAACCTCCACGATTGCAATAGAAAACAATGCCATAACACTGCGGCAGAACATTGCCTTCCCTAAGGTTGTTCTCTCCTATCATTTTGTAGGATAACAACAATAGTTTAATAGGGTCCTTATGAAATTCAGCAGCTAAAGAACAAATTATAATTGTTACTTCATATAGATCCTCTAAAAAAACAAAACTAGATATTGATGAGAATACTTGTTACAACGTGTTAGTTGAAAATTTTGCTCTCATGAATATGATCATCATATTCTAAGCCTTGCACGTGCAACCATGCAACAGTCCATCACAAAACCACTATAATAAATGATTGTTTAACTGTTTGAGATGCAGAGATAGCAACAAACTACATGAGTTACAATCTTAAAAGGAATATAAGAGCAGGAGTTTTGATGAACATTTTGAAAAATAAAAAATCAAAACATGACAAAGATTCATTTGAGTATTCTCTTATCTGCATATTCTATGAAATGTAAACTAACTGTCCAAGTGAGTAAGCTGATTGTCAGGACATGACAAATCTCTAAGTGTGAACTCTCTGTTGTAGCGTATTTTTTATGGCAGTTAGATATTGTGTCAAAGAAAGTTGTACTTCATCATCTTGATTTTGTTGGCTGTGCTGTCTTCAACAACATTAGAGAGTTTAGACTTAAATTCCTCAGGAAAAAATGAAAGCAACCACATATTAAAGTCAACAACCTTTAATAGTTACAAAAATGAAGTCATGAGAATAAAAATGTGAACATATACGTGCACCATAACATAGGAGTTTGTACAAAAATTTAACCCATAAGATGGAACAACTTGGTGGTTGGCACTAATTAAGCCAATTTGGAGGACTGCCTAATTAAGCCATTTCCTTTCTCTGTTCTTTACCTCATAATATAAAAGGAACAAATACATCAATCATCACTGTATGTAAGCTTGAAATAGAACACAACACACAATTGAAGAAAATAAATTATAATAAAAAGAGAACAATACTAATATAACCAAAATAAAATATTTGTGAATTAAATGGATCTACTTCCGCCTTCTTTCTTTGACATAAAGTTAGTGGTCTATAAAACAAAAATGGAATAAAACAACATGAATGGATGAAATAAGATTCAAAAGGGAAAAAATGGGAAAACAAAAATCTCTGAAAATTGGGATAGAATCATAATAAGAAACTTGTATTCAATAAGGAAGATTTTAGAAATGCTCAAACAAAGAAGCTCACCAAGGACCATTTTGTATATAAATCGACCAAACTTGCAATTAAATACCAAAATTTCAATTATACAAATATACCTATACACTGAATCATGCAAATAAACTTATCAATCACAAAAATTTCCTAGACATAGCATTTTAACAAAATTTCAGAGTGTAAGCAACTGAAGAAAAAATTTCAGCATGAAAGGTTCTATTAGATATCTTCAAAGTGCAAAGTAAAAGAAATAGAACACCTACAAACTTGAAATAGAACACAACAGACAATTTTCAAAATCAACCTACAATCTCAACCATGCTCACCTGCATATACACAACCTTTTCAAGGTTGTTTTTGCTTTATATTTTCATCAGAATCGACGACCTACAATTTCAATAAAAAAAAACAGAACATAAGTGAAGTGATGTGAATAAGAACATAATGGGAATAAGAAGAACAGGAAAGGGAAAATAAATCAGTAACCACTAACCATCCTTCCTGAAGCAGAAAGAAAGAGGGAAATCATAAGCCAAATGGGTTGGCCATGGTGAGGGCAACACGATCCTGTAGAGAGACATAGAGAAAGAACTGACTGATGAAAGGCAATTGTGAGAAGCAGTAGTGTTGGATGGCCTGAAACGGGACCCGCAATTGACCCACTTTGATTTCACTATTCCGGCAACGTAACACGACAGTTTTATATGGGTTTGATCACGACGGTGAGATGCGATGGAGGCATGAAGGAGACGGTGAGAAGGTGAGACCGACAGAGAGAGGAAGTGAAGAGAGAATTTGGGTGATAGATGGAGCGATGGAGAGAAATTGGAAATTAGGCATGGAAACCTAAAGGTTAACATTTATCACGCTAAACAGCTAACCAAAAGCCACCACTTATTTTTTTTATTTATTTTTTGACAAAAAAAGCCAACACTTATTGGAAAATTAAACCATCGGTATTTGTTTTTCACTATCAGAAGGAGGAAAATATTAGGGTTACAAATCAAGCATTAATTACATGTGATTAGAGGGAAAATTTAGGTTTAGGTATAGCAAAACTAATAAGCTTTAAGAATAAGTGATAATAGATTTATTTTTAAGAAAATAAAAGATTTTAGTAAATAATAATTAAAATGATATAATGAGGTGGAAATTAAGTAAACATGTGTATGGTTGACCTAATTGAAAAGAATAAGAGTTTGAGGATTTAAGTTCAACTTTTTTTTAGTATAAGGACCTACTTTTTTTGAGGAAAAGTTTAAGCCTTGGATAGTTTTTTTTTTTTTTTTTTTTTTTTTTTTTTTTTTTAATTTAAGATGACACGAGAGTGGTGTGGGGGTGAGAATTTCACATTTTATTTACTTCCATTCCATCTTGTTTCCTTCTCTTCGTGGTTCAAAAACAATGGCAGCGGAGGAAGCAGAGAAAATATCAGCAGCAGAGGAAAACCCTAAGAAACGAAAAAGAACAAAAATGGCAACAGCAACAGAAGCAACACGTTCAAATTTACCAGATGATTTATGGGAACACATCTTCAAATTGCTCAACGACGAGGACAACAACACATTCAACCTTCTTCGTCCTGATGGGAACCTAGGTTTTACTGATCGCCCCCGCAGAATAAAGCGTCTCTCTCCCTCGTTTCAAAACAGTTTCTATCCATCACCAACCGTCTTCGATTCTTGGTCAAAATCTCCGAGGCAACGATCCCTTTCCTTAATCGTCTCTTTGAAAGGTTCCTTAATGTTACATCACTCAATATCACTCTCTCTTCCAATTTGTGGTCCCGAGAAGCCGACCTTGGCGAGTTTCTAGCCCAAATATCCACTTCCCCTTTAGACCTCAAATCGCTCACTCTCTACCACCCTTGTCCAAGAAGATGAAAAAGTTGACATCTCTCACTTGTTATCAAATGAGATTTATCAACAAAAATGATCTCTTCTGCATTGCTGATTGTTTCCCTTTACTCGAAGAACTCATCTTTACTGAACTGACACTGGCTATCCCGATAATTGTGCGGTAGATAGTGATGATCAATTCTTGTCTCTTCCTAAACTCCGCAGAATTGCTTTAACTTGTAATATCGTTGGTCAGCACTCAATTAAGAATCTCTGCAAGAACTGTGACTTTCTTCAAGAGGTCAAAGTGGTTGATGGTAGTATTACGCGATATGCATATGGTGGTAAAGATAACATATATATTGATTAGATTTTGATTCTCAATATGGTTGTTCGTGCAAAGATAACATATGTATTGGATTAGATATTATTTATCCAAGTTTGAGTTATTTATTTTATTTCTCAATTTGACTATAAAGTTGCTTATTTTCCTGTTAAAAAAGCATTTCTTCTTTTTGTACATTCAAACTGAATGAATTTTGGCTTCGCATTAGCCTTTTATTATAAGAGATGTAAAGCTTTCATTTAAACGCTTATAAATGAAAGTTGTTATGGAATAAGATGGAACATTTGTTTAGTAATACATATAAACTTTCACTGATTTATTATCTTCTGACTTTTAAATATTGTTTGTTATGGTTTTTTCATCAACATTCATCAACTTTCACAATTTTAGTTTTCATAATTCCATTTATTATGCATTCAAGTTAGTCTTCAAATCGCGTCCCTTATATGCTATACAGATTTTGAGTTCAAGTTAATAACAAACATGAATGCATTTGACGAGGATTGGTTTATTTTGGTTAAATGATTCTTAGCATTTTGTTTGAGTTTTGTAGTGGTAAATTTTTCTTAGCAGAACTGTAGAAATCATTGTGAAAAAGAGGTACCAGTTGCAGGGAATGGAGAATAAGAGCTGAACATGCGTCATTAGTGATGATGAATACAGGGCAGACATCAGGTTTGTCGAGTTTGTGTTAAAAGAACTGATTTTTGTGAGGCAGATTGAATGCATAAGTCATATATTTTCTTGTAGAACAAATAGAGTTATTCAAGTAAGGATTCGGGTGCATCTGTTCATATTAGCCCAACTTTGAATTAGCTTACCTGATTTTCATATCAACCTTGTGGATTGGTTATATAGTGTTGGCAGGAAAATTTACTACTTCAGATGATATAAAACTTATGGATCTTCTATTCTTACCTGATTTTATTATCAACCTTGTGTCTAGTAGACTTCCGTTTGCTACTCAATCTGCCTTTATGTGCTTAGAATGTCAATAATTAATCAAATATCTTTTTAATTTGGTTGAATCTCATAATATCTATTTCATTCATTTTGATATGAAATTAGAAACTTCTCCAAGCATGGTGAAATAGTCATCGTTCATGACTTAACACTTCATGTCTTTGCTTGCACTCATCTTCTTTTACCTTCTAATGCTGCTGGTGCTGCTAAAAAATTCTGTGTTGCGGCCACAATATATTTTATTGACTTTAAAGAAAAAAAACTTCCTCCCCCCCCTACCCCCCCTACCCCACTTCCATTAGCTACTTTCATCTTTTGTATTTGTAATCTTGATTCTTGAGAGATGAATGGATACAATAAGGATTACAAAACACTTTCTGTTTGTTCAATTAGCCTTTCAGTAAGGATTAACTGTTAAACTCATCTTGTATAAACAGCCCTAGCTATCTTCTAAATTAATGAGATTTATTTTTTATTCATTATAGTATATGGATTTCTTGATAGCACAATCATGATACCAGCCTCCGATGATTCTATTTTTTCAGTCTTGTATAAACACGCTGATCATCTGTTGAACCTTCCAATTCCATTCAATTTCTCCAGAATCATTAGTAGCATCTGATGTATCGATGCCATATCTTCCGTTTAGCAAAACCTCAAACACGGTGTTTCACAAGGGGATATTGTTCAAATTTCCCTAGTTACCTATGATATCTTGCTTTCCTAAAGCAAGGGGATTCCCATGTTACTACATATTTTACCCCTCTCAAGAAAAATTCAAACGATCCCTTTAAATTCTGTTCTATCGTTCTTGTACATATGCTCCCAATGGTTGTTGGCGTGTTGCAATCAATACTTTCACAACTGTAACTAAATATTGGAATAATGTTTGGTTCTATTCTATATTTTATTCACACTAATGTTCCGACACTCTTTTGTTTTCGTTGTGCAAGTCACAGTTTCTAGAAGAACAACATGATTCTTTGAAAGCACGATCTTTTCCAAAGAATAAATGTTTGATTACAAAATCGTTTTTTGCCTGATCCCATTGTCTTAGCAGTTCATTCTTGTGTTTCTTCTTCTAAACATATTCTAGGAAAATGAAGACCCAATTTTAAACCAAAAGATGGAAACCTTCAATCTTAAATTGTGTACTCATTACAAGAAAACCGACCTATTTGACAAATAATTTTTTCTTCTCGTTTTCCACTTGGGATATCGAATCTATCAACAATACTTAATCAACTCAACCTGACGCCACTTCTTCTATTTCTACTCTAACCAATGAGCAAACAAGTTCCTATTAATTTTCCAAACATGATGGCCTCGCCGGAAAATGAAGTCGATGAAACCTTCGCCGTCGTCTCGGATTTCACTTTCCGGTCGCCGGAGCAGGAAGAGGATGTCCGCACTACCTTCGATCATCGTCCTCGCAATCTTTCACATATCAAAATTCATCGATTCAATGAGATTCCAAAAATCATCACAATATGAATATAAAAAAAAAGTCCACTTTGTTTCTTCAACAATAATCAACATCGAACATTTTGAAATCAATTCAAACATCAATACAAGTAAAAACAAACCAAGATCTCAACAATTTCAAATGAAGAATTTAAATAAAAACAATTAATCTAAATTCGCAAGTTCAATTTCACAACAGAATCAGTTATTCAAACGGATCTGAGGAACATAAATGAACCTTGAACTTCATCTGATGATAAGCTGAGAAGAAAGAAACAGGGCACGATTTGATCTCTTCATCATCGGAAGAATCATCACCACCGTTGATTAGAAGAGAAGAGAAAGCTGAAGAAGATTCATCGGAGTTGGTCGTAACAGAAAACTCTCTGAAACGCTTGTTACTGAAGCTTCTTTGCTCATCATGAACTTCATTGAATGAAACCTTGAGGAAAAAAAAATTGGAAAATTAATCGGAGATAAAAAAAAAACGAAAAACACATAAAAAAAATGAATGATGAAGTTCAATGACCTTTAGCTCTTGTTCCTGCAATTGCTCCACTCAACCTGATGCCAATGCACATGTATCCAGTCTCATTGCCCATCATAAGATTCTTTCTTCAAATAGTGATTAGGGTAATAACACAGGAAACATCTCAAAATTATTGACGATCTTTACTATTAATTAGTACCTCCTTCAGCTGATTAATTTTTATGCTTTTGATTGCATCTTACTGTATGTCAGGATTTTTATATCCTCTAGAGTTCCCCAATTTATTGTTATATCTTGATCTATCCCTCGCAAATATTGGACTTTAACTGTGAACTTCATAATCAAGTTACATATTCTAGAAGAAATCTCATCCTTGAATATGGTATGCATAGAGTATGAATTTGGAATAACCACTAGAAAGAGCAAGATATAGTGAATTCTTTTGCATCAATGTTTCTTTAGTTTGTTTTTATGTTTTGGAAATGGTTTCTTATTAACATGGTCGTAATTTGACATGGTGGTATCATAGTAACATTATTTTTTCATTGGACTATATGTATAAAGTAAAATGCTAGAATTGTGAGGAAATATGCCTTTGATTATGTTGTGACCTGCTTTGCATTAGAAACAATAGTGTATGATATTTCCTAGAAAATAAAATTCAACAAATAGCTCTATATTTTATAAAAGGGTTAATAGACTTTTACCCCCTGCCATTTAAGGGTCTTTTGGTTTACCCTCCTATGAAAAAAAACTTGGAGATTCCCCTAAAATAAAGATTCTTTGGTTTACCCCCACAGTCAACATCTGACTGAATAAATTTGATGATGTGGCGTGCTGACATGAGTATATTTTAATTTGTGAGTGTACCGTATAAGCTCGTGTATAAAATATTAATATTTAAATATTAGAAGACTCTGATTATCTTAAGTCAAGCTAAGCTAATATTCTTTTTTTTTCTTCACCTTTATTATTGTTTTTTTTTTTTGTTGTTTTGATTTGCAGACGCTACAATGAAATATTTAATCAATCAAAATAAGTTATTCTAGCACAAGTTGTACTTAAAAGAACTTATTAATCAAGAATAATTACATCAAATCGAATCCAATACCATCGGAAAAGAAAACAAACTAAATAAGAACAGACAAACGGTGAATGGGGTTAAGACGTCCAAAAATGGTAATCAAAATCGAAAGTAAAATATTTCGATTTATACCAACAAAAAGACTGAAGCATAACCTTTTCACACAACAATTGTATATTATCTTCCTTATGTTGGAATGTGCGTTTGTTTCTCTCCTTCCATATAACCCAAACCACAGAAAGCTAGATAATGTTAAGTATAAGGTGTTATTGGCACGGTATGGTGCGGTGCATGGTAGGTTGGAGGATAGGGGCCGGAGTTGTTCCTTGTGGTGGAGAGAGATAGTAAATATTAGAGAGGTTGGTAGCGGCGGTGAGGGGGTTGGTTTGAGCAGGTGGTTGTGAAGAAGGAGGGGGATGGGGGCAGATACTTTGTTTTGGTATGATTGTTGGGTTTGTGGTGTTTCGTTTAGTGTGCGTTTCTGCCGTGTGTTTGATTTAGTTGTTGATAAATCAACTACGGTTAAGAATATGTTTTTGCTTGGGTGGGGGGAAGGAGGGGTAGCTTGGATTTGGAGGAGGAGGTTGTGGGTGTGGGAGGAGAAGATGCTAGCGGAGTGTATGTTATTATTATCTGATGTTTCTTTGTAGTTTACCTTCTCAGATGGTTGGCAGTGGCTTCCGAATCCTTCAGGGGGGTACTTAGTTTGTGGTGTCTATGATATGCCCACCACTCAGAAGGACCCGCTCGTGTGTTTAGACTTAGATTCCATTTGGCACAAACATGTTCCATTGAAGGTCTCTATTTTTGCGTGGCGGTTGCTTCGTGATCATTTGCCAACTAAGGAAAATTTGGCGAAGCGCGACATCATTTCTACAGCAGATCGATTTTGTGTGGCTGGGTGTGGTCAAGAGGAGGATGTTCACCATTTGTGCTTCTCGTTTAGCACATTTGGTACTATATGACAGCTAGTGCGGTCGTGGATCAGATTTGATGGTGTGGATTCTCAAGTAATTACATATCATTTTTAACAGTTCATTTATTACACAAGTGGTTTGAAATCGCGGTGGTCCTTTCTTCAGTTGATTTGGTTATTGTGTGCTTGGATTGTGTGGAATGAGCGTACCAACATGGTATTTAAGCAGAAAGAAAATACTATGTTTCAATTATTAGAAAAAGTTAAGTCGTATTCTTTATGGTGGCTTCAAGCTAAGAAAGTCCGTTTTGTTTTTGGGACTCATATGTGGAGGTCGAGCCAGCTTGTATGTTTGGGCATCGACTGATTTGTAGCTGTATTCAGGTGCTGATTTTGTAAATTCTCCGTGGTCTTTTTGGTACACCTTATGCTGAAGAGATTGTCTGTCAGTGTTAATATATATCATTTTTTCTTGTTAAAAAAAAATGTTAAGTGTAACACCCTCTAACCTCAATACAATATTAAATAATAAAATCAAGAGATAATCACAAAGATTCAAGATGTTACTTCATTAATCCAAAATAGTCATAAATCATTATAATCATAAAACAGCCGTGGCGGAATAACATCTCAGACATCATAAAGTTAATATCTCAAATCTCAGATACATAAACAATGAGAACTTAAGGGTTCCTCAAGACATAAATCCCAAGACAAAATAAAATAAAGGGTTAATAGTGTTTTTCACCCTTGTAATATAGGCCATTTCCGGTTTTCGCCCCTGTAAAATTTTTGGTTTGATTTGCATCCTTGTAAAACTTTTTTTTTTTCCGCAAAACACCCCTCCTCCATCCAACTAAGCAAATTCTCTTATGTGGCGCTGACTTGGCTTCTTTTTATTATTTTTTAATGGGCCACGTCATATTTAATTATTAAAATATACAAAAAATAATATAAATTCATTTATATTAATTTAAAAAAAAAACAAAAAGATTTTTTTCGAAATTCAAATATGAAAAGAATCATAAAAAATATTCGGTTTTTTTTTTTAAAAAGATTCTGGAGTTTAATTTTCAAAATAAAATAAAAAAAATTTGAAATTTTTTAAAAAAAAAATTAGATAAAATTCTGGATACAAATTTATTTTATAAATTTTAAAAATTAGAAAATATAATTAGATTTTTATTTTAAATTAACAATGTTTTAAAAAAAAATTGGAATTTAATTTTTAAAATACAAAAAAAGAAAATTTTCAAAATAGGTTAGATTTTTTTCCGAAATAAAAGTTTAATAAAATTTGTTCAAAAAAAAAAAAACAGGAAAAATTTTTAATTTATAAAAATCTGCATTCAAATTTAGAAATTATAATATTGAATTTTTTTTTTTACGAAATTAAAAAGTTTGCTTTTTATATAAAAAAAATTGGCAATAAAATTTTATTCCAGAGTTTTTAAAAAAAAATTAAATACCTGAATTATTTTACAATTTTTTATAAAATAATCATTTTTTATTTTTTAAAATTCGATTTTTTATTTTTATTGAAAAAAATCTCAGTTTTTTTAAAAAAAAATTCCTTAATTTTTTTTCTAATTTTTACAATTTTTTATTTTCAAAAATTAATTTTGAATTTTTTTAAATTATTTTTTATTTTTAGATTAATATAAATGAATTTATATTATTTTTTGAATATTTTAATAATTAAATATGACGTGGCCAATTAAAAATTAATAAAAAGAAGCCAAGTCAGCGCCACATAAGCGAATTTGCTGAGTTGGATGGAGGAGGGGTGTTTTCCGGAAAAAAAAAAGTTTTACAATGATGCAAATCAAACCGAAAATTTTACAGGGGCGAAAATCGAAATTGACCTATATTACAGGGGTGAAAAACACTATTAACCCTAAAATAAATCCCCAACTCCTAATTAGAGCACTGCCACTAAGACTCCAAAAGCAAAAGTATGAAAAGGAGGTTAGACATCAAGCTGTCCTCGGGTATTCACGTCGATCAAGCGTTCTCAACCTGCACGTCTACACCAAGCGGATGCAGGCGATCAAAAAGTCACTGATGGGTAAGGTATACGTTCAACATAAAGAATATACGAACTCAATCATATTCTTAGGATTCAAAAATACACATATTCATTTCCTAGAAATACTATGATTACATGCATTCTAATTTAATCAAATAAACCGCCATAATAATTCTCAAATCATCAACACAAAATATAACAAGTATTCACATTATCACTTTATCGCCAAATTAAACATATATCAACCACACTCCAACACCGTCACCAAATATTACATGAACACACATAGTCATGTACACATCTTCACATAGATTCACATAATCAAATCACGACTCTCACATAGATTCAAATGTATGTGATGTTCTAGTTCGACTCTATATGCATGTGGAACCAAATTTTGGATGTCGGAGTTATGTTAACGATTAATCCCACTGCTTCAAATAATTGGATAATCAGAGGTATATTACCAATTAATCCACTCTGCTTCAAATACCCTTCTTTAATAGGACTAACTATGATGCATGGACTTTAAGTATAGACTCGACAATGCACAACACCTTAAAACTCATCATTATATAATTCACACCATTATATAATATATCACCGTACAAACAAATCATTGCATCGTCAAATAAATACATCCATACATTAACAATTCATCATCATCATCATCATCAAAGTAATCATAATATCACATCATCATGTTTATCACACCAACGCATCATTCACATCGATAAAACAACATTACTTTGTTTAGCCAATTTACATATTGGACTATTCGCCGCTTATGCTTACTTAATCAATATTCATGCACATATCATTAACCAATTCAACCTTTATTCATCACCCAATCATTATCATATAACCAATTGAAAGTCAACATGCCATAATTCATCATTTCACAAAGTTCGTCAATTTTGACATATTTTACAAAAATCAAGTTATATGCTCCCATACATCCTCATTAATCCTACATGTTATTTAAATGTCAATCATCACAGTGGTTCAAGCATAACAACATCATTTCACTTGGAAAAACTTTAATCCATTCTAGGCCATCTTCATATTCAAATTCATTTTCATCTCAAAATTAACATAATCAATTCATTTCTAAGCAAGCCTTGGTTATCAAGCATTCACTCATCAAAACAGCAAGATTCCATCATCAAACAAACACACAGGGATTGACCAAGCCATCCCCAAGCACCCGGAACACAAAGCAAGGCGCCTGGCGCCAGAGAATGCCACTCCTAGCACCCCAGTTGCAGAGCTAGCGCTGCGAAAAATGCTTAAACGGATGTTTCAGCCTTAGATTACCTTCAAAATCACCCTAAAAATCCTGATTTAAAACCCCCATACACCCAAAGTGTTTAAAATCATTTCCCAAGGCTCAGAACAACACAAAAACATCTTATACTTCAATTAATCATAGTTTTCACTTAATTCAACAAAACGTGAACAATAACAACTTAACACAATCAAACATGACTTAGACATAATCAATTAACATAATTCCACTACTTTCACTTACCCAATAACATAGCAAGAAGATTAAACATAGTTTCAACATCATTCATCCACAACTTCATGAATTCTATGAAATTAAGCTAAAAACTCAAATATACCAATTTATTATCATCGAACATAGATTCTCATGCAACAACAACATGATTTTACCACTTTTCACATATTCAAAATAGCCATCATAATTAGAGCATAAAAATTAACTTAATTCAACAACCAACTCATGAAAACTCAAGAGTACAAATAATCTAAAACAATACAATTGTTCATAATCCAATTATGGTGAACATAACCTTTTTCCCCTTACCTTTAACTCTAAAAGCTAAGTCTCATAAGTTCCAATCTTCCCCTCTACTTTGGTCCTCCAAATTTTTCTTCTTTTTTCTCTTTGGATCTTCTTTCTCTATCTCTCTCTAGCCTCTATTGTGTAAACTTACCAAATGATTTCACAACCCTAATTTTAATTTGTGACTACTACTAGTCTTATATACTCACACCAATTGGGCTTAGTTCACTTACTTCTATTGGGCTTAGTCATTATTCTTACTAATAAAAATAACACTACTCATTTTACTACATTTAAAATAATCTTTTACCATTTACCTCTATTCAATTAATTCCACAAAGATACTACTAACTTAACTAAATATTCCTTCAATTCTAAATTACTAAAACACCCTTTACTCTCAAATTACCAAAATACCCTTAGTTCCTCCATCTCTATTCCAACAATTCAAACAATTAGGTCGTTACATTAAGATCCAACCAAACTTTTTTCAAATTACACCCCTATAACCCACCAAACTTAACCAGATGATCATGTAAGTTACCCTAGACTATTGTTGAGAAACATAACCAAGAAGAAACTAGGTATCAAAGTCTACCATAAAAGTCACACTTAAAAAACAAATGATCCCTATCTTTCAAAGAAACCACACCCTGTCCAATACCTTGATCATTAAAATCAATAATACACCGCATTACCAAATTATCCTTTGTTAGAATGCGGTTGAAAATCAAACGCCAAGAAAAATATATATTTTTACGGTACTTCTTTTACCCACTTTACTTAATTGTTCACCGGAATAATATTATCTTCCACTTCAATGAAATTAGTGTAGGCACTGCTAACTGTATAATAATGACATCCAACTGTCCTTCTCCTCCACATGCAAAATAACTAAGACAAGTTGTCCACAAAATCCCCCACAAACTCTTCCTCCAACGCAAACAACCTACTTTTTCACTTTCATGCATCACCATGCACACTCCAACGTAAAGAATACATCTTTGCTAATGTCACCAATTTAATATCAACAGGTTGAAAACGTCTTCTATATTTTACATCAAAAGTAGATTCATCTAACCAAAGATCTTCCAAAACAAAGTAGTAGAGCCATCTCACACCTTCCTAATAATATGGTCTAACAACTAATTATGAGCTACCAATCCAACATCGTTTCTAATATAGAAAAATAGAAATGTTGTTATAATATAGAAAATTGTATGATACCAATGACTAAAATATTATAAAGATCGATATTTTCTTATATACATCGACTAAATATTTGTTAATTTTTATTGTTAATATTTCACTTCTTTTTAATATTAATTTAGAGCCCGTTTGTTTGGAATTTTTTAACCAAAAAATTACCTTTTTTAATTATTATTCTTGTAGTGTTTGTTATAGATTTTAAAAATACATTTTGTTAAAAAAATTATTTTTAACCTCAAAATTTAAAGAAATTTCAATAAGCTTTTCCAAAATATATTTTTCTAAAAACAAGGAACGCAAGTGCAAGAGTTTTAAATATTAGAAAAATGATTTGTATGATAGTAAACAAACAAAAATAGTTTCAGATTTTTTTCTTAAATCTTTGAGAAAAATCTCTAGATTCCTTTAATCAAAAACCTATTTTTTTAAAACCTGAAACAAACACACCCTTAATAAATCAAGTTAAATTTACGATTTACTATTGTCTTAATATTTAAATACTAAGGTAATAAAAGCTATAAGATAAGCACAATTTATGTCATGTCTTTTGATTCAATAGCTACATCTTTTAAATCTTCCTCTTTAAAAAAAAACCAACATCTTTAAAGAGCATTTCAATGAGATGACAAGATCTCTTATGTAAAAATTATGCTACCATAGTTTTAAAACTCGGTTCAGTCATCGATTCGGCAGATGTAACACGTCATTAGGTTAATAGTCGAACCATTAAATCATTGGTTGAACCTCATGACTAAATCAGATTAAATTGAATAATTAAGTTAGATGACATAGTTTTAAAACTCGGTTCAGTCATCGACTCGGCATATGTAATGCGTCATTAGGTTAATAGTCGAACCACTAAATCATTGGTTGAACCCCATGACTAAATCAGATTAAATTGAATAACTAGATTAGATAACTCAGTTTTAAGATTAAATTTTTATAGCTATTTAACCTGATTAAATTGGATTGAACCGATGACTCGACCACTTAAAAACTAAACGGCCCCACAAAGAGCCTAAAAAAAAAACTTGTAGCATAATGACGTACATGTGTATGGGGAGAGAATTTCACATTTTATTTACCCTTGCTTTTGTTAAAGGGCCTAAATTATTACCTATAGTAATAAGATTTAAGAAAGTGGTAACCTTGTAAAAAAAAAAAAGTGGTAACCCTAATTATTATTTATTTCATTTCATCAACAACACACACAGTAGAATCTTGCTGTTCTCTTCGTGTTTAAAAACAATGGCGGCTGAAACTAAAAGAAAATTGGCTGCGGCAACATGTCCATATTTACCGGAGGAGTTATGGGAGCGCATCTTCAAATTCCTCAACGATAACGGCGACTACAACCATTGCAACAATATTGATGAAAATGGGATGCCTGGTTTAAACCATCACCACAGTTTCAGGTTTCTTTCAGTCGTCTCAAAACAATTTCTGTACGTCACCAACCGTCTTCGATTCTCAGTCACAATCTCCGAGAAAACAACCCCTTTCCTTCATTGTCTCTTTGAAAGGTTCCCTAATGTTACATCACTCAATATCACTTTCTCTTCCCGAGACAGGAACCAAGAAGGTGACCTCAGCGAGCTTCTTACCCAAATCTCAAATTTCCCTTTAGACCTCAAATCGCTCACTCCCTACCACCCCATCAGGGTCCCTGAATATGGGTTACGAGCTTTGTCCAAAAAGATCCAAAAAGATGAAAAATTTGACATCTATCACTTGTTATAAAGTGAAATATCCCCACAAGAACGATCTCTTTTACATTTCTGATTGTTTCCCTTTACTCGAAGAACTCACCTTCCTTGCTGATACCCATTATTTGTTACTAGATGGTGATGATAGATTCTTGGCGCTTCCTAAACTCTGCAAGATTGCTCTATCTTCTAATATCAGTAGGTCAAGGTCAATTAAAGATCTATGCAAGAACTGTGTCCTTCTACAACAGGTCAAAGTGATAACTTATTGGTGGACTACCACGACAATGTTCAACCGGAAGTCGTCTATAGCTAACTGGCAGTTCTGCTAGGTTCAAGTTCAAGAAAACATATGTATTGAGTTAGATATTATTTATCCAAGTTTGAGTTATTTCTTTTATTTCTCCATTTACTGAATGAATTTTAGTCTATTTTTAAAAGCCTAATGGCTCATAGTCCCTTAACTTTAAATCTTATTTGAAATTTAGTCCGCATTCTTTTTGTCCAGCAGGAAAAAAGAAATTCGAACAATTCTTACAACTCTTTTTTTGCACTACATATACACTTTTACTGATCTATTGGCTTTCTATCTTTTGAATATTGTTTTTATCAGTATTTATTATCTTTCACAATTATAGTTTAATGGTTCCATTCTATAACAAACATGAACACATTGGATGTATATTTTAATTGAACTTCATCTGAATGCATTTGACGAGGATCGGTTTATTTTTGTTAAAATGATTCTTAGCATTTTCATTGAGTTTTGTTGTGGCTAAATTAGCCAAACTATAGAAACTTGTTTTAAGAAGCACGGTTTTCCTTTTGGATCTTAGCCAAATGATGAATAGTACTTCAGCTGCGAAGATTTTGATAAGAAAATGGATGGTAGAAATCATCGTGAAAAAGAGGTACCAGTTGCAGGCAATGGAAAGTTTAGAACATGCCTCACCAGTTACATGCTGATTTGCAGGGCGCACAACAGGTCTATCTATCAAGCTTGTGTTAAAAGAACCGATTCTGTGAAGCAGATTGAAGGTTTAAGTCGTGTATTTTCTTGTAGAACAAATAGAGGTATTCAAGTAAGGATTCGGGTGCAACTTTATATTAGCACAAAATTGAATTAGCTTACCTGATTTTATTATCATCCTTGTGATCTATTAGATTTTGGTCTGTTACTCCAAATAAGTTTACCATTCAACAAAACTTTTTAATTGGCTTGAATCTCCAAATATCTCTATTCGGTTCCTTTTGATATTAAATTAGAAACTTTTCCAAGCTAGGTTAAGTGAAATAGTCCTTGTCCATGACTCAACACTTCATATTGTCTTTGGACTCATCTTCTACTCTTCTAATGCTGCTACAGCATAGTTTATTGACTTTAGAGAACAAAAGTTGTCTTTTTCCCCCCACCTTTGTAACTCTACTTTCTGTAACTACTTTCATCTTTTGTATTTGTAATCTTGAGAGACCAAGGGTTACAATAAGGATTAAAAAAACTCCCAGTGTAACTAAATATTGGAGTCATGTTTGGTTCTATATTTTCTTGAAGAAAGTCAGTTACCTGAGCCATGGTCTTAGCTGTTGATTCTTGAAAAACCTAAACTCAACATTACACCGAAATGTGCGAAACCTTCAATCCCTAAATTGTTTACTCATTACAAGAAATCGAATAAAATTGACAAATATTTTTTACTTCTTTTTCTTATTCTTGTACCATTATGGACTTGAACATATGTCATTATAAGTGTGGGTGGAAAGAGTTTAAGTCAATTAGGGATGAAACAACATTTGTGTTGCGTCTGCTATTCATATTGGTTACCCTTATTCAATACCTTCAACACCGTCTAGAGATGTTATGCATAAAGTTTTTTGCTAATGTTATTGAATAAGCTATTGTGTCTGCTATTCACGTTGGTTACCCTTACAAGGCAAATAATGTTATGCATGTATCCTAGACGCACATAACATCCATGTTGTGTATGCTTTGAAAATTTGAGATAGGATCGTCGAGGAAGCTAGCTAGGAGGAATTAGTGGGTGCAGTGGAACTTTATGAATTCAACATTTTTACATGTGTACTGGTTCAAGTTCACCTTGTTATCAAATTTTAGAAAGACTAAATTAATGGTTTTCCACTTGGATATCGATGCAAGAAATCTATAAACAACACTTAATCAACTCAACCTGATGCCACTTCTTATATTCCTACTCTAACCAAGGAGTAAGCAACTTCAACAACCTTTAGCTCTTGTTTCTGCAATCGCTCCACTCAATATGATGCCACTGCACATGTGTCCACTCTCATTGCCAATCTTCTTCAAATAGTGATTCAGGTAATAACACAGGTAACATCTCAAAATTATTGATGATCTTTACTATTAATTTGCCCCTCATGCTGATTAATATTTATGCTTTTGATTGAATCTTACTGTATGACATGATCATTATATCCTTTATCTCGTGATCAATCCCTCACAAATTTGGACATTGCCTGTGAACATGCATCATAACCACTAGTTACATACTCTAAAAGAATCTCATCCTAGAATATGGTATACATATGGTACAAATTCGAAATAACCACTAGAAAGAGCAAGATGCTGAATTTCTTTTACCTGAATGTTTCTTTAGTTTGTTTTTCTGTTTTGGAAATGGTTTCTTATTAACATGGTGTTGCTGGTAATTTCACATAGAACATGGTATAATACCAACATTATTTTTTTCTTCCCTAGTTTATTGTTTATTTAACTGACTTTGACCTTTTCAACTGTAAAACAAGGTTGTCATCGGCAATGTTACATGCTGCGCTATGCTGTACTCTAGTTGCCTACAAAGAGAATTTGTTACGGATAGTGGATTTCATGAAGCCACAAGATGGAAATAAGTTAGGGCACAACTTTATATTGGTCAAATATCATTGGAATCCAGCATTTTATAGCACTATATGTGAGGGAATCACGTCTTTGATTATGTTGTGTTCTGCTTAGCATTAGAAACAATGGGGTACAACTTTCCTCACCATCTTCTTTTACAATTTTTGAAAATGGATCTAGCATGTTTCAGAAATTTTGAAAATGCCAAATCATTATTCTTGTTATTTTTTAGGCTTAATTGATTATTTCGTCCCTTAACTTATTGTAAACGGCTTATACCCAGCTCCTGCTGCAAAGTTTCAACTGTTGCACCCACTGATTTCACATCGTATTATCTGCATAAGCTCAGTATTGTCATAGCTTAACCACTCTTGATCATTCCAAACGACTCACGGTAACACCTTAGCTTCAAAATAGCTTATGTTTAATTCTACTGTGAGCTTTCTGGAGCAAGCCAAAGATGCTTAACAAACAGACAATCCCAAAAACAGGGCATGATACTTTTACCACTATCGAGGCACCTCGGAAAGTTATTAGTGTCTACCATACCTTTGTTGTGAAGCAACGACCTCGTAGGAACAACATCATGGCAAACCGTCCTATATAGAAATTAAATATTTTCAGGAGCAGCTAAACACCAAATCCATTTACACTTCAGAAGCCACTTATACTCAGCTTTCATCGAATAAATACCAACTAGATTACCCTTCCACGTAAAGTCATCCTGAATCTGACCATTCAAACACACTGGGGTGCCATGCATAGATAGCCTCGACTACAGGAGAAGGAAGTTGGGTATATAAACGACCCAACATCTAGATATCATCTTGAATCACATCAGCTATTGTCAAGTGAACATCATGAATATCAACATATAAAACCTGTTCGCACAACTTCACAAATTTAGTCCATGGCGCCTACCAAATGGAAGAAGACCCATCTTCTAGTCTATAGTTAAATGAGAGTTTTAAGAATTTAATTTAATGATGAACGAGTTTTGTGGGAGGGAAAAATAGGAACGAGGTGGAAAAAAATGGAGGGCAAGATAGACAATTTGGGTATTAGGGTTGGGTAGAGATGCATGACTATCTGAACCGAACCGCAAAAGTAAATTTTAATACTTTTTATTATTTTATTAGTATTATATATCGCATTAATATATTGCTTGTTGATATTTAATCTTATATATTGCATTAATTTAATCTATATTATTACTACTTCATCCATTTCAAATATAATCAATCATTTTTATTGTGTAATTTAACTTTGTTTAATACATTTGTCTTATATTTTGTATCAAACCTATTATTTTATTGTTCATGTGTAATATTAATATTAATAAAAAAATTACATGTTGCACTTTGCATATCCAAAATCCGATCCAAATTAAACAACATTTATTTAGATCGGATCGGATCAATTTTTTTTGAATAATCATCCAAACCGAACTGAATATGATTTTTATTTTGGATCGGTTGACTTTTTGTCTCAAAACCGATTCAAATCGGACCGCAAACACACCTAGGTGCGGGGTGAGAATTTCACATTTTATTTATCCTTGCTTTGGTTAAAGGGCCACTATGGCCTAAATTATTACCCATACTAGTAAGATTTAAAAAAGTAGTAACCCTAATTTTTGTTTCTTCCAAGTTCCATTCCATCTTCTTCTTCCTTCTCTTCGTGGTTAAAAAACAATGGCGGCAGAGGAAGCAGAGAAAATAGCAGCAGGAGAGGAAAACCCTAAGAAATGAAAAAGAACATATATGGCAACAACAACAGAAGCAACACGTTCAAATTTACCAGAGGATTTATGGGAACACATCTTCAAATTGCACAACGACGAGGACAACAACACATTCAACCTTCTTCGTCCTGATGGGAATCTAGGTTTTCCCGATCACCCCCATAGAATAAAGTCTCTCTACCACGTCTCAAAACAAGATCTGCCCATCATCAACAGTAGTTTCAGGTCTCTCTCCCTCGTCTCAAAATAGTTTATATCCATTACCAAGCATCTTCGGTTCTTGGTCAAAATCTCTGAGGCAACAATCATTTTCCTTAATCGTCTCTTTGAAAGGTTCCCTAATGTTACATCACTAAATATCATTCTCTCTTCCCCTTTGGGGGACCGAGAAGCCGACCTCAGCGAGTTTCTAACCCAAATCTCCACTTCCACTTTAGATCTCAAATCGCTCACTCTCTACCACCTTGTCAGGGTTCCTGAAAATGAGTTGCAAGCTTTGTCCAAGAAGATGAAAAATTTGACATCTCTCACTTGTTATCAAATGAGATTTATCAACAAGAATGATCTCTTCTGCAATGCTGATTGTTTCCCTTTACATGAAAAACTCATCCTAACCGACACTAGTTGTCACAATAATTGTCACACTAGGTATCAAGAGGGTACTCGAGGATGTGGGGTGAAAATTTCATATTTTATTGACCATTGATTTCGTTAAAGAGACACAATGGGCCTAAATTATTACCTATAATAATAAGATGATTTATGCTCTTCTTCCAGCAACTTTCGCTCCCACCCAGCCAATTTGACCAAAATACCCCTGTGCTAGTTAACTAACGCAAGTGTAAAATTAACATGACTTAAAATTTCGTTTATTTTACACATGCATGACTTAAGTCATGCCGCGTGAGTTAACTCACGCAGGAATTAACATCTACGTGAGTTAACTCACGCTGGTATAAAACCATTCAATTTTTCACTTTTTTGCACTATCTGCATATGTGCATATGTGTGGGTGGAATTAAGTCATATTAATAAAATACTATGATGCATACCATTCACTTTTCTTAGTCATTTACAACCATGCTTGACTTGAATTTAATAAAAGAAGTGTTGGATTTGACAAGTCATTTACAACCAACGAGTATAATGAATATGTGTGACAGTGGGAAAAAAGTGTATCATGTGTGACTTGGTTTGTTGTCATGTACATAATAGTGCAAAAAAGTGAAAAATTGAATGGTTTTATACCAGCGTGAGTTAACTCACGCGACGTGACTTAAGTCACACATGTCTAAAACAAACGAAATTTTAAGTCATGTTAGTTTTACACTTGCGTTAGTTAACTAGCGTAGGGGTATTTTGGTTAGTTTGGCTAGGTGGGAGCGAAACTTGCTAGGAGAAGAGCAGAAATCTAATAAGATTTAAGAAGTGGTAACCTTGATTATTCTTTCTTCCATTCCATAAAAACACACGGTATAATCTTGTTATTCTCTTCGTGTTTAAAATTAACAAAAATAATAATTCCATAAAAACACACGGTATAATCTTGTTATTCTCTTCGTGTTTAAAATTAACAAAAATAATAATTGGCTGCAGAGGCAGCATCAGTGAAAAACCCTAATAAACCAAAAACAACAAAAATGGCAGCAGCAGCAACATCATGTTCATATTTACCGGAGGAGTTATGGGAGCGCATCGTCAAGTTCCTCAATGACGAGGGAGACTACGACAACTACAGCAAACTTGATGACTATGGGATGCTCGGTTTTAACGGTCACCACGACAGTTTAAGGTTTCTCTCTGTTGTCTCAAAACTGCTTTTGTCCAGGACCAACCGTTTTCAATCCTCAGTCACAATGATCAAACAATCTCTTTACTTCATTGTCTCTTTTATAGGTTCCCCAATGTTACATCACTCAACATCACATATGAAGCACGAATACGGACATCGGACACGGACACCGACACGCCGACACAGCTAATAATTTTTAAAAATTACATAATTCAGTGTGATTAAAAGTGTCGGTGTCGGACACGACACGTGTCCGACACCGGGACACGCCTAATCCGAAGAGTGTCCGTGCTTCATTGTTTCTCTCTTCCTAAAACAGGCTCCGAGAAGGCGACCTCAGTGAGCTTCTAACCAAAATCTCCATTTTCCCTTTAGACCTCATATCACTCACTCTCTACCATCTTATCACCCTTCCTACATAAGGGTTGCAAGCTTTGTCTCAAAACATGAAAAATTTGACATATCTCACTTGTTATCAAATGAAATATATCCACAAGAATGATCTCTTCTTCATTGCTGATTTTTCCCCTTTACTCGAAGAACTCATCCTCACCGATACCATTTTTACCAATGATTTGGTGATAGATATTGATTTTCAATTCTTGGCGCTTCCTAAACTCCGCAAGATTGCTTTACCTTGTAATTTTATCGGCCATCACTCAATTATAGATCTCTGCAAGAACTGTCACCTTCTTCAAGATATCAAACTGATTGATTATCCTCCACGATATGCAAAAGCGATTGGTGGCCGTCCACGATATCCTTTTATTGGTCGTCGTCTATATAACCGGCGGCCAACTTCAAGATGTCATCGTCTAGTACTGTGAGCTTCAAGATCTCATCATGATTATTATCATGCTACTCTCCATAGTAATATAGTTTGAATTAGAATTTGATTCTCAATTTGATTGTTTCTTCAAAGAAGACATATGTATTGAGTTGGATATCATTTATCCAAGTTTGAGTTATTTCTTTTACTCCTTTCTCGATTTGATTATAAAGTTTCTCATTTCCCTGTTGAAAACACATTTTCTTTTTGTATATACTGCATGAATTTTTGATTCATTTTAGTCTAGTATTTAAAGCATAATGGCTCATAGTCCTATAACATCATATGCAGGTGTTTAGATTTGTGAGCTATATTGCATTATAAGTGATATAAAGGTTTCATTTGTAAGCTTATAAATAAAAGTTGTATGACTCGTTTGTCCACATTCTCTATTGTTGTCACGACCCAAAAACACTAATCGTGACCGGCGCATGAACTGGAACATCCTAGTCCGGCAAGCCTATTGACGACACTGGACAGACTATAATTTAAACAATTTACAAATTGAATTTCACTTAAAATGATATCCACTAAAATTTCGACAGAGTATCCTCTGTATTTTCATCACTTCCAAGATTTTAATCCAGTTTATGAACATGTATTCTCATCCAGAATTTTAAAATGACATATTTACATCTTTGTACATCTTAGAATAAAACATTTCTAACTCCAAATAGCTGCAGATGATCTGATTCAACATATACATAAACAAAAGAGACATCCATCAAGGAAACCTACCACAAAGAGTGACACAGATGAACTTCAAGTCTACTAGCAGCTTTCTACTTAGCTGCTTGGGAATCTGAAAAAAATAGAAAATGAAATAGTAAGTCACAAGGATTTAGTGAGAGATAACAACCACCACCAACTAGAAGGGAAACACACAAGGGCACGATTATTTACTTTCTCAAATCTAATGTCAATTTACAAAAATAGTAACAGTATAAAATTCAAGTAATTCATAGTTGTTTGTACGCATGAAAATTCACAACAAAGAGTATGCATGAAATTCAGAAAATTTTGTAAATTTATTAAACCAAATAAGACTATATCGAAATACCAATGTCGTAAAAATGTGAAACCAAATCCACAATTTTAAAGGAAGTATAGAAATCGGGTATACCGAAAAGGAATCAAAATAATCAAATTCAACTATAATATAAAAATCGGATATAATGAAAAAGAATCAAATTAATCAGCTTCAAATAGAATATAAAATCAGACTCAATTTAATAATACCAAAATAACCAACTTTAAATAAAGTATAAAAATCCAACTTTAGTGAAAATAATCAAATGGGTGAATCGAGAACTAGCTTCATCTCGTTGATAGCCCTCTCCTCCTAATGGTGGCCTTCCCATGGGGCGGCTCCATCTAACGGATAACTCTTTTCTCTCGACTCAAAACAAAGTGTAAACATTTTCAATTAGGGAGTTTACATCTCATTGATAGCTCTCTCCTCCTAATGGCGGCCTTTCCATAGGGGCGGCTCCATCTAATGGAGTAACTCTACCTAATCGAGATACATACTAGGTGCACCTAGATCGTCGTCGTTAAAACCATAATTTTCAAAACAAATTCCCAAAACATCTCAAACCATATTTTTCAACATATCGGATCAAAATATGTATCATCAAAACTTAATTGAAAATCTACCACTTGTAGTCATAAGTAAATCCAAATAAAATCCACGTCGAGTACATATTAATACGAAAATCTTCGAAAAGAAACACAATTTCAAAACCATGCTTTAGAACATATCAAAACTAGTTTTTTTTTTTCAAAACTAGTGCACAAAATATATGCAACCAAATCCAAAACTTAGTAAATCATAAGTGGCGTCAAGGTGAGTGTATGTTAATATCAAAAATTCTCAAACACATATATCTCAAAACCGTATTTCTCCATATCTCAAAACTCATGTCATAGTATATGCAATCAAACCTCTATTTCAAATCATTTTCTCAATAAATAATAGATAAATCCAAATAGAGACCATAATAATATCGATGACTTTAAACATAAATATCAATGAGAAGAAAAATGTTCAAAGGGTGTGATCCCCATTTTTATAAACACTTTAACATAGAAAATTATCAAAATATCAATAATATTAATAGTGAAAATATGTGATAATGATCATTATCAACTCCCAAATATGACGAGTCAACTCCGTTTCTAGCAATGCCTTCCGGAATGACCACCAGAGAATTTCCATCGAATCTCAAGGATCACCAAAGAGCACACCTTCCATGAGTGGGTATTCCTATCCTTTCTTATATCACACACCCAACTCAAAATTCTATCCAAAAGCACTTGTAAGAGTATGAAATAAAAGTTTCCATTGAATGTATGGATTTTTCTTAAAAGTGTGTGAGATAAGGTTAAGATTTTATGGCTTGAACAATATGAAGTAGAAGAATGGCATGGAGGAGGAGGAGGATGGATCGGTTAGGAACAGAGAGAAAAAGGAGAATTGGAAAAGTGATTTGAATGAGAAAGAAAAAATAACAATAATAAGGAAGGTTCTCGATACCCCTCACCTGTTTTATTTATTTCATAATTTATTATTATTATTATTATTATTATTATTAACTTAAAATAAATAAATTTTATATATATGAAACGGTGCGTTTCAATTGTCGAGCAGGAAAAGATAAATTCTAACAAATCTTACAACATTTTTTTTACAATACATATAAACTTTCACTGATTTATTGGCTTCTGAGTACTTTTGAATATTGTTTGTTATAGTTTTTTCATCGATATTCATCAACATTCAAATTAGTCTTTAAATCGTGCTCTTTATATGCAAAACAAAATTTCAGAACAAGTTTAAAACAAACTCGAATGCATTTGGCGAGGATTGGTTAATTTTGGTTAGATGATTCTTAGCATTTTGTTTGAGTTTTGTTGTGGCAAATTTGTCTTCACCAAACTATAGAAACTTGTTTAAAGAAGAACGGTTCGCCTCTTGGATCTTAGCCAAAAGGAAAATACTTTAGCCACGACGATCGTGATGAGAAAATGGATAGTAGAAATAATTGTGAAAAAGAGGTACCAGTTGCAGGGAATGGAGAATAAGAGCTGATCACTTGCCTCACACAACAGGTCTATCAATCTTGCGTTAAAAGAATTAATTCTGTAAAGCAGATTGAACGAAAAAATCATATATTTACGATGGTCACTAATATATTGTTTATTTTTTAGCCTCTAATTCACATTTTAATTTTCGTTGAATTATGAATCTATCCTCTAAATTAAAGTTAATTATCAGCAAAAACACAATTATGCTCCATTCTAATTTTGACACTTCAACATTTATGACCAATACTTAACAAAGGATTATTTATCACTAAGGAAAAAATATTCAGTAGAATAAAAAAGAAAAAAAAAAACAAAGGACTATTTGTCACTGAACATATTTTTGCATATAAAGTTATTCAATTATATCTTACTTGAAGATCACAAATAACATAACTTTAGGAGAGTTGCAATTTTTTTTTCTTAAAGTGAGTTACAAAATATTTGACACTTATAAGTTATACACAGGTACTAAGTTAATTTCTTATGTGTTACTTGTATCTGAAATAAATCAGAATCTTCTCAGTGTTGGTCAAATGCATGAGAAGAAATATTATTTGGTTTTTCAAGTTATGACATGCACTATATTAGATGCAAAAGCTTTCATGTTTGTTTAAAAAAGCCTGAAATGGTTGCATATGTGACTGCAAACGACGCTACTGCACTATGGCATAAAAGATTTGGCCATGTTAACTATTTTTCTTTGAAATCCATGAGTTCAAAGCAATTAGTTCAAAATATGCCTTCTAGTTTAGATTGTGATGTTGTTTGTGAAGCACGTCAGTTTGGAAAACAGAGTATAATGGCATTCCTACTGGACAGGCTTGGAGGACTGTGGTTTAATGAATTCAACATTTTTGAATGCTCCGTACATCGGAATCAATGTTTCTTCAAGGTTAATCATGTTACCAACTAGTTTTCATGCTAGAATAAATTTGAAGTGTTTGGTCCGTTGAATTTTGTTCCCTTGATGGATGGGCGTCCTATCATGATGACCGAATTCTTGAAAAGGTGGTTTATTGAATTCAACATCGTCAAATGCTCCTACAAATTTGAGGGGATGATTTGACAGTTTATTATTTTTTAAGAAAATTGAAACGTTCGGTGCGTTGAATTTTGTTCCCTTGAAGATGAGTGTCCCATCATGATGTCCGGTTACCTGAAAGGGCGGTTTATCAAATTCAACATCGTTGAATGCACTCTAGATCGGAATTATCGTTCCTTCCAGGTTAATCCTATTAGCAACTACGTCCCATGCTAGAACAAACATGAAGTGTTCGGTTTGTTGAACTTTGTTCTCTTGAAGGATGTGTGTCCCTTCATATGATGATCGGGTACCTAAAAAGGCGGTTTACCGAATTCAACAATTTTGAATGCTCTGTAAGTCGAAATCAACGTTCGTTCAAGGTTAATCTTGTTACCAACTAGTTTTCATGCTAGAACAAACTTGAAGCGTTTGATTAGTTGAATTTTGTTTCTTGAAGGATGAGCATCCCATCATGATGACCGAGTTCTCAAAGGGGTGGTTTATCGAATTCAACATCGTCAAATGCTCCTACCAATTTGAGGGGCTGATTTGACGGTTTTTTCTTTTATATGGAACTTTAAGCATTCAGTGCGTTGAAATTTATTCCCTTGAAGGGTGAGTGTACCATTATGATGACCGGGTATATGAAGGTCGGTTTATCAAATTCAACATTTTTTAATCCTCCCTACTTTGATATCAACGTTCCTTCTAGGTTAATCCCACTACCAACTAGGTCTCATGCTAGAACCAACTTGAATCGCTCGATCCGTTGAATTTTGTTCCCTTGAAGAATGGGCGTCCCATCATGATGAAGTGGTATTTGAAGGGGAGGTTAATCGAATTCAGCATCATTGAATGCTTTCTCCGTCGGAATCAACATTCCTTCTAGGTTAATCTTATTACCAACTACGCCCCATGCTATAACAAACTTGAAGCGTTCACTCTGTTGAATTTTGTTCTCTTGAAGGATAGGTGTCCCATCGTGATGAACATGTACTTGAAGGGGTGATTTACAGAATTCAAGATCTCCAAGTGATCCTGCAAATTTGAGGGGCTAATTTGACGATTTATTCTTTTTTAAGGAATTTGAAGTGTTCGGTGCATGAAATTTGTTCCCTTGAAGGATAGGCATCCCATCATGTTGTCGGGGTACCTGAAAGGGCTCTTTAACAAATTCAACATTGTTGAATTCTCCATACGTCAGAATCAACATTCTTTCCAAGTTAATCCCGCTATCAACTAGTTTCCATGCTAGAAAAAACTGGAAGCGTTCGATCTGTTGAATTTTATTCCTTTGAAGGATGGGCTTCCCATCATTATGAACGGGTACATAAAGATGTGGTTTATCGAATTCAACATCGTCAAATGCTCCTACCAATTTGAGGGGCTGATTTGAATGTTTATTTTTTTTAAGGAACTCAAAACGTTCAATGCCTTGAGTTTTGTTCTCTTGAAGGATGAGTGTCCCATCATGATGACCGCGTACATGAAGGGGTGGTTTATCAAATTCAAGATATTTGTATTCTCCCTACCTCGGAATCAACGTTCCTTCTTGGTTAATCTCATTACCTACTAGGTCCCATGCTAAAACCAACTTAAAGCGTGCGGTCCATTGAATTTTGTTTCCTTGAAGGATGGCATCCCATTATGATGAACTGGTACTTGGAGGAGTGGTTTATCGAATTTAACATTGTCAAATGCTCCTACCAATTGGAGGGGCTGATTTGACAGTTTATTCTTTTTTAAGGAACTCGAAGCGTTCGGTGCGTTGAATTTTGTTCCCTTGAAGGTTGAGTGTCCCATCATGATGATCAGGTACCTAAAGAGCGGTTTATTAAATCCAACATCTTTGAATTCTCCCTATTTCAGAATCAACGTTCCTTCGAGGTTAATCCCATCACCAACTAGGTCTCATGCTAGAACCGACTTCAAGCGTTCAGTCCATTGATTTTTGTTCAGTTGAAGGATGGACATCCCACAATGATGAACGAATACTTTAAGGAGTGGTTTATCGAATTCAACATCGTTGAATGCTCCTACCAATTTGAGGGGTTGATTTGATGGTTTATTCTTTTTTAAGGAACTCAAAGTGTTCGTTCTAACAGCACGTTTTTGCTAGAATTACTTTAATTATTTCTTATGTGTGATTATTTGTCTCTCTGTGTATTTAATTTGGGATTAGTTGATTTTAGCCTTAGAAGGGTATTTTAGTCATTTTAGACTCAGTGGTATTTTGGTCTTTTGGTGAGCAAGGGTAAATTAGTCTTTTTATTAAGAAGGTTATTTTTGGTGTTTTAGTGAGAATAATTATTTTTACTAAGATAGAAATAACTAGTGGCAATAATTTAGAGATAGTAATTATCCAGTGTTTTGACGGTTTAAGTGAGTTTAGTAACTTTTGAGAATTTAGGGACATGAGTTTTAGAGGCCCATTAAGGTTTAACTTAATTTAGCCTAATATGTGGTGTATATAAGGATACCTCTTAAGAGAAAAACTAGATAATTTCTCATTATCACAAATTGTCATAAACATAGAGAGGTAGAGAAAGAAAGTGGGAGCAAGAGTAGAGCTCAGAGGAAAGAATATCAATAGCTTAATAGCTTAGGAGAAGTGAAATTCAAGAGCTAAGGGGAGAGTGAAACCATAGTTAGTGTTGGTAAAGCTTTGATGTAAGGGGGTTGGATACTTATTCTCATAATCACTTTTCTTCTTGTTCTAGCTTATGATTAATTGTTGAATTGATGATTTTCTTCTTTATTCTAATAAACTGGTACTATAGCAGCATAATAATCTTAAGAAGAAAGAAAAAACACATAAGTGTTTGAAACTTTTGATACTTTGGATATTGTCTCTTCAGTCTCTCTCTTCTCTCACCACTTTCACGCTGAAACGTAAAACCTTCCAAAACGGGATCATATCCTCAGCTAACGCCGCCGCAGCCTTATTCAACTGTCACTCCTAAATAATGTGTTGCTTTATTCTACCTTTGCTCAGAATCGTGGCCTTCTTCTTTTCCTAAAAAACGTGACTTTCTTCAATAAGTGTTTTGTATTGTCAATTTTCTGGATTCAGCTAGTTTTAAATTGAGAAGAGTTTTGCTCGATTTGATCTTTGAGAGGTGGAAGTGTGCAGATTCATATATTCAAAGCTTGTGGAGATAATATTTAAACCGGTGGTGGTGGTTATTAGAGAAAATTGCTAGTGAGTGGTTATTGATTGTTTGGAAATCAAAATTATTATGTACCAATATCTAAGTGGGTGAATCATAGTCTGATGGAATGGAATTACAATAGATAGAAGAGAGACTTGAAGGGCAGTAGAAAAGAAGAAAAAAAAAACTTTTTCAATTACGTCTATGTCCTTTAGTTTTTAACTCTTTCAAAAAGCAAAAATAGGGATATTCTAATCCAAAGGAAATTTTTTTTTGCTAAAACAACCTTCATAAAATGAAGTGAGCGTGAGTCTATTGTAGCAAACCACTTGTTTAAATATAGAGAATAAGTGGTTCCTTTTCCTTTTCAACCCCTCACTTGTGCCAAAATGTTTGTACTTTCTTAGAAGGACTAATACCTTTAGATTTAATGAGTTATTTCATATGAATGAATTATACTGAATTGATTGATCACTATAAGTAGCCATTGTTAATTTCTCCGGTCAAAACCACTTATTATAAACACAAAATCCTTGAACCATTAAATTGCTGCATAGTTTCATTTCTTGACAATAATTTAACCTATTTGGATTGACTTATTTCAATGTATCTACTAGTATAAGCATTTGTGAGACTGGTTGAGAGAGTTTATAAAAACAACGTATGAAGGAGTACTCTAATGCTGCTAGCAGTAACGGCTTTTCCAAGTCCACTAACAACTCCACTTGTCTCCAAAAGGTACTTCATTTTCTCCTCAATTTACACCAAACAAGTCCTCTTCAGCTGCTTATCCTATGAAAAATGCACAAAACAATATATCAGTATCATTACGAAAAAACAACACAAGACTAAAACACGGTGATTTAGTGTCATCTCCTCACCTAATTCCTTTTTCTTACTTTGAATTATTTCATTATTATAGTATAAGGCCAAGAGGCCTTTTTGGTAGTATAAGCACTTGTGAGACTGTTTACGAGAACTTATAGAAACAGGTAATGACATATCTATAAACTATTTTAAGCTTACTTCTATAAACCCTACAGTATAGCTCATGAAAACATAGCTAATGAATACAACTTGTACGTTTAAAATATAAAAGGTTGACTTATTTTATCGTATGCTATAAACGGAGGTATAAAATTATCTCCACAAGCTTTCACCAAAACCTGATTAACTTTTGATGATACAGCAGTGTGATGCATAATAAACATAGAGATGAACAATAATCCATAAACCATCAATTTAATTAGTCCCTTAAAACAGATATGAACAGTAAACTTGGTTTACCACCAAATCTAGAGAACACGTAGAAGCTTCCTTTAACGGATATAATCAAAACAATTTCATGCATCAAGAAAGTACATTAACCTTATCCAAGACTTTGAATCATTCAGTCACTAACAAATTTAGGAGAAATTGATGTCAAAATCATCAAAATAGGCTGGTAGGCTTAAATCAATAACCAAAATGCATTGACACTGAAAATATTCAGATAACATAAACAAGAACTATATAATATACTGTCGGTGCTAATAAATCATTCAAAATTATTCAATCTAACAACTCAAATATATCATCTAATCAGCAAGTGTGAACTTCAGAGAGAGAGACGAACCTGTGTAGAAGATTGAGTTCACATTTCAGGTTGGAACCTCGTTGGAGCGGTTCAGAGTTCAGATTCATGTTTTCCGTCGGACCATCCGATCCAACAAAAAAGTGACATGCGGCATTTGGCTTTAGTGGAGACAAAGTGGGTTTACAAAAACACCCTTAATTGAATACAGTTTGTTTTACAAAAATACACCTAGTTAATTTCCTTTTCTCTCTCCCTCTCCACCAAACAAGTTTCCATGATCTCTAAACGACCCAAGTAATAAATATGATTATCATAGACTTAACATAAAAAGGGAACAATAACCTAGGGGGCATTGGTATACCAGCATCTAAGCTTCTGAGCTTCAGGTACTTCTCGATTGACCAGAACTAAACTTCTGCTTATAGCTGACAAAGAAACACCTGGCACAGAAAACATTCAACAATGAGATATGAGTCTTTTTTGCATTAGTGCTATACAATAATCAGCAAAGCTTTCACATTGCAATACCTTGAAAGTCCCCAACCTTGAGGGATTTGATTGCAACTATTGGAGATTTATCAGCCATGTCTAGTAACTCTTGTCCCAGGTTAGTTGCAAGATCACCCCACAAAGACACAACAATTGTCTTCTTGATGCAATGTCAAGAATAGGTATTTTAAGTTTCAAAACATTACAAAATAACACTTGCCTAACACTGTAAATAAGAATGGAAAACACCAACATTTCATCAGCAATAGTAATGTCATGCTTTGTAACAATCTCATTGTTGCTCTTTCTTCGGATGCTCATGGTTGAAGACACATTCTTAACAACTCCAACAACATCTGAAATTCACAACAAATTAACAATAAGATGACAACAATAAGAGCAACACAAACAGTAGTAGCATTACTTCTACCCATAACTCACCAACAAGCTCAGACTTATTCACGTAAGGACCCAATTCATCAATTGGGACAAAATTGAATTTAGTCTCCAGAACAAAAGCAGCCTCATTGGCAACCTCTTCCACCTCAGAATTTTCAACTTTTAGATACTTCCTACTATAAGTTATAACCATATGCTAAGATCCGACACTGATCCCCTTTAAGGAAAACATGCAGCAAGAATATTTGGCCAAACAGTATAAAAGACATGTTAATACGGGACAGATCTAGCAGGCCAACTACAAAGGATCACACAGGCCACCATTTTAGAATAGTAAATGTAACAGTTACAGCCAATGGCTGGCATATTTCCAACACCAACACCCATACGACACTCTACATATTACACATTTTACTGATGCAACCTAGTAAGCACCCAGACACTTGTAGGACACTTAACCAACACACTAAAAAGACTTCACACTTCCAATGGCAAAAAAAAATATAGAAAAACACATATGGTTTCTATTTCTAAACAAAATCAGAAAAACCAACTTTAATTTTTTTTAAAAAATGGTTGAAACTTCAAAAAATTAAGGAACGTCTCTAATAGGGGTGTACCAAGTGAAAAGAACACAGAGGAGCTAGTTTTAACCATATAGAGATAGATATTCAAGATTAACCCATTTTATATTTCAAAATTGCTCTACACATGTAACTATTACAAACACACACACACACACAAAAGTACACACACATGCAGTTTCCCATTGTACTAGATTATGTTTGTGTGTTCATTTCCAGTGAAAGTGTTTTGTATGTGCTTAATAAAAATGCCTAACCCAGTTTGTATATTAGTCGCTACAAAATGGAAACACAATATGTAACATAACACCGGAAGCATAAGATTAACCGATAAAATCACTTGTATTCTATTTAAAGGAAACATTTTAAAAACTTCATTATCAAACTCTCCCATACAATCAATTTGTAAAAAAAACCTTAAAATAGATATGAAAGTCTTCTTTGATCAGCAGATAAATTGAAACAAATTGGCTAAATAATCAAATCAAAGATGCAATTATTGATAGATTAATATCACATTAGATCAAAATCAAAGCCAAGTTATCCAATAATCAAAACCCGAAAAATCGAAGTCTCAAAAACAAAATTAAACTCAATTATAAATTAAAGAACAAAAGAGAGTAGCACTAACATGAATACACAACACTTTTTGACAGATCCATGAATCAATGAGGAAAAAGAACCTCGTTTACTGAACATGAGATCTAATTCGGAGTTTAAGAAAACCCAACAAGAATCTATCACAAATGAACACAGCCAGAGATTGACAAAACACCAATTTCAGAAAAGTTTGAGCAGAGCTTACTTTCTCTGCATATGAATGGCTTTGTCAAATTTGTCATAATGTTACACCAGCTATAGGGAGCTATCAAAGGATTTGTAGAAAACTTTATTCTTGAAGAGGTTTGCTGAATTTACCTCACAAAGTTGATGCAAGCTCTATGTAGAAATAAATGGGTGAATGCTATTATGATATATTTTTATAAATTAAATAAAATTATGAAACTTCATTATAAAATAAAATTGTTTATGGTAAAATTTACCCCAAACATGAGCTTGCAACTATTTGACAAGATCAATATGGTAAAAATTTTGCTGCATATCAAATGAAAATAGTAGGTCACGCTAGAATATTTTTCTTTCCAACTTGTTCATAGCATCCTGACAAACTAAGAAAAATCCAAAAGAAACTATTGACAAGAATATGGCCCAAAATTAAGCTCCAGTTTCTGAGATTTTAGTTTGAAAGACTTATAAGAAAAATTGTTCCAACAATTAACATCACAAAACCTCAATACAACCTACCAGTACATTCAACGGAACCACAAAAGCAGTACTTCTTTTTTATATTGCCATCGGAATCACGAACTGTATCTATCATGTAATTGTAATCGTATGTCAGCTCTTGCAACGGAGGAATGTTCTCAGCAGCAAATAACATGATGTGAGGAACCCTGCTGTCTTGATGATCATAAAGGACATTCTGAGCATAAAGATTAGGGGAGCAACTATGGTTAACAAATCTCCCCACATTACCAAACTGAGCGGCATCGATAGTGAAGTCAGAATCCTCCACTATTTCACTTGAACTTGAGTGCGAATCTGGAAAATGGGTTGAAAGTCCATCCCAAAGATTATTGTTGTTTTTGTTATTTCCGATATCGAAAAGATACTCATCATTACTGGTTCTTTGTTCAGCTTCCTTTTCTTCAAGAACCTCTCCAATATATTCACAGATAAAACTTCCTGAAGGGATGGAATTTAAGGATCTTACACCCCATCCCATTGAATTGGTTTTAAAAATTTCGAGTCGAATATTTATGCCAAGTTGGCTAACTCTGTTATGGCAGGTTGAAGGGCACTTGCATTTAGGACCACACTCATACACTAGAGGCTTAACTTCTACAATATCCCCATTATGATTAAATGGAATCTCCCCTCCATTTTTGACTACACAAGAACATTTCTTATGATCAGAGCATCCATTAGTACAATTACATCCTTTTGGAGGGACAAGATTGCAACATTCAGGATATATCATCTCAGTTATGTATTTAAATGTAGGGGGTTTCTCATTATCTATGGTGTTCACAGCACATATAGGAATTTTCTCTTTCCCGTAGGAAATATCTTCGACACATAGACCTTCTCTTGTTTTTAGCTTTTTAGATTTCTTCACTTCCTTCAAGGCAAGCTCTGCTTGACCCGGGATTCTTCGCAAGCGAAACTTATAAACCAGCTTCCCATGTGGCCCTATATCCTGCCAACATGACTCAACTACATAAAGTCCATCATAAACATATATCTTGCTTTTTCCATCCATTGATTCAGAGCCCCGTATCACCCTAACAGAATTCTTTACCTCACTGCTGTTCTTCAAAGCAAGATTGCCCCGTTCAAGGTTCTGATCTTCTGGCTCTTTATCACTGCTCGTCACATTTCCACCCTGCCCTGTATATATCAAAACATCTGAGTTATCTAAGTCGTCAGCATATCCCCCTGAAGCAACAATACTAGTTGCAAGAATCTTCTCTTTTTGCTTCACATAATCTATACCACCCTGAATCTCGCGATGAAGGCCAATTATATTAAGCTCTATTCTGTATTGAAATTCATCACCAACTTCAACCCCAGGAACAGATCCTAAGATATTCTTCCCTTCATTAACATAGCTCCCTTCCTCCTTAAGCTTTTTCGCAGCTTGTAAATCAAACCTCTTTATTTCTTTCTCATTTGACTTTGGTTTTGCTTCAGCTTCCTGCAAAATCTTTCTATAAAAAGCTTGGAACAGTCGCAATGCTTTCCTCACTTTATTCCTGGCTACTGAGTCATTCTCATGACCACTAAAATTACTACAACCAAGAGGAAAAACATTTACACTCGAACCAGGTGATTTTGTGACACTTTTAAAGTGTTCATTATTTTCATTAGGGTCAAGAGAATTTTTCTCTAACATTACTAATTGACCCATGTCAGCAGAACTAGAATTTTCTCTTTTCTTTTTCAACGGCTGGTTCCCAGAATGATTCAGTATACCTCTCGACTGGGTATCAGGTTTAGAACTGTCCATCTGGGTATTAAAATCTACTTTCTTTCCCTTTCTTTTCATTTCTTTCCATTCTGATGTAGATGCCAAACCTCGCACTACTTTCCTTCCTGATGAGACCTTTGAACTACTTTCGAGTTTTACAGTGTTCATGTTTTCCGCTTTAACCACTGCCTTAGAATTTATGTTAACCTGAAGATGATGATTATGTTTTTCATGAAGTTTAGGGTTCCCTGCAGAATCAGCTTGAACAATGTTATCAAACTTTCTTTTGTTATTTTCTGCTTCTTTTACGTCAGTGGCTGCAACTTCTTTCAAAGAAGAAAGCTCCTTTCGACACTCATCCTGACTGAGATGGGGAGCATTGCCTTCACACAAACGTGGAAAATCTCTGAACTCTGCAACTTTTTTACGAGGAGCATACCTTTTAGTTAAAGCCTCCTTCATACAAGCACAGGAACCACCAATATTGATATTGGACAACGAGGATTTTGAGTCATCAGACATAGCTGCCTCGCCAGCTGGATGCAATGCCTTTGATATATAGGATAAATCTTGTTTTACGAAGCCTTCTGTCACAAATTCCGTATCCAAAGTTTCCATACCCGCCAATGTCAGTTTTGCATGTTCGTCATTTGCCAATGTAGACTTATCCATTTGATGAGACGAAATCACTGCATTTTCGTTCTTCAAACTACAGCTTTCAGTTGCAAATTCCACATCGAAAGTCTCCAAAATACGCACATCCAATTGATGAGATGAGACCACGGGATCTTCCTTTTTGAAGGTACAGTCTTCAGTTGCAAATTCCGTATCCATAGTTTTTATGCCAACCAATTCCACTTCTGCAGGTTCATCGTTAGCCAAACTATCCCCATCCACTTGATCAGATAAGACCATGGAATCCTCCTTCTTCAAACTACAGTCACTTGTTTGTTCAACAGTGTTTGTAACAAACAAATCCTCGTTCAACTCAAAATTTTGAGGAATTAGGTCAAAATCTTCCCCACTCTTCTCCACTGATACTAATTGACCCATTTCATCAGAACTAGAATTTTCTCTTTTCTTTTTCAACGGCTGGTGTCCAGAAAGATTCAGTACACCTTTTGACTTGGTAGCAGCTTTAGACTTGTCCAGCTGGGCGTAAAAATCAACTTTCTTTCCTGCTTTCCTTTCTGATGTAGCCCTCAAACCTTGCACTACTTTCCTGCCTGATGAGACCTTGGAACTACTTTCGAGTTTTACAGTGCCTCCACATAAACTTGGAAAATCTCTGAACTCTGCAACTTTCTTACGAAGAGGATACCTTTTAGTTAAAGCCTCCTTCATACAAGGACCGGAACCACCAATATTGATATTGGACAACGAGGATTTTGAGTCGTCAGACATATCTGCCTCGCCAACTGGATACGATTCCTTTGATATATAGGATAAATCTTGTTTTACGGAGCTTTCTGTTGCAAATTCCGTATCCAAAGTTTCCATACCCGCCAATTCCAGTTTTGCAGGTTCATCTTTCACCAAATTAGACTCATCCATTTGATTGGATGAAATCACTGCATTTTCTTTCTTTAAACTACAGCCTTCAGATGCAAATTCCACTTCGAAGGTCTCCAAAATAGGCACATCGTTTTGGTTCTTCAAACTACAGCTTTCAGTTGCAAATTCCACATCGAACGTCTCCAAAATAGGCACATCCAATTGTTGAGATGGGACCACGGGATCTTCCTTATTCAAGGTACAGTCTTCAGTTGCAAATTTCATATCCATAGTTTCCATGCCAACCAATTCCACTTTTGCAGGTCAACAATAGTTGAGTCCCTATCATCCATCTTCCAAACCAGCAAGTTGGAATTAGGTCTAAATAAATATCAAATAAAACACCTCAAGTTCAATTTTCCTAAAATCACTTATTTCACAAAAGCACTTAAAACGACTTTTACCTTAAAAACAAATTTTCACCCAATCAATTCCACACCCAAACTTATCAACCCAAAACAGATTTTCTACTCAATCTAACTCAACACAACAACTTCATTAATCAACTCAAAATCACAATTCTACTCTTTTGAACCATTTTCACAAAATCTCTCAGAACACAACAACTTAACCAAACATCACATTTACCACAATCATTTTCATTGATTCTAAACATAAACACATACCCAATAACATTTAGATCACATAGGTTATGGAATCAACAACAACTTCACAATTTTCATCAAGTTAAGCTAAAATCTCAAAGCAAACAACTTAACATATATCAACAATGAATTTCATGCATCAATAATAAATTTTCAACACTTTTCACATACTCAAAGTTATCACAAGAAAAAGAGCACGAAAATCAACTTATCAAAACATCAATTCACAAAACTCATCAAAACAAACATAACCCAAAAGCTGAAAAAGTGATTATAGCTTATTTATGAGAACAAACTTATCCCCATTACCTCAATTCTCGTTAAGTTTAAGCTAATGCACCAAAATTTTCACTCTCTTCTTGAATCCTAGCTTTCCTCTTCTCTCTTTTTCGCTTGCTCTTCCTTTTCTTCTATATTCCCTTTTCTCTCAATTCTTTCTATTTTTCACTCTAACCACCTTATGTGTGAATATATTAAATGAATAACTCAACCCTAATTTTTAGTTGTGTTATCCTTATATACTTCCACTAATGGGTTAGTTTACCTCATAGTGTCTATTACCGATTAATTAAAAAGTTATTAATCACTTAACTCGTTAAAACATCTCATTAATTATCATCTCAAAATAATTACCTCAAGTTACTATTAATCTCACTAAAATAAATATTCACACCAAAATTACTAAAATATTCTTCAATTCTAAAATTACCAAAATGCCCTCATTCATCAAATGACCGAAATACCATTAAACATAAAAATGATTAAAATACCCTTCTCGTCTAAAAATCAACTAATCACAATTCAACCACACCAACAAACAATTAAACACACATAATAATTAAATAAATAATCTTAGCGAAAAATCGGGTTGTTACAATCTTCAACCTAATTCTACTTAAAGTTCTGAATCTCTTCCTGTGACCAAGAGACAAGCTTGTTATCCGAGTTCGGTCCAATACTGACCTATTCTGGATGAGAGAGCATCTCTCTCAAACTTAATTCTACCTAAAGTCTTAAATCTCTTCCCGTGACCAAGAGACTCAATTTTAATAGTGTTTGTTCAAGGTGAATCAATGGTGATTCAATCTCAACCCTAGTGTTTGTTGCCAAGAGAGATCTCTACAAACCCTAGTTTTGTTGTTGGCTTCTAATTCTTGTTTTTCTACTCTTTACTCTTTCATTTGATACAAGATCTATATTTATATAGAAATATAACTCATAAATTTGTTTATAGAGAAATGTAACTCATAAATTTGGAACAGATATCACCTTTCTTTTTTCTCTCTCCTTCAGCGCAAAATATATTTGCATCAAATATTTCTTTTAAAAATATATTCGCATCAAATCTTCCTTGATACGGTACAAAAATATATTTATTGTGCATAAATATATTTAATATTTTTAACAACAATCCTTTGAAATCACATAATATATTTGAAACAAATATGTTATATTTTTAGCAACAATCTTCTTCAGCCATGTTAGGACGTCATTTCACTTTTAGTTGTTTTGACCTTTATAAAGAATGATAATTCCAAATATATCATTTTAATTATTGAACTTTCTGCATCACTGTGCAGTTTATGTACCTTGTTTCTTAGAGTTGGTTTCCTGATACGAATAAATAAAAAGTTAAAAGACTTATATTATATTTAGTATGAGATTAAGAAATTAAGTGTAAAAGATGTAATGATGTGATGAATGGTATAGATTGATATTGAAGTTTAAAGGCATACTGTGAGTACGAATGTTACTTATGCATATCGCGTATATAGAAAAAAAAACCAACAGAAAAAAAGAAAAAAAATTAATTTTTAATATTTAAAATATTATTTAATGTTATTTTGTTATAGGTGGGGTCAACGTCAGAGCTTGACCGGTCAACGTCGGAGATCCACCGTGAACCGTCGGCCGACCATCGTCAATCGCTGGAAAGTGACTGACTGCCTTCGTGCGCCGCCGACGGCGAACAGTTCACCACCACCACCACTGCCCACCATATTATTTTAATTTATTTAATTAATAATATTTAATATTTCTGAATTATTATATTATTTGGGCTTATTTTAAAAACATTATCTGGCCAATAAAAAAGTATCGAAGTTGGTTATATACAATTTATTTGGATTGAATTTACTAGAAAATCACTTTAATAAATAATAACCTCTTAAAACAAAATAATACACTTTAATTTATGGATCAGATGAATTGTACATCCAATAAAATCTAATAATGGATGGATTGGAGGAACATAATACTTAATAGATGGATTGGATGGTTTGTTTTAACCAAAAAAAAATAAAAATACCACTCTCCCCCCTGCAAAATCCACTCCCGCCCCGCAGACAGGACGAAAATACCCCTGCGCAAGTTAACTAGCGCAAGTGTAAAACTGTGCGTTAGTTAACATGCGCTGCGCAAGTTAACTTGCGTGACTTAACTTGCACACTTATTTATGCAAAACAACTTTGAGGATCTCTTTTGTCAAAACAACTTATTCAAAACAGCTTATTAGGATCTCTTTTTTCAAAACAACTTATTCAAATTAGCTTATTTATGCAAAACAACTTATTAGAATCTCTTTTTTCAAAACAGCTTATTCAAAACAGCTTATTTATGCAAAACAACTTATTTGGATCTCTTTATTCAAAACAGCTTATTTATGCAAAACAGCTTATTTATGCAAAACAACTTATTTGGATCTCTTGTTTTGCATAAATAAGTGTGCAAGTTAAGTCGCGCAGCGTGACTTAACTTGCGCACGTTATATTTGCTGCACAGACACTGCGCAAGTTAACTTGCGCACGTGTTAAGTCTGTGCGCAAGTTAACTTGTGCAGTGTCTGTGCAGCAAATATAACGTGCGCAAGTTAACTTGTGCAGCGCATGTTAACTAACGCACAGTTTTACACCTGCGCTAGTTAACTTGCGCAGGGGTATTTTCGTCCTGCCTGCAGAGCGGGAGAGGATTTTGCAGGGGGGAGAGTGGTATTAAAAAAAAAAGGATTGTAATGTACTAATGAATCTTTTTTGATCCATCCATTTAGATCCAAGTCCATATCCATCCAATACATCAATTTTGCCAAGTAAACATATAAGTTGATCCTTAACACTGAACTGGGATGACATGGTACAAGAACCCACCAATGGAATCATGTCTGACAGTCAAACTGCTAGACCTCTAAAGCCTTTGCTATTCTCGTAATGCACACTCCTTATTTGGATGTGGGGCAAAGTCTGATCTACGGATTAAAGTAAAGAGTCACAATCTAAAAACAATATAATTACATAAATACAATATGCATAGCATACAAGCATGGTAAATGGCATCAAAATAAATATTTTGCATACAAAAGTACAATGATGCACAAATAGCTTTGCAAATGACTCTATATGAGTGTGACACCTATCACATATTGTTACATGCAGTGGAGCGGTTATACCACATGTTCAATATAAGAACAACACTATTTTCTGAAACAACAAGAAGAACAATTGCAGTGGCTACATGTTTTTATATACCAAAGGAATTATGGGAGCACATCTTCAAATGTCTCAATGATGATGGCGGCAATAACTTCTACAACAACATTGATGAATATGGAATGCTAACTTCTAACTGCTCCACTGTCTCTCTTTGTGACAGTTTCATGTCTCTCTCGGTCGTCTCAAAAACGTTTCAGTCAATCACCAACCGTATTTGATTCTCGGTCACAAATTTCGATCATTCCCTTTCATTCGTCGTCTCTTTGAAAGGTTCCCTAACGTCACATCCCTCAACATCACTCTCCAAGAAAGTGAACTCAATGATCGTCTATCCTAAATCTCCACTCTTCCCGTAGACCTCAAATCACTCGCTCTCTACCACCCCATCACGGTTCCAGCAAATGGGCTGCTAGCTTTGTCAAAAAAGATGGAAAATTTGACATCTCTCGCTTGTTACAAAATTGCTTCAAAGATCGACGAGAATGATCTCTTCTTCATTGCTGATTATTTTCCTTTACTTGAAGAACTCATCCTTATAGACACCGGTTATGTCCCGTTTATTTTGTATCATGATAAAGAAGATGATCAATTGTTGGCACTTCCCAAACTCCACAAGATTTCTTCATCTTCTAAGTTCATGGGTCGACAATCTATTAATGGTCTCGGCAAGAAATGTAACCTTATACAAGAGGTCCAAGTCATTAAGGTCTAAGAATTGTCACTTGAAGAAGATATCCACCAATACTGTGAGTGTGGATTTCAGTTTCATGAAGATGATACTTCGTAGTGGTATATTTGGAGTTTTTATTTGCTAAAAATAAATATTTGGAGTTTTATGATAAAATTATAGTTCGATTAGAATTTGATTCATATTTTGTTTGTTCTCGCATTGAGTTAGATATAATTATTTCTCCAAGTTCTAGTTCTTTCTTTAACTAAAGTTGAAAACACATTCCTTATTTGTATGAATCTACTCAAGATCCGTGGTAAAACAATCATAGTGGCTCATAGCCCTTTAATTATAAGAGATGTAAAGGTATCATTTGTATGACTCTTGAAAGAACTTTTGTTGACATTCTTTTTTTTCCATGCTTACAAAACCCTCAACGATAACAACGACGCTTTCAAATCTTCGTGGTCTCCAAGTAGTTCCTCTCCATCGCCAATCATCTCCGATTCTCTATCAAGATCCGTGGTAAAACAATCCTTTTCCTTAATGGCAACTTCCAAAGGTTTCTTAACTTCACCTCTCTCGACATCTCTCTCTCTCTCTCTCTCTCTCTCTCCCCTACAAAAGATTTGACCTCGATGCGCATCTTTCCGAAATCTCTACTTTCCCTAATTTATGAGACATCAAATCGCTCCGTCTCTCCTACGGTGACACCAATATTCCTGAAGATGAATTGCGAGCTCTGTCCAAAAAAATGAAAAAATTGACATCTCTCAATTGTTCCACAAGAGTCATCTTTTCATAATCGCTAATTGTTTTCCTTTACTCGAAGAACTCACCCTCACGTAATCCAACATCTGTTATCCCTCCCTAGGTTACCAGGAACAATGATTTTGATGATAAATTGTTGGAACTTCCCAAACTCCTCGAGAATTATATATTTTGTAATTTGGTGGATCGCCAATCTATTATCGATCTCTCAAATAATTGTGACCTTCTTCAAGAGGTTGATCAACTGTCTTTCATGAAGGAGGGGATTTACGATAATAAATTTATAGTTGAATTAAAATTTGATTCACATTTTGTTGTTCATTTAAAGCAAACATATGTATTCAGTTATATATTACCGTATTTATCCAACTTTCAGTTTTTTACTTTTCTTTATTGTGACATTTTGCTTCTCTTTAGCCTATTATCTTTATATATCTAAATGTTGCCATGTTGGTTACTTCAAAGCATTTTAACCAACAAACCACTTTCTGTTTTTATGATATTATTTGGCTTCCATCACATGATATCCAATATTAAACTCCCTTTTTAAAAAACAATTAATTTCTTTTCCTTTTTTTCCAAACGGTTTCGAACCCTTTTTTCTCCTTTCTCCTTCGCAATCTAAACTCAAAAGTCTGCGGTTTTCATCCATTTCTTCCCCTTTTTCCTACGACATATGTTTTGAAAAATGAAAATGTAGGTGACCTTATAGGCTTCTATGGTTGAATCACTTGATATGTTTCTCATACTAACTTTATACAATAACTTTTTTTCTTTGATGTGTATTTTGAACTATTTAATTAGCTCATTGTTTAAATTTTGCTCATTGTTTAGATTTTGTATGACGAGTTCCAACTTCGGCGCATTTTGCTCATTGTGGTCTTTATTAAATGTTATACATAATACTTTTAAACATGTCGACAACTAATAATATAATCAACATGATACTCATATATGAAAATCGAAACAAACCAGTGCATCGCACGGGTTGGCGTCTAGTTATATTAAAAGCATTGTGGCTCATAGGTCTTAACCCTAACTTTTAAACAAGAGGGGTTCAAATTTGTAGGCTATGTATTATAAGACATGTTATGGTTTCATTTGAAAGCTTATAAATAACAGGTGTATGACTATTTTTATTTTGTTTTAATAGCCAATTTTATTAAGGCACCCAACCTCTTAAGAAGAGAAGAAGGGGCAACAGAAAACCAAAACTACAAAAAAAACCCATCACACATGCAATACAGGGCAACCACGGCAAAAAGGTAAGAAAAAACAGTCCTTTACAGTGCGCCCTGCTAGCAGCAGAGACACCAAAACAGCAGCCACACAGCCATGGCCGTTCCTATGAAATAGGAGGCTCGACTCTCTGTTTAAAATAGACCCCCAATAAAATAAAAACGCAATTTTTTTTTGTTAGCTAAGGTTTATTAAAAAATTAGAATCAGAAGAGCTTCTAAACATAAAACGAAATACATAAAAAATTAAGTGAACGTAAAATTTACCAACGGTGTCGTTTGGACTTGTGTAGCTAAGCTTTCAATGAAATAGCTTTTCAAATTGACTGATTAATTGATTATATAAATTGGAGGTGGTTTGATAGTACCAAATTTATGTCCAGAAAGGAGAACTAAAGTTTAGAAAAAAAAACTCAAACGTGTAAAGAAGTAACATATATATTTTTTATTTAAGTGGAGGTGGGTATTAGAGTTAAAAAAAAATTAGGCCGATATCTTTTGGAGACCTGGCTTGATTGAGCACCTTCCACTCCCTCAAGGAGGGGCATGTGCACAGCTGAATATAGCAGCAACAAACCCGACCAACTAAGGGCTAACAAACTCCCGCACAATTGGGTTGTTTGTAAGCCACACCAAACCTGCACAACTGCTCCAAAAATCAATGCCTACGTAGATAAACAATCCCTAGGATTCCAATCCCATTCATAGAACATAAAAGCGTCAGTTTTCAACCTATTAAGACTCCAACACCAAGATAAAGCTTTGATAGCATGAAAATATCCTCCACATCATAGCAAGATTAACCCGAGTTGGAATACGGTGTTGAAGAAGGGTCCAAGAGAAAACCAAAACCTTCAAAGGTGTCGCACCCAAAGTTGTTAAAATCGGGACTTTACCTCAGGTCGAAAGGGAATAGCAAAATCGGTACTCATAAAATCGCAATCAAAATTGAAGAATTTTACTCAAGGACTTTTGTAGAATCGATATAGGAAATTGTAAAATTGCAATCAAAATCGATGGTTTTACCAAAAAAATAATAATACTAAATATATGTTATAAATACTCCATCCGTCTCACAATTATTGTCTCTTTTACATTTTTTCTTTTTCTCAAAATAATTGCCACTTTACAATACCAATGCAGTATTTATTATTTCTTTCCACTATTATACCCTTATTTATTTAATTTCATCCAACTTAACTACTCCACTAACTGCAATTAATAAGGGTGTTTTAGTAAATGCTACTAATTTTACTATTGAAATCAACACAATTAATCATTTTCTTAATAACCGTGCACAAACCTTAAACGACTAATATTGTGAGACGGAGGGAGTAGTATATAGTCATGAATGACTTAATTTAAAAGAAATCGTAAAATCACAATTAAAATCGATGAATTTTGCCAACATTAGGATTCTACTATGAATTTGAGTCGTTGAAGATGAAGATAATCGCAAACTGGATTTTAGGATTTAAGTTCGGATTTTAACAACAATGGTACCCATCCTTTCAAGTAAAGAATAACAAGACTTCACCGAAAATCAACCCCCATATTCAAGCTTGTGCTCCCAAGAATCACACTTCCCCCACCTCCTCAAAAACACCAATTCTCCTTAATAAGTCATTAACAAGGCCTATTTCCCACACAAACAAGTCACGCCTCCACTCGCCTACACTTTCCGTCACCAACGACAACTCATGAAAGAACTTTTGTTGACAATATTTTTTTTGCTGCAGCAAAAAAGAAACTCAAATAATTTTTCTAACAACAGGTTTTAAAACTACATATGACCATCCACTGATTTATTTGCTTCAAACTTTTGAGTTTTTTTTTTTTTATAGTTCTTAATTATTATTCATTAACTTTCACAATTATAGTTTTCAATAAAATCAGACATTAGGCAGCATAATATCATTTATTATTTGTTGATGCAAGAGTTGTTTATATCGTTCTCCTTAGATGCAAAAAGAATACAAGTTCAAAAACTAGAACACGTTGGATATATATACTTTTTCATCTAAATGCATGTGATGAAGATTAGTTTATTTTTGTCAAACGATTCATTGCAGTTTGTTTGGTTTCACTCCAGGATCTAATCCAATGGAAAAATACTTCAGAGGTGAATAATGTCATCGGTGAAGATGATTTTGACGAGAACAGGGATGGTAGCAAAATAACAATCATTCTGAAAAAGCGGTACCAGTTGCAGGGAATCCATAAGAAGAAAGAGTTGAACAAGCCTAACGAGTGGCGAATGCAGAATTTTGATTAATCTGCTACAAAATACTAATTTGCAAGAGTTAGCTGCTGATTTGCAGGGCAACATGTTTATCAAGTATTTTATTCTAGAACAAATAGAGGTAGTCAAGTATAACTTTTGGTGCAAATGTTCATGATTGTCAACAGAGACAACTCAGTTTGTACAGAAATCTCTGTCAATGGTCTTTCTAAGTTTGAGGTAATACTGACTTTCTGTCTTTCGTATTTTGTTGTGCACATTGCCCTTTCAATCTGTGTTGTAAAACTAGTCAGTGTCATTTCATGAATGTTGTTACGGTGGTTCAATTCATCTTTTGATAAAGTTATAGACATAGTGCTTCTACACTTCCACCAAGAGATATATTGGTTTCTATTGGTGTTGAGTATTTCCCTAGGTTAAGTAGACTAAGTCTATTATGAAGTGTTTTATATAATGTAATGATGAAGTGCATAACATCATTAGATAGGTTGCTTGTTTAAGTAGGATTATCTTTCTTGTTTTAAGAAGTGTGCTGTCATAATTACAACATAAAATTTCTGTTGGGTTTAGGCCTAGAATACAATGCAATTTTGAAATGAATTTGTCACAAAGAAATAGTGTGCAAGGTAAAAAGAGAGCAGCAGGCAAAAGTTGTTGTCACGCAACATCACAATGAGAGGCATATATTTGTTACTACTTGCTATGCAGCAAACAGTAGCATGAATTCATGGTTGATTGACTGTGGATATACATATCGCAAGTCTCAGAATACTAAGATGTTTGTTGAGTTGGATGAAAGCTACACATCAAATGCGATGATTGAAAATGAAGATTATAACACGCGAGGCTGACAAGGACGGGGAGTAGGTCACCGGTGCACAAGGCATAACAATGAGCGGCTCCTGGCAGCTCATAGGCAAACCGAATCTACATCTGAATAAGAGGGATTCTAAGACCGTGCAGATATGAACTTCATGGTTGAAACAAGGCTTATGAGAATTGTTTGGTACTACCTATAATTGTCTGGGATAGGTGTCCATAATGAGGAGCATCTATTTGTTGCTACATGCTATGCAGCGAATAATAGCTTGGATTCATGGGTGATTGATAGTGGACACACATATCAGAAGGCTTATAAGAAGTTTGCCTTTGCCTTTGGTAGCCATTCCACAAGAACTTCACAGTTATATGTGCTTGACCTTGAGCTATTTTGGGATGGGTAACCTTCTGAGTACAAAACACGTTGAAAAGACTCATGTTGGTTTCTAGGGTCAGTCGACAATACTAAAAATCGTCTGGGATGTTACAGAGATTATATAGATGTCAAAGGCAAAGGTATTGTAGTTGTTAACACACCAGCAGGTCCTAAGTTAATTTCTTATGAGTTACTTGTATCTATAATAAATCACAATCTTCTCAGTGTTGGCAAATGCTTGAGAACATGCGCTATATTAGATGCACTATACTAGATACAAAAACTTTCCTGTTTGGTTAAAAAAGCTTGTACTGTGGCATAAAAGATTTGGCCATGTTAACTATTTTTCTTTGAAATCCATGAGTTCAAAGCAATTAGTTCAAAAGGAAGCTAATATAGATGCACCATGAGTTGAAATCCATGGAAAACAAAGTATAATGTCATTTCCTGTTGGACATAAGGACTCGTGAAAAAATTGAAGCTAATATACGCTGATTTTTGTGGTCCTATGATACCAACTCTAAATGGCAACAAATACTTCATACTATTTATTGATGATTTTTTCAGAAGGACATGGGTGTTCTTTTTAATGCAAAAGTTTAAGCCCATGGCAGAGAATCAAACGGAAAGCACATTAAGAAGCTAAGATCAGACAATATTGTTGAGTATTTTTCCTAGGTTATGTAGACTAATTAAGTTTATTATGAATTTTTTATGTAATTTAACGATGAAGTTAACAACATCAGTAGATAGGTTGCTTGTTTAAGTAGGATTATCCTTTTTGCATTTCATATAAGTATGTTCTCTTAATGTAAGCTTAACCTGTTGCTATTCAAGCCAACAGTTTTACTTCTCATGGTTGTATTCAACTATTGAAAATGGTTTCATTTAATATATTGAATTTAGTTAATCATATGAGGCTGAGCATAATTTGTTCATTTAGTTTTGGTTGCATGGTTAAGCTACATTTAGAGCAAGTTTCACAAGAATATGAACAATCCTTAGATCTAATACTTTCCTTCAATTTGGCTTAGAATGATTTGTTTGGCCGTAATATTTTTTTCTTTGCTTTTGGTTGTGTTGGAATTATTGCAGACAATTAATCGATTTGGATGAGTTTTTTTATTGTATAAAAAATAAAACAAGTCAAAGATACAAACAATTAGGAATCGCAGATGGAAAATCGAAAAAATAGAAAAAACAACGCCAAATGAAAAATTAAACACCCACACCCAAAAACAAGATAGGAGAAGCACTCCATCCCCGCAAAAAGGCAAGGAAGGAACTCCCTTCCAAAATCAGAGAACAGTCTGGGGAGATGAACCAAGCCAACTACCCTAATAGTAGGTACAAAGAAGACAAACAAACCCAGAACTCCCCACTCAGAGGAACCCAAGCAAAACTCCTACCCAGAAGCAGATGGATCACACACCCAAGCAAAACTCCTACCCAGAAGCAGATGGATCACACTACTGAGTGCCAGATAACAAAAAATCACACCTAATACTCTCTCCTAGGAAACACACAACACCCATAAAAAAGACCCACCAAATCACTAGGAAGGACCAACTCCCAACCAAGCCATCTAAAAATAATATACCAAACCCTCGACGCAACCCCACAGGTAACAAACAGGTGACTAGCAGTCTCCGCCTCCACACCAAAAAAAAACACACAAAGAAGCCTCTTGATCTCTCAGCACACCGCGTCTCAAGAGGTTCATTCTAGTAGGAATCCTATCAAGGAGAAGTTTTCAGGAAAAGACACGAACGTTGGACGGAGCCCAACTCTTCCAGACCAAAGCCAGGATATGAGATAGAGCAACTGCTCTGCTACCCGCTCCTAGATGAACATCAGAGAGATGACCGTACGCAGTTTTAACCGAGTAGATTCTGTCAGCACTGTAATTCCAAGACATGAGTTCTTTGCTTTATATCAAAACTTCTTTTCATAGGACTTGTCTTCTTTTACCTTGTATTGCCGCCACTGACAGAAAATTATGTGTGCAGCTGATGAGTGTAGTCTATCAACTAAAGCATGGATAATAGTTTCTTGTGCGACCGATCATATTTTAAAATCATTAAGTTAATTTGATTCTTATCATAAGAATAAGATACTTACTACCTATTCCTGTTAGCTTACTACCTATAGGAAATGTTAATATTTCAGATGGTCTAAACCTTAAGGGTGTTCTATTCTTACCTGATTTTATTATCAATCTTGTGCCTATTATCCTTTTGGCTCTCTTATTTCACTAAACATAGAGTTTACGGGGTTGCTGCCTTACAAAAGATTTTGCATAGCCATTGCAATTTGATATTTCCAAAATTATTCTTTTCTAAGGATTTAGACATGTCATTTGGGAAAAGTTTGAGCAGAGCTTACTTTCTATGCATACGAATGGCTTTGTCAAAGTTGTCATAACGTTACACCAGCTACTAGAGAGCTATCAAAGGGTTTGAATAAAACTTTATTATTGAAGAGGTTTGCTGAATTTACCTCACAAAGTTGATGCAAGCTCTAAACTGCTCAAAAAAAAAAAAAAACTCTGTATAAAGAAATTGATGAATGCTATTATATTTATTTTTAAATTTAAAAAAATTGTGAAACTTCCGTATAAAATAAAATAGGTTAGGGTAAAATTTACCCCAAACATGAGCTTTCACACATTCAAATGGCAACATATTTGTCCTATTTAATAATAAAATGAAAATAGACGGTCACGCAAGAATATTTGTCTTTCCATTTGTTTCATAGCATCCTGACCAACTCAAAATAATCCAGAAGCAATTTTTGCCAAGAACATGGCTCAGAATTAAGCTCCAGTTTTTGAGATTTTAGAATGAAAGATTTATAAGAAAAATTGTTCCAACAATTAACGTGGCAAAACCTCAATACAACCTACCAGTACATTCCACAGAACCACAAAAGCAGTACTTCTTTTTGATATTGCCATTGGAATCACGAACTGTATCTATCGTGTAATTGTAATCGTATGTCAGCTCTTGCAAGGGAGGAATGTTCTCAGCAGCAAATAACATGATGTGAGGAACCCTGCTGTCTTGATGATCATAAAGGACATTCTGAGCATAAAGATTAGGGGAGCAACTATGGTTAACAAATCTCCCCACATTACCAAACTGAGCGGCATCGATAGTGAAGTCAGAATCCTTCACTACTTCACTTGAACTTGAGTGCGAATCTGGAAAATGGTTTGGAAGTCCATCCCAAAGATTATTGTTGTTTTTGTTATTTCCGATATCGAAAAGATACTCATCATTACCGGTTCTTTGTTCAGCTTCCTTTTCTTCAAGAACCTCTCCAATATATTCACAGATAAAACTTCCTGAACGGATGGAATTTAAGGATCTTACACCCCATCCCATTGAATTGGTTTTAAAAATTTCGAGTGGAATATTTATGCCAAGTTGGCTAACTCTGTTATGGCAGGTTGAAGGGCACTTGCATTTAGGACCACACTCATAAACTAGAGGTTTTACTTCTACAATATCCCCATTATGATTAAATGGAATCTCCCCACCATTTTTTACTACACAAGAACATTTCTTATGGTCGGAGCATCCATTAGTACAATTACATCCTTTTGGAGGGACAAGATTGCAACATTCAGGATATATCATCTCAGTTATGTATTTAAATGTAGGGGGTTTCTCATTATCTATGGTGTTCACAGCACATATAGGAATTTTCTCTTTCCCGTAGGAAATATCTTCGACACATAGACCTTCTCTTGTTTTGAACTTTTTCGATTTCTTCACTTCCTTCAAGGCAAGCTCTGGTTGACCCGGGATTCTTAGCAAGCTAAACTTATAAACCAGCTTCCCATGTGGCCCTATATCCTGCCAACATGACTCAACTACATAAAGTCCATCATAAACATATATCTTGCTTTTTCCATCCATCGATTCAGAGCCCCGTATCACCCTAACCGAATTCTTTACCTCACTACTGTTCTTCAAAGCAAGATTTCCCCGTTCAAGCTTCTGATCTTCTGGCTCTTTATTGCTGCTCATCATATTTCCTCCCTGCCCTGTATATATCAAAACATCTGAATTATCCAAGTCGTCAGCATAGCCCCTCGAAGAAACAATACTAGTTGCAAGGATCTTGTCTTTCTGCCTCACATAATCTATACCACCCTGAATCTGGCGATGAAGGCCAATTATATTAAGCTCTATTCTGAATTGAAATTCATCACCAACTTCAACCCCAGGAACAGATCCCAAGATATTCTCCCCTTCATTAACATGGCTCCCTTCCTCCTTAAGCTTTTTCGCAGCTTGTAAATCAAACCTCTTTACTTCTTTCACATTTGACTTTGGTTTTGCTTCAGCTTCCTGCAAAATCTTTCTATAAAAAGCTTGGAACAGGCGCAATGCTTTCCTCACTTTATTCCTGGCCACTGAGTCATTCTCATGACCATTCAAATTACTACGACCAAGAGGAAAGACATTTACACTCGTATCGCGTGATTTTGGGACACTTTTAAAGTGTTTATTATTTTCATTAGGGTCTAGTGAACTCTTCTCCACTGTTACTAATTGACCCATGTCATCAGAACTAAAAATTTCTCTTTTCTTTTTCAACGGCTTGTGCTTAGAATGATTCAGTACACCTTTCGACTTGGTAGCAGTTTTAGACCTGTCCAGCTGGGCATAATCAACTTTCTTTCCCTTTCTTTCCTTTTCTTTCCATCCTGACTTAGACATCAAACCTTGCACTACTTTCCTGCCCGATGAGACCTTGGAACTACTTTCGAGATTTACAGTGTTCATGTTTTCCGCTTTAACCACTGCCATCAAACCTTGAACTACTTTCCTGCACGGTGAGACCTTGGAACTACTTTCGAGTTTTACAGTGTTCATGTTTTCCGCTTTAACCACTTCCTTAGAATTTATGTTAACCTCATGATGATGTTGATGATTATGTTTTTCAGGAAGTTTAGTGTTCCCTTCAGAATCAGCTTGAACAATGTTATCAAACTTTCTCTTGTTATTTTCTGCTTTGTTTACGTCAGTGGCTGCAACTTCTTTCAAAGAAGAAATATCCTGACTGAGACGGGGAGCATTGCCTTCACATAAATGTGGAAAACCTCTGAACTCTGCAACCTTTTTACGAGGAGCATACCTTTTAGTTATAGCCTCCTTCATACAAGCACCGGAACCACCAATGTCGATATTGGACAACAAGGATTTTGAGTCATCAAACACACCTGCCGCACCAGCTGGATACGATGCCTTTGATATATAGGATAAATCTTGTTGTACGGAGCCTTCTGTTACAAATTCTGTATCCAAAGTTTCCATACCCGCCAATGCCAGTTTTGCAGGTTCATTGTTTGCCAAAGTAGACTCATCCATTTGATGAGATGAATTCACTGCATTTTCGTTCTTCAAACTACAGCTTTCGGTTGCAAATTCCACATCGAAAGTGTCCAAAATAATCACATCAAATTGATGAGATGAGACCACGGGATCTTCCTTTTTGAAGGTACAGTCTTCAGTTGCAAATTCCGTATCCATAGTTTTTATGCCAACCAATTCCACTTCTGCAGGTTCATCGTTAGCCAAAGTTTCCCCATCCACTTGATCAGATAAAACCATGGGATCCTCCTTCAAACTACAGTCACTTGTTTGTTCAACAGTGTTTTTAACCAACAAATCTTCGTTCAACTCAAAATTTTGAGGATACTTTTCATCGTTGGGACTATCAGCTTCACCTGAATCTTTGCCACTCTTATCCTCAACACTCGTACCATCAGCAGAAATTTTCCAGCGCTTAAAATTAGGCCGATCAACAATAGTTGAGTCCCCATTTTCCTTCTTCCAAACCAAAAAGTTGGAATTAGGTCTAAATAAATATCATATAAAACGTTGAGCTTGATTATGATCAGACCTATAACATCATGTAGATTAAAGTTATTAGGAATACCTGGATCATGGTGAAAAGGTAAGTTTCTCCGAGAGCATTCCGAAACACTGCGGGCAGCTGATTTGGTTCTTCTTCAACAACTGCTTCAATTCTATCAGGAGACCGGGCTCGTTTGTTACGGATTAAAATAAAGTAATTTTGATATTGAAAGTCCGTTTGTTATGGATTAAAATAAAGCGGAGGCCCGTTTGTTATGGATTAAAATAAAAGTGATTTTGTTATTTCGATGTAAAATAATTTAGAGATTATTTGATAGAGATTTAATAAAATTTAATATATTTTGTGTTTGTTTACCCTAATAAAAATAACTTTTTTTTATAAAGAATAGTTTAGTTTGTTTGGATGCAGCTATATAAAAGCGATTTTTTGTTACAAAATTAGTTCAATTTTTTTATCTATGTTTTCTCTCTCCTCTTCAAAAATGTATTTTTTGAGAAGTTGCTCTTAGAGCCCGTTTGTTACAATTTTTTTAAGAAAAAAATTTATTTTTTTTTAAATAATCACTTTTAAGTATTACATCTGTTTGTTACAACTTTTAAAAAAAAAATCATAATGTTAAAAAAATCTAAAAACAGCTTCATATGAGAAGTTGTTAAGAGCATCTTCTGATTTTTTTTGTTAAAAAGTTTTAACAAATGGATGCAATACTCTTAAATGTGATTATTTAAAAAAATGATTTTTTTTCTTATAAAAGCTATAACAAATGGGCTCTATTTTTGAATGAATTATGATTTTGATGATTTTGGATGTTGATTTTCGTGCTCATAATTATCTGGTAAATTTGGGTATATGAAAATTGTTGATACTTAATTTTCATTATTGATATGTGTTGAAGTGATTACTTTTGTCTTAACTTAGTGAAAATAATGATGTTGTTGTTGATTAATGATGAATTCATCAATTGTATGCTATGAATGTTGTTGGGTATGTGTTGGTGACGATAATTCATGAACTGGGTGATGATAAATATGTTGTTGTGATTAAGTTGTAAAAACACAACAACTTAACCACAACAACACATTTATCATCACTCAATTCATGAATTATCGTCACCAACACATACCCAACAACATTCATAGCATACAATTCATGAATTCATCATTAATCAACAACATCATCCTTTTCACTAAGTTAAGCCAAATTCTCAAAGTAATCACTTCAACACATATCAATAATGAAAATTAAGCATCAACAACATGTTTTCAACAATTTTCATATACCCAAATTTACCACATAATTATGACCATGAAAATCAACATCCCAAATCATCAAAATCATAATTCATTCAAAAGCAATTATAAGTCATAAGTGAAAACTAGATTATAGCTTATTTAAGTGAAAGAATCTATCCCTCTTACCTTTGTTTCCTTAAGCTAAAGCAATTCCACCAAAATCTCTACTCTCTTTGTGATTCCTAGCTTCCTCTTCACTTCTCTCCAAATGGGTCTTCCTCTTTCTCTTCAACTCTCCTTCCCTCTCTCTATTCTCTAACCACTTTGTGTTGTAATGTGAAAAATGTTCTAACCTTAATTTCCTCTCATGAGTTATGTACTTATACACTCTAATAATGGGCTAAGTCTCTACAATTCATAATGGGCCTATAACTCTCACCACTTAATTCTAAAAAGTTAGATTTATGCTCTTCTCCTAGCAAGTTTCGTTCGCCCCCAACTAAAATACCTAAACTACCCCTGTGTTACTTAACTAACGCAAGTGTGAAAATTTGCGCAAGTTAAGTTATGCAGCGTTAGTTAAGTCACGTTGGGAGAAGAGCAGAAATCTTTAATTTGTACAATTTATTTTAATTTAATTATTTTATAATTTATTTATTTACTTTCTTCAAATTAAGTTATTTACATTATTCTAAATTATTTATTTGCTTTATTCTAATTTATTTATGCACTTAAAATAAATATTTATTCGAATTTATTCATTAAATAAATACAAATAGAAATAAAACGAAATGAACTAAATTAATATTTATTCGGATTTATTCATTAAATACAAAATAAAAAAATAAAAGCAAATATAAATAAGAAGAAATGAACAAAATAAATACATATAACAACATCTCATTTTATTAATAGAATTCATACAATAATTGATACATTTATTTGAATTCACTAAATAATCTACTTATTTTCTTTTTACCCTCTTGGGGTAAAAAGTGAGCAGCCTTCTTGGGGCAAAGTGGTGACCAACCATCTTGAGGGAAAAGACATCATCAACTTGGGGTAAATTTAAATTTGGTTCTTTTTATACACGAGAAGATTCTTTTTACCCACGGTAAAAAGTTTTTGGGTAAAAGAAGTAAATTTAACTTTACCCTAAATTTTGATCTCTTTTTCCCCAAGCGGGATAGTCACTACTTTGCCCTAAGAAGTCTGCTCACTTTTGCTCCCAAAGAGACTGTTGAAAAAGAAAAAAAAAAAAAAAAAGAGAAATAGAGGGAGAGAGTGAGGATGGAGAGAAAGTGATATGGTGTGAGGAAATATTGAAGTATGGAGGGGTATTTATAGGTGGGAATGGTAGTATAGGTTATAACCACCATAAATGTGGTCAAAAAAACGTGTAAAAGGTGTAAAAAATTGTGTTGATTGAAGGTTGAAAACTAACCACCGTCCAAAAAACGTCTGTTCATGAGTCAGGCCACCGGCCAACGTGCGTGAGTTAACTCGCGCCCAAGTTAGTGGTACGTGACTTAAGTCACGCAGAACTTATAAAACTCACTCAAGGGTATAACCGGAAATAATGTTGGACGCGAGCAAAATATGCTGGGAGAAGAGCAGAAATCAAAAAGTTACTGCACACTAACTTATTAAATCATCATTTATTTACCACTTTAAAATAATTACCGCAAGTTACTAATGACTTAGTAAAATTAACTAATCACATTAAAACACTAAAATAATCACTTTGTAACACCCTAAATTCTAAATGCAATAATACATGCGAATAAATCAAATATTCAAAGAGTTTAGATGCTACATCTTAAATTATACCAAAACATGCATAAATAATTTTTCAATACTCGCAGCGGAAAATAATATCATTACATCTGATCAACATATAACAAAATCTCAAAAGAGCCATACGTGGAATCGTTTGGGAGAAAATCAGAGTTTTGTGTCAAAAGCCGTTTAACCACTTTTGTAAAATAAGTCATTTTGGGTGAGTTTAATTAAATTGTTTTGAGTTGATAAACTATGTTTTTGAGTTTGTATCAATGGTCTAAGTATTTGGGACAAGTTTGATGAAAACGGAATCGAAAACTAATTTGGAAAGAATTTTACGCTCAAAAATGCGAAAACGTGTTTCCGCTAGCTCACCTGCAAAAGTGGCACGACCGTACGCCCCTTGGCACAGGTCTTGCGTGTCATTATGGTCAGGATGGCACGGTCGTGCCACCTCCGCTGGAATCTAAAAATCGCGCTCTTTATATGCAAAACCGAATTCAAGTTCATCTTTATAATAAACATGAATGCATTTGACGAGGATTTGTTTATTTTGGTTAAACCATTCTTAGCATTTTGTTTGAGTTTTGTTGTGGTAAATTTTTCTTAGCCAAACTATAGAAATCATTGTGAAAAAGAGGTACCATTTTAATGAATGGAGAATAAGAGCTGAACATACCTCACTAGTGATGAATGCAGGATTTCGATTAACCTGCTACAATAAACGGGTCTATCAAGCTTGTGTTAAAAGAATTGATTCTGTGACAGATTGAAGGTATAAATCATAAATTTTCTTGTAGAACAAATAGAGGTAGTCAAGTACGGATTTGGGTGCAACTGTTTATATTAGCCCAAAATAGAGGTAGTCAAGTACGGATTCTAATGCTACTGCTGCTGCTAGAAAATTCGGTGTGTTGCTGCGGCAGTATAGTTTATTGACTTTTGAGAACAAAACATTAACTCTATCTGTCAACATGTTAACATGTGGTTTTGTGTTAACATTAACATATTAATATATGGTTCAGAAATTTAAATTTTGTGTTATCTTTTTTCCATCAGCTACTTTATGTATCTACTTTCATCTTTTGTATTTGTAATATTGAGAGATGGGGTTACAATAAGGATTACAAAATCCCTCTTTTAAAATATTAATTTGTAACTACTTTCTGTCTGTAGTTTTTTGTTCAATTAGACTTACCATAAGAATTAGCCGTTAAACTTCAGTCTAGGTATGCTCAATTTAGCAAAGGCTCCAGGGTGTGGATGAGAGACATGTGGCAAACAAATATGTAAGGGCTGAGATTTCAAGTTTAAAATTAGCATTGATTTGATAGAAAAAAGAAAAAGAAAAACAACTTCCTTCTTCCCTTTTACGTTAACCCTTCTTCTCCCCCCTACTCTCACGGTAGTCAACCTCCTCCCACAGCCGGATTCAAATTGAAATGCCCTCTTCTTGATTCAAAACTGATCCATGTTTAAAGTTAACATGAGATTTCCAATAACAGAGATTGAAAATCAAATCACTAATTGCAACCGAACCATAAAAATCAGATCCCTTTTTATTAACAACACCAACATTGTTACTTTTATTGGAGAAAAATCACTTGAAGCAAAAACAGGTTCTTCATCTTGATTCTTGATGCATAATATCATAATAAAAATTGCAGTTGAAAAGCAATAACAGAGGCGAGGGTGGTGAGGAAGATGAACCATGTGTTTGATCTGCGCCGACGGCAGTAACGGCAACGACGGTGGTGATGGCGGTGAAGGTTAATACTGATACGGGAGAAGAAGAGAGGAAGAGCGTGGATTTTGAGTTTTAATTTTTTTTTTTAGTAAGAAAATTCATGTTTTGATTATTTTAAATCAGGACCATTGAATCCATTTTTACCACATGTCATTCATCCAATGCCATAAATGGAGTAAATGGAGCATGTGGTAAATGGAGCATACCCTGACTCGTTAAACTCGATTGTCTTGTTTTTTTTTATAACGGCAAATATATATTATAAATTAAAATAAAAAGGTGAGATCTCCTACAAGAGTCCAAACATACATACAAATTTGAGTATAAGAAATACTCAGGTCAAGCGATAACAAAATCAAATCAAATAAACTCTCCCACAAAAAAAAACAAGAGTAAGAACTAAAACCACAACAGAAACAAAAAAACTCTTAACAAGAACCCCCAATGACAACCAAACAAGAGGAGGATTATGAGCAGAACCCCTCAGTCAACCAACCCCAAGACAATTTCTCTACAAGACACTAACGGTGCCAACACATAATTAATGGGTTCATGATCCTACTCATAGAAGGACCAAGCGTGACTAGAATGTTTACCTAAAAACCACTTCTAAGAGATGCATTTAACCAAATTAATCAACTGGAGCACATAAGTCTCCTCCAAAAAAATGCGAGCATTTTGAGATCTCCACTTGGACCATATAACAGATTTCCAAATTAATAAGAAACCTAAACTCTCCTTTTTCCCTCCACCTAAATCAAGCAAAAACTAAGAAGACTCGCTAGATCTGAAGGTTAAACCAACTCCCATCCCAACCACCTAAACACATGATACCACACCTAGCCTAAAAAAGGACATCTAACAAAAATGTGTCAAACCGACTCCAAAGTTTCATTACAAAAAACGCAAGAAATACCACCAGGATCAACTATTATTCTTCTTGAAAAGAGATATGACGAGTGGGAATCTTGTCCTAAAGCAGCTGCCAAGAGAAAACATTTACCTTGAGAGGAGACTCCCACACCTTTGCAATAAGTTGCACAATAACTTCTGACCTTCGTCCACCACACTAGCTCTCATGTGAAAAATTTAGAAACTGATCTCACTGAATAAATGGTTGATGAACCATTGCCTCATACCCAAAAGTCTGCACCTTCAGAGAAGTTCAGACCCTCTAAAACCTGGAGCAGCTCTCCCAAAATCAAAAATTCCCACTCAAAAAGATCCTTCTCCACTAAAGATCTCATACTTAATCAGCTTCCTCTATAATGGTCATATAAAAAACTTTAGCTTCTTTCTGAATAAAAACATGAAATAGCCTAGGAAAATGAATTCTCAAAGGAATAGCTCTAACCTTCCTCATGATACTTTCATAGAACCAATCTCTAGGCCCATGCTGACCTATTCTCAATAAGGAGATCTCCTTCCACCAGTTTGAGACACCTCTTAACCCCCCCCCCCCCCCCCCCCCCCCCCAACAATGTTCCCGTTGAGACCCTTTCAAATATCTAGCTCCTATAATATCTTTCCACAAAGCCTCCCCCCTATGATCAACCTCCATCGCCACTTCGCCAAAAGGGTTAAATTAACCAATCTTAGATCTCTGATACCCAACCCTCCTTCACTCTTAGGCTATCAAACATATGTACATCAGACCAAAGGAATCTTCCTCGCCGCTTTAGACCCTCCATACAAAAAACAACGTTGAATTCTCACAATCTGTTTTCAAACACCATTTAGCATTTTCATTAACGAAAGGAAAAAAATCAGGATACAGTTATGTACAGATTTTCAAAACTCGTCTCTTATAACCATAATGCAAGGGGATTCCTATGCTACCACATATTTTACCCTTATCAAGAAAAGACCTTGGTTTTACCATAATGTGCCAATGCATGATAATGCTTGTTGTGACATTACAATGTGCACCTTGAAGCCCTAAAAATTTGTCATGTACAATTTGACTAGGGTGTGAAGAGTGAGGATTCTGATTGAATGGAATGGAGATAATTGGATTTATTGATAATTTAAGAGTTTTGATTTTTGTGTTTAGAAGAAGAATTGAGGTAAATATAATATAGATTCATGATATTTGAAGATATGTTTTTGTAGAAATTATTTTGATTCAAGGAAGATCATGAAGAAAATGAAGATTCAAAAGAAAAGGATGAAGATGAAAACATGTTCATCTTATTTTTGGATTTTTTTTATTGTTAATAAATATATATTTTAAAAAATAAAATTGTGTATTGTTTTTTAATAAAAAATGAGAAATATAATTTATATGTCTTTTATGGGAGATAAAAGAACTAAATGAAAAAAATAAATAAAGACCAAAATATTACAAATAAATAAGATAAATAAGCCTAATGTAATTTTGCATAATATTTAAGAAATTGGTAACCCTAGTTATTATGTCTTCCAAGTTCCATTCCATCAGCGCCGCCTGCCCCATCAAGAATAGCATTTTGTTCAAAACAATGGAAGCGGGCAAAGAATCACCCAAATCCAATGTTTCAAAAACAAAGGCAACTGAAACAAAAATAAAATTGGCGACAAAGACAGCAGCAGCGGAAAACCCTAAGAAACGAACAAGAACAAAAATGGCAACAGCAACAGAAGCAACCTGCTCGTATTTCCCAGAGGAGATATGGGAGTGAATCTTCAAATTTCTCAACGACGACGACAACATCTTCAACATTCTTCGTCCAAATGGGGATCTAGGTTTTACCCATCACCACCGCTGTTTTAGGTCTCTCTCCCTCGTCTAAAACAGTTTCTGTCCATCACCAACAGTCTCCGATTCTCTGTGACAATCTCTGAGAAAACAATCCCTTTACTTCACCGTCTCTTTAATAGGTTCCTAATGTTACATCCCACAATATCACTCTCTCTTCCCAAGACAGGAACTGAGAAAGTAACCTCGGCGAGCTTCTGACACAAATCTCCACTATCCCTTTAGACCTCAAATCGCTTACTCTCTACCAGCCCATCAGGCTTCCTGCAAATGAGTTGCAAGCTTTGTCCAAAAAGATGAAAAATTTGACATCTCTCAATTGTTATCAATTGAGATTTATCAACAAGAATGATCTCTTCTTCATTGCTGATTGTTTTCCTTTACTTGAAGATCTCATCCTTACCGACAATGGTTTTTTTCCGTAATTGTGTGATAGATCGTACTGATCGTTTCTTGGTGCTTCCCAAACTCCGCAAGATTGCTTTAACTCATAATATCGTCGCTAAGCACTCAGTTAAGAATATCTGCAAGAACTGTGACCTTCTTCAAGAGGTCAAAGTTGTTGGTGGTTGCTGTGCACGATTTTCTTATGGTACATGTCCACGACCAATAAGTGGTCGTCGTAGATATCAATGAGCTTCAAGATGTGGTCATAATTATTATGATGATACTCTCCACGGTAATATAGTTAGTTTCATTTAGAATTTGATTCTCAATCTGCACAAAAAACATATGTATTGGGTTGGACATTATGCATTCAAGTTTGACTATTTATTTTATTTCTCAATTTGACTATAAAGTTGCTTATTTGCCTGTTTAAAACACATATCTTCTTTTTTTGTACATTCATACCCAATGAATTTTGTGTTTGCTTTAGTCTTTTGTTAAAAGCATAATGGCTCATAGTCCTATAACTTTAAATCAAGAGGGTTTCGGATTTGTGAGATATAAAGGTTTCATTTGTAAGCTTATACAGGGAAGATGTATGACTCCTCCGTCCACGTTCTTTTTTTTTTTTTTTTCTTCTTTCAGCAGTAAAAAAGAAATTCGATAAAATCTTAACGCTACATATAAACTTTCACTGATTTATTGACAGCTGCCTTTTGAATATTATTTGTTATGTTTTTTTTTTTCTTTCATCAAGTTAGTCTTTAAATCATTCTCCTTTTATGCAAAACAGAATTCGAGTTCAAGTTTATAACAAACATGAAAGCATTTGACGAGGATTGGTTTACATTGGTTAAGAGATTATTAGCATATTGTTTGAGTTTTGTTGTGGTAAATTTGTCTTAGCCAATATATAGAAATCATTGGAAAAAAGAGATACCAGTTGCTGGAAATTGAAAATAAGAGCTGAACATGCTTCACTAGTGATGAATGTAGGATTTCGAGTAACCTGCTACAGAAAACGAATTTGCACAAGTAACATTCTGATTTGCAGGGCACACAACAGGTCTATCATGTTTGTGTTAAAAGAATTGATTCTGTGAAGCAGATTGAAGATATAAAAATTGTTCAACCAAATTAACATGTGAAGAAGATTCAAGAATTGTTTATGACTTAACTCTACTCTGAACATATTAACATGTAGTTTGGTAATAGAAATTTTGTGGTATCTTTCATATTTCCCATGTTACCTGTGATATCATTCTTTCCTAAGCAAGGGAATTCCTATGCTACCACATATTTTACAAATGATCCCTTTTTGTATACATATGCTCCCAATGGTTGCTGCAATCAATATTTTCGCAACTGTAACTAAATATTGGAATAAATTTTGGTTCTATTCTATATTTTCTTCACATTAATGTTCCAACACTCTTATTTTCATAGTGCAAGTCACAGTTTCTACAAGCACAACACGATTCTTTGAATGCACGATCTTTTCCAAAGAATAAATGTTTGGTTACATAATGGTCTTTTTCCTGATCCCATTGTCTTAGCTGTTCATTCTTCAAAACCTATTCTACGAAAATCAAAACCCGATTTTAAACCCAAAGATGGAAACCTTCCATCCCTAAATTGTGTATTCATTACAAGAAAACCAATACAATTGACAAATAATTCTTTCTTTATGGTTTTCCACTTGGATATCGATCCAAGAAATCTATCAACAACATTTAATCTACTCACCCTGATGCCACTTCTATTTTGACTTCCATTTCATAAATGTTACATTCAAACCATCTTATGTAATTCGACAAACGTTGCAATTACAAAAGCTTGGAGCTCTAGAGTTGTTAATTTTTTTTGGGTTAAACATGTTTTTTGTCCCTATAAATATGTTTTTAATTTCTTCAACCTTTAGCCCCTCAAAAAAATTTCATTTTCACTAGTTTGTTTCTTATTCAACAGACTTTGACCTTTCAACTGTTAAACAAGGTTGTCATTGGCAATGTTTCATGCTGTGCTGCACTGTAATCTGTTAACTACAGAGATTATTGGGTATGAATAGTGGATTTCATGCCTTTGATTATGTTCTTCTGGGTTTACTTTTTACCTTCTCTATCACAAATACTCACCGCATGAGTTTGTCATTTCCTTATTAGCAATCTAAAATGAACATAAATTTTAGACTTGGAAGAATACATTCAATTTGTTTTTTGCAAGGAATATACATTTGTGCAGACTATTTGTTTCATCAAATAGAGGCTATGTTTCACTTTCTTTTGGTCATGTGAAATTTCGTTACATCTTAAGGATACTAAAGTATTCAGTTTGTTCCCTAACTCCTTTTTTGTCTCTTTTTAAGTTTTTTGCTGGCATTTTATTCTACCATGGGTTTGTTTTGATAAATGTAGTCCATGTATAGATAGATATTTCTTTACAGGGAGGACCAATTTAGGACCAAATGACACTATATAGATAGATATTATGTTGCTTTTACTAGCAAAACTTAGACAAGTCATGTTACTAAGCTATTATATATATTTTTGCAAGTTTTGATACAGGTCTCATAGCAATAGAGTTGTAGTTTTTAGAATTGAGTAGACGCGCATATCTTATATTCTTCTAATTGATACAATCCTTTAAACATAAGTGCATTTTCAATTCCTTCTTGATTGCAAATTTATAAAACCTATAAATAAAAAGTATTTCCCTTTTAAACTTATGATATAAAGATAGTTTTACATGTGATTGCTGGAACATTTGTATTCCCATTAAGTTGACACATGCTAATTTCTCAGTTGACATCTTTAGTCAGCCTTCGGATTTGATAATGAAGCAAAATATCACCTTCCGATATCATCTTAAATTACTGCTAGCAAACGGATATATATCATGTTAAACTGTTGTGAACAACTTTCTATCATAACACTCTAAAAAATATACGAGAAAGGTCGAAAACTAACAAAATAAGTGTTGAGGCATAAATAAAAATTGAAAATATGATTCTCCCATAAGAAATGAACTACACACGGAGAAAAAAAAATTGAAAATCATTTAGCGCAAGGTTTCGAGTTGTTTTAAAAAGGAAAAAATGAACTCCCTCTTTGAAAATCGGGGCGTTACACGCGGAGAACGCTAACACCTTCCGTGAAATGAGGCGTCATCTTAAGGTGTGGTTGGAGATGATGTGGACGGTGGAGATAGAGTCAAGTAGTACTATTATGCAGTGATCCACGCCGGGTTTCGCATACTCCACCGTTTTCAGCTTTGTTTATCTTGGGTCATGGTTTATTGGGCCTCATGTTGTTGGGCTTCTAGTCGGTTCGAAATAGTTGCCCCCTAAGTTGTTACTGTCTTTATGACGGGACTTGTTTCTAGAGGCCGGTGTAGAAGATATTCCTTGCGAAGACCATTTTTCAGGAATGGATTTAGTCATCTGCGAAGGATCTCCGCCTTTGTGAGGTTTATTGCTAGGCACCTTTAAGGTTTTTGTTGCAAAGTGCGAAGCTTGACCGTTCCGCTCACGATCTCTTCGCGGTATCCCCTTTGTGAGTGGGGTTAGTTGGCAATAAATGATGTGACTTGAAACGACTGAACGATTCGTCTGCCTAGTTTTACTTTCCATGTGTCCTCATCGTGTGAAGCACGCATCTTGATAAGTGAAGTCCAAGCACCCAATTACTTGAGTACATTACGGTTTTTGAGGACGTTCCCCATCGTCAGATTGTAACTCTCGATTTCATCTTAATCCTAGCCCTTGGCTCAAATTTTTGAAGCCTATAAAAAGTGGAAAACCTCTCATTTTTACTCTTTGCAACTCCTTTGCTTTGTTTTTCTCATGGTTTGAAAAAAGGTTCTCTACTTTAAACACTTGTGTATTTTCTATATTGTTTGTTATCTGTTCAAGATTCTACTATATCCTTCCCCAATTTGCTGGGCTAAATTTCAGGATTTCATCATTTGTGTTGTTTCCACCATTTGGGGTTATTTCACAACTTCTGCACTTCCCTTCCTTTTTCAAGAATCACTAAAAGGTACTTTCTCATGTCGTCGCCTCTTGTTCGTTTTTGCTTTCTTTGTTCTCTGTGTTAAGATGGAGAGAGATTGCTTCGGGTGATTCGGAGGCTGAACCTTCTCATGATCGTGAGTATCATCACAGTACACCTGCTCGGTTGGGTCGTGTGTATGTTCCTAAGTCAATTGGTATTGATCATGTGTAGGGTTTGCAGCCTGCCTCTCCCTGCGGGCGGTATAGGTCATCGTCTCCTTGCGGAGTCCACGCTTATGTGGGCTCTTAAACATTTGTAACGCAAAATATACAATATTGATTCATTGTGTTATTGTGACCTTTAAACTACGACATTGAACTTAATTACCTCATTTTTGACCACTACATATAAGCTTCCACTGATTTATTGGCTTCTGACTTTTGAGCATTGTTTGTTATGGTTTTTTCATCAATATGCATTAAATATGACAATTATATAAACAGAGTTCAATTTAAGTCTATAACAAACATGAACATGTTAGATTTATATTTTAAACGGTTTTTAGCATTTTGTTTGAATAATACTTCAGCTGCAAAGATTTTGTAAGAAAGTGGATGGTAGAAAACAGAAATCATTTTGTGAAAAAGAGGTATCAGTTGCAGGGAATATAACGGAGAATAAGAAAGATCTGAACATTCATCACTAGTGATGAATGCAAGATTTCGATTAAAACCTGCTACAAAAACGAATTTTCACAAATTAGATTCTGATTTGCGGAGTACACAACAGGTCTATCAAGCTTGTGTTAAAAGAACTAATTCTGTGAAGCAGATTGAAGGGTTAAACAGAGGTATTCAAGTACAGATTTGGGTGCAACTTTTCATTTCGGTGCAACATTGAATTAGCTTACCAATGGTTATAAAGTTCTGGCAGAACTGGCATGAAAATTTACTACATCAGAGGTTCTAAACTTTATGGATGTTCTATTCTTACCTAATTTTAATATCAACCTTGTGTGTATTAGACTTCGGTTTATTACACAAAATCTCCATTTATGTGCTTAGAAAGTCAATAATTATTCAAATGATCCCTTTAATGTTTGTCCTATCCCTTTTTGTACATATGCTCCCAATGGTTGTTGCAATCAATACTTTCATATCTGTAACTAAATATTGGAATAATACTTTGTTAAGTTCTCTTATTTTCTTCACACTAATGTTCAAACACTATCTTATTTTCATTGTGCAAGTCACAGTTTCTACAAGAACAACACGATTCTTTGAAAGCACAATCTTTTCCACAGAATAAATGTTTGGTTACAAAATGGTATTTTCCCTGATCCCATTGTCTTAGTTGTATATTCTTATGTTTATTCTTCTAAACCTATTCTAGGAAAATAAAAACCCAATTTTAAACTAAAAGATGGAAATCCTTAATCCCTAAATTATACAGTTGACAAATAATTATTTCGCCAAGGTTAATTTCTAGTTGGAAATCTATCCAAAAGAAATCTATCAGCAACACTTAATTAATTCAGCCTGATGCCACTTCTTCTATTCTTTCTCTAACCAAGGAGCAAGCAAGTTCAATGACCTTAAGCTCTTGTTCCTACATTTTCTCCACTCAACCTGATGCCACTGCACATGTATCCACTCTCCTTGCAAATCATAAGCTTCTTTCTGATTACTTGATGTGCAAATAGTAAAAGGAAGTTAGATTTTTTAACTATTTCAGTTAGTTAGTATAAACTGTTTGTTTAACTCTGCTTGTTAAGCAAGTTAGCTTCACCGTATGATGGATAAATATAAATCAGTGAATGAGAAATAACATGTGAAGTGTTAATTGAATTCTCTTTGATCTCTCTCAACAACTCTCTCAAGTTTCTCTCCTTTTCACTCTTTCTATTTTCTTCTCCTTTTCACTCTATCTATTTTCTTCTTCTCTAATAAAGATACACAAGTGTGTGATTGTGCTCAAGTGAATTGCACCATTATCACTGAATGTGTAAAACTGAATTTGCTCTAACATCCGGCATCAAGAGCTTGGTTAAAGATCACAGAAGATTCATCAATGGCGACACACGAATGGAAACTTTCTTGCAAATCATCCAACTCTTGATTGGGGAAGAACTATGGTAACAGGTGTAAGCAAATGAAAGTAGTGTTTGTTTTCCAAGATGTATGGCATCTAGTGCAAAACGGGTTAGAAATAGTGGTGGCAAAATGGATGAATATAGATTTGGATCCTAATGGATGGATCAAAATAATCTATTAGTCATTTAAATCCATTATTTTTTTTTGTTAATTAAGTTTTTGGTCCCTATAAATATCTGCAGTTTAGTTTTTAGTCCCTATAAAATAAAATCACATTTTTTAGTTCCTGAGACATTTTCCTTTAGCATTTTAGGGACCAAAAATGGTGACGTAAAAATTTTACAGGGACCAAAAACGTTGATGGAAAATTTTATAGGGACTAAAAATGCTGACGGAAAATTTTACAGGGACTAAAAGTATGATTTTATTTTATAAGGATTAAAAACAAAACTGTAGATATTTATAGGGATCTGATAATAGTCAGTCATTCACTATTTTTAGAGTCTCTTTAATTAAGTTTTTCGTCTATTATTATTAGTTTAGTAAATAAATCGTACCTTTTAATTTATTGACTTGAGTATTGTATTATTAGTACTGTTATTAGTCAATTAGTATGGTTAGTAGAGAATAAACAAAAACATGGTTTATGAATTAATGTGCACCAAAGAAAAGGATAACAAGTTGTAACAAAAGTGAAAACACAGCGTGAGTTTGGAAACAAAGGAAATTGGGCTTTGACCCAAAGTTGACCGGAGGACACTTTTGGAAAATAAGAGAAAACGGCACTTAACAACTTGGTGAAGAATCTTGGAAGAGAAAGTACGATTTTGAGACCTGAAGACGGCTGTAAGGGCGATTTCATCACCTTGTAACCAGTTCATGTATGTTTTAATTCTTCCATTGATTATGCTATTTGTAAACTCGACGATTATGAGTAGCTAAATCTCTTAGAGATTAGGTTAAATCTCTTAGAGATTAGGTCTGAGATGATTCTTTGTAACCCTAATTGATCTACGTTGCTGTGAAAACTCTCTATTTATTGTGAATGACAATCTATTCTTTATTCAATTCAATTGTTCTTAATGTTTTTTTATATCCTGATCAAATATAAACATGATTTAGTGAGAATGAATGACTACTGACCATAGCTTTCTACTTAGACCTAATTGAATTGTTCTAATAAACATGGTTAGTCTAGGAATGGATAATCGTTTGTTAGTGATATTAGGTTAACGTTCTTAAAACCTTTGACGATTATTAGACCACCTAAGGAATTAGGGGTTGTAGTTAGAAAAGAGGGCCCTAAGTCAAGGGATTGATTATGGCTATTTTGTTAACTAACGTGGGACTAGAAAATCATTCATAAGAATAGGTGCAGTATACCACAATTAGGGGAAGTTAGATGATTCGAAAGACCTGATCTCATCTCTCTTCATTCTAAACCGAATCTATATTTTCTAACTGAATTTATATTTTCTGACTAAATCTATATTTTCTAACGAAATCTTTATTTTATGTTATTTAATTTTATGCAATCAAATCAAATCTACTACCTATATTTTACAAAATAATATATATATCCTAAATAATTACTTTATTGCCAAATTGAGATTAACACAGTCCTCGTGGATACGAACTTATTTTATTACTTCGATAGTATTTGGTACACTTGCCAAACATTTATTAGGACCAAAAACTTAATTAACCCTTTTTTTTTTAAAACGATCCAACCAATCCAATGCATTAAAAATAAAATTCATCTGATCCATCCATAATTAGATTTTAATGGATAGATGTCCATCTGATCCAAATATTAAAGTGTATTATTATTATTTTCATGAAATTAATTTTTTTAGCCCAATATTTTTTTGCAGAAACCCAATTAATGTTTTTCTGGTTACAAAGCCCTATTAATTTTATTTTGTCAAGCAAATCCTAGTTAATTCAATAAATCAGAAATATTTAAAATTATTTATTAAATAAAAAAAGAATGGGTGGCAGTGGGTGGTCAAACTGTCGACGCCTACATTGACCGTGGCGTCTCTCCAGCGATGTCAAGGCGGCGTACGACAGTGTTCCGACCAGTTTTCTGACGATTCACTGCGGAACACAGTGGCCCGACGAGTGTACGGCGGTGTAATGGGCGGAGCTCTAACAGCTGTTTAGTCCATGTGACGGTTTTTTTAGTATATAACATTAATTTTGGGTTCAAATGTGGGCCTAAGGCCCAAAATAACTTTTTTATCCAATGGACCTTTTTTTCATGGTTATCCAATGGACATATAAAGTTGCTTTTTTGATATCAAAAGTTTTCTAAAAACAAATGGAAATGACGAAATTTTCCCCAACTGTAGTTAACTACCACTGGGAAACCAGCAACAACTAGCTGCCGTTGACCCCAACGGTAATTAACTACTGCTGCACACACCATGTGTTGGGTACGAGAAGAAATTTGAACCCAATTTAAGAAGTGCATATGCCAAAGTAGAACATGCATGGATCTATCTCTCATCATCTAGATCTACATCAATAAAGTTTCTTGATGGTAATGAAAAAGAATTGATTAAACTTTATAATAGAAATGGTGAGAGAGTTAGCCATAGAATTATGAGACATAGCATAAGAGATGTTCAATTCTATTTTGACCACCAAGAGTAGAATAACACTTATGAAAGTGATGTTCTGAAGAACCTCAATTATTATGATATTACTTTACATACCAGCAGATCAAAGTTAGATTTGAAAATTGCTTGAAAGGAGAGTTTATAATTTGTGACCGACACAGAGTAACAGAAAAAATGTTGTTCGCGAAAGGTGAAATTATTATTATTCATTTCCGAGAAAATTATATTCCAATTTTGTTAGCCTATTTTCATTAGGAGAGAGGTGGTAGTAGTCGTGGATGATTATAACTGTGGAATGCAGTGGTAGTTAACTACCGTTGGGGCCAGCGGTAGTTAATTGCTGTCGGTTTTTCCCAACGGTCTTCATTTACATGTGTTTTTAGGAAACTTTTGATGTTAAAAAAACATTTTTCATGGACCTATTATCAATATTTGAGATGGCGATCCATTGGATTTTTTAAATAAGTGAATGGATTGAATCCAATCCGTTAAAACAAATTGTTTCATGATGGATTGAATGAATTTTGAAGTGGATGGATTGCATGGATATGGATTTGATGGATCATATTGCCACCCTTAGTTTGAAACCATAGTTGCTCGTGCTACAGAAGACAAGAAATGCATACAAAGAAAAAGAAGAAGAAAGCCTTGTTCACCATTCATAAATCGATGGTTTCCAAGATGTATGGGATCTATTGCAGAACATGGTAAAAACCATATGTGCTTGATGCATAATTTGAAAAAGAAGATTGGGAATTACTGGAAAAGACATATGATTGTGTTGTTCAAATCAAGAAAGTGATGAATATCAGTATGGCATTTAGAAGTATATATATATATATATATATATATATATATATATAAAAATAGAGGGACAATATGAATAAATGAGTAGCTCTCATATTAAAACGAAAAGTTGAGATCAAAATATGATTTAAGTGAGATATGTGCAAATCATGTGTCAATTCTCACTCGGTCGTTTATGCACCGACGAGTTAATGCTTCTTTGCATCTTCTGGTTCTGCTTTCTACATGATTCTTTTTTCACATCTATCTCGCCCTTGAATAATAATACCAAACAGAGGATAAAAATTCATTCGTAACCTTATTTATTTATGTATTTGTTCATACTAAAATATTTTAATTTGTTTTACAAAGTTTTTATGGTATTTTATTCTCTAAATAAAGATAAATAAAGATGATGGTTAAACTTGTTGTTCTTCCGATTACTAGATATAAAATCTTGATTCTTACTTGAATTTCGTTTTTAATCTATTGGAGAAGATGATGAGACTAATTTAGCTTCTACATGAGATGAAGAGATTGATTTATGTTTTAATTGAGATGAAAAATTGGAGGCGAAGAAGAAATGTGGAAGCATGAAAACGAAGTAGGGTTTGAACGCGCAAAGAAGAAGAAATTGATATCTTAATGCATTGGTGCATAAAGAATGAAGTGAGAACTACATGACTAACTTAAGTCATGTTTTACTCTCACATTCCTTTTATATTGAGGGCTACCATTTATTAACGTCATTCTCACAAAGATAATATTCTCATTTGATATGTATCATATATATATATATAAACAAAAACATAGAGGCAAAAATGAAGTCAGATAAAGAATCCAAAAGACGAATAGATAGAACATTTTTGAGGTGTGTCGTTAAAAAAAATAGGACTTTGAAATAGAATAATTGGTTCAAATGTATTAAATTAGGAAAGACGTAATTGCTAGTTAATTCTCTTTAGAACTTGAAGAAAAACATTGTATAGTTTTGAGGATATATTTTCTAGGATTGTTTAATTGTTTAATATCAACCTCATACAACGATGAACCCTCCTATTTTTAGTAAATTTTAATAAAATATGATTTTTATTCTCATTAAAAATTAAAAATGAATAATAAAAACTAAGAGGACACGAGAGGGGTGTGGGCCGTGGGGTGAGAATTTCACATTTTGTTTACCCATATACTAATAAGATTTAAGAAAGTGGTAACCCTAATTATTGTTTCTTCCAAGTTTCATTCCATTTTGTTCTTCCTTCTCTTTGTGGTTCAAAAACAATGGCGGCTGAGGAAGCAGAGAAAATAACAGAGGAAAACCCTAAGAAACGAAAAAAAACAAAACTGGCAACAGCAACAGAAGCAACATGCTCATATTTTCCAGAAATCATCAAATTTCTCAACGATGACGAGAACAACAATTTCAACAGTTTTCATAGAAATGGCTCGCTACGTGTTACCCATCACCACCGCAGTAGTTTTAGGTCTCTCTCCATCGTTTCAAAACAGTTTATGTCCATCACCAACAGTCTTTGATTCTCGGTCACAATCTCCATGCAACAATCCCTTTCCTTAACTGTCTCTTTGATAGGTTCCCTAACGTTACATCACTCAATATCACTCTCTCTTCCCGAGACAGGAACCTAGAAGGTGACCTCAGCGAGCTTTTTACACAAATCTCCGCTTTCCCTTTGGACCTTAAATCGCTCACTCTCTACCAGCCAATCAGGGTTCCCGCAAATGAATTGCTAGCTTTGTCCAAAACGATGAAAAATTTGACATCTCTCACTTGTTATCAAATGAGGTTTATCAACAAGAATGATCTCTTCTTCATTGCTGATTGTTTCCCTTTGCTCGAAGAACTCATCCTAACGGACTCCAGTAATCCCCAAAATTTTGTGGACAGTTTTGATCAATTCTTGATACTTCCCCGACTCCGCGAGATTGTTTATCTCGTACTTTCATAGGTAATCACTCAATTAAAGATCTTTGCAAGAACTGAGACCTTCTTCAAGAGGTCAGAGTGATCCGTGGTGTTGCTGCTCGATATGCAATTGCTGGACATATGGGTCCAAAATATCAACGAGCTTCAAGATGTCGCCGTCCAGCACCTTGAGCTTCAAGGTGTTATGATGTTTATTTTGATGATACTCTCCACATTAATATAGTTTGAATTAAAATTTGATTCTCAATCTGGTTGTTCTTGCAAAGAAAACATATGTATTGGGTTAGATATAGATATATTTATCCAAGTTTGAGTTATTTATTTTATTTCTCAATTTGATTATAAAGATGCTCATATTCCTGTTGAAAACACATTTCTTCTTTTTTACATTCATACTGAATGAAATTTTGCTTGGCTTTAGTCTTTTATTAAAAGCATAATGGCTCAGATTTGTGAGCTATATTGTTTTATAAGAGATGTAAAAGTTTCATTCGAAAACTTATAAATAAAAGTTGTATGACTCCTCTGTCCACATTCTTTATTGTCCATCAGGAAAATATAAATTTTAACAAATCTTGCAACATTTGTTTAATACTACGCATATACTTTCACTGATCTACTGGCTTATGACGTTTAATACTACGTATAAAATTTCACTGATTCATTGGCTTCTGACTTTTGGTTAAATTCAATAAATCAACATGTTATAACGAAAAAAATCTAAATCTCATTAATTAAAAAGTAGCCAGGGCTGGTTATACAAGACGAGTTTTTAAAATCCGTACATAACTCTATCCCGATTTTTTTCCTTTCCTTCAAGAAAATGTCAAATGGTGTTTGGAGACGGATTGTGAGAATTCAACGTCGTTTTTATTTTTTTGTGTGTGGTGAGGGTCTAAAGGGGCAAGGAAGATTCTTTGGGTCTGATGGACAAATGTTTGTTAGCCTAAGAGTGAAGGAGGGTTGGGTATCAGATATCTAAGATTGGTTAACCTAGCCCTCTTGGGGAAGTGGCGATGGAGGTTGATCACAGGGAGAAGGCTTTATGGAAAGATATTATAGGAGCTAGATATTTGAAAGGGTCTCAATGGGATCATTGAAGGGGGAGGGAGGGGGTTTTAAGTGGCGATGGAGGTTGATCACAGGGGGAAGGCTTTGTGGAAAGATATTATAGGAGCTAGATATTTGAAAGGGTCTCAATGGGATCATTGAAGGGGGAGGGAGGGGGTTTTAAGAGGTGTCTCAAATTGGCGAAAGGACATCTGCTTATTGGGAATGGGTCAACCTGGATCTAGGAATTGGTTCTCTGAAAGTATCCCTGGTTAGGAGCTACACCTTTGAGAATTCGTTTCCCTAGGCTATTTCAAATGTCTATTCAGAAAGAAGCTAAAGTTTTTTATACGAACATTAGAGAGGGAGCTGATTAGGTATGGGATCTTAAGTGGAGAATGGATGTATTTGAATGGGAATTTTTTTTTTTTTGGAGAGCTACTCCGACTTTAGAGAGTCTGAACTTCTCTGAAGGTGCAGACTTTTGGGTATGAGGCAATGATTCATCGATCATTCATTCCGTGAGATTAGGTTATAAATTTTTTCATATGAGAGTTAGTGTGGTAGACGAGAGGTCAACAGTTATTGTGCAACTTATTACAAGGTGTGGGAGTCTTGTCTCCTCTCAAGGTAAATGTTTTCTCTTTGCAGCTTCAGGACAAGATTCCCACTCGTCATAATCTCTTTTCAAGGAGAATATTAGTTGATCCTGGTGGTATTTCTAATGTATTCCACAAATTGTTGCCATAAATTTTTTACCTTCTTTATTTGTATGCAAGCCTATGATTCTCACTGCAAGAGATTAAATCTAACATACAATTCAACATTCACCAATAAGTATACTGTAATTATTTGCTTTAGCTAATATTATGTTTTAAAAAATAATTGTTAGTTGTCATTAACTATTTTGTTATCATTTGAATAGGAGGAATATGACCGACAGCTTGCCGAGGCTGTTTCTAAAGGGTTAATTGTTGATCATAGTTTGGCCCTCCAAACTTGGACCAAAGTTGTTGGCGATAAAACCAAAGGAAAGTTATATGGTGTCGGTAACTTGGCGGCTAACTATCGGAAGGGTGTTGCAACAACCCTCAGATTTACCCTTAATCATGGTGAAGGATCCTCTCAGCAGCCTGCGCTGACCCCTGAGATGTGTGACCTTATTCAAAGATTGACTCAAGAGCAACTCACCCCGCAAATGGCGAGACACGAGGCCGTTGTACAAGATTTGCTTAGCCGCCAACGAACATATAAGGAGCAACTGGCTCAGTTTAGGCAAGCACATGAGGATGGGAGTTCAAGTCAAAAAGCGTCAGTTCCGGATCCCAATGTAGAGCCTTTTCCGATTTATGGCGAAGAAGGAGGCGAGGAGATTGAGAGCGATTATGAAGAGTGAAGTTGGACCCTTATGATGTGTTCATGTATGTTATTTTATTTTTCCTTTTATTATCTATGGTGTGTAATATTTGGGGAAGTTTTGTATGCTTCCGGATACAATTACTACTTATTTGCTACTTAAGGTTTGTAATATTATTCCGTATAATTTTAATTTCATTAATGTTAGACTTAATATTTTATGGGTGCTATTACTTTCATTTTTATTTTTAACTACTTATTTTAAAGCAATTAAATTAAAAAAAACCATTTAATTATGTTTTTAAATAATTTTAAATGATTTTAAAATAATGAAATTAAAAAAAGCAATTTAAAATCATTTTTGAATTAATTTTAATGAAATTAATGTTTTTTAGTAGTGTTATAAGTAGTGTTATAAGTATTTCACAAGGAATCCGTCCCTAGCTAAATGCAGCATTTTTTGTAGTGTTATAAGTATTTGCAGGTATATTTAAAATAAATAAAAAATAGGGACTTTTATTGGCGCTTACATGGGAGCTCTGTTAAAGGGGGTTCATTATGATAGCGCTTTATGTTAAACGCTAAGCAACACCAATTTAAAAATCCACTTTAATAGCACCGAAAGCATGCTATATTAGCGCTTTTCTTGAAACGTTGTTATTTAATAGCGCTTTTAAAACACTATTATAGAGTTCCAACCTATAATTGTGGGGTCTTTATTAGTGTCTGTAAAAATCTATTAAAAGCCAAATTTGTAGTAGTGCAGCGGTCAAAGGGGCTTAGGCCTCTAATTGAGGGTGTTTAGTCGTAGCAATACTTTCTGGTTGTGCTAGTTGTCTCTTTGTTTTGCAGTTGAGCCGTCTAATATGGGGCATGTGTGTGTGTTTTTTTTTTTTTTTTTTGCTGTTGTATTTTTGTAAATTTTCTGGTGTTTACAGGTAACCCCTATGGCGTGCCCTTGGCGTATTATGTGTATTGTTTTCCTTGTGCCCACTTTTTCACTTCTTACGATTATGGAGGTTAAATAAATTAATTTATTGTTAAAAAAAATATTGAGGTGGAAGGTACAAAAAATGTTTATGACACAGAACATGGTTATTTACATACATTTTCTTATTATTGTATCTCAATTTATTCTTAATTTTAAAGATAAGTATTCCATTAATAACATTATAAATCAAGTACTAATCGATCAATTTTGTTTTAAATCAAGATTGGATAATATTTCAGCCAACTTAGCATTAAAGGTTAATATAAGCACTTTTAAAGTTAGCTTAATGGAAATATGGTAATTGTGATATATTTTATGGCTTATAGTATATATATGTGCAAATTTTTATAACATAAATGATTCATTTGAAATTAAAAAAAAAACTAAAAAGACTAATATAATACAAATCTTAAACTTTTTTTTTAGGTAAATGCAAATCTTAAACATAAAGGACACCAAGATGTATTTAGCAAAAAAAAATTATTTATTTTTTAATAAGGCAAAATGAATTATAGTTCGAACATCACAAGTGATTCACCTCGTACGAGGCGTGCAAAAGTGAACCACCCAAAATTTGTACAAAGTCAATTCACCGTGCCAAAACAAGAGAGCACCACCAAAACAGAAAACAATTAAGAGATAATTACACGAAAACATCCATGCATAATAAAGGATAACGCCTCCAATCATGATAGCCGAATGCAAATGTAAACAGATTTGTCTTTAACCACAAGAAAGATTGCAACTTTACTTTGTCTAAGATGACATGTGAATCCTTAAAGTAATTTAATTAAAATTCTTAAAATAAACAACATTTAAAAAATTTAAATACTACAGTCCAATCAAAACCCAACGTACGCGCCACAAACAAAACATCAAGCACATGTCATCTCTTCTCTTCTTTGGTACCTAAATGTTGGTTGTAAGGGTTAGTATTCAACACCCATGACATAAAATCAATAATAAATTAAGACATCAAATAAGAATATACGATCATCATCTAGGAATCGTGCTAAGACATTCCTTTTTAATTTAAAATATATGTCACTCTAAAATAAATTATAAGAACACAATACTCTAGATTCAATGTTTATGCAGATGGATGAAATGCAACTAGACCATGATCCGTATATCGCTCCAATTGGCATAATACTTTTTAATCGCCCTATTTGGTAAAATGATTTTAATCTCCTCAACTGACAAAATGAGTTTAATCGCTCCATTTGGCAAAATGATTTCTCTATATATATTTCTTTTGACTCTTAAGACCTGATGAAATTAATAAACTTACACACAACCTCCAAATCACATACACACATCAACATTTCCAAATTCACAAATAAACAATCATCAAGATTCACACATTCATCAATTAAAAGAAAACATAATAAATCTTTCACTCATCCATTGAATCAAAAAGCATATCAAATTTAATATCATAACCTATCATTTTCATTTAAATCATGGTCAAGACTAGAGCCCTTACCTAGTGCGTTTTCTTCCGAAGTCACGACTGTAAATCAAAGCACACTGGTCCTTATACCCCGTTAAATCTATACTTGATATTCGTTGAACAAAGCAAGGAAAAGATTATGCGGTGGATGATCCAAGCCTTCACAAATATACCGTGGATGAATAGAACTCCAATTGTAAGCCAGAATTTGGTTCAAAAGTGATGTCGTGAACTCCAAAAGCTTGAGCATGAAAGGGAAATGTTAACCTAATGATTGTGTAGTTTGGGAATGAGCATGGTTGGTAACTGACCATTACCATGTGATAATTCCAAATACCATTAGTCAAAAGGTATCTATCATGGAGAATGTGGGATAAAAATTGTCCTGTGGCATCATATATAATAGTGGTTTGAATGAGTAAAAAAATGGTTTGAACAATGCTAATTAACAGGAGTAAGTTAGTTTCATGGTTATAGAAACAAAAGGTGTACTTAAGGCTTGCTAAAAACCCATTGACGTGCACTTGCAACACACAAAAGAATTATACAATTTTGACTCAGTAACAATGACTTGGCTACTCCATTCTAAGACTAATACAACTACTAATTCCAAAAAGTTTTAAACAGCTAATATCTCATCGGAATTTAATTAATATAAGGGCATTAATGAATAATTTATTCATCAATTTTTTTTTTTGTACAATTATTCATCAAATATTTAATCAAACAAATAATGACTAAATTATTATTGTCTCATCAAATTGATTCATAAAGATATAATATTACTCTATTTATATCTATAAAATATCGGGATGTTACATTCTTACCCCCTAAAATAGTTTCGTTCGTCTTCGAAACTATAAAGTTTAGAAAGATTAATGTAAAATTTCCCCCCTTTTTTTTTTTGAAGGAATAAAATTTCCCCTTTTAAAATCTTTCAAAAAAATGTATATAAAATATTCTTAAGCATAAATAGAAATATATTTAAGTATATGTGTTAATAGAAAATTCCAAGGTCTTACATTCTACCTACCGGAAATAATTTCGACCTCGAAACTAGACAAGAGCAAAAGATTATGATAGAGCTAATAAAACATCTTTCCTAAAACAATTCTCATTAAAAAGAGAAATCAGCCAAATATTTATTGGCACACACTTTATATTTTCAATAAATTTAATATGTTATATTTCTCTCGTAACAAACATTTGTTACTTACTATCTTTTTCTCCAACAAATTCTTTTTTTTTTTTTTGCACACTCTCTCATAGCAAACAAACGTCAAATTTTTAAATATTGTGCACATCTCTTTAATTAACAATTATTCATCTAGTTTATAGAATTTTAACAATTATTCATCTTTTTTTTTTAAGGATCAATTATTCATCTTATTTATATAATTTTAACTCTTCGTAAAATCATTATTATAGGTAACAAGATTTTGTTTAAATCTGAGATAACAATAAACAAATTTGGTTTTAAAATAAAAACTTTAGTTTTTCAAATATATAGCATTAATTAGTTCTATTGAAAAAAATAAAAATAACCAAACAAAGAAAAATATACTAGTAACTGACAAAGGGTATAATTGACATCTTTCCTAGAACGAGTTAAATAGGAAAGAAAAATTCGTCCTTAAACGACACTTAAAATGGAAGGGAGGAAGTATTATATATATAGTATCTAAATAACTATATATATTTACAAATTTGTGAATTTTCATATGTACACTTGATTGTGGATTAATTATATTTTTACTTCGTTACTATCTTTGTAAATTGTAATTAGATTTGAGAAAAACAATTATTTGTACCCTTGTGTGTTTTCCTTCTTGTTGATAGTGGTTGTCTCTTCACTAAGTATTTGTGACTTACCCGTTCATCTTATTACACATGATTGTGGATTAATTATATTTTTACCTCGTTACTATCTATGTAAATTGTAATTAGATTTGAGAAAACAGTTATTTATATCGTTGTATGTTTTCCTTCTAGTTGATAGTGGTTGTCTCCTCACTAAGTCTTTGTGACTTACCCCTTCATCTAATATATTTTTTTCCTCAGATTCAAGGTCAATTAAATAGAAAGCTTCTACCAGATTTAAATATCTACTAGTGACACTCTTTTGATAGGTCTACAATATGTACTAATTGGATGGATGATGTATTTGAAGGTGAGAAAAACACAAGAAGGGGGGGTTGAATTGTGTTTGCTTTTTCTTCGATTTCTCCTAAGCTGAAAAACATTGATCAGAAGCAGATAGAGTTCTGCTTCTGAAGTGATGTTCAGGACTATACGCATCGGATAAAAACAAACACACACACACAGAGAGAGAGAGAGAGAGAGAGAGAGAGAGAGAGAGAGAGAGAGAGAGAGAGAGAGAAGAAAGACACAAAGCAATTATACAGGTTTCTTCCACAAACCGGAAGTAATCATGTCCCCCTTGCACTTCCAAGGAGAGTTCACTAAAAATGTAATATCTGATTACAAATGCTCACTGCTAAAACTAGCATGAGACTTCAAACTACTCAAGCACAACTGCAAGAGATTTCATATGCTCCTGAACACAATCAAGAGACTTCTATTCAAACAGAATTACAAAGAAAAATGTTTGAGGTTGAACACTTGATATACAATCAGTGGTGTTCACAATACAAATCAGATACAGACTCTTTAGGACTCTAGAATTTCTAAGATATGAACTTTGTTAAGAAATTCTAAGTGACCTTTTGATGAAGAACAATTTTGACAGAGTTTAAACACTTTCATAATGTTGTTAAGTTCTTGCCATTCTCTGAATCTTCACTCCTTTATATAGAGGTGTGAAAGAGACGTTGTAAATTGTCAGCACATCAAAATAGAGTCGTTTGAAGCTTTGATCAATCACCAATGATCTGTTGCTTGATATAGTTATTGTCCTATGAAGGATCAATTTCAAATTCATTCCAAGAATGTAGGAACATTGTTGCAGACGTAGCTGTTATGCTTGTCCTATAGCAGAGACACAAACTGAGTAGTGGAGGTAGTGGTCGTACACTTCGTACAGTTGTACTTTGTCAACGCTCTTCAAAAAGCAAGCATTCAATGCCTTCAACTTCGTTTGTATTAGTCGTTGCTTCACTCTCCTGATCTTCTGCAATGCTTAGACGAGATCAAATTCAATGAACAACCTTTGAAGCTTTAAGTCTCTCATCTTCTGATGAACTTCAGCTTCAGGTGATCTTCAGCTTCTGATGAGATGCTTCTGATGACCCTGCTTCTGATGACGTCATCACTTCAGGAGAACTTAACTTCGGGAGCACTTCTCTTCAGATGCTTCAAGCTTCCTTATTGTTGATTTCATAGCTCTCAATTTGTTCCATCAGAATCTTTACAGACATGCTTAACCTTGTATATGATCCTGCATACTTGAACAAATATTAGCATATCCAATTGACAATTTTTAATACCTTGTTATCATCAAAACTCTCAAAGGGTAATGTTAAACATATTTTGTTCCAACAGTATTTGTAGCTATCGGTAGTCTAAATATATTTTATTGTGTTGTACAAACATCTAATTATGTCATTTTGAGATTTTGGCTCATGATACAAGTTTATAAACCTGATTGTGATTTTGAAAATGTTGAAAACACAGGAGTTGTTCTGTCGAAATTTCAGTAAGTATTATTTTGGAATGAAGTTAGTTTAAAAATTGCTTATTTATTATTGGGTTAAATAATTTTGTCGTCCTTATAAATATAGTGAATTTTGATTTTAGTCTCTATAAAATTAAACTGAATGTTTTCTTCCTCATAAATTTTTATTTTGTTTTTACTCTTTAATGATCGCTTTATGTTCATCTGAATGTTAAGATTAAAACTATTTTATGTTCAAATTGTATCCATGTTATATCCGTTTATTATGTTAAACTTTTATATATTCATATTATGTTCAAAAAATATCAAAAGCATGTCAAAATTATATCCTTTAAGGACCAAAAACAAAACAAAAAAAATTGTGAGGTTGAAAACATTTTATTTTAATTTTTAGGGACTAAAGTCAAAATTTGATATATTTATAGGGACAAAAAATGTATTTAACATTTATTGTTTGTCAAGATCTATCAAAAGGCATGCCAAACTAGGATGTACTAATTTGTGTGCCGGTCACGATTTGGATTTTAGGTTGTGACAGTTCTTATATAGGTACTTTTTTCTTGTGTAAGTTCTTATATATAGGTGCTTATCTATAAGTTATTTATATAACAAAAATAATCTGAGTTATTTATAGAGAATTTGACTCTCCATTCTTTATCGATGGCGGCAGCATCACGGTCATCCAAATCCAATGTTCCAAAAAAGATGGCAACCGGCTCTTATTTACCAGAGGAGTTATGGGAACGTATCTTCAAATTCCTCAACGACGGCGATAACAACTTCTACAGCAATATTGATGAATGTTGTATATTGCCTTCAATTGTGATTCTGGGAATGCGCAAAATCGTGACACGATTTTGAGAACCGTAACGCGATTTGGTTGGCAGAACGGGTGGTTTCTGGCAAAGGAAAATCGTGACACGATTTGGGAAATCGTGACACGATTAAGACAACTTCTTGAGCAAGTTGTTTTGAAAGTGACTGTTCACAACGGCTGAAAAAGGCAAATCGTGGCACGGTAGGTGCAAATCGTGGCGCGATTTGGTACTTATGTTTCTAGTATTTAAGTGGTTCCTGCATTCTTTGAAGGAGAGCTGAAGCAAGAGGTCTAGGGTTTACAAAGGGGAGAACTTGAGGGTTGAGTATCTTTGTAAGGAGAGTCTCTTGGGTTGGGATAAACATGGTAATCACCTTGGGTGAGGGAAAATCATATGAGGGTGTTGAGTCAAACAAAGGGTAGAGATTAAGAACTAAGTCTAATTTCTTGTAACATTTTGTAACATCTTTTCATAGTGGATTGGAGAGCTGCTCTCTCCCCCAGAGTAGGTCATATTGACTGAACTGGGTTACCATCTCTTGTGTGTTTGTTTTTTCTCTTTAAGCTTCTATATCTCTTTATGCTTTGTTAGTGTTTGTGTCATTATCTTTAGCTCTACACTTAATACCTTTTAGGTATGTTGTTGCTGCTTGTGCTCACTTTGATAGTGTGGTTACCCCTTTCCTTTGCTCCACACATCCTTGTTATTCATTGGTGTGAGGTTCGAGCCGGGATTCACAACAATGAATATGGGATGTTAGATGCTAACCTTTCCGCTGTCTCTCTCCGTAACAGTTTCAAGACCCTCTCGGTTGTCTCAAAAGAGTTTCTGTCCATAACCAACCTTCTTCGATTCTCGGTCGCAATTTCCGATCAAACAATCCCTTCCCTTCATCCTCTCTTTCAAAGGTTCCCTAACGTCACATCCCTAAACATCACTCTCAGAGAAAGTGACCTTGATGATCTTCTTACCCAAATATCCACTTTACCTATAGACCTCAGATCGCTAGCTCTCTACCACCCCACCACAGTTCCTGTAAATGGGTTGCGAGCTTTGTCGGAAAAGAAGAAAAATTTAACATCTTTTACTGGTTACCAATTTATTCGAAGGGACGAGAATGATCTCTTCTTCATTGCTAATTGTTTCCCTTTACTAGAAGAACTCATCCTTACAGACACGGGTTATTCCCGGTTTATTTGGTATCTAGATGATGATGATGAAGATGATGATCAATTTTTGGCACTTCCCAAACTCCACAAGATTGCTTTATCTCCTAATTTCATGGGACGACGATCTATTAACTATCTCTGCAAGAACTGTGACCTTCTTCAAGAGGTCACAGTCATTGAGGATCTTCCATCACCTCTCCTTGATATCGACGACGACCAGTACTGTGAGTGTGGGTTTCATGGATGATATTCCATAGTGATATAGTTGGAGTTTTATGATCAAATAATAGTTCAATTATAATTTGATTCAAATTTTGTTTTTTTTTATTTGTTCGTATTGAGTTATTAGACATAATGATTCATCCAAATTCCAGTTCTTTCTTTTGCTGGCTGCAATGTTTTCTTTTGTAATGAATTTTTTTTTTCTTAACTAAAGTTGAAAACACATTCTTTATTTTTATGCATCCATACTGAATCATCATTTGTAATGAATCTAGCCCTTTAAATATACGAGATGTAAAGTTTTCATTTGAAAGCTTATAAATGAAAGTTGTATGACTCCTAAAAGAACTTATGTTGACATTCTTTTTTTCCAGCAGCAAAAAAGAAATTTAAACAATTTTCCAACAACATTTTTGAACACTACATATAAAATTCCACTGATTTATTGGCTTCTAAGTTTTGTTTGTTATGGTTTCGTAATTAATATAGAATAACCTTCACTATTATAGTTTTCAATCGACCAGGCATTGGAAGCATAATTTCATTTTTTTTATTTATATAAGCTTGGAGAGCATAAAAAGTAAAAATGATGTATAATCTTTTAATTGTGCTCCTTAGATGCAAATTGAATGTAAAGCTGAATAAAACTAAATTCAAGTCTGTAACAAATATAATCACATTTGATGTATATTTTAATTGGACTTCATCTGAATGCATTTGATGAAGATTAGTTTATTAGTATTTTGTTTCCCTCTTGGATCTAATCCAAAGGGAAATACTCCATTTGTGAATAATGTCATTGGTGATGAAGACTGTGATGAGAAAATTAACAGTAGCAAACTAGCAATCAAATTGGCGAATGAGACAGCTTTAATAATACTTCAATTTCTACCTATCCACACTAACATATTTACTAAGTCTAGCATTCTCAATGAAGATTTCGGAACCACATTTACATATTTAATAGTGACATGTTGATGCAGTGCTAATGGTGTCCTAGGATGTGGTTGTTCTTCCACATCCATAGGGTGGATTCCCTGTCTATGATTATCTGTCTCAGATTTTGTGGTCATTAATGGTAACACCAACACCTTTTTGTTGATGTTGTATACAGACATTCCTCGGAAATTATTCCACAATTCGGAAATTCAAATTTTGTATATACTTATTAGTTAAGACCAGATTGTAGGTTCACCCTAGACCAATAAAATCTCAAAAACAGGCCTGAGTGAGGTAGGGAGTGCTTGATGGGAGGGGAAGACACAGCTGGGTTGCCGGTCATGATGAGAGAGCCGAATGAGTTTTTTCATTACAATTTTTTTTTTCCGGGTTCTGCAATCTTATTGTTTTGGGATATGTGAAGATAGGCTTTCAGAAAAAGAATACACAAGGAAAAGTTATGTAAATTTTTCGGGAAATTTAACCAAATCGAAAATCATGTATTATGCTTTCTGAACAAATTGCCAAATTTTAATGAAGTTTTCGAGAAAGATCATTTAGAAGTGGGGTGAAATCATGCAAAATCCGGTAAGACTGAAAGTGCGAGTAAAGGAAGGTGTAAAAAGTTAAATAACAAAAGGGTGAAATTAACATTTTCAATTGTTTGTTAGGGTGAAATATGTAAAGGTTAGGGGTACATAGTAAATTTTCCAATCCAAATTTTGCTAACTTAGACCAACCTAAAAATATGAAAGTCTAAGTTAGCAAGTTTGCACGGATATGTGATTGTGAATGGTTTTAATGAATGATGAATTTGGGAAAGTGAAGGAACGAGGGATGATTGGGTGGTAGCAAACACAATATATACTTTTTTAATCCTCACCGTTGAATTAAATCACGTGGTTCTAATCAAAAGTTCTCATTTCTCACGGTGAATTCTCACCAGATACTCCCTGTGATTGTGTGTAGCAATGTAAAGTTGTTCTCATTTTTAATTTTCAACAAAATCTAACCATTAATTAAATCTAACGACTGGTGAGGGACTTAGTTCAACCCTCACCTAGAATCCACCTAAGTTTTGACTTATATATAAAAAAGCCTTCAGGAATGAATGAATGAGTTAAGAGAACTTCAACAATGGTGGCAGCAGGAAAAAACCTAAGAAACGAACAAGAAAAATGAAGGCCGCATCATGTTTACATTTACTATAGGAAATATGGGAGACCATCTTCAAATTCCTCGACGACAACAACCACACTTTTAAATTTCTCTCCTTGGTCTCCAAACAGTTTATGTCCATCACTAATCGTCTCCAATTCTCTCTCACAATCCACGGTGAAACAATCCTTTTCCTTCTTCTCATCTTCTGAAGGTTTCCTAACCTCACCTCTCTCAACATCTCTATCTGCTACATAAAAATTGACCATCTTGCCGAAATCTCTACTTTCCCTAATTTATCAGATATCAAATATCTCAGTCTCTCCGACTATGGCAACAATATTCCTGAAGATGGATTGCGGGCTCTGTCCAAAAAAATGAAAAAATTGACATTTCTCAATTGTTTAAATGTTAAATATATGGACAAGAACCATCTCTTCTTAATTGCTGATTTTTTTCCATTACTCGAAGAACTCATACTCACGGAATCCATCTTCCATTGTCCCCATTTTACAAGGAACGACGATTTTGAAGATTGATGTAAGATTTTTACATGTCATTAACTAATTACACGTGAATATAATTGGTTCGTTTCCGCAGGGATTGGTGTGTCTCATAAGCATTTTAACGTCAAATATCATCTTAAGTGTTTGGGTACATAAAAATTGTTTGTTTGTGTAAAACTATTTGAATTATTCGACATAAAAGTAAAACGAGTAGAGATAGGGCTATTTCACTTGGGGTCAGAGATATCAACCAAAAGTAACAGTTGCAATCTCTCGATCAAATAACGGATTCTAGCTTTTTACACGATATTATCACAATCACTCGACAATATCATTCGTGTCCAAATGATATCGTTATTTCTAAGGGATTATTTAAATGTCGATCTCCCAAACATTTAAACAATCACAAAGTCGATTGGATCATTTAATCGACGATTTCCCAACCGATTAAATGACCCAAAAGCATTAAATTCTAGATTAAAAGTGATTATCAAATATTAACATCTATGTCTAGAGTGATAACTTAAGATAGATTGTTATTCTATTTCTTAGATCCAAAGTATTTGTCAATATCATTTTGAATCTCAATAAAGCATTAAATACAAGAATAACAACAATATTGAATAAATAAGCTAGAACCATATATTAAATAATCAAAAGATTACATAACATCTTGTTTGAATACCTCAAAACCCACAAGGGTAGATGTAGCTACATATGTCTATCATAGCTTTGCAAAGGAAGAAGAAGAGATAAAGATTAAATGCTTATATCCATGATGTCTCAACAAATCTTGGGTTGAATTTACTCCTAACTACCTTGCTTTGTGCTTCTCTCTCTAGAAAATGCCATATTCTCTCTCTAAAACCAGAAAAATCTAATAAAACAGTAGTTAGTTAATGAGAAAGAGAAGAGAAAACTATTTATATGGGTGCTACGCTCGCTTAAGCGTGCACCCAGAATATCTTTCGTTGACCAATCAGGAACTGCCACGTGTGCCTTATCAACTACAAATAAAAGACCACACTTTAGCGTGCTGGAAGCGTGCAAGAACTGGGACATTCTGGAACTTCCACGCTTAAGCGTGTTGAGAACGCTCAAGCGTGCACCTTGTTCTTTAATGAGCGTACTGGAAGCGTCCTGAAATTGTGCAGAAGAGTGCTCTCGACATTTTACACGCTTAAGCGTGCAGCTTGAAACTCAGAAGCGTGGAGAACGCATCCTGGGAGTGTGCAAAAGAGGTGCTCACTGGCACTCGCACGCTTAAGCGTGATGTGTACGCTTAAGCATGCAGGCTTTTGTTGATGACCTCCTTTCTTGTTCCTTGCTTGTCATTTCCTGCATAACTGGGGTGGAATCAGGCATGTAAAGCATAAATGGTAAAAGTATAATAATTAGTAGCTTTCCCTTAGATAATCTTGAAGAACAAGACACTAAAATGCCTAATTTAACACAAGAATTATATCACTTTTGAGCACTTATCAAATTCTCCCCAACTTAGCTTTTTGTTTGTCCTCAAACAAAAGATTCAAAAAGGAAACTTACAAGGCTTTGGACAAGATTTTCAGCTCAATGTCAAACAGTTCAAACATAAAAATTTCAGGTGATGATTCAAATGCAAATACGCGGGGAAACATGAAGTTTTCCATTAATCCAAGCATAAACTATAAAGGTGAAACAAGTCCTAATCACAAAATTTAGCTCAAATAGTTCAAGTCACAAACATGATTATTTATGAACCACACCTAACACACTCCTTTGTAAGTAGATAAAACAAAGTAACAACAATGAATGAGGGGTAATGTACACACACCAAACAATCAAGCTAACATTCTGATTAAGTTATGTGTCCATCCAAAGATTATCTCAAAAAGCATGGATCAAAAGGTTTATCTTAGGGTTATAACTTGGCTGGGCTACAAAAGAAATGTCATATGTGAGATAATTGAAATCAAAAAGCCTATCATAGAAGAACATTCCTTGTATTAACAATTCAAACCAATAAACTTACCTACCAACCATTACAAGCCCTTGGTGATTAACAATCTATTCAATAACCTTGACAACTTATTATATTTTTTATTTTTCTTTCTTTTTCTTTTTCAAATGTACAAACTTTGATACTTCTAACATAAATACAATTCAATGTTGTCAGATTACTTTAACAATTCACCATGATTCTTGACATAAAATACCTCCATTTCTCCCCAACTTAAACACAGCAAAACTCTAAATGAATGTTCCATTATCCTAAGGCAAGGGACAAAGTACAATAAGGTTAAGGGTTCAACAAAGTTAAAATATCAAAGTCCTAAAGTGAGTCAAGCATGAACTGAATTTTGAAAAATTTCGGGCAATTTCAATGAGCATTGTGCTCATGAATATTGACAATTCATGTTTGAGGACTTGATTCATTTGGCTCAGTTTGGGGTATCAGATACTCACTCTTCTCACGGGTAGGCTTTATGTGGTCAAATATTTCAACTCAATTTCAAAAATGCCTTGATCATTTCCATGTTTTCATACCATTCAAAACAATTATCAGATTTAACATAACAAAAACAATTTGAAGCTACCTCACTTATAAGCTAAGTACTAAGTGGTTCAAAAATAAGCATGTTTATGAGAAGAATTAGATGAGATACATTTTGTGCAAAGTACTAGTTTCAAATTCTAGTAAAAACCTAGAAAAGCAGGAAACCAATACTGTGGCTTTGCGATTTCTCAAAACTAATATCATTATTACACACCTGATTGTTTGTTCAATATTCGGCTCTTTCGAGCAGTTCCACTTTGATGTTCATGAGCATTTTTTTTCTTTTTAAGAGAAACAAGCAAGAGTAACAAAATTTTCTATCAAAAGCACATTAGTTTAAAAACAAATAACAAGCTAAGTTATTAAACCAAAAGAAACATAACTGAAAAGTACTGAAACAAAGTATTGAGCACTTCAAACCGTGCTCAAAAGTACAAGTACCAAAATGAAATTAAAATTTGTTCCAACATAAAAGTAAAAGCATAAAGTAAAACACAATGTAAAAGCATAAAGCATCACTAAAAACACAATCAATTGTGACGAGCATCATCGACATCCATCACATCATCCTGGACACTGGTTGTCCTCTCCTCATCTTCAGGTACACCATAATGCTCAGCATCAGCGGCGCCATTTTGATGTAAGATTTTTACATGTCATATAACTAATTACACGTGAATATAATAGGTTCGTTTCCGCAGGGATTGGTGTGTCTCATAAGCATTTTAACGTCAAATATCATCTTAAGTGTTTGGGTAAAAATTGTTTGTTTGTGTAAAACTATTTGAACTATTCGACATAAAAGTAACGAGTAGAGATAGGGCTATTTCGCTTGGGATCAGAGATATCAACCAAGCGTAAGAGCTGCAATCTCTCGATCAAATAACGGATTCTACCTTTTTACACGATATTATCACAATCACTCGACAATATCATTCGTGTCCAAATGATATCGTTATTTCTAAGGGATTATTTAAATGTCTATTTCCCAAACATTTAAACAATCACAAAGTCGATTAGATCGTTTAATCGACGATTTCCCAACCGATTAAATGACCCAAAAGCATTAAGTTCTAGATTAAAAGTGATTATCAAATATTAACATCTATGTCTAGAGTGATAACTTAAGATAGATTGTTATTCTATTTCTTAGATCCAAAAGTATTTGTCAATATCATTTTGAATCTCAATAAAGTATTATATACAAGAATAACAACAATATTGAATAAATAAGCTAGAACCATATATTAAATGATCAAAAGATTACATAATAGTTTGTTTGAATACCTCAAAACTCACAAGGGTAGATGTAGCTACATATGTCTATGATAGCTTTGCAAAGGAAGAAGAAGAGATGAAGATTCAATGCCTAGATCCATGATGTCTCAACAAATCTTAGGTTGAATCTACTCCTAACTACCTTGCTTTGTGTTTCTCTCTCTAGAAAATGCTCTATTCTCTCTCTAAAATCAGAAAAATCTAATAAAACAGTAGTTAGTTAGTGAGAATGAGAAGAGAAAACTATTTATATGGGCAAAATTCGTGTCATCACGCTTAAGCGAGCGTAGCGTGCTACGCTCGCTTAAGCGTGCACCCATAATATCTTCCGTTGACCAATCAGGAACTGCCACGTGTGCCTTATCAACTGAAAATGAAAGACCACGCTCGCTTAAGCGTGCACCCATAATATCTTCCGTTGACCAATCAGGAACTGCCACGTGTGCCTTATCAACTGCAAATGAAAGACCACGCTTTAGCGTGCTGGAAGCATGCAAGAAATGGGACATTCTGGAACTTCCACGCTTAAGCGTGCTGAGAACGCTTAAGTGTGCGCCTTGTTCTTTAATGAGCGTACTGGAAGCGTCCTGAAAGCGTGCAGAAGAGTGCTCTCGACATTTTACACGCTTAATCGTGCTGATAACGCTTAAGCGTGCAGCTTGAAACTCATAAGCATGGAGAAAGCATCCTGGGAGCGTGCAGAAGAGGTGCTCACTGGCACTCGCATGCTTAAGCGTGATGTGTACACTTAAGCGTGCAGGCTTTTGTTCATGACCTCCTTTCTTGTTCCTTGCTTGTCATTTCCTGCATAAATGGGGTGGAATTAGGCATGTAAAGCATAAATGGTAAAATTACAATAATTTGTAGCTTTCCCTTAGATAATCTTGAAGAACAAGACACTAAAATGTCTAATTTAACACAAGAATTATATCACTTTTGAGCCCTTATCAAAGATCAATTGTTGGAACTTCCCAAACTTCGCAAGATTATATGATAATAAATTGATGGATCGCCAATCTATCATCGATCTCTGCAAGAATTATGACCTTCTTCAAGAGGTCATAGTGATTGACTATCTTCCATACCGGAAGAGGGTGGTCATGTAGATTTCAATAAAGCCATGATAGAGTTATAGTTGAATTCGAATTTTATTTCAATTTGGTTGTTCATTAAAAGCATATTTATCCAACTTTCAATTTTTTTTCTATTATTTGTTTTGTAAGTAAGTTTCCATATTAATTAAAGTTGTAAATACATTCCTTCTTTTATGCATTCATATTGAATGAGATTTGGTAATGAAGCTAGCTTTTGTAGAGTTTCCTCTTGGCAACGAACACTATGGTTGGGGTTGATTCACCTTGAGAAACACTATTATGATTGAGTCTCTTAGTCACGGGAAGAGATTAGGACTTTGGGTAGAATTAGGTTTGAAGACTTATTCTTGTAACCCTTTGATATCTCTTTTGTAAAGTTACTCATCATTATAGTGGAACGGATGGCTTCTCTCTCCCCTAGACTAGGTAAGTATTCGACCGAACTGGGTAAACAAATTTCGTGTGTTCTCTCTTTATTTCTCCCGCTGTTTTCTACTTTTACTTGTGTTTATAATTGTTCCCACGTTAATATTGGTTGCTTGATTATTTTGCTTCACACATCAAGTATTTTCACTACAAGAAACATTACCTTTTGCCAGGGATTTTGACAGGGTCTTGAAACCCTGGAAAATTGACATAGGCCATTCAGGGACCACTTACCTTTTGACAGGGGTGAGGCCCTTGTTTATTACCAAATCTCGTCGCTTTTGTTGGCCCATTTTGACCGCGAAATTTGAATTTGATAAAGGCTGACATGCTGCAGTTTTTTCAACACAATACCAGGGAAAATGCCACGGCCTGCCCCTCAAATATTGAGAGAGAATCTCTGCATGTGTCATATAGTAGTCATTTCATGCTGTTCAAAATCTGCCCAAAAAAGCTTGATTCCCTCTATATTTTCTTCCCGTTCTGTCACCTAGCCCTAGCTAGGATTTGACTGGGATTTGCGAGGGGCATATCCCTCGTTTTTTCCCTGGCTTTTTTCATGTCTATATAATCCAATCCGGTCCATTTTCATCAGTGCTAGTGTTTGAGACTTAGAAAAAAAAAACTTACTCTCCACTTTTTCTATACACTCTACTCTTCAACATCAATAATCTTCTCTCACTTTGGTAATTAAAACTTTCTTCATTTATTATATTTATGTGTTTTGATTTTTTAATACTTATTAACATAAATATTTTCATGCATCAGTGTTCAAGTTTTGTTGCCTCCTCCTGTTGGTTCCTTGCTAAACTTGCTCTCTAGATTTGTTCTTCATCAAGCTTCAATAAGTTAGTAATTTTTACACTTCTAAATACTTGATATAGATCATATTTTAGGAATTCTTTACTAGTTGAAATTATATGATGTTTGTTTTTATAGATATATATATATATATATATATATATATATATATATATATATATATATGATTACGTACGTACAAAATGTTGCAAGATCTGTTTATATTATGTTTAAATATATTTTCAATTTTTTTTAGGCAAAATGGAAAATAATACTTTATGATATTTTTTTTCGATTTTTTTTGTTAATAACACTGTTAATGAAAAAAATTATTAAGGAAAATGTTAATTAAAACTGGAGAAAAAAATTGTAAAATAATACTTTTATTTTGATTTAATTTAAACAAAAATATTTTTAAAACTGATTAATAGAGAAAACAGTTTTTTTCATTTTTTTATTTGAAATTTAAATATATAAATGTTAGATAGATATATGTTGAATATATATGTTGGATGTTATTTAGATGATATTTTAAATTATTATGGAATATATGCATGTTGTTTTTATTTTTTTGACATCATATATGCATGTTGTTTTTTTTTTAAGAATATCCATGTTGTTGAATATATGTTTATTAGATAGATTTGTTAATTGTGTGTATAATTATTATTATTATATATATATATATATTAATTAGGAAAAATTAGTTTTAAAAAAATGCATGTTTTTTCTACGGTGTTGAATATATGTTTATTAGGTAGATTTGTGTGTGTGTGTGTGTGTGTTTATATATATATATATATATATATATAAATGCATGTTTTTTCTACGGATAAGGTGTTGGGAAGCAGGCTGGAAGCCAGCAAAATGTGAGAGCTCCGGTGCCTGATGATGATGTGGACGACCCCTATGAAGTGTATGGTGAAGCCGATGGCGATGATGATGATCTCGGGATCGATGATGATGATTGATGCATGATGGTTGTTGTTGTGTGTTTCTTTTATTATTGTATTATTATGGTTTGTATGATTTTGCGAGGTTTTCCATGCTTCCCGGCACGATTTTTATTTTCTGCACGGTCTGTATAATTATTAAGCAATTTTTTTTCATGCTTATTAATTAGACTTAATATTATTATGTGTGATATTGTTTTATTTATATGCATTTAATTTTGTTATAAAATTAATTTTAAAATATATTTTATTAATTAAAATGATTTTTGAAACATTTAATTGTATTTCAAAAATAAATTTAAAAAAAAAATCGATTTTTTAATTAATTTAAATACAATTTATTAATTAAAATTATTTTTATAGTATTTAATTAATTAATAAAATATTCGGTTTTATAAATAAAACATTTAAAAAAATAATATATATTTTGCTAAGGGTTAAACCCCTCACAAGTCCCTGGTATTTTGCTGATCTGATTTGACCTTCCATCAGTCAGTGCGTCAGTCGGTCAGTCAATGCGTTAGTCAGTTGCAGAAAAAAGTGAGGGAATTTGTCAGGGGTTATGACAGGGAAAAAGCTAGGCCATATACCAGGGGTTGAGCCCCTCGTTTTTGTCCCAGTGGTGTAACCCCTGGCAAAATGTTTACGACGAGCGCTTTTGCCATTGCTTCCACCCCTGGCAAATTCCCTCACAAACGTCCATTTTTTCAGAGATTCTGCCCTTTTGTCAAGGGTTTTGCCCTTGATAAAAGGTAATGTTTCTTGTAGTGTTTATTGATGTGATTTTTCAACGAATTCACAACATTAACAATTAACAAAATGTTGTGACAATAATGAAATAAGGGGGGTGTATGTAAATTGTAACTTGAATAAGATAAATGTTTTGTTTGATAAAAAGAGTTAGGGTTTGGTTGAAATTAACACTGATGCAACATTTCCCGCAAGAAATTAACATTTTATTCAAGGACATATGCATCATAGCAATTATAGTAATGTATAGTGATGAGGCTAAGGAATGAACAAAGTACCAATAACAGCAACAACGCTTTATGTCATGTTTAAGTTTCTTTGATCCAATTAACCAGTTGTTCCTTTAACTTGAGTTGAAGTATTAATTGCATTCAGGGACGGACCTGGGATTGAATTACTAGTGGGGTTGGAAAATAAAAAATCAAAGTAAGTAAGACTAAAAATTTTGGCGAAATAGATTACAAAAATAACAACATATGTATTAATCAGGGCCGTTTCTACGAATCTGGAGATTCGGCTCTGTAAGTGAAAAGAGGTCTGTAATAAAAGAAAAATGTATTTTTTTTAAATGAACAATGTTCTATTTAAAAAAAATTTAAAAATAAATACAATGTGCCTTATATATGCAGTACAACCAAAGGTGAAAATCATTACCGCATACATGAGGAACCTCAAACCACCATCTTAAACAAACACCCACCTAACACCAAAAGCAAGAGGAGTGGTGGTGATGTAACGCGCCGTATGAGTATCAGAAGAGAAAAAGAGAATAAGGAAAGAAACAAGGGTGGTATTAGAGTACTCAAAAGGAATTTTTTTTTAGTGGAGTAGTACTTAGTATTAGTACTACTGGGCTATTAAATTATTTTTTGAGGCCCATACCTTGGGGAGGCTCAGCTCCTTTAAGCTGTTTGCACCCCTCAAGGTCCAGCGTTGGTATTAATCATAACAAATCGTCAATCATTTATAGATAATGCACAGCGTAAGCTGCAAAATCTTAATATATATTTATATATCTTAGAGCGCACGCATGTGCGCTAACGCGCGCGCGCACACATATATATCTTTATATATCAAAGTTGCAAAAAAATAACATAGCAAGCATTCTAGCTAGCTTAGTGGAAGATAATCAAGTCAATGTCTTTGGAGTTCACAAGTTTGATTCTCACTGATTTTAATTATTTTTACAAGTAAATTTATTTATGTATGTTGTTTATATTATCATGAAAAAATCATCAAAAAAACGCAAGAGTTAAGAGTTATGTCATGTCATGTTTCGAAATAGAACACATGTGTGTGCGCGCGCGTGTGTGTTGGTGTGTGTGTGTGCGCGTGTGTGCGTGCTGGTAATAGTCACACTCAGCCTCACACAGATCCGCTCCTGGTTGCAGTAGGGTCTTCTGGAGCCAACCTTTCACAAAAATGTGTTTGTGAAAGCTGAATACAAACTCTCACTACTTAAGCACTTATTTAAAACGCGTTTAGACCATTATCTTAATCTTACAAAGCTAATAAATACAAAACCAAACTTTATGCCAAAAAGCCAAAAATGGAAATGCTACTATAAGGAATCATTTTCCTTAAACAGATAAAAGATGATCAAAGAAACAAAGAAAAAATATTATTGTATGAGTGAACTGTGTGTTTTTTATTTATAAGGGTTAAATATGATTTTGGTCTATATAAATATATCAATTTTCATTTTAATCCCTCTAAAATGTTTCTTAATCTTTTAGTCCTCTAAAAAATTGTCATTAAAAAATTCATGCGTTGCACGAGTTTGTTTAAATTTTTTAATAATTTTTTTTTATCAAAAATAATATTTTTGACAACCGTACTGAATTTTTATATTCATGTCTTCGTCAATTGAATACAAAATATAAGGAGATAAAAACTATTTTTGATCTAAATATTGTGTATTCACATCTATATAAAAATCAACAAAAGTGCAGTTAAATAGTCAGAGAACGATTTAATCCATAGTTTCTTTTACAATATGTTTTATTCAGTAAAAAGTAGTGGATTATGATAAAACATTCTTGTTGTTTTCCTATTATTTTATTCTAACTTCAACCTTATGAAAAAATAGTTAATTTTATTTAGATGTCATTGTTATTCTAACTTTAGTCAATGAAATTATTTTATCAAAAAAAGAATGAAATAACCCCCTTTAAGTAAAAACATTTTTTAAAAAGAATATTTTAATAGAGTAGTAATACTATATTCATCTTAATCCCATTTTAGTAAAAATAGAGTATACTATATTCATCTTAATCCCCTCTACAAAGAATATTTTTTAAATAAAATTTAATTTGAATTTTTATAGTTTCAACATTGTATATATAAATGGTGCACGTTATTTTTAGCATGTTTAGTGCTAGAGATAAAACAAATTTTTTATTACAATAAAAATATTATTATCTACAAAGCATATGAAATTGTATTTAGCAAAACTGAAAAAGGCGATAGGTTATTTCATCTTTTTTTTTTTTTTTTGCATTGTAATTGAGTCCATACTTTTTCAATTTTCACCAGTGTATATATATATATATATATATATATATATATATATATATGAGAATATTTCAATCTAGGGTTCAGTCAATTTCGCTTTCTCATTGAATCAATTTCTTCATGATCATGTTTTGTCTTTTACATCATTCAGATTATGTTTTTTCCAATTAATAACATTACGTGTTGTTTTTGGCTTGCTAATTATATTTGGTTTCTACCCACTTGGTCTCTACAACACCAAATTAATCTAATATCACGTGGGATTTTCAATAGGTACTTGTTAACTAAACTGCCAATTGGAAATTACGTGTGGCTTTTGATTCGAGTGTGTGTGGTTGCGGTCTCAATTTTATTAGGTGTTTTTTCAATTGCGTTAGTTTCAATTGGATTCAGTGCTGCTGTCATTTTTCTTATACGCCAGGATTGGTTTGGTGCTTCGCAGCCAGGCCACTGATGGCACACACGTGCTTCTGGCCGTATGTGTCTGATACCGTTACTACTTCAGCCGCTGCATCTATGCCAACTGTTTCTACAACAATTGTGCAACAACAACCAGTGATGACATTTGCAGCAGCCCTATCGGGACAGAAAGTTGTCGACGATAGTCCATTCCCTACTCCATGTCTTAAAGGGGATGCATTAAGCATCAAGATTTGTCAAGAAGAGTATCATAGGGGTCTAGAAGACTGCAAGGACGCATTAAGGGCCCGCTTGACTCTTAACAAAGGAGACAAACCATATTCAGCACATGATCTAAGTAACAAAATTGGTAAGTTATGGAAGACGGCGGCAAGCTGGAAAATGGTGCCCCTGGGTAAAGGCTATTATGATTTTCACTTTGATTCGGCGGATGACTTTCGAAAAATTTGGGCAGCAGGCACTGTAAACCTAAAGCCATGTTTGTTACGGTTTTCTCAATGGACCAAAGACTTTAAATATCTTGGTCAGAAGCAAACTCATGTTTCACTCTGGATTCGACTCGTGGAATTACCGCAAGAATATTGGAGGGAGAGAATTTTAAAGGAAATAGCAAGTGCGGTAGGCACACCAATTGACATTGATGGTCCGACTAGAAATTGTACCATTGGCCATTACGCAAGAATTTTGGTGGACATTGACCTTTCAAAGAAGGCTTATTATGAAGTTCTTGTGGAGAGAGATGGCTTTGCTTTTAAAGTGGAGGTCCAATATGAACGGCGATCTTTATTTTGTCAACATTGTTTTGCTATTGGGCATGATGTCTCCACTTGTCGGTGGCTTCATCCGCAACCATCAAAGGACAAGCAAGATCGAGGGAAACAGGTTGTTGTTGTCGAGGCAGCCCCACCTAAGCCTACTCAGCAGAACAACAACAACAATGATGTGAGCACTTCAGCGTCGGCCAATGGTAACACTTGGACATGGGTTCCGAATCTGGTTGCTTCAACTGTTACTACCACTCAAAGGGTTCCGGTCTTTGTTACCCCTACACCTACACCCACATCATTGGAACCAATCTCACTGGCTATTCCGAACTCAATTCCAGTTCCTACCCTTACCTCGAATTTTATTTCACATATGGGGCCGGTTTCTTTAATTACTCCTGGAGAGTTGCCCCGTATTATGCCAGTTTTAGAGGTTGTTTCCCCTGTTGAGCATGTTGGCGTGCACTCTGAGAAAGCGGTGCAGTTACAACTGACTTCGTAGGAGGAGTTAGAGAACCCCACGGATGATGATGCTTTTGCGTTGCTGCCTGATGTTGTGGAACACAGCCATCCAAACCAGAGGGAGTTGGAGAAGAGTCCAAAAGGTTCCCACGAGAGTGAGCAAAATCGTTCGAAGCCTGGGGAGCTGGAGGAGAGTCCCACAGGCCTCAACGTGAGTGCACCACATTCATCAGATGTTGCGCACCATGAGGTGCAAGAGGTGTCTGTTGAACCGGTGCAAGTTCCGACGGATACTGTTGTTGAGCATGATGACGTGCATTCTGGATCACACGCTGCCTTGGAGTCACCTGTGGTTATAGATCCAACCATCACGGCTAGTGACAATATGCCCACGACAGCATAGCAAATTACTACGGTTTTACAACAGCAAGTGGTCCATCCTAGCAAGAACGTACAGAATGGTTTAGATTTGTGGGACATAGTATGTCAATACGATGCAAGGGCAGCGACTGAAGACTTCACGCCGGTTCTAACAAGAAAACAGAAACATAAAATTAAAGTTCAACAAGTTTTAGCAAAGCAGCCTCCTAAAACCCGTGCTCGGGGTGACCATAAATTGACTGATCAATGAAATTCCTCTATTGGAATGTTAGAGATTATTTCTTCTCACATCTTCCGTGAAGGAAACAGCTGTGCAGATCATTCGACACGTGCGATTTCTTTTCCGTCGATCCGTCCCGCAATTTGTACTTGAACACCTTTTGTACCTGCTTGTTCAGCTAATTCAATATCTTTTTTGATTGCTTGCCTAAACGAAATTATATTCTTTAATTGTCCGGCTATAAATTCTGCAAGAATATTAGGGTCGCTATAAAGATTTTGAATAGCTAATTTGGATCACTCCATGGCTCTCTTCCAGATGAGATGAAGTATGATTTCTTTCGAGACAGATGCGGTCTACCTAACTACAGATTTCCATAATCTGTTTTTTGGTTGTTTTGCTGTTTTTTTTTTCTGTTTCTTTTTTCCATTTTCTGTGAGGGTTTTGGTCTAGTCTCCCCTCCTTTTGTAATATTTTTCCCCTTTTTTAATAAAATTTTTCGAGTTTGGCGGAATAGGATGGAGGTCTCTCGGGGTGCCAACCTAGTTGGGATGTTGATGATGCCTCTTGATGCATGTCATTTCTCCTTGCTTATCAAATATATATATATATAGACACACACACGCACACATTTTCAATTCAATAAAGTCAATTGAAAAGAATACATTAAAAAATATTTTTTAAAAATAGCCTAAATTAAAAAAAAAATTACTCCTTGATGCTGTCAAACAAAAAGTTTCAAATATAGTCATTTTATTGTCCTATCTGGTTTGGAATAGACAATAAAGGGCATGAGAGTCCAATTTTCAAACATATGCATGTCATTGGTACTTCTGCAATAGCATAATGAAATGTAAATATATAGTGTGGCATGAAAATAAATATGAAACAGAGATAAGAATTTTCTCACTTGAATAATTGCATTAGCTTATTTGTTTGTGGGATATCTAGGTTGATATTAATCTTTGTTGACTTTGATGATGACATGCATGTATCACCTTTACAGTGAGGGGAAAAAAGTTTTTAATGTGAGGAAATTTGCGCATAAATCAAACTTTTCAATTGAAAATCCACATTATAAACCTTACCTTAATAGTTCTTAACTTTTCAATTGAAAATCCACACTATAAACCTTACTTTAATAGTTGTTTATGATTCTACTAATTATAGAGTAATGTGAGAACAATGAATTTTGTAACCTCGATGCCAGCTTACATTGTCCAACATACTTGAATTGACCTTTTTTTATAATAAAAGAATAGTTCTATGAGGACATATATATCTGTCATAGACACTTAATATAGATAAAAGACATGAGATTCTGAGTGAAAAAATATATAATTTCAGTTGAGTGATTCTAGATATAATAAAAAATCGGATGACAAATGTAACAAACCACCAAATTATAGAATAAGTAAAAAATAATGAAATTAAAATCAATATTAATGTAAAGATGGCTACCTTTTCATATAAGTGACATTTCAACAAAATCCACCTATTTCTATGACCTGCAATGAAACTAATAAAAGAAGAAATATTAGAAGGAATGAACATGAAAACTACCCAAAAAAATGAAATGAAAGAAGAAATGGGAGGAGGATAATAAGTAACATGATTTGTTACTAATTGAGGGAAAATAAAAGGTTAGTGGTGGCGATGAATTAATTGATGGAATAGAAATAGTGTAGCAGAAACAAAAATGAACCAAAAGATGAAATGGAATTGGAAGAGTTAGTAACATATCTATCTATTAAAAAGTTTTTTTTAAGCCACTCTTTAACAAACCAATGATCAAAGTCAACAAAGATAGTGGGGAAATACGGCACTAAAAAGTTTTTTTTGAGGAGTGTGTGGTTTTAATTGGTTTATGTTAAAATTTCTTAAACAGTTACATAATGTATTCAATTGGACTGTGAAGAGATGTTCAATTAGGAACTATTAAAGAATGACATTATTGTAAAATATAATGGGTCATGTTTAATTAGAAATGAGAAGCTTTAAAAAAAATATAAATGAGAAACATCTCTAAAGCATGTCAAATCATCACAGTGGAAGCCTAAGAATAGTTCAAGTTTCTAATTCAAAACATATAGATAGATATATAGATAAAGAATATCTCTATCTCTATCTCTGATGTAAGATTTTTACATGTCATATAACTAATTACATGTGAATATAATAGATTCGTTTCCGCAGGGATTGGTGTGTCTCAAAAGTATTTTAACGTCAAATATCATCTTAAGTGTTTGGGTATAAATTGTTTGTTTGTGTAAAACTATTTGAACTATTCGACATAAAAGTAAAACGAGTAGAGATAGGGCTATTTCGTTTGGGGTCAGAGATATCAACCAAGCGTAACAACTGCAATCTCTCGATCAAATAACGGATTCTAGCTTTTTAAACGATATTATCACAATCACTCGACAATATCATTCGTGTCCAAATGATATCGTTATTTCTAAGGGATTATTTAAATGTCGATTTCCCACACATTTAAACAATCACAAAGTCGATTGGATAGTTTAATCGACGATTTCCCGCCCGATTAAATGACCCAAAAGCATTAAGCTCTATATTAAAAGTGATTATCAAATATTAACATTTATGTCTAGAGTGATAACTTAAGATAGATTGTTATTCTATTTCTTAGATTCAAAAGTATTTGTCAATATCATTTTGAATCTCAATAAAGCATTAAATACAAGAATAACAACAATATTGAATAAATAAGTTAGAACCATATATTAAATGATCAAAAGATTACATAATAGCTTGTTTGAATACCTCAAAACCTACAAGGGTAGATGTAGCTACATATGTCTATGATAGCTTTGCAAAGGAAGAAGAAGAGATGAAGATTCAATGCCTAGATCCATGATGTCTCAACAAATCTTGGGTTGAATCTACTCCTAACTACCTTGCTTTGTGTTTCTCTCTCTAGAAAATGCCCTATTCTCTCTTTAAAACCAGAAAAATCTATAAAACAGTAGTTATATTTGTCAATATCATTTTGAATCTCAATAAAGCATTAAATACAAGAATAACAACAATATTGAATAAACAAGCTAGAACCATATATTAAATGATCAAAAGATTACATAATAGCTTGTTTGAATACCTCAAAACCCACAAGGGTAGATGTAGTTACATATGTCTATGATAGCTTTGCAAAGGAAGAAGAATAGATGAAGATTCAATGACTAGATCCATGATGTCTCAACAAATCTTGGGTTGAATCTACTCCTAACTACCTTGCTTTGTGTTTCTCTCTCTCGAAAATGCCCTATTCTCTCTCTAAAATCAGAAAAATCTATAAAACAGTAGTTATGTTCCTTAGAAAGAGAGGAGAAAACTATTTATATGGGCAGAATTCGTGAAATCTCGCTTAAGCGAGGTACATCTCGCTTAAGCGAAATGCCTAAGAATCACATTTTGACCAATGAAGCCATGCCACGTGGACCTTATCCCCTGAAGTTGTCGAATCTCGCGCAAGCGAGATGGAAGCGAAATGAGGAGCGAGATTGAAGTTGCGCTCGACACACATCTCGCTTAAGCGAGTTAACTTTGTTCTTTAAATCTTGCTTGAGCGAACTGGGAAGCGAGTCATCAGGTGAAATGGGACTTGCTCTCGACATGAATCTCGCGTAAGCGAGGTGTCTTTTTATCACAAACGAGAGACAGGCGAGCTGGAAGAGAGATGCATGTGTTGCTCCTGGAAGAATCTCGCTTAAGCGAATTTATCTCGCTTAAGCGAATTTATCTCGCTTAAGCGAAATCTGATTGGTTTGGAAAGTGATCTCTTGGTCCTTGCTTGTCATTTCCTGCAAAAGTTGAGTGGAGTAAGGCATACAAAGCATAAGTGGTAAAATTACAACAAATAATTACTTTTCCTTTGATATATATCTTGCAAAACAAATCACTAAAATGCCTAAATTAACACGTAAAATATGGTATTTTTGAGTACTTATCAATCTCTATTATAAACATTTGGCTTAATGATTTTTGATAGTACACGTGTCATGCTGAAATTCTAAGAAGCATTTAACGTTCTTTGATTTTTATTTTTTTTTTAAACACACCTCTCACTTTAATACAATACGTTTGTGGATTTGTAATTGGCAAGTATACCACGAGTTTTAATTGGCACGAGATCGTGTATAATTACAAAGTTTATGAAATCAACAAATTATTTCAATACCATTAACGTTTATTTGTTAAAAATGTAATTTACTTTCTATTTCTATTCTATTATTTTCCTATATATAGTCTATGTTTATTTCATCATTTTCAGCGGCGGAGCAGAAATTTTATAGAGTTTAGGCAAAAATTATAGAGTCAAAAGTTCTTGTTCGCACGCGTGTGAAAATATTGAGTTTATCCAAAAAAAAAACATAATTTAAGTGGGTTAATGGACTATTGGATTTAGGGATGGCAATGGGTACCCATTGGGCAGGGTACCATAATCCTCATCTCCATACCCGCGTTTTAAGAAAATCCTCGTACCCGAGCTCATACCCTCGTGGGCAATGAGTTTGATACCCGTCCACATACTCTATAGGTATCTAAGTGTCCGTACCCGCATCCATTACCCGCACTTTCACAACAAAAAGATAATAAATAGCAAAAAAAATATCACAATATAATTAAAGTATGCTATGAAATCTGTTAAATCAACATATAAAATATTATGCATCATATTATTTAGTTAAATAAAAAACATCTAAAATAACTTGACCAAAAAAAAACATCTAAAATATAAAAAACAAATGCATATTACAATTAATATCAAAGACTTACGATTAATTAACTAAATTTATTATAAATTAAATTATTTGTATAGTCTATATAATGTGTGGGCATGGGGTGGGGTGGGCACTAGAGTGCCCGTACCCGTACCCATACCCGTTCAAATTTGCGGGCAATTACCCGTGCACAAGCTCATACCAAATAATGTGGGTATTTACCCGCCCATCATGGGTATTTTTTGCGGTGCTCATTGGGTTTGGGTCCAATTGTCATCCCTAATTGGGTTGGAGCAAATACAAAGAAAAAATCGCCCGGGCTCGCTGGATGGTGGCTCCGCCCTTGTTTTTATCTATAAATTTCTTCCACATGTTGCTGTCAAACTCTAAAAAATTGTTATGGAACCAAGATCCGGTAACATCAATAAGATCAGCCCGGTCAAAAAATCATGGAACATAATCATTCGAATCATTTGTGTTTGATTTATTCTTGATGTCTACCGTGACACACACCCACACACCCGTTCTCTAGATATCTTTCTCATGGATGCATCCGTTTTTTTTTTTTAACAGCCAATATATATCTATAGATAATAATAAAGCAAACTTAGTATTTTGGCAAGTTTGCCATTTGTCATCTTCTAAGAATGCTTACTTCTTTTAAACTTGCTATAAGTAGTAAATTTTCCTTAATTATCTTTTAATTGTTTTTTAATTTATTTTATTTGTTACCGTTGATATTTGATTGTAATTTTGGCAAATTTGAAAGGTTTTTTGTATGGATTTTGTAAATACACACCAGTTTCCAAGGTTAATTCACCAACATGATAAAATCTTTATTTTTTTTAATTAAACAAAATCATTGTGAATATTCAAAAAAGAACTTGCATGTTTCCAATGTATCTCCACAATAGAACAATTTTCTTTGAGAGGAGTAGAATACAATTGGATAGTCAATTTAACACATACTATGTTTATACGTGTTTTCTACTCAGAGTAACAAAACGCTTCACTATTCTTGGACCTTTCTCCTTCTTCTACAACACTCAATTCAATTGATGAGAATTTCTTATTTTTACACATTTCATCAGAATCCGAAGGAAACTCCTCTCCCTCTCTCTCTGATTAATATGATGAAAGAGATAAAAAATCTGCTCTCAACCACATAGAGTCATGAGAACCACTCATATCTCTCTCACCACAACCGGGAATCACTAAATCATCTCCTTCCCAAACCCTATTAAATATGATAATTTTTTCTTCTCTTTTTCTGCATTCCATGATGATCACATATCTGGATATAAAGACATTTTTTTCTTCTTCTTTTATTTCTTTTTATGATCTACAATTGCTGTGTTTCTCACAATTTTCTTTTATTTCTTTTTATGATCTACAACTGCAGGTTTTGGATATAGATTAAAAGCATCTGCAATGATTTTTTTGGGTAAGCACTCAATATCTATATGTTTGTTTCTTTAGCTCCGTAAAACTGATATGAAGATTATTTTATCCACTACACTTGAATCATTGTTGAAGTTAACTATATTGTGGAAAACACTCGGTCTTAAATCCACAATACTATTAACTAAATTTTCGTGCATCTTTTCTCAATGCTTCTATCAAAATTTAATTTGGAGGTCAAAGCTATTAGTTTCAGTGAGAAGACAGATCCAAGTAATTAACCTTCTTTCTATAACTGCTATCGATTTGATTTTAGTTTAATTGATTAAATTTGACTCGCTATCATCACAAGCCGATAAAGGGCCAATTATGCGTAACACATTTGTCCTTAACCATGAAAAGTGATGTTGATTAATCAAGGGACTATGACTCAGTTTGGATTACCTTCTCAATTCTTTTATAAAGAAATTAAGTAAGAGAGCTTCATAAAAAAATGAGATGTATAAGCTAATTTATACTTTTTCAAGAGTTCATGAAATATTCCAATGTGACTAAAATATCCTATTATAATGTGATATTCGTGAAATATATTCAACATACCTTTTGATGCTTGGGTTATATTGACTCTTATGTTGGTTCCCTTCATTTGCTCTTCGATTTGTTTTGTGTTGCTTTTTGGAGACTTGCAGAGGAAATGAAGCAATGCATTGGATAAGCTTTATGTTTATGTTTGTACGTCTCCTCCACTTTAAAATCATTTATTTTATATTTTACATTTTGTTGGCTCATAATTTTGAATCTGTTTTCATTGAGTTTTATCGCATAATTTTGAATTTGAAGCTTAATATGACCTTTACCCTGCTAGAGCATCAGTGAACACTAGCCAATGACAAAGCATAATTTTGTTTTCGTTATTATTTTATTTGCGTAGAACATAATTGACAGCTATCATATGAGATGTGATAGGGTTTCTTTCATTTATTATTTTCTTTATGCCTTCCTTTTCATTTATGGTATTTCTTTTTTTATCATGGCAGGATGAGTAAACAGTCGTGGTTGAGGTACACCAAGGAAGAAGCATATGAATGGGGGAAAGGGTTTTTGTGCTCACTTATAACAGGTGAATGAGTTGTTATATAACTTCTTTTTTTATTTGTGATTGCTAAGAGTTGTTGAAATACATTATAAGCTTCAATTTTGTTCATCACCTATCACAATTTTGTTCCTCTATGTTGTTGAAATACATTATAACTTATAAGCTTCTTTTTTTATGCTGTTATTTTGTTAACATCTTGTGATATGATCATTGATATTTATTTTTATATAGCATGAAGCTAAAATATCCTCTCTTTTTTTTTTTTCTTTCCGAACATTTAGTATTTCTTACTTTATGATCGAACATTATGGTTAGATTTGATTCATGTAACGGTTTTATTTAGTGAGATAAGACTTTATTGTTGTTGTAGTATAGTCTTGGAACCATAGCCAAATTTAAAATAATATATTTGACATAGGACGTATAAACTATTTTAGTTGTAGTTTTCAAACAATTTTCCCGTGCGTGGCACGGGTATACACACTAGTATATATAAAGGAGCATCCAACCTCATGAGAAAAGAGAGTTGTTGCCATAACAATATACAAGAACCCCAATACAAAGGCAGTACAGGGTCAAGCCAAAACACAAGCTAGAAAACACCAATCCCCACCCGCAAACACAACCAAACATAAGAGAAAAAAAGTGAGTTGCATACTGCTCAGGACTTGCCAAAAACGCAAACAGCTGCAGAAGCTGATAACAGCTAAACAGAGACAGTTGCAAGCAGACCACCGAAGCCCCAAAAACACACACCTAATTCAATCTAGCTAGACAGCTCCGTGGGTTCCAACACCACTCGTAGTATAAACAAAAAGAAATTTTTGACCGATTCAAACTCCAAATCCACGAGAGCACCTTAATATTATCCACCACCTCACCGACATCAAAAATCCCATTATTAAAAATCATATCATTTCTAGTCTTACAAATCACCCACAAAGTGGCATGCCAAATTATCCAAAAACCATGTTTAAGTTTATTAGAAGTCACTTATAGAGTACAACAATCGAGATGCAAAAACAAGTTATTTGGAATAATAAAATTGACATCAAGCCAACCCATTAACATTTGCCACACCCTTTAGTTCGGACTCCGCAAGAATCTGTCAATATTTGATTCTTATCATAAGAATAAGATACTGACTACCTATTCTTGTTAGCTTACCAAACGGTAATACAAGAGTGGCAGAAGTAGTAGGAAATGTTAATATTTCAGATGGTCTAAACCTTAAGGATGTTCTATCCTTACCTGATTTCAATATCAACCTTCACTAAAAAAAAAAATCAGATTAGCTGCCATTAATTCACTGCCGTTTGTTTTAGTGGTTAATTTGAATTTACACAAGAGTAGTTTAACTACGAATAGTATTTTATATTTACTAATTTGTAACACTCTTTATCCACAAAAGCAAACAAAATTCACTCCAACTCTAGAGAAACTCTCTCTCTAATAGAGAGATTCCACCGCCGAACTCCACTGCCTCCGTTACCGCCAAACACCATCGCCTCTATTACCGACGATGGTTATAGATCTTCCTCATCTCTCTCCAAATCGAATTTCAACCGAGGAACCTTAGTATCGTTCTCTCATAATCTGAATCATAGGAGAAGAAGCTCTTTTGTGGTGAAATGTGTTTCTGGTAGTGAAGCTAAACACAAACTCAAGGACCGTGACAAATCTCGACAACAAGGTGTGAATTGAGTAAATTGAGATGGAGGGTAAAAAAAATAAAAAAATATTACAAATATGTACTCTTTGAAAAACGATGATATTTTGAGATTTTTTAAAGGGTTAAATATGGATTTGGTCCATAAAAAATTAGGAACTTCTAAGTTTAGTCCTTTCTTAATTTTAATAGTTTTTTTAGTCCCTAAAAAAACAATTTACTTATAATTTTAGTCCCTGCTAAAACAAAGTTTGTTTAATTATTCTTAAACTCTTAAATTTGTGAACGATTTTTTTTAAGACAAGTTTAGAACACTATGAAATGTTCATTTACTAAAACTTAGAATTTGTTAACATGAAATTAATTAAATACAAAAAAATTTAAACGGCAAAAGTTAAAAATTAAAAGTAACAAAATCTGGATGTAGAAATCAAATTTTGCGGAAGAACTTTTAGTAACGTTCTTAACATGTTTGCAAAAAAAATTCAAAAAAAAACTATTTTTTTAACTAAAAACACTTTTTGTACATTTGTGTTGTTTGTTTCAAATTTAAAAAAAAAAAAAAACCATTTTGTGAAGAAAATAATTTTTAGCCTAAAAATGAAAAGCTATTCCGAATAGCTTTACCAAAACTATTTTTTTTCTAAATACAAGGAGCGTAAGAGTTTCAAATTAAAAAAATAAATAAAATTATGATAGTAAACGAAAATAGCTTTTGATTTTTTTATAAATCTCTAAACAAAAATCTCCAAAAAATTTTAACCCAAAATCTAATTTTTTTTTTAAAGCCGAAACAAACACATCCTAATTCGGTTTTAGAAAATTGATTTATAAAGCTTTTTTTTTTTAAGGGTTATAAAGCATTGTTGATTTTAGGTTACAAAGCATAGCGTATTTGCATCACCGACTCTTTAACAATGGCGGGAGCAGCATCATCTAAGTTCAGTGTTCTAAAAAGAAGGGCGGTGGCCGCGGCAACATGTTCTTATTTACCAGAGGAGTTATGGGAGCGCATCTTCAAACTCCTCAACGACGACGGCTATAACAACATGTTCCACAATATTGATGAATATGGGATGCTAGCTTCTAACCTCTCTGCTATCTCTCTCCGTGACAGTTTCAAGTCTCTCTCCGTCGTCTCAAAACAGTTTTTGTCCATCACCAACCGTCTTCGATTCTCAGTCACAATCTCCGATCTAACCATCCCTTTACTTCATTGTCTCTTTGAAAGGTTCCCCAACATCACATCGGTTGACATCATCCTCTCAGTAGAAAATGACCTCAACGCAGTTCTTACCAAAATCTCCACTTTCCCTTTAGACCTCAAATCCCTCACTCTCTACCACCCCATAACAGTTCCTGCAGATGGGTTGCGAGCTTTCTCGAAAGAGATGAAAAATTTGACATCTCTCACTTGTTACCGAGTTGTTTTTGATATCGACAAGAACGATCTTTTCTTCATTGCTAATTGTTTCCCTTTACTCGAAGAGCTCATCCTTACAGACCTTGATTATCATACCTATTCTGTGCTTAATGGTGATGAGGATACTCGTTTTGCACATGATGATCATCAATTGTTGAAACTTCCAAAACTCCGCAAGATTGCTTTATCTCGTAATTTTATTGGTTGCCAATCTATTAACTATCTCTGCAGGAACTGTGGCCTTCTTGAAGACGTCAAAAGTCATTAAGTTTTCTCCATGATATCAGATGACAGTAATTGGTCGTTGTCACTGTGAGGTTCTTCAAGATGTCGTCATAATTATTATAATTATTATGATGATAAATGTATAATTAAATTAGAATTTTATTCTCAATTTGGCTGTTTCTGCAAAGAAAACTTATGTATTGAGTTAGACATAATTATTTATCCACCTTTCAGTTCTTTATTTTACTTGATTAGTTTTTTGAGCATAAAAAGTAAAAATGAGCTCCTTAGATGCAAATTGGATGTAAAACAGAATTCAAAGTTCAAGTCTATATAACAAACATGAATGCATTTGGTGAAGATTAATATATTTTGGTCAAACAATTCTTGGCTTTTTGTTTGAGTTTCACACTATGAAACTTGTTCTAAGAAGAGCGCGGTTTCCCTCCTGGATTAAATCCAAATGGAAAATACTTCAGCTGTGAATAATGTCATTGGTGAAGAAGAATGATGAGAAAATGGACAGTACTAAAAAAGAGGTACCAGTTGCAAGGAATTAGGAAGATGAAAGAGATGAACGTGCCTAACTAGAGATGAATGCCGGATTTTTTGAACAATCTGCGGCAGAAAATGAATCTGCACAAGTTAGACGCTGATTTGCACAATACACAACAGGTTCTGTAAAGCAGATTGAAGGTATAAATCATGTATTTTCTTGTAGTACAAATAAAGGTAGTCAAGCATGGATAGTAGATTATGGTGCAAAAGGAACAGATTTGCATTTAATTGAATTGTTTGATTCTTAACATAAGATACTTACTACCTATTCCTGTATAGAAAGGGCAAATGGCAATGTTAATGTTTCACATCTCTTAAAGGATATTCTATTGTTAAGGATACCTTTATGTGTTAAGAATGCCAATAATAACTCAAAGTCTTTAACCTTTTTTGTGAATGCTGCCCTTTAACGATTCTTCCTTGTATTTAGGCTCTTTTTGGGTGAAAACCTTTTACGATGCGCGGCAGAGCTCTGATATGATCATGAAGTTCATCACCATGATGACAAAAGACGAAGAAAATGTAGAAGATTAGAGAGGAAGAAGAGAAAATTAAACAAAGAAGTTGTATATTGATTGATAATCAAGTTTGTTACAAGGATTCTGTCTGTATATAGAAGATTAGAATCTAACTAAATCTTAGACTGTGTCAATCTAATAGCATCTGTCAATAACTAGCTCCTATAGGATATGCTAATCTATTATTCATACACCATATTAATCATGTGACTAAATTTTAATGAAGCTTGCATTGAATTGTTAACTTGTTAAACTGTCACTAAATTTGATTGCACAAGTTTAACACTCTAGTATTGTGTGTCATACTTGAGTTCAGCATCTCTTGCATATTACCAATATAATTATTCTACATTTTGGATACCTTTATGAGTACAAACTTCAAATATGACTAGTGCATCTCACAAATCAGTTTCATACACAACAAAATTTTAATAACATCTTATTTTATAATTGCATAAACAACCAACAAAAACAGAAATATAACTATATATAAAGCATTCATTTGTATTGATAGCAAATAAATGTTTCTCCAAACAAAAATCACTATTAAGTATGCAAAACCATCACCAATGAAAAGAAGTTAAAATAAACTTCGTATTACCTCATTTTTACTCTGTGATAGTTTGACATTTTCATCCTCATGTTGTCTCCATCTTAATTAGATAAAATCATGATGTCTAGAAATTTCCTCTTCCTTGGCTCTGATTCCAAAAGGTCAATGAGCAGACCATCGTTAAAAGAAGGAAAATGAAGCTCAAAGTTGACCCATTGTGCAGAAAAAAGTTAATTCGTGGCCAATTTTGGTAGCTAATTCGTAGTCAATCTCTAGCAAACGAGAGTGTTACTAAATTTTAGAAAGAAAAAAAAATTAGATAATTCTACAGGGAAAAACAATAAAAATGATTGAACATATCATTGGCCAATCACCAACTAGATTTTTTGCAGTAAACATACAAAAGTTGCAAGTTGTAAAATAATAAAATGACAGTAATAAAAACAAGAATGAAAAAATGTTTCTTATCTTATATAGTATTCCCCTTGCAACATTAACATACAAGTTTAGATGTTTCGCAATACATGAAGCACAAAACAGCAAGCTCAAAAGATAGATGTTTCTAACTTCATGTGTAGTAGTGTACCACGATCCTGAAAAAGAAAGTTTCAGGAAATATAAAAATATAACTATTGATTCATATGAAGAACATTGAATATTGCTCTGTCTAGCTGTCATAAAAAGCTCAACAAAAGATAGCAGCAAATTTACTACACAAAAAACAGAGAATATATTCATCTTGTAGTTTTGTAGTTGATTCATCCTGGTTAATTATAGTGGAGTTTTGTAGCTGATTCATCTTGATTAATTGCTAAAGAAATTACCAACACTCAGCAACAAAAACTACCAACTCAGTATGGATTCATCCTAAAGAGTTAAGCTTCCAATTTATAATTTATTAGGAAAGAAAACTTACATTGATGTAGAGGAGGATTGCGATGACATCTTGGGAAATGATGTATTCAACATTTGAGTTTATACACAAGCAAAAACCCTTCTGCAACAAAACTAAAACAAGAAAAGCGAGCAACTCTATATTTGCCTCATACTTGCAAAAGACATTGCTGAAGAAAAACAAAACAAATTCCCCCTTCCCAATCATAAATCCAGTCTTTTCACCGGCATATCAAGGGAAATTGGTTTGCAACACCGTAAAGTTGTCATTTCAAAAACAACAAATGAAACCACCATTTTCTTGAGTTTCTAGTACCTTGATGTTCACGGATCAATCACCATTGAAGATTTAATTGGGAAGCAATAATTGATAAATATCGATTGCAAGAAAATCAACGACTTCAAAAGATATACTATTTTGGAGCAAAATGGACCTTACTTATATAGTAACAATTTTCGTGATGGAATGTCATATACTCAAAGGAGTGGAAGCATGAATAAATTCTTTAAGGATTTCTTGAGTTATGGTACACCCTTGAGCAAATTTGCAACACGATATAACAAAGCCTTTGATGCACGTTATAACAAAGGAGGAAATTTTCAGGACAATCAACTCATAAATATTTTTTGCAAACTTTATATCGCATGGAATAAGAAGCTTAAAAAGTCTTTACAAGAAAATTATTTAGGACTTTTAGGATGAATTGGTTGGCTCTCAACATTTACTGCAAAGAAATATGAATTTTTCACTGATCTTTCCAGCCAGATGGTTCAAGAGATTTACCGAGTTATTCCAAAAGTCACTTGGTAATTCAACAAAGTTATTCCAGAGTCTCTAACAAAATAGTTGTGTATAATCTTTCGTTTGGACCACCAAAGGGCGTCCACGAACTTTGTGAATGAAAGCCAAAGATCCAGCTACTTGTATTTATTGCAAGAAGAATGTTCATAAAAATGCAAATGAATTTTGAGGCTTTAAGCAAAAATGTTTAATAGTCTTGATATTTCATGAAATGTCGTTTTTCTTTAAAACCGAAGGCATCCCGCAACTAACTGCAGAGACTAATCTTATCAAAATTGAAATCTAGTTAAGAGGTTGACCTCTCTCAACAAAATGTTTCTTTATACGCACCGATCTGAAATCTAACTAAATGGTTAAGAGACTCAAATATCTGTCACTTGTCTCACAATATGATGGTATGAAGTATTAATTTTTTTATTATCTTTTATAACTTTTTTAGTTGTAAAATAATTTATGAAAAGTTTATAATTGAAGTAATTATAATATTTTACTCTTAGTATATTCCATGAGAAATTCACACAACCTATCTAACCTAAAATACGGTTGATCTAAGATCGATATGATTTAAGCAATTATTTATAGTGATCTCTAGTAACATTATAGTGATCTCTAGTAACAGTGCCTTTTTAATGTTATTTAATATTTAATATTGTTGATCTAATATGATTGTTATTTTAAAACAATGCGATATGATTTACAAATTGGAAGATTTAAGTGATAATGAAAAGGTTTTTGAAAAATTTATATGAATAAGGACAATTTTGATATGAAAAGGATGGACATAGAAGAGGTGTGTGGGCGTAACTTTGGGGAGGAGAAGAGGTGAGAAAAAGAGAAGGGACGAAAGAAGTAACCAATGAATGGGTAAAGAAGAAAAACACAATCCCCCAATGAATGGGTGATTTATTACTTGAAGATCAAGTAATGGTAAGGGGGACCAGAGAAGAAATCTGAGTAAAAAAATTAACGAATAAATTAGTGTAAAATGTTGTAGAGACCAAATTATGTGTGACATTGACTAGATGTCCTCATCTGTATAACTATGACATTTGCATTGAAAAACTATTATAAAACCATGGTATATGCACTAGAGCCTTAAACAAGCAGTGATAATATATTCATCTACAAAATATCCCATCACGAACAATGCACTATACTTTAGGGGGGAATAAAGTAATTTTAATGTAAACATTAACGGCGTGGACAACGGTGTGCAACTTCTAAAAAAGTCGATAAAAATACAAATAAGCTACACTGACCCTACATTGTATTTGTCTATCTGAATAAAATACGGATGCAGGAGCATACAAAACATGGAATAATTGATAGTCTTCTCCCAAAAACTCAGGAGCCATTCAAATTCCCTATTTTTCATTACAGTTTAAAGAATATCTTTCGTTAAATATATTCTCTATCGAAAGTCGAAACACTGAAATTTATGACGCGCCAACAAATCCATCACCAGTTGGAAACAGATCATTAGCATTATGCTCCAAATCGCGTCCCAAAACTTAATCAATTAGGCACTGCAGTAAACAGAAAAATGTTACATTTGTGACCAAGATAAAACCTATTATTATAAAGCATTTATGGAATGCTTCCAGTTCTAAAAAACTGTGCATATACAACTATTAAAACCATAAACTACGAAGAAAAAGTATCTTACTGTATGTGGAGGTGTCAATTTGTTCAGGAAGCTCCTTTATATCAACCTCAAACCTAGATTGCACCTGAAAATAAAGTTTAGCTATTTATTAATAAAAGCATTATTGGCCAAAAAGGGTCCTATTCCCCTCCAGTTTCAATGAAAATGAGAAGGAAAAAAAAATTAGGTTCCTAACTAACCTGATTAAGAACTTCAGAGTCACCAGCAGAAGACACAAAGGTAATCGCAAGCCCCTTGGTGCCAAATCTACCAGCTCTACCCACCTACACATTCAGATGTCAATAAGCATATAAAGATAGAAGGGAAAAAAGTCTTTTACAAGGAGGTAGCAGGTAAGCATACCATAACTACGAGCCAAAAACATATTTAAACTCAATTGTTATAAAATTGTTCAATCAAGCACTTACCCTGTGAAGATAGGTATCAGCAGAATCAGGCATGTCATAGTTGATGACTATATTAACACGCTCAATATCAATCCCCCTCCCTACTAAATCTGTTGCCACAAGAATTCTTTGCTTTCCCTCTTTGAAGCCCTTGTATCGCTTCAATCTGAAACAGACATGTCGGTCATGGAAAAATATTAAGAATGCAACTTGAAAAGAGAAAAATTACTGAACTTTATTCGTATGAGGACGCAACTATCATAGATTCTCTTAATTTTTCACCAAAATAAAATCTATTGGTTTTTACCCTAAAATTAATAGAAGATAATCTGTCATAATAGTAAAAAAAAAAAACAAGTTGTACAATTAAGAGAAAATAAATCTATGCTATTAAAAGAAATAAAAGATATTCCTATAATCATAGTTATCAATGGCAGGGGAATGGTGCATGGTAACTTTTCTCAATGAATCTGCTAATAAAAGAAATATGAGATCTTTCAAAAATCATATTAATCAATGGCAGAGGAGCGGTGGCTGGTAACTATGCTCAATGGTGTCTAACTAGTTTCTCTGGTTTGTTGGCTTGTCAGACCTAAAGTGGGGCTTGGACAGGCCACATGTCCGTTTACTGGCTCAACTAGCCATCTTAGTATAGTAAGACTGATTTATATGCATTAAAATAAATTAGAACAGAGGTCAACCCATTATAAATTGTTGGTTTCAGTTAATGTGCCACAATCCACAATTGATAACTATGCCTAGAAACAACACCCTTTTCAAACAGTAAATGGATATCTATCTTTCCCAATTTGCAAGTAAGATCTTGAAACTTCTGGAAGGGTTGTCACCTTTAGGTTTAACAAAATAGCTAACCATATCCAGTCTGGTCCCACCATTATAATTGAAGGTCACCGCTATACCTTCTAAGCTGGAAGTAGTGAAGAGACTTGATAAGCAAAGAGACGGATTACTGATAAGATTAGGACCAACCTACTTAAAGCACAAGATCAAGCAAGCCACTATGCAAACATGCACAGGAGGGAGGTTAACTTACAGAAACGGGATTGGATTTATAAAGCTACAACCATAAAAAATAAAGTCACCAATGCAGAGACCTAATCAAACATTAAGTCCATCTTATTATGAACCCTAGAAAATTCAGCAGTGAACCGTGAAGTGGCTTATAAACTGGAGCTACCGGTTGAGATGGAGGCTAGTGTGGTGAATGTAAAAATGTTGGATCAGGATATAACTGAGATCCAAAGAAGGTAGAAAAGGTGGGACAGTTTCATAAATGCTAGTCTTTTCCTAGAGAAATAACATAAATAAAATACAAAACAAATACAAAACACATAGGAAGTTTATATGTAGATTCACCAAAATTGAAATTGAAGGCGGAGTCTGGTTATTTAGCAAAAAATATGGTTTAAGGTTGATTAAATAACCAGCAGCAAGGACTACATCTCCCCATAATTTTAAAGAGGCATTAGCTTGAAGTAACAAGCTACGAATCGCATCAAGAAAATGTCAGTATTTTCTTTCTGCAAACTGTTTTGTTGTGGAATGAATGGACAGCTGGATTGATGAATATTCATATACATTATAGAGCAGTGCTATGTGGTGCGAACCACCCATGTGTGAAATTCCATGAAAGCTTAAATTGAAGCACTTATTAAATAATAGTGTAACTCCCATTTTTTAATAGAAAGATAATAGTGTAACTCCCTTTCGCCGGGATACATGGGATGGTTGGAGTTAAAATTATTTTAAATAAAAATTAATGATACAACACAAGGACATCTACCACAATACATGGGATGTGGTTACTTGTTCGTCAAAATTCGTTTCAAGATTTTTCGCACCACTAAGCATTACTCTACATTATAACTCCTTAAAATATAATAGAGATTTCTCAATGCTAGAGTGAGTAACACACTCAACAAGAGCATCTACCTATACATGATAACTTGATAAGAACAATTAACAAGCGGAATTATAACTAGCATCAACTTTTAAAGTTCAAAGAATGCAATGAAGCCTAGGATATAATGAACTCTAATTGTACTTGGAAAGTGCAACATTGATCATCAAAAGGTTTCAATCTAGAGTCCTAGAATAATAGTTTTCTCAATGACAATTGCTGCAAGGGAATGTGATGTCACCAATGTAAAAAATGGAATCTCTTATTTCATACTATGGGTAATTAGATCAGCTTTCAAAACTGTCCAAGAGATAATCTTGCATAATATGATGCACGAATAGTCAGTATTTCGGTTTTAACACCATGTTTACCAATGCTAAAAATATAGTAACAGGCAACCATGTCCTGTTTAACAGACATCCGGCAAATAAAACACATACCCGGAACAAAACATCTAAGAACGTTACAATGCTATCAAATCCTAAATCAGCTTAAAGCATTGGGAGTACATAACACTACGCATATATGGCATTAATTTCAAAAGAATTTATAAATACCTTTCTTCCTGTGACATTCCAGAATGTATGCATACTGATGGGAAGTTACACTCAACAAGCAACTTGTTCAACTCTGCTGCTCTGCTAACACTTTTGACAAAAATAACAACTTGGTTGAAGTCAAGAGCATCAAGAAGATCATTCAGCTTACGATTCTTCTCTGGCTCTTGTAATTTAATGTAGTGCTGAAAAGGGTGCAATTAAGTAAAAATTAGTACACAAAAAGATATCAACAATAACGGGAATAAATAAAGCCCACAAAACGCACCTGAACAAGACCATGAAGAGTCAATTTGGCCTCATCATCAACATAAATTTCCATGGGCTGGAGGAAAAAGATTATGAATGAGAATATGAAGATAACATACATTAAAAAAATAAAAACTCAGTTATTTTGGTATATAAAACATTTTATTTGCAAATTAATACAAAGAAGGATCAAAAAGTCAAAACTTATCACAAATATGACCACACAATCAAAAAAATGCATTAAAACAAAAGAAAAATTGATGACATTCAACAAAAATGGGAATGATGTGAGACTGAAATAACATGAGACGTATTATTTAGAACTTAATACAGAAAAAGGATCAAAGAGTTAAAACGTATCACAAATATGACCGCACAAAATCAACAAAATGGATTTAAACAACAAAAAATTGATGACATTCAAAAACTATGGCAAAATGCATTTAAACAAAAAAAAAATTGATGATTTTCAAAAAATATGGCAATAATATAAGAGGAATGACAAAACAGCTCTTGCATATACGGTCCAAAAACCACCACATAAATACTACTCTGGTCTCAAATATAAGCAAGAAAAATTCATATTTGGTAGTCTAAAAAATATAAGGAAAACCTAACCAACTTCGCCTTATTAAATGCTCTCAAAATAATATTTAATCCCATACAAAATTAAATGTAAATGAAGGGTAATTATAGAAATGAAATCGTATTTTTTAATACATCAACAAAATTAAATGAGGTTAACTACTATTCTTAATATGTGTGCAGTTAGTTAGTATTCCTTATAACTGAGACCAGTGGGAGTAGAATATTACATCTTGCATGAATTTCTTGCAAACAGGTCGGATTTCCTTGCTGAGTGTAGCCGAAAACATCATCACTTGTTTATCATGGGGAGTCAATTTGAAAATCTCTTGCACATCTTTTCTCATGTCTGCAAAGGTCAAATGGCAGATATATTAAGAAATAAGAAAAGCAGAATTTTATAAGAAATCACATATGCACACTTGGCAAAACACGCAAATTAAGGAGACAAGGAGGAAGAAAATGACCGAGTGATTCCAGCATCTTGTCACACTCATCAAGTATAAAATGCCTCACATTCTTCAAACCAAGGTCCTTATCTCTAGTGAGGGCAAGAATCCTCCCAGGTGTTCCAACAACAATGTGTGGGCACTCATTCTTGAGCAAATCTTTGTGAACCTTGATGTTGACACCACCATAGAAAACAGCAACTTTTATATCTGGAAGATATGTGCTGAACCTCTCAACTTCGTGGCAAATCTGGATAAATAAAGCATTTGCTAAGTATGCATATGTAAATATATATGCTCGGATAGTGTGTATTGGAAACAAAGGTAGTTTGAGATTAGCATTAGCAAACATATTGCTTTTGCAAAACATTGAAGATATATTACATTCAAATTAATGCAAAAATACCTGATAAGCCAGTTCTCTCGTGTGGCAAAGAACAAGTGCCGCAACCTGACCAGGAACAGGATCAATTTGCTGAAGTGTTGACAGAACAAAAACAGCAGTCTTTCCCATCCCAGATTTTGCTTGGCAAATGACGTCCATTCCTAAAATTGCTTGGGGGATGCATTCGTGTTGCACTAATGAAGAAGCAAAGAAAATTGTAGTGGACGAATCCTCAGTAAGTTAATATGATCTGCCAGATCCTTTTAATGTAAAGGTTTACCAACCAATTTTTGTGATGTATTCATAATATGCAAGTAGTGATTACCTGATTAATTGAAAAAGAAGAAAAAAAACAGGATTAGAGAATAGTGAATAACCATGATAATAATAATGATGATGATGAAACAAAACATAGATAGATGAGAACTATGAAGATTAATAAGCAACAAAACGTGTTTGGTCATAGGTGAAAATATGCAATTATCTTCATCTTAACTGTAATAATAATAATTTGGTAGAGGAGTTGTGATAAAAGGACAATTTAATAAAAGCCCAAAACATAAGAAGTCTGTAGAACTCATTTGACTATACTGAATCATCATGCAATGGCAGCATATAGTAAAACTTGCCTTCTGAAGGATGCTCAAACCCTGAATCTACAATGGCTCGGAGAAGCTCTGGTTTCAACAGGAAGTCTCGGAATCCCGAACTATGGATCCCAACGTAGCCCCTGCACCACAAAAGAAAATACAGAGTGAGGAAGAGAAACTCAAAAAGTAGATTGAATACGTTATCAAATCAATTGTTTGATAATGAAGATTATATCAATCTAACAGGACAGTGGATAGTTGGATGATTGCTACTCAAAGATTATAAATGCGATAAATATATATACACACACACACATACACACACATATATACACATACATATAAAAAATAAACCTTAACCATAATTAATGCTAAAATAACTATAGACCGGGGAACAAAGACCAAAAAAAATCATATTCTCGATATGGACTATGAATGGTGAATGACAATAAGAAATAAGAAAACAAAGATCAACAAATAGATTGAGCTTGCTGTGAATGGGATCAGATAGAAAAGAAAAGAGACCAGTTAATGCTATGATGCTTAAAATTGGAGAGCAGTGAGACGGAAATGAATGAACGTTTTGGAAGTGCAAATCAGGAAAATCAATCTACGAAAGGCTGGGCAGGGGAACTCATTCGCAAAAAAGAGTTTCCTGCTTTCATGCCATTCAGACATACATATTAGTATCGTGGGTTAAGGCTTGGTTGTTGCATAGTTTGGTATATTGGAAAGGTGGGGCAGGTAAAGATGTGTATTAGCCAGTGCGAGATTGTAATGGCCATATTTGTATATCCACAATGGCGACCTAAACTACCGCTATCGAAAAACACAACATTGTGGAAATCTTGTACAGCCAAAGGCCACTCTACCACAATTTTACTCTTTTAATAACTGTTTACTAACTAAAATATCATATCATAATTCACAAATAAGAGTTGTTTTTTAATTTTACTACTTGCCATACATTATCACATTGTGCCTTACTTAAACCATATTTATTAATGAAACGTGTAATAAACACTTGTTCCCTAGCTAAAACCGGTATACTAAGAGGAATGCTAGGGACACTCTCTTTTCAACACTGCCTCTAACACTAACACTCTTATTGGACGAAATTAATGTATGTCCCACCACTTGTGGAACCCATTTCCAAAGTGAGACCCACCTTGATTTAAACCAACAAGGAAGTGGGTGTTTGGGAGAGTGTTGAAACGGGAGTGTTGCTAGCACTACTCATATACTAATTACTACAAATAAATAAAAAAACAACATAAAGATATAACTAGCTCACTGCAATTCGCATAGAACAGAAAGAAAAAAAATAAAGATCCGACAACTAACATTCAAAATTTATACTATTTGGAATCCAATTTACTAAAGTCTCAATGTAAGTTGTCGGATTTTTATCCAATGACTCGACAACTACAACAACAACAATCAGGCCTTATCTCATCCAATGACTCAGATTGAATCAAAATCTTTACTAAATTTTAGAGTGCACCAAATCCAGGTCAATCAACATCTACTCTCTCTTACACAGAACTATATTATTATCATTACTTCCATATGATATTTCTCTATTTATTATGGGCCTGTTTGGATTGGCTTATTTTGAGCTTATACAAAACAACTTATGCAAATAAATAACCTTTTATGCATCATTCATAAGCTTGTCAAGGTAGTTTATGAACAATCAACTTATGAAGCTCTAATTTTGGTTAGTGAGAACTTACGAATTAACATAAAGCTTATTTATTTACATAAGCTATTTTTCATAAGCTCAAAAGTAATCCAATCCAAAATGGCCCTGTGTCTATAAAAAACAACATAAGGATATAACTAGCTCACTGCAATTCGCATTTAACAGACAATAGATAAAGATCCAACAACTGGCATTCAAAGTTTATACTATTCGGAATCCAATTTACTGAAGTACATTGTAAGATGTCTGGTCTTTATCCAATGACTGGACAACAACAACAACAACCACAATCAAGCTTTATCTCATTCAATGACTCAGATTGAATCAAGATCTTTACTAAATTCACTACTAAATTTTTTAATGCACCAAATCTAGGTCAATCAACATCTCTCCCTTAAACAGAACCAGTTAACATCGATAGAAACAAAATACGAACTATATTATTATCATTACTTCCATAGTATATTTCTCTATTAAAAAATTGAACAGTATAAAATTAAAATATTATATATTAATTATTGAATAAAACAAAACAAAAAATGGTCATAATTTCATAAATACTACATCAAGCACGAAAATTTACTAAGCAAAAACACATGAATGAATGAATGAATGAAGCATAACAAAACGACAAATCACAATTATTGATAATTATGTACAAAAAAACAAAAAAATTGATTCCATAAAAAGAAGGAAAAAAAACTAACTTTTTGACGGATTCAGTAGTGGGTTTAGTAGAATCAAGAGCTTTTTCATCTTCTTCTTCGTAATCGATAAGCTCTTCCTCGTAAACCTCTGTATCTTTCAATTCACCCATATTCTCTTCCCTGTTAATTAGGGTTAGGGTTTTCAGCTTCAGATAGTGCGAATTGAAGATAGTGAAAATCGAATTGATTAAGATTAGGGTTAGGGTTACCTTTGAAAACGTGAAGAATTTGCGGCTTCTAGTTCTTGGAGGAAGAAAAACCCTAGATCTGAATTTTGGGTTTTAGGAACGATTGAAACAACAGTGAGAGATAAATAAGAAATAGAGCGTGTGGAAATAGTGTATTGGTCGAAAATACCCTTTTGATTTCACTTGTCGTAAGCATGTGTATAACATTCTTAAATGGTACATTATACTGTAGTACATTGTTATATGGATAGTGTTAACTTGCGCCCTTAGGGCACATGTTAATAAACCAAAAAGAAGAAATGTTCATAAAAAAAATTTGTGCATTCAATTCATTAAAAAATTAAAAATTAAATCTAATGCACACATTTCAATAAAGTATTTCTATATTTGATTAATTAACTTGTGTCTTAAGGGCACAAGTTAACATTTCCCTTGTTATATTCATCTTTCTTTTATTTTTTGTTTTTCTCTTACTATGATAAATTGTTAGATTCTGTTTTTACTTTTTACTATTGTACCTTTTTCCATATAAAATGACTAATATCTTTGAAAATTCACACAAAATTATCAAGATTCGAGTTTGAATCTGGATGCACACAAAACTATCAAGATTCGCGTTTGAATTTGGATGAATATGATTTAATATAATTAGATGGTTTAGGATAAATAGTTTGTGGTTAATTATAGTTATCAAAGTCTCCTAGAAAAGAATTTGGTCTAGAGAGTGGATTTCGTTTTTATTTTACGAAGTTCACGACGGTTTTTAGGTTTAGTTGTGAGGCAAACTAGAGTTTGTCAAAAGGAGAAATTATCAAGAGTTCAAAAGCTATGAATTGAGTAATTTTGGGGTTTAAAATCATTGAGGTTAGTATAAGAATCAAATTCTTAACCCTTGTTAAAATATAAAAATTTTAAGCGTTAATAACTTAAAAAAATTATATTTAATTCATCTCTTGTTAAAAAAATGTAAACTTTTGCAAGTGATATTTTATAATGCACTAAACGTGACTGCAAAAAAATAATTAAAAGTAGACATCAAAAGTAGTGATAGAAAAAAAATAGAGGGACTAAAAATTTAAATTTCCAATTTTTTTAAGAACCAATAACTTATTTAACCCTAAATTATATATATTGATCAAAATAAAAATTATTATTATTATTATTCAGAAAATATATATATATATATATATATATATATATATATATTATGGTGTCAGGATTGTGTTGGTGCTATATGTGGAACACATATAGGAGTCAAAGTATCTCCAAAAGATACCCTTTAATATCATGGTAGCAAAGACTTCCCGACACAATAATTTAGCAACGGGTATCTACTAACAATATATAAAAGTTAAGTAGAGTAAAATTTTGTAATCTGCATAATGGTCATTTTTCAAGATTTAATTTAATTGTTTTTTAAAAAAAATAATTAATTATTGATAATGGTCATCACAATTGTAATAAATTTCCATGGATAAATATGAAATTAATTAATTTGTTAAAAAATTATGGATAATGGTCATCACAACTCTAACAAATTTTCATAGATAACTATGAAATCAATTTATTTGTTTTTTTTAATGCAAAATTAATAAGTCTTTGGAATAACAAATTTTCACCGATATTTTATTTTTGGATGCAAAATTAATAAGTCTTTGGAATACTTTTAAATTTAAAATATTATTTATTTTTTTAATCGACTAACAATCTGTAAAAAAGTTATTTAAAAAAACAATATATAAAAATCGAAAAAAATAGTGTATTATAGCATGAATGTAGGAAAACAATGTTAGTCTTTTATGCCATAAATATAGGAAAATAGTTTATTCTAATCTCTTTAATTTAATCTCTTAATCTTACTAATGTGCATATAAATAGCAACAAACCCGTGCAAATTCGAAGGGGGTTATGCATCAAAGTGCATTGTGATGCTACATGAATTGAAAGAAAAAAAACCTAATGATAAAGCTGATATTAATGATAAAATGGTAAATTACTTTGAATTCCCTTAGAATTTTCTTAAATAACACAACACCCCTTCTAATTTCCAAACACATCAATCTCCCCTTATTTTATCCATTTCAATAACCTTGTAAATATACAATTTAATTTCAATTATTTTGTTTGTTTGTATCTGTTTTCTATTTTCATAATTAATTTAAATGAGGTTTTTTTTCTTGGTTTGTTTGTATTTGTTTTCTCTTTTCACAATTAAGTTAAATGCGGGTTTTTTTTCACAATGGAAAAACAATAACAACATTTGTTTTTACCACCAAATAGAACCAAACATCGGCAATTACATAACAGAACAAAAGAGAATATAGAATTGAGAAAAAATTTGATGGATGCACATTGTGGTTGATCAATGAAAAGGAAATAATATTCGATATATTCGTTTTATTACATTAGAGTTTAAAAATTAAACCACCTTGACTGAGTAACAATGAGTTGAGAAAAATCACCTAAGTGAAAAACATAAAGAAAAAAAATGGTTGAAAATTAAATGAGTTCATACACGTATGAAGAAGTTAATTGTTCAAAATAAATGAAATTAACAAAGTTTAAACTGTGTTATATTATAAGAGAAGTGTTTGTCAATTTGATAAAATAATAATAAAGGAGATTAGTGTTTAGTTAAAAAAAAGAGCGGATGTTTGTGTTATTTAAGATGACCTTAAGAGGTTAGTGTAATTTTTCATGATAAAATCATTGAAATAAGTGTTATTAAATATTATGAAATGGTAAGCTAAACATATGTAGAAAAATTTAAAATAGTAAACATTTCATTATTGATAAAGATGTCGTTATGAGTCATGTGTATTAATTGTACAACAATATTATTTAGTGACTCATTTATGAATTGTGCAACAATATTATTTAGTAACTCATTTATTATGATAAAGATATAATAATTAATAATCTACAACAATAAAAAATAACATTTTATAATATGACATGGTGACCTGACTTTTTTTATTCTCTGTTGTTTCCAAATATTTGAGATATACAGGTTTCAATGTGTATTGTTTGTCTACACTATGGTTCTTCAAGCTCGAAAGAGCTTTTATGCTTGTTGATTTGTTTAGGGAGTTGTTGACACTTGGATTTTGATATCGTGTTGAGAGTCGACCCATTAATTGTTTTTTCGTAGAGGTTTACATTTCATATTTGTTTTAAACCTGGTTTCGTGCCCGTATACGTGTTCGCTTGCTGATTAGTGAATTTTTGTTATGATAGATTTGGATCGATCCACTTGGTCTGATTTATTATCTTGTATCCCCATTTTTTTTGTACCTAAGTCAGGTCTAATGTCCTCAGACTCTTTATCTATTTCTTTTATTCAATGTAATTTTTCTTTTGACTAAAAAAAGATAAAGAAAAAACAAAGGAAAATTAATTTTAGAAAAGAAGCAGTCTTGAAAATGTGCAATTTTTTGAAAAGTATGTATATTCCTTCTAAAAAATATTTTGTAATTTTTTTTAACTCTTTAGATATTTTGTAAAGTTTCTGTCAAAAAGAATATTTTAAAGTTGAATTATAGGAAAGTTTATTTTTGTTGGTATTAAGATTAAATTTGTTTGTTCTTTAAAAAAAGATTAAGCTAATGCGTTTTATCGAGTGAGTTTGTTTTAATTTGATTTTAGGAGAGAAAATTATTGGGAAGTTGAAGCAAAAGACAGATAAATGTATAATTTTGATGAAGTGTCAAAAAATTAAGAAGGCGTGAGATTTTATTTTTGGTAGACATTAAGTTTCATAATTTTTTTGGGTACAAAGTTTCATGATTAGAGAATTAGAGAATAGAAGATTGTAATTTTTTTTACCTCTTTAGATATTTAGAAGTTGAATTATAGAAAAATTTGTTTTGATTGGGATTAAGATTAAGTTTGTTTGTTCTTTAAAAAAAGATTAAGTTAATGTGTTTTATCAATTGAGTTTGTTTTAATTTGTTTTCAAAAGAGAAATTATAGGGGGGAGTTGAAGCAAAAGACACAAAAGGATATAATTTTGATGACGTGTCAAAAAATTAAAAAGGGGTAATATTGTATTTTTGTTAGACATTAAGTTTCATATTTAGATAATAGATTAAAAAAATTAATAGATATGATACATTAATGTAAATATTTTTAAAATAATCATTAGTTTTCAAAATTTAAGCATATCAACTTTCTCATACTAGTATACATAAAATTTGATTTTGAAGATATAAGCACATAAATTCTATAATGAGTGTCGTGTAAATATTTAACGGTATTTTGGAGAAACAGTACAGTGATGTTGATATTTTAAAAATAGTCACGAATTTTCTAAATTTCATCATATCGATTATCACATGTCGTTAAGCTTATAAAATCCTTAACGAGTGTGATACAAATATTTATCGGTGTTTTATATATAAAATAAAAAAGTATTTAATAGGAACACTACATTGGGGTTGATATTCTGAAAATAGTCACGAGTTTTCAAAATTTTATCATCTCGAATTTCTCATATAAGTACATAAAAATTTATTTATGCATATATAAGCCCATAAAATCTGCAACGGGTGCGGTCCAAACATTAAACAATGTTTTGCATATAAAATAAAAAGTTATTCAATAGAAACACATTATTGTTTATATTTTGACAATATTAATGAGTTTTCACGATTTTATCATATAAATTTTCTCATATATTTACATAAAATTTTGTTTCTGCAAATAAAACACATGAAATCTGTAACGGATGCGGTGCAAACATTGAACGGTGTTTTGAATATAAAAAGTTATTTAATAGAAACTACATTGATGTTGATATTTTGAAATTAGCCATAGGTTTCCAAAATTTTATCATATCGGTTTTCTCATATCTGCACATAACAATTCACTTATGCATGTATAAACTCATAAAATCTGTAACGGGTGCGGTGTTTTCAATATAAAATAAAAACTTATTCGATGCAATAACTATATTAATGTTTATATTTTGACGATATTAATGAGTTTTCACAATTTTATCATATCATCTTTTTCATATATTTACCTAAAAATTTATTTATGCAGATAAACACATAAAATCCGCAACGGGTGTGCAAACATTGAACTGTTTTTTACATATAAAATAAAAAATTATTTAATAGAAACTACATTGATGTTGTTATTTTAAAAATAGTCATGACTTTGAAATAAATTATTTTATTGATTTTATCGTCTATGTATGTAAAAATTTGTTTTCGCGTACATAAGAAAATAAAATCCACAACATACAAGATTCAAATATTTAACATATTTTTCTATATATAAGAAAAAAAAATTCCATAGAAACATTATCATGTTGATAATTTTTATTTAATATTTTTAATCGTTAGACAATAATAACAATGCAATTATTTTTTATATGATTGTCACAATGCTGCGTACCGCACGGGTCTATTACTTGTTTTTATTTAAAAGTCGTGTTTGTGCTCCTGGGATGGAAATGATTTGTTCTTTCTAGAATAATGAAGAATGCATTAACATGAGATGATAAACTTAAAAGTTCTCAAGGTAATATAAGAATCACCGTACACTTATAAATATTTGTATCATATATTTCAAACTATCAAAAATTATGTTTACTTCAAGATTCTAACGAATTGATTAATCTTCGGCATTCAACTTTAGGCAATGCGTTTGAATTAGCCTTTGGTGTATTCTTGCCTCATTTCATTGCCTTTTATCAAGCAAAGTTTATTGTCGGAGTAGAAACGAAAATTCACGTGGAGACAATTTTTACTTATGATTTTATTACTTGTGTGATTTGATACCCTTGTCAAAATTTTCAATTCTTTTCAAATCTATGACTGAGGCATTTTTTATAAATCAATAAGGATGCTTGATAACATATGCTATAAAATTCTGAATACGGCTCTTTTCCCTACACAAAACACTCCCGTCAAAAATACTCATACGTGAGTTAAGTCAATCTAGTGTATCATAAGGGATTTTCTTTTTCTATTGATTCTTCCGGATTGGATCAAAAAGAAAAATGCATAAATGAGGTCAACTCCAGGGATGAATCAAAAAAGAAATCTTTATTGGTTCTACCTCCTCTTTTTTACGAAGAGAATGAATCTTTTTATCCAAACAATACCTATAGATACATAAAAAACCTATGGAATCCATTCCATCGAAACTTGGAATATGTAATTCAAAGGTATCAAATAGGAAAAAATATTCTTAATCATAGACCTACAAGGAAATACACGATCAACCAACATTTCTCCAATTGGAAAAAAAACCAGAAGAAATGGCCTCTAAGTCACGCTGCGTGACTTAACTCACGCACCTTATAATCTCCGTGTGGCTTAAGTCACGCACCACTGGCATGTGCGCGAGTTAACTCACACACGTTGGCGGTGGTCAGAACTCAAGAACACATGTTTTTGTGGATGGTGGTCAGTTTTCAACCTTCAATCTACACATTGTTTACATCATTTACACGTTTTTTTGACCACGATTATGTTTTATTATAACTTATACTACCATTCCCACCTATTAATACCCCTCTGTCATACCCCAATTTTTGACCCAAGATCTCACTGACACGTGTCATTTAACCCTGATCAATCTCTAACTTTTTCAGTAAAAATTTCGGCAGAGAAGTATTTTAAAATACCTCATGTTTTGGTTCCGAGTCGGGCCCTCTTCTCTCTTTATTTATATTTACTTTTATATTTTTAATTTCCATCTTTTGTTTAATTTCCTTATTTTTAATCTTTAATTTTAATTCCTATTTTTAATCAGTCATTTTTATTTTCTTAGTATAATTACTTTCACTTTATTTTATTTTTAATTATTTGTTATTAATTGTCCAAAAATTCCAAAAAAATGTCGATAAGTCCAAATAGTATTCAAAGTCCAAGTCTGCATAATTATCCTTTCTTTTTATTTATTTTTATTTATATCATTAGATGATAAGTCCAAAAAGAGTATAAATCCAAAATATGCAATCTGTAACAAACACGCTTTCCTCCTCCCCAAGTCCCAATTTTTTTGCATCTTTTTAACAAACCATAACCCTAGTCCTAATGCTATAAATACAACCTGCAAACACACAGAAAAGGGGGCCTAAATTCACAACCTGCAAAGAAACCATTCTCGAAGGCTCACTCTCATTCATAACCCGCATGAACATCACAAATACCAATTTTCGCACAAACAGCAAACCAAACACCAATTTTCGCACAAACAGCAAACCAAACACCAATTTTCGCACAAACAGAAAACCAAACAGAAGTTTCTTCACACAAACAGCAAACCAAACAGAAGTTTCCTCGCACAGACAGCAGACCAAACATAAGTGTTTTCTCACAGACAGCACACCAAACAGAAGGTTTTTCTCACAGGCAGCAAACCAAACAGAAGGTTTTTTTTTCTTCTCACAGACAGCAAACCAAACAGAAAGGTAGTACTTTTTTCTTTTCCCTTTTTAAAAAAATTAGATTTAGACTGCATATTTATCATTCACTTATTTATTGCGTATTTATTTTACAGCAAAGATTTTAGAATGTAAATAAGTGTTCATGTAATTTATTTATCTATTTTCCGCAGACCTTAGAATGTATTAATAGGTTTAATGTAATAGTTGTAGGTGCATGTGTGCGTGTGTGGGTGTATGCTTTATTTTCCCGCTTCTAGTTTAGGTTAGAGGTCCTCGTGGTGGTCCAACGCCACCACGTGGTACCTGCGCTTTTATATTTATGCTCCGTTAGTTTAGTTTTCAGTTTTAACTATCATTCAAAAACAACAAAAACATGCAAATAACAAAACACAAAAAAACATTTTCATAACAAACCTTGATTTTTAAATCAAGTGATCCTTTTATTTTACTTCTTTCATAAATCAAAACTGCAATCAATCCTAATTATATTTTTTAGTCATTTTCCTTTAAACATAAAAACACAAACAAATTCCTTTTGTCACTTGGTTTTTCATTTTAAAACCTTTTTCAAAACTAATAAAAAAACACCAAACAAATCAAACGCAATTTCTACCCCGAACTACGAGGTTTTGATCTTTCACGGGTACGTAGGCAAAGGACACTCGTCCTCTCAAATCAATAAAAAATGTAGATATTAGGCCTCTTTCCTTTCTTTATTTACAGTTCATTTCTTTTTAAACTAAGCAATTATAGCACAAAAATTAAATGAAACCAAGTGGTTCTCGTAGAGTACTACGAACATAGAGGGTGCTAATACCTTCCCTTTATGTAACCAACCCCCGAACCCTAAATCTTTTAAAGTGGTATTTGAACCTTTTTCCACTTTCTTTTAAAAAATAAAATGTTCAGTCGTGAAATAAAATAGTGAGTCAAACGCTAATCAAATAGCCTTGATCTCCGAAAAATGTTGCGACAGAAATGACGACTTCACTGGGGATTCCCCTAAAAGAGGGTTGAGCCTAACTTGGCTTTATTTAATTCTTCATGCTATAACTTGCTTAAAAACAAAAATAAAAGATGGAAATACATGTATGTATGCTCTTCCTTCTTCTTTCTCCTTTCTTAACGTGTGTGGTGAGATAAGTTCTAACCCGGACTTGAGAGAAACATAAGATAGGACGGTGGTATAATCATAGTCCCAGGCCAAGAGTACTCTTCGGTTTTGGCACATGTGATACAACGCCACTCAACGGAGGGAACTTGGATGCATACGTTGTCAACGTGAGCACTCATGTTTGACATGTTGCTTTCAAGTGACCGTCGAAGTTGAGAACCTTTAGTTACCTTTAACCCATCTTGGCCTTTTAGGACATAGTGCGGTGGCTAATCAGGAGTACTCCTGAATTGGTTGATACGCGATACTACACTCAAATGAGACATTACTACGAATGTTATTGGACCGGGAGTACTTCCGTTGATCGACAATGTTCGGAAGTAGTAAGTGATTTTGGGGATCCAATAGAACCCGTGATACAGGTACAAATAAAACCATAGTCCCTACCAAATGGCGCGTTCACCTTTGACTCCAACATCATGGACTTAACCTCACCATGTTTTCTCCGTTTTTTAGCATAATCATGCATACATGCATTCATTCATAAACTTTTTCTCATTAAATATCGAAGGACAAGATAAGTTCTTGTAAACATCTAACGTATGGACCTTGCAAGAAACAACAACATGAAATAAAATTTCAAAAAAATCTAAACTAAGCTTTTGCTTTTCTTAAGGACTTCCTCCGTGGCTTCGTTCTTGCTTTTGAAAAGGGAACCGTTTGCAATATCTTTACAAATAAAACCATGGTCCTTACAATGTTTACAATTACCTTGACATGTCCTTCGAGAAATAAAAAAAATGTCTATTTTTGCATAAACATACCATGCATCATTCTGCATTCATAGTTTCAAGTCCGAGTCTCACGCTGTGTCTTTTCAATAAAAGGTCAATCCGTCAGTAAAGTGGTTTAATGTCTTCGTTCAACTTTAACTCGCACATGCAAACACTCGTGCAAACACATAAAACGGATCAGCTTGAACAAGAGGTCCATGAGCTTCGTGAAGAGGTGACAACGCTTTGGGCCAAAGTAGAGAAGTTAACTAACCTGGTATCTTCGCTGATGGTCACAAAGGATCCACCACAATTCCGGCGAGGCTCCCAGCCACCATGTCAGCCATTGTGCATACAACAACCTCGACAACAGGCTCCTCAACAATCCAATCCTCAGAATCAGGCTCGAAGAACACATTATGATCCAATTCCCATGAAATATGCAGATTTGCTTCCACAGTTGCTCGAAAAGAATCTGGTCCAGACTAAAGCACCTCCTCCAGTACCAACAAGATTGCCAACATGGTATATACCTGACCTTTTCTGTACTTTCCATCAAGGGGCACCTGGACATGACGTCGAACATTGTAACGCACTAAAGAAGGCAGTCCAGAACTTGATCCGGACCAACCGTCTGACCTTCTAAGACTCTCCGAACGCGCAAGTCCATCCGCTACCAGATCATAATACGTAGTGTTTGTGACACATGGGATGGCTAGCCGCAATCAGATCTTTGTTGATGTTTTCTTCCGCTACTTATCCGTTCAAATAATGTGTTTGTTTGCTGTTTACTTTTTCCAAAAAAATCCTTTCGTCCCGCCCGAAACGAAAGTGAACTTGTGTAGCGCTTTTTGCTTCATGTATTTTCCATCATTAATAAAAAGGTCGTTTTGATCCCGACTTTGTTTTTATTTTGTGCTTTTTCTGGAAAATGGTAACACAAAAAACCAAAAATCTTTTTCTTTAATCATTTCCAAATGTCTGCATACAATCATTCACTTTCTAAAGATCAAACATAAATGCAGATTAAGCATAAATAAGCCCGTTGAACACATTAACCTTATACTCTCTCTCGACTTTGAATTCCCTGTATCCAAAGATGAAGAAAAGAAGAATGAAGTGATTCCCGACAAGATCTCTCACATACTGGGGCATCCTAGCCGTCAAAGCTGCAAACAAAAATCAAGAAGATTGTCCAGAGGATGGCAATCATTTACAAAGACCAGCATAAGATGGCACTGTTGCTTCACATGGGCATCGTGTTTCAGTAAAACATTTGAACAGGGGCAACCCCCTTTTTCCCTCAGTATACAACATGAAGGTCGTACTTCTCATGGAGATCAAAATCCCGTCAACGGGAGTTCTGCTAAAATCTCAAGTTTTGATTGAACTTACAATGCATGACGATCTTGTACAACTACATCAAAAGAGGTTGAAACAAACTTCCAACAAGAAGGTTCGTCAGACTTTGTGCTCAAAAAGGCACTATTTCCAACCTTACTTCAGGGGCAAGTGGACGCCTAACTATGAAGGCGCATGTGCAATGACTTTTACAACTATGGATAGTGGCAAACTCGCACGTCCTATGAATGCCGACACAGTCAAGAAATACTTTGTCAAAAAATAAAAGCTCGATAAGTCGCAAACCTGAAAAAGAGACTTAAGCAATAATGAGCGTCTCGGTGGATTGAAAACCCGAAAGGGCGGTCCAGGCAAAAGTTAGGGATTTCAAAAAAAAACAAGAAAACCAAAAAACAAAAAGGAGCATGACTGCTGGGGAATACCAATGGATTGACACTCTATGCAAAATGGCGACTTCCAGACTTTTGGTCAACAGTGGCATTTATCAGAACACTCTATGCCGGTTCACAAATGGCGACTTGTTCCCAACTGCTCAGTCAACAATGAGCTCTCCCACAGGAAGCATCGGTTGCTATCTTGTGCCAGGCTTCACCCTGCAAATGGCCCGATTAGTTCACGATAGTATCATCTTCAAGGAAGTTTGCCGAGTGTTTGTACTGCGATGTCAGTCTATCTCTCATCTTATCTGTCTTGTCTCGTTTCGTCGAGTTTACCCATCACAACCCAGTCTACATCCTCATACATTCACACATTCATACATTCATGCATTATTACTTTCACTCACACACAGCATATACACAACATCATTCACACATGGTTGCATCAGTCACCCAAAGTCTTGTTTGGCCGGATCCTTTCGTTTTAAGTCCTTTATCGTTTCAAGCCGACAGTCCCAGACAATGGACCGCTTAAGTTTACACTTTTACCATTTGAAGCTGACAGTCCCAAACAATGGACCGCTTAAGTTTACACTTTTATCTTCTTTCAAGCCGATAGTCCCAGACAATGGACCGCTTAAGTTTACACTTTTATCTTCTTTCAAGCCGACAGTTCCAGACAATGGACCGCTTAAGTTTACACTTTTATCTTTCTTCAAGCCGACAGTCCTAAACAACGGACCGCTTACATTTTTACTGCTTTCAAGCCGACAGTCCCAGACAAAGGACCGCTTACATTTTTACTGCTTTCAAGCCGACAGTCCTAGACAAAGGACCGCTTACATTTTTACTGCTTTCAAGTCGACAGTCCCAGACAACGGACCGCTTACATTTTTACTGCTTTCAAGCCGATAGTCCCAGACAACGGACCGCTTACACTTTTATCTTTCTTCAAGCCGACAGTACTAGACAACGGACCGCTTACATTTTTACTGCTTTCAAGCCGACAGTCCTAAACAACGGACCGCTTACATTTTACTGCTTTCAAGCCGACAGTCCTAAACAACGGACCGCTTACATTTTTACTGCTTTCAAGCCGACAGTCCTAGACAGCGGACCGCTTACATTTTTGCTTTCAAGCCGACGGTCCTAAACAACGGACCGCTTAAGTTTACATTTTTTATTGTTTCAAGCTGCTGGTCCTAAACAACGGACACTCTACACCTACTTGTCATTCTCACAAGTGTCTCCCCAGTGTGTCTGGTCTAGAGGCGTCATCAAAAGTTTTGTCTTCATTAAACCATCGTTCCAAATCAATACGATAATAGACAATCATTTCCCCAGTGAAACTATATTCCCCTAACAGAGTCAGATCCCTTTCTATAAAGAATTCGGGCATCCCGTCGTTATTACTCGTCCCAATCAAGTCATCTACGTCGTCTTGCACTCATAATTGCGTCACATGCATTCACAGTATCTTAGGATCAAAAATAGGTGTACTTTATATTTAAGTCTCTTCGGTCCGTTCAAATCAAAGATTCCATCTTCAAATCTCCGGACGAAGAAACTTAAATAGGGGCATCTGTCATACCCCAATTTTTGACCAAAGATCTCACTGACACGTGTCATTTGACCCTGATCAATCTCTAACTTTTTCAGTAAAAATTTCGGCAGAGAAGTATTTTAAAATACCTCATGTTTTGGTTCCGAGTCGGGCTCTCTTCTCTCTTTATTTATATTTACTTTTATATTTTTAATTTCCATCTTTTGTTTAATTTCCTTATTTTTAATCTTTAATTTTAATTCCTATTTTTAATCAGTCATTTTTATTTTCTTAGTATAATTACTTTCACTTTATTTCATTTTTAATTATTTGTTATTAATTGTCCAAAAATTCCAAAAAAATGTCGATAAGTCCAAATAGTATTCAAAGTCCAAGTCTGCATAATTATCCTTTCTTTTTATTTATTTTTATTTATATCATTAGATGAAAAGTCCAAAAAGAGTATAAATCCAAAATATGCAATCTGTAACAAACACGCTTTCCTCCTCCCAAGTCCCAATTTTTTTGCATCTTTTTAACAAACCATAACCCTAGTCCTAATGCTATAAATACAACCTGCAAACACACAGAAAAGGGGGCCTAAATTCACAACCTGCAAAGAAACCATTCTCGAAGGCTCACTCTCATTCATAACCCGCATGAACATCACAAATACCAATTTTCGCACAAACAGCAAACCAAACACCAATTTTCGCACAAACAGCAAACCAAACACCAATTTTCGCACAAACAGAAAACCAAACAGAAGTTTCTTCACACAAACAGCAAACCAAACAGAAGTTTCCTCGCACAGACAGCAGACCAAACATAAGTGTTTTCTCACAGACAGCACACCAAACAGAAGGTTCTTCTCACAGGCAGCAAACCAAACAGAAGGTTTTTTCTTCTTCTCACAGACAGCAAACCAAACAGAAAGGTGGTACTTTTTTCTTTTCCCTTTTAAAAAAAATTAGATTTAGACTGCATATTTATCATTCACTTATTTATTGCGTATTTATTTTACAGCAAAGATTTTAGAATGCAAATAGGTGTTCATGTAATTTATTTATCTATTTTCCGCAGACCTTAGAATGTATTAATAGGTTTAATGTAATAGTTGTAGGTGCATGTGTGCGTGTGTGGGTGTATGCTTTATTTTCCCGCTTCTAGTTTAGGTTAGAGGTCCTCGTGGTGGTCCAACGCCACCACGTGGTACCTGCGCTTTTATTTTATGCTCCGTTAGTTTAGTTTTCAGTTTTAACTATCATTCAAAAACAACAAAAACATGCAAATAACAAAACACAAAAAAACATTTTCATAACAAACCTTGATTTTTAAATCAAGTGATCCTTTTATTTTACTTCTTTCATAAATCAAAACTGCAATCAATCCTAATTATATTTTTTAGTCATTTTCCTTTAAACATAAAAAACACAAACAAATTCCTTTTGTCACTTGGTTTTTCATTTTAAAACCTTTTTCAAAACTAATAAAAAACACCAAACAAATCAAACGCAATTTCTACCCCGAACTACGAGGTTTTGATCCCTCACGGGTACGTAGGCAAAGGACACTCGTCCTCTCAAATCAATAAAAAATGTAGATATTAGGCCTCTTTCCTTTCTTTATTTACAGTTCATTTCTTTTTTAAACTTAGCAAGTTATAGCACAAAAATTAAATGAAACCAAGTGGTTCTCGTAGAGTACTACGAACATAGAGGGTGCTAATACCTTCCCTTTATGTAACCAACCCCCGAACCCTAAATCTTTTAAAGTGGTATTTGAACCTTTTTCCACTTTCTTTTAAAAAATAAAATGTTCAGTCGTGAAATAAAATAGTGAGTCAAACGCTAATCAAATAGCCTTGATCTCCGAAAAATGATGCGACACCCTCCATACTTGCCTATTTCCTCACACCATCTCATTTTTCTCTCCCTCCTCACTCTCTCCCTCTATTTCTTTTTTTTTTCTTTCAATAGTCTCTTTGAGGGCAAAAGTGGTCAGTTTTGTTGGGGTAAAGTAGTGAGTAGCCGACTTGGGGAAGTGATTAACCCTTGGGATAAAATTAACTTTGCTTCTTTTTACCTCAAAAACTTTTTACCGTAGGTAAAAATAATCTTCTTAGGGTATAAAAAGAACCAGATTTAGATTTAGCCCAAGGGTTGATGATATATTTTCTCCAAGAAGGTTGCTCACTATTTTACCCCATGAAGGCCGGTTACTTTTTACCCCAAAGAGGGTAAAAAGAAAATAAATATATTATTTAGTGAATTCAAATAAATGTAACAATGTATCAATTATTGTATGAAGTTGATTAATAAAATGAGATGTTGCTTTTATTTTCTAATATTGTATTTAATGAATTTTGTTATATGTATCAATTATTTAATGAATAATTCGAATAAATATTTATTTGAAGTGCATAAATAAATATTGAATAAATAAAATCGAATTTATTTTCTAATTTTGTATTTAATAAATAAATAAATTAGAATAAATATTGAATTAGAATAAAATCGAATTTATTTTCTAATTTCGAATTTATTTTAAGTGCATAAATAAATTATAATATAGCAAATAAATAATTTAGAAAAAAGTGAACAAATAATGGTGTGAATTTTTTTATGCAGAATTTATTTTGTTATTGCATATTGAATAAATAAATTCGAATAAAGACTAATTAAACTTAGCGTGAATTCAAATAAATAATTGTAATAATTAAATTTGAATAAAGTTGCGTATTAAATAAATTCGAATAAAAGTTACATTACATTACATAAAGAATCAACTATATATGTTATCACATCGAATTCCCTCCTATAAGACAGGTCATCACATAAAGAATGAGGTCCATTCCCTGACACTAATCTTATAAGAAGGAACTCGATATCATAATGTAAAAGTTAGATTACATTACATAAAGTTCTTAAATATGACCTATCATTACATGACATTACATTCACAATTGTACCTTTCAACTACAACAATTATGTTACCTCTGAATGGGGCACATTCAAACTTGCTAAGCAGCAGGACTCCATCATTCGTCCAGAAGTCCTTTTGTTCCATTCAAAAGGTTAAATTCTTGCTGGTCTTGGTTTTAAATGATAGTATCCAAGTGTCAACGGAATGAGGTCCAGACCTTGACACTTCAATACCATCATTTAAATGAAGCCAACAAGAATTTAACCTTTTGAATGGAACAAAAGAACTTCCGGGCGAATGCTCGAGTCCTGCCGTTTAACAAGTTTGAATTGCCCCATTCAGAGTAAGACAATTGTTGTAGTTGGAAGGTGCATTCCATACCTAATCACGACCCGCGCCTAATCACGATCTTCTGGCGGAATCAGACTTTTGATGATATCTTCAGATGATCTCACCAACGTTGCTCGCATATCGATTCACTGGAACATGATATGCTCCCAAAACATGGTCGTCACGTTTTCGTCGTTCGTCAATTACATCAAGTGAATGGTATTCTCCCATCGTCGAGCGTTGGACGTTTATACCGAACATATTCCACCTTCCTTGTGTCTCGGGGGTTGACTCCCTTGATGAATTCATTAAGCTGATCCTTGAGACCTCTTAGCGTTATACCAAGGCACCGAACCTTCAACCTCTGAGGTTCCCCGCCGTTGAATTCTGCACAAACGTCGATCCATCCGACCATTGTTTCAAATCTACATAATAAGAAATTAAAAGCAATCAATGAAAAACTCATTCAAACATTTCATCAAACACTTGGAGTGCAAATTATACATAAACCCTAAAACTCATAACTACAATATTAACATGCAAACATCTTACCATAATTAAGCAACATAAGTCATTTACATGTAACATTGTATCGTTTTTTGCAAGAAAAATCAAAATTTAAACAAACCCTAAGTATAAAAAAATTCTCTAAAACTCAAAACCTACAACATAAACATGTAAACATCTAAACATTTAAGCAACATAGGTCATTTTAATGTAAACATTGTTTGATTTCTTGCAAAAAAAAAACAAAATTTAAACAAACCCTAAATCTAAAAAATTTCTAATTTAAGAGAAAAAATCTAACATATAAACATAAAAGGTTAATGGTGTTTGGTTATGAAAACTTACTTGTTATTGGATTGTTGTTTGATTTGAACTTGAAGGAACTTTGGATTTGGTGATTTGAGAGAGATTTTGGAGATTTTTTGAGATTTCAGATGAGAAATGAGGTGTTCTGCTTTGTTTAAGACAACACGTAGCGTGAGTTAACTAACGTTGCGCTAGTTAACTCACACAGCGTTAGTTAAGTAACACAGAGTTTAACACTTGTGTTACTCAACTAACGCAGGGGTATTTTCGGTATGGCTGCAGTGCGGGAGTGTTTTGTGCAAATGAGAGCAGTATTCTAAAGTTCTTACCCTTTGTCAAATGATGTTGTGCCTTTGAGCTTTTGATTTGGGCCAAACTTTTGGAAAGATTGAGTCTTGTGTTGACCCCTTTTTGGAGCTTTTTTGTATCACTGATCAGTTGGAACATTTCAAGGAGGAATATAAGTTATCTTCAAATATGGAGGAATATAAGGACTCTTTCCACGGTAAGGCCAATAGGCTCTTTGTTAGTAAGAAGGCCAAGACTGCCCTTATAACTTACAACATTGGTTTGTGCTTCACCCTTTTTCATTTCTTTTTTGGTTATTTGCTTCTTGATTTCGATCTTCATTTTTTAACTTTTGAATGATTTAGCAGCATCCTTGTCAAAAAGGGAGCTACATATAGGCCAAGCATTACATTACCTCTTGATTCGAACCACATTTCTTCTGTAAAAACTCCTTTAGAATATCTCCAGCCTTGGGATAAATTATATTTGAAGTTTCTTCTTTAAACTTCACGATTGTTGATCAACATCTTTATCTTTTACAAAGATAACTACAAGAATAAAAATGTTGGAATTAGGTTTTACCTCTTTGTTAGCATCTTGGTTAAAAACTTCAACTTTGTTGGACTTAACCTCCACCATACAAATATCAGGCCGTGCATAGTTGGTTGATACTTGAAAAGGGTCTTCTTTAACTTTCGTAGGTGGTTTTGGTTTGTCTTTGAAGAACAAGTGTCATTCGATTGCTTTTTGAATTGTATCCCTGAAACAGGCACAAGAGTTAGTATGATGGTTATAAGTATTGTGAACTTTACAATACTTTCTTCCTCAAATATTTTTAGGAGTGGAAACCTATAATTATCAGTGTTTGTTGATCTTTTAAAGAATATTGAAAATTTGATCAGCTTTGTTTATATCAAATTCATGCATTTTTCGATTGGCATTCAAAACGAATATCGACTCGAGAGGTTTAAAACTTGGACATTTATAAGGTGGCCTTGGTTTTGATTAGCACGGCTTACACTCCTATAACTTGCCTCATTCTAGCATCAACTATAAATTCCTCTTGGTCAACTAAAGCTACATAATGGCCAATGTCTTTTCAAGGATAACACTCATTTTGTTTAACTTCTCTTTTTCAAGATTTAATATCTAGACTTTCGTGACAGTATCAACTAAGGTAGATATTTCTCGAAGTTGTTGACTAACCGTTTTCTTTCAAATTGCATAATAAAGGCTTGTTACATCCATTTGACTTAAATTAGACTTAGGGATCATTGTCATACATTCAACTCTTATCAATCTAAATATAATGATGTAATCATCAAATGAATCATCGTCTTTTCTTTGAATTTTATCCAAAGCAATGACATTCACCCTCTTTTATTCCATAAACATTTGTTCATGAAATATGGAGAGTAATTCAACAACTTATTGTTGAGAGGAGGGTGATTCAAAGCTCTTGATTGATATGATAACGTATAAATGCAATTTTGGGACGTATTCACAATCTTTTGAGTTTGGATTGACACATCCAAGTTCTTCATACTTTACGCGAGGGAAACTGAAGTGCTGACTAACTTGCTAATTACGGTTTGTCTTTCAATTCTTAGTTATTTTTTGGTGGAGTATCCTCCTAATTATCTTCGTAGCTTACTTTTTGATTAGATTTTCGGGGCTTGCATCCTTTGAGTGTTTGGTTAGCTTCTTAGTTTTGTTTTTTCTTCAGGGCTTAGGCCCTCTTTTTTACAAAAAATAAAATAAAAATTAATTCACTAATTTTTTTTCTACAAAGTCTTATTTTAGGTCAATCCACCCAGATTTGAAAGCTTTTGAATAACACTCGACCTTTTGTAAGTGATATTGATTTTTATAATTGAATACCACGAGACTTATTTAGATCAGATACACGACAATTTCCGTGGTACATTTGACAATTCGACTTGTAAATGTACATTTGCTCTTTAAATTAATAGTTAAATGAGATTTTTTAAATATTTGATACCATTTAAAATTATACTAATAACTAAATATTATTTACCCAAAAGAATCATAACAATACACTTTATATATATTTTCTATTGTTTTAGATATATTTTTTTATGAATTTTATCTTTCATAATAGTGAACATTGAATATTGTTTACGATGAAAATGTAAAAAATCAGTCAGATGCTTATAAATAATGATAAAATGTAAAAAATTAGTTAGATGCTTATAAAAAAAATAGATGATATTCTTTCTTATGAAATGATATTTCCTAAAATACCGAAGTCAACAAATAGCTCCTTGATTCATAAAAACAATACTTAATTTATTGATTTTTTTAAAGATTTTTTTTACTAGATAAAACTAATGCATTCAGTTAAAAATCAAAGGATTAATATAGGGGGGAACTATCAAAGTAAAGCTAAGAACTAGCATTGTATATGACAATTATAGTAAGATTATGAGCAACCGTATTAGTCTATCTCCTATAAAACTTGATAAACAACGGTAAAATACTACAGCAATTACTCAAAATGGAACATGTCTCGAATCTATCATTGATTCTAAGTTAAAAGAATTCACGACCCTCTTAGAATCTAGAGTAAAGATAACTTGCTTGAACTCCAATTTTTGCACCCACTCGATAACTACTAATAAGCCCGAAGCCTTGCCCTCCTTAACATTCAACATAGGTTGCAAGCACAAAGTCTTTGCTTTCATAAACATAGCATACTCGTCGCTTAAGCAAATACCGATTCCGAACTTATTGTGTTGCCCATAAAAATCGTGTTGATATTGTACCTAATGAACCTGTCGCCTGTGCGGAGGTCGCTGTCATATCTAACCATTCATAACAACCGATTGTAGACGGGCTGCCCGACCCTTTTCTCGACGTCCCACCTTTTACTCTCCAAGTAAAACACCACCGCGATAAATTGCTTCCGCTGCACTCTCAAACACATACTCCCACTTCTAAAGTACTCCGTATAATAAATAAATAAATAGACATGTCATTTATTACTGCATGTACATCGAATCCGTACTTAATATTGAAATATCAACGTACAAATTCCATAAAAAAATAAATATCAACTTACACTTAAATTGCTAACTACCTCTCACCATTATCATATGGAAACCAGCTCACACAATATAGAAGCTGCATCATGCATTTGTGCACACTAGTCCTCAATTGAAGTGAATTTAATCTTCCATGTTAGACACATAAAGAACCTACGGAACCTATAGTAATCTCTACCACATGGAGTTTATTTTTATTTTTAAGGACAAAATCTACCACGTGGAGTTTGTTACCCTAAAATTCATTAACTTGAAATTTAAGGGATAGGAATTTTCGATTCACCATTTATAGAATACAGATGTATTCCTTTTCCTTTGCCAATTGGTTCTGATTCATCCCATTAATTTCAATGAGGGAATGCCTGCAACTAAGAAGGAAAACGCGTGAATCATGTCCCCTCTCCTATATAAAGTTTTTTTTGTTTATAAAGATAGACTAATTTTAGGGTTAACTATATTTTTAGTCCCTACAAAATCGCAAGTTTTCAAGTTTAGTCCCTATAAAATTTTAATGGTAATTTTAGTCCTCCATAATTTACTAGTTTGTAAGAATAGTCCCTATTTTGAAAACATTTTACAAAAAATGGACACTTTTAGTCCTTCAAAATAGTCCCTATAAAATGCAAATAGGGACTAAAAGTGAATAAATTTTTTGTAGGGACTAAACTTGAAAGCTTGTAGTTTTGTAGGGACTAAATACATATCTAACCCCTAATTTTATGATGCACACAAGTAAGACAAAAGAGGCAGAGGAGTTAGGGGCGAATCAACATAAGTCTTGGTGTCGCTATAGCCACACCAGAATTTTAATTTCTTTAGGACATTTTTACTTTAGTGATCAAACTTTCGGTCGCTAAAGTATAAACTATTAAAAATGTCAGTCACCAATGTATAAACTATTAAAAATTAGTCACAAATTTGATTAGCGACGAAAATAGTGACCTGAATTTCGGTTGCTAAAGTATAAAATTTTAAAAATTGGTTGTTATTTCGGTTGCTATTTGTTTAGCCACAATGAAATTTTGTTCATTGGTCCGTCCCTAGGAAAAGCTCCAGAGAGGTAAATTTTGTGAAGAAGATTTCCTTCTTAGACTTGGCTGGGTTTTGATGACAACAAACTCACATCACAAAAGAAGAAAAATTATATGGAGGCTCAAGTTGAAGAATGAAGATGATGGGACTTAGACTTCATAGTTATATTCTTGTAAGTATGGTTCTTATCTTTGACACTATCATTCTTAACAAAACTTAGAATGCTCATAAAATAATTACTAACATTTTTCTAAATCTCTCATATGAAGCAATGCTTAAAGCTCTTTGAAAATAAATCACACACTCACAACAATTTTCATAAAAGTGTGATTTTGCATTAAAATATATTTTTGTTCTTGAAAAATCATTTAATAAATTTGTTTCAGCACATATATTTTATTTGGCCAAAATTGTTTATACAAAAGAAAAATATATAGCATGTCTTTTTTTGAAGGTATGTCAACGGCTATATTTGCTTCAACATGTTTTCAATGTTATATATTTAAATATGCATTGTATCCATTGGCCATAAATATTTTTGGTGCCGTTGGATTTTTTTTAAAGAAATTATTTTGACTATTTGATCATTATATATCCAACGAATGTTTTTCAATTTACTATCAACGGCCAGTTTTTTTAAAATGTAATTTCATACTCATTTTTATGAATAGGTGCCTTTTTAAATATGTGTCTATTCATTGACAAAACTTTTTGAAAAGTAGTGTTGCTTCATAAACATCTTTTTAGCCTCTATAAATTCAATTGAGAATCAAAGCATTATATACAACAACTTTCATTATCTCAATTGACATTTTCAATATCACTTGCTTTCAAACTTTTATTCAAATTGTTTGGAAAACTTTGCCCACACTTTAACATTCATTAAAAGGTTTTCTGAGCACTAAGTCCATTTGTTTAAGAGTGATATTGATAAGATTATACAGCCATACACATTTGATATTCTTCAATTACATTGTTGTAAAGTTTCTCATCATTTGTTGGTGGGAATTGTTGTAAAAGATAGTGGAGTGCTATCTTGTTTCTTTGTGAGAATTTCATCATAGGTTTGGTGAAGATTCTTGTTGTAAAAGATAGTGGGGTGCTATCTTGGTGTGTAGAAAAATATTGTTAAGGGGCCTTTGGGATTAAGGTTGCTTTGTAACAAAGATTCTTTACATAGTGAAATCCTTCGCGGGGTATGAAGGGAGTGGAGTACCCTAAGGTTTAGAGGGGAACCACTATAACTCTCTTGTGTTATTTCTTCTCCCCTTACTCTTTTATTTTTCTGCATTCATACCTTCATCATTATTTACCGGAAAAATTATCAACAACGCTAAACTAAGAAAAATTAACCAATATTGCTAGAAACCTAATTCACCCCCCCTCTTAGGTTACAATCTGAACTTACAAATTTTGTGAGTTGTGGAGGTTGCTAAGGAATAAAGAAGCTAAGATCTAGATCTAATGACTTCGTGAAGGGGGTGAAAACTCTAGGAATTTTCATAGACGTGTTAAAACTAGATCAAGGACGAATTTCACCAGGGCTCTTAAGGTGAAGGTAGTTTGGAAAGAATAGCCAATCCAAATTAGAGTTGCAATGGATTATTTTAGGAAGCGTGTGGCGAGTGAAACTTGGGAGTGGCCTTTTGAAATTTGGGAGCGGCCTTTTAGGAAGCCTAAATTGGAGGGGGTTGTGTTTCCTCTTCGAAAAGAATAGGAAAACATCTGTTTGGTGGATACATAGTTTTGTTTGAAATTGAGATGGTTGTAAAAGAAAATGATTGAAACAAAGACTCTGGTTTGAATGGGTTCAATTTTGCTTTTGTGAAAGATTATTGGCACCTTTTGAAAGAGGAGGTGTGAATCACATTTTACCAATTTCATCAAAACGAGTGTGTGTCAAGTTGTTTGTTGTCATACTTTATGGCTTTGATTTCAAAAGTGTCCTTACCGTTCACTTTAGGGAATTTTAGACCAATTTCCCTTCTTGGTTGTTTATACAAGTTGTTGGCTAAGGTGTTAGCGGCAATGTTAGTTGGGAGAGATTGATTTGATTGTATCGTTGGAGCAATTGACGTTTATAAAAGGGTGGAATTTAGTTTATGGGGTGTTGGCGGTTAATGAAGTCGTTGATTTGGCATATAAATTGGGTTGTCAAGTCTCTCAAGTGGTGGGTTTGAAAGTGGATTTTGAGAAATCCCAAGACTAGGTAAATTGGGGTTTTCTTGATTAAATGCTTTAATGGTTCGATTTTATTCCCATGTTGAGAGATTGGATGAAGACATGTGTTTGTGGTGGAAGCATGTCAATCCTTGTGAATGGTTCTCCTACATAATAGATTAGCACTAAGAAAGGGGTTAAAACAAGTAGATCCATTGTCATAGTTTTTATTTCTAATATTTGTGAAATGTTTTAGTGGGTTGAAATGCAACAAGGTGAAATTTGTACAAGCAGTTTGAGGTGGGTATTGAAAGTTGGTTATATCACATATTTAATACGAATGATACTTTGTGTTTAGGTGAAGCGATGATGGAGAATCTTTGGACCTTGAAGGCGATTTTGTGATGACTTCATGGTTGAAGGCGAATTTTGGAAAAAGTTGTTTAATGAGTTAATGTTCCAAAGGGTTTTACGACAATGACTTGTGATTTTCTAAATTGTATTGAAGGCAATTTACAGTTTTTTTATTTGACTCTTCTGGTGGGAGAAAATTCAATGAAGAGGCGTTTTACAGTTTTTTTATTTAGCTCTCTTGGTGGGAGCAAATTCACCGAAGCTCGAGACTTGGGGTAACAAGTATGTTAGTTTTTGTGATTGTATCATTTTATCAATTAAATATTGAATGAAATCCTTTTTTTTTTTTAATCTTTTTTTATGAAGTTTTCGGTTTGGGTGTGGAAGAAAATAATGACCATTCAAAGGGAGTTCCAACAGGAGGTAAGAGATGTTAGAGCGGTAATTTTGAGCATGTTAGTAAAATGGAGGTTGCAGTTGCTCCATACTAACATACCTTTGTGGAATGTGGTCTCAATGGCCAAATACATAGCTAGGGTTAAAGTGTTCAAATATTTGGTTAGTGTGAAATGAACGACTTTTGCTTCAAGATGGTGGAAATATGTTGTTGCTTTAGAAGAGGTGGTGGGTTCTAATTGGTTCGGTGTGGAATCAACTTGTACGGTTGGAAATGGAGGTCATATTAGTTTTTCATCTGATTGTTGGTTGAGTAATGCTCCATTGAGAAATAAATTCCCTAAATTGTATTCTATCTCAAATCAAAATGCTGTTATTTTGTCGGATTTTCATGTAAGGGATGAGGAAGGATGGAGGTGGAGCTTTTTTTTTTTTTTTTTTGGCGCAGAAGGTTGTTTGTATCAGAGTTGGTTTTGGTAGATAACCTTATGGGGCTGTTTGATGGGGTTCAGTGGAGTGAGGGTGAGGATAGGGGGTTGTTTGTAGATAAACTTGTCGAACCACGAATCATATACCGTTGTTGGGTCACATGGGGTGTCGGAGGATTATTCATATTGGACTAGGAGCAACGACATAAGTGAGTTTGAACACCACATTTTAACCTAAAACCTTTAGACATTGAGTTAAAGAGTCTTCTTATTTATAAAATGTTCAACCTCCATTCTCCTAAGCAATGTGAGGCTTTTAACTGACATTTTCTACACAACACTTATCTCACGATCGAACTCTAGATTATGAGGGTCTTCGTCCCTTGAAATCACAAGGGTTTAAAAAAAAGTCTTTTACACTCGGTCATTATAAGCTATATAAAGTACTATACAGAATCAAAATTAGCATTATTTATTTTCAATTTGTGCTTAGCAATATATATTTTTTCAAAGGAAGTGTTTAGCAATATTGTTTCTTTAATTTTGACAAATTATATGATTTTAAATAGCTTGGGTGCTAATTTAACTAGCTAGTTATAGTTGTGGATCTAGATATAAAAGCCTCCATGTGTATAACTAAACTAAGGCTAATTAAGTAAATGATTTTTATAAAAAGAAATCACATTTTTTTAGTAAAATTCACTAACACTATATTGAATTAAACTAATGTTAGTTTCAATCCAAAATTTCGTTTGTAATCCCTACAAAATAGAAATCACATTTTTAAGTCCTTGTAAAAAATTTCGTCAGCAGTTTATATAGTTGTAAAAAGATTTGTCAACCGTTTTAGTTGTAAAATTTTTGGTCAGCATTATTGGTCCATAAAGATTGTAAAGAAAAATGTTACAAGGACTAAACAATGCAATTTTTTTTGGGACTAAACAATTTTTTTTATATTATAAAAACCAATTAAGCCTGTCATAAGCTTTTTTTGATATTATAGAAACCAATTAAATTTGTCATAAGCTTTCTCAAGATCAATCTTAATAGATATGAACATTTTTTTACCTTTCATTTTAGCCAGAGAATGCACCATCATCTCCTAGACCACAATAATATTATGATAAATCATGCGACCATGAATAAAGTTGGATTGCTATGGAGAGATGATACCATCCAGAAAAGGCTTGATTATGTTAACGATAACCTTTGTGACGATTTTAGAGGTCACATTGCGCACGACAAGAGGGAAAAATTGAGAAACAAACTCTAGTTTGTCTACTTTAGAAATCATAACAAGCAAAATATCATTGATAGGAGAAATAATAGAGGGGTTACACCAAACCTAATTCACATACTTATAGAGAGAGTCTCCAACGATGTCCCAACATTGTTGAAAGAAATCATTTACTTAATTAACCCAAAAAACTACGTGGCTAAAAGTCATACCCCAAATTTTGACCAATGTAATTTTTTATTTTCGTACGTTATTCGTTTTTGTAGCTTTTCGTTCGCGCTCTAATTCCCGTGATATCTGTTTTATTCGTATTGTGATCGCATTTAATTTTTTACATCGTTTATATTTTAATGTCACTCGCGTATTAATTTCGTAATTTTTATCCGCGTTTTATGCGTTTTTTATTTATCGTAAAGTTTACGTTGTTAAAATTCATTTTGTTCACGTCGTTGATTTACTATTTTATTAGCGTTTAAAAAGCCGCGTATTTCAGTCGTCTCAGACGAAATTTCGGCAGAGAGGTATTTTAAAATACCTCATTTTTTTGGTTCCGACGGGACATTTTTTTAGTCATGTTTTTTTATTTATTGTTAATTTTCGTTTTTTTATTATTTACTTATTTAGTTATTTCTTTTTTTATTTATTTATTTGTTGTTATTTATTTATTTATCTGTTTTTATTATTTTAAGTCATTTTAGTCCACATGTCAGTTTGTTATTGGTCCTGGTCCAACTTTTTCTCCAAGTTTCAGCAGGGGTATTTTCGTCATTCTAATGTATCAGAGACTTTGTACTTTTTAAAGTACTGTTCACGCGTCAGAAACGTCCTAATCACAGGGAGAAAAATCAGAAAATATCAAATCACCAAAAAAAACACATTTCCATTTTCTCTTTCCATTTTTTCAGATCAAAACCATCAAAACTCACAAAAATCTTCATGAACATGAAGAACATTCATGAACAAAAAATTTCCAGCAACTTTTTCATCAAACAACAACAATATATCATTCAAAAATCACACAAACCAACATTGTTCATCACCAACTTAACATTTTCGAATCAAATACAAGCCAAACACGAAAGGCCGAACCGAACCGGAAAGGAAGAAGCATAGGCCGAACCGAACCGGAAAGAAACACGCAAGGCCGAACCAAGAAGAACGTGAGAAGAAAAAGGCACGGCCGAAAACGCAACGTGAAGAAGAAGAAAACAAGGTAGCTTTCTCATGTTTTTTTGGTTTTCTTTTGTTTTTTGAATGTTAGATCTAGGCTTGTATGTTTGTCTTTTGAAAAATCTAAGGGTGGATTCGTGTTTAGAATGAAAAAAGGGTGTGAATGATGTAAAAAAAATTGAAAAAAGAGGGGGAATGGCATTTTCCGGCGGCGGCGCCACCACCCTAGGGTGGCCGGCCACCGCGCCGGAGCGAGCTATGCTCGCCGGAGAAGATGAAGATTCATCTTCTCCGGCCACCCTTCATGAGTTTTCCGGCCAAGCTTTTAGAGAGAAGGGAGAGGAGTTTTGTGTTTTAGAGAGAGAAGTGGAAGAGAAAAATGAAGGAAAAGAACATGAGATTTTTATTTATACTCCCCCATTCAAACCGGTTCGGGTCAAACCGAACCGGTTACCCATCCCCTTAAACCGACCCGCGTTTCCTTTGGCCCAGTTTGTTGCTTCTGTGCTGTTCATACCCCCTGTTTTGCCATCTGCACCCCCTTCCTGCATGTTTTTGTAGTAACTTTGTTATAACTTCATGCATTTATTTATTTTATTTTATTTTACTTCATATGATATTTGAACTATGTTCCATGCATTTTTAATTAGTGTTTTAATCTTCACATCATGCATTTTTTTATTATTAGTTCATTTAATAGCTAAATTTCTATCTCATGTAGTTTTAGTTTATTTATGCATAAAAAAATCTTTTCATGCATTTTTGTTTCTTTTAATCTTGTTTACCTAGCATTTGTGTTTATTTCAATGTGTTTGTATTTTATTGCTTTGTTATTTTAATTGCTTTCTTAGTGGGTATAATATGTTTCATAGAACTATTGCATGCTTATTTATTTTTTCGTCATTTATTTTATTTTTGTTTAGTTTGTAATTAGGGAAATGATGTAATTTATTTTTGCGCATTTTCTTTTTTCTTTTGAGACCATAGAATGTATTTAGGGTATGTAATATGTAACCGGCACACGCACCGACACGCGCACCGACACTCCACTTTATTTATCGTTTTACGCTTATTTATTTTTCCGCCGTTACGCGAGTTCGCCGTTAGTTTAGAAAAATATTTTCGTTAAAAAATAAAAAAAAATCAAATTCAATTTTCTTTAAAGTAAACCTTGGTTTGTAATCCAAGTGTCTTTTTTTTTATTTTCCTTAATCAAATGTTAATCAATTTAATATCCACATTAGACATGGATTTCGTGCAATTAAAATTAACCAACTTCATCGTATTTTCTTCTCATGCCTTGAGGCCTCTCATCTCTTCTTAAAATCTTTTTTTCAAAAATGTTAAAATCAATTTAACCCATCAAAAAGTTCTTTAGCCGAACTACTTGATTTTGATCCCGATTTATTTGGGTAAGTAGGCAAAGGGTTTTGGCCCTTCCAAATCAATAAAAATAACCAAAAACATGCTTCATATTCCTCTTTTCTTTCACTTTAGCTCTTAAATAATTTTTTTAATGAGTAAAATTAATTTAGCGCAAGATTAAGAATAGATAGAAGGTTCCTATGGGATACCATAGTTGGTTCGGGTGCCTAACACCTTCCCCAATCGAAACCAACCTCCGAATCCAAGGTCTTATAAGGGTTTTTACTCATTTTTTCCCTTACCGCGAATAAAAGTTGAGAGTTCAATGATTAAAGGTTCAAATCCAATTAATGATTTTGATACCCGAAAATCGAGAGCACAAATCATAACAAGCAAAATATCATTGATAGGAGAAATAATAGAGGGGTTACACCAAACCTAATTCACATACTTATAGAGAGAGTCTCCAACGATGTCCCAACATTGTTGAAAGAAATCATTTACTTAATTAACCCAAAAAAAACTACGTGGCTAAATGTTTTAAAGAGTTTTTGACAAGAAAAGTCTTAAGAGTTATAGTGCATATATTAAACATATGCATCATATATTTATTTAGCTTATTAAACATATGTAATAGAGTTACTTAGTGACTCATGACTTTTTAGAAAAATTGAAATTGTTGATTTATTATAGTGCCAATAAGTTTTATTTAAAATTATTTAAATTTTTTAATTAATTATTTAAATTTTTCATTAGTTTACAAAATTTTAAAATATTACAAAATAATTTTCAAAAAAATTAACAGTTTCACAGGTGTAATTTTATCATTTAAATATAAAACACACACTATCATGTTATTATAAGATGATGTATGTAAAAAACACGATATAATAACATATTATTATTATGATTGTTTCTTTTGTGCGTATCAAACACGATAATATAATTGTTATTTTTTCTTCCATATCTTATCCTATCAGTATATCTTGCTTTATACCATGTATGATTATCCGTCTTTATCATATCAGGCGCACCAAATAAGCCATAATAGTTTATGATTTTGGATCACAAATTAAGAAATTATTTAATTGACATATCTTTATAACAAAATATATCCTTAGTTTAATCATTAATTATTTTACAAAATTTTAATTATCAATGCAAAGAGTAAGGATGGTAATAAGTCAGACCAATTTTCTTTTTGTCGGTAATTAAGTTAAGGGATGATAATTTCAATTTAGTTGTGGTATGATATTGTGTAGGACAAACAAGAATGTCATATTTCTTACTTTTGTCTTGGGCTTGGAAGTGTTTTAGCCTTTTAAGTTAAGGGATTGATTAATTCTTAAAACTTAGGGATTTTAAGAATTAAAATGTGTTTAGATATGATCATAGGCTGTTATGATTGATTAAAATTGAATTATTGTTCTGTTGATATTGGTGTGTTGATGTGCTTGATTAAATTGAATGGTTGTGGGAGATGGCATAGGAACATTCTAAGCTTATGATAAGGATAAAAAGAGCAGAGGAATAAATACATTAAAATTATTTATCCAATTCAATCTAAACTGATATATGTTTGAGGGAGAAAGTAGTTCTTCAATACATTTTCAACGAGTCTTTAAAAAAAATACAAATAAGTTATAATAAATTAATTTCAACAATAAACAATAATTTCTATCCCTTTATGTTCATTCTCTCAACCCACACAAAGATCTCTCATAAAGATAAGAGAGAAAGTTTAAATCCTTCCTCTTCATGAAACCTCTCTATCCAAGGTGTTTAATTGTATTTTCCAACCCCAAATTCTCACCCCAAAAGCTTTAAACCCTTAGTGGTTGAGTTTCCCTAAAAATTCTATCTTTTTGGCGATCCTTGGTCTATCTTCCAAAAGACACCCACCCTTAGTCTTTAAAGTTTCCAATAGATCTCATCTTTTGATGATTTTTAACAATATCTCTCCCATATGACGCCAACCCTTAACTTTTAAGTTTACTAATAATCACCTCTTTTGATACAATCAAACAATGTGATAAAAAAATATATTTTTATTGGCAATATATAAATAGAATGAACTACACCTACTTTTATGTTAATATTTAGCCAACCTTAAGACATTGCCAAACCCGAATAGACTTGGATTAGCCAATGACCTAACATCATAATTCAACTTGACTCAAATCATCACTGTGGGCTATCAGTGGGGGCTCCCACTTCACAAGAACATGCTGTTGCTATAATTTGAGTTCGTGTGGGATCTTTCTTAACAATTGATAATACAAAATTTACAAATATTAAATTTGCTACACATGCTTGATAGGGATTCAAGTAAAAATTGTGGTACTACTCTACCCAAACTCTAGTCATTTTCATCTTGAGTGGCAATGCACGTATTAGTGGAAAGGACATGATGTCATAGCCAATTCACAATGATCAAACAAGACTGATGTTAGAAATTGAATAGGACAACTTTTTAATCCATGTCCTATATTAGTACTGCCAAGTAACTTCTCCAAAGTTATAAAAACAAAGGGGGTGAAGAATTGGCATGGTGTAATTTAATAGATTTTTTTTTTCCACTTGAGATTGTTAAGATCAAGTGGGTAGTGGAAGATACCTGTCCGAGTCATCCATCAAAATTTAGACAAGGCAAAGTGTTAGGCAAAGATTGTCCACCCAAGCAATGACCCTAAACAATTAATTCTTAACTCTTCATTTACTATACATACTTTGTATTTGTATGGTGTGCTTAATAAGTAAAATGACAGGGTATGTGTCTAGGTGGTTGATAGAGAACATGAATTCCCTTCTCACCACATAGATAAATGGAAGAAAGGTATTGACATGAATCATACTAAATTTATAAGAGATCTATAAGATTTAGTGGGACTCCTATAATTTTAGGAGTTAATATATGTCTACCCTCCATAATATAAGCAGTTTCTGGTTTATCCCTTGTAATTTTTTTTTTTAAAGATTACAATGTTGTAATTTGAAGATTGTTTGATTTTGGAAAGCCTACAATTGTGGTACTCTTAAGTTAAATCTCATTGTTGATGTAATGATATTCCATTACCGTGTAATATGCACTCCGTACTCTCTTTGATCTTGGATATAAACAAAAAAGGTCAAATACCTTCCGCAACCCTTTAAGTTAGATATTTATAATATGTCTCCCGCAAATCTTGTATTTTTTTTTTTTTTTTAAGATTACAATGTTGTAATTTGAAGATTGTTTGATTTTGGAAAGCCAACAATTGTGGTACTCTTAAGTTAAATCTCATTGTTGATGTAATGATATTTCATTCCTTGTGTAATATGTACTCCATACTTTCTTTGATCTTGAATATAAACAAAAAAGGTCAAATACCTCCCCGCGACCCTATAAGTTAGATATTTATAATAAGTTAGTAATTTAAGTTTTTTTGTCACCAAATGAACCTTTAAATTTTTTTGTTATAAATTGGTCTTTTAAGTCATAATATTTACACCATCATCCATTTTTCAATCAATTTCGTTAAAAAGTGTTTATGAATCATTTAACATTGAGGTCCAAAAGTGTTTATGACATCAAACATGATTACTTGCACACATTTTATTCTTCTTGTTTTTGAATCCAAGCTTAACTTTACAAATAAATATTTTATCAACAACATTATAAATCAAATAATGATAAATTTTATTTCAAATCAAGAGTGAATAACACACGTATGAACTCTAGTTTTGAGAACAATGAATTTAGACATATAAACTTAACATGAAACGTCTACATAAACATTTTTTTAACTGAGTTTGATGAAAATAAAATAATGGTGAAAATATTTTATGACTTAGAACCAATATGTAACAAAATAACTTAAAGACTAACATGTTATAATCATCTAACTTAAAGAACCACATATGATATTTGCTTAAAAAAAACTATCTCAACCTTTAAAAAATAGTTAGTATCATTTAATTTTTTTATTTTCATTAAAAAATAATGACTACATTCCCTACCTTATCATTCACCTAAATTTGTTTCGTGAGAATATATTGTTACATGAATCAAGTTCTAAATTAATTGAATAGTATTTTATGAATTATATAATTAAATAGGGTAAAATTAGTTAAGAATTTTTGGGTCACCGAAGTTAGACTTTTTATTGCTTTTATTTAAAATAGGGAGAACACTGTGTTTGGGTGTTTTTTTTGGTCTTGATCCTAAATGAACACTCAGACCCTAATCCATTTAAATTATTTTCTCACACAAAAAATAAAATAAAATTTAAGGCTTCAAGTAAAGTCCTCCACAAACATGTGCAAAATGTGCAAATGTGTAATGTTAACCCAACCTGTAATAAATTCATTGCACATAGCATGGTAGCTTTTAGGAACCATACATGTTACATTAGAGAGGTTGTTCTATACCCCTCTAGCTAAAATAACGATACCACAAAGCAATGTAATATTAATTTGTACTTTGGTGAGTCCATAGTTACATCAAATGAGCTGTTAGATTTTCTATTACCGTGAAAAACAGTCACACAATGCTTTCAACTTAGTTAGGTAGTTACACATTTTGAGAGCACTAACCTTGCTACATAGTAACATGCTAGTTTTATGTAACAGGACCACTGTTCTGTTATGTTACGAGACAAAATGAGAGTAAAAAGACAAAAATTGAGAATATTTGCAAACATGTTAAATAATTTTTACAAGTGAAACTGCTCTATTCTGCTGTTTGAGCATTTTACAATTAATTGTGTGGACCAAGTTACTGTAAGAATAATTTTAAGCTGAACTGTTCGATGGTTGCTTTTTTGACTGCCAAAAGTTCCTGATAACACATAAAAATAACTACTGCCGGTTTTCCATGTGATAGTTATAAGTCAGGATAGTTAACTACCGCTAAGGTATTTTAGACATTTTCATGTGTTATTAGGAACTTTTAGAAGTCAGAAAAGCAATTTTCGAACTATTCAGCTTATTATCTTATTATAATTATAAATATTGAATTTCACCAAAATTGAAGGGTCCACTATTGCATGATACTCAAGGAAGAGTAAGGTTACAACTTACAAGTTTAACTTTTTTCTTTGCTAAATTTTACACCTCTTCCCTTATCTTCAAATTTGCATCAAAATCACATTAGAATTAATTTCATGACATATTCACATGCTATAATCTTATTGTCTACTATTGTGAGTATTTGTACTGCATTTTCCCAAGAAAAAACAAACAAGTTTTCATGTCTCTGCATTGCTTTATCTGGACTCCATTTTCTTTCAAAAGAAAGCAAGAAAAATTTGTATGAAAAGGTGAAAAGTTCAATTTCAAGCATAACATACTTAAAAATCCATTTTATTCTTACGCATGTGCATCTAATAGCATTTAAGGTTAATAAGATCTAATAGCTTTTCAATAAAAGGTGATATAATTTGGATTTGACAATGCAGACTTAAAACACACATGGAAATTCTGTTTTTGCATCAAGGATTTATAATGGTGCAGTCATGCATCTTTGTATGCCCTTTTATACATAGTGTTTTGGGAGATAATGCACTAAATATGGTATATAAGGTCTGTAGGGGGTACTAAATAGATAATAAATAATATAATATTGTCTATATATATTACACAGCTAATATGTCAAGAATATACATAATATTGAAAAATATCAAAATCCGAGTGAGGGCAAATTTGCCATCAACGTGGTGATCATATATCACCCATCCATCTAGCTTTTTTTTTTAACTATGTTATAGGTGTGAAGTAAACACTAGTACCACATTTATTATAGTCTTCCCTCCAATACCTTTTTTCTATCTACAATGCTCAAATTCGATACCTTAATTGACGGGTCCGAGCTAAATTTCAACCGCGCCAAAGTCTTGAACATCATATTATGGATATATTTAGTTTGACTTATTTGAGTTTATTGACTGACATAAGCATTTATAAGAATGTTCCACGAGTTTATAAAAACAAGTTATGACATTTGTATTAGTTGTTTTTAGTTATTTTTCATAAGCTCTACATGATAGCTAGCGAAAACATTTTGATTTTGTTGTTTTTTGGCTCAAAATCAATTGAGTTTTTTTTTAATGAAATAAGACCGTAGGTGAACACCATTAGCAAGGCAACAAGCGAGGGAATGAAGAAGAAAACTTCTCGAGGAAGCTGTCTAGATGCGAGGTACCCCAGTTCATCAAACAAGATGATTTAAGCGGGTCTAGGTTTAAAAATGCAGATATTTTTGGCGGATTTTAGTGAGTGCAATTATTCACCAAAACATAAAACTCTTAAGAAATTTAAAGGCTAAAGGTTGATTGTTTTGGAGTGGAATTCTAAAGTTGGAAAACACATTTTAAACACCTTTATTAGTAACAAATCATTAGGTAAAAGATTTAAAGCTTCCTCTAGCGAGTTCTTAAGTGATTATGAATTAAGAGGTTTAAGAGAGAAAATGAGAGAAATTGGGGATTGTTCTTAGTGAGCAATTGCGGACGACTTGTTTATTGCTTTTGTATCTCTTATGAGAAGGGAAAAGGTAGAAATAAGGGTTTGCTCTTGTTGACCCCTGAAGCGAATTTCTTGGAAAACTGTTTAAATAACTTATGAAAACAACTTAACTATGATATATCCATTAGTTGTTTTAAGCTTTAATTTTTTCGATAAACTATCCATGATAGCTTATGAAACTAACTTATACATAAGATCTTATATGATAAATGCTAATAGCATAAAATCTAAAACGAAAATGCTTTATTTGACGACAAAACCATGCACGAGAAACGACGAAGCTATTACCACCCTCCAATGTTTTTCTTTCCATTAACCGATTATTCTCTCACCACATATTTTCCTTTCCACCCCTTGATGACCACAAATCTCATTCGTTGGCTTTCGTCTCGTACCATTCAGCACTACTGTAAAACGAAAATCTAAAATGATAAATGCTAATAGCATAAAATCTAAATAGGGTCTATATGAGTTATATATTAAAATTGGTTGTTTTATTTTTACCATTTTCATGAGATTGTAGATTGTAGCTTTACCAGTCAGGTACTCCCTCCGTTTCAAAATATAAGCAAAATTTGCTTTTTAGATTCATTCATTTAATGATGTATGTGGTCCATATTATGAATCACATACATCATTAAATGAATGAACCTAAAAGGTAATTTTTGCTTATATTTTGAAACGGAGGGAGTATATGGAATAAAGATACATTGATAGTTTTCTTCTAACGGCTGCCACCTCGATTTATGTGACAGTCACTTCCAAATAATTGTAAACTGAGCCACTAGAAAAGGACAGCCGCCAACTATACGCACTTCCTCCGTTTCTAAATATAAACAAAATTGATTTTGTTGGTTCATTTATTTAATGATGTATACGGTCTATATTATGAACTACATACATTATTAAATAAATAAACTTAAAAAGTCAATTTTTCTTATATTTAGAAACGGAGGGAGTATATGCTTTGCAGTTGCATATAGTTAAGTCTACCAATATGCATGATATAGTTAAGTCTACCAATATGCATGACTGTTTTTCACTTTTTTGTTCAGAAGTATTATTTTACCTCTCGGATTTTCAGCCACTGTATTTATCACTTGAGAGTTACTCGTACTCTTCATAGATAAATTGAAAATTTGTGAAGGATTCAAAGTAAAAAAGTGAATGAATTATTTAGAAGAGCGTTATTTGAACATTTAATTGTTTGACAATTAAATTGGCAAACATCTTTTTACAAAGAAATATATGTATTGACACGAAAACAAAAGTAATAAATAGAGAAAATAAAAATATAATGTGAGTATAAGACAGAAAGTTGTCAAAAAAGTTATTATAAAATAGTTGTTCAAATATCAGTTTTCTTATTTATATTCGAAAATTCAAAGATATTGTTGGAACTATAGTTAAAAACAATTTTAAAATATCTTTCCGCCACCACCGAAGATATTACTAAAATGAGTCCCAAACTAGATCGTTCTCTTTAAGACGTTTTGTGACATTGTTTAAAATTGTACAAGTAAACTATCAACCACGACGTCTCCAAAATAAAATTGCTCAGCTTCAGCTATATCAGAGTCCTACGACACTGTAGGATCCTCTCTAGAAATGTGTCTTAATATGATACTAAGACCACTCAAATTCAAACGCTCGAATGTTGTATTATGACCACTCTACTATGGTGGCGACCACTCAAATATGATTTTACCACCACGGTAACATCTAACTTCTCCAAGAGCATAAAATATTGAAAGAGACTATACTTTTAAGATCATTCTTAGTTTAGAAGGGACAATATATTTCATAAGGGACATACTATGATCTTAAAAATACTCTTAATTCTGGAGAGAGAGAGAGATATGATCAAAGAGACTATATTATTAGGGAAATGTTAACTAATGCCCCTAGGGGCACTGGTTAAGGACCTAAAATAATAATTTTTTTTATAAAAGTTTGTATAATCAGTGCATTGGAAATTGAAAACTTTTGAATTTTGAAAGAATAATTACTTTATTTAGTATGCTTAAAGAGTGTCCAAGGGCAATCGTTAACAAGACCCATATTATTAAGACTGTTCTTAAATTTTAAAGAATCTTTCCTCATTAAAGAGCACGCAAATTGAGAGTTGACTAAGGAAGGACGCGCGCAAGCATGTGACAAACACATGCTGAGACATGTGAAACGCTTACGTATCGATGACGTATACCGAAACAAAAAATTCCAAAAATTATTAATTAACTTGTGGTTTTGGGTTATTACAAAATGTGTACCTCCAAAGGATGTCAAATCATACCTCCACCATATAAACACTACTATTGCGTGTAAATTCTCCAATGTAAAATTTCTAATAATTTTAAATTCACAAAAACACGTAGTATTCCAAGTGATGTCTATGAAAAGGTAGCTATAGATGTAAGTTTGAATATAATATTGAAGTTAGATTGAGGTCTCATATTGTCAAGGTTTTCGTTTTGTGTTGTTGAATAAGAGACTATCTTAAAATTAGTTTTTAGCCGAGAAATTCAATCCATTTATAATACAAAAGATTTTTTGATAATTATAAATATACATCAATAATCAATTTTGCCATGTATTATGGTTGATTTAATTTTATTATATTATTCGTAAGCATTTTGCTAATATAAGATAACTTGATGTTATGAGTTTGTTAGTCATTTTTTTCATTTTTATACAAAGCCTTAATATCACATAGTGAGACGGTCATAGTTGTACTTGCAGGCACACAGTAAAGAAGCGCTTTTGGCCATACAAACTGTCCCAGGGAATTTGAACACAGTCCTATTGAATTACAAGGATACACTATCCACATTCCACAACACTGCACAAGAAAAAGACCATTCTCTTATTAGTAAAATTGAAGTACCTAACTAAAGTAAGATAGCATTGTTCTTTCCTACTGTTTTTTTACTCTACTTGTTTTTCTTTCTAATAAGAATGATCACCGTTAAAGGCATTTTCAAAGGATATCAACATCAATACTAGATAAAGAGGTAACAAAATTGGGTCCTCTAGTTTACCCTTGTACAGTGTGTGGAAATCCTACCAAACCAAAAAATCACGTGTATACCCTTCTTTGGAACCTTGCCTTAAATCTCTTCATGCTATATAACTTGGCATCATTTCTACATTCTTTTGCAACAATTTCTACACTCTCTCTTACTACCTCTTTCTCATCCTCTTTGGTTTTGAGACATACCATGGTGAAATCAAAGAAATTCCGAGGTGTTCGGCAACGCCATTGGGGCTCTTGGGTCTCCGAGATTCGTCATCCATTATTGTACATTCTTTTTACTACTCATCTCGTTAAATTTTTTGATCTATCTTCTTATTTCATTTTCGGATTCTATGTTGTCGAGGTAACACACAATCACGCATAATGTTAAACTACACCGTTAAATTTTCTTTAAGTCCGGAATTAATCCAACGATGTGAAATGCGTAATTGCATTTCCCCTTAACATCATAGAATCCAAATTCGTTTATTTCACACTTTCCCCTCTCAACATTAATATGCATTTGTGCCCTCTTTTGTTGATTCCATTGATCTTCAAAAGTTGCTTGAAATGAGATCTTTGTGAATTATTTCTTATTAGGCCACATGAAAATTTGCATTGGATTAATGAGATCTTTGTGAGGTACTTTTTTTGAGGGAGAGATCTTTTTGAAATATTATTGCTTATTAGGCCACATGAAAATGTTAATACTAATTGACCAATTAATGTGAAATTCTTGAATCATTCATTGTTAGGACCACATGAAAATGTGCATTGCATTAAAGAGATCTTTGTGAATTATAGCTTATTAGGCCAAATGAATATATGCATTAATGAGATCTATGTGAATTATTGATTGTTAGGCCACAATATTAAAACGTGCATTAAATTAATATGAAATTTGCAAAAAATTTGAAATAGGAAACGGAGGGTTTGGTTAGGAACATTTGAGACAGCTGAAGAAGCAGCTAGAGCATATGATGAAGCAGCCATTTTAATGAGTGGAAGAAATGCAAAAACAAATTTCCCTGTTTCTGATAACAATTCAATAGCAAATAGCAACAATAAAACCTTTGCAACATCCTCTTCAACTTCCACTACTACTAATACATCACTCTCTGCAATTCTAAGTGCAAAACTTAGAAAATGTTGCAAGTCACCTTCACCTTCCCTCACTTGTCTAAGGCTTGACACTGAGAATTCACACTTTGGAGTGTGGCAGAAAAGAGCAGGACCTCGTTCCGACTCGAGCTGGATCATGATGGTTGAACTGGAAAGGAAGAAGAAAGAACAAGAAGAAGAGGGTGAAGTTTTGCCAAATTCTGATTCAGAAACATTGCCTTCTGTTGTTGATAATGAGGATTCGGAGAAGGTCGTAAAACCGGAAAATGAAGATGAAGAAGGAAATGATAAAAACAAAGGATTGGATGAAGAACAAAGAATTGCACTTCAGATGATAGAAGAACTTCTCAATAGGAATTAAGCTGAATCCATCAATGAATGAGTGTGCTTATTTGTTTTTGTTTAATCGAGTATAGCTCCAAAGTTGTTGTTCATTAAAATATGGTGACAAATTTGTCAATAAGAAATAAAAAGATTATTAATTAAGTCTTTCTAAAATTCCAAATGTCGGTCAAAATAGTTTCTGATGAATACTAAAACGTCGTCTTTTAAAATAATCCATAAAAGTAACTAATTTGATTGACATTTGAAATTTTAAAGAACACAATTTGTATTTTTAATTTCTTATATAGATCAACTAGATGGATTTGAGTCTTTTACTCATACTTATTTGTTTATTTCCACGTGGGGTTCACTCATGATGTTTTTGGAGTCCCCCATGTAAGTGTTATTTCCATTAGTCCTTTTCAATTCGTTTTATTTGTTTGTTTGTTCAAAATGGGATAAAGGGGAGTGTTCCATTCATTTCCTTGAAGAATGAAGATTGTCATGTGCCTCTGCCTCGGCCTCTTTTGTATAGGTGTAATAGTGTAACTAAAGTACTAGATTCAGTACAAATCAACTATTGAATAAGATGAGTGATTTACGACCAATTTTTGTTTCAAAGTCATTCATTTGAATAGTTTTTTCTTCTCTTTTATTTAAGTAAGCTATTTTTACATATGATTTTATCTTTCGCGATTTCGTCATCTTAGTATAGCATTGTTTTGTTCTACGCGATTCCATGTTTTATTTTTCTATCTTTTTGTGATGTTTGTTTGATTCGGATTGATATATTAGTGTCAATCTAGTGCATACTCAATTAATAAATTTGACGTGATCAACCTTACAGATATGGAGACATGAGTATTCTAAGAACACTTTAATTTCATCATACTTGCAAGCTTTGTCATATTTATAGGTGTTTTGCCGTTGTATGATATTAACCTAGGAGCAGTGAGTTTGCCGATTTATCTTTTCAAGTTTAATGATTTTGAATTTGGGTTGTTTGATGTATTCAACCAATTTAAATGAATGGTGTCATATTTTTTTTCTTTTTCCAACAAGCGAAAAATCTTAGTCAAGTACAAGGAAGATCAAAATACGGTGATTATGGCCAATCATCTAGTAATTTTAGAATGAATTTAAAGAGATGTGATATAAATCATCAAGAATAGAACACATTTTATTATTTGATCAATAAATTTTTTTACGGTCATTATTTGATCAATAATCAATAATACATTTACATTAACATAAACATAACGTTTATTACAATAAATTGTTAGACACCTAATGTTAAATATATGTTACAAGAAGATGATGGGGGAAGGAGGGAAAGGTTTGTCAACCCTCTCGCACATCCTCAAGAGGGATAAGATGAGAATACAAGATTATGAAGTGGAAGAAGAAAACTTTGATGAACAACCCCAAATCAAGACGGATTGCCAATCTAGACTGAGCTTTGCTGAAAACTTGCAGAGTGGACCATCCTCTTTTGACCATTCATAGTATCCCTGTAGGAACCTTTGCATGAAAGGTTAATGGTGAAACATTGACATCATAAACTACTAAGAGGAAATGCATGAAAGAAAATGAGAGAATGTGAGTTGGAATGAGAATTTGGGAAGAATGAGTTGAAATTTATAGGGGCAATGTATACATAAAGTGTAACGACCCGTCAAGGGAAGGGAAAAAACTGGTCAATCATGATGACCATTCACGGGAAAAAACACATGTTAAATGGGTCTGAAACCAGCCATAATTGATGACCAAGCCACCATCCACATTCTTGACTAGTTTAAATTATATAATCTGAAATCATTTTTAAAATATTTCGGATTATATAATTCGAACTGGTCATAGAGTGTGTTAAAACTTGCACTTTGGAGAGTATGCGACATTTCATACTTTATAATATGAACTAGTCTATATATATGATTTTTTTTTTGCGAGTTGCATTGTACCGATTGATTTTGTGGTCCACGCCACATAAAAACTTCTATAAATTGGCATGTTTGGTTGCAAGCTAGACCAGAACCATGGACACTTATCCAATTGATGTAAACACTAAACTAGTTACAATGTACTACAACGATCTGGCTTAAAGAACCACCTGGACCAAATTAGTAGTCAGATGGAAAATGATGAGTATATTTGCCCATCAAGAGATGAAAGTGTTTGATTCACCCAGATGAAGATCCAATACAACGATGATGTGAGAAGCATGTTCTCTATATTTGGTCAAGATAGTTTGAAGGGATTGATTGAGTTAGACACTACCTTGGTCTTATCTTTCCAAGATATTTGGGAAAAGTTGATTCGACTCAGGACCTATGAAGAAATCAGGGCTTGCACGGATAAACTAGATGAAGATTTAGGTTTAGCTGATCTATCGTCTTGTGTTTGTTTTACTATGTTTTTATACATTGTTGAATTGCATTGTTGAAATTATGTTGCTGAAATTGTTATGCTTAATGCATGTTGTTGTATAATTTAATTTGACGTCAACTTTTTTATTTTATTTTAAACATTTCGTGTTCATGGTTCGAATTTTATAATCTGAATTACTCTGAACCATGTCAAATCCTCCAAACTTCAAGTTTCATCACAAGTATGAGATTGTGGCTTTACAAGTAAGGTTTCACAGTTTGCGATGTGTTTAATGCATTTTGGACATTTTAAACGTTTCCTTTTACCGTAGAGTTATAGTGTGTTGGAACAAATGGGTTTAAAAATACCACTTTTAGTTTTGATGATAACAAGGTATTAAAAAATTGTCAATTGAATATGCTAATATTTGTTTAAGTATGCAGGACCTTAGTCAAAGTTTTTATCCTTAGAAAGGAGTTTGTATGAACAAATGAAGAGCAAAATCCTAAAGAAGCTTGTTGCAAGTGATTCTGAAGACTTAGAGAGCCTGAAGAATCAACAGAAGTTGTTTCGAGAGGTTCTGAAGACTTGGAGAGTCTGAAGAAGCTGGTTCGAAAAAGTGTAAAACAAGAGGTTCTGAAGACTCAGAGATTCTGAAGAACAAAGAGAGTCTGAAGGAGCTGAAGAGAGTCTGAAGCTCGACATAGTCTACAAGTTCTACAGAGAGTCTGAAGATTGCAACTTAAGAATTTGTTTCTATGAATCTCTAATGGCATTTCGATTGCAAAAGAAACGTCTATATGGCGTAACGGCTAAATTCAAGTCAACTTAAGCATGAGATGCTTGGCAACAAAGAATGCAAAAAAAGGACAGAGTACGCTGTATGAACCCTGTTTCCACTACTCCACTACCTTGTACAATTGGCAGCTGTGTCTAATAGTATTATCGCTTCAAATGGAATGAAATTCAAAATATGTATTGAAGGACGATTACCATATCAAGCAACAGATCAACAATATTTGATCAAGTTTCTAGATGACTTTGTGATGTGCTGGATTGTCTCAACGTCTCTCTACAACGTCTATATAAAGGAATGAAGACTTGGAGAATAAACTACTGACTCTGAACAAATTTTTGAGCTTTTACGCTATTTGCTATTCTCCCTGTGTCAAACAAACACATCAACAACTTAGATAATTCTTACAAACTTATTTATCCTAGAATTTCTAAGTGTCACAGAAAACAGAGTCTTATTGTTTTGTATTTGGAACACCACTGATTGTATATCAAGTGTTCAAACTCTTTCAATTTTCTGTAAATTGTGTAAAAGTCTCTTGCGTGCGTGCTTGAGCATTTGAAGTCTCTTGGGTGTGTCCTTGAGCAAAGAAGTCTCTTGCTTGTGAGCTTGAGCATTGGAAGTCTCTTACTGTGTGTTTGAGCAACTTGTAATTGATTATTACATTTTAGTGAACTCTCCTTGGAAGTGCAAGGGGGACAGGATTACTTCCGGTTTGTGGAAGGAACCTGTATAATTGTTTGTGTTCTCTATTTCCCTTATCTCTTTACTTTATTCCGCTGCAACAGACTCTGATCTTCCATCAGAACCTGAACTTGTTCAGACTCTGATCCTAGATAACAGATTCAATCTTTTTAAAAGACGCTAAAGTTAACACAATTCAACCCCCCTTCTTGTGTTTTTCTCACCTTCATAGTGTAGGAATGTTTTATGGCTATAAATAGTCTTGCATTCTTCAATATTTTTATTCATTCTTCACTTTTAATTCCTTCTATAATTTTCTTTCTTAACTTTCATTTAAGAGTAGGTTATAATAGGTCACTGCTGACCATTTATACTAGGCTCGAAATTGTTGTGCACTTTAGGGGAGGTTAATACAATGACCAATATAGATTTTCATATCAATTATAGTATAAATTCTGAGTTTTGGTGGTTTTTGAATTGTATAATCCAAAAATTCCTAAAAAAAATGTTCGAATTATATAAATCAAATGAGACATTTTAAGAATATTGGAGGACAATGGAAAAAAAAAACCAAGAATTCAGCCTTGAAGTTTAATAAAGGCCTATGAATGACTAATTTGTGACACAATTCATGAAAGAACTTAAACTATGTTTGGCCCAACCATTTTTCCCAGCTTCTTCTGTCTTTTAAAAGAGAAGTTGGATCTTATAAAAAAGTATAGGTTTATAAAATAAAATAAAAGGAAAAGTCTTTAAAAAAAAGGAAAATATAGAGTCTTTCGTGAATAGTCTTGGAACCCAAGAAAGTGGTTGTAACGTAGATCCAAACAAAAAGCCCCTAAATGAAACTTTTGACAAGCTTCCATGTTCGTGTATTAAAAAAGTCTTTAGTTAGTTATTAGGTAGTTAGTTTGTTGATTCCTTTATTAGCTCATGTACTCATTTACTCATGTACTTATTTAAATAATTCAATATGAATTCTAAAGATTTTTCTTTGTATCAAACTCTCAGACTCATTTCTCTTATGAGATTAATCTTCAACTGCTTGATCTTGTAATTTATAACAACTCTTGTAAAGCATTTTCCAATTCACTGTTCTATGTCAATTTTAGCTAAATGAAGAATTATGCAACTGATGTATAATTCCTTAATATGGTCACATCTCAAAAGATAAATATTTTCATATGAAAAGTATATTCCTTGTATCATATTAGTTTTATAAATCATAAAAAAAACTATTAACAACAAATTCATAAAAATAAATATTCATATGTAGTCTAAAATAAATTTTTATGATTGGATGTAAATATCTAAATAATATGTATGAATAAAAAAAGTTCATCTAAAAAAAAGTATAAATAAAAAAAGTTAATATCACAGAAATAAGTTTGATATTTAATTCCACAAACAAAAAATTAAATTTTTTTTTCGAGTAGCATAATAACTAGAAAATTCACCTCTAAAAGATGAATAAACAAGATGTTTAGATTCGAATTCTAACATTTACATATATAATGCATTGTCTATATCAATTGATTTAAGCTCACAAGAACGGTTGATATCTTTTAGTTGATATCTTTTTAAAAGGAAAAAGGTTGATATTTAATTAGCATCAATTAATGCTCTAAAGTCTAAAACTAATTGCTAACTGAAATATCTTTGCGACTTTCCATGATTTTGACATTGCACCGGTTTCTTAATCAAAAAAGGCATGGCACCGGTTTTTGTTTTTAAATTCTACCTAAATTACCACCAAAAAATTGTACCTAAAATATAACGTTTCATTTTACAAATTAACTATCCCTTCTACCTAAAGTATATATATCTTACCATTAGCAAAAAAAAAAAAAAAAAATAAATGTTTTATCTTTATAACTTTTTATTAAGGGATCTTTACATATGCAATGGTGCTAAAAACAATCTTTTGAGTTGCGAGTCACAAATCGAACCTAAATCTCACTATATTTTCTATTCGATGATCGTTTTATAAACCCCTTAAATCCAGTCGGGATTTATCCACCTAAAATGCTTATCACAAATTATGATATCCTTAATAGACACCTTTTTGTTTTCAAAATTCAATTTATCATGTCAAACTTAAACCTCATGCCATACCCAAATAAAAATAAATATTTCACAAGAGTTTTAGCCATGTTTTATTTTAAGTTCAAATCTGATTTTTAGACTCTTACTTAAGCTAGAAGAAACCAATGACATCATCTAATATAATTCTAAATACCCTTCTTATAACCTACAAATAAATTCAATTGCATAGTTTTTTTTTTAAAATTAATAATTTTTCAGATTCCATTTCACTAATTTTTTTAAATAACCAAAAAGTTAATTACTTTATTATTAATAATTAATAATTGTTAGTACTAAATAGGAAAATGTTAAGCCAAAAAAAGGAAGAAATCAAGTGAGAAATTAAGGAGATGATTGTGCTTAAAACAAAGAGAGAGATTTGATTGAATTTTTTATTTTTTTTTGTAATAAAATATTTTGTTTCCTTATTTTCCTCTGTTTAAAAACAGAGACTTCGCTCACTCCTATGATCCATTGTTTTGTCACATTGCACTTTTCTCGGATCTCTCTCTCTCACCCTTTTATTCTCTTCATCTTCCTCTTCACATTCTCTTCAAAACTTGGTATTTTTCATCTTCTCTCTCTCTGTGTGTTTTTCTTGCTACTTTTTCATTGATCACCCTAAAATGATCTAAGCTTTTATTATCCAACCATTAATCTGATTTAACTCTTTCATTGCTTAAAATTTCAATATTTGTGAGTTATAATCTCAAATTATGTTTTTTGTTTTATTATTTAGTGTTTTAAGTTGTTTTTTTTTATATACGGAGCTTTAAATAGGCCACCCGCTAGGGTTGGATACCGAGTTTTAAAAAATAGTTTTTTTTTTATGATTTATGTGATCAAATTTTTTTTTTTATGGTTTGTGTGATCTGATGAAAAATGGGGTTGTGTGATTTGTAGGTGAAAAATGGCACAAATTCATCTTCATGGTACTCTTCATGCTACTATCTATGAGGTTGATAAGCTTAATGCTGGTGGTGGTGGAAATTTCCTCAGCATGGTACTGTTTTATTTAATTATTTTGGTCTATTTGGATCTGATGATTCAATTGTTGATTTTCAGTTTTGATGTTTTTTGGATTTTGTAATTTGAAGTGCATGTGTTTTGATTTGTTTTTGCAAATGATTGAATTAAAAAAAAAAAAAAGAATATTTTGGTGGTGGGGATCACTGATGCATCAAAGTGGACCCTGCTTGCTTTTAGGATCTGTGATCTGTTTGATTATTTTATGTTGTACTTTATCAATTATTAAATAAAAAGTTCTATTGATTTTTTTTTCAGTGAATCTGTGATGAGACTTACATTTCTAATCTGATCTTAAATTATGTAGCAACATGCATCATTTTTCTGAGACTTACATCTCTATGGAAATGACAATCTTAATCTATAGTAGTGTTGTCAAATGTCGGCCATAGCAGCGCCGTGGCGGATTGCGATGACAAATTTTTTGACAACCACCATGCCTAATTTGTAATAGATGCTGGGGCCATGGAGTTAAGGTGGCTCAAAATGACGGACTTTTGGCTTTCCGCCATCTGCAATCGATAACACTGATCTGTATTAGTGATTGTTGTCATGTTGTAATTTAATTGTTTGCTTGACATGATTCAAGATTGTCGCCTTCGATTGAAACTACCTTGTGTTCATTCAACTGATCTTTTACCTGAATAACCATTAACTTTATCTTATGCATCTTTTGTAACACATATGCAATGTTTTAGTAAAAAAAATGTGCATGCTTCACCACCTTGCTCGTTGGATTTTGCTTTCGTTATTGGATTTTATACATTGCACACACATACCTAGGAGACTGATCTTTTACCTGAATAACCAAAGCTAGATCAAACAAATTAATGTCGATTGTTTATGTTTATACATACATTCACATGGTGAAAAGAGAATATCCAGTTTCTTTAGTTTTGCGTTTTTATTTTCCTCATTCGTTATTAATGACCCTATTTACTTGCTTATACTTTTTACAGATCAAGCAGAACATTGAGGAAACTGTTGGTCTTGGAAAGGGAGTTACTAAACTCTATGCTACCATTGATTTGGAGAAGGCAAGAGTGGGAAGGACAAGAATTATTGAAAATGAGCATACTAATCCCAAATGGTACGAATCTTTTCACATTTACTGTGCTCATATGGCTTCAGATATCATATTCACTGTGAAAGATGATAATCCTATTGGAGCAACTTTAATCGGAAGAGCATATGTGCCTGTCGAGGAGGTCTTGAATGGCAAGGAAATAGATAGATGGGTGGAAATTTTGGACACGGAAAAAAATCCAATACAAGAGGGTTCGAAGATCCATGTGAAGCTGCAATATTTTGATGTCACGAAAGACCGCAGTTGGGCTCGAGGCATTCAAAGCGCTAAATTTCCTGGAGTTCCGTATACTTTCTTCTCTCAGAGGAAAGGATGTAAGGTATCTCTTTACCAAGATTCTCACGTGCCGGATAATTTCATCCCTAAAATACCACTTTCTGGTGGCAAGACTTATCAGCCTCATCGGTGTTGGGAGGATATTTATGATGCCATCACTAATGCAAAACACATGATATACATTACCGGCTGGTCTGTTTATACCGAAATTTCCTTGGTGAGGGATTCTAGGAGGCCAAAGGCTGGGGGAGACACAACAATTGGTGAGCTTCTAAAGAAAAAATCCAGTGAAGGTGTTAGGGTTTTGATGCTTGTTTGGGATGATAGAACATCGGTTGGTTTGTTGAAAAAGGATGGATTGATGGCTACTCATGACGAAGAAACCGCACAGTTCTTTGAAGGTACTGATGTGCACTGTGTTTTATGCCCCCGCAATCCTGATGATGGCGGTAGCATCGTTCAGGATTTACAAATTTCCACCATGTTTACTCATCACCAGAAGATTGTGGTTGTGGACAGTGAATTACCTGGTGGAGGGTCGAATAAGCGAAGAATTGTGAGTTTTGTTGGGGGTCTTGACCTTTGTGATGGAAGATATGATACTCCATTCCACTCACTTTTTAGAACCCTCGACACAGCACACCATGATGATTTTCATCAACCTAACTTTCCAGGTGCTGCAATCACAAAAGGCGGTCCAAGGGAACCATGGCATGACATTCATTCCCGCCTTGAAGGACCGATTGCTTGGGATGTGTTGTTTAACTTTGAGCAACGGTGGAGGAAGCAAGGTGGGAAGGATTTACTTGTCTCTCTAAGGGAGCTTGAAGATTCTATTATTCCTCCATCCCCGGTAACCTTTCCAGATGATCACGAGACATGGAATGTTCAGTTGTTTAGATCTATTGATGGTGGGGCTGCATTCGGGTTCCCAGAGACTCCTGAAGATGCTGCGAGAGCCGGGCTTGTTAGTGGAAAGGATAATATCATCGATCGTAGTATTCAAGATGCTTATATTAATGCTATTCGGCGTGCAAAGAACTTCATCTATATTGAAAATCAGTATTTCCTTGGAAGCTCTTTTGCTTGGAGTGGTGAGGATATTAAGCCTGAAGACATTGGTGCTTTGCATCTCATCCCAAAGGAACTTTCACTTAAGATTATGAGTAAGATTGAAGCCGGGGAAAAGTTCACCGTGTACGTTGTTGTCCCAATGTGGCCAGAGGGTGTCCCAGAAAGTGCATCGGTTCAAGCAATATTGGACTGGCAGAGGAGAACAATGGAGATGATGTACAAGGATATCGTTCTGGCACTCAGGGCAAAGGGAATCGAGGAAGATCCTCGGAATTATTTGACGTTCTTCTGCCTCGGTAATCGGGAAGTAAAGAAACAAGGAGAGTATGAGCCTTCCGAACAACCAGAACCTGATTCAGATTACGAGAGAGCCCAACAGTCCCGACGTTTCATGATCTATGTTCATACCAAGATGATGATAGGTAAGTTTGAAAATTACTGTCATAAATTACAAACTGAAGCAATCTCTCAAATTTTAAAGCAATAATTTGTTTTTTAATCATTACTTTCATGATTATGCATACTTTTTTTTTCTTTCTTTGTAGTTGATGACGAATACATAATCGTTGGATCTGCCAACATCAACCAGAGATCAATGGACGGAGCGAGGGACTCTGAGATAGCGATGGGAGCCTATCAGCCCTACCATTTAGCTGCAAGACAGCCAGCACGTGGTCAAGTCCACGGTTTCCGCATGGCATTATGGTATGAGCACCTTGGCATGCTTCATGACTCCTTCCTTCATCCAGAAAGTCAAGAATGTATCCGTAAGGTGAACCAGATTGCTGACAAATATTGGGATCTCTATTCAAACGATTCACTCGAGCACGACCTTCCTGGACACTTACTTCGCTATCCGATTGGAGTTGCTAGTGAAGGAGATGTCACACAGCTTCCTGGATTTGAATTTTTCCCCGACACCAAGGCTCGGATTCTCGGCGGCAAAGCTGATTACCTCCCTTCTATCCTCACTACTTAGTTTGGTTTTTATACTTTTTGTTCACAATATTGAAGACTGCTTACTTACATCCTAATCTTTGTTTTCATTACTATTTGTGGTTTGAACTTTGAAGAGTAATAATCTTTTTTGCTTTTTATATATATGTTGAGAGTAACAATGAGCCAAATACAGATTTTTGTGATTGGATATTGTTAACTGCTATGACTTTAGCTGGTTTCTAATCAGTGTTTCTTTTCTCCCTTTATGTCATTATTCTTTTAACTTCATTTGTGGTTAGTTTTTCTGAGCAAGTTTACCTTTGTTAAGGTATTGGCTAACAAAAGAATATCATATCATATGATATATAGTTTTTCTTTGAGGGGGTTCCTGAAGATTTTGGTAGTGGTATACTAATTTTTTATTTTTTTTGAGTGGAGTGTTGGTTATGAAATTAATCTTCCATATATTTTTCTTTTGGTTTTGTAAGGAAAAAAAACCTTTCAGCAAGACTCACACATTGATTATAGAGAAGATATATATTGCGGATTCAAACTTGTGTACTAGCACATCAAAATGTCAACGGTTTTGTACCATCTTAGGTACCTTAATTGACCATTAACATTAATTCTAAAAGAATATTTCTTTTTATAATTTCTTAACAAGAGTACTCGTTAACATTTACCTTTTTATATTAAGTTGCCTAGCAGGGCAATGTCTTTTACTTGTGCGGAAACATGATTAGAAAATGTTGGGGGCTACCTACCAATTTAATGACTATAAATCATGGCAAGCATTTCTCTGATTAAGCTGGTCTTTGCACATAAAAGTCTTCACACTTCTGTGGTTGGAAAATTGTCATTTTTCCGTCTCATTTAGGGGTCCTTCCAACATTAGTCTCTATGTTTCATTTTATTTTTTTTAATAAACCAAATGTATCTCCATACGTAACCGTAAAGACTACTAGTCCCGTTAGATAACTAGATTCATTTAAAAGGTCGACATTCTAGCAATTATTTTTCAGTACGCGTCAGTCAGGATTGAACCCTAAATAAAATAGTTAAAGAACTCATGTATATATCACTTAATACGTTGGCTAAAAAATGTTTTTGAATCTCTACATTTTACTCCGAAATTGGTCATGATATTATTTATAATATTAAATTAAATAGTAGAAAAAAGTCAAGTTCTATTATTCTATTTCAATCGTTGTGGTAGATCCATTCTAAGAACATGAGCATGTCGTATGAGGGGAATATTCAATTCTAGAATATTATTTTTCTTAGTCTAAAGACAACAGCATCGTGCTGAAAATCAGAATCCTGATGACTGAGAGTATGGGTTACCACTATTGAATAAAAAAATTCAGCCAACAATGAGCAGCGTCTTAGAATAATAGGCTATTCCAAAGTGCTAACATTACTTAATATTTGTCCAAGGTGGCCTTGATCAAACTTGTTGTGCTCGTAATAGTTTGTAAACAATACCACTCACTCATTAGCTATATTAGAAATTGAAAGATTAGTTTATTGGTTAGATGAATTAGTTGCAACCTTTAAGAGTTAGTTAGTGGTTGTTAGTAGTTAATTTTCTTTTGATCAAAGGTAGTTTGCAGTTAATTTTTGCTTGATGGCTTCTTCTCAAACATATTCCAATCAAAGATAATATGTTGAAAAAGGAAGTGGTTAATAATAAGGATCATCAATGTATGAGAGGTTGCAGAATGAATGAAGATATGACTCGACTTTATTGCGGTTCATCCCCGTTCTCTTTCGAATCAACTTTTGCATTTTGGTTGTTTAGGTGGTTTTTCAAAGCAATCTCGTTTGGCTCTAAACAATATTTAGTTTTATTGCGTTTGAGTCATTTGAAAAGAAAGAAACAAACAAACATATTTTTCAGCATAAGAAGAAAAATCTAAAGTCTTTATGTGACAACATTAAACTTCAGGCTTTCTGGTGGTTGAAAGCTAGATACACAACATTTGTTTTCGACTATCACTATTAGTGGCTTAATCCTTTGTAGGATTTGTCATTAATTTCATAGCTTGTTTTCGATTTTGAACTTTAACATTGTAAACTCTCTTTTTATTAAAAAAAAAAAAGAATAACATTGTAAACTCTCTTTAGTCCGATTCTGACACATATTATACTTGAAGAAAATCCTTAGTTTGTTTAATATATTTCATTTTAGTTTTTTTAAATAGTTAACTATTCATAAGCTCAATATAGAAAGCATGCTATTTTCATTTACAATTTTTTTTCCAATTAATCAATATGAATTCTAACGAATTTTAATCTTTATCAAACTTTAAACTTATTCAATTTATCTATGAGATGTACTTTTATCTCTATGATTCTATCTATAATTTTTAGTATGATATTAGAGTCCACTAATTTTAATAAAATAATGAGTTGTGACAAAAAAAAAAAAAGTATGATACAACTATGGAATATACTACACTTCTAGGTTTATTTATATTTTATCTTTAATAAATGAAAGTTCATAAAAGATATTTGAGATAGTGCAATTACTTAAAAAATGTGTTAAAAGTTTAATAAATATGTTGTTCGTCCCTATAGGTCATCGGATTTTTTGTTATGGTTTATGTATCATTTTTTTTGCTGATGAAAAAAGGCCTTAAAAGATCAAACGTCAATCTCTTCTTCATATTATCTCTTGCATCTCTTGTTCTTCTCATCGACGTTATTTCAGCATATTCTAACAATCTCTTCATCATTGATTGCTAACTCTATTCCATTTCAATTGGCAGAATGTGATTGTAAAAAATCAACGAGGATGTTCAACTCCAATTTCAATGAAAACCCTAACAAGAAAATATTGAAAATGTCCAAACTAGACAATGAGTTCGTTTGATAATCTTTTATCCCAATCTTCTAATTTCATTATTTTTTACTTTGAATCTCTGTATCCATGTTTAGTTTGTGATGTATTTGTGTTTGAGCAGTGACAAGTTGCAAACTGTTCATATGGAATGATGAACTTGATGGGCATACTCCATATTTTTGTCCAACAAAATTCGAACCTAGAAATCACTTTGATGGGCAGTGACAAGTTGCAAACTATTCATAAAGGAATCAGAATACATCAAACACAAAGACTTCACTTGTTTTCCATGCACAATTTTGATCGTCAATGAGCTTCGAAGCACATAAATGATTTAGCACCAATGAACATTAAACATCACTTTTTCATTTCGCCGTCACAAAGTCGCAACTCTTTATTCCTCTTTGGATTTCTATTTCTCATAACCTTAAAATGTAGAGACGAAAATAAAAAGGATGTTTTTGAGGGAAAAACCAATTGCCACACGTGACTCAGTCACCTCAATCTAACAGAGACCGGCAACAAAGACCATTAACAAACGAATTTGATCTTTTAAGAGTTGTTTCTACACGATAAAAACAAAAAAAGCGCTAACTCACAAAGACAAACAACATATTTAAGTCAATTACTTAATATTATTCTATTTTTGATTGGAAATTTGTTTATTATTCATAACTAACATCTAACGCGGACTATTACTTATTTCTATTAAAATACGTGAATAAGGCTACTTAAGAACAAATGAAAATAAATCTTTTTCTAACTTGATCAGAGGTTCTGAATTCGAATTCAAATATAAAAATGTAGTTGTGGTAAATCTCTTAAATGAAAGTTTGCTAGAGGATAATAAACAACGTCCAAAGATGTGCAAGTTAAAAATCCATGAATGTTTTGTAAAAACATGGTATGTAAATAAAAAGGCTTGATTGCCTTCTACTCATGTTGTGTTCACTTGTGAAAAAAGGTTACCGCTCTCCTTCTGTACAAAACACTCGCAATCATGCAGCCATGATCAAAATACCTCTATGCTAGTTAACTTACACAAGTGTAAAACTATGCGTTAGTTAACTAACGCGGCGTGACTTAAGTCGCACAAGTGTAAAACATATAAAACATTGTATGAGTTAACTCACGCATAGTGTTAACACATGCGCGAGTTAACTCGCGCTCTACTGATATATCAGTACAACATTAAATGTTGTACTGATATGCATTCAATGCAATGCATAGTGTGTCATTAATGACCCGTAATCTTTACACGCTTATAATAGAATCGAATTACGCCAATTTAACAAGATTATTGGATAATACGACATAATCGATAAAAATTACACAAAAACATCATTTTTCTCACAATCACATTATCACACATAACGATCCAAATGGTCCAAATTTCACAAATTCGCTGGTAATGACACATAATCACTTAAACACACTTAATGACACGTAAACGATCAAAATTACACCAATTTGTCCAGAAATTTTGAAAATCATATAAACGGTTAAAATTACCCAAATTCATCGTTAAATTACATAAACACAAATTCATTAAAATTCAATAATACAGACACAAATTTGAACAAATTACGATATTACATGTTAATAAATATTACACTTCAACGGATGGGACATAAAGATGTAAAGCATTATCTTCAACCATTACGTTAAACATGTTAGCGACGTCGCTATCATCTTCGACACGTTGTGGAAAATACACCCTTCGAAAAGTCATCTTCCTCATCCTTCCCCAAGTCAACGCCTGGCGCATTTAAAATTACATCGTATGTTCTATGATTTGAACCAATATGGATAAAAAAGTTGTCAAGTTTTGTCTTCAAGACCTCCAACTTGACGGTGGGCTTTACAAAAAACTCAGCCTTCATTTTTACATCTACATAACGGACATAAAGTTTAACCGGATCTTGTGCATCTTCAGACATGTTTCACTTCAAAAAATATAACGAAAATGAAATATGAGAGAAATGAGATAAATAAATAGTTGAGTAATTAGTGACAAAGTAATGCGAGCAATAAATGGTGTGACATAACCGGCCACCAAAAAAATAATTCATTTCGTATAATATATAATATTAGTTACATATTGGTCACGGATATCCAAATTACATAAACGGTCACCCAAAAATATGTCGAGGGTGTAATACCACCAAAAAATAGGACGAACACCGGTCGACCCAAAAATATGTCTTCAAGAGTAGTTTTCTCACTATTGCATCTTGTGTAGTAGACATATTTATGCTCCACCAACTTCGAAATCAAGAATTGCAACTCCGTCATGTTACCTCTTTCCCCCTTTCGCCATCTTGTTCGTACATTGTACACTTGCTTGATAGTTGTCTCACTTTCTTTGTTATTTTGCTTCAAATTGATGAGAATATTCCGAGGCACCGTCAAGCTCTTTGTCATGTCGATAACTTTTTTCTTCTCCTCCGCATTAAGCCTACCCACAATAAGGTGCCCCTTTAACTTTTCATCCAAGTCATGGTTGTGCATTCCACAAAGCATTGCAAGCCATCAACCATTTGTATCTTTATCAAAGAAACCTTTCAACCTAAACGGACAATTACATTTCCTTGAGCCGATGCCTTCAAGGTTTGGTTTATTCCTCGTCTTAGGTGGCTTGTATATCCCACTTTTTTCACATTGCATACAGCCTTTTAATACGGATTTATCTATACAAACACTAAATACGGCATTTACCTCTTGTCGACGAACCCAAGCAAGTAACTCTTCTCGCTCTCTCCATCTTGCATTTGTTGTAAAAAATGAGGCGGTGCCGCGACCTTCGCAAAGAACACCGATAGGTACCGATTTAGGTTCTTCAATTTTACCAATGCAAGCTTGAAATGGAATTTTGACTTTAAACGGTTTCACATTAACGGCTGGTTTGACATCGCTGGAACCTTTGCCGGAAGCTTCATTTTTTGGCCAGTTTCGGTTCGACGTCATCACCCGCGACATTGTCAACCATCTCCCTATATATCTATTGAATAAAAAAAATTACAAAGTGAGAATAAATAAATTAGTTGTGGAACAAGCTAACCAAAAACAAAAGTGGCGCAAAAAAATCAAAAAACAGGACTGTACAGTGGCGTTACTTAAGTCACGCAACACATTAACACCTGCGTGATTTAAGTCACACAACCTTTTACACCTGCACAAGTTAACTTGCGCACCTTGCCCTACTGCCTACGAAAACAGACGAACCAAACACAAAAACCAGCAAAATGAGATTAGTTTTGATGATACAATACCTGATATTTGGTGCTTGATGAGCGTAGAAACTTGCTTCCTGATGATTTTCAATGATTTGAAATGATGATTTTGCCCCAAAAAATTCTCACTTTTGGGTTTTTTGAAGGTGGAGGGAAAGAAAATGGTGGTTGGAGCATGAACTGGTGGGTTTTGTACGAAAACAGTAACCTACGCAACTTAACTAACGCTTAAGTTGCGCAGCGTTACTTAACATGCCCAGGGGTAAAATTGAAAAGGCTGCAGAGTACGGGTGTTTTGTGCAGGGAGAAAAGCAGTATTCGTGAAGAAAAAAACTTGACCCAAAAAAAAGTCATGAAAAAGTCCAAACAGTTAAAGGGTGTACCTAGCGTGTACGACGTAAGAACTAGAAGATTCTGTCCTAACATGGTATATGGTCCTTTTCTCATTTATTTCTTTGCCATGTGAACGTCGTATCTGTTCATAAGCCAGGTTTGAAAATAGACTGCTGGTCACGACTGTTCCAATCAATATTATTTATTATTCTGATTTTTTATTGCGGGAAAGAAAAAAAAAATCATTTGTACTAGTATTTTATACAACAATATACAATATACTTTCTATTCCCTAAAAAAAATAAATCACTTTATGGTGATTTTGCATTGTGAATTGTTTTTACTTGAAAGTTGATACATTGAAGTTACATGAATTAGTTTTCACCATTGAGTTAACAGTTAACACCTCAATTGTATAAAATGTTTAACTGATATGCATTGTTACTCTAATACAACTATTTTTTATAACGTCAATCAATTAATATTAGGTTATTGAAAATAATCGATTTTAATCGTATTTATATAAAAAGTTATACAAATAGTAGTTTATAATTAAGTCTTATAATTAATCTTCTCTGTACAACAAATTTACACTAACGATGCATGAAAATTAATCGCGATCAATTGAGCGATTGGTCTCAAATCAGTTAATAAACTCTACGAATGACCTATTTAGATTGTCTTATTTTTGAGCTTATGAAAAATAACTTATGCAAATAAATAAGTTTGAATGTTAATTCATAAATTTTCATTAACAAAAATCATATCTTCCTAAGTTTTTTTCTTCAGAAACTACATTGACAAGCTTATGAGTAATACATAAAATTATGAATAATACATAATAGCTTATGCAAGTAAATAAGCTTTATATGTTAATTTTCTTTCTCCCTATTAAAGAGAATGCCGAGGTATGTATTTAATTTGATCATTATTATAAATTAAAAAAATCACTTTTTAAATTCATTTAAGTAATAATGTATATGGTCTACATTATTATACTAGATACGTTAGTTTTTCAATGAATTTAAAAAGTAAAGTTTTATTTAGGAGTAAATATTCATTTTTTGACAAGAAATTTTTTATTGCATTTCATTCATAATAATAATAGTAGAAGTAAATATTTAACTTAAAATACTAATTTCACCATACTTGATTGTGCTTTTACCTCTATGCAATCCTCATACAAATAGAAAACTAATATCAACTCAGCCAAAGACATCACGTTGTACTTTTCAATCGATCATAATTAAGTATTAGAAAACATTTGACTCAATCACACAATTAACTAATTAAGTAGTATTTTAAACATAAAAATTAAAAAAAAAAAATCAAACTATGCAATTGTTGACTTCAATTAATTTCACTCTTAAAATTGCCAAGAGTTGGACATAGTCAAGCAACTATTTACAACCACAAGAATACATTAGATTTTTCACAAACTTTTTCTCCTTCACAAGAATACCCTTTCCATCATAATTCACAACCTTTTTTTTGATCAATTAGGATTTCAAATATTGTTTCCAACACCCCCACCTAAAAATAAAATAAAATCAAAAAAATAAAAATATTGAAAGGAAAAAAAAAAGAAATAAATTTCTTTACCATCTTGTTCTAACTTCCTCTTATTCTAATTTCCCATGTTCTGTACAAAGCAATTTTATGCCATGAAAATTATTTCCCATGTACTAACTTCCATAACCAAGATGATCAATGACAAGACCCCATTCTTTGAACTCTATCTCTTAATATTCCATTATACAAAGCAACTCTATTTGCTGGCATTGCTTTTGTTGTAGGAATTTCATTTCTGCATTCAGTAGTTGATACACTGTTTTTCTTCCTCGGTTTTTCTCTAAATACTTTCACCATCACATTTTCTGAAAATTTCACTTTCTTCTTGTTCCTTCTTTTTTCCCTCTTCTTTTCCTCTATAAAAAATAAAACAAAATACAAAATTAAACTGAGTATTTCATTAAATATATTCAGAAGGACAACACTTAGGTACAATTATCTCTGATACACTTTTATAATGTTTTTTAATCATAACATAACACGTCGATTATTTATTTAAAAATCTGACATTGTCATGTTGTAATTGAAAAACAAGACAAAGAAAATACCTATAGAACAGTATCTAGATTTTCTGAAAATTTTAAAAGTGTATTTTTTTTCAAGAATGAATTGAATTACCTGAGTATAAGCAAGATCGTAGAACTGGTTTGTTTTCGGAATTGGGTGTTTCATGAATTTGAAATGGTGATGAATTTTTTTGTTTACAGAAAGTAAGATAAAGAACAGTAGTTGAAACAACCATGGCTGTGGTTAAAACAAGACCTTGTGAGATTGAAGTCATGTTCTGGTTTTGAAACAGAGTAAAGAAAAGAGAGGAAGAAGTAACAAACAACAACGTTGTCTTGTGTTGTGAGAAGTTTGTGAGAAAAAGAGGACTTATATGTTGACTATGAATATGAAAGAAAGAGCCTTTTATAAATATTGAATAGTAGAGAGAGAAAATGTGAAGAAGTGCATTTGTGATGGTTCACATGTGGCACTGGTTGGGAAAAAGGTAAAATTTATTACAGAAAAAAAAAAAGAATCATTTAATCAAGGGAAATGTTTAAAAAATAATAGATTAATGGATAAGTATCGGTAGTGTAAAGTTATTTTACATCTTCATCTCACAACTTTTAAAATTTTCACAAAATAGTTTATTTTTGTTTCATATAAAAAGTTATACGATAAAAGTTAACGATGGTGGGTTGATAGTTCAAAAATTGTTATATAAATTAAAAGTATTAATTGATGTGATAATTTTAAATATTTTGAATGATTGTATATACTAAATTGTTTTAAATGTCAACCAACCATCGTTAAACTATTTTTTATTAACTACATTTGATTGGTTGTCAACGTAGAACAATTTTATGATGACAAACCACGTTCTTTAATTTTATTAAATAATTATATTTTTTGGACTAATATAAATAAATAATAATATTGGTTTACCGGCGAATTGGTTGTTGAGGGTGATGTTAAGCAAAGGTGTGAGCAAACTACATTTGAATAAAAGATTCTTTGTTGGTGCAAAGGAAGTTTCCTAGAAATGTATTTTGGAAAAGTGGGATAAATTCAAAGTAAGACAACAAGAGGATGAATGTAAAAAAATATATGGATTTATAAATTAATTTATTAGTCCCAGTCAAAAGAAAAATCAATTAATCTATTTATTATGGAAAATAAATTAATCTTTTAGTTTAATATTTTTAAATAACTTATTTGACACAAATAGTAGATAAGTGGATTCTATGACCATTTCATCAAAAGTTTGATTATGATCAGTGAATATGGTAAAAGAAATTTTTGTCCACCTACAACAAAAATGTTTTATGCAACCAAAAAATCTACATGATATATCTACCAAAATTCTTAAGGTATTAAATATGAGTATTTTCTTTTAGGGAAATTATACGAGTCATATCTTTTATCATTATTCATATCTCTTATCAACATATATCTCATTTGAAAGTGTATAAGTAAAAATTTGTGTAACTTTTTATATGAAAAACCTGAAAAATTGAAGAGTTGTGATCAGATGATGATGTAAAATAACTTTACACTACCAATACTTATCCATTAATTATTATTTGTAATAACAAAAAAAATCTCATTTGATAGATTCTAAGAACTTATCTCATTCAAAGCTAACCCAATAATTTTCAATAGTAAATGAGACATAAAACAAGTTTTAATATATGAAATATTTTTTGTCCACATATATTGCATTTTGTTTGAGAGCCTAAAGCGAGGGCATACCCTTGGACGGACCCTACTGCCATTCGAAATTAACTAGACTCTTGACCCGCGCTATCGCGCGGGTCGGACAGCGTAGGTCTATTATAATGTTTGACATCGTATAGTGAAGTAAATATTGACAACGTAATGACAGATATTTTTAGAAAATCCACTAAGCAAGCAAATTGCATTTATAGGCTACATAGGATGCCACTTGTTAGAAACACCTAGCTCTAAACAGATTTCCCTAACCAACTGTATTAATAGCTCACATTAACCAAGACAAAGCTAATTATAGTACAGTTATATATGATGTCAATTTATTAATTCACAATATTCAAGATCAATTTAGAAACCAAAGTTGAATTGTTATAGTTCCATCCGCACAACAAATGAAATTATAATGAGTTCATATAGATCTATTTATAAACCAAACTATTATAGTCTATTAGTATAAGCGTTCATTCCATCGTTTAATTCCGGCTACTTTACTACGCAGCTTACATCATATCTGCACCATCACAGTCTCATGCGTTTTCTAAACATGTACCATGTTTATGGCTTTGAAGTAGTTGTTTTAAAAAAGCATTATTTTAACTGATATAACAACAGCATTATTACGTTCTATAATTTACGTCAAAGTGCATATTGCTTAGTATCTTACGGTTATTGAGATTTTTGTTTTTGTTTTGAATCAGCACAATTTTATCAAGCAAAGCTAGGTAAGAGAGACACCAAAATTATGCAAAGGGACAAAGTACATAATAGGTTTTAATAGAATTCTGCTAGCAGAAATCACCAAATTGGCACAATGGAAAAAACTATAACAGGTTTTAATAGAATTCTGCTAGCAGAAATGACCAAATAACAGACAACCTATCCTTGTACCAATAAAATGAAAATATGTGTAGCACAACACACCATTTCGTGGGGAAAAAAACTGAATGTCAGTCCTTTATCAATTGTTGGAAACTTGAAAAAACCCAGCCACGAAGTGTGCATTCACCCCTTGACTTATCAATTGTTGGAAACTTTCAGTGGCATTCACCTTGAAAACATTTGTTCCTGCCATGAAGTTCAACTTATACTTGTGATTGGTTGTCTTGAATGTAGGATCATTCTGAGCCACCATGAATTTTTCCAAGACGTAAGTCGCACCCTCTTCAAACTGATTATGTAAAAATTGGCAGCATGAATCTTACCACGCTACATAAGAAAATGTTGACATAATTAAGACACTTAATCAAAGACTTAAAAAAAAATTGAAAGAAACATTTCTTTCACATAGTCAACAGAAGTGAAGAAAAATTTACATCAGTAACATAATTTACAAAGAAGAGATCATTTCATAACTATTTTCAATATCCTTTAAATATCAGCATTTTTTAGTATGGATAAAATTAATCAACATAATAACATTCACGTAATCAGTTAAAGGATTCATTAATTTGAACCGACTCGTGGCACAAACATCTAAGTTACATAAATAGAACCTATCACATAATTTGTTTATAGAGCATCACTTAGAAAAAGAAGAAAAACCACGTTTGTACATGGTGGAAAACATTACCTTTTCATCAATCAGAATCATGTTAATACACCCTACTTGCGCAGGATTGCCACGATCAGGTGTGGTCCACATGTTAATTACACGAACTTTCAAGTTGAAATCCATCATTCCCCCAACAATGTCCGAGATGTCAGTTACCTTGGCTGATTTTACTGCATAACAGTATGTTCATTATACTTTAGAAAAAAATTTAATACTTCAGATTTTGCTTGGAAAGAATTCATGTCATACTAACCTGCTGGGGCAATTACTGCAAAACCGTGTATGAAAAGATCTCACAGCTATTCGGATTAAGAATGCTTAAACTCTTGTGTGAAGATGATGCTTCAAAACCTAAGTACTGGACATCTATTTATAGGTTCATTTGCAGATGAATATAATTGAGTTCTAGGCAGGGACATAAATGCTTCTTCAAAACAGTTGGCATACAGAATAAAAGCATTTAAGGTTTGTGTCCTCAATGGATGCGCTAGTTGCCAAGAATAGCATGGGGTGAAACAGGTGGGAATAAATGCACTGCTACATTGTCTGAAGAAGAAAGATGGCATCTAATATGGGCTTGCATCGAGCAGAACAATGGAGGTAGGGAAGCAGTTAGGATTGGCTGATAGTGTCATAATTGAAGCAGTTGTTATTGGCTGCTAAAGGATTGGTGCAGTAATAACTACTTACATTTGCAGAAACCATGTAAGCTGCAAGGGAAGAGCCACATACAAAATAACATGTAGGTATGGTGTGGACAAAGATAGGCTTCAAATGCAACAACTATTGAAGGAAATAAACAGTGAAAGAAGTGTAAACTTACGAAAAGGTTAGAAATAGAAAAAGAAGAAGCAGGAGCAGAAGATTTTCAAGAATATAAAAAAGGGATTGTACGAAACGAATCAAAAACCAATCGAAATTGAAATTGATTTGCGACTGCAGGTCTCTCTCACTTTAGTTGTTTGGCGATGAATATTTGAAGCCCTTGCGATTATGTTCGTAACTGAATAAACAAAGAGCAAAATGAATAACAATGAATTATTCAATATAATAAATGAGGAATACAAAAGCTGAAATTAACAATTAACCTTGCAAAGTAAAAGAAGCTTCCGAGAGCGACGGTGGTTCAACTCCGGCGTGGTGGAAAACGAGTGGGTTTTGTATAGAATGAAGAGATGGAGACAATGGTGCTTTTACTTTAGTGGGAGAAGGACGAAAAATGATCAAAATGAAGGTAGAAGATGAAGGTTTGGTGCGTGTTTTTGAAGAAGGAAAAGAAAAGGGTTTGTGTTGTTACGCACTTACGCGTCAGAGGGAGGGAGAGAGAGTGAGGAAAGGGAAAAGATGGAGTGGTGGTACTGGTACGATCTGAATGAGAGAGAAAGTGAGGAGTTTGAATCAACGGCTGGGATTAAGTGTGTGGTTGGGAAATTAGATTAGCATTAATTACCTGTTTAGGAGGGAAAAATGCAACAAATTAGGGCTACACTGCCAGCGTGGCAGGAGTAGCGTTTATAATAAAGGACAAATGAGATTCACGTTACCTATCATTTGCAATTGTTTAGACCATTGTGTCTTTTAAGACACCTTGGTCTATGTTTTGATAGAGAAATGAATGCTAATATGTTAGTGTATTAAAGATAAAAAAAAATTGCGTTGAAAATTGTGCGTATTGTTTTTTGAAAAGTAGAAAAATGTTTCTTTTCAAGTCATAATCACCATATGTGGATCTTTAAAATGCGCCATAATGGCATACGTTAACATGATTATTTTTTTATAATTTATTTCCTCTGGTCATATTTAGAAGCAAAAAACAATGTTTTAGATACATTGAATAATTAATGTATCTATTCTAAGAATGTGACCAGATACATTAATTATTCAATGTACCTAAAAAGTTATTTTTTCCTTATAAATATGACCGGAGGGAGTAAGTTGTTATAGGCATTTAACCATGACTACATCATTCTTCTCCCTTCATTACAATGCTTCCATCTAAATCTGAGTGTCACATTAGAGTTGTGTGTGGTGCTTAAAAAAAAAAATTGTGGAGTGGTTAACAAGAGTAAAGTTCAATAAATAATGGTATATTACGAAAAAATAATAATAAATATTATACGTTGATATTCTAAAGTAATAATTATTCGAGACAGAAAAAATGTGGAAATATGAAAATTATTATGAGAAATAGGGAGTAGATATTATCTCTCTTCTCCATTATCGGGATTGGAAGACTCAACTTGTTTATACGAGTTATGCTAACAAGTGCCATCAACGAATAAAAAAGTGAAAGTTTGTATTGAAAAGTGCATTTTTTAGACTTAACGTTTTTTTTAAAAAGACTTTTAGAAGGTTGATTACACATCTTTCAAGATATATTTACTATATATGATTACTTTTAGAGTCATGTTAACTTGTGCCCTAAGGGCACATGTTAAGGAATTCAAAATGAATAACTTTGCATTGGAAAACATGATAATTTAACTTTTAAAAAGTTGACTGCACGGCTTTTGATTCATATATTTCTATAATAAGTTCCTTAACATGTGTCTTTGAAGACACAAGTTAACATTTGCCTTACTTTTAGGGGTCTTGTTACCATTTTTCTATTTATATTTATCATGAAATGAATCTTTGTGCCACTATTTCGATACAGATTCCACACAATTAATACGTCACACAGTAACTGCTACTACGTGAAACTGCGTGAAACAATCACAATAAGAGATCAAGGCCCCTAATATCTTAACTAAAGATACCTCTATTTTTTTAAGGAGTATGGTTAATTGTTAGTTTTCCTTGCTTCTTTAATCCTGGTGGATGATGTCAGAGGCTTTTACTTTATTTGAATTCGTCTCATATTGTTTTTCTCGTTTAGTGTAAAAAAACCATGGAGTTAGAGGTTTTGAATTTGAGTTTCGCTAGTATCTTTGAAAGAATGTTGTCGCGTCATTTTTCAGAGATCAAGGCTATTTGATTAGCGTTTGACTCACTATTTTATTTTACGACTGAACATTTAATTTTTTCAAAAGAAGTGGAAAAATGTTCAAATACCACTTTAAAAAAGATTTAATGTTCGGGGGTTAGTTACATAAAGGGAAGGTATTAGCACCCTTTATGTCCGTAGTACTCTACGGGAACCTCTTGGTTTTATTTAATTCTTGTGCTATAACTTACTTGCTTTGAAAAAAGAAATTTAAAATGATTAAGAAAAAAATCTAATTATCTACATTTTTATTGATTTGAGAGGACGAGTGTCCTTTGCCTACGTATCCGTGAGGGATCAAAACCTCGTAGTTCGGGGTAAAAATTGACGTTTGATTTGTTTTGTATTTTTTATTAGTTTTTGAAAAGATTTTGAAAATAAAAAAGCCAAGTGGCAAATAAGAATTTGTTTGTGTTTTTTGATATTAAAAGAAAAAGTCTTAAAGTAGAATTAAAGTTGATTGCAATTTTGATTTATGAAAGAATAAAATAAAAGGATCACTTGATTTAAAAATCAAGGTTTATTATGAAAATGTTTTTGTGTTTTTGTTATTTGCATGTTTTTAAATGATTGAACTAGAACATAAACTAACGGAGCAGAAAAGTAAAGCGTAGGTACCATATGGTGGCGTTGGACCACCACGAGGACCTTTGACCTAAACTACCAAGCAAAGTAAACATACGCACACACACGCACACATGCACCTAAAACTATTACATAAAAAACCTATTAATACATTCTAAAGTCTGCGGAAAATAAATAAATAAATAAATTACATTAAAGCCTATTTTTTTTACATTCTAAATTGTATGCGCGAAAGCGAAAATAAGCATGAGAAAATAAAAATGAGATGCTAAAGAAAATAAATAAATGCATGAAGAAGAAATTAAAAAAGAGAAACGCAAAGGGGGCCACCGGTTCTCTTTATGGTGAAAATCTTTAACTTTGGATAGCAGACACGACCTTGCAATTGGAATAGAATAGAACAACCATGGCAAACACCTACAATAGAACCAAAACAAAAGCAAAGTTGCGACAAGCAATTTACCGAGCAGCTTCAGGAAACATGCACATCAGTGTTGAATTTTTTTATCAATGAGATAAAATTAAATAGCCACGATGCAATTCATGAGGACTCACATACCAGCAGCAACATATTCAGAATTGAAATTTAGATGAAATAAGGAGAATGGAAATAATAACTCTGGCAGATTGAATTAAAAAAATAAAAATAATAAAGAAAACAAACAGTAGCCTGAAATAAATTAAAAGAGGATGCAAATTGAAGTAAACAAGTAGGTAGGCAGTACTAGCAGCGCCACAATATGAAAATAACAGAATGGAATAAATAAGTGCAGCAACAAGAAAGCAATTCAATTTGAAATATGTAGCAAAACAGGTTTGTAAAACGGCATAGCAATTCAATTGGAATAAAAGGGAATGATAAAGAAAACTAGAAAACTAGGGTATGTTAAACTGTACGGCAGCTAGGTCTGAAATTATAAAATTGTGAGACGGCTAGAGTTTTGGTTTGCAGGTTCTTTTGGAATGTTTTTATGTGAAAATTGTGTTGTTGAAAATTAGCCCCCTAATGTGTGTTTTGCAGGTTGTATTTATAGTGAAGGATTAGACCTAGGGTTTGTTGAAAACTGCCGAAAATTGTGGCTTTGGATTGGGATGATTTGGATTGGGATGAAAGGGAGTTTGTTACAAGACCTTTTTCTGGATTTGGATGAGCCGTGAACAGCTGTAATTCTTGGACTTATCGGACATTAAAAATAGAAAAAGAATAGATAAAATAATTGGACCTATCATCTATGAATAAAAATAAATAAAAGATAAATGTGTTTAAACTAAAATTAAATTAAAAAGTGAAATAGAAAATAAAAGATGGAAATGAATTAAAAATTAAAATTAAAAAGACTAAAAAAAAAAAGTGAGAAGAGGTATGACAGATGACACGTGTCGGTGGGATCTTGGGTCAAAAATTGGGGTATGACAGATGCCCCTATTTAAGTTTCTTTGTCCGGAGATTTGAAGATGGAATCTTTAATTTGACGGGCCGAAGAGACTTAAATACAAAGTACACCTATTTTTGACCCTAAGATACTGTGTGAATGCATGTGACACCATTATGAATGCAAGACAACGTAAATGACTTGATTGAGTAATAACGACGGGATGCACGATTTCTTTATAAAAGGGATCTGACTCTGTTAGGGGAATGTAGTTTCACTGGGGAGAATGATTGTCTATTATCGTGTTAGTTTGGAAACATAGTTTAATGAAGACAAAACTTTTGATGACATCTCTGGACTAGACACACTGGGGATGACACTTGCGAGAGAATGAAGGGTAGGTACGAGCCGTCCATTGTTTAGGACTAGCAGCTTGAAACAAGACAAAAAGGTAAGCTTAAGCGGTCCGTTGTTTAAGACTTACGGCCTGAAATAAAATAAAAAGTGTAAGCGGTCCGTTGTTTAGGACTGTCGGCTTGAAAACAGATGAAAATGTAAGCGGTCCGTTGTTTAGGACTGTCAGCTTGAAAGCAGTAAAAATGTAAGCGGTCCGTTGTTAGGATTGTCGGCTTGACACTGATGGGTGACACCATTTGACCAGACATACTGGGGATGACACTTGTGATAAGAGAAGAAGTTTCCAAGTCCTCCGCTCGATTTGTGAAGGTTTGTCGAAATCCACCGGGATTTATAGAAGTTTGCGAGAATACACTCGGCTTTGATAAAAGGTTTGCGAGAATCCACTCGGCATTCGAAAAAAATGTTTTTGTAAAATGTATGCGAGAATCCACTCGGCATTTGATAAAATGTGTGCGAGAATCCACTCGGCATTTGATAAAATGCATGCGAGAATCCACTCGGCATTCGAAAAAAATGTATGCGAGAATCCACTCGGCGCTCGATAAAATGTATGATAAAATGTTTGCGAGAATCCACTCGGCATTGATAAAAATGTTTGCGAGAATCCACTCGGCATTTGATAAAATGTGTGCGAGAATCCACTCGGCGTTTGAAAAAAATGTTTGCGAGAATCCACTCGGCATTTGATAAAATGTTTGCGAGAATCCACTCGGCATTTGATAAAAATGTTTGCGAGAATCCACTCGGCATTTGATAAAATGTTTGCGAGAATCCACTCGGCATTTGATAAAATGTTTGCGAGAATCCACTCGGCATTTGATAAAAATGTTTGCGAGAATCCACTCGGCATTTGATAAAATGTTTGATAAAATGTTTGCGAGAATCCACTCGGCATTCGAGAAAATGTATGCGAGAATCCACTCGGCATTTGATAAAATGTGTGCGAGAATCCACTCGGCATTTGATAAAATGTTTTTGATAAAATGTTTGCGAGAATCCACTCGGCCTTTGATAAAAATGTTTAAAGGTAGATGCAAGTTGGTCGTTTGTTGGCCATTTGACTAATTATAGATGAGGATCGACTGAAAGACATAACCAAACAAAACTCTGGGTGACCCACGTAATCATGTATGAATGATAATGTGTAGATGTTGTGTAGGCATGAACGTAATGATGTATGAATGTATGAATGTAACTTGTACGACTGTGTAAACTAGATATGACAGGTGACTCGAGACAAGACAGTTAAGATGGGAGGTGGACCGACATCACAGTACCGACACTCGGCAAACTTCCTTGGAGATGATACTATTGTGAACAAATCGAGACGTTGACGGGGTAAAAGCCAGTATAAGGTAGCCATTGATGCTTCATGGGGAGAAAACCCGTTATTGACCAACATTTTGGGTAGAAGTCACCGTTTTGCATAGAGTGCTAAACCATTGGTATGCCCCAGCAGTCACGTTCCTTTTGTTTTTTGCTTGTTTGTTTGTTTGTTTTGAAATCCCTAACTTTTGCCTGGACCGCCCTTTCGGGTTTTCAGTCCACCGGGAGTATATTCTTTTTGTGCTCCTAATTTTTGCCTGGACCGCCCTTTCGGGTTTTCAGTCCACCGGGACGCTCTCTATTGCCTAAGTCGCCTTTTCAGGTTTTCAACTTAGCGAGCTTTCATTTTTGTTTTTTGTATTTTTGGATTGTGACTGCATCTTGCTCAAAGTAGAGGTCCTTCTATAGTGCTTAGACATATTTCCCTTCCGGAGTGTAACCGTTCTCGAGGCGGCTGCTGATGCACGCTTCACCTACTCACGAGCTCAAAGAGAGTGTGTTTGTTGTTCACATTTTTCAAAAGATGTAAAAAAAAAGTTCTGTATTTTGAAAAAATTTGCTTCAAGTATTGCCATAAAAATAGAAGAAATTTTGTAAATTGAATAAATGAGAGTTCCAAATAAACGGGCACAGGCTCAAATTTGATGAATTGAGTGGTGACACGCCAATGGCACGGCTCCATGGATCTTTGAGATATTTTGGAAAATGGTAAATGTAATGGGAATGGTACATTGAACACGATAACCGCTATTCTCCCTAACAACTTTGAATGCCCATGTTCTGAGTCTTTGATTTGCAGATGTTTCGAATCGGAGGTCTTTTGATAGCTGGGTGCCCCAAGTGGACTGTACTTGATTTGATGCAGTTACTTTGTCATGATCCTTAACTTTTGCATAGATCGCCTTTTCGGGTTTTCAATCTATCAGGATAATCATTTTGTTTATGTCTCTAATTTTTGCCTGGACCGCCCTTTCAGGTTTTCAGTCCACCGAGACGCTCATTTTTGCCTAAGTCCCTTTTTCAGGTTTGCGAATTATCGAGCTTTTATTTTTGATAGAGTATTTCTTGACTGCACCGACATTCATAGGACGTGTGAGTTTGTTACCATCCATAGTTGTAAAAGTAATTGCACACGAGCCTTCATTGTTTGGCGTCCACTTGCTCTTGGAGTCTGGTTGGAGAGAGTGCCCTTTTGAGCACTAAGTCTCCTTCTTGAGTTTTACAGGGACGAACCTTCTTGTTAGAAGTTTGTTTCAACCTCTTTTGATGTAGTTGTACAGGATCGTCATGCATTGTAAGTTTCAATCAAACTTGAGATTTTAGCAGAACTCCCGTTGACGGGATTTTGATCTCCATGAGAAGTCCGGCCTTCGTGTCGTATACCGATGGAAGGAGGGGGGTTGCCCCTATTGAAATGTTTATTGAAACACGATGCCCATGTGAAGCAGCGGTGTCATCTCATGCTGGTCTTTGTAAGTGACAGCCATTCTCGTGGCAATCTTCTTGATTTTGTTTGCATCATTGACGGCTAAAATGCCCCAGTATGTGAGAGGTTTTGTCGGGAATCACTTCATTCTTCTTCATCTTCGGACACAGGGAGTTCAAAGTCGAAAAAAAGTACAAGATTAATGTGTTCAACGGGCTTATTTATGTTTAATCTGCATTTATGTTTGATTTTAGAGAATGAATGATTGTGTGCAGACATTTGGAAATGATTAAAGAATTGTTTTGGTTTTTTGTGTTACCATTTTTCCAGAACAAGCAAAAAATAAAAACAAGGTCGGGATCAAAACGACATTTTTATTAATGATGACAATACTTAAAGCAAAAGGCCCTACACAAGTTCACTTTTGTCTCGGGCGGAACAAAAGGATATTTTTTGAAAAGCGGAAAGCAACAAGCAAACATTATTTGAACAGATGAGTAGCGGAAGAAAACATCAGCAAAGACCCGATTGCGGCTAGCCCCTCCAGATGTCACAAACACTAAGTATTATGTTCTGGTGGCGGATTGACTTGCACGTTTAGAGCCTTAGAAGGTCAAGCGGTTGGTCCGGATCAAGTTCTGGACTGCCTTCTTTAGTGCGTTGCAATGCTCGACATCATGTCCAGGTGCCCCTTGATGGAAAGTACAGAAAAGGTCAGGTCTATACCATGCTGGCAATCTTGTTGGTACTGGGGGAGGCGCTTTAGTCTCGACCAGATTCTTTTCTAGCAACTGTGGAAGCAAATCTCCGTATTTCACAGGGATTGGGATAAATTGTTTTCTTGAGACTTGTTGTTGCTGATAATGCTGCTGAGGATACTGTTTCTGAGGACGCTGTTGTTGAGGATATTGTTGTTGAGGATATTGTTGCTGAGGATACTGTTGCTGAGGATACTGTTGTTGAGGATACTGTTGTTGAGGATATTGTTGGAATTGTGGCTGATAACTTGGTTGTTGAATGGCATTGGGAGCGGGAGTGATTGCAGCAACATGTTGATAAGCCGGATAATCTCGTTGAGGACTCTCATGGGCCGTCATACTTGCTTCTTGTTCGTTCTTTCTCGGAAAGTTGTTCTCGAATTTCTTTGCATTGCTGGTAGGTACACTTTCTCTTACTAATCGTCCTTCCCGGACTCCTTCTTCTAACTGTACACCCGCGTCAACCATCTCTTCGAAGTCCCTGGGCACACTTCCGACCATCTTCTCATAGTAGAATTGACTGAGAGTTTTTAAGAAGAGACTGGTCATCTCTTTCTCTTCTATACTCGGGCTGACTTGGGCAGCAGCATCCCTCCATCGTTGGGCATACTCCTTGAACGTTTCTTTGTCTCTTTGGGTCATAGCCTGGAGATCGCTTCGGTCCGGAGCCATATCCACATTGAATTTGTATTGTTGCACAAAGGCTTCACACAGATCACTGAAAGTTCGGACTTCTGTACGGTCCAGATTTATGTACCACTTCAGTGCGGCACCGACTAAGCTGTCTTGAAAGTAATGAATAAGGACCTGATGATCACCGGCATATGTGGACATCTTTCTCATATACATCCTTAAATGCTCTTTAGGACAAGAAGTCCCCTTGTATTTCTCGAAGTCCGGGAGCTTGAACTTGTAGGGTATCTGGACATTTGGTACCAAGCAGAGATCATAAGCGTCTTTCCCGAATATTTCTTTTCCACGGAGAGCCTTCATTTCACGGTACATCTCATCATACTTCTTCTGTAAGTCAATCACTTTGTCATAGGCCCCTGTACTTCCTGAAGGGACGAAGAGTTCTTCCGTTTGTGGAATAGCATGAACCAGAGGTACTGAGTAGGTCATGGTTGGAACATGAATTGCATTTTGAACAGAAGACACTTGAGCTTCTGAGACATAAGGACGGAATACTTCACCAAGGCTAAGAGGTACGCCCCCAGGATGTCTTTCTGGTATAATTTGCTGTGAAGTATTGGTAGACACTGTCCAACCAAGAGTAGTAGAGGGACCTGCCCCAGCCTGAGTGTTGACTCGGGGAGGAGGTGGTGGTGGCAGCTGGTTTTGTGCAGCCGTTAGCGTCTTTACCAGTTCGTCCATCCTAGTCTGCATGGTTTCGTTTTCCTCCCGGAGTACTTGATTTTCTTGTTCGAGAAAGTCCATCTTCTTTCTTTACGAATGCCCGAGTGTAGTGAGTACGAGTAGACTTGTAGAGAGTGTGTCGGGCCACTTTTCAAATGGGCTAACCTTTTATGGAGGAAAAGACTTGTGTGAGACTTGGGATTTGAGACCATGAAATGCAAGATGATGCATGATGTTTATGCAAAAAGACACACATTTTTTTGTCGAAGGACATATCAAAGTAATTGTGAACATTGTAAGGACCATGGTTTTATTTGTAAAGATATTGCGAAAGCAAAAGCTTAGTTTAGATTTGTTTGGAATTTTATTTCGTGCTATTCTTTCTTGCAAGGTCCATACCTTATCTTGTCCTTTGATATTTAATGAGAAAAAGTTTATGAATGAATGCATGTATACATGATTATGTTACAAGAACGGGGGAAACATTGTGAGGTCTTAGGTCCATAATGATGGAGTCAAAGGGTAAGTGCGCCGTTTTGGTAGGGACTATGGTTCCATGTGTACTTGTATCACGGGTTCTACCAAGTTCCCAAAGTCCAACCCCCTCCGAACTTTGTCGGATGCCCGAGACAACACCCGGTCCAACATCGTTCGTAGGAAAGTCTCGTTTGAGTGTAGTATCGCGTGTCGACTAATTCCAAGACAACACCTGGTTAGCCACCGCACTACGTCCTAAAGGCCAAGATGGGTTAAAGGTAACTAAAGGTCCTTAGCTTCGACGGAAACTTAAAAGTAATAGCGCCTAAACGTGACAACACACGCCGACATACATCACTTCAAGATCCTCCGCTAAGTGTGGTTATATCACATGCTCCAAAACACGAGAATACTCTCGGTATGTCACTATGACTCTACCACCCCTATCTTATATTTCCCTCAAGCCCGGGTTAGGACTTATCTCACCACACACGTTTAAGAATGGAGATAGAAGAAGGAAGAACATATATACACGTATTTCCATCTTTTGTTTTTTGTTTTTGAAGCAAGTTATAGCACAAAAAATTAAATAAAGCCAAGTTAGGCTCAACCCTCTTAGAGGAGTCCCCAGTGAAGTCGCCATTTCTGTCGCGTCATTTTTCGGAGATCAAGGCTATTTGATTAGCGTTTGACTCACTATTTTATTTCACGACTGAACATTTAATTTTTTCAAAAGAAGTGGAAAAAGGTTCAAATACCACTTTAAAAAAGATTTAGGGTTCGGGGGTTAGTTACATAAAGGGAAGGTATTAGCACCCTTTATGTCCGTAGTACTCTACGGGAACCTCTTGGTTTTATTTAATTCTTGTGCTATAACTTACTTGCTTTGAAAAAAGAAATTTAAAATGATTAAGAAAAAAACCTAATTATCTACATTTTTATTGATTTGAGAGGACGAATGTCCTTTGCCTACGTACCCGTGAGGGATCAAAACCTCGTAGTTCGGGGTAAAAATTGACGTTTGATTTGTTTTGTATTTTTATTAGTTTTTGAAAATAAAAAAGTCAAGTGGCAAATAAGAATTTGTTTGTGTTTTTTGATATTAAAAGAAAAAGACTTAAAGTAGAATTAAAGTTGATTGCAATTTTGATTTATGAAAGAATAAAATAAAAGGATCACTTGATTTAAAAATCAAGGTTTATTATGAAAATGTTTTTGTGATTTTGTTATTTGCATGTTTTTAAATGATTGAACTAGAACATAAACTAACGGAGCAGAAAAGTAAAGCGTAGGTACCATATGGTGGCGTTGGACCACCACGAGGACCTTTGACCTAAACTACCAAGCAAAGTAAACATACGCACACACACGCACACATGCACTACATAAAAAACCTATTAATACATTCTAAAGTCTGCGGAAAATAAATAAATAAATAAATTACATTAAAGCCTATTTTTTTTACATTCTAAATTGTATGCGAGAAAGCGAAAATAAGCATGAGAAAATAAAAATGAGATGCTAAAGAAAATAAATAAATGCATGAAGAAGAAATTAAAAAAGAGAAACGCAAAGGGGGCCACCGGTTCTCTTTATGGTGAAAATCTTTAACTTTGGATAGCAGCCACGACCTTGCAATTGGAATAGAATAGAACAACCATGGCAAACACCTACAATAGAACAAAAACAAAAGCAAAGTTGCGACAAGCAATTTACCGAGCAGCTTCAGGAAACATGCACATCAGTGTTGAATTTTTTTATCAATGAGATAAAATTAAATAGCCACGATGCAATTCATGAGGACTCACATACCAGCAGCAACATATTCAGAATTAAAATTTAGATGAAATAAGGAGAATGGAAATAATAACTCTGGCAGATTGAATTAAAAAAATAAAAATAATAAAGAAAACAAACAGTAGCCTGAAATAAATTAAAAGAGGATGCAAATTGAAGTAAACAAGTAGGTAGGCAGTACTAGCAGCGCCACAATATGAAAATAACAGAATGGAATAAATAAGTGCAACAACAAGAAAACAATTCAATTTGAAATATGTAGCAAAACAGGTTTGTAAAACGGCATAGCAATTCAATTGGAATAAAAGGGAATGATAAAGAAAACTAGAAAACTAGGGTATGTTAAACTGTACGGCAGCTAGGTCTGAAATTATAAAATTGTGAGACGGCTAGAGTTTTGGTTTGCAGGTTCTTTTGGAATGTTTTTATGTGAAAATTGTGTTGTTGAAAATTGGCCCCCTATTGTGTGTTTTGCAGGTTGTATTTATAGTGAAGGATTAGATCTAGGGTTTGTTGAAAACTGCCGAAAATTGTGGCTTTGGATTGGGATGATTTGGATTGGGATGAAAGGGAGTTTGTTACAAGACCTTTTTTCTGGATTTGGATGAAAAGAAGTTTGTTACAAGACCTTTTTCTGGATTTGGATGAGCCGTGAACACCTGTAATTCTTGGACTTATCGGACATTAAAAATAGAAAAAGAATAGATAAAATAATTGGACCTATCATCTATGAATAAAAATAAATAAAAGATAAATGTGTTTAAACTAAAATTAAATTAAAAAGTGAAATAGAAAATAAAAGATGGAAATGAATTAAAAATTAAAATTAAAAAGACTAAAAAAAAAAGTGAGAAGAGGTATGACAGATGACACGTGTCGGTGGGATCTTGGGTCAAAAATTGGGGTATGACAAATGTAAATATAAATACATTTGTGAAGTTGTACATGAGTCGGGTTGGCGCGAGTTTTTTCCCAAAATCAAGACCCAAATCATGTAGGGAATTCTGATATGGGTCTAGTGCGAGAATCACCACTTAGAATGTTAGGTTTGTTGGGTCAAACAACACTTTTTAGGAGTTGACTGCCAACTTCCAATATCTTTTATCATTAAAAATCATAAATAAAAAAAACTTTTTGCCAATAGTTTTACCAAATAAAATTCAGTTTATGATTCAATAAAAAATTAATAAACACTCTCCAATAGTTTTACGATATAAAATGCAGTTTACTGACGTGTAAATCGTTCGTATGACTTGGATATACAAATAAAAGACTAATCGAACTGTCTAATAGATGGTTCCCTCTGAAATTTTTCTTAGGATAACTGGAGTCCGGTGACGAGTTCTATCATGTATAACCTATCAATGCAGATCACCAACTATCAGTCCAAAGTAACTACATTTTGACAAATGCGTAGACAAAGAATTGGTAATCTAATCATGTAAAGCATAGCAGCGAATAGAACAAACATATAAAAGTAGTCACATAATTTAATTTAGGGTTAAATAGTTTTTCCATCCTATGAAATTACCAAATTTTGTTATTCATTCTCATAAGATAAATGGCACGTTTGCATCCCTATAAATTCTCCGGCATACACTTTTTGTCCTGTTAAATTTAAATTTGTTTAATTATTCTAAAACTTTTGAACTTCAAAATGATTTGTTTACACATGATCTATAATTTTTTTAAACACGTATTTATATATCCGGATTCAACACTTATTCATCTATGCATACATTCGCACACTCACATTTACACATTTTAACCTTAAGTGCATTTTATCATAACATAACATTATTATCACCTATCGACATATATAGACATATTCCATTTATCATTTATTAACAATTAATAAGTCACAAGATGATGCATGACAACACATGATGTTCCCTTTATGATTCTCATAACAATTGAACACTTCCCAAAACACATCAACAATGCAATGCAATCACACTTCCACATGAGCCACATCATCACATTTGATATCATGTACTCTATAACACTTAGACTTGTTTGTGAATTTGAAGGAATATGAGAGAGGACTTTGGAAAAAATGAAGGACCAAGTTGAAGAAATAGAGAACTTTGAAAGGGGATGACTTGATAAGTGCCAAATTACTATTATTTTCATAGCACTTATTGGCTTATTTTGCAAGAATTCTATCATAAAACCCCCTTAATTTTATATGTATGCCATAAAGCTGTAACCTCCAGTTTCTATGCATTTGCATAGGTTAAAGAGAATGACTACACCCATATGAAGTAAAGCAAGGATAAAATACATGTCAAAGGCTAAGCCAGAGCCATGTGAAGACATTTGGAGTAAGCACGATCCACTAGGCAAGCCAGGGGTGGTGAAAGCGAGCCTCAACAGAGGGTTCTAGAAGGAAAAGCCAAAGGCGGTTCACTAAGCACAAACTGGCCCATTGAGTGAGCTAAGGCGGTTTAAGGAAAATATATGAAGGCAACTAGTTTTTCCTCCTATGAAGTAATAACCTGGACTCGCTGGGAAAGCATTTTGCGCCTTGCGAATCTATTATTTCAGGACCTCTATAAAAAGAGGTGTAGATCATTTTTAATAGACAATCACTTGTAAATCTATAAGATTAGAGAGAGAGAGAGAGAGAGAGAGAGAGAGAGAGAGAGAGAGAGAGAGAGAGAGAGAGAGAGAGAGAGAGAGAGAGAGAGAGAGAGAGAGAGAGAGAGAGAGAGAGAGAGAGAGAGGGAGGGGGAGAGGAAGAGATTATATGAATCCATTAGAGGGATATGGAAGCTTGGAGACAAACTTGTTGATGTTTCTCCACCATTCATCAACTCTAATTTGTAAGTTATGCATCTTATGGGTAACTAAACTTTCTTTTGTGTTGGGATTGAATGTAAATAGCTAGTAATCTATGTAGTACTCTTAATCTGGATGATTGTAAACGTCTTATGTTTTCAATATAATTTTATTCTAAATCCATTCTTAATGCTTTGACGATGATGTAGTGTTCCACAATTGATCTTTTGATTTAGTCTGACCCTAGAAATGTTGTCTATCTAAGGGACATGATTTAGATTATGCATATATGTTATCGCTCGAGAAATCGTGGGTAGCTCTATATTCATGTATAACTTTTCGGTCATATGCCATAGAAACAATCAACTATTTTGTTGTCGTACATCGGAAGTCAGTAGTTTCTATGTTATCTCACGTTGTTAACCTTATTCGGAGACATACGTTGGAGAAGGGTGAAGGTATATCTGATGCATAAAAAGTATAAAGTCGATTTAGAGGAAACATATGAGGAATAGTTGTTCAAATTCAATCCCAACACAACTCTATCAATATTAATTAAGTTTTACTTTGATTCAAAACAAAAAATTACTTTTATAAATACTTTGTTTAGAAAACATGTCAACACAAACTTAAATTAACTAAGCGCGTTCTCTGTGAATACGATATTTTTATTTGTTTGATAAAAATCAACATACTTATCATTGTGATGAGGAAACCCAAAATCCTCTTTTATCAAGGCTTTGGGTTTTTTTTTTTTTCTCTTCAGAAGACCAAATCCCCTTCATTTGTGTGAACTCAAAATTTATATTGGAGGAGGATTTTGGAGGGCTTTGGAGGTTTATATGAATTCTTCAAATTCAATTTATGCTATTATAATATTCTTAAAATTAAAAATATATTAATCATAAACATTAATTTACCATTGTCTAGAAAAATACTCTTTCAAAAAATGTGCAAGATTTCTCCATTTTTTCCACCCGAAAACTCTTCCCTCCAAACTCCTAATCAAAGTCTTAGTGAGGAACATCGTACTATACTCTTGCGGAGGTGGCGAATACAATCAATTCCTTACAGACTTGTTCAATTCATCCTGAGATCTTTTAGGGGACACACTAAAGTACAAAATATTTTTGTGGTAGCTATAGACAATTGAGTTGTTTGACCAATACACTTAGAAAACCCTTTTATCTATACCTTTGTGATATAATAAGGATATCCCCATCGACTAGGCCTAATATTATTTTGTTCTTCATTCACTGGACTCGTCACACCCTACATATATGACAACGACAAATAACATTTGATCACACTTATCACATATACATCATTTTAACAACACTTAGACAGTTACACAGAAAATATAATATTAAAAAGTTGAATAATGTTTAATGTGATTCTTGTGGAGAGAGAATAGAGAAAAAGGGGTGAAAAACTATTACAATACAATTAAAATCTGAAAACACATGCAAACTTCACGCAATCAAAGCACTCTTTTGCACATATGAAGTTGGCACACTTCAGAGTCCTTGTTTCAAACTCAACAAGATTTGAAATTTTGATATTTTTTTCAAATTGATAACTAATTTAAGCATGAAAGATCGACTAATTAGACCTCGAAGTTGGCATAATGTCGTACCTTTTTTAATGGTATATTAGCAATTAGTTGTTAAATTAATATTCCCTTATTTGTTTGGGTTTGAATCTAGACCTCTAACTCTTAATTACGACAAACAAGTTGAGCTTCCCAACCCCATCTACAATGTCGTGTCTTAATATTATCTTGAATCAAATTATTTCGCAAAAAAGGTTTTCTTGTTATTTGGAGGTTTTTTGAACAACAAGTTACTATCTTGTTAGACATGATATTTTGAATGTGGATTGACAGGTTGTCCTATCCACTTCTTAAAAAAAATAGAGATATTCATTATTATAATTTTTGTTGTGAATTCGGACTCAAAGTTACACCAATAAATTTAGATGTGTGGATCAAAAGGGAAATAATAACCAATATCAAAGTAGCTTTAAGCAACAACAACAATAACAAATCTAGATCTAATATAGTATCCAAGTGTAAAGCACAAACTACAAATAAAAGATAAAGAGAGAAGAGAGAAACAACACATCAATGATTTAGTTCGGCCCAACAATGACCTATGTCTGAAGGAGAGATCAACTCTTCAATCCACTATGATAGAAGTGATAAAACTAGGTTATAAGAAATTGACTAACAAACTCACAAAGAATAAACCCTAATTTTTACCCATTTTTCAAGTCACTCAAACCCACAATGAATCATAAGAAAACTCAATAATGCAAGCTTTTTTATCCTTCCTATAATGAGATCTTACTATCTGATGTGTTTGTGTAGTATTTCCCAACCCAAGAATCTCTCACCAAAGAAACTAAAAATTACCTCCTTTGATTTACCAAGATTCTCTCTCTTGAAGCTTGACAAAAAAAATGAAGAATGAAGCCTTAAATAGTACACATACCCAAGCAAAATCGTGTCACGATTTGCTTGGATTGCACCATGATGAAGCTCATACACAATACATTACTACAACCTGATCCAAAAATCGCACTACAATGTGGTTTCCAGTAGCTCCTCCACATTTCGAACCAAAATCGCGTCACGATTTTTGCCTTCATTACCACAACCGTCAACTTTTGAGCCAAATTGAACAATTTTAAAGTAAATCAATGATGTAAGTGCACATTCTTTCAGAAGTTGTGTCATTAATTAAATATTTACACCTAAAAGTATAAAAATTGCGATGTCCATCTATTTTAATAAATAGAGAGAATTCGTACTCCATTATTGTGAGGTTATCTTAAATTTCAGGTAAATTTCACTTTTGAATTTCTCAAGTTTTGTGATCGATCTCAAATTAAGGTGTCTAGATATTTTCTCAAAATGGCGTGTTTAGGTTTTCGAGTTGCTACGGTTCAATCGCTTAAAACATTAAAATTGATCTAACATCTTTTTGAAATCACGTATAAATATTTGTTTTGAAGTTTTTTTTTTTTAGATAGACGAAATGACAAAACCATTATAAACTCACACACTTAAGTGGAGGTACTGAGATTCGGACCCCGGTTAATGCGTCTGGCCTAACAATTTTGACATTTTACCAGCTGAACTAGGACTTGTGGACTTTGTTTTGAAATTTCCAAAGAAAAAAAATGTGAACAATGTTTTTCACGGATTCAGCTTAAAATTGAAAATAAATATGAAAATGATTTTTCGTGGCTTCAACGTTTAGGTTTTGTACTTTTATTACCTAACTTTTCAGCTTGTTCGTTCATTATTGTTGTTATGACTTAATGTTGGTTTGAACATATTTATTTTGGCTTCTCCAAACAAGTATGCTTTTGAAGAAAAATGGAAACTTAAACCTACCGTAAAAATTCCCATTAGGGGATAGTAGCTGGTGGTGCTTGAGTTTCTTGGTTCTGTTTTGCTACTCCTTCTAGGGTAACATTTACTATTTTTGGCAATCTTGTGCTTTGAGTAACATTATTTGAATGTAGATTGTTTTAGATTTTTAAGCAAAAAGTTAGATATAAAAATGAATAAAAGAATTAAATATTGGAGTAAAATATAAAATTACATTTTATGATATTTTAATAAGGAAGTATTAATTTCTATAAAAAAAATAAGTAAGGAAGTATTAATACTAGTTTATATAAGTTGAACTTTGGGGCATCATTCCCACCCCTTAAATTGTTTTATCAAAAAAAGGAAAAGTAATTGAACTCCTTAACTTTATATCCTTTTATTTCATCAAACAATTTTGTTAACTAGAATCTCCTAAAAAAGAAACTTTGTCAACTAGATAAGAATAAAAAAGTGGAAAAATGTTGGTTGCACCAAAAACACACGTAGCCATTATGATAAATATTATCAAACACAGATCTCACATGAGTATAGCTTAATTGTTAGGGTGTTACAATATGTATAGTTGGAGTTTGAAACCAAAATTTTCACATATATTCACTTAAAAATGATAAATTTTTAACATTAAACTACTTGATAAAAAATAATATATAAAAGAATAATCCTTTCACAAAATGTATATAAAAAAGAACGATGATACTTTCGTATGATTTTTTTTTTAAGAATTCATATAAATATTTTATCACACATACATATGGATTGACAATTTTTTTTGGTGTACACCTTGATATTTTTTGTACAAAAATATAAAATAGTATATTGATTATCTTTTAATTAATAAGTTGATAAAAATGTCCTCACGAACTTAATTCAATTGGTAAGAACAATTCATAGTTCGAATCCCGGACATCTGACTTCTCCACATTAAAACATGTAAGCTCCAACCATTAGACAACTTGACAAAAAAAAGTAGTTGATGAAAATAACTAATAATTTTGTATAATTATAATTAATTTTTTTAATTAATTTATCATTATAATTCATGGTAAGTTCAAAGTGGATATATGAACGAGTTATCCCACATTATTTTATTTAAAATTTAAAAAATTCTACACTTGTGTGTGTAAAGTGTTGGTGTTTACGTGAACACAAGGACATAAGGTTAATCTAAGAGCGCTTAGATGAGATGGAACAGACCTCTTCTAGTTTAACCAAGGTCCTGAGTTCGAATCCAGTCTTGGACATAAGCAGCGTTAAAACTCTTAGGAAGAGCCTGCCATCCATTTTGGATCCCACAATGCTCGAGGGATTAGTCTTCGCAGTTGCGCGTGGTGGATATCCAGTTTACACCATAAAAAGGCTTATTATTGACTGTGGAGAGGAGTGCACCACGTGTATGTGGACCGACCGATCACGTAGAGGATACGTAAATATTATACTCCAGAAATGTGGTACATCGTCAAAAATTCGACAACGCACGTTTACAATTTTCCCAAATTTTCTTTTAGGTTGATGCAGTAATCTTTACTTTTCAATTTGAAATCAATACTTTTGATCTTTAAATTGGTTCTCTTTGTTTAATATGTTTTCTCTTATCATGATTTTTAGCATATAATTATTTTAGAATCGATAAATAAGTATTTCAAAGCCGGCAAAGAGGTTATGATCAAATCGGCTATTAGTCTTCCAAAATCCGAGGTTTTCTTTAGCACTGTTGTTCCAACGCCTTTGAAGGATACTATTACAAACATTTTAGGTGTCAGAGCGGTGATGAGAACCGGCAAGTATCTTGGTCTTTCATAGTGGGAGAGCCAGGAAATTTATGGAACCCGTGCAAAAAAATTATCGTAAATTACATGTAAAATAATATATAAACAGTCCTAAATCGAAATAAAAGAGGTTTCTCATTTTGTCAACAAAGATACAATTTAAAATAGGGTTATTAATTGAAATTGATCATGTAATATATGTGAAGTCTGAAAATTGACCCTCTAATTAAATAACATGATTATGTAATTCGAGATTTTTATTATTTATAACCCTGTAATATACGAGAAGTCCAAAAAAGCAACCAAAGAGATTGAATTTTTTATGATTTCTTATAGGCGATTTAAGAACGTTAAAATATGGCTTTACACAACAAAAATTATAAATTTTCGACAAACGACAAATTAATTATGAATTTTTAAAGTGTCAAAAACTCAAAAAACAAAACAACGGAAATCTCGACCTATAAATCGAATTTTGAACTCATTATTTGCAGAGACATTTATAAAAATACATAAAAATGATCTGTAAAGTTTTCATAGCATTTCGAAGTCGTTTAAATTTATTTTGATTTTTCAACCAAAACGTGCAAAATTGAATTTTTGTTTCGCGTAAGCGTATACTCACAAGTCAAATTTAGTTCTCTAATATCGTAGGCATGACTAGAACATGATAAGAACCTTCACACTGAAAAATTGTTTTTAAACAAGATACAAATTAATTATAAATTGTTTAAGAAATTCATAATTATGAGGGAATAAAAATTCATAATTAATTTACCCCTGGTCGAAGAAATTTAATTTTTTGTGTAAAGCTATATTTTAACGTGCTAAACATGTATGACAAAAATAGTGAAAAAATTAAACCTGTAGGTCACATTTTTAGACTACACGTATATTTCAGGGTGGTCAAAAATAAGAAGAAATTCAAGTTACAAAGCTAGAATATATATTTTGTATTTTACAGGATCATTTTTCAGACATAATGTATATTACAGGGTCAATTTGAACAATTAATCCGTTAAAATAAGAGAGATGAACCCGTCAATAGTGTGCTAAATAAAATTAGGAAATAAATGTCTTTTCCGAGACCAATTTGCGTGTGAGAATTTTCAAATTTTGCCCAAATTTTTCTTTTTGTAAGTGTGTTAATAGGCTTTTGGATTGAGTCTAATGTGCAAAATTTATCGATCAAGCCCGGGCGACCGCCCAGCGTCGCCGGGCGGTGAAACCGCCCCTGGTCTTCCATCCATGGTGGGTAGAAGTAAAGAGGCAACCTTCGGATTCATCAAAGACCATATTTGGCACAAAATTAATAGTTGGAGTAGCAAGTGTCTATCCAAAGTCAGCAGAGAGGTTATGATCAAATCGGTATTACAGTCTATTCCATCTTACATTATGAGTGTACTTTTACTGCCAAATAAATTAATTGATGCAATTGAAAAAATGATAAATGCTTTTTGGTGGGGTAATGATGGTAATTTGCGTAGGGTTGGAGATTTCAAACCGATCAGTCTAGTCTTGTTTCCCGTTTATTGAAGGCTAAATATTTTCCTAATTCCGACGTCATAGGGACTAATATTGGGCACAATCCAAACAATGTTTGGAGAAGTATTTTTAGTGCCAAAATTGTGGTGAAACAAGGTGCGCGGTGGAGAATAGGCTCTGGTGTTAACATACCGTTTTTAGGTGCCCCTTGGCTTAACGATGGCTTGTCTTTATCCACAACTAATCCAATTTTTGAGCCTTTGATGCAGGTTAATTTAAGTGATTTTATTGACCAAGATTTGAAGGTGTGGAAAGCGCCCCTTATTTGTAGCTTTTTTGATGCGCACACTGCCCAAGCTATCCTTGACACACCACTTCAACCACTTGTTGCGGAAGACAAAATGATTTGGAAAGGGGAAAAAAGTGGTAAATATTCTGTTAAAAATGCGTATAAAATATGTGTGTCTGTGATAACTCTCATGTGCATGTACATGGCCGATGGAATCTTATTTTGAAATTAAAAGTGCCTCCTAAAATCAAGAACTTTCTTTGGCGTGTGTGTCGTGGTTGCTTTCCGACACGGGCTCGCCTAAGCAGTAGAGGTTTTTCTTGTCCACTTGACTGTGTTCAATGTATTAACAATTATGATGATAGCATCCATATTCTTATTGAGTGTCCTAAAGCTGTTCAAGTATGGATGGATGCGAATTTATGGGACACAATTGAACGGGTGCTTCGGCAAGATTATAATATTCATGCTCTCATATTTACTTTTTTTGCAGAATTTTTCCTCAGGGAATTGTGAACTTATGGCCACAATTATGTGGAGTCTTTGGAAGAGCCATAATATGAAACTTTGGCAGCAACAGACTGAAACTAATGTGCATGTGTTTCAACGTGCAACCCACTTACTAGAAGAATGGAGAGCAGCCCAAGACATTAGATCTCGCAGCAACAACCAAAATATCACATCACAGGTGTGCAACAAAAGTCTAGAAGAAGATCGTTGGAAGAAGCCGACATCTGGCAGGTATAAATGCAACATTGATGCATCTTTTTCCACTTCTCTTAACAAGGTTGGACTGGGTATGTGCCTTAGAGATGATGATGGTGCATTTGTTATTGCAAGAACGGAATGGTTTGCCCCTCTTTGTGATGTAGAGGTGGGAGAGGCGGTTGGTTTGCATACAACCTTGGATTGGATCTCTAATCAACAATTTGATAATGTTGATTTTGTACTTGATTGTAAAAGAGTTGTTGATTGTGTCAATTGTAGTTTAGATGATAACATCGAATTTGAGTGTATTATTACTGCTTGTAAACAGCTGCTAGAGGATAGATTTCAGAACTCTCACGTTGAGTTCAACAGGAGGCAAGCAAATAGGGTAGCTCACGAGTTAGCTCAGGCAGCCCTGTCTAATCCTAGCCCCCATATTATTGATGATGTACCTACATGTATTTGGCATATTTTAGCTAATGAAATGCAATGAATTTATTCCTTCAAAAAAAAAAAAGTATTTCATTTTAAGAAGCAATGTGATTTGGAGTAGACGAGAACCATGAGTAATCGTGAGAATGTTCGCAAAAGATGTTCTCGGATGTTCTCCGATACGATAGAATAGGAAAAGTTGACTTGTATAGTGGTGAAATCAACGGGAGAAATGAAGGAAATAAGTGGTGAAAATGTGATCGTATTTTGAGTGTGTGGAACCACACTTGTACAGTGGATCATAGTTGTAACTAACTTCGGGAAACTCGGTGAAACTCGAAGATATGTATGAAAGTTTGTTAGAGATCATATGAATGATCCAAATTAAACAAGATGCACTCTTATGCGGCAAAATGCAAAGGAAGTCTTATGTCTAACCTTAAACTACATGGATTTTGTGACAATTTCTTGACAAATCTCTCTTATATTTATATTATGTTTTTAATCTTTCTTCCATTTTTCTCACACTATTATTTTTTGACCAGTAAAAAAAAGAATAAAAAGTTGTCACAAAAGTTGTTTTAAATTGTTGTTCAAATATCACCACTCTTACGGATCAATATCGTCATGTATTGGATTTTGACCTAATATCAACTGAGGGTTATTCCCAAGAGAGAAATGATATTTGTACAAAAAAATTGTGACAATTTTTTAACAATTTTCTCTTTCATACTCACATTATGTTTTTATTCACTCTCTTCCATTTTCTCTCTCAATTGTTTTTAACTAATAAAAAAAGAGGTTATCATGATAGTTGTAAAAAATGGTTGTTAAAAATATAACCACTCTTCCCACAAATAAGGTAGTAATAGACAGTCACATGCCAAAGCCACTAGACATTATTGGTTATTGACTCCCTCTTAATTAATTGACCATTTTAGTTACAAGCACATCGGTCCTTTTTCGTTTTTTGACAATAGCACATCGGTCTTAAGTAAGAGTCAAATTTTCTTGGCATTTACGTACACACTTTATAACAATAATTAGAATACGAAAACTCCCTAAAAACAAAGTAGAATACGAAATTAAAACATATAATTGGTGTTGATGCGTTGAATTTTGGTATCATTGATAGAGCTCTTCTGTTTTTTGGGTGGTTTATGTTTTTTTATGATTAAATAAGTTGTTGGTCTTTATAAATAAAGTTAATTTTGTTTTTAGCCTTTATAAAAAAAGTGACATATTTTGGTCCTATAAAAATTTTCAACACGTACTTTTATTCCATGTTAAATTAAAATTTGTTTAATTATGCTTAAACTTTTAAATTTTTAAATGATTTTTTTTGGTCAAGTAGTCTAGTGGTTATAACTCACACATTTTTTAAATGTGAAGAAGTGAGGTGTCCGGGGTTCGAACCCCGACCCTTGCATATAATATGCAATATCTCTATCAATTGAGTTAAGCTCACATGGATTTTTTTGAATGATTTTTGATAAACTTGTTTAAAATATTGATTATAAAAAGTTTCTCCGCAAAAAAATTAGCTTAAAATTTGATTTTTAAATTCAAATTTTCATTGGTTTTATCTTGAAATTTTGATGTTTAAAAATTATAATTTTTAATAAAAGAGTTTCTTTTAATGTTAATAACTTGTATGTAAAAAAATCATTCAAAACTTTAAAAGTTTAAGTATAATTAAAATAATTTTAATTTAACATGTACTAAACCTATGTGTTGGAAAATTTTATTGGGACCAAAATTTGTTAATTTTTTTGAGGACGAAAAATAAACCGATATATTTATAGGGAGTAAAATATTATTTAACCCTTTTTCTAAGAAGTCACATTCACCTACCGAAATTAACACGGGTAAAATAAAATTTGAGACATTAAGAGGAACACACTTCAAAATTCTAAATCAACACCACTAGACTAACCCAAACCAACACTAATGATGACAAAATAGATGGATTAAATGAAATTAGAAGGATGTAAATGGTAATGAATGTGGAAATATAATTTCCTAATTCATTAACATTCCCCACTCTAAATACTTTTTAAAAAATTAAATCAAATTAGATTTTAATAATGAGACTAATTAATCCTTACAAATCTGGTTTTTAATGTCTCATTCTTCATAAACTCTTATCATGAGTTCTATTTTTATGATATGAGACTTGAGTTTTTTCTAATTCTTATTACTTATCTTCATATATCTTATGCAATCTCTTAAACCTTAACTTTCTTTGCTTTGAATGTATTGTAATTAATCATTTGCAATTCCATGTTTGAAATTGAAATTTCAGAATTTGTTGAATTCACTTAAAGTCTTGCTTAAGCTGGGGTCTAGTATGCTAAATATGGAAGTGACCCATGAAGCCAAACGTGATTTCATTTTTAGGATACATGGATCTTTAAAGGAAATGGAACTTATGCCATATCTTGTTGAAATTTATGTTTGTAGGTTTTGAGATGCTCGCAAATTCCTGCTGATTAAGGAGCTCATCTTATGAGGGACAAACATGTTAGTATTTTAAAATTAGAACCATAGTATTAGCAGGAACAAACCGGTAAACCACTAAGATAGATTATTAGATTATAAAACGGAGATAATTTTAGTCTCTAAAATTTGTAAATAGACAAACATACTCTGATTTAAAAGACGTCATTCTCAAAGACGGATAAAAAAAAAAACGATCGGGGGAGGGGGGGATGAATTTTGTTGACATATACATTTTTTATAAAAAAAAAAGTGCTCTTAGTCCCTAACATTTACAAAAACGGTTGTTTTTTAATCCCTTTTAGGGACTAAAAGTATTCATTTTTATGAAAAGGTACTAAAAATAATCAATTTTTTTTAAAGAGACTAAACTTGAAAGACCGGTAATTTTATAGATTAAAAATTTTATAGAATGATTACTATAATTATTTTTGCAAGAAAACTAAAGCAAAATACTTATAATATAATAACATATAGGTGATTATGCAATAATATGTAATGTCTATATATATATATATATATATATATATATATATATACTGGGCGTTTCAGAAAACTCGGGTTTGATAACCCTCTTTTCTGAGGGCTGGTTTCGGAATCGGGCTTTGCCCCCGTTCTCTAGCTTTGCCCCCGCGCGCGCTTCAGGCGCGCAACTGATATTTTCTCTCGAAACACAAGGAGCCTACCGAGCCTGTTTTACAACAGGGGAACAGCTCCTGAGACAAGATCGGGGATATATATATATAGCTAGACTCACAATGAGAGGTGTATATAAATTATGAGAGGGGGTGGGATGGGTTGCAACCCATGGCTTCCCCCCTCTAGATTCGTCACTGGTCATTCTGACAACTCGTTTTGTTAGAGTGTACGCCACCTGCATCCATGAATTCTGTCACCTTCGAGAAACTCAAAATTCTTCCATTTATATATTTCGTAGAACAAAACAACATCACAAAATCATAGTATAGTAGAAACATTTGAAAAATTGAGGTTGAGTTCTTCGAGTAAAGGAAAACAATAAGCGATGAAAAAGAGATAATTCTTGCGGATAATAGTCATTTGAAATGTGAGAGATATACAAAAAAAAATTCCCATATTTTTGGACAAAGCTTGCAACTCATTTTTATAAATGTAGCGGTTGGAGTGTTAGAGTGATTTGATGCCTAAAGGGATATTGGAGATTATGATTAGAGGTGCGAGGTCAACTTTTTTGGCGTAGCAAGTGAGGTCAAGTAATGTGAGGTTAAGGAACCTTTGGAAGAGGCGAAAAAGTAAAGGGACGATTTAATCAGAGATTGTGAGAGAGAATCTGAAACAGTTGGTGACAAAGAGTAGTTGTTTGAAGACGACGGAAAGAGACTTCAAAGTGGGGTTATCTCTGCCCCCTTTGTTGCTTACATTTAGATCTTTATTACGGATAATAGTCATTTTAATATGGATTTGATCTTTGGACCTCACCATTTTATCACCGGTCCCCTTACTTTGGTGTGATTAATTGTCTCTTCTATATAACTTTTACACTATTGTTCGATCATATAATCAATTAGTTTAGCTCTAAACATTATCCATACATGATGAATCTATCACAACATTTATGGAGGACGAGTAAGAGATTACATAAATATCACACCATCAACTTAACAATCTTACTCCCTAATCAAAACTTTGAGCCATCCAAAACAACGGTATATAAAACATTCCCAAGATACACTTCTACCTCAAACACTATCTAAGATTAAGATCATTTCAAACAAAAAATAAGATTAAGATCCTTTGATGATAATACATGACAAGTTTAATTACTCAAATTTTTAAACACAACTTATTTATCACGTAAGCAAATTCAGATAAACTCACAATAACATGCAACAAAGTTAAATTCCAAGCATAACAATACAATCAGGAAGCTGGATCTCATCTACAAGTGGCATACTCAACAAATAGATAATGTCTTTTCCAATGGTGTGTTACATGAAGAGATCTATACGCTTCAAACTCCAGGTTTTGATGAAGAGATCTATACGCTTTTATATGGTGTAAAACAGGCCCCTTGTGCTTGTATGAGCGCTTAACTCAGACCTTAATACCCCAAATTGCTGTGATCCTTCACTTTTTATATATTCTCATGATGTGTGCCACTTTAGATGCCCATGTTTATGTAGATTACATCCTAATTACCGGTTCTTCTAGGTCTCTCATTCACGATCTTTTATGGACACCTCCACGGTGCAGTGTAACTCACTTTTTTGGAGAAGTTTTTTTGTTTAGTCAATAATATAATTGTTAATATCGGTCCTGCTAGTGGATCACTCTAAGACTAAACTTTACTTTATTACAAATCAATCCTCATACAAAATATTAATTATTTTTGATTTATTAACTTATTTTATTTAAAATTAAATCATTTATTAATTATGAACAAATTAAATCATTTTTAATCATCATCTTTCTTCGATTTCTCCATCTTCATCTGCAGAAGGGGATTTCTCTAACCTAAATTATTCATTTCGTTCTACTGTTTTCGCTTTCACATAACCCCATTGTTCTACTGTTTCCTCACAAACAAATAAAAATGTTGTTCTTCCCTTTCCTTAAACACTGTCCATGCATGCTTATGTTCCTATTCTATGCAGAGCCAAAAAATCTGGTTTGACTCATACATGTTCGTTTGTCTTCCGATCTTCAATCTATGGTTATGTCTTTTGACTCATACAGAACAAAAATTCAACTGGGACATAGAAACACAAACCCATCTCCATCTTCTGATCTCAAATGTTCTTCCTCCAATGTCATGGATTTTGGAGAGAAAGGGATGAGCAAAATTGATCTGATGAGATAAGATTTTGGAGTGAAAGGAACTGATGAAGATGAACAGATTCAAACTTCTGCAAATGAAAGGGATTCGAAAGGAACGAAGATGAACAAATTCAGACTTCTGCAAATGAAAGAGATTCAAAAGGAACATATTCTGTTTCAGATGCATAAACTTTATGATTTACAAAATAATAATAATAATAAAAATGCTTGTTAAAAAAAATAATAATAAAAATGTTTAATTTTGATTTAATCAAGGACTCAATTGCAATAAGTAAAAATATAATGACACATCTTATAAGCAAATGTGCAATACACCATATAATTAATCTGACGTGGCATGGATTAAATACGCAATGCTCAATAATTGGTCATATGTTTAACTTCACAAGAAAAATCATTCTCATTACTTCACCATAAAATTTTCCTATATATATAAGATTTCAAATGAAATCATTACATCTCTTACGTTATTATATATTATATAATTAATGCAGTTCACATATTTGAACCATGTTTTTCTTTACTTTTAAAGGGCTATGAGTCGTTATATAGTTTTAGTAGACCAAAGAGAAACAAATTTAGCTTCACTTAAAAAATAGATCATGTATAAAAAGAAGGGCTAATAGGAATGTGTTTTCTACAGAAACATACAAAACATTGCAGCAGATAAAAGAAAAGACTCAAAATCATGTCTAACTTAATAAATCAATACCTATTTTTGCAGGAATAAACATGAGAAATCTGTCACTAAGATAAATAAATATGTGAAACCCAAAAAGTAAGGTTGAGACCCAAATTCTCATTCTTAATTTCAATGCAATATGCCAAGTACTTAACATGTATAAACAAGTGAACCAATTTTTTAAATTAGACAAAAATATACTTCAAACTAAAAGACTTTGTAATTTTCGTCATCCCACAACTTGTTCCGTTAAAGTGTCATGGGTTGCCACCTTAGCTACCTCCATGACACTTTGACAGAATGATGAGAATAACTTACTTTTATAATTGCAGGTAATTTTGAATAGTATGCATGTATCTCGGTACTCTAGCAAACCTCGAGAGACTTAATTATCAGTATGGAGTATATATATCATCAGCATCTAAGTTATTCTTCTACTCTGAAAGGTCCAGGGTTGCTGCGGAGATAATCAATAAATTGGCTATCGATGGCATAACTATACAAACTAATCTTTCAGAGTTTGGGAAGTGCCAAAAATTGATTATCACCATCTAGCACAAAATCGAAGTTCCTAACAGAAGTGTAATAACTGCTACCTGTGTCCTTGAGAACAAGTTCTTTGGGTAAAGGGAAGTAATCAACAATGAATAAGATATCCTTCTTGTTGATCCAAGTAATTTCCGAACAAGTAAGAGAGGTCAAATTTTTAATCGTTTTGGACAAAGCTCGGAACCCATCTTTAGGGATTTTGAAGAAGTTGGAGAAAATGAGCGATTTGAGGTCTAAAGGGAAAGCAAAGATTTGGGTAAGAAGCATGTTGGGGTGATTGTGTAGACAGAAGTAAGTGAGGTTGCTGGATGCGAGATCGAGGGATGTGACATTAGAGAACCGTTGGAAGAGTTGAGGAATGAAATGGATGGTTTGTAGGGTGATTTTGACGGAGAATCGGAGATTGTTGGTAATGGAGAGTAACTGTTTGGAAACGATACAAAGAGACTTGAAAGTACAGTGGTCTCCATCAAGGAATTTGATGATTTATTCCCATAACTCATATGGTAAATTTGAACACCATTTTGCTGTTACCGCTGCCATAGTTTTTGGAACCTTGGATTTGGATGATGATGATGCTACCGATGCCGCCATTGTTTTTGGAACCCATGGTACCTGATTATCCTTTGATCCTTGCCCCATGGTGGGCGTCAATTGTTGTGAATTCGATGAAAAATCTCACCAATAAAATACTTGATGTGTGGAGCAAGTAATAATCAAGCAACCAATATCAAAGCGGATAACAATTAAACATAAGCAAAAGTAGAAAACAGCGAGAGAAAAGAAGAGAGAACACAAAAGAATTTGTTTACACAGTTCGGTCTAAAACTGACCTAGTATGGGGGAGAGAGCAGCCCTTCGTTCCACTATAATGATGAGTAACTTTACAAAAGAGATACCAATGAGTTACAAGAATAAGTCTCCTGCCTAATTCTACTCAAAGCCCCAATCTCTTCCCTTGACTAAGAGACTCAATCCTAATAGTGTTTTTCAAGTTGAATCAACCTCAACCCTAATGTTTGTTGCCAAGAGCAAACTCTATACAAACCCTGGTTTTCTTGTTGACTTCTAAACCCTTGTTTCAGCCACCTCTATCTCAAGGTTTACTCTGATACAAAGTCTATATTTATAGTAAAAGTATCCCCCATAAAATTGGAACAAATCTCAGCCCAAAAATACGTTTATGTTATATTTTCTGCTCGGGTCCCGAATTCCTCCATTCGACCACCGATTTTTGCCGAACCAACAGACAAAAAACAACACTCAAATTCGGGCCCAGACAGCACCATTCGGTCCCCGATTTTGACAGATTCAGCAAACTTCAATTTCTCCAATTTTGAGTCACTTTCACAACATTTCTTTATGTCTCTCTTCTGCATCGTTGATGAATTCTAATGAAGATATGATACAATATGAAGCACTGACACGTAGGATACCAAACAGAACACTCACACATAAGACACAAGATACCGCATTGACACGAATGCACTGACTCATAAACAGAAGTGATAGACACCATTAATAAAAATTTAAAAATGAGAGTGATTAAATGTAACACCATGAGTTAATGTCAGACATCGGACACACTTTCAACTTGAATTGATTCAAGCATTTCTTGCAGCACAATATAAAAAGTCTTTATAAGTTTAATATCAGAATCTGAATTTCGTATAGAAAGTAAGCTGTTGTGAAATTGATCGGTTCGAAATCACACTAATACTTGTAAAGATGTGTGGAGCAAAAGGTAGTGGTAATCCTAGGTCTAAGTGTCTCCAAGCAACAACAACAAAACAGACCCAAATCCTAAGTGTAGAGCTAAAACAATGACACTAACAAAGCATAAAGATAAGAAAGCTTAAGGAAAACAAACACACACAAGATGGTAACCCAGTTCAGTCAATATGACCTACTCTGGAGGAGAGAGCAGCTCTCCAATCCACTATGATAAGATGTTACAAAAGGTTACAAGAAATCAGCCTTCAACCTAATCTATACATTTGCCTTGACCCACTTCACTCATATGAACTTCCAACGAGGTAATCTCACTACCCAAGGTGATTACAATATTTATCCCAACCCAAGAGACTATTCCTACAAAGGTACTCAACCCTCAAGTTCCCCCCTTTGTGAACCATAAACCTCTTGCTTCAGCTCTACTTCAAAAACTGCAGAAATCACTTGTATACTAGTCACAATCGTGTCACAATTTGGCTTTTCCAACCGTTGTGACCAGTCCCTTTCAGGTAAACTTGCTGAGGAAGTTGTTGAATCGTGTCACGATTTCCTACCTCCAAAAGACATGCTCCCTGCCAAGAAAATCGTGCCACGATGCCCAAATCGTGTCACGATTTCTAGACTGCTATGCTTTCACAATTTGAAGCTAATATTCAACATAAACTATGCTCAAAAATTTCTTAAATGACATTGTCAAAATATTTGGCTTTATGGTTGCTTAGATTGGTCATAATATATAATATGATTTACTGCTTTTAATAAAATACTTAGGAGAAGCAAACTTGGCTTCATTAACACGATCCATTCAGTATCAATAGATCTAGTATTTAGGAGTGTTTTCTATAGGGAAACTCTCGACAAGCTTCTGATTCAATGTGTTTTGGCTTACATACATATTGTTACAGAAAATCAAAGAAAAACTCCGAGATGGATAAATGTTTAAAGCATAGTCACATAATTCGTGAATATGGCAGAGAATTGCATACCAATTCGTGAGCACCGAATTCGGGTACTTCAGCGTACTGGGTACGCACGTTCCAAAGAAGGAATAACGGTGATTAATTGAAAAAAAATGTTTAAACAATAGAAAATTAATAAATAAACGGTGAAATGGATAAAGACACCGCTGCTGGCTATTTACTTATTAATTGTGTATGCTACACAAGCTGAGTGTTCTCAAATCCATACAGGTCTCAATCTATTTGCTTGGTTTTAAAGACAGCTTTCTTATATATTTCTCTAAAATCTTCCGATGTGGGACTTAGCCTTTTTTCTCATTCAACAGCTTTGTGCATTTATGCTACTAGCTGCCTGTCAACTTTGATGTTTTGATGTTTTTTTCTTTCTTTTGGATGTGTAGATATTTTTGACATTGGTATTGCGAACCGAAGCTCTATACCCCTATACGTACCGAATTCTTCACACGTCGCGTACCGTAAAGCCGTACCGTACCGCGTACCAACATGAATTGTGTGACTATGGTTTAAAGGAGTAAATCAATATGCCTAAGTTTAAAAGTCAAACCACATAAGGTTGAGAATCAAATTCTGATTCCCTATGTCAGTAAGAATACAATATGCCAAATGCTTAACATGTGTAGTCATGTATAAACAGTTGAAACAAGTGAACCACCAAATTGGTCATTCAAATTGTCGATGACATCCTAATTACCGGTTCTTCTAGGTATCTCATTCACGATCTTTCATGCATCGTTCAATCATGAGAGCACTACACTACAATATGTCACTTTAACAAGACCCCTGGATTGCTTTTGCTGTAAATAAAGTTTGTCAATTTCTCTCTTCTCTTCTCGGAACTCACTGGAAAGCGGTTAAAAGGATTCTCTATTACTTCCAAGACTCGACGTGTATGCAAAAGGCGTACATGCTGCTATTTTACACCCAATGAGTACCCTTTAAAGAATCTCCAGCATTTTTGCCTTTTATACGCTTCAAGCTTAAATGCATAATATAAAAAGTATTTTTTTAATGTCAGGTGGGCTACATCTTGACATTGAAAATATAATTTTTAAATTTATTGAACATTGATGAAGAAATTGTAAAGAACAATACGCCGAAGTCGGAAGCCAAGAAATCAGTTGAAGAAGTAATCAATCAGTTCATATATTATATGTTTAATGCAGTTCACAAATTTGAACCATGTTTTTCTTTGCTTTTAAAGGGCAATGAGTCGCTATATAGTTTTAGTAGACCAAAGAGAAACAAATTTAGCTTCACTTAAAAAATAGATCATGTATAAAAAGAAGGGGTAATAGGAATGTGTTTTCTACAGGAAACATACAAAACATTGCAGCAAATAAAAGAAAACACTCAAAGTTAGGTAAATCATATCTAACTTAATAAATCAATACCTATTTTTGCAGTAATAAACATGAAAAATCTGTTATTAAGATAAATAAAGGGTTAACAGGCATTTACCCCCTGTAATTTTTTTTTTTTGATTCAGTCATTATAAAAAAAATTTATTTTAGAAAATCCCCTAGGCCTAAATTTCGCTGATGTGACATGTTGTGTCACTTTTTTTTGGATGACGTGGCGTGCTGACTGTATAATCAATTTTATTTTTTATATTTTTATGGGGTACATGTGGCATTTGTTATTATTTTCTAAATAAAAAAAAAGTTCTTAAAAAATTTAAAAAGCGAATAAAATCATGAATTTTTTAATTAAATTCTGAAAAAATTAATAAAAATTAAAAATAAAAAAAATTCTGAAAAATGAAAAAATAACGGAAAAGTAAAAAAATTTGAAAAAATGATTAAAAAATAAAAAAAACTGGAAAAACTAATAAAAATCTGGAAAATTTTTTAAAAATGAAAAAATTATGAGAATAATTAATATATACTTATACACCGATGTCAATAAATATCCATTATATCCTGTTATTAATCTAGATTATATTTTTGATTAAAATAAAATTCTGGAAATTAATTTTCAAAATAAAATGATTAGATAAAATTATATTTTCAATTTTTTTATAATTTTAATTTAATTCAGATTTTTTTTTTATAATTTTTTCGAAAATTTCGATATATATTCATTTTTTCATTATTTTTTAATTTACCAGATTTTTTTCCATTTTTGTTAATCTTTCCAGATTTTTATAAAAAAAATTTAATCATTTTTCCAGAATTTTTTTATTTTTCTGTTACTTTTTCATTTTTCAGATTTTATTTATTATTTTTCATTTTTACTAATTTTTCCAGAATTTATTTCATTTTTTTTAAAGAATTTTTTTCGTTTTTTAAATTTTTTTTATTTTTATTTATAAAAAAATTAGAAATGCCACATGTACCCATAAAAAATATTAAAAAAATACAGTCAGCACGCCACGTCATCCAAATAAAACGACGCAATATGCCACATCAGCGAAATTGCACACTCAGCAGGCGTAGGGGGTTTTCTAAAACAATTTTTTTATAAGGACCAAATCCAATTTTTTTTTATAGAAGGCAAAACCAAAAGTACCCTATATTACAGGGGGTAAAAATCTATTAACCCATAAATAAATATGTGAAACCCAAAGGTTGAGACCCAAATTCTTATTCTTAATGTCAATGTAATATGCCAAGTGCGCTTAACATGTACAAACAAGTGAACCAATTTTTTAAATTAGACAAAAATATACTCCAAACTAAAAGACTTTGTAATTTTCGTCATCTCATCAACTTGTTCCGTTAAAGTGTCTTGGACGTTGCCACCTTAGCTACCTCCATGACACTATGACAGAATGAATTGACAGAATAATGAAAATAACTTTTATAATTGCAGGTAATAATTTTGAATAATATGCAAGTATCTCGGTACTCTAGCAAACCCCGAGAGACCTAATTATCACTATGGAGTATATATATCATCACCATCTAGGTTATTCTTCTACTCTAAAAGGTCCAGGGTTGCTGCGGAGATAATCAATAAATTGTCAATCGATGGCATAACTATACAAACTAATCTTTCGAAGTTTGGGAAATGCCAAAAAATGACTATCATCATCTAGGACAAAATCAAAGTTCCAAGCAGGAGGGTAACTAGCGGTGAACCGTGTTTCCTTGAGAATGAGTACTTAGAGCAAAGGGAAGAAATCAACAATGAATAAGATATCCTTCTTGTTGATCCAAGTAATTTCCGAACAAGTAAGAGAGGTCAAATTTTTCATCTTTTTGGACAAAGCTCGGAACCCATCTTTAGGGATTTTAAAGAAGTTGGAGAAAATGAGTGATTTGAGGTCTAAAGGGAAAGAAGAGATTTGGGTAAGAAGCATGTTAGGGTGATTGTGTAGAGAGAAGTAAGTGAGGTTGCTGGATGCGAGATTGAGGGATGTGATATTAGAGAACCTTTGGAAGAGTTGAGGAATGAAAGGGATGGTTTGTAGGGTGATTTTGACCGAGAATCGGATTTTGTTGGTAATGGAGAGTAACTGTTTGGAAATGATAGAGAGAGACTTGAAAGTGCAGTGGTCTCCATTGAGGAATTTGATGGTGTGTTCCCATAACTCATTTGATAAATTTGAACACACTTCTGATGTTGCCGCTACCATTGTTTTTGGAACCTTGGATTTGGATGATGATGCTGCTTTCACCATTGTTTTTGAAACTCTTTCTCTCAATTCTCGTTCATTCACTCCAATATATATATATATATATATACACACACACACACACACACACACACACACGATGATATACAATAAGGGTCTTGTTAATCGGTCCCCCCACTGGTTAAAGAATCTATAAATAGAACTTATGTCTTGGAAAAATAAGCTGTCACTTTTTATCAAGTAATAATTACATTACTTTTTAATAAAAATTTACTTCATTTGGTACTTAACCAATGCCCCAAAGACACTGGTTAACATTTTCCATACAATAATACTTAACCCTAAATTGAAGCAGATTTCCGATACATATATTTGTAAACAATATATTCGTTTTATTTTTGTTCAGAAAAACGGGGAAAAATCATTTTCTGTTTGTTATAAATATTTTTTATTTATTTATAGAAAATCGTAGTTTAACTTTGTTATACATTCTATCATTCCAAAATAATGTATTCCCTTTATTAGTATCTATAAATAAACACATTTCTTCTTGTAAAAAAAAAACACATTTCTTTATTTTATTTTGTATCTAATCCTACTTCAAAAACCCAATCTTGTCCCATTTTATATCTCACATTATTTTGTTAAGCTGATGGTTATAAATTCACCTCATAAAGCGAATAAAGCGAATAAGTGAAGAATTCGAGGTTCGACCCTCGGCTCCTGCCTATTACGTACATGCAATGTCCGTAACACTTGAACTATGCTTATAGGGACTTAATTTCACATTTATAAGCTATCTAATATGTTCACCATATTTTTGTAGGCTATCTAGTATGTTAATCCAGACTTGAGAATGCAGTTATGTTAAATTTTGTGAGGGAGAGTTTTCCTGTTCATTATAGTTTTTTTTTTTGGGTCAAAGCCGCTTATTATAGTTCTACTTAAGCCGCTTACCGTTTGGCCCAATTTTTTTTTCCAGCTTCTCTACAATTTTAAGGAGAAGCTAGGTCAAACACAATATCAATAAAGTAACTTATAAAAAATGTACTTTTTAAGAATGCATAAAATTGAATGGAATGAGCTTTGACCAAAAGTTATTGAATGTTATTTCAAAAAACTACTTCTCGGCAATTTATTCCACAAGCACCTCTCTTTAACTCACGCTGACAACCTTTTCTTTTATTTTTTAATATTATATTTCAATTTTCTTTTTTCTTCCATTTAATTTTCTTTTATTTTTTTTGAACCGGTCCATTTTTTTTGAAGGAGGGTCCATTTAATTTTATTATCTTTTTTTAAGGAGATTTATTATCTGCTTATCACTTATATATTTAATTTCAATATCGTTTAATCATCGCAATCTCACAAATATTTTTATTTCTTTTCTTCAACCTCGCAAATATATGCACACACCCATTGGTGTTCAGAGTAATACTTATGTTTGTCTGCCAGTTTTTTTTGTTATGCTAACGCGTATAATTTATTTTTAGTGTTGCATAATGCATATAATTTTTTTTATTAAATTTTGATTTCAATTAAAAGTACAAGTATAGATTCTTAAAAAAAAATTAAGAATGTTTTTTTTTATTTTTTATGTACAAAATAGTCTTGTTATTTTGTGTCCTTAGGGCACAAGTTAAGAAATCCAAAACTAGAAGTTTTTCATTGAAAAAAACATAATTTTGACTTTAAAAAGTTGAATAAAGCTGAATGCACAACTTTTAAGACAATTATTTCTATTTTAAATGCCCTTGGAGCACATGTTAACATTTGCCTTAAAAAATTTAATCATATATTTTTCAATGACACAAACAATGTAACAAATAAAATACTCCCTCCGGTCCTTTATACAAGAAACAATTAAGAATATTTTTTTTTTAATTTTTTATGTACAAAATGGTCTTGTTATTTTGTGTCCTTAGGGCACAAGTTAAGGAATCCAAAACTAGAAGTTTTTCATTGAAAAAAACATAATTTTGACTTTAAAAAGTTGAATAAAGTTGAATGCACAACTTTTAAGACAATTATTTTTATTTTAAATATCCTTGGAGCACATGTTAACATTTGCCTTAAAAAAATTAATCATATATTTTTCAATGACACAAACAATGTAACAAATAAAATACTCTCTCCGGTCCTTTATACAAGAAACAAAAGACATAAAACATCAAGACCAACAAAACACATTGAAAATAGTTATCTATATTTAATACACCTCTACAATTAATTTATTTTCCATGAATACCCCTGAATTAATTACTTTTGATTCCACCAACTTACTTACTTTTAATATTCTCTCTAATAATAAATAAGGGCACAAATGAAATTTAGATTAATCATACTTGAAAATTGGTCAATATTTATAATAAAAAGGACCAAAAAAAATTTCACTTTTGTTCCTTTTAAAAAGGACCGGAGGGAGTATTATATAATATAAATTCTTATCTTTTTTAATGACACAAAAAATATGGTATTTTTATAACAAAATTTGTTATAGAGTATAATTGGAAAAGAAAAAACTAACTATTATGATATTATCTATGTTATTATTTGAGCCTCCTTAAATTATTTCTCCTATTCAAATATTTAATAAGTCCTTTATATGATGATACAAATTTGTATTCATGTTACACAAAATAAACGTCATTGAGTAAATATAGTATTTGTAAAAAAAAACATATTTTATATTTTAAACATTTTTTCCCTTCAAAAAATATTTTAAACATTTTTTTTTATTTTTTATGTTAATTCATAATAAATTTAAAGTTTTGTTCTCGTGAGCTTAGCTCAGTTGATAGGGACAATGCATAAATATATGCAAGATCGGGGGTTCAAATCTCGAACACCACCAAAAAAATAATAAATTCAAAGTTTTGTACAATATTTTGCCAAACAACTTTTAACTTAAAAGTAATTTTAAAACTAAAAAAAATAAAGAAACTAAACAACTTTACCTTCTTTCTCAAAGACCTTTATTTTAACTTTGTTTTAAAGTAGCTTTTAGACCGTAAAAAAGTCTGGCCAAACGGTACCTAACTAAAGAGATTAGTTTATGCAATTGGACGTATAGATACTGATTCACACCAAAATAGGATAAAGATAAGAATTGAAATGAGATTATATATGATGTCAACTTCAAAGTTAACTACCATTAAAAACTAACTTTGATCGGACTTTCTCTGAAATTTTTCAGATTTAAATTTGAATCTACATCATAATATAAGGAACTACAAACTAACTACAAATTTTTAGTCAATATTTTTTTAATCAAATTGTTCCTCAGCAGTATAATCTTTTCTAATTTCAAATTTGGATTAAAAAAATTTAAACATGAATATCTAAACAAAAAGTTAACATGTATATCACATTTGTTCCTCATCATAATTCAATCGGGAGGTATTCAAGATTCTACAAAAATGGATTTGATCCTCTGGCCAGGGGCGAATCTAGCTAGTGTTGAGGGTGTGCACTTGCACACCTTGAACTTTTGGAATCTACCCATATAATCCTATGCATTTTGTACTTTGCACACCCTAAAAAATTTCTATTGCACCTCTGGTTCACTCTCCCTCCCACAAAGAAGTAAAAAAACGAAAGAGAAATAGAAGTGAAGTAGAACTGATGCACGAACACCCCTATCTGTGATGTAAGCAATTCGAAATTGAAGAAAGATAAAAAGATGGCAGATTTATCTAAAAAATGGTGAGAAAAAGAGGGAATTAAAAATGTAAGTGCTCCCAATTGAATGTGAGCAAAAAAAATGTAAATACATGTTGGTACCGGTGTTTGCGGTCTGCTTTGATTGGTTTTGCGGCAAAAATTCATCCAATCTAAAATAAATTTCGATTCAATTTGGATTGCTATTTAAAAGATATATCCAAAATGCAATATGCATAACTTTTTATTAGTATCAATATTATACATACTCGGTAAAATAAGTGGTTGATGCAAGATAAAGTCAATTTTCAATATAGACAGGAAGAAAAGGATAGAGTAGAGATCATACATAATGATCAAGGAAACAAAACCACTCATTCTTTTGTTGCCTTCACTAACACTCAAAGGTTGTTTCGTGCTTGAGAGAAAAACCACTATATATTTCTAGAGATCTCCCACTTATATATAATTAAGGCCAAAATATGTTTTTGGTCCCTGCAAATATAGCAAGTTTGAGTTTTGGTCCCTGGTAAATTTTTTTTTGAAATCAATCGTTGCAATTTTTTTTGTTTTTTAAAAGAGTCCCTGACTCAACTTTTTTGATGATTTGTCACATTTTTGCATATGTGGCATATGCTGATTGTGCATACATGTACACATGGCATTTACACAGATTTAAATAATTATAAAATAAAATAATAAATCAAAAAAATTTATTTTAATTTTATTTTCTAATTGCTTCAAAAAAAAAATATTATTTTCTAATTCTAAAAGATCATAAATTCTCTTTCTCTCATCTCCTTCGTCTTCCTTTATTCCTTCCTTTTTTGTCTCCTTCATCCCCTTTGTCCATTCTTCTTCTTCTTCTTCTTAATGTTCCTTCTCCGTCAAATTCACCTTCTCCATTCCCCCTGTAACAACGATCTCATCTTCATCGACGTTGATCTCGACGCCGCATTCCCTGTAACATCTTCGACGCCGTGAGTTCATCTTCACAATCTTCATGTCTCTCTCTAAGTCATTCAATTTAAACGGAACTTTCACACAAACAAACGAATAAAACCCAACAAGTACAACAACAATTAAATTGCTTCTCTAATTGAAGCTTGTTCCATTCCAAACTGAACTCCACCCTTATGTCTGGGCGACGCAAACCGGATTTTTCATGTGACGGTCGTCGCCGTTATCATCTTCGATTGCTGAGATTAGCAAATCTTGATACCGTTTCCAAGACATTCTAGATCTGGTTTGAGAAGATCTTGAAAAAAAATCTTCAACACAAGTTCAAGAACAACAAGATCTGGAAAGAATAGGATACTAAAAAACGCAAATGCATATGAAGACGAAGATGATAAGATTCTTAATTTTGGATTGAAGATTCATGTGGAGAAGATAAAGATCTGTGTATTTTTTTCATTTTGTGATGAAGGTCATGATAGTGGTGGTATGGAAGAACTCGTGAAGAAGGAGAAGATGAAAGAAATTAAATAAAACCAAAAAGAATTTATGAATTTTGATTTTATTTTAGTAAATGATTTAATTTTTTTTTGATAAAGTAATATTAATTGTTTTATTATAATTTCAAAAATATAATTTTTGTCTTTTAAAAATATTTATTAAATAAGTTAATTGAAATAAATGCCACATGGATGCCATATAGACAAAGTGACACTGTCAGCTAATGCCACATATGCAAAAATGTGACAAATCATCAAAAAAGTGAGGTCAGAGACTTTTTTAAAAAACAAAATCTGTAGGGATTCACTTCAATTTTTTTTACTAGGACCAAAACCCAAACTTGTTATATTTGTAGGGATCAAAAGCATATTTTAGCCTATAATTAAAGACACAACCCTCTCATTTCACACTACTTACTCCTCTAGCCCCACCAATTGCTAAACACGCAAATAATCATCCAATTTGCTTTTTCTTCTCGTTCCTTTCTTTATCTTTAATACACAATAAGACATGCACTGGGGCCATTTCTCCTTCCTCTACTAGTGTTTTTCTCCTATCATGCTCAAGAAGGAGCCTCTAGGGCTTACCACACACGATCAGTCTCTGGAAATATCATGAACGTCGTTCACATGACGTTTTCGCAACACTTTGTCACTCACACATTCACACTCATTCTTCAGCAACGTTCTGCGGCTGCACATAACACCATTTAAGTTGAACATCTTCTTCCTTGAGGTAACCGATTTTCTCCTTCCTTAGAATTGGTGTCTTGTTATAACTATTTTTTTTTTTTTTTGTGATAAATTTTATAACAAATATATCTTCAATTAAGAGAAATTTTGTAAATCAATATCATCTTGGGGTGTTGGTAACAATACATGAAGGGTAGAATAACAGTAACAAAGTTTTGCTAGTGTATTTCTTCGCTTTCGTAGAAGTAGAGGTGAGAGTAAGCTGAACCGACTTTTGAGGCCTGCCGGACCCTTTAAAAAATCTGACAAGACCTAGAAATATGTTTAAAAGCCTATTTAACCCACAAAAAAATTACAAAACTCTACAACTTTTGACTAGTGTACACTTTCTAAATAGACGAACAAAATAATCGATTAATGAATTTAAGATCTAATTCCAGATCTAACAAAATCTTTTAGCTAATTATGTTTATAGGACATTTTTTTGAATTTATTTTATAATATGATTTTTAAATAAAAGCAGGCTCGTATAACAGCTTGTGCAAGCTGCAAACTTGCACAAGGCCCAACATTTTAAAAAAAAATTAGGGCCCCCAAAATAGGAACTAGTCCATAAGCCCACCTGACAAAAAAAATAACTTTCATTCATTCTCAATAACCGTGAAATGAATAGTAACGCATAAAAAAAAACTAGTAACCACAACCAACATCAGTCAATCACCACCACCACCCTTTATCGTGCTCCCTTACCACCGTCGTCGTCTCTAGATGCTCAATCATCGTTCCATGCTTCTTCTAAGTTTCATTCATGGGGTTTTGGATATTTGAATTGATTACATGTATTCAGATGTGTTATGTTATTTCCATTGTTTTTCGTTTTTACATTTAAGTTGTGCTCGCGATTTTCGGGTGTCAAAATCATTGATCGGATTTGAACCTTTAATCTTTGAATTCTCAACTTTTATTCGCGGGAAGGGAAAGAGTGAGTAAAAACCCTTATAAGACCTTGGATTCGGAGGTTGGTTTCGATTGGGGAAGGTGTTAGGCACCCGAACCGACTATGGTATCCCATAGGAACCTTCTACCTATTCTCTAATCTTGCGCTAAATTAATTTTACTTATTAAAAAAGTTTAAGAGTTAAAGTGAAAGAAATGAGAAAGATGAAGCATGTTTTTGGTTATTTTTATTGATTTGGAAGGGTCGAAACCCTTTGCCTACTTACCCAAATAAATCGGGATCAAAATCAAGTAGTTCGGCTAAAGAACTTATTTGATTAGTTGAATTGATTTTAACATTTTTTGAAAAGATTTTAAGAAGAGATGAGAGGCCTCAAGGCATGAGAAGAAAATACGATGAAGTTGATTAATTTTAATTGTACGAAATCCATGTCTAATGTGGATATTAAATTAATTAACATTTGATTAAGGAAAATAAAAGGAAAAACACTTGGGTTACAAACCAAGGTTTACTTAAAAGAAATTTGAATTCGACTTTTTTTGGATTTTTTTGAAGAAAATATTTTTTCTAAACTAACGATGAAATCGCGTAACGGCGGAAAAAATAAATAAGCATAAAGCGATAAATAAAGTGGAGTGTGTAACGCCCTAGTTGTCGATTATTTTTATTTCAGTTGATTTTAATAAGTTGTTATGATTTTAAATAATTTATGATGATTTTTGGTGTGCTATATATTTTATTATATGATTGTTTTGAATTATTTAATTAAATTAGGCAAGAATTATAATTATTAGAAGGTTGGGGATTAAAATGAATTATTTAATAATTTAATAGGAGTTAATTAGAATTAAGGAGAAGTTAATAGATATTAATAAGGGAAGAAAGAGTCAGAACCAGTTTTACGTAGAAACAGTGAGAAAACAAGAAAAGGGGGAAAACCTAGAAGAATAGAGAAGAAGCAAGAGGAGAGAAGAACGCTGCTTTTAATTCAGGAAGATAATCTAAGGTAAGGGCGAGACTAACTCTCAACTTTAGGTTCTTAATTCATTGATGAATGTAGGGTTGTTAGGGTTGATGAATTGAATTAGGTTAATGATGAATTGATGTTAATAACTTGATTAATTCATGTAATTGTTGTTGTTTAATGCTGTTCTGATGTTAGAATGCATAGGGATGATGAAATTCATCAAAATTGAGCCTTTGGGTGTTGAATTTGGGGTTTAGGGTTGAAAAGTAGAAGTCTGTTCGTACAGTTCGTAGTTCTGCCAATCGCCGCTCGCAACGGCGAGTAAACCCACTCGCCAGGCGAGCAGTGCCTGCGTAGCTCGCCACAGCGAGCAGTCCCACTCGCGAGGCGAGCAATGGAACACCCGTAGCTTGCCACAGCGAGCAGATGCACTCGCCACGGCGAGTTGCTTAATTAAAAAGTGGTTAATTGTCTTAATAAGGTTTTTGGGTGAATTTTTATATCAATTTGAGTGCCTTAATATGTTTAGGGATGAATGGTACCTTTTTACAGAGTTAAATTTGGGTTTTGGGAACTTAAAAATGAAGATTTTAGGTGAAAAATGTCAAAAATGCCGAGAGCAACCACTTTTGCTCGCCTTGAGCTCGCCCCCAACTCGCCACGGCGAGGAGCTCAATTTTCTGAACTCGCCACGGCGAGTAAAGTAGCTCGCCACGGCGAGTAACACTGTAGGTTGCCTAAGTTGTTGAATTTTGTTGTGTGGCTTTGTTGTGACCTTTGTTGTGTCTTGTCGAATTAAGTTGGATTCTTATGCCATAGCTGATTATGCATATAGTAGTTGTTGTTGCTGTCGTTGGGTTGTATGTAGATATACACCATTGAGTCCATTTCATACTCATACCTTGTTGAGGGCTCATGCCCTGGAGTGTTTACACTCAACTGTTGAGAGCTTATGCCCTGGAGTGTTTATCACTCAACTGTTGAGGGCTTATGTCCTGGAATGTTATTTCATTCAACCGTTGGGGGCTCATGCCCCGGAATGCTTAGCATTCAACGCGCGTAAAATGGTACCACATGCATTTGCATTAGTCGCATTGTTGTCGTAGTAGCTGTCGTCGTTGTTGTTGTTGTTGGTTGAGTTGTCGGTGTCGTTGATGTCCATGTCGTTGAATTGTTCGAATTATAAATGATAATTGATTATTCATATACTGTTGTTGTTGAATTAATTGTTGAATTATGTTATCTATTGTTGATTGTGAATCTCACCCCTTCTGCTGGAATTGCCGCCTTGTGGGCAAGTGCAGGTAACGAAGATTAGTAGAGATGTCGGCTCAAGTGTCTTAGGGCTCTGATACGTAACGGGACGGGAATTTGTTGCTTGTTTTCTCTTTCCTTACGTATTAATTTTGATTTATGAAACTTTTGATGAGGCCTGCGTGCCAAAGATTTATTCAGTTGTTTTAAATTAATTCCGCTGCGAAGTTTGAAGTTAATTATTATTGACTATTTCATGGGAGAATATTTATTCATCCGTTAATTTGAAGATTTTATTTGAACGAAAATGTAGCACTCCGTTTTTGGTGAAAAACTCTGATTTAATTTGTTAATTAATTACTGTTGGGAGAACGGGGTGTTACAGAGTGTCGGTGCGCGTGTCAGTGCGTGTGCCGGTTACATATTACATACCCTAAATACTATTAAATGAACTACAAATGCATGAGGTAGAAAATTTAAAAACAACACTAATTAATAATGCATGGACCAATATTCAAATATCATATGAAGGAAAGAAAAAATAAATAAAAGAGAATGCATGAAACTACATAAACAAAAGTCACTACACAAAGAAAAAAAATGCTGGCAGCAAAGGATGGGGGTGCAGGAAGCAAAATAGTAGTAACAATGGGTTGGGCATGGATCACAAGAGTTGGGGCGGGTACTGGGTCAACCCATGGGTGACCCGCCCCAACTCAATTAAATGAGTATAAAATGATTTTTCACATGTTTTCATTCATTTCACTCTTCCCCTTCTCTCTCTAAACATAACAACAACAAAAAATTGCTCTCCCTTCTCTCTAGAAAGCTGTCCGTCGGAGAAGGAGAAGGAGGGTGGCCGGAGGAGCTCCGGCGCGGTGGTCGGCCGGAGGGCCGCCGCGCCGGAGCGGTTTTCTTACTTTTTTTAAAAAAAATTTTACATCATCCTCTTCATCTCCTTCTTCTCTACCCATATCCGGCGTTAGTTTTCAAAGGAACATACTACAACGGCCTAGATCTGACATTGAAACTCACAAATAAAAACACAAAAAAACAAAAGGAAACTACCTCAAATCCTTCTTTTTCGTTCGGTTTGCTACTTTTTGGCCGTTCCTTCTTCACCTTCTTTTTCCGGTTCGGCTGCTCCTTTTTCCTTGCGGTTTTGCTTTGCTTTTTTTTGGTTCTTGTTCTTTGAGTTTTGTGTTCGAAATCGTGGTGTTTGACTTCGGTTTTGGTTGTTGTTCTTGCCTTGCTTGGGCTCGATTTTTTTTGTTCCTTGTGTTCTTGCTTTGAATCGATTTGGATTTGGTGTTATTGTGATGTTTTGGATGGTTTAATTTGAGTTTTGATGATATTTGGTGTTGGCCGAAATCTTGTGTGGTTTATTGTTGTTTGGATTTCGAAAATTTGTGACTATATTTGATGTTTAAGTGATTTTGGTTCAATAGTGAACTTGTAAAAGTTGCTGGAAAAGTTTAGTGTTCATGAGTGTTCATATGGTATTCATGTGATGTTCATGTGTTCTTGAGAAAGTTCTTGAAATTTTGGTGATTTGATCTTGTGAGATAGAAAGAGAATGAGGAAATGTGTTTGTGGTTGGTAACTGGATTTTTTTGACTGATTCTGACACCTTGGGGGACCATTCTGACGCGTGAACATTACTTTTATAGTACTGTTCACTGATACACTGAAAATGACAAAATTACCCCTGCAGTTTCTTGGGGAAAAAGTTGGACTGGACCAATGATAAATTGACAAGTGGACAATGACTTTAAAAAAAATAATAAAACTGATAAATAAATGACAACAGATTAAATAAATGGAAAAATAAATAACTAAATAAATAATTAAAAATAAAAAACGAAAATTAAATAATAAAATGAAAAAAAAATGTCCCGTCGGAACAAAAAAATGAGGTATTTTAAAATACCTCTCTGCCGAAATTTCGTCTGATACGACCGAAATACGCGGCTATTTTACGCTAATTAAAACAATAAAACGACGACGTGAATAAAATGAACTTTACGAACGCAAACGTTACGCTACACTAAAATACGCACAAAACGCGAGTAAAATCACGAAATTAATACGCGAGCGACATTAAAAAATAAACGACGAACGAAAAATAAATGCGACCACAAGTACGAACAAAAGCAGATATTACGGGAATTAGCGCGTGAATCGAGCGACTAAAAACGATCAACGTACGAATAAATAAAAATAAATTGGTCAAAAATTAGGGTACGACATAAGTTAAGGTTGACGTTCTGTTATGATATTGAAATTTCATTGTTGTTGAAGTTAAATTGATTTTATGGTATTAGGATGGGTCGTGTTATTTCATTGTTTCAATAACTAACATTTTGGTGTCCACTTTTAACATTCCCCTAATCCCCTTACAATCATACACAAACACACTAGATAGAGAGGTTTCAATTTTTAAATGAAAAAACTGCTACTAATTACATCAGACCAACACTGCAGCGGTTACACTTTTTCATGCCCATTTTTTCTTTCTATTTCTAAATCCTTTTAAACCAACAAAAACACACAAATCAATAATAGCGCTTCTGGATCGGGCGCTATTATAGGCCGATCTTATAGAGCGTTACATAGCAGTTTGGGAAAAACACTATTATTGCGAACCACATGGATAGCGTTTTATTGAAAGCGTTTTAGTGAAGACACTATTAATCAAGTACTGCTTAGTTAGCGCTTTTGCAAAGTGCTGTTGTAGTCCATTAACAAAACAAAAAGACAGCTAATCAGTTTTTTTTTTTATTTTCACGATTGAACTTACTACAACACATTCACCTACCAAAACAACTCTCTCTTTCACCAAAATCCTTCATCTCACCGTTCGAATTCAAAATTGCCACTAGTACCGTAATCCATAACATAACCACCAAACTCGATCACCATCTCACACTCGTTCTCTCACATCGAGCTCCGTTTGTCCACCTTCCACCAAAATTACCAACTGAACATTCGTCATTTACTGTCTCACCAACCACCCTCCACCGTCTCACCGCCACCATCAAATTCTTCATATTGATTCACTCTTTATCTTGTTGAATTTTCATCTTGTAAGTCGGCTTCTGTTCCTAAAGAGTCATTAAATAGATATATTGAGGTCACTTCACACCAACACATTTGTGATAGTATGGAAGGATATGGTTTTGAGAGCTTGTTTGGTGTCAGAAAGAAGGCGTCACATTGTAAAAACCTTATATATGTTCTTGTCGAAAAATTTGACCCTAATACGTGGTTATTTAACCTAGGCCAAACTAAAATTTATTTTTGCCTCAAAGATGTTTTAATGATAACTAGTCTACCAATTGATGGTGACAAATGACTGTGAACGTCTTGTTGGGGTGAGGCTAACAAACGATCACAAGAAGGGCGTTAAAGTCTCATATTTAGTTGGTGTCATCAATCAGTTTACTGTTGCACCCGATGAAACTGACTTGGATCAAGCATGACGAGAAACAACCCTCGTCGACATTTCTTCTTTTGTGCTACAAGAGACTGAGATGACCCGAATCAACAAAAAATTTGTCGCATTTCCCGAAGATATAGATCAAATCAAACGATGTCTGTGGGGAGCTTCTAGTTAGGCATCCTTTCTCGACAAGATAAAGGCATGGAAGAATGATCCCGAAAAAACTAAAATCATCATATGTTAGTTTTAACAACTTGGATAGATACATAAGCAGTAACTGAGTTCCAAAAGTATATTTATGATCCCATAGCAACAGCTAGAATGTTATTTATCCTCCGATCCATATTTCTGTGATTCCTTAAGTACATTAATCGGTTTATACAAGATTAGGAATTCCAAATTTAAAACACTTGCTTATTGGTCCCTTCTAAAGGAATGTGAATATTTTTTCTATATTATGATTTACTTGTAATAGTATGAGAATGCCTACGATACGGATAAACATAAATGATCTCAAATATAAAGGAATGTCAATATTTATCTATATCATGATTTACTTGTATTAGTATGAGAATGCCTACGGTACAGATACACATAAATAATCTCAAAATAAAATAAAAACAAATTACATCAATTTCTGCCTTCTTCCTCAAAGAAATCCGAATTCTAAAATTTTCTTGAAGGATACATGTTCACCTAAAGAAATCATGTTCACCTAATGAAATTCTATTTCAAACTGATAAAAGTTGGTGCAATTGATCTTTACAAAAAACTATATTACAAATGATCATCTAGTATTAGTTTATTTGGGGGATACAAATAACATAGTTCTTTGGAGCAGTTACTGATTTTAGTCACATATATTCTAATTTCAGATTAATTGCTATGTTCCTATCATATGTAGACAAATTGTTATTAATTCCTTCAAGGATACAAATCATATAATTCCTTGGAGCAGTACAAAATAACTTTAAATATTTTGCAAAGGTGGTATTAATTTGATTGTGTGTTCTTATTCGATCATAAAAATAGAAACTGTGTGCTTTCAATTCCAACTAAAAATTGTGTGCTTTACATAAACACATATCCTGTAATTGTTGATCCAAAAATAATGACAATCCAATAAAAACAAAGAACTTACCTTCACAATCCATTCTAGATGCAGAGCCGTAAAACTGAATAACTAAACACAAATAAGTACAGATAAGTTGATAACTTGCAGAAAGTGAACAAATCGAAATAAGTACCAAGCTTCAATCGAAACAACCAATATGAAACAAAGCAAGCACAATAGATATACATAAACAAAATAGAGAATGAGAACCACAATGGAGGCTAGCATTTCGTAGAATACTAATAACCTTCAACTCTAATAGGACAGTTGAGATGCTCGTGTAAAAGACGCAAATTCCATTAGTAAAATAGAAACTTGATAAATCTTTTTCACAGTTAAGTTCATCAAAGCGAGGTTGACTACTCATAAGTATTTATCAGGGATGATGAAATACAAATATTCATATAATATATCAAATGCAGAAAAATGTCTCTTATAATTAGATGATATGATGATAACATGTGCAGATGTATTTGCTTATTTTTGAGTGTTGGCAACACTTTATTCATCAATTTTCATCATTGTTAATTTATCCGTTTATCTCCTTATAGTAACCAATCAAAAAGGTTTAAAAAGAAGGAACATCAACGTCACAATAATTTGTAAAAATAGTTTTTATATGGTAAAGATAGAGTTATAAAGAGATATTGATATCCAAACGAGAATTATAATTAAACTTTAAAAGATTTCATCAGTAAAAAAGCCTAAAAATAGAGTACAATTAAAAAATAATCCTAAGGTTTGTCTAACATCTTCTGGACTAAACTGGTAAGGTTCTTGATAACATCAATCGTATTTGCATGACATCTATGATTTGATGTCGCCATTGATCAATTTTCGAGAGTTTCTTTCCTTGTGAATACAACAGAAGATCTAGAAGTTGCAGGACGATCAAACTGAATAGGTTCCTTAGGAATACCAAATGAAGATACATCATTATCTAATACCTTATATTTCTTGGAAGGCGTTAGATTACTTAAAGATGTTGATCTCTTCTTTGACTCATGAGCATTGATTGCAGTAGTTTCCTGTGCTTTTTCTTCTTCTATGTACTTCTTTACTATATCTTTGTTGTCCTTGTCATAGTCTTCATGTCAAACAGTTGGAGATTTGTAATTTGGATTAACTCTAAGAAAATCTTCAGCTACAATTTTATGGTTATCCAATATGATTTCTTCATTGTCCTCTAGAAAAATGACAAACAATAGAGGCGATGCACCAACGTGTGGAAGTTCATCAATTGATGTTCTTCTGGTCACCCTCCGAGTAGAATCAGAAGCAACACTCTTTTTCCCATTCTATTTTTCCTTGATGGTGTGGTAGATGCTTCTCGTTGTTTTACTTCATCAACCTTGCTAGAGTTATTTGGTTAAAAAGTGGCCCAAAAGAAGGTATTAAGGCTTGTACAATACTGACGTCTTTGCATCTTTGAAGACTATCATTGATACTAAAAGTTTCAATACAACCAGAATTCACTCTTCCAAGAGGAATAATCTTAACCTTTCCGGATATTGAGGACCAATAAACTCTCTTCAAAACAATCAAGTATCAACTCAGGAATATTAATACTTATCTTTTTGGCAAAGTGCCACATGATAAACTTCGACTCCGGGTTACTATTTTGGAAGAACTTCTTAAAGGTAAAATACATCCAGATATAATTTTATATAGAACCTTGTATTACGGATTCAAGTCCGAATAAATCTTTTCATTTGACGTCTCAAAAATTATTCCTTGAAATTTCTATTTTATTTCTTCCTCGTTCCATTAATCATAAAACTTTACACCTTCAGCATAACCCTTAATAACCAGTGGCGAAAATTCCAAAAAGATTATAGCCACCTTTCCTTGAACGTAACTACAGATGCTCCCATTATCAACCCTTGCACTCATCCAAAATTATTTTACAAGCTCGGTATAAATAGGTTTTTTTTTTCTGCAAAGAAGTATTCCATCCAACTCATATCCAGAAAGTTTTCTCTGAAGTCAAATTCATTTGCAGCAAGATCATATAGGTCAACCCTTGGTTCCAGTTGAACTTATAGTTCTTTGAATTCCACATTAGTCATGATCACAAGATACTTTTCACTGACTGAGAAAGCCTATTTTCTCTGAACTTATATATTGTGGATGAAAGAGTTTGACAACGTTGTTTGTTCGTTTGTGGAAGTAATTGTTACTATTTTCCACTCGTATCAATATATATATATATATTATGGAATTTTGTTTCAAATCCTATTTTTCGGTCACTCGATCTCTTTAATTTGTTTCAAATCTTTTTTAACAAATTTTTTTTCCCGGACATATTACAATGCTCTTTCTTTATATATAGTATAGGCTAGCCGATTTTGACGGTCCTAAATTAAGTTATGAAAGATAAACTTGCTTGTTGTTTTTCTTTTAAGTTAAGAAAGATAAGCTTGCTTGTTTTTTTCTTATATAATTGATATTTTAAAAAAGATATGAAACGAAATTAGAGAGATTTTCAAAAAGACTTGAAACAAAATTCCATAAAAGATATATATATATATATATATATATATATATATATTGATACGAGAGAAAAAATAGCATCAATTACTTCCACAAACAACTACCTATATATAAGGAACAAACAATGTTGTCAAATTCATTCTTCCACAATATATAAGTTCAGAGAAAATATGCTTTCTCAGTCAGTGAAAAGAATCTTGTGATCATAACTAATGTAGAATTCAAAGAACTAGAAGTTCTACTGGAATCAAGGATTGACCTATATGATCTTGCTGCAAATGAATTTGACTTCAGAGAAAACTTTGTGGTTATGGGTTAGATGGAATACTTATTTGCAGAAAAGAAAACTATCTACACCAAGCTTGTAAATGAATTTTGGATGAGTACAAGGGTTGATAATGGGAGCATCTGTGGTTAGGCTCAAGGAAAGGTGGCAATAATCTCTTTCGAATTTTTGCCACATGTTATTAAGTGTTATGTTGAAGGTGTAAAATATTATGATGAATGGAACAAGGAGGAAATAAAAGAGGAATTTCAAGGAATAATTTTCGAGAAGCCAAACAGAAGGAGTTATTCATACTTGAATCAGGAATACAAGGTTCTATATAAAATTATCTCTGGATGTAATTTACCTCTAAGAAATTCTTCCAAAATAGTAACTCGGAGTTACAAGTTTATCATGTGGCACTTTGCCAAAAAGATAAGTATCAATCTTCCTGAGTTGACACTTGATTTTTTGAAGAGAGCTTATTGGTCCTCAAGATCTGGAAAGGTTAAGACTATCCTTCTTAGAAGAGTGATTTTTGGTTTTATTGAAACTTCTGGAATCATTGATAGTCTTCGAAGATCCAAAGACTTCAGTTTCGTACAAGCCTTAAAACCTTCTTTTGAGTCACTTTTTAACCAAATAACTTTGGCAAGGTTGAAAGTCTGTTCGCGTGATGTTGTTGAAAAACATCTTAAAGATGATGATGTAAAACAAAGAGAAACATTTGCCACACCATCAAGGAAAAATAGAATGGGGAAAAATAGTGTTGCATCTGATTCTACTCGGAGGGTAACCAGAAGAACATCAATTGATGAACTTCCACCCTTTGGTGCATCGCCTCTATTGTCTGTCATTTTTCCAGAAGACAATGAAGAAGTCATATTGGAGTACCGTAAAATTATAGCTGCAGATTTTCTCAGAGTTAACCCAAATTACATATTTCCAACTGTTCGGTATGAAGACTATGGCAAGGACAACAAAGATATAATAAAGAAGTATATGAAATAGATGGAAGAAGGAAAAGCACAAGAAACTATTGCCATCACTGCTCCCGAGTCAAAGAAGAGATCAACATCTTTAAGTATTCAAGTACCTTCCAAGAAATCTAAGGTATTAGATGATGATGTAGCTTCATTAGGTATTACTAATGAACCTCTTCGGTTTGATCGTCCTGCAACTTCCAAATCTTTTGTTGTAGTCACAAGGGAAGAAACTCTTGAAAATTGTTCAACGGCGACAAGAGTTGATAACTTTTATGGAAACATCAAATCAGAGACGTCATGCAGATACAATTGATGTTATCAAGAACCTTACTAGTTTAGTCCAGAAGATCTTCGACAAACCTTAGGATTATTTTTTAATTGTACGCTGATTTTAGGTTTTTTTTTGTTGTTGTTGTGTTGACATCTTTTAAAGTTTAATTATAATTCTCTTTTTGATATCAATATCCCTTTATAATTCTGTCTTCACCATTTAAAAACAATTTTTACAAATTATTGTGACAATGATGTTCCTTCTTTTTAAACATTTTTGAGTGGTTACTATAAGGAGAGAAACAGATCAATTAACAAGGATGAAATTGATGAACAAAGTGTTGCCAACACTAAAAAATAAGCAAACACATCTGCATATATTATCATCATATCATCTAATTATAAGAGACATTTTTCTGCATTTGAGATATTATATGAATGTTTGTATGTCATCATCCATGATAATACTTTTGAGTATTCAATCTCGCTTTGATGAACTTAACCGTGAATTTTTTTTATCAAGATTCTATTTTACTATTGGAATTTGCGTCTTTTACACGAGCATCTCAACTTTCCTATTGGAATGGAAGGTTATTAGTATTCTACGAAACGCTAGCCTCCATTATGGTTCTCATTCTCTATTTTGTATATGTATATCTATTGTGTTTGCTTTGTTTCTTATATGTTGTTTCGATTAAAGCTTGATACTTATTTCGATATGTTCACTTCTTCAAGTTATCAACTTATCCGTGCTTAATTGTGTTTAGTTATTTAGTTTTATGGCTCTGCATCTAGAATGGATTGTGAAGATAAGTTCTTTGTTTTTATTGGATTGTCATTATTTTTGGATCAACAATTAAAGGAAACATGTTTATGTAAAACACACAATTTTGATTTGGAATTGAAAGCACACAATTTCTATTTTTATGAGCACACAATTTCTGTTTTTATGATCGAAGAAGAACTAGTTCACAATATCAAATTAATACCACCTTTGCAAAATGTTTTTAATGTCATTTTTTTACTGCTCAAAGGAATTAGGTGATTCGTATCCTCCAAGGAATTAATAACAATTTGTCTATTAATCTGAAATTAGGATATATGTGACTAAAATCAATAACTGCTTTAAGGAATTATGTGATTTGTATCCTCCAAATAAACTAATACTAGATGAGTTTGTAAAATCATGCCAACTCAATGAAAAATTGGGGACATGGACCTTTTTAAAACGATTTTTTTTTTTGCAGGGACGTTTTTTAATTTTTTTTTCTTCGCAGGGACGAAAACCAAAACTAACCCAAGTTACAGGGACGAAAAACATATTTAAGTTTTTTTGTAAAGATCAATTGCACCAACTTTTATCAGTTCAAAATAGAATTTCTTTAGGTGAACATGTATCCTCTAAGTAATTTTTAGAATTCGGGTTTCTTTGAGTTAGAAGGCTGAAATTGATGTAATTTAATTTTATGTTATTCTGAGATCATTAATGTTTATTTGTAATCGTAGGCATTCTCATATTATTACAAGTAAATCATAATATAGATAAATATTCACATTCCTTTAGAAGGGACCAATAAACAAGTGTTTTAAATTTGGAATTCCTAATCTTGTATAAATTGATTAATGTACTTAAAGAATCACATAAATATGGATTAGGGGATAAATAACATTCAAGCTGTTGCAATGGGAACATAAATATACTTTTGGAACTCAGTTACTACTCATGTATCTATCTAAGTTGTTAAAAATCATTTATTATTTTATAATGCTAAAATATAGTGAAAATAGCTTACACAATTTAAAATAAATAAAAAATGTAGTAATTTTTTATGAAAAAGGACTCGTCATTTAATCATTTTATATTAACAAAAAACAGAAAAATAATTTGAGTAACCTATTACCCAATCCAAACCAGAATTTAGTGTGTTTGCCCAACCTAACATAATAATGTAATAGGTGGTTGTTTTGCCTCACCCAAACTAGAATATCCTATATTATTCGAGTCTTGAGTTTGACCAAACTCAACCCAGACCGACCCATGTACACCCCTATGTGTTAGGGTGGAGGGACCTCAACATATCTATTAAATGGCTCTCTAGGAACGGGAGTCGAGTTACCAGTTAAAAATTTATCAGGAAAAAACGGAATTAATAGGCAATATGATATTTTTAATACATACTATCTACAAACAAGATTTGAGCAATTTTATATTTTTGAAATATACCTAGTTCCTCCATAGGAAGGTATCTTCCTCTGCAAGAGCTGCAACACAAAAAAGTGGTTGGGTTATAAATGCTATAGAAGTATTTCACAAAATGCCTAATCAATTATTAAATAAAAATACAATGAAGAATTCATGAAAGGATTTTGAAGTAATAGAAATACCATCACTACATGAATTATTTTGGTGCCATACCCGCCATTTAATTTTCAAGGGCCAGGTGATGTTCGCGACAATAGCAGGCCCTACGGGTGGGGCAGTCCTGCCCTTGAACATATCTAATATAGAACATAGTGACTAAGACACACTGACCCATGTGTTTCTAGGCTCAACTAGATTCAAAGGGCATTAGAGCTGTTAAAATATGCTGTATATTTCTAGAATTTTCTTGTATGTATTAGTAGTTTATAGAATGATGTAAATGTCTAGATTTCTCTAGAATAGTTTAGTATGTTTTAGAAATAATTAATACTACATATGTAGTAGGAAATGTCATGAAAAATCTAGAAAGAACTATCTAGAACATGACATCCACACTATAAATAGGCAAGCATGTACTCATTTGTAATCAATCCAATTTAGGGAGCAATACAATATATTCTTGCCCCAAGTCCTCACACTACTTACTACTATATTTAAACTATCAACTAAAGCCCTCTTCACTATCCAACTACAATCTAAACTATCACTACTACCCAAAATACTATCTTTGGCATCAGAGCTACGTTCGATCATATATTGGACGTAGAAAATCTATCCACCTATTTCCAACCAAACCCTCCTTATATCCTACACCATTTCTAAATTTTCCCTAAGACATGGCCAATACCATTCAACAATCATCTATGACTATCCCTACTTTCAATGGTGAAAACTATGATTTTTGGAGCATTAAAATGAAGACATGTTTTTGCTCTCAAGATTTATGGAAAATTGTAGATGAAGGATTTACTATTTCAACAGACATTTCAACTCTCAATGCAGCTCAGAAAAAGGAGTTGAAGGAACATAAACAGAAAGGTGCAAAGACATTGTTCTTTCTGCAACAAGCGGTAGCAGACAGTATCTTTCCAAGAATAATGGGAGCTACAAGTGCCAAAGATGCTTGGGGTACACTAAAGGAGGAGTTTGAAGGAAGTAACAAGGTACATGCCATTAAACTTCAGACTCTAAGACGTGAGTTTGAGTTATTACAAATGAAAGAGTCTGAGACCGTAAAACAATATTATACCAAGATAAAAGAACTAGTGAGTCAAACGAAAACTTACGGGGATAATATTCTCGACAAAAGAATTGTTGAGAAAATTCTAATTTCTATTCCTCGTAAGTACGATGCAATTGTTACTACGATTGAGCAAACCAAAGATATGTCTACTTTGTCAGTTACAGAATTAATAGGCTCACTAGAAGCTTATGAGCAAAGATTGAGTAGGCATGACGATGATATAGTTGAAAATGCCTTTCAATCAAAGCTTAAATTACGGTCTCAAAATAAAGGATTTGGTGGAAACAATAAAAGTGGAGAAAATTCTAGAAACAAAGAATTTTCTAGAAATTTCTCAAAGAAAAATCAAGATGATTATCCTCCATGTGGCATATGCAAAAGGACAAATCATGCCGAGAAAAATTGTCGATGGCGCGGAAAATTACAATGTGAACACTGTAAGAAATTCGAACATGTGGAGAAGAACTGCTACAACAAAATTAAGCATCAAGCAAACTTCGTTGAAGAGCATGACTGTGAGAAGGACCAACATGACTATGACCAACATCTTTTTTATGCCACACAAGATTCCAATGACGAATTAAGTAGAAATTGGTACTTGGATAGTGGTTGCAGCAATCACATGGCCAAAGATGAGAGCATCTTCAAGGATATTGATGACTCTGTCAAAGTAAAGGTTCGACTGTGAAATGTCTCAGTTGTGGAATCTAAAGGCAAAGACACTTTGATGGTGGAGACTAAGAAAGGTGTGAGGTTCATCAAAGATGTCTTACTTGTTCCCAATCTTAAAGAAAATCTTTTGAGTATTGGTCAATTGTTGGAGAAAGGATATATTATACACTTTGAAGGAGACACATGCACAATATATGACAACAATCACAAAAGGCAAGAGATAGCCAAAATAAAAATGGAAAAAAGAAATAGAAGCTTTCCAATAAGCTTCAAATATACTACTAACATTGCCTTCAAAGTTCAAGTTGATGATTCATGGCTATGGCATCGAAGATTTGGTCACTTCAACACTCAAGCATTGAAGATGTTATATCAGAAGAATATGATGAGAGATCTCCCACACTTGAAGGAAAATAATGAAGCTTGTGAAGGATGCCTTCTTGGAAAGCAACATCGATTGACATTTCCAACAAGAGAAACTTGGAGAGCTGAGGAGTTGCGGGAGTTGATACCATAGATGTTTGTGGGTCGATGAGGACACCCTCACTCCCCAACAACAAGTATTTCATCCTCTTCGTTGACGATTTTTCTAGAATGACTTGGGTCTACTTTATGAAAGAAAAATCAGAAGTTTTTGGAATATTCAAAAAGTTTAAGACCTTTGTTGAAAAACAAAGCGGAAAATGTATTAAAGTTCTCATAAGTGATCGTGGCAAAGAGTACAACTCCCATGAGTTTGATAAGTTCTGTGAAGATGAAGGCATCGAGCGACAACTAACAGTCACATATTCTCCACAACAAAATGGTGTGTCGGTGAGGAAGAATTGCACAATCATGGAGATGGCTCGATCGATGATAAAAGATAAAGGATTGCCAAATACATTTTGGGCTGAAGCAGTTTACACTATTGTCTACATACTCAACAGATGCCCAACCAAGGCAGTCAATGACAAAACTCCAATTGAGGCTTGGTGTGGCAAAAAACTATCAACTAAGCATCTAAGAGTTTTTGGATCTATCTGCTACATACATGTTCCTGCTCAAAAGAGACATAAGTTAGAAGACAAGAGCATACATGGAATATTCTTGGGATATAGCACACAATCAAAAGGTTATAGAGTCTATAACTTACAAACAAAGAAGCTCATTGTCAACCGAGATGTCAAGGTTGATGAAAATGCTAGCTGGAATTGGAATGAAGAACAAGTTGAGAGAAGCAACATCACCATTCCAATAACACAATTAGACATAGAAGACATAACAGGAACAACTGAAGAACCAGGTACGCCACCTTCACCTCCTCAACAAGAAACTTCATCACCAGAATCTACTCAAACAAGAGTAAGATCATTGGTGGATATATATGAAACTTGCAACTTGGCCATACTTGAGCCTGAAAACTATGATGTGGCGTCAAAATAAGAAGTATGGGTCAAGGCAATGCAAGATGAGATTAAAATGATCGAGAAGAATAATACTTGGGAGCTTGTTGATTGTCCATATGGAAAATATATAATTGGAGTTAAATGGGTCTATATGACAAAGCTTAATCATGATGGCTCAATACAGAAATACAAGGCTAGACTAGTCGCAAAAGGTTACTCGCAACAACCTGGAGTCGACTATAATGAGACATTTGCCCGGTTGCTCGCATAGACACTATTAGAGCCTTAATAGCTCTTGCTGCATAAAAACGGTGGAACATATACCAACTAGATGTGAAACCAGCTTTTCTAAATGTCGTACTTGAGGAAGAGATTTATGTGGAGCAGCCACAAGGATTTGTAGTCAAAGGAAATGAAGGCAAAGTTTTGAGACTAAGAAAAGCTTTATATGGCCTAAAGCAAGCCCCTCGAGCATGGTATAGTAGAATTGATCAGTACTTTACGGATTGAGGATTCAGGAGGAGCAAGAGTGAGCCAACACTATATATCAAGACTCAAGATCAACATGATACTCTCATTGTCTCCTTATATGTTGATGATTTTATCTTCACTGAAGGAATATGAAGATGATAACTAGATTCAAAGAAGACATGATGAAGACATTTAAGATGAACGACCTTGGCTTAATGAATTACTTCCTCGGCATAGAGGTAAAACAACAAGAAGACGGTATATTTATCTGCCAAAAGAAATACACTGAAGGACTATTGAAGAAGTTCAAGATGAATGATTGCAAGCCAGTCGCTACTCCACTAATAACAAATGAAAAGCTACAAAAGGATGATGGATCCCCAGAAGTCGATGCATCACACTATAGAAGTTTGATCGGGAGTCTACTATATCTTACTGCCACGAGACCATACATCATGTACGCTACGAGTCTCCTATCAAGGTTCATGCAGAAACTAAGTCAAATTCACTTTGGAGTTGGTAAAAGAGTTTTAAGATACTCGCAAGGCACAAAGGAATATGGCATATGGTATAAACCCAAGAGCAACTCAAAGTTGCTTGGCTATACTGACAGTGATTGGGCAGGATCAGTAGATGACATGAAGAGCACGTCAGGTTATGCCTTCTCACTAAGATCAGGATTTTTCTCATGGGCGTCAAAGAAGCAAGCTACAGTTGCACAATCCACAACAGAGACTGAGTGCATTGCAGCAGCTGAAGCTACAAGTCAAGCTATATGGCCTCGAAGAATACTTGATGAAATGGCTGAAATACAAGATGAGTCTTCCATAATCTACTGTGATAAGAAATCTGCAGTTGCAATCACAAAGAATCGAGTGCATCACAGTAGAATAAAACACATAGCAATCAAATATCACTTTATCAGAGAAGTTGAAGCGACTAAACAGATCCAGCTCAAGTATTGCACTACAGAAGATCAAAATGCAGACATATTCACAAAAACACTACCAAGATCAAGATTTGAGCTACTACGAACTATGTTTGGAGTTACTGAAATATGCATCAAGGAGGAGTGTTAACATATGCTGCATATTTCTAGAATTTTCTAGTATGTATTAGTAGTTTATAGAAGATGTAAATGCCTAGAGTTCTCTAGAATAGTTTAGTATGTTTTAGAATTAATTAATACTACACATGTAGTAGGAAATGTCATGAAAAATCTAGAAAGAACTATCTAGAACATGACATCCACACTATAAATAGGCAAGCATGTACTCAATTGTAATCAATCTAATTTAGAGAGCAATACAATATATTCTTGCTCCAAGTCCTCACACTACTTACTACTATATTTAAACTATCAACTAAAGCCTTCTTCACTATCCAACTACAATCTAAACTATAACTACTACCCAAAATACTAACAGAGACACCTCTTGTTCTATGGTTACCTAGAATTCGTCATGGTTCTATACATTACAATTACATAATAGTGTGTTTGTTGGATTAAAGGATTAAGCAATAGAAAGGAAAAATGGGGATGAAAAAGGAAACAATAGAACATACCTTAAGACTCAATGATGATTAGATGTTGAAGGAATGCAGTAAATAGAGGAAGTATAAGTTGCAGGAAGTTTGGCAAGAAAGTGTAACCGTTGCAGGTGTTGTCTGATGTAATTAGCAGAATTTTTTTATATTTAAAATTGAAACCTCTCTATCTAGTGTGTTTGTGTGTGGTTGTAAGTGTATTAGGGGAATGTTAAAAGTGGACACCAAAAAGTTAGTTATTGAATGAAACCGTATGCGGTGAAAGTGATGCCAACAACAATGAAATAACATGACCCATCCTTATATCATATAATCAATTCAACCTCAACTCTTAACAACGAAATTCCAATGTCATAACAGAACGTCTACCTTAACTCAACAAAACGGATGGAAGAAGATGGGAAACAAAAATGAAAAGAAGGAGAAGGAAAACAAAATGTGGAAATCTAACCTTGAAAGCAGCGAATGACACTAAGAAGAAGTAGGGAACTACGACTCAGCAAGTGGGGACGGCGACGGTGGCAGGGGAGCACAACGAAGGATGGTGGTGGTGATTGAATGGCACTGGCTGTAGTTACTGGTTTTGTTTCTGCGTCGTTTCACGGTTACTAAGAATAAGTGAAAGTGAGTTTTTTTTTGTTGGTTGGGGTTATGGACATGATACATGCCCCTTCAATGTATATATTTTCCACTATACAGTTGTATCACAAAAAATACATTGACTAACACGTCTTTTAGTCAGTATCTCACATATATTACCAAACCAACATCTTTGATATATGGAAAAAGCTAAAAAGCACGACATAAAATCTCGTCACCATTGCACGAATGAAATTGTATGTTGTAGTAAGAGTACTCCTTTAGGAAAAAGCTAAAATACACGACAAAAAATAGTCGTCAAATTTGTACAAATCGGTTGTTTGTAATGATTTGTGTTCTCTTTTAATTTGGATTTTACGTCAATTGTATAGATTTGGTCTACCAGATACTTGTTTATGAGAAATCACAAATACTTTTCTCCATATCTTCGTGGCATGGAGTGTATTGCCGATCTCTATTGACTGTCAGAGGGTCCAACATGTGTTGCACCACACAAGGCTAAATACCACATCTTGTCTTCTCTGGTGTTTATATAATAACTAGATTCATGTTTAAAAAGATAACAACTTATAGATGAATTTGTCGTGCAAATTTGTGTGGTAATATTGTCGTGCGGTATAGCAATCCTCTTGATATATTATCATAGGTTTACTTACTTAGATTCTAAGCAACAAAACTTCCTCATAGGAGAAAATTAAATCTACGATTTATTATATAGATCTACTAGGAAATGCTTTTAAGCAACAACGTCCCCACATTGAGTGAATATATTCCTTGTGTGGATTTTATTCAAGTCAGCTTGAATTATTTTTCAAGTGACGACGCCCCACATTTAGGAAAATAAATCCACATATATGTAAATCAAACATCATTGTATTATTTTAATACAATGGATAATCCATAATATGTTACCAAAATTTTAAAAAGGTCTTAAATTAATTTTAAGCGACAACAACTATATCGCACTTATTTCACTCATACATATCATACATGTATCTCTATGAGTTTCTCTATTTTTCTTCCAATAATATAATTAAATAATATTTCACAATCAAACAAAATTTCTCAAATCAATGTTCTCATTGCACACTCACATCAACTTGGTTTCATAAAATACATATATACACATATCAAAGTAAATTCTCGCAAATTAAAATGTACTTCAAACAAAATATATTTAAGTATATCTCACACAAATTAAATAGCTATATCAGTTTTTCAATTATTTGAAGGAATATATGTTACCATGCCCACAAATTAAATACTCTAAAATTTAATAGAGATTCTATTCTATATAAATCTAGCACTATCAACAGTGTTCAACACACATCAATATGGCTTTACATAATACATATATATTGAGATATAATGAGCTGGTTCTAAACTGAATCTCTAACATTTGGAAAAGTCCTATATACGCTGCATGTAACATGGTTTTATACAAATTGATCATAAATTACAAGAAGCATAACAATAATAGTACATACTTTGTAGTCATAACAATAATAGTCAAAACTCATAAAGCATAACAAGCATAAATATGCATCCAAACACATGCATGGTTTGTATCTAACACAAATAAATTATATTTTAACAACAAATAAAGATGAAGTAGATAGAACTTGGGTGACACATCATAGTATAATTTTCAACAACTAATTTTCCATTCCCTTTAAATCAAAGGTTGACCACCACTACCAAAATTTCCGGCTTCTAGAAACCTTTTCGACAAAGAGAAATGATATTTGTACAACCACTTTATGACAACTTTTTGACAACTTTCCCTCTCATACTCAAATTATGTTCTTATGCTTTCTCTTTCTCACTCTCTCTCTCTCTCTCTCTCTCTCTCTCTCTCTCTCTCTCTCTCTATTGTTTTTGACCGATGAAAAGAGGGTAAAAAGAAATTGTCACAAAAGTTGTCTACAATGGTTGTTCAAATATCACTATTCTTCATCAAAATAAAACATAATTAGATATTATACCTTCTATCTCTAGAACTTTTTCTCCAACCTCTCTCTAAAATCTAACCCAGCATCCGCCTTCCACCTCTCCCCCTCCCCAATCCAAACCAGTGCTTCAAGATGTAACCTTCAAAGATGGTGGTGGTGCGATTGGCCTCATCGTCGTCACCATCACCAAGCCAGTCGTCGGCGCCGCTGTGACTAGATCTGTTTTTCTAGATGGTGGTTCGTCCAGAAAACAGGCCTTTTTGGCCTCCCTTTATGCAGCTGGGTGTCTTTTTGATGGGTTGTGGCTCGTCCATCGTTGCTGCTCCTCTGATTTGCTCTACTCTTGGCCCAATTGGATTTGGGAGGTTATGTTTTTGTTTTTGTTTCTTTTCCGTTGTGATTTGCAAGGTGGTGTTCTCTCCGTCGTCGGCGTGTGGGTATTAGACGTTTTTTCCGTGCTGTTTTTTGTTTCTGTATTGTTTGGTTTCTGTTACAGGAAGTGCTGATTGGTGGTGTTTTTTGTTTCTGTATTGTTTGGTTTCTGTTACAGGAAGTGCTGATTGGTGGTGGGTTGAGATTGGGTCATCATCTGTTGATGTCCGAATAGGCTAGGTGCGTAGAGACTCTGTGTTGACGGTAGTTTTCGTTTATCGTACCTTAGACTTTATCTGTCGTGGTAGTGTTATGCACCGTTGGTGGACTGTTTGGAATTTTCGTCGTCTCTTGTCTACGACTGAAGTTTCAAGACCAATGCGACTCAGTTCGTATCTAGTTGGATTGGCCTGAAAGGGCGTTTTACTTGCTTCATTTGGAAGGGAGTTGAGGAACTTGGATCGTTTCTGTGTTGGCAGAAGATTCATACGCCTACTCAAAACTCTAAATGCACACTCTGCGTCGTTTTTGCAATTCGGTTTCGCACCCATACGTGGGTTCGCTGGATTGTCCGTGGTAATGATTGTTTAGGGTTGTTTCTTTTTATACCACTTATGTATTGACTTGTTGTATCACCCATTCTGGGTTGTTTTGTGGTTTACTGGGTCAGGTACATGTCCTCCTAGTCTTGTACTTCCTGTTTCTTTTTTATTTAATTTTCTATTTGGCTTAAAAAAAAACATAATTAGATATTGAGATTACATAAATAGTATACTGTTGGGATTGTTTGAAAAAATTAGACATAGAATAATAAATCAAGAATAAATTTAACACAAATAAATTGACTCTACATAGAATAAATTGAGTATAAGAAACTTATCAATCTTAATGACCAAGGCGTACAAATGCATTGGATTTAAGAGTATTTCGCCACCACGGATAGGTTAGCCGATTCGGTTTCTCAGGAACAACTTCTTAGATGCTCGGTGGAACTTGATTCCTTTTTAATTTTCACCCATAATAATGGATATACGTATATAGTTTTCTTTCAATCGTATATAAGATGACAAGCTGTAACTCTCTTCTTCCTTTGAAGTACCCCATACCCGCTTATATACATACGAGTTGAGAGAGGAAACATCAATTGTGGATGAAAACTGGACAGAGAATGCGCGTGAGAAACAAACTGAAACCGAAATTGGAAAACCGAAATTAAAGGAAGAATAGTTCATTACTTGAAACGGTTATGTACCAAATAAATAGCAACATTTTGACCAAGTAAGTTGCAACAATAAGTTACGTGGGATTAGGAATAGGAAACGTTCAAAACAAAAGTTAAGTAAAGTAACAATCAAAATAATAATTAAATATGTTGAAAATAAAATAAAATTCCAACAACGGTGTATATGCTGTAAGCAAGGGCCTGAGAAAGAGTGGCACTATTTTTGTAGCAACCTGACTGTTGAAGAGGTTTGGAGCGAAGCTACCTTTCAGCTGCAGAAAGCACAGAACCGGAATGATAAGACCAAGTTTGTGACGCTTTTGTGTATGATTTGGTGGAGGAGAAATAGGAAATGCTGCGATACATTTTTTCAAGTAATAGACACCATTAATACTTTTTTCAAAATGAAAGTGATTGAAAGCAACTCCATGCGTTAATGTCAGACATCGGACACACTTTCAACGTGAAATGATTCAAGCATTTCTCGCAGCACAATGTAAAGAAGCCTCCATAATTTCAATAAGTAAGCTATGCTAGAAAATTCTTAAATGACATTGTCAGAATATTCAGCTTTATGGTTGCGTAGAATGGTCATGATCTATGATATGATCTTTGTTTCTTGGATATTGTTTTTCGATCCAAATGTGTACCGAACATTGTGTTACATTACAATTCATTAGCTTATGGAAAAACAAACTACACTTAATGCCTAAAATAGAAATTAATACGCAGAAGAGCATTTGCTTTCAGTTATCATGCCTATTATTATTTAAACAGACACCATTAGCAAATAAAAGAAGTCATAAATATGAAACAGCAATATATGATTCACTATAATAATATTGAGAACAGACAAAGAAATAGGCCAAAACATAGAGCAAATTCTGATCTCCTTTTCAGAATGATTGCAACTATCTATTTGGTCATCACAATCTTCTTCACCAATGACATTATTCACAGCTTAAGCATTTTTCCTTTGGCTTAGATCCAAGAGGGAAACCATTCTTCTTAAAACAAGTTTCCATAGTTTAGCTAACATACAAATTTTATTTATAAGCTTTCAAATGAAATCTTTCAATGTGTTTTGGCTTACATACAAATTAATATTTAACACAGTAAATCAACACCTATATTTGCAGGAACAAACATGAAAAATTTGTCATAAGGTTGAGAACCAAATTCTCATTCTTAATGTCAATAATAATGCAATATGCCAAGTGCTTAACATGTATGAAGAAGTGAATCATCAAATTTTGTAAATAGAGAAAAATATACTCCAAAACTAAAAAAGACTTCAGTAATTTTCATCATCTCATCAAATGTTTGAATAAAGTGTCTGAGTTATCACTCTCGCTACCTGTTTGCGAACCCCTAGATCCAATTATCACCATGCAGTATCATTACCATCTAAGTTATTCTTCTCCTCCGTGAAAGGTCCACTGTTTGTGCGGAGATAATTAATAATTTGGATATCGATGGACTTACCATACAAACTAACCTTCCGGAGTTTGGGAAGTGCCAAAAAATGATTATCATCATCCAGGATAGAAAGAGACTTGAAAGTGCAGTGGTCTCCATTGAGGAATTTGATGATGTATTCCCATAACCTATCTGGTAAATTTGAACACCCTTCAGCTGTTGCTGTTGCCGCTGCCATTGTTTTTGGAACTTTGGATTTGGATGACGATGATGCTGTAGCTGCCGCCATTGTTACAACACCTCTTTTCATCAATCCTCGTTCATTCATTTCAATATATATATATATATATATATATATATATATATATATATATATATATAATATATTCTTATTTATTAATTTTGTTAGGTCTGCAACAACTTAACCTAATTTTTTCCCGCTCATTTTCAAATTCCATTTAAAAAATACTTGCAAATGAAAGGACGTCACTACAAGAAACATTGCATTTTGCCAGGGGCAAAACCCTTGTCAAAATGACAGAATCCCTAGCAAAACGGACGTTTGTGAGGGATTTTCCAGGGGCAGAAGCAGTGGTAAAAGCGCTCGTCGCAAACACTTTGTCAGGGATTTCACCCCCTAGAATGAATGCGAGGGACGCAACCCCTGGGAAATGTCCTGGCATATTTCCCTGGCATAACCCCTCGCAAAATCCGTCACTTTTTTCTGACGCACTGACTGATTGATGGACGCAATGATGATAATTCTGATTCGAGAATACCAAGGACATGTGAGGGGTTTTACCCCTGGCAAATTGCAAATTATATTTTTTTTTTAAAATGTTTTATTTAATAAACCGAATATTTCTATTATTAATTAAATATTTTAAATATATTTTTAATTAATAAATTATATTTAAATTAATTAAAAATTCGATTTTTTTAAATACATTAAATCTTTCAAAAATCATTTTAATTAATAAAATATATTTTAAACAAAATTTAAAATTAATTTTATCACACATAATAATATTAAGTCATTAATTAACAGTCATGAAAAATAAAATGTACTTAATAATTATACAAACCGTGCAGGAAAGTAAAAATTGTGCCGGGAAGCATAGAAAACCTCTCATAGTCATACAAACCATAGTAAAACAATAATTATAGAAACACGCAATAACAACCATATCAATCATCCTCATCGAGCCCAAGATCATCATCGTCGTCGCCATCGCCTTCACCATACACTTCATAGGGGTCGTCCACATCATCATCAGGCACTGGATCAATTCTCACATTTTGCTGGCTTCCACGCTGCTGCCCAACACTCTGCTCATCCGTAGGCTAGCCTTGCTCTTGCCTAAATGCGGCCAACTGAGCATCAAAGAATTCCCGCTGTTTCCTAACCACATCCTGGATAAGCTCTTCTTGGGTTTTCATTTGCGCAACAAGTTGCTCTTGAGTCAACCTAGCGATCATATCCCGCATCTCGGGAGTAAGCTCAGGTTGCCTGAGAAGACCCCTCTCCAGAATTAAGGGTAAGCTTTAGTGTGGCAGCAATACCCTTCATGTAGTTTCCAGCTAAGTTTCCTGCACCGTATAACCGCCCCTTTGTCTTCTCGCCAGCAACTTTTGTCCAAGTGCGGAGTGTCAGAGCTTCGTCAACTGAGCATCCACGGGAGAGTGACTCTGCTAGCTGTCGATCGTACTCCTCCTAATATAAATAATAACAAAATAGTTAAAAGGCAAATTAAAAATTAACAAAAAATTATAAAACAAATAAAATTAATTAAAATATACTTATTTAACAATTACCTGACATATCCTGGAGCGATCGTCAACATACTGGCCTGATTTATAAGTGTGGGTCTTCTTGTGAAGCTCATTTATGTATGGATCTCTACCCAACTTCTTTGCCTAATTGAAAAACGAAACACAGTTATTAATTAGTTAGTAAAACATTAAAATATTTAACCACATAATTTAAAAACATACATTCTAGAATTAATTAATAGTTATTATTTTTACCAGTCGGCGGGCATGCTCTGCTGCGCTTATGCAGCCTCCGGTGTGAATGCATCCTCCTTTCTCTGATGCTCTGTTCTTTTTTGCCTTATCTGATTTCTGCTTAAACTCTGGAGTCCCCCAGTAGTCCACCAGCTTCTTCATCAGTACCGGACCGATCCAATATGGACCCTTTCCAGCAGCTTCATGACGAAGTCGGGCATGTCGCAGCAGGTCCGAGAGGCGTGCAGCAGCTCTAATGTGAAAGTTCCTTCTTACCCGATCATAGTACATGGGGTTCCAGGTACACTTAGTCTGCATTTTTGTTAACATATTTTAGAAAATTAATATATTATAACATATGTATATGTAAATTAAAATACATATTATGGTAAATATTAATGTAACCTTAAAAAGGTCGAACCAGGCATCCTTCTCATCATCGGGGACATCACCATATGTCCTCCAAAATCCATGATACCTTCCCTGGATGATGTCTTTAATGGCACTTGCGGCTGGCTTGCAGGGCATGAAACTACAAACAATAAAAATCTCATAGCATTACATAAATTTATAACAAAATACATATTGAAAACAAAGACAACAATTACTTACGAGTTGCCGCTAGGCTCAATGATATAGCGATCCATTTCATCTTGCGGATAATCCTGCATCTCCTCATCTTCATCTTCAGCACCCTGTTGGGGTTGGGGAGGAGGTTGTTGTGGTTGAGGCGGGGGTTGTTGTTGTTGGAGTGGGGGATGTTGAACTTGGAGTGGGGGTGGTTGTTGTTGGAGTGGGGGTTGTTGTTGTTGGGGGATGATAAAGCCAGTCGGCCCATAGGGAAATGGTGGTGAAGGAGAAAACTGAAAACCTGTAGGGAGGATAAAACCATGAGTAGATGATCCATAATTAGGAGGGGACACTCCAGCAGGTGCAGCAACACTAGTCTGGGATGCCCCATTCGATCCTTGGCTAGAAGAAGTGGTCAGATTGGGGAAAGGAGTAAGGTTTGCAAGCGTCGCTGCATCTGCAACATGCGTACGGTACCGCCTCCTGTTGTCCTTGCTCTTGCCTTTCCCCTTTTCCTTCGGAGGCATTGCGAATCTGGTTTATAAAAAAAAAAAAAAGATCAATAACTAAAAGGAAAATAATTAACAAGTGATATCATTATTCAAACTCATATGTATTCAAGATTACAACAAATTCATCAATTACAAGTGTGGATAACCATAACCTTCAAGTATTATTATCAGACGCATAGTCATATTCATCGACATCACCATCATCAACTTGCGTGTCTTGTTGGTCTCCTTCATCATTCTCATCAACAACTTCCTCATTCTCATCTTCAACTTCATTAGCCATCTCCAATATAGAAGGATCAACCTGGTCCCCTTCAACTTGAGAGTCACGCCAACCTGTAACTTGATCTACTTCGATTATCTCATTAACATGTGTCATATCATCGGCTTGGTAAGCAACTTCTTCATTTGGTTCCTCAGTCTCGATGCGGCCCCTCGGTTTTGTTTTGATTGCAACAGACCACCCTCGTTTGCGAGGCAGAGTTGGGGGATAAGGAACATAGTACACTTGCCTAACATTTTGTGCCAAGATAAACGGGTCATACTCTTTATACTTTTTGTCGACTCGAATGTCAACAGTGTTGCATGATTTATTAATTTTTGTCCATCTAGGAGTGGGATCAAACCAGTCACAATAAAACAACACCACTTTATTCTCATTATATGACAGCTCATAAATGTGTTTGATCACTCCATAGAAATCATCTTCACCTCCATCTGTAACTCCTTTTACATAAACACCACTATTAATAGTCTTTTTGCCTTCCGTCCAGGAGTGGGTATGAAATTTATAACCATTCACGAAGTAGGTGTGAAATTCACTGACACCTTGTAAAGGACCCTGAGATAAATACCGTAAACGAATGACTTCATTAGTTGGTTCGGAATTGTACACTCTTTGTTTGAACCAAGCTGGAAAATATTCGTGTACCGAACCAACTGCTGAACCTTCACCAAACTCCGCGTAAAAAGAATTAAATTCCCTATTCCAAAATTCAATACAAAGTTGTTAGATGATTTACAACTTATTAATCAAAATTCAATAAAATTGTTTGATTTACTTACTCAAGGTATGGTTTAACTTCCGCACAATTAATCAAAACATGAACATGAGCAGACCGATACTCTCTTTCATCTACCATCCAATATTGAAGCACCTTGCCCGCATGTCGACCAGGAAGATTGAATACGGATAAGGTTGACGGATCCCTTTCACCATTAACCTCAACTTCATTTCTTGTATTTGATGGAGTAAGTAGACGATCAACGAAATAGTAACTGAAAAAGTGTGTGGTTTCCTTCGAAGTGTAAATAGCAACAATTGATCCTTCCACTCTGGCCAAATTTTTAACAACTTTCTTTGAGTCACCCATGAATCTTTCAAAAGGGTACATCCACCTATATTGAACAGGACCACCAAGTATAGCTTCATATGCCAGATGCACAGGAAGATGTTCCATAGAGTCAAAGAAACCTGGTGGAAAAATTTGCTCCAACTGACATATAATGATTGGCATATTCTTCTCCATTTTCTCAAGTTCATCAACTCTCAAAGTTGAAGCGCACAAATTTTTAAAAAACTGACTAATCTCAATAAGTGGATTTAGCACATGTTTGGGCAGTGAACTAAATGCAGTTGGGATTAAGTTCTCCATGAAAATGTGAGAGTCATGACTTTTCATCCCATGCAACCTTCCCGTGTTGACATCGGCACACCTGCCTAAGTTAGAAGAATGTCCGTCGGGCATTCTCAAATCCTTCAACCATTGACACACTAATTTCGCTTCTTGGGCAGATAGGGTGTAGTTGGCTTTCGGTTTCAACAACTTCCCATTCAGTTGAGGTTTCAACTCCAAATCCTTTCTTTTGCAATATACTTCTATGTCTTTTCTTGCTTTCTCGTTGTCTTTTGTTTTGCCTTTGACATCCATCACTGTGTTAAATATGTTGTCAAAAACATTCTTCTCAATGTGCATTACATCAAGATTGTGTCTGAGCAAGTTATCTTTCCAATAAGGGAGGTCCCAAAATATACTCCTTTTAGTCCAGTGGTGGTCAACTCCATATCCTGGTATTGGGACAGCTCGGCCATAATCAGTGACTTTTGGATAATCACAAACTCTTGTCCACACTTCTTCTGATGTAATCTTAGGTGGAGGGCCATCAAATACTCTATTATCCTTCCTGAAGCCATTCTTAAGTCTTCCAAACGGGTGATTAAGAGGCAAGAACGGACGATGACAGTCAAACCAAGAACTCTTCCCTCCATTATCCAAAGTAAATGCCTTTGTATTTTCCAAACAATGTGGACATGCAAATCTACCATGAGTACTCCAACCAGACAACATGCCATAAGCGGGAAAATCATTAATGGTCCACATCAAAGCTGCTCTCAACTTGAAATTTTGTTTTCTAGAAATATCGTACGTTAATTCTCCAACCCACAACCTCTTCAAATCATCAATTAGCGGTTGTAGAAACACATCTATGCCTGCTTTTAGGTTATTTGGTCCTGGTACAATACAACTCAAAAACAAGTAGGGTTTTGTCATGCACATCTCGGGAGGGAGATTATACGGGGTTACAATGATTGGCCAACAAGAATATGGTTTTGCAGAAGATTGGACATATGGCTGGAAACCGTCAGAGCATAATCCAAGTCTCACATTCCGTGGATCTGCTGCGAAATCAGGATGAACTCGATCAAAGTGTTTCCACGCTTCACCGTCAGAAGGATGACGCATAACTCCGGGAATTCCATTTGAATGATGCCACGTCATTTTGTCAGCAGTTTTCATCGATGCAAACAGTCTTTGTAATCTTGGTATTATTGGCAAGTAAAACATCGACTTAACCGCCACTCGTTTCTGCGTGCTAGACCTGTACCACGGGCTTTGACAAAATTTACATTCCTCCAATGCTCCATCATTTATCCCAAACTCGTTGTCATAAAATAGCATGCATCCATTTCTACAACAATCAATCTTTTTAACTGATAATCCCAACTTCATCACCAACCTCTTGGCATCATAATAAGAAGTTGGCAGATTATCTTTGAACGGAGTTACGGCCTTCAACATCTTCGTAATATCATCCAAACCATCATCAGGATTAAGATAATTCGACTTATGAGCTAAAAGCCACACACAAATAGATAGCTTAGAGTGCGAAGACCCTTCATACAAAGGTGTATTCATTTCACTCAACAATCGGTAAAATCTCTGCGCCTTCTCATTTGGGGGTTGTTCCTCTTCATCATCTTGAACATCATCACCGTAAGACAATTCCACCCCTAAAGCGTCTGCAACCATATCATCCATCATGTTGAATTGTTCTATGTTGACATCTTCATTGTATTCCACATTTGTTCCACCATGGCTAGTAGAAGCTTGTGCATTGACCCCTACTCCAAAATTCTGAAAAATTTCACCATTATATGTCCAAAGCCAATAATTATGCATAAAACCAACTCTTCTCAAGTGTTTCTTCACATCTCCAGGATCGGTAATTATGTGTCTGCACCTACATTTTAGACACGGACATCTAATTCCTCCCTCATCTCTACAAATTTCTTGCGCCCATGCCCATGAAATGAAACCGTCAACTCCTTCCACAAATTGCGGTTTTAGTCCCGTTCTTCCAGGAAACGTCCTATCATACATCCAACTCCGAAAATATTGATAATAGTCCATCTTCTGCGTGTTCACCAACTTCATTGACATATTCCACGTCAAAAAGAATGATTACTCAGCCGAGAAAACTGACTTTACGCGCGAACAAAAATAAACTTTACGCACAAACAATAAAATAAATTTTACGCCTAAACATAATTATTTATTTTATGCGCAATCAACAAATAACAAATTTTACGCGCAAACATTTAACATTACGCGAAGACAACAAATAACTAATATACGTGCAAACATATAATAATTATTTCCAATAAAAGGGCTTATTAGTTTATCGCTTTTACAAAAATATTAGTTTTAATTAAAAAACAATTTTTAGTTTATTAAAGAAACCGATTTCAATATAAATAAAATAATTTTAACATATTTTTAATTTAAATAAACAACTTTCTTGTACTATACTATTTTTTAACAATATGCATTAATAAATAGCTTTATTTTAACTTGTAAATATTGTATAAATATACACACAGATTTTAACTTGTAAAAAGATAATCAGTTTTTTTATTTTTTTAATAAATAGCTTTATTTTTATTATATTATTAAAACAAATTTTAATTTTTATTATATAAAAAGATTAAAAATTTAAATGTTGTATTTATTTTTTATATATAAACAGATTTTAATTTGTTAAAAAAACAGCTTTATATTACATTGTTTCTACTATTTTTAAACAATAGGCATTACTATATATATTACATTATTTTTTTAAAATATGTACAGATTTTAACTTGTTAAAAAAACAGCTTTAATTTTATTATATTCTTAAAACAGATTTTAATTTTTATTATATAACATTGTTATATTGTTTTATTTTTTTATTATAAAACAATTTTCCAACAATAAACCTTTTTAGTACATTCTATATATATATATATATATATATATTTGTAAACCAGTTTTTAAAATTGAATAAATAATAATTTTTTAAAAATAGGTTGTGTTTGACAAACTTTTTTTTTTTAAAAAAATATCAGAAAAAGAGTTGCCCTAAATTAGAAAAAACATATCACAAAAACCAACTTAATTAATAAACCATATATTTCATTTTATCACAAAAAACCATATTCTATAATATATAAAAACCAACCTAATAACTATATATTCAACAACATACATATATTTCATTTTATCACAAAAAAAAACATCATGCATATATTTCATTTTATCACAATAAAACATGCATATATCACAAAACAAAAACATGCATATATTAACATTAAAATATTCGAATAAAATAAACCAAAATTCATGCATAATAAATAAAAACGAAAAAACAATCATAATTAAATTATTTTTCTTCTGATTTTCGGAAGAAAAAAAAACATCATTTTATTAGACAACTAGCATATTTTAGAACATATGATCAACATGTATATCATTTATAGTGTTATGAGGAAAAAAATCACTAACTTGTTGAAGCTTGTCAATAGAAGATCTGCAATGCAATCCAATATAAGTAACCCAGCTGCAAATAACATACAAAATAAATAACATTAATAAGTAGTATAAATTAATATCATGAACAAACATAAAATGAATGAAGAAATTTTTACCAAATAATTGAAGCTTGTTGAATGTGTTGTGTTTTATGTGAAGAAAATTTGTTAAGGGTTGTGAAATCTGCAAACCTCACGTTGCATGGTTTATATAGGAAAAAAAAGCCAGGGAATTTGCGAGGGACAACCCCTCGCATGCATTGGTCAAACCCTAGCTTATAGCTAGGTACAGAATGGTGCAGAACGGTACAAACCATGCCAGGGATTCATGCAAAATCCGAGGGGTTTAACCCCTGGCACCACTGTTGTGCGCAGGCTTTTCAGAGCCTTGTCAAGTCATGCGCAGACCATGCAGCTTTTGTCACACTTTTCACACGTCCCAGGGCCTGTCCCTCGCAAATTCCCTGGGATTTGTCCTGACACCAAGCCACTTCAATCACTTCACGCCTGCATCATGAAGATTCCTTAATTCAAACTTCCCGCCTTGCAATTTGTGAGGGGTTATGCGACGGCTTTCCCTTGTGTTTAATGCCAAGGCTTGTCCCTGGCTTTTTCCCTGGCAAATTTCCCAGGGGTTTCAAACCCCTGTCAAAATCCCTGGCAAATGTCCATGTTTCTTGTAGTGCATGACCTTACAACTTTCCTCTCATACCACTGCTTAACTGGTAACTTTGATTCAATTCTGAAAAAAATTTCTTCCATTTTTTGGATTGTTATTATTAGTGTTTCTTGAATTATACAATTGTCATACTTTTTGTAACATGTTGTTTTCTATTGATTTGGTAGGTCTTTTGATGACTCATCTTGTTACTGAGATGGACGAGACTGTCACCAAACTTCAATTGAAGTACAGAACATACATAGTTGAGTACGACACAGAAGATGTAATTTGTCGTTTTCCTTCCTAATTTCTTGCTCTTTTTTTGTTTTTTACGAAAGCTATCATTCTGCAATATATTATTTGGCATCAAAGAACTTAAAGTTTTAGCATGAAATACAATATTGCAGTCGCCATCACTAAGCAGTTTACGTAATACATAATACAAAGCAGTGTGAAATACAATATTTGTCGTTTTAAAGCCATTACTATTCTCATTACTTTTGCTAGCTGCTATTACGTTATCCTATTTTTAATTTTTTAATTTTTTTGGTTTGCTGCTATTACATTACTATTCATCCAATTTTCAATTAAATTTTATTGCTTCTGTGTTTGAATTATTACGAGGTATTTAGTTTCATGTTGCTGCGCCTATTTACCATGTTTTAAATTGATGATTGTTATTGCTACTGTTTGGAGTCGTATTCCATATATAAATATATATATATATATATATATTGATTGTTACTTGATTTCTATTTTATTTTAGGGTGCTGTCAAGTTACCAAACATGTTTGCAGCTGATTTCGGAGACAAAATCAATCGTTTGGTTAAACTGGTCGACATAAAGAAAAATAAGTTTGAAGTTTTGGTTGATAGGATTGCTGGTTCTTTTTTTCTCGCCAAAGGATGGAAGGCAGTCGGTGATTTTTATGGGCTAGGATTAGGTGCATGGGTGACTTTGATGTTTATTGCTTCAGGTCGGTTCGAAATGGTTGTAAAGGACCGGTTTGGGAAGGCTATTAGGTGTCCCTATTTTGATCCTCCCATGCGTTTTGTGATTGATATGTCTGATGTTAGTCCAATTTTTGACAATGATCTCCCCCCGTTACCTATGCTCTATCTTATCGCCACAGTTTCACCAATCTTCAAATTGATTTTGTGAAAAAGTTGATTGAAAATGATGTGAAAAAGGGGTTTTGGTATAAATATACATATGTTTTTTGTTAATTTTGATTCAATTCTGATTTTTTTTCCATATTCTAATGAGTGTTCTATTAAATGTTTTTTACTCATGTAGAAGCTGAGGTATGAGGGACAATGTGAGCAGATATTTCACAGAGCTTCCACAACAGTTGACATGGTTGATGATTGTGGGAACATTTGGGAATGTGTGATGACTTATGGCTCTGTTCCTTATGAACACATCAAGATAGGTGGTGGATGGAAGCGTTTTGTTCAAGCTCGCAACATTCATGAAGGTGTGATGTTGAGGATTGGTGGCGCAATGGCTGGAGGCAACCACACTATTTACGTTATTGTGATTGCGAATTAGTTGATGCATAAACAAGTTATTCAAGCATGATGGAGTTTCTTTAATGTAGTGGTCATTTATTTGCTTTCGTTTTCATTTAGTTTTTTTGGTTTAGTGTTTTCGGCACCAATTGAGGATTAATACTTCATTGTTTTGGTTTAGTGTTTTGGTTTGGTGTTTTCAGCACCTATTAAAGATTGTAAAGTTTACTTTTCTAATTGTAAGGTTGCAAAGTTTAGTGTTTTTATACTAAATGGTGCATAACAATTAAGGATTGGATGCTTATGTTGTGGGCAATTGAAGTTACCATTTTATTTTGTGTGTTTTTTTATTCCTTTTACTTCTTAAAAATGCTATAACACTTGACCCAAAAAACAAATGCTAAACAAATCGGTTCATAAATTGCTAGGTATTTTTTTTTTCTTAATAATCTTAGTTTGTTTTCCACTAATTTTCCTATTTTGTTGGACTATAAACACCTTCCCTCATCTATTTTTTGTTTTTATTAAGCTATAACACTTGACCAGAAAAAGAGAAAAAAAGGATATAACTAATCGGTTAAAAAACTAAATGAAAAAAATAAATAAGAAAACTTAACTAATTAAAATGAATAACTAACGATCCAAAATTGATGGTCACTTATCCTATAATGTTTGTTAATGCTCTCTTCATCTAACAACAACTAACAAAAAATAAGAAAACTTAGCTAATTAAAATGAATAACTAACGATCCAAAATTGATGGTCATTTATCCTATAATGTTTGTAACGCACAACCCTCTGGATAATGTTTTCTTCATCTAACAACAAGTAACAAAAAATAAGGAAACTTAGCTAATTAAAATGAAAAACTAACCGTAAATCTGCATTTTATTATTCGTATATATATGCTATGATATAATAAGAAAATTCAACCCTAAATTGAAACAGATTTCCTATAGATATTTTTTTTTAGGGGTTTCGTTTGATTCTTTTAGGTATTTCGTTTGATTTCCAATAAATATATTTGCAAACAATATTAAAAAAAAATTGTTTTATACAAAATCTATTAGTTAATAACTTGCAAAAACTCAATTATTCCTCATTCTCAACCTATTTAGAACAAAAAATCTTATCTAAAAGAGAGAAAATAACTATCAAAAGAATTTGTAACAAAAATCTCTTTTATATATAATTGTATCCAAACAAACTAAATCATTTTTTTAAAGTGATTTTTATTACGATATACAAACACAAAATAGATCGCTATTTTTTATAAAATCTCTAAATTAATCAATGTAAAAATCAATTTTATTTGTATCCTAACAAACAAACCCTAATTAATAAACTATGTCAATATACTATTATTTTACACATACATCTACCGATGCGTTGCCATATAAATTAATTAATGAATAAACACACAGGTGTGTTGCAACACATCATTGGATTTGTAAAATAATTTTAGACTAACTGGACCATCAACCTACTTCTAAGGGCACCAATGCCCTCCAGAAAGGTCAAAACGTATCAAACACTGCAACCCTTAAAAGTAATCAATCTCATATATTCATCACTTCGGCTTGTCCCAAAGCTCGTGCTTGGAAAGTTGTGGACCGTCAATATATACCTATGGGGTCGAATGCCCTTTAGAAAGGCTCAGATGCCTTATAGAAGGACTCATGAAGTCTAGGCGCGCCCTTCCAGAGGCGCTGCCTCATCTAGCTTCTAGAAGCATCTAGAATTCAGTAAAATAACTTAAAACTCACATTACTTGAGGTTTAAGTCACGAAAAATCAAACTCGCATCATACTATAAATACACCCGTTGAGAGCTTTCTCAAGACATGACCAAAATAGACTAAACCTTAATTTCTAATATTTTAGTCACTGCAAGTACATTAACATATTATACTAATTAAATTTTTTAAGATAATGACATGTGTTCGATAATCTGCAAAGTGAAATTGTGTTATCATTCTTCTGGATGGGGATCAAAGTCCAAGATACACTTTCAACAATAGAATCATTGGATAACTCAGCCTAGCACAAAGCTGCAATTACTAAACTATGTTGTTTAGATCAATCATTTTTTTTAAGGAAGTATAAATCATTTTATTTAGTAGAGTAAAAAAATAGATTTAAAGCCAAATAAATCATTCCTAAGGTCAATTGAAGGAAATAGGCTCATATCATGTGAAAAATAGATTTAACGAGATTTATTAATGTTCATGTGAAACTTGTTCCAATCCACATGTAGCTTATCATTGCATCCCAAACTATAGGAATAGATTAGGCTCATATCATTACCTAAATTCAATATAACTCAATCTCTCCTTCGAAGTGTAAAATCATTATAACTATTCATCAAAAGATGAAAGGAAAAATAAGTTCAATATCAAAATCGGAACTTCACAAATGACATTGTCAAATTCTTTTACTTAGATGCTTAGGTTGCTTAGTTTATAGGATCATTTTTGTTTCTTGGATATGTATTTTTGTGCTGCAAATGTGTAGCACTCGTTGTATAACATTTTACTCTTAATTTCAATTAAACTTCATTATCTTATCGAAAAAGAAACTACACTTAACAAAGCAACAAGAAAATATATCAATTGGCTATTTTGGAAGCGCCTCACGATATGAAGGGAATATAACTTCAGAGGTCTTCATAGCTAAATACTATCCAAAGGAGAGGTTTTCTAAAGGTTGATGACAGCAAATGGATTACCTGAAGAAGGCGCTGAACCCGAATGATAAGACTGAATTTGTGACGCTTTTGTGGATGATTTGGTTGAAGAGACGATTGGGTGTGTGTTTGGTGCAAGCTTGCAAATTTGCCCCAACAGACCAATACAATGACAAACATGTAGTGGAGTAAACCGGATCAAGGAACCCGAAAATGCAATTAAATGATAATTTATTGGAACAATATGTTGCTTCTTTTGTAGTGCTTGTCTTTTACAATTAAAGGATTGTATAGGATTTGAGGCTAGATGAGTTAGTCACATCTGTTACTTTGTGTTATTAAATTGATTTATAATGAGGCTAAATTACTTGCCTAATTTTATTTTCTTTAAATTTGATCAATAAACAGTTGTTTCTTCATCCAATTTTTTCAAGTTTTGTGTACTTCTGTAGCTTATCACTGCATGTACTAAGGGGGGACAAGAATATACAGAAGATCTTGAAGATAAGTTTCATTGTTCTTTTTATTTCTTCTTACTTTTACTCCTTTGTGTGATAAATTTTGTTTGATACAAGTGCAGAAAATGGATTTTATATGTAATGTATTAGAAGTTGTATTGGGATTGGATTGAGGTTTAGGATTAACATCAATCAATATGTATTTGTTGTGTCTTTATGTCTCTCTTCTGCATCGTTGATGAATTCTAATGAAGATATGATACGATATGAAGCACCGACACGTAGGACACCAAACAGAACACTCACATGTAAGACACAAGATACCACATTGACATGAATGCACTGACTCATAAACACAAGTAATAGACACCATTAATAAATTTTTCACAATGAAAGTGATTGAATATAACTCCATGCGTTATTGCTTTTACTGCTTTTAATATGATTTACTGCTTTAATAAAATACTAAAAAGAAGCAAACTTAGCTTCATTAACACAATTCATTCAGTATCAATAGATCAGGTATTTAGGAGTGTTTTCTATATACTCTCGACAAGCTTCTGATTCGATGTGTTTTGGCTTACATACAAATTATTACAGAAAATTAAAGAAAAACTCAAAGATGGATAAATATTTAACGCAGGAAATCAATACCTATATTCACAGGAACAAACGACCAATAGAAGATAAATAAATATGCTTATGTTTAAAAGTGAAACCACATGAGGTTGAGAATCAGAGAATCAAATTCTCATTCCTATGTCAGTAAGAATACAATATTCCAAATGCATAACATGTAGACGTGTATAAACAATTGAAACAAGTGAACAACCAAATTGAAACTACCTCGACAACGCCGAGTTGACTGAAAGATGAAAATGACTGATGTTTACAGTTGTAGGTACATTAATTTGATGAAACTATAAATCTATAAAATTGCAACCATCACCATGTATCATCGTCTTCTCGCAGTGTTCATCTCTTGCATGAAATCAACTCTGTCATGATGACCTCTTCGAGGTCACAGTTCTTCAATAGATAGTTAATAGATTTGTGATCTTCAATAGATAGTTAATAGATTTGTGATCGGTGCAATCACCAGACAAATTAATCTTGCGGTGTTTGTGAAATGCCAACGATTGATCGTCATCAATATCATCTTCATGTAGCACCAAACAAGACTTAGTAGTACTCATGGGAAGACTGAGGTAGAGTTCTTCGAGTAAAGGTAAATAATCAGCAATGAAAGAGAGATCATTGTGGATATATCTCACTCTATAAGAAGTCACAGATGTCAAGTTTTTCATCTTTTTCAAAAAGGTTCCCAACTTATTTTCAATGTTGCGGTTTTTGGAGAGATAGATCAATTTGAGGTCTAAAGGGAAAGTGGAGATTTGGGTAAGAAGAGCGTCGAGATCACTCACTCGAGAAAAGTGAGTGAGGTCGAGGGATGTGATATTAGGGAACCTTTGAAATAGGCGGGGAATGAAAAGAACGGTTTGATCTGTGATTGTGACGGAGAATCGGAAACTGTTGGTGATGGAGAGAAAAGTTTTGGACACAATGGAGAGAGACTTCAAAGTGGGGTTGTCCCCGGCAAGAAATTTGATGATGCATTCCCATAACTCATCTGGTAAATATGAACACGCTGCTGCCCTTGCTCGCTTCATATGGTTTTTTTCTGCATTGGATTTGGATGATGATTCTGCTTCCACTATTGTTACAAACTAACCAATTTTTCTCTATTTTGCCCTAATCTTTGTAACTACCTCTCTATTTTTCTGTAATCCCTATTTTATGTAACTACCTCCCTATTTTTTTGTTATCCCTATTATTCTGTTATCCTAACAACTTTCTGTTAGGAGTTATCTTGGCATACTTTGTTACAATAGAGTCCTATATATTCATTGAGCGATACATCATTAATATAGAAGATTCATCTTCAATCTCTCTTTTTATCTTCTACATCGTTGATAATTTTATTTATCTAAGGGATCGTTGATAAGTTCTTATGTAGGTATGAAGCAAAAACATGTAGGACATTAGAACAACAATGACATATGCTACGACACTAACACTTAGGCACTATTAATAGACACCATTAATGTTGTATTTTGACTCAAACATAAAGGTTTGGGAAAACATAGAATCGTGACACGGTTTGTATACCGTGTCACGATTTCTGAGGCAGAATGGAATGTTGGTCCTGAAGGCAAATCGTGACACAATTTTGAGCAATGGTGGCACGATTTTTGGCATACATGGCACGATTTTTGGATAAGGTTATTGTATCTTGGGTCGTACGCATCAATTGTCACACGATTTTGGCAATCGTGACACGATTTTGATAGTACCAAGTCACTATTTAAGTGTTTCAGTTCATTTTTTGAGGGAGAGCTTCAAGAGAGGAAAACTTAGGAAGTCAAAGGCGGTAACTTTAGGGTTGAGGGTCTTTGATTAGAGTTCTCTTGGGTTGGGAAACATTGTAAACACCTTGGGTGAGTGAATATCATTGAGTGTCTTGTTCTTTGGTGAGATTAGGACAATGGGTAGAAATTTGATTTGTTCTTTGTGAGCTTGTTGAAGCTAATTTCTTGTAACTCATTTGTATCTCTTGGTGAGAACTCATTGATAGATTGGAGAGATCAATCTCTACCCCATAGTAGGTCACATTGTACCGAGCTGGGTAGGGTAAACATTTCTTGGTGTGTTTGTTTCTCTTCACTCTAAATCTTTTGCTTATGGTTTTGAGTTTTTCACTTTAATTCCTAGATTAGATCTAGGTGTTGTTAATGATGTTGTTTCATGTGTTTACTTTGATACTTGTTACTATTTTCCTTTGCTCCACACATCATAGTTTCATTGGTGTGAGTTTTGAGACCGAATTAACAACAACTGGCGACCATCGTGGGGCATAAGAGTGAATTGGTTAAGTGAGCATCATGGGTTCATAGTGGGATATTGAGAAGTTTACCGGAAGTTACGATTTTGGGTTTTGGAAGGTGAAGATGCAAGCGGTATTGATACAACAAAAGTGTGAGAAAGCTGTGAAGAGTGAAGGTGCGTTGCCGGTCACCATGACACAAGCGGAGAAGATCGAGATGGTGGACAAGGCTAGGAGTGCCATTGTCTTGTGCCTCGGGGATGAAGTTTTTAGGGATGTCGCGAAGGAACCTACCACGGCGTCGAAGTGGTCAAAATTGGAGTCATTGTATATGACCAACTCTTTGTCTCATAGGCAATTCCTAAAGCAACAAATCTACTCATTCAAGATGATGGAGTCAAAGACCATGATAAAGCAATTGACGGAATTCAACAAAATACTTGATGATTTGAAAAACATTGAGGTGAATCTTGAGTACGAAGACAAAGCGATACTCTTGTTGTGTGCTCTACCGAGATCATTTGAATCCTTCAAGGATACCATGCTCTATGGCAAAGAAGGCATTGTCCCCTTCGAAGAAGTTCAAGCGGCTTTGAGAACCAAGGAGTTGACCAAGTCCAAGAACTTGAGAGAGGATGAAAACAGTGAAGGCCTTAGTGCTTCAAGAGGAAATGGTGGAGGTTAAGGTAACCGAGGAAGCTCAAAGGGCGGTAGCAAGACAAAGTATAAGTGCTTTAAGTTCACAAGTTTGGTCAATTTAAGAGGGATTGTCCGGAGAACAATGACAACTCCGTGCAAGTTGTCTCCAAGAGTATGAGGATACGGGTGCTTTGGTGGTGAGTTGTTGGGAGGATGAAGAAGGTGATGTTTCTCACCTTGGTATTGATGCCTTGTAGAGCGGTGATCGTCTGGAGAGACGTTAAACACTCAACATCATCCTAGAGAGGTGGTGGGAAGAATACTCAAGATCAGCCTAGAGAGGCGGTTTGAAGAGTACTCGTGATCAACCTTTGAGGTGGAGTGGCAAGATGAAGGCATAGTGTGTGTACACATTTTGAGGTTAAGGTAGAGAAAGTTTAGCTTGAGATGGAGTTGATAACATCGTGAATGGTAAGACTATGGAGGCCTTGAGTGTTATGCTCTAGTGGTGAGCAAGGGAATTCTTCAAGAGGACGGAAGGCATTCCGGAGTTTGAAGAATGTATGGTGTGGCTTGTGTGATTACCTTAAAGAACAAGGTTGATTGGATGCATGGATATCTTCAAGGAAGTAGGAGACGTTCCGTGGTTGAAGAGGGTTTGGTGTAGACTAGTGGAACTAACTAAAGTCATAGTGTAGTTGGATGCAAGGATCTTCAAGAGGGCGGAAGGCGTTCTGAGGGTTGAAGAGGTAAAGGGTGGAAGCTTGTGGAGCTACTTGGTGTAGTTGGATGCAAGGGTAAAGAAAAGGATCATGGTGGTTGATGGTTAAATTAGCATCATCATCATTTTAGAGTTCTCTTAGGCTGAGAAACATTGTAAACACCTAGGGTGAGTGAATATCATTGAGTGTCTTGTTCTTTGGTGAGTTTGGGAAAATAGGTAGAAATTAGGTTTGTTCTTTTTGAGTTTGTTGAAGCTATTTGTTGTAACCTATTTGTATCTATTTGTAAGAACTCATTGATAGTGGATTGGAGAGATCAATCTGTATCCCAGAGTAGGTCAAGTTGGACCGAACTGAATAATAATTTCTTGGTGTGTTTGTTTCTCTTCTCTCTCTTTATCTTTTGCTTGTGGTTTTGAGCTTTTCACTTTGATTCCTAGATTAGATCTAGGTGTTGTTATTGTTGTTGTTTCTGAAGGAAAATCGATTCAAAACAGAATAAGCAGCGGAAAAATAAAATTTCGATTTTCTTTCCTTGGATCATTACGAATTACACATGAATCAGTGATTTGATTGTTACCTCGAAGTGTGAAATCTGAAAGCTGGAAACTGGAAGCACGATCACAGCAAAGCAAGCAGCAAAGCCTCTAGCAAGTCCACACGAACAGTGCTCCTCCAAAACTCGGTGCTAGCCAATGAATTAGAAGTTTCAGAGAGTTAAGGGTTTCAGAAACGTGCAACCTCAAACTTCAGCACTAGGCTTCTATTTATAGAACTCTTAGTGTGCTCTGCAAGTTCAGAAGTCACTATTGGGCTTCTGTAAGACCAATAACGAGTTTAGTAATTCTGCTAACTAATTAGCGTTATTTACTAAACGCACCCCTTATATAAGTCATACTTATATATTTCTCTTTTGACTGTTCTTTGTGTGTGACCCTATAGGTTCTAGTCACGTTGGCAATAATATTAAATCTAATATTTAATACTATAAACAATGAGCGGTATCTAGCAACACATCATTGCTACCCAAGTGACAAGAATGTCAAGTGATCTGACGAAACCTGTTTCCATGATAATACTTATGTATACGATTACTCCTTTGTCCTAATATCTTTATTGATCTCAATGCATAGATTTTGTCACCATTGTGTAGATCAATATTTATATTTCTTGATTCCAAAATATACTGAATAACGAATAAGTCCAATATCCTATATCGACTTAGTTCGGCATGGCCATGCAGTTTTACAGTCATATTTCATCAAGAGGCCTATAGATATATCTCCTGTTTATGAGGAGGGACAAATCCCATCTAGGACACTCATGCCCCTCAGCATGATTCATCAAGTACCCATCAACCAACGTTATGGTTATCCTTTTACAGACAACGTTAGAATGGCAACAAAGCACTCGAGTCCACATCTAGGGATCATAGTGGTTTCAGGTCAAAGAGCGATGTACACTATTATCATTGTGAGAATATCTTATGACAATCTCATAACTTACTATGTAGTATTCTCACGATGGGTCTATCCAGTATAAATATTACTCCTAACATTTATACCTATGTATAGACTTGATATCTCATATCTATGACCCATGAGATGCGGTCATCAGTCTTCATACATAATAGTCTCGACGCTTTATTATTATCCTAATTCATATTAAAGCTTGACTACGGATACATTTAAGAATAGCGTTCTTTATGATAATGTAATCTCATGATTAAGTCACACTTAATATATTATTACATGAACTATCTATTCTAAGGACTTTATTAACATTACTATAAATATATAATAAAGAGTGCCATATATTATTTAATAATAAAAGTCATGATGCATAAGATAAGTTTCACATAAACTATTGGTCTCTAGGGCTTATACCAACAGTTTCTTGTGTTTACTTTGATATTGGTTACTACTTTCATTTGCTCCACACATCACAGTTTTTCATTGGTGTGATTTTGAGACCAAATTCACAACAATTATTAAAAAAAAAAAAACAATACTCAAAAGTCAGAAGCCTACAAATCGGTGGGAGAAGTAATCAGTGTTAGTAAATCTTGTTGAAAAAATTGGTTAAATATCATTTTTCCGGGACAAAAAAGAATGTCGACTAAAGATCTTTCAAGACTCGTACAACTTTTATTTATAAGTTTTCAATGAAAATCCTTACATCACTTATAATATAATGCAACATATAAATCTCTCAAAAAATATGGCGCGCTATTTGATTTTTCCGGATTATAATCCGAACACCCTCTAAACGCCATTTTTTTCAAGTGAAAAACAGTTCGTAATATATAATTTGAACTGCATCAGCACAAAAAATTATGAACATATTTGTAACATGGATAGTCATTTTATGACAATATTAATCTTCCTAACTCTCATCCTTCTGTTTTGGGTCATTGTTAGCTGTTCTTAGTCAAAAATTGGGTTTTCGGCTACTTGTTCAGATTGCTCCGAAACTTCCCCAGAAAATCAGAAGAAACAAAAATCAAGGATCAAAACTCCCTTAGAAGGAATTTCTTACGGGACTTCGTCCCTCAAAATCCAAAATTCCATCGTTTAGACCCATTTTTCATTTTTTTTCATTTTTCATATTCTCAAAAAATTCCGAAAAAAAATTGTATTAGTTTTATTTGATTTTTAGAATTTTTGTGGTATTTATATGATTTTATTTGACTGGTTTTTAATATTTTTTACTTAGTTTTTTTTGTTGTTTTTAAAAAACTCAAAACTGCTGAAATGTGAGAGAATCCGATGGCTGATTATACATAAGTAATGTCCGAATTTTAGAATTCAAATTCACTTCGGATGTTTTTGGATTTTATAATCCGAAAATCCATGTGCATTTTTGAAAATTTTACAAGGTGTGTGGGAATTGAATAGAGTAGGAAAAGTAATGGTAAAAAATATTTGCAAAGGGACGCTACCCTTTTTTAATGATTTTGAGAGTGTTTTGTTTTTTTGTTATAATTCAATTTTTTCTATTTACACCCTAAATTTTCGGTTACACTCAAATTTCATTAAAATTAATCGATAAAGCTAAACTTGTCCTGGTGCATCTAATTTTTCAAAACCAATTTTAGTCTCTCATTCTAAATCCTCATCTGCTCTCTTACAAATACTCATTGTTGTGTGATCAATCTCAATGAAATTTTGTTTCTTCAAGGATCATTTTATGAGTTTTTGTGTGTTATCTTCAATTTCTTTTTGTCGCTTTGTGTTTGGAAATTGTTCTTTCATTATTTTAGATTTCATGTTTTTTCTTCGATTTTAGAGGTATAATATAAGCTCAAATTATATACATTATTGTAAACTCGGTTGACATGACTTTATGTAAACTCATGTTACATATACTATTGTAAAAATTTGTTTCCATGACTTACGAAACTCAGTTAGACTCGTATTTTCCTTCTTCCGTTTGAATTGAGTTGTTTACGTTATATTGTATGTAAACTCAATTTACATACGCTACGGTTAACTCGGTTTAGATGACATACATAAATTGAGTTTATGTAGACTTATTTAATTTTTTAAGTAATGGACCATTTAATTTAGTTATTTTCAAATGTAACCAGTTTTTTTAGGGTGTGGCTAGAAAATTTTAAAACTTAAGACACTTGATTGTGTTGTTGCTTACTCTCTAATAGTTCTCATTATTACAACCTAATGAATTGGTTGTGAGGACATTTTATATGAAATTCAGGGCTTGATTTTAGGTCAGCAAACTTTTGCTTCCCTTTTTGTGACAAAAATAAACGATACTCATTCATTCATTTCATATTAATAGAGTACATCGATACAATACAAATTTGCTAAAACCAAAAAATAATAATATGCGAACAAACTCACAACATCCATGTTAATAGCATTTGATATTAAGGAAGAGTGAAGGTGGTGATGCAAGTTGGTTTAAGGAAAGAGTGGGTTGAATTATTTGTAACGGTGAGAGTACATCATTTTGGTGTGACCCTTAGCTGGATGATGATAGTTTGTGGGTTAGGTTTATGCGTCTTTTTTATTTATATGTTAATAAATATGTTATGATAGTGGAGATGAAGAGGCTAGGGAGGGGGTGGATGGGTCAGGGTGGCAACGGGGAAGGCATCTATTTGTTTGGGAGAGGAAGCAATTAGATGAATGAATTTCTTTGTTAGCTAACTTTTTTTGCACAACAATGGTGTGGATAGTTGGGTTTGGCTACCCAAGCTCTCATGACTACACTGTTAAAGATGCGTATCATTTAATATCTCGTACCGGGGAGCATACAATTAGTTTTCATTCTTATATTATTTAGAACAAAGAAGTATCTCTAAAGGTGTCACCCTTTGCTTAGAGAGTACTTAACAAAATGATTCCAACAAAAGATAATTTATTTTGTTGTGGTATGTCGCTTCCGAGATCAACTAATTGTGTCGAAGGATGCATTAACAAAGAATCAATTAATCCTTGGTTCTTAGGTTGAATTGTTTTTTTTTTTTTGCAAGTATTTGGCATTCTATTCAGAGGTTAGGTATATCAACAGCTACCCCAACTGATTTTTTGGAGCATGCACAACAATTTGAGGGTTCTTTTGGTTTTAGAAAAGCAATTTGTTTGGGTTTTCAAGTTATTTTGTTGGCAACTCTTTGGATGGTGTGGAAGGAACTCAATGTAAGGACTTTCCGTAATACAAACCTTCCACTGGACCAATTACTTGTGCGTATTAAATTTTATTATTGGTGGTGGTTGAAATTGCATAACTCTCAAAAAAATCACGACTACCCTGCATGGTGATCCAACCCGTTTATGCACTGCTTGTGCATTAAAGGGAGGTTCAATCTATTATGTCTTTTGGCTTCTTCAAAATAAAAATAAAAACATAAATGGATTTGTTATAAAAATAAACTAGCATTGTGTGATATGTTAAATCAGTAAACAACTTTTATGATTTGGGCACATTATTTGGCCACACACACCAAAATACATACTCTCTGGGATCCTATATATAAGAAAAAGTTGACTTTTTAGATTCATTGAGTAATTAATGTATTTGGTGTAGAATATAGACCAAATACATCATTTATGCAATGAATTAAAAAAGTAAAATGTTTCTTATAAATAGGACCGGAGGGAGTATTATTTAATTGTTTTAAAAATACACATTTTTTTGATGAAGTGTTTTAAAAATACACATTACTTACTCCTTTTCTTTTTCTACCCTTTTCCAATTATGTGATTGTAATGAAATATTGCTACTAAATGGTTGTGACCACCCAAGTCTTCCTAACTACATCAATACAATAGAATGAGAACAAATAATTGAATATCTTTCGGTTTTGTTTGCGAGTTTGGAGGGGAGAGGTGAGAAGAGACTTTGTGGGGAGGGGGTAGAGAAAAATAATATAGAGAAAAAATTTACATTTTTTTAAAGAATATTTTTGTAGAGAACGGAAAATGAATACTTATGCTTTAAGAATTTTTTTTGTTTTAAGAATATTATAACAACATAGTTTGAATTTGAAGATTTCATATAAACACTTCAAAACCCTCCAAAATATTTTTCCAATACAATTTTTGAGTTCCTTCAAACAAGGGTGATTTTAAATTTACAATTTTTGAGTTCCTTCAAACCAAGGTGATATTAAATTATGAAAAAAAATAAACCACGACACTCCTATTTCAAAGTGCTCTACTCCTTCCGCTTGTTCCTTCCTTTTTTCCAAAGCTCTCTCCTCCCCTCAAAACTCGCAAACTAAACCGCCATTGTATTACCATTTGGTAAGCTAACAGGAATAGTTAAGAATCAAACCAATTCAATGTGCAAATATGATTGGATGCACTAGAATCTGCTATCCATACTTGCCTACCTCTGTGTTCTACAACAAGCAGTTCTGCTATAACAGTATTGACTTGATGTGTGCTATGCAAATCAGCATCTAACTTGTAACTGGTATTTTTCAGAATGATTGCTATTATCCATTTTCTTATCACATCACAATCTTTGCGGCTGAAATATTTTTCTTTTGACTTGGATAAAGGCATGCTTCTTAAAGCAAGTTTCTATAGTGTGGCCACGGTAAAGCTAAAAAAAAATGCTAAGATTCATTTAACCAAAATAAACAAAGTGCAGAGTAAAAAAGATAAACAAACATTTAAGGGAACAATTGCATCACAACATGTCATTCGCATACCGCGTACCAACGTGAATTGGAAATTATGTGACAATCGTTTCTTCAACTCACTTATATAATTGCTTTGTGCCTAATATAAGTAATCCCCCGAGCCTTCATCGTGATCCAACACTAATGTCTGGATGTATTGAAACTACAATTGTGAAAGGTATTGAATGTTGATATTGATAAAGAAACCATAACAAACAAAAGTGCTTCCAATGGATCAAATTTAGTAATATTTTATTGGAATATGTGTGATCAACTCTTTAAAAGTATAAAAATGTTCTTTCCAACATAAAATTCCCTCTGTTAGTAATATTATACTACCTGACGTTTGGCTATATTGAAAACTGTAACTGTGAAAGTTATTGAATGTTGATGAAGAAATCACAACAAACAATACACACAAGCCAGAAGCCAAATAATAATCATTTAGTTTTATTTCCTTGGTAATTAAGTAACTTCGTGGCTAATTTACTTAATTGTTAAGAAACTTGAGTCTTGACTGATACCATCCTCTCACCTTTTTCTCATAAAAAATGGCTTAATAAGTTTTTTTCTCCCTATTAAAATTTTAAACTTTGTTTTTAGTCCCTTAAAAAAAATTCAGGAAATTTTGGTCCCCAAATTTTATTTTTTTTGACAAAGGTCCCCAAATGTTTCACACGATTTTTGATCTCTATTTTTTAGTTAACTCATGTGTACGTACCCTTCATAATCTTTGATGATTTTTGAAATAAATGTTTTAGAATATTATAAAAATCTCTTCCAAAAACATTTAGATTTTTTTAACTAAACATAAATTAAATATGAATTTCGCAAGATACTAAACATGACTAAAAAAACAAATGATTCATATGAGTTTACTTAAAAGCAAAGACCAAAAGTCGTGATGAAAAACATTTGGGAGATCAAAACTTGCTGAAAAAGTTTAGAGGGATAAAAAATCAAAATTTAAGATTTTTATAGGGATCAAAAGTCTTCTTTCACCCTAAAACAAATTACTCTAAGAGTGTGTTTGGATGAGGTGATTTGAAAATTTTAAAGAATTTAGAATTTTAGACAATTTTAATGATTCGATTAAATTACTTTCATTTCTCAATACATTTGTTTTGATGGAGTAATAAAAAAATTCATTGTCATCATTTTTGGGCAACTTTTATAAATTTTAATTATTTTGGGCCAAATTTGAAAATTAAAATTAGGGGTCAATTTGTAAAATTCAAAAAAATTGAGTGTCAAATTATAGTTTTTGAAAAATTCAAGGGGTCAATTTACAATTTATTGGGATCAAATTGAAAATTTTGGAAAATTTGAGGACCAAAATGAAAAATTTGAAAAATTATAACAATGAAGAATTTTGAAATTCTTAACTTTTAGGTGTCATTTGAAATTTTCTAAATTTAACTTGAACAAAATACTTAAAAAATTTCCATCATTTTGAAAAATCCTTCAAATTATTATCCAAACAATAAATTCATTTTGGTTTTCTCTTTGTTTTAAGGTGTCACCCTCAAGGGTGTACACAATACATTTTCCATAAGGAAATGATTTCTAATTTTAGAGTTATTGCAACTTTGCAAGCTAATGCTTTATATTTCCATCTCCGTGTTGTAAGAATATCATTATAAATAGCAAGCCAATTGCACATTCCCTTATCCCATATCCAATTTGTAAAGATCAGAATGATTCACACTATTCTTTTCTTTTTTGCACTTCTCTCATCATATACCTCTTATGCTGATGATTTATGTGTAGCAAACTTACTGCTCCCAAACACCCCTTCAGGCTATCCATGCAAGTCAGAAACAAATGTAACAGTGAATGATTTTGTGTTCTCTGGCTTGGTACCTGGAAGCACAAAAAACCCTTTTAATTCTGCAATAACCACTGCATTTGTCAATAGTTTACCAGGTCTTAACGGACTTGGTATCTCTGCAGCAAGAGCAGATTTTGGTATAAATGGAAGTGTTCCAGTGCACACTCATGATGCAACTGAATTACTTATCATTGTTGAAGGTCAAATTACTGCTGGATTTATTACTCGAACAAAAGTTTATTCGAAAACTGTTAAAACTGGCGAAATTATAGTTTTTCCGGAAGGACTATTGCATTTTGTGGTTAACTCTGGTGTTGGAAAAGCCGTTGCTTTTGTTGCTTTTAGTAGCTCAAATCCTAGCACTCAAATACTTGATACTCTATTATTTGGAAATAATTTATCAACTTCCATAATTGCAGAGACTACTTTACTTGATGTGTCACAGATTCTGAAACTGAAGGCTCAGTTTAACGGCACTGGCTAGAATTGCTTATAAATCCAATTCTATGTTTGCTCAAAATTAAGTTATGTATGTGTTCCGTTTGTGTTTTTATGTCAATTTTCATTTTTAATAACACGAGAATAGTAAGGTTCTAATTTTGTATATTACAGCATGGTGCAATTTTTATTTTGAGTTATCATGTTATAGGTTCGAAACTTTAACCTACATTTAGTGGGAATTAATAAGATGGGTTCTCCCCTCTCAACTGAATTTTCTCCATACGTTAGAGTCAGACATTGAACCAAGGAACACTTACTTAAGAGGGTCCAAATTCGTTACCACTTGGACCAATCCAATATTGGTAGCAAGATGCAATCTAATTTAAAGAAACTTTTGCATTGCTTGCATATCTATAAGAATGCTGATCCCCTGCTACATGCCGCTCCATAATTTGAATAGAGGCAAAATTACGAATCTCAACTAGTGGAACATTATTTGGAGTCAAGGAGACGAAGTTATATGATAACAGTTCTACACAAACTACACATATTAGGATAAGAAAAAACGAGCGAAGAGAAACAACAGAGATATCTACACATACTAAGTGTAAAGAGACGGCAATGACATTTATACATATCAAGTGTAGAGAGACGAACGACAATGAGACTTATTTATACCAAGTGAAGAAAGAAATTGAACGACAGTGTGTTCTACACATGCTTTTGGTTTCTACTGTCATTTTCATATAAATATTGACAAAAATTACAATTATCTATACATTATTTTTACATCATGAAAAAATTTATCATTGAATTTTAAAATTATTTTATTTTTTTGGTAAAAAAATATCTTGATTACGAGTTAGAATGTCAAAAAGCGGCTTGGGTAAGTTCAGCATTTGTTGTGGTGCACCAAATGTGCTTTAAAGGCAAGGGAGGTTTTATGGCAGCGGGGTTACAAGGATCGCAGGAGGTATCACGATTCAGTGCGTCAAAGTGGTAGGCTTGGTTGGGTACATTATAGTTTGTTGGCTGATTGTTGCATACATCTATGTTTCTGTATGGTGTTGGTGTGGTAAATTGGCAGCAGAATGTGGTTCAAAAAGATCCTTGGAGCAGTGTGTGTTTATTGTGTTTCTGTACAAGATGAAAAGAGACAGGTAGACAGAAATTACAATACAAAAGCGCCATATATAAGTGGAACATCTAAAAGAAAGAAAAAATCATAACAACACCAAATCCAAATACCACCGAAGTTGAGGGCTACCTTCAAAAGAAGTTTCAACACCTAAATCAAAGTCAAACCTTCACACTTTCTTGCGAGTGACCACCGAAACAAAAGACAATCACCTATCAACTGTGTCCGTCAATTTTGGAGTAATTTTCTGTTGCAATTCGGGTGATTGTGTTTGAGGTTTAATAGAGGTCTACTGATTTCAAACCATTTTAAGTTCATAACCACATGTAGCTTAACCGTGCAACCAGAACTAAAGGAACTACATGGTTTTAGGGGGACGCAAGAGGGGGATGTGTGGAGGTGGAGGTTGTATGAGAATGGGAGGTTCACAGTGAAATCTATGTACATGAAGTTGGAAGGGTTGATGCCGGACGACGGTTCTATCACAGAGGCGCAAAGGGGGGTTTTTCGAGGATTTGGAAGAGTGAGGCTCCTTCTAAAGTCGCGTAATTCTCTTTGGAAGCTACTTCACAATAGGATTCCAACGAAGACTAACCTCTCTTTGAGGCATGTTCTGCTACCGGAAACTCCTTTAAATTGTGTGATGTGTGAAGGGGGGTTGGAATCGGTCAATCACTTGTTCCTCCATTGCGACTTTGCTATGAAGGTGTGGGATAGAGTGATGAGATGGATGGGATTGAATTTTGTGATTCCGCCAAGTGTGTTCCGGTTATGGGAGAATTGGGATGGTGCCTCCAGTAATAAAAAGATTCGTAATGGTTTTCAGATGATTTGGCACGAGGTGGCATGGACTATTTGGCGAGTAAGGACTGACAGAATCTTCAATGATAAAATTGGAGAAGTAGATGAGCTAGTAGAGGATGTAAAGGTTTTGTCTTGGAGATGGCGGTTGAATCAATCCAATGCTCCGGCTTGTATGTTCTACGAATGGCATTGGAATCTAAAGGAGTGTTTATTGCGTTAATGTTTGGGCTGCTGTTTGTGTTGGGAGGCTGAGGCTGAGGTATGCGGTGTCGGCAGTTCAGATGCTGTCAGTCACTCAGTCCGCATATAGCACCATCAGCTTTGTTTTTCTGCAGCAGGGAGCTTCGGCTGGCCTGTTACTGCCTTAGCTGCGGGTTGTTTTTGGGGTCTGGAAGGGATAAATTGCGTGGAGTTTTCCAGTATGTCGGAGATTGTTGTATTTTGTTTTTCTGCCCCCGAGTTTGCTGTGCGTCTTGCACACACTCGTTTTTAATAAAATTAGCTGATTCCCAAAACAAAAACTAAATTCGATAATACTTGAATAGAATCATAATAAGTAAAGTTTGAAACCACTGTATCTCTCTGCTTGGAAGTGTAGAGTCAATTTAAGTTGTAACTCTTTTACAACTTGAGAAAGGATATCAAGGTTCTTTCATATAGCAAGATGCAATCAAAAACATAAAAATCAGTTTTAATTTAAACTACAGAAGAGATGTTAATTAAGCTGCTACTAAAGATATAAAAGGCAATCATATTAATGAATAATTTTGTTTTTTTGAACAAGTTAATGAATAATTTTGTATTTGGACTTTATACACAATAATTGAATAAAACTTGACTTGAAGCATAGTATGTAAAAACCAACTAATAATTTTTTTAACTAAGATATCACTAACACATAACTACGAAGATTAATCTTTTAAGCTAATTGAGATTCATTTAAGAGGTTGAATCAAATAATTAAGAGACTCAAATATCTACCACTTATATCATACTATGTTAATATGTGTTGTACTATATTAACACTATCTTCAAATTCACTAGTTAGCATTTTCCTAAATAAACAAGACATACAAAAATACATCCTATGAAATGACATGAATCAATTAACCGAAATAAACTAATCTTCATCAAATGCATTTAGATTTAGATGAAGTCCAATTAAAATATGTATCCCATGACTTCATGTATGTTACATATACAGCTTAGATGCTTCTCTACACATAATTTGCATCCAAGGAGTAGTACCATTTAAAGATTCTGCAGTCTTTTTTACTTTTTAAGCTCTTGAAGCTTCAATATAAATGGTATCATCCTTTCTGGCTCTATTGAAAACAGTAATTGTGAAAGTTATCGAATGGTTGATGAAGAAATCGTAACAAACAATACACAAGTCAGAAGCCAAGAACAGTGATCAATTAGTTCATGCATTGTATTGTGCTAAAAAATCTTTGTGCAAAAACTATTTCAATGCTTTCATCATTGTTTGAATTTTTTTAGGACTCATAAAACTTTCGTTTGTAAGCATTAAAATCTTATCTTAATCTTAATTTTTCATGATCTTAATCTTGAAATATCATTCACTTTTTTGTTCTTATATATTGGTACAAAATTTCGACTATCATTTATCGATGACTAATCTATGTCAGAGAACTTATAAGACACACAAGATATATTATCCCCGTTCAACCGAATTTTCTTCATATGCAAGAGTTAGAAATCAAACATATGACCCATTATTTAACGGTCCAATGACCTTATTTATTGACTTACCTAAATTTATCAACCTACATACATTTTGTGAAATTGTTTGAATAAAAAAAGTATAAATTATTTTCATAAATTCTTCAAAATAGCTTAGAACAAAGAGTTTATAACATGTAGATAAACAATTTAATTTTAACTTTATCTTTTGCTATCAAAATAACTTACATAAACTTATACTTAGCCAATGTTTGAATACGCGTTTGCCAAAGCAATTGCGTTCCAATACACTTTCATTGTTAAAAACTTGAAATTAGTGTCTACGTTACCGTGATTTTAAATGTAATTTTGGGTAAATCAACGCCAATCAAAACAAACCATTAAGCATTTATCAAAATAAGTGTTTTTGTTATAAGATGTAAATAAGTTATTTCTTCTAAAAAAACTCAATTTTTTTTATCATTTGAACCATATCATTATTGGTATGAATATATTTTCAATGATATACAAATATATAAATGAAATGAAATTATTAAAGTACTGTTTGGGTGGTTAAAAAACTTACCTAATTGCAATATTTTATTCTTTTTTGGTTTTATTCATTTGAGAGAGAGAGAGAGAGAGAGAAAGAGGACAAAGAAAACGAAGAAGAAGAAAGAAGAAGAAGAATCCAAAAGCAATCCCATCTCTTCACATCAAACCTGAAGAGGTTTCATTACCGACACAATCTTCATCTCTAAAAGGTTCCTTTTTTATGCATTTTCTCTCTCTCTTTTCATTTCAAAATCTCAGAAATAATTTTGATTTTTTTTTTTCAATTTTCTTTAGGATTGCTTTGAAATTGGATTTCATCTTCTTCGTTCCTCTTCAATTTCGATTGTGGCAGATCTATCTAATTTTAATTAGGGTTTTTATTTTGGGGGTGTTTCAGATACTACATGCATATGGGGTACGTTTTCTGAATCCAATCATAGTAACTTTTTAAAGTTTGATACTTTATTTCCCTTTTTTGATTTAATTTCCTTTTTAGCTTTTTGGGTTTTTATGTTTTCCCTTATTTTGATTTATAATCATTATTTGTACCTTTTTCTCTTGATTTAAATGGTTGTGTAAAAGGATTCTACTTGACGATGGGTTGTGGAGTTAAATATCTACATTTCTGTTTTATGATAGGAAGCTGTGTATTTTTTCAGGGACTAATTTACTCTGTATGTTTCGTTCTCTGGTTACAAAAATTGATTTTAGTGAATGATTCTAGTGAAAAGTGAGTTTAATATAAACTGATTTATGTTTGGATACGCTCAAATGAAAATGAGTTGCTCAATGAATTTGAGCTTGTAAATCACTTTTGGAGGTCAAGGTTACAAATCTTAGCATATGTTTGGTTTCAATTTTGTAGGGTCAAAAGTGATTCTAGAGGTTGTAGAATTGATCCTACTTGAAGTTAGGATTTTTTTAGTGTTTGGCTTCTACAATTGATTTTAGTCTTAAATTTATTGCTAAATCCACTTTTATACATCTAGACATAAATCACTTTACATTCAACTCACTTTTATCCATAATCAATTTTACAGAATCAATTCACTCAAAATCAATTCTTGAAACCACAGTACCAAACATAAACAGCTTTATGCTAAAGAATCACTTCTCTAGGGACAAAATCAATTTTAATTAAGAACCTCCTAACATACCAAAATCAATTTTAGGTTTACAGAAACTCCTTCGGCTCTCCTAAAAGTGAATCCAAACATTCATTCAATTATGTTAGGATTTTTTAATTGAAAAATTAAAGTGAGTAGATTGCAGTGTCCGCCGATCGATTTGGAGGTAAGAAATTGATGTGTTTGGTAGTATTGTCAACACGGATCGCGGAAAATAGCGATTCATTGAGATTCCGCTATGCAGTGATGCAATATTGCCGCTATGGCAGCTGTTTGACATTATTTTGTACTAAATAACATATTGTGGAACAATAGCGAATTTGTCATTCATCCAAATTCAGCTACGGTTTAGTGCTATAGCCACTATTTGACAACACGGATCAATAGTGAGTTTGTGTTTTTGTTCAAATTAAGCTACAGTTGGCATAGGGCTATAGCCGCTACTTGGCAACACGGGTGTTTGGATTATGGTGGTTATTTTATGAAATGACATATGTGATCATAATTATGATGTGGTGCATAACAGAAATTAATGTGGTTTGTAACAGAGCAGTGGTTGTGTTGGATGCTATAAAAGGCCTGCACTAGTTACTGTGGAAGTACCATCAACGGGGTTGACAAAACAAGGTAAGGCAGTGGATAAACCTAGTACATCAGAAGATTTCTGGACCACTAGCACGCATGATATGGACAACAGTGCTGTTCAATCACAAGGGAGTATATCTTCAACAAGTCTAACGAATCAAGCTGTGGCTGCCCATGCCAGTTCTTCCAACAACCCGTCTGAATTTGTAAATCATGGTATTTTTCATCGCCTTTGCTGTGCAGATAATTTACCAAACAAGCATTTCGTAGTTTTGGATTTATTTTTTTTTTTGCTAATATATTCTGGAATTTGATATTAAAAAAAAAGGAATGATATGGACTTCCATAGTGGCATTAAGTTGATGTCCCGGTAATGTAGTTACTTAACACACCTTTACGGTTTGTTTGAGAGGTAGGGGGGGGGGGAAAGGTGGACAAACTCCATCATTGGTTACAAATTTCCTAAACCCTTCTCATTTTATAAAACTCCCAAAGAAGGGAAACACTAGCCATTAGCCTCTCCTAAACCTCCCTCCCAAACACATCCTTATAGGGGGGACCATCTGATAGAACAGAATGAGAAAAACGATAATGCATTTAATTACGATGGGTTCCTAACAAATTTGAGAGTCTTGGGTCTCTCCCAATCAATATTTAGTCCCCAAAATAAATGCATACTGACTTTTTCTTCTATTTCCCTATTTATTCAATAACTTCCTAATATAATAACTGCTGCCTAATCACACAATAACTGCAGCCTAACGACATTAGAAAAATGCTACTTTTAGGTTCATTAACATGTGCCCTTAGAGCACGGGTAGCAAGATATATCGGATGCATGTTGGTGCTCATATATGAAATGGTTTGAACAACATGGTGTCGTATAAAGATTCAGTTTAGTTTATATTGAAATATCAAATGATATCTTTTGAAGGTTTGACTATTACTGTTCTTCATGCACTTTCCTTTTGGGCTACACACTCATTTGTGAAATGTGGCTAATTGTCACTTCTTTTCCTATTCATGTGCTTTTGCCTACTGAATCTTCTATTTGATCCCATGTTTGTAATCTTTGTATAACATACTAAGTTTCATGTAAATTGCTGGCCAGTTTTGCATTTTGTTCTCTTATTTATATACTGTTGATTGTCTATGTACCTATATATCATGCCCATTAGTCATCTTACTTTCAAATTTATCTATGAAAATATTTTTGGCTACAGGTCTAATACTATGGAATCAGACTCGGCAGCGTTGGGTTGGAAATAAAAAGCCTGAGAATCGAACGCAACAATTGCGAGAACCTAAATTAAGGTGAATAACATCCTTGCCGTTGGATTAATTCTATTGGAAGCTTCTTATTTCTGTAATTTTGTTTGCGTTGGGATTACTGCAAATCCATTTTTCTGTAAGCTTTTATAACTTTCTTTTTTATGTCTGAATTTTGTACCAAAGACATTGTGGCTAGGCTGTTATGCATTTTCCATAAGTTTTCTTCTATAAGTGATTTCATGTTGGTACGCGTGTTGTGAAACTAAATATTTAAATTGGTCAATTACAAGATGTCCGCATGAGGCAGTTAGGCTTTATTTATGTCAGTAATTATGAAATTGTGTCTATCTTGTCAGAACTTATTCTCAGTGCCTTGCCAAATTTTTTTGGCTTTGCAGTTGGAACGCAACATATGAAAGTTTACTGACAAGCAACAAACCATTCCGTCAGCCTATCCCTCTCGCTGTAAGCATCAACTTCTGAAGAATAAACCTTCAATTTAGTGTTTAAAGAATCACTCTCTCTCCAATTTAGTTTTTCAATTATATAATTATAATAAGTATATCCTGAAGTATATAAATCCTACCAATCTAGTCCTCGCAATTAAAAATGTTAGGGACTAACATAATAAGTTTTCATATACTTTAGGGACCAAATTGGAGAGTGAGTAATAACTTAGAGACCAATTTGATGGTTTATTTACTTCTGAACAACTATTTATGCAATTTTGATTGAAAAATGATGATCTGATGATGTCCTCCTATCAAAACTGATTCATAGGAAATGGTAGATTTTCTTGTGGACATTTGGGAACAGGATGGCCTGTATGACTGAGCCGTTGAAGGTTGAGGATGTGCCGTTTGGTTTGTTTGATCCATGAAATAATTTTAGCTCTTGCTTCTGTAGGAACAGGGGGAAGGGGAATGTATGTTGCAGTTTGTATATCAATTTTTACATGCCAAAAGAGTGTAATTTCTCTCTTCAGGCTTTAAGATAATTGTATTATACTTTTTATTTAATTGATTGTCCTGGTTTCTCTCTGGTATCCACAAGAGGCAAGTTTTGAAAATCTCCCTTTGTTGGCTGCATGATACACTTCCATTTGCTATGCTTTTTTGGGTTAAATTTGACTAAAATTATGTTGGGAAATGGTCAAATAGCTCACCATTTCTGACTTGGTTTCATATTTTCTTCAAACAAGGCATTTTAAAATCCACAAATGATATGAAGATTGGTCAAATGACTATATGACTTTGATTTCACATTTGGGTATATTTAAATTGGGTTATGCTTCATGGATATAAAACCTTTCTTGCATGATTCACATATATGAGTATATTCTGTAATGAAATGGCCTTCCTTCAATTTTTATCAATTACTATGGTGCAGTCAGAAACTATGATACATTAGTTATAATCATGACTAAATTCAGGAATTTCTACTTGGGTGGTTGGTAGGATCATATATTTGTATATCAAATACATCAATATATAAACCATTAAATAATGGTATTATTGCCTTGAAGAAATAGCTAAATATTATTAAAGGTATACCATTACATACCTAAAAGAGTGAAGATATTTTGACATCGTGGATTATACAAGCAAGTAATATTTTTACACTACATATTTAATTTTTTTATTTTACGCAATTATGTAAATCTAAGGGCCCGTTTGATGGTCAGGATAAGATAGAGACAGGATATGATATAAAGCTGAATAGAGATAGGATATGATAAGAACATGATAAACATTAATCTTTTCATGTGTTTGACGCGGACAAGATAACAAACATGATATCATTATAATTAAATGAAAAAATTACTCTCATAATTAATTAAATATTATAGAAATGGAATGTTATTAATTATAATAGAAAAATACATGCTACCATTATTTTTAAAATGACAATATTCTAAAAACGGCAGAATATCAAGATAATAAATAAGGAATGATCTTCTAATTCATCAGGATAATTTCTAACCCAGCCTATACTCAGGATAGAAATTACAAAGGAAAGTCAGGATAGGATAGGAAAATGGTTTATTTTATCCTATCACATTGGTGTATCACATTGGTGCATCAAACATGAGATTTAAGCAGAATATGATTAATGTATCATATCATGTCTCCCTATCCTGACCATCAAACGGGCCCTAAAGACATTATTTGTTGGAAAAGACCGTAACGAGGCCCACCACCCAGAAAGAAAGAAAAAAAAAAAAGATGTTTAGAAGTTGCTCAATGCTTCATGTATTGTTCTTTCCCTCTCTCGAACACTCTGAGTATTATCTTATCGAATCTGTTGGACACTTCTCCAAACATCAAATCAAAACATATGCAACACATCCTTATTTAAGCTGCCTAAACTCCTATAATTATTATAAACAAATCAAATAACAAAAACAAGAGAAGAAAAAGTACTTAAAAGATCAAAGGTAAGGTAAACAAAATGGCTTTGGCACGTTTGGCATTGAGAAATTTACAACAAAGAGTATCATCATCAACAGGGTCCTTGCAAAAGCAAAATAAGTGGATTAATGATAATGAGTTAGTTGCAAGGTTTGCAACAACTGCAGTTGGTGATAAGGGAAAATCTGAAGGAAGTGAAGTAGCTGTCTCAGAAGGTAATAATGATAAGAAGTCAAAGTTGTTTCCAAGGAGGAGAGGTGGAAGATGGCTTTCTAGAAATGCTGATCGTGACTTCCTTCCTGCTCCTTTTGGTATTTTTCTCCCTCTTTCTTGTTGATATATATATATATATATATATATTCGATTCTTTGAGAAAATGTTATTCATAATTTAGAGTTCAGTTGAGAGATAAACAAAACTTGAATAAACATTATTTTGGTCGGGTATCGAGTTAGGGTAATTTTTTAATATCTACCTATTTTATATTGATTAAACTTTAACTAAAGTTGATTAATCATTGGATTCAACCATTGGTTCTTTGTTCTCTAGTTTAATCTCATTTGAAGAACAACCTTCATTTTAACTTTTAAGCAAGAGATAGAAAAGGAGGTCAAATTAAGTACAACAAATATGATTAAAGACTATATAGGAACCTTTATTGCAAAGATACAAATCTCAAATTCTCTTTGAAAATGAAAAAAGAAAAAGAAAAGTAAGTCAAATTTCAATTCCAAGGCTAAAGGTAATCAACTTCAAATCTTTCAAACATTGTTTTTTGAAATCAAATTATTCTGCTCAAGAGAACAAACATTGAAACCTAATTCTTTGACAATTGGGAGCTTTATTTTCTTCTTACTTTATGTTTTCTTTGACAATTAGGAGTAACTATAATCTTATCATAAAATTTTAGAATAAGATAAATTTTCCCAACAGTATGTTTGTTTGACAATGTTTCAATTCAAAGGAATAAACTTTTCTTGTCTTTCCTCCACGTATGTTTACATTAGTCAAAGGAATTAAATAACATTGATCATTGAATTCTAAAATATTTGAGTTGAAACCATGATCATTTTGGTGTCTGTATTATTTGAATTGAAACCATGAGTTGAAACCATGGTCCCACTGAAGAGTACACAAAACACAATCTTACATTATATTTTGTGTTAATTTTTCAGAGTTATTTCCATCAGGTCTTGGAAATGCCCTAATGCAAGCAACTGAAAACATCAACAAGCTATTTAACAACATGAATTTGACACCATGGTCATTAAGTGGACGTGTGAAAGAGAATGACAATCACTATAAACTGAAATATGACATGCCAGGGATCCCTAAAGAGAATGTGAACATAACAATTGGTGATGGAGTTTTAACAATAAAGGGAGAACACAAAGAAGAGAAAGAAGAAGGAGGGGATGATGATGATAATGAGTATTGGTTATCAAGTAGTTATGGTTACTATAATACTAGTTTGGTTTTGCCTGATGATGCTAAGGTTGATGAAATTAAGGCTGAGTTGAAGGATGGTGTCCTAATTGTTACTATTCCTAAGAGTGAGAAGCCTAAAAAAGATGTTAAGCAAGTGAATGTAGAGTGATAGGATTGATTCTATAAGAGTGAGGTGAAATTGTGAACTTGAGATGGATTTGTGAAGTTTGTGATTTGTGAACCTATGATATTAATAACTTGTGTGTAGGTGCATCTTTGAATTTCATAGAGAATCAAATAAAGTTTCTTACCTATGCTAGCTACATATGAATAAATTGTATCATAAATGTTATTATTTAGTGATTTACATAAACCAAATGGAATATCTTACCTAAACAAAGAATTCTACCAAGTTCAAGGAGTGTAAGCATGGAAGTGAAGAGTGCAACAAATTAATTACAAAACCATAGCAAACAATACCGCAACTAACAAAGGTAACAAGCTAAGCGCCAAAATCCAAATACACAATATGATTAAGCCACCGTTAATGAAGATCAAAAGCTAAATTTGAATATTTTGCTTGACCACCAAAGTGATGACAATTTTAGTTTATTGAACAAATGAGATACTGCTACTTCCTATTTTCGAAAATAGCAGCAATTTCTTTCTTTCTAAATAACTCGTACAAAACCTAGCTAAATAATATGTAAAGAAGAGCGATTTTTGTTTAATAAGCCTTCTAGACTACCAAAATGCAAAAGTTGATAAAAACATATGTAACGGGTTCACCGAATGAATTTGAAACCAATACAATGTCTTACTAAGAATCAAATGCTTCTAAAACAGTCGCATCCCAAAACAAATGATCAATACTTTTCGATATCTCGAAGCCACCGGCACATATTGGAATTTGGTTCATTGATTCAACGCTTCACCGTATTGTCTTTTGTAGGAATTTGATTCCTAATAAACGCCAAGCAAAAAGAGATACTTTTGGCGATCTTGTTTTGTTCCAAGTAACATCATTATGTTCAGCTTGAACGGTATGCACCATTGTAGTCAGCATGTTCTACACACCAGAAACGGTATAATCTTTGTCTGATGCAAGATGGCAGTCCCCTTTATTGTCCACACCAAATTGCAAAGAAATGTTATGTAATAAATCGCAACATTTACCCACGGCCCACCTACTCCTCTCAAACAAATAATCGGCGTCATCATTTACAACCATATCTCCCTAGTCTCGAGTCTCAACCAGATCAAACATACGACTACACCTAACACACAAAGGATGCCTGATCTAAAATTTCTGAACACTTAATTTAATATTTTCAATTATCAAATAATACGATGAATTTGACTTCTTTTTTTTTAAGGATGAATTTGACGTTAATAGTAAAATTATATATCCTCTCAAAAAAATTAAATATTATCTAGTTTTTAATTTACTTTTAAGACTATTGTTAAAATCGGTTTTAAAGAACACATTGCAAAACACATATTTTGTACCCTTCCATTTGTCCTTGGATCAAAATCAATACTGATAGAGCATCTGTGAAAAATCATGCTACATCTTCTTCAAGAGGCATTTTTAGAGATGTGGATGGTCTTTGCTCAGGTTGTTTTGCTCAAAACCTTGGTGAAGGCAATGCTCTTTTTGCATAATTAAATGCTGCTATGTCTGCTATTGAATTGGCTGCTTCAAAAGGTTACTGGAATGTCTAGTTAGAAACTGACTCTCAATTGGTCTTGCAAGCTTTTAAGTCCAGTTATGTGGTTCCTTGGGACTTAAGAAACAGGTGGTTCAATTGTTTAACAATCACTCACAACACGAGGTTCTTGGTGTCTCATATTTACAGAGAAGGAAATGTTTGTGCTGATGGTTTGGCTAATTTTGGCCTTGCTTTGACATCTTTTGATTTATTTTGGTTTGATAGTATCCCTGATTTCATTAGGGGAGAATACATTAGGAATAGGTTGGGCATGTACAACTATAAATTTACAAACTTTTAAGAAAGTTTTGGCTTCATCCCCTTTTCTTTCTTGTACTCTTTTTCTTTGAAATGAATTGATATTTGCATCTTAAAAAAAAACATATTTGTTAGAATTAAAATAGTAGTACGTGTCCTTTTTTTAATAAAAAGTTTAGGTAAATTTGAGTCAATTATTTATCCGTTGCGTCAATCGCTGCTACTACAAGTAAATTGTAACTTTGAAGACTAAAAATATACTCCTTACATCCCACAATGATTAGTCTAATTAGTCATTTTACACATATTAAAAAAATGTATAAATAAATAAGAGAGAACACTATTTTTATTAAATTATCCTTTATCATGTATCACGTAATCACAATGACCATGAATGCGCAGAGTAAAATATATTGATTTGGAATAAAAAAAAAAAATTAAAGACGGTATATAGCAAAAGTGGATAGACCTGAAAAAAACAATTTTATCCTCACCCCTCTACTAAATATATATGTAGGATTAATTAATGGTGACAAATGTTGCTGCTAGCAAAAATCAATTAAGGTTGAAACACCTTATTCCCACATCTACATTTCCATGCTAGAAGGTAATAAGTATCATCATCATCCCCACGAGATGACACTTTGTAACTCTTTCTTTTTTGTGAAACAACCAAAGTTGCTATACAAGGCCTACAATTCATGCACTTATTTAAACAAGCAGGAGGCTTTGACCCTATCACCATTTTCCTGTCTTCAAAACTCTCATTTCTCTCCAACACCAATGATCCACCTGCTCAAGCATATACACATTCAGCATATACATGAGAAGAAAGATTTAGGATCATAAATTCATAATGCTATTAAATACTTTCAATATTTTAGAATAATTTTCGCATTTTACCATTTCACACACATTAAAAACAAGATGATGTGACCAAAAAACAAATATGGTATGCTGCTCAAGAAAATCAATATTAATATGCGAAACAAAAAATGGTGTTATGAGACGGATAAATAGTTGATTTACAGATAAAAATTAGAGGAAAACAAAAATTTATACTCCTTCTGTTACACTAATGATTGACATATTTTACCATTTTGTACATATTATAAAAATATTTTATATCAAAGAAATACTATTTTAATTCTAATAATTATCTTTATTTAATATTGATGTATTTACCGTAATCTTAAAGATATAATGAATGGTGTTAAATCAGGAGTTTTACATATAGCGTTAATAAAATGCTACAATTAGGAGAAAAAATAATTAATATTACAATAAAAGGTGAAACCATAATTTATTTTTGAGTTTTTTTTTTCAAAATGTGTCCCTCACTAACGTAGGACCCGTTTGGATTGACTTATTTTTAAGTTGATGTAAATTTTCGTTTGTAAGAATTTATGAATTAAAATAAAAGCTTAATTATCTGCATAAGTTGTTTTCGAAAATAAGACAATTCAAACGGACTTAAACACAAATCTTATATGTTTTATTTACTAATTCAATTTTTTTTACTAGATACAAACCAAAATAGGAGTTGACAATTATTTTATTTAGAATTAATGAGTTGACAATTAATAATAGAAGAATAATAAGAAAGAAAAGTTTAGATTTTAAAACAAAGGATAGAGAAAAGAAATAACCTCCCAAACAAAAGAAATGAATGATGTCAAAACTATGAATGAAAATAACTATTTGGATTTCTAGAATTAATTCTCAACAGAAAGTTGAAACAGTTTTGCTTAGCTTGAATAGGTATGAGGTTGGTGGTAGCTTTTTAATTACCTGATTTGGAAAATAGCATGCAGAAGAAAAAGATGAAAAGCACAGTGATTATTGTTGCAAGTTTGAGTCCATGTAGATGATAGGATCTAGCAGGTGGAGCCATGTATGAGAGAATTAGGATTGGTGCAAGTAACAGTGAAGAGGTGTTTGAGAAAATAATGAAGAAAAGCTAGCTAGAAGCAGTGAAAGGGATGTGTGTAAGATGAAATGTGTTGTGATGGAAATGAAGAGATTTTAAATGAGAGATATGTTTCCTGTGTGAGAGACAGTGTTCTGATTCCATGGCTTGTTTTCACCAATGAAAAATGAAATTCACACACAGTGAAAATGTGTGATTAATTCGTCTTTTTGGGAATTTGGAGAATAGACTTTTGGATTTATAATAATCAACATTGACTGACTGAGGTAAGGAGAGTAGAATATTATCAATACTAAGATATGTATACTTTCATAAAAGTATTAGAACTTTTATATTTTAAAAAATATTTTATGGAAACCATTTGAGTAATTTTATGGATACACATTATTATATACCGTTTGTGCTCATATATGTTTGTTTTGGTTGAAAATATACATATTTAAGAAGCCCTATATCGTTTAGAATTGAAAAGAAAGAAAGAGATCAAAGGTTTTTTTTTTTTAACGAGAAAGAGATCAAAGTTATATATAGAGTACTTCTTTTATTTTTAAGCAAGAGGTGAAAGTGAGGCAAAATATGATTTACCAAAAGAGGAAATCAAAGGCTAAGGGTGGTTCATTTTAGGTTAGAAAATAGATTTAGTAAACACTTGGGAAACACTTATAGTGAATTGGAGAGATTTCATCTCCAAACATAGGTCAAATTTGAGCTGAATTGGATGAACTAATATTGTTGTCTTCTTCTCCTTCTTCTTTATCTTATTTTATTGTTTGTGATTGTTTGATCACTTTGGTTTTGTTTGTTGCTAATTTCGCTTCACACATCAAAGTGAAGATATCAATGAATTTAGCGAAGACCAACAATTTCAGTTTCTAGAAGGTCAAGAATGATGATGTCTTGATTCAACAAAGGTGTGAAAGGCACTAAATGATGAGATTGTGTTGTCGGCTACCATGTCAAGAGCATATAAGATCGAGATAATGGACAAGGTCATGAGTGTCATTATCTTGTTCCTCATAGATAAAGTTTTGAGATAAGTCGTGAATGAGACAACTAATATGCGGATTAGGCGAATGTACCAAATCGTTTACCAAGTAATAAAGTGATAAGTAGAGTATCATATCCAGGGATGGAGCTAGGTGTTGTGGTTTAGGGGCAGCCGCCACCCTTAAAAACCAAAAGTATATGATAAGTATAATTAGTGATACATAGTCACCCCCCTCACCTTAAGATTGAGATATATTTATACCATCCATGTCTTCTTTTTTTCTTTTTCTAGGGTTGCGCTACAACAAAAATAACTAAATTCCTGATAAAACTAAATAGCAAACAAAGGATAAATAAATTAAAAATGACATTAAATAAAATAAATATCCAACAAAAATAAATAGAGATTTATCTTAGAACTCTAACCTAAAAAGAATTAGTTACACGATAACTAAAAACAAATTACTAAAGATAAAAACATACCCTAGAAAATCAAAGAGAATATAGAAACTCCTCCGAAACTCTAGAAATGTCTTCCTCTTGAACTGCTCCAGTTCTAAATGAGGAACGTTGGTATTTATAATGAGAGTTTCTACATGGTTTTGGGTGAAAAGTGAGGGCTTTACCCACAAAAAAACATGAAAAGACGTTTGTGCCCCGCATTTTTTAGGTGCACGGGGGCGCATGAATAGTGTTCCTAGCACATGAGTCTGTAGAAAATACCATGCCCTAGACGTATGGAAATTCCCTAGGTGCATGGTTTGTAAAAACCATGCCCTATGCACATGGTAAATGTGCTAAGCGCATGGCACTCTTTCTCGAGCCCAGTTTCTCCGATTTTCCGTCGTTTTAGGTCTTCATCTTCAAATATCTTGCCTCGGAACTTGAGAACAAAATTCCTCCCTCTTGTAAGTATTTTGAGGCCTCTTGAATCTTCATTCTTGGTCTTCCTAAGTCTTTCCCAAATCTTCAGAAGTTCTTGATTTGCATGATTTCTTCGTGAATTACTTCAAAAATCCCCTAAAATTGATATGTTTATGGAACACTAGAATTACATACTCAAATATAGAAAACATTACAAATCCCAAAATCAAGAGCAATCGTTCTAATACTCCTCCTTTTTGCTGCTAAAACCTACTGAAAATGACAGAAAAACATGATAAGAATGACATAAGATGACCTGTCATCAACAACCGCGACGACAATGTGTACATGGTTGGAGTCATTGTAAATGACCAAGTCATTAGCTCATATGTAATTCCTAAAACAAAAACTCTACTCATTTGAGATGGTGGAGTCAAAAACCATCACAAAACAATTGACATATTTAAACAAAATTCTTGGTGATTTGGTGAAAATTGAGGATAAAGACAAAACTCTACTCTTGTTTTGGGCATTACCCAGATCCTTTGAGCACTTCAAATATACCATGTTCATGGCAAAGAAAGCATTGTCGCCTTGGAGGAAGTCCAAGCGGTGTTAAGAACCAAGAAGTTAACCCAAGTCCAATGATTTAAATTTTGATGATAGAGGTGAAGGATTGAGTGTCTCAAGAGGAAGAGGTGGGAATAGAGGACATACTAGAAACTCAAATTTTAGAGGAAAGTCAAAGTACAAGTGTTTCAAATGTCACAAGACCAGTCACTTAAAGAAGGATTGTCCTGAGTTAGGGGGAAATGGCAGTTCTGGTCAATTTTCATTTGCCTTAGAGGATTAAGCGGATGCTTTGGTGGTGTCTTGTTGGGAGGAGGAAAGTGAGGACTAAATATATATAGCTTCTTTTATTTTTAAGCAAGAGGTGAAAGTGAGGCAAACTATGGTTTACCAAAAGAAATGATCCTTAGGAAATCAAAGGTTAAGTGTTGGTTCCTTTTGTGATAGAAACTAGGGTTGGTAAACACATTGGAAACACATTAGAAGTAAATCACTGAGTCTCTTGATCACATGAAGAGATTCGAGAAAAGGGGTAGCTATTAGGTTGACTAATTTTTTTTAACCCTTATATCTCTTTGCCAGAAACTCTTTGATAGTGAATTCGAGAGATCTCTCTCCTCTAGTCGTATGTCAGATTTGGCCCAAATTAGGTGAACAAATATAGTTTTGTATCTATTCTTCTCTTTTATCTTGTTTTATTGTTTGTGCTAGTTTAATCACTTTGGTTTTGGTTGCTCTAATTTTTCTTCATACATCAAAGTATTTGTGTGAGTTTTGATCCGAATTCACAACACTTATCCTAAGAAATAAGAAGGTTTAAAAAGGTGAGACAAGGTTGTCACACATAAATGGAGATGTAGATTATCGACTTTAAGATGATGTTGAACTTTTTGAACCGACAAATTTGTCTTTTGATGTATGAGACTTAGAAATAATGTACTTTTATGGACGACGGTAGTGATGAAGAAGAGACTTGACAAGTTGATTTGACGCTAATTTATTAAATGTTTTTGAATTGTTGACTAATATGTAGAGGCAAAACTTGTTTTAATGATGTTGCGGTTGATATTCTAACATAAGGAGTATTATGAACATTGTAATCATTATAATTATATATTAATGAAAAAATCGATTGATGCCTCTTTACATGTATATAATTATTTGTTATAAACTTTTGTTAGTCTATCTAAATTGTGGCATATTTTAAAATGATCATCTGACATAAATTTGATGAAGAAGTTGTTAACTCTTTATGAGGTACATTCACGGGTGACAATGACCACGACCAACTTGAGCATAATTTAATACCGACAATTAACTCATTGAAGTTAGTTCATGAATTAAATAAATTGAATTTAAGTTGAAAGTTAAGCTTGTTTGTTAAATGAGTTGAACTTGAATTTATATGGTTTAACTAATTTGGTTTATGAGTTGACTCAATGATATATCATGTAAGTATATTAGGTCAAAAATAGAAGAAAAAATATATTATCTGACCTGAATGAAAAAAATACAAGTCTGATCTACTATGAGTTTTATTTATCAAAATAATCTACTTTCTCAAGTTATTTTTGTCATCTAGTGGTTGTTCCATCCCGCCACTATATCTTGCGGGATACCGTGTTTTTCTAACATTTAGAAGAATGATAGTGGTGGAATTCAGACTTTCATTTTAAAGGTAAAATAGTAAATAAAATATGGATAACATGTTCTTATGTTTTTAATCAAGCTAGTGTATTTTTTTTATAGGGTTAAATATGTTTTTAGTCCCTATAAATATACCAACTTTTCGTTTTAGTCCCTTTAAAATTTTCCTTCAACTTTTAGTCTCTTAAAAAAATTCCATCTTCACTCTTGGTCCCTCATTTAAAGTAAACTCGTATCTAGAATTCATATTTTTGAATAAAACTTTGCAGAAAAATCCATAATATTACAAGAATCACTTCCAAAAAAATTAGAATTTTTTAACAAAATATGAATTTTTATATTTTTTATGGTTAAAAATTCATATTTAATTTATATTTTGTTAAAAAATTCTATTTTTTTTTTGAATGAGTTTGTACAATATTCTACATATATCTCCACAATTTCATTAAAAAAAAATACTAAAATTAACTTAAAAATAAGGACCAAAAGTAGTGGTTGATAATTTTATAGGGATTAAAAGTTGAAGAAAAATTGGTATATTTATAAGGACTAAAAATATATTTAACTCTTTTTTATATATAGTATACATACACATTTTACCTTTAATTTTTTGAAGAGAGAATCATGCTACTTCTTTACCAGTTGTTTTTTATTATGCAGTGATATCCATTTTTTAAGCCAAACCTTATTATAACTGTACGCACACTATTAAGCAATAGTTGACACCAGTTTCCTTTTTCGGGAAACGAAGGTTGGTAGCTATCGAAAATTGTTGATTTTTCAAGGGGGGCACACTGAAAAAAGTAAATTCAATACTAAAGTGTGTTTTGTAGTACAAGTGGGGGTTAACCCTGAGAATGGTGCTATATCGGTGTATCTATGATGAAGCCTGTAACAAACACTGCATCTAACATGCTGTCAGATCTAGAAGAATAAGTTGTATTTTGAGATAAGTTTCATAACATTATTCTTTTCATTTATATAGTTAGTTAAGCACCTAAATTTATCATTTGGTCCAATTTTATGGTGCACCAGTAAGATAAATTTTGTATTATATGCAAACTAGTTTTTACCTTTTATCGATAAGTCTTACCATTTGATTAAATATCATATGATGTAATTTATTGATATAATGGTAGAAAACTTGTACATGGTGCAAGACTAATTTATTTATGCATATTATACAAGTCTATTATTCACTTTTTTTTATTTCAGAATAAATCATCAATTAAACATCTCAATTATCGCTTCCCCTTGTCCTAGCGCCATTGGATCCGGTAGAACCAAAATCTCATTATGGTGGCGGATCGATGAAAGAAGTTGCTAGATTGTTGAAGGATTCCTCAAAATTCTTGGAAGAAGCTCGGTCAACGTTGGAATAGAGGAGGGACGCCTGTATAAGACATTACAATGCTCGAGTCAGCAAGTGAATGAGGTGGATTAGAGAATTTGACTAAATAAATGAACATACATTGATTGGTAGAGGATTGTCCCTTATATAGGCATTAGTGAGTATATATTGGACTTAAAGCCTTGTTACGCCTTACCTTTGAATGAATTATTTTCAAATGAATTAGGCATTTAGTCCGGAATAGGGGTTGTGTGTGTATTTAGGACTCTCTTGTAAGCATATTTTAAAGTGAAAAGATAATTGGTCTTTAAAATTGTGAACATCTATTGAAGTTGTCTTGAAATTTAACCAATTGGAGACTACATTCGTAAATCGTAACACATCAATTAAAATAGTCAACCGCCTCTCAAAATAATTAAAATAGTTGTAGTCAAGCACTTTAAATTTGGATGCTCGGACGAATTAAGAGAATGGTGCCCTTATAAAAAAAATTACACAAAATTGATAAGATTAAGATAAATGAATGAAAATACTATTAAATATTTCATTTAACCTTGTGTAAGAAGAACACAAATATAAATCTTTGAAATGTGAACAAATTAGCTCTAAGCTAGAATCCATATTCCAAAGTTTAGGTTTCACTCGACAAGTTTAATTAACTAAAACACATGTTTATCAAAACAACACATGTATCATAATTCAATGTTTATATCATCACAAAATTTCATAATTCAACGTTGATTCCTCAAAAGTGAAAATTTGTTTCACTATTAAATAATAAATATATTGTTTGACAATCGCAATTGGCACCTACTCCTATCTTATGTAGTTATGGTCAATCGTATACGGTACTTATGTTTTTGGCAATTGATTGTTCTTGTGTTAATAGTTGCATAATTGAGATGGAGAGATGTTTTTTGTTTACAAATTGATATGGAGAGGTTAGTCATAGAGAATAAGAATTAGAAAGAAAAGAGACTCATAAACTAGGAAAAATATTACGACTTTTAATATGCAAAACCAAAAATTCTGATTAATTATTATTAACACTCCATATCATTATTTTAATTTTAGTGTCTTAATTAGATTAGTCACTTGCTTTTCACTCATTACTCATCGGTTTAGTTGCTAAAGTTATGGACGTAATTAATATTTTCTGGTACATGTATTTGATTGATTTCATTTGGTAATGTCATTTATTAGTTTTGACTTTGTAGTGCCCTTGTAATTTTTTGTTAGCAACTAGCATTTTACATTTTTTTATGGTAGTGTGTGTGTGTGTGTATATATATATATATATGTAGTAAAAATATATTTTTTGGTGCCCCTAAAATTATGGTGCCCTGGGCTGCCGTCCCCTCGGCCCGTGCTCAGGGCCACTCCTGGTCAATTAGAGCATCTATAATGAAGTTTTGAGGTCTTAAACGGGTCTCACGTATACGCATCATTCTTTTATAATTTTTTAATAACAATACATAATAAACATTCGATCACTCCAATTGAGACTCTCTAACAAAATGTCTAAATGGATCACACCAACAAATTTTTATCATTTACATTTCAACAAAAGTAATAATGCAATGATTATTTTAATAAAGTATTGTGGGTCTACTTAAGAATGAGTTTTAAATAAGATCCTGAGTTTTAGAAGACCCCTATAAAAATATTCTTCAATGAAAATACCTATTAAGCATCGAGTTTTAAATGTTGATCACCTCACCATTATTGTTATAAAAAAAATGCTGTTAGCAGGACTTATTCATAATGCAAAAGACCTGCTGCACAATCTCCCAAAAGATGGTGGAAGCAAGCACTGCATCAAGAAGTGTATCCATTCCACAGTCCCACACAACACAAGATCACGGATCATAAGGTGGGTGAATGAGTCCAAAGTCCAAGGGCCATGGTTAAAGATTATTGAAAAAGAGTCTTGAAAAGAAGAATGAGAGCATCTTCAATTTAAGACTTGATAAGTGGAAGAATGAGAGCATCTTTAATTTAAGACTTGATACTTATCAGGCAATTAGGAAGAGGAAAAAAATTGAAGTCTTATAGTATCATGGGTATATACCTTAATTTTTAAGTGGGATCCACATTATTTTAATATTAAAATTTTGAGATGTATGAATTTTTGGTGAGATGCTGGATTGAAAGGATTTGATGTAAAAAAGTATAAATAAGTGATACGTACACATTAAACTCATTTAAGTACCCAAAAATAGATGTCTCTATTGCAGATGTTCTTGTAATCAATTCAAAATCTAACATGATATGACTGATAATAGCTTGCTGCACCGAAATTCAAACGTGCCAATAATCGAATGAAATATGTTATTTGAACGGTCTTTTTTCTACAACTTATAAAACAATAAAAAATATATTAAAAAATGTAGATATGACATGAGCATCAAAACATTAGAGTGATAAAGACATAGAGTAAAAACACAATGAGAATGTAAAAAAAAATAGAGAAATGATATTTGAACAACCATTTTATAATAATTTTAATGACAACTTTCTCTCTCATGCTCACCTAATATTTTTACTTTTTTTCTATTATTTTAATTTTTGTATCAATACATATGTTTTTCTTTGTATAAATATGATTATCTATTTAGTTGTCAAACAAATGAATGTTCAAATAACACTGTTCAACAAAATATGTCTCAAAGGTATATTTACTTGCCAAATAGAGTTTAGGATAAAAACGACATAAAATCTCAACATCTTCTTTAGGGATCAGAGGGTTCAGTTGATGTTGTTTGAAGAGTAACCTGAGGTTAGGTGTACGGAGAAAGGGATAGTGGAAAGGACACTCATAGTACTCATAATTCATAAACATAAACTGTTTCAGCTATATCTTTCCCATGCTTGCAGTACTTCCACATGCACAATGAAACTGTTTCAGATTAATACTATTACTATCAATATCATGTCATTGCCGTACAAGGTACACTCTTTCTCACTCACTCTTCAACTCTTTTTTGCATTGTCAAGTCTTTTCACTCTTCACTACTTTACTTCACTTCCCAGTACTTTTCACATAATAATGCATGCACCTACCTATGTTGTTTTATCAGAAATGAGAAATGTTAATGTCGGCTCTCCCTATATTTTTTTAAAATTATAGTAAGTTTTATAAAAATAAAAATGTGTAAATTTTAATACATTTAAAAAGTGTTATGAAGTATCGGTTAACATTACCTAATTTCTTTATCAACGTTTATTGTTAATCTAGTTTTTATAAATCAAATGATTGAACTCAAGTGATTAATGAACGTCATCAAAATATAAATTGTTCGAAAAAATTCGAGTTTGATTTTTGAGTGAAATAATTTTTTGTCAAACTTTATTTATTTTCCAATCAACCTTCGAATTATCAAAGTTTTTTCTTCAATATCGGAAGGATTAACACACAATGCAAAGAATTTGATTTTTTTGTTTATCGATTTGATTTTTACTTTACACTAAATACTCGTGTTCTATAGTTAAAAGAAGTTCCCCTAAAATTTAATATTTTTGTTTGGCGGTTGCACTTAACTGCATCCCAACAAAAGTTAATTTGGCTTTGTCATATTATAGATATAAATGATCAAGGTTATTTGACATGTTGTAGTTAAATCGAAGACACGGACCATTTGTTCGTTAAATGTGACTTTTATGATATAATTTGGTCTTTTGTTGTATCTTGGTTAGGTTTCTCAACGACAATTCATAGATTTTTACATGATCATCTGGTGCAGTTTGGTAGGTTATGGGGTCATTCAAAAAATGTTCGGTTGACTCTTAACATTATCTGGCTTTATGTGGTTTAGACTATTTGGATGGAAAAAAATAGATGTTTTTTCGGCATAAAGAATATCATTTACTTTTTTATGCGAAAAGGTTAAGTTTCATTCATTTTGGTGGTTGAAATCGAGATTCGTTACTTTCAATTTTGATTATCTTTTTTTTGGAGGATCACTATTAGGAAAAGCAAAATTTAGGAGGGAAATTAGTGACGGAAGAAATAAAATCTCTCACAAATTTCTTGGTCGCAAAATTTAGTGATGGAATTAGAGAGGGATTTCACGTTTTCCCTCACTAATTTTTGTTTATTTAGTAGTGGATTAACCCCATTTCTTGCCTAAGTGTTGTGAATTAGATTTCTTACTCTTCAGTTTGTTTTTTAGACTCTGTTGTGATGAAACTTGGCATGATTAATAAGTTTTTTTTGTACGGTTTGTGCAGAAGATCTTATTATTTTTAGTTACAATATATTTTATTTTGGCCTTTTAAAAAATAACCAAATTCACATTAATTTGTAGTATCTTTTTTTTTTTACTTTTCCATTTTACATATTTGAGCAATTCCGTTTTTTTCCCCTTTTTTTTGTCAACATTTTCTTCTTCATCTTGTTTTGTATTCTTTTAAGCTTTTTGTCAGGAAAGTGCTATAAATATTTTCTTTTTAACACACTATTTTTAACATTCATTCTTTAATTGGATGAAATTTATGTGAATTTTATCTTTTAAAAATGGATCTAACACAAAATTTGGAGTTGTCTATTTCTTCAGATGTTGCTGCCCCCATTCCAACAAATAATGTCGCGGCTAACTCGTTTAGCTTTGTGTTGCAAAATGTCTCGGATGAAATACCTCAAGGTAGGTTGCTATCAGTGATTGTCTCATATTGGAATTGACATCTAATATAGAGCACGATGACGTGCATTCACATGAAATGGAGCAAACACAGCATGAATCTCAGACCGTTCAGGATCTTGATATTTTTGTTGTCGTTGCCCCATTTTCACAACCTGTAGAGCATGTTGACGTGCATGTTTCCCACAACTCGAATACTTCTGCTTCAAATATGGAGTCAAGCCCCACTTAACTTGTTGATAGCAGTCTCGGTCCTGATAGTGTAAACTTAACCATAGCTTGCAATGCAACTGATATTGCTAACTGCGAGGCCCCTTATGAATTGGCCTGTCAAACACAGATTCAGGTTCAGGTGCAGGATGATACAACCGCAATTCAGCAAGTTTTCCTAAGCCATGCTCTAGATTCAGCCGTTAACAAGGAAGATCAAGATATTATTGAGCCTCCAATTCAGGTTTTACCCTGCACTCAATTGGAATCACGGTGGCATCTTTGGCAAATCAACATCCTAATCCGGTTATTCAACATGATTTAGACCTTTGACAACGAATTCGTGAGTATGATCAAAGGACATCAGAGGAAACTTTCACTCCAGTTTTGTCTAAGAAACAGAAAAAACAGTTGAAGTCACAAGTTCTTGGAAACCTGTCGTATCGTACCCGTTCAAGGGGTGAACCTTCTCCAACTCCTCAATAAATGTTCTTTATTGGAACGCTCGAGTCTATGCTAGCACTTATTATTTAAAGTATCGTCAACTTTGGGCGGATCCTTCTAGCTGCTTTGTTGTTGGATTTTTTTTGAGATAGGTGTGGCCTTCCTAACTGCAAACTCCTTTAGTTTGTTAGTCTGCTTGCTGTTTTTATTTGCTTTCTTTGTTTTTCTGTCGTCTTCTGAGGGTTTTGGTTTGGTCCCTCTCTTGTAATTATTTTTCCCTCCTTTTTTAATAACATTTTGAGATTGACGGTATAGGATGAAGGTTTTGCGGGGTGCCAACCTAGTTGGGACGTCGTTGTTGTCTCTTGATGTTTGTCTTATCTCCTGGCTTATAAAAAAAATGAATCTAACATAAAATAGTGAGACACCATAAGTTTCATCTAACAAAAGAATGAATGTTAGATATAATGTAAGAAAAACGATATTCTTAGCATTTTTTTGTGTACGTGTATATAAATGTATCATGCTAATAAATATCTTAGGAAGCCCCTAATATGGTCCCCTATTTTATGGGTCCAACCATGAACCTCATTACCTTACTTGCCGGAGCCGGTCACTTTTTTTTTCAGGCTTTGAATATTCATCAATATTGTTATTTTTTAATTATGTTAATTTGAGTTTTTACTTTGTTGTCCCTTTTGTGGTTTGGACAAGACGATCTCATTCTACCCAAAACTTCCACACCTTTAACCTCGTCCCTTTCGATTCATCCCATTTATCCAAAATTGTTGATGTTAATCTTTTTGTATCCTTTAGTTGCTGGTGAGTATTGCAATTCTAGCACCTAGTGACCACGCACGCTGATTCATATACTCAGTTTTCAATTTTCCAAATATTTTTTGTTCCTTTATTATTCTTTGCACTTTATTTTGTGTCGGCCTTTGTTTCTATCCCCTTTTGAAATCTATGTATTTGTGTGTATTTTGTTTTTCTGGATAGTTTTAACATGATGGGTGAATTGTTTGTTGTCTTTTAATCCATCCATATGTTGTAATGAAGATCTGAACATGAATATGAAATAAATGTATTGGATGAATGATGAGTCAATAATTAGTGTTTTTAATATATTATTTGAGTCTATTTTATTAGATTGTATATATTTTTATTTAATTTCTAGAGCTATTTTACTTCAATTGTAAGTTATTTAATTCAGGAACAAATATTTGAAAGATTGAGTCTTGGAGCAAAAGAAAGGAGATTTGAAGCGGATTCTGGTCAAAAATATGAAGATCTTGTGCAAAAATATCAATTCCCTTTTTTGTTGTTTTGCTTAAAGACTTAACACTTGGAAAGATTTTGTGCAGATTTATGAGCTGATTTAGCAACAAATTTATGGGCAGATTTATGCAATTTTATGTTCTGATTTGGTGCATTTTTTATGTACCGATTTAGTACAAATTTATATTCCGATTTAGTGCAATTTTATGCTGCTCGTTAGTGACAATTGTTTAAGTTCTCCTTTTTATTTATTTATGTTCTTGTTCTTCTTCTTCTCTATGTTTACGATGAACATGAGTGAGTAGACTCTTCTTGTCTTGGGATTGTTGGATGAGTTTAATGACCTAATTTTCTAATTTATTTCACCGTTCTTATAATCAATAACAAATATTAAGCGATGGATGAATTTAGACAAGGATTACGAAACATGAGAATAGTCTAGCGAAACTTGAGACAATAAAGTTTCGAGCTGACCGAGATGAGATGTCATGTGATAGACTAAAGAGAAACTTGTCTTTAGAAAATAAGTCCAACATAAAGTCTAGGTTTAGGGTTTGGTTTGTGAAGGGTTTGTCACCATGATGAACCAATACTCTCAATGCGCCTTTATATTTTATTTTTTGTAAAAAAACAAAATCAAATCTTTTCAACTTGAACTCATAACTCCATGTGGGAACGATATCTTTATTACTACATCGGTAAACTGTGCACTTGCGGATTTATCTCATCAATGAAACAAAAGGTGACCCTTATGTGTTAGGGTATTAAGAAGGGACAACAAAGTAAATATCTAAAACTAACTGACCGAGGACCATATTAGAGGCTTCCAATATCTTAAGGACGTTGTTTGAAAAAATCATAAAATAAAATAAAATTATGTCTTTAAAATATAAATCAAACACTTGTCATAATTATATATACATAATTTTATATGCAATTTTTTTTTTACAATAAATTTATATACAAAAGTTTTTCTTTAACTTTTTAAACAATACCCTGAACACATTTGTCGGAGAGTAGGCCACATGGGGCCATATATAGGAAATATCACATATATTAAGGCTGCGGTCTATCGCAGGGTCCATTATTTGGAAAGATTGTGAAAAGGATTTTTCTTTTTTTTCTTCAAAAACGTTGAAATATGTTTTTTTTATTTTACATTTTTGTATTAAACTAAAAATAAAGTAATAAACTAATGGTACAACATCAGTTACAACTTTTAGGGAAAGTTAAATTTAGCTCTTCCTTTTCTAATTGTTAGGGTGGAGTTTGTGAGACGATAAGCCAACGAGGTTTCTCATACTTTTGCAATAGAAACCACGTACTAGCTAGTCTCGCTGTTTATTTTGATATACCCGAACGTATTGAAACTTTTATTATTAATGAAATGCTATAAGTATATTTTTCTCAAAAAAAAAAGGAAAGTTAACCGTCAATGTTTATCGTATATGACTCGAGACATTAATCTTTTTTAGTTGTGCGTAGGTGATATTCAATTTAAAAATAAACAATTGGTGTTTTAAACATTACAGCATTATAAAAAATAGGCAAAATTACATTTGCAATCTTTTAAATTTTGGCCTTTATTTCAGATTGGTCGTTTATGCTATTTTTTTTCATGAATTGGTCTTTCATCGTTAGCCTTTACAATATGCTCTTATTGCACAATTGTCATTTATGTTATATTCCATCAACGTGCAAACCACAACTTTTATTCCACCACAAGAGATGAATGACATTCAATTGTTCATTCATCATATGTCACATTAAAAATTAAAGATGAATTGTGCAATGTTATGGCTTCGCAAATTCGAATCATTGCTCCAGAATGAAATCATTTTTGCAAAAATAAAAATAAAAAAATAGATAGTATGGTTCTAAGATTTTTGAATTTGGAAATTTATATTGACAGAATAAGAGACAATGATCATCTCTCCTAGTCGACAATTGAACTTTGATTCAACACATTATATGAGCTTAGCCCCGTTCACTTGACCAACCATGTTGGAATTGGCATTTTTTTTTACTGTTTTTGTTGTATGTATGACAATAAGAAACAATGTTTGAAGAAATTTATTTTCAAAACCAAGCGTCTTATAATGGCGGGTATTTTATCTATTTAACACAAAACGAAAGAGACATTGTCTTTTGTGGACCCTAATTAATAAATTCTATTAAAATAAAGTAATATTGTTAAAATATAATTTTATAGAATTATTAGTGAAATTCATTTAATAATTTTTTTGAGATGTTAAACTGAAAGAATTGATTAGTTATAAGATATTAACATTAAAAATTATGAAATGAGTTTTTTCTTTTGACAAGAAAATGAGTTATATGTGCATGCATAGTCCATTAATTTTTTTTTGAAGAATGTATAGTCCATTAATTTAGGCTCCCAAATGAGAAAGCTATGTTGTAGATGCTCTTATGATTAATACAAGTAATAGGATTTATATTTTTTGATACAAATTGACTAAGATAATAATATATTTAACATAAAAAGAAAAGATAATAATATACTTACAAAGTACAAACACATAATATTTTAAATAATTAATAATTGTTCGGACTAGTGGGTAGCCCATTCTAAAATGTGCCATTGAATGTTAGGCCGGTAAATTTTTAAAGATGGTTGCTCTTTTCGTCTCCTCTTTACTCGTAAAGTCTCATAATCACACACACAAAAAAATCGTTTAGAGTTACGAACCGAACTTCTTTAGGGGTGCAAAAGAGCAAAGTTATTTGAACTGAACAGAGCTAAATGAAGCTCGAGCCTATATTTTATTGGGGCCAACCCTTGTTTTGTTGCACTAAACAGGCAGAATTCTTCTCAGACCCCATGTTCATAATCCCCTCCATGTTAATATTTTTTGACAATATTACCCCTTTCCAAAAGTGTAATTTTAAAAGAAATTCATCTGAAACTGAAAGTATGGTTTCGAATTAAAACACCTCTTTGTGTGTAATGTGGACTAAAATAAGCGCATCAAGAATTATACTTTCAAACTCCTCTAGAAATATACTTCGAACATTTTCATGTCGATTTCACACGCAAATGCACTTGTTTACTCAGGTTAACATCCGTCTACACACACTAATAAAAAAAATTGATAGCCAATTTCACATGCAAGCAAATTCATAGCACACAAACTAATTTTGCAAAAAAAGAAGAAGTTGATTTCTAAGAATTTACGGGGAAGAAGCTCCCAAATTGAGGGTGTTTTGAAGAAAATACATACTAAAGTAGTAAATTAGTAAAAAGAAAGGTGCAAAAATCAGTTTTTTTTCTTAGTTTTTTTTTAATCATAAAAAGTGCACCACCAAGTAGGATTAGCCCTGTTACACTATGGCTAACAAGTGATGATTATTGACTTTTTTCATCCAAGTGAGCAACCATCCAAACATTTACCCAACAACAAAACCATATAGACAATCGAAACTAATATATCTGATCGAGGAGTGCTGACAAAACTAGACTTGGCAACGGGACGAATCAGAGACGGGTTTAAGCATCTCCGTCCTCATCCTCATTCCCATGCTCCCACCTCTGTCCCCGTCTAGAAATGGCAATGGGTATCCTATGGGAAGGGTACCACAATGCCTTTTCCCATACCCACATTTGTAAAAAATACTCGTACACGTGCCCATACCTTCGTGGGCAACAACTTAAGTGCCCTTCCCCGTACCTTATGGATACTTAAGTGTCCATACCCGCACCCATTACCTGCACTGCAACTATGAAAAGATAATAAAAACATCTCAATTGAAATAAAATTATGGTCTAATTTTTTAAAGTTAACTGATACAATGGTATAAATCGTAGTATTTAGTCAAATAAAAAACATCCAAAATATCCCGAAAAAATTGTACACCAGCAGGATGGTGCCGTTATTGTATTAAGTAGTTTTTTTGGTTTACGTTTATGTTTAGGCTTAAATAGTTAAATTAATTAATTAATTATACACCAAAAATAAATAAATTATTTATGATATTATATAAATATGTATATGCAGGGTTGCGGGGCTGGGTAGTATAGTACCCTTACCCGTGCCCTTATCCATTTAAATTTGTAGGTATTACCCAGACCCGTGCCCAAACTCATGAAAGCGGGGTTTTACCTACCCATTGTGGGTATTTTTTGCGGGTACCCATCAGCCCTGGGTTCAATTGTCATCCCTACCCCCATCCCTAAACTATATTGGGCTAAAAATTGAACATCCAACCCCGCTCTCAATGGGGACAGGTCTCCCGACCCCACCCCAACCCCCACCCGTGAAAACTCTATTTTTTATAAAATATTTAAAAAATGCATATTTTTTCATTTTTTTCATAGGAAAAAAAATTATATTAATAATTAAAGATCTAATCAATTTTTTTCAAAAGAGCAAAATAATTACAATAAATAAGTTTCTAAGGAGTAATAATATATTAAAATAAGTTGGTGTTTATGGAAATAAGATTATAAAAAATCCAAATTTCCCCCACATCCGCACCCGCACCCAGTTAAATCGGTTTTTCCCCGTTAAATTTGGGACGGAGACGCCCGAGTCTAATAGGGGCGGGTTTCGTTCCCATGTCTAAACAAAACTCTCTAACACTTTTTAATATTCATTGTCTAACTAGCTTAACTCAATGTGGGTCCTACGTTTTGAAAATGGATCCCACTTAAAGTGATGAAACATGAGAAATGATCCTCTCAAGTGGAGTCTCTTCAGTTTTTTCTGCAGTTTTAATCATAGCCATTAATAGTTATCTCTCTCCTTTTTAAACATTAAATACCCCCACTAAACTAAATTAATTTTTAATGGACAAGATTTCACAGCATGGTGCAGTCACTAGAGGGGATCCAAACCCATGAAACATTGGTTTCACCAAATAAGAAGTGAGTGTTTGAGAGAGTGTTGCTAGCATTCCTTTATATGACCCTCGTGTTTACTTAAAAGTCTTTTAATTTATAGAAACATATCTTCCAAATACATAAATCCATGGAAAGATACATTTGGATTGATTATTTTTTTAACATCGAAAACTACCTTCTAACCATTGACCTTTGAGCAACTTGGAGAACTCATATAATCCTTCCGATCACATTTTTAAGTAAAAAATAACTTTTAAAATTCATTAAATAATTAATATTTTGGTCTACAAATGTGACTAAATCCGTTAGTAATTCAATAAATCTAAAAAAAGTTTTTTTTAGTAACAATTTCCCAAAGACAATATACACAAATAATATAAAATTAATAAAGAAAAGAAGAAAAAAGACAAAAGGAAATTGATTCATTCATACATAAACATAAACCAGACAGAATCTGTGTCATTCATTCATTTTGGTGTTTCAACCTGAAATGCCTCGAAATGGAACTTCTCAATCTTCCACAACGATTCTTCATCTCTTTCACAACTCTCTCTCCTTCTCCATCTTCTTCACTTTCTCTCTCTAACCGTTCATTTCAACCGCTCTCTTCTTCCTCCTCTTCCCTCCGTCGTCTTCGCTGCCACGCCGCCTCACCAAATCCTCCTCCACCACCACCGGAAAATGAATCAACTGAACTTCAAGGTAAATTCTTCGATTTCATACTTCAACTTTCGTTGGTTTTTAGTTTATTTTTTCTTTGTATGTTATGTGCATAATCTTAGTTTTTTGTTCTGTTTTGATAACAGCATAATCTTAGTTCCCTTATGTTATGTTATGTGAATCTGTTTAGAAACAAGAATTAGAATAGTTTGTGGAATAATATAAATTTGACTTTCTTTTTGTTGAACTTCAAAGGGATAAGAGTTGGGCAAATTCAACTTAAACCACACATAACAATCACTTGAAACTTCTACTAGGGCTCACAATATTCACCCAAGGTAGTAGAAACTAGAAACTCGTGACACTCGTCATTATATTTGCTTTCTTTTGTTTTGCTCACACTGACACCGATAAGGTCACTGTCTCACTCATGGGAACAAGGATGTCTATGAGCTTTTATTTTCAAAGGATGACACCGGTCGTCTTGTTATTCTAGTAATTTTCAAGTAATGATTCATCGTAAACCATTTATTAATTATCAAAATGGTCCGTTGTAGAACCCGCCTAAGAATTAAGATAAAGTTAAAGGTGGAGTTTGGTTTAGGTCCGCTGTGTTGTTATATAGAGGCTCGATAGCGCTATTGCATAGTGGAATTTGAACAAATCATGTTTGTTCTGCGCTACGCTAGTTAGTAGAAAGTATTGAGAATAGCAGCTATAATGGTGTTATGCACTGTTGTGTAGCGGAATTTGAACAAACTTCTATTATGTGCGATCTGCAATTGACAACATTGGGTCCATGGAATGTAATAATTTTGAATTATTGTGATGTTAGGTTGGTTGTAAAATGTTTTTTGTTCGTACATCTTATTTTTGTACCTTTTCTAAAGATTTGGAAACAGGAAACAAACTGAAACTGTTAACAGATATGGGGTATATAAAAGGAAAGCCATTTTATCAAAGGAACTAAATGTCTGATTTCAGAAAATATTTCCTATTTCCATTGTTTGTTTTCAATTTAATTGCAAAATTGTCGCTTGTTTTCACTTTAGTGGAAAACTGTGAAAACATTGGTCCAATATTTGAAAATGAACTCTTAGTTTCTTAAGGATATGTTTGGGTTGGTGGTATTGGGTGGAATGATAAAAATTATATAACATCCATTTTGAAAAATCTAACTAGCCTATTCAACTTATACCACAAATCCAAACATAAATGGATAATGTTTGGCCATGTGATTATTGTCACCGTCTTAGGAAAGGCCACATCATTATTTGTGATTATGTGTCGCGCCGCCGCCATCATGTTTGACATTTGGTGATATTACATTAATTTCCAATTCCGTTGCCTTATTTTGTATTACGCGAGATATATTTTCTATTGTAGGTTTTATTGAAGACTTTTATTTACTTCCCTGAGAATAAGTTTTGAAAGAATAGGTTGAAGAAAGTCCATACCTTGCCTGTTATTTTCTGAGAATTACAGTTTTGAAAGTGACCAGCCGACTTGTCACAGCTGCAGATATAAAAACCCAAACTAGCCAAAACAAAGTCACTTTATGATGCAAAAATTCATTTGAAATGACCTTTTTTTAGTGTTGTCAATTTTGGATCGCAGAAAATTGTAGTTTAGTCAAGTTTCCATATGCTGCAGTACAATAGTGTCACTATAGCTTCTATTTGACAAACTTTGTAGCGTATTGTGGAACAATAGCGATTTTTCAAATTCTGCTACACTATAGTCTTTATTTGACAACACCGTCTCTTGTCTGGTGTAGCGTATAATTGTTTAGATATGGTTTGCTTTTCATTGTGCTCTTATAATAATCACATTATGTTTTGTTTACTTCATTTGGATTTTTTTGACTGTAGATCTTTATTCTTTTGCATTTTGTATTCTAGCCTCAGGACACACATACTATATGCATTGGTTAAAAATTCCTTATTTGCATAACTCCATTTTTATTCAGTGCCACAATGTCCTTGGATAATTATTGAGTAGAACGATACCCTTATTTTGATATAAATCTAGTCCTTGAATTAAGGGTATCGTTCTACTCAATAATTAATAGAAATGTAATAAATATTCCAGGGTATAGAGAATACTAGAACGATACCCTTATTTATCACTTTCTCTTTTGTTCGGTCCCTGAACTATAGAAATGTAATAAATATTCCATAAACTATTCTCGAGCAATCAAATAAGTCTCTGAAGTATCACTCTCTCTTCAACTGTAAAGTTAACCGAGGGACTAACAAGAATATTGATTATATTTTTCTAAATCAGGGACCAAATAGGAGAGAGAATAATAGTTAAGCGACCAAATTGAAGATTTACACTTGAATATACATTTACACAGTTTCCATCTGTTAGGTTTTAGTATGGTGTTTATGCTTCTATAGCAAGGTGTAACTTTTGGTATTTGACAAGACATTTTTCTTTTGAGGTGCAGGTGTCGCTGCATCCTTATCAAAATTTCAAGATAGAGTACAGATCTTCTTTGCTGTTCTTTTCTGGATGACTCTATTCTTTTGGGCTTCTGCATGGGATGGAAGGAATAGACCAAACAAGGGATCAAAATTTAGAAAATAAAATAGTAAGCGTTTAGTTTGTATATATATTGAATTATTATTTATAAGTTAGGGGGACAAGATTATAAAGCAAAGGAAAAATAATTGAAATTACTATGTTGAATGAATGTACTGTTTCTCCATAAATTTTCCTCTCTAAAGTTACTCGTGAAGAGGTAGTTTATGAATATCAATATATGATTGGTCCGAGTGGATAGAGACTTGGGCACCTTAAGCCAGTTGTCGTGGCTCTTCTTTGTGCTATATTGAATGATTAGGTGTATAAAATTGAAAATATATCCAAATTTTATATGTCTAGGATGAATACTGAAGTTGGAGTTGCTTGCAGATAGAAGTATACTCTTTATATTAAAGTTTCTTGGCTTGTTTTATAAACTAAAATCACATGGAAACATAGCTTAATAAACTTACTTGGTGGAGCTATAGTTTAAAAATCATTTAAGTGTCAAATATGAGGATAGGAACCAAAATTTAAAAAAGGAAAGAGACTGTATTATTGAATTAAAAATAGATGTATTATAGAAGGCAAACCCAGAGCATAAACTCCTCAGAGAAGAGACATTTCTCTATCTTGCCCAAACCATAAGGTTTCTAACGGAATTATACTCAATGCCTCCCTCCTTGATAATCGTCCTCTTAATATAATTACCTTTCCTCTATAGCATCTTGGCTATATCAGAGATTATAATCTATTGATGCTCTCTATTTGGGCCATTTGATTGTCTAAGGCCCAAACCAATAGGTACAGGTTAAGCACGTTTTCGTTGTAGCATTTTAACATTGTCGAAGTTGTCAATGTAAAAATGTTCTACTTGTTCTTGTGTAGCTGTGATGATAGAGTAAAATCAAGGTTTCTGTTGTATATTGTTTTAACAGTATTCTATAACCCTGAAAATTTGGTTGAATTTCTCTGATTCTATCCCTTCTGTGTATTTTGAGTGATATGTTTCCAAAATTTAATTCAAAGTTCAATCCAAGGCTCAGTGTTTCAGTGTCTGTTCTTTTCGTCCATTTTGATCACGACTTGTTCGAATAGCTTCCAAAATTTAATAAAGAGTAACATGTTTATTGAACTCTTCTGTGATTGTGTCTCTTCTCATTTGGATGGAGTAGTGTTTTCTTTCAGAGTAATCACATCTTCTAGTTTGTCTTAAACCATGAAAGCCTGATAATTGAATGGTTGACTGGTATGTTGAAAGTTGAAACTCAGTTATATATTTTTGTTTTGTTTTTTTGGTTTGCCTGAGTTAGCAGATAAAAGAAAGTGCATTATTTTTGGAGTGAACATAGATGAGGGTGTTTGTTTCATGGTTGTAAAAATCATTCCCAGGAATAAGGAGGTTATAAATAGATTGTAGTATCCAGCATTCGTAAAATAGACTCTGAATTTTAGATTATTAAGTTGACATTTGCATGAGACTTTAAGGAGGAGTACACTCTCAAGCCTCAAATCAATACCAGCAAACCAACCTAAATGGGTTTCAAATTAGTAGTATTAATTAAAGTTATTATCGAAAGAAAATCCAATAACGATTAACACAATGCTAAAACTCTAGACAAACAGATTTTCTCATCTTTTGTTCCCTAAGAATCATAATTCTTTTACTCACAACATCTCTCTATCTTCATGAATGTCAATTTCATAGTGTATAATTTAGATAAGTCTTGTCTCATACACAAACTTATTTTTATTATTAGAACAATAAGTCTTATGATTGGATCAAATAAACTTAGATGTGGCATATTAATCTAATAGTAGAAAACTAATTTGTGTAATTTTTTTGTACTCATTAGACAAAATCATTCAAGAATCTTGAAAGTACACATTTTTTATTCCTATTTTTGATACCATACTAATTTTACTATATTATTGTTTATATATAATTTTTAGAATATCACATTAAAATTCAACGGGATTTTTTTTTAACAAGCAAATTTTATTAAACAACGAGATTTCTACTCAAGACGAACAAAGATCGATGAATTTAAAAATACAAATAAAAAACGTCTTATATAGGCTGAACACCCGAAAATAAACACCTTAAAAATACCACTTAGGACAACATCCACAAAAATACACATCACCACCTAAAAATAGACTCTTTCACGAAAACGACCTAAAACTCAACGGGATTGAGTGTCTGTTTGGACAGACGGCTATAAATTATATTTTGCTAGGAATCACGGAAAAAACCACTTTAACGTAGAAACTTCAATTCTCAACTTCATAGAATCATATAATAGATTTACATTGAATAGTGTGCATATATGTTTTGCTTTATCAAATATCACTTTAAACAGAGTCAAACAAAAGGGGCTAGATTCTCAAAAACACTGTGAACACTGTGTATTCGACACCTCACTCATGGAGAAGAAACTTATGGATAAAAAGAGAATATCATATTAAACACTTTTCAAGTAACTTTCCACCCTGTAGCAATGGCTGCTTCCTACATTATTAGCAAATGTAACATACCAACAAAATATACCCATGGTTCCTTGAACTAGGTGTTGCTACATGGTTGGCCTCACTTTTGGAAGGCTAAGGCAAGATGGTGATTGCACATTTGCACTTGTGCTAAACTAATTTGTGGCCGTTCAATTTTGCAACTCACAACACAAAAACTGCGGCGTGGTCCCTCCATTTCATGCACTGCAATTCATAGTCAAGTTTGTATTTTGTACTGATTGCTCATGCAGGATTGGACATCACACTATTCAAATGTATCACTACCTCTTTCTCTTTCAAATGCATAACATAATTATTGTAATTATACGATTCACAAAGAGAAACACATTAGCAATTTAGAGAGTGTGAATTTGAATTATGATAGATGACGCTTTATTCTCTCACGTGTAAATTACACATGAGAGTATCCATTTCCAGTATCGGCAGAGTGATACGTAATGATCATGTGTGCATTTTAATGTACACAAGCAAAAAATTAAGTATTTGTATACAATCGATTAATATATATTATCCTAATGTTATTTCGATATCACCATGGTCAAGTTGTTTTTATGTTGTCCAACTCTTTTTTACAGCACTTTGTACTTTGCACCATTGTTGCACCACCTCCATTCAAAATCGGATCAAGAGTCACTCCATTGAGAAAAATACTTGAGAAAATAAGGTGGAGATAAAATCTCCACATTATTTGCTTAGGGTTTTTCAACATAGAGAATACATTTTCTTCCAACATTTAATCCTGGCTCCAAATTACCCCCACCCAAATCGCCCCATCTCTTCGTACACACTACAAATTTTGGCTCACTCCGATCATTTACCGTCACAAAAAATCACATTTTCTGTACAATAAAAACTATCATTATGTGATACTCCCTCCCGTCTCGAATATACACAAAAAAAGTATATGTACTTTTACGACTCAAATATAAGTAAACATAATTAATTTTATTATCTCTAATAATGTCATTCCTTAACTTCTCCAATTAATATAAATAAGTTTTTTTAATGTTAATAATTACACTTAATTCTTTTTCTTAATAAGTGCCAAGTTAATTTTTTTTTTTTTTACATATAATCAAGAACTGATGAGTAGTTTATAAAAAAATGCCATTCTATCTACCAAAAAAAATGCCATTCTATAAATACCAACTTGTTTCTTAAATTCTACTCGATGTCATTATGGTAGGGTTAACAAGTTAACCTCACTCATCCACTCTCAATCAATTAGCTATCCTAGTGCTTCTCTTTCCTTTCTTCTTAATCAAACACTTTTCTTTCACTTTTAAGTATTTAGCTGTATCCTCTAATAGTTGTTTCAACTTGTACCACTTCTTTCTCACCTTCCTATATATATACCCTCATCCCTTTATCTCCATTAACTAGCTCTCATATAATAATATTACACAACTCCTTGTTCTTTGTTTCACTTTGCTTATTTTATTTAAGATGCTACTTAGAAGCTCCTCTGCACCAATTTTAAGTTCATTGTTACTCTATAATTCCAAAGAGTCCTCTCTTGAGCCAGAACATTCTCTTAAGCTTCCTAGAACAATATCATTTTTAAGTCTAAGCCAAAATTTAGCCAAGTTAGACCTTCAAAACTCATCAAGTCCTAAAAAACCATTTCTTGTGCCCTGTAGTAATGTTCTAGGTACAAATATGAACGAAAGAAACGAAGTGAAAGAGGCTAAGATGGTGCAAACTTCAGTGATGGGTGGGGGTGTGAGAAGTAATGGTGGATGTAAAGGTGGTGGAAGAGGCTCAGATGGTGGAAATAGAAGAGGGTGGAATTTTAATGAAGGAAACAATCATGGTAGAAATAGGTTAGATGCTTATTACCAAAACATGATCGAAGCACACCCTTGTGATGCTCTTTTGCTTGGAAATTATGGAAAGTTTTTAAAGGAGGTAATAATCATGGTAGAGATATATTAATTTTTTTTGCATGGTTACTTATGCTTGAACTTGTCTTCTTTCTCTTAAAATTGAAAAATGAAAATAATTAAATTAAGGGCATGTATGATAAAAAAATAAAAAATACATTTTTAGTGTTATTTTAAAAAAGATTTTGTTTTGATATTCTAACAGTGAGATGGAAAGCTCATTTAGTGAATATTTTTGATAAAGAGAAGCATGGTTGGATCCAAAAGTCTATCAAATGGAGGCTGGAAAAAAATTTATTGATAAACTTTACATAAAATTAACTAATAATAAAATTAAATTAATAGTTATATTTTTGCTAGAAAAGAAAAAAAAAGAGTTAAAGTTGTATAATATATTAACACAGGTGTAACTTAAGCAATGTTACTTTGCTTAATAACTTTATTGGATACATATTTTACAAAACTCAACGTCACGTTGAATTATAATATATCATCTCTATAAAATTTACATAAACATGAAATTATTTGAAAATATATGACATTAAGACACATGAAGATTAATGATACTTAATTAAAATAATTAAGACGTTAATTGTTATGCTTGTCAATGACATGTGAAATGAAATAGTTATAAAACTTATGTAAAATTTTATAAAATCGATCTATTATACAATATAAACTTTTAATTTGATGGTGAATTTGGTAAAATATATATTTGATAAAAAATTATTCAACAGTGTAATGTATTATTACTCGAATGTTACAATATTATAATTATATCCTCATCTTTTATATATATATATATATACACACACACACACGTCTTATGTACATGTGAGAGAGTGATGCATGGAGAGGGGCCAAAGCCCATGCTTTCCCTTGTAGATAGTCCCCGGAGACAATATAGAATGATAGCTAGAAAAATGCATTTTTACTTTTTATCTTTTACAATGAGTGCACATTTAAAAAATACGCATAAAAATCAAATGACACTGTATTTCACGTTTTTTTTTTTTTTTTTATGTTAAAGTATCATTTATCTCTCTCTCTCTATTTGTTTTAATATGGAGATTTAGTTGTTTTGATTTTCATTTTACAAATAGGTTTGTGGAGATTATGGTAAAGCAGAAGAGTATCTAGAAAGGGCAATTTTGGCTAATCCTGGTGATGGTCATACTATGTGCATTTATGCAGATTTAATATGGGAAACAAAGAAGAATGCTGATCAAGCTCAACAATATTTTGATCAAGCTATTCAAAGTGACCCAGATGATTGGTATGATATATAGTTATAAATATAATATATATTGAGTATCTTTTTAAGGATGATATGTAGCAACAAGCAGAGCTCAATTTTTGTGCACTTGAAGAAAATACATTTATATAGTTACTTTTAAAAATAATATTACATATTGATAGTAAATTTGAATTATGACACGTGTAAAAATATTTTAGCTCTAAGTTCATAGTTATTAAATTATTGGGTGTAATTATTTTTGATGTATCATAAAACATAACAAGGTTTTTCTTCCCTCTGCATATATTAAGTGTTATATATAATATATAATGAGTTAAAGTTTGGTATAATCATGATAATTTTATTTGAAACAACCAATGTTAATTTATTAACATTATCTTGAGAGTGGGGATTAAATCATTGACTTCATTGTCCCTCCACACCTTAGTCATCCAACCAATTTTATATTACCTTAATCTCTTGATGGTTTGTATCCAAGAAATTAATTATCTAGACATATTTCTTTATTTATTTTTATTTCTGTTTACCAATGAAAATGTTTTGTCTCCGGATTTATCTTACTGAACTAACTAATATATTTATTTTTATTTAATAATATGCAGCTATGTCCTGGCTTCATATGCAAAATTCCTTTGGGATGCTGAAAATGAAGAAGATAAAGACTACCAAATTAAATCGGATCACATGCATCTCTTTCAAGAAACTAAACATTGCCCTCCTTTAACTGCAGCCTCATAAGACAAATACACAATCAGTATTCGACAAATGAAAAATATTTGATGAGTATCCAATGAGAATAGCTTAAATTGTAACAAGAGAAAGCAACATTCAATGCCACTCTTGTGCTAGTTAATTAGTAGTATAAGGCTTGTATTGATTATCTTTACAAATGTAAAGAGCATGCTAGACACATCTATTGTTTATGTTATACTTTTGCTACCATGTGGTCTATGTATAAAAATCATCTCTTAATTTGTTCCCCTAATTTTTTGTTCATGCTTTCAAATTATTTAAAAACTAATTAAGATTTAAAATAGACAATATCATTGTCGTTAGAGTGTCAACAAAATTGGTACATTAGTTATCATAATGATACTTCTGCGTACCTTTTTATTGCTAAAAATAGTAGGAAGTCAGCAGGTGCTTGGATAGGTAAGGAGTCAATCATGTTGTGTCGCAACATGTTGCTCCTCTAGTGGCTCTTGATTAAAATATTACTCGAATATTCACAGATCTCTATCATACGTTCAGATATTTATCATGATGACTCATGTTTAAGAATACTTTAACGGTTTTGATGAGTCCTAAAAATATGATCGAGTAAGGTCGTTAACTACACAAACATGGCATTGATGACATAATCACATACACATACTATACTCATTCTTCTTTCCTTAAAAAGCAAAATCAATCAATCACAAACTAATCTATAGCACAAGAAATGCCAATCATTCATTCCTCTATGTTGAGTTTCATAGACCCTAAAACTTCTCATTAGGTTTAGAAAGTTCAATAGTTTTATTTTCATTGGATGAAGAAGTTCAATAATTCTATTTGGAAGGATCCGTTTAATATTGCGTCACCTTTCCAATGTCCATTAATAGAAACTTGCTTTATGCTACATTATTAGCAATTTCCATATGCCAACAAATATATTTCTTGTTTCTGGAACCTGTTGTGATACATGGTTTGGCCCCACTTGGGAAAGCTTGTCTCACTTGGAGTTGCATAACTAATTTTTGGCCGTTCAAAGTTTACAAATCAAAACAAAAGTACATAAAGGAGATACGAGCTTTAGGCTAAAAATATCTGAAGCATAGACGATGATATTTAAATTTGATTGATGTGGAAAAACTAAAATATAATTAAGCATATTTTTCACTTTAAAATCTTATAAAAAATCACGAGTGTAGTACGTTTGTGGTAAAAAATTGTAAAGTGAAAGATTTTAAAAACACAATTTTTAAGAAAACACTTCTATAAATATATTTTTTCACTTTAATATAAGATCATTTAACTTGCTTGACTTTGGTGATAAAGTCATCTCGTGTTTGAGAAAGTCCGTCGTTTTCACTTTTAAAGTTGCATTATGTTTGGCATTATTTGGAAAAATGACATTCAGTGTCCTTATCCTTGTAATTTAGCCACAACTTGTTCAATTTATTAACGGTTAGTTACCGACAGCAACTAATATAGTAATTGGCAATGGCTTTAATTTTTTAGCAAGAGATATACTAATTATAAAAGAAGAAAAAACAACAGATTGTCTAAGAATCATGTTAACAAATGTTTCAAGGATATTTATTAAATATTCAAAAGAAAAAATAATTGATAAGCTTTAGTAAAAAAAATTACTTTTTAAAATTTTAATAGTTTGAATACACCGTCTTAAAAAATATAACTTATTCTTTAACAAATTCTCGGTTATCATTTTCCTTTGTTTAAATAAGTAACTTGTGTATCCTCTATATCGATATTTTTTTTGTGTACAATGCTAAAATCAAAACATTAAAAAAAAAAAAAAGCCAAAATTATTCTCTAGAAAAGAAGGTTCTAGCCTCATCGTCTTTAGCATGTTCAAAATACCTTTCGGAGGAGATGGATGAAGAGTAATCTCGTTATTTGACGATGATCCAAGCTTAGTAACAAAAAAAAAACCGCATATTGGTTTCCTTCCTGGAGGGTGTGGTAACCTGTGACGGTTCTCTGCTTAATCAGTTCTTTACTGTTTTGAATCAAAGCATCATAAACATGGAATTTCAAGAAGAGACATGTAGAATAAATTAATCATGATAATTATCTCTAAATAACAATCAAAGTAAACATACGCACATAATTCAAATATAAGCAAAAGAGAGAAATCAATAATCTTATCTGTCCTTAATATTGTTGTATAACTAGGCCTGATACAACTCTATCAACATACTCCCCCAACAGCTCATATGTAACCTGCAAAATAATAATGAAGAAATTATAGTTGGAGAACAAGAGAGAAAAATTGACCGTTGATTAGCCAAGACCGATCAGAAGTGTCCGACGTCATTGTCCACATGACAGTTAATGTGCCACACCAGTATAGTTAACAATGTTAGATAACGGAACTTTCGGAGAGATCAAATTGAGAAAAGTTTGACAAACACATAATATTTTGAAAGTGAATTACAAAGATAAAAACCAATTTGATGATTTAGTCAAATAAAAATCTCATAATAGAATCACTTTATGCTAAAATGGAAAGTACTTGTGTATCCTATACTCCTTTCGAATTTGGGTTCGCTTATGAGAAGAAAGAACTAAATGATCTTCGGGTTTGGGTTCCCTTATGAGAATAAAGAACTAAATAATCTTTTTTTAGATAACAAAAAGACTAATATTAATTCTACAACAAAGGAAAAAGCGATTAATATCATTTTATTTTATTTTTCGGATAAAAGACACACTATCAATTATAAATTTTTACGAAACTCTTGCCAATATTTTTTCAGGGGTCTTGATGAATAAATTATAGCTGATATAATATGTATTAAATAATGCGTTGTTGATACATTTATATAGTCTACTTATTTTGAGATGGCACATTTTGTTTTAGTTTTTTGGAATGTCTTCATTTTAAATTACTTATAATAAGATTAAAGATCATTGAAAATGATATGAAAAGCAAGAGCCGTTCTCCCTCTCTCTAACCTAAAAACGCAACACCTCTCCTTCTCCACCGCATTCCACCGTCGCTCTCCCTCAAATCCAATCGTCGCAATCAAGATATAGACATCCGGCTTCGGTGGTGCACTTTTCTCCCACGGTCGCACCAACCTCAAACCACAATCGAGGTCGTTTTACATGTCGATGGTCTGTTTTCTGTCGACGGCACCACCTCTGAAGTGGTTGTGTTCTTGCTCTTTTGGTTTTCAGGATCTGAATCTGCTTTGGATTCGGATTTGGTTTCTATTTTATGATCTTGTTTGTGCATCTCTTTGGTGCTCATCCAGGTGTTTCAGATCTTATCATGGATAGTTGTTTGTTCATATTTATGGTATGTTCGAAGGTTTGCGGGTCGATTTCTTGGAGATTGATCGTGCCTTGTTGTTATTGATATATCACTGCCACTTTCACAACAACGGTGGCTATTGGTGCTGCTCTGGGTTTCAAAAACATGGTCATTCAGGTTTGTGTGTTGTTACTGATATTGATCATAAATCCGTACGGGATGGTTTGGTTATCTGCCTTGTTTTGGTGGTTTTGAGCCCTAACAATTGACTCAGTTGTTCAAACGGCAAGACTCAAAAGGGTCACGAGCTAACTGTTTTCGTGTTAGAAGCAGAGAGTTGTGGTGCGTGGGTATGTTTCGTGTTGGTGGACTGCCCATTCTCCAATGATTTAGATTTGACTCTTTTAAAGCTTTAGGGCTGTTATGGTTAATTTTGCTTATTGGTATCTGTCGCGTGGTCATCTCTTTGATTTCGCTGATTATTATCAAGAGCTGTTGAGTTCAGCAGGTTTCAAAGATATGGTGAAGCGTCGATCCTGTTTGAACATATGTCGCAGTTCTTGTGGCTGACTTCGGACTGCTTCGGAATCCTAGTCATTCGTATGATTAACATTCGACTAATTGGACTCGAAAGAGTCGGTGTCGCTTGTTGCCTCGTTGCTGGGATTTGTTGGTTCTTGGACTATTTTGTGCTGACGGTTGGTTCATACACCAGATAGCTGACTTTGGTTTAACTAGGATTCATCATTGGAGGTTTGATCATATGCGTGGCTTAAAATGTTTGTAATGTCTGTTTGGATTGTCTTGCACATTTATGTATTTTTACTGGGTTAGGTTTATGTCCCTTAGTTTTTTCTGTATTTTTTTCCTTTTCTTTTTAATAATATTTAGGCAAAATCAGTGAAACGAGTTTGAGGTAAGCTTGTGATACTAGTTGGCAGTTGGCACGTATCAATAATACTAATTGACAAAGAAAACGAATTAACTAACCAACTGACATTGAACTTTTATGGAAAGAAAAAAACCAAGAAAATACTAACAAATGACTAAGAGGCATTGTTTATGCAATTAATTTTATTTTTCATAAATGTTTATGTATTTATTTGTATTTGACTTTTGTTTCTAAGATAAATTTTTTAATCTAATTGATTTCTTAAACAATGTCATTAGAACGTTGGCTAGTATATGTAATCTAAGAACGAACAATGAATATAAACATTACCAGGGACATAAATGGTTGGATTACCCTGGCTATGCAGATTTTGTTCGTGAAAAATGGGGATCCTTTTCTTGTCAAGGTTGGGGCGGCTTTGTATTAAAGCAGAAGTTGAAAATGATGAAAGCAAGTTTAAAGGTTTGGCATCAGCATCATTGTCAGAATTTGGAAAGTAGGATGGCAGAGACTAAAAATAAAATAGTTGTGTTAGATGATAAGGGGGAGTTGTCTGCGCTGACAGAAGAAGAGGTTCAGGAACTTCATGATTTAACAGTTAATTTACATTCCATGGCTAGGATGCAGAATAGTATCAATTGGCAGAAATCTCGAATGAATTGGTTGCGGGAAGGGGATGCAAACTCCAATTTTTTTCATGGTTGTATGTTAAGGCGGAGGTATAAAAATGCTATTAATGTGTTGTCTGTTGAAGGTGTCAGCGTGGAAGGGGTGCATAACATTCGTGCGGCTGTCTTTAATCATTTTGCTTCTCATTTCAAGGTTGTTGGTGCAAATCGGCCAGGTATAGGGGGGTCTCCCTTTCCGCAAGATAACTTATGGCGAGGCAGGTATGTTAACAAAACCGTTTTCATCTGAGGAAGTCAAGTAGGCTGTTTGGGAGTTGTCGCGTCATTTTTCGAAGATCAAGGCTATTTGATTAGCGTTTGACTCACTATTTATTTCACGACTGAACATTTAATTTTATTTAGAAAAAGGGGAAAAAAATTTCAAATGCCCCATATTTGAAGAGATTTAGGGTTCGGGGGTTGATTACATAAAGGGAAGGTATTAGCATCCTTTATGTTCGTAGTACTCTACGAGAACCTCTTGATTTTATTTAATTTTTGTGCTATAAACTTGCTTGCTTTTTTTTTGAAAATAGATTTAAAGTGATAAAAGAAAAAGAAAAAGAGAAACCTAATATCTACATTTTTTATTGATTTGGAAGGACGAGTGTCCTTTGCCTACGTACCCGTGAGGGATCAAAACCTCGTAGTTCGGGATAGAAATTTCGTTTGATTGGTTAGATGTTTTTTATTTGTTTTGAAAAAGTTTTAAAATAAAAGCCAAGTGGCAAATAGGAGTTTGGTTTGTGTTTTTTAATATTAAAGAAAACTACTCAAAATAAAGTTAAATCAATTAGACATTTGATTAAGAAAATAAAAATAAAAAGAGGATCACTTGATCTTGGATCAAGGTTTGTTATAAAAAAAATATTTTTGTTATTTGCATGTTTTTGTTGTTTTGAATAATTAGCTTAAAATAAACTAACGGAGCGTAAAAATAAAAGCGTAGGTACCACATGGTGGTGTTGGACCACCACGAGGACCTTTAACCTAAACTAGAAGCGGGAAAATAAATCATACACCCACACACGCACACATGCACCTAAAACTATTACATAAAAACCTATTAATACATTCTAGAGTCTGCAAAGAAATAGATAAATTACATTAAAGCCTATTTTTTACATTCTAAATTGCGTGCAAGAAAACAAGAATAAATAAATCATATTAAAGTCTAACTACATCCTAAGTCAATGCGAGTAAAAAAAAACATAAAAATAAATATGTGAATGCTTATAAACAATAACATGGAAAAAAAAATGCAAGGGAAATCTTAAAACGCATGAAAACGGCAAAAACGAGATGATGGGAGTGTGAACAGTAAACAGGGGGTGTGGAGATTAAAAAAAAGTGGAATTGGGCCTTGGGTGATGTCAGGCGCGTATTGGGCTTCTGATCAAACATGCGCCGTCTGATTAAGATCAGACAGCCTTGATCTGATTATGAAAAGGAGCAATGCAGTCCACATGATTAGATCATGCGGCCAAGGAAAGCGAGGGTGCATGGTAGACCATGCACCCACGCATACTAGAACGAAGCTGCATGTATATAGGGGTTAACACTCAGATTCCTCATTTTCAATTGTTTCCTCTCTCTCTTCATTCTCTCCTCTCTTCTCCCTTTGTTCTCTCTCCTAATGCTTCTTCTTCTCCGGTTGGAGATGCGACGGCGAGTAGGTGGTTCTGGCGGTGGGTGGCTGGCCGGTACGGCGGCGCACCACGCCAGAACCCTATTTTTTTAATTTTTTTTCGACCTCTCTTCTCCCTACTTCTTCTTGTTTCAATTTTTACTCAAATCAAACAACAATTACAGTATACGGCCTAATCTAAAAAAAAGTTTAAAGAGGGAAAAAGAGTACTACCTTTTTGGGGTGTTTGAATGTCACGGATCTGTTTGTTGGTTATGGATGTGCTTGCTGGCCGATTTGATGCTTTGTTGTTGTTTGTAACGGCGACGGTTGGATCGCCTTGACTGTGGTTTGCGTTTATATTACTCTCTGTGTTGTTGATTTTCGATGGCAATGGTTTGTGTGGTTTTATGTTTTGAATTCGTGTTACCGTATTGGTGATTGTGAGATGTTGAGATTGCAGGTTGTTTGTGTTGTGAAATTCGGCCCCGTATTCATGACTGCTGGGTTTGGTTTTATAGTACCAGTGTTAGGTTTAGGGTTTGTTGATAAACAACAATAAAATTGTGGCTTGGATTGGAATGAAACAAAAAGCGTGTGATTGTTCCTGAAAATCTGTTGGAGTAAGGCTTGTGACAGCTTGCAGTTTCTAAACTTGGACCAATTTGACTTATCCGATCTATTTTGAATCTTTGGACTTTAAATAATAAAAATAATGAAAACAAATAAAAATGAAGAGATAAAAATGACTAATAAAAATTGAAATTAAAAATGATTAAATAAAAGGATGGAAATAAAACTAAAAAAGAGAGAAGAAGGCTCGACTCGAAACCAAACATGAGGTATTTTAAAATACCTCTCTGCCGAATTTTTACTTGAAAAATCAGAGACTGGTCAAGGCCTGAGGACACGTGTCGGTGTATGAATGTAGGATCTTAGGTCAAAAATTGGGGTATGACAGAAGTGTGACAGTTTCAAGAGCCCGGGACATGATGGTGTCAATTTTGGCTTTATCAAGAAATTTTGGCACATATTAAAGGATGATTTTTTGAGATTTATGGTGGAGTTTCATCGAAATGGGAAGTTCACAAAAGGTTTAAATTCTACTTTTATTCATTTAATTCCTAAGGTGAATAGCCCGCAACGACTTAATGATTACATGCATATCTCCTTGGTTGGGTGTCTGTACAAGGTCCTAACTAAAGTTCTTGCTAACAGGCTTCGATCAGTTATGGGTAGTGTGGTTTCTGAGTCCCAATCGGCTTTTATTAAAGGGAAGCAAATTTTAGATGAGATTTTAATCGCGAATGAGGCGGTTGATGAAGCTAGACGGTTGAATAAGGAGCTGCTCTTGTTCAAAGTGGACTTCGAAAAAGCGTACGACTCCGTGGATTTAAGGTATCTGGATTCTGTTATGGCTGGTATGAATTTTCCGACTATTTGGAGAAAATGGATTTTTGAATGTGTTGGAACAGCAACAACGTCAGTGTTAGTGAATGGTTGTCCAACAGAGGAGTTTCCTATTGAGCGGGGTCTTCGTCAGGGTGACCCTTTATCGCCATTTCTTTTCTTACTGGCAGCCGAAGGTTTTAATGTGATTATGAATGCTGCTGTGGGGGCGCATAAATTCAGTGGGTATGGAGTCGGGCATGGGGGCGACCTTCGTTTGACACATTTGCAGTTCGCAGATGACACCCTTATTATTGGTGAAAAAAGTTGGCAGAATGTGCGTACTATGCGAGCAGTGTTGCTCTTGTTTGAGAATATTTCGGGTCTTAAGGTGAATTTCAACAAAAGTATGCTAACGGGGGTAAATATTCCTGTTTCTTGGTTGTCAGAAGCGGCGCTAGTGATGAACTGTCGTAGGGGAACCATTCCTTTTGTGTATTTGGGTTTGCCTATTGGAGGTGATTCTCGGAAATTTTCCTTTTGGAAACCTGTTGTCGATCGCATTGTCTCTCGCCTGTCATCGTGGAATCATAGATTTTTGTCTCTCGGAGGTCGTCTCGTTCTCCTTAAAGCTGTCCTATCCTCTTTGCCGGTTTACTTTCTTTTCTTTTTCAAAGCCCCTGCAGGTATAATTTCTTTTATTGAATCTTTATTTAATTTTTTTTTGGGGGGGTTATGAGGTTAATAGAAAAATCGCGTGGATCAAATGGGAGTCAATATGTACTCCAAAGGAGGATGGAGGGCTGGGGGTCAGGAGGGTCGGTGCGTTTAATTTATCCTTGTTGGGTAAATGGTGTTGGAGGATGTTGATTGATAGGGATGGTTTGTGGCACCGTGTTTTGAAAGCCCGTTATGGTGAGGAGGGGGGCGGTTGAGAGAGGGTGGTAGGCATAGTTCAGCTTGGTGGCGGTCTTTGTGTAGGGTTAGAGAAGGGATTGGTGAGGGTGTTGGGAGTTGGTTTGATAGTAACATTCAGAGGGAGGTTGGTGATGGGAGAAATGCTTTATTTTGGCATGATATTTGGACGGGAGATATTCCGTTAAAAATAAAATTTCCTCGCCTATTTGGGTTGTCTGTAAACAAGGAGTGCTCGGTGGAGGAGATGAAGAGGGTGATGGGGGCGGAAGGTGGGTGGGACAGGTTGTGGCGGCATCGGTTACTGGCGTGGGAGGAGGAGAGTGTGATGCAGTGTACTGTGTTATTACATAACATTGTTTTGCAGGTTAATATCAGTGATGATTGGCGTTGGGTGCTTGATCTTTCCCATGGATACTCGGTGCGGGGAGCTTACCGCTTTCTCACTAATCCAGGCTGGTTGGTGGATCAGACGTTAGTTGACGACATTTGGCATCGGCAAATCCCCTCAAAGTTGTCTCTGATGGTGTGGCGTCTGCTTCGCGACAGACTTCCCACTAGGGATAACTTGGTGCGTCGACGTGTTCTTCATATTGATGGAGCGGCTTGTGTTTCAGGGTGTGGGCATTTGGAAACAGCTTCCCATCTGTTTGTAGCTTGTAACATTTTCAGCTCTCTCCGGTTCTATGTCTGGTCTTGGCTGGGTATTGATTTTGTTCCATCAGGTGATCTTCGCCAACATTTTATTCAGTTTACTAAGATGGCGGGGTTGCCCAGATCAACACATATGTATTTCAGGATTATTTGGTTTGCCTCTGTTTGGGTTCTCTGGAAGGAAAGGAATGATCGTGTATTCCAAAATACGGCTTCCGATCTTTCAACTCTAATGGCAAAGGTTAAACTAAACTTTTATTTATGGTTGAAATCAAACCAGGGACTATTTAGTTACAGTTACCATGACTGGTGGAATCATCACCTCCTTTGTATGGGCGTCCACTTGTAATTTGCGTTTCTCTGTTTAGCTCCTTTGGTTGGTGTTGCCTAGTTAGGCACCCTGTTGTTGTATATACTCTTGGTTGGTTTGCCTTTTGCACACCTTGTGCGGGGTAAACCTCGTTGTTAATATCATATATCATTTTAGTTTGTTAAAAAAAAGTTTTAGAATATCTTTGATTAAAATAAATGAATATTTCGATTATCAAAAAATTATGAGACACAAATGCAAATTTAATGATATATGTGTTCAAAAATTCTTTATAATGGTTAATGGAAAACAATTTGTATTAATTTAATCTAACCTCAATTATGATGTCCGATTTAAAAATTTTGATATTTTTTTATAGATAAATTAGAATGTGTGGACATTATCACCCTTATACTCCATCTGTTTTACAATGAGTGTCGTTTAAGGTTTTGGCACGCATATTAAGAAATGGAATGAAATAATCATTAGACGTAACATTTTTACTAAGTTGCCCTTACTTTATAAGAAAAAGATAAACTTAAAGTTGCATTGAAAATTGTTTGAGAGAAAAGTTGGAGTATTTAATATTTATTGAGGGTAAAGTTGGATAAAAAAAATAACGTTGTATTGGAAACGTAAAATGACATTCATTTTGATAATACTTCACCCGTCCCAAGATGTAAGTAAACATTCGTTAACAAAAATTAATGTATTTTATTTAAAATTTGAATCAAAACATTTTTTGTTGACCAATTTTTGTTTACATTTTGGACGGAGGGAGTACACCATCTAATCGCTATTATAAACAAAAATAATTTTTTTAGATTCATTCAAGGTTTAAATGTGTGTTTAGTCCTTGCACTCTCATCCAATTTTGGTATTTGTCTCTACGTTTTTTTTTGTTTGACATTAGTCCCTGCATTATAACATTATAAACATTTTTGGCCCAAGTGGCACACTGTTAGTTATGGTTTTTTTTTAACTGAGAGTTAACAGAAGGACTAAATCCAAAAATTTTACAAAGTGCAGTGACCAATGCCAAATAAAAAAAAATTGCAGGGACCAATTCTAAAATTGGGTGAAAGTGCAAGGACTAAATACACATTTAAGCTTTCATTCAATAAATGATACGTGGTTTCGTAAGTTTTAATTATAAAATTAATTTTTAAACATACAAATTTATAATCAAATCTCACTTTTGTATGAACATATTTAAACATAACCAAAATAGATTAAAAAATGAATTTTCCTTTTAACCAAATACATTAAAAAACAATTATTTATTTTTAGCATAAATAATAAATGAATTGACTGAAAAGAAGTTTCTGGTCTTATCATAAAAAAAAAACAAAGGGTACAAACGGTGATCAAATAAAATTTAAAACAAAAAGTACAAACGGTGATATCTATTTGGACCATTTTCAAAAGAAGCAAATTTACAGTCTAAGTAAGTTCATCAAAGCCCGGATTTAAAATTAAATTTTCTGACAATTTATAAAAGAAGAAGAGAGAGAGAGAAAAAGAAGCATATCCTAATTTGTTGTATCTATCTAAACAGTAGTACATTACGCACTGTTTTTGTACTAAAGTTTTTTTAGTCTTCGATTTTCTTCACAGTTTGAATCAGAAAAAAAGTGTTGTTGTTGCAACTGAAACTGATTCAACACAAATGGAGAAAGAACCTCAAAGTGATGTCAAAGATTCTTCTGCCGCTGAAGCTGAAGTCTTGTCTGTTGAACTCTCTGCACCTCCCAATTGGAAGAAATTGGTCTCTCTCTCCATTTTTTTGTTGTTTTTTAATTTATTAATTTGTATAGTTTTTTTCTTCTTGAATTTCTTGATTTTTATGCAGCTCAGATTTTTAGGCTTTTTTTTCTTTCAATTTTCTTGAATTTTTTTCATCAGATTCATGATTATAAATTTAATTTCTTGAATATCTTGAATTTTAAGCAGCTCAGGTTTTTTAGGGTTTTTTCTTTCAATTTCATTGATTTTTCCTTGGTTTTTTTTATATTATTAGCTTCATGATTATTATAAATTTGATTTCTTGATTTTTATGCGGTTCATATTTTTTTAGTTTTCTTTCACTTTTCTTGATTTTCATTATTATTATTATAATTATTGTTATTTGTTACTGTGGATTGATTTCTCGCTTTAATTGTCTGAAAATCTGTTAATTAATTATGTTTTTGTCTGAATTTAGTGGTAGATTTTGTTTCTACGGTTTACAAAATGGGGTTTAATTTGCAGAATTTGGTACTAGATTTTGTTTATAGGGTTTTCTTAAAATTACTTGTAAAAAAACAAAATTGGGGCTAGATTTTGTTTCTAGGGTTTGTCTATATGTGGTTACCTTGGAGAATTTGGTACTAGGTTTCAATTTTAGGGTTTTCTTGAAATTACTTACCTTATTGTACAAAAAAAGAAAATTGGTGTTGATCATGTTAAGCAATTTAGTGCTAGCTTTTGTTTCCAGGGTTTTCCTGAAAGGGGTTACCTTGAATTTGGTACTAGCTTTTGTTTCTAGGGTTTTCTCTAAATTACTTAACTTATGATGTTGAAGTTTTTGTTTGTTGGGGTTCTGCGACCTTGTAAAGTTTTGATTTGTTTCTTGTCTGTGGGAATTTAAGGAGGGTGTATTGAATTGAGATTTCATGGGATTTTAAAAGACTTTTTAAAAATAAAAAAGTTTTGTGGTATTTAATCAAAACTTTTTATAAAATATAAATGAATCTTGTGGTATTCAATCAAGACTTTTCATGAGATTTCGGCTAACTTATAAAATATCTGTTGGTATTCAAAAGTATAAAATATCTGTTGGTATACAGATTTTAATGGATTCTTGTATGGAATGGATTTTGTGAGACTTTTTTATCTAAAAATACACATAAGATGTTCATTCAACAATCTCACAAATATCCTTGAGATTTTTCGAGACTTCCATAATTCTTATTTTGTTCTTGTCTCAAACCAGACTCATACCATTTTCTTGTTATTATTATTCATAAGTCATCATTGTTTCCCTGTTCACCATACATTTGAACCTTTTACCTTTACCTTGTTGTTTTTTATTATCGAATTTTTCTTGTACGCGTTGCATACTTTTCCCCCACTGTTGTTTTTTTATCCTTATTTGGTTTTTTAGCTGGTTTTTTAGCAGATTTGTATTTTTTTTTTTTAAGGAATTAATATTTTGTTGTTGTTAAATAGTACACTGCTGTGCAACGTTTTGTTATGATTATTAGTATTATTTAAATATTATATTATATTATATTATATTTTTATTTTTATTTTGAGTAACTGGTTATTATTATAATTATTGTTAGTTAGTTCCATATTGTAAAAGTTCATAATTTTTTTCATTCACTCTTGTTATTTTGAATTTTTTTTTAAGAATCCATGTGATTCTTTCAAATCTTAAAATCTCACAAAGTCTATTGAAATCTTAGCAAATCTGTGTTATAAATCCATTAAAATCCTGGTTGTAAAATGTCATTTAAAAAAAGTCTTTTAAAATCCTATAGAATCAATATAATCTCACAAAGTCTTTTAAAATCTGCAGGATTTCGTTTGTCAAAACAATCTTTAGAAATCTCAATCCAATACACCCCCTAAGATGTTCAACATTGGTTAAAAATTGGTTTTTCACAAGGATGATAAAAGCTAACATACTCTTACACCAAAATGGTTAAACTTTGTGATATACTACCAAATTTCCATTTGTGGTCTGTTTGCTTGCTCCTTTTGAGCTTATTGATGTTGTCTTTTGGAGATTGTGTCTTAAGCTTTTAATAGCAAAAGTTTTCACAGTTTTATGTCCCCTGTGTGATTCAAATAATTTTTGTGCAAGATTCTGTTCCAGTCCAACATCTTTCTGTATTGAGCTTATTTTTATTTTGTGATTTTCCCTGCTTTGCACTTTGATTTTATCCGAAATGGATTCTGATTTTTAACTGCCATAGCTAATTAAACTGATATGAAGTATGTTATAGATCCATTGATTTATTGTAAGATCAATTTGTGAATAAATGTTTCAGAATGTTGTAGTTTTTCGTGAAAATTATCCCTTGGCAAATACCATTTTATGAACTATTCTAGGCTCAAGCATTTGGTGAACTATAATGCTTACTGTTTAATGATTTACTGATATGATAAAGTTCTTGTGTTATCGTTTTTCTGATGTAAATATGTTGCACCGACACTCCATGTTGAAGTTGGGGGTTCAAGGTTTAACATTACACTGATACATGTGGTTTTTTGTTAGTGTCATGTCTGATGTTTGTATGTGTTGTGTTTCTTATTGGTTCTTGAATTCAATTAGCAATGTGACTATTGCTAACATGTTTATCTTGGTGTTCCTTTTAGTTGTATGCTTTATTGTGGAAATTGTTTTATAACACATTTTTGGTTCGACCGTGCAGTTCTTCCATAAGAAGAAAGGAACACAAAGAAAACCTGAGGTCGTTTTCGTTGCTCCAACTGGAGAAGAGATAAGTTTCAAAAGACAATTGAAGAAGTACCTGAAAAATCATTCTGGGAATCCTGACATATCGGAGTTTGATTGGGAAAGAGGCGAGACGCCAAGGCGATCAACAAGGATTAGGGAGATTGCCAAAACAACCCCACCACCTGAACAAGCTAAGCCTCCGAAGAAACGTAGTCGAAAATCATCTGGTTCAAAGAAGGATGACAAGGAAGCTGAAACCGAATCTCCTTCAGAGGAAGCCAAGGAAAATGGAAAGTCTTCTGCTGAAGAACTGAAAGTTGATCCCAGTGATGCTGATAAGAACGTCAATGATGAAACAAAGATTGACGATGTTGAGGAAATTAGGCAAAGTAATGTGGAAGGTGAAATTGTGATAGTTGATAAGCCTCAATTCGAAGACACATCGATGACAGAACCGGCGAAACGAATCTTTGTGCATGCTTTGAGTGCTGTTGCCGCTGGAAACCGCGTCTGGAAAAGCCTCAAGTGGAAGACACTTTTATGACTAAATCGGTGAAACAAGTTTATGAAGCTTTGAATGCAGTTGTCGTTGAAAATACTTAGTGTAAGCTTCTTTTTTTGTTTGCAAAGCTTAGTAGTAAGCTTCTTATATGCACTTTATCAATATTTAGTGCCCTTAACTTTTTTCGGTATTGCGATTGAAGATGTTTTAACATTCCGGATGGTTGTAGTCTTTTGTTTTCTGTTTTAACATTTGGGTTTTACTTAGGAGATTAAACTTGTATGCCTCCTAGATCAGATCTTTTGGTTTTTCATAGAGCATATTTGAATGTAGATTGTAGACTTCTGTCACATTTTTCATGTGAACTATATGAGGAACTGAAATTTTATTTTGGTTGAATATGTTGATCATCTTTGATATGGATTCTCATTATAAGATACTCATGTTTGGATGAGCGGCGAGTTGGATAAAATTTCCGCTGAGTCATTGGTTTTATCAAAAACTACAATTTGGTGTCTGTCTCAATTGAACTATGATTTTGTGAAACTTAGGCATAATGGTTATTATGTCTGGACAAGTTTTTTTTTGTTGAAGAAATCAAAATGAAATCATATACCACTAAAGAAACAGCAGTTCCCAAGCACAAGGAGTGCCTAGGAGACCACTAACTGTTACAAAAGTTTCGGAACACAAAAAAACAAAAAACAAATTAGCCAATACCCAAACAAGATAAAGGGCTTGACCACCAACTATGCGTGCCATAAACAAACACCACGTTTTTCGCCTTCAAGTACCCTAGAGCTAACAATTTGATGTCTGGACAAGTTAAACATTGAATACTTTAAAAATGATTTTCATATACAAATAAAATGCTTGTGCCCGGAAAATTCCATGTATTTGATTTGATAATTAAACTAGGTTCTTTTATGAAGAACAGATCTCTCACTAATATTTGTTAACAACAAATTACCATCCCCTTAAATGGTGAGTTGTGAGATGAATATGAGTGAGTATTATCCTCTCCCACCCCAGTAACAAGGACTAACTATTGACCCACAAAATCTAATGTTCAAAAAAAAAAATTTATTTAAAAAATAAGTTTACATATTACATTTAATTGGTTTTAGCCTTGTATTCGTGCAATATTCTTTCCAATTTTCATTCACGAATTTCATTTTGAAAATACAAGAATTGTGTACATGTAAGACTTGGTTGCGTTGAGCAAAAAACTACATTTTTTGTTGGATCGCAATTTGTTGCGGTCAGTGAATTGATACAATTATGCGTTGATGATCATTTGATCAAGATCAGATGATTCCTATTTGAACTCGTTATTTTATGAATTTAAAGATAAAAATTAAATATGTTATTTTCTCGACCGTAATATCTTGATTGTGTGAATGCGGGGGGAAAATGACTACAATGAATTTGCTATCCTTTTTTTTTTTTTTACTTTGAAGATGAGTGTAATTCCTATTTATAGTTGGTTTTCCGTATGTGTAAATCATCTAATGGGGAGAATGAATTCTCTCAAATTTTTTAGCTTCAAGTTTTCTCATGTTTCATGATCTCTACTATTAAAACTCTTTTTTTTTCTTTCTTTTTTTCTTTTTTTCTAAACACTCTTTCTCTCTCCTTTTCAATGGATTGTGGAGATTTCAATGGACTCTCATATTACATGAGAGAATTCATTGTCACGGTCAATTCAAAATGATTCTTGTACATATTCATTTTTCATTTTTATTAACAATTAGAAAGCAACCATTTTATTTTCACTTTATTTTTTTTTATAAATATTTTATAGTATATAATGATTTATTAATTTTTCTGATTATTTATCAAAGAGCACTTTTTTGTTCAATTGTTCTACATGTCCTTTATAATGGATGGTGGAGATTTCAATGGATTCTCATGTGACACGAGAGAATTCATTGCCATCTATTATAATATATTCAAAATGAAGCTTATACATATTCATTTTTATTAACAATTTGAAACGACCATTCTATTTTCACTTATTTATTTTTTAATATTTTATAGTAAATAATGATTTTTTATTAATTTTTTCTGTTTATTTTTCTAAGAGCACTTTACTGTTCAATTGTTCTACATGTCCTTGTGATCTCAACTTCTCAAGTTACAGAATCTCCTTCATCCATGATGCTACGAAAGGTATTGATAACCCATTTACATATCCTTCATATCTAGCTTGATAAAAAGGTTGAAAATAACAAGAGTGAAAAGTATAAAAAAAAAAAAGGTATACTTTAAGAATGAGTTAAAGGGTGATGAAAGGAAGAATATATTCTAAGCTGCTGAAAACACTACTTTGTTATATTGTATTCATTTTTAGTTTAAGGCTAAGAATCTTATTGAAATCATGCCAACAATCTATCATGTTTTGAAGAAAAGTTAGGAATCTTTAGTTAGATTATGACAAGAGAAAAAGTTTTCTTAGCAAATGAAGTTACCATTATTGATTTACATAATATAGAGGAACACCATCGTACTTTCTATCAAGTGGAATATCTTTCTCATTCTTAATATGCTTAGACTTCAACATCAAATGGTTCTCTCTTCCTCATGTTCATTCTTTCTTTGGCTTCTCATTATATCAGCAACATTTTCTCTAGGTAAGTACTTCATTGATATTTATAAAGTTTTGCTTTGATGTTTCATAGAAAAATGTACTTATTTGCAATTAATGGACATTTCTATATAATTATACGACTATGGTGAGATGGGACTTGAATCGGCTGATGTCGCAATTCCACACATTCACGTAGTCAATGCATCGGTAGTTGTTGGATCGAAATCCGACGGTATAGAAAGCAAACAAATTTCAATTTCTTTTATACTTCAATATATTAAACTTTAAATTTGGACCGTCTGATGTCAATCTAACGATCACTGATGTACTGACTGCGTGAATAAGTGTGACTATTATGATGAAGACTTTTCAAATTCAAATATTATTTTAGAGTTACATTAATTTCAAATAATAAATTGTTTGACCGTACAATTTTTATATTAAAATGGTGAATTAGGCAATAAATTCTTTGATGTCATTTTTATGTATTGCTTTGCATGACATGGATTTTCTAACCTACCTTCAAATTTTTCTTTGGTGCAGTATTAGGGAACAAAGCATTTACTGGAACATATGGAGTAAACTATGGTAGAGTAGCTGATAATCTACCTCCCCCTGAAAGTGTGGTTACACTTCTCAAAGCTGCAAAAATCAAGAACGTAAGAATCTACGATGTTAATCCTCAAGTCCTAAGTGCCTTCAAAGGATCTGGAATAGGACTTAGTGTTTGTCTTCCGAACGAACTTTTGACAGAAATAGGCGTAGGCGAAGATCGCGCCATGAATTGGATTAAAGACAATGTTCAACCATATCTTCCAGGAACAAAAATAGTTGGTATTGCTATTGGAAATGAAATTTTAGGTGGTGGAAATATTGAAGTTTGGGAAGCTTTACTTCCTGCAGCAAAAAATATCTATAGTGCCCTTGATAGACTTGGCCTAGCACATCAAATTGAGGTTTCAACTCCACATTCAGAGGCTGTATTTGCCAATTCATACCCTCCATCTTCATGTACATTTAGGGATAATATAGTTCCTTACATGAAACCTTTACTTGAATTTTTTTCACAAATTGGAACAGCTTTTTATATAAATGCATACCCTTTTTTGGCCTATAAAAATGATCCTCAACATAGACTAACAGAGTATTATAATTAAACTATATTTTTAATACCATCACGTATGAATAGAGTTTTCATTTCTTTATAATGTATATGACCTCAAATTAATTCTACCAAAATAATTTAGAAATTAATCAAAAAATAAAATTCAAATTTAGTGGATAAAACCAAAGTAATATGAAGGAGTAAGTAGTATATTGATAAATGAGTTAAAAAACTTGATAAACCTGTAAGCAGCATTTTAAACAACTTGATAAACCTGTAAGCAACTCCTTCAAAAAGAAAAAACCTGCAAGCAACTGGAGGGTCTAAAGAGCAATTACTTTCTAATAAGAATCCTACTTCTTCACCTAGCACAAAACACTTCCGTCCTACAGGCAAGACGAAAATGTCCTGCGCTAGTTAACTAACGCAAGTGTAAAACTATGCGTTAGTTAACATGCGCTGCGTGACTTAAGTCACGCAAGTGTAAAGCACTGCGTGACTTACCCACGCATGTGTTAGACACTGCGCAAGTTAACTCACGCACAGATTTAACACATGCGTGAGTTAATTAGCGCACAGTCTGTGCACAGAGGAGGCAGAAACCTCTCTTTTTCCTGTTTTTTTTCTTCTTCATTTCTTCTTTCATACATTCATTCATTCAATTGCATGCATTTTTTCATCATTCATTCAAACAAGTCATAATTAAATTACGAAAAATAACGGAATAAAATAACGAAAAATGTCATAAAAGCGCCAAATATACGCAAATGTCATAGGATTACAACCATATCCGTCAAAATGTCATTAAAAAACCTAGAAAAAAACCTAGAAAATATCAAAAAACCTTACTCCCGTGGACTCCTACTCCTCCGCAGAGCCGGCACCTGGCCAAACACTGTATAATCGGACCAGAGACCCTCCAAAATGCTTAAAAATAGTGGATTTGAAGCCACCTAAGGAATCTCCATTGCATGCTCCACTTTGCCTCTCATGTTGCCGATGATCTGGAATGGATCGGAAGGATGTCTGGCCCACTGCTGCTCAACAAGAACCTCCTCGTAAGGAGGGACATGACAAGACATCAAGATAGTGATCCCTTGAGGTAAATTTAAATTTAGTTCCTTTTATACCCCTATGATGATTCTTTTTACCCACGGTAAAAAGATTTTGGGAGTAAAAGGAAGCAAACCTAATTTTACCTCAAGGAATTATGCCCTTTTCCCCAACCCTCCAGACCACTACTTCCCCCAAAAACTACTGGTATATACCTAAAGGGGTGTAAAAAGCCTAGATACTATAGAAGCAAAAAAGAAGAAGAGAAAGATAGGGAGAGAGTGAGGAGTGAGTGAAAGTGTGAAGAAATAGGGAAGTATGGAGGGGTATTTATAGGTGGGAATGGTAGTATAGGTTGTAAATACCATTAATGTGGTCAAAAAACATGTAAAACTTGGTAAAAAAACATGTGGATTGAATGTTGAAAAACTGACCAAATACCAAACAATGTTTGTTCTTCAGTTCTGACCACCGACCAACGTGCATGAGTTAACTCGCGCACGTGCCAATGGTGCGTGACTTAAATCACGCAGGGTGTATAACGTGCGCATGTTAACATACGTTGTGTGAGTTAACTTGCGCATGAGTATTTTCGTCAGTTCAGCTGGGCGGAAGTGTTTTGTGCTGGGTGAAGAGCAGGATTCTTCTAATAAATGGGCCTAAACCACCAAATGCCCATTTTTGTAACCGTCGTCTACCCGTGTTCTTTTAATCTTTTAGATTTCTGCTCTTCCCCCTGCACTTTTCGCTCGCGCTCAGCATAACTGATGAAAATACCCTTGTGCTAGTTAACTAACGCATGTGTAAAATTAACATGACTTAAAACTTCATTTTTTTACAGTTGCGTGACTTAGGTCACCGCATGAGTTAACTCACGCAGAAATTAACACCTGCGTGAGTTAACTCACGCTGGTTTACATATAGAAAATACATGCACCGAAACTATTGCAACTTGATGTGGTCGTAGAACTAGTGCTACTTGATGTGGTTGAGTTTTGACTTGTACTGCTACAAAACTCATTAAAAGATTCATGCTCTGATTTGCAATGATTGAATGTGAAATTGAATTGCTTACCATGATCATGATCATCATGACGTTGGAATTGTGATCCTAATAAACCAGCTTGAGAGCTGAATGAGGCACGTGATGGAAGAATTTGACCTTGATGGAAGAATTGTTTGATGAAATTTCATGTATTTTCTATGTGTAAACCAGCGTGACTTAAGTCACGCATGTGTAAAAAAACGAATACTACTATTCTCCTGTATTTTTCGCTCGCGTCCAGCATAACATACCTCTGCGCTAGTTAACTAACGCAAGTGTAAAATTAACTTGACTTAAAATTTCGTTTTATTTACACTTGCGCGACTTAAATCACGTCGCGTGAGTTAACTCACGCAGGAATTAACACATGTGTGAGTTCACTCACACCAGTTTAAAACAATCAAGTTGGGATTGTTGTTGTCATCTTAGGCACATGTTTCTTGTATTCATGGCTTTGCAGTGGAGAAACAATTTAATGAATATTAAATATCATGTCATTGAATATTAAATGCAAAGCTAATGAATCAAAAGAGCTGGCATGCAAAGCTATAATTGAAAGCCACAAGTAGGGAGAATCCATTTTCTTGCATAGAAAATGTGAAAGCAAGACTTGTAAAAGTTGAAGTTTATTCGTAAGAGAGCACCACAACATTATCTATATCTATATCTATATATTTATTAATGGAATGTCAAGGCTGCAAGTTTGCCCTAGAGGTTCCTTTGAAAACTCTTCAATTTTGTACTGCCATGTCTCAGGCGGGAAAACACTAGGGTTTGTATTTTGGGACATAATTTACTTATTTACCCTTCACATTAGTCAAATGCTGCCACCACAATAGGCCAATTAGAGTCAACTTCTTTTCTTTTATCAGTCATACGTTTTCTCTTCTTCTCTGAAACAGAGCTTCTTTTCTTCTCCCTCTTCACAACCCCAAGATCTCTCTCTCCCACACACCAAACCTCCTTCTCCCATTCTTTCACCCTCCCTCTCTCTGACTTCTCTCTCTTTCCATCTCAAACCCTCCACCCTCTCCTCCATCGCAAGCCACCATCCTCCCATCACCACCATCGCCATTCTCCTCCTCTCATTCCTTCACTCTCTCCTCTCAAACCCTCCACCGCCCTCCCATCACCACCACCACTGGCCACGGCCACCTCGCCACTGTAACCCACCACCTCCTTTTTTTATGTGGATTCTTGGATTTGTGTGAATTGATAGGGTTTTTGTTTGTTTGATTGATTTGCAGGTTGGTTCTTACTATGTGGGATAATACTATGAGGTTCTTCGTCAACAACCTGATTATGTTCATCAGTTTTATTCCGATTCGAGTTCGACGATTCATGTTGACGGTGATTATACTGAGACTGCATCTGATATCTTGGTAATTCATACTCCATCTGTTTCAAAATACATGTCCAATTTTTGCAATGTGCACTATTCACTTGACTTACTTTGACCATACTTTTTAACTAATGTATAAATACAAATATTAGCATGTAAGATGTTGTTTGATTCGTCTCAACAAATATTTTCAAAATATTAAATTTTTATAATTTTTTACTCTTGATAATTAAAGATATTAACGGTCAAAATTGTGCATTGGCATATGTGAAGTGGTTGATTTGGACATGTATTTTGAAACGGAGGGAGTATTATTACTCACTCAAATTTGCATTTTTTCAATCGTTTTAGGGGTTTTAGATTTTAATTTCATTAGATTAGAAGTAATTATTTATTTATGCATCCTCATTTTAGTTTATTAAAAGATTAATGAACTTTTATTTTGTTTTATTTTATTTATGCGTCCTCATCAATGTGTGACTATGTTTTATTAGCAAATTCGACATTTTTTTCTTCCTCCAACTCGCATTTTCTTTTTTTACTTTCTTTGTATGTAGGTTTTCTGAGAGACACAAATTGCCTAGCTTCTGTTTGAGGCATAAATTGAAGGGAGCTCACTGTTATTTTCGTTAAAGTCAGCTGAGTTAAATTCTGAACCTTCAGGTACTTACTCTACTCTAACTCTAATCTACTTTTTTTGTTTGTTTTCGTAGCTATTATCATTTTAGAGATTGAAGTTTTATGCCGAAAACTAATTGAAATTAAAGTCTTCAAATTCATGAGCAGTAGCTAGCATATTCTTTGAATTGAATTCAATATATTCAGAATCCTATCTTTATTAACAGGAAAACACAGAGATGTTCCTGAAGGACATTACAACAACAGAACCTCGGTCGATGCTTCTACACGGTTATTGGAATTGAAAGTTATATGAAACAAAGCTTCATTTTGTGTCATTGCTTTACGACATTCACTGAATTGAGAACCGACTTAATAGAGAGTTGGTTCGATCTGTAAGAAATGTGACTGATATGACACTATTAAGCAAAACCAATCCAATTTCTTCAGTTACAACGTATTCTTGAAATCCAACATGTCAACGCAGACATCATGTTTGTGTTTCAGGTCAAATCTTGATCTCCCTCCTCTTCAATTCCGTTCTCATTTTATCGCAAATTCACACTGTCTTCTAACTTATCAATGAGATTTTATATATTTATTTTGAATTTCTTCACAAATTGTTGATTATAAGTATAACGTTGGTTGCATTTGCATAAGGTGATTTTCTGTTTTTGTCAGTGTTTAGTGTTATAGATGTGTCTTAAGCTGAGCCAAATTCTTCTATTTTATAATTTTTGATGATATTGTTGTCTTATATGCTCTTCATAGTAATTTGCAATTAGTTTTTATCTGCTACGTTGTGAGAAAAATAAAATTGGATATTGTTGTTCTCTAATTAGAAATTAGATTAATTAGGTAATCTGCAACTTATATTATAATACCTGCATTTACATCCTCTGCCTAAACTTTAACTATAAAAATGCTTTTCTAAATGAGTTGGTAACATCATTGATTTATGGGTCTTGCTAACCATTGCCTAGGGCAATGGTTAAGGAATCAAAAAAGGAAATAATTGTGAAATTTCATGTAGAAAAAGTTGCTTTTTACTATTTCAATAAGTTGAATGCACAATTTCCTAGATAAAGTTACTACTTTAAGTTTCCTTTCAAGTGCTCTTAGGGCAATGGTTAGCATTTTCCTTGATTTATACGTGTCTCCCAAGTTATAACCCACACAATGAAGATAGAAATTTATACAGCGATTAAGCTTGAGTTTGCTGATTGTACTGCATAATTGTTGACATGCCTTCTAAGTTCTTATTACTTGAAATCTGAATTTATTTGTCTTCACCACCCTGCTGCTGCTGTTGCTGTGTAATTCTTTGATGCTTCTTTATCTGTTATCATTTTAAAAAGAAGGATGGAAAAAAGAAGAAATTCATTGACATTGCTCTTGAGGATTTAGAGTAAATCTTAGTATTCTGTCTCATTTATATTTCAGTTGTATTCTTGCACTATCCTTTAATTTTCTCTCCTTCATTTTCCATGGACTTTGTTGGTGTATGCATGTTTTGCTTTATATTCTAACATTTGATTTCATACAGAAGCAATTGAGTAAACTGCTTTCTATGGAGTGATTTTGCTGGAAAAAAAAAGTCATATTTTGCAACACATGACATGTCTTCACCAGTGATTTTGATCCTTCAGTTCGGCAAGTTAAGGAAGTATTTAGGGGCCATTTTGGTTCTATGGTCATTTCAAATGGAGATTTACCAGAAGTTGATGCATATAAGAGTGGGTAAGATTAACTATGATATACAATTTAGTATTCTTACCTAGATTATAGATTATTAAGTGCATATAATTTAATCTTCATGCTAAACTACTCTATAAAATAGGATGCACAATGGAGAAATTGAATTGACTCAGACTATTAGTCAGAAGTCTGTACAGAACATTGTAGCATTAACTGAGGACTTGGTTAAAACAAAGCTGATGACAATTGAAAATCTGATCGAGTCAACCAAGGTATTTGATAGGGTGCTGCGAGGGTTATGGCCAGGGATCTTATCAGAACTAGCCATCAAATTGAAAAGTTTTACAAGCTTAAATCGCAACTTCAGGGTGTTGCTTTGAGAATTCAGGTTTGTTTTGCATAGCATGTTGTGTTTTCTTTGTAAGGCAGATGAATCCGCCTTCTTCATAGAAGATAATGCAAGAGTTTGAAAGGCAAATGAGTTACTTTTCAAGGTGTTTCACATGTTAATTAGAAAGATTGAGGTCTGCACATTATTATTTTTATTTATAATTGCAGAAACATGATATACTTAACAGGCTCTCTACTGAGTTCATTTTCGTTATTTTTTTGTGCCTTAGAAATGTATGAAACATTACTTTGTTGTAAAAAATTGTATTTAGTCTTATCTAAGTGTTTGTAATCATGTGTTTTTGTTGATTTTGTTGGCTATTGACTTTGCCTCTGCACTTTGAGCTGGACATTTTGCCTCTGCTATTGATTTTGTTTGTAATCATGTCTCATAACTGGATGTCTCATTTTCAAATACAGTCACAAAAACTTTTGATAAATTTGTAATTAGACCAATTTGAGACATGTAATTCACTAAAGTAGAAGTTGTTACAAGATATCATGTTGATTATAAGAAATAATATAATTTAGGGAGTGTTATGGACACTCTTTTTTTAACACTTTCTCTAACACCTACTGTCTTATTGGTGGAATCCATGTCGGTACCACACTTTGAAAATAGATCCACATAAAGTGGTGCCCACATGAGTTTCACCCAATAGGAGAGTGAATTTTAGAGAGATTGATAGGAAGAGATTATTCCTAACATTTCTCATATAATTGTTATTTTATTAAAAAAAAAATATTGTTGTGATTGTTTTAAAGTATTGTACACAAGATGCACATGAAATGTGTCTCCAACACTTTCTAGAAAGGAAAGCTTAACACTTGGATTCTATATTAATAACATATATTGCTTCCTATCCTAAATCAATATCATATGACTTATAATTTACCTGTGCGGCGCAGTTAGTTTCATGTGATACTCCTAAATTACTAATATGCTATGCTCATCATTGACCCGTGCGATAGCACGGGGTGGCGATCTAGTAGTATGAAAGGGATGGTATTTATAATATAAAAGGCAAATTTGTTCTTTTGTTTTATGCACCTACGATGACAACAACAGTCTCAACTTGATTGTTTAAAACTAGCGTGAATTAACTCACACAGTGTTTTACACTTGCGTGACTTAATTCACGCAACGTTAGTTAACTAATGCATAGTTTTACATTTGCGTTAGTTAACTAGCGCAGAAGCATTTTGGTCATGGGTGCAGAGCGGGAGTGTTTTGTGCAGGGGATAACAATAATCAATTTTAAATCAGGTTAGTTTTACACATGCGTCAGTTAACTAGCGCATAGGTATTTTAGTCAGTTATGTTGGGCGTGAGCGAAAAGTGCATGAGAAAGAGCAGAAATCAACCTTTTATATATAAACCCTAAATCATCGGAAGACGCATGGCGGAGCTTATGGCGGAGGTGGCAGAGCCGTATCTGCCTGATGAACTGATCACCCAAATCCTAATGAGGTTACCAGTTAAGTCTCTTATTTGTTTCAAATCCGTTTCTAAGTCATGGTTTTCTCTTATATTTTATATCTGATAATCACTTTGCAAATTCACATTTTCAACTTACCTCTTCTTAACCGTAAGTCCACAGTTTCAATTTGCCTTCTCAACCACTACTCCTGAATTTCGATCTATAGATTTACCGTCATTGTTTACCGATGATTATAATGAACCTGTTACACCAAACCCTAGTTTTCCACTTCCGGAATCTCATTTTGATATTCAAATTAAAGGTTCATGTAGAGGGTTTATACTTTTGCATACTTGTTCAAACGCTTGTATATGGAATCCAACCACCGGATTTCATAGACAAATACCTTTCCCTCCAAAAGATGATTACTTGGTGGTTTCAGTTTCGTATGATTAGTTTGGGATTTTCTCATCCAGAGCTAATGAATGGAAAGAAATCGTGGATGCTGTCCATTTGCCTTTTTTGTAGTAAGGCCGCCTCTTCCTTTGTTTATCCATTAGCAGAGGCGGTCTTCAACAGAGCTATTCGCTGGTTGGCTTTTTGTAGTGATACACGTGAATATCTTATTGTTGCCTTTGATTTAATGGAAAGAAACTTGTAGAGATTCCTCTCCCAGATGATATTGACTATCGTTCTTCGGATTGTGATTTATGGGTATTTAGAGGATTTCTAAGTCTATAGGTTACGGTGGACGAGGATATGGTTGATATATGGGTAATGAAAGAATACAAAGTGCAGTCATCTTGGACTAAATCTCTTGTTCTTACTACTCATGATAGTGATACCATTGATGGTGTTTCCCCTGTATATTGCACAAAAAGTGGTGATATTGTTGGAACAGATTGTGTTACTGGATTGGTGAGATATGATGCCGAAAGGAGAGTTTTTAGAGCATACCTACTATTGCAAAGATTCACGAAATGGATTCCGATTGGCTATGTATACAGAGTCTTTGCTTTCACTCCCATGGCACAAACAAGTAAAACGAGTTAGTTATATTTTCTCCTTCACCGTTTTCTAGATATTTATAATTGTGCTGTATTATGAACTCTTGGGTGGCCGAATTTATAACATGAGACAGTATGCCACACCAGCTGATTCAATATCTCGTAAAATGTTTATGTTTTTTTGGTTAACTATTTGTAATATGTTTATTGGAAATATTGACAACTTTGTTTGTGTGATACACTATTATTTATGCATATGTATCTGGATTATGTTCTAATGTATGTTGCGTTCACGGCTTGAAATTGTTCTACATTGTAAATTAGTTTGATGAGCTTATGCATGTGTAACTGGATTCTGTTTTAATGTATGCTGCATTCAATGCTTGGAATTGTTTTATATGGTAAGTGGTAAATTAGTCTGGTTAGTCTATGCATGTTGATTAAGATCACAACTACCCGCCTTGACTCAAAGAACTTATTTAAAAGTTTATTCATACTTGATGGTATTTAAAAATATAGTTTCATTTCTTGATTTTTATGCTGTTCAATTGTTCATATTTTATAGGGGTTTTTGTTTTTCTTTCAATTTTCTTGATTTTCATCATTACAGTTATTGTTATTTGTTACTGTGGATTGCTAACTCACTTTAATTGTCTGAAATTCTGTTAATTAATTATCTTTTTGTAATGTTATGAATAATTTAGTGGTAGATTTTGTTTCTAGGGTTTACCTAAATGGGGTTTAATTTGCAGAAATTGGTACTAGATTTTGTTTTTAGGGTTTTCTTGAAATTACTTGTAAAAAAACATAATTGATGCTAGATTTTGTTTCTAGGGTTTGCCTATTGGGGTTACCTTTGAGAATTTGGTACTAGGTTTCGATTGAGTTATATTGAGCTTATTATGATTTTGTGATTTTCTCTGCTTTGCACTTTGATTTTTTCCGAAATGGATTCTAATTTGTAACTTCCATAGCTAATGAAACTGACATGAAGTATGCCACAGATCAATTTGTGAATAAATGCTTCAGAAAGTCGTAATTTTTTGTGGAAATTATCCACTGGCAAATAACATTTTCTGAACTATTCTAGGCTAAAGCATTTTGTGAACTATAGTGCTTACTGTTTAGTGATTTACTGATATGATAAGGTCCTCGTGATTTCGTTTTTTTGTTGTAAATATGTTGCACCAGCACTCCATATTGAAGTGGGTGGTTGAGGGTTTAACGCAACACTGACACATGTGGTTGTTTTGTCAATGTCATGTTTGGTGTTTGTTTGTGTTAGTGTTTTTTATTGGTTCTTGAATTCAATTAGCAATGTGACTATTGCTAACATGTTTTTCTTGGTGTTCCTTTTTGTTGTATGCTTTATTATGGAAATTGTTTTATAACGCATTTTTGGTTTCCCTGTGCAGTTCTTCCCTAAGAAGAAAGGAACACCAAGAAAACCTAAGATCGTTTTCGTTGCTCCAACTGGAGAAGAGATAAGTTCCAAAGCACAATTGAAGAAGTACCTGAAAAACCATTCTGGGAATCCTGACATATCAGAGTTTGATTGGGGAACCGGCGAGACGCCAAGGCGATCAACAAGGATTAGGGAGATTGCCAAAACAACCTCACCACCTGCACAAGCTGAGCCTCCGAGGAAACGTAGTCGAAAATCATCTGGTTCAAAGAAGGATGACAAGGAAGCTGTAACTGAGTCTCCTTCAGAGGATGCCAAGGAAAAGGGAAAGTCTTCTGCTGAAGAACTGAAAGCTGATCCCAGTGATGCTGATAAGAACGTCAATGATGAAACAAAGATTGATGATGCTGAGGAAATTAAGCAAAGTAATGTGGAAGGTGAAACTGTGATAGCTGAGAAGCCTCAAGTCGAAGACACATCAATGGCAGAACCGGCGAAACAAATTTTTGTGCATGCTTTGAATGTTGTTGCTGCTGAAAAACCGCATCTGGAAAAGCCTCAAGTGGAAGACACTTCTATGACTGAACCGGTGAAACAAGTTTATGAGGAAGCTCTGAATGCAGTTGTCGCTGAAAAACCGCAATTGGAAAATCCTCAAGTGGAAGACACATTGATGGCAGAACCGACAGAAAAACTTTGAGGAAGCTTCAAATGCAGCTGTCGCTGAAAAGCTGCAACTGGAAAAGCCTCAAGTGGAAGAAATATCGATGGCGGAACCGTAAGAACAACTTTTTGAGAAATCTTTGGATGATGTTGTTGCTGAAAAACTGTCAGGGGAGGCACCAGTCGAGTTGGAAAAAGAAAATAGCACTGCTGAATTGGAAAAGCCTCAAGTGGAAGAAACATCTGCGGCAGAACCGGTGGAACAACTTTCTGTGGAAGCTTTGAATGCGGGTGTTGCTGAACAACTTTCTGTGCCGGTCCCTTCTGTGGAAAATGGTGCAGCTGATAGCAGTTATAAGCAGGAGAAATCAGGCACAGAGGAAAGCGAAGGAGCTGAGAAAGTGAGTCTTAATGTTGAAGATATTATTAATGGTAAGAATGAAATTCCAGCAAGTGATGAAAAGCAAACAATTCAAGGTGATGAACAGGTGAAGAAAATGGTTGACAATGAAAATGTTATTTGGAGCTTTGCTCAATGAAGTAGCTTAGCATCACTAGTTAATACTTAGTGTAAGCATCTTTTTTTTGCAAAGCTTAGTAGTAAGCTTCTTATATGCACTTTATCAATACTTAGTGCCCTAAACTTTTTTGTGGTGCTGCTATTGAAGATGTTTTAGCTATTCTGTGACATTCTGAATGGTTGTAGTCTTGTTTTCTGTTTTAACATTTGGGTTTTACTTAGGAGATTAAACTTGTATGCCTCCTAGATCAGATCTTTTGGTTTTTCATAGAGCATATCTGAATGTAGATTGTAGACTTCTGTCACATTTTCATGTGAAAAATATCAGGAATTGAATTTTATTTTGGTTGAATATGTTGCCCATCTTTGATATGGTTATATATGATACTCATGTTTGGATGAGCGGTGAGTTTGATAGAATTTCGGCGAGTCACTGATTTTATCAAAAACTACAGTTTGGTGTCTCAATTTTTGAACTATGATTTTGTGAAACTTAGGCATAATGGTTATTATGTGTGGACAAGTTAAACATTGAATACTTTAAAAATGATTTTCATATACAAATTAAATGCCTGTGCCTGGAGAATTCCATGTATTTGATAATTCAACTCATGTTTTCATGAAGTATCATTATTGTTCAAACCAGGTTCTTTCATGAAGAATTGTAATAATTCAATCTCTCATGTGTCTACTTATGTTTTTTTAACTGGATATGAAGAATTCCCAATATTCACTGATCACAATGGAAACGATCATCTGATAATACAATTTATAGTAGACTATCATTCAACCTATCTTATTGTAGAATGTCATTGAACCTATCTTATATAGTTACCTGTTATATTCAGGAGAAATAAAGTGGGTTGAGACTAGGGCACATGGGTTGGAGATTTATAAGAACAAATTTCTCACTATCATTTGTTAATAACAAATTACTATCCCCTTTAATGGTGAGTTGTGAGATGAACATCAGTGAGTATTGTCCTCTCCCACCCCAGTAACAAGGACCAATTATTGACCCACTACAGTCTAATGTTCAAAAATTAAAATCTATTTAAAAAAAAGTTTACATATTACATTTAATTGGTTTTAGCTTTGTATTTGTGCAATATTCTTTCCAATTTTTATTCACGATTTTCCTTTTAAAAATACAAGAATTGTGTACATGTAAGACTTGGTTTGGTTGGGTTGAGCAAAATATTTAATTTTATGTTGGATCAAGATTTGGTGCAATCGGTAAAGTGACACAATCATGCTTCAGTTACTGTTTGATCAATATCAGACGATCTTGATTTGAACTAGGTGTTTTAAGAATTATAAAATAAAATAAAAATGTTCTTTCTCGACTGTAATGTCTTATTGCGTGAATGTGTGGGGAAAATGTGACTGCAATGAATCTGATTTCTTTTTTTGTTTATCTTGAAGACGAGTGTAACTCTTATTGACGATTGGTTTTCGGTATGTGTAAATCATTTAATGGGGAGAATGAACGTCTAAAGTAGAGAATGAATTCTCTCCATTTCTTTCTCTCATGTTTCATGATCTCTACCATTAAAACTCACTTTTTTCTAATATCTCTTTCTCTCTCCTTTATAATGGATGGTGAAAATTTCAATGGACTCTCATGTGGCACGAGAGAATTCATTGCCATCTATTATAGTATATTCAAAATGAAGCTTATACATATTCATTTTTATTAACAATTTGAAACGACCATTCTATTTTCACTTTTTTTTAATATTTTATAGTAAATAATGATTTTTTATTAATTTTTCTGTTTATTTTTCTAAGAGCACTTTACGGTTCAATTGTTCTGCATGTCCTTGTGATCTCAACTTCTCAAGTTACAGAATCTCCTTCATCCATGATGCTACGAAAGGTATTGATAACCCATTTACATATCCTTCATATCTAGCTTGATGAAAAGGTTGAAAATAACAAGAGTGAAAAGAATAAAAAAAGTATACTTTAAGAATGAGTTAAAGGGTGATGAAAGGAAGAATCTATCCTAAGCTGCTGAAAACACCCCTTTGTTAAATTGCAACATCTTTAGTTTAAGGTTAAGAATCTTATTTAAATCATGTATACAATCTATCATATTTTGAAGAAAAGCTAAGAATCTTTAGTTAGATTATGACAAGAGAAAAAGTTATCTTAACAAATGAAGTTACCTTTATTGATTTACATAATATAGAGGAACACCATCATACTTTCTATCAAGTGGAATATCTTTCTCATTCTTAATATGTTTAGACTTCAACATCAAATGGTTCTCTCTTCCTCATGTTCATTCTTTCTTTGGCTTCTCATTTTATCAGCAACATTTTCTCTAGGTAAGTACTTCATTGATATTTATAAAGTTTTGCTTTGATGTTTCAAAGAAAAATGTACTTATTTGCAATTAATGGACATTTCTATATAATTATACGACTATGGTGAGATGGGACTTGAATCGGCTGATGTCGCAATTCCACACATTCACGTAGTCAATGCATCGGTAGTTGTTGGATCGAAATCCGACGGTATAGAAAGCAAACAAATTTCAATTTCTTTTATACTTCAATATATTAAACTTTAAATCTGGACCGTCTCATGTCAATCTAACGATCACTGATGTACTGACTGCGTGAATAAGTGTGACTATTATGATGAAGACTTTTCAAATTCAAATATTATTTTAGAGTTACATTAATTTCAAATAATAAATTGTTTGACCGTACAATTTTTATATTAAAATGGTGAATTAGGCAATAAATTCTTTGATGTCATTTTATGTATTGCTTTGCATGACATGGATTTTCTAACCTACCTTCAAATTTTTCTTTGGTGCAGTATTAGGGAACAAAGCATTTACTGGAACATATGGAGTAAACTATGGTAGAGTAGCTGATAATCTACCTCCCCCTGAAAGTGTGGTTACACTTCTCAAAGCTGCAAAAATCAAGAACGTAAGAATCTACGATGTTAATCCTCAAGTCCTAAGTGCCTTCAAAGGATCTGGAATAGGACTTAGTGTTTGTCTTCCGAACGAACTTTTGACAGAAATAGGCGTAGGCGAAGATCGCGCCATGAATTGGATTAAAGACAATGTTCAACCATATCTTCCAGGAACAAAAATAGTTGGTATTGCTATTGGAAATGAAATTTTAGGTGGTGGAAATATTGAAGTTTGGGAAGCTTTACTTCCTGCAGCAAAAAATATCTATAGTGCCCTTGATAGACTTGGCCTAGCACATCAAATTGAGGTTTCAACTCCACATTCAGAAGCTGTATTTGCCAATTCATATCCTCCATCTTCATGTACATTTAGGGATGATATAGTACCTTACATGAAACCTTTACTTGAATTTTTTTCACAAATTGGAACACCTTTTTATATAAATGCATACCCTTTTTTGGCCTATAAAAATGACCCTACACATATTGACATAAACTATGCTTTATTTAAGAAAAATCCCGGTATTTATGATCCCAAAAGTAAACTACATTATGACAATATGTTTGATGCACAAGTTGATGCTGCTTATTTTGCATTGGAGAAATTTGGGTTTGATAAGATGGAAGTTATTGTTTCTGAGACTGGTTGGGCCTCTCATGGTGATGATAATGAAGCTGGAGCAACTGTGAAAAATGCAAAGACTTATAATAAAAATATGAGAAAGAGGTTACTTAAGAGAAAAGGAACACCTCATAGGCCTAAAATGTTGGTTAGGGTTTATATATTTGCTTTGTTCAATGAGAATTTGAAGCCTGGACCAGGATCAGAAAGACACTTTGGATTATTTAATCATGATGGAAGTATTGCATATGATATTGGATTTACTGGACTTAAACCTTCCTCAGCAACCTCCTCTTTCCTTTCTTTCAAGGTATGTAATCCCTCTTTTCCTTTCTGCATTTTGTTTTTCTACAAAAAGTTCATTTCTATTTATCTGTCTTTTACAAAGTTTAATGCGATGTTAACTATTGTTTTGTCAATGATAGCCTTAATTATTTATTGTAGAGAGAAATTTATGACACGAGATATTAAAAATTTGCATAAAGAGATTGCTCTAGTGAAAACATTTTTGTTCGCAAATGAGAATATTTGCATATAAAAAGACTCTAGTTCGATTCTTATGACGTTTTTTTTTTATGTATATAATTTTTTCCATTAGAATCAAATTTTAAAAAATTGAGGGCATGAATATTAATTGTAACAAACTATATTTATAGCTCACACTAGCATACTAGTCAATGATTTAAGTTGGTTTTATCCTTATGCATAACTGCCATGCTTAAAGATTTCTAACACTTATAAATTGCAGGGTATTGGGTCTTCATACATGATGGTTTCTTCAAGCTGTATTGGAATTCTTCTTCTTCTTATAGCGTTGTAATCAGTCAAAAGATTGTAGATACAATACAAAAACTGAATTTAACGATTCTTTGAACCCTGTAACAATTTTCTAAGTACATTGAATGTATGAAAATTTCAAAGCAAATTGTTAGATATCTCATTGTATAGCTTTTGATTATTTTTTTTATTCCTCTCTAATTTGTTTTCTTACATAACCTCCATAATTTGTTAACACTAAAAAATGTAATATTGGCCTAATTTGTGTCAAGCTTAATTTGTTAGGGAAACACTAGCTTTTAAGTAAGATCGCTTGGTCCTTAAAAGAATGTTTTTATCAAGTGTTTTTTTGCTCTAATAAAAAATATAGGATGAGAGATGAACCTTGGTCAAAGGCAGAAAAAACAAAACACAATCAGACCGAAAGAACACTTGCAAATATATATATATATATAAAAAAATTAATTAAATTAACGAGAGTAAGGTTAATGCATTTCATTCATACTCAATGAGCACAAAACACGTTACATTATAGAAGATATGTGGGTTAATGTTAGAATAAGATGCTCTAGCTATGTTGTAAGCGATTCTTGATATACGACGCTACAAAGTCAGATTTACTGAACAATAAATCCCTACAATACAATGTCACCAAACTTCTTGTCTGCTTGAAATATGACATTGTGAAAGCCAAACGATATTGTTGTGTATGTATTGAATTGAACATTGCAACAACTTCAGCTTAAAGAACGGATCCAAAGAGTGCAGGATAGATGACTTCTATGGTGTTATGTGATCCAAGGTCTTTACATACAACTTCCATTCATGAAGTGTATCGATGGTGTGGATGCAGTATCAGTGTCTCAAGACCCAAAATTTTGTGTTACAATTCTTTGAAAGACTCCAAAGTAACATTGCAGTTACTTGTTGATAGGAGATACCATGTTGTTATGATTCAAAATATCATATTAGAAGATACAGTTAGAATAATATCATTAGTTGAGGCAAATGGACATGTAGTTAGTGATCCTAAAATGAAGGAAGTTTGAATTGTGCATAAACAGTGAAATGTTTCTATGTATCAGGAAAATCAATTTTAATTGGGTTCTCGAGTATCACCGGTTACATGTTAAATTGATGAAAAAGATGAATGTAGTCATCATCTGTTCAAGTGAAGTTAGAGCTGCCTCCACTAAAAGTCAAATTAATCTGAAAGGTAGATTAAAGAAAGGAGATATACCACAATTATAAATGTTGTTAAAAAAGACACAATTAAAAATAATACATATACAAATTTATTTTATTTAAAAAATATAAATATAAAATTAGATGGTGTATCCGTGTAAAAAATATTTCAGTTATATCCCACATCTCACATTTGAATATTATTTCTTTTAAAAAAATTATGAAGGTATTTTTGTGAGTACCCGACTATGTATAATAGAGTAAAGGAAAATACCAAGAAAACAATATAGTGTAAACATTTTTTCAAAAATATTTATATACGAGAACTATTAAAATTCTATGAAGCCTATTCATCATAAGTTTTATGTTTGGTAATGTTAAGTTTTATGTTTGATAATGTTAAGATCTTATGATCTTCCTTAAAAACATGTTAATATCATGATGTTTCAAATGTTAAGATCGTGATGTTTGAGTTTTACAACTGTTTAGTTAGGTTATTTTTTTTATATGCAATTTTTGTTGTTGTTGTTCAAATTATAGTGGAAAAACTTATATTATAAGAAGTGAAGTATTACATGTTTCAACATGCTTCTTCAACTAACTTAGCAAATCTGTTTGCCTTTCGATATGCTCTATTTGTCTTCTCGATCTCTTTGTCAAAGAATAGCTTCATACTTGCTCCCTTACTGCGCATAAATAAACAAAAACCTAATAGCACTGCACATAATAAAAAAAACAATAAGAACTTGCTCCTTTTTTTCTTCAGATTTTATAAAAATAAAAAATAATAAAAATCAAAAGACAAGAAATTAATTTAAATTAAATAAGAGAAATCCTAGTCGAAAACGTAGTTGTCTTGTTGAAATTAATGAACAATATCCGATAAGGTGTACTAAATTTAAGATCTTCTCTACACGAATTATGAAATTTCTACTTAACAACTACGATTCAACACAAGATGTGAAAATTAGGGGGATTGCGTAGGGCATAAGTTGATTCACAATGAAATAAGCACTTATAGAAAAACTATTATGTCATGTCGGATTCACTTCTCTTTCGCTACATGGTAACCGTGTACAGAGTTTAGATAAACAAAATTATAAGGAGTTATATTTTTAAGGGTTAAATAAGTATTTGGTTTCTATAAATGTCTCAAATTTTGTTTTTAGTTGCTCTAAAAAAATTTAGCAACCTTTGGTCCCCTAAATGTTTTCGGTAACGACTTTTAGTTTCCATTTTTTCGTCAACTCATGTATACCCACACATTATTGAATTAATTTTTAATGATATATTTAGAATATTATAACAATTTCCTCCATAAAAAATAGACTTTTTTTAACAAAATATGAATCAACTGTGAAGTTTAACCACCAAATTAGTTAAAAATTCATATTTAATTTATGTCTTGTTAAAAAAATTAAAATTTTGTAAGAGAGATTTATAGAATGTACTAATCATGATTGAAGAAACAATTCAAAATTTTGAAGGATACACATAAGTTTACTTGATAGTTGGAACCAAAAGTCGTGATAGAAAACATGTCGGTGACAGAACTTGCTGAAATTTTTTATAGGGACTAAAAGCAAATTTTGAGATATTTATAGAGACCAATCATTTATTTAATCCTATTTTTAATAGAAGGGGTAAGCATACGGTTAACTTAGCGTCAAAAAGTTTATCTAATGAAATTAAATATCATGTACTATTTCCAACAAAATAATAGTTTTAGTAATTTTATTAACCCAAATTCATTTATAACCGTAACAATTATTAATTAGAACAAAATTAACCATTAGATTTCTCTAATATTAATCTGCTTAAGTTGGTTTGTTGATGTTGACTTGAGGTCTTGGAGTTTGCTCCTCCTTAAAGTTTTAAGTTCGATTCTCTCCGGTGTCTATTAGGATGAGCTAGTTTAACTAACTTCTTAAAAAAAATTATTATAGGCAGACAAAAATTTGTTTTTAAAAAAAACTTTGTTTATTATCCATTTGTAGTGATGAAATGAATAGGTTGTAGGTTTCCGAAGATTGGCAGTGATATAGAAGTTAAATTGTTCTTAGTAAATGAATAACTTGTTGTTATAGGATTTGTTGTTCCAAGGATTGGTAGCAAGATTAATAGAGTATTATTATGTTTGATAAAACAAGTTTCAATTTCATATTTAGTTCTCGTACAATGAGTAAAAAACACCATTTACATGGCCAACTCCATTATCACCTCAAACCCTTATTATACTAGGGTAAACACCTTTTCCATGACTTCCGCCAATGGAAAAATAAGGTTGATTTGCATAGCAAGTTTTGTTCTCGAGGTAAAATCAGAACAAATAAGGATATTTAATCGATGTTCTTGAACTAAAACCAAGGATAATGCAACGGATAAAATGGGGAGAGGATCAATTAACATTATTTTAGATCTAACATGGGAATATTTCTCATTTAACCCTTTGCAAAAAGTTTAACTTTGACTTGTTCCTTATACTTTGAAAATCTGAAACAACGTGTGCAAGGGATTTCAATGGTACAATCTTTGGCATGATGAAAACTTTCAATTTCTTTCCACATCACAATTAGTAGCTTGAGAGATACCGAAGCTTCCCTTGTGAAAATTGAAGCTCATGATTTGTCCAAACTGAAAAAAGTTCATGATGTCTCCATTTTGCTAACTCAAACCAAACTCTAGAGAAAATTGGATGAAGCTTGCTGTTTTCACATTCATTGTTTTCTATAAACACATGGAAATGACTAAAAAATTCAGCGGTAGTTAACTACTACCGATTTTTTAGTTATAAGTCAACGATAGATAACTACCGGTAAAATATTTTGGTTATTTCCATATGTTTCTAAAAACAATGGACGTTAAAAAAAACAATTGTCAAATTGGATCTTCAAAATAAGTGACATGGTTATTCAATTTTTCCTCATCCTCCAAAACACAATTGGACATCTCATTCAATAATCTCACCTTTAGCAAGATTGTCCCTTGTTGAGATTCTATTTTGTAACCACCTTATACAAATAAAACTATATTCAATGGAGTAAGTTGATGTCACATCATTGTGTTAAACTCCTCTCCTCCACGTTAAAGTTTTATATGTCGATCATACTCAATGACACCTAAATGATTCTTCCCTCAAAGTCATCCAATCACCTTCATTCTCTTTAAGTTTAACCATTCTCAACTCACCAATACATTGTATTAAACAATGTTTTGAGACACTTGTTAACATTTTTCTTAAATTAAAAGTGGATATATTTTTTACTTAATAAGCAAGTTTATTTTTAAAAAGGTGACTTTTCATAAAAGCACTTTGTGATCTAAGTCAACCTAACCTTGAGAAATGGTGACTAAAATCGTACCTAAAAGAGTTTAGTCGTATAATTTTGATGAAATTATCATGGATTAAAATATAAATTTCAAATCGGTCCTAGTTGATGTGGGTTCCCTAGAACGAGACCACCACATTGTATGCATCTCAGGCAGCTCAAAGGGAAAACAATCCAAATTGTTTGATCGGTATTTCCTACCTGAAAAAAGTATATAAAAACACTTGTCATGATTTTACATCAAAAAAGAAAACGACTAACAATCTAATAATGATACATCATTTCTACTTGACACTGCATCTTCAATTAACCAAAAAACAAACAACTAAAATTTCATAAAACTATGTTTAATTTTTAATGATAATGATCACAAAATAGTTAGCATGTCATCACAAGTTCTAGTTCGTTGACATATCATCTAAATACAAGATAATCCAAGTTGCAACTTTGTTGCGAAGATGAATTCAGATTAATGCGGTTTACAATTCTGGTATTTATACAATCAATATTTTAGTGACCATTTGATTGAAATTGAACGGTCTAAATTTTAAAGTAAATGTTTTATTTTAAAAGAATCAATCAAAATATGTATTAAAATTTAAACTGTATAATCTTGATCAAACGATTATTAATATATCGGTTGCGAAAATGTGGGAATTATCAATCAATTGATAAGTAACTGTACGAGTAACCCATACCAATACAACTTATTTGATGCATGTATGTATGGCCTGAATTTTGAGAGGTATAATAAATGTACACCATTAACCATTTTATTAATGCCATTCATACAACAATGGAAGCACAAATAAAAAAGAGGAAAATTCAGATGTGTTGAGAAGAACATTAAATTTTTTAGTTTTAATAATAAAAAGACAAATCTCAAAAGAGAACTAAAAGAAAAGATGCAATTCCTCAATCTTCTGTTGTAGGGTGCACTGAGGTTTCAATGGTCCCATTATCAAAGAAATTCTCACCATTGATCTGATCAAGTACCAAAACCAATCCCATGGCAAAGGACACATCAAAATCAGGTTGAACACAAAGCATGAACACTTCTTTCCCAAGCATAACACTAGTGGTGGGGTCCACTTTACGACGAATCTCAGCCACTAATTTCTTTGTGGCATTAAAAATCTTACAGCATCTTTGTGGGAAACATCCTTCAATGAGGTACTCTACACCTGGGTTATCGTGTACCTCAACTGTTATGGTCATTCTTGACCGTGCGATTATTGATGATCTTTTCACATTGAAGATTGGTTTATCACCGTCTTTTCTCTCTCCTTTGAATCCTTCCCATCTTTGATGAAGACTTGGTTTCTGTTTGAAAATAACAATCCACGTTAATTCAATGAATGGACTCATCATCAATATTAATGTGAATTAAGAATAGTATATACAAGTTTTAAAAATAATGTACTTTTATTTTGACGAATAAAGTACTTATGATCTTCTTAACTTTCAAAAAGTAAGATTATCAAAAAATAATATTCCTTTGACTGAAATGAAGGTTCAACAAAAAAAAAAAATTAAGATACGATAATTGTCTAATAATATATCTAATGGTTGATAATAATAAATTTGTAAAAAAAAATAAGAAATTAATATAATTACTTAATCATTAAATATTTTTTTTAGTGTGGAAAAATCTTGAAATAGAGTGATTAAGGTAGGGTATGTTTGATTTGCAATTAGGAGCCCTCAAACTGTTCACGCAACTAAACGGTCCTAAGATAGTGAAATACGGTCCTAACAAGTGAATCTTGGGGCCGCAAAGATTTTTTTGTGTGAATTGGGTATTGTCCAATTGCAAGATTAATATCTCATGTCAGATAGGTAAGATATCCAAGTTGGTTTACAGATAATTGGTTTGAGACTTGGGAATGTGGCTTGGGATCTGAGACTGTATTACTTCTTAAAGTCTCAAGATCGATTCTTTTTTGTGCTAATTTAACTTCTTAAAAAACAAAAGATACAATAGATGACAAACTTCTTGTCCAAATGTTTTTTTTTTTTTTTTTAAGGGAACTTCTTGTCCAAATGTTCTTAGTTGATAATAATTTTAGATCTTGCATCCCAAATCCAGTTGTATATTCAGCAAAAATTAAATTGATTTTTTTTTTTTTAGAAATAGTTTGATCCGATTATAAGCTAATTTTTTCCTCATTTTACCTTAAAAATTCAGATTGAAATGAAAAGGAAAGGATACATTTGGAGTCTCAAATTTAACAATTTGTGTTTTGTACCTTAAAAGTCGCCATTTTGCAAACTTCAAAACAAAATATATTCAAGAGAGAAACTTCAACCCAAGAACAAAATATATCAAAGATCTTAGTTTGAATATGGAAATACATCAATATTAAATCTAACAATGAAGAGTTGTCATACATTTCAGATTTACACAACGACTCATGCATTAAAAAAAATAAAACAAAAACTTCAAACCAATTATGAATGATATATTTTTTTATAATCGCGTTGCACGGAAATGATATCCGATTAAAAAAAAAAAAAAACAAAAACTTCAAACCAATTATGAATGATATATTTTTTTATAATGTCAATCTATTTTAGTTGTCTGATTATTAAAAGTATTTTACTTTGATCATATTAAAATTAATCTCTAATTTTAATGATGTCCTTTCAAACAAATTGATAGCCAAAGTTAATTCAAACAAAGACTTTACAGCCAACAAAATCTGAGTGGCGAGTCGACTCGACTCAGTGAGTGAACTCAGAAACAGAAAAGAAAAACTCAAATACAGAATGGTTCTAGTACATACCTTTCGACGCAAGGTGAGAAGAGAACGACCATGTGTGTTCATAAGAACAAGTTCTTCCTTATCACGTGTGTTTGGTCCATACGAGTCAAACCGGAAAACGAGTTGTCCCTTACAATCATACACAACAAACCCATCACCACTGAAAAACCTAGATGTTTTCAGAACTGTGAGGTTGGTTTCTTCTTTGTATACATACTCATCTTGAATAACTAACTCTTCCATGTTCATTCTCTTTAAGGGTTATTGAAATATGTGTAAAGGTTTGAAAGTGGAAGATGAACGAGTTATATGAGTTGAATTAGAGTAAAGTTATAGTGTGACTCGCCTTATATAGAGAAGAACTTTTAAGATATGCTTTTTATTTTGTGCTGTAAAGGGTTGTCTGATTTTGTATTAGAAACGTGTTTCTGTGCTAAATAGAAAAAGAATATTTATTGAGCTGGGAAAATATTGTAAAGGAGGGTGGAGAGATATTTCATTTAGACCGATGGCTTTTTTGCTTAAGAATTTATTATATACGTACTCTTTAAACTAACTAAACACATTTTATAAAAGAAAAAACCGTAAAAGCTTACCTCCAAAGTGAACAATATATCGGAATAAGGTGTTGCATACTTGATGGTGAAACATAATATTAGGTATTTAAAATTTTATAAATGACAAAATCGTGAAAGACTTACACCTAATAATGAACAATATATCGGAATAAGGTGGTGTTGAGTACTTGATGGTGAAACATAATATTAGGTATTTAAAATTTTATAAATGACAAAATCGTGAAAGACTTACACCTAAAAATGAACAATATATCGGAATAAGGTGTTGCGTACTTGATGGTGAAACATAATATTAGGTATTTAAATTTTTTATAAATGACAAAATCTCGTGAAAGACTTACACCTAAAAATGAACAATACCTCAAAACATAAGGGTGAAACAAAACATTAGGTACCCAAAATGAGACAATGCCTCGTAATGTAATGTGATGTGGCATACTTGTGGGTGAAACGAAACATTAGGTAATCTGAAATTTTGATTGGATACCGATATGATAAAACTCAATCAATTTTTTTTTTTGAAGAAATCAAAATGGGATTATATTACTAAACCATAGCACTTGCAAGCACAAGGTGTGCCTACAACTACTATCAAAAGTACAGAATAGTCAACCACAAGGTAATAACAAAAACTGTGGTTTAGCCAATACCTAGACAAGCCAAAGGACTTGACCACCACATCTGAGAGCCAAAAATAAACAACGGCTTCTTAACTTTGAGCCAACCTAAGGATAACAATTTAACCTTATCTAACAATCTGGGTACATCAGATACAACATTATTAAAAATTCTATTGTTGCGTTCTAACCACAAGACCCACATGCACAGGAGCCAAATCAACTGCAAAAAGGAGCGCTTCGCTTTTCCCGCACCAATCAAAAAAGTGAACTGCAACAAGTGGTCGGACAAATGAGTGGTGTCCACTCCCATGCAACCTATCCAGTTACGCACCTGCTGCCACAACAATACAGAATTCAGACAAGTCAAAAACAAATGTTCGAATGTTTCCTCAAGGCCACATCCTAAATCACATAAAGTCACATCTGGAGAAAGAGTCCGCCGAACTGCCAAGTTTGTCTTTGAAGGAAGACGATTTCTAAGAAGACGCCAAGCAAAGATAGAGACCTTCAGAGGAACCTGGGGATGCCAAACTAACTCAGAAGCTTCATCCACGGGAGGACTGCTACCCTCCGCTAAAAGATCATAAGCACCACGGACAGTGTAACCTCCTACTGGATCAGGAAGCCACACCCATCTATCTGAAACATCAGGCAACAAAGAAACATCAAGCAATAAAGTCCTAAGCTCCGCTAAAAGCTCCTCCTCCCACGCCCACAACCTACGCCTCCAAACCCAACCCTCCCCTCCCTCCTCCACACCTCGAGAGAACAGCTCTGCCACCGAAATAGCTTGATTAACAGCTAGATCAAACAACCGACGAAACCTCTCTCGGAAGGGGACATCTCCACACCACCTATGTAACCAGAACAAAGTACCAACACCATCACCCACCTGCCTAAACACACTGCCACCAAACCAATCACCCCCTACATCTCCCACTCCCTCACGCAACCTCCCCACCTCCCTCCACCACGTAGAACAACTCCGGCCCCCAACCTCCAACCTCCCACCTAAATCGCCATAAACACGGTACCACAACCCCTCTCTATCCACCAGCATCCTCTATATTAAACTCCTTCAACTTCCTCACCCCCAGACCTCCAAACTCCCTTTTAGAACAAATAGTATTCCACTTGATCCAAGTAATTTTAGAACACTCCTCACTCCCCCCCCCCCCCAAAAAAAATTTATTTAACAAAGATTCAATGGAAGAGATTATACCTGCAGGAGCTTTGAAGAAAGAAAGCGCATAGACAGGCAAAGAAGTCAGAACATATTTCAGAAGTACCAAGCGACCACCAAACGAAAGAAACCGACTATTCCACCCCCGACAGTCTAGATCTAATGCGATTCACAACAGGATCCCAAAAGGACAATCTTCGCGGATTACCCCCAATAGGCAAGCCTAGATAACAAAAGGAATTTTCCCCAATTTAGCACCGATGCCGCCTCACTTAACCAAGATTCGGCTATATTAACTCCCACCAGCATACTCTTATGAAAATTCACTTTCAAACCTGATAACAATTCAAACAATACAAGAGTCGCCCTCAAAGCCCGTACATTGGCCCAAGATTTTTGACCAATCAGCAGAGTATCATCCGCAAACTGAAGATGCGTCACATCAACCGGGTTAGATCCAACCGAATAGCCAGTAAAGAGATTATTATCCACCATGGATTTCATCAACACGTGAAGACCTTCAGCCGCCAAGAGAAACAGAAAAGGTGACAAGGGGTCCCCCTGACGCAAACCCCTACGGAGGTGAAATTCATCAGTGGGACTGCCGTTAACAAGAAGAGACGCTGTGGCAGTGCCCACACACTCTTTAATCCATTTCCTCCACAAAACCGGGAACGACATACGAGCCATCACCGCGTCCAAATAGCCCCAATCAACCGAGTCATACGCCTTCTCGAAATCCACCTTGAAAAGCATGAGCTCCTTTTTTAACTTAGTAGCTTCATCTACCACCTCATTAGCCACAAGAATACCATCAAGGATTTGCCTATTCTAAATAAAAGAAAATTGCGTTTCCGATATCACACTGCCGAGCACCATTCTTAATCTATTAGCCAGCAACTTAGCTAGAATCTTGTACATGCTCCCCACCAACGAAATAGGTCTAAACTCGTTAAGACGCTGAGGGTTATCAACCTTTGGAATAAGAACAATAAAAGTAGTGTTGATACCCTTGGTCAATTTCCCGTTACGGTGGAACTCGGTAATAAACCTCATAATATCATCCTTCAACTCACCCCAAAAATCCTTTATAAAACCAAAATTCACCCCATCAGGCCCCGGACTTTTGAAACTATCACAGTACCACACAGCGTCCTTCACTTCATCCACCGAAAAGGGCTTAATCAGACCCCCGCCCTCAGCCAAAGATAAAGATCGAAACTGAAGATTCTCCACACTTGGACGGTTCACAAGCGGCGCTTGAAAGTGACTAGCGAAATGGTTAAACACTACGGTTCTAACAGGGACAACTTCTTCTATCAAAACGCCATCAACCAAAATAGAGCAAATAGTATTGTGACGACGCCGCGAGGACATAAGAGAATGAAAAAACTTGGAATTCGCATCACCTTCCCACAACCATCTATTCCTCGACTGCTGCCAGCAAATACTATGGCTAAGCCTGGACAAAGAGTGCAAGTTTGCGGACACTTCAATCATCTCTCCACACTCAGAGTCGGACAACACATCAACCTCCCCTTTGCTATCGAGCTCCGCCAGCCTGTCTTTCAGAGAAGAGATTTTAGCCGGCAAATTTTGGGAATGAGAATTATGCCATTCTTTCAAAGCTTTTTTAATAAGCTTAAACTTCTCTTTTAGCACATACCCACCCCAGCCTTCCACTCGCAACGATTTCCAAGTATCACTAACAAAGGGCCTAAAACCCGGCGTGTCCGCCCAACACTTCAGAAAACGGGAAGGGCGGGGCCCCCAATTCTCCTCGTCAATGGACAACGACAAAGGACAATGATCCGACAAACCTCTCAGCTGCGCCACCTGTAAACAGTTAGGCCAAACCAGGCACCAATCCTCAGACAACAAAAACCGATCCAACCGACTCATCGACCTACCGTCCCCCTTAAACCACGTGAAATTGCGCCCGCATAACGGTAGATCAATCAGCTTATTATCCTCTATAAAGGTATTAAAAGAACTGTACTCCGACGTACCACCGTGAGACACCACAGAGCGTCTTTCCTCTCTACATCTAACAACATTAAAATCACCACATACACACACTTTATTCCCTCTTAGACTGATAAGGCGCACCGATAACTCTTCCCACAAAATCTGTCTGTCGCCTCCATCACAAGGAGCGTACACATTGAATAAATGAAATTTCTCGTTAGATTTAATGAACCGACCGTGGATACCCAAAACATGGCTAAAACTGCACGTCGACCACACCTCCACCTCATCAACATCCCAGACGGTCAACAACCCCCCTGACGCCCCTCGCGAAGGACGAAAAGAAAAGCCCACCGACTGCCTATCCCACACCGACTTACATACCCTATCATCGCACGATTGGAGCTTAGTTTCCTGAAGACACATGATGAACGGGCTTTTATCCTTCGCCAAAGAACGCACCTCTTTACGCTTCTCCAAACCTCCCAAACCCCTAACATTCCAAGAAAGTAACTTCATAACCCACACCCTAACCCCCTACCCGCGACCCACTCACCCACAACTAAGAAGTCCCACTGACCTCCTCTCCCCCCTTCCCAACAACAAGCTCGGCCTCCTTCAACTTCCATTTCCTTCCTGTAATACTTACTCCAATGGTCTCGCCCAGGCTCCTCAGGTCGTTCCGAACCACCTTCTCACTCCCATGCAAGACAACCCAGTGTCTCCAGTCATCAGAATTAACAGCTGAACTAGACGACGATGACGAGTCACACTTAGCATTGGACATCATCCTCACAGCCTTTTTGAGAGAATTTGACCCTTTGAACTTACATGGCCTCTTCTTCAGAGCTTTCATGACCGCCGCTCGGTCTTTAGAGGGCATCCTTGCCACTTTCTTCAGATTATGAACTGGATGGCACAACACCCCCTTAACCTTCTTTCGCCTGCTAACCATCGCGTCAGTTGAACCCTTGCTCCCTGCAGAACACGCCCCTGCACTCACATCCTTTCGCGCCACCGATCCAACCTCGGTCTCGCAAATATGCTGATCATCTAACCAATCCAAGCTCCAGGGTCCAGAGCCCGAAGACCTAATAGTTCCCGAAGGGGCCTTGTCCAGAACGAGTTTAGGCGCATTCATCGTTACCCCCTCTTCCCCCTCCGGATTGCGATCTTGAGAAGAAGTGGCTTGGACCTCGAACTAATCCACAAGCGGCCCAGCCGAGACCTTCTAAACCGCCTCCTCGGGCTGGCGATCATCCCTATCCCCCTGATTCTGATGAAGACAAGCCGTCACAGGTTCAGAGGGGTGCACATCCTCATCCTGGTGAGGGATATTCTCCTTACCCTCGCCCTGAGCAAACTCTCTAACGATCTCATCCACCAACACATTAGCATGATCCGTAACCAACACATGTTCACTCCGGACATCCTCGTGATTTGCCTTATCAATGTTGGACGCGTTGTCGTCTTCTTCATAAAGGCACGCATCATCTCCTAGATGAAACCCCCACTCCTCCACAATATGCACAGACACCAAAGTTCCATCCACAAGAATCTCGTCTTTGCGGTTAATAATGTCTAAAGAAGATGTTGCCACCAAAACTCTCGCATAGTCAAACCGCACTTTCTCCACCGTACAAGGTGCGGCACGCAAAAATCTACCGACGTCCAAGGTACACAGTTTAAAGAATCCCTCATTCCAAGCATGCAACGGAATACCATACATCTGCACTCAAGCCCCCCGTTGAAAAGGCGTGACGTTCTTCTCCCAGCGCACAACATTAGAGAAGAAATGGGCGAAGAACTCCTTAGCATCATTTAAAATTGTAGTCACGCTGACATCAGAGGTACTGCGTACAAAGACCTTATTTGCACCTAACGGAATGATGTCGATATCGGTCACACCCGCATCCGCAATTCTATTCTGTATAAGGGGCACACTCTCGCCATTAAGCACAGTAGCAGTAACGCCATTCCGGGCCCAAAGAAGATCTGCCGTCTGGGACCGGTACTTCCGTACCTGTTTTTGAATTGAAGGTTGCCCTCCGACTTTTAAAATAGCATGTGGACGCCTGACCGCACCACCCTTGCCCCCTTTTGACACGTGATCGGTACGCTCTCCGTCCCCCAACCTCACGGGCACATCACCTACCGTCACCTGATCCACAGTCTTCCTCCTACCTAACGGTGCACTCCCTTGATTCTTCTTATCCATCACCACAGCTTCGCCGCTCACCCCTACATCCGAAACCGGCTCCTGGGTGCCTGTGGCCCCTCGCAGTTCTAAAATAGGTCCCTCACCACCCGCCGCCTTACCGTGGTTCAACCTCTCTCCTCCATCACGGGCAGATTTAGGCGCCAACACAGCGACCGGTTCCTCGTTCCCCACATCAACAACAGTGTTAGCTTTGGTCTCAGAAGCTACCGCTTTAGCTGCCTCCTTGTCAAAATTAGCAACCTTTGCCACAATATGGAAATTGCCAAAACACACAGCGTTCACCGCCTTCAGAAGTTTACTGACGTCCCGGACATTGGAAAATCTCACGAATCCGTACCGTTCCCCCTTAACATTATAACGATTGGGGATAACAACCTCTTCCAGCATGCCACAGACCTCGAAACCTTTGCGAAGATAAAAATCCGAAATTAACGGAGGAAAGTTCGTAAAATAAAACGTAACAAACCTGCGTCGCTGAGGAACAATGGAAGCATCGTTGCTGAGGGAGACGACTGCGCGTGGCAGAAGATCATCGTCCTGATGAGGTGCAGATGGACGCCGCAGCAACCGCATCTCCTCCGACCCTCGCCGCTGCAGCAGTGCCTCCTCCCGCCGTCGATGCTGTTCCCTACCAAAACCTCGCGCCGCCGAGCCTAGATAGCTCCGGACTGCACCGCGCGCCGCTGAAGATCGAAATCGCCGATCGTTACGATCGGCCTGCCTACCGGGAAACCTTCCGCTGTCGCTGCCACTATCGACCCACCGAGAATCACCCATCCTAGACTGTCGAAGCCCCGCCTCATCCCAGTCCCTGAAACGCTGGTACGACCTTAATCTGTTCCGACCTCTTACCTCCTGCCTCGACGATTTCCTCCTCCTAGGACTCACCACAAGCCAATCATCCCCATCCCCCTTTTGAGTGGCACCCTGCTTGGCCCCCTTCCCCCCCAAATTGCTCTCTCAGCCGGAGACAAGGACCTCTGGCGGACTAGGCTGCGATGTTGATGCAGCCGATCCTCTCTCTCAAGGTCGCGGCGGACCAGGCTGCGGTGATGATGCAGCCGGTCCTCTCTCACAGCGACGCGACCTCTCCCTCTCATATTTTTGCTGACAACTTGGCTTTTGGGTGTTCTGGGTTTATGAAAAGTGCGTGTAAAATGTTTGATGAAAGTCCTGAAAGGGATATTGTTGCTTGGACTGCTTTGATTAATGGGTATGTGAAAAACGGTGTTCCTCGTGAGGCACTTAGGTGTTTTGTGGATATGAGATTGAAAGGTATTGAAATTGATGGTTTCACTGTTACTAGTGTTTTACGTGCTGCTGCCAGGGTGGGTGATGGTTGTTTTGGAAAGTGAGTTCATGGGTTTTCTGTTATATTTGTCGAAATGATGAAATTATAATTGAAATAGATTGGTTGATCGAAGCAATTGTTTAAGAACGAATGAATTGGTTGAGTGTGGTACATATTTGGAAAGATCGAGGAAATGGAGTGATCTTAGTTGGAAGATAAATATTGGAAAAGGCCCTGATAGATCATTGTGAATCAAATCAAGGGAGTTTAACATAGAGGAAGACACATTTCAATCAAAATTTGATTTTATTTTTAAATAAATTAATACAAAAATATGATATGACATTGAATAATTGAATGTTGAATATATATCCAACCAAATTTCAAACGTATCATTTTATTTACCTTTTATTTATATAAAAAGTTAAGATCTAACCAATTCTACATGAAAGAGTGGCAAATGGTTATGTATAAGTTTAGTCTTTTGTGTCTCTTGTTTTTAGGTGTTTGTGGCTGATAAAAAAATTGATTCAAATGGTTATGTCTCTTATTTTTAGTTGTTTGGGGCTAGTATTCTTTTTTTATTTAAATGGATAATGAGTTCTATTGAACGACAAATCGTTTAAAAGAGTTTAAAGTTTAATTCTTCAATAAAACAATTCTTAATTAGTGATTATGTATCGCTCAATCAACTTTTATATTATCGAAGTTCATTCTCTTTAGAACCAATTAGTCAGCACAAAAGTGTTATTATTTCCTATCATATAGGATCTCATAAACATATTTAGAAAATTCAGTATTACTTAGAAAATTAAGTTAAAAATATATCAACTTTTCATTTAAATTTTTCTAAAACTTTTATTCGACTTGTAGTCCCTATAAAATTTTAAATCACCATTTTTTATATCTATTTTTAAATTCATACTTAACTCATGTTTAATTAAAAAAATTATAATAATTTCACGCATTTTTAAACAATTTCATTAAAAAAAATACAAATACTACACATGAATTTGACTAATTTTTTAGGAAGTCTTAATGATTTGTGTGTCCATCATTATTTTTCTCCTTTGTTATATATATATATATATATATATATATATATAGATATTTTTCTGAATGATGCTATTTATATTTATTAAATATCAGTATTATTTTGTTTAGAAAGAAACACGTGAATTTTAAAAATTCTTATGATATTCAATTTGTGGAAACAAAAAGAATCATATATAAGGTTCCATTTGTTGTTTGTCGTATTAAATCAATAATTATTTTTTAAAAAAAATAGTTGCCTGATCTTTTGGTTATGTCAGCTCATATTATTTTTGTTGTTTATAGATATTAATCCGTTAAAGTCGGGTAAGATTTTAATGGATGACAAAAATTTGTTTTTAAGAGATTTAACATTGTTGAACTTTTATAGTTGAATTTGAACTAATAACTCATGATTAAGACTTTTCTTTTTCTTGATTTATGGAAGAGGGTGGTTTGAGGTCAATTTTGACTTGGAATCATGTCTCTAAATTGTTTTTCTTTCTCTTTTAGATAAATAAGTAATTTTCACATATTTTTCTGTTTTCTTTCGTTCGTTTTTGTGATTTCACTATCTAGCACGACTTTGTTTATTTTAATTTCTCAATTATGTGCGGTGTATTTTTTATTTCTCGTCTTAGTGTGGTGTTTATATGATTCAAGTTGAAAGATTAGTTTTGATCAAGTGCAAATTCAATCAACGACTTTTGCGTCGTCACCATTGCAAATACAGAAACATGAGTATTTCGGTGACTTGAATATAATCATATTTGTAGACATATGTATTATGTCGTTTTATGCTATTAACATGGATGACGTGAGTTTGTTCGTAAATTTATCTTTTTTGTTTTTAGCGAGTTTCAATTTAAATAAATGAATATTATTTATTTTTGTCAAAAAAAAACTTATGGTTACGCTCAAAGATATTCATTAACATCTTTTCCAAGTTCTCTTGGGTAGCTCAAGTATATTTTCTCTGCATGAGGACAAGTAAAATTTAAAAAGAAATTTTATATTTTTTATTCTAATGCAAGTATTTAGCTAATGAGCTCTGTCAAAAAATAAATTTTTAGGTGACAGCTGAACACCTCTTAAATTTTTAGCGCCATCAACTTTCTAACAATTTTTTTTGTTAGAAAGTTATCCCACAACCCTGAAATTACCAGGACCACCTTCCTTTAAAAATCGATGGATTTACATATAAAAAAATTGTTTATTTAGGTTAAGTCTTCATTTTACTTAAGAGTTTTGAATTCACATTATCTATTTAACTAATAGAGAATTTGGGACAAGTTTGAGAAAAGAAAAAACTTAAATTTAGGTTAAGAAGATATATTAGGTGATTTTTTTTTAATTTAAATGATTTTCTAATGATTATATTGTAGAAATATGTTTCATTTAAATTGTGGTTATCGAAGAAAAAGAATAATGAATAGATTCTTTTGACAGAAAATAGGTTGTTTGATTTAGATGAAATGTGGTGTTTTGCATGATGTATTTTAAAATGGCTCAAATTTTAAAATATCTCACTGTAGATGGACTTTTAGAAGAAAATGAGGATTTTACCGAAAAAAAAACTTAAAAAACTGCAAGATGGATGTTGATTATACTAAAAAATAAAACGGAATCGAATCAAATAAATAAAATTTACTAAGAAATAAAAATAATACAATAGTTCACCATGTTTTTTAAATGAAAATCGATTCATGAGTAGATATATTAATTCTAACAATATTATACACATACATCTACGTATACATATGAGTTTGATATTAAGATGCCTATCTTGACAAGATACGCCCTTATTATTAAGGACCCATTATCCTCATGTCATATACTGTATGTGATAGCTTCTCAACTATAATAAAATTTAATGATCTTGCTTTTATGGACTATCCAAAAATAAATACTCTACAATGACAAAATTACTTTTTTTTAATTAATTTTCGAATAATGATTTCGTTCTTTATATTTTTTTCACATCATTTTGATCAATTTTTATATGGATATTTAAAATTCAAATCTACATGATTTTATTTCAATACGAATTTTTAGTCTTTAAACCTATGGTCTTTCGATGATGTTTTCATATGACTTTTAGATTTGATGTTTGAAAATTCACATGTAATCGAACCAAAAGAATAAAAATAATGTGAAAGAAAAAAAAAACGAAATTTGCTATCTAAAATTAAGTTGAAAAAACAACGCGTATAATTTTACCTTTTTGTTTTCACTTTATGAATGAAAATATCAAGTTTGAAAATGGATGATTTGATTGAACAACCATCAAGGTTATTGAGCATGGAGTGCAACATGGGTGAGGGAATGTCCCGTTAGAAAGCGACTCCATTAGTGTTTTGACAACTTTTAAGAATGCATCTCCGATTCGTCTGAGGAATAGGCGGCATAAGTGTTTTCAAATAGGTTTTCAAGCTGGTTTTTCCGCCTATTTTTTCGTGAAGGTAATGGTTGTGCGACTTGTCAATCATTGTCACAATATTCAGGGTGTTTGATAGTCTACTTCTCTTCATGAGTTTAGTCGGGAGCAGTTATTCGAGACCATTATGGTTTGCCGATGCATCGATTTTCTTAAAAAAAATTATCCTTTTTGATTCGATGTGTTTGAGTGTTTTTAGTTTTGGGGCCTATATATCCTGGTGGCTAGTGCCACCTAAGGTTTAATTTGTCTCCGTATGTCTTGGAGATATTTAGGAACCGTAAAATTTAGTATATATACTATAGTTTTTATCTTTTTGGACAGAATATATGCTCTAATAGAACTGCTGGAGATTATAATTAGATTCTGTACAAAAGTAGTCTGTATGTGTGTTTTATTTTGTATACAAAAAACGACATAAAGAAACTGATAGCTTATGTTTTCTACTATCCTAAGCAGTGATTTCCAGCATGATTTTGATTCTGCGTCTACCACCGTAAATAATATTCTTTAGAAAAATATCTGCGGTAGTTTTTTTTTTTCGTGTCATAAGGGAAAAATTAATCAGTGCATATATAAAATCTAGTTTAACAAAAATCATTCAACGGTTGAAATTACTTTTAAGGAAATTCAATTTTACAAATTTATATATTTAAAATCTATTGTTGTCAAACTCAAACACACACTAACCAAACAATTAAGTTCAAGTGGTTAATAAGTTCTACCAAAGACAAATTATTAACAAAACTTGAGTTTAATTTTTAAATGAAACAACTTTTGACCAAACTTTATTTACCTATTAGTCGAACGACGAATTACCATAACTCATTGTCCCTTTGAGCTGGAGGGTTATCACAAAAAATAATCAAACACAAACTTATTGATTTTACCTCAAATTAAGGTTCGATTAGGTGATGAAGTGTATGCTTGTTTCTGAGGTAACAACAATTGATTTTGATTCAATTAAAAACTAAGTTAAATGTAAACGGTTTCAATTTATTTTTATTTGAATTAGTTTTAAAAATAATTTTTTTCATTTGATTGGGCGATAAAGAAATTGACTCAAAATTGTTCAACTTCAAATAAATTGTTCAACTTGTGGTCAAACTTTACCTATCATTCGATCAAAATTCAAAATTACCAAGAGTTATTTCCTCTATGAACGGAAGAGTTAACATATAAAAAAATCAAACAAAACTTATTGATTATACCTCAAATTAAGGTTCGATTAGGTGATAAAATGCAAGCTTTTTATGAGGTAACAAAATCTGTTTAACTCCCTTTAATGAGATATGAATCAATTTGTTATCGATTAAACAAATCTCTATTTCTTTTTAAAAAATTGAAATCAAAAACACCCGATAAGATGAGTAGACATGTTTTAGACAAAAATATCTTTCTCTTCAACAATATCAAAGAAAGGCTATTATATATTTAAATTTCACTCACAATAGTCAACATTGGGTCCAGTAATTGCTAATATAATAATTTTTTAACTCAATATAATAATGTTAGGTAAGTATAAGTTAGGTGAAGTTTGTTTTGCAACTTACCAAAACCAGAAATCTATCTTAATCTTACCTAAATTAGAATAGAATCTTCACAATCCTAAATTAGAATAATAAAGTTTTAAACGGTCCTTCAATCAATATTTTTTTTTGGTTACCTTCAATCAATATATATTACTATATGGATATTTGTTTAGATATTTACAAAATCTTACCACATAGCATCAAAGTAATTATATTGTTGGAGAGTTAATAACATGACTTTCATTCTTGACGAAGCTTATTTTTTATGCCAATTCGATAATTCGTTAAACTGCGTAAAAATACCTTATGAGATCCATCGGAGGTCAAAAACCTTAATAAATTACTCTAAAAATGAACACCTGTAAATATTGACCCAGAAAATGAAGCTTGCAAGGCTAAAGTGAAGATAAATCATAAATGATCAGAATGGAAAATTAATATAGAATGGGCAGTGGAAGAGGGAACATATATCTCTTTAGGTACCATATACAAAATGGGGTCCTAATGTATGGGAATGAAATTAATGATGGGATTGAGTTTGAGAGTGACAATGCCAGCCTTTCTTTCTAATTAAAGTCGGTGAGTCACCACCCATGATTGACATAATCCAATCCAACTCAAAACTTCAAATTTTAAGCTAAGGTAGAAAACTATCATTTAATTGTTTTGGGAAGTCTCAAAAAATCGAGAACAACAACAAATCAATGTTAAAGATTAAAAAAAGATGACACATCTTCATTTAAATTTAAAAGTATTAACATAAAAGTCACTTTTGATTCAACATTTTCATTTTCATTCATTCATAGTCGATGTGAAATCTAACAAGTCACGATTAAAATCCAATAAACAAAATACATATAAACAACTAATATTTAATTTTATTTAATTTTGACCAAATGGACTATAATTCAATTTGCATAGTCAATACATAGGCTATATTTGGTGGTTGTGTGGTGGACCTGCACCGCCCTAAACCCTCGGCCACACAACATGGTTGAAAAGTAATATCTGCATTGTATCATCTTCTTTGTTTTCATTTTTCAAGACAAATTAATAAAGTTTAATAAAATATTACTACATGTTCTAGACTTTTGAGTTCAAATGTTCAACAAAGTCCAGATTAGACCATTTGAGAATCTTCCTAATCTGAGGCTCAATCCAAATTAATATGACAGTTTCTTTCTTCTTCTTTTTTAAGGAAAATTGTGACAATTTCTTTTCCTCCTTCAATGTGTGCGAAAATATATTCCAAAAGTAAAAAATACAGTTTTTATGCTCTCCAAAAATATAGTTTCCGACAAAAATACAGTTTTATTCTTATCTTTGAAGTGTAAATTGTTCTTTGAGTCTAAATGTCTTTTTGACTTTGAATTTAGGCACAATCTTCTCACCTTAAATTTTTATTAGAAAAAAATATAGTATTCTATCTGGACGTACACACCACGCGTAGTCTTTTAGATACCGTGGATGAAAAAATAAACTATCAATAACATATAGATGAGATAACACACGAGTATCTTCTAACTTAATCAAAATCTTGAGTATGAATCAAGTATTGGGCATGCAACAACGGCGTTAAAACTCTTAATGAGAGTTTGTTGTTTGGTCCCATAAAATTCGATACATTAGTCTTGCAGTTATGTGCGGAGTATATCCAGTTTATATCGAGACGTATTTGAAGAACTATGCTTCATTTTTTGTTGAGGAGAGGAAGGCTTCTTATTCTTGGCACGTGAATCAACATATGTTAAACAAAATATATATTTTTTTGGATTATAACAAGATACGTTTTAGTTTAGCTAAAATGCTAAAATACGTGAATCAACATATATGCTGACAATAAAATGTCCATATGCTTGCGTCGTAAGTCACTATCATATGTGGCTTGAAATTCAGTTCATTTGCGTGTACTAGAATAGAAAGAATAAGTGAAAAGCAAGAATAATATGTACGTGCAAAACATCTAGCCAAAAGACATTTTATGGAGGAACACAAGGCTCTCTCATGCTAGTTGATTCTACTTCTTTTGGTAAAAATTTATTGTCCAATAAATATGATCAAGACTTTTGTGAATAGCATAACATTCAAAGTGAAAGACTTTTGTTAAAATCATATTTCTCCATTTCAAAAATATCATGAGCAAAAGTCGTGTGAACTACAAGTGGGATGGTGGAGAATATGGGCTACATGTTTGCTTGAAGAGATACCATATTTCACATTTTGTAGGGTACCTTCATGTCCTATACATATACCTTTTATCATTTGCATCTTATTTTGCCATGATTTCAGTGTGTCCAACTACTTGTTGGGGGTGTCAGAAGGGCACTAAGGAGCAACAACAAACCCTCCAACAAATAATGTTAGAGTTCAAGTTCGTTTTAGTGTGTGTATGTTTTTACGGTTGATATCCACCAAACACACGTTTTTTTCAAACTCTTTAAATTGAAGCTTTTGTATTCTCATAATGGAACAGTCTCGGGATGCAAAATTGAAGGATACAACGTGTATCAAAATAGATACTTAATGGAGTAGCAAAAATTGATCCGAATGAATCGAATTTTCTATTGATTTTTTTTTTTTTAAAGGGGAGTTAGATAAAGTGTTATGTTGATGGATATCAACATTGTACAAAAAATCAGAAATGTGAGACTCACACTTGAGAGTGATGTTTGTCAAATCACATTGGGCCGATTCAAATTTCGACAAACCTCATAAAATATCAAATATGCACATAATCTAAACAACAAATAAATATTTATATTCAAAATATACATATATTTTTTATTTTTTAAAACATGAAAAATTTGAAATTTTAGATTTTTCATGTTTTGAAATTTCAAACATAAGAATTTTAACATTTATAATAAAACAAATTATCGTTGAAAATCTACTAATTTACACACACAGTTTTATGTGTAGTGTCGGCCATGGAACCACGTTACACATAAAAAAAACACACAACATCAAAGTGGCGTCGAATTGTATATATTTCTGGGAAAATGTAATTTTATGTTTCGATAGTTTCAAAAACTAGAAATTCTATGTTTTTTGGAGTGTCGGAATATTTTTTGTAAAAAATTTGAGGGAAAAAGTACAATCTAAGATAATTGTGAGAGGGATATCAGAATAAGAACTACGTTAAGGGGTTTATTTTTTTTTTTGAAAGAACTACGTTAAGGGTTAACAAGTAGACATTTTACTTCCTTAACAAAAGACGAGTAGACTTTTTACATAAATATGTATCTCCATAACATAGTCACACAATTTATTTTAAAGATAAACAGTCACTCCTTAAGCAACACGACAATGTCTTTATTTTTATTTACTTCATCCGATCACATTTATAAGAAAAAACAATTTTTTAGAACCATTTATAGATCGAATAAATACATTAGATGTTCAATGAACTTAAAAAATTTATTTTTGTTTATATATATGACCGAGGGACTATTTTCTAGAGGCATTTTCTCTTCCTCCTTAATTTTTTTTGAGTTATGACATTTTATCTTTACATGATGGTATTCTTTAAAAAGAAAAGAATATTTTTAAAAACTACCCATTTGTTTATCGAAGTATATGGTGCATGAGTGTTCGCCGATAAATCAAATGGTTGCTTATAGTGTAGCTTAAACATTCTTATTTCATACTAACTCTTTTTTATTAGTTTCTTTTATAACAAAAAATTCATTTGAGTTGGGCTCCGAAAACTCATCATAATTAGAACAATGTTAATATCAATGAATACTAAAAAAGTATTTACAAATCATCAAATAAAAAAATCATCATACTAACAATGAGAGTTGAACCTACGATTTTATAAACAAGTTAACTTTTTACCAACTAAATTAACTCTAATTCCCTCAACAACGAAAATTAACTCTAATTACCTTCTTTTTATTAGCGTGTCTTTGTTTTTTGTCACTATCTTTATGTTTGTTTTTTATGAAATGAATAAACATTAGGTTTTTTCTTTAGGAAGAAATGAATAAACTTTAGTTGAAATTTAATAATAATAAAATAATTTTAATCATTCTTATCAGTATCAATACATGGTTCTAATTGGTTAACTGTTCTTTGGCCTGGGCTTATTAAGTAATGCCCAAAGTCACTAAAGCCCAGTGAGATTTAACAGAATTTAAAACTAAATTATGCACAGTAAATCGCTGGCATCGCCTGGTCTGTATGGTAATTGTGTGAAAACATTACCAGCAGGTCACAGGTTCGAGTGCTGGCAAAAAATGGATGGTGGTGGTGATGGTAGTGGTAATCAATGATGATGATGATGATGATGATTGAGAATATTGTTGTTCTCATATTCATATTTATGAGGTATTCTAAAATATCCTCTCTTTTGCTTTAATTTTTTATTTTTATCCTCATATATCACTTTTTTACAAACTAAAATTCTAAAATATATAGATTAAATGTTTTATTCTTAGGTTAAATAAGTTTTTTGTCTCTATAAATATACTTGATTTTAGTTCTTAAAAAATTAAACTGAATGTTTTCATCCTCACGAAAAAAAATTTGGTCCTTAATATTGTAACTCTTTTATGTTCAAATTGTATTCATGTTATATCTGTTTTTTTTTTTAATGAATGTTATGTCCGTTTATTATGTTCAACTTTTATATTTTCATATTATGTTCAAAAAATGTCAAAATTATACCATTTAGGGACCAAAAACAAACCAAAATTTTTGTGAGGATGAGAACGTCTCATCTTATTTCTTAAGAAAAAAAATACAAAATTGATATATTTATAGAGACGAAAAACTTATTTAAACCTTTATTCTTTTGTTTGAATATAATTAAAGTAACTAAATCATCACGGATGCTTGAATAATTTTTATTGATGAGTGCTATGAAACTATTTTTCCAACTTTTCTTTTTATTGAATGAAATTTTTGTAAACACTACACTTTTTTTTTAAAAGATAAAATAGAATTTATTAAAATCACAATGAATCTTAACCAGTGCAATGAGTGCTAAACTAAGAATCTTAAGGTAGCAACATACAAAGGATAGATGAGAAGCCCCAAATGAAAAACCCATACATCCGTAAATCAAAGAAAAAATTCAAAAAATCTATAGAAAATGCCTCCTAACAAAGAGCTATCTCCAAAATTAATAAACATTATACTTTAAAAACGTGTTCAGCATAAAGTGATTAAATTCATATAATTATTTGTTTTTTAGGAAACTTCATATAAAATTGTACGAATAAAAAAGTAAATATTAAGTAAGGATTAAAAAGATAAGAATTCTAACACTCTTAATTTTGATTATCTCAATAGTGATTAGGTTTTTTTTTATGATTATGATTAAATCAATTTTATAATTGTCTGAGTTTAAATATGAGAACTCTATAACATTAAAATTTAAAATTACTTTCAGGGCGGATCCAGACTTTAGATATATGCGGGGCTAAATTTTTAAAAAAATAAACGATGCAAACTATATTTAAAATAAGAAATAACATTGTTTGATACAATACATTACAATGAAAATTGTATCCTATTCATTTGTTGAAAATGAGATAAAATGACATCATTGTTAATTGTTAAAAGAACATCTCTTTTTATAATATAAGTTACAAGACAGTCATTTAGCCACTGATCTTCCATTTTTGTTACATGGGTTACTATTCACAACTTTCATAGCAAAGTCAACTTCAAAAGTTTATAAACCATAATAAATGTGTTGCACTTGTTTGTTTCCACAAGTTTTGCACAAAGATCTAAAGCCCTTTCAACTTAGAAAATTTTAGGTCAAATCGAACATTTGTAACATAATTCTTAAGTTGATGACATAACACCACTTTTGACACATCTATAAAATTATTTGGATAAAACTCTATCATCCTTAATAATTTGCTCACATCTAAAGTTGCAAATGACTTTGCTGGACTCAAGCATGAAACACACGGTACAATACAAGTTTAATATTCTCTTATATTTTTTATCTATTATTAAAATTATAAAAAAAAAGGCATGTGGGGCTTGAACTCTACATTATCCGCCTCTGATTACTCTACACATGAAATAATAATGTCTAATATATATTTTTCTAAAAGAATAATCTCTAATATATTGTGACGCAAAAAAAATGTCAATTATAGCAAATTTTCTTCTATATATGATATAATATCTAATATTTATTTTTTTAAAGAATAATCTCTAATATATTGTTGCAAAAAAATGTCAATTATAACAAATTTTCTTTTGTTTAAAATCGTTATTTTGGTCCTTGACTTTGCACCTCGTTGTCACTTTAATTCATGATTGAGGATAAAATATCAAATAGTCATTAAATGTTTACTTCTATATATCAGTTTAGTTCTTAACGTTAAAATCTTATGTTAAGTGATGTGTTAGGGACCAAATAGAAAGTAAAAAAAAAAATTTATTTTTTATTAATGAGAAAAAAACCAAAAAAGGAATATTCATCATCTTCATCTCTATCTTTGCAATTTAAAAGTTGTGTCTCTTTTCGAAATGTTCAATTATAATTACCATTTTACTCTTATAAGACTACGGCATTAGGCAATAGAATCGAAATATATGTATTTTTTGGTTGCTTAAAATCAACCATTAAAATGGTATCCCTAAGTAGTGGCTACATGTGTAATGCACTTCCTTTCTCTGCAAATGCATAAATCCAATTAAGTCAAAAATGGGTAGAAAGATGGTGTCAGTTTTTGTAGTAGGTTAGGCCGTTTCTTTTGGACTCTGCAGCGGTTTTGTTGTTGTGTTTGTAGTGATTCTCGATGTTTCGATTTCCTTTGAGGCAGCTCAGTCATCGTTTTGTTGTCACTTGCTGCGTTTGTCTTAGTCGATTGGTTTGTGTTGCGACTGGTTTGTCATCATTAACTTATCTGGTTTTTCATCTTTATGAAGACAGAGGTGCACAATAAGTGATTATTTGGTATTTTATACCGAGTTGGGGATTAAAGTGACAACGAAGTGTAAAGTCAGAAACTAAAGTAACTACTTACTCCATTTTTTTTTTTTTTTATCTAAGTAAATAGTGTATGTCTATTAGCTGATAAATCAAATGGTTGTTTATAGTGTAGCTTAAACATTCTTATCTCATACTAACTCTTCTTTTTTATTACTTTTCTTTTATAACATAATATGAGTTAGGTTTTGGGGACTCATCACAGTTAGAACAATATTAAGATTCAATAAATACCAAAAGAAGTACTTACAAAGCATCAACTAAAGAAATCATCACATTAACAATGAGAGTTAAACCTAAGAATTTATGAACGAGTTAATTTTTTACCAACTAAGTTAACCCTAATTGCCTCCTTTTTTTATTAGAGTGTCTTTGTTTTTGGTTGGTATCAATACATTTTATGTTTGTTTTTGATGAAATGAATAAACATTAGCGTTCTAATTGGTTAGAAAATTGTATTTCTAACATCAAAATATTCCTAAAAACACATGTAAAATACTTAAATGCCTCCAACGGTAGTTAGCTACAGCTGACTTATAACTAAAAATCCGACGATAGTTAACTACCCTGAATTTTTTTGGTAATTTCCATATGTTTATAAGAAACATTAGATGTCAAAAAAGTAGACTTCAATTGGTTAATTGTTCTTTGGCCTGGGCTTATTCACTAAAGCCCTTGTTACACAATTTAACACTAAACTATGCACAGTCAACCGCTGGCATCGCCTGGTGTGCATGGTAATTGTTTGAAAACATTACCTGAATGTCACAGGTTTGAATGCTGGCAAATGAATGGTGGTGGAAATGAAATTCTAATGTTGTTGTTGTTGATGTTGAGAATATTCAATATAGTTCTCATATGATATGAAACTCTTTTTAAAATTTGTTTTGTTTATTGAAAGAAATTATTGCGAACACTACACTACAAAAAGATGATTTTGATCAATGCCGTATCATATGATCACTTGTTTAAGAAACCAAAATCATTTACCACATGTATCAATTCATTGTCGGTTATTGTGTTAAAATTTACTGTATTTTTTAATTTTATTTTTTGGAAACTTGATATCCGACCTAATGATGTATCTTAGCACTCGTTTGATTATGCGGCTAAACAATGAAAATCGCAGCAATACTTCACGTTAATGCATAAGCTAAGATTTAAAGCTTCTCAAAACTACGGCAATATTTACATAGGAACGCGATAATTGTCTTATGGACGCTCAACCAAACACACCATTAATCTTTTTAAATCAGTATTTTAAAAGAAGAAAATCTTCAATGAATATATGCATCAACATTTGGGACTACTTGAATGTTTCCAATCAGTGACAGTAGAGATTTGGAATTTCATTATGGCGTGTATGGCTAGTTTATGTACAGATAGTTATACAGTTGTAGAATGCACAAGACTACAAGAGAGATCAATCTATATACATGAATCCCATGTGACATGTGACATGTAAAAAATCTAGTGTCCCAATGGTGCTACCAACTACCTATTGACTATAGTTACAGAAAATAAAGTTCAGATTCAGAGAGTAACTCTATGGAATATTTCAGTTGCCATGCAGATTCAATTCAGTGTGTTGTTCTTAATATGGACTGACCAGTGATCACACACTAAATTAGACCCTGCTTTTTTGATTGAATATTTTGTATCAATCAAAATAGTTTTTACATTAAGTTCATTTGATAAACAAAATGACGACATATTAAATGAAGATGTGACAACTCATATAGATTTCATATCAGTGTTAGAGATGGAAGCAAACTAGACTCTTCAACAAAGACCTATAACCTTCATTAAAAAAACAAAGGCCTATAACCTAACTTATTTAACGCCTAGCTTGGCTCGTTTAGCAACAAGGCCAAATTTAAGCTTTTTGAAAAGTCTATTTACTTATAGATGATACTTGAGTTTAAATAGTGTCTCTAATTTTATGATCAAACTTGTTAACTACCCTTGTATCGATTTTCAAGTATTAATGTAAAACTTTAGTGCATGTGCTTGATAAGTAATAACATTCATACTATCAGTTAGATGAATGCTGAACAGCTGGATCAATTTTGCCATTACTCAGCCAAGGGGAGTCACAAATTCAATAGCTAAGCTAGCTTGATTCATTTATGGTTCTTAATTTTCAATGTGATGCAGACAATACAGTGTATATGGTTGAGTCACATTGAACTTTTGACCAATATATGCAGATAGCTAGATTCTCTATAGTGACATTATATATCGAATTGTTTGGTAGGAAGAAGCAGAGCTTTGGAAAGTGTTGGAATAAAAATCTTCCCTAATTGTTTTGGTACTTGTAAATATATTTTCTATTTACTCCTTCCATATGCATATGTTGCCTTTTGCATATATCCACACACACAAACCTGATGAAGTATTCCTGAATTGATTTGATTGACACGACCCAGGGTAAGCGGGGGTTTTCTTCTTTTGCATGGAAAAGATCCGTTAATATTAATCCAAGGGTCATAATTTAGTCCTCTCATTTGATATGGGAATCGAACATGAGACCTCGAGGAGGAGCACACTCCCAGGTCCCAAGCCAATACCACCAGACCAACCCAAGTGGATCAATGACAACGTGTATCAATTTTGCATAAATGTAAGTTCCACACTGAGAAAAAACGTAAAGTTTGAAATGAATTTATAAACTCTTGTATAAACTCTTTTATGAACTTTACAAATATGGCTAGTGAGTTGAATGCAATCACTCTTTTATAAAAAAATCATTTTAGATTTTTTCTTCTTCATGTATACACCTCTTCAAGTCTAGCATTAATAGATTTGGTGCATGAATATAAATAATAGATGGTATGATAATTGATAGAATCTTTTTCTTAGCAAAGACAAAGTTAATTTATTCCATTCGAAATTGACGGATATAAAGTTGGCATTACACGATGAAAACTACTTATGTCGGGTGTATTGAGTAAGAGATTTCTATATTGGAATATAAGATCACCAATCTCGTTGATGGTGGTGGTGGTGAGAGCATCAAACAAAACTTTTGAATAAGTTTCAAACATGACATCATGTGTTCATTTGAAATAGTCACTTTAATAGCATCTAGTAAGCCTAAAGACTGTGCCTGTAGAACTGTGGCGGACAAATAAGAGAAGTTTGATTTGCTGAGCAAGAATGATCTCCTAGAGTCACGAAAACATATACCGTGTTCCTTGATAAAATTATTGTTGAAAGTAGTTGCATCTAGATTGTACTTTTTTTTTAATCAACAAAATTTATTCATCGTCGAGAGGGTGAAAGAAACACCAACACTCGCGGAAAAAAACTCAAAGAAAACAACGAATAAGGCAATAGAATTGACTAAAATGAGATAAATTCATAATCAACAACTCCATTCAAGTATACTGATCATTCAGATATCTAGAGTAAGTTCAGATATCTGTTAGGCTCTACATTGCACTTGATCATGCTTGCCAATGGTTTCATCCAAGTATGCTCATAAATTCATAATTCATGTTCTAAATCGATGCCTTTGTGCGTTATATACAACTCCATTTATTGGATGTGTCTTTTGCTCGAGCAATATTGAATTTAATACATGGATATAAATGGTGGTCTTCTATCGATAGATAGGCTTTGAAACCATATTAGATGTTATTTTAAGCATAATTCATTGTTACAAAATCAATTTATAAAGTAACAATCATCATTCTTTAATCTTTATATACTCATTTTAAAACTTTTTTTTTATGTGGGGTTTTTTTCTCCAATTGTTGAACTTAAACATGAATTGGATGATTATACATCATATTGACAACGTATATGAATTTTATAAGCATAGCATTTTACTTATTTTCTTGTCGCACTCGTGCACTATAAAATTTTAAGGGATGGAGATAAATCTTACTTCATGCATAAGCTCGTTTTTATCAGTAGATCAATAAATTCTATCATTAAATTAAATGAGATATGATATTGACTTATTGATCAAATGATAATATATATATATATATATATATATATATATATATATATATATATATATATATATATATATATCTGTGTGTGTGTGATGCAAGACCATTTTACTTGTGCATGTTAGTGATAAATCATAATATACACCTTTGTAATAATAAACAGGAGGATACGAAACAAATCACTGAAGCTTGGCAAGAAGAAGCAGCAGCAGATGCCAGCTCCGGTTTCAAATCAAGCTGAGGTTGATTTTTTGCTATAAACTAATGCATCGTTTGGTTACATGTTTGAGCCATTTTTCTCGCATCCCAATGCCCTCTTGCTGTGATTTTGGAGCTTGAAATTATGGAGTTAGATAAATGATTGGTGGGAGGCAGATTCAACGTGGAACGTTTGTTTCCACGTCCAAGAGGCGATAGACCGGATATAGTGTATTTTCCCTAAACAAAGTTGATGTATGATTGAAAAAAAAAAAATCAAGACCATGAAAACTAGTATAATTTACCTTTATTTTAGAACAATTTTTCTTTTACAAATGTGATACTTATTATAAGAGAAAGGAAGTATTAAATATGATGTTTTGTCCTGCCTTATTTTTTAATGTTATTCTCTCCATTTCCATCATTTTCATTAATTTCTCTCTAGAGCTAAAATGCAAATACAACATAATTTCTATGAATAGTAAACATAAAAACCACCAACAACTTTCACTAGATTTGATCCACTTTAATTCAAAAAAAATGAGTAGAGAATCTACCACCATAAATAAGAGAATCCACAATCTAGTGAGCCCCCCTTTTTTTCATATTCCCTACCCAACCAAGTAAAAAAGATATGTTTACCTTGGTTTGTCTAAAACAGGAAAGATGTGCCCTTAGCCTTACGAAACTAGAAAAGATTTAACATAAAAAGTAGAAAAGAAGAAAAAAAATCTTAATACATGATCTAATAATCACCCTTTCTTTAATTTTACTTTATTCATTCTGCAATGGATACCTCACTCCAGCTGCCAAAGCTCTTTGCTGTTCAATCTGATCATTAACATATGAATCATGATGAGTATAATTAATGAGAGGATGTATCATATATTGACCCACAATATAAAAATAAGATTAGCAAAGAAAATTTAGAAAGTGAAAACATGAAATCCCACTATATTTTGTCACTAAGTTATACGACGAGAAATTTTGTCACTTAATTATACGACGAGAAAATTAGTGAAATTTCATGCATCAACTTTGTCTAACATAATCACTCATGCATCACGCTGCACAACTCTATTTTCTACCATTAAATCAATAAATCATATTCTATTTCATTTAATTTGATGATTAAATTTATTTATTGATCTCTTGGTTGAAACAACCTTGCAATGTGCAAGACTTGTCTTTATGATAAAACTTTGTAGATATACTAGGCTGCTAGCTAGCTTATTAGGTTGAGTGCAACTTTACTTGGAATAGTTCGTGCAATTTGTTCTTGAGATAGCAATATTCATGTTCCAGCATTTCCAACGCTCTGAAGCATCTGCAATTGGTTGGATAAGCACAGAAATGACAACAGTTAATTAATTAAAAAAATGTTATTTTACCGTATATTTTGTACTATACTGGATAATGTTTGATATCACGCACGAAGGATAGGTCAAAATTATGATGATTTACTGTAATTTTTCATAAGCTACATTTTGCACGTTCTACTAAATCATGTGATTTCGACATATCCACCTTAATATCAAACATACATTAAAATTGCACGAATTCGTACCGAATAAAGAATTAATGCAGGAATAAAGAGGGAGTAGGCACCCACCCAGCACGGTTGTTCTGTTCAGTAGCGACACGAAAGGCAACACAAACATTAGTCACTCTTTTTGCACCAATGCTTGAGCTGCTTCCCATAAACTGATTCAAATCAATCCCCATTTTCTTATAGTCCATAAACTCTCTCTCCATCCTGAATAAATTCACGTAAAAATTTAAATTAAAATGCAAAACTAGAGGAAAAATATTTACATGATTTATAAGATATTGAAGGATTATTACAGCAATGCTCTTAGATTCCTGAGAAGCTTCTCAGATTCGTGGAAATAAATGTTGACAACCTCAGAGACAAAGTTTGGTGAGGTCTCATCTTGTAGCTGCTGGAGCTGCAAGAACTGCTCATCCAATACTCCCTATAAAAAAAAAACTATATATGAATATATTTTTTTGAATATAATTTTTTTGTCTACTTTGTACATTTAAATTATATATCTATATATAGCATTTTTTCCAGCAAAAAGAACTAGCATTTTCATTCCAAAAAACATAATAAAACCAAAACTTACTTAAACAAACTTATATGAAATTCGTCAATTTAGTCTCTGAAACGACATATGTACCTGGTGGAAGAGGAAGGAGAGGAGGCGGTTCATGTCGGCCCACAAGAGGTCCGGACCCAATCCAAGCAACCAAAGAGGGAGACCCGTTTTGGCTGAGTGAACTGAATGTAATATTGTATAATAATAATGTTAACTAAGTTTGATACTAATTTTGAATCAAAGTGATAGATAGATATATAGAGAGATTGAATACGCAACACTAATATTGTACTAGAAATGGAATGAAGTGTTATATGGTGATGGAATTAATGAGTAATATTACAATGTAGGGGCCAAGAAGGAGTTACAGTGTGTATGTACTTACTATTTACTTACTATCACTTTCATTTCAAAGTTTATTTGTCACTAACAGTACAAGTACTTTTTTGTGTTGTCGCGGGAATATCACACTAGTATTTAAAGCGTTGGTTGGACCATTCCTTCATTTTCTATTTTAATTAATGAATTGAATACAATCATACTATACTACCTCTAACCATTTTGGGTTGCCACGTATGATTCCACCTTCCATTCACATGTGGCTTGGTTTCTTGTGATTTTGAGGTAAAAATTAAACCATCTAAGAGGTTGTTTTATTTCACTTTTATAATTTAGTTAAGTTATAACTGGATGGTAATGCTTTTAATTAAAGGTATACATAAACTTATATAAAGTTTGAGACACTTATTACTTAGAGTAGACTTCAAAATTTATATGTTCCACAATTTGTTTTGTGGAAGAACTTTTATTTATAGAAAGAGAAACTAAGTAATTGTCACTTTAGTTATATGTTACGACCATGATAGTTACCTTGTTGAGTTATTCTCAATAACCCGTGTATTGTAAGTCGAGATATACATCATTTTTATTCTTCGTCGAATGATCTTCCGTCGAACCGAGGTATCGATACATCACACGTCTATAATATCCACATTCTACGTAGTTGTATTTCGTCAACCTTAATTTTTTTTTTGGTCCTTTTTTTTATCTTGCATTTGTCGTTGAATCCTCTAGTGTTTCTTCCAACATGCTTACTTTGTGTAGATTCACGGTTCTCTTTGTCGAAGCTTCTTTGAGCTAGTAACACTTTTGTGTTTCAATTTTCCACCATTTTATATCCTTAAGCTCGTTCCATTCAATTCAATAAATTCCATCTGTATTACTTTAAATTGGTGAATCATATATATCATTATTGCAGCCTACTAGATTCTTTAAGGAGAACCAATCAATCGGAATTGTAAAAGCAACAAAAGACGGATGATAATATTTGTTGGAGATGAGAATGTTGACAATGGAGGACCGAATTTGCAAAACTACTGAATATTCACATATTGGAGATACCATGTTCCTCTCCCAATGATGAATCAATGCCAAAATCCAAGATGGCGGTCAATAAAGTATATCTACTGTCGTTTGATGGTAAGGTTCATAAGGGATTAATAATTTGTGTGCATGAGATGTCGTATTAGGTGAAGGTCAAATCGGCTCAGCTGAGTATGAAGGGGGAGATAATAGGCTGATTATATCTTCTTTGTAAAATAGAAGTGTGTCTTTGGTATTAACTCTAGTTCGCGTTTATAATGTCTTCAAGTTATATGGTCAAGTGGCATGTGCATGTCCACTAAGTGATCACCTTGTTTCAATGATTAAATAGAGAGAGAAAAAGGTTGTGTTTTCGCTAGTGTCTCTGTGGTAATTCCTTTGGACCTACTGGATTAATGTTTGGAGAGTCGAATAAAAGTCGGTGATTCCATTGTCGGGTGAGGTAAAACACTTTTGGCATTTTTATCATTTAAAAAGACTTTTGGTTGACGACAAACAACAGTTCAAGTGCGGTGTTGTGATGATGGTCAGTCCTGCAACGTTTTCAGCATTAATTTGAAGTCATTTTTCAGTCATTATAGCAAGTTTAAGTATGTTTTGGTTATGTTTTTGTAAATAAATTAATGGATGGACATGGAAGAGCAACTATGCGAGCTTTAAATCGTGTCAAATCATCCAAGCCAAATAACTAGGTGGTTGTGCTATATTTTTTAGAGTTAAACAAGTAAATAGTCTCCCTAAATATATCAACATTTGATTTTCGTCCCTTAAAATATTATCTAGGCTTTTGGTCCTTCTAAAAATTTTCATCCATGAAATTAGTCTCTCATGTTGAAAAAATAGTGTAATACTTAATGTAGAGTAGTGACTAATTTCATGGATGAAAAATTTTGGAGGGACCAAAAACCTAAAGAATATTTGAGTTATGCGTCAAGCAACTAGGAAGAATTTACAAATGGTTAGCTATTGTTACATGTTGGATGATTTAAAATAGAATTGATTTTAATTGATGCTACAATTGGTAGCTTTTGGCTTCAATAGTTCATTTTAACCTTAAATTTATTGTTAAAACCACGTTTACATAGTGTGTGTTTGGTTGTGCGGTTGGAATAACTGATTTTGATTAAAAATAAGTCTGACTAAAAGTGATTTATCTTTGAATACAATTATGTAAAAGTGAGTTAGACTAGATATTTATGTACAAATATCAATTCAAGAATCAAAAGCTTTAAATCCAAGCTTCAAATAAAATCATATACCCAACAATAATCAAATTAATATGTCAAAACCAATCTTACATATCCAAAATCAATTTTATTTCCTCTAAAAATAGAACTAAACATACATATAAATACATATCAACATAAATCACTTTATATTTAACTCTTTTTTATTCCGAATCAATTTTACATAATGAATTCACTCAAAATCAATTTTTGTGACCACAAAACCAAAATACATACCCATAGTGTTTCTCACATTTTATTTGTTTTACAATGAATGTGAGTTTAAATAATGTTAGTGAGACAGCAACATATTAGCAGCAAACAACACTATTAGTGAGACAAGAACATACCTATATTATCCTAACAAAAAATAATGTTAGTAAATAGAGCATGCATAGTTTTGAGTTATCGAGGTGAACTGTGTGTTATCCACCGGACCATCCTACAAGCTGAGCAGGTGAAGTGAAAGTGTAGGAGGGGGGGTACCTACTGTTCCAGTCTCCGGTCAAATAGCATGCGTCTGTTCTTTGCAGGTTGATGCGCCGTTACATTCCCACCACCACCCGACATCCTCCTGTAGCCGGCAACCTGTCAGTCACCACCACCATTAAATATTCAAATGTATATAACTTATGTCTTACATGTAGGAGTACTACTATGTAAGTAAACAGGTACATATAATTATTCTAGTTTCATAGACTAAGTATATTCGTAAAACTCCCTTAAAAAAAGTACACTAATTAAAAGTATCATTATTATTTTTTATATAAGTGCAAACAAAGTGACAAAAATCAAAGTCATGGTTGAATCTGGAATAATATCATTGTCGTTCAAATTAAACCCACTATGGCAAAAGACTGGCTTTCCCTTTCAGGACTTTTCTTGTATTGAATGTGACAAACTTTCATACACCATGAACATAATTTACCTTTGGCGTACAATTTCACTTCTCCCTTTCTAACCTTTTTCTACTTTCCCAAGGGAAAAAATGAAAAAAGAAAGATCAATTGCTTTCTCCAACTAGCTAGCTAGTGATTGTTGGTGTGCATAGAAATCAGAGTTGAGAGCAGACATACTCCTGTAACGCCCGTTGAACAAGGCTCTCATTACTCATGTGTGGTGAAAAGTTTAGACTAGGGAAGGAGCCTGAATTCTTAATGACGTACGTAAGCATTCTAAAGAGTAAAATAAGATTTTTCAATAGGTTTGGGGTACCCTTGTACTCCCATTAAGGACACAATGATATGCTATGGTCATATACTCCTCTATTTTTTGGGGTACAAATATAGTACTATATGTTATGCTCATATATCAAATTCAAAGGCAAATGATGACAATATAAAAAGCACTATAAATAGGAACATATACTAGTATATGTGTCTAAACTAATTAATTGCACTATGATTTATTTAGGGGATAAACATGGTTCAGTTCGGGATGAAAACTGAACCGAACTGAATTGTTTGATAAATTTAAATTAACTGAAATGAATCAAATTGTTTGTATTTTGAACTAAACCGAATTATTTCAAACCGAACCGAACTGTTCTGAACCGAACCGAACTGTTATTGTTGGTACCATTGAAAAGAATATAAAATTTCAAAAGAAATCGAATTTTAGTTACCAAACTGAACTGAACTATTTCAAATCAAACCGAACTGTTTTGAACTGAACCGAACTATTTAAATTCAGTTTTAAAATTGTTAGTAATGATTCAATTTTTTTTGTTTGGTTTAGTTCAGCAGTTCGATTCGGTTTTTGATTTTTTTCCCACCCCTAATAATATCTTGTTGTAAATGGAGTATTATCTTAGGGAGGGTATTAGACTTATTATCCGTTCAGTTATTTACTTATTGAATTAGTTAGGATTAGTTCAGCTAAACAGTTAGTTTGTTATGAAAATTAAGCCTATCCTTGTATTGCGTATATAGACACTATTGTTAATTTTAAAAAGGTCTCTCGTGCCAAATTTTGGTTTAGGTCTCACTAAGTGTTGGGTCGGTCATGAACTGCATGAGTTGCTTTCTTCATAAATATAGTTTGTACTTAGACCATATGCAATGGTAGTGTTGAAGAGTGATGTGGATGAGAGAGACGGTGAAAGGATTTAACCATGTTGAAGCTCAAGCCAGAGGGACGCATGGCGCGTCCTGATTTGCTTAACCTGGCGCGTGTGCAACACGCGCCGACAGGAGAAAGTGGCGCGGCAGGAAGCAGGAGAGAGAAGGGGGTGATGAGATAAGGTGTGACACGTGTGTTGTTCTGATTGGCTCTCTGGATTTTTATTATCTTAATAATTTAAACTCAATTATTTCATTGTAAATTAATTTTAAAAAAAATAGAAAAAACCAAAATTCATGATTTTTTTTCTCTATAAATAGAGACTTGGTTCATTTGATTTGGACACAGAAAAAAAAATCAAAATTTTCACTATCTTAATCTTATTATTATCCTTCTATTAGCTATTCTTTTGAAGTTTTAAACTTCATTTTGGTGAAATAGATCCCAATAATAATCGTTTCAACACCCAAAATTCTTCTACTTACCCATTTAACTACCAAAATCCCAACAATTATCAAAATCCAAATCAATTTTCCAACCAACATCCTCAAAACATACCTAATTTTGGTTTTGCACCAAATTTCAACCAGTCATCCTCTGTTTCAAACTTTCCTCCATATTATGGATCTATGATGAGATATTCATCTCAAACACCCCCGTTTAATGGTTATATGCCAATGGTGAATGAAAATTTTCCGAATGCATCTGAATTTCCCGAATTTTCAACACAAATAACTCTTGGTGGCATAGGAGTTGCTAATGAAGACATTCCAGATCCAGAGGATTCAACTCCTAAGAGTAAGAAAACCCAGCAACCAGCATGGAACACTGAACAAAATTTGGTGCTAATTAGTGGGTGGATTAAATATGAAACAAGTAGCGTTGTCGGGAGAAATCAGAAAGGTGACATATATTGGGGTAAAATTGTAGAGTATTGTAATGAGTATTGCTCTTTTGATCCTCCACGCGATGGAGTTGCGTGCCGAAACCATTTTAATTATATGAGCAAAATACTAAATAAATGGATTGACGCTTATGAAGGCGCTAAGCGTTTTCAAGGAAGTGGTTGGTCGGAGAATGATGTTTTGGCAAAAGCGCAAGAATTATATGCATGTGGGAAGAATGTCCAATTTACTTTAATGGAAGAATGACACGCTCTCCGTGATCAACCACGTTATGGTAGTTAAGTAGGAGGAAATATTGTAGGAGATCCCACGACAGTGATGCATGTGGCTCATTCTCTGTAGGATCTAGTGAGCGTCCAATAGGTAGGGAGGCAGCAAAAAAACAAAAATATAAAAATAAATAAGAATATGAAATAAAAAGTGGTGGGGTAGAGTGTTGAAAGAAAAAACCATTGGAGAGGGTAACAATTGAATGAATGTTGAATGAAGAGATAGAAAATGATGTGAAGTGTTGAGAATTAAAAAAGTGGATGTTGAAGGTAGTTGAATTGATTTTATCATTGCATATGGTCTTATATTTTGTGCGGATGTCTAAATTGAAGCATGCTTTGTGTTGACGTAATCAGCTGCAGATTAAACAAACTATAGTAATTTTCTCAACTTCATATACATTGACTACTATAATTCATGTCATATTTGCCTTTTAAGTATGTCTTCTATCATATTTGTACTATATGATTATTATTAATATTTTCTCCTATATACCAAAAAGTCTCACATTCTTTGAGAATGAAGGTGGTAGTTTAACAACAAATAATCAAATTTATCAATCCAATAACGTGCCTTTTACAAAAAATAAGACCGTGAGAGGTCTTGTAACATCTAAAACCGTCAATATCTCGTACACATGATATTGTGGACTTCGAAATTGTAAATGATAGCATTCTATTGTTTTTGTTTCAAAGAAGCCAATAGTTGGACATTGATGCTGTTTCTTTTATTCTATTCATTTTCATATAACTGAATATGGTATGGTGATGATGTTATAATTGACACACCACCACCGTCCACTATATTTGAAGGAGACGGCGAATTTTGTCAACCAAAGCTCTACCCATGATACTATCGTTCTTATTACCATTGAGAATATTCATCACCAAAAGTAAATCCATTTCGACAACTCAATTTCCCAACCTATTAGAATATCTCAAACCTTCATAGTACACTCCCCAAAGCTTTGCCACGAGAGCAGGACACCTCCAAATACTCTTTGAAAAACCTCTCGACCACTCTCTATCACTACCCCTAAATCCTAATGAATCCACTACAATCAACTAAATCAACATTCATGCAACACTCGTCATAATTTAACTTAACCATTTGGTGGTGGCTTCCAACAAATTCATGATGAGGGCCCGTAACAACTCTCCTAAATTTTTCGGCATAATTATAATCTCAAACAAGCTTCAAAACATGATTAGCTAGAAAAGTTGCTCTCTGAAAAGTGTCATCATGTAACTCTTTATTACGCCAATGCCAAGCTATAGTCCAATAATTATTCCAATCCACTTCATTATTCCACCCCACACCATCACTCATGTTAAAATTGATCCAATGCTGCAAATCTCCCTTGAAAAAACTATATTTAGCACTCAAATGCACTACATTCAACCAATGAGGTATAGACTTACAGTGCTTATATACATTTTGTCTCAAACAAAACTTAGAAACATTTATGTCTCTTTAATTGATTTAAATTACAGAGAAGAGTGATTATGAAAACACCAACTCCTTTTTAGTTTTTCGCAAGTCTCATTTATAAAATTGCATTAAAATAAATGGATTTTGAAGAAAATAATTATATTATCTGTGATACGCATTAATATATTTTATAATTAACATTGTGTAGACGCACTTAAGCATTTAAAATTGGAAGCTCTATGGTGAGTGCTCTAAATATTTGCTCGTTTAACTCATGATATATAACAACAATTCATTTCCTTAATTAATTGGTCGGTGAGTCAAAAGAAAACTAAAATCAGTGGACATGTACGGTGGCAATGAAAATGACATTGAGTTAAAAGTCTCTGGATGCATAACATTTCAGACAAGCTTTACACATTTCCCTTCAATTTTGAGTCAAATGGAAACCACTTCAATTTATTTGCCATTGAGAGTTTAGTCTCTTCTACTAAACTCAATCTTAATAAAAGAAAAATACATTTGATTAAAATTATGATTCATAAACGCTAGTCCAATTATACAGTACTAACTAAGAATAAACTCTTCTCAAATTATGATATGCTCATTCTTTTAACACCTTCAATAAAAAGTAAAAATAAAAACAAAAACAAAAACGTGTATTTCATGTGGCATCCAATGCCATTCTCTGCTTATGACTCTCACTTGGTACTTTAACCTCAGTTGCCAAACCAATAGCTTGAAGTAATTTCACCAAGTACCAAGTCATGTCTAGTTCCCACCACTCTAAACCATGTCTAGCTGAGTACTCAAATGCATGGTGGTTATTGTGCCAACCTTCACCAAATGCAAGCAAAGCCACCAACCTAATAAATTTTAGATAACAATTAAAAGAATAAGATTTAATTGTGCCAATCGATTATAATTGTTGGTTCGTTACAAATATTTAGAATTAATCATATCTATCTTAAAAATCATTCAAAAGATGGTTTGTGATTGATTGACACGGTAAAAAGTTGCATACAAATTATTCTCTTAAAAGATAAAGTTCAAATACTAAACAATAAAAAATTATAAAAGATAAAGTTCAAATACCAATTATTTCTTGATAAGTCCCTTGTGTTCCAAGGCTGCTTCCCCCAAACATGGCAAGCTGAGTTAACCAACCAAGTGATGTGGTAAACCCAAACAACCCTCACACCCTGCATGAATTACGTCCAATATAAAAATCTAACGTATTGAAACTTAATCTAAGGAGTCAAGGAAATTTCAAAATGTTCTTGAATTTGAAAATGATCGATCAGATTAGTCCTTACGAGACAATTTCAAGAACTAGACTGATCCAAAAATTAAAATTTAGCAAAAAAATTTCCATACCACTCCCCAAACCAGGAAAGGAAATCCACCAATGGCATATAGAAGAGCTCCCAAAGCAAATTGATGCACCATGTAAGTGCTTCTAAGAAATCTATAAAAAGACTGTTTTTCTAAATCACCAACATTTGTTGCTTCTCCACACTGCACACATACATATCACACAATCAATTCAAGTGTTTAGATTGATTGTGAGCTTGACATAATCACGATATAGCACCATAATTTTAGTAAAAACTACACTTTGAATCTTTTACCGATTACCGAATCATCGTGCCACCATTTTGTCAAACTTACTGCCAATTCAAAATGCACTAAAGTTTTGTATATTTCTCTAGAGAGAAAGAGAGAGCATTCATACCCTTTCTGCAATAGAATTGGTATCAAATAGCCAACTCATATGGCTAAACCAAAATCCTTCAATTGGACTATGAGGGTCTTTCTCAGAATCACAGAACTGGTGATGATACCTATGAGTACTCACCCAATCAATTGGATTTCCCTGCACACCAAACCCAAAACAACATTTCATATTCCCTTCAATAAGAAAACTATGAATAAAAGAGATCTTAGAACTAGTAGGAGAATATTAAATATAGTTAAAACTTAGTTACGATTAAATTTGGAATCCCTTCATTCTAGATTAGACGGTCCAAACAAATGCAAGATTTTAATTATACGATTCGAAATAAGAAGTTTGAATTTGAATCGTCTGATCTTGATCAAATGACCATCAATGTCCTGTCTCCATGAATGCTAGAAAATCCCAACCGCGGAGATTCTAAATGCGGTTGGGACAGTATGTCCATCACACTCATTGTAATCCTAACCAACTTTAACTACATTTAATAATCTCCAACTAATTCTAACACCAGACACAAAACTTAATGCCAAAAAACAAAAAACTACAAAAATGAAACTTTGAAGAAACAAAAACTCCACCTGAAGAGCAAGAACTCCACAATAAGCAAAGAAATATTCAAGCCACTTAGGAAGCTTAAAACTTTTATGAGAAAGATTTCTATGGAAAGAGGTTGTTATTCCAAACAATCCAGTAACAACATAAAGTGCTACAGCAACCCAAAAAGCTGGCCAATTGAAACTGAATGGAGCAAATAAACAAAGCAAATGCATTGACAAAACAATAACAAAAGTTCCAATATCTAATGAATTCCATTTCCTCCCGAAAAACACTTCTTTTTCTCTCTTCACTTCAACATCAGATAGAAAAATCTTTCTATGTTTCAATGGCACTTCTTCTTCTGGCCTCAAAGTAGCTTCTCCAATTGCAGCATTAGATTTAGCTAAAATATGTGGATTAAAATTAAAAGGGTTGTTTTTCAAGGGAAAATTTCTTGACTTGGAGTTGAAGTTACATACTTTAATGGCTTTTGCATTATTTGAGAATGGCCCTAGATTTAAAATGGACCTATTGAATTGTGGTATTGAACAATGAAGGGTTGTGAATTGATTATGGAGTATAGGATTTTTAGGCTGAGAAGTTATCAAAGCCATGCAGAAAAAAAAAAATGTACTTGTTTATGGCTAAGCCTTTTTGTGAAACAAGATAGAGGGTTTGAATGTCGAAGGTGATATTGTTTTTTGGGATTTTATGTTTATGTTTTATGTTTTGTGTTGTGTTGGAATTGATTGTGATGTGGAATAAGCCAAGTAATTTAAGCGGTGGGACAACTTTGGGAAAATGGGGTTTGAAAAAAGATTGTGGGGGTGAAGTTGGGAATAGGTGTGGAAAGAGAATGTGAATGAAGGGATAAGGTGGTGTTTTGCTTTGTGAAGGGTATTGGTCTTTGAAGAATCAGAAAGGTGAGATTCACAAAATTTAGTTTAGATATTCTCAATGTTGAGATAAGCCATTTTTCTTGACTTTGTCATTATTAGGAATTACAGTATAAAATTTAATGTTATATTGAAAAAAATGAGGATGTAACTCTCTTCAAAGTTACACACACACGGTATAGTTAGAGTTCTTGTTTGTAATTTACACCTAAATTCAATGACTCTGCAATAGTTTTACTATATGCAGAAAAACTGTTGGCATTTCACGGAAAAACTAAGGTGTTATTGGGAGAAATTGTAACATGATTCTTTTGTCATCGCACACCTACCAATTAGTTAAGTCGAAAGATAAGTAAAGTCAAACCAATAATTATTATACCTAAGAATCGAACTTATTAGGTTCTTTAAATAATTCGTCTTTGATTCAACTCATTAACTGTTTGAGTTCAATTGTTTGAGAGTTGGTAACATATGATTCTACACGGAAAAAAAGTAAAATCCTTCTTCAACCAATTTAAATTTTGAATCATTAAAGTCGTCCATTTAGGGAGCAATCCAACCCCATATGTAAATTTATAAATTGTTGATTAAATTAATTTTCACTGGATTAGTTTTTCAATATGAAAATTTGAAACATTTTACTTTTTAATATAGATTTTTGTAGATCCACGAATATAGTCCATTCCTTATCTTTTACTTTGATATTTTCTTGAAGACTATTGTTTTGAGGTGATATTTTTTCTGTTTTGTCCACATGCCATTTGTCTCTGAAAATATCAATTTATCTGTTTCCTATTATATCTATCTATGGACATGTTTAGTTGTTAGATTAAGCCACCACTCTTTCTCTCTTCTCTTTATTTCTTTACCTTATTTCAATCCAATATTAAGGTGTCACCAAAAAAGTGTGATACATGGCTGCAACTAATGCTTCAATCTTTGCTTCTTCCACTCAACCTTGCTTCTCTGTCACAACTCGAAGTCATAGCACAACAAACACGTTTGGTTAGTTTCCTTCCCTTTTTTCTCTCTCTTTTTCTTTTCATTTTTGAGTGCACCCTCTTTGCAATTTGGTCATGTGGATTATGGACAATTTTTATAAGTAAGTGGACGGTGTTATATATATATATATATATATGATTATTTGTTGACTGAGGTTTATTGTGATGTGAAAGTCCTAAGTCTATCATTAAATTGATATTGCATGAGAACTTTAATTGATGAAACTTATTGGGAAAGAAGTAGTTGTTGACTTGTTCTAATTCATTCAAATTATATAAGTTTTATGTTATAGAATAACAATACCATTAAACTAGACTTTGCTATTTTAAGCAAAAGTCTTGGATTCAAGCTTTGTAGATGAAAAAAAAAAACGTGGTTGAAAGGATAAATCATATTAAAGGTGGTCAACAAGGTTCTAAATGATGATCGGTTTTCAGTGAAGTAAACCTGGTTAAAAAATGTTTAAATATATCATGTTTTATTTCTTTCAAGATACATATCATAAGAGGTTAAAAAAAAGTACAAGCTTTTTCATGCGTGTAACACTTCATAGTTTCTGATGCAGGAAGTAATTTCCTCAATGTTTCACCACCAAGATGTTACCCTATGATGGAAAGACATGTGAAAGTTAGGCATGTAGTCAATGCTGCTGCTGCCGTTGCAACAAGTCCTACTGAGGAAATTCAAGAGTATGAATTCCCACTTAATACAAATGTTGAATTTACAATGGAGAAAAGTTAATATTGTACTTATAAAGCAGTGTTTTGAAAACTGAAACGGACATTGAGTCGCTGAGACCGCCTAGTCATGGTTCAATGACTTACAATCACTCGAGCAAAGAAGAAACGCAGTCGAACCACTCAAATAATTAAACAATGACTTGTTGAACCGTTTGAGTCCGTTTTTAAAAACATTGCTAGAAATACAGGAAATATAAAGGCTTGTAATTCTAAAGTTGAATAGCCACCATAAACAAATACATGAACAAAAGAAAGATGTAAATTATATTAAATAAAATCCTGTATAGTATTTTGATGAAGTTAGGCTAACAACAATATTTTGTTTTAATAGATGCAATAGTAACCCTACCATATATCCTATTAATGTTTATAGGTACAAGCTTCCTTCATGGGCTATGTTTGAACTTGGGAAGGCTGCTGTCTACTGGAAAACCACTAATGGCGTTGCTCCTACTTCAGTAAGTATGATATTATTGAGTTAATTCATTTAGAGTTGTTCAAATTAGTTTTTGTAATTATTTTTTTTTATAAATTTTGACAGGGAGAAAAGCTTAAACTGTTCTATAATCCAGCTGCAGCTCAACTTGCTCCTAGTGAAGAATTTGGAATTGCTTTTAATGGTAATTTTGTTGATGTTGCTTAGCTTATAAAAATGTGCCATTTTCCATAACAATTGTATGGCAGTAGATTTTGATTCATTATAGATCAGAGAGAGTATATGTTATTTTAGTATGACTCAATCTCATAGTATAGCTTACTGATAAGTGGGTACGGTTCAGGGGTAATCTAGTAAACTAGACCATAGTCAAGGTCGTCTTAAACAATTTGGAGAACTTGTTCTAATCTTAAAAAGGTACCCCTAATAAAAAAAATGCCAAAAATTAAAAAAGAATCATAATTTAAATTGTAAATACCATTAATAACATCAAAATGAGTTATCCTTATAAATAACATAAAACAGAACCATGTTCTAATCAATAACACAAAAAACTCAATGTTACCAAATGAAGCACAAAAAACTGAAACTACTTGAGTTAAATTGTAAATAACATCCCTATACAACTTCAAACTAATATCAATCTTCTAGCAACTTAAAAAGAGTCATCAGTCTAACACTTTTTGAAACAAATTCATCAACCAAGTCTTCATATTGTATTGTCTCCGGAAGGTTACTCTTTCTCAATTATTCGTTGAAACGTTTTATCAATAGTCTGATTCTTTTGCAGCCCTTGACGCAACTGATACCAAGTAATCATATTCTTAATATGTTCCATGCCTGTCTCATGCTCTCTAAGTCTTCCACCAATATGTGACCAATCACTAAAACCCTTATTTGTTAATTGACCTTTACTAATCCCTCGTTTGAAAACTTTACAACAAAAACAAAATACTTTATCAAGCTCTTTCGAATAAACAAGCCAATCTCTATCACACTTCTCTCCATTTGATAAAACTCTAGTATACAAATTAGACGTAAAGCGTCTAGAAAATTTATCTTTAGGACCATTCACAATGGAAAAATCTCTTTTAGGACCTTCCATAACTAATAAATCAATCATTTTAGAATCAAGAGCATCCCAATTCTTCGGATTAAATATATCAGACGAATGTTTAAATGGGTTTCCATGCTCTACATTATCATTAACGTTATCCTCCAGATTATCATCTTCATTATTCAAACTAACATCATCACCATTAACATCGCCTCTATTTTCCAAATCAACACTTTCATTCTCCATATTACTATTCTCAGTTGTAACCACATTTTCAAAACTTTCAACATCAACATTACTAACATTCTGATTTTCAACAGGAATTTGTGGTTCTTTTATAAGAAATTTATCAATAGTCTCATTCTTTTGCAGCCTTTTACGCAACTGATACCAAGTAATCATATTCTTAATATGTTCCATGCCTGTCTCATGCTCTCTAAGTCTTCCACCAACATGTGACCAATCACCAAAGCCCTCATTTGTTAATTGACTTTTACTAATCCCTCTTTTAAAAACTTTACAACAAAAGCAAAATACTTTATCAAGCTCTTTCAAATAAACAAGCCAATCTCTATCACACTTCTCTCCATTTGATAAAACTCTAGTATACAAATTAGACGTAAAGCGTCTAGAAAATTTATCTTTGGGACCATTCACAACGGAAGAATCTCTTTTAGGACCTTCCATAACTAATAAATCAATCATTTTAGAATCAAGAGCATCCCAATTCTTCGGATTAAATATATCAGACGAATGTTTAAATGGGTTTCCATGCTCTACATTATCATTAACGTTATCCTCCAGATTATCATCTTCATTATTCAAACTAACATCATCACCATTAACATCGCCTCTATTTTCCAAATCAACACTTTCATTCTCCATATTACTATTCTCAGTTGTAACCACATTTTCAAAACTTTCAACATCAACATTACTAACATTCTGATTTTCAACAGGAATTTGTGGTTCTTTTATAAGAAATTTATCAATAGTCTCATTCTTTTGCAGCCTTTTACGCAACTGATACCAAGTAATCATATTCTTAATATGTTCCATGCCTGTCTCATGCTCTCTAAGTCTTCCACCAACATGTGACCAATCACCAAAGCCCTCATTTGTTAATTGACTTTTACTAATCCCTCTTTTAAAAACTTTACAACAAAAGCAAAATACTTTATCAAGCTCTTTCAAATAAACAAGCCAATCTCTATCACACTTCTCTCCATTTGATAAAACTCTAGTATACAAATTAGACGTAAAGCGTCTAGAAAATTTATCTTTGGGACCATTCACAACGGAAGAATCTCTTTTAGGACCTTCCATAACTAATAAATCAATCATTTTAGAATCAAGAGCATCCCAATTCTTCGGATTAAATATATCAGACGAATGTTTAAATGGGTTTCCATGCTCTACATTATCATTAACGTTATCCTCCAGATTATCATCTTCATTATTCAAACTAACATCATCACCATTAACATCGCCTCTATTTTCCAAATCAACACTTTCATTCTCCATATTACTATTCTCAGTTGTAACCACATTTTCAAAACTTTCAACATCAACATTACTAACATTCTGATTTTCAACAGGAATTTGTGGTTCTTTTATAAGAAATTTATCAATAGTCTCATTCTTTTGCAGCCTTTTACGCAACTGATACCAAGTAATCATATTCTTAATATGTTCCATGCCTGTCTCATGCTCTCTAAGTCTTCCACCAACATGTGACCAATCACCAAAGCCCTCATTTGTTAATTGACTTTTACTAATCCCTCTTTTAAAAACTTTACAACAAAAGCAAAATACTTTATCAAGCTCTTTCAAATAAACAAGCCAATCTCTATCACACTTCTCTCCATTTGATAAAACTCTAGTATACAAATTAGACGTAAAGCGTCTAGAAAATTTATCTTTGGGACCATTCACAACGGAAGAATCTCTTTTAGGACCTTCCATAACTAATAAATCAATCATTTTAGAATCAAGAGCATCCCAATTTCTTGGTTCAAATATATCTAACGAATGTTCAAATGGGTTTCTCTGCTCTACATTGTCATTCACATTATCCTCCAAATTATCAAGTGAATTATTCAAATTAACATCATCAACGTTAACATCACCTCTATTTTCCAAATCAACACTTTCATTCTCCATGTTATTATTCTCAGTTGTAACTACATTTTCAAGAATTTCAACATCAACATTCTGACTTTCAACAGGAATTTGTGGTTCTTTTATAAGAAATTTATCAAGAGCTCCTCTTTGAGATTGAATAAACTCTTCAAGTTTTTTCTTTTTCTTACGCTTCTCATATCCAGATTCATACTTTCTAATCTTAGGAGGAATCTTAGGAGGCATATTGAGAAAAGAATTCAGAACCTGAAATTTCTGGCTCACTACTGAGTTGAAAAAACAAATCAACTCCGCAGCTTTTACCCTTTACCGTCTAGTGAATCAGTGCGACTCGACGTTCTCCTCAGCTAGGAATTGAGCGTGAAGGATTGTGCAGTCAGTAAACAAACCTAGCAATTCTCAAATGAAAATAAAAATTAGTAATTTAGTAACAGAATGCTACCTAGAATCAAAAGATTAAGCCAAAAGAATCCTCTCTCTGTGCTACAATGGGTCTGTTTGGATTGACTTATTTGAGTTTATCTACTGACATAAGTTTTTTGAGACTGTTTGGGAGAATTTATGAAAACAACTTATGACAATTTTCATAAGCTTTTTCAACTTATTTTCGCAAGTTCTCATATATATAGCTTATAAAAACAACTTATAGCATATATATACACAAACAATTTAACATTATTTTATCTTTTCTATAAAACTAGCTTATGCAAGCTTATATATAAGCACTAATCATGATAAACGCTTATGCTATAAGCTGTTGATCCAAACAAGCCCATTATTGTGTTCCACATATTAATATTAGGTTAATTGAAAGTAAAAGCAGTGCAATTCTTTGAACAAGAAACATAAAAAACAGTATCAGCATTTAGTAAATAAATTTGTTAACCTAATACATATAACTTTGATACTATAAGAAAAAGTATAATCAAAATCATTGAAAATGAAGGGAATTGAAATCTTCTTCAAAGAAAAGCAAAGAGAATGGAAGGTTGGGGATGCTTACATGTTGAATGCGGTCCGTGTCGACAATGAGGTTGAGTGAGTTTGAGAGAAGTTGAGAACGGTTTTTTGAGTGAGTTTTGTTTGAGGCTAAAAAGTTTAATGGACTAAATAAAAAAGAAATGGTATTTTTACCAATTATTTTACCACAATTTTTGGGACAACATTTTTAGATTGTCATAAAATATTCTTAAATAAAAATATGAATTAATTAACCTTCATAATTGTGAGGCCTTGTGCAAGAAGGTAACCCTAATGCTCCATAGGCCTCCATATTACTCAACTATGACGATAGTTTGGGTGGAAATAAAAACCTAATGAGAATGTATCTACCGATATATGTGTCATCAAGAGATACATTCCTATAAATTGAGTAGCTTTTGATCAAACATGAAAAGTCTATAGAATATTATCAGCTGTGCAAATGATCTCTTTGTACAGCCACATCGTCGTCAGGTCTCGTTAAAATTTGTAACATTAAGATAAAATAATATAAGGCACTACAATCATTCTACACTTAGAGAGACGAAAGCAAAATTGGTCAACTATCGATATTTTTCTAATAAAAGTTGTTGTTTTAACATGTTACGAGTTCTCTTTTTTCTTTTTTGAACAGAACATGTTACAAGTTTTTACTTATATTTCGATCAAACTCTGAATTATCATGAAGTATTTTTCATGAGAACAAAAGGGTTAAAATAAATTTATATTCAAAACTACAAATAGGGGGAAAGATATTCATAAGAAGCTTGTTTCTAAAGTTTGATACATATTTATTTTTCAAAAAGAGAGTGTACTTTAAGTTTATCTCAAGAGGATTGTGTAATTTTCTAGAACAATTTTATAAGGTGAGTAATTTGCGTAATCTTACTTCTCGTAATGAATTATATTGTCTTAAGTAGACTATGGATGTTAATGTTTTGTCTGCATTTTACTGTCATTTTTCTCAATTTGAGTTTTAATTTTGCATGTTTAGGAGGTTTTAATCAACCAATTATGTGTGGCGGTGAACCAAGAGCTATGCTCAGAAAGGATAGAGGCAAAGCTGATTCTCCTATATACAGCATTCAAATATGTGTTCCTAAACATGGTAATATGTTACTTTAATTTTTATCTATATGTTTGAATTGACAGTGAGCTTGACAAAATTTCAGTGTCACTTTAATTTTCTTAAAATGTAGTTTTGGTTAAAATCAGAGTTGACAAAATTATTTGGTGTCGTCTTCTTAACTTCTCTTTTTTGTGTGTGTAGCTTTAAACTTGATCTTCTCATTTACAAATGGAGTAGATTGGGATGGTCCATATAGATTGCAATTTCAAGTTCCTAAACCTTTACAGAACAAGCCAATTGAATTCTTTAACGAGGTACAGTTTATATACATATCCTAATATTTATTTATATGAACATTTAGACACTATTGTAAGTGTTTTATGACATGATGAGCTCAAATAGGTTCTTCTAGATATTTCTCGAACAAAAATAGATTTCTTGTAGTCGATGTTTTCGACACTTGGAATATCAATCGTAAATAAAGACTAGATGAGTTGGATTTTGAGTTGTATTTTAAAATTCATTTGATGAAGTTAAAATATGAACCATTTGATCTCCATCCAATGACTGACATCCATAACTACACCATTTCACGACTACAAGGAATATGAGCCCCTCTCGATCATAAAAAATAAAATAAAATAAAAAAACTTTAGGGCATTTGATGATGTGTATTACTCTTGTGATAGGGCTTGGCAGAGGAACTAAGTAAAGAAGGAGCATGTGAACAAGCAATATTTCCAGACACAACTGCAGTTATAGAAAAATGTGCTATGGTTGGTAATTTATCAAAAGAAGGGGTGAGTACTACATTCTTCAATTCTTAGATATATTTACTCTATTTTTTATAAGGAAATATTAGTCGTTAGTATGTAACATTAGTAGTCAAAATTTGACTCATACATCTTTGAATGTCTTAGCTCAACCACTAGTAGTTACTCTTTAAATCATTGTAATAGAGTTGGTTTTCTAAACGATGATCGAAAAAATCTTTTCAGGGAGATCGCTGCGAACTGAATCTTGTTCCAGGGTGCATCGATCCTAGCTCACCCTTCTACGATCCAATGGCCAATGTAGATGATGGATCATGTCCAATTGAAGTGGATTCTGATTCTGATGAATGACATTACATTTTTACACAAATATTCACTTCCATCAACTTATAGCAAATATTCATATTGTTGTAATTGTAACTTGTTAGTACATAAATGAGGTATTGTATAATATAAAATGTAAATTCCACAGTTAGTAGTTAGCACTGAACTTTGGCCATAGCTGCCCCTTTCTATACTATACTATTGGGAAGAAATTATGGTTCATAGTATAAGGTTGTGCTTTTATGCTCCACTATACTTACAAACATCTACTGATATACAATACATTTACATTTTACCCCCTAAAATATGGATCACTTAGAAATGAATTGGAGAAAGTCCCTCCAATATTAGGGAAAAGGGTGAGAAAACATATCATGCCAAGAACAATACCCCAAGCATATCTGTTTTCCCCTAGAGGTGTGATTTCATCTTTTGCAGGAATTTCTTCTCCTCCCCTAAAGAAAGTTGCAAACAATCCCCAAGCCAAGCACAAAACACTACCACTAAGGCCACCAATACCAAGCAATAACGATGTACCAAAAGATAACAATGTAGCGGTGCTTCGACCGAACATGGCTTGTGCGATTCGCCCTCCTTCTAGCCTCCCACATGGTAACAAGTTCAAAGAAGTCACCACCATCCCTGCACAAGTATCAAATTGTTCGCGATGTTATATCCACAATGATGTTTTCCAACGAATAAATAGAATATATAACAAAAGTTTATTGTTATCATTCACCTATAGTCACTACAGTCAGTCTATTTAAGTTTTTAGATGGATATTCGACGGTTCACATCACGATTTTGACAAATCAGAAACTCGGAACCTTAACAGTTTGATCTTGATAAATGGGCTATATTTAAAGGTTATAAAAAATGTAATTTTGCATATTGAATCATTCTTGAAAAGAAAAGTGGGACAAAGTGACAGAAATAACAACAAACGCACCTAAAAGTCCGGCAAATGCGAGTGGATCAACAGGAACTCCAACACCTTCCACAGCATAGGGCAATACGTTGCCTAGATCGTCCGTGTAAGGACCAATAACATATTGAATAAAAGAAAGCAAAGGGTTGTTATAGAAAAATTGAGGCCTTATGTACCTGCAAATGAACCAGCAAAAAGTTGCAATCAAGAGAGATGATAATGTGTAGAACTCCTAATATGGCCAATATGAGGTAACAATGTCCATTGAGCATGCTAGTAATATTTTTTTTTTTATTGCAATGCATGGAACTCATATGGCCAATGCTATACCACAAATTTTATTTAACAACGCATTGCATAACCATGTATTTCTTCACCATAAAGTCTGTTTGAATTGACTTATTTCAGCTTATTATCAACTGAGATAAACATTTGTGAAACTGTCTAGATGAGTTTTTGAAAACACCTTATGACATGTTGTTTCCAGCTTATTTTCATAACTTCTTTAGGATAAACTTATGAAAATAGTTTATAACTCATATGAAAACATTTTGATTTTATTTTATCTTATAATATAGAAATAGCTTATACATATAAGTGTTTATCCTATACAAAGTTGTTTATCCAAACAGGATCTATATATCTTAGCTTCTCCTTTAAACAAAGCTATTGTTTATCATAAGATTGTGGTATTTTTTTTTGGTTCAATTGAAGAAGCCATAAGACTGTGGTCTTAGTAAACGATATTCATTGACTAATTATTCAAGTTTAGTGTAGTTTCATTTCCTATTCTTTTTTACTATAGAAGTATATATCAGAAAACTGAAGTGCATCAGAAGAAGGTACAATGTAAACAACTCACAATGCATTGTCACCGCCATTAAAGCTTCCATCAGCCACAAATGCAGCAACAGCAAGAACTAATGAAGTCAAATACGCACTTGCAGTACGCGCTACAGGAATATCGAATAGAGCTTTCTTGTTTGGGAGGAGAGATTCATAATTATTCATTACTCCTAAGCACCCTGTCCAATTAGATGGCACGAGGAACGAAGGGCTGAGTTTAACACCATATCGAGCAGCCGTTACCCTGGTGGCTATCTGAACAATGAAAAGAATACAACCACAAAACAATTTAAACCTAACAAACACCGGCTGTTTTAATGTCGTAGTCTAGGATAAAATTCAAGTTTGGTGGAAAACTGAACATATAACTTACCTCAGAAACTCCAAGAATAGATAAGAAGCCACCAAATAGAGGCACAACATTAGCAATATAATCATCAAATGTTGCATCAGGTTTAAGGAAGAATCCACTCATCAAAGCAACTGTTCCAAAAGTAGTAACAGCTAATGCAATTGCACTTAGATAGCCAAAGGGATTGCTCATATTTGTTGACTCAAATTGGAGATCCATTTCTGCTTTTGGTTGCACCATACAAACCTGAATGTATAGTACTTTAGCAATGGCTTAATTGTATAAAACCAATAGTAAGTAGTAACAATATATATAAAGCGCACACACTTGTAAGAACGGTTCTCTCAATAGAACATGTTCTTACAATGCTCTTAATTCTTGTGTCTGTCTCTCTTCTATGCAAGTTTCACCTATTTGATGCTAAACTTACTACTTTATCCTAATGGAATGAAGTGTTGTTATCATCTTTTACTTTCTCGATTTGGAGATGCTCTAACAATAAATATTAGCATGATAAAGTGATCAAGAACTCAAAATTATGGCAAAGTACCTGTTTGGTAATGCCATCTTTTTGTTCTTCCATGAACCATAAGACAACTTCTCTACCTTCTGCATCAGAGAGTTTCTTCTCCAACTTTGGAATGACTTCATCAATTGGTCTCCTTAAATTCCCAATGAAAATGCCTCCGTCACCAAATCTTCGAACATCCGTTGTGAAAAATGTGTCAAAACCAAAGCAACTCTTTAACTGCACAAACCTAATTCGCAACATTAGTGGATATAGAGTAACTTAGGATAGTGTATAAACTCCTTATAAACTATTTTCATAAGCTATCTTGAAGAACTTACAAAAAAGTAAACTCCTTATAAACATTATGATAAGTTATCACAAACAAACAGTCTCATAAACTTATGTCAGTAGATAAGTTCAAATAAATCAATTAAAACTGACCCTAATAAATTACCTTATTGAGGTCAAGAGCTTTGAAAGTTTCCTCAACTTTTTCCAGTCTCTCTTTTTCCATGATCAAATTACGCCTCACCAAGTTATTAAAAACACCAACAATTGGATTATTCTTACTACTTTCTGTGTCAAGTTCCTTTAACTTCCTATCAGTCCTTTTCTTTTCCAGCTTAATAGCTGCTTCAATTGATGGATTCCCCATAAACTTCTTAAACTCCTCATCTGTTTTCCAATCCATTTCCTGTTGTTCTTTCTCATCCTCATTTGTTTCTCTTCCAACATCATCATCGTTGTTGGCGTTGCTTATGTTGTCTTGTTTCTTAGGAGCAATAGAAACTGGTGATGAATTGGTTTCATTTTCATCTTTGAGGGATGAAAATAATTTGAAGGAAATGGCTTTTGGTTTGTTGGAGTGTAAAGAAAGAAAACAAGAGTGAGTGTTGAAGTTTTTGTTACTTGTGATGATTGTTTTGGAATTAGTAGTGTTGAAGAGAGAGTAAGAAAATGGAGAAAGTGTTGCCATTGGAAATGTTTTGGAATGAATGATGATGATGATGATGATGAGTTGAATGGAAGTAGTTTTGTAGTGGAAAAGGTACAACTCAAGAAGGTTGGAGAAGTTTAAGGAAGGTTCAAGGCTTCCAAACGTTGTCTTTTTCTTGTTTCTTTTGTTCTTGGTTTTTTTGAGTTTGATGTTGATGTCACACTTCCTACTTGTGACATGTATAAGGTTGATGACATGTTTAGGGTTGAGTCATCATATGAACCTTGAAATTTATTCCAAACTAATTGAATTTCTATTTTTATTTTTTTACTTTTCAAAATTTAAATTCACAGTATTTTGGAGTCTTCAAAATTAGTCTGGATATTAGTTTCATGTCATCTAAAATTTATCACCAGAAACAAACAATTACACGTATTTTACAATTATTTTTTTTGTTAGATTTAGGACTTGTGTTCCTAAACCTGTGTATTATTAAGTTCTGACCATATGATATAGAGTATGAACACTTTTTGAAAAACACTTCCGTCCAAAAAGTATAGCAACCAAAACAAAATGAAATGCAGACAAAGCATGAAATTCTTAGTCATAGAGTGAAATAAATAAATTATTGAAATTACACATTAATTAAACAATTAAAAACAACTACTACTCACATGATTTCACTCTTTAGCCTCTCTTTTTTATTATTTGCTTTACAATTACAATTCAAACTCTTCCTCATGTTTGGATTCTAACATTAGCAAAATGACAATGAGCTACCGCAATTTTGACAAAAACTACACTTTAGAGCTACAACAAAACCACGGCTTCGACAAAATCATCTCCCATCCACACATACACACATTGTCTACTTCTCTATTATCCTTTTTTTGTGTTTCCCTTTTGGCTAAAGTGTCAAATTGTTCATGCAACCAAATCATGTTTGGAAGCATGACCATTGACACTATTTTTAGCTATTTTCAACTTGCTATCTTCAAGATACTTACCAGCTAAAGAGTCAAATATATAGCCAGCACCTAACCCAACAGCCAAATCAATAGTGTAATGGCCTCTTGTACCAAGCAATCTCACAGCTTGTAACACATTCAACAAATCAAAAGTCCATGCCAACTCCCACCTATTCATCCTCCTCATGTCTAATGAAGCTATCACCGAACCCGCCACATGACCCGAAAAAAACAGGAAAAACGATACATTCCCGACTGGAAAGTCCACACCAGAACCCAAAAATCCCTGTTCAACATCAAAACAAAATAAAAACACAAGGTGTTAACAACATTATCAATGAATCAAGATAACAATTGAATCACCAATTTCGTTTTGCAATTATAAACGTTGAACAATTAAACCCGGGTGTTAATGGAATTGAAATTCATAAAACTGAAAATCGCCTCTCAAATTAGTGCATTAGGTTATGCAATGACTTAATAAATTTCTAGTTAAAAATCACATTTAGGGTAACAGTTCCAAACTTCAATTTCATGTTAAAATCAATTTCAATTCTAAAAACAGAAGTGAATCCCTTTCGTTGTAATAAGCTTCTAGTAATGGGATTACTTCTATTTTTGACAAAAGTAAATTCAAACATAGTTCTTTTGGATTGGTCAGTGTGTGGGACACAAACACTTCTCCATTTTTTAGAATCACTTCTATTTTTGTCAAAAGTGGATCTAAACATGCATTTAGTTCTATTGAATTGGTCAATTTAACCTCCAAAATTGCTCTTAGGACTAATTGTTTGACGATTTTCAACTAAGACATCATTTTAAGGTCCAAATAAATGATTCCATCATAATAACATACATGAACAAAAAAAAAATGAAGCATTTTCTTTGGTAGTTAACTATAAACTATGTCAATGAAACGAATGAATCACCTGAGGCAATGGAAGCTGTGTGGAATAGCCACAAATCCCACGACATGTAAACATGAAAAGAGCTGAGATTGTTGCTCTAGGTCTTCCTTCAATTAACCAAGTCCACAATATATAACTCGTTTGCATTAACACAAACACCTACACACAAATCACACAAATTTTAAGGCCAAAAAATAAATTCAGAGAAAATAATTAGTAACAAACAAAAAGAAACAAATTTTGACACAAACCCATTTGCATTTCAACGAAATCCAACCAAAAATAAATTCATCATATTTTATAAATGAAAAGACCACGGACCACATATGCAGGCAAAACAATCGCATATATTAAAACTTGTTTTATGCATCACTTACGACTGAACCCAACAAAACACATATTCTGGTTTAGATACATGAACAATATACTAAAGGCTAAAATTTAATCATGAGTCGAAAACTCTAAATTCTAGCTCTATGCTATAATTGATCCTAGAAACAAAATTAATTTTTCTAGAGAACATCCAATAATATCAACTCTAGAAACAATTAACTCATCTAAAAGTGAAACTACCAAATTTGAACTCAAACACAACACGTTTACATTTCAATCAAACACAATTACCCACACAAATTGTGGTTCAGATCTAAAGAGATATAAACGACATACCGTATTAAGAGCAGCTAGAACATTATTCAACTGAGGAGAAGATTCAAGAACACGATGAATAGATCGCGTGAAAACAAAACCCAAATCAAACGGTGGAGAAGAAGAAGGAACCATAAAGAGCGTATACTCCACAGCCATGAAGAACAAAAGAGCACAAGCAAACAAACACGGCATCCAATGATGTGTCGCCACGTGTACAACATCTGAGATTGTCCATTTCATAAACGAAGCTGAAGAATATAGAGGAGAAGAAGAATTCTTCGGCATTGAATTTTTTTGGTTAGAGTGATTAGTGCGTCTGCGTTTGAGGACGGTGGCGTCACAGGAAGAAGAGGCGGCGCCGCCGTTCATGGTGGTTGATGAAAGATGAATGTAATGAAGGCATTATGGATTGGGGGGTTATATAAGATTCGGAGAAATTGAGGTTGTAATTGACGGAGTTTCCGAAGTTATTACGTTGATGTTGATGTTGATGTTGTTGTACTATTGCTACTGTTCATTTTGAGTTATGTGGTCGGTGATGTATTGTGCGTTACTTATATTTTATTGGGTGTAGGATAATTTGAGATCCAAAATAATTTATTTATTTAAAATATATTATTGTGTTTTTTTATCCTCTCTTATTTGCCTTTTCTATGTTCCTTCAATGCTAATAATGTTTTTTCCCAAGAGGATTTCCATGAAGAAATTTACATCCCTTACCCCCAAACTTGAATAAATAATTATTATTTTTCTCTTATTTATACTTTTTTTAATTGACACAAATCTTTTGATTTCTAGTTATTATAGCAATGGTAAATGCACTAAGATTTTTCTCTAAGTCAATCTCTTATCATGCTAGATGATTAACACGAATATCATCTAGCATTACAAGAGAGAAATCAATATCATATCCTCTAAGATCTAAGATAAACACAAATGTCTGTTTCACGATGGATACAAGGAATCTGAATAGTCCATCCTAAAATGTGGATAAAAGAGAAGACCTCATCAAAAAGAGGTTAGAGATGGAGGATAGAATCATTGTAAACTCCAATGTTTTTGTTGCAATATTCCATAACCATTCAACCCAAACATTATAAACCCACGCTAAAGAATTCACCCCAATTGTCTTCAATAATGAATTGACACTAGTATCATTAAACATCCTCTCAATCTCTAAACATTCAAACTTTGACTTCAATTATATATGTATAAATTGATATTATCTATATATCTATTGATACAACAAGCTTGGAGAAGGGGAATTTGGCAATGTGTAATGGGGCCAACTTTGGAATGGATCTCAAGTACGACGACACTTCTATTAATAGTATTAATATTTCTCAACTGCATATTAGTATATAGTTATTAAATTGTTGAATTATTCTCTCAACTGCATTGACAACTGCATATTATTATCAATACTTTTATCACTTGTCACATTCTTATTAAATTCTATCCAAATCTGTCTTAGCAAAGACTTAAAGTTTAAAAATGATTTGTCCATCCATCGTATCAAATTATTACGGCACTACTTCATAATTTGTCATTACTATACAGTTTGTGAGAGATTTGTGTACAAGAGTAGTTTTTGTAAAAAAAAAACATCTTGAGGTCCACAATTTTGCTATAATGATTACTGAGTAATACCTTGTTGTGTATTTTTAGTTCTATCATTGGACAATTAAGTGACTGAACTCGAGTGGTTAATGTACTTTAATTTATGACTAATTATTCGGGAGAATCCAAGTTCAAATCTTAATTAGAACAATATTTAGTCGGACTCTACTTACATTCCATCCGAAAAGCCCCCTAACCCCATGTGAACTAGAAGGTCATTGGACTAAAATACATACAAATCATTCTAGGATATAAATTGGGTTGATTTATGCTTTTTCATGGCTGGTTCTTTCAAGTTGTAGGATGTGATTTAACTTTGTCATGTGGTTTTTTGTTAAACCTCTTATTATTATTGAAATTATGTTATTAAGAACCAACTATGTATTATGCAACAATTATGTTATTAGATGATTATTGAATAAATAATGTTGCAGTAATCCCTTGTCAAAATATTTTAGCTAGTGCTTGTGAATTGAAACTATTGAAAATTGTTGATAACTGACAAATAGCATAGCTATTTTACCTTTTTTTTCCACTTCAAAAAGCTTCAATTTCATATTCATGTATGATACTGATCTCTATAAAGTAGATGACATTTTTCTGTGTGTGCAAATGCAGATTGCAGTGAAAAGATTGAAAGTTTGGAGCAACAAAACAGATAGGGAATTTGCAGGAAGGATTAGAACGGTTAGTTGGTTTGTGATGTTCTTGTTCTCCCATCATCATGGACCACAATCAGCAGAATGCCTTCTTGATTGGAATCGACGAATGAATCTTGCCATTGGATGTGCTGAAGGAGTTGTGTGAGTACTAGCCTTAGTTTTTCGGATTTAGATTCTCTCAAGTCCTTTGAAGTTCATGCTATTCAGGCAAAACTATACTTGATATTTTCCTAACTGCAAAATCTTGAAGAATTTTGAAATTTAGATAACCCAACTACGACTTTTTTATGATCTCATTACATTATTCTTGAATCGTGCTACTTTCAGTAGGGTCGGCCCAAAGTCTAAGTTACTAAGGAAAAGGCTATTAAACCTTGGGAAAAAAATATACTTATTATTATTCTTTTTAGAAAAAAGCCAAATCTAAAACTCTTACACAAAGTTAAAAATCTCTCAAAAAAACTGTTTTAGGTGTCACTTATTGAGTTTGTAGAGACTTTCAGATATCTTCATCACCAAGAAACGCCACATATCATCCATAGAGATATCAAACCCAACAATGTGTTACTGGATTCAGATTTCTGAGCTCGAATCGGTGGTTTCGGGTTCGCTAGGTTGATCCCTGATGGAGCAACACAAGTTACTGCAAATGTTAAGAGTACCTTAGGCTACGTTGCACCAGAATATGCTATATTAGGTAAAGTAACTAAAAGTTGTGATGTTAAAAGCTTTGGTATCCTCCTTCTAGAACTAGCTAGTGGGAAAAAACCAATTATAAAGGTTAGTTTCTCGTTGAAGATAACAATAGTTGATTAATTAGGCATTGTCATTGGTTTGTGAGAAAAAGTTCAATGAAATTGCTGATCCAAGACTAAATGGTAATTATGTAGAAGAAGAACTTAGAAGAGTTGTTATTGCTGGATTGATATGTGCTTAAGTCTTTCCTGAGAAAAGACCTAGCATGCTTGATGTGGTAAGGTTATTGAAGGGATAATCTAAAGATAAATTTTCACATATAAAGAGTAGTAAAATGTTTAGAAGCTCTATAACCGTAGAATATTGTTGAGCGTGGTTCGTAGTTACTAATAAGTGAGTAGGTCGATCAAAACAAAATTCGAGTTTGCAAGATTTTCTTGTGTTTTTATTTCTCTATTTTTTTTTGCGTTAGACGAAGTGGTAAACCATTGAAAATAAACTCACACACAACTGTCAGGTTGGGTTCGAACCCGGGTCACCACGTCCGGCCTTACAATTTCGACATTTAACAGTTGAGCTATGATTTTTCTCTTTACTATTACTATGCTATTGAGCTTGTGCGAATAAATTGTTAATATTCCCTCAAGATTTTTCTTCCAAAAGCTTAACTTCACTCAACTCACAAGCTTTATCAATATTAAGATTAAGATTATTTTGATAGAAGTCAAGAAACAGTAAGAACCATAACAATAGAACGTGCCAACATGAATCGGTAAATATTTAATTTGATCCTTGTAAAACTTTCACACGTGTTGTTTTATTTCTTAAAAGTTAATTTGTTTTTACGTATTACTCTTTTGAAGGAAAATTTACAAGTTTATCAGATCAATTTTTGTGGATGAAAACTTCTAACATGGATAAAAACACAAGTAACATCTTTTGAGAGTTCGAATTTTGTGAGTATTTCAACTTAATTACCAACCCTACCCAAGCATCTAACTCATTTCGAAGATATAATTCTTTAGTTCCGAATCTGGAAAAAGAAAATATGAAAGTGGTTGATTAAAATTAGTAGGCATAGCATATATTATAGTTGAGTTCAGCACTTGAAATCTAGATGTATGGAAGTATTGAAGGACTAGGCCAAAATGACCAATGACCTTTTTTTTTTTTCTTTTTTTTTTTTAACTTTACAGTTCCAATGACCGTGTTATATATCTAATGAAATGATTAAACATGCAAATATAGTATTTTCTTTGTCATGTTTTTTCTTTTTGGAAATGTTTTTGGTTCCTAAATACATATCGCATCGCAGTTAATCGGTGCGTACGGATGTGAAGATGTTTTGGCAAAAAAATATTCCTCTAAAGGTTGTGGTTTTTGCTTGACGGCTGTTCAGGAATAGATTGACAATTAAACATAACTTACTTCGGCGTGGAGTTTAATAATGATTCTTGTCTGTGTGTTTCTGGTTGCGGTACTCTGCTGCTAATCACTTATTTTTACTTTGGGTCAGTTTGGAATTTCATTCTCAATTGGGTTGGCCTTTCAATGGTTACCCCCTTTGAAGCCTCGTATCACTTCTCACAATTCAGCTTCGGCAATGGTGGAACTCGGGTGGGGCAAACTACTTTGAATACTATTTGGTTTGCTACTGTGTGGGAAATATGAAAAGAAAGAAATAATAGAATCTTCAACGGTAAAGCTAGTTCGATGTGGCGTATAGGGTGGCATTTAGAATGCACAAATACTAGTTTTTGTGCACAATGCACAAATTTGTGCACAAACCTTTTGGAAGGACAGGTGGCGGTTTTGCATTAAAGGGTGACCTGCTAAAAATAATTCAAAAAGAAAATCAAACATATTTTAATCAATCTATTGGTTTTATTGTTTTTGCTTTGTACACCACCCAAATCTGAAAAATCCTTGGTAGCAATTTACACTACCACATCACACCCCCTCATCATAAACCTCACTTCATTATTTTCTTCCCTCTTCCTCACCTTCAATATTTTCTTCCCTCTTCCTCACATAGAAGCACCATTAAAATACAACAATCTCCATTGAAGTTCAAAATTTCTAAAATTGCTACTCACCATTAACCCACACATTAATTTATATTTCATCTTCTTCAATAACATGGTTCAATCATATTTCACGCCTCACTGTGTTTGCCTTGAGTCTATCAACTTTTCGTTCAATCTAATCACTTCAAAAGTCCTAACTACTTTAACCTTCTAAATTTTTCATTATTCTAAATTTTAAAAAAATTAATAATTATCAAATTACACAAAATAATCTAATTAGGAAAATTTAATGTAATTATTAAATATTTCAAATTTTCAATAAATAAATAAAAATTAATTTTAGCCATCCAAATAACCAGCGCACGACCGTGGCATAATCATACACGACCGTGCGTGTTCATATATCATTCTCAGTTATTCGTGTGCGACCGTGCCAGCGTTACGCACGACCGCGCGTAAATATATATAAGTCATTAACGGTATAAGCTGTTTTATAAGCCCACTCCAACATTTCCTTATGGGCCTTGTTTGCAACTTAAAAGCCCAATCAAACCTTTGCCAAAAACCAATAAAATATTCAGATTTATTCTTCAGGTGGGACCCGCATGCACTACCAACAACAAGTCACCCTTCCATTTATCTCTCTAGATCTGGACCGTTGGAATAAAATACTAATATATCAATGGCTCACATGCTCCCAAACTTTTTGTGCACAAATTTGTGCATCATGCACAAAAACTAGTATTTGTGTGTAGTAAACCCCACCGGCGTATAGTGGACAAAATAAAGTTGCTTTCCTTTTCGTGGTTGAAGGAAACTTGTTCAATTCTCTTTCAATTTCCATGGTTGGTGGCTTAGTCCCTTCGCTAGGTTGGGCTACAGATAACTTATATTATTTTTGTTTCTCTTATTGTTGTTTTGTAAATATTGTACAGACTTTTTTGTGCTTCGACATTCCTTGTGCTAGGATGGACATTTTGTTTTGGTAATATATTTCATTTTACTCTCTTAAAAAAAAAACTTCGACCATTAATATATTTAATTATCTATAATAAAAAGTTACAAAAATTTGATATTTTGAATATATTCATTGAGACAAATCAAACAACGTTTTTATTATTTAAAACTCGGCATCCAATCCAAGGACCAATTAATCCGAGGGGACCAATCTCACCGTCCACTTGCGGGGGTCCTGTTCTAAGCCAGAGCAAAGAACTGTATGGACTTGCCCACCGAAAATGGCACCAGAGGCAATTGAACCTGAAACCTTGAGAAGAACACACACTAATATCTCAAATTAACCATTGGGAAAACCCCAAATGGATTCAAATCAAATAACGTCTTATATATTAACATTTTTATTTATATATAAGTTAAAAATATGGTCAATATACATCACGTGAATAAGTCACATTTTAAAATTATGACATGTATTTAGAAATATCGATAGTAAATGCTGACATAAGTATTAGTATTTTTTTACTGAATGCATTCTAGTATTATTTTTAATAAAGAAGGAGGACTGCAAGCTTAATCTTATCGTAAAGGCACCGTTGCTTGACATACCTTGCTGATCTTCCTTCTTTATTAAAGGAGGATTACCTCTTCATGAGGAAATTCTATCATGGGAGCTTCTATGGTGTAGTAAAAAAAATGACTTTTTGAAAAAAGTCATTTTTTTAACCAATAGCACAGTTGTTCATGGCATGTCAGCTAGTGTCTCTGTGATGGACCAGTGTAAGACTAAATTTTACTTTATTACAAATCAGTTCTCGTACAAAAAATTAATTACATTTGATTCATGAACTTATTTTATTTAAAATTTCTAAAAAAAACTTATTTTATTTAAAATAAAATCATTTTTTATTCTTCATCTTTTCAATTTGTTCCACCTTTCTTCATGTTCAACATATTTTTCATTTTTCTTCATCTTCTTCCCAAAATTGAAGACATGATCATCACTGACAAAAATCATTCCAAATCCAATTCAAAATCAAAATCGAAATTGTAATCCCTTCAGAATCTTGAGTTCTTCATCTCAAAATCGAAATCCATTTGAAATCCAATTCTTCCATTCAAAATCGAAATCATGTTCTTCCATACGGTTTGAAATCGAAATCCAATTTAGCTTTGAACCAATTTGTATCATTCACTCCTCCTTGTTCTTTTTTTCTTTAATCCTTCAGGTTATGGATCATATTGGAATTAGGAGAGTGCCCAATTGTCGTAACCAGGCTGTGGGCGGACACTCAACTCACAAAATCTGTGAGATCCAACAACTCCTCATTTCCCCATTCTGCCTGAAGGATCATCACTCCTCCTTGTTCTATCATAACCAAAAGCACTTTCTTAATAGCTTTTTCTATCATAACCAAAAGCACGTACCCACAACAACAAATTTTCGAACCCCTTTCAAATTCTCGCGTGTCACACTTCTGAAGGTTCTATCAATGGCAACATCATCTCATTCCAATCAACATAAGTTTACCAATCGACTTGCCTCAGACAAAGCCCTTATCTTCTTCAACACGCTCATAATCATGTATCTAATCCTTCCCCAATTTCATTTATTTTTTTCAATCTCACTTAGTTTTTTCATTGATTAATAATTTATTTATTTATATTTAATTCAAGGTTGATTGGTATCCATGGGGTGAAGAAGCTTTCGTTAAAGCTCGCCGCAAAGATTCTCTTTTCGTTGTAGTGGTGATGATGGGTAAGTGCTTTTCGTATCTGATAGACTTTTAGCAAGTGTACTACAATTGCATCGAAGTAATAAAATAAGTTCGTATCCACGAGGACTGTGTTAATCTCAATTTGGCAATAAAGTAAATATTTAGGATGTATATATTATTTTGTAAAATATAAGTAGTAGATTTGATTTGATTGCATAAAATTAAATAACATAAAATAAAGATTTCGTTAGAAAATATAGATTCACGCAGAAGATATAAAATCGGTTAGAAAATATAGATTCTGTTAGAAAATAAACAAAGTAAATAAAATGGTTTGATAATTGGATTAAAACAGATGATCAAGCCATTCGAATCCTTTATTGCTCACTGTGAGTAATTTGGCTTTCTTCACTCTCAAATAAATTAACCTAGCTTTACGACGGATTAACTAAGTGGTTTTGATCAATCTCTTGGCTCAAAACCCTTTCCTAAGTTATAACCTTTTAATCTCTTAAACCGATTGAATAACTGCGGAAGCATGGTGAGAACGTTAATTCATAAGTCATAACTCTCAATTTCCTATCTCTAGGTTCTTATGTTGAATTAAACAGAATTACTATTTCAGGATTAAAAGCTAGGGTTAGTAGTCATTCAATTCCTAAGATCAATTTATATGGTTGAAACAAGCTAGGGTTAGTAGTCATACAAACAATCATAAGAAAAGCATTAAACATAAATAATTCTGAATAAAGACTAGATTTTCATTGATGTTAAAGAGAGTTCTTAACAAATTACACCATCACATATCACAAAGATTCATCTCATGGCTTAATCAATCTAAGAGTTTAGCTACTCATAGCTAAACAATCAAAATGGGGAGAATTTGAAAATGAGCCATTTGAGCTTTTCTGTGAAAAACATGGAATTATCCATGAATTCTCTGCTCCTAGAACTCCACAACAAAATGGGGTTGTAGAAAGAAAGAACAGAACCTTACAAGAAATGGCAAGAACCATGATCCATGAGAACAATCTGGCTAAACATTTTTGGGCAGAAGCAGTAAACACAACATGTTATGTTCAGAACAGGATTTACATCAGACCCTTGTTGAACAAAACAGCTTATGAACTCTTTAAAGGCAGGAAACCTAACATATCTTATTTTCATCAGTTTGGATGTACATGTTATATTCTGAACAATAAAGTCTATCTAAAGAAATTTGATGCCAAAGCTCAGAAGGGAATCTTTCTAGGTTACTCTGAAAGATCTAAGGCATACAGACTGTATAATTCAGAAACACAATGTGTTGAAGAATCTATGCATGTCAAATTTGATGACAAAGTGCCTAGAAGTGAAACTCCAGAGCAAGATGAAAGTTTTGCAGGTTCTCAAGATTCTGATAACAACTCAGAACCTGATTAGATTCAAGAATCTAAAGATACTCCAGAAGCTGTAACATCCCCTGAAGTTCCTGATGAAGAAGCTTCTGAAGAAGCTCAAGATGGTTCTCAGCAAGCTAGTCAATCCAAACATACATTTAAATACAAGTCTTCACATCTTGAGGATCAAATCATTGGTAACAAAGATAGTCCTAGAAGAACTAGATCACATTTCAGACAAGAAGAGTCTGCTTTGGGATTATTATCTGTTATTGAACCAACCTCTGTTGAAGAAGCACTTGGAGATGAAGGATGGATTCTGGCAATGCAAGATGAACTTAATCAATTCAAAAGGAATGAAGTGTGGGATCTAGTAGCTAAGCCTGAGCACAAGAACATTATTGGAACTAAATGGGTGTTCAGAAACAAGCTTAGTGAACAAGGAGAAGTAATCAAAAACAAGGTCAGACTTGTTGCACAAGGCTACAGTCAGCAAGAAGGCATTAATTACACTGAAACATTTGCTCCAGCTGCAAGATTGGAAGCAATCAGGTTACTTCTTTCCTATGCAGTTAATCACAACATAATCTTGTATCAAATGGATGTTAAGAGTGCCTTTCTTAATGGTGTCATTTCTGAAGAAGTATATGTCAAACAACCTCCTGGTTTTGAGGATCTAAAACATCCTGAACATGTTTATAAACTGAAGAAATCACTATATGGCTTGAAACAGGCTCCTAGAGCTTGGTATGCAAGACTAAGTAATTTCTTAATTCAAAATGACTTTGAAAGAGGACAAGTTGACACTACACTATTTAGAAAGACTCTGAAGAAGGACATTCTTATAGTTCAGATTTATGTTGATCTAATAGTTCACTTTGCAAAGAGTTCTCTAAGGCAATGCAGGATGAATTTTAAATGAGCATGATGGGAGAATTGAAGTTCTTTTTGGGAATTCAAATCAACCAATGCAAAGATGGAGTCTACGTTCATCAGTCCAAATACACTAAAGAGCTCCTGAAGAAGTTCAATCTTGAGCACTACAAGGAAATGAACACTCCAATGCATCCAACCTGCACTCTAAGCAAAGAAGATCAAGGAACCAAAGTTGATCAGAAGCTGTATAGAGGTATGATAGGTTCTTTGTTATACCTAACTGCATCTAGACCAAATATTTTATTCAGTGTATGTCTGTGTGCAAGGTTCCAATCAGATCCTAAAGAGTCTCACTTAACTGCTGTTAAAAGAATCTTTAGATATCTGAAAGGAACTACTAATCTTGGACTTCTGTATAAGAAATCTTCAAATTATAAGCTAGTTGGATTCTGTGATGCTGACTATGCTGGAGACATGATTGAAAGAAAATCAACCAGTGGCAATTGTCAATTTTTGGAAGAGAATCTGATATCCTGGGCTAGCAAGAGGCATGCAACAATTGCCTTGTCTACAGCAGAAGCAAAATACACCTCAGCTGCTAGTTGTTGTACACAACTACTCTGAATAGCTGAAAACTGTATCCCAATTTATTGTGATAATACAGCTGCTATATGTATATCTAAGAATCCAATTCTGCATTCAAGAGCAAAGCACATTGAGATTAAACATCATTTCATTAGAGACTATGTTCAAAAAGGAATTTTAGATATTCAATTCATTGATACTGATCATCAATGGGCTGATATATTTACTAAACCTTTAATTGTTGAAAGATTCGATTTTATAAAGAAAAATTTGAACATGTGCTATGTCTCTGTGTAATGTGTGCTCCTGAAGACAAAGTTCAGACTCTGAAAGTTACTCAGAAGCTAATTGAGAATTAGACTCTCTCTTGGAGACTCTGATGAATATAAGCTTCTGAAGACACTCAGACTCTATTAAGGAAACTTAGACTCTTAAGAAGCTCGTATTAGTGGAAGAATGACTGTTGAGTTCAGTAACACCTGTCCCACTACGTTGACAGTTACTTTTTAGGTTCTCAGACGTGGTCTGTTTGTATTGGGTAGAAACTCAAAGGGCAATGATTTTATTCCGTTTAACAAGTAACCCTCGCGTCTTCCCAATACTTTTACGGCTGCATGCTCTTTTATAATTAAATGCTTATGTTTGTTTGTCCCCTTCTTATTTTCAAACGTTTTCAACTTTCCTTAAATAGCAATCACACACAAACCACTTCACTTTCCACACTTTGATTTTTCTCTGAACTATACTCTTTCGTTTTAGTCTCTGAAAAACTCTTTTTCTCAAAATCAAACCTAGAACCCTAAAATGGCAAGTGAACTCATTCAATCCGGTGTGATCATCAAAACTGGTAAATCCTATGTCATCAAACCCAGGACGATGAACATCATTAAAGAAACTCTGGAAGTTCAAGTTGAATCTCCAGTAGATTTTGGATCATTGTTGAAGCATGGTATCGACGTTTCAACACACTTTCTGGCTCAAGGAATGATGAGTTATTTCGGTATGTTGAATGAACCAACATATCAAGAACTGGTTAGAGATCTCTGGGTGAGAGCAGAAGTTTTCGACAAGGATGATGCGACCATAGAAGAAACTGCTGCAATCATGAACAACCCTTCACTTGCTGGCAAAACTAGAAAGCAAATGGGTCTGAAACCTTACACTGGTCTAGAAGTAAGATCAGCAGTGATGGGGATTCCAATCCTTATCAACGAGGAAATTGTTGCCAGGGCATGCAGGGTGACCAACCTTGGTAAATTTAAGTGGAATGTTAATAAGAAGAGTGAATGGACGAACATCTGCAATTATTTGATGGAAGACCTTCAAATAAGTTGGTGGATATGCATCCAGATCATAGGGTGCTTGTGAAGATCATCCTGGACAGTATGCTTCAGAAAGGTGGAGGAACAGACACTCTATCTGTTGATCACAAGGTGCTTATGTTCTTTTTGATCAACAAGAAGAAGATTAACTTTCCAAGATATGTGATGCACCACATGTGCTGGGCTATCAGGGAAGGCCAGAACAAATCCAGAAGACAAGTTCCTTTTGGAAGATTGATTTATGAGATTATGTATCAAGGATGACTCTTGAAGGTCTTAACAAAATCTGGTGTAGTGTCTGATGCTCAACTTGGAACAGTAACAGGGAGAATCATTAATGGCAAGACTCTTCAGTACATGAAGATTGTCAAGAAGTACATACCTTATGATGAAGATATGAAGGAGTCTTCTGTTCAATCTGATCTGATGATAGACTTCCCCCTATTTCCAAAGAAGAATATCCTGAGGTCCTTGCAAGATTTGTAGTAGATTACTACAATGAGACTAGTAGAAGAATCAACTATTCAGCCATTCCTGAGTCTCTTGGAGGAGGTCCTCTTAGGGTCAAAGGCAAAAGGACCAAGGAGGTCAATCAAGAGGAGGAAGAGAAGCAAGAACCTCCTAAGAAGAAGAAGAAGTCTAAGTCAACAGCTCTTCCAGGAGTGACTATTGGTGCTTCTGAAACCATAGCTTCTATGCCTCTATCTGCCGCTCCTGCATTCAAGGAAATCAAGGATAGGATAAAGAAAACCAAGGATGAGAAGAAGGCAAAGGACGAGAAGAAGGCAAAGAATGAGAAGAAAGCGAAGAAAGGCAAAGCTAATAGAGATCACAAAAGGCTTGTGGAGGAAATTAATGAGTATCTTGATGCTGATTCTGATGAAGAAGAAAGTCAGATCAAGAAAAGAAAGAAAGAAGCTATTCCTGTGGCTGAGGATCTAGCACATAAGATAGGTACTTCTGTATATATGGTTGAAGATCAACATGCTGCTGGCAAGGCTATGGCAGCAGAAGTTGTGACAGAAGGTCTAAGAGATGAGACTGTGAAGGAAGCTGCTAAGTTGCTTGCAGCAGCTTTGAAACAGAAAGGTCCTGTTAACCTTGCAGAAGCTGACCAATCAGGAGCTGCTTCATCTGATGCTTCTGAACAACCAGCTTCTCCAGAAGCTAATGTCTCAGGTAACATTTCATATGACTCACCTTTCTCATCTACGAATCAAGAGTCACCATCCTCATTTGAAACAGAATCAGATAATATTCCCCTTAGCAGAGTCATTCCATCCCTTCGCAATAAGACCCCCTCACCAATCAAACCAATCACATCTCTTGACCCTCTTGACCCAAGAATAGGCGAATATATTGATTCAACTATTGACAGGGTTATCCAAGACACCATCACAGTGTCTTAGACTTTTCCACCTGACCATCCTGCTCAACCATCCTTTCTTAAACCGCTTCAGGTAATTCAGCCTACTGAAGAACCTGAAGAACCCATCCAATCTTCACAACCATCTCCTCAACAAGAAACAACCCAAATAGGCTCTCCAGATACCCTAGATTCTCTTGAGAAACATCTAGGAGGAGAATTGCCTAAGACCCTTGCAAAATCTAAAACAACCAAGACTATAGAATCTGTATCAAAACCAGACTATGTACCTCAACCAGAACCAGAAAATCAACCAGAAGCTACAAAAGAACCATAAACTGTAACTGAAAAGGACCAGTCTCTGAGACTCTGATGCAAGAATCTGATGTCATTCCTGACCCAGAACTTGTAACAGAATATGTATCAGAGGCTGTGTCTGAAGCAGTTGCTGAACCTCTTCAACAACCTCAAACCATAATTTCAGAAACCTTACAAACAACCTTAACATCTGAACCTTCAACTTCAACTGAGCCAACCCAAACTAAAATACTTCCCAACCTCTTTGATTCGTTGAGAATAGATGAGTTCTATGGAATGTCAAGCTCAAAGCTCAAGGAAATTATTGAGCTAAGATTTGTGCCAATCCTCAATGTCAGTTATGAGGATAAATTTGATGCTGTGAAGAATGAATTTGTGGATTTTATCACTACAATTCAGAAGGCTGCAGTAAAAGAACAAGCTATCGTTCTTGCCAAGCATATGGAAGAAATCAAGAAAGCTGAGGAAGCAAAGGCTAAGAAGAAAGCTCTTGCTCTGGCATTGGATAATAAACCATTCTTTGATTCTGATCATTACAATCCAAGGGAATCAATGGTTTATGAGACTCTGAAGAAGAAGCTTCACAAGGTTCAAGAAGAAGCTAGAATTGAAAGAGAAGCTCATCTCAGGAGAACATAAGCGCTTGAAGAAATGGTCAAGAAACAGCAAGAGGATCTGAAGAAATTAATGGATCACATTTCCAAACAAAACCAGCCTTAGTTGCACACCTAGTTTTTTATTAAGTTTTGTTTTGTTTGTACTTTTACCTGCTGTTATTCTATGGCTTCTGAACTTTTACTCTTTTATATTTATCAAGCTTTTGAATCTTTGCTTATGGATAGTTCTTAACTTCTATTTATTTGTGCTCCTGATATATCTTGATATATTTATTTGAGTACTTCTGAAGTCTAACTATCTTATCTTACTTAGAATTTGTCTTGTTTATAGTATTTTTTTTAAAACAGACTCTAATAAGTTTTGCTCTGAATCTTCTCTTCTCATTTTCTCTGAATTTTTTTATTTTTTTCCCCTCAATTGGAGTCTTGAAAAAAGGGGGAGAAACTTGTCTTTAAACCTTTTTGTTGATGACAAAAGGGGGAGAAAGAACAGTGAGTATTTTGGTACTTTAATCATGCTAAGTCTGAAGAAAAGGGAAGTTTGCGATAGGTACTTCGTTAGATTCTGAGCCCCTTAAATTAAATTCTTGCAATTTAATTTAAAAAGAATATGCTCTCATATCTTTTGTTTATTCTGTGAGATTTGATTCAGTTATTTGTGTTAAAAATGAATTTAATTAACATGGATAGTGAAGGTGAGAAAAACACAAGAAGGGGAGGGGAGGTTGAATTGTGTTTACTTTTTCGAAACTCTTGAAGAGTAAGAATCTGTTTCTACAGAATCAGAGTCTGAATGGATTCAGAGTCTGATGGGAGACCAGATTCTGTTGCATCGGAAAATAACAAGAGATAGAGAGAAAGAGAGAACACAAGCAATTATACAGGTTCCTTCCACAAACCGGAAGTAGTCCTGTCCCCCTTGCACTTCCAAGGAGAGTTTCACTAAAATGTAATATCAATTACAAGTTGCTCAAACACACAGTAAGAGACTTCCAATTGCTCAAGCACGCAGGCAAGAGTCTTCCAATGCTCAATGTGCTCGTGATTTTCGGGTGTCAAAATCATTGATTAGATTCGAACCTTGAATCATTGAACTCTCAACTTTTATTCGCGGGAAGGGAAAAAGTGAGTAAAAAACCCTTAAGACCTTGGATTCGGAGGTTGATTTCGATTGGGGAAGGTGTTAAGCACCCTAACCGACTATGGTATCCCATAGGAACCTTCTACCTATTCTCTAATCTTGCGCTAAATTGATTTTACTTATATTAAAAAGTTAAGAGTTAAAGTGAAAGAAGGGAGAAAGAAGAAGCATGTTTTTGGTTATTTTTATTGATTTGGAAGGGTCGAAACCCTTTGCCTACTTACCCAAATAAATCAGGATCAAAATCAAGTAGTTCGGCTAAAGAACTTATTTGATGAGTTGAATTGGTTTTAACATTTTTTGAAAGAAAGGTTTTAAGAAGAGATGAGAGGCCTCAAGGCATGAGAAGAAAATACGATGAAGTTGGTCAATTTTAATTATACGAAATCCATGTCTAATGTGGATATTAAATTAATTAACATTTGATTAAGGAAAATAAAGTGAAAATCACTTGGATTACATACCAAGGTTTACTTAAAATAAAATTGAATTTGACTTGATTGATTTTTGAAGAAAATATTTTTCTAAACTAACGACGAAATCGCGCGGAAAAAAATAAATAAGCGTAAAGCGATAAATAAAGTGGTGTGTCGGTGCGCGTGTCAGTGCGTGTGCCGGTTACATATTACATACCCTAGATACATTCTATGGTCTCAAAAGAAAAATGCGCGAAAAATAAATTACATCAATTCCCTAATTATACACACTAAACCAAAAATAAAAATAAAACAAAATAAATGCCAAGAAATTTAAATATGCATGCAATATTTAATATGAGAATTATTTCTATAAACTAAAATGCAATTTTAAACACATTAAAGACAACAAGACCCTAAAATGCAAATATATGAAATAACCCTAAATGCCGAATAACAAAATTAAAAGAAACAAAAGTACATGAATTTTTTTTTTAGCATATTTAAATGAATAAAATTTATATGAATGGGAAAATTAACTATGAACTAAGCAAAAAAATATGCATGATGTTAAAATTAAGACAAAAAAAAAATAAAAAAAATGCATGAATTATGGTTTAAAATCATATGAATTAACTAATTAAAATAAACGCATGAAATTATAACATATTCTATTACGCTTACTACAAAAATAAAGACAATCAAAAAATAACAATAAAATATGCATGAGATGGTGATTAAACAATTAAAAGATAATGCATGCATAATAATTAAAACATTAGGCCAAAATAAAAAAAAAAAAAAAATGAAATGTTACTTCATAACCTAAAATGCACTAAACATAAGTGATAAAATAAAAATAAAATGCATGATGTGAAAATTAAAATACTAAATGAAGATGCATGAAAATATAATGTAACACTTAAATGAAATAATTAAAGAGGTAAGCACATGAAATTAAAAGAAAGAACAACAAAAATTACTACACAAGGCAGGGGGGTGCAGACAGCATCAAAATGGGGGGAAAATAGCAAATGAGTAGAAACATAGTGGGCTGGGCATGGGTATGGAGCTGGGCATGGGTACTGGGTCGACCCGCCCAGCTCCCATTAATGAATACAAATGGGGTTTCTCTCTTAATTCATTCATTTCTTCATGTTCCCTTCTCTCTCTAACACAAAACAACAAAACAAAGCTCTCTCCTCTCTCTAAGTTTTGAGTCCGCCGGAGAGATAAGGAAGGGGGTGGCGCACGGTGCTCCGGCGCGGTGGTTGGCCGGAGGGCCACCGCGCCGGAGATAGAAACCCTTTTTTTTTAATTTTTTTTAGTGCCAACCTCTTCCTTTTCTTCTTCTAAACACAAATCTACTTTCAAAAACCCCAAAACAACTTTCAAACACACTAGATCTAGCACAAATAAACACACAAAAAAAGTCAAAAAGATGAACCTTACTTGTTGTTCTTCTTCCTCTTCGGTTCGGCTTCCTCTTGCCTTGCGTTTTTCGGTTCGGTTTTGTCCTTTCTTCCTTTGTTCTTCGTTTCTTCTTCGTTTTCTTTATGGGTCCGAAAATGGATTGGTTGTGGTTGTGTGTTCTTGCCTTGCCTTACTCACGTTTTGGTTGGGATTTGGTTCGGATGTGTTGTTGTTGTTGCGGTTTAGGCCGAAAATGATTGTGTGTGGTGTGTTATGCTTGGCCGAAAATGATTGTGTGTGGTGTGTTTTTTTGGCCGAAAATGGTGTTTATGTGGGGTGGATTTGTTTGGCCGAAAATGGTTTGATGTTGGTGTATGATTTGGTGGTTTGTGATGTTTGTAGATTTGTGTTGTTTTTGGTTTTGATGTTCTTGAGGATTTCGAATTTGTGAAGTGTTTTTGGCTTATGGTTGTTGTTGCCCTTGTTATGAAAGCTTATGTGAAGCTTTGTTCACAAAGAAATGAAAGAAAAGAGGCTAAGATTCATGAGTTTGGAATTTTTGTTCATGTTGTTCTTGATGAGTTTCTTGATGAAAAATGGTTTTTGATCCATTTTTTGTGGTTGTCAATTTTGTGATATGTTTATGTATTGAAAACTGTGACTGATTGATCCATTGACTCTGACACACTATGTACCTGACGCCCGGAAAAGACCGAATTACCCTTGCTCTTTCTTGGAGGAAAAGTTGGATTGGACCAATAGCAAAGTGACATGTGGACCAGGACTTAAAATAAATAAATAAAATAAAAAGACATATAAATAAATAACAACACCTTAAATAAAATGGAAAAATAAATGATTAAATAAATAACTAATAATAAAAAACGAAAATTTAAATAATAAAATAAAAAATGTCCCGTTGGAACCAAAAAAATGAGGTATTTTAAAATACCTCTCTGCCGAAATTTCGTCTGATACGACTGAGATTACGCGGCTTTTTACGCTAAAAAAACGATAAATCAACGACGTGAATGAAATAAACTTTACGAACGCAAACGCTACGCTACGCTAAAAAACGCACAAAACGCGATTAAAAATTACGAAAATAAAACGCGAGCGACATTAAAAATAAACGACGGACGAAAAGTAAATGCGACCACAAGATACGAACAAACGCAGATATTACGGGAATTCGCGCACGAACGGACGACTGAAAAAACGATCAACGTATGAATAAAATAAAATGAATCGGTCAAAAATTAGGGTACGACAGATGCCCCTATTTAAGTTTCTCCGTCACGAGGGTTTAAAAAGACGAGGTTTTTTTTGAAACGACGGGCCGGAGACACTTAAATATCAAGTACACCAATTTTTGACCAACTCAGAAATCGAGAAAGCTTTATGGATGTAATGATATGAGTTGTCTGTTATGCAAGTACGAATGCAATGACGACGAAGATACTAACTCGAGAACCAAATAAATGTTACCGGGGAGAAAACGATGTCTATTACCTTTACAGGGGTAAAGACGAACATACTAAAAGAAACACTGGTCATTACCTTTACTGGGGTAACAACGAACATACGAAAGGGTAGAACTGTCAATTACCTTTACTGGGGTAACGACGAACATACGAAGGGTAAAACTGTCAATTACCTTTACTGGGGTAACGACGAACATACGAAGGGTAAAACTGTCAATTACCTTTACTGGGGTAATGACGAACATACGAAGGGTAAAACTGTCAATTACCTTTACTGGGGTAACAACGAACATACGAAGGGTAAAACTGTCAATTACCTTTACTGGGGTAACGACGAACATACGAAGGGTAGAACTGTCAATTACCTTTACTGGGGTAAGGACGAACATACGAAGGGTAAAACTGTCAATTACCTTTACTGGGGTAACGACGAACATACGAAGGGTAAAACTGTCAATTACCTTTACTGGGGTAACGACGAACATACGAAGGGTAAAACTGTCAATTACCTTTACTGGGGTAACGACGAACATACGAAGGGTAAAACTGTCAATTACCTTTACTGGGGTAACGACGAACATACGAAGGGTAGAACTGTCAATTACCTTTACTGGGGTAACGACGAACATACAAACTGAAATACTGGTGATGCGTTACTACTACTGAGGCAATTTTGTTGAACAAAATACAGGTTACAAACGAGTACCCTTCGTACGAATGTAGCTTAAACAAGATACTGGGGAAAATTGAAAAGGTGGGACCTGCCACTTGAAAGAAACTTAATTGGTAAACAGACCGAAATGGACGCATTGGTGATGACAAATTTTACTGGATACACAGAATGCGACACACAGGTAAAATGCATATGAATGATATCAGTATGCATGATATGTATGCATGAATGAATGACATGTATGAAAATATATTGGTGAGACTGACGAGACAAGATTGGGCAGGTCGTAAGGATAGTGACCCGGTATTACAGTGCCAACACTTAGCATTCTTCACTGGGGATAAAATCACTGGAGATGAATCAAACCACAATCGGGATACCACCCGTTAACCGAACCAATGCTGGGTAAGGATAACACAAAAACCTGGCTGAGGTCGCCATTTCTGAACTGAACCAAAGTACCTTCTCAAAATCGTGCTTCACATAGTCATTGCTTTTTGTATTCTTTTCACTTTTTTTTTTTTTGAAATCCCTAATTTTTGCTTGGATCGCCCTTTCGGGTTTTCAATCCACCGGGAATATATTCTTTTTTTGTATGTCCCTAATTTTTGCCTGGACCACCCTTTCGGGTTTTCGATCCACCGGGACGCTCATTTTTGGCTTAAGCCGCCCTTTCGGGTTTTCGACTTAGCGAGCTTTACTTTTTTTTTTTGCTACTTTTTTTTTTTGCTTCTCTTTTTTTTTTGCAAGACTATGATCCACTCTGTTGAATTCACCTGTGCTTGAATGGATGTTGACATATGTTTCCATGATATATGAACCTACAGATAATATGCTTGTCATTTTTTGTTTTTTTCAAAAGAAAACATAAAAGTAAAAGAATTTTTCAAAGTTTTTACGTCAAGTATTGACATTAAAAATGGAAGAAGAAAATTGCATATAGAATAAACAAGAATTCCAAAAGAGGGCACCAGCTCAAATTAATGTAATAGGGTGGTAACCGGCCAAAGGCATGGCTCCACGGATTACAAAAGTTGGAAAATGGTAATTACATGGGAAGGTACATTGAACACAATAACCACTACATTCCTTAACAACTTTGAACCACTGTTTAGATGTTTTAGTGTCGGAGGACTTCTGACAGCTAAGGTGCCCCAACTGGGTGATGCTTGATCTGATGCAGTTACTTTGTCATAGTCCTTAACTTTTGCATAGACCGCCCTTTCGGGTTTTCGACCTATCAGGATAAACTCTTTTTTTCAATTTTTTTTTTTTTTTTGTGTCTCTAATTTTTGCCTAAGCCGCCCTTTCGGGTTTTCGACTTACCGAGACGCTCTTTTTTGGTTTAGGCCGCCCTTTCGGGTTTTCGACCTACCGAGCTGTTCTTTTCATATATCTTTAGACAAAGTATTTCTTGACTGCATCAGAATTCACAGGACGAGGTAAATCTTCTCCATCCATACTCGTAAGGATTAAAGCACCACCAGAGAACGCTCTCTTGACCACATAAGGACCTTCGTAATTCGGAGACCACTTGCCCCTGGGATCCGGTTGGAAAGATTTGATACACTTGATCACAAGGTCTCCTTCTTTGAATTCACGGGGATGAACCTTCTTGTCAAACGCTTGTTTCATCCTTGATTGATACAGTTGTCCGTGACACAAAGCGGTCATGCGTTTCTCTTCAATCAAATTCAATTGCTCATACCTACTCTGGCACCACTCAGCTTCGGTTAATTCAGCCTCCATCAAGACCCTCAAAGATGGGATTTCTACCTCCACAGGGAGCACTGCTTCCATGCCATATACCAAAGAGAAAGGGGTTGCCCCTGTTGAAGTACGCACTGAGGTACGATATCCATGTAAAGCATAGGGTAACATCTCATGCCAATCTTTGTAAGTAACCACCATCTTTTGCACAATCTTCTTGATGTTCTTATTTGCAGCCTCAACCGCACCATTCATCTGAGGTCTGTATGGAGAAGAGTTGTGATGTTCAATCTTGAAGTCATCGCACAATTCTTTCATCATGTTGTTGTTCAAATTTGTACCATTATCCGTGATGATCTTGTTAGGAATACCATAACGGCAGATGATGTTATTCTTGATGAACCGAACCACTACTTGCTTGGTCACATTGGCGAAGGATGCCGCTTCAACCCACTTGGTAAAGTAATCAATAGCCACTAGTATGAAGCGATGTCCATTAGAAGCTTTTGGTTCAATCCGACCAATCATATCAATGCCCCACATGGAGAAAGGCCACGGAGAAGAGATAACATTGAGCATAGATGGTGGTACATGACTCTTATCTGCATATATCTGACATTTGTGGCACTTCTTGGCATAATTATAACAATCATTTTGCATCGTTATCCAGTAATAACCTGCCCTCAATGCTTTCTTAGCCATTGCATGTCCACTGGAATGAGTACCAAAGGGACCTTCATGTATCTCATGCATCAATAAATCTGCTTCGCGTTCATCCACACACCTGAGCAACATTGCATCAAAGTTTCTTTTGTACAATACATCTTCATTCAGGAAGAAATTACCAGACAGTCTTCTCAAAGTCCTCTTATCTTTGTGAGATGCCCCAGGCGGATACTCTTGAGTTTGAAGGAAAACCTTGATATCATGAAACCATGGCTTACCATCAGCAAGTACTTCAACTGAAAACACATAAGCGGGCCTTTCAAGGAACTGGACACTGATTAGTGGCACATCATTGTGACGATTTACTTTGATCATCGAAGACAAGGTGGCCAAAGCGTCTGCCATCTGATTCTCATCACGGGGAATGTGACGCAACTCCACTTTGTTAAAGAAAGTTAACAACCGTCTTGCATAATCTCTGTACGGGATCAGACCAGCATGGTGAGTTTCCCACTTCCCTTTGATCTGATTAATCACCAAGGCTGAATCTCCACATATGTCAATATTCTTAATCCTCATGTTGATTGCTTCTTCAATGCCCATGATGCAAGCTTCATATTCTGCCATATTGTTTGTACAATCAAATCGTAGCCTTGCGGTAAAAGGGATGTGAGTACCCTCGGGTGTGACAAGGACTGCCCCAACTCCATTGCCATAAGCATTAACGGCCCCATCAAATATCAAACCCCATTCAGACTCAGGATCTGGACCTTCACCAAACAACGGTTCATCACAATCTTTCATCTTCAAATACATGACCTCTTCATCAGGGAAATCAAACTTAACAGGCTGATAATCTTCAACTGGTTGGTGAGCCAAGTGATCTGCAAGGATACTCCCTTTGATTGCTTTCTGAGTATGGTATTCAATATTAAACTCGGCCAATAACATCTGCCAACGAGCGATTCTTCCTGATATTGAAGACTTCTCCAGGAGATACTTGATTGGATCCATTTTGGATATCAACCAAGTAGTATGATTGATCATATAGTGCCGGAGACGTTTGGTAGCCCAGGCTAAAGCACAACAAGTCTTCTCAAGTGCCGAGTATCGGGATTCAAAATCTGTGAACTTCTTGCTTAAATAATAGATTGCATGCTCTTTTCTACCAGTTTCATCTTGCTGTCCGAGTACACAACCCATGGAATCTTCTAACACAGTCAAGTACATGATCAATGGTCTTCCTTCAACTGGAGGGACAAGAATTGGCGGTTCTAACAAATACTCCTTGATACTGTCGAAGGCTTTCTGACAATCTTCTGTCCAAACAATCCTTTGATCTTTGCGGAGTAGCTTGAATATCGGCCCACAAGTAGCAGTCATACTAGAGATAAACCTGGAAATATAATTCAGTCTTCCGAGAAAACCTCTGACTTGTTTCTCTGTTCTTGGAACGGGCATATCGCGGATAGCTCTGACTTTGTCGGGATCTACCTCAATACCCTTCTGACTAACAATGAAGCCCAAAAGTTTCCCTGATCGGACACCGAAAGTACATTTATTAGGATTCAAACGGAGCTTGTACTTTCTCAAACGTTGGAACATCTTCAACAGATACTCAACATGTTCTTCTTCAGTACCAGACTTAACAATCATATCATCCACATACACTTCTATCTCTTTGTGCATCATATCATGGAATATCTTGGTCATACCCCTCTGATAAGTGGCACCAGCATTTATCAAACCAAATGGCATTACTACATAGCAGAAAGCACCCCACGGCGTGATGAAAGATGTCTTTTCTCTATCTTCAGGAGCCATCTTGATCTGATTGTAACCAGAGAAACCGTCCATGAAGGAAAAAACTTTGCATTGGGCAGTACTATCAACCAATACATCAATATGAGGTAGAGGGAAATCATCCTTCGGACTTGCCTTGTTCAAATCTCGGTAATCAACACACATTCGGACCTTACCATCTTTCTTCGGAACAGGCACAATGTTGGCCAACCACTGAGGATACTCGGATGTAACTAGAAAGCCTGCATCAATCTGCTTCCGTACTTCTTCTTTGATTTTGAGAGCCATATCAGGATGAGACCTTCTGAGCTTCTGTTTGACTAGAGGACACTCAAGTTTCAACGGCAAGCGATGTTCTACAACTTCATGATCTAATCCTGGCATGTCTTTGTATGACCAAGCAAATATGTCAGCGTACTCTCTGAGAAGTTCAACTACCTTTTCTTTGACAGTAACTTCCAATGACGCTCCAATCTTTATCTCCTTTCTATCCTCCTCAGTACCCAGATTGATCAATTCTAAATCTTCCTCGTGAGGCTGAATGATCTTTTTCTCTTGCTCTAACATCCATCTGATCTCATCAGGTATCTCATCATCCTCCTCTACCATAGCCTCGTAAACAGAGGATTCAAAGTTGGGCAGAAGCATAGGGTCACTGTGTTCAACGGGCTTATGTATGTTCAGTCTGCACATGATTTATGATTGATTTTAGTAAATGAGTAAATGCAGACTTTTGAATTTGATTGATTTAAAAAGAAAAAGAGAATGATTTTTTTGGATTTTTCTATTACCATTTTTCCAGAAAAAGCAGTAAATAAAAATAAAATAAAACAGTCATGATAGAAACGACGTTTTTTCATTAATAACGACAATACTTGAAGATAAAACCAAAAGCCCTACAAGAGTTCATTTTCGTCTGGGGCAGGACGAAAAGAGTTTTCTTAAAAAACGAAAAAGTAGACAAACATATTACTTAGACACATGCATCACAGAAGGAATATCCACAGCGATCCAATTGCAACAGGCTCCTCCAGGTGTGACAAAGATAGGTGCAACCTCCTCTGACTGATCCTCAAGAATGGCATTGGTTTCCGGTGGAGCATGAATAAACCCAGCACTGTGAAAAATACCCTCAACTGGCTTGAAACTAGCGCTCGACTGACTGGTAGAGAAACCGAGACCCTCTTTCCGCTTGTTCTCAGGCAGCTGTACCAACTGACCCCAGCCTCCTGTTTTACCATCTTGTACAAGCTTCCGGGCATCCTTTAAGGAGGCCAAACAAGTCTCACCTTTCTTAGCAACTCCTCCTTCCGCAGAGAGCCCCTGAAAAGAAGTTCCTTCTACATCATCAGCACCAATATAGGAGAAAGCAGACAAATGACTAACCAATAGGGCTGATTCACCAATTACCGTTATCAGCTTTCCACAACTTACAAACTTCAACCTCTGATGAAGAGTGGAGGTCACTGCTCCAGCCTCATGGATCCACGGTCGTCCAAGTAAGCAACTGTATGAAGCTTGGATGTCCATGACTTGGAAAGTAACTTTTAAGGTATGAGGACCCACCGTGATAGGCAAGTCTATGTCCCCAATCACCGACTTCCTGGATCCATCGAATGCTTTTACCATCACTGCACTTGGCCTCAGCTGGGCGCCACGGTATGCCAACCTTTCCAAAGTAGTTTTTGCCATCACATTGAGGGCAGAACCAGTGTCTATCAACACGTTCGACATCGAGTCTGACTTACAAAGGACGGAAATGTGCAAAGCCCAGTTATGGTTTCTTCCCTCCGCCGGGAGGTCTTCGTCACTAAAGCTCAGGTTATTACACGCAGTTACATTCCCCACTATACTCCCGAATTGTCCCAGGGTAACATCGGGATCCACATATGCTTGAGTCAATATCTTCATCAGAGTGTCCCTATGAGCTCCAGAGTTCATTAATAAAGACATTATGGAAATTTTGGACGGGGTTTGCAACAACTGATCGATTATCTTGTATTCACTCTTTTTGATCAGCTTCAAGATCTCATCACTACCTTCCTGAATGATCCCCTCAGGTTGGCTGGCACCTTTACCCTTATCAAGATTCTGCACTTGCACATTCGGAGCAGTATTCTCGTTGCGCACAACAGTGGGGAGAATACGCCCACTTCTCATTACTTTACCCACACCTGCTATATTTATGACAGCATCTGCAGAGTGCAGAGGAATCTCTTTACCATTCTCCACAATGGTTGCCTCATACCGGTAGGGTATGGCCTTCTGAGAAGTATAGGGAACAGGTCCTGGCAAGCGGATCACTAGAGGAGTTACGTCTGACTTCACATTATCACGGACTACCTCAAGATTCTTAAACACCGGAGTAATAACACAAACATTCTTGGATTCCTTCTTGACAATCAGCTCTTTTCTGTCAATCAATCCTTGTATATCCTCCTGGACTTTCTCACACCCTCGGGGATCCATAGAACACACTTCACAAGCATCGTGATTGTGGTCAAACATGTTTACTTCGCACATCTTGGCGTGAATCGGGACCAAAGGAGTTCTGATATCTTGAGCCCTGAGAATTAGACTCAAATCTTGATCCTCTTGAATCATATTAACAGCCGGCCCATGAGATGGCAAAGGGTTACTCTGAGTATTGGAATTGGTGTCCTCAAAGGACAACTCTTTGCTTTGAATCAATCTCTGAACTTCTTCTTTGAGCGGGTAGCAATGCTCAACATCATGCCCAGGTGCCCCTTGGTGAAAGGCACAAGTAAGGTCAGCACGGTGCCATGGAGGTAGTGGGTTCTGGGGACGAGGAGGCTGCCTAGTCTGCACAAGATTCCTTGCTAATAAAGAGGGTAGCAAGTCTGCATACAACATGGGTATGGGGGGAAACTCTTTTCTGGGTAGACGATTTGGCTGTTGTGGAGGTCGATTACGAGGTTGTTGTTGTTGAGGTGGTGGTGGGTAATATGGTTGTTGGTAGAAAGGTTGCGGATACGGTTGTTGATATAGTGGTGGGTAGAATGGTGGAGGCCTCTGGGGCGTTTGTGGGTGGTAATGTTGATTTTGTGGAGCTGGAAAAGGTGGTGGAATATTGGCAATGAAGGGGTAGTTTGGATATATTGGTTGGGATCCCCCTTGGGCTACCATACTGACTTCCTGAGCACTCTTCTTTGGATAACTGCTTCCAAATTTCTTGGGTCCATTAGACGACCCACCTGACGAAGCACTTGACACACTAAACAGTATGATGCATGATATGCTAAATGCAAAAATAATGCAATTTTTTGATTCATCGAAGAACTTATAGAAACAATCCTTTGTAAACATAATAACCCTAAACATTCATTACAAAAATAAAAAGCAAAAACAAGATAATTCCCTTTTTACAAACTGAGCCAAGGGATAGACTTCAAAGTACATAATAGAAAATTTAAGAAAATACAATAAAACAAAAGATGAAGATCTCAAGCTCTTGAAGCAGACTACTCCTCCAAATCTGAATGCGGACCACGAAGAAATCCATGCGTTTCTTCTTACTCCTGGGAACCTGTTCAAGTATAGCATCCTTTACCCTGATACACTCTTTCAGCTCAGCAATCTCTTGATCTTTCTTATGATTTTTCCAATTCTCTTCTTCTAGCAAATTCATGAGGGTGTCATTCTCACGCTTAGCTACTTGATACTTTCCTTCCCACTCAGCCTTTTCACACTCTAACTTAGCCAAACGTAACTGATACTCTTCCGCAGTCTGAGGAGGTAAAGGCAAGATTGGTGCTGGTACAGTTGAAGATAGGAACCTTGGTAAAACATAAGGCATTCCAAAATCTGCAGCCCTGTCAATGACCCATTGGGTATAGGATTCGTGCACAAAGCCTTCTCTTCTTCCTAATTGACCTTTACTAAGTCTATGGATGCCACACCAAGCTTGCACAAACAACCCTCTCTGGTTCAGGTGATCTTTGTTATTGAGATAGAATTCATTCTCTAAGTAGATATTATCTGGCTTAGTTCTCAACGGATATCCAAACTGACGTCTGGCTAGAATGGGGTTGTAGTTAATTCCCCCGTGTATACCGAGAAGGGGTACACTGGAATATTCACCACAACTGACAATGATAGCTTCCACATCATTAGTTGCGCGGTACCAGACTATATCGGATGGAGTTAGAGACATGATTCTTCGAGACCACGGATGACCCTCTTGATTGGCTTGAAATGAGTGGGTTTGAGGTAGATGGGAGGTAAACCATTTGTAGAGTAAAGGCGCACAACAAAAGACAGTTCCACGTCTGGCGAGGATTCGGTCATGGATAGAATGGTATGTATTGGCTAACAAAGTAGGGACAGGGTTTTTGGTGAGAAAAATTTGGATAGCATGGATATCGACAAAGTTGTCGAGGTTTGGGAAAAGCACAATGCCGTATATGAGCAGAGCTAAAATGGAATGGAATGCCTCATTACTGGATGCGTCGGCAAAGGTGGAAGCTTGTTGGTAAAGAAAATCAGTAGACAGGCCTAGGAGACCTCCTTTGGTAGTGAGGTGGGCTTTTATGACAGAGGCTCCAAGGTGGAGAGCTGCGGCAATAGTTGCGAACTTAGGAACGGGTTCAAGGCCACTAAACGGTATTTCATCAAGCACTGGCAGACCAACTAAGTAGGAATACTCTTCAAGGGTGGGAACCAATTGGTAATCCGGGAAAGTAAAGCAGTGGTAGAGTGGATCGTAGAACTGGATCAAAGTTTCCAAGATTCCTTTTTCAACATCTGTTTTGAGGATACTCAACAATCTCCCATGACGCTCGTGAAAAGCTTCCTGACTAGTTACCTTCTTTGCCAAATCTCTTAGCTTTAAAACATCCGGCTTGTGGAAAACATACTTCCTGGTGCACCTCCTTACTTTGTCCATATCTAAAGATGTTTACAAGAAAAGTTTAAATAAATCCTTCGATATTTCAATGGATGCAAAAATATATTTATGGATGAATGCATGTATGCATGATTATGCTAAAGAACATAGAAAACATGGTGGGGTTAAGTCCACAAAGCTGGAGCTGAGGGTAAAACACGTCAATAGGTAAGGACTATGGTTTCAAATGTACTTGTATCACGGGTTCTACCAAGTTCCCAAATTACAACCCCCTTTTGAATATATTGGGGCCTAGAAATACTCCTAGTCCCATAACATTCATAAGGAAGTCTAGTTTGAGTGTAGTATCGCGTAACGACTAAACCAAGACTGACTCATGATTTTAGCCACCGCACTACATCCTAAAAGGCTGAGATGGGTTAAATGTAACTCTAGGTTCTCAACTTCGACGGTCACTTGAAAATAGCATGCCAAACATGAATACTCATGTTAACAAATTATACTTCCAAGATTCCTTAGTTGAGTGGGGTTATCACATGTACCACAACCAAAAATCACTCTTGGTAAGGTACTATGATTATACCACCATCCTATCCTAATTTCCTCTCAAGTCCGGGTAGGGGGACTTATCTCGCCACTCACGTAAAAAAGTAAACAATTAGGCACGTATTTACAAAAATATAAACAAATAAAGCGCAAAAGCAAAGAAAGATAAAATAGGCTTAACCCTCAAAAGGTCCCCAGTGAAGTCGCCATTTCTGTGCTCGTGATTTTCGGGTGTCAAAATCATTGATTAGATTCGAACCTTGAATCATTGAACTCTCAACTTTTATTCGCGGGAAGGGAAAAAGTGAGTAAAAAACCCTTAAGACCTTGGATTCGGAGGTTGATTTCGATTGGGGAAGGTGTTAAGCACCCTAACCGACTATGGTATCCCATAGGAACCTTCTACCTATTCTCTAATCTTGCGCTAAATTGATTTTACTTATATTAAAAAGTTAAGAGTTAAAGTGAAAGAAGGGAGAAAGAAGAAGCATGTTTTTGGTTATTTTTATTGATTTGGAAGGGTCGAAACCCTTTGCCTACTTACCCAAATAAATCGGGATCAAAATCAAGTAGTTCGGCTAAAGAACTTATTTGATGAGTTGAATTGGTTTTAACATTTTTTGAAAGAAAGGTTTTAAGAAGAGATGAGAGGCCTCAAGGCATGAGAAGAAAATACGATGAAGTTGGTCAATTTTAATTATACGAAATCCATGTCTAATGTGGATATTAAATTAATTAACATTTGATTAAGGAAAATAAAGTGAAAATCACTTGGATTACATACCAAGGTTTACTTAAAATAAAATTGAATTTGACTTGATTGATTTTTGAAGAAAATATTTTTCTAAACTAACGACGAAATCGCGTAACGACGGAAAAAAATAAATAAGCGTAAAGCGATAAATAAAGTGGTGTGTCGGTGCGCGTGTCAGTGCGTGTGCCAGTTACATATTACATACCCTAGATACATTCTATGGTCTCAAAAGAAAAATGCGCGAAAAATAAATTACATCAATTCCCTAATTATACACACTAAACCAAAAATAAAAATAAAACAAAATAAATGCCAAGAAATTTAAATATGCATGCAATATTTAATATGAGAATTATTTCTATAAACTAAAATGCAATTTTAAACACATTAAAGACAACAAGACCCTAAAATGCAAATATATGAAATAACCCTAAATGCCGAATAACAAAATTAAAAGAAACAAAAGTACATGAATTTTTTTTTTAGCATATTTAAATGAATAAAATTTATATGAATGGGAAAATTAACTATGAACTAAGCAAAAAAATATGCATGATGTTAAAATTAAGACAAAAAAAAAAATAAAAAAAATGCATGAATTATGGTTTAAAATCATATGAATTAACTAATTAAAATAAACGCATGAAATTATAACATATTCTATTACGCTTACTACAAAAATAAAGACAATCAAAAAATAACAATAAAATATGCATGAGATGGTGATTAAACAATTAAAAGATAATGCATGCATAATAATTAAAACATTAGGCCAAAATAAAAAAAATAAAAAAATGAAATGTTACTTCATAACCTAAAATGCACTAAACATAAGTGATAAAATAAAAATAAAATGCATGATGTGAAAATTAAAATACTAAATGAAGATGCATGAAAATATAATGTAACACTTAAATGAAATAATTAAAGAGGTAAGCACATGAAATTAAAAGAAAGAACAACAAAAATTACTACACAAGGCAGGGGGTGCAGACAGCATCAAAATGGGGGGAAAATAGCAAATGAGTAGAAACATAGTGGGCTGGGCATGGGTATGGAGCTGGGCATGGGTACTGGGTCGACCCGCCCAGCTCCCATTAATGAATACAAATGGGGTTTCTCTCTTAATTCATTCATTTCTTCATGTTCCCTTCTCTCTCTAACACAAAACAACAAAACAAAGCTCTCTCCTCTCTCTAAGTTTTGAGTCCGCCGGAGAGATAAGGAAGGGGGTGGCGCACGGTGCTCCGGCGCGGTGGTTGGCCGGAGGGCCACCGCGCCGGAGATAGAAACCCTTTTTTTTTAAATTTTTTTAGTGCCAACCTCTTCCTTTTCTTCTTCTAAACACAAATCTACTTTCAAAAACCCCAAAACAACTTTCAAACACACTAGATCTAGCACAAATAAACACACAAAAAAAGTCAAAAAGATGAACCTTACTTGTTGTTCTTCTTCCTCTTCGGTTCGGCTTCCTCTTGCCTTGCGTTTTTCGGTTCGGTTTTGTCCTTTCTTCCTTTGTTCTTCGTTTCTTCTTCGTTTTCTTTATGGGTCCGAAAATGGATTGGTTGTGGTTGTGTGTTCTTGCCTTGCCTTACTCACGTTTTGGTTGGGATTTGGTTCGGATGTGTTGTTGTTGTTGCGGTTTAGGCCGAAAATGATTGTGTGTGGTGTGTTATGCTTGGCCGAAAATGATTGTGTGTGGTGTGTTTTTTTGGCCGAAAATGGTGTTTATGTGGGGTGGATTTGTTTGGCCGAAAATGGTTTGATGTTGGTGTATGATTTGGTGGTTTGTGATGTTTGTAGATTTGTGTTGTTTTTGGTTTTGATGTTCTTGAGGATTTCGAATTTGTGAAGTGTTTTTGGCTTATGGTTGTTGTTGCCCTTGTTATGAAAGCTTATGTGAAGCTTTGTTCACAAAGAAATGAAAGAAAAGAGGCTAAGATTCATGAGTTTGGAATTTTTGTTCATGTTGTTCTTGATGAGTTTCTTGATGAAAAATGGTTTTTGATCCATTTTTTGTGGTTGTCAATTTTGTGATCTGTTTCTGTATTGAAAACTGTGACTGATTGATCCATTGACTCTGACACACTATGTACCTGACGCCCGGAAAAGACCGAATTACCCTTGCTCTTTCTTGGAGGAAAAGTTGGATTGGACCAATAGCAAAGTGACATGTGGACCAGGACTTAAAATAAATAAATAAAATAAAAAGACATAAATAAATAACAACACCTTAAATAAAATGGAAAAATAAATGATTAAATAAATAACTAATAATAAAAAACGAAAATTTAAATAATAAAATAAAAAATGTCCCGTTGGAACCAAAAAAATGAGGTATTTTAAAATACCTCTCTGCCGAAATTTCGTCTGATACGACTGAGATTACGCGGCTTTTTACGCTAAAAAAACGATAAATCAACGACGTGAATGAAATAAACTTTACGAACGCAAACGCTACGCTACGCTACGCTAAAAAACGCACAAAACGCGATTAAAAATTACGAAAATAAAACGCGAGCGACATTAAAAATAAACGACGGACGAAAAGTAAATGCGACCACAAGATACGAACAAACGCAGATATTACGGGAATTCGCGCGCGAACGGACGACTGAAAAAACGATCAACGTATGAATAAAATAAAATGAATCGGTCAAAAATTAGGGTACGACACTCAAAGACACAACTAAGAGACTTCTTTGCTCAAGCACATAAGCAAGAGACTTCTGACACAATTTAAAGAAAATTGAATAGAGTTGGAGACACTTGATAAACAATCAAATGTGTTCCAATAAATTAAACAAAGACAGACTCTGTTTTTCTGATAAACTTAGAGATTCTAGAATACACAGTTTGTAAGAATAATCTAAGTTGTTGATGTGTTTCTGGTTTGACTCAGTGAGAATACAATAGCTTAGCAGCATAGTTTTTCAGTTGTAGAGTCCAACATATTCTTCAAGTATTCTATCCTTTATATAGGCGTTGGAAAGAGACGTTGAGACAATCCAGCACATCAAGAGAATTCTGGAAGCTTGATCAATAGCTGTTGATCTGTTGCTTGATATGGTAATAGTCCTTCAAATGCATATTTTGAATTCCATTCCTTTTGAAGCTTAATACCGGTAGACACATTTGCCAAACTGTACGAGGTAGTGGAAACAGAGTTCGTACACACATACTCTGTACTATTCTGCATTCTTTGTCTTTGAGCATCCCACGCTCAAGTTGACTTTGAAGCTAGCCGTTACTCCAATAGAGTGTTTCTTATGCATCGTAATGCCTTTAGAAATCCTTCTAAGCAGATCTTCAGATTGTAGGCTTCAGACTCACTGTAGCAATTCAGCTTCTGATGATCTTCAGACTCACTTGGTCTTCAAGTTCTGATAGTCTTCAGACACTCTTGAACTTTTAGGTTCTGATCATCTTCAGACTTATATGAACTTCAGATTCTTTTAGTCTTCAGGACTTCTTGACACAGCTTCTGATGATTCTTCAGACTCTTCAGATCTTCAGAATCACAAGCAACAAGCTTCTCTTGGTCTTGCTCTCAAAATGTTCAAACAGAATACTTTTTAAGATAAAAATCTTGATTAATATCCTGCATACTTAAACAAATATTAGCATATCCAATTGACAATTTTTAATACCTTGTTATCATCAAAACTCAAAATGTGGTATTGCTGAACACCCTTGTTCCAACAATCTCCCCCTTTTTGATGATGACAAACATTAGTATTTAAAAGGTCAATTGTTGTTAATCTAATTAACAGGTTGACTTAAAGGGTCTGAGGTTTGTAAGCTCAGAGTCTGAGGTTTGTAAGCTCTAACTCCCCCTGAGTCTGATAGTCCTTAAGTTGAGGTTTGTAAGCTCACCCTAAGTTCTATCCAAGTTAATTAAATTCATGTTAAGCAAATAGCTGAATCAAATCTCAAAATAATAAACGAATATGAGAAAAGATTCTTTTTAATGGGGCTCAGAATCTAAGGAAGTACCTTTCGTGCAAATTTCCCTTTAACTTTACATAGTACTCACTGGTCTTTCACCCCCTTTTGTCATCAACAAAAAGGTTTTAAAAAAATGTTTCTCCCCCTTTTTGAATGACTTCAAGTGAGGGTAATTTTTTTTTTTAAAGAAAATGAGAAAAAGATTCAGAGCAAAAACATATTAGAGTTTGAAACAGAACAAATTCTAAGGAAAATTACTTCAGATGCAATAAGATAAATAAAGCAAGATATATCAGAAGCACATATAGTTGAAGTAAAACTTGAATAATCATAAAATGAAAGTTCAGAAGATAATAGAAATCAGCAAAATAAGAACACAAGCAAAACAAAACAGTTAAAACACTAGGTGTGCAACTAAGGTTGGTTTTGTTTGGCAATGTGATCCATCAACTTCTAGAGATCCACTTGCTGTTTCTTGACAATTTCTTCGAGAGCTTCTCTCTCAAGTCTAACTTCTTCTTGTACTCTGTGATGCCTCTTCTTCAGCGAATCATAAACCACTGTTTCCCTTGGATTGTATTGATCAGCATCAAAGAATGGTTTATATTCCAACCGCAAAATAGGAGCTTTCTTCTTAGCCTTTTCTGTCTCAGCTTTCTTAAGTTCTTCCACATGTTTGGCAAGAACACCAACTTGTTCTTTTACAGCAGCCTTCTGAATTTTGGTGATAAAATCCACAAATTCATTCTTCAGAGTAGAGAACTTATCCTCATAGCTTACATTGAGGATTGACACAAATCTTTGCTCAATAATATCCTTGAGCTTTGAGTTGGACACTCCATAAAACTCATCTATTCTCAACGAATCAAAGAGGTTGTGAGGAATAAGAGTTTGATTTGGCTCAGATGAAGTTGAAGGTTCATAAGCTACGATAGCTTGTAAGGTTTCAAAGCCAATTACCACAGTTTGGTGTAGGGGTTCAGTAACTGTTTCAGACACTAGAAACTTGTTCCAGAGTCTCAGAGACTGGTTCCTCTACAGTTTCGGAAACTGGTTCAATTGAAGCTAAGGTTAGAATTTCTGGTTCAGGTTGGGGTACAGAGTCTGGTTTTGAAACAGATTCTGTAGTGTTTGTTGTTTTGGATTTTGCGGGGGTCTTTGGTAGTTCTCCTCCTAGGTGTCTTTCAAGAGAATATAGGGTGTCTGGAGAGTCTACACAGATAGTTTCATGTTGGGGGGATGGTTGAATTGATTGAATGGGTACTTCAGGTTCTTCAGTAGGCTGAATTGTCTGAAGTGGTTTAAGAAATGATGGTTGAGGAGGATGGTCAGAGGGTAAGTTCAGAGACACTGTGATGGTGTCTTGAATAACCCTGTCAATAGTTGAATCAACATAATCACCTATTCTTGGGTCAAGTGGATTAAAAGATGATATAGGTTTGATTGGAGAGGGGGTTTTATTTCGAAGGGATGGAAGGACTTGGCTCAGAGGTATGTTATCTGATTCAGTTTCAGATGAGGACTCTTGATTAGTAGAAGAGATAGGTGAGTCAAATGAAATGTTACTTGATGTGCCAATGCCAGCTTCTGGAGAAGCTTATTGGTCAGAAGCATCAGACAGAGTAGCTTCTGATAGGTCAGCTTCTGCAGGGGCAACCTGACTCTTCTGTTTCAAAGCTGCTGCAAGCAACTTAGCAGCTTCCTTCACAGTGTCATCTTCAATTAATCATAGATACAGAAGTACCTATCTTCTGTGCTAAATCCTTAGCCATAGGAACAACTTCCATCTTCCTTTTCTTGACCTGACTTTCTTCTTCATCAGAATCAGTATCAAGAAATTCAGCAATTTCTTCAACCAGCCTCTTGTGATCTCTGTCAGATTTACCTTTCTTAGCTTTCTTCTCATTCTTTGCCTTCTTCTCGTCCTTTGTTTTCTTCTCATCCTTGGGTTTCTTTATCCTTTCCTTAATTTCCTTGGATGTAGAAGAGACAGACAGAGGCATAGGAGCTATGGTTTCAGAGGCACCAATAGTCACTCCTGGAAGAGCTGTAGACTTTTTCTTCTTCTTAGGAGGTTATTGTTTCTATTCCTCTTCCTCTAAGTTGACTTCCTTGGTCCTTTTGCCTTTGACCTTAAGAGGTCCTCCTCCAGCAGTCTCAGGAATGGCAGAATAGTTGATTATTCTACCAGTTTCATTGTAGTAGTCTACTACAAATCTTGCTAGGACTTCAGGATTGTCTTCTTTGGAAATAGGAGGGAAGTCCATCATCAGATCTGATTGTACAGAAAATTCCTTCATATCTAGATTAGAAGGGTTGAACTTCCTGACAATCTTCATGTATTGAAGAGTCTTGCCATTGATGATTCTCCCTGTTACTGTTCCAAGCTGAGCGTCTGATACAACACCAGATTCTGTCAAGACCTTCAAGAGGCCTCCTTGATACAGAATCTCAGAGATCAATCTTCCAAAAGGAACTTGTCTTCTGGATTTCGTTTGGCCTTCCCTGATGGCCCAACACATGTGGTGTATCACGTATCTTGGAAAGTTTATTTTCTTCTTTTTAATCAAAAAGTACAGAAGCACTTTATGATCAACAGACAGAGTGTCTGTTCCTCCACCTTTCTGAAGCATACTATCCAGTATGATCTTCAGAAGCATCCCATGTTCAAGATGCATGTCTACCAACTTATTTGAGGGTCTCCCTTCAAATAAGAGTTTGTTGCAGATGCCCATCCACTCACTCTTCTTGTCCACGTTCCATTGAAATTTACCTTCATTAGTTACCCTGCAAGCCCTGGCAACTATTTCTTCAGTAATAAGGATTGGAATCCCCATCACTGCAGACCTTATTTCTAGACCTTTGTACGGTCTCAAACCCATTTGCTTTCTATTCTTGCCAGCCAAAGAGGGGTTGTTCATGATTGCAGCAGTTTCTTCGATGTATGTGTCGTCCTTGTAAAAAACTTCTGCTCTAACCCAGAGGTCTCTAACCAACTCTTGATATGTTGGTCCATTCAACATACCAAAATAACTCATCATTCCTTGGGATAAGAAATGAGAAGAGACATCTATACCATGCCTTATCAAGGAAGCGAAATCCACTGGAGATTCAACTTGTACTTCCAGAGTCTCTTTAATGATGTTCATGGTTCTGGGTTTAATCACATAAGACTTTCCTGATTTGATTATCACACTAGATTGAATGAGATCACTTGCCATTTGTAAGGTTTCTAGGTTTGATTTAGAGAACAAAAATATTTTTCAGAGACTGAAAACGAATGAAATGTTTAGAGAAAAAATCAAAGTGTAAAAAGTGAAGTGGGTTGTGTGTGATTGCTATTTATAGTGAAAAATTGAAAACCGTTTGGAAAGAAAAGGGGACAAACAAACAAGAGTAATAAAGACTAGTGAGCATGCAGCCGTAAAAGTGTTGGGAAGACGCGAGTGTTACTTGTTAAACGTAATAAAATCATTGCCCTTTGAGTTCTTACCCAATACAGACAGGCCACGTCTGAGAACTAAAAGAGTAACTGTCACCGTAGTGGGGCAGGTGTTACTGAACTCAACAGTCATGCTTCCACTAATACGAGCTTCTTGAGAGTCTAAGTTTCCTTAACAGAGTCTGAGTGTCTTCAGAAGCTTATGTTCAGCAGAGTCTCCAAAAGAGAGTATGATTCTCAATTAGCTTCTGAGTATCTTTCAGAGTCTGAATTATGTTTTCAGAAGCGCACATTAACCAGAGACATAACACATGTTCAAATTTTTCTTTATAAAATCAAATCTTTCAACAGACAAAGGTTTAGTAAATATATCAGCCCATTGATGATCGGTAATAATGAATTGAATATCTAGAATTCCTTTTTTAACATAGTCTCTTATAAAATGATGTTTAATCTCAATGTGCTTTGCTCTTGAATGCAGAATTGGATTCTTAGATAAACATATAGCAGCTGTATTATCACAATAAATTGGGATACAGTTTTCAGTTATTTGATAATCCTCAAGCTGATGTTTCATCCAGAGTAGCTGTGTACAACAACTAGCAGCTGAGATGTATTCTGCTTCTGCTGTAGACAAAGCAATAGTTGTTTGCCTCTTGCTAGCCCAGGATATCAGATTCTCTCCCAAAAATTGACAATTGCCACTAGTTGATTTTCTTTCAATCCTGTCTCCAGCATAGTCATCGTCACAGAATCCAACTAGCTTATAATCAGAAGATTTCTTATACAGAAGTCCAAGATTAGTAATTCCTTTCAGATATCTAAAGATTCTCTTAACAGCTGTTAAATGAGACTCTCTAGGGTCTGATTGAAACCTTGCACACAGACATACGCTGAATAAAATATATGGTCTGGATGCAGTTAGGTATAACAAAGAACCTATCATACCTCTATACAACTTCTGATCAACTTTGGTTCCTTGATCTTCTTTGCTCAGAGTGCAGGTTGTATGCATTGGAGTGTTCATTTCTTTGCAGTCCTCAAGATTGAACTTCTTCAGGAGCTCTTTAGTGTATTTGGACTGATGAACATAGACTCCATCTTTGCATTGGTTGATTTGAATTCCTAGAAAGAACTTCAATTCTCCCATCATGCTCATTTCGAATTCATCCTGCATTACCTTAGAAAACTCTTTGCAAAGTGAACCATTAGTTGAACCAAAAATGATATCATCAACATAAATTTGAACGATAAGAATGTCCTTCTTCAGAGTCTTTCTGAATAGTGTAGTGTCAACTTGACCTCTTTCAAAATCAATTTGAATTAAGAAATTACTTAGTCTTTCATACCAAGCTCTGGGAGCCTGTTTCAAGCCATATAGTGATTTCTTCAATTTATAAACATGCCTTGGATGTTTTAAATCTTCAAAGCCAGGAGGTTATTTGACATAGACTTCTTTAGAAATGACACCATTAAGAAACGCACTCTTAACATCCATTTGATACAAGATTATGTTGTGATTGACTGCATAAGAAAGAAGTAACCTGATTGCTTCCAATCTTGCAACTGGAGCAAATGTTTCAGTGTAATTAATGCCTTCTTGTTGACTGTAGCCTTGTGCAACAAGTCTGGCTTTGTTTCTGATTACTTCTCCTTGTTCACTAAGCTTATTTTTAAACACCCATTTAGTTCCAATAATGTTCTTGTGTTCATGCTTAGCTACTAGGTCCCATACTTCATTCCGTTTGAATTGATTAAGTTCATCTTGCATCGCTATAATCCATCCTTCATCTCCAAGTGCTTCTGACTAATTCCATTTTGTTGTGGAGTTCTATGTGCAGAGAATTCATAAATAATTCCATGTTTTTCACAGAAAACCTCAAAAGGCTCATTTTCAAATTCTCCTCCATGATCACTTCTGACTTTCAAAATTTTCAATTCTTTTTCAGATTGAATATGGATGCAGAATTTGCTAAACATAGAATATGAGTCATCTTTAGTTTTCAGAAACTTAACCCAACTCCATCTGCTGTAATCATCAACAATGACTAGTCCATACTTACTTCCATATAAGGATGCAGTGCTAACTGGTCCAAATAAGTCAATGTGAAGTAACTCCAAGGGTCTGGAGGTAGAAACAATTTCTTTAGGTTTAAAGGAACTCTTAACAATTTTCCCTTTCTGACATGCTCCACAAAGAGCATCTGAATGATAATCAATGTCTGGTAAGCCTTTGACTAGTTGCAACTTGCTAAGCTTAGAGATTAACCTCCAGTTTGCATGTCCCAACTTGTAGACATTGTTTCTTCTCTTTCCCTTGAAGACTATGGATTGATCATCCTTGTTAACTACAATGCAGTTGTTCTTATTAAACAAAACATCATAACCACTGTCACACAATTGACTTATGCTCAGTAGGTTATGTCTAAGCCCATCAACAAACCACACATTACTAATAGAGATTAGAGAGTTACCAATGGTTTCAGTACCAATGATTTTGCCAGTCTGATCCCACAGTTCCTCCCTCTTTCATGGTTAGGGTTAGGAACATAGACTTTTCTCCTGTCATGTGTCGCGAGCAACCATTGTCCAGGTACCAAGCCTTTTGCTTTTCTTGTCCTTTTAGACATACCTGCAGCATCAACAATTTCAGACTTAGGTACCCATATTCTCATGGGTCCTCTTGGGTTAGTCCTTGAACCATTGAATTCCTTTTGTAAGGTGTGTCTTGAAGTCATTGGCATTGTTTTCCTCCACACTTTGGGTTTAGAACCGTTCAGCTTAGGATTCAACTTTCCTTTCACCGTTTCTCTTCTTTGAAACTTAGGCTTTTGTTTTTCAGACTCTGGCTTCTTCAGAGTCTGTTTATCAGACTCTGAAATTTTTAGAATCTGAATCATTGAAGCCTTAGGTTCAAAGTTTTTCAGAACCTTTGACTTTGCATTATGAGATTTTGACTTAGTCAAAACTTTAGAACTTGAAGTTATAGGTTCTGAATGAGTCACTGTGTTGACTTCATCAGACTCACTTACAAAGTGATTTTTCAATGCTTCTCTGGTGCCATCAGGACCAGGTTTCAGAATCACTTCATTTGAGCTACCTCCAATGAATCCAAGACTTTGTCCTCTGTTCTGATATGTGCTATAGATCATGGATCCTACCCTAGATCTATCAATTCCAGTAGCAATAAATTCTTGTAAAGCAACATCTTGCTCACTCAAGTATTTACAACTACAATTCTTGATCAATAAAGAATCATTTTCTTCTTTTAAACTTTCTAACTCCAACAAAGTTGAATTATGCCTTTTTGACAGCTTATCAAGCTGCTGTTTGACTTTCTTCAACTCAGTGGATTTAGCTTTAAAGTGACCAAGAAGTTCTTTGATAGAATCTACTAATTCAGATCTTGTGAGTTCAGAAAATACCTCAGTCTCACTTTCAGAGTCTGCATCTGATTCTGCCTCAGGTGCCTCCTTTACTGATTCAGTTGTAGTCATTAATCCAACATCTACATTAGCTTCACCATCAGCATCATCATCTTCAGACCCTGACTCATTATCAAGATCTTCCCAGGTAGCCATCAGACTTTTCTTGATTTGCTTCTTAAACTTGCTAGACTTAAAGGTTGGCCTCTTTGATTTGGATTTCTCTTTCTGCAACTCTGGACAATCAGCAATAAAGTGCCTAGGCTTCTTGCAGTTGAAGCAACCTTTTTGTTCTTCCTTTTTGAAACCCTTACCACTGCTCTTGCTCAGAAACTTCTTGTTCTTTTTAGCAAGGTATTGCATTCTGCATGAAAGCATAGCCATTTCTTTAGCAACATCAGGATCTTCCTCAGAGCTTTCAGAAGCAGAAGATTCATTTTCAGACTCTTCAACCTTGAGAGCTTTTGAGGATCTTCCCTTTGACTTTAAAGCAATGGTTTTAGACTTTCTTGCAGATTCATGTTCATTGAGACTTAACTCATGAACTTTGAGAGAGCTGACAAGATCTTCAACACTCAAAGTGTTTAAATCCTTAGCTTCCTCAATTGCAGTAACCTTTGGTCTCCACCTAGAGGGTAAGCTCCTTAGAATCTTGCTAACATGGTTAGAAGCTATGTAACTCTTCTTTAGTATCTGAAGTCCAGATACTAGAGTTTGAAATCTTGAGTACATCTGCTCAATACTTTCATCCTCTTTCATCTTGAATAATTCATACTGATGAACTAATAGAAGAGCTTTAGCTTCCCTGACCTTCTTGCTCCCTTCATAGTTTGCACAAAGAGAAGCAAACATGGCTCTAGCAGTAGATTTGTCACTCATCTTCATGTATTCAGATTTAGGAATAGCAGTGACAAGAGCTCCTCTGATGATATGATGTTTCTTGTAGATCTTTTTCTGAGCAGCAGTGTGAAGTTTACGGTCAATGGCAGCACCTTCGTCATCAAGTTGTAAGTCACCAACACCATCTTCAAGTATGTCCTAGAGTTCTTCATCAAGATCCATGACATAGCTATAGAACTTGGTTTTCCACCAAGAAAATTCTTCAGGATCGCCATTGAACTTTGGAATTTTCCCACAATCAGCTTTTTTACTACTGTTATTGGATCCATAGTCGTATGGTATAGTAGCACCAGAAGAAGAAGGTTCACTGGAAGACATGTTTTTCTCTGGATCTTTTCTGTTACACGGTTAAGTGAGAAAAACACAAGGGGGGGGGGGGTTAAATTGTGTTTACTGAAGGTGAGAAAAACACAAGAAGGGAGGGGGGTTGAATTGTGTTAGCTTTTCGCAACTCTTGAAGAGTGAGAATCTAATTTCGTAGGACCAGAGTCTGATAGGAGATCAGATTCTGTTGCAGCGGATATAAACAAGAGATAGAGAGAAGAGAGAACACAAGCAATTATACAGGTTCCTTCCACAAACCGGAAGTAGTCATGTCCCCCTTGCACTTCCAAGGAGAGTTCCACTAAAATGTAATATCTATTACAAGTTTCTCAAACACACAGTAAGAGACTTCCAATGCTCAAGCACGCAGGCAAGAGACTTCCAATGCTCAAAGACACAACTAAGAGACTTCTTTGCTCAAGGACGCAGCCAAGAGACTTCTGACACAATTTACAGAAAATTGAATAGAGTTGAAACACTTGATAAACAGTCAAACGTGTTCCAATTACAAAACAAAGACAGACTCTGTTTTAAACAAAGACAGACTCTGTTTTTCTGCTTAACTTAGAAATTCTAGAATACTCAGTTTGTAAGAATAATCTAAGTTGTTGATGTGTTTCTGTTAAGACTCAGTTTGAATACGATAGCTTAGCAGCGTAGTTTTTCAGTCGTAGAGTCCAACAATTCTTCAAGTCTTCTATCCTTTATATAGGCGTTGGAAAGAGACGTTGAGTCATCCAGCACATTAGGATAATTCTGGAAGCTTGATCAATAGCTGTTGATCTGTTGCTTGATATGGTAATAGTCCTTCAAATGCATATTTTGAATTTCATTCCTTTTGAAGCTTAATACCGGTAGACACAGTTGCCAAACTGTACGAGGTAGTGGAGTAGTGGAAACAGAGTTCGTACACACGTACTCTGTACTATTCTGCATTCTTTGTCGTTGAGCATCCCACGCTCAAGTTGACTTTGAAGCTAGCCGTTACTCCAATAGAGTGTTTCTTATGCATCATAATGCCTTTAGAAATCCTTCTAAGCAGATCTTCAGATTGTAGGCTTCAGACTCACTGTAGCAATTCAGCTTCTAATGATCTTCAGACTCTCTTGGTCTTCAGATTCTGATAGTCTTCAGATTCTGATAGTCTTCGACACAGTCTTCAGATTCTCTTTGATACAGTCTTCAGACTCTCTTCGATAAAGTCTTCAGACTCTCTTCGATACAGAATCACAAGCAACAAGCTTCTCTAGATCTTTGCTCTCAAAATGTTCAAACATAATACTTTCTAAGATATAAATCTTGATTAATATCCTGCATACTTAAACAAATATTAGCATATCCAATTGACAATTTTTAATACCTTGTTATCATCAAAACTCAAAATGTGTAATTGCTGAACACCTTTGTTCCAACAATCTCCCCCTTTTTGATGATGACAAACATCAATATTTAAAAGGTCAATTGTTGTTAATCTAATTAACAGGTTGACTTAAAGGGTCTGAGGTTTGTAAGCTCTGAGTCTGAGGTTTATAAGCTCTGACTCCCCCTGAGTCTGATAATTCTTAAGTTGAGGTTTGTAAGCTCCCCTTAAGTTCTATCCAAGTTAATTAAATTCAAGTTATGCAAACAGTTGAATCAAATCTCAGAATAATAGATGAATTAGAGAACAGGTTCTTTTAATGGGGGCTCAGAATCTAACTAAGTACCTTTCGCAAATTTTCCTTTTAACTTTACATAGAACTCACAGATCTTTCTCCATACAGTTTGTAAAAGTCACTAACCTTTCTCCTTCTCCCCCTTTTGTCATCAACAAAAAGGTTTAGAAACAAGTTTCTCCCCCTTTTTAAATGACTTCAAGTGAGGGTAATTTTTTTTTTTAAGGAAAATGAAAAACAAGATTCAGAGCGAAAAACATATAAGATTCAAAGCAAAATATATATCAGAGGCACATAGATGAAGTAAAAACTTGAATAATCTTAGAAAGAAGGTTCAGAAGATAATGGAAAACAGCAGAATCAAGTTACAAGCAAAACAAAACAAAAAAATGCAACTAAGGTTGGTTTTGTTTGGCAAGGTGATCCATCAATTTCTGGAGATCCTCTTGCTGCTTCTTAACAATCTCTTCCAAAGCTTCATTTCTTCTCAGATGAGCTTCTCTCTCAAGTATTGCTTCTTCCTGAACTCTATGAAGTCTCCTCCTTAATGAATCAAAAACCATTGTTTCTCTGGGATTGTATTGATCTTCATCAAAGAATGGTTTATACTCCAACCACAGAATAGGAGCTTTCTTCTTAGCTTTTGCTTTCTCAGCTCTCTTAACTTCTTCCACATGCTTGGCAATAACAACAGCTTGTTCTTTGACAGCAGCCTTCTGAATTTTGGTGACAAAGTCCAAAAACTCAGTCTTCAAAGTGGAGAACTTATCCTCATAGCTTACATTGAGGATAGGCACAAACCTTTGCTCAATAATGTCCTTGAGCTTAGAGTTTGACTTAGCATAGAACTCATCTATCTTTAACGAATCAAAGAGGTTGTGAGGTTCAGAAGTTGAAGGTTGAGAGGCTACTATTGCTTGTAAGGTTTGGAGACCTGTTACAACAGTTTGAGGTTCAGTAAGAGGTTCAGGAACCGTTTCAGACACAGGCTCTGCTATGCATTCTGTTACAGGTTATGGTATGATATCAGAAGTTTGTTCCAGAATCTCAGAGACTGGTTCCTCTACAGTTTCTGAAGGTTCAACAGAGGCTAAGGTTAGATTTTCTGAAGGTTGGGGTACAGAGTCTGGTTTTGAAACAGATTATGTAGCTTTTGTTGATTTGGATTTTGCGGGGGTTTTTGGTAGTTCTCCTACTAGGTGTTTCTCAAGAGAGTCTAGGGTGTCTGGAGAGTCTACACAAATAGGCTCATGTTGGGGGGATGGTTGTGTTGATTGAATGGTTACTTCAGACTCTTCAGAAGGTTGAATTGCCTGAAGTGGTTTGAGAAATGATGGTTGAGCAGGGTGGTCAGCAGGTAAGTTCATAGACATTGTGATGGTGTCTTGAATAACTCTGTCCATAGTTGAATCAACATATTCAACTATTTTGGGGTCAAGTGGGTCAAAGGATGATAAAGGGTTGATAGGAGAGGGGGATGAATTTCTGAGGGAGGGAAGAACTTGGCTCAAGGGTCTGTTATCTGATTCCGTATCAGATGAGGACTCTTGATTCGTAGAAGAAGGTGAGTTAAATGCAACATTACCAGAGGTGCCAATCCCAGCTTCTGGAGATGCATGATGATCAGAAGCATCAGACAGAGTAGCTTCTGATAGATCAGCTTCTGCAGGGGCCACCTGACTCTTCTGTTTCAGAGCTGATGCAAGTAACTTAGCAGCTTCTTTAACAATTTCTTCCTTAAGTTCTTCAGCCACAACCTCTGCTGCCATTGCCTTGCCAGCAGCATGTTCATCCTCAATTATAGATACAGAAGTACCTATCTTCTGTGCTACATCCTTAGCCACGGGAACCACTTCCATCTTTCTTTTCTTGACCTGACTTTCTTCACCATCAGAGTCAGTATCAAGGAATTCAGCAATCTCTTCAGCCAACTTCTCATAATCTCTGTCAGCCTTGCCTTTCTTGGCTTTCTTTTCATTCTTTTCCTTCTTCTCGTCTTTATTCGCTTTCTTCTCATCCTTGGGTTTCTTAACCCTCTCCTTAATTTCCTTCGATGCAGAAGATACGGACAAAGGCATGGGAGCTATGGTCTCAGAGGCACCAATAGTCACTCCTGGAACAGCTGTTGATTTCATCTTCTTCTTGGGAGGCTCTTGCTTCTGTTCCTCTTCCTTTAGAATAACTTCCTTGGTCCTTTTCCCTTTAACCTTAAGAGGTCCTCCTCCAGCAGTCTCAGGAATGGCAGAATAGTTGATTATTCTACCAGTTTCATTGTACTAATCTACTACAAATCTTGCTAGGACTTCAGGATTGTCTTCTTTGGAAATGGGAGGGAGTCCATCATCAAGTCTGATTGCTCATAAGATTCCCTCATATCTTGATTAGAAGGATTGAATCTTTTGACAATCTTCATGTATTGAAGAGTCTTACCATTGATGATTCTCCCAGTCACTGTTCCAAGGTGAGCGTCTGATACTACACCAGATTCTGTCAAGACCTTCAAGAGGCATCCTTGATACAGAATCTCAGAGATTAACCTTCCAAAAGGAACTTGTCTTCTGGATTCAGATTGGCTTTTCCTAATAGCCCAGCACATGTGGTACATCACGTACCTAGGAAAGTTTATCTTCTTTTTCTTTATCAGAAAGTACAGAAGCACCTTGTGATCAACATACAAAGTGTCTGTTCCTCCACCTTTCTGAAGCATACTATCCAGTATGATCTTCAAAAGCACCCTATGCTCAGGATGCATGTCCACCAACTTATTTGAGGGTCTTCCTTCAAATAAGAGTTTGTTGCAGATACCCATCCAATCACTCTTCTTATCAACATTCCATTGGAATTTCCCTTCATTCACTACTCTGCAGGCTCTGGCAACCACTTCTTCAGTGATAAGGATTGGAATCCCCATCACAGCAGACCTGATTTCAAGACCTTTGTACGGTCTTAAACCCATTTCCTTTCTATTCTTGCCATCCAATTTAGGGTTGTTCATGATTGCAGCAGTTTCTTCAATGGGAGCGTCTTCCTTGTCAAAAACTTCTGCCCTGACCCAGAGGTCTCTCAATAACTCCTGATATGTTGGTCCATTCAACATACCGAAATAACTCATCATTCCTTGTGATAAGAAATGAGAAGAGACATCTACACCATGTCGAATGAGGGAACCGAAATCAACTGGAGATTCCACTTGAACTTCCAGAGTTTCTTTAATAATATTCATGGTTCTGGGTTTAATCACGTATGATTTACCGGTTTTGATTATCACACCATATTAAATAAGATCACTTGCCATTTGAAGGTTTCTAGGTTTTGATTTTGAGAACAAAAAGTTTTTCTGAGACTGAAAACAAGATAAATGTTCAGAGAAAAAATCAAAGTGTGAAAAGAGAAGTGAGTTGTGTGTGATTGGTATTTATAGTGAAAGAGTCGAAAACCGTTTGGAAAGAGTAGGGGACAAATAAACAAGAGTAATAAAGACAGTGAGAATGCAGCCGTAAAAGTGTTGGGAAGATGCGGGGGTAACTTGTTAAACGTAAAGAAATCATTGCCCTTTGAGTTCTTACCCAATACAGACAGGCCACGTCTGAGAAACTAAAAAGTAACTGTCACCGTAGTGGGGCAGGTGTTACTAAACTCAACAGTCATGCTTCCACTAATACGAGCTTCTGAGAGTCTAAGATTCCATAACAGAGTCTGAAAGTCTATCAGAGGCTTATGTTCACCAGAGTCTCCAAAAGGGAATCTGATTCTCAATTAGCTTCTGAGTATCTTTCAAAATCTGAATTCTGTTTTCAGAGGCGCACATTAACCAGAGACATAACACATGTTCAAACTTTTCTTTATAAAATCAAATCTTTCAACCGACAAAGGTTTAGTAAATATATCAGCCCATTGATGATCAGTATCAATGAATTGAATATCTAGAATCCCTTTTTGAACATAGTCTCTTATAAAATGATGTTTAATCTCAATGTGCTTTGCTCTTGAATGCAGAATTGGATTCTTAGATAAACATATAGCTGCTGTATTATCACATTAATTGGGATACAATTTTCAGTTATTTGATAATCCTCAAGCTGATGTTTCATCCAGAGTAGCTGTGTACAACAACTAGCAGCTGAGATGTATTCTGCTTCTGCTGTAGACAAAGCAATAGTTGTTTGCCTCTTGCTAGCCCAGGATATCAGATTCTCTCCCAAAAATTGACAATTGCCACTGGTTGATTTTCTTTCAATCCTGTCTCCAGCATAGTCAGCGTCACAGAATCCAACTAGCTTATAATCAGAAGATTTCTTATACAGAAGTCCAAGATTAGTAGTTCCTTTCAAATATCTAAAGATTCTCTTAACAGCTGTTAAGTGAGACTCTCTAGTATCTGATTGAAACCTTGCACACAGACATACACTGAATAAAATATCAGAACCTCTCGAAACAGCTTCTGATGATTCTTCAGACTCTCTAGGACTTCAGAACCTCTCGAAACAACTTCTGATGATTCTTCAAACTCTCTAGGACTTCAGAATCACAAGCAACAAGCTTCTTAGAGAATTTTTCTCTTCATTTGTTCTTACAGAATGCTTTCTAAGATTAAAATCTTGACTAAGATCCTGCACACTTAAACAAATATTAGCATATTCAATTGACAACTTTTAATACCTTGTTATCATCAAAACTAAAAGTGGTATTGCTGAACACCTTTGTTCCAACAACTTCACATTAAGATACTTTAGAGCAGCAGCAACATCACCATCTTTAATGACACCACGCATCTTTTTATCAAAATAGTTAAACAGATCTTTCTTAGTAAAACCTACATCAACATATCCACCCTTATGAGCAACCATATATCCCATTATATGACAGGTTCTGATTCCATGTGATTGAAGAGCATTAAGTTATGCACTATCTGCTTCAGATATTTTACGATACAGTGGGTGCAAGTGTGTAAATTTAGGTGGGGTTACTTCATGGTTATGCCCCTCTTCAAAACTAGACACTATGTATCTCCCTTTTTTGAATTTGTAATGCACACGAAGCCTTGCTTCGCAATTTGTTCGGGTGAGACGTCTATGATCTCTTTTTCTACCATTCCTAGATAAGTGCTTCTTGTCTCTTAATCCATGCTTGTTGCACACAAACTGCCTCATTGTAATTATTCCACTACTATTGCTCCTAATGTCACCTTTTCTAATGGCAAAACCTTTGCATTTTCCATAACGATAAAAAAATTCATACGCTTCATCAACAGTACCAAATTCAAGTTTAAAAATTTCATCAGAGGCAATGGAATTTACATTCACCAACCTGTCACCTACTAATGCATCATTGATTGAACCCTCTTGTTGAACTGATTCATCATGAACATCATCATCAGCATTACTATCAACATCATCTTCAGCATCAGACGAACTATGATGTTCTTCATCCTCTATTAAATCATTTGTGTATTCTACTTCACTGGAATCGGCGTCCAAACAATCTTCGTGCTGTTCCATGACAACCTTAAAATTTCAAAATTTTTAACAAAGCATGAGTTTTTTTTTAAACAGCATAATATTATTTCAAAAGATTACCACTATTCAAAAAAAAATAAAACAATTGAGACAAGAAATTAAAAGAAAATAAAAGTTTCATTTTGATCCATCTATGTGAAACTATGTCACAATAATCTCTACAGACATCTTTTGTAAGCAAACTAACTAACCAAAGATTCAATTGAGGCCTAAACTAACGAAATAGACTTTAGAGAACCAAACTAAATAGAAACTAAAGATACATTTAGATATGTTCTTTTTTAAGATTTTACAATCAAGGACTATTGCAATAGCATCTCACACATTTAAGAATAAAAACGATGTTAATTTTGAAAGTATTATATTATTAATGAAAATTATGATCCATCCACAAAATAAACAGATTACAAATGTAATAGAAAGAGTAATTAACATTGAACAGAAAACAAATATGTATCAATTAATCAGACTGAAACACTATCACATGATTCTTTTTTTTATCCTTCTAGTTAATAATTAATTTACCACTTTAAGATTTATCCTCTATCCTCTTGCAGTGAGCAATGAAGGAACAACTGACAAATTTGGTGTCTTCTCATAAATGCTTTTGCAATCTCAAAAGATTGATATGAAAAGTGAAATAACAGTCCTTGAGTTACACAATGAACTAAAACAATGTGGCTTATTTGGGCATATCAAGAGCAAAAATACCAACCGTCAAACAGAGTCATATCAACAACAATAACAACAAATTAGTACCATATTAACTGTAATTGGAAGGCAACAATACAATGATTTTCATGTTGGGTTCATACTGAAGTATTTACATTGGCGCAATCATAGGTGGGGTTGCTTTTAGAAGTATAAAATCTTTTTCTTGTTGGCTTTAACTGTTCACAATACAAGAGATTTTCATAATTTCCTACATAATTTCTTATCATTATATTGATGAATCACAAAATGGTAATACTAACAGTAACAGCAATAGGCAGGTGACTACATAGTGGTGATTTGTATGTTGGATTCATACTAAGATATTGACAAAAAAAATCCCAAATTTTGGCATAATCTCCAATTGCATAATCATAAAATCCCAAATTTTGGCCACATCAAAACCCTAACAATGGTTTCACAACATTAATATATTACTCATAATCCAAATTTCATAATCAATCAACCAATTAAACACTATTACATTCATATAAAATAATCCAAAATAAAAAAACCCTAATTAAAGAAAAAGGAGATTCATTCATTCAGATTGTTCGGTGAGTCTTAGAAAACAAACCTGAGGCTTGGAGAGCCAGGTGGTGGACGGAGTGAAAAGGTTATGAAGTGGGTCGCGAGAGAGAAAGAAGAGGCAAGGGAGCGGGTCGCACGTGGTGGTGGTGGAAGGTGGCGCTGCTGCAGTTGAGAGAATACCCCATCAAAGTATGTCTAGAATAGATTTAACAAAATATCAAAGATACACAAATACCCCATCAAAGTATCGAAACAAAAGCATCAAATTGCAAAGTGGACCTCCTACGCAAGTTAAATGATTATGCTTTAAAGAATTCAACTCAAAGAGGTAAATTGAAATTATTAGCTTTCAACCATCAATAAACGGTAACTTTCACTTTATCCATCAATTGCGGTGATGGTAACTCATTATAAGAGAACATACTAGAAATTTTTTTCTTTCAGATGATGCAAATGCAAGCGAACCAAATCAAATGCAGATAAGATCACGTCTTTTTAGAGCACAAGACATAACTGTCAAATTGAAGAGCGTGTTCCAAAGAAGAACATGAAAGAAGACAATAGATACTTAGTGTCAAATGAGAACCTAAACCCAAATATTTCAATAAAAAAAATCACATTAAAAAAACATATGATTAACATTTTCATCTTTCCCTCAACGTCAGGTACATAAAAGAGAGTCAAATTATAAAATTTCACGTCGGACCAGATTGTCCTTAGATGAAATCTTATTGTTCAGAAGCCTTCACGCAAATATAGAAGCATTCAACGAGCTTCTTTGTGCCAAAAGATGTCTGAATGGTCATCAACCTCCATAGTAGTAGACATATGATATATTCATTCGATAGGGCATACTTTCGTCGGGGTCAAGTTTCCAATCTCACTTACTCGAGACATTGTTCTGCAAAAAAAAAAAACTTATCTTCCTCCTAAGCATGAAGTCTCCTACACCACCTCCATCTTGTGCCCTCCTCACCCTAGCTCAATCTACACATCTTTGCAACCCTGCACTAAATGGTTCTCGGCTAACTCAAAAAGTTTTCAAAATTTACCTTTGTTGCAAATGTTAACAAGTGTATTTGAGGCATTTGTGGATAAATCAAATATTATAATATTATATTAAAAAATTTATTGAAAAGATTGAATCGTGTGCTTTTTAAGATAAAATTTTTATTTTTTATTCCTAACAAATGCTCTAAAGATATGTGTGTGTGTGTGTGAGTGTTTTTTTTTTACTCGGGCAAGCTTATTTGCATTTCATAAGGACACACGTTAATACTCCCTCCAGTCATTTTTATAAGAAACAAAAAACATAAATCATCAAGACCAAGGAAGCACATTGAAAATTGCTATTTTCGTTTAGGGTCTTGTTAATATTTCCCTTTCATTTAAGTACTCATTTACATTTAAATTTCTTTCATGAATACCCCTAAATTAATACTTTTGACAGCCCTAATTTTTTAGTGAGAGAAACTTCACATTCTTTCCAAGTTTTCTTTCTCTTTCATTCATTGAGGAGAGGTGGTTTTATGTCATTTTTTGACCTAGAATCCAGGGGCAGATCTGGACTCAAAATATTAGTGGGGCAATTTTTTTTGTCAAATTCAAATAATTAAGTAATATTAAATTTAATAAGAAATTATATTAAAAATAGTGTAACAACTAAAATTACAAAGAAAATAATTTATTTTCCATTAGTTGAAAATATACTAAAATTATATCATTACTAATTGTTCTAGGAACATCTATTTCAATATAGGTTACAAGACATGAATAAAATGTTCTAGCATGATACCCGTGCATAAGAACGGGTGAGCGTGTTGTGTTTTTTTTTTTGAAAGCAGGTCGCAATTGCGTTTATATGAGTAAAAATATAGACATGTGTATAAACATTAAACAAGTAAAAAAAATTAATAGAAAAAAAAAACAAGAAAGGACCTAGGCTGATGTGGTACTTGCCACACTAAGCTTTGAAGAGGTCTGCCCATGCTAGAATCACCCATCTGCATCATTTTTCCATTTCTTTCAATCTAAACAATTGATTTTCACATATAAAGTTTTTCTTTTTTGTGCTTTTTCGCGATATCGTCGTCTAAGTGCGGCGTTGTGTTGTTCGTCGTCTTGTGTGGCGTTTTTAAATTTCGCGTCTTGTTGCGGTGTTTGTTTTGTTCATATTGAAAGATCAAGTTCAGTCAATTACAGATTCAATCAATAATTTGGGCGTCAACGTTGCAGATCCTGAAGTTTGGGTATTATGGTGAATTAGATTTTATCATATTATATGTAGGCGTTTTTCTGTTGTATGCTATTAACTTGGATGTTGTGATTTTGTTCGTAGATTCACCGTTTACGTTTTTAGCGATATTGATGATGTTATTGTATCTGATGTATTCTATCAATTTGAATGAATGAATATCGTTTTCTTTTTGTAAAAAAAAAAACTAAATTAATTACTCTTTATTCCACCAACTTACTAGTACTTTATTTTAATACTCTCTCATAATAAATAAGGGCACAAATGAAATTTAGTTTTCAACAAACTTGAAAATTGTTCAATTTTTCTTTTAAAAGAACAACCAAAAAACCCATTTTTATTTCTTTAAAAAAGAATCGAAGAGAGTAATTTTGTTTGTTTGTTTACGAATTTAACAATTGTCTATATAAAAGAAATACCTCTTTTTAGTCTTTATTCCAAATTCTTTTAAACTATTTTATTTACTATTACATATTTTCTTTAATATTATTGAAATTATTAATTAAAAACATAAATCACAATAAAATAGGAATAACAGCGCAATAATAATAATTTAAATTTATAATTAAAAAAGACAAACATTTCAATAACCTTACAATTTGATTAAATACGTATCCATCGTATAATCATCCAATGCTATATCATATTTTTATGTATAAAAGATAAAGATAACAACTAAAATTCAGTAATTTTTCCCTAAGGATCTGTTTGGTTCGAGAATTAGAAGGGGGAGGGGATGAATTTTAACGGAGGGGAGATATTTTAATTAAAAATGTGTTTGGTTCGCAAGGGGGAGTGGAGGGATTTTAAAATTATTTTACTGTTTTACCCTTAAACTTAATTAAATAAATAATGAAACAATAACGATGTAATCGATAACAACACGATGTCGATGATGAAATAATGAATTAGTAATAGAGTTGTTACAAGTAGTAATAAAACTATAAATAGAAGGGTCTTGCTAATCGGTGTCCTCGGGAGAATGGTTAAGAAAACTATAAATAGAAACTTTGTCTTGAAAATATAAGTTTTGACTTTTGATTAAATAATAATTACAATATATTTATGAAAAATTACTTGTTTTGGTTGTTTAACCGATGCTCTAAGGACACTATTTAACATTCTCCTTATTACTCCCTCCGTCCCTATATCTAAGCACCCATTTGATTTTATTTTTGTCCCTAAATCTAAACCCCTTTTCAAATTAATAGATGCATTTATTATTTTTTTACTATACATACCCCTAATTAATACTACTAACTTGTCTTGAAATATGAAAAGTCAAATTTAATATACATACAAACAAAGGATAATTTGGTAATATTAACACACAAAACAGACACATTAATTACTCTGACAACTTTTCTTAAGAAATGTGAAAAATGCAAAAGGGGATTACATATAGGGACGGAGGGAGTATAAATATGTGTGTTTTTTTTTAACACAATAAATATATATTCTTTGCTTAAAAAAAAGTTTCAACTTTTACATTTTGAGTAAAGAAAAAAAATACTTCATTTTAAAGTGTTTTGGAGCCATGTACCAAAAAAAAAATGATGGCCGTAATTAGGGCTGGAAATGAGTCGAGTCGAATCAAACTTATCTGAGCTCGACTCGACTCGATAAAAATTAGCTCGGCTCGAAACTCAACTCGAGTTCGATACGAACCTTTTTTTTAGCTCGAGTTCGACTCCTTTAAAGTTCACGGACCACTCGACTCGGCTCATTAGGTTCAACTCATTTGACAAAAAAAAAATTGTCAAAAAGTAACCCTTGACCCTTTAATTAATTTAAAAAAACATAAAAATTTAACTAAATAAAACTATCGATCATGCTGGTCTTAAGACTACTTAAGAAAAAAGTAGTACTTTATATTAATAATTAAAAGAAAACTAAAACAACCGTAGTGTAGCACAATCCTTGTAATGCAGCACAATTCTCTTTTTATATGCACTCCTCCTGTCTGATGTTTTCAAACTCCCCGATGTGGGACTAATTTTAGTACATATGTGTTTACTTAAAAGCATGTTCAAGTATGTTATTAGTTTTTCTTTCTTTATGTCTTTTATTATAATTATTGTTATTTACATTAGTAATAATTCCTCTAAAAACAAGTACATAAATATTAGAGGAATCTTGTAATAAACTATATATCGAGCCATCTCATGAACCAATCGAATCGAATTATATACAACTCAAGTTTAGCTCATTTATTTAACGAACTTAATTTCCAGCTCAAGTTCAACTCATTTGGTTCATAAATCAAGTTCAACGAGATAATTGTCGAATCGAGTTTCGAACTATTGTCGAGTTGGTTCGGTTCATTGCAAGCCCTATCTGTAATATACAACTCACTTCAAAAGGCTTTGACAAATAAAAAAACACACACTTTAAAAAGTTACAAGTTACCCTTAGAGAGATCTTAGCCATTGGAGATTTATATTTTAAATCAATAGCTAATGCTGCATTTTAGTTTGGTCGACAAGTTTTATGATTTTTTATCCTAAAATATGCCACCATTGTCAAGGGTGCAACCCCAAACTAAAACTTATAGAAAAATGCTTTTGGAAGGGCGCGCCTAGGCTTCATGCGCCCTCTTGTACTTGCAGAAAAGTACAATAATAGAATATAGGTTTAGAGTGTTTATCAGATGCCTTGAGAATGATCTCAAATGTGGTATTTATAGCCCATTGTGGGCTTTGTTTTAGCGTGACTTAAGCTCCAAACAAGCTGGGTTTTAGGTCATTTTATCTGGTTCTAGATGCTTCTAGAAGCTGACTGAGGTAGTGCGTTTGAAAAGGCGCGCCTAGGCTTCGGGAGCCTTTTTGGAGGGCGCCTAAGCCTTTCTAGAGGGCTTTAAGGCCCTTAGGAATATATTTACGGTCCAAGTGTCCTTGGGGAATTGTTTATGCATTCAAAAGTAATAATTTTTGCATTGAAAATTGTGTAGTTATGATGACTTTAACATGTGTTTAACTTGTTTTCTCAAGACAAAATTTCTTTTTGTGGGTTCCTTAAACAATGTCCTTAGACACTTGTTAGCAAGACCCAAAATTATATCATGTTTACGTGAATTTAGACACATCCGACCAGGGTAACTATAATTATTGTCATCAGTCTCCCATAATAGCATATTATTATCCTAATTACCGAAACCAATGCCGACCTTCCTTAAAAAAAAAAAAACCATTGCCATGCTATACCAACTTTTCCACCCCATTCATTGGACCAATTCCACCCCACACACACAACATACATGTATTATTTTGGAGATAAATTTATCTATTGTTCAAAAATATTTATTTACTAATCTAAACAAAACAAACATATCACAATACATAAAAGAGGAGTTAGCACTTAGCCATTAGTGAATGGCATAACACAATTTTCGTGTCACCAACCATTTTACAAACAATCTCTACCATATATTCACCCTCAAACAAATCCGTATCTCTCTCCTAATTCAAAATCCAAAACCAAATAATTATAAAATTTCAACAATTATTATTACATCAACAAGCCTCTCAAAAATTCTCTCCCCCTCTCACAATTTCCTTATCGATGAAGGTGAATGAGACAGAGATGAGTTCCTAAAGTAAATATACAATTAATTAACCCTCAAACACCATCATCGACCTGGATCATCATAAGAGAATTAACAAGATGGAGATGCAACGAATGAAAGAGTTGTTATCACTTTTGGCATTGAAAAGTAACCGAGCTGTTCTTGTTGGTGGTAATCATACCGCATCTAGATTTTGCTCTCGCTAAATATTTACCTCCGTTTCTATCCACACCCCCTCTCTCCTCTCTCACACCCTTCATCATAACTCTTTTTAGACTTTTTCATATACTATAATATATTCTCCTTCTGCCATTTTAATTTCTAGCTATACATTATAAACAACATTTCATCATTTCTTTCTTTTGATTTTAAATCCCCACCATGGCGGTTGAACTAACTGCTTTTTCTTTTGGAGCAAAAGGTTACATTTCCAACAAAAACAAGCATGTTAGTAAACTTGCTTTCAACCCAAAATCCTATTATCTTATAATTAGGTTCCCTTATTCAGGAACATGGCAGAAGATTTTTTATCGTTTGGTTCTTTTGGCATTGTTTGTGGCTTCATTCCCATTGATAAGTTCATCATTTGTTTCAAGAAACCCTAGTCTTGATGATTCAGCCTCAAACATGAATATTCTTCCACAACAACAAATCAACGGATTTCATAATTCCATCAACATGGATCAACTTTTAACCCTCCTCTTCAACGACCTAACTAACGAAGGCCTTGTGAAGAAATCGAATCAACACAAAGCCGTTTTTCTTGGAGAACAAGAACAAGAAGGAGTTCATCAGTTTCAGAGTTTCATAGATCAATACAATATGGATTACATTCCATTAAATGACATGGAGAAACAAAGTTTGATTATTGATGACACGGTTGATTTCGTCTTCACATCCAACTACCCAGCTTCATCACAATTCATCGATAGAACCCTAAAAACAAATGGCATTGCAGCGGTGGTGATTCTAAATGCGGCTGCTTTTCATAAGCCCTCAAACTACAAGGTAGCTTACATGAGAAGGTTTGAGAAAGTAGTAATGGCAATGAAGAAAATAACAACTTCACCGGTTAAACTTGGTTCCCAACGAAAGCTATGTGGATACGCAACAGAGGCAAAGAGAGCAGCACTTCAGAAACTCGAGGATGTTCTCCTTGAGCCTCCACGTGCTGCCTCCGGTAAATCAAGAGTGTATTTGAAGCGTACAAAGTATTTACCTGATTTAATGGGTGACACACTTGAAAGCTACCCTCGTCGGGTTTTCATCGACGTAGGGTTGCCACAAAAAGATGGAGGTAGTGGAACAGATTGGTTTTCAAAGAATTATCCAACAAGGAACAAAATTTTTGAGATGTATAAGATAGAGACTGTGGTCGCGGGTTCAACCATGGAACAAATTGAGATGTCAGATTGGTTGATGAAGAATGTAAAAGATGAAGAGTACGTGGTGATGAAAGCTGAGGCTGAAGTTGTTGAGGAAATGATGAGGAGTAAGTCTATTATGTTGGTGGATGAGCTTTTCTTGGAGTGCAAGCCACATGGTTTGAATTTGAAACGAAGGACTAGAGGTAGAAGGGCGTATTGGGAATGTTTGGCTTTGTATGGAAAATTAATAGATAAAGGAGTAGCAGTTCATCAGTGGTGGAGTTAATTAACTATTTGATTGATTAATTGCTTTTGGCAGAAGTAATTAATTTATTATTGCATGAGATTCTCAACAAAGTGCAGGAGACAATGCATGCATGCATTTTTATAGATCGACAATATTGTGCTCATGCAATGCAAATATTGTTTTATTCAGCACGATTGTAAAGAGAGTGATGTGGATATGGAAACAAAAGACTTCCCGGTTGTAAAGGCTTGAGAGAGTTAGAGAGATGGGAGTGGATCTAGGTGGCCTTCAAGCCAGGGATTTAATCTCTATTTCTTCTTGTTTTTTCATTCTTTTATTTTGATGCTTTATGTAATATACTATACTACTATTTTGGAGAGGGTAAATTGAGCTACTCACTTTGTATCCAATGAAATTTAAAGTAATATAAATTATTATGGTATATAAGTATAATAAATAATGAATATAATGTTTGATTTTGATTTTTATGGGTTAGTTAATTATTACTTACTTCATCCCACAGATGGGTGTCATGTAAGATGTCACTTTACGGTATTTGATTTTGTTTAAATTCCCTCGAAGACATTTGTAAAACAATCAATAATGTTACTTTAATTAATAAGATTCTTTCTATTCCCCAATTATAAGACATTATTTAAATTCACCAATTATAATCAAAATGGAAATATACAACTATCTCTTGAAGTAATATCTTGTAAATTGATGTGATGCTCGAGTATCTCTTACGATCTTCCTCCCATTCTTAATTTCAAATGAGGTATATGCAATCACACAAAGTTTCTCACAAGAGTTATCCATATATCCAAAAACAAGTGAATCATCAACTTCGTTCCTGAATTTTTACAGGTCGGCCAAATTCATCCTTCAATTATGCGAAATATCAATTTAATCCCTGAATTTGTTAAATGTCAATAAAGTTAGTCCTTCTGTTCAAACGGAGCGTTAACGGGGTGACGTGGTTAGTTAACCTCTCACATGTTAGACACCACGTAGGCAGCGACTAATTTGGTCGATAAAAACAAACATTTCAAAGGACTAAACTGATTGATTTGCAAAAAATGTTTATCCTTTCTTCCCAAACAGACATTTTCTTCCCCAACAACTCTTTCTTCCCCAATTGTATAAAATTAGAACCCTAATTACACAATATGCAATCTAACAAATTATTATCCATCTCAATGTGTATCACAATGACTAACAAATTGCAAGAGTAACAGACTTCGCAGTTCTTACTCCAACGTTAACTATGACTCTGTATGTCAAATCCTAAATAATATATTCAACAAATTTAAGGGATGCAACGTAAAAGTGTGGATAGACGTACTCATTAAAAGTCGATATATCATAGTAGAAGCGTATTAATTTCCCTTATTAACGCCGTCCTTTCCTTTGATGATAATGACTGGACACTCGGAATGGTGGGCACAGTATTTGCTAACACTTCCCAGGAACATTCTGCAACAAAAAATTCAAAGCATTGTGAGTGGCGAGTCCATATAGTTTCCATCTTTAAACTTCATATTCCTTAGAACAATAAAATATGAAAAACACAACATTTGATGTAAAATCTAGATCATTAAGCCAAATGTCCAAAATGTAAATGGAAGCTGGTCTATATCTGCAGATAAATGAGACAAGAATAAGAAAACAAATTAATGGCTGATTATTACTACTCTGCTATGCGTGTTTGTTAAGAACCCCAAAAATATTGATCTATGGATAATATGTTTATTAATCGGAAATTGAGCAAAACCTCTTACAATATGAAAATGAAAGATAAATTGCAGTAGGGAAGTGATTCTCAACAACCACGGAGCTAAGCTCCTCAAAGAAAGAGAACACTCTTTCTTTGCTAACCATAACGGGATTATCAATAATCTTGCATGCCCATTACAATTTACCCACCTCACTGTTTATACTACATCTACTAGGCATAACAAACTTGCAACCTAAGCATCCTAACCCACTCTTTTTTTACCATATAACCTCCCAATACTCATCTAAATTGTAAACTCAGTTTAGATTTTAGAACAATATCTCAGGCCAATGTTAGACTCAGGTTTTCCTAATACATAAGTTTAAACATTTCCATTTTCTTCCTTGGTAAGTTTTCCTAATCAAGCCAATGTTGTGAGGGATTTGTGTATGTGCTCTCGATTTTCGGGTACCAAACCATTAATCGGATTTGGACCTTTAATCTTTGAACTCTCAACTTTTATTCGTGGGAAGGGAAAAAGTGAGTAAAAACCCTTATAAGACCTGGATCCGAGGGTTGGATTCGATTGGGGAAGGTGTTAAGCACCCGAATCGACTATGGTATCCCATAGGAACCTTCTATCTATTCTTAATCTTGCGCTAAATTAGTTTTACTTATTTGAAAATTATTGTTTAAGGGTCTAAATGAAAGAAAGGGGGAAGATGAAGCATGTTTTTGGTTATTTTTATTTGATTTGAAAAGGCCGAAGCCTTTTGCCTACTTACCCAAATAAATCGGGATCAAAATCAAGTAGTTCACCTAAAGAACTTCTTTAGTGGGTTGGATTGATTTTAATATTTTGAAAAAAAGATTTTAAGAAGAGATAAAAGGCCTCAAGGCATGAGAAAAAAAAATGATGAAGTTGGTTAATTTTAATTGCAAGAAATCCATGTCTAATGTGGATATTAAATTGATTAAACGTTTGATTAAGAAAATAAAAGGAAAACACTTGGGTTACGAACCAAGGTTTATTAGGAAAATACTTTGAAGTTTGACATACTTACTTTTTGGAGAAAAGAGATTTTTTTCTAAGTTAAAGAAAGCGTACTAAAATTAAATGCAACGACGTAACTTAAAAAAAAAAAGGGAGAAGTTTATAAGGGACGTTGGATCCCAAATAAACTCTCGAGTAAGTGAACCTAAAATTACTAGTAATTTGATTTTAAGAAAATAGTTTGAAGTCCAATAATTATCCTAAAGTGTCACTAAATTCATTTTTTTGGTCCTCGTTCGCGATTACGACATACATGAAGCGGTAAAAATAAATGTGATAGTGTCGGTGCATGTGTTATTTACATATTACATACCCTAAATACATTCTATAGTCTTGCAAGAAATTAAATGTATGCATTATATTACAACAAATCCTATTATACACACTAAAAATTATGCAATTTAAACAAGTTAACATAATAAAGCAATAAAAATGCCAACACATAAAATAAGCACAAATGCTAGATAAAGCAAGATTAAAAGAAACAAATATGCATGTAAAGATTTTTTAAAAGCCTAAATAAACTAAAATGCATGAGATAAAAACTTGGCTATTAAATAAACTAAAAAATGCATGATATGAAAATTAAAACACTAATTAAAAATGCATGAAATATAGTTCAAACATTATATGAGTTAAAAAAATAAAATGCATGAATTTAAAAAAAAAGTTACTATAAAATATGTACAGGGAGAAGGGTGCAGGCAGCAGTACTGGGGGGTTCATGCAGCAAAACTGGAAAACAAACAGAAAGGAATGGGCCTTGAAAGCAAGACGGTGGGCTTAATGAGAGTGAACCAGTTCGGTTCAAGCCTGGATCGGTTCACAGGCGAACCGAACCGGTTTAAAAGAGTATATATAGAATATTCCTGGTTTTTTAAGTCATTTTTCTCATCCCTTCTCTCTCTAAAAATCCAATCCTCTTCCTTCTCTCTAAAACAAAAAAAAACATAAGAACAAGGGGGGGCCGGAGAAGATGAAGACTCATCTTCTCCGGCGAGCAAGCTCGCTCCGGCTTGGTGGCCGGCCACCCTAGGGTGGTGGCGCCGCCGCCGGAAAATCCCTTCCTACTCCGTTTTGATTTTTTTTTTTACTTTTCTAAAGTCATTTTTTATCCTCTTTCCAAATATCAACTTAATTTTCTGAAATAAGTTCAAACAAATCCTAGATCTACATTTGATATTCGAAGATGAATAGAAACTTTACCTTTTTACCTTTACTTCGGATTCTGATCTGCTTTAACAATGGAGGACCGGTTCAGTTTGCTTGTTAGTGATATCGGTTAGACTCAGTTCATTCCCCTTTGTTTCGGTTCCAATCTTCTTCTTCGAAATCAACTCTATTGCTCATTTGATGTTTGAATCCGGATCTGTTACCGTTTGTGAATGTTGTTGTTCGGTTTTGATTTGGACTTAGATGCATGAATTTGTGGTTGAATGCCGATTGGATTGCTCGAATGCTTGTGTTGAGATCTGTTAATGGATTATGAGAAGTGGTGTTGTATGTTGAGGAAATTAAATTCTGTTAGTTCATGATGCTCTTCCTATGTTCATACATTTTTGATTTTTTTTTTTTGTGATTTTGGGGTTTTGATCTGAAAAAATAAGAGAGAGAAAAGAGACTAGTGTTTTTAGTAATTTTGGTGACTTTTTGATTTCCCTGACTGATGGGACCTCTTGGCACAGCAATCAATGCTGACCTTAAATAGTAAAAAAAAACTTGGGTTTTCTCTGATACATGGAGTGGACGAAAATACCCTTGGCTTGGACAGCACCCTATATTCCTGAACAAAAAGACTAAAAGGACCAATGGATAAAAAACTAAAATGGAATATTAGATAAATAATAAAAAACGAAAATTGCCTAATAAAAAATAAAAAAAAGACCAATAATTAAAACAACATAAAAATACTAAAATAAAATAAAAAAATAACGAAAATAAATAAAGCTTAAAAATGTCCCTTTTAGAACCAAAAATGAGGTATTTTAAAATACCTCTCTGCCGAAATTTCGTCTGAGACGACAAAACTTCTCAGCTTTTAAAAACGAGTAAAATTTTCAGAAGTGGTCAAAAAATGGGGTATGACAGTGTACATGAGTAGTTTTTGTAAAAAAAACACCCTAGAGGTCCACAATTTTGCTATAATGATTACTGAGTAATACCTTGCTGCTGATAAGAATTTTCTGTGTATTTTTAGTCCTATCATTGGACAATTAAGTGACTGAACTCGAGTGGTTAATGTACTTTAATTTATGACTAATTGTTCAGGAGAATCCAAGTTCAAATCTTAATTAGAACAATATTTAGTCGGACTCTACTTACATTCCATCCGAAAAGCCCCCTAACCCCATGTGAACTAGAAGGTCATTGGACTAAAATACATACAAATTATTCTAGGATATAAATTGGTTTGATTTATGCTTTTTCATGGCTGGTTCTTTCAAGTTGTAGGATGTGATTTGACTTTGTCATGTGGTTTTTTGTTAAACCTCTTATTATTATTGAAATTATGTTATTAAGAACCAACTATGTATTATGCAACAATTATGTTATTAGATGATTATTGAATAAATAATGTTGCAGTAACCCCTTGTCAAAATATTTTAGCTAGTGCTTGTGAATTGAAACTATTGAAAATTGTTGATCACTGACAAATAGCATAGCTATTTTACCTTTTTTTTCCACTTCAAAAAGCTTCAATTTCATATTCATGTATGATACTGATCTCTATAAAGTAGATGACATTTTTCTGTGTGTGCAAATGCAGATTGCAGTGAAAAGATTGAAAGTTTGGAGCAACAAAGCAGATAGGGAATTTGCAGGAAGGATAAGAACGGTTAGTTGGTTTGTGATGTTCTTGTTCTCCCATCATCATGGACCACAATCAGCAAAATGCCTTCTTGATTGGAATCGACGAATGAATCTTGCCATTGGATGTGCTGAGGGAGTTGTGTGAGTACTAGCCTTAGTTTTTCGGATTTGGATTCTCTCAAGTCCTAAATTTTTTGAAGTTCATGCTATTCAGGCAAAATTATACTTGATATTTTCCTAACTGCAAAATCTTGAAGAATTTTGAAATTTAGATAACCCAACTACGACTTTTTTATGATCTCATTACATTATTCTTGAATCGTGCTACTTTCAGTAGGGTCGACCCAAAGTCTAAGTTACTAAGGAAAAGGCTATTAAATCTTGGGAAAAAAATATACTTATTATAATTCTTTTTAGAAAAAAGCCAAATCTAAAACTCTTACACAGTTAAAAATCTCTCAAAAAAACTGTTTTAGGTGTCACTTATTGAGTTTGTAGAGACTTTCAGATATCTTCATCACCAAGCAACGCCACGTATCATCCATAGATATATCAAACCCAACTATGTGTTACTGGATTCAGATTTCTGAGCTCGAATCGGTGGTTTCGGGTTCGCTAGGTTGATCCCTGATGGAGCAACACAAGTTACTGCAAATGTTAAGAGTACCTTAGGCTACGTTGCACCAGAATATGCTATATTAGGTAAAGTAACTAAAAGTTGTGATGTTAAAAGCTTTGGTATCCTCCTTCTAGAACTAGCTAGTGGGAAAAACCAATTATAAAGGTTAGTTCCTCGTTGAAGATAACAATAGTTGATTAATTAGGCATTGTCATTGGTTTGTGAGAAAATGTTCAATGAAATTGCTGATCCAGGACTAAATGGTAATTATGTAGAAGAAGAACTTAGAAGAGTTGTTATTGCTGGATTTATAAGTGCTTAAGTCTTTCCTGAGAAAGACCTAGCATGCTTGATGTGGTAAGGTTATTGAAGGGAGAATCTAAAGATAAATTTTCACAAATAAAGAGTAGTAAAATGTTTAGAAGCTCTATAACTGTAGAATATTGTTGAGCGTGGTTCATAGTTACTAATAAGTGAGCAGGTCGATCAAAACAAAACCCGAGTTTGCAAGATTTTCTTGTGTTTTTATTTCTCTTTTTTTTTTGCCTTAGATGAAGTAGTAAACCATTGAAAATAAACTCACACACAACTGTGAGGTCGGTTTCGAACCCGGATCACGATGTCCGGCCTTGCAATTTTGACATTAATAACAGCTGAGCTATGACTTTTCTCTTTACTATTACTATGCTATTGAGCTTGTGCGAATAAATTGTTAATATTCCCTCAAGATTTTTCTTCCAAAAGTTTAACTTCACTCAACTCACAAGCTTTATCAATATTAAGATTAAGATTATTTTGATAGAAGTCAAGAAACAGTAAGAACCATAACAATAGAACGTGCCAACATGAATCGGTAAATATTTAATTTGATCCTAGTAAAAATTTCACACGTGTTGTTTTATTTCTTAAAAGTTAATTTGTTTTTACGTATTACTCTTTTGAAGGAAAATTTACAAGTTTATCAGATCAATTTTTGTGGATGAAAACTTCTAACATGAATAGAGACACAAGTAACATCTTTTGAGAGTTCGAATTTTGTGAGTATTTCAACTTAATTACCAACCCTACCCAAGCATCTAACTCATTTCGAAGATATAATTCTTTAGTTCCGAATCTGGAAAAAGAAAATATGAAACTTGGTTGATTAAAATTAGTAGGCATAGCATATATTATAGTTGAGTTCAGCACTTGAAATCTAGATGTATGGAAGTATTGAAGAACTAGGCCAAAATGACCAATGACCTTTTTTTTTTTAACTTTACAGTTCCAATGACCGTGTTATATCTAATGAAATGATTAAACATGCAAATATAGTATTTTCTTTGTCATGTTTTTTCTTTTGGGAAATGTTTTTGGTTCCTAAATACATATCGCAGTTAATCGGTTCGTACATGTCGTACACAACTTCGACCATTAATCCAGTGGATGTGAAGATGCTTTGGCAAAAAAATATTCCTCTAAAGGTTGTGGTTTTTGCTTGACGGCTGTTCAGGAATAGATTGACAATTGAAGATAACTTACTTCGGCGTGGAGTTTAATAATGATTCTTGTTTGTGTGTTTCTGGTTGCGGTACTCAGCTGCTAATCACTTATTTTTACTTTGGGTCAGTTTGGAATTTCATTCTCAATTGGGTTGGCCTTTCAATGGTTACCCCCTTTGAAGCCTTAGATCACTTCTCTCAATTCAGCTTCGGCAATGGTGGAACTCGGATGGGGCAAACTACTTTGAATACTATCTGGTTTGCTACTGTGTGGGAAATAGGAAAAGAAAGAAATAATAGAATCTTCAACGGTAAAGCTAGTTCGATGTGGCGTATAGTGGACAAAATAAAGTTTCTTTCCTTTTCGTGGTTGAAGGAAACTTGTTCAATTCTCTTTCAATTTTCATGGTTGGTGGCTTAGTCCCTTCGCTAGGCTGGGCTACGGATAACTTATATTATTTTTGTTTCTCTTATTGTTGTTTTGTAAATATTGTACAGACTTTTCTGTGCTTCGGCATTCCTTGTGCTAGGAAGGACATTTTGTTTTGATAATATATTTCATTTTAGTCTCTTTAAAAAAAACTTCGACCATTAATATATTTAATTATCTATAATAAAAAATTACAAAAATTTGATATTTTGAATATATTCATTGAGACAAATCAAACAACGTTTTTATTATTTAAAACTCGGTATCCGATCCAAGGACCAATTAATCCGAGGGGACCAATCTCACCGCCCACTTGCGGGGGTCCTGTTCTAAGCCAGAACAAAGAACTGTATGGACTTGCCTACCGAAAATGGCACCAGAGGCAATCGAACTTGAAACCTTAAGAGGAACACACTCCAATATCTCAAATTAACCACTAGGCAAACCTCAAATGGATTCAAATCAAATAACGTCTTATATATTAACATTTTTATTCATATATAAGTTAAAAATATGGTCAATATACATCACGTGAATAAGTCACATTTTAAAATTATGACATGTATTTAGAAATATCGATAGTAAATGCTGGCATAAGTATTAGTATTTTTTTACTGAATCCATTCTAGTATTATTTTTAATAAAGAAGGAGGACTGCGAGCTTAATCTTATCGTAAAGGCACCGTTGCTTGACATACCTTGCAGATATTCCTTCTTTATTAAAGGAGGATTACCTCTTCCTGAGGAAATTCTATCATTCCCCATCGTGTGATATATATTACTCCTAAACTCATAATTTTATAAACTTTCTCAAAAAGATTATATTTTTTTATGAAACCTAAATAATAATATAATATATAAAATAAATGAGGTATGTCTAGAATAGATTTAACAAAATATCAAAGATACACAAATACCCCATCAAAGTATCAAAACAAAAGCATCAAATTGCAAAGTGGACCTCCTAAGCAAGTTAAATGATTATGCGTTAAAGAATTCAACTCAAAGAGGTAAATTGAAATTATTAGCTTTCAACCATCAATAAACGATAACTTTCATTTTATCCATCAATTGCGGTGATGGTAACTCATTATAAGAGAACATACAAGAAATATTTTTTATTTTTTCTTTTAGATGATGCAAATGCAAGCGAACCAAATCAAATGCAGATAAGATCATGTCTTTTTAGAGCACAAGACAGAACTGTCAAATTGAATAGCGTGTTCTAGAGAAGAACATGAAAGAACACAACAGATACTTAGTGTCAAATGAGAACCTAAACCCAAATATTTCTATAAAAAAAAATCACATTAAAAAAACATATGATTAACATTTTCATCTTTCCCACAACGTCAGGTACATAAAAGAGAGTCAAATTATAAAATTTCACGTCGGACCAGGTTGTCCTTAGATGAAATCTTATTGTTCAGAAGCCTTCACGCAAATATAGAAGCATTCAACGAGCTTCTTTGTGCCAAAATATGTCTGAATGGTCATCAACCTCCATAGTAGTAGACATATGATATATTCATTCGATAGGGCATACTTTCGTCGGGGTTAAGTTTCCAATCTCACTTACTCGAGACATTGTTCTGCAAAAAAAATAACTTATCTTCCTCCTAAGCATGAAGTCTCCTACACCACCTCCATCTTGTGCCCTCCTCACCCTAGCTCAATCTACACATCTTTGCAACCCTGCACTAAATGGTTCTCGGCTAACTCAAAAAGTTTTCAAAATTTACATTTGTTGCAAACGTTAACAAGTGTATTTGAGGCATTTGTGGATAAATCAAATATTATAATATTATATTAAAAAATTTATTGAAAATATTGAATCGTGTGATTTTTAAGATAAAATTTATATTTTTTATTCCTAACAAATCCTCTAAAGATGTGTGTGTGTGTGTGTGTGTGTGTTTACGCGGGCAAGCTTATTTGCATTTCATAAGGACACATGTTAATACTCCCTCCAGTCATTTTTATAAGAAACAAAAAACATAAATCATCAAGACCAAGGAAGCACATTGAAAATTGCTATTTTCATTTAGGGTCTTGTTAACATTTCCCTTTCGTTTAAATACTCATTTACATTTAAATTTCTTTCATGAATACCCCTAAATTAATACTTTTGACAGCCCTAATTTTTTAATGAGAGAAACTTCACATTCTTTCCAAGTTTTCTTTCTCTTTCATTCATCGAGGAGAGGTGGTTTTATGTCATTTTTTGACCTAGAATCCAGGGGCAGATCTGGACTCAAAATATTAGTGGGGCAATTTTTTTTTGTCGAATTCAAATAATTAAGTAATATTAAATTTAATAAGAAATTATATTAAAAATAGTGTAACAGCTAAAATTACAAAGAAAATAATTTATTTTCCATTAGTTGAAAATGAACTAAAATTATATCATTACTAATTGTTCTAGGAACATCTATTTCAATATAGGTTACAAGACATGAATAAAAATTTCTAGCATGATGCCCGTGCATAAGAACGGGTGAGTGTGTTGTGTTTTTTTTTTTTAAAGCAGGTCGCAATTGCGTTTATAAATAAGGGCACAAATGAAATTTAGTTTTCAACAAACTTAAAAATTGTTCAATTTTTCTTTTAAAAGAACAACAAAAAAAACCATTTTTATTTCTTTAAAAAAGAATTGAAGAGAGTAATTTTGTTTGTTTATTTACGAATTTAACAATTGTCTATATAAAAGAAATACCTCTTTTTAGTCTTTATTCCAAATTCTTTTAAACTATTTTATTTACTATTACATATTTTCTTTAATATTATTGAAATTATTAATTAAAAACATAAATCACAATAAAATAGGAATAACACCGCAATAATAATAATTTAAATTTATAATTAAAAAAGACAAACATTTCAATAACCTTACAATTTGATTAAATACGTATCCATCGTATAATCATCCAATGCTATATCATATTTTTATGTATAAAAGATAAAGATAACAACTAAAATTCAGTAATTTTTCCCTAAGGGTCTGTTTGGTTCGAGAATTAGAAGAGGGAGGGGATGAATTTTAACGGAGGGGAGATATTTTAATTAAAAATGTGTTTGGTTCGCAAGGGGGAGTGGAGGGATTTTAAAATTATTTTATCGTTTTACCCTTAAACTTAATTAAATAAATAATGAAACAATAACGATGTAATCGATAACAACACGATGTAGATGATGAAATAATGAATTAGTAATAGGGTTTTTTTTTTGAAGAAATCAAAATGAAATATATATACCACGACAAGCAGTAGTTCCTAAGCACAAGGAGTGCCTAAGAGACTACCAGAAAAGTACAATAACAGTTACACCCAAGCAGAGGAAAAAACAAAAACAAAAAAACAGATTAGCCAATACCCAAACAACCTAAAGGGCTTGACCACCACCTCTGCGTACCAAATACAAACACAGCCTGTTTTGCTTTCAACCAGCCTAATGCTAACAGTTTAACTTTGTCTAACAGACTCGGAACACTCAAAATACAATTGTTGAACAAACAGTTATTGCGGTCATTCCACAACACCCAAGTAACCAAGAGCCAGATGAGCTGCATAAAAGACCTTATAGCTTTACCAACTCCAGCCAACTGAACAAACTGAACAAAATGATCTGCAATCACATTAGAGTCCGCCCCAACGACACAGATCCACCCGCGCACCAGCTGCCATAAAGATGCAGCCGTAGAGCAAGATAAGAATAAATGCTCAGCCGTCTCCACGCGTCCGCAACCAGAACCACAAAAAGTCGCATCCGCAAGAATAACACCCCGCCTAGCCAAGTTAGCTTTCGTTGGGAGCCTGTCCCGAAGAAGCCTCCAGGCGAAAACCGAAACCTTCACAGGAACCTGAGGATGCCACACCAACTCCGCAGGTGAACCTACCGGAGAAACATCACCAACTGTCAGCAAGTCATAAGCTCCCCTCACGGAGTAACCCTCTACTAGAGCTTTGAAGAAAGTAGTAATAAGGTTGTTACAAGTAGTAATAAAAGTTGTTTCAAGCCTAATATTGTATAACATAATAATAATAACAAATGTTGTTAGACGGATAATATCGAGATTTAAAATTAATCTAAGGATAATTTTGGCAGTGCAATAAAATTTGCTCCCCTCCTCTCTCCTCCCCTTCTTAAAATTGAACCAAACATTTCAAATTAAAAATCTTCCCTCTTCTCGTCTCCAAAACTCTCTAACCCTACAAAAATTCAGTACTTAAAGTCTTAAATTAACAACACATGAAAAATATGATTCTATTTTACTCCAAAAAATAAAAAATCAAATCAATTTTCAAATTTATTTAATATAAATTCTATCAAGAACTGACCCAGTTAACAGCGAGATAATCTTCTTCTCCATATCTATCAAAAAAGGTTAAAACACGCGCGATGGATTAATTTTCAGTTTTTTCACCTTTTATTTTTTCACTGTAACCGTTTTCCAACTACGCGCTCATAAGCACGTGGCACCGATCTCTATCACTTTCTTCTTCATTCACCTATAAATACACATTCTCCTCAATTTTCAACCCTTCTCTTTTTCAACCATCACCAAAATCCCCAATTTCTCAAAACCCTAACCCTAATTTCATCCAATTTTAATTGGATTGGACATAGATCGAAGAAGGAGAATCAACGAAGAGGAAAAGGAGGAAATTGGATCGAATTCGAATTCTTCGATAGTCAGCATCGCAAGAACGATGTATGCTGCTGTGTGCGGAAGCAAGAGATCTTTCTTTGAAGAACAACTACCTCATTCTCCTACGTTATCTAAGAGGCTTCGTTGTTCCTCTTCTACTTCTCCGATTCGTTTTCTGACTATTTTTTCTCTCTTTGATTAGCTTCGCAATCTCTTCCCTCATATGGACCAATTGGTAGTACTTTTCATTTTTCCATTTTCCTTTTTACTTTTTGAAATTTGATTTATTTATAGAATCTATAAAATGTATTTAATTTTATTTAATTTTGTTTTATATTATTTTATGTTTAGTTCAATGCATGGAATTGTTTATATTATTAATTGAATTGGGGTTTCTGTTAATGAATGATGATGCAGAAAATTGTTTAGTATTTACAGTTGTATCTGAGTTCAAGATGGTTAGATTGGTAATTGTTGTTTTTCTACCAAGGGTATGTTTATGATTGATGATATGTTAATTTGAATTGAGTAACTGTTTATGTTGGATATGTGTAATTGTTGTATTGTTATTTGAATTTTTTATTCTGCGAATGAATCATGATGAGGAAAATAATTTGAATTGAGGAAATGATTGTTTAGTGTTTACAGTTGTATTTATGCTGAAGACGTTTTTTTTAATCAGGGTTTGTTTATGTTTGTGAATGATGATATTTCTAGTTCAATGCTTGAATTTGTTATTTAATTTTGGGCTTTTGCTAATCAACGATGACCGCGATGATGTATTTTTTTGGGATAGACGAATTTGTCTAATAAGGGTTTGTTTATGAATGATGATATGTTGATTTGCACCGAGTAACTGATTATTTGATATTTCTCGCTATATCTAAAGTAGTAAAATCACCAATTTGCACTCTGAAATTGTAGGTGTCAGGCATTTATGCCCCTGAGATTTGCGAATAGGCAAAAAAGACCTGATTTTGACCACATATGTAACAACAATTCATTTTTGCTTATATATCTGAAAAGCTAAATTCAAAATTTGGACCATTAAGCTCAAAATCTGATAAAATCAATTCAAATCCAACTTCATTTTCAGGTCTCCCAACCAGAATACAGAATTCTTTATAAAATTTAGAGAATTCTTACAAGCTTAAAGCATCACTAACTTGAACTCTTACGATCATCTACTTCAAGTCATATAATTCTTTTTCTTTAAAGAAACATTTTATCTATTTAATTACAATATTGTTTTCATCCATAAGAAATAAGATTTTGTCAATAAAAAATCCATAAGAAATAAGAATTTTTCTTTTTAGAACCATAAGAAATAAGATGTTAACTATAGGCGATGGCCAATAAAAAAAACTACACTTAGGAGGATGTATATTAGAAGGGTCTTGCTAACCGGTGTTCTCGGGAGAATGGTTAAGAAAACTATGAATAGAAACTTTGTCTTGAAAATATAAGTTTTGATTTTTGATTCAATAATAATTACATCATATTTATGAAAAATTACTTGTTTTGGTTGTTTAACCAATGTTTTTGGAAGGACGCGCCTAGGCTTCAAGCGCCCTCTTGTACTTGCAAAAAAGTACAATAATAGAATCTAGGTTTAGAGTGTTTATCATATGCCTTGAGAATGATCTCAAAGGTAGTATTTAAAGCCCCTTGTGGGCTTTGTTTTAGCGTGACTTAAGCTCCAAACAAGCTGGGTTTTAGGTCATTTTATCTGGTTCTAGATGCTTCTAGAAGCTGACTAAGGTGGTGCGTTTGAAAAGGCGCGCCTAGGCTTCAGGAGCCTTTCTGGAGGGCGCATAAGCCTTTCTAGAGGGCTTTAAGGCCCTTAGGAATATATTGACGGTCCAAGTGTCCTTGGGGAATTGTTTATGCATTCAAAAGTAATAATTTTTGCATTGAAAATTGTGTAGTTATGATGACTTTAACACGTGTTTAACTTGTTTTCACAAGACAAAATTTCTTTTTGTGGGTTCCTTAAATAATGTCCTTAGACACTTGTTAGCAAGACCCAAACTTATATCATGTTTACGTGAATTTAGACACCTCCGACCAGTGTAACTATAATTATTGTCATCAGTTTCCCATAATAGCATATTATTATCCTAATTACCAAAACCAAAGCCGACCTTCCTTAAAAAAAAAAAAAAACCATTGCCATGCTAGACCAACTTTTCCACCCCCCACACACACAACATACACGCATGTATTATTTTGGAGATAAATTTACTAATCTATTGTTCAAAAATATTTATTTACTAATCAAAACAAAACAAACATATCACAATACATAAAAGAGGAGTTAGCACTTAGCCATTAGTGAATGGCATAACACAATTTTCGTGTCACCAACCATTTTACAAACAATCTCTACCATATAGTCACCCTCAAACAAATCCGTATCTCTCTCCTAATTCAAAATCCAAAACCAAATAATTATAAAATTTCAACAATTATTATTACATCAACAAGCCTCTCAAAAACTCTCTCCCCCTCTCACATTTTCCTTATCGATGAAGGTGAATGAGAGAGAGATGAGTTCCTAAAGTAAATATACAATTAATTAACCCTCAAACACCATCATCGACGTGGATCATCATAAGAGAATTAACAAAATGGAGATGCAACGAATGAAAGAGTTGTTATCACTTTTGGCATTGAAAAGCAACCGAGCTGTTCTTGTTGGTGGTAATCATACCGCATCTAGATTTTGCTCTCGCTAAATCCACACACCCCCTCTCTCCTCTCTCACACCCTTCATCATAACTCTTTTTAGACTTTTTCATATACTATAATATATTCTCCTTCTGCCATTTTAATTTCTAGCTATACATTATAAACAACATTTCATCATTTCTTTCTTTTGATACTAAACCCCACCATGGCGGTTGAACTAACTGCTTTTTCTTTTGGAGCAAAAGGTTACATTTCCAACAAAAACAAGCATGTTAGTAAACTTGCTTTCAACCCAAAAGCCTATTATCTTATAATTAGGTTCCCTTATGCAGGAACATCGCAGAAGATTTTTTATTGTTTGGTTCTTTTGGCAGTGTTTGTGGCTTCATTCCCATTGATAAGTTCATCATTTGTTTCAAGAAACCCTAGTCTTGATGATTCAGCCTCAAACATGAAGATTCTTCCACAACAACAAATCAACGGATTTCATAATTCCATCAACATGGATCAACTTTTAACCCTCCTCTTCAACGACCTAACTAACGAAGGCCTTGTGAAGAAATCGAATCAACACAAAGCCATTTTTCTTGGAGAACAAGAACAAGAAGGAGTTCATCAGTTTCAGAGTTTCATAGATCAATACAATATGGATTACATTCCATTAAATGACATGGAGAAACAAAGTTTGATTATTGATGACACGGTTGATTTCGTCTTCACATCCAACTACCCGGCTTCATCACAATTCATCGATAGAACCCTAAAAACAAATGGCATTGCAGCGGTGGTGATTCTTAATGCGGCTGCTTTTCATAAGCCCTCAAACTACAAGGTAGCTTACATGAGAAGGTTCGAGAAAGTAGTAATGGCAATGAAGAAAATAACAACTTCACCGGTTAAACTTGGTTCCCAACGAAAGCTATGTGGATACGCAACAGAGGCAAAGAGAGCAGCACTTCAGAAACTCGAGGATGTTCTCCTTGAGCCTCCACGTGCTGCCTCCGGTAAATCAAGAGTGTATTTGAAGCGTACAAAGTATTTACCTGATTTAATGGGTGACACACTTGAAAGCTACCCTCGTCGGGTTTTCATCGACGTAGGGTTGCCACAAAAAGATGGAGGTAGTGGAACAGATTGGTTTTCAAAGAATTATCCAACAAGGAACAAAATTTTTGAGATGTATAAGATAGAGACTGTGTTCGCGGGTTCAACCACGGCACAAGTTGAGATGTCAGATTGGTTGATGAAGAATGTAAAAGATGAAGAGTACGTGGTGATGAAAGCTGAGGCTGAAGTTGTTGAGGAAATGATGAGGAGTAAGTCTATTATGTTGGTGGATGAGCTTTTCTTGGAGTGCAAGCCACATGGTTTGAATTTGAAACGAAGGACTAGAGGTAGAAGGGCGTATTGGGAATGTTTGGCTTTGTATGGAAAATTAATAGATAAAGGAGTAGCAGTTCATCAGTGGTGGAGTTAATTAACTATTTGATTGATTAATTGCTTTTGGCAGAAGTAATTAATTTATTATTGCATGAGATTCTCAACAAAGTGCAGGAGACAATGCATGCATGCATTTTTATAGATCGACAATATTGTGCTCATGCAATGCAAATATTGTTTTATTCAGCACGATTGTAAAGAGAGTGATGTGGATATGGAAACAAAAGACTTCCCGGTTGTAAAGGCTTGAGAGAGTTAGAGAGATGGGAGTGGATCTAGGTGGCCTTCAAGCCAGGGATTTAATCTCTATTTCTTCTTGTTTTTTCATTCTTTTATTTTGCTGCTTTATGTAATATACTATACTACTATTTTGGAGAGGGTAAATTGAGCTTCTCACTTTGTATCCAATGAAATTTAAAGTAATATAAATTATTATGGTATATAAGTATAATAAATAATGAATATAATGTTTGATTTTGATTTTTATAGGTTAGTTAATTATTACTTACTTCATCCCACAGATGAGTGTCATGTAAGATGTCACTTTACGGTATTTGATTTTGTTTAAATTCCCTTGAAGACATTTGTAAAACAATCAATAATGTTACTTTAATTAATAAGATTCTTTCTATTCCCTAATTATAAGACATTATTTAAATTCACCAATTATAATCAAAAGGGAAATATACAACTATCTCTTGAAGTAATATCTTGTAAATTGATGTGATGCTCGAGTATCTCTTATGATCTTCCTCCCATTCTTAATTTCAAATGAGGTATATGCAATCACTCAAAGTTTCTCACAAGAGTTATCCATATATCCAAAAACAAGTGAATCATCAACTTCGTTCCTGAATTTTTACAGGTCAGCCAAATTTATCCTTCAATTATGCGAAATATCAATTTAATCCCTGAATTTGTTAAATGTCAATAAAGTTAGTCCTTCTATTCAAACGGAGCGTTAACAGGGCTGACGTGGCAGTTAACCTCTCACATGTTAGACGCCACGTAGGCAGGCCACTACAAGAAACATTACAATTTGCCAGGGATTTTGACAGGGGTTTGAAACCCCTGGCAAATTTGCCAGGGAATATACCAGGGAGAACCCCTGGCATAAAACACAGGGGCAAGCCGTCGGAAAAGCCCTCGCATATTTTATGGCGCCACTTTGAAATTTCAAAAGCTGATGAAATGTAAGGCGTGTCAGACATATCCGAGGGAATAAACCAGGGACTGTCCCTGGCATGACCAAAAGTCAAAAGATTCCCTGCTTTATGTCCCTCAGCTGACCACTTTTCTTCATTGAAGAGACATGGGCCTGCAAAAGCTGGTCGTTGCAGGCATGCCAGGGGCACAACCCCACGCAAAATCCCTCGCAAATGGCATCCGTACTGAACCTATGTCTGCGTCTAGCTATGCTAGGATTTGACCAGACTTGTGAGGGATATGCCCCTCGCATAGTCCCTGGTTTTTTCCCCCTCCCTATATAAGTGTGTGCACCGGTCAAGACATTTGTTACACCACTTAGAAAAAATTTATTCACTTAAACCACAACACTTTCCCACAACACATTCTTCACACTTAATTTTTTTGGTAAGAAATTCTTCATTTGTTATATGTTTCATCATAATATTGATATTTACTACTTATTAATGTTATTTATTTTGTATGTTATTTGCAGTTGCTGTCTCCTGCTGATAGCTATTGCTCCAACCCTTGCAGATCTTCTATTGTAAAGCTTCAACAAGTTAGTGATTTTTTTTTACTTATAACACTATAATTGATATACATGTAGATGATATGCTCTAAAATATATTGACTGTTTGGTAAAATATTTTTTTTTGTCCGAAAATCTGTAAAAAAAATATTATCATGATACTTTATTTTTGTTTTTTCATATTATTATTCATGAATGTTGATTTATTTATTCGAATTTGCAAAATATATGCATGTTTTATTTTTTGTGATAAATATATGCATGCATGCATGTTTTATTTTTTGTGCAAAATATATGCATGCTGACTGTTTGGTAAATATGCTTGATGTTTTCTTTTTGGTGATAAAATGAAAATATATGCATGTTGTTATTTAATTTTGTGATAAAATGGAACATATGCATGTTGTTTTTATTGTGAGAAATTGAAATATATGCATGTTGTAGTAGAATAATGTTTAAAAAAAATGTCAAAAACTAAGCTTTATTATTGTATATTAAACTGTAATTTTTTTAAAGATATATAGGAGTTGTTTCATAAGAAAAATAGGACATGTACGTACTGTTTGTTAAAAAAGAAAAAATTAATTTCGGGCCATAACATTTTGGGGACTGTTTTTATATTTAAAAATATGTTTAATAAATTTAAATTAAAACTATGCTATAATTATTATTTTTTAAACTGAAATATGTTTTTAATTTATTAAAAACAGTTTATAAATTAAAACTAATCAACTTCATAAAAATCTGTTTTTTTTAATTAAAACTTTGTTAAAATCTGTTTTTTAAATAAATAAAAGCTGTTATTATCTTTTATCAAATTATAAATTAAAACAATATAATATGACAATGCCTATTGTTTAAAAATAGTATAGTACAAGAAAGTTGTTTATTTAAATTAAAACTATGTTACAAATTACCCTAAAAAAAACTATGTTATAATTTTTTTTGTTAAATTAAAATCTGTCTTCTCATAAACTAAGAGTTTTTTAATTAAAACTAATAATAAAAAAGCGATAAACTAATAAGCCCTTTTATTGGAAATAATTATTATATGTTTGCACATATATTGGTTATTTGTTGTCAGCACGTAATATTAAGGACAACAGGAGGCGGTACCGTACGCATGTTGCAGATGCAGCGACGCTTGCAAACCTTACTCCTTTCCCCAATCTGACCTCTTCTTCTAGCCAAGGATCGAATGGGGCATCCCAGGCTAGTGTTGCTGCACCTGCTGGAGTGTCCCCTCCTTATGGATCATCTACTCATGGTTTTATCCTCCCTACAGGTTTTCAGTTTTCTCCTTCACCACCATTTCCCTATGGGCCGACTGGCTTTATGATCCCCCAACAACAACAACCCCCACTCCAACAACAACAACCCCCACCTCAACCACAACAACCCCCTCCCCAACCCCAACAGGGTGCTGAAGATGAAGATGAGGAGATGCAGGATTATCCGCAAGATGAAATGGATCGCTATATCATTGAGCCTAGCGGCAACTCGTAAGTAATTGTTGTATTTGTTTTCAATATGTATTTTGTTATAAATTTATGTAATGCTATGAGCTTTTTATTGTTTGTAGTTTCATGCCCTGCAAGCTAGTCGCCAGTGCCATTAGAGACATCATCCAGGGAAGGTATCATGGATTTTGGAGGACATATGGTGATGTCCCCGATGATGAGAAGGATGCCTGGTTCGACCTTTTTAAGGTTACATTAATATTTACCATAATATGTATTTTAATTTACATATACATATGTTATAATATATTAATTTTCTAAAGTATGTTAATAAAAATGCAGACTAAGTGTACCTGGAACCCCAGGTACTATGATCGGGTAAGAAGGAACTTTCACATTAGAGCTGCTGCACGCCTCTCGGACCTGCTGCGACATGCCCGACTTCGTCATGAAGCTGCTGGAAAGGTTCCATATTGGATCGGTCCGGTACTGATGAAGAAGCTGGTGGACTACTGGGGGACTCCAGAGTTTAAGCAGAAATCAGATAAGGCAAAGAAGAACAGAGCATCAGAGAAAGGAGGATGCATTCACACCGGAGGCTGCATAAGCACAGTAGAGCATGCCCGCCGACTGGTAAAAATAATAACTATTAATTAATTCTAGAATGTATGTTTTTAAATTATGTGGTTAAATATTTTAATGTTTTACTAACTAATTAATAACTGTGTTTCGTTTTTCAATTAGGCAAAGAAGTTAGGTAGAGATCCATACATAAATGAGCTTCACAAGAAGACCCACACTTATAAATCAGGCCAGTATGTTGACGATCGCTCCAGGATATGTCAGGTAATTGTTAAATAAGTATATTTTAATTAATTTTATTTGTTTTATAATTTTTTGTTAATTTTTAATTTGTTTTTTAACTATTTTGTTATTATTTATTTTAGGAGGAGTACGATCGACAGCTAGCAGAGTCGCTCTCCCGTGGATGCTCAGTTGACGAAGCTCTGACACTCCGCACTTGGACAAAAGTTGCTGGCGAGAAGACAAAGGGGTGGTTATACGGTGCAGGAAACTTAGCTGGAAACTACAGGAAGGGTATTGCTGCCACACTAAAGCTTACCCTTAATTCTGGAGAGGGGTCTTCTCGGCAACCTGAGATTACTCCCGAGATGCGGGAAATGATCGCTAGGTTGACTCAAGAGCAACTTGCTGCGCAAATGAAAACCCAAGAGGAGCTTATCCGGGATGTGGTTAGGAAACAGCGGGAATTCTTTGATGCTCTGTTGGCCGCATTTAGGCAAGAGCAAGGCTGGTTTACGGATGAGCAGAGTGTTGGGCAGCAGGGTGGAAGCCAGCAAAATGTGAGAATTGATCCAGTGCCTGATGATGATGTGGACGACCCCTATGAAGTGTATGGTGAAGGCGATGGCGACGACGATGATGATCTTGGGCTCGATGAGGATGATTGATGCATGATGGTTGTTATTGTGTGTTTTTTTTATTATTGTATTATTATGGTTTGTATGATTTTGGGAGGTTTTCTATGCTTCCCGGCACAATTTTTATTTTCCTGCACTGTTTGTATAATTATTAGGTACAATTTATTTTTCATGACTATTAATTAATGACTTAATATTATTATGTGTGATAAAATTAATTTTAAATTTTGTTTAAAATATATTTTATTAATTAAAATTATTTTTGAAAGATTTAATTGTATTTAAAAAAATCGAATTTTTAATTAATTTAAATATAATTTATTAATTAAAAATATATTTATAATATTTAATTAATTATAGAAATATTCGGTTTATTAAATAAAACATTTTAAAAAAAAAATAATATGCAATTTGTCAGGGGTAAAACCCCTCACTTGTCCCTGGTATTCTCGAATCAGAATTACCATCATTGCGTCAGTGCGTCCATCAATCAGTCAATGCGTTAGTGCGTCAGTGCGTCAGGCAATGCAGAAAAAAGTGACGGATTTTGCCAGGGGTTATGCCAGGGAAATATGCCAAGACATTTCCCAGGGGTTGCGTCCCTCGCATTCATACCAGGGGTGAAACCCCTGGCAAAGTGTTTGCGACGAGCGCTTTTGCCACTGCTTCCGTCCCTGGGAAAATCCTCACAAACTTCCGTTTTGCCAGGGATTCTGTCCTTTTGACAAGGATTTTGCCCCTGGCAAAATGCAATGTTTCTTGTAGGGGACTAATTTGATCGATAAAAACAAACATTTCAAAGGACTAAACTGATTGATTTGCAAAAAATGTTTATCCTTTCTTCCCAAACATACCTTTTCTTCCCCAACAACTCTTTCTTCCCCAATTGTATAAAATTAGAAGCCTAATTACACAATATGCAATCTAACAAATTATTATCCATCTCAATGTGTATCACAATGACTAACAAATTGCAAGAGTAACAGATTTCGCAGTTCTTACTCCAACGTTAACTATGACTCTGTATGTCAAATCCTAAATAATATATTCAACAAATTTAAGGGATGCAACGTAAAAGTGTGGATAGACGTACTCATTAAAAGTCGATATATCATAGTAGAAGCGTATTAATTTCCCTTATTAACGCCGTCCTTTCCTTTGATGATAATGATTGGACACTCGGAATGGTGGGCACAGTATTTGCTAACACTTCCCATGAACATTCTGCAACCAAAAATTCAAAGCATTGTGAGTGGCGAGTCCATATAGTTTCCATCTTTAAACTTCATATTCCTTAGAACAATAAAATATGAAAAACACAACATTTGATGTAAAATCTAGATCATTAAGCCAAATGTCCAAAATGTAAATGGAAACTGGTCTATATCTGCAGATAAATGAGACAAGAATAAGAAAACAAATTAATGGCTGATTATTACTACTCTGCTATGCCTGTTTGTTAAGAACCCCAAAAATATTGATCTATGGATAATAAGTTTATTAATCGGAAATTGAGCAAAACCTCTTACAATATGAAAATGAAAGATAAATTGCAGTAGGGAAGTGATTCTCAACAACCACGGAGCTAAGCTCCTCAAAGAAAGAGGACACTCTTTCTTTGCTAACCATAACGGGACTATCAATAATCTTGCATGCCCATTACAATTTACCCACCTCATTGTTTATACTACATCTACTAGGCATAACAAACTTGCAACCTAAGCATCCTAACCCACTCTTTTTTTACCATATAACCTCCCAATACTCATCTAAATTGTAAACTCAGTTTAGATTTTAGAACAATATCTCAAGCCAATGTTAGACTCAGGTTTTCCTAATACATAAGTTTGAAAATTTCCATTTTCTTCCCTGGTAAGTTTTCCTAATCCAATGTTGTGAGGGATTTGTGCACAAGAGTAGTTTTTGTAAAAAAAAACACCCTAGAGGTCCACAATTTTGCTATAATGATTACTGAGTAATACCTTGCTGCTGATAAGAATTTTCAGTGTATTTTTAGTCCTATCATTGGACAATTAAGTGACTGAACTCGAGTGGTTAATGTACTTAAATTTATGACTAATTGTTCAGGAGAATCCAAGTTCAAATCTTAATTAGAACAATATTTAGTCGGATTCTACTTACATTCCATCCGAAAAGCCCCCTAACCCCATGTGAACTAGAAGGTCATTGGACTAAAATACTAGATGTATGGAAGTATTGAAGAACTAGGCCAAAATGACCAATGACCTTTTTTTTTTTAACTTTACAGTTCCAATGACCGTGTTATATCTAATGAAATGATTAAACATGCAAATATAGTATTTTCTTTGTCATGTTTTTTCTTTTTGGAAATGTTTTTGGTTCCTAAATACATATCGCAGTTAATCGGTTCGTACATGTCGTACACAACTTCGACCATTAATCCAGTGGATGTGAAGATGCTTTGGCAAAAAAATATTCCTCTAAAGGTTGTGGTTTTTGTTTGACGGCTGTTCAGGAATAGATTGACAATTAAAGATAACTTACTTCGGCGTGGAGTTTAATAATGATTCTTGTCTGTGTGTTTCTGGTTGCGGTACTCTGCTGATAATCACTTATTTTTACTTTGGGTCAGTTTGGAATTTCATTCTCAATTGGGTTGGCCTTTCAATGGTTACCCCCTTTGAAGCCTCGGATCACTTCTCTCAATTCAGCTTCGGCAATGGTGGAACTCGGGTGGGGCAAACTACTTTGAATACTATTTGGTTTGCTACTGTGTGGGAAATAGGAAAAGAAAGAAATAATAGAATCTTCAACGGTAAAGTTAGTTCGATGTGGTGTATAGTGGACAAAATAAAGTTTCTTTCCTTTTCGTGGTTGAAGGAAACTTGTTCAATTCTCTTTCAATTTTCATGGTTGGTGGCTTAGTCCCTTCGCTCGGCTGGGCTACGGATAACTTATATTATTTTTGTTTCTCTTATTGTTGTTTTGTAAATATTGTACAGACTTTTCTGTGCTTCGGCATTCCTTGTGCTAGGAAGGACATTTTGTTTTGGTAATATATTTCATTTTAGTCTCTTAAAAAAAAACTTCGACCATTAATATATTTAATTCTCTATAATAAAAAATTACAAAAATTTGATATTTTGAATATATTCATTGAGACAAATCAAACAACGTTTTTATTATTTAAAACTCGGTATCCGATCCAAGGACCAATTAATCCGAGGGGACCAATCTCACCGCCCACTTGTGGGGGTCCTGTTCTAAGCCAGAGCAAAGAACTGTATGGACTTGCCTACCGAAAATGGCACCAGAGGCAATCGAACCTGAAACCTTAAGAGGAACACACTCCAATATCTCAAATTAACCACTAGGCAAACCCCAAATGGATTCAAATCAAATAACGTCTTATATATTAACATTTTTATTTATATATAAGTTAAAAATATGGACAATATACATCACGTGAATAAGTCACATTTTAAAATTATGACATGTATTTAGAAATATCGATAGTAAATGCTGACATAAGTATTAGTATTTTTTTACTGAATGCATTCTAGTATTATTTTTAATAAAGAAGGAGGACTGCGAGCTTAATCTTATCGTAAAGGCACCGTTGCTTGACATACCTTGCAGATCTTCCTTCTTTATTAAAGGAGGATTACCTCTCCCTGAGGATATTCTATCATTCCCCATCATGTGATATATATTACTCCTACACTCATAATTTTATAAACTTTCTCAAAAAGATTATATTTTTTTATGAAACCTAAATAATAATATAATATATAAAATAAATGAGGTATGTCTAGAATAGATTTAACAAAATATCAAAGATACACAAATACCCCATCAAAGTATCGAAACAAAAGCATCAAATTGCAAAGTGGACCTTCTAAGCAAGTTAAATGATTATGCGTTAAAGAATTCAACTCAAAGAGGTAAATTGAAATTATTAGCTTTCAACCATCAATAAACGATAACTTTCATTTTATCCATCAATTGCGGTGATGGTAACCCATTATAAGAGAATATACAAGAAATTTTTTTAGAGAACATACAAGTTAAATGATTATCCATCAATTTTTTTATAAGAGGTAAATTGAAAAAAAAATTCTTTCAAATGATGCAAATGTAAGCGAACCAAATCAAATGCAGATAAGATCATGTCTTTTTAGAGCACAAGACAGAACTGTCAAATTGAAGAGCGTGTTCCAGAGAAGAACATGAAAGAACACAATAGATACTTAGTGTCAAATGAGAACCTAAACCCAAATATTTCTATAAAAAAAAAAATCACATTAAAAAAACATATGATTAACATTTTCATCTTTCCCACAACGTCAGGTACATAAAAGAGAGTCAAATTATAAAATTTCACGTCGGACCAGTTTGTCCTTAGATGAAATCTTATTGTTCAGAAGCCTTCACGCAAATATAGAAGCATTCAACGAGCTTCTTTGTGCCAAAATATGTCTGAATGGTCATCAACCTCCATAGTAGTAGACATATGATATATTCATTCGATAGGGCATACTTTCGTCGGGGTCAAGTTTCCAATTTCACTTACTCGAAACATTGTTCTGCAAAAAAAATAACTTATCTTCCTCCTAAGCATGAAGTCTCCTACACCACCTCCATCTTGTGCCCTCCTAACCCTAGCTCAATCTACACATCTTTGCAACCCTGCACTAAATGGTTCTCGGCTAACTCAAAAAGTTTTCAAAATTTACATTTGTTGCAAACGTTAACAAGTGTATTTGAGGCATTTGTGGATAAATCAAATATTATAATATTATATTAAAAAATTTATTGAAAAGATTGAATCGTGTGATTTTTAAGATAAAATTTATATTTTTTATTCCTAACAAATGCTCTAAAGATGTGTGTGTGTGTGTGTGTGTTTACTAGGGCAAGCTTATTTGCATTTCATAAGGACACATGTTAATACTCCCTCCAGTCATTTTTATAAGAAACAAAAAACATAAATCATCAAGACCAAGGAAGCACATTGAAAACTGCTATTTTCATTTAGGGTCTTGTTAACATTTCCCTTTCGTTTAAATACTCATTTACATTTAAATTTCTTTCATGAATACCCCTAAATTAATACTTTTGACAGCCCTAATTTTTTAATGAGAGAAACTTCACATTCTTTCCAAGTTTTCTTTCTCTTTCATTCATCGAGGAGAGGTGGTTTTATGTCATTTTTTGACCTAGAATCCAGGGGCAGATCTGGACTCAAAATATTAGTGGGGCAATTTTTTTTTTGTCGAATTCAAATAATTAAGTAATATTAAATTTAATAAGAAATTATATTAAAAATAGTGTAACAACTAAAATTACAAAGAAAATAATTTATTTTCCATTAGTTGAAAATAAACTAAAATTATATCATTACTAATTGTTCTAGGAACACCTATTTCAATATAGGTTACAAGACATGAATAAAATTTTCTAGCATGATGCCCGTGCATAAGAACGGGTGAGCGTGTTGTGTTTTTTTTTTTTAAAGCAGGTCGCAATTGTGTTTATAAATAAGGGCACAAATGAAATTTAGTTTTCAACAAACTTAAAAATTGTTCAATTTATCTTTTAAAAGAACAACAAAAAAAACCATTTTTATTTCTTTAAAAAAGAATTGAAGAGAGTAATTTTGTTTGTTTATTTACGAATTTAACAATTGTCTATATAAAAGAAATACCTCTTTTTAGTCTTTATTCCAAATTCTTTTAAACTATTTTATTTACTATTACATATTTTCTTTAATATTATTGAAATTATTAATTAAAAACATAAATCACAATAAAATAGGAATAACACCGCAATAATAATAATTTAAATTTATAATTAAAAAAGACAAACATTTCAATAACCTTACAATTTGATTAAATACGTATCCATCGTATAATCATCCAATGCTATATCATATTTTTATGTATAAAAGATAAAGATAACAACTAAAATTCAGTAATTTTCCCCTAAGGGTCTGTTTGGTTCGAGAATTAGAAGGGGGAGGGGATGAATTTTAACGGAGGGGAGATATTTTAATTAAAAATGTGTTTGGTTCGCAAGGGGGAGTGGAGGGATTTTAAAATTATTTTATTGTTTTACCCTTAAACTTAATTAAATAAATAATGAAACAATAACGATGTAATCGATAACAACACGATGTAGATGATGAAATAATGAATTAGTAATAGGGTTGTTACAAGTAGTAATAAAATTTGATTCAAGCCTAATATTGTATAACATAATAATAAAAATAACAAATGTTGTTAGACGGATAATATCGAGATTTAAAATTAATCTAAGGATAATTTTGGCAGTGCAATAAAATTTGCTCCCCTCCTCTCTCCTCCCTTTCTTAAAATTGAACCAAACATTTCAAATTAAAAATCTTCCCTCTTCTCCTCTCCAAAACTCTCTAACCCTACAAAAATTCAGTACTTAAAGTCTTAAATTAACAACACATGAAAAATATGATTCTATTTTACTTTAAAAAATAAAAAATCAAATCAATTTTCAAATTTATTTAATATAAATTCTATCAAGAACTGACCCAGTTAACAGCGAGATAATCTTCTTCTCCATATCTATCAAAAAAGGTTAAAAACACGCGCGATGGATTAATTTTCAGTTTTTTCACCTTTTATTTTTTCACTGTAACCGTTTTCCAACTACGCGCTCATAAGCACGTGGCACCGATCTCTATCACTTTCTTCTTCATTCACCTATAAATACACATTCTCCTCAATTTTCAACCCTTCTCTTTTTCAACCATCACCAAAATCCCCAATTTCTCAAAACCCTAACCCTAATTTCATCCAATTTCAATTGGATTGGACATAGATCGAAGAAGGAGAATCAACGAAGAGGAAAAGGAGGAAATTGGATCGAATTCGAATTCTTCGATAGTCAGCATCGCAAGAACGATGTATGCTGCTGTGTGCGGAAGCAAGAGATCTTTCTTTGAAGAACAACTTCCTCATTCTCCTACGTTATCTAAGAGGCTTCGTTGTTCCTCTTCTACTTCTCCGATTCGTTTTCTGACTATTTTTTCTCTCTTTGATTAGCTTCGCAATCTCTTCCCTCATATGGACCAATTGGTAGTACTTTTCATTTTTCCATTTTCCTTTTTACTTTTTGAAATTTGATTTATTTATAGAATCTATAAAATGTATTTAATTTAATTTTATTTTGTTTTATATTATTTTATGTTTAGTTCAATGCATGGAATTGTTTATATTATTAATTGAATTGGGGTTTCTGTTAATGAATGATGATGCTGAAAATTGTTTAGTATTTACAGTTGTATCTGAGTTTAAGATGGTTAGATTGGTAATTGTTGTTTTCTACCAAGGGTATGTTTATGATTGATGATATGTTAATTTGAATTGAGTAACTGTTTATGTTGGATATGTGTAATTGTTGTATTGTTATTTGAATTTTTTATTCTGCGAATGAATCATGATGAGGAAAATAATTTGAATTGAGGAAATGATTGTTTAGTGTTTACAGTTGTATTTATGCTGAAGACGTTTTTAATCAGGGTTTGTTTATGTTTGTGAATGATGATATTTCTAGTTCAATGCTTGAATTTGTTATTTAATTTTAGGCTTTTGCTAATCAACGAAGACCGCGATGATGTATTTTTTTGGGATAGACGAATTTGTCTAATAAGGGTTTGTTTATGAATGATGATATGTTGATTTGCACCGAGTAACTGATTATTTGATATTTCTCGCTATATCTAAAGTAGTAAAATCACCAATTTGCACTCTGAAATTGTAGGTGTCAGGCATTTATGCCCCTGAGATTTGCGAATAGGCAAAAAAGACCTGATTTTGACCACATATGTAACAACAATTCATTTTTGCTTATATATCTGAAAAGCTAAATTCAAAATTTGGACCATTAAGCTCAAAATCTGATAAAATCAATTCAAATCCAACTTCATTTTCAGGTCTCCCAACCAGAATACAGAATTCTTTATAAAATTTAGAGAATTCTTACAAGCTTAAAGCATCACTAACTTGAACTCTTACGATCATCTACTTCAAGTCATATAATTCTTTTTCTTTAAAGAAACATTTTATATATTTAATTACAATATTGTTTTCATCCATAAGAAATAAGATTTTGTCAATAAAAAATCCATAAGAAATAAGAATTTTTCTTTTTAGAACCATAAGAAATAAGATGTTAACTATAGGCGATGGCCAATAAAAAAAAACTACACTTAGGAGGATGTATATTAGAAGGGTCTTGCTAACCGGTGTTCTTGGGAGAATGGTTAAGAAAACTATGAATAGAAACTTTGTCTTGAAAATATAAGTTTTGATTTTTGATTCAATAATAATTACATCATATTTATGAAAAATTACTTGTTTTGGTTGTTTAACCAATGCTCTAAGGACACTGTTTAACATTCTCATTCTTACTCCCTACGTCCCTATATCTAAGCACCCATTTAATTTTATTTTTGTCCCTAAATATATACCCCTTTTCAAATTACTAGTTGCATTTATTATTTTTTTCTATACATACCCCTAATTAATACTACTAACTTGTCTTGAAATATGAAAAGTCAAATTTAATATACATACAAACAAAGGATAATTTGGTAATATTAACACACAAAACAGACACATTAATTACTCTGACAACTTTTCTTAAGAAATATGAAAAATGCAAAAGGGGATTACTTATAGGGACGGAGGGAGTATAAATACGTGTGTGTTTTTTTTTTTAACAATAAATATATATTCTTTGCTTAAAAAAAAGTTTCAACTTTTACATTTTGAGTAAAGAACAAAAAAAACTTCATTTTAAAGTGTTTTGGAGCTATGTACCGAAAAAAAATGAAGGCCGTAATTAGGGCTGGAAATGAGTCGAGTCGAATCAAACTTATCTGAGCTCGACTCGACTCGATAAAAATTAGCTCGGCTCGAAACTCGACTCGAGTTCGATACGAACCTTTTTTTTAGCTCGAGTTCGACTCCTTTAAAGTTCACGGACCACTCGACTCGGCTCATTAGGTTCAATTCATTTGACAAAAAAAATTTTGTCAAAAAGTAACGCTTGACCCTTTAATTAATTTAAAAAAACATAAAAATTTAACTAAAAAAAACTACAGACCATGCTGGTCTTAAGACTACTTAAGAAAAAATTAGTACTTTATATTAATAATTAAACGAAAACTAAAACAACCGTAGTGTAGCACAGTCCTTGTAATGCAGCACAATTCTCTTTTTATATGCACTCCTCATGTCTGATGTTTTCAAACTCCCCGATGTTGGACTAATTTTAGTACATATGTGTTTACTTAAAAGCATGTTCAAGTATGTTATTAGTTTTTCTTTCATTCTCTCTTTTATTATAATTATTATTATTTACATTAGTAATAATTCCTCTAAAAACAAGTACATAAATATTAGAGGAATCTTGTAATAAACTATATATCGAGCCATCTCATAAACCAATCGAATCGAATTATATACAACTCAAGTTCAGCTCATTTATTTAACGAACTTAATTTCCAGCTCAAGTTCAACTCATTTGGTTCATGAATCAAGTTCAACGAGATAATTGTCGAATCGAGTTTCGAACTATTGTCGAGTTGGTTCAGTTCATTGCAAGCCCTAGCTGTAATATACAACTCACTTCAAAAGGCTTTGACAAATAAAAAAACAGACACTTTAAAAAGTTACAAGTTACCTTTAGAGAGATCTTAACCATTGGAGATTTATATTTTAAATCAATAGCTAATGCTGCATTTTAGTTTGGTCGACAAGTTTTATGATTTTTATCCTAAAATATGCCACCATTGTCAAGTGTGCAACCCCAAATTAAAACTTATAGAAAAATGTTTTTGGAAGGGTGCGCCTAGGCTTCAAGCGCCCTCTTGTACTTGCAGAAAAGTACAATAATAGAATCTAAGTTTAGAGTGTTTATCATATGCCTTGAGAATGATCTCAAAGGTGGTATTTATAGCCCCTTGTGAGCTTTGTTTTAGCGTGACTTAAGCTCCAAACAAGATGGGTTTTAGGTCATTTTATCTGGTTCTAGATGCTTCTAGAAGCTGACTGAGGTGGTGCGTTTGAAAAGGCGCGCCTAGGCTTCAGGAGCCTTTCTGGAGGGCGCCTAAGCCTTTCTAGAGGGCTTTAAGGCCCTTAGGAATATATTGACGGTCCAAGTGTCCTTGGGGAATTGTTTATGCATTCAAAAGTAATAATTTTTGCATTGAAAATTGTGTAGTTATGATGACTTTAACATGCGTTTAACTTGTTTTCTCAAGACAATATTTCTTTTTGTGGGTTCCTTAAACAATGTCCTTAGACACTTGTTAGCAAGACCCAAACTTATATCATGTTTACGTGAATTTAGACACATCCGACCAGTGTAACTAAAAATTATTGTCATCAGTCTCCCATAATAGCATATTATTATCCTAATTACCGAAACCAATGCCGACCTTCCTTAAAAAAAAAAAACCATTGCCATGCTATACCAACTTTTCCACCCCATTCATTGGACCAATTCCACCCCATACACGCATGTATTATTTTGGAGATAAATTTACTAATCTATTGTTCAAAAATATTTATTTACTAATCTAAACAAAACAAACATATCACAATACATAAAAGAGAAGTTAGCACTTAGCCATTAGTGAATGGCATAACACAATTTTCGTGTCACCAACCATTTTACAAACAATCTCTACCATATATTCACCCTCAAACAAATCCGTATCTCTCTCCTAATTCAAAATCCAAAACCAAATAATTATAAAATTTTAACAATTATTATTACATCGACGTGGATCATCATAAGAGAATTAACAAAATGGAGATGCAACGAATGAAAGAGTTGTTATCACTTTTGGCATTGAAAAGTAATCGAGCTGTTCTTGTTGGTGGTAATCATACCGCATCTAGATTTTGCTCCCGCTAAATATTTACCTCCGTTTCTATCCACACCCCCCCTCTCTCCTCTCTCACACCCTTCATCATAACAGTTTTTAGACTTTTTCATATACAATAATATATTCTCCTTCTGCCATTTTAATTTCTAGCTATACATTATAAACAACATTTCATCATTTCTTTCTTTTGATTTTAAATCCCCACCATGACGGTTGAACTAACTGCTTTTTCTTTTGGAACAAAAGGTTACATTTCCAACAAAAACAAGCATGTTAGTAAACTTGCTTTCAACCCAAAATCCTATTATCTTATAATTAGGTTCCCTTATTCAGGAACATGGCAGAAGATTTTTTATCGTTTGGTTCTTTTGGCATTGTTTGTGGCTTCATTCCCATTGATAAGTTCATCATTTGTTTCAAGAAACCCTAGTCTTGATGATTCAGCCTCAAACATGAATATTCTTCCACAACAACAAATCAACGGATTTCATAATTCCATCAACATGGATCAACTTTTAACCCTCCTCTTCAACGACCTAACTAACGAAGGCCTTGTGAAGAAATCGAATCAACACAAAGCCGTTTTTCTTGGAGAACAAGAACAAGAAGGAGTTCATCAGTTTCAGAGTTTCATAGATCAATACAATATGGATTACATTCCATTAAATGACATGGAGAAACAAAGTTTGATTATTGATGACACGGTTGATTTCGTCTTCACATCCAACTACCCAGCTTCATCACAATTCATCGATAGAACCCTAAAAACAAATGGCATTGCAGCGGTGGTGATTCTAAATGCGGCTGCTTTTCATAAGCCCTCAAACTACATGGTAGCTTACATGAGAAGGTTCGAGAAAGTAGTAATGGCAATGAAGAAAATAACAACTTCACCGGTTAAACTTGGTTCCCAACGAAAGCTATTTGGATACGCAACAGAGGCAAAGAGAGCAGCACTTCAGAAACTCGAGGATGTTCTCCTTGAGCCTCCACGTGCTGCCTCCGGTAAGTCAAGAGTGTATTTGAAGCGTACAAAGTATTTACCTGATTTAATGGGTGACACACTTGAAAGCTACCCTCGTCGGGTTTTCATCGACGTAGGGTTGCCACAAAAAGATGGAGGTAGTGGAACAGATTGGTTTTCAAAGAATTATCCAACAAGGAACAAGAATTTTGAGATGTATAAGATAGAGACTGTGGTCGCGGGTTCAACCACGGCACAAGTTGAGATGTCGGATTGGTTGATGAAGAATGTAAAAGATGAAGAGTACGTGGTGATGAAAGCTGAGGCTGAAGTTGTTGAGGAAATGATGAGGAGTAAGTCTATTATGTTGGTAGATGAGCTTTTCTTGGAGTGCAAGCCACATGGTTTGAATTTGAAACGAAGGACTAGAGGTAGAAGGGCGTATTGGGAATGTTTGGCTTTGTATGGAAAATTAATAGATGAAGGAGTAGCAGTTCATCAGTGGTGGAGTTAATTAACTATTTGATTGATTAATTGCTTTTGGCAGAAGTAATTAATTTATTATTGCATGAGATTCTCAACAAAGTGCAGGAGACAATGCATGCATGCATTTTTATAGATGGACAATGTTGTGCTCATGCAATGCAAATATTATTTTATTCAGCACGATTGTAAACAGAGTGGTGTGGATATGGAAACAAAAGACTTCCCGGTTGTAAAGGCTTGAGAGAGTTAGAGAGATGGGAGTGGATCTAGGTGGCCTTCAAGCCAGGGATTTAATCTCTATTTCTTCTTGTTTTTTCATTCTTTTATGTTGCTGCTTTATGTAACATACTATACTACTATTTTGGAGAGGCTAAATTGAGCTACTCACTTTGTATCCAATGAAATTTAAAGTAATATAAATTATTATGGTATATAAGTATATTAAATAATGAATATAATGTTTGATTTTGATTTTTATGGGTTAGTTAATTATTACTTACTTCATCCCACAAACGAGTGTCATGTAAGATATCACTTTACGGTATTTGATTTTGTTTAAATTCCCTCGAAGACATTTGTAAAACAATCAATAATGTTACTTTAATTGATAAGATTCTTTCTATTCCCCAATTATAAGACATTAGTTAAATTCACCAATTATAATCAAAAGGGAAATATACAACTATCTCTTGAAGTAATATCTTGTAAATTGATGTAATGCTCGAGTATCTCTTACGATCTTCCTCCCATTCTTAATTTCAAATGAGGTATATGCATTCACACAAAGTTTCTCACAAGAGTTATCCATATATCCAAAAACAAGTGAATCATCAACTTCGTTCCTGAATTTTTACGGGTCGGCCAAATTCATCCTTCAGTTATGCGAAATATCAATTTAATCCCTGAATTTGTTAATTGTCAATAAAGTTAGTCCTTCTGTTCAAACGGAGCGTTAACGGGGCTGACGTGGCCGTTAACCTCTCACATGTTAGATGTAACGCCCGTTTTAATTATTTAAATTATTTTATAGAGTATAGAAAATATTTATATGATTTAATGTGATTTATGTGATTTTAGAGATTTTATGAGGTGTTGTGACTTATTTTATTGTTTAATAAAATAAGATTTGAAAATAAAATAAATATTGAGATGAGGGGTTGTTTTGAGATTTTAGAGAGTTTTTGGGGAGAAAGAGGAATAAGATAGAATAGATAGAGGAGATATAAATAGGAGAGAAGCTAGGTTAGAAACTTGTTGAACGTACAATCAGTTTTGCAAAAAGGGATAACAAGAGGAAAGAAGAACCAAGAGGAGAGACTGTTTTTCGATAATCTTAAGGTAAGGGTGAGCCTAGCATACAATTCTATTGAGTCTGTAATTCATCTAATTGCATTTAACAAGTTGTGGGATTAGTTTTTGAGGATTTGGGAATTAGGTTAAAAGTGGTGAATTGATGATTAAATGATGAAAAATTGTTAGATTGATGTAGAAACTGTCTACAGACCTTAGATAATCCATAGGATGATTTCTGGAATCAATGTTAGACTTTAAACCATGTGATTAGGTGGATTTTCGAGAAAATCTGCGTTCTGCCCGAGCCCATAAATTCATTGCTCGCCACGGCGACAAATGCCTCGCCCGGCGAAGCAGCCCAAAAATTCATCTCCCGCCATGGCGACATAGGTCTCGCCCGGCGGAACAGCCCAGAAATTCATCTCCCGCCATGGCAACATATGTCTCGCCCGGCGAAGCAGTCCAGATTTTGAGCTCGCCATGGCGAAATATGTCTCGCCTGGCGAAATACACAACATCAGTACCCTTGTTTCGTGATCTTGTGTCCTTTCGAACGAGTTGTTGCGAGTTGATCCTTAGGGTAGAAATAAGGTTGTTTATAATATTAAAAATGAACTATGATGTTGTTATAAGATAATTACATGTTGTTACTAATTATTTATATATCTAAGCATTATGCGAATTTTAAGTGATGCTTTAAGACGACGTTTAAATGTTGATATTGTTATATCTTGAGACTAATAATGTGCTGCCATGTTGCTGTTTACATTTGTTTAAAGCTGCATGTGTCTGTCTAAGTTGTGAGTTATTGATCCAAATTATTGGAGTCATATAAGATGGTTGTGTTGTCTAAGTTGTAAGACGTTGAGTTCATGCATATTCACTTAAAGACGAGGGCTCATGCCCTAGGAGCTTTTGCTCAACGGAGACGAGGGTTCATGCCCTAGGAGCTTTTGCTCAACAGAGACGAGGGCTTATGCCCTAGGAGTATATTTATGCTCAAAAAAGCGACGAGGGCTTATTGCCTAGATTGGTACCACTGCATGAGTAAGATGATTAAGTTGCATAGTCAAGTTAAAGTTGCATTGTCGAGTTAAGTTGTTAAGTGAATTTTGAAGTTGATTATGAAGTTGATTAAGATGATGATTATGTTACTTGATACTTGTTATAATATGTTTACGTTATGTTGTTAAATATAATTGGTGAATTATATGCTTAATATTATTGTTTTGTGAATCTCACCCCTTCTGCTTGGAAATGTTGCTCTTCGTATGAGTAACTTGCAGGTAATCAAGATTAGGTGAAGTCGTTTGAGGATTTCTCTCGTTGTGTCTTAGGAGCTCTGATACGTAACGGGATGGGATCTTTGTTTTTGCTTTTTTATTCCTTACGTATTATTTATGAAGATTTATGATAATGATGTTGACTTTGTTTTATGAGACTTTTATGATGAGGCCTTTGTGCCAAAGACTATTTTACAGGTTTAAATAAATTCCGCTGTGATACGTTAAAGATTTTGTTAATGAAATTGAAGGATAAATAGTTATTTAATCCGTTTATGATTTTATGAAAGAAATGTGACATTCCGTTATGTGAATACTCTGATTTATTTATGAAATTTTTATGTTGGAAAAACAGGGTGTTACAATTGGTATCAGAGCAGGTCGGTCCGTCCGGCCAAGTAGTTGAGTCGAGTAGTGTCGTTTAACAGTTGGAATACCATTATTATGTTGTTCCGATTGTTGTATGTTGTGTAGAGAACTAAGATGGTTGGGAGAAGCTGATGACTGGCGGGTGAGCAGTTGCAGAATTTATAAAGAAGATACTAATGCTCATTACAAGGTTGTGAATGAGAGGAAAGGTAAAGGTCAGCAGAGTCGTCCTAAGCCTTATAGTGCCCCTACTGATAAGGGCAAACAAAGAGTTAATGATGAGAGGAGACTCCTAAGTCGGTTACGGAGATTAGAAGCTTTTTGGGATTGGCTGGTTATTACATAAGATTTATAGAAGGATTTTCTAAGTTGGCACTTCCGTTAACGCAGTTGACTTGTAAAGGTAAAGCCTTTGTGTGGGATGTTCATTGTGAGAATAGTTTTAATAAATTGAAGAGACGTTTGACGACGGCTCCAGTCTTGATTTTACCAAAGTTCGATGAACCCTTTGTGGTGTATTGTGATGCGTCCAAGTTGGGTTTGGGTGGTGTGCTGATGCAAGATGGCAAAGTTGTAGCTTATGCGTCGAGACAGTTGAGGATTCATGAACAGAATTATCCTACGCATGATCTTGAATTAGCTGCAGTGGTATTTGTGCTTAAGATTTGGAGACAATATATGTATGGCTCGAGATTTGAGGTATTCAGTGATCATAAGAATCTGAAGTATTTATTGGATCAGAAGGAATTGAATATGAGACAGCGAAGGTGGCTTGAATTATTGAAAGATTATGACTTTGGTTTGAATTATCATCCGGGTAAAGTTAATGTTGTTGCAGATGCCTTAAGTAGGAAGACTTTACATATGTCTGCTATGATGGCTAAAGAGTTTGAGTTGCTGGAAACAGTTTAGAGATTTGAGTTTAGTTTGTGAATGGTCACCTCAGAGTGTAAAGCTGGGAATGCTGAAGATTGATAGTGATTTCTTGAAAAGTATTAAAGAAGCGCAGAAAGTGGATGTTAAGTTTGTGGACTTGTTGGATGCTAGTAATCAGACTGAAGAGAGTGACTTTAAGGTCGATGATCAAGGTGTGTTGAGATTTCGAGGTAGGATTTGTATTCCAGACGACGACGAGATGAAGAAGATGATTCTTGAAGAGAGTCATAGAAGTAGCTTGAGCATTCACCCGAGAGCTACGAAAATGTACCATGATTTGAAGAAGTTGTTTTGGTGGTCTGCATTGAAACGTGATATGGCACAGTTTGTGTATTCTTGTTTGGTTTGTCAGAAGTCGAAAGTGGAACATCATAAACCTGCTGGGTTGATGACACCTTTAGATGTGCCAGAGTGGAAATGGGATAGTATATCCATGGATTTTGTGACGAGTTTGCCGAATACGCCTAAAGGGAATGACGTTATTTGGGTGATTGTTGATAGATTGACGAAGTCGGCTCATTTTATTCCGGTTAACATCATTTTTCCTATAGCTCAGTTGGCAGAGGTTTATATTCGAGATATAGTGAAGCTGCATGGTGTTCCTTCGAGCATCGTATCAGATAGAGATCTGAGGTTTACTTCTAGATTTTGGAAGAGTTTGCAAGAGGCATTAGGTTCTAAGTTGAAGTTGAGTTCGGCGTATCATCCGCAGACAGATGGTCAGTCGGAAAGAACGATTCAGTCGTTGGAAGATTTGTTGAGAGTTTGTGTACTTGAGCAAAGAGGAACTTGGGATCGTCATCTTCCGTTGATAGAGTTCACATACAATAACAGTTATCATTCTAGTATCGGAATGGCACCTTTCGAGGCTTTGTATGGTCGGAGATGCAGAACTCTGTTGTGTTGGTTTGAGTCAGGTGAAAATGTTGTTTTAGGACCAAAAATTGTTCAACAGACTACTGAGAAGGTAAAGATGATTCAAGATAAGATGAAAGCGTCGCAGAGTCGACAAAAGAGTTATCATGATAAGCGTAGGAAAGACCTTGAGTTTCAAAAGGGAGATCATGTATTCCTAAGAATTACTCCCATGACTGGTGTAGGTCGTGTGTTGAAGTCAAACAAGTTAACTCCGATGTTTATTGATCCATATCAGATATCAGAAAGAATTGGAACGGTGGCGTATCGAGTGGGTTTACCACCACACCTTTTGAATTTGCATGATGTGTTTCATGTGCCGCAACTTCGGAAGTATGTTTTGGATCCATCTCATGTGATCCAAAGGGATGATGTGCAAGTTAGAGATAACCTTACGGTTGAGACCTTACCAGTGAGGATTGAAGGCCGTGAAGTGAAGAAGTTGAGAGGTAAGGAGATACCTCTTGTGAAAGTCGTTTGGGACGGCGCGACTGGTGAAAGCTTGACGTGGCAGCTAGAGAGTAAGATGCTGGAATCCTATCCAGAGTTGTTTGCTTGAGGTAATTTTCGAGGACGAAAATCTTATAAGTTGGGGGAGAGTTGTAACGCCCGTTTTAATTATTTAAATTATTTTATAGAGTATAAAAAATATTTATATGATTTAATGTGATTTTAGAGATTTTATGAGGTGTTGTGCCTTATTTTATTGTTTAATAAAATAAGATTTGAAAATAAAATAAATATTGAGATGAGGGGTTGTTTTGAGATTTTAGAGAGTTTTGGGGGAGAAAGAGAAATAAGATAGAATAGATAGAGGAGATATAAATAGGAGAGAAGCTAGGTTAGAAACCTGTTGAATGTACAATCAGTTTTGGAAAAAGGGAGAACAAGAGGAAAGAAGAACCAAGATGAGAGACTGTTAAGGTAAGGGTGAGCCTAGCATACAATTCTATTGAGTCTGTAATTCATCTAATTGCATTTATCAAGTTGTGGGATTAGTTTTTGAGGATTTGAGAATTAGGTTAAAAGTGGTGAATTGATGATTAAATGATGAAAAATTGTTAAATTAATGTAGAAACTGTTTACAGACCTTAGATAATCCATAGGATGATTTCTGGAATCAATGTTAGACCTTAAACCATGTGATTAGGTGGATTTTCGAGAAAATCTGCGTTCTGCCCGAGCCCAAAAGTTCATCGCTCGCCACGGCGACAAATGTCTCGCCCGGCGGAGCAGCCCAGAAATTCATCTCCCGCCATGGCGACATAGGTCTCGTCCGGCGGAGCAGTCCAGAAATTTATCTCCCGCCATGGCGACATATGTCTCTCCCGGCGAAGCAGTCCAGATTTTGAGCTCGCCATGGTGAAATATGTCTCGTCTGGCGAAATACACAGCATCAGTACCCTTGTTTCGTGATCTTGTGTCCTTTCGAGCGAGTTGTTGCGAGTTGATCCTTGGGGTAGAAATAAGGTTGTTTATAATATTGAAAATGAACTATGATGTTGTTATAAGATAATTACATGTTGTTACTAATTATTTATATATCTAAGCATCATGCGAATATTAAGTGATGCTTTAAGACGATGTTTAAATGTTGATATTGTTATATCTTGAGACTAATAATGTGCTGCCATGTTGCTGTTTACATTTGTTTAAAGCTGCATGTGTCTGTCTAAGTTGTGAGTTATTGATCCAAATTATTGGAGTCATATAAGATGGTTGTGTTGTCTAAGTTGTAAGACGTTGAGTTCATGCATATTCACTTAAAGACGAGGGCTCATGCCCTAGGAGCTTTTGCTCAACAGAGACGAGGGCTCATGCCCTAGGAGCTTTTGCTCAATAGCGACGAGGGCTTATTCCATAGGAGTATATTTATGCTCAAAAAAGCGACGACGGCTTATGCCCTAGATTGGTACCACTGCATGAGTAAGATGATTAAGTTGCATAGTCAAGTTAAAGTTGCATTGTCGAGTCAAGTTGTTAAGTGAATTTTGAAGTTGATTATGAAGTTGATTAAGATGATGATTATGTTACCTGATACTTGTTATAATATGTTTACGTTATATTGTTAAATATAATTGTTGAATTATATGCTTAATATTATTGTTTTGTGAATCTCACCCCTTCTGCTTGGAAATGTTGCTCTTCGTATGAGTAACTTTCAGGTAATCAAGATTAGGTGAAGTCGTTTGAGGATTTCTCTCGTTGTGTCTTAGGAGCTCTGATACGTAACGGGATGGGATCTTTGTTATTGCTTTTCTATTCCTTACGTATTATTTATGAAGATTTATGATAATGATGTTGACTTTGTTTTATTAGACTTTTATGATGAGGCCTTTGTGCCAAAGACTATTTTACAGGTTTAAATAAATTCCGCTGCGATACGTTAAAGATTTTGTTGAAGAAATTGAAGGATAAATAGTTATTTAATCTGTTTATGATTTTATGAAAGAAATGTGACATTCCGTGACGTGAATATTCTGATTTATTTATGAAATTTTTATGTTGGGAAAACGGGGTGTTACAATTGCGAGGGCTCATGAGCTTTTGCTCAATAGCGACGAGGGCTTATGCCCTAGGAGTATATTTTTGCTCAAAAAAGCGACGAGGGCTTATGCTCTAGATTGGTACCACATGTATGAGTAAGATGATTAAGTTGCATAGTCAAGTTAAAGTTGCATTGTCGAGTCAAGTTGTTAAGTGAATTTTGAAGTTGATTATGAAGTTGATTAAGATGATGATGATGTTACCTGATACTTGTTATAATATGTTTATGTTATGTTGTTAAATATAAATGTTGAATTATATGCTTAATATTATTGTTTTGTGAATCTCACCCCTTCTGCTTGGAAACGTTGTTCTTCGTATGAGTAACTTGCAAATCCAAAGCATGAAAAAGCTTTTGACATGATCACTTGGACAAGTGCAGAATCAGCACCTGAAATGTGGCAACTCACCTAAAAGAAACCGAACCTGTTTTAGAACCCCACACCATTGTTAATTACACATCAGATTCGCTGCAGTCACTAGCAATTTGTGTCATTACAAAATGCTAGTATATAGTTGATTCAAAATCCTGACCATCTAGCAATTTGTGTTGCCTTCAATCTAAGTAGATTACTAGTAGTCCTAACTCCTAAGAGCCATATTCAACTATTAGCTGCAAGTTAAGTAGTAAAGATCAGAAGTTCAATGGTTACATAAGGTAGTTATCAATTATTTAAGGCCTAAGAAGTCTAAATTATTATCCATCTCAATGTGTATCACAATGACTAACAAATTGCAAGAGTAATAGACTTCGCAGTTCTTACTCCAACGTTAACTATGACTCTATATGTCAAATCCTAAATAATATATTCAACAAATTTAAGGGATGCAACGTAAAAGTGTGGATAGACGTACTCATTAAAAGTCGATATATCATAGTAGAAGCGTATTAATTTCCCTTATTAACGCCGTCCTTTCCTTTGATGATAATGACTGGACACTCGGAATAGTGGGCACAATAGTTGCTAACACTTCCCAGGAACATTCTGCAACCAAAAATTCAAAGCATTGTGAGTGGCGAGTCCATATAGTTTCCATCTTTAAACTTCATATTCCTTAGAACAATAAAATATGAAAAACACAACATTTGATGTAAAATCTAGATCATTAAGCCAAATGTCCAAAATGTAAATGGAAGCTGGTCTATATCTACAGATAAATGAGACAAGAATAAGAAAACAAATTAATGGCTGATTATTACTACTCTGCTATGCCTGTTTGTTAAGAACCCCAAAAATATTGATCTATGGATAATATGTTTATTAATCGGAAATTGAGCAAAACCTCTTACAATATGAAAATGAAAGATAAATTGCAGTAGGGAAGTGATTCTCAACAACCACGGAGCTAAGCTCCTCAAAGAAAGAGAACACTCTTTCTTTGCTAACCATAACGGGACTATCAATAATCTTGCATGCCCATTACAATTTACCCACCTCACTGTTTATACTACATCTACTAGGCATAACAAACTTGCAACCTAAGCATCCTAACCCACTCTTTTTTTACCATATAACCTCCCAATACTCATCTAAATTGTAAACTCAGTTTAGATTTTAGAACAATATCTCAAGCCAATGTTAGACTCAGGTTTTCCTAATACATAAGTTTGAAAATTTCCATTTTCTTCCCTGGTAAGTTTTCCTAATCAAGCCAATGTTGTGAGGGATTTGTGTACAAGAGTAGTTTTTGTAAAAAAAACACCCTAGAGGTCCACAATTTTGCTATAATGATTACTGAGTAATACCTTGCTGCTGATAAGAATTTTCTGTGTATTTTTAGTCCTATCATTGGACAATTAAGTGACTGAACTCGAGTGGTTAATGTACTTAAATTTATGATTAATTGTTCAGGAGAATCCAATTTCAAATCTTAATTAGAACAATATTTAGTCGGACTCTACTTACATTCCATCCGAAAAGCCCCCTAACCCCATGTGAACTAGAAGGTCATTGGACTAAAATACATACAAATTATTCTAGGATATAAATTGGTTTGATTTATGCTTTTTCATGGCTGGTTCTTTCAAGTTGTAGGATGTGATTTGACTTTGTCATGTGGTTTTTTGTTAAACCTCTTATTATTATTGAAATTATGTTATTAAGAACCAACTATGTATTATGCAACAATTATGTTATTAGATGATTATTGAATAAATAATGTTGCAGTAACCCCTTGTCAAAATATTTTAGCTAGTGCTTGTGAATTGAAACTATTGAAAATTGTTGATCACTGACAAATAGCATAGCTATTTTACCTTTTTTTTCCACTTCAAAAAGCTTCAATTTCATATTCATGTATGATACTGATCTCTATAAAGTAGATGACATTTTTCTGTGTGTGCAAATGCAGATTGCAGTGAAAAGATTGAAAGTTTGGAGCAACAAAGCAGATAGGGAATTTGCATGAAGGATAAGAACGGTTAGTTGGTTTGTGATGTTCTTGTTCTCCCATCATCATGGACCACAATCAGCAAAATGCCTTCTTGATTGGAATCGACGAATGAATTTTGCCATTGGATGTGCTGAGGGAGTTGTGTGAGTACTAGCCTTAGTTTTTCGGATTTGGATTCTCTCAAGTCCTAAAATTTTTGAAGTTCATGCTATTCAGGCAAAACTATACTTGATATTTTCCTAACTGCAAAATCTTGAAGAATTTTGAAATTTAGATAACCCAACTACGACTTTTTTATGATCTCATTACATTATTCTTGAATCATGCTACTTTCAGTAGGGTCGGCCCAAAGTCTAAGTTACTAAGGAAAAGGCTATTAAATCTTGGGAAAAAATATACTTATTATTATTCTTTTTAGAAAAAAGCCAAATCTAAAACTCTTACACAAAGTTAAAAATCTCTCAAAAAAAAACTGTTTTAGGTGTCACTTATTGAGTTTGTAGAGACTTTCAAATATCTTCATCACCAAGCAACGCCACGTATCATCCATAGAGATATCAAACCCAACAATGTGTTTGAGCTCGAATTGGTGGTTTCGGGTTCGCTAGGTTGATCCCTGATGGAGCAACACAAGTTACTGCAAATGTTAAGAGTACCTTAGGCTACGTTGCACCAGAATATGCTATATTAGGTAAAGTAACTAAAAGTTGTGATGTTAAAAGCTTTGGTATCCTCCTTCTAGAACTAGCTAGTGGGAAAAAACCAATTATAAAGGTTAGTTCCTCGTTGAAGATAACAATAGTTGATAAATTAGGCATTGTCATTGGTTTGTGAGAAAAAGTTTAATGAAAAGAAAGAAATAATAGTTCCTCGGCAATGGTGGAACTCGGGTGGGGCAAACTACTTTGAATACTATTTGGTTTGCTACTGTGTGGGGAATATGAAGGAAAAAAAAAATAGAATCTTCAATGATAAAGCTAGTCAGTAATAAAGTTGTTACAAGTAGTAATAAAAGTTGTTTCAAATCTAATCTAATATCTAATCTAATCTAATCTAATCTATCTATCTAATCTAATATAACATAATAATAAGCACGTAAGCCTTTCTAGACATAATAATAAGCACGTAAGCCTTTCTAGTCTTTCATTTTTTCACTGTAACCGTTTTCCGACTACGCGCTCATAAGCACGTGACACCGTTCTCTATCCCTTTCTTCTTCATTCACCTATAAATACACATTCTCCTCAATTTTCAACCCTTCTCTTTTTCAACCATCACCAAAATCCCCAATTTCTCAAAACCCTAACCCTAATTTCATCCAATTTCAATTGGATTGGACATAGATCGAAGAAGGAGAATCAACGAAGAGGAAAAGGAGGAAATTGGATCGAATTCGAATTCTTCGATAGTCAGCATCGCAAGAACGATGTCTGCTGCTGTGTGCGGAAGCAAGAGATCTTTCTTTGAAGAACAACTTCCTCCTTCTCCTCCGTTATCTAAGAGGCTTCGTTGTTCCTCTTCTACTTCTCCGATTCGTTTTCCGACTATTCCTTCTCTCTTTGATCAGCTTCGCAATCTCTTCCCTCATATGGACCAATTGGTAGTACTTTTCATTTTTTTCATTTTCCTTTTTACTTTTTTGAAATTTGATTTATTTATAGAATCTATAAAATGTATTTAATTTAATTTTGTTTTGTTTTATATTATTTTATGTTTAGTTCAATGCATGGAATTGTTTATATTATTATTTGAACTGGGGTTTCTCTTAATGAATGATGATGCTGAAAATTGTTTAGTATTTACAGTTGTATCTGAGTTCAAGATGGTTAGATTGGTAATTGTTGTTTTTCTACCAAGGGTGTGTTTATGATTGATGATATGTTAATTTGAATTGAGTAACTGTTTATGTTGGAGATGTGTAATTGTTGTTTTGTTATTTGAATTTTTGATTCAGCGAATGAATGATGATGAGGAAAATAATTTGAATTGAGGAAATGATTGTTTAGTGTTTACAGTTGTATTTGTGCTGAAGACGTTTTTTTTTTAATCAGGGTTTGTTTATGTTTATGAATGATGATATTTCTAGTTCAATGCTTGAATTTGTTTATTTGTTATTTAATTTTGGGCTTTTGCTAATCAACGATGACAGCGATGATGTATTTTTTTGGGATAGACGAATTTGTCTAATAAGGGTTTGTTTATGAATGATGATATGTTGATTTGCACCGAGTAACTGATTATTTGATATTTCTTGCTATATCTAAAGTAGTAAAATCACCAATTTGCACTCTGAAATTGTAGGTGTCAGGCATTTATGCCCCTGAGATTTGCGAATAGGCAAAAAAGACCTGATTTTGATTGACGTTAGGCAATTTGGTCCTTTTGTTAACTTGTACAGACTAAGTTGACGGTAATTACATATTGGGTCTTTTTTATCTATTTGCAAATTTCAAGGTGGTAATTCAAAATCAGGTCTTTTTTGTGTATTTGCAAATTTCAAGGTTTAAATGCCCGACACCTACAACTTCAGGGGACGAATTGGGGATTTACTCTTGTATCTACCTATGTTTTTATTCAAATGAAGAGAAGAGGGTGAGAGGTATTTTTGATGGAGGGGGTGAGTAGGATTGAATGAGATATATTGTTTGGTTGAGCGGAATGAAAATAAATCTACTCTTTTTATTTAATTCAGGAGGGTAATGTAAGAAATATTTGATGGAGGGAAAATACTATTACATTGTATACTTTTATACGACATTTAATGTAAGAATGTTTTGCCCCTGTATTAATATTTTAACTTTCAGGTTCTTGAGAGAGCTCTCCAAGAATGTGACAACGATCTAGATGCTGCTATCAAGAGCCTGAATGAGCTTTACTTGGGAGCTGCAGGTGGGAATTTTGGAACTGCTGAAGAATCCGAGATTGATGTCAATGTGGATGCAGGTATGATTGGTGTTGGCAAATAAATGTTCAGCTAATTGGATGTGTTTGTTGACCATCTGGAGTTTTCAGTTTGTTTCATATTTTGCGAAACAATGGTCTCAGATTTGGCAGTGTTGGAAACAACAAAAAGTCATTTCCAATGTTTTCAATCTTTTAGCTGGAGGCATGTTTTTTATTCTAATGACATTTTCCCTTTTTATTTCTTTCATCCTATTAGTGACCTATCTCTCTCTCTCTCTGCTCTTTCAGTCATGTGAGTGTTACTCCCTCTCTATTTACCACAAAAAAAACAAGAACATTCAGCTGTACACTTTTCGTAATAAATCCCATCCACTCTTTCACCCACACACATGCACATTGTATATACACTCCTCTTTGGTCACACTTTTATTATTCAAATTGTGTCAAGTTTTCGCCTCATTAGCACATTACCAGTGTATTACTATTTGGTGGGATAGGTAGCTGAGTTGAATGAGCTGTTGACAAGTATTGGCTATTGAGAGTGAAGTCATCAACTGAGATATTGACATGTCTTTGAGAAACTGTGCAGGTAAATTGGAGAATGATGGGAATGCTTCTGCTTCTGAGAATCAATCTACTTTGAACAGCCTTCCTGCAGATGGAGCAGAATGGATTGACTTTTTTGTTCGAGAAATGATGGTTGCTACCAGTGTTGATGATGCTAGAGCCCGTGCTGCTAGAATGCTGGAGGTTCTCGAGAAATCAATCAGTGAGCGGGCAAGGGCTGAGGCTACAGATGCTCTTCAGAAGGTATTTATGCTAGAATAATTATTCATGTTAAAACTGTTTTTCCTAGCAGGTCACAAGTGAATGTCCTTGGTGAAGAACAAGAATTGTTGAACTATCGGTAGGACAATATTGTGTGTTTTGAGACTTGTTTGTTTGAGGAAGAATGTACTGTTGAGTGCTGACTTAGTCGAGGTTGCTCAAACCTAATTTTTTATATTCTAATATCTTAAGTTTAGTTTCACTAACTTATTTGTGAAGATAATACTGTGGGGAGAGGGTGGAACAAACTTGCTTACACAATCCTCAGCCACATCAGATAAAAGATGGCTTGAACATGTATTTATAAGTGGGGGCAATCCTCACCTCACACAAGCCGGTTTTGTAAGGATGAGTTAGGCCCAATTTCAACACTATTAATGGTTTAGGAGTAGCTTTATTGTACCTTTTCCCTGTTATCCTCTGTTGAGATGTATCTTAATCGCACAAGATGTTTTCATTTTCAGGAAAATTTGATGCTGAAGGAGCAAATCGAAGTGCTGATCAAGGAGAAAAATTCTTTTAAAAATGCATTCAGGATCCAGCACGAACGTCTTTCTGATTATGATAATAAGATTCAAGAATTGCAGCATTTGAAGCAGTTGGCGTCTCAATACCAGGAGCAGATCAGAACTCTTGAGGTCTGATTCAACCTTATCCTTTTTTGTTCACTGTCAAATTGTTCACCCTTGGTTAAAAGGAGTTAATATTCCTCGTGACTTGGTGTGAATTTTTTAAAGATAAGATTCAATTTTGACACCATTCTTTTTAAAACGGGAGAGAAGGGAAAGAAGTGATGCGACTACATAGGTATTAGAAACTACTTCATGATGATAATTTCAGAGATTCATATTGATTCTCGATTCTGAAGCAAATTTGATAGGATACTAGTAGCTTGAAATGCATTGCTGTCAATCTGTCATTTATTTCTCTCCCTTTGGGGCTGGGAGTTATTTTGGTAATCTGCAAGTACTATTTGTAGATTTAAAAGTGAGTGGGAAGTTCCCATTTGCTGGTCTTCTATGAATCTCCTTCCTTTTGCCGGGCACCCAATTCTGCTCTGGTTGAAAACTAGGAGAGGCCAATGCTCAGTTATTTCATCTGATAAGAAATGCATTTTACATATAAAATAAATTTGGTTCCTTGTTATATGCGGACAGGCAAATTAGTTAAGTGGTGGGTGTAAAATCTAAACAAAAACAAATTCCAAGCTTCAGCTTTCGTACATTAAATATTGTTTTCATACATGCAGATAAATTCTGTGTCTGTGTTTGTCGACAGGTGAATAACTATGCTTTGGCAATGCATTTGAAGCAGGCTCAACAGAGCAACGGATTTCAAGGGCATTTCCCACCTGATATCTTCTAACTAAATCAATATGTAGAATGCCATAATAAAGGCGGCAACTAGTTGCATCCAGTTAATTATGTTCTCTTTTTATCACGAAAAGGTCAAGCGTTGTTATAGTTTGTGTAGCTTCTGTTGTGAGCATGCTTTCTGTTTCTATTAGTTCAAGAGTGATTCTATCCCATCAACCCGATATAGAATTTGACAGATTCTTATCCATAAGTCATTCCCATATATTGCCTATTATTCCGCTTTTATTTGTTGTCACTACTGAGTACCCACAATGTTCAATATCAGTTTGATATTATCACTGTTGACTATTGGAAGTTTGATATGCAGACCTCAAATTTACCATGATATAGAGCTCATTTGTTAATGTTGTAGCTTTTGTTTTTAATTTTTTTTACCTTCTTGAAGTAAAATATCAAATTTTAAGAGAGATAAGTTAGTTTTTTAAAAAAGGATGTTGTATTATTTCATACCCTTCCACGTGAACTGGTTCGGCTACTAAAATGTCCTCGTAGTCATGGTTGTCTTGGATGTGTACCATCTTCCTCTATTCTACATTGTGTTTCATTCAACCCATTGTTTATGTTGGGTGGAAGCCAATGCAGGCTGGTTTGAATGGCTAGATGATATTCCTCATTATGTTTGCATGTGGATTAGGCAATCATCCATGCAATCTATTTCGAGTGCGTAAGACTTCAATCTTCTTTTTGAAGAATGTTAATGTTAATTATTGCTTGTTAGGCAATCTGGTCTAAAAGACGCTCCTTTTTGAAGAAATACTTGACCTCAATTTTGGGAAAAGATCTTTATATCTTAGATTATCAATGCTTGGTGGATAAGATTTGGTCAAGACTCATAGGGGATGGACCCCCAAGTAATTATTCTCTCGAGGCTAGAATAACCTTGGCCAAATTAATGATCAGGGTGATTCCAACTTATCTTATCGTTTCTAATTGTTCTTACTGAAATTTAGAAGTTTCAATCAGGAGATAGTGATCAAGTAAGGAAAGCTTGCGTACTTGGTCGAAACACTTTATCAAGGCCAAAGAAAGGGGGTTGGGTTGGCTTTGCGAGACATACACACAACGAATCAAGCTTGACTTTTAAAGCATGCCTTGAACTTAAAGATAGATAAGTATGATCCTTATGGCTACAAGTCCAGATTCCTACCTTGTGAAAGCTTTAGCCTACCTTTGGAAAGCTTTAGCCTGCCTTTGGTCATATCATACAGCTTGATGCATTTATATATGACACAATGACAAAACTAGAGAGAAATTAGCACTTTGCATATATAAAGACATTTTGGATTTTAGAAATCGAAATGATAAACACATTTCGGTTTTTAGAATCTGAACGATACTAGAAATTTAGGAGAAAATAACCTTAAATCACACATTAAAGGTTTGAGCAAATGTTTGCTAACACCTCTTGTGTAGTAGTTTTGAACATCTGAAATACGGTGAATTCAACCAAATTTTAGTTGAACTTGGTGCGATTCAATGTTTTTTTGTTGTTGGCGTTTTTAAGTTCGAAAATGAAAATGGAGAAGTGAGGGAAAAAAACCTGAGAAATGGATTGATATTGACCTTAAACTAGAAGACACTGCGAACAACATTTTGGGGAATTTGAGGAATCATGTTAGTGATTTTGTGTATAATCTGCAGGCTTAAAATTGGGAGGACTTACAGTATGCTACAAATGAGAAATTAAGGAATGATAAATGGACAATCAAAGGTTGTCAACCACTGGGTTTTAATATGGTTAAGAGTACGAGTTCAATTTTTTAATCATTTTTAATTGTGTTTGGAATGCGTGTCAACTTAGAATTTCTTCTTGGTTACTCGATGTGAGAACAAACCCTAGTATTACTTTCAAAAACTTAGAAAAATTTTCTTGGAGGAGCTACAGTGTGGGAAATGTTGTTAATTTTTGGTTGTTCATATAACATTGCTCATGAAAAAGAATAATGACATATGTTGGGACACGAGAGGAAAATTTTCAATTTATAGTGCATATCATCTCTTGAGTGGTTTTTTCATTCGGATCATGCTAGGTGTTGGAATAGAGTGGAGAAGTTTGAAACAATGGTGTGAGTGCATGTATTCATTTAAAAACTTATCAGTGATGGATAAAAGAACACATGGGTAAATGTTTGTGGCTAATGCATAAAAAATATGAGAAAAATTATTTTCATCGATAAATGTAGAAAATATGGGACAAATATTTACCACTAATTTATAAAAAAAAGTTGGTTAAATATATGTTCAAGATATATATAAAAAAACATGATCAAATGTTTCGTTGATCAATGAATTAATGGAAATGTTAACGAGTGCCCCTGAACACTTTTTAAGGACCATAAATAGTAAGTATTTATGTAAAGACATGTAATCAATATTTTGGAAATCGAAATATTTGACGTTTTTAAAAGAATAATTGCTTTTTTTTAATGCTTAAAGAGTGCCCCATGACACTCGTTAACAAGACTCATAAATTAAGTGTATGAATTATTGATCAATGGGTCTGCCATGGAATATCATGTTTACGCCACTCTAATTCAAGACATAAAGGATTTGGTTCGGCTAGGAAACACTCCTATCTTGCATACTCTTCGTGAAGGTAATCGTCGCTGACTTTCTAGCTAAGTTGGGAGCTTACATGGACTTGGCTTTGTCAAACCATATCACCCCTCCTGACGGTCTGTTAACTCTCCTAAGGGATGATTCTTGGGGAACTTTCTTTCCTCGTGACTAGTCTTTTGTTCTTGCCTTTTGTGTTAGTTTTTTCTGTTTTCTTTTTATCCCTTGTAACCAAAAAAAATAAATTAAAATGAGAATAATTTTAATACATTGAATTATAACTTATTATAAAAATAGACAATGTATTTATTGATTGAGTTTTTTTTTTAAAGAATAAATTTTCTTTTATAAACAAAAACGAAGTGCAGAGGGATAGCATGTTCATCCAAAAAAAACAAACATAAAGAGCAAAATAAAAGCACAGGGAACAACAACACACCAAAAGGCTAGCGTGGGGTACAGTTCGAAGTACCTACTTTGAATCCTTTGTTAGCCTCGGTTTGCTACTTCTTTCACTTGCTCTTTGACTTTCTTGAAACCACCTATTGAAATGGTTGATTTGTGTTACCAACCAAATCAACAGTCTCATCATTTTGAACCATGTTAGACTAGTATTCACTCAAAAAATTCATAGTCTATTGGGCTTATGTGAGAACTAACCCTAAAACTGACATGTCGTGAATTATATTTGAGTTAAAGTTCGACAAATTAGAGTTTGTCACCACCTCCTAACTCGAAATAGAAACTTAAATATAATCCACATCAGTCACTGCATCACCCCCAAAGACCAACAATATGCATATCTGGAAATTTGATGTGATTTTGGTCTTCCCTAAGTGTCTCAGTCAAAACAAAAACATCAACCTGTAAAGGTTGCTCACCAACCACCCAGTGACTTTATTGATTGAATAAAGTTTACATAAAAAAGAAATTCTATATTTTTTACCTTAATATAATATTAAACTCAACTATTAAGAAACATAAGCAAACCGATACGAATGCACAAATATTTGACTAATCTATTTTAATAATGCTTCCCACTAAATTTAAATATTATAAATGAAACAAATACGAAAGAAAAAAAACATACACTCTTTTTATAAATTAAAATTTAACTGAGTTGGGTTCCTACGAAGCAGATCGAGACTCGAGACATATTTCAAAGTTTTGCGATCGTTTGCCAAAGTGGTCTTCAGTTATGAGAGTTGAAACACGAGGTTGTTAGGAATCAACTTTTCATCAAATGAGATAATTTGTTAAGTATATCAACCGAGCTATGTTGAAGAGAACAAACACATACACATTTACTTTATTTATTTATTTTGGTAAAGTAGTTTACTAGTAGGGGTAAGCAATAAATCCGAACCTGCCCACCACCCGAAATAGCTGAGCAACCTGCGGGTTATGAGTCAGTTTAAAACGGGTATTGGGTTAAAAAAGAAGAAAGATTGGGTCTGTGTGGGTTTAGACGGTCGGAGCTGGTTTTTATAAATCCAAAACCGTGTAAACCGAATCCGACCGACCCATCACTAAACAGAGAAAAAATGTTTGGTATTTTGCACATCTGGTGCATAGTTGGGCTTCACTCCACAAAGCCCAGTCCATTATACATGTCCATATATCCAAGTCCAACAACATCAGTATATATAATTCCTCTTATCATCTTTGTTCTCAAAATCAAACAAAACCCTAATTGCATGGCATACGGCCGCCACCTTCTCTATCTCTCTTTTTGTTCAGACCTACTCAATCACCCAAATTTCTATGGATTTATACTCTCTCCAACTCTAGATCAATTGGAAGATGAAGAAAGATTGAAAGGAAGAAGAACAATGCTCTGATGTGTGAAGAATAAAAGAGGTTTTAAACGAATTACAAAAATCGAACAATTAAGAGAAATGAGTTTTGAAAGAAAGATCCAAAGAAGAAGTAAATCTATGTTTAAAGGTAAACAAATCCAAAGAGATGAATGTCACTGTTTAGGGGATTGAAGGAATGAGAGTGAAGATCGTTCATCATTATGCTTGTAATGTTTTTTAGGAAGTTAAAAATTCTGTTGATACCATATTGGAGTCATAACTGATTATTCATTTATTAACTCAAAAAAATAGTATTCCAGTTTTTTTAAGCAAGATGAACATTTCTTTAGTTTCTGGCCAAGGATTTTTGGGCTTAAAAAATAACGTAACTCGTTGAAACCGAAACCCGTCCAAACCGAATGAGTTTGGGGACGAAATTGGGCCTTCAAATATGTTGATCAGTTTCATCCATTATGACAAGTTTAGGGCCGAACCTGCCTGAACTCACCCACTGCTCTACCCAATAATTTAGTGACTAGAAATTCACATTTTTAAGGTGAAAAAGTGGGTGTCCGATGTTTGAATCTCAACCTCTGTATATAATATGTGCAATGTCCTTATGTCCTTATCAATTAAGGTAAGCTCGTGGAGACACACGTTTACTTTATTTATTGATGGGTTAATTAAGTAAATAATCTCTATAATTGTCAAGAATTTCGTTTTCAGTTTTTATAAAAAAAATCATAATTTTTAATCCTTCATCGGTATTTTCAACTTTGTAAAATTTTTCATCAATATTTTTATTTTAAAAAAATTATTTTATTTTGTAGGAATTAAAAACGAAATTCAGATATTTATGTTGTCCCATATAATTAAATTACTTTATTAAATTACTTTATTCTATTCTATAACAAAAGATATTACTCAATAACAACGCAGCTTCTTCAAATCAATTCGCGTCGAAGAAACTCTTATTTCCGATCTTCGTCACAAAAACTTTCATCAAACCCTAAATCCCCAAATTCTTGATCTCAGAAATCTTGATTCTTCAAGATGGTGCTCGCAGATTTGGGTGGGAGCATTACGCGTGCTCTAAAGCAGATGAGCAATGCAACAATCATTGATGAAAAAGTATTGAACGAATGTCTCAATGAAATCACTCGCGCTCTTCTTCAATCCGATGTTCAATTCAAGCTTGTTAGAGATATGCAAACCAATATTAAGAAGATTGTTAATCTTGATGATCTTGCTGCTGGTCATAATAAACGTAGAATCATCCAACAAGTAACGCTTTTTCCTCTTTCTCAATTTTTTTTTTATTTCGTTTATTTATCAATTTAGTGTGTGTTTGGTTCTGCTTTGATAAGTTTTTTATTTTGAATGATTTGAATATGTAAAATTGACTCTGGCTAAAAGCAAGTTAATGGTAAAGTGGTCTATGTTCGGATGTAAATTGTAATGATGTAAAAGTGAGTCGAACGATGAATTGGAATGTTAAAATCAATTCTAGAATCAGAAGCTTCAATTTTTAGTTTCAAATTAGAATTTAACATGTTTGGATGTTCTGGAGTAAAATTGATTTTACCTTCAAAATTGATTCTGACTTGAAGCTAAAATTTGGAGCTTATGATTCTTGGATCAATTCAATCAATTTGATTCAATCAATACCAATTTTTGTACTCGATTAATCGTTGATACCAATTTTTAGTGTGTGGTGACAAAAATTGATTTTGAGTGAATTGATTATGTAAAATTGATTCAGACAAAAATTGAGTTGAAGGTAAAGTAATTTTTTTTTGATGCATTAATGTAAAAGTGACTAAAAGTCACTTAGCTTCAAGTTAGAATCAATTGTTCAACTCAATTTTAGATGAATGTATAAATATCCAAATTTGATTCCTGAAATTGTAGAAAGCTATAAACTTACTTTACCAATTTAATTTTCTTATAGTTTCTGCTAATACAAACTGAACGAAAAATCTGATAACATTTTACAATTTGAGAGACTATTTTGGAAAATTGTGAATTAGGTTGATATAGTGATACAATTTCAGGCACCAAATTAGGTGTTCACTCTTTTTTATGTGAATTAGACGTTGTGGTAGGGTTTTGATTTTTTTTATTTGCCCCTCTCTTTATATTGGTTCTGAGGATTGAAATGTTATATTGTATTCTGCATTAGAGGCTTATGGTGAAATGTTCTAAATCGTGTTTTCTATGCATGAGAATGCTCATCGCGGCTTGATTGATTTACTATGTGCTTTGGTTTATGAGGCATGGCTTGAGAAGTTAGACTTTAGAGTTATTTTGGATCAAAAGATAAATTAAGCGCTTATGGAGTATATATCTATTGTATAAGTGTCTATGTATCTGTGTTATTTCAGTAGTCAAAGATGAAATGTGATTTAAGTTGTAAGCTGTATTCATAAGCTCTTGTGTGAGGTTTATTGAATTAAACTGAAAGTGAAAACAACTGATGGACATGTCATGCTCTATCTTTGGAAGTTCCCATGAACACTCATACATGTGCTTATGTCTTCAAATAAACTCAAATAAGCTGTAAATAATCTCTTTCAAATGCATCCTTAAAGTTCGTCAGGATAAGCTTTTTACCAAGCATTTGAAAGAAAAGTTGAAATCATCTTGTCATGATTACGAGTCTCTTAGGCCATGTTTGTGTTGGTGGGATGAGATGGAATGGGATGGAATAAAAGTTATGTTCCATTGTTTGGATTGTAAAAAACATGGTGGAATGGAACCCAATCGTATCTATTGCGTCTTATTCCATCAATTACACTCATTTTTGTTACCCTCCAAACAGTGGAATGAGATCTCTGCTCTGTTCGTTTCCATCTGTCCAAGCAGAGCCTTAGGTAACAATGTTTTACTTTAGTTTGAATCATTTTGCTCTCAAACTTTTTCAACAGGTCTCTCATTTAGCTTTGACTTTTGCATACGTGGTTGTAACTTGTAAACTTATAAGCGTGTTTTAGTAAGTTGGGAACTAAATAGTTGTCAAGTTTGAGAAACTCCATAAATTAGAAGCCAATTCAATTTCAGTTGTTAAAGTAAGATTTATAGTATAGCATTTACCTCTCTTTTGCTTAGGACTGCTTCAAAACTTGTTTTACTGTACAAATTTCAACCCTTGAATTTGGAAGAAGTACAAGTCTAGGAGTCTAGGACTAATAATTGATCTTGAATTTAGAAGAGGCTTGGATTTTGTGTTGCCGTGTTTGTGTTAGTGGTTTAATTAATGTGTAGTTGACATTTATTGTGACTACTTCTTATGTTAACTCATCTTAATATTTTATGAACCCTTTTGATTCTAGGCTGTGTTCAATGAGCTCTGCAATATCTTGGATCCTGGAAAGCCTGCTTTCACTCCCAAAAAAGGAAAAGCTAGTGTTGTCATGTTCGTTGGTTTACAAGGTTTTATTCCGATTAAATATGATTACCTACCTTTTGTTCATATTATACTCTAATATTCAATTGATGCAAATGATACTGGGATTTAAATTAACAATCTAAAGAATGTATACTAATATTTATGTATTACTTATACTCAAGATATGTGCATTTTGTCAAGCAATATGTGGCTTTCCTTACAATTATTGTTTGTCCATTTACTTTCAGTGGAAAAATGCATTTACACTTACTGATGGATACTTATATGCTTTTTGAATGAATTTAGGATCTGGGAAAACCACTACTTGTACAAAATATGCATTTTATCATCAAAAGAAAGGCTGGAAGCCAGCTCTAGTATGTGCAGATACATTCAGAGCTGGTGCGTTTGATCAGTTGAAGCAAAATGCAACCAAAGCTAAGATCCCTTTCTATGGAAGGTACTCTTGGCATCTGTTAATTGTTATTATAGATTAATGTTGTACGTAAACTCAAAATCTTCGACTGGTATTTTTACCCTACTTATGAGTTGTGGGAATTGAAATGATGGAGGTAGATGATTTAACCTTCAGATTAATTTTGTATTATTAGACATGCTTCATACATTTCGAAACTATCAGACGGATAATATTCCATGAGAACGGGTCAGTTCATTTTGGAAAGACAATTATGATATGAAGGCTTGCTTCTAGAAGAATCATGTATAGTTGTTAGAAATTGGATTTGCTTTGTAGTCTAGATTAGAAGTTTACATCGGCTTAGAGTTAGTCAACTTTTTTTCAGGAAAAAATTGACATTTTGGTTTTCTAGGGAGTAATGACATTTTGTGCTTTATTTGGGATAATAAATCACTGTGGATAGTGGTGAGATTGGGGATCTCCAATAATCACTTTTAACAATTGTGTTATTGTTCTGTTGGAAGATAAAATGCATAATAAAACCAAAAATTAAAAACTATTCTTTTTTTCTTTATCCCAAGGATCTATTTGGATTTCTGTTTCTCCTCTTTTTTATTTAGTTTTGCAGTGAGGGGAGGAGCCCATAGTCCATCATTATGTTGTCCATACAACTTTTTGCTTCTCTATAAATCACATTTGCTTGAATATTTATTTATGGTTGACTTGCCCTATTACTTTGCAGCTATATGGAGTCAGATCCTGTGAAAATTGCTGTGGAAGGTGTGGAAAGATTCAAGAAAGAAAACTGTGATCTTATAATTGTTGATACTAGTGGGCGGCACAAACAAGAAGCTGCTCTTTTTGAAGAAATGCGCCAAGTTTCAGAAGCAACGGTATTTTCTGTTGATATTGTATGCACCAATGTCTGTTTCCAAAAGCCAGTAGTCTCTAATATCTTTCATTTCCGTTGATTCAGAAACCAGATCTTGTTATCTTTGTCATGGATAGCAGTATTGGTCAGGCTGCTTTTGATCAGGCCCAAGCATTTAAACAGAGTGTTGCAGTTGGAGCTGTCATTATCACAAAAATGGATGGCCATGCTAAGGGTGGTGGTGCGCTTAGTGCGTAAGTATTACCCGATATAATCTAATTATATTTATATGATATACTACCAACTTATATTAATATGATGCTTGCACACACTTGTGTTTGCTGTGTCGTGATAACCTTTTTTTGTTATCATCATCATTGTTTGTAAATCTAATCTTAATTCATTTTTTTATGTTTATTGTTGCGGCTACAAAGTTTGTAAATCTAATCTTAATTAATATTTTTATGTTTATTGTTGCGGCTACAAAGTTTGTAAATCTAATCTTAATTCATTTTTTATGTTTAGTGTTGCGGCTACAAAGAGTCCTGTCATATTCATTGGAACTGGAGAACACATGGATGAATTTGAAGTTTTTGATGTTAAACCATTTGTCAGTCGTCTATTAGGTGTGTACTTTTGGTTTCTGTCCCGACATTGGTTTTAGGATATGCCTTAGCTTTTCAAACATGTATATACTTTTGGTTTTTGTCCCAACATTGGTTTTAGGATATGCCTCACCTTTTCAAGCATGTATATTAATGTGCCAGTTTTCCCTTTATATTAATTTCCGGTTTGTATTTTGGACCAGGCCAGGGAGACTTGTCTGGGTTCATGAACAAAATCCATGAAGTTGTTCCAATGGATCAACAGCCTGAACTGCTTAATAAGCTGCAAGAAGGAACCTTTACCTTGAGGATTATGTACGAGCAGTTTCAGAATATTCTTAAGATGGGTCCCATGAGCGAGGTTACCCCCCTATTATGTTTGATATAATTTATTTTACACGAGTTTACATCTGACCCCCACTTGGTGGAAAAATACTTTGGTGGTTGTTATTTACATGAATTCTCGTTTGATGCACTAAACTGGATGGTTTGTATTGAAGGGCTACTCTCTATTTTTCTTTGGGGGACTAATTAATGGTTGATTTATGTAGGTTTTTTCTATGCTACCAGGATTCGGCAATGAATTAGTACCAAAAGGCAAGGATCAGGACAGCCAGGCAAAAATTAAGCGTTACATGACAATGATGGACTCAATGACAAATGAAGGCAAGCATTGAATATTATTTTTTTATTTTTTTATTTTTTGTATTATTTGGGAAGATCAACTATGTGTGCACTAAATTCATTGAAATAGTACACCTTCGCATGCTAACCTTTAATTCCTATCGTGCTTCAGAGTTGGATAGTTCAAACCCAAAGCTCATGAATGAGTCACGGATGATGCGTATTGCTCGAGGTTCTGGTCGGCAAGTTAGGGAAGTGATGGAGATGATGGAAGAGTACAAGCGTCTCGCAAAGATATGGAGCAAAATGAAAGGGCTTAAAATACCAAAGAAGGGAGACATGAGTGCCTTATCTCGAAATATGAATGTCAACCACATGAGCAAAATCCTCCCTCCACAGATGCTAAAGCAAATTGGAGGTATGGGTGGGTTACAAAGCTTGATGAAATCGATGGGATCTAATAAGGACATGATGGGAATGTTTGGCGGCGGCGGCGAGCAGTAGGTTCTTAATGGCTTATGCGCTGCCGAGGTTTGTTTCTGATTACTTCCTCTTGTGCTTCGTAAGAATTCAAATCGTCGTTGCGTAATCTATGCAGTTTGAATTGGATTCAGATGTGCTGTCAACTAATCTGCTGACTGCAGAAATCTCAATGGGACAATAGTTCATTACCTTGGCAGTTTTTTTTTTTTTTTTTCATGTAAAACTATTTTGTTTCCCTCAATTGCTGTATATTTACTAGTCTTCAGATAGCAGCCAAAGTATTTGTTGTGAATCAGATATTTTCTTGATCAATGTAACATTAAATATTAATTATAAATTGAACTTCTCTCCATATGAGGAGGTTAATACTCACAAGAGGCATGTGTTTGCAATTCCTGAGGAGAGTGAGTGAAATGTGGGAATCACGATAGCAACAATTTTACTCCCTGCAATATTAAATATGAGCAAAAGTAACTTCTACTTGCAAACTTTGCTTCCCGGCCGAACTCCGGAGTTTCAAGGTCCCTTCCTCTGCGAAGCAGAGGGTAACAAAAAAAGTATAGTTGATTTTATTTCATTTTCTTTAAACTAAAATGCTAATTACATTATCCAAACTATCGTTATTTTTATTTAACTTATGGGAGCTTATTTCACGAGGATGAAACTTAAATTACCTAAGTTTTTTGTGAATGGTAATATGAAATATGGTGAATAGTGATGTTTATGTTTTTAATTGATATGCAGGGTAAACTTGAGAATGTTTAAATCCCCACTCCTACGTTTCATTCTGTTTATACCTTATCCCCTCTCTTCGTGCATTCAAACCTAGTATTTGTTTATGTCTGAGTGATTAGCTGGTGTTTTTAGATTAGTAGCTTTCATCCATGAGTTTTCATAAACCTTGTACATTGTTTTCACCATTTGCTTCCAACTAGTTCCACCCAAAATTGTTCCGATTTTCTATTTTGACTGAGATTTTTTTTTTCAAACGTATGTTTTTAAACTCAACTAGTTCCACTCAATTTGTGACATCATACCTTGTATCACGGGAATCAAATTAAAAATACCTTGTATGTTCAAAATTAACTCAACTCATTTGGTTCACGTTTTTTTGTTGGGGAGGGGAGATAATATTTTTTAATTTACTATTTTGGCTTAATTTTTAGAAAGCGAGCGGAGGGGAGCAAAACACCTCATAGTCATAGACTCATTTACTCCTTCTCTCCATGTTGAAGTTTTTTGGAGAGAAGGAAATGTGTGCAAATAATATCATTATTACATACAAAAAACTATCCTTAAACTTAAAAAAATTCTTACTTAAATTTTAAGGGCAAAAAGGTAGATTAATATTAAAATATCTCCACCATAACCCAAACATGTTTTTAATTAAATTTTCTATCTTCTTACCTCTTCCCTATTTTGAACCAAATACATATTTAACTAAAATATTTCCCTTTCCTTCACATCCCCTCCTATCAGTTGAACCAAGCAGACCCTTAAACTCAAACAAATTTGACAAATTGTGAATGAAATTAATATTAAGTCTACTTAAGATATATCATTCTAACTCAACAAACAATTAAAATAAAACTACAAAGTGATCGTTGGATAATGTCTAAATGGTTAGAGATAAAATTGAATCTTTATAGTATTTTATGACATATCCAAATTCAAACATGACTCTTGATAGAAACTTGGGTGTTCAAGTTTCATTTCGAGTATTGTGTGAGTTTCCCAAATACTTGAATAGTTACGATTGATATTGATATTCGATCTGATTGTGAGTTTCTTGAAAAAAGCTTTTTTTTATGCTACAGTGCACTTTTCCCTCTAAGTTTGAAAAAGTTGTTATTTTGGCCCCCTACGAAAAAGATGAAAAATTTGACCCCTTAAGAATTAGCCTTTTTGCAAATTTGATCATTTTGACCAAGTCAACGATGATTTGTCACTTCATTAAATGCGCTAGTAGACCACGTATGTATGTACAAGGTTTTTTTTTTTTTTTAAATAAGAAAGTCACGTCTGTAATTACTTGAATTAAAAAAAAAAAGGAAAAGATTGGCACGTGAGAGCGTCTTCCATTGATAATAAATTAGGGTTTAAAAACCCCCAATTCTGACCCCAATCTCCATTCTTCCCCCATTGTTATTCTTCCATTCTTCTTCCTTTCTTCTTTCGATTCATCATGTTCCATACTTCCTCCATATTCGTCAATTTAATTTGTTTAATTTTCTTTCTTCTCGTTTGATTTTTGTGTTGTTATTCTTCTCTCATATCATGTTCATCGTCTTGTTCGTTTTTCTAGATTTGCAGAACATAATTTGGGTGGACCTTATTCATCATCTTCAACCGTGAATGAGTCATCATGCTTGGTCAAATCGAAGTTGGTTTGTTACTGTGGCATTGACTCCCCTCTAGTAACAACTAGGTTTGATGAAAACCCAAGAAGAAGGTTCCATGGATGTGGAAAGTATTTCCAGAGAAGAAAGGGCATTTTTTTAGATGGTTCGATCCAGAAGTTCGTAAGAGGCAGAAGAAACTAATTAGACGTCTATTAAAGAAGAATGATGCATTAAAGAATAAGGAGAAAATGCATGTGTTGACAATTGTAATTTTAGGGATGTTGTTGTTTCCAAGTCTTCTGATGATTTCATTAAGCTTAAGTTATGTATTGATGTAACATTGCTATAATGTAATGTTGCTATAATGTAATTTATCCATTGGCAAAGAAGAAATGAAATGAGTTTGATGTTTTGAAAAACTATTGTCATATTAAACTGTCAATCTTACGACCATTTAAAAGAGCATGACATAATATAACCACAAAAAAGTACTTTACATTCACATAACAAAATACTGGATCATTAGAGTATCTAACATTACAAAGGATTAAGAGTACTTAAATTAAGAGTACATTACCAAAAGATAATTAAGAGTACTTAACCTAACATAAGCAAAATATAAATTCATACATACATTGGTCATACGATTTTATACATACAAAAGAATATAAATTTAACATATTCCATTTTAGGGTTTAGCTTTCCAATTTAACATAGTATTCAATATGTCCACCACCATATTTTATTCACAAATAAACAATATGCATGTGCTTTCAAGATATAAAACAAACGAAAACAAACAAAGTGAAACTTACTTTGATACATCACTGTCACGGTTCTTTCCATTAACCATGTTTCCTTCAGTTGTTGTTGATTCAGTACCCTTCTTCGCCGTCGCTGGTATAGTCTTCTCCGAACTCCTAGTCACCTTCGCGTTTCCATCTTCGACCCACTTCATTTTTCACAGAACAATTAAACCCTAGATTATGGAATTCAATTTTAGGAAGAAGATTCAAAGTTGGTAACGATTAAGCTGTGATTACGAGTTCGATTTGGTGGAAAATTTGATTAAGAAAGAGATCGATTTTTAGGGGGCTAAAATCGCAGGGGAAACTTAACCCTAGAATTTGAAACAACTGAGATGAACTCTCACGTGCCAATCCTTTTATATATGTTTTTTTTTTAATTCAAGTAATTACAGGCGTTCCTTTTTAAATAAAAAAACCCCAATATATACACACGTGGCCTGGCAGCGTGTTTAATGAAGTGACAAATCAACGTTGACTTGATCAAAATTGGCCAAAAGAATCACAATTGCAAAGAAGCTATTTCTTAAGGGGTCAAATTTTTCATTTTTTTTCACAGGGGGTCAATTAATATATCGATCAAATTGAGTTTAAAATTTAATATATTGATGCTTTTATAAATAAAAAATTTGAATAATTTTTTTTATAACTCATTCTGTTTCGTCTACATTTTTAACAATGTAATGTGGTTTTTTATTCCATTACGTTTTGTTCCATTATGCTCTATTACTTTTACAGAAACAAACTTAAGTCATTTTATGATAATGTCATGAATTTATGTCGGAACATCAATAAATACTTAAAAGTTAGTTAATAATGTGGCTGTCCTTGTTAAGCGATGAATTGCCTCATTTACTTGTATCATAACATACTAATCATGAGAAATTTTCAAAAGTAAAGGAAAACAATATCGACAATCAATTAATATAACACCAAAATCCAAAATATCCTTCTTACGTCAGTAAAATCTATCAATCATACATTTAGAATCAAGTTCAAAAGTTTAATAATTAACATCAAAATCCAAGTCATCCTCCTTCTTATGTTCATTAATCCTGTTAAATTGTCCATCCGATTTCTAAACTGTTCTGCGAACACTCCAAAAATATCAGCAGTGTATCTCTAAACCGTTCCGCGAACACTTCAAAATATCAGTAGTGTATCTCTAAACCATTCCGTGAACACTTCAAATTATTAGTAGTGTATATATCATATCTATATCTCTATCTCTCGTCAAACTTTGTAGTCCATGTAACATTGTTTGAGAAAAAAAAGGTTTGATTATCTATGTTGAGTACACTAAGGACTAAGCTGGCATTTAAAAAGATAGAAGGACTAATAAACAAAGTAGTTAATAATAAGTGTTTAAACCCTTGGAATGGAGGCGTCTTCTCTTTTCTTCTCCTTTGCGGCCGTTTGAAGGTCGATTCTCTTATTAACTCAACACTACCACCGTCTCCATTCTCAAATCTCTCTCATAGAAACTTTACACCGACGGATTATTCACTTGTTCGTGTTGTTTTGTGTCGCCTCTCACATTACAACATCGTTTTACACTGCCGCCGCTCGCTCTGTTACAGCACTTCTCAAGGTTCTTTCTTTCTCTCTTTTTCTCTTCGGTGTTTCATTTCAATCAAATGTACTTTTTCTGTTACTCATTCCTTTACTCGTTCTTGTTCTTTTTTGTCGTTTAATCCGTTGTTTTTTTTTTTGCTGTACTTGTTCTCTGTTTTCTTGTTTTTGTTGTTTTTCTTTATAATGTTTTGTTTCTTGACAAATATTTTATAGTAAAACCTAGAAATGAACGATCAAAGTGCTATTTAAATTACATTTGATGTTTTTTGTTGTGTAATTTTTATTTCTATGAGATTTATTCAATTTGAATTTGAGGAAGAAGATGGTTGAAAGGGAAGTTTTTGTTGGAGTGGTTGAAGGGGATTGTGGTTTTTTGGGGTGGAGGGAAGGAATGATGAAGATATATATATTTTTTTGGGGTTTAGGGTTTTTGGTGATTGATTTGAAGGAGATTTAGGGTTTTGAATTCCTCTAAGCTACAATGCTATAATTCTGGAAGTTATAGTGTTAGAAGGGGATGGTGGAAGATGGGGTGGAGGGAAGGTACGAGGAAAGAAATTTTGGGTTTAGGGTTTTTAAATTCTGCTACGATACAATGCTATAACGCCGGAAGTTGTTGGTTTAGGGGATAGTGGAAAATGGGGATGGAGGAAAGAATTAATGAATAAAATTTAGGGTTTTTGGTGATTGTCTTGAAAGGAGATGTAGGGTTTAGAAATTCCGCTGCTATACAACTATGCTACAATGCAGGAAGTTGTAGTGGTTGAAGGGGATAGTGGAATATGGGGTGGAGTGAAGGAGTGAGAGAAAATTTAGGGTTTATGTTTTTGGGCATGGGAGGGAAGGTCCTTGAACAACATTGAAGGTCTGGTTGCAAGTGGCACAGTTACTTGCTGAGATGTTTTGTATAAGGAGGGGACCTTACTCTATGTTTAAATGCTTAACTCCAGAGAAAGAGCATAAATATGTAGTACTTTGTGGCTGTCTGATACTCATTTGCAATGTGATGATGCAAATAATGAGATATAAGAGGGGATAAAGAATCCAACTAGGATGCACTTTAGCAACACCAAAATGGTATAGGTCTGGTGATATGTGAATGCAATTGCGGAATCCCTGCTACTCCCTTCTGAGCTTTAAAGTATCTGTATTACATTATTTGTAGATGATATGAATATTGAAAAGGTGAGTGTTAACTTTGATTTCATGGGTATAGTATAAGTTTAAACCTTGGGATGATTGACTTAAACATGGATAAGTTATTTGGTGACTGATAGGATTGATTTTACTTTAAAGTGGGTATCTTGCAAGCAGTGTTGTCAAACTTCAGCCATGATGTTATAGCATGGCAGATTTTGTGTCAGCCACCATATATGAAGTGGATGCCCACTTTTTCTAATCGATAATTAAATATGATCTAAAATCAATCTGGGAGTCTCTCAATACCCTTTCTGTAATGAACTATCTAAGTTTTGACAGTATCAGGACCTCAGGCGATTGTTACATAATGTTTTTATTTTTTATGACAAGGGTGAGTTCCCTTGAGACAGAAGATTGTCCAAAAAGTTTAGGGAAGGGGACCACGTTGTTACTTGCAGATTGTTTGTAGGATTTTGTCTTTAGCAGCCTAACTTCCGTGGTTTTTTAAATTCTCACTCTAATTTGCTCAATTTGTATCTTATGTTTTGCATAAAATGTAATTATTAGCATTGCTTGTTGATATGCGATTTTTTATGACCTTTAAATGTTTCATTCTTTTTGTTTTATAGGATTACACCTGCTTTTATGGAGTTTGAAACTCATATTGTTACCCCTATTAATAACAATGAGAAACCTGATTCAGGAACACAGCCCAATCAGAAGAAAAAGAGGTCTATCGTGTGGGAATACTTTACGGTGGAAGCTGTTGAAGCTGGAAAATCAAGAGCTTATTGTAAACATTGCAATAAATCGTTTCATTATATAAGTGGTTCAAAAACAGTTGGCACAACTAATTTAAAAAAGCACATTTCTTTGGGACTCTGTCAAGGAATGCAGCAGAAAAGTCAACCAAACTCACATCCCGAAAATGGTGGTTTGCAGGATAATGCCATTCTACCAAAGAAAAGGCAAAGAGAAAAACCTACTTATGCTGGTAATGGTATCTCATTGGATCAGGAGCGTTGCATCCATGACATTGCTAAAATGATAATTTTACATGATTACCCTCTTGATATTGTGAAACACCAGGGCTTCATTGCTTTTGTACGGACTCTTCATCCCATGTTCAATCCATCGTGTTTGAATTCTGTTGAAGGGTGTATTTCTTCTATGTATCTCAGAGAGAAGCAAAATCTGTTGGATCTTATTAATGGGATTCCTGGACGGCTCAACCTGACACTGGACTTGTGGACTTCAAACCAGGCAACAGGGCATGTTTTAATTCGAGGACACTTCATTGATAGTGATTGCAACGTACATCATCCTATTCTCAATGTTGTTAAAGTACCATTTCCTGATTCAGGTGATTCCCTAAACCAAACCATAACGACCTGCATATCTGATTGGCATTTGGAGGGTCGGGTGCTTACCCTTGCTCTTGATAAATCTTTCTCGAGTGAGACTGTGAAGGTAAATTTACGAGGCAATCTATCTGTTAATAACCCTGTGATTCTCAGTGGTCAGTTATTAAACCAGAATTGCTATGCTCGTGTTCTTAGTCGCCTTGCAGTAGATGTGCTACGGGCAATGAGCAAAACTGTTAACAAAGTTCGTGAGTGTGTGAAGTTTGTGAAGTATTCTGAATCTCATGAAGAGAAGTTTATTGAGCTTAAGCAACAACTACAAGTACCTAGTTTGGTGAACCTTTTGATTGATGACCAGTATAATTGGGATACGACATACCATATGCTTGTAGCTGCCTGTGAATTAAAGGAAGTCTTTGCTTGCTTTGATACCACTTGTCCTGATTTCTCGATGAATCTAACTATGGAAGACTGGAAGCAAGTTGAAACTCTCTGCACATATTTGAAGTATATGTATGGTGCAGCTCACATTTTAACTGCCCGACAATTCCCAACAGCCAACTTATTTTTTCTTGAAGTGTCAAAACTTCATATGGAGTTGACTAATGCAGCCTTCAGCCAGGATCCTTTTCTTAGCAGTTTGATTTTTCCTTTGCTCAAAAACTTTGATCAATATTGGAGAGATAGCTGCCTCATCTTGGCTGTTGCTGTAGCCATGGACCCAAGGCATAAAATGAAACTTGTGGAATCCACCTTTACTACAATATTTGGAGAAAATGCTGAGCCTTGGATAAGAATTGTTGAGGATGGCCTTCATGAACTATTCATTGATTATAACACCGAAATGCTTCATTTCACGGCAACAAATGGCGATGATGTGGATGAGATTATGTTAAACACTGAGCCATATGAAGGGCCGGTTGATGGTTCCCTTTTTGTTGATGAAGGTGGACTTTCCGACTTTGAGTTTAACATATCTGATTTTACTAGTATGCAGCAATTCAAGTCAGAAATGGATGAGTATTTGGAAGAACCTTTGCTGTCTGAATCTAAAGAATTTGATATTCTTAGTTGGTGGAGGGAAAATCGATCGAAGTATCCAACATTGTCTAGAGCTGCATCTGATATTTTGACTATGTCAATATCTACTGTGTCTGCAGATTCTGTTTTCGACACAGAAATTAGAAAAATGGATGACTACCGGAGTTCGTTAGACTCGCAGACTCTTGAAGCCCTTATTTGTTCCAAGGATTGGTTCCAGCATAACTCTATAACCAAAAATGTTTCAAATACACCGAGAAAATGAAATTTTAGACATAGGTGATAGATTCTCAAGTAGCTTTTTGGTATTGATTCAAGTTTTGAAACCATTGTTCAGGTCAATTAATTAGTGTGATAATTGTCCATACATGTTTGACAGAATAGATATTGATTCTATTCAAACTTCATCTTTTGGCAAACACAGCTCATGTGTGTTACAACAAACAGCAGCTGCGTTCATATTTTCATGGTTTGAAATGAAAACCAGAAACATTTCATAGTTTCAAACATTCAAGATAAAACTTATACTATTATATTATCTGCCATATCTTCCATTACATTTTTTATTCTTTTCGGACAGACTTTGGCCTAGTTATTCTCTACTAGTTTGATGGGTGCGTAGTAGAAGAGAGCAGAAGTGCGCAATGCCTTTAAGTTATTCAGTTTGTGTTTAATAATTGAACAGACTGTTGACATTCCAGTTCTGTGTTCAATTCCTTTGAGTTCATGGAGACAGCAAAAAATGTTGACATTCCAGTTCTAATGTGTGGTTTAAGGCTCAAAGAAATTCCTTCCTCTTTTACAGTATAGTTGGTTGTAGATCAATAGATTATGATAATTTTTTTTTCTTTTAATCTAATTTTCTGCATTCATGTATAGAGGATTCGGGTTCTCAAAGATTTCTGGATGTCAAAACTCAAAAATCTCTTTGATTGTGTCACAACCCATATCTTAAACTGATGCAAACTAGCAAGTATCACTTTACGCTCCTAATATGATAGGGACTACAACAAAAGAGTATGACGGGGAATGAAAATATAATTAATCCTTGTTTTTTTTTTTTTTTTTTTTTTGACTTAAATGCACTTTTGGTCCTCTATGTTTACCGTCGTAGCAATTTTGACCCTCTAGCAAAAACAATGCAATTTTGACCCCCTAATTTTTCCAACAATGTTGAGAAGCCGCGCGTGTCCCAAAAATGGGGCCAAAATCGCAACTTTTTTGTAAAGATAAGGGGCCAAAAAAGCATATTTCCCTAAACATGACAAAATAGGGGGTCAAAATTGCTACGATGATAAACATAGAGACCAAAAGTGCATTTAAACTTCTTTTTTTATGTTGAGAAAATTGAGCGGATTTGATTTATAAATATTTACATGTAATTTTGCAGTGTTAAATGTGTGTTTTTATCCTTGTAAAACGAACCAATTCTAGTGTTTTCCCCATGGCTTACTTCATGTTTTTTAAGAGGGCCGATGACTTAACTAACTAGCCATTGTGTCGAAATACCAGCTAAGAATAAAAAAGAAATTTGAGCAAGACAATGTCCATACATTTTTTTTAATCGGCAAATATTATTCACAACGAATGAGTGCAAGAAGCACAAAAGCATTCGCGGAAAAAGCGAAAAAGATAGCATACAAATGCTTGTGCATGCATGATCAAAGAAAAACTGCATTCGCACGCCATATTCGTCAAAGCATGTGCACATTTCATTCAAAATATGTTTTTTTATCATTTAAAAATGTGTTATCCCAAGACTTCAAATCGATAAAGTGGTACCGACAAAGAACAAATTTGAAGTGTGCGTTGACTTACAACATACAATACGTTAAGAATAGCTCAACAAACTAATTTCCAAAAACATAAAACTCGAATTCAATTCAGAGACATTTTTTCAAAACCAACTCTCAAACTCGTGAATCTACCTATTAACTTGTTTGAACCGCTGCAGTTGCAATGATTAATTATTATTTATGTGTTGATTTTTTTAAAACAAAAAGTAACCGTAAAATATATTGAATTAATTCACTAGCCACGAGTGAACCGAACTCGTTACATTTATTAATTAACCACTTATTATAGAAATGTAAACAAGTCGAGTCAAAGCACAAAATTTGGGCTTGAGTTATGAAATAAAAAATTTAATTGTTTAAGTGTGACTTTTTTTTTTCTTTCTGGTTACATCCCAACCACAAAAATAATAATATTTAAATGAGTCTAACTAAAGCAGATTTGGTTTAAAATCTTTAAAAAAAAACGATCTGACTTATTTCTGCTCTAGTTGTATGTTTTGAGCTCAACTCAAAATAATAAATGAAATGAGATGTGTTTAACTTTATAACGTATATTTTCTTTGAATTCAATAAAAATAAAAGAAGTATAGTTACGTTGTAAAACATCTTTTAATTAATATTTTCGTTAAACACAACTCTAATCTTACTAATACTCTTGAAAGGAACCAACAGTAATCTGATGTTCGACTGTGCATTAGGTATAATCTGACAAGAAATTATTATTTACTTTCTGATCTCGAATATCTTTTTAATCTGTCTCACCTTAAATTTCTCATACACATTTCCCACACTCTTGTATTTTCGTTTCTCCAACGTTGTTGTTGGATTAATTAAAAGTTAAAACAATGTTTTGTTACACTGTGACATAGATCATTTTACATTATTACATTGTAACATGTTCTTCATGTTTTGTTCCTCAAAACTTTTGTCTTCTTCCTTTCCAAACTTGTCACTTTCCTTGTTCCTCAAGAGAATGATTTCCAACACTTCTTCACATTCCTTTGAAAACTCTCCAATCTCTTTGTTTCAAACTTGCAACTCCATGTATGAAATAAACCAAATTCACTCACACACAATCAAATTGGGTCTCTCTTCAAACCATTTGTTTCTAACCAAAGTCATAATCTTTTGCTGTACAAAGGAATCTGGGGATGTTTATTATGCACGTAAAGTGTTTGACGAAATTCCACAATCAAGTGTGTTCCTTTGGAATACTATGATCAAAGGGTATTCTAGGATAAACTGTCCTGAGAGTGGAGTTTCATTGTATAAATTAATGTTGGTCCATAATGTTAAGCCTGATGGTTTTACATTTCCATTTTTGTTGAAGGGTTTTAGGAAAGATATGGCTTTGAAGTATGGGAAAGTGTTGCTTAACCATGCAGTGATACATGGTTTTTTGGAGTCTAATTTGTTTGTTCAAAAGGGTTTCATACATTTGCTTTCGTTATGTGGGCTAGTGGATTTAGCACGGAAGGTTTTTGACATGGGTGATAGATGGGAAGTGGTCACGTGGAATGTGATGTTATCTGGCTATAATCGGGTCAAGCGATTTAAGGAATCAAAGAGGCTTTTTATTGAGATGGAGAGGAAATGTGAATGCGTATCACCTAATTCAGTTACTCTAGTTATGATGCTTTCCGCTTGTTCCAAATTGAAGGATTTAGATGGGGGGAAGTACATTTATGATAAGTATATCAAAGAAGGTATTGTTGAACCTAATCTCATATTGGAAAATGCCTTGATTGATATGTTTGCATCTTGTGGAGAAATGGATGCTGCACAAGGTGTTTTTGACGAAATGAAGACTCAAGATGTAATTTCTTGGACTTCCATTGTTACTGGGTTTGCAAATACTTGTCGGATTGATTTAGCGCGGAAGTATTTTGATCAAATGCCTGAAAGAGATTATGTTTCTTGGACTGCTATGATTGATGGATACCTTAGAATGAACCGTTTCAAAGAGGTTTTGACGCTTTTCCGCGACATGCAAATGTCGAATGTGAAACCTGATGAATTCACCATGGTTAGTATTCTAACAGCCTGTGCACACCTAGGAGCACTTGAACTAGGGGAATGGGCAAAGACTTACATTGACAAAAACAAGATTAAAAATGATACTTTCATTGGGAATGCTCTAATAGACATGTACTTCAAATGTGGAAATGTTGAGAAAGCAAAGAAAATATTCAATGAAATGCAGAAGAAAGACAAATTTACATGGACAGCAATGATAGTTGGTCTTGCTAACAATGGCCATGGTGAAGAAGCTCTTGCTATGTTTTCATATATGCTAGAAGCATCAGTTACGCCAGATGAGATCACCTATATTGGAATCCTGTGTGCGTGTACGCATGTAGGCTTGGTTGCGAAAGGAAAACACTTCTTCTCCAACATGGCCGTCCAACACGGAATTAAACCTAATGTGACGCATTATGGATGCATGGTTGACCTTCTCGGTCGAGCTGGGCATTTAAAAGAAGCCCTTGAAGTCATTATGAACATGCCTGTAAAACCAAACTCAATTGTTTGGGGATCACTACTTGGTGCTTGTAGAGTTCACAAAAATGTTCAACTAGCAGAAAAGGCAGCTAAAGAAATACTTGAGTTAGAGCCTGAAAATTGTGCTGTTTATGTCTTGTTATGTAACATATATGCTGCATGCAAGAAATGGGAAAATTTGCATGATGTAAGGAAAATGATGATGGAGAGAGGAATTAAGAAAATACCAGGGTGTAGTTTAATGGAAATGAATGGTATTGTCTATGAATTTGTTGCTGGAGATAAGTCACATCCTCAATCCAATGAGATATATGCAAAATTAGAAAACATGAAGCAAGATTTGAGTAATGCAGGGTATTCACCTGATACATCAGAGGTTTTTCTTGATGTAGGGGAAGAGGACAAGGAAACTGCACTTTACATGCATAGTGAAAAATTGGCTATTGCTTATGCTCTTATTAGTTCAGGAAATGGAGTAACTATAAGAATAGTTAAGAACCTTAGAATGTGTGTGGACTGTCACCATATGGCAATGGTTGTTTCAAAGGTTTACAATAGGGAACTAATAGTTAGAGATAAAACCAGATTTCATCATTTCATGCATGGTTTATGTTCATGTAATAATTTCTGGTAAACATTATAACAAATAAAAAGATGCATTATACCAACATAGTGACACAAGAGACAAATGGTTGGGTTGTTTAACCATTTGGTCTGGGTTCAATTCCTAGTTGGTGCGTATGGTAAACTTATGTCGGGAGTGGTCAACCTGAAATAGTCTCAGCCGTTGCTTACAAGGGATATCATGGTTTACGAAAAAAAATATTGATTTAGCCTTTGACACAAAAACTATCGCTTTCACACAAATTCTCATATAGTCATTTGTTACTACTATTGATTCAAATAATATAACTTCTATAACTTTGGAGGACATTTTCGAAACTCTTCTATAACTTTGGAGGACATTTTCGAAACTCTTAAAATCATAAGGCTACTTTTCTCATTGATTACTAATTCCTTTATTTCACACATTTTTGTTTTATTTGTGTGTTTTTTGTTCCAATTCACAACACCTATCTTCTGTAAACCGATGTGAATGTCTTAAAAATCAAACTGACATTTCCAAGTGAGACCCTAAAAATGAATTGAAAGCTTAAGTGATATTTTGTTTGGACCCCAGAAGTCTTTCGGATATTTAATCTCATCTATCATACTGACATTTTGTTTGGACCGTTGTGTGCCTTAAAAATCAAACTGACATTTCCAAGTAGAACCCTAAAAATGAATTGAGAGTTTAAGTGATATTTTGTTTGGACCTCAAAAGTCTTTCCGATATTTAATCTAATCTACCAAACTGACATTTCCAGTCGTAATTCTTAGTCAAAATTGGAGTCCAATACATCTCACTCATGTCCTTTATGTAAGAACAAAACACATAAATCACATAGATCAAGCAAACACTAGAAAGGACCGGAAGTATTATGTTTGGGATTTATCAGAAATCAAACACCAGTACAGGCACCAAAACAAAGAACACCTATAGATTTGCTACTAATCAAGAATACACTAGGCATATTTTCTGCTATCCGAAATAATTTAACAATGAATGTCTGAGGTGACTAAAGATTAACACTTTGAAAGTACAATCTTAAGAAAATCACAGTTACTTGTGAAGAATTCATGAAACAATACACGGAGAACAAACATAAACATTAGACATCACTTACAACACACGTCAAATGCCATAATAATAGTGATACACGTCAATAATAATGCAGCATAATAACAGAATCACATAATTAATTTAAGGTGTTATTCTTTCGTACAATATCCCAAAAGTGTGAGACAAATGCTGTTATCCAGATTTATGCTCAACTTGCTTCTTGGGGATCATCAAGGATGAACTCTTTTATTATTGTATAGCCTAAACACATTTCAGCAGAAAACCATGTTGCATGAAAGATATATACTCCCTCCGTCTCTAAAAAATAGTCGTTTAAGGTTTATGCACGATTATTAAGGAAATGATTAATTGTGTTGATTTTGATGGTAAAATTAATATCATTTACTAAAACAGTCTTATTAATTATAGTTAGTGGAGTAGTTAAGTTGGATGAAATTCAATAAATAAGGGTATAATAATGGAAAAAAATAATAAATGTTGCATTAGTATTCTAAAGTGACAATTAATTTGAGAAAAAAAAATGATTAAAGAGACAATTATTATGAGACGGAGGGAGTATAAAATTGTAAGGGATATTGTTGAGCTTGCGAGTTTACAAATCTAGGTTACAAAATGAATGTAAACACTCTTTTCGTAAACTCGTAACAAATATTATTAGGCTAGGTTAGCGCAAGATGCACAAAACCCGCAAGGAGGAAAAAGAGTACAGTAATGTGCCAAAATAACATACACAACACCATAACACCACTCGATAAAAAACCTCCTAAAAACTAAGTTCCACAACAGAACATAGAAAACACCACTACACTGCCAAAAGATATAACAAAAACCACAAAAAGCCTCCTAGGAAGTTCACCAAAACCGGCCAGGCGCTAGGCCAGAAACCGAACAACCAGACAGCAGCAGACAAGGCTACTGTCAAAACAGCACCAGCTTTTCTGCAAGACCCTGATCTGCAAGCTTCAAAACCCAAACAGCAGCGCAGGCAACGCCAAAGGACCATCAGGCACAGATATGACCAAGACACCACTTCGGATTCCATCGCCATTCGTAAACCAAACACGGCTGAATCTTCAAATGCGATAAACTCCCCTTCCAAGACAACATTTTGATATTCTCCACTAATTCCTCCACATCCACGCCAACATTATTGAAAATAATATTATTCCTACAATTCCATATCGCCCAAATCACCGTATGCCAAATAATATGGCGAAATCGGTAAACTCTTGATTTTACTAATAGTTTATGTCTATGAGTTTCAGCATTGTCAAATAGCAGTTATAGTGGTGCTATAGCCCCTGTCACAGAGCAGAATTTGCACAAACCAATATTGTCCCATGATACACTAATTAGCTCAAAGTTTTGTTAAACAGCGGCTATAGCAGAGTAGAAGTTCAAACAAACAGCTATTTTAGCGATCTGCGATTGACAACCTGTCGATGAGTTTACAATTGTACATTGGTTTGGCCTTAAAATTTCAGCAATTTTAAGCGTCAAAAATGTAAAAATTCATATTTAACTCATAATTTTGGTTGAGAGATTGTTATAATCCTTTTGTTGAAATTGATTTACTTAGTTGTCATAGATTTGATTTACTTAGTTGTCATAGCCGTTAGGATTTGTTTCTATCAATTCCTATTTGTTAGGAAGGACCAGTGGGATTGACTTAGTCTTTCCATTATTCAGGTTTTTATAGTCAGTGGAGTCATTTTCTTTTGTTATTTTTATATCTCTGTAAGGCTATATTAAAAGCCACCTCTTTTGCACTTGAATAATAGTGAAAATTCCCTTATGTTTTCTAGATTCGATGGTCATTTTGTTCAACAGAGAACAACTATGAAAATCTCTTGAGATTGAAAGAGTACCGGAGCTTGGTGGAGACCAGGATCCGACTGTAGCAGCATGAGTTCAACCAACAGAACTGCAACACAAGGTGATTGTGGAGATTGAGTCCCAAGGATATTTGGGACTCGATGAACCAAAAATATCAAGGGAGATAGCTATTGTGGAGAGCTACGCACAAACTCCAATTGGTACACTCTGATATCGATGGGACGAACGATCACATCCACATCAAGCAGTGGAAAAAAGTACTTGATTACTTTCATAGACGATCACCATAAAAAGATTTGGGTGTCATTATCTGAAAAGTCTCGAGCTTTTACTTCATTTAAATTTTTTAAAAATTTGGTTGAAAATAAAATAAATATTAAGTTGTGGGGCTGTTTTTTAATTAGATAGAATTATGGGGGGATAAGTGGAATAAGATAAAATAGATAGAAGAGGTATAAAAGGGAAAACCTAGGTTTAGAACTGTCAGAACGTAGAATTCAGAGTTTGGGAGAAAAAGGGAGAAAACAGAAGAGAAGAACCAGAGAGGCTGCTGCTCAATTTTCTTAAGGTAAGGGTGAGCCTATCATTACAATTTCATTAGAACATGTAATTCATGATTATAGTTAACAAATTCTAGGTTTAATTCATGTGAATTGAGGATTTGAGAATTAGGTCAAAAGTGAGGAATTGAGGTTTAGATGATGAAAAACTGTACCAATGTTGTAGAAAACTGTTTACAGATCATAGGGTAACCTTTATACATCACCTTAGGTGAATTTAGAGATTAACATGATGAAATTTGGGGTTTTTGGCGAAAATTGTCGTGAACCCGTAACAGTTCTGTCGTCGCTCGCCACAACGAGCCACCAGCTCGCCACAGCGAGTACTCATCAGCTCGCGAGGCGAGCCAAACTACTCGCCATAGAGAGCAAGCCCCTAGAAGGCTCGCGAGGCGAGAAATCCACTCGCCATAGCGAGCAACCCCTAATAGGCTCGCGAGGCGAGCAATCCACTCGCCATAGCGAGCAACCCTTGAGAAGACTCGCGAAGCGAGCAACCCAACTCGCCATAGCGAGCTACCCGTAATGGCTCGCAAGGCGAGCAGTTCAACTCGCCATAGCGAGTAACCCCTGATGGCTCGCAAGGCGAGAGATCCCACTCGCCATAGCGAGCAGCACTGTACCAGACTGCTTTTTAGAATAATGCGACTCTTGTCGCACAATTAGTTATGAGATTACCACTGGATTAGAATTAAGTACTACTTTGATATTAAGACGACCTGTAGAGCTGTTAATTAATGCTTGAATTGTTAATAGTGACGTATACAAGTATATATGCTTTCTTTGAATTATAAGAGATGATGTATGTGAATGTTTACGATATTACTATGTTTGAGATGTTGATGTGCTGCCATGCTGCCATGTTGATTTTGATTAAAAGCTGCATGTGTCGTTATGAGATTTATGATGTTGTAATCCAAATTATTGGAGTGTTATTTGAGATGTCTAAGATTTAAGAAGTTGAGTCCATGCATATTCATCCAGAGACGAGGGCTCATGCCCTAGGAGCTTTTGCTCAATAGCGACGAGAGCTTATGCTCTAAGAGTATTTTTATGCTCAATAGCGACGAGGGCTTATGCCCTAGGAGTATATTTATACTCAATAGTGACGAGGGATTATGCCCTAGATTGGTACCACATGCATGATTAAGATGTCGAAGTTGCATAAGTCGAGTCAAAGTTGCATAAGTCGAGTCGAGGTTGCATTGTCGAGTCAAACTATTAAGTTGAACTATGATGCTGAGTTGCGATGATGATTTTGATGTTGAGATGATATATGATTATTGCTATGAATGTATTTGATGCTTATGTTGTCTATATTGTTTATATGAAGTATCATTAGATGATTTGAAGTTGATTGTTGTTTATGTTGTTTATGCGAAGTATTGTTAAAGAAGTACTATATGAAGAATTATTATTATTAATTGATGATGTTTATGTTGTTAAATATAATTATTGTATTATATGTTTAATGTTATTGTTTTGTGAATCTCACCCCTTCTGCTTGGAAATGTTGCCTTCCCTATGGGTAACTTGCAGGTGATTAAGCTTTAGCTGCTGTTGCTGTTGTGAGTGGTTACTCTCACTGTGTCCTTAGGTGCTCTGATACGTAACGGGATGGGAACATTTATAATTATTTTCTATTCCTTACGTATTACTTTGATTTGACATGAATAAGTAGTAGTTTTGAAATATGTTGAGACTTTTGATTAGGCCTGCGTGCCAAAACTATTTTGTTAATTGAATTTTAATCCGCTACGAAGTTCAAATAATTTTGACTAGAATTAATTATTATTTATTCCATTTTTGAGAATTTTAAGAAATGTAGCATTCCGTTTTATGTGATACTCTGATTTAATTATGAAATTTTTACTTTGGGAAAACGGGGTGTTACAGAGTATGTGTTGCGATTTTTGTGGAGGTTATCATGGTAGTCTCTTTTGCGAGGAGCAATACATAGTTAAGGAAAAAGAGCAGGAGGTGGTCAACATAGATTACAATTCTCAACTTCAAAATATTTTAGATGATTTCTTGGTGTCAAATCAAGTTTCATTTGAGAAGTTTGATGTTCAGTGTGGTGATCTTGTTGAGAAAGCACATGATTCTCAGAGGAAGTTTGTTCAGATGGAGACTGAGTGTCACAAGGTTGTGGTGGAAGAAAGTCCCAAAGTAAGGAATATTGATATTTACCCGAAGTATGAACCAGTGGGGGTTAAGGAAATCACTCGTGTGCAAATGGATGCATGTCCTTCTCTAAGGTGGGAGAGTTCAAATTCTAAAGGTTTAACAATGGGTGCATGGGAGTATCTGATTCTTTGTGCCAAATTCATGGAATTCATACCAAACAAGATGAAGAAGAAGGATGATGTGTTCTTTCTAACATATTTGCCACCCTAACAGTGGTTGAAGCGTCAAGCTCAATGACGTAAAAGAAAGTGCTTGGTGGGAGGCAACCCATCCTTTTCTTATGTTTTTATTTTCAGTATTTTATTTTTGTTGTTGAGTCAAACAATTTGTCTTTAATTTTCATTTTGGATTAACTCAGTTGTATCCCCCTGTTATGTAATTGAATCCGAACTTGTTTATTATTGATGAATTTGCTTGTTTGTTGACTTTTTCCAGCTTAGTAACAATTGTTTGTTCAAGTGGTATTCCAAAAGCTTAAGGGGGATTTTTTGGAGACCTAAATAGAGTATAGACGGCACCTGGAGACCGCAGAACACGCAGTGGATCTCACCCAACTCATAGTTGGTTCTGATTTATGTATGTTCACTATTTTCTATGTATTTGATTGTTTAAGTCATGAGTAGCATAGACGACACCTGGAGACCGCAGAACACACAGTGGATCTCACCCAACTCATAGTTGGTTCTGATTTATGTATGTTCACTATTTTCTATGTATTTGATTGTTTATTCATGAGTAGCTAAACTCTTGATTGATTAAGTCATGAGATGAATCTTTGTGATATGTGATGGTGTAATTTTTTAAGAACTCTCTTTAACATCAATGAAAACCTAGTCTTTATTCAGAATTATTCGTGTTTAATGCTTTTCTTATGATTGTTTGTATGACTACTAACCCTAGCTTCTTTCAACCATATAAATTGATCTTAGGAATTGAATGACTATTAACCATAGCTTTTAATCATGAAATAGTAATTCTGTTTAATTCAACATATGAACCTAGAGATAGGAAATTGAGAGTTATGACTTATGGATTAACGTTCTCACCATGCTTCCGCAGTTATTCAATCGGTTTAAGAGATTAAAAAGTTATAACTTAGGAAAGGGATTTGAGTCAAGAGATTGATCAAAACCACTTAGTTAATCCGTCGTAAAGCTAGGTTAATTTCTTTGAGAGTGAAGAGGGCCAAATTACTCACAATGAGCAATAGAGGATTCGAAAGGCTTGATCATCTGTTTTAATCCAATTATCAAACCATTTTATTTACTTTGTTTATTTTCTAACGGAATCTATATTTTCTAACTGAATCTATATTTTCTAACCGAATTTATATTTTCTGAGTGAATCTATAGTTTCTAACGAAATCTTTATTTTATGTTATTTAATTTTATGCAATCAAATCAAATCTACTACCTATATTTTACAAAATAATATATACATCCTAAATATTTACTTTATTGCCAAATTGAGATTAACACAGTCCTCGTGGATACAAACTTATTTTATTTGTTCGATGCATTTTTAGTACACTTGATAAAAGTCTATCAAGTGTTTGGCGCCACTGCCGGAGACTGTTTAATCATTTCAACTTGGCAATTTTGTTTTTATTTAGGATTTCTGTCATTTATATTTTTGTTTATATATATATATATATATATATATATATATATATATATATATATATATAAAATTGATCCCTTCATGTTTATCTCTTTGTACTTTGCTGCTAAAAAGTTTATCCAAGTTTTGTAGCTATGATAGACAGGTTAGTAGACAGGTTATGCCTCTATGACATAGAAGAGATTGTTACGTTGCAGTATGAAAAATATATTCTATCTTTGAAGATCAAATATTTAGAAAATACAATCTCCAGATTAAATAAGAAAAATGATCGTTATGAGGCAAATCAACCAGGTAGTGATTGTGAAGGGAAGAAAGAGGTGATCAACATCGATTACAATACTCAACTTCAAAATATTTTAGATAATTTCTTGGTGTCAAATCAAGTTTCATTTGAGAAGTTTGATGTTCAGTGTGGTGATCTTGTTGAGAAAGCACATGAGTCTTAGAGGAAGTTGGTTCAGATGGAGACTGAGTGTCACAAGGGTGTGGTGGAAGAAAATCCCAAAGTAAGGAGTATTGATATTTACCCGAAGTCTGAACCAACGGGGGTTAAGGAAATCACTCGTGTGCAAAAAGATGCATGTCCTTCTTTAAGGTGAGAGAGTTCAAATTCTAAAGGTTTAACAATGGGTGCATGGGAGTATCTGATTCTTTGTGCCAAATTCATGAAATTTCTACCAAACAAGAGGAAGAAGAAGGATGATGTGTTCTTTCTGACATATTTGCCACCCTAACAGTGGTTGAAGCGTCAAGCTCAATGACGTAAAAGAAAGCGCTTGGTGGTAGGCAACCCATCCTTTTCTTATGTTTTTATTTTTAGTATTTTATTTCTATTGTTGAGTCAAACAATTTGTCTTTAATTTTCATTTTGGATTAACTCAGTGGTATCCCCCTGTTATGTAATTGAATCTGAACTTGTTTATTATTGATGAATTTACTTGTTTGTTGACTATTTCCAGTTTAGTAACAATTGTTTGTTCAAGTGGTAGTCCAAAAGTTCAAAAGGAGGAGTGACTTGTGTTCTAAGGCGAAGTGTATGACAGTTAAAGATAGGTAGTCACAACTCCCAGAAATATGAACACTGTAAGGTTCATGGCCAAATTTTATTTTTCCAATTTAGTTATATTAGAGTGTTCCATGCTTTTACATTTCTAGAACTTGCATTGTTTCTCTACTGTCGATTGATCTTTGTCATTAGCACATTGATGCAAAAGTGCTTGGTCCTGTGAGCCTTTTTTAAAGCCTACCCTGTTTATATTGAATGTATATCCTCTTTTTAGCCAAATTGAGCCGGTAGGTTTAGAACTTTTTGTTCGGTGACAAACTACATTTCAAGCTTAGAGACTTTTAGGATTTATCCCAATTTGTTTTACCTGAGTTAGGCATTGTAGAATGTTGCTAAATAATAAGTTTGGGGTTGCTATTGGAATTTGCAACCAATTAAGTTTGGGGTAGGAGTACTAGAGAACAAAGAAAGAACTTTATAAAAAAATGAATGAAAAATACACACAAAAATGGTGTATAAAAAAATGGTGTATCAAAAAAAAAAAAGAATGAAAAAGGGACATGTCATTGAAAATCAGAGTAACTTTAAACTCGATCGTCCCAAAAAGTTACAAATGTTCTCTAGTACCTTTACAAATTGTTGTTTCAAAGGTGAATTAAGGGATTGAATCCATGCTATAATTTATGTAGGAGTGCCTAACTCATGATTTTGTGTAGCCTACTTATCCAAATATTATCCCACCTTCACCTAAGCCTCGCTATAACCTTTAAAGACCTCAAAGTGTGCATTGACATTGGTTTTGATTGACGTTTAGAAACTCTTCAAGCGTATGGTAATATGTAGATTGCATGTCGACTGTGTGTGAACCCTATTCAATTTGTTGCGTGGAGTTGTGAATTGGTGGATGCTAACAAGTCAAATTGGCTCATCTTTAGCTAGTAAGGAGTTGAACTTTTGGGTACTATCACTTGATCAGGTAATTGTTATTTTACTGTCGATTGTCAATGATGCAAGTAAATTCCTTGAGGACAAGGAATGGTTCAAGTTTGGGGTTGTGATGACAGTACGTCAACACTAGTTTTTTTAGTCATATTTGAGTTCTTTTTGTAATGTTTTGAGAGTCAAATGTTTTTATACATGGTTAAACAAGATCAAGATTCATAAAAGATAAGTTTTGCACAAATTGGAGAAGAATGAAAGAAATTGGAGAAGAAATCGTGCCACGATGGACCTGAATCGTGGCACGTTTGAAGCGTGGAATTTACCTGAAGATGCTAGAAAAATCGTGGCACGATGGATGTGTAACGTGCCACGATGGTTGAGTAAATTTGATGCCACGTAGGATTAATGAGAAAATCGTGCCACGATGGTTTCGAAACGTGGCACGATGATGAGCTTTTTTGAAACCCTAATTATTTGTCTATAAAAGCCAGATGCGATCAGAAGCTTAAGGGGGATTTTTTGGAGACCTAAATAGAGTATAGACGGCACCTGGAGACCGCAGAACACGCAGTGGATCTCACCCAACTCATAGTTGGTTCTGATTTATGTATGTTCACTATTTTCTATGTATTTGATTGTTTAAGTCATGAGTAGCATAGACGACACCTGGAGACCGCAAAACACACAGTGGATCTCACCCAACTCATAGTTGGTTCTGATTTATATATGTTCACTATTTTCTATGTATTTGATTGTTTATTCATGAGTAGCTAACTCTTGATTGATTAAGCCATGAGATGAATCTTTGTGATATGTGATGGTGTAATTTGTTAAGAACTCTCTTTAACATCAATGAAAACCTAGTCTTTATTCAGAATTATTTGTGTTTAATGCTTTTCTTATGATTGTTTGTATGACTACTAACCCTAGCTTCTTTCAACCATATAAATTGATCCGCAGTTATTCAATCGGTTTAAGAGATTAAAAAGTTATAACTTAGGAAAGGGATTTGAGTCAAGAGATTGATCAAAACCACTTAGTTAATCCGTCGTAAAGCTAGGTTAATTTCTTTGAGAGTGAAGAGGGCCAAATTACTCACAGTGAGCAATAGAGGATTCGAAAGGCTTGATCATCTGTTTTAATCCAATTATCAAACCATTTTATTTACTTTGTTTATTTTCTAACTGAATCTATATTTTCTAACCGAATTTATATTTTCTGAGTCAATCTATAGTTTCTAACGAAATCTTTATTTTATGTTATTTAATTTTATGCAATCAAATCAAATCTACTACCTATATTTTACAAAATAATATATATACATTCTAAATATTTACTTTAATTCCAAATTGAGATTAACACAGTCTTCGTGGATACGAACTTATTTTATTACTTCGATGCATTTTTAGTACACTTGCTAAAAGTCTATCACGTATGGTGATATGTAGATTGCATGTCGACTGTGTGTGGACCCTATTCAATTTGTTGCGTGGAGTTGTGAATTTGTGGATGTTAACAAGTCAAACTGACTCATCTTTAGCTAGTAAGAAGTTGAACTTTTTGGGTACCATCGCTTGATAAGGTAATTGTTATTTTACTGTCGATAGTCAATGTTGTAAATAAATTCCTTGAGGACAAGGAATGGTTCAAGTTTGGGGCTGTGATGACATACTGTCTTTGTAACACCCCGTTTTCCCAAAGTAAAAATTTCTTAATAAATAATCAGAGTTTCCCGTATAAACGGAATGCCACATTTCTTAAAGTCTCAAAATAGAATAAATAACGATTTATCCTTCGTAAAATATTAATCATAAATATTCAAAACTTCGCAACAGATTAAAATTCAATTAACAAAATAGTTTTGGCACGCAGGCCTCATCAAAACTTCTCAACATAATTTCAACTGAAACTTATTAATATCAAATCATAATCAATACGTAAGGAATATAAAATAGTGATAAGTGCTACGAAATGTTAAATTCATGATCTATTTTAGGCACTTTTGTTACTTGCTTTGCAAGTTAGTGAGGAAAAAGCCGAGAGATAAGTGATTATTGCCCTTTTACGCTTTATATATCTTACTTTACTCACTTTGTGCATAAAAGAAGTGATCAAGACTCGAACAAATGAAAGAAACACAAAAAGGAGCAAAAACAAGAAAACTGTTGCCATGGCCACATCCTATCGCCATGGCGGGAAATGTCAAGAAAAACCAATTTCTTTCTGCCTTAATGTCGCCATGGCGACAAATGTTCTGCTGGGCGGGAAAAGGCGGTTTAAGGCAAGTGGATGATGACGTGGCAGAAATCCATTTGCAAAGAAAGGTTCTATCGCCACAGCGACATATTTCCTGCCGGGCAGGATGTGCAAATTTTGCAGCAATTATAAAAGCCCTTTTCCTTCATTTCAGAAACAACTTGTCACATATTTAGAGAGAGAATAGGGCGAAATTCTTCTGGTTTCATAGGGCAATAGTGATTGAGTATGAATTCATCAAGATTCTTGGAGAAATCAAGTTCTTGGCATGGATTCTCAACTTTCCTTCCACTATTGTAATGTTCAGATGACAATGATGAACTAAATCTCCTTAGTTGGGATTAGAGGTACTTGATTGAGCTTAGAATGTAATCTTTTGATCTTGTATTATATGATTCTAGCAATTTAAATGATATTGAAGCTATTCTTGCAATTCATTTCCTATCTTTGATTTAATTGTTATTGAAAAGTACCTTTGAATCTAGGTTTAAAATATTCATCTATCAAAACAATGATTCTAGACATATGATTGATGTTTTGATAATCACACAAGGTATCGGAACGTAAAGCTTTCAGATCGTTGAATAGATTGAGAAATCGTCGATTAAACGATACGATCGACAATTGGATTGTTTGATAGTTTGGGAAATCAACTATTGAGCAATACAATTGATCTCACAAGATTATTTGGACACGAATAATCTTGCTGAGCGATACGTGATAATATCGGTAAAACGCTAGAATCCATATATGCGATCGATAGGTTATGTTCGACGCTTAATCAAGGAACTCTAATTCCAACATTTTTAAGCCTTATTACTCTCAACTTTTATTCCTGCACATTAGTTCATATAGTTTAAACAAACAAACAAACTACTCTTTTAGCTCAGAATGATATTAATTGTTGAACGGCTTAGAATATCGCACCAGTCCCTGTGGAGACGATATATAAATACTTACTTTTGTTTGATGCAAAAATACTACATCAAAATGGCGCCGCTGCCAGGGACTAGCGTTTAGATATTTAAAGCATCGCGACAATTTATATTGTTTTGAGCATTTGTATATAATCCGTAAATATTTTTCTTATTGCATAGTTTGTTTGCACTAACCCCTCTTTGGTATACAAAGAAAATTTCTTGTTAGTTTTATCCGTTTCAGGTTCGTCACACAAATGAAATCATGGCTGATCATGGTTGTTTCAACTTTTACATTCCACCCAAGTATGAATCATATCAACAATATCAACAATACCCTTCAGAAGATGAACGATTATCAAATATGGAAAACATTTGTAATATGTTCATGCAACAATCCATGATTAACATGCAAGATACCAACCAAAGATTAAAGAATCTATCACTTCAGTTGGAATTTATGCAAGCACAGTTAGATTTTACACAAACAATCCTGGATGTTCAAGCCAACAATCAATCCCTTCATGAAGAGCAAGAAGATATTTCAACTGAGAATGGGGGATTCAGAGAGATTGTCGAAGAAGGTATTGATGAAACTGAGGAAGAGCTTAAGTTAGAAGAAAGTGGTAAACTGGAAATTGCAAAAGAAATAGAAACACCACACGCAGAAGAAATTCCTCAAGAACGTTCAGATACTGAAGAGGCCGAGACTGTTGAAAATGAAGAAGTGATAAAGGTGGCAAAAACAAAGGAACGGTTACTAAGCAAGGAAGAATCAATAGAAGCAAGGGGGAAGAAAGTGAGCGAGGCGGAAATAGAACGTGTAATCGACGAGATATTTGCCTTGTTCAACAAACCAAGATTAGGGAGGATTTGGACTCCACATCAACTATACTTCAAATTCATGGAATTCCTCCTGAAGCGCAGGAATACCAAAGATGATGTGTTGTCCGTTTCATTTTGGCCACCCTAACGAAACAGGCGTCGAGCTAAAGACGTTAAACAAGCGCTTGTTGGGAGGCAACCCAATTTTGTAAGTATTTTTTTGTTTTTCATGCATATTAGGTGTAGGAGTCTTAGTGCATAACAATAAATCCAAAAACAGAAGCAACCTGCAAAATTATGGTCTGCAACTGTCATGCCTGCCAGGCACAACATTTCCTGCCTGGCGAGAATTACAGGTCATTTTGACCAGAAACTGTTGCCATGGCGACATGAGTCCTGCCCGGCGAGATTTGGCAAAGTGGTAGTTACGGGTTCCAATGCTACTAACTCATCATAACTACCCCCAACCACTCCTTTAACCTTCATTATCCTTCATTTTCGATTTCTCTCTCTTCACCAAACCCATTTTTTTTTCTCACTCGAAAACCTTAAAAATCAAAAAGAAAAATTCTCAACACAAGGTCAAAACAAATCAATCCAAGTCAAGCTCTAGGATTTTACCATTTCTGCACTTGCATCAACATCTAACAGGTTTATCAAGCTCTAGGATTTTTTTTTCTTCTTTCTAAATTGCATGAATCCATGATTAAGCAAACCCTAGGATAGAAGATGATTTGTGTTTGAAAATAAACCCTTCATGACAGAGATGAAATGAAATCAAAAAGGTAATTGTGTCATTCATTGATTCACCCACAACTTTTGAAAAACCCTTTTGTAAATTTTCAAATACAAAGGGTATTTGTGGAACATTGATTTTGATTCATCTCTGAGTCATTACTAGGGTCGAAAACTACTGATTTAGAGTGGAAGCAACATGGGGTTGGAAAACTAGAGGAAAATTGTACATTTTTCACTGAAATTCGAATTTCTGGGTTCTGTCGCCCCGTAGCAACATTCGTGTGGCCATGGCGACATTCATTTGTGGCTGCCCAGAATTGCATGAACTTCTCGCCATGGCGACAAGAGTCCTGCCGGGCGAGATTGTCTCAGGCACAAAAAAAAAAAATCCAATTTTTTTAAGCTGTCTGTTTATTTGAATTTTCACAATGAGTTTAACTGTTTATATTATCTGTATGTGGAATTTTGCTGGTTGTTTTGCATGAATGACACCCAAGAACTCATCACAAAATACTCGTTCCGCAACCAAAGTCAAGAACACACAACCTAGCCAAACCTCTAAACCACCATGAGCTGAACGCTTTGATGACACTAAGTTCCTATCAGCTTACCACCAACGGAGGTACCAAGACCTAGTGGAGGACAAATTGTGGTATGAGCGTGCATTTCCCATTTCCCCCGAAGGACCATATAAGGAAATATATGACCTTTTTGCCAGGCAGGAGTGGCTCAAATTGCTCACCCCACCCGAATCCGTTAATGTTGAGATCGTGCGTGAATTTTATGCAAATGCTATGCCTAATCCAGTCACTGCACCATTCACATTCAAGACTTATGTTCGTGGTCGGGAAATTTTCTTTGATCGGGATGCTATCAACGAGTACTCAGGAAACCTCTATGACCTAGCTGACCCATCCGAGTTGTGTGACTATCATGAAGCTATTGCACACGAGCGCTACAATATTCCCGAACTTGAACAAACCATTATGAAACCGGGTTATTTCTTTGATAGAGGTGATACCGTGAAGAAAACCAATGCCAAATATAAACACATGACTCTTCCTGCCCAAGTGTGCCTGAGACTTATTATCCATAATATCCGACCCAACAACCACACCTCATCTACCACGATGGATGTATGTGCCCTTATCTACTACATCCTCAAGGGTATCCGAGTGGACATTGCCCGAACAATTTCTCGGGAGATGGAAAAAGTTGCGTGTCAAGGAAAAGGTTATATTGGACTTCCTGCCCTCGTTATGGGACTTATTCAGAAAGCCAGAATGATCTTACCTCCCGCAGTACATTAAAAACTCCAAAACCCCATTGGTGATGCATTCATTGCGAAGAATATGGAGAAGAAGAAAAAGAGGGTCAGGAAATATGCTGCATCCACTTCACAAGAACCTAAGTCACACTCCGAGCCACCCATTGCACCACCCCAAGTCTCAAGTGCTGATGCTTTTGACTTCTCTAGCTTTGCTCAGTGGCAGTATCAATGCAATACCTACACCTGGGATCAAAATGAAGCACTTCATAGGAGCAACACTGCAGTTCACCGCTCGGTCTACAATGCACAAATGCATCCGGGGGATGCCAACTATCCAGTGATGACTCCTGAAGAATTTCAGGCTTATGTTGCTTGGCCTGAGGTCAGACCAAATGCCTTTGGTGGGGGTGGATACTATGCAGGTAACGAAGAAGAAAGAGTTGATGATGATGGTGACGATGATGGAGGAAATCAAGACGATCCATATAGAGTACATAGTGCAAATACAACCGGATCAGATGATGATTTTTATCATGATGTCATGTAGGAGTAAAGAGAAAAAGAAAAGACTCGAAAGCTCACCATTCATTGAGTGACATTTTTAAGCTTTCAGTCATTTCTTCTTTTCTCTTATATTTCAATCATGCTTTATTATGCAGTTGCTTTTGAACAATAGTTGCTTCTGTTGTTGTTTTATTTTGGCACTCATAACTCATGTTTAATTATTGTGCGATGTTTATGTTTGTACTGTGTATTGTCGTATCGTGATGATATTCCAAACAATGTGTTTAAGTATGTTGTGTTCTTAGTGTTTATTGGTGCATTGTGTTGTTTAAATGATGTCAAGTACTTCATTTTGTTTATTTTGAAAATTGTGGAAGTTTCTTTTGTTATCACTCTTGCTTGTTGAAAAGAAAATGCTCAAAGTTTCAAAGTTCAAAGCGCTTGAAAGATAGCCAAAGATTGAGCAAATCTCAGATATTTGATAATGATAGATAATTGTGACAAAGCGCAAAGCCAAGGTACAAGTTTCCAGTTTTTCTAGGTTTTTACTCGAATATGAAACAAGTACTTTGCACAAATTTCCTTTCATTTTGTTCTCCGCAATAATGTATTTGTTTGTGAACCACTTAGTTCTAGCCAAAAAGTGAGGAAACCTCAATGTGTTGTACTATATGCAAGGAGACCGGCACTCATTTGTTTAACTCGGTCGTTTTATGTTAAATCCAATAATCGTTTTGAATTGTATGAAGGCATGGAAATGATCAAGGCACATTGTTGTTAATGAGTGAAACACACTTGACCACAAATAGCCTACCTTGTGAGAAGAGCGAGTATTTGCTAACCCACTTGATCCAAATGAATCGGAGTCCTCAAATATGGACTGTCAAATCATAAGCACAATGCTTGATGAATTTGCCCTAGGAATTTTTCAAAATCCAGTTCATTTTTGACGCACTTCAGGACTCTGAGATGTTTTTAATTGTTGAACCCTAAAACCTTCATTGTTTAATTGTCCCTTTGGCCATAGAATAGGGGAACATTCAAATAGGGTATGTTTTTATTCAAGTTGGGGAGAAAAGGTATATGTGAGTCATTTGTCAAGTAAAGTGGTGTAATCTTATTTTTGATCAAGACAACATTGTTTTTAAATGCAAAAAGAAAAGAAAAGAAATGTGTACATGATAAAAAGAAAAGAAGAAAAAGAAAAAGAAATAAAAATCCAAAAAAATAAATAGAATAAGTTGTCAAGATCAAGGTGTATCATGTTTAAACACCTAGGGTTTGTTTAGGGGATTCTTGTAAATTTGTCTTTTGAATGTAAATAGAAGGAATGTTCCCTTATGCTTGGCCATTTGAATTCAATGACCCACAAATGTCCTTTCTTTTGTAGACAAGTCAAGTTACAACCCACAAAGACCTTCTGATCCATGTTTTTATGCCTTTTGAAATGATATTTGGATGGACACATAACTTGATTGGAATGTTAACTTGATTGCCGGATGTGTGTTCATAACCCTCACTCATTTGATTTCAATTGTTTATCTGCTTACAAAGAAGTGTGTTAGGTGTGGTTCGTGAATAAACGCATTATTGACTTGAACTATGTGACATGAACTTTGTACATAGGACTCATCTCATATTTAGAGTAGAATTTTAGATTAGTTGGAAACTGAGACTTGCCCGCGCATACACTTTAAATCATTCATCTGAAAAGTTTTCAAAACCTTTTTGTACTTGTGTCTTATCCTATTAACTTGTTTAGTTTTCAATTTTTTGTTTGAGGACAAACAAAGAGTTAAGTTGGGGAGAGTTTGATAAGTTCTATGAAATGTTAAATTCATGATCTATTTTAGGCACTTTTGTTACTTGCTTTGCAATTTAGTGAGGGAAAAGCCGAGAGATAAGTGATTATTGCCCTTTTACGCTTTATATATCTTACTTTACTCACTTTGTGCAGAAAATAAGTGATCAAGACTTGAACAAATGAAAGAAACACAAAAAGGAGCAAAAACAAGAAAACTGTCGCCATGGCCACATCCTATCGCCATGGCGGGAAATGTTAAGAAACACCAATTTCTTTCTGCCTCAATGTCGCCAAGGCGACAAATGTTCTGCTGGGCAGGAAAAGGCGGTTTAAGGCAAGTGGATGATGACGTGGCAGAAACCCATTGGCAAAGAAAGGTTCTATCGCCACAACGACATATTTCCTGCCGGGCAGGATGTGCAAATTTTGCAGCAATTATAAAAGCCCTTTTCCTTCATTTCAGAAACAACTTGTCACATATTTAGAGAGAGAATAGGGCGAAATTCTTCTGGTTTCATAGGGCAATAGTGATTGAGTGTGAATTCATCAAGATTCTTGGAGAAATCAAGTTCTTGGCATGGATTCTCAACTTTCCTTCCACTATTGTAATGTTCAGATGACAATGATGAACTAAATCTCCTTAGTTGGGATTAGAGGTACTTGATTGAGCTTAGAATGTAATCTTTTGATCTTGTATTATATGATTCTAGCAATTTAAATGATATTGAAGCTATTCTTGCAATTCATTTCCTATCTTTGATTTAATTGTTATTGAAAAGTACCTTTGAATCTAGGTTTAGAATATTCATCTATCAAAACAATGATTCTAGACATATGATTGATGTTTTGATAATCACACAAGGTATCGGAACGTAAAGCTTTCAGATCGTTGAATAGATTGAGAAATCGTCGATTAAACGATACGATCGACAATTGGATTGTTTGATAGTTTGGGAATTCAACTTTTGAACAATACAATTGATCTCACAAGATTATTTTGACACGAATAATCTTGCTGAGCGATACGTGATAATACCGGTAAAACGCTAGAATCCATATATGCGATCGATAGGTTATGTTCGACGCTTAATCAAGGAACTCTAATTCCACCATTTTTAAGCCTTATTACTCTCAACTTTTATTCTTGCACATTAGTTCATATAGTTTAAACAAACAAACAAACTACTCTTTTAGCTCAGAATGATATTAATTGTTGAACGACTTAGAATATCGCACCAGTCCCTGTGGAGACGATATATAAATACTTACTTTTGTTTGATGCAAAAATACTACATCAAATAGCTATAAAGGTTCACATCCCATTACGTATCAGAGCACCTAAGGACACAGTGAGGATAGCCACTCACAACAGCAAACAGCAGCTAAAGCTTAATCACATGCAAGTTATACATACGAAGGGCAACATTTTCAAGCAGAAGGGGTGAGATTCACAAAACAATAACATTAAGCATATAATTCATCAATTATAATTAACAACATAAGCATCATCAATATATCATAACAATAGTCATGTAACATCTTAATCAACATCATAATCATCATCATAATTCAACATCTTAGTTCAACTTAACAGTTTGACTTGACAATGCAACTTCAACTCGACTATGCAACTTAGACATCTTATTCATGCATGTGGTACCAATCCAGGGCATAAGCCCTCGTCGCAATTTGAGCATAAATATACTCCTAGGGCATAAGCCCTCGTCGCTGTTTTAGCATAAAAATACTCCTAAAGCATGAGCTCTCGTCTCTGTTGAGCAAAAGCTCCTAGGGCATGAGCCCTCGTCTCTGAATGATTATGCATGGACTCAACATCTTATATCTTAGACATCATAAATGACTTCAATAATTTGGATCAACAACTCATAACCTTAGAATGACACATGCAGCTTTTAATCAATAATAAATAGCAGCATGGCAGCACATCAAATACTTCAGAACATAACAATAACATAGACAATCACATATGTCATACCCCAAATTTTGACCAATTTAAAACGGTTTTTTTCGTATGTTGTTCGTATTTTAATAACTTTTCGTTCGCACTCTGATTCCATGATATATGTTTTTATTCACATTTTGATCGCATTTTATTCATATTTTGATTTTTCACTTCGTTTACATTTTAATGTCACTCGCGTGTTAATTTCTTAATTTTATCCGCGTTTTACTATTTTTGCGTCGTTAAAACTCATTTTTGTTCACGTCGTTGATTTACTATTTTATTAGCGTTTTTTAAGCCGTATCATTCCGTCGTCTCAGACGAAATTTCGGCAGAGAGGTATTTTAAAATACCTCATTTTTTGGTTCCGAAGGGACATTTTTTTATTATTATTTAGTCATAATTATTATTTCTTTTATTATTTGTTTAAATTTTCGTTTTATTTATATATTTAGTTGTTTTATTTATTTATTTAGTCTTTTAGTGCAATTTTTATCTTGTCCATGTGTCACTTTGTTATTGGTCCTGGTCCAACTTTTTCTCCAAGTTTCAGTCAGGGGCATTTTGGTCATTCCAATGTATCAGAGAACTGTACTATTTAACACTGTTCACGCGTCAGAAAAAGGGCCAATCAGTCAGAAAAAAGTCAGTCACCAATCACAATCACAAACCCTAATTTTCTCTTTTCCTTCTCTTTCCAAAATCAAACCACAAAAATCCAGCAAAAATCATGAACATCACACATGAACATCAAGAACAGATTTCGAAATCCAGAAACCAACAATCATCAAATCTCATCACAAATCAACACAACTTCATTCCGATTTCGAAATCCATCTCAGCAAGGTTAGATCGAATTTTAAGCATCAAAGGCACAAACATATCAACACAAATCAAATTCCTAACCAAACTACATGTTCACTACAAGAACAACTAGTTCAGATCGGATTCATAGGTGGTAAAGAGCACGGAATCGTTCTAGAATATAAGAAAGAAGAGCAAACCGAACGGAACGCAAGAAGGACCAAACAAGAAAGCAAAGGAACGAACCGAACCGGAAAGAGAAAGAACGAACCGAATCGGTTAGAGGTAAAAATTTCGAAATTTAAAGTTTAGATCTAGGCTTGTGTGTTGTTTTGTTTGAAATTTGGACTTGATATTTGAGTAGAGGAGAAAAATGGATATCTAAAACTGTAAAAAAAATTCAAAACGGAGCAAAATAATTTTTTCCGGCAGCGGCGCCACCGCGCCGGAGCATGCTTTCTCGCCGGAGAAGATGAGTCTTCATCTTCTCCGGCCACCTATGTTCATGTGTTTTTTTTGTAGAGAGAAGGTAGAGGTTTGGGATTTAGAGAGAGAAAGGATGGATGAAATGATTTAAAAAACCATGAAAACACTTTTATAACCCCCTTCTACCGGTTCGGTTCGCCTGAACCGACCCAGGCTTGAACCGAACCGGTTCACTCTCCTCTCCAGCCCATTGTTTACTCTCCTTTGGCCCATTTTCTTGTTCTGATTTTCTATCCACACCTCCAGTATTGCTGCCTGCACCCCCTGTACATATTTTATAGTAACTTTTTTTTTTTTTAAACTCATGCACTTATTTTTTAATTCATATAATATTTGAACTATGTTTCATGCATTTTTAATTAGTGTTTTAATCTTCACATCATGCATTTTTTTTAGTTCATTTAATAGCCAAGTTTTTATCCCATGTATTTTAGTTTATTTAGGCTTTTAAAAAAAAAATCTTCACATGCATATCTAGCATTTGTGTTTATTTCATGTGTTTGCATTTTATTGCTTTATTATGTTTAATTTGTTTAAGTTGCATTTTTTTTAGTGTGTATAATAGGTTTCGTATAAGTATTGCATGCATATTTAATTTTTGTCATTTTATTTTATTATTACTTTCTTTATACTTACTAGTTTATAATTGTGGTTTGTTTCATTCTCATTCCCTTTTATGTTTACTTTTAGTTTAAGTTTGCTTAGAATTATTGCATGCATATTTAATTCTTGTCATTCGTTTCATTATTGCCATTGGTTTAGTTTGTATAATTAGGGAAATGATGTAATATATTTTTGCGCATTTTTCTTTCTCGCCATCATATTTCTCTTGAGACCATAGAATGTATTTAGGGTATGTAATATGTAACCGACACAAGCACTGACACACACACCGACACTTCACCATTTTATTTACCGCTTTATGTTCATTTATTTTTTCGTCATTACGCTAGTTCACCGTTAGTTTAGAAAAATATTTTTATATCAAAAATCAAAAAGATCAAATATCAAATTTCTTTAAAGTAAACCTTGGCTTGTAACCCAAGTGTTTTTCCTTTTATTTTCCTTAATCAAATGTTTAATCAACTCAATATCCACATTAGAAATGGATTTCTTGCAATTAAAATTAACCAACTTCATCATATTTTTTTTCTCATGCCTTGAGGCCTCTTATCTCTTCTTAAAATCTTTTTTTCAAAAATGTTAAAATCAATTCAACCCATCAAAGAAGTTCTTTAGCCGAACTACTTGATTTTGATCCCGATTTATTTGGGTAAGTAGGCAAAGGGCTTTGGCCCTTCCAAATCAAATAAAAATAACCAAAAGCATGCTTCATCTTCCTCCATTCTTTCAAACTCTTAAACAATAATTTTATAAGTAAAAATAATTTAGCGCAAGATTAAGAATAGTTAGAAGGTTCCTATGGGATACCATAGTCGGTTCGGGTGCCTAACACCTTCCCTAATCGAAACCAACCCCCGGATCCAAGGTCTTATAAGGGTTATTACTCACTTTTTCCCTTCCCGCGAATAAAAGTTGAGAGTTCAAAGATTAAAGGTTCAAATCCGATTAATGATTTTGATACCCGAAAATCGAGAGCACAACATAATTCATCTCTTATAGTTCAAAGAAAGCATATATAATTATATATGTCACTACTAACAAAATAAAAACATTAATTAACAACTTCATAGGTCATCTTTAATATTGTAGTAACGCCTAATTCTAACCCAAGGGTCATCTCATAACAGTTCGTGCGGCAAGAGTCGCATAATTCTAAGAAGGCAGTCTGACACAGAGTTACTCGCTATGGCGAGTAAGATCTCTCGCCTTGCGAGCCATCAGAGGTCACTCGCTGTGGCGAGTTTGGGTTGCTCGCCTCGCGAGCATTAGGGGTCACTCACTGTGGCGGGTTGGGTTGCTCGCCTTGCGAGCCATCAGGGGTCACTCGCTGTGGCGGGTTAGGTTGCTCGCCTTGCGAGCCATCAGGGGTCACTTGTAACACCCCGAAATCCCAACTTGAAAATTTCATGAATTTAATCAGAGTATATCGCAAATTCAGGATGTCACATTTCATAAAAACTTTAAACAAAATGAATAGTAATTTATTCCTCATCAAATGTTTAAACGTAGCAACGAAATCAAAATTCAAACTCCTTAAAATTCTTAGTCAAGTCACGGATTTCATAATTAGTCCAAAACGATACATAAAGGAATAGAAACAAATAGTAAGATCCCCATCCCGTTACGTATCAGAGCTCCTATGACATCACACAGGAAAATCCTCACACGACGAACCTACGCTTGGTCACCTGCACTTGCCCACAAGGCGACAATTCCAACAGAAGGGGTGAGATTCACAAAACAAAAACATTAAACATATAATTCAACAATTATATTCAACAACATAACTTCATCATTATAATATCACAACAACAGTCAAGTAACATCTTAATCAACATCATAATTCAACGTCATAATTTCAACTTAATAGTTTGACTTGACAATGCAACCTCGACTCGACTTATGCAACTTAGACATCTTAATCATGCATGTGGTACCATATTGAGTATTAATATACTCCTAGAGCATAAGCTCTCGTCGCTATTGAGCATAAAAATACTCCTAGAGCATAAGCTTTCGTCGCTATTGAGCAAAAGCTCCTAGGGCATGAGCCCTCGTCTCTGGATGAATATGCATGGACTCAACTTCTTAAATCTTAGAAAATCTCAAAATAAATTCCAACAATTTGAATTACAACATCATAAATCTTATAACGACATATGCATCTTTTAATCAATAACATCATGGCAGCATGGCAGCACATCAACATTTCAAATATAATAAAATCGCAAACATTCACGTACATCATCTCTTATAATTTCAAAGAAAGCATATACACCTGTATACATCACCATTAACAAATCTAGTAATGATCCTCAGCTCTACAGGTTGTCTTGACATTACAGTAGCACTTAATTCTAATCCAGGGGTAATCTTATAACTAATCGTGCGACAAAAGTCGCATTATTCTAAAAGCAGTCTGGTACAGTGCTACTCGCTATGGCGAGTGGGATCTCTCGCCTCGCGAACCTTTAGGGGTAACTCGCTATGGCGAGTTGGGTTGCTCGCCTTGCGAGCTCCTGGGTGTTACTCGCTATGGCGAGTAAGATTGTTCGCCTCACAAACCTTCTAGGGGTTGCTCGCTATGGCGAGTTGTTTGGCTCGCCTCGCGAGCTGATGAATACTCGCCGTGGCGAGCTGGCTGCTCGCTATGGCGAGCGACGACATAACAGTTACGGGGTTACGAGGGTTTTCACCCAAAACCCCAAATTTCATCCTAATCCTCCAAATTTTCGACTATAATGATGTTTAAGGGTCGTCCTATGATCTGTAAACAGTTTTCTACAACATTGGTACAGTTTCTCATCATCTAATCATCAATTCATTACTTTTTGACCTAACTCTTAATTCTTAATTTCTCATGAAAAACTCCTAAACATGTTAACTATAATTATGAATCATAAGCTTAATGTAATTGCAATGCTAGGCTCACCCTTACCTTAAGAAAATTGAGCAGCAGCCTCTCTGGTTCTTCTCTTCTGTTTTCTCCCTTTTTCTCCCAAAACTCTGAATTGTACGTTCTGTACAATTCTAAACCTAATTCCCCCTTTTAAACCTCTTTTTGTTTTATTTTATCTTATTTCCTCACAACTTTATCTAATTCTAAAACAAACCCACAACTGAACATTTATTTTATTTTCAAATCTTATTTTATTAAACAATAAAATAAGTCTCAACCTTCATAAAATCACATAACTCACATAAATCACATAATATCTCAAATATCACTTAATTCACACAAACTCATATAAATATTATCTATACTATATAAAATAATTTAAATAATTAAAACGGGCGTTACAACTCTCCCCAAATTATAAGATTTTCGTCCTCGAAAATTTACCTTAAGCAAACAACTCTGGATAAGACTCCAGCATCTTACTCTCTAGTTCCCATGTCAAACTTTCACCAGTCGCTCCGTCCCAAATGACTTTCACAAGAGGTATCTCCTTGCCTCTCAACCTCTTCACTTCACGGCCTTCGATCCTCACTGGTAAGGTCTCAACCGTAAAGTTATCTCTAACTTGCACATCATCCATTTGAATCACATGGGATGGATCTGGAACATACATCCGAAGTTGTGACACGTGAAACACATCATGCAAATTCGAAAGGTGCGGCGGTAAACCTACTCGATACGCCACCGTCCCAATTCTCTCTGATATCTGATACAGACCAATAAACTTCGGGGTTAACTTCTTTGACTTCAATGCACGACCCACACCGGTCATGGGAGTAACTCTTAGGAATACATGATCTCCCTCTTGGAACTCAAGGTACTTCCTACGCTTATCATGATAGCTCTTTTGCCAACTCTGCGACGCTTTCATCTTCTCTTGGATCATTTTTACCTTCTCAGTAGTTTGTTGAACAATTTCCGGTCCTAAAATCACATTCTCACCGGACTCGAACCAACACAGCGGAGTTCTGCATCTCCGACCATACAAAGCCTCGAAAGGTGCCAATCCGATACTAGAATGATAACTGTTATTGTACGTGAACTCTATCAACGAAAGATGACTATCCCAATTTCCTCCTTGCTCAAGTACACAAACTCTCAACAAATCTTCCAACGACTGAATCGTTCTTTCCGACTGACCATCTGTCTGCGGATGATACGCCGAACTTAACTTCAACTTAGAACCTAAAGCCTCTTGCAAACTCTTCCAGAATCTAGAAGTAAACCTCGGGTCTCTGTCTGATACGATGCTCGAAGGAACACCATGCAGCTTCACTATTTCTCGAATATAAGTCTCTGCCAATTGAGCTATAGGAAAACTGATGTTAATCGGAATAAAATGAGCCGACTTCGTCAGTCTATCAACAATCACCCAAATGGCGTCATTCCCTTTAGGCGTATTCGGCAAACTCGTCACAAAATCCATGGATATACTATCCCATTTCCACTCTGGCACATCTAAAGGTATCATCATCCCAGCCGGTTTCTGATGTTCCACTTTCGACTTCTGACAAACCAAACACGAATACACAAACTGTGCCACATCACGTTTCAACCCAGACCACCAAAACAACTTCTTCAAATCATGATACATTTTCGTAGCTCCCGGGTGAATACTCAAGCTACTTCTATGACTCTCTTCAAGAATCATTTTCTTCATCTCGTCATTATCTGGAATGCAAATTCTACCTCGGAACCTCACCACACCTTGATCATCGACCTTAAAGTCACCGTCTTCAGTCTGATTACTAGCAACCAACAAGTCCACAAACTTAACATCCAATTTCTGCGCTTCTTTAATACTTTTCAAGAATTCATTATCAATCTTCAGCATTCCCAGCTTTACACTCTGAGGTGACCATTCACAAACTAAACTCAAATCTCTAAACTGTTCCAGCAACTCAAACTCTTTAGCCATCATAGCGGACATATGCAAAGTCTTCCTACTTAAGGCATCTGCAACAACGTTAGCTTTACCCGGATGATAATTCAAACCAAAGTCATAATCTTTCAACAACTCAAGCCACCTTCGCTGTCTCATATTCAATTCCTTCTGATCAAACAAATACTTCAAGCTCTTGTGATCACTGAACACTTCAAATCTCGAACCATACAAGTAATGTCTCCAAATCTTAAGCACAAATACCACGGCAGCTAATTCAAGATCGTGAGTAGGGTAATTTCGTTCATGGATTCTCAACTGTCTTGATGCATAAGCAACCACTTTACCATCTTGCATAAGCACACCACCTAAACCCAACTTGGACGCATCACAATACACAATAAAAGGTTCATCGGACTTAGGCAAAATCAAAACTGGAGCCGTCGTCAGACGCTTCTTCAATTCATTAAAACTATTCTCACAGTGCACATCCCACACAAATGCTTTACCTTTGCAGGTCAACTGCGTTAACGGAAGTGCCAACTTCGAAAATCCTTCTATAAATCTTCTGTAGTACCCAGCTAATCCCAAAAAGCTTCTAATCTCTGCAACCGACTTAAGAGTCTCCCATTGCGATACTGCTTCAACTTTAGACGGATCAACTGCAATACCATTACCAGAAATAACATGGCCAAGAAAACTCACCTCGTTCAACCAGAATTCGCACTTCGACAATTTAGCGTAAAGCTTCTTCTCCTTCAACACTTGCAAGACTATCTTCAAATGTTCCGCATGCTCTTCTTCAGACTTGGAGTAAATCAAAATATCATCGATGAACACTACCACGAAACGATCCAAAAATGAATGGAAGATGCGATTCATATATTCCATAAACACACCAGGTGCGTTCGTAACACCGAAGGGCATCACTTTATACTCATAATGTCCATAACGTGTCCTAAAAGCCGTCTTCTGCATATCTTCGTCCTTCACTTTAATCTGGCGATAACCCGACCTCAAATCAATCTTGCTAAACACTCTTGCACCCACTAACCGATCCATCAAATCGTCAATTCTTGGAAGTGGATACCTATTCTTTATAGTTATTTTATTCAGCTGTCGATAATCAATACACAACCTCATACTACCGTCTTTCTTCTTTACTAGTAATACTGGCGCTCCCCAAGGAGAAACACTTGGTCTAACAAACTTCTTGTCAAGCAAATCTTCTAACTGTTTCTTCAACTCAGCCAGCTCGGAAGCTGACATGCGATAAGGGGTCATAGACACAGGCTTCGTTCCCGGAATAAGGTCGACCGAAAATTCAACTTCTCTTTCTGGAGGCACATCAGGAATTTCATTGGGAAAGACTTCTGGAAAATCGCATACCACTTTCTGCTTATCAATCAACGTTTGGTTCTCAATAGACAAAGATGCCATCAAAGAAAACATCAACATTCCTTCACGTTCTAACTGCTTCAGCTGTTTAGAAGATAAAAACTCTGCTCCACTTTCTTCTTCATCAGAAGAGAAATACACCAACTTGCGAAAACAATTAATATGTACATGATTGTACTCTAACCAATTCATACCCAGAATCACATCCATACCACTCAAGGGTAGACAAACCAAATCAATTTCAAAATCACGATCATACATCGACAAAGGATATCTTAAACACACAAGAGAAGTGGTCACCGAACCCTTAGCTGGAGTTTCGACAACCATTTCCCCATTCATATTAGACATAGTAAGACCCAACTTAGCAGCACAATCAATGGCAATAAAACAATGTGTAGCACCAGTGTCAATAATAGCAATTAAAGGAGTACTATCAAAATAACAAGTACCTCTGATCAAACGATCCTCATTCTCTGTCTGTGTGCCAGTCAGAGCAAACACTCTACCAGTAGTCTGAGCCTTCTTAGGCTTCTTGCATTGTGAATCAATATGAACTTCTTCATTACAGTTAAAGCACACCACATCATCATATTTGCATGCCGAAGTAGCATGTCTCTTCTTACCACAGCGGTAACACCGCTTCACATCTCCAGTACAAGCATTACTCTTGTGGCCTTTTTCACCACAATTATAGCAGACAATCTCGGCAGGAGCATCTTTCTTCTGAGGTCTCCTCTCATCATTAACTCTTTGCTTGCCCTTATCAGCAGGGGCACTATAAGGCTTCGGACGATTCTGCTGTCCTTTACTCTTTCTCTCATTCACTACCTTGTAGTGAGCTTTAGTGTCCTCCTCGTAAATCCTGCAGCTGCTCACCAGCTCGGAAAAATTACGGATCTTTTGGTAACCAATTGCCCTCTTGATATCAGCACGCAAGCCATTCTCAAACTTGATGCACTTAGAAAACTCAGCCGTCTCAGCAGTATAGTGTGGATAGAACTTTGCCAGCTCCACAAACTTGGCAGCATACTCATTCACTAACATGTTCCCTTGTTTCAGCTCAAGGAACTCAATCTCCTTCTTCCCGCGAACATCTTCCGGAAAGTAACGGTTCAGGAACTACCTCCTAAATACGGCCCAAGTAACAGCAGCACCCCCATTCTCTAAGACCGGTTGGACACTCACCCACCAGTCATCAGCTTCTTCTGCCAACATGTGCGTACCAAAGCGCACCATCTGGATGTCCGTACACTGCATCACCCTAAAGATCCTCTCGACCTCCTTAAGCCACGTCTAAGCTCCGTCGGGGTCATATCTTCCCTTGAACGTAGGTGGATGATTCCTCAGAAAAGTCTCCAACATCCTCACACCATCATTCCCACTAGCATTCTGTTGTTGGCCCACAGCCTGAGCCATTGCTTGTAATGCAGCAGCAAGAGCAGCATCATTTCTTCCAGCCATGTTAGTTCACTACATAACAAGAACGGGTCAGATAAATTCAAACAGAATTAAACTAACACTCGACACGAACGACTCGATCTACTTGGCCGGACGGACCGACCTGCTCTGATACCAATTGTAACACCACGAAATCCCAACTTGAAAATTTCATGAATTTAATCAGAGTATATCGCATATTCAGGATGTCACATTTCATAAAAACTTTAAACAAAATGAATAGTAATTTATTCCTCATCAAATGTTTAAACGTAACAGCGGAATCAAAATTCAAACTCCTTAAAATTCTTAGTCAAGTCACGAATTTCATAATTAGTCCAAAACGATACATAAAGGAATAGAAGCAAATAGTAAGATCCCCATCCCGTTACGTATCAGAGCTCCTATGACATCACACAGGAAAATCCTCACACGACGAACCTACACTTGGTCACCTGCACTTGCCCACAAGGCGGCAATTCCAACAGAACGGGTGAGATTCACAAAACAAAAACATTAAACATATAATTCAACAATTATATTCAACAACATAACTTCATCATTATAATATCACAACAACAGTCAAGTAACATCTTAATCAACATCATAATTCAACGTCATAATTTCAACTTAATAGTTTGACTTGACAATGCAACCTCGACTCGACTTATGCAACTTAGACATCTTAATCATGCATGTGGTACCATATTGAGTATTAATATACTCCTAGAGCATAAGCTCTCGTCGCTATTGAGCATAAAAATACTCCTAGAGCATAAGCTTTCGTCGCTATTGAGCAAAAGCTCCTAGGGCATGAGCCCTCGTCTCTGGATGAATATGCATGGACTCAACTTCTTAAATCTTAGACAATCTCAAAATAAATTCCAACAATTTGAATTACAACATCATAAATCTTATAACGACATATGCATCTTTTAATCAATAACATCATGGCAGCATGGCAGCACATCAACATTTTAAATATAATAAAATCGCAAACATTCACGTACATCATCTCTTATAATTTCAAAGAAAGCATATACACCTGTATACGTCACCATTAACAAATCCAGTAATGATCCTCAGCTCTACAAGTTGTCTTGACATTACAGTAGCACTTAATTCTAATCTAGGGGTAATCTTATAACTAATCGTGCGACAAAAGTCGCATTATTCTAAAAGCAGTATGGTACAGTGCTACTCGCTATGGCGAGTGGGATCTCCCGCCTCACGAACCTTCAAGGGTAACTCGCTATGGCGAGTTGGGTTGCTCGCCTTGCAATCTCCTGGGTGTTACTCGCTATGGCGAGTAAGATTGTTCGCCTCACGAACCTTCTAGGGGTTGCTCGCTATGGCGAGTTGTTTGGCTCGCCTCGCGAGCTGATGAATACTCGTCGTGGAGAGCTGGCTGCTCGCTATGGCGAGCGACGACAGGACAATTACGGGGTTACGAGGGTTTTCACCCAAAACCCCAAATTTCATCCTAATCCTTCAAATTTTCGACTATAATGATGTTTAAGGGTTGTCCTATGATCTGTAAACAATTTTCTACAACATTGGTACAGTTTCTCATCATCTAATCATCAATTCATTACTTTGTGACCTAACTCTTAATTCTTAATTTCTCATGAAAAACTCCTAAACATTATAACTATAATTATGAATCATAAGCTTAATGTAATTGTAATGCTAGGCTCACCCTTACCTTAAGAAAATTGAGCAGCAGCCTCTCTGGTTCTTCTCTTCTGTTTTCTCCCTTTTTCTCCCAAAACTCTGAATTGTACGTTCTGTACAATTCTAAACCTAATTCCCCCTTTTAAACCTCTTTTTGTTTTATTTTATCTTATTTCCTCACAACTTTATCTAATTCTAAAACAAACCCACAACTGAACATTTATTTTATTTTCAAATCTTATTTTATTAAACAATAAAATAAGTCTCAACCTTCATAAAATCACATAACTCACATAAATCACATAATATCTCAAATATCACTTAATTCACACAAACTCATATAAATATTATCTATACTATATAAAATAATTAAAATAATTAAAATGGGCGTTACATCACTCGCTGTGGCGGGTTGGGTTGCTCGCCTCGCGAGCTGATGATGTATACTCGCCGTGGCGAGTTGGCTGCTCGCCCTAGCGAGCGATGACAGAACAGTTACGGGAATACAACACTTTTCACCAAAAATCCTAATTTTCATCATGTTTCATTCCTAATTCGACTAAAATGATGTATAAGGGTTACCCTATGGTCTGTAAACAGTTTTCTACATCAATGGTACTGTTTCTCATCATCTAATCATCAAATCATCACTTTTGACCTAATTCTCAAATCCCTAAATTCTCATGAATTACTCCTATAATCTGTTAACTACAATCATGAATTACAAGTTTAATGGAATTTTAATGCTAGGCTCACCCTTACCTTAAGAAAATTGGAGCAGCAGCCTCTTGGTTCCTCACTTCTAGTTTTCTCCCTTTTTCTCCCAAAACTGAATTGTACGTTCTGTCTGTTTCTAGACCTAGTCTTTCCCCTTTTAATATATCTTCTATCTATTCTATCTTATTTCACTTATTCCCTCATAATTCTATCTAATTTCCAAAACAGCCCCACAACTAAATATTTATTTTATTTTCAAATCTTATTTTATCAAACAATAAAATAAGTCACAACACCTCATAAAGTCTCTAAAATCACATAAATCACATTAAATCATATAAATATTTTATATATTCTATAAAATAATCTAAATAATCAAAACGGGGGTTACAATTCTCCCCAACTTATAAGATTTTCGTTCTCGAAAATTTACCTCAAGCGAACAACTCTGGATAGGATTCCAGCATCTTACTCTCTAGCTCCCACGTCAAGCTTTCACCAGCCGCTGCGTCCCAAACGACTTTCACAAGAGGTATCTCCTTGCCTCTCAACTTCTTCACTTCACGGCCTTCGATTCTCACTGGTAAGGTCTCAACCATAAGGTTATCTCTAACTTGCACATCATCCCCTTGGATCACATGAGATGGATCCGGAACATACTTCCCAAGTTGCAACACATGAAACACATCATGCAAAATCGAAAGGTGCGGTGGTAAACCCACCCGATACGCCACCGTTCCAATTCTTTCCGATATCTGATACAGACCAATAAACCTCGGAGTCAACTTCTTTGACTTCCATGCACGACCCACACCGGTCATGGGAGTAACTCTTAGGAATACATGATCTTCTTCTTGAAACTCAAGGTCTTTCCTACGCTTGTCACGATAACTATTTTGTCGACTCTACGACGCTTTCATCTTTTCTTGAATCATCTTTACCTTCTCAGTAGTTTGTTGCACAATTTCTGGTCCTAAAACCACATTCTCACCTGACTCAAACCAACACAATGGGGTTCTACATCTCCGACCATACAAAGCCTCAAAAGGTGTCATTCCGATACTAGAATGATAGTTGTTATTGTACGTGAACTCTATCAACGGAAGATGACTATCCCAAGTTCCTACTTGCTTAAGTACACAAACTCTCAACAAATCTTCCTACGACTGAATCGTCCTTTCTGACTGACCATCTGTTTGCGGATGATACGCCGAACTCAACTTCAACTTAGAACCTAAAGCCTCTTGCAAGACTATCCTCAAATGCTCAGCATGTTCTTCTTCAGACTTGGAGTAAATCAAAATATCATCAATGAATACTACCACGAAGCGATCCAAAAATGCATGAAAGATGCGATTCATATATTCCATAAACACGTCAGGTGCATTTGTAACACCGAAAGGCATCACTTTATACTCATAATGTCCATAACGGGTCCTAAAGGCCGTCTTCTGCATATCTTGATCCTTCACTTTAATCTGGTGATAGCCCGATCTCAAATCAATCTTACTAAACACACGTGCACCCACTAACTGATCCATCAAGTCGTCAATTCTTGGGAGTGGATACCTATTCTTTATAGTTACTTTATTCAACTGTCGGTAATCAATGCACAACCTCATACTACCATCTTTCTTCTTCACCAAGTAAATCTTCTAACTGCTTCTTCAATTCAGCCAACTCAGAGGCTGACATACGGTAAGGTGTCATAGACACAGACTTCGTTCCCGGAATGAGGTCAATCGAAAATTCAACTTCTCTTTCTGGAGGCACATCAGGAATTTCATCAGGAAAAACTTCTGGAAAATCACATACCACTTTCTGCTTATCAATCATCGTTTGGTTCTCAATAGATAAAGATGCCATCAAGGAAAACATCAACATTCCATCACGCTCTAACTACTTCAGCTGTTTAGTAGATAAAAACTCCACTCCACTTTCTTCTTCCCCAGAAGAGAAATACACCGACTTGCGAAAACAATTAATATGGACATGGTTGTACTCTAACCAATTCATACCAAGGATTACATCCATACCACTCAAAGGTAAACAAACCAAATCAATTTCAAAATCACGATCAAACATAGACAAGGGACATCTTAAACACATAAGAGAAGTAGTCATCGAACCCTTAGCTGGAGTTTCGACAACCATTTCTCCATTCATATTTGACATAGTAAGACCCAACTTAGAAACACAATCAATAGCAATGAAACAATGCGTAGCACCAGTATCAATAATAGCAATTAAAGGAGTACTATCAAAATAACAAGTACCTCTGATCAAACGATCCTCATTCTCCGCCAGAGCACCAGTCAAAGCAAAAACTCTCCCAGTAGTCTGAGCCTTCTTAGGATTCTTGCATTGCGAACCAATATGGCCTTCTTCATTGCAGTTAAAGCACACAACATCATCATATTTTCATGCCGTAGTAGCATGTCCTTTCTTACCACAACGGTAACACCGCTTCACATCTCCCGTACAAACATTACTCTTGTGGCCTTTTTCACCACAGTTATAGCAGACAATCTCAGTAGGAGCATCTTTCTTCTGAGGTCTCCTCTCATCATTAACTCTTTGGTTGCCCTTATCAGCAGGGGCAATATAGGGCTTAGGACGGCTATGCTGAACTTTACCTTTCCTCTCATTCACGACCTTGTAATGAGCCTTAGTATCCTCTTCATAAATCCTGCAACTGCTCACCAGCTCGGAAAAGTTACAAATCTTCTGGTAACCAATTGCCCTCTTGATATCAGCACGCAAGCCATTCTCGAACTTGATGCACTTAGAAAACTCAGCAGTCTCAGCAGTATAATGTGGATAGAATTCAGCCAACTCCACAAACTTAGCAGCATACTCTGTCACTGACATGTTCCCTTGCTTCAACTCAAGGAACTCAATCTCTTTCTTCCCGCGAACATCTTCTGGAAAGTATCGGTTCAGGAACTCCCCCCTAAACACAGCCCAAGTAACAACTGTACCTCCATTCTCTAAGACCGGTTGGACACTCACCCACCAGTCATCAGCTTCTTCTACCAACATGTGCGTGCCAAAGCGCACCATCTGAATGTCTGTACATTGCATAACTCGGAAGATCCTCTCGACCTCCTTAAGCCACGTCTGAGCCCCATCAGGGTCATATCTTCCCTTAAAAGTAGGCGGATGATTCCTCAGAAAAGTTTCCAACATCCTCACTCCGTCAATACCACCAGCATTTTGTTGTTGACCCACAGCTTGAGCCATCGCTTGTAATGCAGCAACAAGAGTAACATCATTTCTTCCAGTCATCTCAGTTCACTACATAACGAGAACAGATTAGGGAAATTCAAAACAGAATTAAGCTAACACTCAACACAAACGACTCGATCTACTTGGCCGGACGAACCGACCTGCTCTGATACCAATTGTAACACCCCGTTTTCCCAAAGTAAAAATTTCTTAATAAATAATCATAGTTTATCGTATAAACATAATGCCACATTTCTTAAAGTCTCAAAATAGAATAAATAACGATTTATCCTTCGTAAAATATTAATCATAATGTTTCAAAACTTCGCAGCGGATTAAAATTCAATTAACAAAATAGTTTTGGCACGCAGGCCTCATCAAAACTAATCAACATAATTTCAACTGAAACTTATTAATATCAAATCATAATCAATACGTAAGGAATATAAAATAGCTATAAAGGTTCCCATCCCGTTACGTATCAGAGCACCTAAGGACACAGTGAGGATAGCCACTCACAACAGCAAACAGCAGTTAAAGCTTAATCACATGCAAATTACCCATACGAAGGGCAACATTTTCAAGTAGAAGGGGTGAGATTCACAAAACAATAACATTAAGCATATAATTCATCAATTATAGTTAACAACATAAGCATCATCAATATATCATAACAATAGTCATGTAACATCTTAATCAACATCATAATCATCATTATAATTCAACATCTTAGTTCAACTTAACAGTTTGACTTGACAATGCAACTTCAACTCGACTATGCAACTTGGACATATTATTCATGCATGTGGTACCAATCCAGGGCATAAGCCCTCGTCGCTATTTGAGCATAAATGTACTCCTAGGGCATAAGCCCTCGTCGCTGTTTGAGCATAAATATACTCCTAAAGCATGAGCTCTCGTCTCTGTTGAGCAAAAGCACCTAGGGCACGAGCCCTCGTCTCTGAATGATTATGCATGGACTCAACATCTTATATCTTAGACATCATAAATGACTCCAATAATTTGGATCAACAACTCATAACCTTGGAATGACACATGCAGCTTTTAATCAATAATAAATAGCAGCATGGCAACACATCAAATACTTCAGAATATAACAATAACATAGACAATCACATAATTCATCTCTTATAGTTCAAAGAAAGCATATTTAATTATATATGTCACTACTAACAAAATCAAAACATTAATTAACAACTTCATAGGTCATCTTTAATATTGCAGTAACGCCTAATTCTAACCCAAGGGTCATCTCATAACAGTTCGTGCGGCAAGAGTCGCATAATTCTAAGAAGGCAGTCTGACACAGAGTTACTCGCTATGGCGAGTAAGATCTCTCGCCTTGCGAGCCATCAGAGGTCACTCGCTGTGGCGAGTTTGGGTTGCTCGCCTCGCGAGCATCAGGGGTCACTCGCTGTGGCGAGTTGGGTTGCTCGCCTTGCGAGCCATCAGGGGTCACTCGCTGTGGCGGGTTGGGTTGCTCGCCTTGCGAGCCATCAGGGGTCACTCGCTGTGGCGGGTTGGGTTGCTCGCCTCGCGAGCTGATGATGTATACTCGCCGCGGCGAGTTGGCTGCTCGCCCAAGCGAGCGATGACAGAACAGTTACGGGAATACGACAATTTTCACCAAAAATCCTAATTTTCATCATGTTTCATTCCTAATTCGACTAAAATGATGTATAAGGGTTACCCTATGGTCTGTAAACAGTTTTCTACATCAATGGTACCGTTTCTCATCATCTAATCATCAAATCATCAGTTTTGACCTAATTCTCAAATTCTTAAATTCTCATAAATTACTCCTATAATCTGTTAACTACAATCATGAATTACAAGTTTAATGGAATTGTAATGCTAGGCTCACCCTTACCTTAAGAAAATTGGAGCAACAACCTCTTGGTTTTTCACTTCTAGTTTTCTACTTTTTTCTCCCAAAACTGAATTGTACGTTCTGTCTGTTTCTAAACCTAGTCTTTCCCCTTTTAATATCTCTTCTATATATTCTATCTTATTTCACTTATTCCCTCATAATTCTATCTAATTTCCAAAACAGCCCCACAACTAAATATTTATTTTATTTTCAAATCTTATTTTATTAAACAATAAAATAAGTCACAACACCTCATAAAGTCTCTCAAATCACATTAAATCTTATAAATATTTTATATATTCTATAAAATAATCTTAATAATCAAAACGGGCGTTACAGTCTTTACGTAATTTTTGGGACTTATTTTGATGACATCGTCCAAACAACACACCATCAGAGCACCTGCATTTTCATAACCCTCAGAGACAACTTGTGCGGAGTTACCTTTAATCTCCGGAAAATCCTTCATGAAGTGACCCATCTTGTGACAGTTAAAGCATTTAGACTTGACTTGTTACCACTGATGACATGTTGTCATTACGTAATTTTTAGCACTTATTTTGACATTTTGATAAAGTTCTGAAGCAAAATGAGGTATACAGGGGTGTTAAAAGCAATAAATTTGGAAATGTTGAAAGTACCAAATCGTGATGCGATTTTGTGACCATAGTGAAGGTTTGGTTCTACCATTGAAATCGTGGTACGATTTCTTGTGGCGTGGCACGATTTTGCAGAATCGTGGCGCGATTTTATGAGGCGTGGCACGATTTTGGGCGCAGAAAATATTTCCTATTTAAGCTGAAGCCAGTTCCAGAAACAAGGGTTACGATTTTGGAGAGCAAAAGTGCGATTTTAAGACTTGAAGACTGTTGGAAGGCCGATTTCATCATCCTTCACTCAGTTCATGTATGTTTTAATTATTCCAATGATTATGCTATTTGTAAACTCAATTATGACTAGCTAAATCTCTTAGAGATTAGGTCCGAGATGAATCTGTGTAACCCTAATTGATCCACGTTGCTGTGAAACTCTATTTATTATGAATTACAATCTAGTTTTTATTCAATTCAATTGTTCTTAATGCTTTTTATATCCTAATCAAATATAAATATGATTTCGTGAGAATGAATGACTACTGACTATAGCTTTCTACTTAGACCTAATTGAATTGTTCAAATAAACATGTTTAGTCTAGGAATGGATAATCATTTATTTGTGATATTAGGTTAACGCTTTTAAAACCTTCAACGAATATTAGACCACTTAAGGGATTATGGGTTGTAATCTGAGAAGAGGGTCCTAACTCAAGGGATTGATTAGGACTATTTTGTTAACTATCGTGAAACAAGAGAATTCTTCAATAGAATAGGTGCAGTATACCAATTAGGGAAACTCAGAGGATTCGACAGACCTGATCTCATCTCTCTCCTTATCTTTTCCAAAACTATCTTTATTTTCTGTTTATTTAACTCTATGCAATCAAATCTACTGCCTCGGGCATCAACATAATTTACACATCCTAGATAATAACAACTTTGCTAAATTGAGATTAACACAGTCCTCGTAGATACGAACTTAATTTTATTACTTCGATAGCTTTTGGTACACTTGTCAATTATCTATCAACTACTCTTTCTCCGGTTACCTCTAGCTCCACCATTCCCTCTTGAGACACTTAGGCCTTCACCGTTTTCATGAATTCTCAAGTCCATGGACTTGGTCAACTCCTTGGTTCTCAAATCCGCTTGAACTTCTTCCAAGGTAACAATGCCTTCTTTGCCATAGAGCATGATATCTTTGAACGATTCAAAAGATTTCGATAGAGCACACAACAAGAGTATAGCTTTATCTTCATCCTCAAGTTGCACCTCAATATTCTCCAAGTCATCAAGGATTTTGTTGAACTCCGTAAGTTTCTCCATGATGACCTTTGACTCTACCATCCTGAATGAGTTAAGTTGTTGTTTTAGGAATTGCCGATGAGCCAAAGACTTTGTCATATACAAAGACTCCAATTTTGACCACATCGATGCCTCGGTTGGTTCCTTCGCTACTTCTCTCAATACTTTATCCCCGAGGCACAAGACAATGACACTCCTGGCCTTGTCCACCATCTCGGTCTTCTCTGCTCGTGACATGGTGACCGGTAACACACCTTCACCCTTCAAAGTTTTCTCACACTTTTGTTGTATTAACACTGTTTCCATCTTTACCTTCCATAACCCAAAATCGTTATCTCTGGTAAACTTCTCAATATCCCACTTCTAACCCATGGTACTTTATTATCCTTTGAACCTTGCCCCACGGTGGGCGCCAATTGTTGCGAATTCGATGAAAACTCACACCAATAAATACTTGATGTGTAGAGCAAGGAACAATCAAGCAACCAATAACAAAGTGGATAACAATAATAATCCCAAGTAAAAGTAGAAAACAGCGAGAGAAAAGAAGAGAGAACACAAAAGAATTTGTTTACCTAGTTCAGTCCAAATTGACCTAATTTGGGGGAGAGAGAAGTCCTCCATTCCACTATAATGATGAGTAACTTTACAAAAGAGATATCAATGGGTTACAAGAATAAGTCTCCCATCTAATTCTACCCAAAGTCCCAATCTCTTCCCGTAACCAAGAGACTCAATCCTAATAGTGTTTCCCAAGGTGAATCAACCCTCAAACCCTAGTGTTTGTTCTCAAGAGACAAACTCGATACAAACCCTAGTTTTGTTGTTGTCTTTCTAAACCCTTGTTTCAACCCCCTCTATCTCAAGGTTTGCTCTGATATAAAGCCTATATTTATAGTAAAAGTAACCCCCATAAAATTGTAACAAATCTGGCACAAAAATACGTTTCTGAAAAATATTGTTACGCAAAATCGGGCCCCGATTTTCACCATTCGGGCGTCGATTTTTCACGCAACAATCTGCTCCCAAAGACAGCCAAAATCGGGCCCCAAACTCCACAAATTGGGCGCCGATTTTGGTCTTCCAGCAAACATCATTTTGCACTCCAAACTCTAATTTTGAGTCACTTCTACAACACCCTTTATTTTATTTTATCCTTCTTAACGACTTATCTCTAAGGCTATTAAAAATGAACTTATTGATTCAAAAGGTGTTTTGAGAAGCTAGAATGATAGTGGTTTATATGCTTGTTCAGGTAATTGGGTTGGAATCAAAAGTTTGAAAGGTGAAGTTGTTCCAATTCAGCTCCCTTGGAAAAGTTAAGGTGGAAAAATTCCTTAGGAAATTGGTCAACTTCAATCTCGTAGAAAACTTTGTCTTCATGATAATGCACTTGTTGGTCCTATTCCCTTTTCTCTTGGTTTTTTACCTAATCTCAGAGGTGTTTATGTTTTCAGTAACAAGCTTTCAGGTTCAATTTCTCCTTCTATTGCTAATTGTCCAATGCTTCAATCTTTTGATATGAGTCATAATTTGAGTTATAATTCACTTTCTGGTTCCATTCCTAACTCATTCCATCACTATGTTATATTCTTTAACTATTCTTTCACTGCAGTTCAACAATTTAACTGTTCCTATTCCTAGTGAATTTGTTGCATTTTCAAGGCTTAGAGTTCTGGATTTGTCAAACAATGCTAGCAATGGTAATTTTCCTTTAAGCTTCTCTAATATGTCTTCTCTTGTTTCATTGAATCTTGAAAACAATCAAATTGAAAATCATGTGCTAGATACTTTTGATATGTTGCATAACCTTTCACTGTTACATTATGCTAAAAGGAATGATAGCTATGTTGATTACAAAGATAAATTTGATTTTCATCAAGCAGTGCATTTGTATCCTGGAAGTAGTGTTCCAGAGTGGTTCGCTCCCTTTTTCCTCTCCCCTTTGTTGGGATTTTTTTTTTTTGCTTCATCCTTGCCAAACATCACTATAATTGATGCTGAGAATGATGATGAAAAGGATGGTGTCAGTATCTACATGTATAGGGCATTTTCCTCTAGTTTTTCAGATCATGTGTGCATGATATACGACCCACCATGTTCACGCTACCTAACTAGCATAGCAAAAATTCAGACGACAAGGTTTAATAAAGGTTACAGCAAGGACAACACCCGGTTTTGATAGAGAGAGACCAGAGGTGGAATTAAGAGGGTTTGGCATCAGACCCATAATCCCCTTGAGAGATAAAAACATCGTTGAACAAATGGAATTGTTTGATTATGTTAACAAATGATGTAGGAATGTGCTTAGCATCATCATATGTATTTCTTGCCTCCAGCTGAAGATGAAGAAGTTGATTTAGACACAAGTCCACAGTTTGATGTAAGTAGTCGTTAGATATGGTTAACAGTCAAGTTATTGAACATTAACTCATGCAAATGAAGATGAAGAATTTGATTTAGACACAAGTCTATATTTTGATGTAAATAGACACGGTTTACAGTCGAGTTATCAACACTACTTATTATACAGAGACCTAAGTAGTCCATTAAAATATTTTTGTTTTTTATTCTGAGTCAGTTTCATGCAGTGGTTGCGGCATTTCCAATATCTGAGTCAGTTAACGAAGCATAACATAAGAGGATTGCCAAAGTAGATGTATGAAACTCAGCTCACTACGTGTTCTGTTTATGCCACTGATTGCAAGTGAATGAAAATTAATCTATTTATAACAAAGAAATATTTCTTGAGTTGTCCTTCTTTGTGCAAAATTAAGGCTATAGGACAAGGATGTCAAAGGTAATCATAAGTTGAAGGTTATCTTTAACTGTTGCTTTATGGATTTCCAAACTGTTGTATTTGGATTTCCAATTTCTATTATCTATCGAAGTTGCTAATAGGTTGAGTCACTACCAGGTCGCTCTCTTTAAAACGTTTTGTGGCACTGTTCAAAATTGTGCAAAGCAGACTATCAACCACGCCGCCTCCAGGATAAAACAAGCTCAGTTACAACTGTTCGATTAACCACTGTAATGTAGAAAACCGTTCGATAATTACACCTTCAATATGGTACCAAGACCATTCTTTTAATACTGAAACCACTTTAATATGGTACTGTTACCACTCTAATATGGTGCTGAGACCACTCAAATATGGTGTTACCACCATTCTAATTATTAACTTCTCCATATGATACTATGATCACTCAAATATGGTTTTACATCATTCTAACGTCTAACTCCTTCAAGAATCGAAGAAGAATATATTTTAAGATCATTCATAATTTTGAAGGGACATATTTTGAAGGGACATTATACCGAAAATGAACTATGATCTTAAATTATTATTTACTAGCGGAAAGACGGACACTATCGTGCCCGCCTGTCCGCTATTTCTATTGCGCTAACACATGTGCTTATTTTATTATGTTTGTTTGTATAATTTTAATTAAAAATTTTAAAATATTATGTAAATTATTGATATATTGATTTATAAACAAAATATTGTCAAGACATATAACAAAATTATTTTTGAACTCAACATATTTTAGTTTGCCTACATATAAAATTAAGGTAAAATAATGACCATTTATTGTTTATTCTAATAGTAATTAGACCATCCACAATGGTGGGTGCTTCACCTATTTAGCACCACATATAATTGATCATGGCCGAAAACATATTGTGGAAGATAGATTCTTATATTGGGAATGGTCTGCCCTTGTGACTTATTTATGGTAATAGCAAAACTTAGTCTAACGAGAAACTGTTTTCTACTAAGCACAAAGGGAAGTCATGAACTCACATTTGTTTTTAATTTAATTCTGAGCAAGAATGCTCTTTTTTCAGCATTGTTTCTTGTTAGGATTTTACATCCAACATATTCTTAAATAAACCACGACATAACAATCGTGTTCCATTACACAGGCCATATCTACGGTCTATGTTTCGCAACAAAGGTGCACCTTTTTTTACCTTTAAAATATATGGTGGGATACTTCCATGAGCAGTTGAGTTTAGAAATTAATGTTGATATAATTTATGAGTATCCCCTTCAACCTGTTAAATGACAACAAATTATGTTATTCTCCTGGAAACTAATTGATAATTATGTCATTCAATTTTTGAATATCATCATTTGTAGGTGTAATTATGACTCTTTCGACCGTATATATGAATTATGATATTACTCCTCGTCTATGAATCACATACACTCCTCATATTAGATGTGTCTGAACACATGTTGTATCCGCATCCACAAATATAATTACGCTAAATTATGTGATTTTATCAAATTATCAACGTTATTGGCGTGTCAGTATCCGTGTTGTATCTAGTGTCGGTGTTCGTATCTATACTTCTTAGCGGTCCTCTCTTTTTATGGCCTCTCATATGGTGGTTTGAATGTAACCAAAAACAAAAAATGGTGGTTTGAAGCTTTCTAGTGTTTCTGTTTTTAGTTGTTGGTAACATGAGTGTGATTATCGTTTAACGATTTTGGATTGAGTCCTAATTTTTTTTAGAGGATTTAAAGTCCAATCTTTAACATTATTTTTTGCTCACGTTTGTTACTAATTTTTTTTAGAGGATTTAAAGTCCAATCTTTAACATTATTTTTTGCTCAGGTTTGTTACTAATTTTGTTAGAGGATTTAAAGTTCAATCTTTAACATTATATTTTGCTCACATTTGTTACTAATCTTTTTATCAGAAGATTTAAAGTCCAATTTTTAACATTATTTTTTATTCACGTTTGTTACTAATATTTTTTTTAGAGTATTTAAAGTTCAATCTTTAACATTATTATTTTTTACTCACGTTTGTTACTATTTTTTTTTTTAGAGGATTTAAAGTCCAATCTTAAACATTATTTTTTGCTCACGTTTGTTACTAATATTTTTTTTAGAGGATTTAAAGTCCAATCTTAAACATTATTTTTTGCTTACGTTTGTTACTAATATTTTTTTAGAGGATTTAAACTCCAATCTTTAACATTATTTTTTGCTCACGTTTGTCACTAATCTTTATTTAGAGGATTTAAAGTCCAATCTTTACCATTATTTTTGTTACAATTGATCAAAGGCTAAGAAAGAGTTACTTATATTAATAAAATAATAAAATAATATGGAAATACTATTTTTTTGTGGAAGTAATAAAATAATATGGAAATAATGTTTTTTGTGGAAGGGATATGAAAATATTTGGCAATCTTTGTCGGTTGTATTAAGGGGAACAACACAAATGTACAACATAAAATCGGCTGATAAAAATGTAACATGGATTTTTGTTTTGTGCTAGTTTTATGTGAGTTTGATATGTGATTAATGGAGGTAAAAGAGAGTTAACAGGGACGATTAGTGACATGCATTAGTAATCCACGTGTTATTTTATAATTGGCTAACAATAACAGCAGTTCATAAAGAATTGTGTGTAAGTTTTCTCCTTAAATTAAATTAAATTTGTTTTTATCTATTTGTTACATGTGTTATTTGTATTTAAAATTAAAACTAAAAATTAAGGGTATTTTTGGAAAGAAAAGTTCAACCCAAAAGTGTGCTGAAAGGGGTAATTTTCTTTATATATAGTATAGATTCCGAAGGACATAAAAATATCGAAAAGACTATGAACTTAGGACCATTCTTAATTCCGAAGGGACATTAAAGCGAAAAAGAGACTATGGTCTTAAGAACACTCTTAATTCCGAAGCGACAGAAAAAGGAGATGAAAAGAAGAAAGACTCGTCATCACAAGTCAAGAAAGGGAGAACAGAGAAAGAGTTCCCGACAACTCAATGAAACTCTTTGGTGTAATTTTTGAACTGATCGAAATGGAGTTTATCCATTAATCAGTTCAACAACACTTGTGGATAGTATCAAAAAAACAAATCCACAAAAGTGAAGGAAACACATTGAATTTGAACGAAGGATATTCACGAATAAAAATAATAATTACTATTATTTTTATCATTATCAAGTATTTAATTAAATACCACAATTTAAACACTACTAATGCGTGTGTTCTATTTTATGTGAACCCCCATACTCTATTTTTTTAATTCACACAACATTAGATCAAAACATCTCTTATTTCTAAATGTTAACCCGAACGCAATATTAACCCTAGATTTAATCTAATTCTATCGCCTGATTTTACTATATTAACCCTAGATTTAATTTAATCAAAATCTCTTATCTCTTAGTTCTAAATGTTTAACCTGAACACAATATTAACTCTAGATTTAACCTAATTTTATCGCCTGGTTTTACTATATTAACTCTAGATTTAATTTAATCAAAATCTCTTATCTCTTATTTCGAAATGTTAACCCGAACACAATATTGACCCTAGATTTAACTTAATTCTATCGCCTAATTTTACTATGTTAACCCTAGATTTAATTTAATCAAAATCTCTTATCTCTTATTTCTTAATGTTAACCCGAATCTCTTATTTCTAAATGTTAACCATTAACGCAATATTAACCCTAGATTTAACCTAACTCTATTGTCTGATTTTACTATATTAACCCTAGATTTAATTTAATCAAAATCTCTTATCTATTATTTCTAAATGTTAACCCGAATGCAATATTAACCTTAGATTTAACCTAATTCTATTGCTAGATTTTACTATATTAATCTTAGATTTAATTTAATCAAAATGTTAATTGTTAATGAAATCTCTTATGCAAAGCAAAATAAACAGAGATCATTGCTTAACAAAATATCCTATTTTTTCCTAATACATATCGTTAGTAAATTTTCCGTGCTTATCAAAATGTTAATTGTTATGAAAATCTTCTATGCAAAGAAAAATAAACTCTTATTTTTAAATGTTAACCCGAATGCAATATTAACCCTAGATTTAACTTAATTCTATCACATGATTTTACTATATTAACCCTAGATTTAATTTAATCAAAATCTCTTATTTATAAATGTGAACACGTCTCGCTATACTCAACCTAATTTTTCCCTCCACACTTTTGCATTTAATTTTGATCTAAAGTAACATAAAATTATGTTCATAATTGTATGCTATTCTTTTGGAAAGGAATGACCATTAACCCGTCTCGCTATTTCTGACATATAAATGTTAACCCGTCTCGCTATATTTAACTTAATTTTAACCTAATTTTTCCCTCTACACTTTTGCAGTTAATGTTTATCTCTTATCTTATTTATAAATGTTAATCTGTCTCGCTATACTTAACCTAATTTTTCCCTCCACACTTTTGCATTTAATGTTTATCTAAAGTAAAATAAAATTATGTTCCTAATTATATGCTATTTTTTTTTAAAAGGAATAACCGTTAACCTGTCTCGCTATACTTGACCTAATCTTTTACTTATAAATGTTAACCCGTCTCGCTATACTTAACATATTATGTTACGTTACGGTACCAAGGACTATGTCATGGGAAATATTATGTTATGGTACAATGCCAACGTCTATGCTTCTTAATATTATGAAATATTATATGACAATCATGAAATTCATCTAAACTATTTTGTTACCTATTAACGTCAATATTACCTTCGATATAACCCGTGCATTAGCAGTTAGTACGGGTCATTAGTCTAGTAATTACTAATTACTTGGTACATCACACCAATATTCCAACATTAACTTTCTTAATTAAATGAGAACTTCTATAATTGATTGTTTTTTCTTTGCGGGTTTGATTTACCAAAGTTGGAATATGTACTATCTGATCTTTATTCAATGGTCCAAATCACGTAATTGTATTTAATGTGTATATAGGATGTGAGGTTTTTTTTAGACGTCTGAGTATTATTGTCTAACTAGGTGAATAATGAATGTGTTACAAATTGCTAATATAAACTAAGATGGTTTTCTTTTCTTTGCATTAAGAAATATACAAAATTTGTGCATTAAGAAATGAAACAAATTAAAGACGGTCTAAGAAAATGAGGTCAAGAATAAACACACACACAAAGAAGACACAGAGGATTAGATATAGCTTAAGAAATGACAAGGAAACAAATAAGAATACAGTTCAAACAGTATAAGCACATAAATTCCTGATATACAGAAGAAATAAGCATGCTTCTTTGATCAACATAGTACCTTCAAGCTACCTTGAATAGTCCGTAAGAAATTTTTGTTTTCTATGTATTGGTCTTCCATTGATTTCTAAAATTAAACATTGGTTGAATGGTATTTTGATGGGTCTTGGAATATCTATATTGTGATCAATAGATATTAGACATCACATGGTAGGTGTACTTGAATAATGTAGCCTATAGTTGAACGAATCCATGATGGGTGGAAGAATTAAACTCTTTATGAAAGGGTTTGGTTTGATACCTTGTGACTATTCATGAAAGAATTGGTAGAACCATTGTAACCCTACATGAAAGGGTAGGTCCCCTCTCCACTTTCTCTATAAATATGTCTTGGGGCATATGCAAAAGTTTTATCCATGATAGTACATACTTACCCATCAAAGCTTGAGAAAGAAGAGAGGAAGATCCTATCCAATTGGAATTCAAGATCATCAAAGAGCATACATACACCAAGACAATCAATGGCTTCAAGAGGTAAGTTCTAAACCCTCTTATTTAATTTTAATGGTGTCCTAATTCATGCAACTGTGATCAAAGTTTTTTGTTCATGATATGTAAATTATATTTCATGATCTGTGATGAAAACTAACATAGTCTTCTCTGACAGTGACCTCTCTTATACTCAACTAAGTAAATGTTGAAAATTAAATCAAGCATAATCTAGAAGAGTATAGAAGCTTGGAGTTACTCTTTGCCATTAAGACTAGAAAAAATCTAAGGTGGACCACCTGGAATAATCTAGAACATCCTATGTATTTGCTTAGTCATTAATAAGTAGAAATATCTAAGTACTAACACCACCTAGAATAGTCTAGCACCGCCACTAGAAAAATCTAGAGAGGTACACCTCCTCTATAGGAATAATCTAGTACCATCTATGTAGAAAAATCTAGTAACTTCATTTACTTTCTAATGCATTAAGTTTAGAAGCCTATAAAAGGCACATGCTTGTACCATATTGAACCATCAAGTTTGAGTGAATAAAAACAGTGTTATTCAATAGAAAGTCTCTCCTTGCTACTCTTTGTTAGTCATTTGTAAGTTTGTGTGTTTTGTGTCCCACTGATATCAAATTGGTATCAGAGCAGGTTAGGTCCTGCAAAGTGTCAGTGTAAAAAAAAAAAAAAAAGGTCTGAGTGTGTGAGGAACAAAATAAGTTCTCATTGTATCAAAGTTATTGTGAGCATATTTTGAGAGAGATATGGCAAACAATTTCAATATCGTTTGGTCCGGTCCCAAACTAAATTCAGAATTAGATTTTAGTTATTGGGAATTTATGATGACAACACATCATAAAGCTCGCAACTTATGGAGCTATGTGGAGTCTGGTTTACAACAAGGAGCTGATGAACTTGCTCGTAGAAAGGATCAGCTGGCACTATCACAAATTCTTCAAGGGATAGAGTATTCAATTTTCAGCAAAATAGCAAATGCGAAGACTTCGAAAAAGGCGTGGGACATATTGAAGTTGTCACATAAAGGAGTAGAGAAAGCTCAGAAATCAAAGTTGCAGTCTCTGCGTAGAGAATATGAAAGGTACGAAATGTCCAGTTCTGAAACAGTGGATCAATATTTTACTCGGGTTATAAATCTTGTCAACAAGATGAGGGTGTATGGAGAAGATATTCCAGATAGCAAGGTGGTGGAGAAAATTCTACGCACCATGCCGATGAAGTATGATCATGTGGTGACTATGATATTGGAGTCCCATGATACCGATACCTTGTCAGTAGCAGAGTTGCAGGGAAGTATCGAAAGCCATGTCAACCGAATATTGGAGAAGACTGAAAAAGAAAAGGAGGAAGCCTTGAAAAGCCAGGTGAACCTCAACAACGTTGTTGAATCCAGTCAGATGGGTGAAGCCAGAGCTCGTGACAATTTCAATAATGGAGGAAGAGGAAATTTCAGAGGACGAGGTCGAGGAACCTTTAGAGGAAGAGGACGTGGCAACTTCAACCAGTGGAGAGAGAACAATTACAACAATTTCAATCAATCACATCAAGGAAGAGGTGGAAACAACTTTGGGTCAAACAACCGTGGCAGAGGAAGAGGTTATTACAACCAAGAGAGGACAAATAATGGTTGCTTTAAATGTGGAAAGTACGGGAACAAAGCTCCTGATTGCAGATACAAACATCAGGCAAACTTGGCAGAGAATTCATATCAACACTCTGGTGAGTCTTCTCAAAATCAACATAGTTTATTTTTAGCAAGCAATACACTTTCAGAAGAAGAAAATATTTGGTATTTGGACACCAGGTGTAGTAATCATATGTGTGGGAAAAAGGTATTATTCTCTTCTCTGGACGAAACGGTAAAATCTACCGTGAAGTTTGGAAATAATTCAAATATTCCAATCATGGGGAAAGGCCAAATTGCTATCAGGTTGAAAGATGGATCCCAGAATTTTATCGGTGATGTTTTATATGCTCCTAGTCTTCATCACAATCTCTTGAGCATGGGACAACTGTCAGAGAAAGGTTACAACATGCAGATTCATAAAGGCTATTGCACGCTGATTGACAAGAATGGGAGATTCATCACAAAGGTAAAAATGACTCATAACCGCCTATTCCCTTTGAGAATTCAACATGATAAATTTCCTTGCTTGAGTTCTATAATTCCAAACGATGATTGGTTGTGGCACATGAGATTTGGTCACTTTCATTTTTCTGGCTTGAATTACTTGTCACGAAAAAAATATGTTTCTGATTTGCCTGTTTTAAACATTCCAAGTGGTGTATGCGAGACATGCCAAATCGGAAAGAAGCATAGAGAATCATTTCCAATTGGAAAGTCATGGAGAGCAAAGAAACTCCTGGAGATCATTCATTCTGATTTATGTTCGGTGGAAATACCAACACCTGGTGGCTGCAGGTATTTTATTACTTTTATTGATGATTTTAGCAGAAAGGCTTGGGTGTATTTTCTGAAGCAGAAATCAGAAGCTATTGATTCCTTCAAGACATTCAAAGCGTTTGTAGAAAAACAAAGTGGTTGTCCAATCAAAGCACTCAGAACAGACAGAGGCCAAGAATATCTCGTCGGCACAAATTTCTTTGAGCAACATGGAATTCAACATCAGTTAACCACCAGATATACTCCTCAACAAAATGGAGTAGCTGAAAGAAAGAACAGAACAATCATGGATATGGTGAGATGCATGCTGAAAGCCAAACAAATGCCAAAGGAATTTTGGGCAAAAGCAGCTGCTACTGCAGTTTATATTTTGAACAGATGTCCATCAAAAAGTGTTCAAGAGAAGACTCCCGAAGAAGCATGGAGTGGAAGGAGGCCCTCAATCAGACACCTCAGAGTTTTTGGATGTATTGCATATGCTCATGTACCAGATCAAATCAGAAAGAAGTTAAATGATAAAGGCGAGAGATGTATTTTTATTGGCTACTGCTCAAATTCAAAGGCCTACAATTAGCTTTACAATCCAGAGACCAAGAAGGTGATTATCAGTAGAGATGTGACTTTTGATGAAGGAGGAATGTGGAATTGGTCATCAAAGTCACAAAAGGAGTCAATAGTAACTCCAAATGATTATGAAGAGGAGATTGAGAATGTAGATACAACACTTGATGAACCTGATGAGCCTAATGAGCCAGAAACATCGAATAGAGAACAAAGAAATCGGAGATTACCAGCTCGATTGCAATATTGTGTTTTGGGTACCGACAATGATACATCTGATGAAGAGATTATCAACTTTGCTTTATTTGCAGATTGTGAGCCAGTTACTTTTGAAGAAGCCTCCGGTAATGAAAATTGGATAAAATCTATGGATGAAGAAATCAATGCAATTGAGAAGAATAAAACATGGGAGCTGACTGAATTACCAGCAGACAAGAAGCCAATAGGAGTGAAGTGGGTGTACAAGACAAAGTACAAACCCAATGGTGAAATTGATCGCTATAAAGCGAGGTTGGTGGCTAAAGGCTACAAACAAAAACCAGGTATTGATTATTTTGAAGTATTTGCTCCTGTTGCCAGATTAGATACAATTTGCATGCTTATTTCACTCTCAGCTCAAAACAATTGGAAAATACATCAAATGGATGTTAAGTCTGCATTTCTTAATGGTACTTTGGAAGAAGAAGTGTATGTTGAGCAGCCTGCAGGATATGTAGTAAGAGGAAAGGAAGATAAAGTTTATAGGTTGAAGAAAGCATTATATGGTTTGAAGCAGGCGCCAAGAACGTGGTACAAAAAGATTGATTCTTATTTCATTCAGAATGGTTTTCAGAGATGTCCGTTTGAGCACACACTCTATATCAAATTCATTGATCCTGGAGATGTTCTTATTGTGTGCCTTTATGTCGATGATCTGATATTCACCGGCAATAACTCAAAGATGATTGCAGAATTCAGGGAGGTTATGATAAGATATTTTGAAATGACAGACTTGGGCCTAATGTCCTATTTTCTCGGCATTGAGGTCGTTCAACAGAAGGATGGAATCTTTATCTCTCAGAAGAAGTATGCAAGTGATATTTTAAAGAAATTCAAGATGGAGCATTCAAAGCCAATTTCCACGCCGGTTGAAGAAAAGCTGAAGCTGACAAGAGAAAGCGATGGTAAAAGGGTAGACCCAACTCATTATAAAAGTTTGATTGGAAGCTTGAGATATTTGACTGCAACAAGGTCAGATATAGTATATGGAGTTGGTTTACTTAGCATATACATGGAAGAGCCGCGTGTTAGTCACTTGCAAGGAGCCAAGAGGATTCTTCGCTATATCAAAGGTACTCTGACCGAAGGAATTTCTTATGGTAATAATAGTGATGTGAAACTTGTTGGATATACAGATAGTGATTGGGCTGGAGATATAGAAACAAGAAAAAGCACGTCAGGGCACGTGTTTCATCTGGGAACCGGTGCAATATCATGGTCTTCGAAGAAACAACCAATTGTCGCTCTTTCCACAGCTGAAGCGGAATATATAGCAGCAACTAGTTGTTCTACTCAAACAGTGTGGCTAAGAAGAATTTTAGAAATGATGCATCAGAAGCAGAATACTCCTATGGAGATATATTGTGATAACAAGTCAGCAATCGCACTAAGCAAAAATCCAGTTTTTCATGGCCGGTCCATGCATATCGATATCCGGTTTCACAAGATACGAGAGTTGATTGCTGAGAAAGAAGTGGTGATCGAGTGTTGTCCAACTGAAGAGCAAATTGCAGACATTTTTACAAAGCCGTTGAAGACTGAGTCATTTTATAAATTGAAGAAAATGCTTGGATTGATGAAAGCTTGATTTAAGGGAGGCAGTGTTGAAAATTAAATCAAGCATAATCTAGAAGAGTATAGAAGCTTGGAGTTACTCTTTGCCATTAAGACTAGAAAAAATCTAAGGTGGACCACTTGGAATAATCTAGAACATCCTATGTATTTGCTTAGTCATTAAGAAGTAGAAATATCTAAGTACTAACACCACCTAGAATAGTCTAGCACCGCCACTAGAAAAATCTAGAGAGGTACACCTCCTCTATAGGAATAATCTAGTACCATCTATGTAGAAAAATCTAGTAACTCCATTTACTTTCTTATGCATAAAGTTAAGAAGCCTATAAAAGGCACATGCTTGTACCATATTGAACCATCAAGTTTGAGTGAATAAAAACAGTGTTATTCAATAGAAAGTCTCTCCTTGCTACTCTTTGTTAGTCATTTGTAAGTTTGTGTGTTTTGTGTCCCACTGATATCAATAGTCAGTATATGTTTACTAAATAAGAGAATTGTGAGGGATGCATATTTTTTTGACAAGCACGCAGTATAAGTATATTTTTGGAATAATTATTTATAAGGAAGAATGTTAAAATAATTGTATAATCACTATATAAGTTTTCAAAATAAAAGAATTGCTAGCTACACAATTTTTTTATTCGACACATTCTTCAATCAGTTCATGGTGTGGATGTCCTTTGTTTTACTCTGCCTTTGGAGAATACTGTCAGGATTTATGTTGGTGGAATCAATGGGTAAATTCTTAATCAGAAGTTTTTCAACACATGAGAATTTGAGACTAAAATTGGATGATGTGGCAAATAAGATGCTAATGTGATAATTGTGTTTGTGGCAAAAAAAACTCATTCATGTATTATTATTTGTCATCAAATTATTTCAATGATACTATTTGTCACCAAATCAAATAAGATTTTAAAGTAAAAGTGTGGTATACTGATTATTGTCTAGTGCCCGACAAGAAGACACGGAAAGGAAATCCACCCACCATTATTGAAAAAGAAGTTTTTTTTTTTGAGAGAAAAAAGAAGAAGTTATTTATTAATAATATTTTTAATATATTTAAATTTAAAGGAAAATGCAAGTCCAATATTTTGATAGTAACGCTAACATTTGTATTTAAAATCCAATGTTGTGTCGGAGTGTGAATTTATACTAGTATATGAGTTCAGACTTTAAACTGCATTTAAGGTCAAGGACATTGTTTGATCTATATATGAGAAACAGCTATGCTATATGATTTATCAGATCTCTTGCAAACAAAGCATTTAAGGTCAGTAATTGCTTGCTAATATGATTTATCGTAACTTTTAATTTCAGATCAGTAATTTCTTTCCTTTATTGTGATATTCAAAGTTCCAATCCAAGAGTATATTTGGTGAGCCATTTAAATAAAGTGATGGAAGACTTTTTGAATCACTTGAATTAATGGAGAAAACATATATATATATATATATATATATATATATATATATATATATAGCTAATATATATATATATATATATAGCTAATTCATTGATTTTATATATGTACGTAAGATTCATTCAAAAAAATATATATGTATGTAAGATGTGAGGACTTTGTTTCAGACACCAAGTATTGTTTTGAACTAGACTAGATGAAAAATAAATATTCTTATATGTATCTTTTACTTTGGTTTGGGTTCATTGATTCATTCCTGTACAATTGCATTAGCTCTTGGTTTTTTTTATCAAAGCAATGAAAATAAATTGCAAACTTGGATGAAGGCCTGAACCTGCTTACAGAAAAGAAAAACAAACCCCTAAAGAATTGCATTAGCTCTTGGTGATTAAGGGTTGTAAGAAAAAATTGATGTTATTATTATCAATTGATTATATGTTTTACTTGACCATGGACTTTTCTATCCTTTATTACTATCAGTTGATTATATGTTTTATGCTATTTACTCCCTCCATCCTTATATGTAAGCACTCTTTTCTTCTAATAAAAGGGTGCTTAGATATAGGGACGGAGGGAGTATAACAAACCGGTGAGTTTATCAATCTTCTAAGACTAATGAATCATTACTTAATGTCAATATAGTAACTCCAGTTTCAATGATGATCCTTTTGGGCTGGATCATTTCTCTCTTGGGCTTCCTTAAAGTTGCTGCTTCATTGTTGCGTCGTGGTCAAGAAAGACGTGATCGGCCGGGTCTTATTCCTGAGGTTGAGGTACTACTAAAATTTTATGAGTTTTAACATCTTAGAATTGCCTCTGATTCCGCTTCTATTAATGTGTATTTCTTCAGAGAAGTAAGGCAACGCCAGATGGAATTGTTGATCGAACCTCTAACTTGGAAAAGCAGCCATTAGGGGTCTCTGATATAAATCATGTATGTGAAATATGTGCTTCTACTAATCCATCCATTTATATATATATAAACTCAGTAAGGCTCCTTTTAACATTAGCCTTTACTTTACCCATTATCCTAATACTACAAGAATTGGTACATGAGCATGTAAGAATATGAATATTAAATAACTACAGAAGCTGATATGTGAATTTGTATTGCAACTTTATGTTTTAAATTATTTTTGCTTTTCAATCTCGGTCTTTGTTTACATTGATGAAAAGGATTGCTTTGTACTTAAAACAATTTCTTTATTTTCTTATCAATACTTTAAAGTACAATATTTTAAATAACAATATTATGGATTTAGAAATTGTTCAAAATTATTTTCTTTGTATTGTTTCTCAGATCAGATTGAAGTGTGAAGATAATTTGATACTATTAATTAGAATAATTTGTTTGATCTTATCGATATCTTATCAACAACAAACAAGTCTTATCCCACTAATTTAAAAAAAATAAAATCTTATCCCACTAAGTGGGGTCGACTATGAATCAAACAACGCCATAGTGTTCTATAAAAAACCATGTCTTTCTCCAACTCATTTATCTTTATATCATTCTCAATAGTTTCTCGTATAGCTTTTCTAGGTCTACCATGTGATCTAACTCCCCCACATATGATCTACTCTCCTTACATTCAAATGTCTTCTCTCTACATGTTCAAACCACCTTAAGTCTGGTTTCTACCACTCACTCCATTATAAAATATAAGCAAAAGGGTGTCAAATGAAGTTGATGTGTTTAAACCAAATTTTAAACTAAATACATTAATTTTTTATTTGACACACTTTTGTTTATATTTTGTAACAGAGGAAGTAGTACCATTTCTTAATTGTTGCTGTATTTTGTTTATGTTATTAAGATCTCGCATAAATTTCTATGAAGAATCTAATACTTATATTTGTTAAAAGTTGAAGGGTGCAGCAGAAAAGGCAAAGCCAAACAACAATACTCCTCATTCAACGTATGATGTTTTTGTAAGCTTTAGGGGTGAGGATATCCGCCACGACTTTCTTAGCCATTTGGTTAAGGCTTTTCCTCAAAAGCAAATAAATGCTTTTGTCGATGACAAACTTAAGAGGGGAGATGACATATCAGATTCACTTGTTGAAGCAATTGAAGGATCATCCATTTTATTGGTCATATTCTCAGAAAACTATGCTTCTTCACGTTGGTGTTTAGAAGAACTTGTGAAAATAATTGATTGCAAAGAGAAATATGGAAAGATTGTAATACCTATTTTCTATGAGGTAGATCCTACAGAAGTACGACATCAAAAGAAGAGTTATGAATTTTCTGAACTTGAAAAAAGGTATGAATTGTCTGAGGTTCAGATATGGAGAGACGCTTTGAAAAAAGCAGCTAATTTGTCAGGAATTAAGTCATTAGATTTTCGGTAAGCTTTTTCAACCCCATACATTCTGTGTGTTTTACCGATATTCACTTTTTTGAGAGGATATGCTTATTAAAAAGGACGACATAGTATATATGTTTTACTGCTTAATTTTTAGGCATACATGCATTTTTAGTTCTCATATTTTGCTATAATCGCAGTTTTGGTTCTCCATTTTTTAATTGTCTAGTTTTAACCCTCTATCTTAAAATTTTTGAACAAACTGTGATTTTGACTATCCAATTTGATTACATGGCAATGCATTTGTTCATTCTTATCTCATTGTATCATTTTGTTTGATCTTTTTCTTGGCTTTGTATGCTTGGCCATGAATAATTTTAACAACCCATTTTTTAAGACTATGAGCAATTAGACAATTTGTTCATGCCAAGTCATCAAATTGGATGGTAAAAACAATGGGTTGGTCAAAACAATTCTAAATTGGAAGGGCCAAAATTGTGCAATTAGAAATAGAGAAACCAAAGTTGCGGTTTTGTCAAAATAGATACACCAAAAATGCATTTAAATCTTATTATATAAAGTAAGTTTACTTCCTTTTATCCCTAAGAAAAACAAGTTTACTTCCTTATATTTTATTAACTGTTGCACCTCTTTCAAACAAGACATTCTCTACACTAAAAAAAAGTTTACTTCCTTATATATTGTTATTGATTGTTGCACCTCTTCGCTCCTTTTGTTTTAAAGTTATTTATACATATTAAGAAAACCAATAAATTTTGTTAGGCAAAAGTATACAATTTGTCCCTTATCTGAATTTCAGTAACACTTTCATTCTTTATCTTTTTATTTTGTATTAATTTAGTCGTTTATGTTATAAAATGTAAACATAATTATCCTTTTTATAAAAAAAATTCAAAAACTCCAAAAAAAAATCATCAAATTCATAAACAAATCCAAATCTTCATCCTACAGATTTAAAAACTCAGAATTCATTCAAAAAATCTCACAAAAATGCTAAGATATTGACATTTTTTTAACATAAAAGACTAAATTGGAACAAAATATATAAATGACCAAAGTATTACCTAAAATTAGTTAGGGGACAAATTATATAATTTTGTCATTTTATTACTTTTGATAAAATTGTTTATTCTTTTCCTTAAACATCCTTAACTATTTATTATCTCATTCTATCTATTTTTGTTTCTGCAATAAAAAATTAAAGATATTATTGACTTGCATTGAACTATGGAAATTAGTATATTCTAATTTCCAAATGATATATAAAAATGACACTATTTTGAGACTTCTCGATACATCTTTCAATCAATAGGAATGATGCCGTGCTGGTGGAAGAAATCACCAAGGTTGTGTTGACGAGGTTGAGTAAGCTGAAGAATTCACCGGTTAAATCAAAAGAACTTGTTGGAATTGACAAATCAATTTCACATTTGAAATCATTGTTAAAGAAAGAGTCACAAAAGGCCCCTGTTATTGGAATTTGGGGTATGGGCGGTATTGGCAAGACAACTATTGCAAAAGAATTATTTGACCAAATTTCTTCTGAATACGATGGTTGTTGTTTTTTGGAAAAGGTAAGTGAAGAGTTAACAAGACATGGAATGGAATCTTTAAAAAATAAACTTTTTTCTAAACTATTGGCAGAAGATGTGAAAATTGATACACCAAATAGGTTGCCTGGTGATATTGAGAGGCGGATTGGCCGCATGAAGGTTCTTATCGTTCTTGATGACGTCAAAGGTATAGATCAGCTGGAAAAGTTATTTGGAACTCGTGATTGGTTTCGATCAGATAGTAGAATAATCGTAACAAGTAGAGATAAGCAAGTGCTTTTTGCTAATGAAGTTGATGATGATGGTCTATATGAGGTTAGGGTATTGGGTCCTACTGAACAACTTGCGCTTTTCAATTTGAATGCCTTTAAACAAAGTGATCTTGAAGTTGATCAGTTTTGTGATGTATCAAAGAGGGTGATCAATTATGCCAAAGGAAATCCATTAGTTCTTAAAGTTTTGGCTAATATGCTTCGTGGAAAAAGTAAAGAAGTATGGAAAAGTCAGCTAGACAAACTTGAAAACCTGCCAATTCAAAAAGTTTATGATGTAATGATACAAAGTTACAATGATCTTGATCGTTTCGAGAAAAAATATTTTTTAGATATTGCATGTTGCTTCAATGGGTTGAATTTGAAAGTGGATTACATGAAACTTTTATTGAGAGATTCTAACAGTGATAATTCAGTGGTTGTTGGGTTAGAAAGCTTGAAAGACAAAGCTCTTATAACCATTTCTGAAGATAATGTTATATCTATGCATGACATTCTTCAAGAAATGGGTCGGGAGGTTGTTCGCCGAGAATCTAGTGAAGACCCTGAAAAACGCAGTCGATTATGGGATCCTGATGAAATTTATGATGTATTGAAAAATGACAAGGTAAAAAATATATCATTTTTAGATAACATTTGTCATGTTGGTTAAAAATGTGCCTTTCAAAGATTTTAATGTTTTATATTACTTTCATGACTGCAGGGTACCAATGCTATTAGAAGCATAAGTCTGCCAACAATGAGGGAGCTGAAGTTAAACCCTCATGTATTTGATAAGATGACGAAACTTCGATATTTGTATTTTCGTGATATAGATGGTTTCGATTGTCTTTCTCAAGGGCTTCAATCTTTTCCAACTGATCTAAGATATCTTCATTGGAAGCATTGCCCTCTAAAATCATTTCCAGAGAAGTGTTCTACGGAGAATCTTGTTATATTGGACTTGTCATATAGCCTAGTAGAAAAGCTTTGGTGTGGAGTACAGGTAATTGAATATGTGTCTTTCATATTAAATTTATCTTAATTCAAGGAATTATAAATTAATTATGAAAGCCTATTTTTGATCTCACCGTTTTTTTTTTTTTGGGTAGCAGGATCTAGTTAATTTAAAAGAAGTTACACTATCATATTCACACCATCTGAAGGAGTTACCAGACTTTTCAACAGCCACAAATCTCAAGGTATTGAATCTACGTGAATGCACTTCCCTTACAACATTTACAAGCAACTCCAATTTAAGCTCCCTCCACTATCTCAACCTTGGACATTGCAAAAAGCTTACTGAATTCTCAGTGACTTTAGAGAATATAGTAGAACTAGATCTATCGGGGTGTCCCATCAATGCACTGCCATCATCTTTTGGATGCCAAAGCAAGATAGAAACCCTGGATTTAAGTGATACTAAAATTGAGATCATACCTTCAAGCATCAAGAATCTTACAAGACTAAGAAAACTAGACATGCATTGGTGCACAAAGCTTGTGGCTCTACCCGAGCTTCCTTCATCAGTTGAAATTATAGTTGTTCAAGATTGTATGTCACTGAAGACTGTATTGTTCCCTTCAACAATTGCTGAACAATTCAAGGAAAACAAGAAAAATATTCAGTTCTGGAATTGCAGGAACTTGGATGAATCTTCTCTTGTAAATATTGGGTTGAATGTTCAAATCAATTTAATGAAGTTTGCTAACGCTGGTTCTGATGAAGCAGTGTATGTGTATCCTGGAAGAAGTGTTCCAGAGTGGTTGGAGTACAAGACAACAAAGGATGATATGATTCTTGATCTCTCTCAGCCTCATCTCTCCCCTTTGTTGGGCTTTGTTTTTTGCTTTGTTTTTGCTAGGAATACCTCATTTTTAAACAGATTTAAATTGAAAATCACTACAATTGAGGGTGACGATGAAAAGGATGGTGTCGGTATCTTCTTGGATAGGCCATTTATGATGCGCTCGGATCATGTGTGCATGATATACAACCAACCATTTTCTCAGTACCTAACTAGAATAGCAAAAAATCAGACAAGCTTTAAAATCAAGGCTACAGCATCGAGTTTTAGGTGGACGATGGAGTTAAAAGGGTTTGGCATAAGCCCCATTAACCAGTCAACGTATCAAAATCTCATTCAACAAATGGAACACGAATGTGCTGAAGGTGAAGGGAAGAATAATAATCGTTTATGAGGGAAAAAAGGAAATAAAAGAAAAAGAAAACGAAGGTGCGACAAAACAAAGTGTGACAAAAGCCTTAAATGTTGTTGTGTTCCTTCAAATGTTGGGAACAGTTTTTTGTTTTCTAGTGTGTCACTTATTGACTTTTATGCAAAGTTTACTGTTTAAGAGTGTATGAATGGTCCCGTATTTGATATCAACCTTTTCATTTGTGATATTGCCTATTTGAAGCTAAAAATAATAATACTAAAAGATGATTTTGGTGATGACGTGTGTGTATATACCTAAAAGATGATTTGAGGCATTTAACTGAGAACTTCTAAAATTGATTTTTCTTGGTAACATATAAAAGTGTAAATTCATTTAAATAACAAAACTAAGATTTGTTGAATCATAGATTCTTTGAGGGAGAACCAATGTGTCGTGGGTTTATGGTAAACACAATTCAGACACTTTAGGGATTCAATCTCCTGCTCTTGCGCATAGAGAAAAATTAGTTCGTAGGAGGAAGCTCGCCTTATTGACAAAAGATTAATATTCATTTCATATACACTTATGTTTGACAAGATGTATTTTGTTTGGATGATACATATTGAAAGTACTTTTGGACGTATAATCACTAAAAGTTGTATATGCTTGTGTCTATGCTGACATAGTGACACAAGTTTGAAGCCAAATTTGATAAAAAGTTCCTTTAACTATAGAAAAATATTTTTAAAACTGATTTATTTGAGTTTATTTATCAATATAAACACTTGTGAGACAATTTATGATATGTCTATAAGCTAGTGTAATGTATGAAAACATTATTAATTTATTTCATTATTTTTATGCAAAGAATGTTAAAATGTAATTTGCCAACATCAACCAAATATTAACGAATTTGATGCCATTACACATTCCCAAAAATATCAAGTTTTTTTGTGTGTTAACCCTCCGGCTCCTAGGGGCCTTAGTAATCCTAAGTTCGCCGCGAAGTAAGTAATGTCTGACCAAATTTTGTTCCACTTTGAAATCAAACTTGAATTTTCTCTCGGGTCCAATTCTCAGTGGAAGTGTGAAAGTCTGTGAGTTCACACTTTAAAATGTAAGTACAATGACATAGATTCCTGCAATATCCTGAGGTAAGGTCGACTGGAATGACTTCTTCCTCCTTCTACTAAACAGTACAGGTCAATCAAGAATGTAATCTTTTGGAGCTTCTTGAATATAATATTTTGTATTTTTCAGTCTCTTGGTTATTTCTAACATTGCAGCCAATAATGCAAAAGGTCAATATCAGTTAATATTCCTCGAATAAAGTATGATGCATGGTTTTGCATTTCTGCGGTATGTAACCGTAACGGTTGGTTCCATTCAGAAGTTTGGAAGATTTTCAAGTTAGAATTCTCTTCTAAACGGTGAAACTCTATATTCAAGTAAGTAACAAATTAAATATGCACTTTTTTTAGTTTTTTCTCGAACCAAACATTGACGAATTTGGTGCCATTACCCATTCCAAAAAATATCAAGTGTTTTGTGTGTTAAAAGTTCCTGTGTTAAAAAATATCAAGGGCCCTAGTAATCCTATCACAACTAGAATCTCTCGATTTTCCTGCGGATTTTGTTGAAATTTCCGCAGGAAACGTGTTTCCTGCGGATTATGCCAAAGATTGAGGTTCCCAAGTAATACCTGGGTAATTGTTTCCTTAGGATTTTAAGTTCCGCAGGAAAATGTACTACGGATATACTCGCAGTAACATCCGCAGGAATTTATCTGGTCAGTCATTAAGGAAATTCCTGCCATGAATACGATACCTGGAACTTATCCCCAGGTACTTCCGCAGGAAACGACATAGAAAAATCCACAGGAAATGTTTACAAATGAAAAGATAAAATTACTGGTATACCCTCACCTAACATTTTAGTTTTGTAAAGCCAGTTGGCATATAAAAAATTTATTTAAAATTTAAATTGAAAATTGGAATCAAATATATCTAAATATTTATTATTTTGAGTACTACCACTCAAAGTTCATATCATGTTCACAAACATAAGGAATCTACAAACGAAAACTATAAACTATTAAGTATTTTAGACTTCAATATTCAGCGACATCAACATGTTGTAAAAACACAAAACAGATGGTACATTCCCATTCTAAACAAGCCAAAATCAACTACCATGCAGGGCCAAATATCACCCACCTAAGCTGAAAAGCTAGCATGCCACAGATGCAAAAGGCCATCTGAAGATGAACATAAAACAAGTACATTCAGCCGAAATACTGCCATGATATCATTAATAGTCTGCACCAGTGAACTTCAATTCTATTAAATTAAATGCAAGGTACTTAATAGAATCTGATTATATATGAACAGATTCACCATCACCATCACATGAAATAGCCACAAGACTGAGAAATCAATAATGAAATATCTGTCACCAGTACATTCTATTTTATTAAACACCAATAACAAGCAACCAAAATGTATTCAATTTTTGTCTTGATTTTTTAAAATTTTACAAAAAAAAAAGTGTGTTTAGTCTTGGACTTAATCTTTATAACACAAATTAAGGACTAAAATTAAACAAAATCTTAGGAAATTAACTTAAAAATTGTAAGTGTTGTAGAGACTAAAAACAAAATTATATGAAAATTAGCCAATACAAAGTCTTGTAGCAGCAACAACTGATAAAAATTGACAATAGCTATTTAAAAAAGTTGGACAAAATGTGTTTCAAGAAGCAAATTTTATCCATAGTTGTATGTTTACAAAATAGAATGATAATGTCTTCTCCAACGTAAACAATTAGATTATTTGCAAGAAACTCATTGTCCATTTAATATGTTTATCACTATTGTTTTCTCTATAGTTGTTATTGCGACCAAAAATGCCAAACCTTTACAAATAAATTTATCAATCATGTAGTAATTTTTTACTTTCTTATTTATGCTAATTTTCGACAATTAAACTTGTTTGGGGTAGCTCAATAATGCTTATTATTTGGGGTAGCTAGATATAAATACATACCAATTAATTTAAGAATAATATATTTTTTGGGGTAGCCAAGGCTACCCCTTATATATGAAGCTAATAATGAATCACTAATCTTCTAAAATTAATGAATCACTACTTAATGACAACATAGTCATTCCACTTTTAATGATGATCTGGATCATTGCTCTCTTGGGCCTCCGCATAGTTGCGTCTGCATTATTGCGTCCAGGTCAAGGAAGACATGGTGGGGCGGGTGTTATTCTTGAAGTTGAGGTACTAATAAACTTATATGAGTTTTAACATCTTAAAATTGCCTTTGATTCTGCTTTTATTAATTTGTATGTGAAATATGTACTTCTACTCAGCCATTTATAAATAGAGAGATATGAGTATTCCATACACTTTATTTTTATCATATTTGTAGGTTTTACTATAATCGTAACCATTTTGTCGTTTTTCATGTTATATTAACCTGAATGTTCTATTCGGTTTTAGCAATTTTAAACTTGTATTGTTCGATGCATTTTCTATCAATTAGAATGAATGAATGCCTTTTTAAATTAAAAAAAAAAAGGCAGGCTGGCAGGACAAAATCAAAGGATAATCCAAACATATACTTCATTAATGTTGTTTTATTGCGTCACTTTTCATCTTCAATTCTTTTTAATAATGTTAATATTGCGTTTCCTGATTCTTTTTTATAAAATTTGACTCTGATCTAGATCTCATATTATATCTTCTAATTCATATTAATGATACTAGAATTCTATATTAATCATAAAATGGCACCAAAAAAAATATTTTTAATTGCCTGGCCTTAATCCAACACTTGTTGAAATGTTGATAATAAGAATACCATCAATTTTTACAATTAATAAGTAGCATTTTTTAATTGTACGTTGCTGTATTTGTTTATGTTATTAAGATCTCACCTAAATTTTTATGAAGAGTCTAATACCTTTTTTTGTTAATAAGTTGAAGGGTGTGGAAGAAAAGGCGGTGTCAAACAATACTCCTCATTCAAAGTATGATGTTTTTGTAAGCTTTAGGGGCGAGGACATCCGTCGCGGCTTTCTTAGCCATTTGGCTAAGGCTTTTTTTCGAAAGCAAATAAATGCCTTTGTTGACTACAAACTTGAGGGGGGAGATGACATATCACATTCACTCTTTGAAGCAATTGAAGGATCATTCATATCATTGATCATATTCTCAGAAAACTATGCTTCTTCACATTGGTGTTTAGAAGAACTTATGAAAATAATTGAGTGCAAAGAGAAATATGGACAAATTGTAATACCTGTTTTCTACGAGGTAGATCCCACCGATGTACAATATCAGAAAAAGAGTTATGGGAATGCATTTGCTAAGCATGAAAAAAAGTATATTTTGTCAAGGGTTCAGAAATGTAGACACGCTTTGCACAAATGTGCTAATTTGTCAAGAATCAAGTCATTAGATTTTCGGTTAGTTCTTTCCTCTCCTTAAATTTTCAATATTTTCTAGTAGCTATATTTATTTGTTTCATATATAAATAATAGGTATGAATGCCAGCATAAGCGCATTTGCTTAAATAGCAAAAAGACAACCTTTATTTTCTGTGTTTTACTAGGGTGCATGCTTATTGATTAGACTTTTACTTCCAAAATATAGGAGTATGAATTTCAGTACTTGAGGGGACAATCGCTTATTCCCGATCTGAGATACTTTTGATTCACCAAAACAAAAATGGCTTATTTGTGTCTCTGGCACTTACACGACAAATACAATTACATTTAATCACTTCTAATTTATTAAATTATTACTACTGTTTGTATCATGTTTAATATCTATATTAATGCTTCATAGGTCATTAACATTCATTCGTCTTTCTCTTTGTGGTATAGGAATGACGCTGAGCTACTTGAAGAAATCACAAATCTTGTGTTGAAAAATTTCAGTAAGCAACCTATTAACACAAAAGGACTTATTGGAATTGGCAAATCAATTGCACATTTAGAATCATTGTTGCGTCAGAGTCAGAAAAGGTCCGTGTAATTGGAATTTAGGGTATGGGAGGTATTGGCAAGTCAACAATACTCGAAGAAATTTTTAATCAAGTTCATTCTGAATATGAAGGTTGTTATTTTTTTGCAGGGGTAAGTGAAGAATTAGGAAGGCATGGAATAGTGTTTTTAAAAGAGAAGCTTTTTTCTAAACTATTAGCAGAAGATGTAAAAATCGACTCACCAAATGGATTGCCTGATTATATTCAGAGAAGGATTGTCGTATGAAGGTTCTTATTGTTCTTGATGATGTTAAGGAAGAAGATCATCTAGAGACGTTGTTTAGAACTCTTGATTGGTTTCAATGTTGTTGTAAAGTGCCTTCAATTTGTGATTGTAAAGCGTGTCATGATTTCGCAATGTCGTGAGCATGTTTTGCGGGGTGTCCAATCGTGACACGATTTGGAAAAACGTGTCACGATTTTCGGCTTGTTGGGCACATTTTCAGGATAAGGTTGGTCGTACCTTGGATCGTACACATCAACTGTGACATGATTTTGACAGCTAAAGACTGCTATATAAGTGTTTATTTGCAGATTTTGAAAAAGACAGCTTGAAGAGAAAGAAACTTGGGACTACAAAGGAAAGAACTTTAATGTTGATTGTCTTTGTAGTGAGGTTCTCTTGGGTTGTGATACATTGTAAACACCTTGGGTGAGTGAAAATCATTGAGTGTCTTGTTCTTTGGTGAGATTGGAAAAATGGGTAGAAATTAGGTTTGTTCTTTGTGAGCTTGTTTAAGCTAATTTCTTGCAACCCATTTGTATCTCTTTGGAAGAACTCTTTGATAGTGGATTGGAGAGTTAAATCTCTCCCCAGAGTAGGTCAAGTTGGATAGAACTGGGTCAACAATCTTTGGTGTGTTTGTTTCTCTTCTCTCTTTATCTTTTACTTGTGGTTTTGAGCTTTTCATTTTGATTCCTAGATTAGATCTAGGTGTTGTTATTATTGTTGTTGCTTGTGATTGCTTTGATTGTGGTTACTATTTTCCTTTGCTCCACACATCATTGTTTATTGGTGTGAGATTTGAGTCCAAAATTCACAACAATTGGCGCCCACCATGGGACAAGAAAAAGTGAATTGGTTTAGTGAGTACCATGGGTTCAAAGTGGGATATTGAGAAGTTCACCGGAAACAACGATTTTGGGTTATGGAAAGTGAAGATGCAAGTGGTAATGATACAACAAAAGTGTGAGAAAGCTTTGAAGGGTGAAGGTGCGTTGCCGGTCACCATGACACAAGCGGAGAAGACCGAGATTGTGGACAAGGCTAGGAGTGTCATTGTCTTGTGCCTCGGAGACAAAGTTTTGAGGGATGTCGTGAAGGAACCAACTACGGCATCGATGTGGTCAAAGTTAGAGTCATTGTATATGACCAAATCTTTGGCTCATAGGCAATTCCTTAAGCAACAACTTTACTCATTCAAGATGGTGGAGTCAAAGACCGTAACGGAGCAATTAACGGAGTTCAATAAAATCCTTGATGATTTGGAGAACATTGAGGTGCAACTTGAGGACGAAGACAAAGCTATACTCTTGTTGTGTGCTCTACCGAGATCATTTGAATCTTTTAAGGATACCATGCTCTATGGCAAAGAAGGCACTGTCACCTTGGAAGAAGTTCAAGCGGCTTTGAGAACCAAGGAGTTGACCAAGTCCAAGGACTTGAGAGCAGATGAAAATAGTGAAGGCCTTAGTGTCTCAAGAGGAAATGGTGGTGGTAGAGGTAACCGAGGAAGCTCAAAGGGCGGTAACAACTCAAAGTATAAGTGTGTTAAGTGTCACAAGTTTGGTCACTTCAAGAGAGATTGTCCGGAGGACAATGAGAAGTTCAAGCAAGTTGTGTCCGAGGAGTATGATGATGCAGGTGCTTTGGTGGTGTGTTGTTGAGAGGATGAAGGTGAGGTTTCTCACCTTAGTATTGATGCTTTGTAGAGTGATGATCGTCTAGAGAGACATTAAACACTCAACATTATCCTGGAGAGGCGGTGGAAAGAATACTCATGGTTAACCTGGAGAGGCAGTGTGAATAATACTCGTGATCAACCTTTGAGGTGGAGTTGCAAGGCAAAAGGCATAGTGTGTGTATGCATTTGGAAGTTGAGGTAAAGAAAGCTCAACTTGAGGTGGAGTTAGTGACACTGGGAATGGTACGACTATCGATGCCTTGGGTGCTATGCTCTAGTTGTGAGCATGTGAATTCTTCAAGAGGACGGAAGGCATTCCGGTGTTTGAAGAATCTATGGTGTGGCTTGTGTGATTACCAAAAAGACCAAGGGTGATTGGATGATATGATTATTCATCTCTCTTCTTTTTTTCTCTCCCCTATGTTGGGCTTTGTGTTTTGCTTCATCCTTGCCAAGGACTCCCAATTTTGCTACCAAATTGAATTGAATATCACTGCAATTGATGTTGTGGATGATGATGAAAAGGATGGTGTCAGTATCTTCATGTATTGGGATTTTTTCTCTAGTTTTTCAGATCATGTATGCATGATATACGACCCACCATGTTCACGCTACCTAACTAGGATAGCAAAAAATCAGACAAGGTTTAAAATCAAGGTTACAGCAAGGACAACATCCGGCTTTGATAGAGAGAGACCAGAGGTGGAGTTAAAAGGGTTTGGCATCAGACCCATAATCCCCTTAAGAGATAAAAACATCGTTGAACAAATGGAATTGTTTGATTATGTTAACAAATGGAGTAGGACTGTGCTTAGCATCATCATATGTATTTTTTTCCTCCGGCTGAAGATGAAGAAGTTGATTTAGACACAAGTCCATAGTTTGATGTAAGTAGTCGTTAGATATGGATAGCAGTCGAGTTATTCAACATTACGTCATACAGCTGAAGATGAAGAATTTGATTTGGACACAAGTCTACAGTTTGATGTAAGTAGACACGGTTAACATTCAAGTTATTATCAAAATGACTTTTTATAATTACAATCATTATACATAGACCTAAGTAGTTCATTAAAATATATATTTTTGTTCTGCAGTGGTTGCGGCATTTCCAATATCCGAGTCAGTTAAAGAAGCATAACATAAGAGGATTGCAAAAGTAGATGTATGAAACTCAGCACACTATGTGTTCTGTATATAAAACTGATTGCAAGTGAATGGAAATTAATCTATTTATTAGAACAAACAAATGTTTCTTGATTTTTCCTTCGTTGTTCAAAATTAAGGCTATAGGACAAAGACCGTCAAAGGTAATCGTAAGTTGAAGGTTATGTTTAACTTTCTTGTTTAAATGAGAACTTCTATAATTGATTGATTTTTCTTTGTAACACATGAAAGCCTAAGGTATATGTCCCCTTTCCTCTCAAATTTCCATTCCCTCCTTTATGAAAAAACCTAAATTAGAAAAACCTCAATAAGGTGGTCCAAAAATTTTCGTTCATTCATGTATGGAAACCAGAATGACTCTAATAACCACTAGAAATCCTTCACAATGTGAAAATTGGCAGCAAGACATTGGTCTCAAAATGATTCTGGTACATATATATCGCCCTTTATCGTAGGTGAAACTTATATAGTAAATATATCCCTTCTTTTCGTGATCCTTGTTCTCTTCTGCCTTTGTTGATTTAGATGCCCAACAAATGATCTTGCTAAGTGGTGAGGGCTAACATTCTCAATTTTGTAACAAAAGTTTCTTTTGCCAATTTAAATGTCCCATACTTTTGAAAGTGACTTAAAATTCATGGATGCAGGACTGCCAAAATCGGCGGCTGATTTGGCAAAATCAAGGCTCGATTTTTGGCTTAGTTTTGAGACGTTCGTCTCGATAAAAATTGGCGCCCGAAGTGCTAAAATTGGTGCCTGATTTCACGCTGAAGCAGAAAAACAAAAACGTATTTTTGGGCGTGGATTTTTTCCATTTTTGTAGGGCTGTATTTACCATAAATATAAACCTTGTATCATATGAAAAGAGTGTAGAAAACAAGGGTTTAGAATCCAACAAACAAACTACAGTTTTATAGAGATTTCTCTTGGCAACAAACACTAGGGTTGGGATTGTTTTGATTTACCTTGAACAAATAAAACACTGTTATGATAGAGTCTCTTGGTCACGGGGAGAGATTCAGGAATTTGGGTAGAATTAGGTTTGAATACTAATTCTTGTAACCCTTTGATATCTCTTTGTAAAGAAACTCATCATTATAGTGGAATGGAGAGCTGCGATCTCTCTCCTAAAGTAGGTCAATATTGGACAGAACTGGGTAAACAAATTCTTTTGTGTTCTTCTTCTCTCCTCTCTTGCTGTTTATTTTTGCTTGAATTATATTGTCACCCACTTGATTTGATTGCTTGGTTTATTTGCTCGACACATCAAGTTTTATTGGTGTGATTTTTAAAACGAATTCACAACACATACTTATAGGATATGACATTGCTTCTCCCACAAGCTAGCTCATAATTGCACAACCTCAAAGCCTTGACAATGTGAAACTCAAATATTATAGGATGAGATGAAGTATTTTAATGTCTCGGTTCTTTCTTTTGATAGCTAGGACTTGACAATGTGAAACTTATTGTTTTTATACCATTGAAGTGTGTTGTTGTGGAGTTTGAGATTGCATAAAATTAAATTTCAGAGCTTGTAGAAGGGATTCTCTCTCCAGGGACCTTAACCATTAAAAATAATATTTTGATACTCAATCTCAAAATAAAAATGAATATCGATGGAGTCAAGTATGTGCTCAATTGCTTAAGGGAGGATTTCTAATGCAGTGCTTATCAAAATGGAATAGAAGTCAATATTGTATAAGGAGTTGTTGAATAAGGTGCCTCGTTGAGCATAGATTTGAACTATGGTTCGCATCTCCCAAGAGATTCAAACTGTAGTTGGCCATTTAATGCAGATTATTTGGTAAATCCAACAAAAGAGATCTTTTATTTTAAATTCTCCCTCATTTTATCCATTTCTTGCTGAGGAATAAATCATTAAGAGAAAGATGGGGAAGATCAAAAGAGAGTTTGATTGAGAGTGTTGAAAGAAATGGATAAATGCTATTCTGAGATTCTGGTTTAGATCTTCCCTATCTTTCTCTTAATGAAGAGAAAAATTATTAGAAAACTGAAAAATAGTCGAGAGAGAAACAAAGCTAAGAGAAAATGAGGGAGAATTTAAAATAGAGGAATCAAACTCATTCAACCACCATTATTAAAAAAAGGAAGTTATTAATATTTTAAAATATTTAAATTTAAAAGAAAGTGCAAGTCACATGGTTCATATAGATAACTTCAACATGTATACTGTTTGGCAAGTCAACGTTTCCCCCTGCCATGCAATGCAATGGTTTAACTATTTTATATTTAAATATTGGTGACGTTAATAATTCTCTAATATACAAATCCAATCCTATGTGGGAGTGTTAAACTGTATGGTCAATGACATTGCTTTTTCCATATATGAGAGAAAGTTGAAACAGATCTCTAGCAGCCAAATCATTGAAGGTTAGTAATTGTTTCCTAATATTATTATTTTTTTGCAAAAAACTGTTACAAAACACCATTATTTGTTACAAAGAAGCATTAAAATCACTGTAAGGTCAACTGATGTTACTTCTTCCTTCTACTAGACAGTACAGGTCAAGAAGATGAAGTTTCAACATATAGGAGAAAGAGTATAATCTCATTCCTAACATCCAGAGCATCAATTATGTATAATATTAATTCAAGGTCGGTAATTTACTTGCAAATAAAAGAAGAATGAATGGTTCAAGATCAATTGAGAATATCTTCCTTGGTTACTTGTTTGTAAACACTATATTCATTATCGATCATGATTAGTCAACAAATTTAGCCAAGATGAAGCCTTAATTTAAATCCTTTGTCCTTGCAAGAGATCCAGATGGAGTTCATCTTGGTTAAATATGTTAATCTATGATGATCGATATTTCAACATATCAGATTGAATATAAAAAGAAGTGAAAAATGATTTTTAATCGGTGTGGTTAAATATAGGCTATAGCAAAGCTAGCGCTATGACGTTATTGAATAGTGGAATTTGAACAAACTACTATTGTTCCATGATGCGCTATATAGTACAAAATATTTTGAAATTGGCCGCCATAACAACGTCGCGTAGTAGAATTTGAACAAATTGCTACTTGCCGCTATCCTCAATTGAGTAAAAGCTTTCTCTTTCGGATTACCCTCTGCCTGCCGTATTCTGATATACAAGGGGGAAAAGGCAAAAAGTGATCTAGAGTTCTAATCTTATAGGATATTCTTCTTTTGGAGCTTCTTAAGTATAATGTTTTGTATTTTATTGTGTCTTGGTTATTTCTAACATTGTAGGCTATAGTGGAAAAAGTCAATATCAGTTAATATTCCACAAATGAGTATGGTGCATGGTTTTGTATTGCGGAGGTATGTAACCGCAGCTGTTGGTTCAATTCGGGAATTTGGAAGATTTTCAAGTTGGAACGAAACACTATATTCAAGTGAGTAACATATTAAATATGCACTCTAAGTTTTGTCTTGACTCATTCTGAGAAGGATTTTGTTCAACAATGCTTATTTTCATTCTGTTTCTATTGAGTTTACAGAGAAAGGAATTTCAACTGTTAATTCCAAACATTTCACAAAAGCGTTACGTTTGGGGCCTTGTATAAGTTCTCGATATTCTTCAATTTCAACAAATACAACAACACAATATGATGTTTTTGTTAGCTTTCGAGGCAAAGACATCCGCAGGGATTTTCTTAGTCATTTGATTGAGGCCTTTCATCGAAAAAAAATAAAGGCCTTTGTAGATGACGTGCTTAAGAGGGGAGATGAAATACCACAATCACTTGTCAGAGGAATTGAAAGATCATTAATTTCCTTGATCATATTCTCACAAGACTATGCTTCTTCACGCTGGTGTTTGGAAGAACTTGTCACAATACTTCAATGCAGAGAGAAATACGGACAGATTGTTATACCTATTTTTTATGGGATAGATCCTGCAGATGTAAGATATCAAATGAAGAGTTATGAAAATGCATTTGTTGAACATCAAAGAGTGTATGGCTCCACCAAGGTGCAAATTTGGAGACATGCTTTGAACAAATCTGCCTATTTATCTGGAATTAAGTCATCAGATTTTCAGTAAGTTTTATATACTTTTTTACCTCATAATTTTTTAGACTATTTGGCCTGCATTATTTTTAAGATAAATTTATGCAAATTATCACCAACTGAATGTTTTCACTTGAAAGTGCTGCTTTTGAGTTGTTGTTATTCAACATATATTAGTCAATGATGCAACCTGGTAATCATGCTCTAGGATTTAATTTGGACACCACTTTGTTAGCCACTTGGCCCATCACTTTTAATAGTAGATATACCAAAGGCACACTATTCTATATATTTCAGCCTCACAAAAAACTTCCATTGAATCTTAGACTTTGTCTCTCCTTTTGTTGTATAGGAATGATGTCCAACTTCTTAAAGAAATCATCAAATGTGTGTCGATGAATTTGAACACTAAGCACCTAGTTAGCTCAAAAGGACTCATTGGAATTAGCAAACAAATTGCACATCTAAAATCATTGTTGAGCCAAGAGTCAAAAGATGTTCTTGTTGTTGGGATTTGGGGTATGGGTGGTATTGGCAAGACAACCCTTGCAGAAGAAGTATTTCACCAACTACAATCTGAGTATGAAGGTTGTTGTTTTCTAGAAAACATAAGAGAAGAATCAGCAAAACATGGAATGGTTTTCTTAAAAGAAAAGCTTATTTCTGCACTATTAGATGAAGCTGTTAAAGTTGACACTGCAAATAGATTGCCTCATTATGTTAAAACTAGGATTCGTCGCAAGAAAGTTCTTATTGTTTTAGACGATGTAAATGATTTTGATCAACTTGAAATCTTAGTTGGAGATCATGATTTGTTTGGATTTGGTAGTAGAATCATTATAACAACAAGAGATAAGCAAGTGCTTTCTAAAGATGTTGATGATATATATGAGGTAGGTGCATTGGACTTTGACAAATCACTTGAGCTTTTCAATTTGAATGCTTTCAAAGGTAAGGAACTTGAAATTGAGTACAATGAGCTATCAAAGAGGGTGGTGAATTATGCCAAAGGCATTCCATTAGTTCTTAAAGTTTTGGCTCATCTTGTCCGCGGAAAAGATAAGTTAGTATGGGAAAGTCAACTAGACAAGCTTAGAAAAATGCCAAGTAAAAAAGTTCAAGATGTAATGAGATTGAGTTATGATGATCTAGATCGCGAAGAGCAAAAGATGTTTTTAGATATTGCATGTTTTTTCAATGGGTCGAATTTGAAAGTGGACTACCTAAAACTATTGTTGAAAGATTCTGAAAGTGATAATTCAGTAGTCAGTGGGTTAGAAAGGTTGAAAGATAAAGATCTTGTATCTATTTCTAAACATAATGTTATATCTATGCATGGAATTATACAAGACATGGGTAGGGAAATTGTTCGCCAAGAATCAGGTGGAGACCCTGGAAGCCGTAGTCGATTATGGGATGATGACATTTATGAAGTATTAAAAAATGACAAGGTAAAAGCCTAAAATATTAAATCTTTGATACCATTATAGTTTTTTTTTAGTAAAACATTTTGGTTCTTAAATATTTTGCTATTGTCACAATAGTCTTTCAATGTATCAAAATTACAAAAACATGTCTAGATACATCTTTTTGTTAGTCAGTTTGGTCATTAAATGTATCTTTTGTGAATCAATTTGGTCTGTAAAATTACAAACAAAAGACACATTTGGGAGGTTTTTTTTGTAATTTTGATACATTCAGCGACATAGTGATAGCGCATGAAATATTTTGGGACTTTCTAAGGATATTTAAATTGGTCTTCTACTCTGATGACAGGGGACTGAAGAAATTAGAAGCATATGGATGCCATTGCCAACACTTAGGAAGCTGAAGTTAAGCCCTTCAACATTTGCTAAGATGAGAAATCTACAATTTCTGTATGTCCCTAATGTATATGATCAAGATGGTTTTGATCTTCTTCCTCAAGGACTTCATTCTATGCCGCCTGAACTAAGATACCTCTGTTGGATGCATTACCCTTTGAAATCATTGCCAGATGAATTTTCAGCGGAGAAACTCGTTATATTGGACTTGTCATATAGTCGAGTTGAAAAACTCTGGCATGGAATGCAGGTTACAAATTATACATGGAATAAACCATCAAATTTGTTTCCAAACTTAGCTCTCTCCTAGTTTTTCTTTAAGCAAATAAAAATATGCAGTCCTTAACGTTTGCTACATAATTGCCATGTTAAAAAAAATTAAGGACTGCGTTATTTTCATTTATTTGAGGGGCAAAGTAAAAGAGAATATGTAAGTTGTGGGACAGAATTGATTGTGTATTTCTATTATATTTTCTATCTTTGTTTAACTATGTGAAGTCTTCATTTGATTTATTTTGTTACAGAACCTGCTGAATTTGAAAGAAGTTAAGCTCTTTTATTCAAGGTTCCTGAAAGAGTTGCCGGACTTTTCGAAAGCCCTGAACCTAGAAGTGTTGGATATCCATTTTTGTGGTCAGTTGACTAGTGTGCATCCATCTATTTTCTCTCTAGAAAAGCTTGGGAAATTGGATCTCAGTCATTGCACTTCCCTTACCGAGCTAACAAGTGATACACATACAAGCTCCCTAAGATATCTCAGCCTTAAGTTTTGCAAAAATATAAGACAGTTCTCTGTGACATCAGAGAATATGATAGAGCTGGATTTACAATACACACAAATCAATGCATTGCCTGCATCGTTTGGACGTCAAACCAAGCTTGAAATCCTACATTTAGGAAACTGTTCCATTGAAAGCTTTCCTTCATGTTTGAAGAATTTGATAAGACTACAATATCTAGACATAAGATATTGCCTTAAGCTGCAAACTCTACCAGAGCTTCCTCAATCACTTGAAGTTCTACACGCACGAGGGTGCACATCACTAGAGACTGTGTTGTTCCCTTCAATTCCTGAACAATTCAAGGAGAACAGGAATAGGGTTGTATTCGCGAATTGCTTGAAATTGGATGAACATTCACTTACAAATATTGTGCTTAATGCACAAATAAACATTATGAAATTCACATACCAACATGTATCATCTTCAGACCATGACTTTCATAATAAGTTCAATGATTGTAAGGATCACAATGATTCTTATCAAGCACTTTACGTGTATCCAGGAAACAGTGTTCCAAAGTGATTTGAGTATACGACAACAACAGATTATGTAGTCATTGATTTATCTTCTTCTACATCGCGTTCCCCTTTGCTCGGCTTCATTTTTTGTTTTGTACTTGGTGGGAACCGGTTAATTGTTGCCCCGTTAAAATTTAACATCACTATCTGTGATCTTGAGGACCAAGGTAAGGAGGAGGAGCATTTTGAACTCTGCATATCTAGGCCATCTGCAAGTATTGTATCCGATCATGTTTTTATGATCTATGACAAACAATGTTCTTGCTACCTAAATAGCAAAGCCAAAGATATGACAAGGTTTGAAATCAAGGTAACAACACGTTTATCATCCATGCATCCTATAATTTATTCAGGCATGTGTATGGAGCTAAAAGGGTTTGGTGTTAAAGTAATAGATACCTCAACATATCACAGTTTCATTCAGATGATGGGATTACCTGATTGATTATCTTGGACCTAAAGGAAATAAGCTTCTTGTCTTCGATTACATGAGTAGAGTAATCCTGGCATCATTCCTTCATGGTAAGCACTAAGTAGTTCTTAGAATTAATTTGAGTTTTCGTATTAACACAATCACATATTGTTGATAATATGTACCAGCAGATCATAATTAGAAGGCTCAATTTTTACCTAGTAATATAATTGTGGACTTGATTTACCAAAGTTGGAACATAAGAATGCTTCTTTGATCAACATAACACCTTCAAGCTACCTTGAATAGTTTTATTTTACAATGACCTCTCTCACACTCAACTAAGTAATAGTCGGTATATGTTTTCTAAATAAGAGAATTGTTAGGGACGCATATTTTTCTGACAAATACGCACTATAAGTATATTTTTGAATAATTATTTATAAGGAAGAATGTTAAAATAATTGTATAATCACTGTATAAGTTTTTAAAATAAAAGAAATGCTAGCAACACAATTTTCTTACTCGACACATTCTTCAACCAATTCATGGTGTAGATGTCCTTCTTCTGCTCTACCCTTGGAGAATACTGTCAAGATTAATGTTGGTGGTAGCTAGTTTACAATCATGGAAGATCGAGATTTGGTTGAATTATTAAGAATTATAAGGGGGAATGGTTGATTGTTTTTGTTTTTGTTTTTATGGAATCACACTTGGTTGTTAGCAGAATTACTTATGATTCTAAATGACTTACTTTAGCCTATAATTATAATTTCAAGAATGTAATACTTGAATTGGAGTCAAAGACACCAATTGATTGGTTTTACAATGAAGTCTTTCTCTTTAATATGTTCTCTTATCATATTTTCATTTGAGATTGGATAGTTTCAATTTATTATATTCAAGAAGGGAATGAATGTAAAAATTGGCATTATGTCTTTTTGATCATCTCTTTCAAGATTTGGACTCTCCCTCTAGCTTAACCATGTTATGCTTGCGGATGCTTTGGGCTCGTGCATTGTAGATTGTAGGTTTTTTTTTAATAATTATTTGTTGATTTACTTGAGGGAAACTAATTTTTTTTTAGATAAAGGCTAGGAGGAAGGAGGAAGGTTAGGCATCACGGTGAATCTGAAGCATCCCAACTAGATTGGCACCCAACAGAAACTCTAATCTTCTACCGCCTTCTCATACATATTATTAAAAAAAACAAAAGGAAAAAATATGTACAAAAGAGAGGGGACTTGAGGGAAACTAATCAAGTTGATGATAGATTAACTAAATTTGGTCTATTATTTCTCGAGGGCAAGTCAAATAAAATGGTTTGTGTTAAAAAATGTGTTGCTAACATCTTTTTATAATAATATATTCACTCTAACATTATCTTTATAACACTCGTATTTTTATTGTTTTATTGAGTGAAATTCACTTGAGTTTCCATTAGGATGGTAAAGCGGGCCGTCTTGTTTCGTTAGACTCGTCCCGCTTAAGTTCGTACGAAACGGGTTGAGACGAATCAATTCAATTTAGATGGTTGAACCTAAAATTCCATCCTATCCTGCTTAGTTGTGGACTGACGAGTTGACGACCCGCATGTTAAACAAAAAATATATTTTTTAATGCATTTTTTGACATTTTGATGTTATAAAAAACTATGTTGCAGTTCTTTAAAAAAAATGGCAGCAAATTAAACTGTGCTAGAAGCAAGCTTACGAGACAAGTCCAACACCATCAACATAATTAAACAAGTCTTAAACTAAAACCATTCCGTCAACATAAAGCAAATCCCAAAATAAATCCAACAATCAAGGAGGTAGAGCGGATGCAACAACGAATCCTAGGAAGCACAACGGCAACAATGCAATCCAATAATAGTTGTTTTTTATTACATTGTATTATGATGGGTTACACGGAGCCACTCCACTTTAACTTCTGTCTAACTCATTAAATAAATAAAAAATAGTTAGTTAACGAGTCGATCCGTCTCGTTCCTGTTCCGCCCCATTTTTTCAACGAAGTGGGGCGAGCCAACTAGATAAAACGAGTTCAAAACTTCAACTCTGTCCGTCAAAATAGCGGGCTAAATGGGTCGGTCTGTGCGGATAGAGTCCATTTTGTCACCCTTGTTTTCATCATATAGAAAATGGAAATTGTTGTAGCTTATTAAATTTATCATTAAATAAAAAAGTAAATGTGAGAAAAAAAATATCAAAGTGAATGTCGTGCCGTTTTTACCAAATAGAAAAGTGATAACAAGTGCTTCAAATGCATTTTTTAAATAACCACAAAAAAAAACTTTATATTGAAAAATTGAAGTTTTTTTTTAAGGGTTGATATCTTAAATACCCTTTATAATTTGAGCGAGATTTGAAAAATAACCCTTGTAAAAAACACAAATTTCACCTTTATAATTTTGACTTAATTGCACTTTTAATCCCTTAATTTTTCAATTGTATGATTTTGGGCGGAGTTGTCAGTTTTTGTTGATGTGTCATCATTATCATTAATGTAACGCCCCCTTTTTATTTAATTATTATTAGTTAATATTTGAATGTTTTTACATGATTTTATATTTGATAAGTGATAATATGTTTGTTATTTTTAGAAATATATTTGTTATAAATATGTTTGTTATTTGTTATAGAAATATTTGTTATTTTGTTTAGAAATATATTTGTTATAAATATGTTTGTTATTTGTTATAGAAATATTTGTTATTTTGTTTAAGAATATATTTGATATTTATTTGATTTATTATTTTTAGCATATGTATTATTTGGCTTAGTTGCGTGTGTGTATATATTTAAGAGAGGTACGTAGTAATATTATTATAAGAGAGTTTAGTGAAGTAAAATAAAATAGGATATTTCATTAGGAGGAGTTGTTATGTAATTTTAGAGAAGTTGAGGATTTAGTGGAAAAATAAGACAAGTGGAGAAAAGTTATATAAAGAGGGAATTAGGTTAAGAAAAACATAGTAAGCGTTGTCAGAGTTTTTGGAGAGAAAGAGGAGAAACCTAGAAGAGGCAAGAACAAGAGAGAAGAACGCAGCTTTGATTCAGGATTTTATTCAGGTAAGGGTGAGCCTAGCTTCAATTATGTTATACTGTAATTCATCTGTTTGTGTTTAACCAAGGATTAGAGAGAGTTTTGAGAGAGTTCTAAGTTAGGGTTTTGGTAGATTTTGTGATGAATTGATGAGGGAATGATGTGAATTGATGTAGAAACCTGTTACAGAACCTAGATTAATCACTAGGACCTTAATTCTGAATGATTAGAACCTTAGTATGAGAGATTGGACAAGTTTTAGCGAGGATTTGAGCGAACCCGCAGCCTGTTCTGCGACCGCTCGCCGTGGCGAGCAGACCTACTCGCTGTGGCGAGCAGAACAGTTTAACTCGCGAGGCGAGCAACACCACTCGCCGTGGCGAGCAACCCTTTAGTGCTCGCGAGGCGAGCAACATCACTCGCCGTAGCGAGCAAGTGGCAGAACGCAATTTAAGTAGCTCGCCGTGGCGAGCAGTCCCACTCGCCACAGCGAGCAATGTGGTCTCAGACCACTATGGCTTGAGTTTTATAACTCTGTTTTGAGCGAGGCTTTGAGGGTAGACTTTTGGTTATCATTAGAGATGTTTAAGACTTAAATTATAACCTGTGATGATGCTGTAAGATTATTCTTAACTGTTGACCTTAATCTATGACTTATATGCTTATTAAGTGAGTTATATGAATGATGGTTAAATGATATTTGTGACGATGATTATGTATGTGAATGCTTGTGATGATTCATTGTTGCCATGTTGCTATGTTGTTAATAAATAAAAGCTGCATGTGTCGTTAAAGATTTATGATGTTATGGTCCAAACTATTGGAGTTCATTTGAGATGTCTAAGAGTTAAGAAGTTGAGTCCATGCATATGCATCCAGAGACGAGGGCTCATGCCCTAGGAGCTTTGCTCAACAGCGACGAGAGCTTATGCTCTAGGAGTATTGTTATACTCAATAGCGACGAGAGCTTATGCTCTAGGAGTATTTTTATACTCAATAGCGACGAGGGCTTATGCCCTAGGGGTATATTTATACTCAATATGGTACCACATGTATGATGTCTAAGATGTTAGAGTTGCATAGTCGAGTTGCATTGTCGAGTCTTGTATTTAAGATGTTATGAGATGATTTGTTATGTGAAGATGTTTTAAGATGATTTGTATATTTGGATGTTTGAGACGTTCCTGTTCTATGTGATGAATATTGTTGTTGTTGTTAAGCATAGATATTTGAGTTATATGTTAATATAATTGATGTGAATCTCACCCCTTCTGTTGGAATTGCCGCCTCGTGGGCAAGTGCAGGTGACCAAGTGTAGGATTGACGATGTGAGAGGTCCTTGTGAAGTCTTAGGAGCTCTGATACGTAACGGGATGAGGATTATCTTTTGTTTCTATTCCTTTATGTATCGTTTTTAAATTAATTATGACATTGGTGCGAAGAACTAATCTTTTAAAGAGTTTGAATTATGTTTCCGCTGCTACATTTTGAATAAAGACGAGGAATAAATTATTATTCATTTTGTTTAAAGATTTTATGAAATGTGACATCCTGAATATTGCGATATACTCTGATTATTTAAAAGAATTTTTTAAGTTGGGATTTCGGGGTGTTACAATTAACCCAGGTAGAACTTCATTAAATTAAAAATAGAAAAACTAATGTTGAATTATTTTTTCTTCTTCAACACTTTGCACTCAAGTTAAAAACAATAAAAGATATTATTTATATATCTCAATGTTAATTTTTCTTAACAAGCTAAATATGTAATACATTACCAACGAGAGAAAGTTTTACCTAGCACAAGGTGTGCTAAAGTAAAACACAAGCGTTTAACAACTTGTTATAAAACGAAAATGAAAGACAGAAAAAGGAAGCTAATACCCAAAGCCTAGGCAAGTAAAGGACTAAACCACCACCTTTGATGTCCAAAAGTTAAACACACATTTTTTTTGTCTTTAGCCACCAATAAGAAAGACGTTTAATTTTGTCTAGAATCTGATTTACTGATCCTTATTATTAAATAGTCTATTATTCTTTATTTCCAAATTACCAAACAACCGGAAACAAATTAGTTGCATAAACGAACGTTGCGATATAGAATTGCATGCCGATTGATCAAACCAAATGAAATGATCCAAAAGTTGTAAAGAATCCACCGAAGATAAGCGAGTAAATTGACAAACTAAATGCCAAATAGTACTAAAATATTACAACAAAAAAATAGATGATAAACCAATTTCAAAACACCACAATCACTCACACAGAGTTGTGACTCAAGATGATTAACAACTCTTCTGAATAAATTTCCATTTATCCTTAATAAAAAGACGATCACGAAGGAAAGAGGGTTTTTTTTACCTAAACATGAAAAGAATTCCATGCCCGACCCACTTTTAGTATTATTTATCCAAATGACTCACTTTGTCCAAAAAAAATTTGTCTTTTTGTGTTTGGGTAAAAAAAATATCTCTCTTCTTCACGTCGTCTTTCTATCAAGGATAATCTATCTAGAAGAGTTAAAAAAATTCTTGTCTTCTAGTGGATTTCCCCGATAGTGGCAATACATACTTTTTTAAAAAAAAATCTTATCTTTAAATGGTGGTATATATTTAAAAAAATATATTTGTATAATCATTTTGTGACATATTTGAACAACTCTCTCGCATACATTTCTTTCTGTTGTTTTTGACTAAAAACATAAATTCAATTAATTGTACAAATATCATTATTCACGTTTATTTTTGGGTTAAATATGTTTTTGGTTCCTATAATACCAACTTTTCGTTTTAATCCATCTAAATTTTTTTTTCAACTTTTAGTCCTTATAAAATTTTCAATCACTACTTTTGTTATCTATTTTTAAGTAAATTTTGTATTTTTTTAATGAAATTGTACATAAATGTATAAAAAAAATTAAAAATCATAAAGAAAACAAATTAGAATTTTTTTTAAAAAATAAATTAAATATGAATTTTTTACCCCAAAAAATATCTAAATTCATATTTAATTTGGTAAAAAAAATCTAATTTTTTTGGAGAGATCCTTATAATATACTATACTTTTATGCAAGATTTTATTTAAAAATATGATTTCTACATATGAATCCAATCAATCAATCAATCAATCATCAATAGTATATATATAAAGTAAGGTTTTTATGCCACGTGTCACTTCCACGTTTATTCTCAATATTTTTATTATTTTTCTATTTTTTAAAACAAATAATTGATTTGACATAAATATCTCAAAAAACTTTTGGTCTTATCCACTAAATATTATATTTAATTTTTATATTAAATTCCTAATATTTTATGTATCAAAAATATCTCAACAAACTACATATAACATTTTCAATCGTCCTTTCGATTTAAAAAAAAATATATAGAATGCTTTCAATCATATCCTTTAAATATTTCACTATTTTTAGGGAATTAAATACTTCACTTTATTTTTTAAACAATTTTTAGTCTAATTAATTGATGTCTATTTCACTTTTAGCATTATTTGTTTCAAAAAATATAATTTTTTGTTTAAAACTGGGATTTTCTTCAAAATTTCAAATATTACTTTGAATTTTCGTCATATTCACTAAAAACTTCATTCTACCAAAAACTATTATCTACATTTTTAACATAACTTGATTATTTAAATTAATTTTGTAATTTTTTTATGCATGTGTGCTGCTGATACATGTTTAATTAATTTTGTAATTTTTTTTGTATGCATGTGTGCTACTAATACATGTTTAATTAATTTTGTAATTTTTTATGCATGTGTGCTACTGATATATTAAGAGTTTTTTCAAATAAAAATAATAATTTTTTATATGTTTCATAAATATCTCAACAAATTTATATAGATGGTCTTATTTTATGATAAAAAAGGCTCCAATTAGTTTGTTTTTTTAAAAAAAGAATCTTCAATTAATTACTATGTAATCTTTTAGCATCATATTATTTAATTAGTTTTTCTTTTTGAGGAAAAAAGGGCTTCCGTTAGTTATTATATTATCTTTTTTTAGCAGCATATTCTAATGCAAATTTTAACTAAAAATAAAGAAGTTTTTGTCAATTACAAATTCACGTATTTTGAGCGCAAACAACAATCCAAACTTTCTTTTGATCTAACCTTTTTCTTTTCTTCAGGTCTGGCAAACATCTATATATATAAATCAGGATCCGTTGACACCAGGTGTCAACGAATTCGTTGACACCAAATCCTATCCATCAATATTTTCATCTTAATGGCTGACATTTATTCACTTTGTTTGTTTAGATGGAAACTCCCTAGAGGATAAAAAATTCACGCCTCTTCTTCCTTTTACTGAACGCACTCACTGCTATGGTGATTTTATTTTTGCAGAAAAAGTTATATTATAAGATTTGCTCTCTTATTTTTGATTTGTCCAGAAAAGGGGAATAGCTTTTGATTATGTTTCTCACTATTTCAAATTCCACTTTGTTATTATCAATTTTCTCCATCGATCAGCTTCCCCCTTTCCATTTTATATGATTAGCTTCCCCTTCCTCTTTATTGATTATGTTTCTCATAAATTAATTAATTCATTGAATTTGGAATCTGGTGCCAATAATGAAGAAATATAATTAATTCATACTCTCTTCAATATGCAAATTGAATTATTCAATATGCAAATAAATTGAATTATCAATAGTACCTTTTCCTTATTATTATTTTTCCTGCCTTAGGTGTAATATCCCAATGCTTATAAAACTCTTGTTATTTTCACGTGAATTTTTTTGGCCGAAGAAACCTAAGTGAAATGGGATCGGCCAATTGAGTTTTCAGGTGAAAAAAATTGGTTGAAGGAACGATTCTTATATAATTTAAATCCAATTGAGTTTGCAGCCAATTACTTTACTGGGTGTGAATAATTGGTGGTTGTATAGTAGATAATTTGAGATCGGCTAGAAGAATCATTTTTGAATAAGTAGTGGTTTTTTTTTTTTGACAAATTAAATAAGTGGTGGTTGATTACATTGCTGGTATTTCAGGTACTAAATTGATAGCAAGATTCGTTAACCTAAAATGAAAATAAAGAGGGTGATTCCATGCTCCAAGAAAAGTGGAAATTTATGGAGACAATTTAATGAGAATTATGAGCCTTTGATTAAACTTAAATGAATGGTTCAGATTTCGTGTCAACAATTTCATTAACACCAAGTGTCAATGGATTTTTATGAAGGTGTTTTTTAACAAGTTACTCTATGGGCATTTGTTAAAAGACACAAATCAATCAATAAGTAGTATATATATATAAAGTAAGGTTTTTTATGCCACGTGTCACTTCCACGTTTATTCTCAATATTTTAATTATTTTTCTATTTTTTAAAACAAATAATTTATTTGACATAAATATCTCAACAAACTTTTGATCTTATCACTAAATATTTTATTTAATTTTTATATTAAATTCTTAATATTTTATGTAGTAAAAATATCTCAACAAACTACATATAATATTCAATCGTGCCTTTGATTTAAAAAAAAAATATAGAATGCTTTCAATCATATCCTTTAAATATTTCACTATTTTTAGGAAATTAAATACTTCACTCTATTTTTTAAACAATTTTTAGTCTAATTAATTGATGTCTATTTCACTTTTAGCATTATTTGTTTCAAAAAATGTAATTTTTTGTTTAAAACTAGGTTTTTCTTCAAAATTTCAAATATTTCTTTGAATTTTCGTCATATTCACTAAAAACTTCATTCTACCAAAAACTATTATCTACATTTTTAACATAACTTGATTATTTAAATTAATTTTGTAATTTTTTTATGCATGTGTGCTGCTGATACATGTTTAATTAATTTTGTAATTTTTTTATGCATGTGTGCTACTGATATATTAAGAGTTGTTTCAAATAAAAAAAAAAATTTATATGTTTCATAAATATCTCAACAAATTTATACAGATGGTCTTAATTTTTTAATTTATGATAAAAAGGCTCCAATTAGTTTGTTTTTAAGAAAAAAGAAGCTTCAATTAGTACTATGTAATCTTTTAGGGACGTATTTAGTTTTTCTTTTTGAGAAAAAAAAAAAAAGGACTTCTGTTAGTTATTATATTATCTTTTTTTAGTAGCATATTCAATACGTATTAGGGAGGCGGCAAAGGATGGGAGGTGTTGTTGGGTGTCAACCTAGTTGGGATATGTCAGCTTCTCCCTGATGTCTAACCTCTCTATTTTGCTTATAAAAAAAAATTCTAATGCAAAAACTAAAAATAAAGAAGTTTTTATCAATCACATATTCTCTCTCTCATGTCTAACCTTTCTTTTGATCTAACCTTTTTCTTCCTGCTGTCAAACATCAATTCTATTATATCTTTTACATATACTTTGATTTTTAATATATATATATATATAGGGTGTATCAAGTGAGAGGACATTTTATAATGAGAGATGAGAGCATCAAATCAAGACCCTAGGATCAATCTGGACGGTGTAAATGATATTTTACTTAATGTGAAGCGGGACTACCTGATTGTCTTTCCTTTACCAGGTTTATGAGTCGCGTATCTTCACAAGTGATTTTCTAACTTCCCATCCTTCTCCACTCTTTTCTATTCCATTTCTCTCCTTCGTGTTCCATACTTCCATTGAAATCCTCTTTTTTTCTTTTTTTTTCTTTTTTATATTCTACTTTCAATTTGAAACCATTTTGTCTATCCTTCTCATCCTAGTTTTGCAATTTTACTTTTGATTTGAAGTAAAATTTCTCTCACTTGATAAAAGACACGTTTTCATCCTAGTTTTGCAACGGATCAAATTAATTCCTCTCATTTGATATATAGGATTTTGTTAGAAGACACATTTTATGAAGCTGTATTTTGCAAGTTATAACTAAAAAGTGGATAATCACACCTTGATGTATAGATTGCTAAAAGACACATTCATGAGTATCTTCTAGCAAGACCCATATATATATGCCCTGATTCGACATTGTTGTTTACTCTGATCCGCCGGTCGAGGTGGTTTTCGTTTACTAGCGCGTAGGGCTTAATTACGAAGGAAATTCTTTATTAATTAATCTAGAGGTCTTTGGAGTACTTGGGGATTATATTTCGCGTCGAGGATTTGTGCTATATATATATATATATATATATATATATATATATATATATATATATAAACCACTTTCTAATGCTACTTTTTAGTGTAACATGTTTTCATCTTTTTGTTATTTTAAATTTTTTTGATTTTTGAAGACAACTTTTCAAACAACATCTTAAAAATTTCTAATGATATTCAAACACACTCATAATACCGTCATTCAATTTTGATTCCTAAATAACCAAATCATAAATTTCATCATTCTTTTTTTTTATTTTTCTTTTTCAGAAATTATGGCTACAAATTTGACTTCATTGATAGCATAACCATCAATAATAAATACAAAGCATGAAGATTCAAGATTAAAATGATGAGAATGCCTAACTTCAAAGATTGAGACCAAATTGATTTAATCAATATGGATGGTATTATGAAAGACACATACTCTGAATCACAACGGTTCTGTCGTGGATTTACATCAAATAATTGTTTTGTTAGGGGTCAGTGAGAAAGATGATTGATATCACTGTTGGAGATGTGAGGATGACTATGCGTCATTTGTTTTATGTACTTACGACTTCCTTTCTTTTTTTTTTTTCTTCTTTTTTCTTTTTGAAATCGAACTTCTTTCATTTTATGCTAATTTTAATTATAGTTACCAAGACTTACATTCATGTTGATGTTGGTGTGATTTAAATAGATATAACCTTCAAATTAAAGTGATTGATCACACCGATTTAACTATTTTTGTTATATTAGACGGTGAAAGTGTAAATTTTTTGAAAAAAAGTGTTGTTGACCTTCAAGAGTCTTATGTTGAAAAGGGTACAATATATTTTTTGAAGAAGCTGCAAAGGTAAAATGTTAAATTTACACTTTTATTTTATTTTATTTTAAATTTTATTTATTGATTGATAATGTTATTGTGAATTCATCGATAAATTTTACTCCGTGACAATTATGTCGAATTGTTGAGTTATATCTTCGCCAAATCAACTCTTTCAGAGAACGGAATTTTTTTGTTCACGATTCAGGTGAAAAATATATTTCTACAATATGGAGCAAAAGGTTTCACAGTATCAAGATTGTGTTATGATGATTCATTAATAAGCAACATTATTAGAAATTACAAATTGAAACAGGTCAGATTAAACTGGTGAATTTTTTTGTACAATAATTAATTATATTTTTAATATCAATTATGTTTTTTTTTAATTGTAGGGCGATTTTGAACAAAAATTAGTTATGATCGTTTTTCATTATTTTAAGGGCCCGTTGCAAACTGAATGTTTTAAATTGTCTGCTAACAATGACCATTTGACCAATACAACGAATGTCGATTATCTTAAAATTGTTTTAGCATTATCTTTTTTATGAAATTATTTTTTTAATTTTTTAATATAATTATAACAGGCTACTTTCCCTGCTCAAAGTGAGATGAGTTCTTCAAATTCATATATGTGCATTTGAATAAAACTTTGTTTATAATAATTAACCCAGACAACGTTGGGTAACTAAACTAGTTTACTTTAAAGAAAAGATTAAAGTGAAGATGAATTTTTTTAAGACTAAAAATTGAATATTTAAAAAAAAGAATTGACAAATTTATAGTTGATCAAAAACATATTTAACTCAAAAACAGTTGAGTTACACTCTATACAATACAATACATTCATTTCTCTCTTTCTACCTCTTTTCACCGTCCCCCGCTATGGACCCACCACCACCACTCCAAAAAATTGCCATCTCCGGCCCAACCCTCTCCTCCCTCCTCCACCACCTCTCAACCACCTCCACCTCCACATTCTCCGGCCTCCTCTTCGGCCACGTCACCCTCACAACCCCGCTCAACCTCTCCGACGACTCCTCCGACACCACTCCCACTCTCCTCGCCACCGTCACCGGCTTCCTCACCACCTCCTCCTTTCTCTCCCCCTCCGGCAATATCAACGACACCACCCTCAGTCGTCTCATCCCTCATTCCTCCTCCCTCCTCGGTTGGTTCTCCGGTCGCCGCCGTTCTCCCCTCCGTCCCTCCCTCCGTGAATTCACCATCACTTCATCTCTCTCCTCTCTCCCCCAATTCTCTTCATCCATCAACCCTAATCCCAATTCAAATCCCTCTTCATCATCTTCTTCATTCAATTTCAACCCTAGTTTATTCTTTCTCTTATCTTCACCAATCTCAGATCAAAATTCACACATTCACACACACGATTACCGTGTTTATCAATTTCAAACCGAATCCCAATCATTCAACCCAGTTTCAATCGAAATTATTAACATTGGACCGGCATTTCGGGGACATTACGGATCATTCATCCCTAATTCGCCGTTCCCGGTTCTTGATTGTCAGTTAAGTTATTCACCGATGATTCAGGACGACGATAACGAGAAGTTGAGTAAGATGAAGCAGACTTCTAAAGATCAAAGGGAGTTGGATGTTTGTGCTGAAGGATATGAGGTTAAGAGGTTGAGTAATTTGATGGGTTCTGAGGCCAAGAATTATACTCAGAGTTTGGAGGATTTGTATTTGAAAATGCTTGTCAAGATTGAGAATTTGACTACTTTGGTTGAACAGAGTTCAGCTAAGGTTCTTGAACAGGTTAGTTTACTTCGTTTTTGTGTGTTTTTATATTCTTAATTCAACATTGAAGTGTATTTTTATATATGTAGTTCAATATCATTAGGATTAGGGTTTAAATTGTGGTTGTGGTAACAGTTGCTGCCGCATTGTGATCATTGATATGGTGAAAAGGTGTAGTCAAATTTGGCTGATGCCGCCTCAATGGCGGTCACATTGCAGTTTTGGATACTATTATGTTGTGATCTAGATCGCGGTTGTGGACCTTTATTTAAAACCCTGATGATGATGATGATGTTGATTAGAATGTAGTGGTATAAACACAGATATAGTTACTTGAAGTGCTATTGATTTTATTTAGGAATATGGTGTAGTGGGATGTGGTTGGACTAGTGGAAGTATGCTAGGTCCACAAGCGGGGAGAATGTGGATACTCTTTAGTGAGAGGTGATACCTTTTATAAAATAAACTTTTTGCGAGAGATTCTATCCCTTCTGGGAGACACTCTTTTAGTGAGAGGTCCCTGGTTCGATCCCTTGTGAAAACTGAATTTCTTGACGTAGTCATGTGTATCTTTTTAGGTGGTACAAGCATGCTTTGTCGGACTCGAACATGATTGACTCTGATTGAAGGATACATGATATATGTGGATGTTGTCCAATAGTATATTTGATTAAATTAACAATTTAGTGTTATAAATGTAGGGAGAGTTATTGAATAAGAGTAGATTGAAGTGCTAATGATTTTATTTAGGAATATGGTGAAGCGTGATGTGGTTGGACTAATGGAAGTAAGTCTGCAAGTGGGGAGAATGTGGACACTTTTTAGTGGGAGGTAGTTGATTTCATCCCTTGTGAAAAATAAACGTGTTGGGAGAGATTCCGTCCTTGTTGCTTTGTCGGACTTGAACATTGTTTACTCTGATAGAGGGATGCAGGATACATTTCCTTTTCTTCCTTTTTGATGTCTTTTGGCCCTAAAAATTCCTCATGTGCTAGTTTTCTTACAAAAATCACATGTAACCATCTTATCATTTTTGTCCTTTAAACTATTCCATTGTCTTGGTATGTCAATGTTATCACCAGTTGGTTTCAAAAGCACGACAGTAGAAGCAGCAACTGAGCTACTAGTTGACGATGGTTGAGAATTAGTAGGAGTTGACATAGCTGTTGGAAGTGAAAACTCAAACAAATCCAAAAATAAAAAGAAGTCAAAACCAAAAACTAAACTGAAATGAAACAGAGGCTGGGTAGGCAAGAACAAAACAGAAACAGAGGAAGAGAGATTAGAATCATGGAAGAAACAGAACCAGGACACCAAATGAAAGTGAAACAGAGCAGGGAACGAAACCAGAGCTGTGAACAATGCAGCCGAGGATGGTGAGAGCTGCAAAAGGTGCAGCTGAGGACAGAGTGGGGCCTTGAGATGATGGTTCCTGGTGCGACAGAGGCTGTAAATATGTATCGCAACAATAGAAGAAAAGAAAAAGTGTTTGTAATTTAGGCTTAAACTTCATCTAATTTTTTTTGCGCTTGCATAACGCCGCAACAAACGCCATCTGCCCCGCAATCTCCCTCTGCGAAGGCGTCTGCAACGGCCGCTACTCCCTCTACGCTGCTCCGTCGCAATAGCAGTGCTATTTGCCGCTTTTAACAACATAGCTCTAAACCCCAAAAGGACAAACTTGGTGTAATGAGAAACTTAATGCTCTGTAAACCCCAAAGATGACAAACTTGGGGGACTACTGTACCCTTTAGTAGAACTACAATGAGGAAATCACATTCGTTCAAATTTGTTCGCTAGAACATTTCTTAGCTATGTTGCCTCCAATCCTGTAGCTGTGTGTTATCCTGATTGAGTACAACAAATTGGCTCAAGGTATGCAATAGTAAATGTGGTCTCAAGGTTGGAAAACTCAAAACGAGCTTCCTGAGCTGTAGACTTGGTTCTGTTTTGGCCAAGTGGACCACATTTATCTAAGGGCAAGATTGATTTGTAACCTACACTCTTAGCCAGCATGAATGCAAGGCTAATTGATTGGCAGCTCTTCTTTGATGTGCATAAAACCCGAAATCTAAACGGTGATTACAGCAGCCCATAAACGGGAGCCTAGGTAAATTGAATAGGCATCTTCAATCATATCCTAATTTTGTAGATTTAGGTCAGTGTAGTCATACTAGCTTAGCAAAGCCAACAGAGCTTTGTTGTAAACAGTTTTTTTCCTTGCTATTGAGAATTGAGAAATTATGATTTTGGATTTTATAGGCCTGATAGAAAATTATTGTACTTAATACCTATGCAGAGTTTAATTTTTCTTTTATCAACTGTGAACAGGAAAATCATAATAAGAAGTTGAAACACAAAATTTTAAAATCTGCTGCCCCAGAATAAAATATCTTTGATGGTGGAAATTACTTCTATTCTTTCAGGTAACTTGCATTTTTTTTATCTTGTGTTTTAGTTTTAAAATTTTCGGTTTTAGCAATCTTTAATAGATAAACAGTTTGCCCCCGAAAGAAGAATATAGCAAACCAGTCATGTTGGTTACTTGGTTTATCACTCTGTGAGGAAAAGTTTTGCTGCTGTAGACCGTAAGCAATTCCGCAGTTGTTCTTGATTTTTTCACTTTACATGAGCAAGCTTGCATTAATCAAATTGAACTGTTATTTCAATTTTTTTATGATGAGATCTTTCTGATACCCCTCTTGAACTTGAAGGAAAGGTTTAGATTAGGATTCATCTTTCGCTGAAGTTTGCAATTTCTTGAAACTGATTATGGATTGCATTTTTTTATGACTCATTAACACTTTGACATCTCCTAGCTGTAATCTTTGGAATATAAAATTATTATTGTATTGATAAATAACAATTAGACTTTAAACTGTAAATAACAATTAGATTACTTTTATCAAATGTATCTTAAATATAATTCCATATACTCTAATATATTTTGTACTTCCAGACATAAAAAGTAACCATTTCTGTAATTTTTAATTTTTAATATATGTACTGTATACCATTTAATGTTTTGAAAACTGAAGTAATAATCGAACTGGTAAAACCAATAGTTCACGGCTCAGTGGGTCATCCATGATTAAACTGGTGGTAGTGAAATATTAAATACTATTAATGTATAACCTCTCACGAGAGTAGTAAATATATTAAAATTGATTGCTGATTCTTTAAGAAAAATTCTTGCAGGCATCATCAACACTTTTGTGTTACTGCAGTGATGATAAACCATCAGACATTTTCACCGAATTCTTGTAGGGTCTTAGGATAATGATAATGTACACATGTAACAAGTTGGATGCATAGCCTGTATACTCCAGCTTAATGGTGAATGTTGATTTCTGATTCTTATATTTTGTTGATATATTTTTTCGGGGAGGAACTTACTCGAGGAGTAGCCGATGTTCATTCTTATTCTTATTAAATAGATCACAACTACAAATGTTCATAAATTCTAAAAACTGTTTGATACGTCAAGTAACTAAAATTAGAAGTATGTGGATCATCAATATTATATAGTCAAACTTACAGCTGGAAAATTACTTCACATTCAAAGCATGTCAAGAATGAATCAATGATAGTATTAAGCAGTTTGAGCTTAATATTTACAAAACTTAAAACTGTGTAAAAGCATGCTCGTATGATCTGTCAGATTACCTTTGTCAATTAGCATCTCCAAACTCACTGTCATGATTATACAAAATAAATGTTCAATTTGTATGCATGCATTGCGTTAATATTGATGGAGTATACACAATCATAGATGTTAACCAGCTTATTTTGTGTGTGGCACAAAACAGAGAAGATATGACAATCAACAATGTTCGGAGTTATGTGCCTGACTTGGATCATCAAGTTTCTTTTGGAACAACTTGAAACTTGACTTTTCCCGTTTTGAACTTTTGGGTGAGCTTGTAGTATATATGGTGCAGCTCTTGTTGTTATTGTATTTTAGTTTTTGGCTACTCTTCAATTTGAAGAAGGTCTCGATTTGACTGTGTAGCGCGGATCCTTCATAGTTTACAGAAGGTCCTGATGTTTTTTCTCCCTGACCTAGCATTTGCTTCATGTTCGGAGTTATGATATGCCAACTGTATTTTATGTTTGTGTAACTCTTGCTTCTTTCTGCCCTTCATTGAAAAATATATTCTGCTGTAGTTTTTATTTAAGGTGCTTTATCGTTTAATCAAGCTCACTTACAAGATGTAATGATGAAATAAGTTTTAAAGGCGTTTTATCGTTTAAGCATGCCCTTCGTTGAAAAATATATATTTTTACCTAAAATTGAGCGGAGGAAGTAATGGCCAATAATATAATTTTTTTTAATGCAATGGCTAATAATGCAATTATTTTTACGAATATATGAAAACTATTTCGAGTGCTTATCAATTTGAAACATGGTTACAAACTATATGTCTAAATGACCTTTTGATAACATGTTTACAATAGCTATTTGGTGATTTTGGCGCTTTAGAAATACCCATACTCTTGGTAACAAACAATTGAAAACTCAATGTCCAAATTATAAACAATAAACATCATGTGTAGCGACCTAATTTCTGGTAATATTCACTCTTTTAAGCACCACATTAATTGTCACATTGTTAAGTGGACCATACCTAAAGGTGGATGTGTTAAATTGAATATTGATAGAAGTTGTGGTACTTTTGATGACATTGGTTCCAGCGGTTTACTTCGTCAGAACAAAGAAGATAGGATAGCAGGCTTCTCGTCTAATGAGAGAGAGGGAGATATGTTTTTTCTGAGCTATTTGGAGTTTACTAGGGTTTGATGTTGATAATCAACAACTCTATTCAGCAGGTTTATAAAAAAAATAAAAAATAAAGCCAAAAAAACGTTGAATACTTGCTAAGAAACAAATTGTCTTGATTTTTTTTTTTTAAACTTAATGTTTTACTACCAGATTCTTTTTAATTATCAATACGTCGTTTATACATACCAAGGACGTTAACAAATTTTGTTACTCTTCAGAAGAAGAAAATAACTCTCTCTTTACCTGTAACACCTTTAACTACTTACTCCAATCTCAACTTTTATCTATATTATCCTTAATTTCGTACTCTACCCTTAAAAAAGAACGGAGAGACCCAAAAACATTTAGATGAGATGACATATATTTCTTCAAGCTTAACCAAGATTTTAGGTTCGAATTCAACATTTGACATGTAACAAAGTTAATACTATTAACTATTAATGAGAGTTTGTCATCCAGTTAGATCATACAAGACTTATGAGATTAGTCTTTGTAATTGCGCGTAAAAAATACTTGAATTACGTAAAGAAAAAAATGGAGTAATTTACAATTGTGAGCAAAATATTTCAATATTTAGAACTTTGCATACATTAATAGAGAAGAAGTTTTAGATACCTTCAAGTGTGGTTTAGTATTGTTACTCTCTATACATAACATAATTCATTTAAAATTTAATTTTTAAATAAATTAATAAAAAATAATTAGATAACGCGTATATACTCAACCAAACTTTAAAAGGTTTAAATTGATTTTTGCTGTCTTTTAAAAATCAAATCTGGCCCTCATTTCTAAATTTGGGTTTTTGGTTTTCAATATCACTTTTATTTCTAAATTTTCCACCTCATCTCATTTTGAAATAATTTTTTTGCAACTGATATCATTTATTATTCATTTTTTATCAACATGAATATCCATATCCAGGGTGATCACGTTGTTCATGAGATGATGTCAAAAATTCAGCAAATGAAATCCCTTTTTAAAATTTGGGTATGAATACTTCATTTCTGTTTTCCTCTTGGCTGAAAATCTAAAATACAAAAGTTGAACTTTAGTGTTGCAATCCCTTCTTCCTTACCCCAGCAGCGTTCCAAACTCGCAATAGTCGCAAGGTATGTTTTCCTTTTTTTCTTTGCGGTAAAACTCGATCTCGACTTTTCTCATTTCAAAAATACTCGCAGTAAAACTGTTCACTGTATGTTTGGTTCCAAGCCAAAATTGATGATTTTGCATCAACTAGGATTTGTAGCTCTTGATTTTAGAATAGAATTGATTTTCACACTCTTATTGTTGAACTCACTTTTTAATGCACGTGTCTAAACACTAATCACTTTACATTCGATAAAATCAATTTTACACCATCAATTCACTCAAAATCAATTTTTGTCACCGCAAAACCTAAAATACACTGAATCACTTCTATTGTAGAAAAATAATTGGGTTTTTTATTTATTGTCTTCTTCTGATTAGGTATACTTATCGCAATGTCTGATTCCGCTTGTGAGACAATGATTCTGCTGTCGCCGAAGAGAATAAAGCTCAGGGAGAGCGAAAACGAAGACAGACTCAGTGACTTACCTGAAAGCATTGTCCTTCACATACTCTCGTTTTTAAACACCACACACGCTGTTCATACTTGCGTTTTATCCACAAGATATAAGGATCTTTGGAAACGTCTTCCTACTCTTACATTGCATTCTTCCGACTTTGGAGCTTACAAGAAATTTACCAGATTAGTGTCTAAAGTTTTATCTCTTCGCGATTCCTCTATCTCACTACAAGCTCTTGATTTTAAGCGTAGTAACGGTCGCTTTGAGCCCAAACTTGAAAAGATTGTGAATTATGCTCTTTCACACAATGTCAAACGATTAGGACTCCATTTCAATGGCGACATTGCTCAAATTCCGTCGACCGTGTTTTCATGTCAGGCTTTAACACATCTTAAGCTTTCTATTTACAATGGTGGTAGAGATCACGAAACACCGTTTCCAAAATCTCTCAATTTGCCGGCTTTAACGAACTTGCAATTAGGGGATTTTGTATTTGATGTTGACAATAATGATTGTGCCGAGCCATTTTCAACTTTTAACAGGTTGAATAGTTTGCTCATGTGCAATTGTGTTGTAAGGGGTGGAAAAACACTTCGCATATCAAGTGTGACACTAGTCAATTTAACTATATATCATGACAGATCCATCTATTACGAAATTGATTTATGTACTCCAAGTCTTTGGAAGTTTGTTTTTACCGGTACTCCTTATCTGAGTATATCTGGGAGCAGTATTTCTTCTCTTATACATGTAGATATTGATGCAAAAGTAGAGTCGAGTGAAAGGGCACCTCTTGTGTTTCTATTAAGCTGGCTGGTAGTGTTTGCCAATATAAAATCATTGACAGTCACTACAACTACTCTTCAGGTACCTTACCTTAGCATGTTTTGAAGCTATTTTTTACTTTCTTCTTACAATGCTTTATTATTTTGCCATTTTAATAAAAATAAAAAATTGAGAATACATAAACTTTTTACTAACTAATGTGTTACACTATGGTTGAGTGGTTGTATCCTTTCAAAAAGGGATTATGACCGTGGGTTCAACTCTGAGGTGTTTTGTTTAATAGTTTATGATAGAACATTATGACGTAACTTGATCCATGTAGCCTACTCCACTTAGTGGGATAAGGCTTGGTTGTTGTTGGTGTATTAAAGTGGCACAAATGACTACTTTACAACAGTCTGCAAGGAGTTTTGAACTCTCACTTGACGTTAAAGATGTTTCTTTTCTTTCTAAATTTTATTAAAAAATAATTTTCTTGCATTCAACTAATTCACTTGCATCTCCCATTGCCTAGGTTCTCTCATTATATCCTGATGTTTTGAAGATTAGATTACCTTCCTTGCATAACTTGAAGTCATTGAAAGTGAGAATGGAAGAACTTTTGTATGGATTTCGCATGACACTGAGGGATATCAAGTTACAGAACGCCAAGTCAAAGAGAGAAGCTGCTAGGATACGAAAAGCATTTAAAGAAGGGTTGGAACCATCTTCACCCGTACCTGATGGAATAGTGGATTTCTTGCGTCAAAATTCACCCTTGGCAGAAGTTGACTACATAAAATGCAGAAGGCGACAAAGATACTTATAATTGGTGTGTTTCTTGTCTCCTTCTATGTTTCTGATTTCCGAGGTTTATTGGGTTATAACTAATTATGAATAGATAAATTACAAGTCTCTTTGGTAAAGAATTGAATTGGACATATATTCTGGCATGATTGTATCTAGTCTCTCAACTTAAGTAGATTCTCTATTGCAAGGATTATATTTCTTGTTGATATTATGAAATGTATTAGTGTGCATGTGCGCATTTCTTTTTTACTCATCTGTAGCAACAATTTGAATTAACTCCTAGCGGATAAACATTAGCTGTTGACCATTTTGAACTAGTATTTAGCTTGCAGGAACATTGTGATAGAAACTGGTACCAAAATCCAAATTAATATTAATATTGCAATTGATTTCCAAGAATTTTGAGAGTCTTGGATCTATCCCTTCCAGAATGTTCGAGAAAAGTTTATATACGTTTATTGATATTCACAGAGAAGTTATAGGACGGAACTTATGTAATATTTAAGGTGCACAACTGACGTAAGTGTTGCATTGTACGTAGAAGTTATTCAAAATTTCAGTCATTTAAAAGATTACTTATATTCTAACATGCAGAAGTAACATACTTGTTGCACTGTGCACAGCCTTTCCCTACCATTAGATCAATTAGACACCAGATCTTTCTCATGCGCTTTTTGGTTCCCTAATATCTTTCCTCCCACGCTGCATCTTCTCATGCAATGAACCTGTTTTAGGATCCAATAAATCCATACGCCATTGTCATTGGGAGGCAAGGTGGATTTGGTGGAAATGTAAAGTTAGGTACTTCTTGGAAGAATGATTCTTTGGACATTTGCAAGGTGGATGCAGACATTTGTGTTGATCCCGTAGTTGCAAGAAGTCATGGGAAGTCTCAATAACTGCCAAAGTTGCAAGAATCTCAACTTAAGAAGACCATCCCTCTGCCGTGTCATTCATTAAATTCAATTTCTATTACTAATGTCACCATTGAAATGATATCTAGCCATGGTAGCTTGTCTACCGATTGTGCCTCCTTGAGCCGTCCACAAGATCCATAACCCCTTACTGAAGCTTTGCATCATGGTGCTAATCTTGTTTCTCAGATCAGGTGCTGTTTTCTACTCATCTACATCATTAAGATGGTATTCAAGAACCTGATTCTGGGGCAAGGCAGGTCCTTGTTTGCTTTGTTGGGGGCGAATGACTGGATGAGTACATTATTCCCTGTAGTAGGACTATGATGAATCTAGTAAAACTGTTATTATCTAAAGGTTAAAAAATGTTGTGCACCATGCACCATTTAACTGGGTTGTGCATGGTAGATGTTGCTTTAAACGATTATTCTCGCTTTTTTTTTTTTCTTCTTTTCACTAAGTGCTTGTTGAAACACTTGCACAAACTAACTTACAGTATTTGAGTATTCTTTATTATAAACATATAATTTACTTATAGAGGAGTGTTAGGAACACTCTCTTTTCAACACTAACTTTAACACTCAATCTCTTATAGGATGAAAACAATGTTGGTCCCACATAATGTGAAATCTTCTCCATTTTTGTTTATTGATCCAACCGTTAAAGTAAAGTTATTATAAAATAGATAAAGTTTACAAATGTTTCTAAGCTCTAAACTTTTTGATACATCATAAAGTGACTAAAATTGAAAACTGTTGGATGAGTGAAATTTAATGTCTAAGCTATTATTAAAAATAAGAGTTATTCGTGGAGTATGTGGATAATCAACCTATATGTATATCAGTATATAGATGTTATATAGCAACAAACTTACAGCTGGATGAATGATTTCACATTCAAAGCATGTCAACAATGATGGTATTAAACAGTTTGACCTTAATTCTGGCAAGACTTAAAACTTTGTAAAAGCCTCTTGCAAATAAACCCGATCTCTTGTGACTGGTCAGATTACTTATGTCAATTAGCTTCACCAAACTAACTGTCATGTTCAATTTGTATGCATGCATTATGTTATATATCTTGTTTGTTGGGAAGAGGCTGCTGTACTTGAAACCTGAAATGTTTAATGATTATGCATGTAAAACTCAAAGCGTATGGGGTTGCCACACTAACCTTTAGGTTCGATTCGTCCCCACCAATAACTGTGTATTAGATGCAATAAGGAATGACCGGCGAATCCCATTCAGGATACTATGAGTTCCTTGACGTGTATTGCACAACCACACCAAGCGTATCTCCTAACAGTATTTTACAGATTTATGGTTCCAACAATTCACTCATGCATTAGAGAATTGATGGATGATTTAGAGTAAGAGAATGATGAAGAATTATGTTGTTAATGTAACAAAATTCTGTCCAAAGTTGTGTGTTGCAATATATCGAACTAATGCCCAAATATCAAGTATTTATAGTGCATTATATGACCCTTCACATGAAAGAAGACACCCATTTGACTTGAATCAATGTTATGGTTCATTAAACACCATTTTGCCAAAGGTTATAACCATACACACTTGAATCAATGTCAAGGTTCATTAAGCACCTTTTTACCAAAAGTTATAATGTATATGAAAGGTTCTCATGAAGAGTTACAACTTTTGATCCAAAGTGATTCAATGATTTTGGAAATCACCAACAATCCCCCACCATTTTCAAAATACTAAATCTCATAAATCCGGAAATTCCATGCCTTCAGATAATGGTATCTCACGATTTGAACCATTACTTAGTAAGTTAAGTTTTCGCTCATTCTCAAATAGTATGGTAGGCAAGCTTTGAACCAACTATTGATTAGAACAAGTGTGCATAACTTACACATATAATCTCGGTACCGTTGATAAAGAGACTTGTAAAATGACACATTAAGAAGGCCTTGTGTCATATATCCCTTTTCATGAGAATTTAAGAGTTAAGCCCTTGAACTCCGTGAAGCGGCCAAACTTCATTCTCACATAGGTAGACTATATCAGGAATGCCCCATAAGTATGCATTCCAGCAAATATATGATATATGTCCATTAAGAGGAAATCCTCATCCTACCTTTTTTTTCTTCTTATGGTCCAAGTACTTTTACCCTTGGGATATATCTATTATCAAGTACTACAATTACTCTAATAGTGTACTTTCACCATTGAACCCAAGACTTGATGCTACTCAAGTGTGGGTTGAGTTTCCACTATTGGTAATCAGTTAGATATGGGCTTGAGTCCCATCCCCAATGATGTCTTCAACACCATATCCTTTGTCAGACCTTTCGTCAAAGGATCTGCAAGATTCTTCTCTGTTCTTATGAAAATGATGGAAATTACTCCATTAGAAATCAAGTCTCTTACATAGCTATGTCTTAAACCAATATGCCTTGATTTCCCATTATAAACTTGGCTATAAGCTTTTGATAGTGTGGATTGACTATCACAATGTATGGATACTGGCGCCATTGGCTTTTGCCAAACTGGTATGTCATACAATAAATTTCTTAGTCATTCTGCCTCTTTACTCCCTGCAGCCAATGCAATAAATTATGCAGCCATGGTGGAGTCGGCAATACATGTTTGTTTCTTTGAACCCCAAGAAACTGCACCTCCACCAAGGTTGAAGATCCATCCACTTGTGGAAGCATGATCTTCAACATATGTTACCCAACTAGCATCTGTGTATCCTTCCAAAACATAAGGGTCTCCACTATATGTTAAACAATAATTCATTGTTCCTTTTAAGTATTTTAATACTCTTTTAACAGCGTGTCAGTGTTCTTTACTTGGATTGCTAGTATACCGACTTAACCTTCCAACAACATATGCTATATCAGGTCTAGTACAAGTCATAACATACATCAAGCATCCAATTACTTTATAATATTCAAGTTGTGCCACAGGACAACCTTTGTTTGGTTGCAAACTGACAGTTTGGTCAAATGGGGTAGAGATTGGTTTACAATCTAAGTGATTGAATTTCTGAAGCACCTTTTCTATGTAATGAGATTGGGATAAACCAATATGGTTACCATCTCTTATGATTTTAATTCCTAAAATCACATCAGCTTCTCCTAAATCTTTCATATCAAATTTTTTGGATAAGAAAGCTTTAGTTTCTTCTACCTCATTTATACTTGTACCAAAGATCAACATGTCATCTACATATAAGCAAATTATGACACCTTTTCCATTTTGGAAGTTACTGTAAATATACTTGTCAGATTCATTTATGATGTATCCGTTGGCTAACACAACTTGGTCAAACTTTTGGTGCCATTGTTTGGGTGCTTGTTTCAACCCATATAAAGACTTAGTTAATTTACACATTTTATCTTCTTGACCTTTGATCACAAACCCTTCCGGTTGTTTCATATATACCTCTTCATCCAACTCTCCATTTAGGAAAGCAGTTTTAACATCCATTTGATGGATTACAAACTTATGGATGGATGTCAGTGCAATTAGTATTCTGATTGATGCAATTCTTGCAACAGGTGCATATGTATCAAAATAATCAATGTCTTCTTTTTGTGTAAACCCTTTAGCAACTAGTCTAGCCTTAAATTTATCAATGGTACCATCCACTTTCATTTTCCTTTTAAAGATCCATTTACAACCAATCGGTTTGGATCCGTGTGGGAGATCTACCACTTTCCAAGTTTTATTACCCATAATTGAATCCATTTCTTCTTGAATAGCTTCTTTCCAAAAGGCTGAATCTTGAGATTTTATAGCCTCTTCATATGTTATCGGATCACTCTCAAGGTTAAAGCAAATTGGTCCATAACTATTTATGAATTTACCTGTTCCTTCTACAAGAAACATGAAGAAATCAGATCCAAAATCTTTCTCTTTCCGGATCCTCTTACTTCTTCTAAGTTCTGAACCATCCAATGTACCTACATTAGATTCATTGTTTTCTAAATTTAGTACATTAGAATGAACAATATCCTTGGAATAAGAAATTGAGTTAAATCTATCTTCTTGAAAAATTGCATCTCTTGACTCAATTACTGTATTAACAGAATATGAGTCGTTCGATTCAATAGTCAAGAATCTGTATGCTTTGCTATTTTCTGCATAGCCTAAAAATACACATTCAATTCCTCTTTCACCCAATTTCTTTCTTTTTGGTTCAGACACTTTCACAATTGCTCTACAACCCCAAACTTTTAAATAATTAAGAGTCGGTTTCCTTTGTTTCCAAAGTTCATATGGGGTTATTTTGTTCCTTTTGTTTGGAACTCTATTGAGGATGTAACATGCTGTTAGCATTGCTTCACCCTAATATCCTTTAGATAATCCAGAATAGGACAACATGGCATTAACCATTTCTACCAAAGTCCTATTCTTCCTTTCTGCTATTACATTTTGTTGTGGGGTGTATGGTGCAGTTACTTGATGCACAATACCAGTGGATTCAAAAAAACTCGGATGATAGAACTCTCATCCCCTATCACACTTCTAAAGCATTTAATGAAAGTTTCATGTTGAAGTTCTACTTGTGCTTTGAATATTTTGAATTTATCTAAGACTTCATCTTTTGAATGCATTAAATAAACATAACAAAATCGAGTGTAATCATCTATGAAAGTAACAAAATACTTTTTACCACCAATGGTGGGCCAACCATGTAAATCACATACATCTGAATGAATTAAATCTAGCACCCTAGATATTCTTTTAACACTTTTAAAAGGTTGTCTTGTAATTTTAGTCAACATGTAAGTAATACATGAATCAAGGTTTTTATCAAAATTAGGAATTAGATTTGATTTCATCATATCCTCCAATTTTCTAAAATTAACATGTCCTAATCGCATATGCCATAAATCACAAGACTCAACAATATAAGCAGAAATCATATTATTATTATTAATATTTGCAACATTACATTTGAACATATTTTCACACAAATATCCCTTTCCTACAAACACACCCCCCTTTGAGAGGATAAATTTATCTCTCTCAAATACAGATTTGAACCCATTCTTATTAAGTAATGGTACAAAATTCAAGTTCTTCCTAACTTCAGGAACATAAAATACATCTTTAAGAGTGAGTGTTTTTCCAGAAGTAAATTCAATCTCTATGGTCCCTATTCCTTGGACTTGCACAGTTGAAGCATTTCCCATGTACAAAACACTCCCATCTTCATTTATGGTCTTGAACATTTTCTTGTTTTTGCACACATGGCGAGTAGCACCAGAGTCTATCCACCAAGAATCAACATCTTCAATCATGTTGATTTCAGAAATGACCGCAACAAAATCATCATTTGTAGCCCTTGAATTCTTTTCTTTGTTCTTCTTTTTAAAGAACCTGCACTCATTCTTGAAGTGTCATTCTTTCCCACAAAAGTAACATTCACCTTTCCTTTTCTTTTTGATGTTATTACCGTTGTGGTTTTGATGAGACCTATCATTTTCATGATTTCTCTTTTTGGAAGATTTACTTGAATTTTCTTCTTCCATAACATGAACCTTCTCTTGAGTAACATGATTCTTAATACCTTCTTGTTTTCGGTATTCTTCTTCTAAACGAAGGTGATTGCCAAGTTGCTCAAGAGAAATGTCTTCCTTCTTATGCTTCATGGTTCGTTTGAAATCTTTGCATGAAGGAGGAAGTTTGTCAATTATGGATGATACAATAATTGTTTCATCCATATTCATGTTATGTTGTTTGTAGTTGTTAAGAATACGTTCAATCTCATATAATTGTTCCATAACAGATTTATTATCTACCATTTTGTAATTATTAAAATGAGAGACAAGAAATTTCTTACTTGTTGCGTCTTCACGCATGTATCTGGTTTCCAATTTGTCCCACAAGTCTTTTGCAGAAGGGCTGCTCTGGTAGATATCGAACAGAGAGTCAGACATACCATTCAGGATATGTCCTAAGCAGATGTAGTCATCGTTGTCCCATTTCTGTCTGTCTCTTGTCTCAGCAATGATTTCATCATCCTTCTCCTCAGGCCTTGCCATATTCAGAACGTATGTCACTTTCAATGTTGTAAGAAGAAACTTCATCTTCTTCTGCCAGCGGATGAAATTTCCTCCATCAAACTTTTCCAACTTAACAAAGTCAGATGTCATTTCTTTCAATGAAGCAGCCATAAGTAATCGAACCTAAAGATTGCTATATATCTTGTTTGTTGGGAAGAGGCAGCTGCACTCGAAACCTGAAATGTTTAATGATTATGCATGTAAAACTCAAAGCGTATGGGGTTGCCACACTAACCTTTAGGTTCGATTCGCCCCCACCAATAACTGTGTATTAGATGCAATAAGGAATGACCGACGAATCCCCTTCAGGATACTATGAGTTCCTTGACGTGTATTGCACAACCACATCAAGCGTATCTCCTAACAGTATTTTACAGATTTATGGTTCCAGTAATTCACTCATGCATTAGAGAATTGTGGATGATTTAGAGTAAGAGAATGATGAAGAATTATGTTGTTAATGTAACAAAATTCTGTCCAAAGTTGTGTGTTGTAATATATCGAACTAATGCCCAAATATCAAGTATTTATAGTGCATTATATGACCCTTCACATGAAAGAAGACACCCCTTTGACTTGAATCAATGTTATGGTTCATTAAACACCCTTTTACCAAATGTTATGACCATACACACTTGAATCAATGTCAAGGTTCATTAAGCACCTTTTTACCAAATGTTATAATGTATATGAAAGGTTCTCATGAAGAGTTACAACTTTTGATCTAAAGTAATTCAATGATTTTGGAAATCACCAACACATTGCATTATGACTGATGGAGCATAGCTGATCATAGATGTTAACAAGCTTATTTTGTATGGCACAAAAGAGAGAAGATATGGCAGTCGACAATGTTCAGAGTTATGCGCCGCCTGATCTGGATCAACAAGTTTCTTTTGGAATAACCAGAAACTTGACTTTTCCTTTTTGAACTTTTGGGTGAGTCTGTAGCAGTATATGTGGTGCAGCTATTGTTGTTATTGTATTTTAGTTTTTGGCTACTCTTCAAATGGGTTAATTTGTCAGTCCTAGCATTTGCCAACTGTATTCTATGTTGTGTAACTCTTGCTTCTTTTAGTCCTTCATTCAAAAATATATATTCTGCCGTAGTCTTAAGGTGCTTTATCGTTTAAGCAAGCTCGCATACAAGATGTAGTAATGAAACCAACTGTGCAAGGAAGTTAAGCAATATTACATAAAATTTTAGTTTGGTTTACCAAATTATGAGTCCCACTCATTATTTTGTGGGACTCGTTTTCTATTAGATGAGATTTAAGTGATTTCATTTGATAAAAAGAGTGTGGTAGAGAGTGTTATTAGTGATTTGGTCTTTGGATTAGTGTGCTATTTCGATGGGTTAATTTGTCAGTCTAAAATGTGTAAGATGTCCTCGTGAGTTTAACTCGCTTGGTAAGTGACAATATATAATATATGTAGGAGTTGGGGGTTTAAATCCAGGACACCTCACTTATTCGTCAAAAAGGTGGATTTTTAATCAATAGTCTACTTAATCAAAAAAAATTCTGTAAGATAAAACTAATGAAGGATAACGGTAGAACTTTGAAAATGCGATCCTAAACAATGATAATGTCATAAAAAGGAATGCCATTTTATCAGATTAAAAAAAGGAATACAATATTTTGTAGTTGGATAACTCAATTTTCTTGAATGAAAGATTAAATAAGTTGAATAAGGTTCAAAACTTGCTGCCAGAAAATAGTAACTTAACAAACAATATAGGGTTATCATGTTATTGTTTTTTTTTTTTAGGCAAGAGTTAAAAATCGAACTTACGACCATTTGTTTAATGATTCAGTCACTTGTCACTTGACCAATTTATTGTTGATTAATGGTTATGAAAAAATTCCTTATAAAACTACACTAGAATTGAACGGAGGAAGTCATGGTTAATAATTTAATTAATTTTATGAATATGTGAAAACTATTTGAGGTGTTTATCAATTTAAAAATTCAGAATTTTTTTAGGTAAGGCAAGAGTATTAACTTACAACAAAGTGGCGGTTAGACATCTCAACTAGGGTGTCATCCTTAAATACCATTTAACCGGTTTGTGCATGGTAGAAGTTGCTCTAAAAGATTGTCTCAATTTTTCTTTTCCAGCAGCTGTGCTTTTTGAAACACTCACACAAACTAACTTAGAGTATTCTATTGTTTATTTTAATCCTATAATTTGCTTATAAAGGATTGGTAGGAACAGTCTTTTTTTCAACAATTAGTCTCTTTATTGAGTGAGATCATGTGGATTTCACACTTTAAAAATGGGTTCCACTTTACGTGAAATCTTCATGATTTTAGACAGGTTGCTAACTAGTACTTATAAATTGAAATCTATCTACGAAGTTTCAAAATTGCCTATAGTGGTTCTAAGTCATTATCTTCATTTTTTAATGTCATGTAGTGTTTTTACGTTCTAAAAAATCTTTGAAGCTTACTTTGAGATAATAAGACTTCATCAAACACGTAATGATTCAGTATTGAATATTGATGAATGGCCGGAATGGGAGTGAGAACTTGCTGATCATCATTTGAATTTTGAGACAACGATTTTATATCTTTTGTCTACAATCTCTCAAACTTCAATAGACAAGCAAAGATTTAACAAGAAAACAGTATTTCTCAACCAGCTTCTATCACTTCTTGCAAGCCAAATTCTTGATACCACTTTCTTGGTGGAAGAGAAGTATTTCTAAATGCCAAGTACATAAGGTGTTTTTTTTTTGTTACACACATAAGGTGTTTAATAGTATGATGATTGCACTATTTGGGTAAAATACATTATATCTCTTCATACTTGCTGAATGTCATAGGACGCACCAAAAGCTATAATATGCTCTTTAAATATTTTTTTGTCAGGTTTATAATCTGAATTAATATGCTCAGATTCTGTGTGACATTCAAGTGAAACTCAAGGAAAGTCTATGTAATTACCCATAAATATAATTGTATAAAAATATTTTAAAAAAACGTTCCTCTTAACATGTTTTTTTAGTCATTTTCGATAGGTTTTAGATCAATTGCCTATGATTTCGAGACATTTGTATTGTTTTCAATATTTGAGTCTAATTCTATTCTTTCCAAAATATAGCAATTTTAAGGGTTCTTGATGTATTTCACGAAGAAATCATGCAAATCAGACAAAACAAGACATCCGAAGATTTATGTGGTCCTTGAGAATATGGAGAATGAAGATTCAAGAGGACTCAAAAGACTTTAGAGAGAGAAATTATGTTACCAAGTTTCAAAACATCTTACATTGAAGCAAACACCTAAAAATGCGAAGAAAACAAACATTTCAACACCGGAACACACTCAGAAGCGCCCAAGCGCACATGAAGGGGAGCTAGGCTCCCAAAAGTAGTGCATAAGCGCCCAAACGCATGCTAGGGAGCGCCAATCGCCTAGACTTGGTAGGCACATGCGCCTGGTGCATGATCTAGGGCACTAGGAGCCCAATGACTTGCGAAAAAATGCCACTTTTTGTGTCTTTTTCGTTCCTAGAAGCCCATGTTCTTAGCCCAAGTCAGGTGAAAACATTCCTTATTAATACCGCATTCCCCATTCATAATTTTTCATTCAGAATTGGAGCAGTTCAAGAGAAAAGTGATTCTATGAGCTTCAGGAGGTAGGAGTTTTATCTTCTCCTTATCTTTCTAGGGTATATTTTTATCTTTTTGAATTTTGTCTTAGTTATCATGTGTAACTAGGTATTTATATGCTAGGGTTCTAAGATGAACCTCTATTTATTTTGTTGAATAATTATTTAATTTAATGTCGTTTATTTAGTTATTTTCTGTTTGCTATTAAGTTTTATCATGTTTAATTTATTTCAAAGCAGTGAAATCCTAGATTAGGTACTTAGGTTGTGACATAGCCTAATATTGATTCTTATATCTTGATATTTATATATGCCTATTTATGAAGTAACTAGTTAATAACTAGATGAAAGATATTGAAAACGAGTTGACCCTATTAGGAAGTACTTAGGAGGTGACTCTGTAACGCCCACTTTATTTATTTAATTATTTTATTAGAGTATATAGTATATTATTATATATTATATGATTTTAATGATGTTTGTGACGTATGAGATGATGTTGTGGTGTAATGTTTATTTTATTGTTTAATAAAATAAAATATGTGATGTTAATATATATATATATTTACATGAAAATTAAGATGTGATATAATAACAAATATTTTGAGGGATGGGGTTGTTTTCATAAATAAGATAGAGTTGTGGGGATAAGTGAGAATAGAAAGAATTATAAAAGGAAGTTAGGTTTAGAGAGAAACAGTCAGTACGTTTCAGACTTTTGCAAAAAGGGAGAAAAGTGGCCAGAGAAGAGGGAACCCCAATTCTGCACACATACCAGGTAAGGGTGAACCTAACTTCGATTATATTGTACTGTAATTCATCTGTTATGATTAACCAAGGGATTAGAGAGAGTTTTGAGAGAGTTCTAAAGTTAGGGTTTAATGGATTTTGTGATGAATTGATGTTATAATGATGTGAATTGATGTAGAAACCTGTTACAGAACCTAGATTAAACACTAGGACCTTAATTCTGAACGATTAGAAGCATAACATGAAGAATTGGACGAATTTTGGCGAGGTTTCGAGCGAACCCGTAACCCCTCTGCGATAGCTCGCCGTGGCGAGCAGTTAGGTAAATACTCGCGAGGCGAGCGACCCCTTAGTGCGCGCGAGGCGAGCAACATCACTCGCCGTAGCGAGCACTGGCAGAATGCAACTTAAGCAACTCGCCGTGGCGAGCAGAACCACTCGCCATAGCGAGCAATGTGGTCACAGACCATTATAACTTGAGTTTTATAACTCTATTTTGAGCTAGGCTTTGAGGGTAGACCTTTGGATAGTATTAAAGATGTTTAAGACCTAAATTAGAACCTGTAATGACGCTGTAAGATGATTTTAATTGTTGGCGTTAATCTACGATTAAATGCTTATTAAGTGAAGTTTATGAATGAAGTATAAATGATGATGTTTGCGATGATAACCTTATGCTGTATATACATATGTTAAGTGTGCTGAGCTGCTGTCATGTACTGTTACAATTGCATGTGTCGATAAGGAGTCGTATTTGATGTTAAGATGTTGTGTGTAAACTTGTTTAAGTATTAAGAGTCGAGTTCATGCATTTGCATAATTTGAGACGGTGGAGCTTATGCTCAAAGCGACGGTGGAGCATTTGCTCAAAGCGACGGTGAAGCTTATCAAGCTAAAATAATGGTACCACATGCATGATGTTAAGATGTTAGAGTTGCATTTGTCGAGTCTTGTGTCTGAGATGTTACGAGACGTTGTTATGTGAAGATGTTCTAAGATGATTTATCACACGTAGATGTTTGAGATGTTTTCAGTTATATGTGACGAATATTGTTGTTATTGTTAAGCATAATTATTTGAATTATATGTTAATATAGTTGTTGTGAAACTCACCTCTTCTGTTGGAATTGCCGCCTTGTGGGCAAGTGCAGGTGACCAAGCTTAGGTTCGACGATGTGAGAGGTTCTTGTGGAGTCTTAAGAGCTCTGATACGTAACGGGATGGGGATTTATCATTGTTTCTATTCCTTTATGTATCATGTTGACTAATGATGATGTTTGCGACGTAACTTTGATTTGAGATATTTTATGAGGCTTTTGTGCCGAGAATTATTTATTTAAGATTTCGAGACGTTTATGCATTCCGCTGCTATGTTTGAACATTATTTAAGAATAAATTATTATTCGATTTGCTTTTAAAGATTTTATGAAATGTGACATCCTGATTTATGTGTTATACTCTAATTATTTGAATGAAATTTTAAAGCTGGGATTTCGGGGTGTTACAAACTCTACTAATATTGAGTAAAATCTGATGAACCTAGGATGTAACTAGTTATTAATAAAGGAAACATATGACTATGGGGAACAAGTAAAATCTATTAGAACCATTCTCCTCGATCCTTGGTAAGGTAAATGCTGATAGGGCTGCCCGTTTGTAGAACTACCAAGAGGGAGAATGTGCTATGAGTGTCCTAAGATTCATAGATGGGAAAACCTTCAGACACATTGGCCTTCATTGCCTTTGGAAATCGAGGAACGCCAATTTAAGTCTATGTTTCAATTACCTTTGAGGTAGTAAGACCCCGCACGTAAGGATCACCGTACGATCAACATGTGCAACTAAACACTGGAGGGATAGACCTAAATCAATTGAGAGAGTAAGACCCCGCATGTAAGAATCACAATGCGATCAACATGTGCAACTTGACGAACCGACTAGGTTATAACGTCGCAACGACCTCATCACTTGTATAGTCTACTTAAGATAACTAAGCACGACATGAATGTTATTTAACTCCAACAAAATAGATAGGGGGATTCGAAGAGTCCTAATCGCTGCTTACTTTTTTGCAACTAAAACATGTAACTTGCTCTGTTGCAAACATATAAAAATTGCAATCTCTAACCCTTAACTCTTTTATTACTATATCGTCAAACAAAATAAGTAATACGAATTGTTTGGACGAAACGACAATCCATGTGAATACATACTCTACTTACACTTCATTACTTGGTAAACGATTTTGTTATATTGGAGATCGGAAAATTTGGAATTGAAGACTCTTGGACTAGGTTCCTTAAATTTAGTTATCAAAATGTATGTGTCTGTTCTAGGTCTTTCAAACATCATCATTTATTGCCATTATACCTTTCTCAGAATGGTTATACATTGATATTGGCGACAAATTGAGGACATATAGTTCGTTACAATAGGAGAGATAACAAAGTAGAGCGAAGTATGATTAGCCATGGCATATCTCGGGTTATTATTGCCAAACATTATATTCCTAGTTTGGTTTCAACTCATTGAAAGTAAGTTTTCTTACAATTTACTTGTTTAAATTTTTATTTTAGTTCATTTACGTTGTTTAATTTCTTGTCTGGTTTATTTTATTTATGATAGCTTTGGTTTGATTGTATTGTTGAATGGTTGTTCATTGGCTATTGTTAATAGTTTGAGTTTGATAATCTCTAAAATAAATAAACTTCTATTGTTTTTACCATTATTATAACCATGAAGATGAAATTGTTCAAGGTAAGCTAGAGGATGATTCTCGTAACGTGAAATTAATTCTCTCTTGAAAATTTGTTATTGATCTGGTCTATAAAAAAACATTTAAATTTTAAAAAACTGTAGTATGAAAAGTTCAGTATTTCAGTAGAAACATGCAGATTTATTAGTAATAGTATACAGTTCTATTGGTCGATGGGATAAGATAAACCAAATTATTTTATTTCTTCAAACTTGGTATTAATTTCATGTACTTCAAATATGTGTTTGAATTTGTTTATACTACCTTATAATGATGATGATATGATGATATTTCCATAGAATCTAATTTATAAACACAACCCTGTATTATCTGAGGTACATGTATAGGCTTGTATTCATAGCATCAAGGTTGAAGCTTATTTCTTTCTTCACAAATGGAAATGACTCCACCTTTCATAGTTATGCATTCATTTTCCTGTGTTTTTGCTCTATTTTTGTGCTTTGTAGTTTCACCGGGCTGTCTAATAGAGTTTTTTCCAAATTATAGATCTACACCCCAAGCATCAAGTGCAAGCGTTATCGATCGATGGAATGATAGGAAGAAAGGAAGAAATGGTTGTTGGAGCTGCAGTTTTATCTTACTTAGTAGCATATACATTTATGTTGTTGATGTGTTTCTTTCTTGTTATTGTCTTTTTTATGAATCATTTGAAGCAACTTACTGCTTGATAGTTGTTTGTGTAAAACAGATGAAAATCTCCAACTTTTTAAGTTATTTAAGTGCATATTTTTCAGGACCATTCTGGTATAATAGGATATCCTTGTAGTTTCAAATGATGCAATATTTCAATAATATATGGTGGATGCAATCTCCTTTACATTTTCCTTTTTATTTGGCATGTCAAGGTTTAAAGCAGTTCAAGAGTACAACCATTTTCTTTCTCCTTGAATTGTTCAGCAACTGAAGGGCACAACTCCTTCATTGCTGTGCACCACTGGACTGGTAGAATTTGCAGAGATGGAGGAGAAGAGACCAACATGACATATATAGAAAACGTTGTTAAGATTTTAACCGAGCAAAAAAAGACACTAATAACGACCAAACAACCATCTATGTCCCTCAACTTCTGCATTCTTTCTTACTCGGTCCCTCAAGTAAATGAAAATAAAATTACTTCTTAAAGTTTTAATATCTATCTCGTTAGTCTTTAATGTTTTGTCAAATTCACTTGAAGAATTATGAGAGAGGTAAGTTTGAAGAAATAGAAGCTCCCTATCATCAACTTTACCATTGCTTATCTCTAGTGGCTATAATGATTCTACTACATGATCGAAACCAATCATGATCTCTAACTAGTATTTTAGATAAACATTACCCTCATATTTATTAAAAAAAACTATAACCGTTACTCCAAATCTCATATCTCAAAAAATTTCAATGTCTGTTGTGGCGAATTTAAATAAAAAGATTTATTTATTGGCTAACAAATTGTCTATCATTTCAACAATATCGGTTGAGTAAACCAATCTTGAACAGACGAAAAATATGGGAGACCACAAGTTTTTTTTTCCTCCCTATTTTTAGTATACGTTGACATTATCATCTAAACATGTATTATATATACTTACAATAGCTCACAAATAATGACTGTGAAGGAGGAAAATAAATACAACTAACAACAACAAAGCAAAGAGTTTACATTGAAGAAACTAAAATGGCAAACAAAATTGTTGCATTGTTGTTGTTAGTGTGCCTTGTAGGTGTTCAAAGTGTGAGCTTTGAAGATTGCATGATTTATTGCAACCGTACTATGATATTATTTCCCAAATCATTTGCAGAATCGATGTGCAAAGTGCGCTGTGAAACAATCGGGTGGTCAGATGGGTGGGATTGTAAGTTTCACGTTATCATTTTGTTATGCTCCATTTCTTGGAAAATTGAATTTAGTGAAGAAGCATTTTTTTGAAGAAATGAAAAAGAGTTTATAAATGAAAAGAGAAGTAGAAGATTAAAAGCTGAAGACAATGACTCTAAACTTTTATGTCTAAAATTTAGATTTAGTCTTTAGATCTTAACACCTTTTTAATCAAGTGCTTTGTTATTGGCTCGGCTGATGCCCTAGATCATATTTTAATATTTGAACATGTTTATTATGCTAGCTGCTAGTTTAATGGAAGTAAAAGACGACTCAAGGAAGAATGGTCCACTTGGATCTCCGACAAATGATCCGGTACCAACACCCACAATTCATTGAGAAAGGCACAATTAAAGGGATTGAAGAATGAGATATCTGTATGATGAGAATAATGGACTCAAGAAAAACACAAGGATTTCTCATCAACTACTTTGTATTAATATCAACTCATGTATTCATCTCCTTCCCCTTCCCCGTCCTTGTAATTTGTTACCATAACATAATAAATTACATTATTATTATTTGTTTTGATTGTCTTCTTATTCATTTTCTCCTTTATACTGTCATTATTTTTAAAACTAAGAAAACAAATCCGTTCAAAAAGTATTCAAATCTAAACAATTATACCTTAATTTTAATAAAGAACTATTAATGCAATTGATTTTACGCAAGGGTGACTCTTCGCTAACTACTTTGGCACTGCAGACGAAGCTATCTAATTTGTGGCCTCTAATTCATAACTGGGAAATTACTCCACTGGGAAGGGGTTTTTTTGAGTTTCGTTTCAGCTCAGTGGAGGAGATGCGCAAGGTTTGGGCTATGGGAGCCGTGAACTTGAAACCCGGTTTGATGCGGTTCTATTGTTGGACAAGTGAATTCAACACTCAAGCTCAAACTCAGACACATGCACAGATTTGGGTGCGGCTCTTGCATTTCCCTCATGAGTATTGGCGCAAAACGACCCTTTTTGAAATTGCCTCCGGTTTAGGCACACCTTTGATAATTGATGATGCTACTTTGAATAGGCGCTTTGGCCTCTTCGCTCGCGTTTTGGTTGATGTTGACTTGTCGGAACAATTCTTTGAAAATGTCATTGTGGAACGCGAGGGACACGCTTTATCTGTTATGGTCCAATATGAAAAACAGCCATCATTTTGCACTCATTGTAAGATGATGGGCCATGATATACATAATTGTATGAAATTGAGTTCTATGCATCTGAAAGAGGGTCTGAACGGTATTCACAACCTGGCACATATGGCTCCTAAGCATAACAGGAACCTTCCCTCAGTAAATCTGAATGAAACTCTTCAACACAATAAGAGTCAGAGTTCTGGAAATCAGCAGGTGAATGTTACGGATGCTCCTAAGCATACTCAACATAACAGGAAACGTGTCAGTTTTGTTGGGAATGGCAAAGCACCTGTAATGGCGCTGAACAACAACAGCTCTCAAGCTGTGCACATGAGGACTGGCACGCAAAAGACTCTGCCACAAGGCCCTAAACACACTCACAAGCAAGTTGTCTGTGAATCTACACAGGTGTCTGACGCTGGTGAGGAATTGAATAAGACCACTGAGGTGTTTGAACTGGTTTTTTCTGATCAGGAGGGGCCATCCAAGGAAGGGGGTAGTGTGGATGTGGCTGAGATTGCAGCAATCCAGAACGGTGCTGACCCTTCAACACTACCTCTCCACAACTCATTTGACTTGTTACAAGAAGATTGTGAACTTCCTTCAGGGGAGGCGAGGTTAGCTGACATAGATTCTAGTCACATTTCCAATGTCACTTTGTTGGAAAGTGAGGAAATTGTTGACAAGGTATCTAAAGAGATAGTTCATTTGAACCAAGATGCACACTCCAAGGTTTCTGGAAATGTGCAAAACGATACCTATGAGCCTGTTATCTTTATCACAAATGATACTACTCTTTCTAAACAGCACAGCAAGACTGGGAGGCTTTTTTTCCCCAGTGCTGATGCTGTGTCAGTTAACACTGCTAAGGATCCTTCTTTTTTTGCGCAAACTGCTTTATCTGAGAATATGCGGCCTGCAGATAAGCTCCCCACAGCAGTTTCATCACCTTCTGCGTTGTGCAGCAATATTGAGCAACAACCACCCCTTCATGCTACTACTTTGTCAGACAGCTTTGCTGAGCATGTCAATTTGGCAGCAACTTTTATCAATCCTGTTACGGTTACAGACGAGATTCTTGGACCTGATAAAGGACAGATTTCCAAACCTTCTAACACAGAATTCTGCCGATCCTTGCAGGAAAAGTGAGATGATTTTGAGGAAATTCTGGGCTGATAACTTGGACACGGATCATGCTTCTGACAGCACGTTAGAGCCGGATAATAATGCTGACAGGCTATTATCCTCCTTACCCGTTCCACCTAATGCAGAGAATTATTTGCAAGTTGTCTTGACAGAGAAGGTTCCTTGTGAAACACCAATCATCATGCCTGTTACCATCATTGATGAGGTGTTGGGGCCTGATAAAGGGAAGTTCTCTAACTCTGTTATCAAAACTAATAAAGATGCAGCTTGCAGAAAGAGTGAAATTATTTTAAGCAAGTCTTGGGCGGATGATTTGGACACGGACCAGACTTCAGATAGCACTCTTGAGCCTGACATAAATGCTGAGATTGAAGGGGATATTGAGGATGGGAGTTTATTTACTCCTTTTATGTCAAGAAGGCAGAAGAAGTCTAATAAGAAGCAACATGCCAATAAGCTAAAGGATACAATGGTCCAAAGCACAAGTAGTGAGCACATACAAACTCGTTCCAAGAAGGGTGTGATCAAAAGCTATCCAAAATATTTGTAGAAGTTTATCCAAAGCTTATGATAGTTGCTGTTATAGGCTAGAATTCTAATTTGCTTCTGTTTGTTTTGCCTTAGTTTGGCTTCTGTGTAATCCTCTTGTGCACATGGGTTCAGGTCCCAGAATCCTGTCTTTTTAGTGTTTTTTCTAAAATATTTTTTTATAAAAGAATTTAAAAATACCTCACTTTTCCATTTAGACACCAAAATAATCCACTTTGAAATATGAGGATGTGAATTATCACCACTTTGCAAGATCATTTGTTTGGCATCTACATCAAGAAAGACAGAAAAGAACAAGGATAACAAAAAGAAATGTTTTTATTTACCATCTAAATCACGTCTATGAGATGAATACCAGAAACATTACAAGATCAATACTTTGAAATAAACCTTAACTCCAAAAACAATAAGCTAGTTTTCACAACGTGAAGGGTTTACATGGCTACCATAAATGAACAGAAATTTTTTGGACCGTGTCTTTGGGGTTTTCGCTATTGAGAGGCATGGAGGGAATTGAAACTTATAAAGAAAGGGGCGCATAATGTTTGGTCTGATGTGTATAAATTGAAACTTACCTCCCAGTTCATGCATTTCCAAAATTTTCGACTTGATTTATTACTTTGATCTCCTGCAACATACATCTGCATGATTACTTGACACCCTCAAACCGAAAAGGTCCTTTAGTTTTTGGAAGTTTGCTTCCTCCCATTTTCGCAAAAATGGTGCAAGTGTTGTCGGGGTGTTTACAATTGAGAGGATTTAATTTTCTGGGACTAAAACCTAACTTCGCCGCCTATATTTCAGGGACTACAAGCATTATTAACCCTTTTATCATATATCTCTTATAAGTTATAGCATTATAAAAGTCATACATTTTTTAGTAATTATATCTGTAAAAGTATTTTCAGTAAGTATCTCCAATTACACGTCTCTTTCGTATTATTCTTTTGTTAATCGTTCAACAAGGAACCTGCTGGGCAATAAGGTGAGTTTTCCCATACCAACTAAGAATCAACTTATGAAGAAATCAACAAATCTTATTTTTGTTATTAAAATGAACTTACACTTTCATGTGATACAAAGAAAAATTAGTTATAGAATTTCTCAGTTAAACAAGAAAACTAGAGATATTCTACAGCTTCCAATTACCTCAAAAGTCCTTGTTCTATAGCTTTATTTTAAAATAAAAAAGCAATTATTTGTTTATAACTTGCAATCATCATCATCACACAAAGAATACCCAGTGAGTTGAGTATCACACCTATACTTCTGCAATCCTTTCTGATACGCTTCCTCAAATATTGGAATTGCTGCAACCACTGCATCAAAATGCAGAACAAAAAACTAACTAATATATTTCTGCAATCCCCTTGTACTACACTTTTTTGCCTGCCTCAAATATTGGAAATGCCACAACCATGCATCAACTGCAGAACAAAAAACAAAGAGCATAGTTTAATGCACTCACAGTAATCTAATAAATTTTATCACCTCAAGTGTACTTCACCATCACGATAAGTTCATAAATAAATAAAGATCATTGTTCAATAAAGCACCGACTGATTAAGTTTACTAGAAAACAAATGAACCAGTCAGGTGTCCATTCCGTACATAATAGTATCGAAAAGTATATGTTAAATACCAATGAATTACTTATGGTTGTGTTTTTAAGAACTTAATAGGTGTAAGTATTAAAACTAAAATGGTAGAAAGTAATGTTGGTAACTCAACTGTTAACTGTGTCTACGTGCATCATACTATAGACTTGTGTCTAAATCAATTTCTTCATCTTCAGCTGGAGGAAGGAAATACATAGGACGATACTAAGCACAGTCCTATTCCATTTGTTCACATAATCAAACAATTCCATTTGTTGAATGAGATTATGATATGTTGAGTTGCTTATGGGGCTTATGCCAAACCCTTTTAACTCCACCTCTGATCTTTCTCTAAGCTTTACATTCGTATCTGTCCTTGTTGTAACCTTGATTTTAAACCTTGTATGATTCTTTGCTACTCTAGTTAGGTACCGAGAACATTGTTGGTCGTGTATCATGCACACATGATCTGATGCAATACCGAGAGGTGTCCTAGTCATGTAAATACTGACACCGTCCTTGTCATCAATTGCAGTGATGTTGAATTCAATTTGTTCACAATGTTGGTAGTCCTCAGCAAGGACGAAGCAAAAAACAAAGCCCATCAAAGGGGGGAGATGATTTGGAGGGAGGTCAACAATCATGTCATCCTTTGTTGTTTTGTACTCCAACCACTCTGGAACACTACTTCCTGGATACACATACAATGCTTGATAAGAACCAAACTTATGTTTGTAATCAACATTACTTTCAACATAGTTATGTTCCAGTGTCGATAAATGTTGATATGCAAACTTCATTATATTGATTTGAATATTCAACCCAATATTTATGAGAGAACGTTTATCCAGGTTCAAACAATTCCATAACAGAACCCATTTCTTGTTTTCCTTGAACTGTTCAGAAGCTGTTAAAGGGAACCATACAGTCTTCAGTGATTCACATTCAGCCAATAGAGTTTCAAGTGATGATGGAAGCACCGGTAGAGTCAGAAGCTTGATGCAAAAAGTAAGGTTTATATGTCTTACTCTAGTAAGATTTTTTATGCTTGAAGGTATGCTCTCAATTCTACATCCTTTTAAAATCAGGGTTTCTAGCGTGCTTTGAGATCCAAAAGATAATGGCAGTTCATTGATCCAACTCTTAGTTAGATCTTGTCCTGGAAAGTTATATGCTATCTCTGAGAATGTCCTTAGTTTTTTGAATTTCTTCAGTTGGTGATAAAAGAGGAAGCTTAAATTATTATCACAACAAGTTAAATCCAATTCGACAAGATTGTCCAGAGATAAAATAGATGGATCGACGTTTTTCAACAAAGGAGCTTCTGTGATATTCAATACTTTAAGATTTGTAGCTTTTGAAAGGTCTGGCAACTCCATCAGGGATCGTGAATCAAAGAGTCTAAATTCTTTTAAATTAACTAGATCCTGCCAAAAAAAAAAAAGGCAACATCAAACAAAAGCTTAAGTAATTAACTGCAAACTCCTTGAATTTAGACAAATTTAATCTGGAAGATACATATTCAATTACCTTCACTCCACACCAAAGCTTTTCTAATTGGCTAAATGACAAGTCAAATATAACAAGGTTCTCTGCAGAAAACTTCTCCGGCAATGATTTTAGGGGGTAGTGCATCCAATGAAGATATCTTAGATCAATTGGAAAAGATTGAAGCCCTCGAGGAAAAAGATCCGAACATTCTTGATTGTTTCCACCATGAAAATCCAAAAATTGCAGGTTGGTCATCTTAGCAAATACATGAGGGCTTAACTTCAGCTTCCTGATTGCTGACAAGTCTACACGTATGCTTCTAATAGCATCAGTGCCCTGCCATTGATGTAAAAGAAAATCAAAATATTTTTTACCAAAATGACAAATGTTATCTAAAATCGCCAAATATATTATACCTTGTCGTTTTTCAATACATCATAGATAATATCAGGATCCCATAATCGACTGCATTTTCTAGGGTCTTCACTAGATTCTTGACGAACAACCTCCCAACCCATTTCTTGTAGGATGTCATGCATAGATATAACATTATCTTCAGAAATAGTTATAAGAGCTTTATCTTTTAACCTTTCTAACCCAATAGCCACTGCATTATCACTTTCAAAATCTTTCAGTAAAAGTTTCATGTAATCCACTTTCAACCTCAACCCATTGAAGAAACATGCAATATCTAAAAAATACTTTCGCTCTAAACGATCAAGATCATCATAACTGAGCCTCATTACATCTTGAACTTTTTTATCTGGCAGTCTTTTAAGTTTGTCCAGCTGACTTTCCCATTCTTCCTTGTCTTTTCCACGAAGTAGATGAGCCAAAACTTTAAGAACTAATGGAATTCCTTTGGCATAATCGACCACCTTCTTTGATAGATCATAGTACTCCATTTCAAGATGACTTTATTTAAAGGCATTCAAATTGAAAAGCTCAAGTGCTTCGCTAGAATCCAATACCCCAACCTCATTTAGATCATCATCTTCAACTTCATTAGCAATAAGTACTTGCTTATCTCTAGTTGTTACAATTATTCTACTATCGGATCGAAGCCAATCAATAGTTCCAAATAACATCTCTAGCAGACCTTCTTCCTTAACATCATCAAGAACAATAAGAACCTTCATACGGCCAATCCTTCTCACAGTATAATTAGACAACCCATTTGGTGAATGGATTTTCACATCTTCTGCTAATACTGTAGAAAAAAGTTTTTCTTTCAAAAATGTTATTCCATGTCTTCCTAATTGCTCGCTTACCTTTTCCAAAAAACAACAGCCTTCATATTCAGAGCAATTTTGGTTAAAAATTTCTCCTGCAATAGTTGTCTTGCCAATACCTCCCATGCCCCAAATTCCAATGACACGGACCTTTTTTGACTCTTTTTGTAACAATGAATTCAAATGTGCAATTGATTTGTCAATTCCAACAAGCCCTTTTGAGTTAACTGGGTGCTTACTCAACCTCTTCGACACTAGATTGATGATTTCTTCGAGTAGCTCAGCATCATTTCTATACAACAAAAGAAAAAGATATATGAATACGGCCTATGAATAGGGGTGGATAAATAATTTGGTCAACCATAACCAAATTAATAATATAGCCCTTTCATTTTTGTTGAAATATAAGGTATACTCCTTCATGACCAACTAGTAAAATTGTATCATTTTCTATTATCTTCAATACAAGTTGTAGCTGTAGGGAAATTGTGTAATTGATAGAGATAAAAACGCAGTGGAAATAAGATTTCCATTCCAAGGATTTTTTGCGAACGGTCATAATAACTTAATGCCCCATGTTATAGATAAATAACATGATACAAATTCTTAGTTCAAATGAAAAACATCGGCTCTAAGGCTCACACCTACAGTAGCATTAACTACTATTTGAGCATCCACTCTAGTACAAGAACAACCACAGCAACTAAGCATGGTCGGCCATGGATCAAAATACCCCATAATGTTCTATTAAAGAGATGCGCTCTAGTAAAGCAGCGAAAATAAAGGTTATGTCTTTTTGCTATTTAAGCAAATTATCAAATGTTGGCATGCATACCTATTGGTTATGTATAAAGTAAGTGAATATATAGCACTAGAAAATTTATGGGAAGGAAAGAACTTACGGAAAATCTGATGACTTAATTCCTGACAAATTAGCAGATATTTTCAAAGCATGTTTCCATATCTGCACCTCAGATGAACTATGCTTTTTTTCAAGTTCAGAAAATGCATTTTCATAACTATTCTTTTGATGTCGTACATCAGTAGGATCTACCCTGTAGAAAACAGGTATTACAATTTGTCCATATTTCTCTTTGCAATCAATTATTTTCGCAAGTTCTTCTAAGCACCAATGTGAAGAAGCGTAGTTTTCAGAGAATATGACCAATGAAATGGGAGATCCTTCAATTGCTTCAACAAGTGAATGTGATATGTCATCTCCCCTCTTAAGTTTCTCATCAACAAAGGCATTTATTTGCTTTCGAGGAAAAGCCTTAACCAAATGGAAAAATAATCCGTGGCGGATGTCCTCACCCCTAAAGCTTACAAAAACATCATACTTTGATTGGGGAGCAATGTTTGACGGTGCCTTTTCTGCTACAGCCTTCAATTTAATAACAACAAAAAAACTTAGGTTCTTCATAAAAACTTAGATCTCTATAACATTAACAAAATACAACAACAATTAAAAAACGTTACTACTTAATTATCAAAAAGTAATGCTATTCATATCTCTTAGTATGAATAACATTTAAACAAGTGTTAGATTAAGGCTAGATATCAGCAACGATAGGATCAAAGAGATGAAGATGAAGTTCATAGGAGAAGTAGGCATTAGAGGTAGAAACAAAGGAATAATCCTTGTAATTCATATTGAATTGTATTGAAAAAGATTACATGAATGAGTACATGGTTGGTCCTTTTATAGACCTCAATTTCCCTAACTTCATGTAACTAAATATAGTTCTTTGTAACTAATTTTTAACCAACTATAACTACCTTAACTAACTTTACTAACTATAGTTATCTCAACACTAGGTAATTAAAAATGATTGTTTTGGTGACATTTTATAAGTAACATATAATTCTGGTGTCATTCATGAGTCCGAAGAAATAGTATGAGCTCTAGATCAAAGTCAAATTTTATAAGAGAAGCAACAATCACCTTTGAGACAATTTTAGTGACCATTTCTTTCTTCTTAACTCCTGCAATAGCCCACAAGTTTAACTGGTGCTTTAAAACTCTCTGAAGAAACAGGAATCACAAAAGATAACGTTAAAAATAATTGAAGAAAGAAAACAAAATAATTGAAGTAGATTAACAAGTATATGTTCATTTGATTTCATGATGCTACTTTTGATTTTATAGACATAAACATTTTCTAAGATCAAATTATCATACTATAAAGTATTGATAAGAAACAGACTATTCTAACCAATGGTATCAAATTATTTCACACGTCAATCTGATCTATGGTGGTGAATAGATAAAAATAAAACAAACTGTTAAAAGTTACAAAACAATCCTTTTCCTCAATATAAACCAAGACTGAGTTTGAAAAGCAAAAAACATTTAGAGCTAAAATCAGCTTTTGTAGTTATTTAATAATCATGTTCTGACATGTTCACGTCAATTCTCGTAGTATTAGGATATTCAATTCAATGCATAAAGTTGCAATACATATTCACATATCAGATTCTTGGTCCAAAATTAAACTCAAATTTAAGAGGGGTATTCGATTATGACGTTAACTAGCAATATTTTAGTTAATAAAGCATTGAAGGTAAAGACTAATGTTATAAGAGTCTTCAATGAGTTTATATACTATAAATGGATGAGTAGCAGCACATATTTCACATACATAATTATCACTAGCGTCCCATAATGGCCGCATTCCCAAGTTATATGTCCTAGCAACAATTCCATCCGGAAATGCCTTACTTCCAGAATGCCTGTATTGTCTCTGAGAAAATGAAAATTAACAGAAGCAGAATCAGAGGCAATTCTAAGTCGTTGAAACTCATAAAAGCTTATTAGTCATAATCTCTCAAAGCTACACATGTGAGCATTTTTTTCAAGTCCCAATTCTGACTTTAAGGACTAAATTGATTGTTCACTCTAAGTTCTATAAAGTAAATTTTAGTATTATTATACCATGATTTCAAGTCCCTATATTGATTGCGCAAGACATGGAATGCACGGAAGAATGTCACAAAAATGTTCTATAATCTACAAATATAGAACTAAAACATGGTTACATTCTGTTTTATTTTAAGAATGTGATTCTTAATATGTCTTGACTAGATTTGTCAACTATAAATGAATAACATGTATGTTGATAAATCTTAAAGTTTCAGCAATAATGTGTAAAACAAATTTGAAATCAATAAGCATGGATTACAGCATATATTATTTTAGAAGCTCTGGAAGACAAATACGCCATTGAATTGGAACAATTTCACACTGAACAATATTTCTTCGTCTCTAGAACCTTGAACATCACAATAATGGAAACACAAGGTTATTACCGGAGCGAAATACAGAAGAAACTATATGATTGATTGAAGCTAGAACTTTATATATACTCTCTACAAGAAAATAAAATTAATGGTCATAACCATAAGGAGGGAAGGGATCATAAATATCATATCATATAAGAAGGAAATTACTGAGATACTACCGATACTACTGACTTTCAATGCTTTACCTGCTAGAGATCTGATACAGTTGAGAATGTGAACTGGTGCACATTCACACTCCCATATATAGCATCAAATATTTATATTAGATCAATATTAATGTGATCATCATTGAAATATAAAATTGCAGAGTCAAACGTTGACTTGCCAAACTGCATAGATGATGGAATTATCTGTATCAACCATGTGACAATGAACTGTACTTATCTTCAAATTTAAATATATTAACAATTTTCTTTACTAATCATGGTTGAATGAATTTGAATTCTCTCAATTCAAACTCCCCATCAATTTCTCTCAATCTTCTTTATCTCTCTCGGTAATTAACCTTGAATCTTTGACATGTCTAGGTGATTTGGATGGAAATTGTTGTGCTAGAATCAATTATAACTTGAAGCTATGATTTAAATCTTTTGACTCCAAACATAATTTTACGGTAAAAGTTATGGTTCAACTCACTTTTATGCGAACATAAGTAGGGGATGGAGGATGATATCATCATCATCATATATCATATATGCAAGCAATTTCTGACCTTCAATGCTTTAGCTGCTATTGATCTGATTCCATTTTCTCTCATATGGAAGAAGCAGTGTCATCGACCTTACAGTTTATAGTGTGAATTCATGCACATTCCCACTCCCACATGATTGGATTTGTACATTAGACAAATCTTATAGTCACCATTATTTAAATAGTATAAAATAGCAGGGGTAAACGTTGACTTGCCAAACTGTATACATGCTGGAATAATCTGTATGAATGAACCATGTGACTATGACATGCGATTATCTTCAAATATAAATATTTTAAATTAAATGATTGGACTCAAATAGTTAATGAACTCCACCTATAGATGAATTGTTTAGAATAATCCGAGTTTGATTCCAGTGTAGACAAATTATTGATCAGACTTTGTGCATCTCTCGTCAAATTCTGGATTATTAGAGTCCTTTCCCTAAGAACAGGAGGTTAGTACACCAAAAAATATGTCATTTACCTTACTCCTTCAACCTAGAAGGTAAATTAAGAAACATTTGTTTGGTATAACTAGATAAAGTCCATTCACTTGCAATCAGTTGCACATAAAGACACTCAATGAGCTGAGTTTCATACATGTACTTCTGCAATCCCATTGTGCTATGCTTCTTTACCTGCCTCAACTATTGGAAATGCCGCAACCAATGCATTTAACTGCTGGAAAAAAGAAAAAGAAAAAAAAAGAATATATTTTAATGGACTACTTATAGTTTTGTTTTAAAGCACTTAATAGGTCTATATGAGTAATGTTGAGAGCTCGACTGTTAACCGTATCTACTTACATTAAACTATAGACTTTTGTCAAAATCAACTTCCTCTTATTTGGAAAACCTATACTGACTATTACTTAGTTGAGTATGAGAAAGGTCATAGTCAAAGAAAACTATTCAAGGTAGCTTGAAGGTGTTATGTTCATCAAAGAAGCATGCTTATTTCTTCTGTATATGAGGAATTTATCTGCTACTACTGTTTGAATCTGTATTGTTATTTGTCTCCTTGTCATTTCTTAAGCTATATCATCCTTTGGCTCTGTGTCTTCTTTGTGCATATATATGAGTTTATACATGCTTGATCTTTCATCAAGAGTGACATCACCCAACTCTTTCTTAGTGTCATTTCTTAGTGCACTTTTTGTATATTCCTTTTGTGAAAAAAGGTAAAAGTAAAGTAACATGTAAATATGATCTGTAAAAAGTAGCAAACATGTATAGTGGCTCTGAGTCGAATGAAAACAAAAGCACCTCAGTTTGTACTAGCAATTAAGAACACATTGTTTACTCACCTAGTTAAACAATAATACTCAGATGTCTAAAACAAAATCCTCACATCCTATATACACATTAAACACAATTACAAGATCTGAACCATTGAACCCAGATCAGATAGTCCATGTTCCAACTTTGGTAAAACGAGTCCATACTGATAATACAAAGTCGAAAGCCTTCTAATCTTGATCCTCTGGTACATATCATCAACAAATGTGTGATTGCATATGCGAAAACTCAAATGAATTATGAGAACTACTTAGTTAGAGCTTATCATGATGGAATGATGAGGCTTTTTCTACCCATGTAATCAAAGACAAGATGCTTCTCTCCTAAGCTTGGGAAGGAAAAACATAGAATGATAATAGGGTAAAATGCATTTTACACTATAATAATTACATCTCAATTCCGCTTGAAATATTTCGAGTAGAATCAGGCAATCCCATCATCTGAATGAAATTGTGATATGCTGAGGTATCTATTATGTTAACACCAAACCCTTTTAGCACCATGCATATGTCTGAATAACTTCGAGGGTGCATGGATGATAAATGTGTTGTTACCTTGATTTTAAACCTTGTAATATCTTTGGCTTTGCTATTTAGGTAGCAAGAGCATTGTTGGTCATAGATCATAAAAACATGATCAGACACAATAATGGAAGATGGTCTAGATATGTAGAGTTCAAAATAGTCCTCCTCTTTACCTTGGCCCTCAACACAAAGAGTGATGTTAAATTTCAACATGTCAACAATTAACCGGTTCCCACCAAGCACAAAACAGAAAATGAAGCCGAGGAAAGGGGAATGCAATGTAGAAGTAGATAGATCAATGACTACATAATCCGTTGTTGTCTTATACTCAAACCACTCTGGAACACAGCTCCCTGGATCCACGTAAAGCGCTTGATAAGAATCATCGTCATTATAATTATTGAACTTATCGTGAAATTCATGTCTAGAAGCTGATACATGTTGGTATGCAAATTTGGTAATGTTTATTTGAGCATTAGACGCAATATTTGCAAGAGAATGCTCATCCAATTTCAAGCAATTCGCAAACACAACCCTTTTCCTGTTCTCCTTGAATTGTTCAGAAATTGAAGGGAACAACACAGTCGTCAGCGTTGTGCACTCTTGCGCGAGTAGAATTTCAATAGATGGAGGAAGCACTGGTAGAATTTGCAGTTTCTGACAATATCTTACCTCTAGATATTGTAGTTTTATTAGATTCTTAAAACATGAAGGAAAACTTTCAATGTAACAATTTCCTAAATGCAGGATTTCGAGCTTGCTTTGACATCCAAACGATGCAGGCAATGTATTCACTTGTGTGTATCGTAAATTCAGCTCTATCATATTCACTGATGTCACAGAGAATTTTCTTATATTTTTGCAAAATTTAAGGTTGAGATATCTTAGGGAGCTTGAATGTGTATCACTTGTTAGCTCGGTAAGGGAAGTGCAATGACTGAGATCCAATTTCTCAAGCTTTTCAAGAGACAAAATAGATGGATGCACACTAGTCAACTGACTACAAAAATGGATGTCCAACACTTCTAGATTCAAGGCTTTTGAAAAGTCCGGCAGCTCCTTCAGGAACCTCGAGAAAAAGAGTTTAATGAAACGAATCGTTTCATTAAAAAAAAAAAAAACATATATTAATAAAATAAATAAACTAAATTAAATAATAGTAATCATAATACTAATATTTTAAAAATAATAATAATAGTTAGTAGTAAAAGAATAAATAAAAGTTGGGGTCTAGAAGCTACTAAAGCCCATTCCCTTTATTCTTTCCTCCTTTTCCATTGTATTGCTTTTGTTCCTTCTCTGTTCTCTCACGACATCAATTTTCTTCTTCTATTTTTTCCCTTCAAACATCAAATTTAAGCTACAATCAACACCCATTAGTAAGACTATAGTCTAAACAAAGCTTGTTCCTAATTCTGCAAGTGCTTTTGAGTTGATTTGGAAGAATTTTGGGGTTAGGGTTCTAAGAAGAGAATAATATCCACTCTTGGTAATCACTCATTGAGGTTCTTTGAGGTATATTTATCAACTTACCTTCCAATTAATGTATAGTTAAACATGATTAGTGAGTTAAAAATTAATTTTTGAGAGTAGAGTATATAGGATATCAACATATGAATATGATATGGACTTTGAATGGTTATATATAATTTCAGAAATGCAGGCATAAACAATGTTGAATTTCCTCTACTAATTGTTCTTTTGGAATATGTATTCGTTTCATATTCTGTCTAAAACATAAGCTGGGAATAAATTAACAAGTTCTGGAAGCCTATATGTTATCAATAAAGTTATAATATATATTTTCAACTTGCATTTCATGGTTATCTAATGCTATTAAAGTTCTGCAATGAGTTTCTAATTTATGGGAAAATATTATTGATGCTCAGATACAATGCCGGACGCTTCACATGCTTCTCCCGGGGTGATTGGAGAGCACACGTAGTCGATTCGTCATAACTGTGAGTTGATGACGATCATTATCGCTTATTTTCATTATCGTTATCTTTAGTATTTTTATGATTTTATATGTTAAAGTGTTTACAAAAATGGGAACACACCCTTCTAACATTTTTCTCGTCTTTGATACATGTTTAAAGTCGTTGATATTATTATGGTTTCTATTTGAATTTTATCTATGATTTATAAGCAAAGAATTGTAAATTGGAAATTTGATGGTGTGTGTTTGACACAAGTTTGATATTTTACGAATCGTGGTTTTAAAGATATATGTTTCAGAAAAAAATGAGTATTAACGCGACGACCTAGGTGCACCTAGTATGTGATTTCAATTAGGTAGAGTTACCCCATTAGATGGAGCCGCCCTATGGAAAGGCCTCCATTAGGAGGAGAGGGCTATCAATGAGAGGTAAACTCACTAATTGAAAATGTTTTACGCTTGTTTTGAGTCGAGAGAAAAGAGCTATCCGTTAGATGGAGCCGCCCCATTGGAAAGGCCACCATTAGGAGGAGAGGGCTATCAACGAGATGGAGCTAGTTCTCGATTCACACATTTTGATTATTTTCACTAAATGGAGATTTCTATATTTTCTTTAAAGACTTTTATCAAGATTTCCGATAATATGTTTTTAAAGGCTTTATTTATGGTTTTTCGGCAATGTATTTTTGAAGGTTTTATTTATGGTTTTTCGGCAATATATATATATATATATATATATATATATATATATATATATATATATATTTTAAAAGGCTTGTAATTTTATTGTCGCATCTTTACGATGTTGGATTTTCGATTGAAATATACCTATTTGGTTTGAATATTTAAATGTGAATTTTGACGCGTATAACGGTTGCGAACTTCTAGAATTTTTCATAGTTACTAGTCTTGAAAATGAACTTTTAGATTTGAGAAACTAAGTACTCGTGCCTATGTGTGTTTCCCTTCTAGTCGGTGGTGGTTGTTGTCTCCTCACTAAGTCCTCGTGGCTTACTCTTTATTTTCTATTTTTTTTTCAGATTTCCAGGCAGCTGAATAGGAAGCTGCAAGTAGATCCAAGGTTCAACATTGTCACTTTTTGGTAGACCTCCTTGATGGACGGCTCTTTTGCTTATGTGCATATTCAGTCAGTGTATCTGCAGCTATATGGAGTCTAGAAGTCTCCCATTTTGAGTTGTATAATTATGTAAAAATGTTTTTTTTTAGTTTCTGGCTGATAAACAGGTTTATGGACAGGATTGATATCTGGGAAACGTTAAACTTACAGGGGATACTCTGTCTAAATTTCTGTAAATATTATTTTGATGAAAAGGGTTATGTGTAAATTATTTATGTGTCACTTGTCGGGTTTGATAGTTAGGCTTGCCGGACTAAAAGGTATAAGTCTGTGCGCCGGTCACGATTATGGTTTTTGGGTCGTGACATTTAACTTCTTTCAAATTCAGAAGGTTCTGTAACAAAATAAATCAAATGAAGATTTTACATGATGCATGAAATTTTGTCAATTCTGAACTAGTTAAATAAGAGAAAAAATATAATAGTAAGACACATATAACGAGTAAACAACCAATTTTGTCCCTTAACTTATACTTACTCTCTTACTTTTTCCCTCAAAAGAAAATAAGTAGTACTTAATGTTTTAAGATGGCATATGTAGCAAACGTTGAGGAATACTATATTTTTTCATTTATTTAAAGAAAAATAAGGAGAGATAAGTTTGGAGACAAATTTGATGGTTTATTTTATGTATAATTTGTAACCTGAGCTCCATGCCAGAGTTTTTCAACTCGACTATATGACAAGTCCAATATAACGAGTTTCTCCGCTGAAAATTCATCTGGCAACGATTTCAAAGGGTAATGCATCTAACTGAGGTATCTTAGTTTAGGTGGCAAAGATTGAAATCCTTCAGGAAGAAAATCAAAACCATCTTGATCACATGTACTAGGGACATATAGAAATTGTAGATTTCTCATATTAGCAAATGTGGAAGGGCTTAACTTCAGATTCCTAAGTGTTGGCAATTGCATCCATATGCTTCTAATTGCTTCAGTCCCCTGCCAACAGAGTAGAAGATCAATTTAAACATCATTAAAAGCCGCTGATGTATGCTATGTAAATAGGTTATATATAAAAATTAATGCTACAAGCACTTAATCATCCCATAATCGACTACAGCTTCCAGGGTCTCCATTTGATTCTTGGCGAACAATTTCCCTACCCATTTCTTGTATAATGTCATGCATCGATATAACATTATCTTTAGAAAAAGATATAAGACCTTTATCTTTCAACCTTTCTAACCCACTGGCTACTGAATTATCACTTTCAGAATCTTTCAATAAAATTTGTATGTAGTCCACTTTCAAATTTGATCCATTGAAAAAACATGCAAGATCTAAAAAAATCTTTTGCTCTTTGCGATCCAGATCATCATAACTCAATCTCATTACATCTTGAACTTTTTTACTTGGCATTTTTCTAAGCTTGTCTAGTTGACTTTCCCATACCAGCTTATCTTTTCCGTGAAGAAGATGAGCCAAAACTTTAAGAACTAATGGAATGCCTTTGGCATATTTCACCACCCTCTTTGTTAGCTCATGGTACTCAATTTCAAGTTCCTTAACTTTGAAAGCATTCAAATTGAAAAGCTCAAGTGATTTATCGTAGTCTAATGCACCCACCTCAAATATATCATCAACATCTTTAGAAAGCATTTGCTTATCTCTTGTTGTTATAATGATTCTACTACCAAATCCAAAGAAATCATGATCTCCAGCCAAGATTCCCATCTGATCAAAATCAGTCACATCATCTAAAACGATAAGGGCTTTCATACGACAAATCCTCATTTTAACATAATGAGGCAATCTATTTGCAGTGTCAACTTTTACATCTTCATCTAAAAGGGTAGGAAAAATGTTTTTCTTTTAAGAAAAGCATTCCATGTTTTGCTGATTCTTCTCTTATGTTTTCTAGAAAACAACAGCCTTCATACTCAGTTTGTAGTTGGTGGAATACTTCTTCTGCAAGGGTTGTTTTGCCAATACCACCCATGCCCCAAATCCCAAGAATACGGACATCTTGTGAGTCTAAGCTTAACAATGATATTAGATGTTCAATTTGTTTGCCAATTCCAATGAGTCCTTTTGAGCTAACTAGGTGCTTATTGTTCAAATTCATCGACACACATTTGATGATTTCTTTAAGAAGTTGGACATCATTCCTATACAACAAAAGGAGATACAAAGTCTAAGATATTCAATGGAAGTTTGTTGTGAGACTGAAATATATTTAATATGTAAATTTGGTATATTTTAAATATTAAAACTGATGGGCTAACTTGCCCGATAAGTAACAGCTCAAATGGTAAAAAGATGCAGGGACATGTGATATGTTGAATAATAACAAACTAAAAAGCTTCACTTTCAAGTGAAACCATTCAGTTGGTGATAATTTGCATATATTTATCTTAAAAATAAAGGAGGCCAAATAGTCTAAAAATTATGAGGTAAAAAAAAAATATAAAACTTACCGAAAATCTGATGACTTAATTCCAGATAAATTAGCAGATTTGTTCAAAGCATGTCTCCAAATTTGCACCTTGTGGAGCTATACACTCTTTGATGTTCAATAAATGCATTTTCATAACTCTTCATTTGATATCTTACATATGCAGGATCTATCCCATAAAAAATAGGTATAACAATTTGTCCATATTTCTCTCTGCATTGAAGTATTGTGACAAGTTCTTCCAAACACCAGCGTGAAGAAGCATAGTCGTGTGAGAATATGATCAAGAAAATTAATGATCCTTCAATTCCTCTTACAAGTGATTGTGGTATTTCATCTCCCCTCTTAAGTTCATCATCAACAAAGGCTTTTATTTTCTTTCGATGGAAAGCCTCAATCAAATGACTAAGAAAATCCCCGCGGATGTCTTTTCCACGAAAGCTAACGAAAACATCATATTGTGTTGTTGCAGTTATTGAAATTGAAGAAAATTGAGAACTTATATAAGGCCACAAACGTGTTTTCTCTGTAAACTTAAAAATAGACAGAAGAAAGTTAGCATTGTTAAAAACCTTCTCACAATGAGCGAAAAAAAAACTTATATAAAGTGCATATTGAATTTGTTACTTACTTGAATATAGTGTTTCACCATTTAGAAGAGAATTCTTACAAGAAAATCTTCCAAACTTCAGAATGGAACCAACAGTTGCGGTTACATACCTCCGCAACACAAAACCATGCATCATACTTTATTTGAGGAATATTAACGGATATTGACTTTTTCCACTATGGCCTGCAATTTTAGAAACAACCAATTTGATCTGATTCAAATTTCTCTGATATGGAAGAAGCAAGGTCATTGACCTTACAGTTTACAGTTTCGACACACACATTCAAACTCCATCAGAGCATTGGATTTGTATATTAGACAAATATTAATGTCACCATTATTTAAATATAAAATAGTTATACCATTGCATGGCAGGGGAAAAATATCTGTATGAAATCACACAATAATAAACTTGATGTGTGGGGCAAGGGATAGTCAAGCAACCAAAACAAAGTGTATGGAAGTTATAATCAAAGTAGAAAAAAACAGAGAGAGAAAGAAATAGAGAACACAAAAGAATGTTTACCCAGTTCGGTCCAAAACTGACCTAGTCTAGGGAGAGAGCAACACTTTGTTTTCACTATAATGATGAGTAACTTTACAAAAAAGATATCAATGGGTTACATGAATAAGTCTCCCGCCTAATTCTACCAAAAGTCTCAATCTCTTCCCGTGACCAAGAGACTCAATCCTAATAGTGTTTCCCAAGGTGAACCAACTCAACCCTGGTGTTTGTTGCCTAGTAAAAGTATAACTCATAAATTTTGAACAAATATCAAGCTGAAGATACGTTTCTTTTTATTTTTTCTCCTTCAGTGAAAGAATATTTGCATCAAAGATATAATATTCCCTTTCAAAATATATTTGCATCAAATCGCCCTTCATACAGTACAAAAATATATTTATTGTCTATAAATATATTTTCAGCACAAAATTTATTTGAAACAAATCTTTTATATTCTTAGCAACAATATTCTCCATCCATCAAATTTTGAGTCATACTACAACATTCTCCACCTTGACTTAAAATTAGCGATGATGTCAATTTAACATCAATCACCATGATGCTCTTTCCCTTGCTTCCCACTACACCAAGTAGCTCCACAAGTTTACACCTTAATCTCTTTAGTCATTGGAATGTCTTCCGCCTTCTCGAAGATCCTTGTATCCAAACTACACTAGGAATTTCAGGTAGTTCTACAAGACTATATCATAACCTCTTCAATACGGAACATCTCCCGCTTCCTAGAAGATCTACTTTTGCCCAATCACCCTTGGCTTTTAGGTAATCCACAAGTACACATCTTAACCCCTTCAGCCATCGAAATGTCTTCCGCCTTCTCGAAGGTCCTTGGAGTCCAACTACGATAGGAATTTTAGGTAATTCCACAAGCATTCACCAAAACCTCTTCAACACGAGACATCTCCCGCTTCCTTGAAGATCTCTTTGCATCCAATCACCCTTGGTCTTATTTTAGGGTAATCTCGCAAGCTATGCTATACATTCTTCAACCTCCGGAATGCCTTCCGTCTTCATGAAGAAATCCCTTGCTCACCACTAGAGCATAGCACCCAAGGTCCTCCATAGTCGTATCATTTCTGGTGTGTTCAACTCTACCTAAAGCTGAGTTTCCCACCTCTCAACTAGCAAATGCATACATGCCCCTATGTCTTCCACCTTGAAACTCCACCTCAACAGGTAGATCATGAGCATTGTTGCCTCCGTCTTTCAAGACTGATCGTGAGTATTCTTACCACCGCCTTTTCAGGCTGATGTTGAGTGTTTAACGTCTCTCCAGACAACCACGCGGCATCAATCCCAAGGTGAGAGACATCACCTTCTTCATCCTCCAAACAACATCACACCATCAGAGTACCCGCATCCTCAAGACGCACCTCAATGTTCTCCAAATCACCAATGATTTTGTTGAACTTCGTAAGTTGCTCCATGATTGCCTTTGACTCCAGCATCTTGAATGAGTAGAGTTGTTGCTTTAGGAATTACCGATGAGTCAAAGACTTTGTCATATACAAATATTCTAACTTTGACCACATCGATGTCGCGGTTGGTTCCTTTGCTACTTCTCTCAAAACTTTATCCCCGAGGCACAAGACAATGGCACTCTTGGCCTTGTCCACCATCTCGGTCTTCTCCGCTCGTGACATGGTGACCGGTAACGCACCTTCACCCTTAAAAGCTTTCTCACACTTTTGTTGTATTAACACCGCTTCCCTCTTTACCTTCCATAACCCAAAATCGTTATCTTCGGTAAATTTCTCAATATCCCACTTCGAACCCATGGTACTTAATTATCCTTTGATCCTTGATCCATGGTGGGCGCCAATTGTTGTTAATTCGATGCTGAATCACACCAATAATAAACTTGATGTGTGGAGTAAGGGATAGTCAAGCAACCAAAACAAAGTGTATGGAAGTTATAATCACAAACAAAAGTAGAAAAACAGCGAGAGAAAGAAAGAGAGAACACAAAAGAATGTTTACCCAGTTCGGTCCAAAACTGACCTAGTCTGGAGGAGAGAGCAGCCCTTCGTTTCACTATAATGATGAGTAACTTTACAAAAGAGATATCAATGGGTTACAAGAATAAGTCTTCCACTTAATTCTACCCAAAGTCTCAATCTCTTCCCGTGACCAAGAGACTCAATCTTAATAGTGTTTCCTAAGGTGAATCTTAATAGTGTTTCCCAAGGTGAACCAACCCAACCCTGGTGTTTGTTGCCAAGAGCAAACTCTATACAAACCCTAGTTTGATTTCTAAACCCTTGTTTCAGCCCCCTCTATCTCAAGGTTTACTCTGATGCAAGGTCTATATTTATAGTAAAAGTATAACTCATAAATTTGGAACAGATATCACGCTGAAGATACGTTTCTTTTTTTTCTCCTTCAGTGAAAGAATATTTGCATCAAAGATATAATATTCTCTTTCATCAAAAATTTGTTTGGATCAAATCGCCCTTCATGCGGTACAAAAATATATTTATTGTCTATAAATATATTCGAAACAAACTTTTATATTTTTAACAACAATATTCTCTATCCATCAAATTTTGAGTCATACTACAACACTTTCCTTTATAAATATATTAAAATATTAATAACTTCTTTTTTTAATAATGGTGGGTGGATGAGTTTGATTCCTCTCTTTAAACTCTCCCTCAGTTTCTATCTGTCTCTTAACCTTGTGACTAAAAAAAATGTTAATGTCACAATTATATTTCAGTTTTCTAATAAATTTCATCTCTTTATTCATAGAAAGATAGAGAAGATCAAAACAGGGTTTGATTGAGAGGATCTAAAATCCTTGGTTGGATTTAGCGAGTGGGGATAATCTGCACTAAGTGCCTAGCCCACAAATCCCTCTTCTCCGTGTTTAGTGAGTGTGAATTTCGCCACTAAGCTCTTTGAAACCAAAAAAAAAAAAAAAAAAAAACCAAGTGGTGTCCTAGAACATGATTATCATATATATATATATATATATATATGTATATATATATATAATAAAAACAACTTAAAAGCTGCATTTTGAAGTGAAAAGATTCAGTTGGTGATAATTTGTGTAAATTTATTTTAAAAATAAGGGAAATATTAACGTGTACCTTTAGGATACAAGTTAATAATTCAAATATAAACAAAACTTATTGAAATTTGTGCGTTGCATTCAATATTTAATTTTTTTAATCATTTAAATGTACAAAACTTTATAGAACATTTCTTCTTTTAGATTTCTTAACATGTGCCCTATGGGTACAAGTTAACACTACCTTAAAAATAATGGTGGCCAAATGGTCTAAAAAATTATGAATGAGAAAACAATACATCTTCGGTTAAACATACAGGTTAAATATTTTAGCTTCAAATAGGTAACATCACAAATCAAATGGTTGATATCAAATACGAGCCCATTCATACACTCTTAACCACAATATTGTATCATTTCTACACTGTAAACTTTGAATAAAAGTCAACAGTGACACACTAAGAAAACAAAAAACTGCTCCAAACATTTTGAAGGAAGGTAGCAGCGTTTAAGGCTTTCATCCTCCTCTCCCAGCTTGTCACACTTTGTTTTGTCTCACCTTCATCGCGCACACACCATTTCTTTTTCTTTTACATTCATGGAGCAGATCCAGATAGACTGTTCTCTCCTTCTTAATGCACACATTTTGTATACTCATTTTGTGAAAAAGGAGAGTGGAAGGAAAAAACAACTATACTTCCGCATCATCGTTAATCAATTCAAGAAGCCAACATGTAATTAAATCATTGAATCAAACCAAAACAAAAGCATCCTAGTTTAAATAGATACTGAAAAACATTCATTATTCATCTAGTTATAAAAGAATACTTGATATCTAAAACAAATTCCTCGGACCCTATATAGATATTTATAAAATCAATGAACAAGTAAAATAAAGAATCAAATGTAGATGTATATGTATCATTATTTCTCCACTAATTCAATTAACTCAAAATCTGCTTCCCTTTATTCACTTGTCTGAACCTTAGCTCGACATTATCATCAACTTCAACTTCAACCAATTCAGGTTTAATCTGTTCTAATTGCTGCAAAACTTGATTAATTTCAGGTCTAGCAGAAGGTGAAGGATCAACGCAACGTAAAGCTAATTTCAATGTATTAAGAAGTTCATCTCCTATGGTTGGTCCATCCCTCATGAGTTCCAAATCAAACACTTCATTAGTCCACTCTTCTTTAACAATGGATGCAACATATTGAGGCAAGTCCATGCCATTTGTTGGTTCTCCTGGTGGCTTACCAGTTAAGAGCTCCAAAAGGATAACACCAAGGCTGTAAACATCGGTCTTTGTGGTAGGTTTATTTGTCTTTGAGAGCTCCGGTGCATTGTATCCAAGACTTCCTGCTGTAGCAATGATGTTGGTGTTGGCAGAAGTTGTCATTAGTCTTGAAAGACCAAAATCTGTGATGTGAGGGTTTGTTTGCTCATCCAATAGTATGTTGCTTGAGGTGAGATTCCCATGTACTATATTCTCTTGGTTGTGGAGGCAAGATAGACCATTAGTGATTCCAATAGCTATTTTCATCCTTGTTGGCCATTCGACGACGATTTCAGGCCCACGAGCTGCAAGTTTATGTTTGGAAATATTAATATCAGATGTATTGGCATATAAATCAAGAGACAATATTTATTAACTGATAAGATTAGTATTGCATTCTGAGTAATTTTCAGATTTTCTGCAATCACAGTTATGTGATTTGAACAGTTGAATCAAGATCAGATAGTCCATGTTCCAACTTGGTTAATTGAGTCCATCAAATGATAATACAAAATTAGAGCATGACCTTTCTAATATTGATTTGAAATGCATTCTTAGCAAGAACTATTGGCATATAAATTAACATACAAAATATTTATTAACTAACAAGATTAGCAATGCATTCTAAGTTTTAGATTCCCTGTAATCAGAAAATCACACATTAAACACAATTATTTGATTTGAACCATTAAATCAAAATTAGATCACGTTCCAACTTTGATAAATCAAGTCTCTATCAAAAAATAAATAAATCAAGTCCATAGTGATATAAAAGTAAGTCAGAACCTGAGTTATTGTTCACTAGTACATATCAACGACTATGTGTGATCGCGTGAATACCACAATAACACGGTTACGAGATCTAGACCATTGAATCAAGAGTAGCCAGATCATGTTCTATCTTTGTTAGATTGAGTCCATAACGATGATGCAAAAGTCAGAACATGAGTCTTCTAATCTTTGATCCACCGGTTCATATCAACAACAATGTAAGATAGCTTGAATGAGGAAACTCAATTGCATTTTAAGAACTACTTAGTTAGTGCTTACCATGAAGAAATGATGCTAGGCTTCCTCTACTCATGTAATCAAAGACAAGAAGCTTCTCTCCATTAGGTCTAAGATAGTAAGATCTAAGAGCTAACAGATTTGGATGTCTGATTTTGCCAAGTGAAGCAACCTCAGCTTCAAACTCCTTATGCCCTTTAGTAGTATTATCCCTCAACCACTTCACAGACACTTGATTACCATCTTCCAAGGTTGCCTTGTAAGCTGTTCCATAAGCAGTTTTTCCCATTATCTCAACAGTTGCACACAAAAGATCATCAGCAGTGAACACAAATAGTCCATCAAAGTGAACTACCTCTCCATTTTTTTTAATGAGATTGTGATATGCTGAGTGGTTTATGGGGCTGATGCCAAACCCTTTTATCTCCACCTCTGGTTTTTCTCCATGTATATTGGTTTCTGTCCTTGCTGTAACCTTGATTTTAAACCTTGTCTGATTTTTTGCTACGCTAGTTAGGTAGCGAGAACATGGTGGGTCATAAAGAATGCACACATGATCTGTGACAATAAAGGATGGCTTAGGCACGTAGATATCAACACCGTCCTTTTCACCATTAACTTCAACATCAATTGTAGTGATTTTCAGTTCAATTTGGCGATAAAGTTGGGATTCATTAGCAACAACAAAGCAAAAAACAAAGCCCAACAAAGGGGAGAGATGAGGTGAAGAGAGATCAACAATCATGTCATCCGCTGTTGTCTTGTACTCCAACCACTCTGGAACACTACTTCCAGGATACACATACAATGCTGCATAAGAATCAAAGTTATCATGTTCCAGTGCCGATAAATGTTGATATGTACATTTCATCAAATTGATTTGAAGATTCAACCCAATTTTTATTAGAGAATGTTCATCCAAGCTGGAGCAATCCCAAAACTCAATCCTTCTCTTGTTTTCCTTTAATTGTTCACTAACTGTTGAAGGGAAAAGTACAGACTTCAGTGACTTACATTGAACAAGTAGAAATTCAACTGATGAAGGAAGCTCGGGTAGAATCAGAATCTTTGAGCAAAACCGTAAGTCTAGTTTTCTTAGTCTTGTAAGATTCTTGATGCTTGAAGGTATGCTCTCAATTGGACTGGATATTAAAATCAGCATTTCTAGCTTGCTTTGACATCCAAAAGATGATGGCAGTGCATTGATGGGACAGCACGATAGATCTAGTTCTACTATATTCTCTATAGTCACTGAGAAATTACCAAGTTGTCTGCAATATCCAAGGTTGAGATATTGGAGGGAGCTTAAATTGGAATTGTTTGTAAATGTTGTAAGGGAATAGCAAAAACCTAGGTCCAATTTCACAAGGTTGTGAAGAGAAAAAATAGATGGATGGACGCTTGTCAACTCATCACAACCTGAGATATTCAATACCTTAAGATTTGTGGCTTCTGAAAAGTCTGGTAACTCCTTCAGTCTTGAATAACGGATTGTAACTTCTTTTAAATTAACTAGATTCTGCTATCAAAAAATATGGTGTAATCAAATATAAGCTTAAGTAATTAATTTATAATTCCCTGATTTAAGATAAATTTAATCTAGTATAACAAAGCTTATACATGAAGCTAGATAAATTACCTGCACTCCACGCCAAAGCTTTTCCACTAGGCTATATGACAAGTCCAGTATAACAAGATTCTCAGCAGAAAACTTCTCTGGCAATGATTTTAGAGGGTAATTCTTCCAAGACAGATATCTTAGATCAGTTGGAAAAGATTGAAGCCCTTGAGGAAAAAGATCCAAACAGTCTTGACCGTAATCACCACGAAAATCCAAAAACTGCAGGTTGGTCATCTTATCAAATACATGAGGGCTTAACTTCAGCTTCCAAATTGCTGACAAGTATACACTTATGCTTCTAATAGAATCAGTACTCTGCAATTAATGTAAAAGAAAATGAAGATACTTTTTACCAAAATGAAAAAAGTTATCTAAAATCGCCAAATATTTTTTACCTTGTCATTTTTTAATATATCATAGATACTATCAGGATCCCATAATCGACTGCATTTTCTAGGGTCTTCACTAGATTCTTGACGAACAACCTCCCGACCCATTTCTTGTAGAATGTCATGCATAGATACAACATTATCTTCAGAAATAGTTATAAGAGCTTTATCTTTCAAACTTTCCAACCCAACAGCCACGGAATTATCACTTCCATAATCTTTCAATAAAAGTTTCATATAATCCGCTTTCAAACGCAACCGATTGAAGAAACATGCAATATCTAAAAAATACTTTTTCTCTAAACGATCAAGATCATCATAACTGAGCCTCATTACATCTTGAACTTTTTGAACTGGAAGTCTTTTAAGTTTGTCTAGCTGACTTTCCCATACTTCTTTAGTTTTTCCACGAAGCATATTAGCCAAAACTTTAAGAACTAATGGAATTCCTTTTGCATAATCGATCACCCTCTTTGATAGCTCATAGTACTCCATTTTAAGATGACTTTGTTTAAAAGCGTTCGAATTGAAAAGCACAAGTGCTTCACTAGAATCCAATACCCCAACCTCATATAGATCATCGTCATCAACTTCATTAGCAATAAGTACTTGCTTATCTCTGGCTGTTAGAATTATTCTACTATCGGACCGAAACCAATCAAGAGTTCCAAATAGCATCTCTAGCTGATCTGTATCCTTGACATCATCAAAAACAATAAGAACTTTCATGCGGCCAATCCGTCTCTCAATATCACTAGACAACCTATTTGGTGTATGAATTTTCACATCTTCTGATAATAGTTTAGAAAAAAGGTTTTCTTTTAAAAATATCAGTCCATGTATTGTTAACACTTCACTTACCTTTGCCAAAAAACAATAGCCTTCATATTCAGAATAATTTCGGCTAAATATTTCTTCAGCAATAGTTGTCTTGCCAATACCTCCCATACCCCAAATTCCAATGACACGGACCTTTTTGGACTCATTTTGTAACAATGATTCCAAATGTGAAATTGATTTGTCAATTCCAACAAGTCCTTTTGAGTTAACTGGGTGCTTACTCAAACTCATCAACACATGTTTGATGATTTCTTCAAGCAGCTCAGCGTCATTCCTATACATCAAAGAGTGAAAGATGAACAAAATGAGATGTACCCAGAAGTCTTAATATAGTGTCATTTTTATATATCATTTGCAAGTTATAATATACTATCAAATTGTATTAATTGGGTCTAATTTAACCACTAAGTTAAATAAACCAGCAAATAATGTCTTGTTTGATCTAATCCCTCTACGAAAAAGCTGCAGCATTAACTGGTATATGTCCTGACAAATTAGCAGATATTTTCAAAGCACGTCTCCATATCTGGACCTCAGACGAATTATACATTTTTTCATGTTCGGAAAATGCATTTGCATAACTCTTCTTTTGATGTCGTACATCTGTAGGATCTACCCCATAAAAAACAGGTATTACAATTTGTCCATATTTCTCTTTGCACTCAACTATTTTCATAAGTTCTTCTAAACACCAATGTGAAGAAGCATAGTTTTCTGAGAATATGACCAATGAAATGGATGATCCTTCAATTGCTTCAACAAGTGAATCTGATATGTCATCTCCCCTCTTAAGTTTATCATCAACAAAGGCACTTATCTGCTTTCGAGGAAAAGCCTTAACCAAATGGCCAAGAAAGCCATGGCGGATGTCCTTGCCCCTAAAGCTTACAAAAACATCATACTTTGAATGAGGAGTGTTGTTTGACATTGCGTTTTCTGCTACACCCTTCAACTTATTAACAAAACAAAGGTATTAGATTCTTCATAAAAATTTAGGTGAGATTTCAGTACCATAAACAAAAAACAGTAACAAATAAAAAATGCTACTACTTAATTATCAAAAATTGATGCTATTCCTATGACCAACGTTTTAACAAGTGATGCATTAAGGCCAGATATTCAAAAATGATCTTTGACCAAAAAAAGTAAATGGTCTTTCTGGTATCATTAATTGGAATTAGAAGATACAAAATGAGCTCTAGATCAGAGACAAATTTTAACTGCTGCTTTGAAACTCTACTAAGAAAAAAGAAATGCAATAACAACATTAAAAAGAATTGCAGAAGAAAAGTGAAGCAATAAAAGAACATTACTGAAGTATATGCACGGATGTTCCTTTGATTTTGTGCTGCCACTTTTGATTTTAATGATCAGATTCAGAAGAAGGAGGATGATACAATCGTATAAGCAAGAAATTACTGACCTTAAATGCAGTTGAGGGTGCTATAGATATGATTCAACTTTATCTCATATATGGAAGAAGCATTGTCATGGATGCATTTTGGAATTATCTGTATGAACAATGTGACTTTCACTTTCCTTTTTAAATTTAAATATATAAAATATTTATAACTTCTTTTTTCAATAATTGTGGCTGAAATAATTTGACTTATATATATTAAACTCTCTTAATTTATCTTCTTTATCTCTGTCTCTATCTCAACATTGTTTGTCTCTTAGTTAATTTTTAATAATGGTGACTGAAATAAAAAAATTCAACAATGGTGACTTCCACTCGTATGCATATTCACACTACCATAGACCGAGTCTGGATCTGCTCCATAGGCACGAATCTACCCTATGTTAAATGAGCAGTTGACCTCCCTCCTTCAAATATTTTGTAACTACTAACTGGTCATTTTAATGTGTTGCCTCCACTTCAAGTCTTGCCTTGCTCCAACTCATAAAAGCTTATTGGTCATAATATCCCTTAGAGCTACACATATGAGGAATTTTTCGAGTCCCATTTCTTGACTTTAAAGACCAAAATGATAGTTTACTATAATTTCTGCGAAATAAATCTTTAGTTATATTATACAATGATTTCTGCATAAAATTGTGCAGGACGTATAATATAAGGAAGAAAGTCGCAAAAAAGTTTTGGTCTTACTTCACAGCTCATACAATACAATATCTACAAATATAGAACTAAAAAGTAAAAACCATGATTACATACTGTTTCATTGAAAAATCTTAAAGTTTCAGGATCAATTTGTAACACAAATTCGAATTTAATAAGAAGACATTACAGCATAAATTATTTGAGAAGCTCCGGAAGACAAATATGCCATTGACTTGGAACAAATGCACTCTGAACGATCTTTCTTCGTCTATAGAACCTTGAAAATTGCAATGAGGGAAACACAAGGTTATTACCGGAACGAAACCAAAAAGAAATGAAATGAAAAGATCACAGAAAGCAAAATTACTGACCCTTGATGCTTTGGCTGCTAGTGATCTGATTCAACTTTCTCTCATATGAATGTCATTGACCTTGCAGTTTAAAGTGTGAACTAATACACATTCACACTCCCACAGAGCAATGGATCTGTATACTATTAAACAAATATTAATGTCACCATTATTTGAATATAAAATAGCAGGGGCAAATGTTGACTTGCTAAACAGTTTACATGCTGGAAATATCTGTATAAAGCATTTGACAATGGCATGCAGTTATCTTCAAGTATAGGTACAGTCCAGTTTCAGAAAAATTGCTCCGTCCAGATACCGTGCAGTCGGGAAGGATAGACTCATTATGTTCTATAGGACAAGCATGTGAAGTCGAACGAAACTGGTTTACAAATTAAGTTAAATTAGTTGTCGGAAACGGTGAAAAGTGAAAACACATTGTTCTGGAGAGATCTATGGCTTGGGGATCGACCTTTATGTGATCAGTTCCCTGTTCTCTTTAATTTTGCAGATGATAAGGATTCCAAAGTGGCACGTAAAATGGTTTATCAAGCAGAGGTGGAATCAAAATCTATCTCTTGATGAGGATACACGTGTGGCTGCATTTATTGTTGCTCTTTCCAATGGTCAGGTGCGGGCTGGAATGAATGACGCAGTTATGTGGCTTCCGGAAGAATGTAAAGGCTTTACAGTCAAGGGACGTTAAGAACTATTGCACGGTCTGCTGTATTTTGCAGCAGCTGATGCAGATTTTTTATCTGCAGTAAGGTGACTTTGGGTCACTGCAGTACCATCGAAAATTGCAGTTTTTGGTTGAAAATTACTGCATGAAAAGATACCAACCCAAGTCGAATTATGTAGGAAAGTAGTCATTCAGGATATTCATCGCCAATGTTGTGTATTTTGCTTTGACGGCATAGAATCGGCAAATCATTTGTTCATAAATTCTGTGAAAATTCAAAAGAGTTGGGATCTAACTTTTAAATGGTTGAAGTGGAAACCGAATTATTGGAACTGCGAGATAGTACATAACTTTCTATTGTTCAATTCTCTTTGCAAAGGAAAGAAGGGTCGGAAGGTCTCTCGCTTAATTTGGTTAACAACAGTTTGGTGCAACACCATGATATAATATTCAACAGAAAAGTCGCTAATATTCTTGCGGTGGTTGGTCGAATTAAGAGAATGTCCTGGTCTTGGTTCATTTGCGTAGTGGGTAGGAAAAAAAATTTAGTGTTCTGGTCTAGTCCACATGTTTGTCTTTAAACTGTTTAAAGCCTGCCTCTTGACAGAAAGTCATTATCGGTTGCTTTGGATTTTCTGCGTTTGAAGCCGCAATGACCAGCTGTTGGTCAGTATACTAAATGTAATTTTCATATTTCTGTTGCGTATTTTTGTTACAGTTTGTAGGTGAAACTTAGTTTTTTCTGCTCTTATTGGCAGAGGTAGTATCATATGGATTAGTAGGTTCTGTTTCTTAGTGGCAGGAGATATTGTGATTTAGCAGGTTTTGATTTTGTGATGAGGGTACACTTTGTTATGGATTGTTGGCACTTTGTCTATTGTTATCTTTAAGTCGTATTCTGTGTATAGCAGCTTTTGCGCATCTTGTGCTAGCTTGCACTTCATTCATAAAATTTTGCGTATCAAAAAAATGAAATTTAAATATAGACTCTACTAATTAGAGGATTTAATAAAAATAAGTAGCAAACGAGATGAGACACAAATTTTAAATAACAAAATATCTAGTGACTTTGCTGATATTTCACCAAACAGAATTAAAATGGGGTTGGAATGAATAGAATTGAAACCGAGATAATTACTTTACAGCTCTCCAAAATTTACATGACTTACAAAACACAAGTTAAGGGGCTAAATTAAACCAATGATAGAAAGAAGAGATTTGCATTGCAGCCTCATATCTTTGCCTAGCATAAAATCTTCTGAGTGTGAATTACCATAAAAATGTTGTTCAGATTGAAGCTTCTTTTCTTCTGTACCAAGATGTTCTTGGTGCATATTTGAATAGGCGGTGAATTTCATAACATGGCGGTAGCAGGGTGAATTTATTGAGCTTCTAATTTAGGCGAAATTTTGGTGCCACATCTTGGTTCTGACAAATTTACCGTTAATCCAAACACACACTTAATTTGAGCTAGCACACATTCATAACATCCCGCAACATTTCTTGCAGATATTACCTTCCGATCTTTTCAAGATTTTCAGAGACAGTTTTCATTCTAGGCCTAACTTCAGGATCACCTTCAGTACATGAAAGTGCTACATGAAACACAGCCAATACCTCTTTCTTAGCACGAACTTCTTGTAGCAAAGATGGATCAACCATTTCAGATAATGGACTTTCTTGATCAAACCCATTTCTAACCCATCTTACCAAATCCGAAACTTCAACAGAAGCCGACGATGAGGCCGATGTGGGAGATGATTCTGTTGATTTCCCAGTTAACAGTTCAAGCAAAACAACACCTAATGAATATACATCCCATTTCTGTGTTGGTCTACAACCAGGTACACGAGCCTCGGGGGCTTTGTAATTGTTACCACGACCATTGTCTGATGAAAACCTACTATCTTTGTGTGATGACTTCATCATGTAAGGTAGAGCTCCACCCATGAATCCGCCAGTTGAAGGGCTATTGCCAGTGATGCTGATTAGTCGGTTAAGTCCAAAATCAGAAATGTAGGGTTCTAAGTCGTTGTCAAGTAAGATGTTTGTGGGTTTTATGTCACCATGGACAAATTTTCTAGGACTAAACTCATGAAGATAGGATAAGCCTCTTGCTATTCCTTTTGCAATTCTTAACCTTGTTGACCATGAAAGGTTTGTAGATGGTTGGCCATTTCTCCCTGTACATACAGTCAAATAGGATTAACAAAACCATGAGTTGCACCAATGTAAATATTTTTACCAAGTTAGTGCAAAAACTCAATCAACTTATCAAACTAATGCACATTTTTCAAATTTTTATTCAAATTAGTTAACTCGTTACCACCAACTGCTTACATTACGTTTTTTATCATGCAAAATCATGAATGTCAGAACGACTTTGTCTTTTTTAAGTAAGTAGTTATCGTCATGAATGACGTAAGAGAAACGATGTTAGGAATTTCATATTCTGCGACAACAACTAATATTGTGCCACTATATTTTCTGGTAAAAGTTTACTTCCTTAAAAGAAAAGCCAAAATTGTAACTGCAACTAGAAATGATTAAGTTATTTCAAGTAAAATTGGTTTTTCCTCAAAACTTTGGTAAACACACAATTAATAGTGGAAGGGCCATAACATGTTAGTAGGAATTATCAGACTATGTTATCTATCTTGAGTTCAATATTTTCTTCTGATATATGAATAAAAGTGAGACATGGGTGGAGTGGAAGTAAAGGGAAAGAGTATGAAAACAATCATAGTGGGTCCAGGTCAATTTAAAAGATATTGTGAAGCTTGTTGAGACTCATTGCTTGGTATTAAAGAAAGTATAGTCTATAATAAGATGAAATAAAACATGAAACAAAAAGCATCATTTTTCAGTAAGAAACTCGGATTTTTGTCTGAACTGAAAATCCAAGAGTACTCAAGAATCTTTGCAAGGAAGAAAACAAAGATTAAAAACTCAAACAGTCGTGACTTTATTAATGCATTCATTTTGCTTCTAAAACCATTTTCTAAACTTAGAACAAAAGTTTGTAAAATTCACAAGAAATTTACATTTTTTATCCCCATTCTTTGATTAGATAGACAAGGTTTTAAACAGTAGCCGCGTTGTAGTTGCAGTTTCTGATGCGCACAAAATACTAGTAGATACAAATTATGGTCGTAATTGTGATGACAAAGTAATTGTGCAGATGTATAAAAACTTGACATCGCGGCCTTGAATATAATTGCGATCTTATCAACTATATTTGATTGCATGATTTTTTAAAATGTTGTAGAAAGTCTTGTCTCTCAATAGTATAAGAGTGAATATAATTACGATCTTATCAACTATATTTGATCACATAATTTGCGATATTTCCAAACGTGTGCCTAGTTTAATGGTATGTTTGATTCTGCATCGGCACATCAAATGTTGTGTACCATTGTATGTTTAATGTGAAATTTTTGAACCAACAATGGAGCTTTTGCATTGCCGTGTTATTTCATCGCAAATCCAAACGAATGCTAAATCTAGAATCCAAATCAAAGACTACAACAAAATCAAATGAAAGCAGTAAACTAAAATTATGAAACATAAAGAACTGACCTCGAAGTGCATTGTGCAAATTGCCATTGGAGATAAAATCACTTATAAGAAGCTTCTCATCATGAGCCCAATAATAAGCTCTCAACCTCACAATATTAGGATGCTTAACCTTCCCAATGGTTTGCACCTCAGCCACAAACTCCTTATACTTCTCTTCTCCACCTTCCCCTAATCTCCTCACCGCCACCGGCATCCCATTTCCAAGCACCACTTTATACACAATCCCTAATGCACTCTTCCCTAACACATATGCTGATGCTTTCAAAAGCTCATCAAGCTCAATCCTAAAACCTTTATCAATTGTCACCAATTCACCTTCTCCTTTCCCTTCTCCACCTACATCTCCTTCACTCTCATCATTACCTTCCTCATTCTTCAAACTATTTATACATGGAAGCAAAGTACAAGCACTACCTTTCTCATCCTCATTCTCATCACCAAATCCTATTCTCTTCCTTATGCAACACCATACATTGTGACCATCCTTCCTCTTCCAATAAACATACACAATCACAAGCCCAACAAGTGCGACCCCAGCAACATCTGCTGCTGAGATCAAAATAATCAAACCAGGGCTCAACCCTTTCGAACGGTTATCTGATTCGTCTTTGTGAGAAGACGAACCAGATGACCCACGGTTTGAACCTGTGCAGGATTTTCTTAGTGGAAGTCCGCACAGGTTTTTGTTACCGAGAAAAGCAGTTGGGCCCTGGTTTGAAAATGTTCCCGTTTGGGGAATCTCTCCAACTAGGTTATTGCTTCGGAGATCAAAGTTCACGGTCGGCGGTAATTTCCCGAGTGAGCTCGGAATCCTACCGGAGAAGTGGTTGAACGAGAGGTTCAACGTGCCGGAGAGGGAACCGAGGTCACCAATGTCGTCCGGGATCGAACCTTTGAAATCGTTACCGGAGAGATCAAGCTGGACGAGATTCTCGAGTCCCGACCAAACACCGGTCGGAATCTCGCCGGAGAATTTGTTCCTTGCTAAAATAAGCCTCTGAAGCTGCCTACATTTCTCGATATCATTCGGAATGTCACCGGAGAAGGAATTATCAGACAGGTCTAGATTTTGAAGGCGCGGAACGGTACACACCGAAGCCGGAAATGGACCGGAGAGATTATTCCGGTGAAGAAAAATACTATGAAGTGCAGTAGCATTAAACAACTGAACCGGAACAACACCGTAGAATTCATTGTCATGAAGGTTAAGACGTCGAAGATATCGAAGCGTTCCAAGCTCCGACGGAATGTATCCCCGGAGAGATTTACCGGCGAGTGCAATTCCAACTACACGCGGCTCCGGTACACCGGATATATTCGCGCAGGAGATTCCCGACCAACCGCAGGGATAGGAATCTCCTCCGTTCCAGTCGGAGAAAGCGCCGTCGATCGATTGATCGACGGCGGCTTTTAGAGAGAGAAGTGCAAGACCATCTGATGAGAGTGAAAATACTAAGGTGAAGAAAAAATGAAAGCAAAGAAGAAAGAAAAATAACTTCATTGAAGTTATTTTTTGAAGGAATGGTGGTGTTAATACGACACCGTTTTGAAGGTTAGAGGAAGAGAAAAATGGTTTTACAGAGTGTTATGGAAGAGTGAATGAAAAACAGGGGAATGGGAAGTTGGTGTATTTATGAGAAAGATAAGTTGTTTTTAATATGGTGGGGTCCACATCCCGCCAAAAAGTACAGAGAGACTATCTAACCGAAAGAAAATATTGAAAGAGTGAAGTATAATGTAAGAAAAAACACAGTTTCTCCACTTGGTTTATACGTTTACAAATTCAAATTACTACATCATTATATTTATCATATGAATATGAATATTAGTTGTACATGCTAGATATTTAGGTATGTTTCATTTTGTCTAGATTTTAATCTTTGATCAATTTGTTTGAAAAGATCAACCATTTAAATGGATCTCAATTACATGATGAGGAAATATTTAATTTATCAAAAAAATAATAATAATAATACCGAAGAGACAGTTTACATTTGCTAGATTATGCTCTTTCTTGTAGTTTGTTGCATTAGCAGTTGATTTTAATCTTGAACTTTAAATTTGGTTTTCTTTCTTTCCACATTGTAAAATACATGTAGTCTTTATTTTGGTGGTGAAAATACATGTAATCAAAGATGAACTTAATTTCATAAATAAAATTCACGCTGAAGTAAAGTGATGAGTTACTCATACATTTGGAAGTCAATAATTGTTTGTATTTGTGGTGAAAAAGGGTTTATTGTGCATTAAGTTTGAAGCTATAATTTTTAACTTCGGACAAATCAAGCTCAAAAGACATTTAGACATGGGAAATGGAAGACTAATGCATTTCCAAACATATTATAGATGTGAGGATTGAATTCTCTCAAGTAAAATTCTTTCAATTTCTCAATTGTTACATCTAAACATGAGAGAGGAGAAAAGATATAAAATTATAAAGAAAATAGGATCTATTTCCTATAGGAAAAATTGAGATAGAAAATTATAAAGAAAAAACATATAAATTATAAAGAAAAGAGATATAAAATTGAGATGTAACGTTGGGAAAAATTGAGACAAATCACGGTCAAAAGACATTTGGATGTGGGAAATGAAAGACTAATACATCTAAACATATTATCCATGTGAGCTCTCAAGTAAAATTCTTTCAATTTTTTCTCAATTATTATATTTAAATCATTAAACATGAGAGAGGGAAAGAGATTTAAAGTTATAAAGAAAAGGCGGCCTATTTCCTATGGAAAAAGTTGATATAAAATTATAAAGAAAAAAGATATAAAATTGAGATGTAACAAATGAGAAAAATTGGGACAAATCTAATAGAGAATCAATTTCCTATCCGTGTGAGCTAGGGATTTTTTTTTTTAAAAAAATGTATTGGAAAACAAAAACTATATCATATTTTGTTACATTGCATGCTAGAAAGTGAATATGAATTTATGTACATCAACAAGAATCACGACAAAATGTGTGATTAAAAACACAAATTTCAATAAAACAAGACTGATTTTTTAAACCTGTGTGCAACAAAAGTTATGTTAATGTACTAGCATAGAGGATACTACTAGAAAATTGACTTTATATGTGACATGTGTTTATATTTAACGTGTGTTTCTAACGACTAATTTGTGTGTGATCTCTTTGTTTGGCCACATAAGCCTGTCAAAATAATTTTTTAATGTATAAACTCACTGAACAAGTAAGTAAAAATTTCCAAGACATTATAATCTATTTTCTGTTATCATGGGATATATAGTTAGTTTCTTGACCTAGTGCAAAAGGCAATCCTTTTCTACAACCAACCACCACTTTCTCACTCACAAATATAGAAGAGCTATTACCATCATGACCACTTCTATTATACCGTACGTCTTACTGCAATTAAAGCCATTTGTTCCTTCACGTGATTGGGTAATTGAGATGGAAACCATCCTATGCTATAATTGTTCAATCGTTGAGTGGAAATATAAAAATTAATTGCATCTATGTCTTTAATCATGTATGACAAACTTACAAGCTAACAAAGGTAATGGCATAACGGAACAAATTTTCAAAATTTTATGTGTAAACAATTTTGGCAATGATTTATAGCATATGAGAACTTCAATATGTCCAGGATACCTTTCCTATGTTTCAAAGGAAGACACATTAAATCCATCCAGACAAATTATTAAATACAACTCCAAGAGAGAAAATAAATTCAAATAATGCTTCTCTCTTAAATCATGGGAAATAATTTATTGGTGTCACAATTGTATTATGACCATTATTTTTTCCACCCTATAAGATTTTCGCGTGCCCTATTCGGATTCTAAAATATGAAATGTTTAAAGTGTTTTGAAGGTTTTTATGGGGTATTTATGTCGTTCGGATTCTATAATCCGAACTACATAGAGCGCCCAAGAAACTCATAAGATGGAAAAAGAAGCAGTCTTGTATCATGAAGAAGAATTCGACCCAGTGTTTTAAAAATCCAACTTAACTGACAGTTTAACTAGTTTGACCGTAACCAGAACAGAGTACTTCTTAGGGGTGTGCAAAATATCCGGTTACATGGTTAAAATCACGTCCAAATCCAAAATCATATACAAATAACCAGATATTTGCATACATAAATTAACCATATCCACTTTAAAATGGTTGGTCATCCACTTTTATAAATCCGGTTTTTTGTTGGATGTCTAAATCCATAACCATATCCACTTATTTTTTACTCAATCATTTTAGAATCTCTTTTTTCAAAACAACTTATTCAAAACTGCTTATTTATGTCAAACAACTTGATCATTTTTTTTCAAAATAACTTATTCAAAACATCTTATTTATGCAAAACAGCTTATTAGGATCTCTTTTTAAAATAAAAAAAAATAAAAAAAACTTATTCAAAACAACTTATTTATGCTAAACAGCTTATTAGGATCTCTTTTTTTAAAATAATTTATTTAAAACAACTTATTTATGCAAAACAGCTTATTAGGATCTCTTTTTTCAAAACAACTTATTCAAAACTGGTTATTTATCCAAAACAACTTATTAGGATCTCTTTTTTCAAAATAACTTATTCAAATCAGCTTATTAATGCAAAACAACTTATTTATGCAAAACAACTTATTAGGATCTCTTTTTTCAAAATAACCTATTCAAAACAGCTTATTTATGCAAAACAGCTTATTAGGATATCTTTTTTCAAAATAACTTATTCAAAACATCTAATTTATGCAAAACAACTTATTAGGATCTTTTTTTTTTAAAAAAAAAACTTATTCAAAACAGCTTATATTTGCAAAACAGCTTATTAGGATTTCTTTTTTCAAAATAACTTATTCAAAACAGCTTATTTATGCAAAACAGCTTATTAGGATATATTTTTTTCAAAATAACTTATTCAGAACAGCTAATTTATGCAAAACAGCTTATTACGATCTCTTTTTTTAAAAAAAAAACTTATTCAAAACAACTTATATATGCAAAACAGCTTATTAGGATATCTTTTTTCAAAATAACTTATTCAAAACAGCTTATTTATGCAAAACAGCTTATTAGGATATCTTTTTTCAAAATAACTTATTTGAAACATCTTATTTATGCAAAACAGCTTATCAGGATCTCTTTTTTCAAAACAACTTATTCAAAACTGGTTATTTATCCAAAACAACTTATTAGGATCTTTCTTTTCAAAATAACTTATTAAAAATAGCTTATTAATGCAAAACAGCTTATTAGGATATCTTTTTTCAAAATAACTTATTCAAAACAGCTTATTAGGATCTCTTTTTTCAAAATAACTTATTCAAAACAGCTTATTTATTTAAAACAGCTTATTAGGATCTCTTTTTATAAAAAAACAACTTATTCAAAAAAACTTATTTTAGGATCACAGAGATCCTAATAAGCTGTTTTGAAACAGAGATCTCTTTCTTGTGACGTTTATTGCTACTTCACCACCACATGCTTCTTCGTTCGCCTTCGTCGTGGCTCGACATCTTCCATATCCTCGTCCATTGCTGGAAGCTCCTCCTCAAGCTCTTGCATCTTCATTTGCGCGACGTCCACCTCGTCATACTCTTGCTCATGCTGCTTCGGATGATGCTCGACATCAGGCTCAACATCAGCACGACCTCCTCTACCAGCCCGACGCCTCATAACAACACCATCCTCATCCATCCGTTGGGTCTGCTCTCTCTTACGGGAAGATATTATGCATAAATAAGCTGTTTTGAATAAGTTGTTTTTTTAAAAAGAGATCCTAATAAACTGTTTTGCATAAATAAATCTCTTTCTTGTGACGTTTATTGCTACTTCACCACCACACGCTTCTTCGTTCGCCTTCGTCGTGGCTCGACATCTTCCATATCCTCGTCCATTGCTGGAAGCTCCTCCTCAAGCTCTTGCTCCTCCATTTACGCGACGTCCACCTCGTCATACTCTTGCTCATATTGCTTCAGCTGATGCTCGACATCAGCACGACGTTCTCTGCCAACCTGACGCCTCATAACAACACCATCCTTCTCCATCCGTTGGGTCTGCTCTCTCCTACGGGAAGCTATTATGCATAAATAAGTTGTTTTGAATAAGTTGTTTTTTAAAAAAGAAATCATAATAAGTTGTTTTGCATAAATAAGCAGTTTCAAATTAGTTATTTTGAAAAAAGAGATCCTAATAAGCTGTTTTGCATAAATAAGCTATTTTGAATAAGTTGTTTCAAAAAAAAAAGATCCTAATAAGCTGTTTTGCATAAATAAGTTGTTTTGAATAAGTTATTTTGAAAAAAGATATCCTAATAAGTTGTTTTGCATAAACAAGCTATTTTGAATAAGTTATTTTGAAAAAAGAGATCCTAATAAGCTGATTTGAATAAATTAGCTATTTTGAATAAGTTGTTTTGAAAAAAGATATCTTAATAAGCTGTTTTGCATAAATAAGCAGTTTTGAATAAGTTATTTTGAAAAAAGAGATCCTAAGAAGCTTATTTGCATAAATAAGCTGTTTGGAATAAGTTGTTTCAAAAAAAGAGATCATAATAAGCTATTTTGCTTATATAAGCTATTTTGAATAAGTTGTTTAAAAAAAGAGATCGTAATAAGCTGTTTTGCATAAATAAGCTGTTTTGAATAAGTTATTTTAAAAAAAGAGATCCTAAAAAGTTGTTTTGCATAAATAAGTTGTTTCAAATAAGTTATTTTGAAAAAAGAGATCCTAATAAGTTGTTTTGCATAAATAAACTGTTTTGAATAAGTTGTTTTGAAAAAAGAGATCCAGGTAAGCTGTTTTACATAAATAAGATGTTTCAAATAAGTTATTTTGAAAAAAGAGATCCAAATAAGCTATTTTGCATAAATAAACTGTTTTGAATAAGTTATTATGAAAAAAAAGATCCTAATAAATTGTTTTGAATAAATAAGCCGTTTTGAATAAGCTGTTTTTTAAAAAGAAATCGTAGTAAGCTGTTTTGTATAAGATAAGCGGTTTTGAATAAGTTGTTTTAAATTTGGATTTTTCTTTATAAAATTTGGTTTTAAAAATCAATTTTGAAAGAGAAATAACTGGTTTTTAATTCGGATATTAAAATAAACCGAATATTTTTTTTTAAACGAAATCGTATCCATTTATAATCTGGTTTGTTAAAAATAACCGGTTATATATCCATAACCATATTCATAACCGGTTACGTTTACAATAAAATATGGTCTTGGTTAGGAATCCAAAACCATATAAATGGTTTATATATGGATATGGTTTGGTCGGCCAAAATACCCGACCATGCACACCCTGGTACTTCTTACTACGTTGTCCAACTTTAACTTAGACAATGGAACTCAAACATCTAGGTGTAACTGAATTAACAACATAACTGGTTTTCAAAACATTGATTCTAACTAGTTGATCATCAAAATCATTGCACCTACCACAAATAAAAACAGGAAATAGATGGAAAAAACTAGGTAATGCTATAGCTGATGTACTTGAGAATACAATGACAAGTGACATTGTAAAACCACCTAATTTTTTATTATTCAAGGTACCAAATTATTTCTTAGCTTAGAGTAGATGTCTTATTGTAGACCTGAGTTTAAAATTATTCTAGCTCTCCACTTTCTTTTTGTAATTGATTAATCTACACTCCTCGTTTAAGAAATATATAAAGGAACTATGTCCCGACAATTTTTCCCCACTGCCCTTCGATCAATCAGTTACCTTAAAGAAAACAATCAAAAGAGAGAAAGGTCGTGCAGAGGTTGATACATTGCCTCTTATAAATTTCTATCATATGATCATTGTTACTATTTTTACCATAACCACAGCTACCTTAAAGGCAAGACATCGTTGTCATCAGGATGGTCAGAGAACAACACATCTGCATCTGTATCACTAGTTCACTAAGGTTAGTATTTGTCAAAATATAAAACTCATTTATTCATCATAATATGCCTCTTCCAATTTGTGCCTTCATTAGTAGGGATCAGTGTAGTCAAATAGCGACTATAGCATAATTCGAGCAAACAGCTATATGCCTATCAATGTTGTCAAATAGAGGCGCTATAGCATAGCGGAATTTGAACAAGCCTCTATTTTTCACAATCCACGATTGACCACATTGTTTGAGATCTCTCCCCTAGATCCTTACACCCTGTTATTAATGAATGATATACATGATTTGTTTCCAATCTGTCAACCTTCCCTGTCATGTTATAAATCTATAATCCTATTAAGATTCTTACTTATTATTTACAGGGACCTCTCCTACTGCATTTGAAAGTCAAGGCTATTACATGTTTGTGGAGAAATTGGAAGACAAAATAATACAGATAACACATTTAAATATCTTATCAGTTATTTTGAAAATCAGAAATCTGCAGACATACAAAACCTTTTTCTGATCATCCTACACTATAATTCAATTGCACAAATGGCAATAGAGATCACATGATATAACATCTTGACATCTAATAAGACCTTATGTCATCTGAAGTTGCAGAAGACTGATTCTAACCCATCAACAAACAAGCTAACCAACCTTGGAACATGCCACATTAAAATTTGTCCTGCCACGGAAATTACCATTCCATTATATTCAGTTATTTCACCAACACAACAGCATGGGAAAATTCAGGGAGAAAAAGCATGCAAACCAATAACTAGAAGTTGCTACAAAAGAGTAGCATATAGCATACCGTCAAAGTGTCAATTATATGCACTAGACTACAGTCGGAAAATCCACTCGCTCAACTAAACCTAAACTTCATTTCTAATTCCACTTCCATACACCAACATCTAAAAGCTGTGTAAATCTCACAGCCTAGATTAACTTTATAATACCTTGAGCAAATTTATGATGTAGATGTAGGTCCTACAGAGTTCGAGCTCGCATTCTCAGACACCATTGTAGAGGGAGGAACATATATGCGTGCTTTCTTGAGAATTTCAGCAACAACCCAATGTTTACGCTTGCTCAGAGGCCTAGAAGAATCCAATCGAACCTGAAATGACAAGCACAAAAGCATATGCTTGTTTAGTTATCTTACAAAACAAAGAACACAGCAAATCCAAAATTGCACAAGACACTGTTGTAAATCACCAAAAACAGCAGTTTGTTCAAATTTAGCTACGCAATAGTGTTATAGTGCTGCTATAGCCACTAGAGACAACATTTTGTGCTAAATGGTGTATTGCAAAACAATAGTAATTTGTTAAAATTCAGCTACGCTGGAGCGCAGCGCCACTGTTTAACAACACTGGTAAAAGATAGGTAAATTATTGGCAATACTAACTCGGTCACCGATGTTGCAAAGATTGTTTTCATCATGAGCCATAAACTTCGAAGTGCGCTTAATATATCGGTTGAACATTTTGTGGTGGAACAATCTATCAACTGCAACCACAACCGATTTCTGCATCTTATTTGAAACCACCATTCCTACTACTTGCTTCATCTTCTCTGCTATTCCAAACCCTAATTCAGATGAATATGTATTAGTACAACAACATAGTAGCTAATAAAATTTCATAAATAAATGTAGCAAGCGAATTTTGAAGAAAACAAATACCAAAGAACAATAGAATACAACAACAGAGGAAATGAAAATGTTCAGCAAACCGCAAGCCACATTATGCAACTCTCTGGATTTCGGTGAAATTGCATCTTACAGAAAATGCGAAAAATGAAAGAGAAAAATGAAAACCTGAAGATTTTGTCGGTGGCCGGTGACCTTCTCCGGTTGCGAATTCCGGTGAGTAAAGTTCAGTGCGATGACGCCGAAGTGTTTGTGATTCTGAAAGGGTAAAGCAGGCAGTGGCTGCGTTTTGTTTTTTCAGATTTCGTGGAGATGATGAGTTGATGGGCCTCATCAAAAAAGAAGTAAATTGGGCTTAGGTTAGAGTCTTATTCTTTTTTTCAAACTTTCTTTTTCCACCCTCCGCACTTCTCACGTGTCCTCCGTAATTCTCACAATACCTCATTCAGATATTATGATCAAACCATTTTTTCTTCAAGTTTTGGATTATATAATCTGAGTTCCCTAAAAATTCATCATTAGTACGGCCTCTATCCCTATTATGCCTGCTTTCGTCAAGCGAATGCAGTCATGGTAGGTATATCGCATCGAATGCGGTCCATATTTGAAAATGTCAAAATCACATATAAATCAACAAAATTACAAGAATAAAATAAAAACATGTTCAACACATTGAAAACGTTCATATTATACAATTCGAACCAAGAATAGTCTATTTGGATTATATCAAAAGTAAAGGCTTGAAATATGATGATTTTAACCTTACCTTATCTTATGTTTAGTGTTCGAAAAGGCTTGAAATGTGATGATTTAGACCAAAAAAATCTTCAAGAACCACACAATGTGGGAGGTTCAGATTTTGGGTGGTGAGAGAGAAGTTCATGAGATTCGCTTATATATAATATAGGAGGGTTTCAAATTATATAATATGAACACCTTTAAAAGATGTTAAGATGATATGATCCAAACGAGATATTTTAGAAATATTGAAGGGCGCGTGAGAAGCTATAAGACGTGGAAAAGGAAATTCTCTTTTTTTTTAATTATTTCTTTTCTTTTAAAAAATTTGTGTTTATTTCAGATATAAGTTTGTTCATTATTTCTATTTTATCTTTCATAGTTTATGACAGCATTTAAAACTATACGTTAATTTAATGGTGTGAATCAAAAGTAAAGTAAGGAAAATAAATGTATTAAACGTTTGATTATCAAAATGGACTAATTGAAGTGTTTAGCACCCAAAAATATGTATATTTTAACATAAAATACGAAGAGAATGTAATTTAAATTTCTCTTATAAGAAAAATTTGGACATAAAAATGAAATTTTGGGCTCCTAATTTAATAGAAGAGACTAAACCGGTGTGCATAAAAATTGTAGTAAGGTCAAGGTGTTACTGTTTTTTTTTTTTTTAAAGGAAGGTGTTACTGTTTTTATGTGCATAAAAACATATTTGAAACTAAAATTAAAAGAGTTCAAAAAGAAGTTGATTTATAAAGTAATATCGTGTATTTATACATCAATAAAGAGATAATAGGAACGAAATATAAAAGTGGATTATCCTATTAACCATAAATGTCTCAAGTTCAAGGACTCACAATAATGGATGTCGGTGGACCAGTTCAATTTGGTTTCGACTAAACAGATTGCTCGAACCGGTAAAAAAAACATACACTGTTTTGAATTTGGTTTTCACGTTTTTTGAATAATACTTGAACTGAACTCATTCGATATATTACGGGTTGGTTTGAGTTGAATTGATCAGATAATGACATTTGTTTAATAACATCAACTAACATAACAGGCCAAGAAGAGGAAAGTTCCATCTCATTCTTATTTATTTTTAATAAAAATATTATAAAATTATAGTTTGAGATTTTTTAGTACTTGTACATCTATTGTCAAAAAGGCTAAATTGCTTATTAACAACACCTTTGCACACACAAAGCATTTCGCTAGTTGCCAATGTTTCGTCGACGCCCAGCATACCTCCATCTGCGTTCAAAAACTGTTGCATCAAATGTCTCAAAATTCTTCCTGTGATGCCACTGAAACCCTAACCATCATGGTGCATCATCGTTGAAACGTGTACAGTTGAACCATTTTCGCTAAACCCTATCAAACCCAACACCTCCATGTTGCGAGAATTATCTTGTCCTTAATCACTCTGTCGGATCGCTTTCTGACGTCTTGAACTCACCATAGACCAATCACCCATGCCCCCCCCCCCCCCCCCCCCCCCACCCCACAAATGTGTGCCACCCTGACTAGAACTTTACTTCTCATGTTCGAACTCACCACCGGCGGATGAGACTATCGACGCAGTTGTCCCTGGTGATTCCGAGAGGAGCTCTCTCATGTTTGATAAAAAAACAAGATATTTTTTTCTATTTTGATGAATTGATTTTGCTTATTCTTCCAATTGTGTGATGAACATGATCAAACAACCAAGGAACCATGATCACACAATCAAAACGATCAAGGTTTTTTTTATGAAATGGCGCTCCTTCTCCTTCTATCTATTTTTCTTATTGGTTCTCATGCTTGCATAATTGTTTTACAAAGGTAAAATGTTTATTTCCTACCTAAGACAACAGATTAGTCATTCAAACTAAATAAAAACCTCACAAACTAGATAGGTCGGATCAAATTGAAATAAGAAAAACAATTATGTACACAACCCTTGACAACTGTCAAGTATGTAAGTCTTGAAAATATTTAAGGAATAACAATTTTCATGAACGATTGTTGAAAATATTTTAAGGAATAAAAAATTTCACTAACCACTATATATGAATGACAAATGAGGTCGAAAAATCAGTCAAATTTCTTCAATGAATCCAAAAAACCTGACAAAAATAGATAATAGAATAACCAATAATATTGTTTTTATTTTAAGGATGCAATAATAATGTTACAACCTAGTAGTTCCTCCTCACCATGTCACAAATCAATCAAATATCTTCAATGCAACGACAAACCGAGCAAAAGAAGACAAAAGATAACCAAATGAATAACCATCTAGAGTAGATCAATGTAACAATAATAAATGAATAGCAAATAAACAAATAAAACAAACATAAGCATCATACTAAACTTCATGCTATTACAAAATTACACTTGTAAAAACTGAAATAGTAGTTTATGAAATAGACAAATTAAATTCCACAAATAGGATCTAAATTATTTGATAGAAACAAGCTAAAATAACATGTTTCTGCAATCTAATGTTACAGTAGTAAAAACTACACCATGTTTCTCATAAATTACATTAGTAAATACTAAATTATTTGACAGAAAAACTAGCTAAAAGATGCATGTGTGTAAGAGCACTACACCATGTTTCTGAAATCAATGCAACAAGCACTACAGTACACATGTTTCTGCAATCAAAGGATGAGAAAATAACAAAGCAACACACCATTTGCATTGTTATCATGGGGTAAGGATGTTAAGAATTACAAGAACAGAAATGCGATATAGTGCGAACTAAGATTGAAGAATTTTCACGAAACAGATAAAGAAACTAGCCATTCATGTAGTGGACACAAATTAAGCCACACAAGCTCAGAGAGCTTTATTAGATAATTTCTTTGGTGTGGTGATAATATTGTAAATTGTTTGTTAGTAAGTCCTAAGTTGAGTAACTATGTAAAAACTATATCACTTGATGTATGTAAAAGTATATGGAGCTAAGAATATCATAATATGTAGAACCAACACTTTAGATTGAAGTTGTGTTGTTTGTGGTTACATATTTACATCAAATCACTTTCATTTTTTCATATTATCAATTTCCATGTCAGTGTTTTATACTATAAAGCTATATATGAAATAAAATAAAAATGTAGCTGAACTCCCAGCAATAGATAGAGAAAAACCTCTGACAAGAGACAACCTAGCTTGAAAATAAGCAAACACGGAAAATTAACTAAAGAAGGAAGAGAATGACCACCAATCAGAATTTCCCTTAAGCTAAAGCCTCCCATACTCTTAATGTAATGGAGCAAAAACATGAAATATGCTTAATTTTTGTAATCAAAATATAATTAAGAGTGATTTTTCACTCTTAAAATTATCTAAAGTTTCTGAAACATGGGCTATTTATTTAATAAACGACAGGCATTTAACAAAATATGACATGGGTAGTTTACAATCCATTTATACCTTCCTCTAACCCCAATATCTTCAATCACCTCTGTATTTAAATCAAACCTTGCAACTTCTTCGTCCTTCTTCATGTAAAATATATCAGCATTCTTTCCAACTCCAATAGGTTCTTCCACACCATATAAGGGTCCGATTTTAAAAAGCCTTGTCCATGATTCTGTGACACCAATTTCACTCAAAATTGATATGAAAAAATAAAATGGATTGTCTTCATACTCAATCATAGCAATGGACTCTTCCAACACCACCATATGTTTAAAAAATCTACCCCGATTATAGTTGAAGGGTGTTGTAAGAAGACCTCATCACTCAAGTTAAATGATACCAACACCTCATCCCCGAAGTAATCTTCATAGCCCCACCAATGGCACATCCCTAGGCAATACATCGATTTACCATTGTTTTGCCACCGGTCAGTCCAAGTATGATTTGGCATTTCAACTTCAAGATCCCACCAACTGTTACTTTTTAAGCTATATATCTGCCATAAAGTCCCATCATTTGGATCATCCTTCTCGATATCAAAAATATCGAATTAACTTGTAGTCATCTGTGATAGGATCGTAACCAAACCCATGAATGTTAGTGCTAATAGGTATAATAGGTAGATCTTCAAAAACATATCCAGAAGGAAATGTTTTGAGAATTGTGAGCTCAAAGGAGCCATTAGGAATGACCTTAAATTCCTCCGTAGATGGATAACACAATACAACCTTATGTGCAACTTTGTGTGGAATATAAGTTTTGTCAACTCTCACACCTCCTTGACAAAGACAAAGTATGTCATTAACAACAGAACCAACTATTAAAATACCTTCGAAATCTTCTTCAAATAGAGGTGGCCAATCTAACTTAACGCTATTCTCAAAGGTATCATCAGAAAGCAAATATATATAATCATCATTGTCATAAGCATAAGGAGTTTGTTTTAGGAGGAGGCGTGAATTTTGATGATCATCATATCTAGATAAGAAAAAATTGTTGCGGTACATGCTCATGAATTGAGGTTTTTCAAACAAATTAGCCCAAAATTTACATACACATGTAAATCGCTTCAAAGATTTCAAAGGCAATTTGGATAGAATATCAAAAGAAATATCATGAGGTATATGGTTGTTAACCTTTCTTGTGACTGCCATTAATTGCATACTCAGAGTGACCAGGTGAAAACCAAGCAGTACACTTTAGAAAAAAGGAGTGGAGCTCTACTATGTTACGACACAATTCTCTGGATTTCGGTGAAATTCCATCTTACAGAAGAGAGGAAATGAAAATGCGAAAATTGAATGATTTTGTCACAGTTTCTGGTGGCCGGTGACTTTCTCCGGCAGAGAATTCCGGCGAGTAAGGTTAAGTGCGTTTTCCGGCTGCGTTTTGTTTTTTCCTGATTTAATGGAAATGATGAGTTGATTGGGCTTAGGTTAGAGTCTCGTTCTTTTTTGAAACCTTCTTTTCCCACCCTCCGCACTTCTCACGCGACCTCTGTGATTCTCAAATACCTCGTACATATATTATGATTCGAACCATCTTGTTTTCCAAGGTTCGGATTATAAAACCTGAGTCCTCTGAAAATTCATCAGTAGTACGGCCTCTACACCTACCGTTCCCGCTCTAGCTAAGCAGATGCAATCTTCGTAGGTATGTTGCGTCTAATGCGGTCTATATGTGAAAATGTCAAAATCACATATAAATCAACAAAATTATATCATTACAAAAAATTACAAAAAAAAAAAAAAAACATGTTCAACACATTGAACACGTTCATGTTATAAAATTCGAACGAGGAATAATCTGATTCAGATTATATCAAAAGTAAAGGCTTGAAATATGATGATTTTAACCTTGCCTTTGAGGCCTCTAAGCTATAGTTTTGATGATGCTCGATTTTATTGTTGTTACTTAGATTGCTTGATTATGTTTTGCTTGCCTTAGATTCTGTTAAAGCACCTCTAGCAAACATGTGTTCCTTAGAGTGTCCTTATGTTTGTTCAAAAACGTATTTTGCCTGCATGAGTCGATTCACTGATCATCTGAATCGTATCACAAAAGTCTCTGACTTTATATGATACAATTCATAACACTTATGAATCAATTCATGCCTACATCGTATCAATTATATGTGAATCATATCATCAAAATATATGACTATCTCTGAATCGATTCACTCCAACATTGAATCGATTTAAACCTACATCTGGGTTGTTTGAATCGTTTCAATCCTGTCTTGACACGTATCAATCTTCATATCTTATTCTCCCTTCTAGACTTGTCTTTTAGCTGTGTGAATCGATTCATTCATTAGGTGAATCGATTCACTCTGTTTATTTTGTGCGAAAAATATGAATTTTTGTCCCTTACTTTATAAAACCTTCTCCTCATAACTCACAAGCCATTGAATCATTTACATCTATTCTCTTTAAATCTCAAAAACTCTTACAACATAAATTCTTCAAGATTAAACAATTTTTCTTAGAATAATTTTGCTTTTGGAGATACATTGATTTGCTAGGATGTTATAGGGATTGTAGTTTGGTTCTCTCAAGAAGATTGATTGGGTTTAACCAAAGCTTTGAAGTGAAGTGAAGGATCTCATTCCACCTCCAAAGGACTTGGGGGTCTTTCTAACCGTTCTTGAAGTCGAAGGAGGTTTGTTTACCGGACGTAACATTGAAGACACGAGTGAAGAGATCGAATGAGTGCACGGGTAATCAAGGATCCGAAGATTCAAGGAGCACCAAATTCAAGGGGTACTTGAAGTTTGGGGGAGTTTTTTCTAGGGTTGAAGAATTAGGTTTAATTTCAAGGAACTCTTGTAAACACATTGCAACTTTTGTTACATAGTGGATGACCTTGGTGAAGGTGTACTTCATCAAGTAGAGTAGACGTAGCCCTTAGCGAGGACGAACAAGGGTGAACTACTATTAACACTGATGTTCTATGTTCCCTTTCCTCTTTACTTTTCATTATAGCACTTGATTAATTGAATAATTGATAAGATAATTGCTAGTGTTGATCTGAGTTGTATTTTCTCAAAAGATTAATCTAAATTCATTTGATTTAGGTTAAAACAATTTTACTTGGATCAATTAATTGCAATTCCAATTCAATTATTCAATTTCATGTGCATTGTGTTTTTGATTGATAATTAGGTTTATTGTCATACAGGTTTGGTTTGAAATTGTCTCTAGTTTTGTTAATTGTTCAAGATTATTGAATTTTGATTGTATATAAGATTTGAATCGTGAATCTCTCAATTCTAAGATTGAAATCTTAATTCACATTCCTTTAGCTCTTTGTCTATTATTGTTGTGATTGTTCGCGCATGAATTCAATAGTCAATTTTATCAATCGTGATTTTCATAAACTCCGAAATATTTTTCAAAAAGCTATTCACCCCACGCCCCCTCTAGCTTAGCAACTTATTAGACCAACAACCTTACCATGGATGTTTTTCGATGTCATTTTGTTTGTTCTATAATATAACATGATTTAAGTTTGCATGAACAGGGTATCGTAATTTAAGTTTATATAGGTTAGATGTGAATTTAATCTACATATATATTCTAAAATGGGGTAGCGTACTATAAGATTACGTAGATTAATTCAATTTATACATGTACACGTAAACTCATTTTACATGAACTAAGTAAACTCAGTTCACATAAACTGTGTAAACTGAATTTACGTTAGTTTAATTGACTTATGTAAATTGAGCTAACATAAACTAAGTAAACTCATTTTACATAAACTGCGTAAAACGAATTTACGTATATGTAACTAATGTGTCTGAACACTTCATGTAAACTTAATTTACTTCACTTATGTAAACTCAGTTTACATAAACTATGTAAGCTAAATTTATATATGTATGACTGATGTGCCTGAACACGTGAACATGTACACGTAAACTTAATTTACTTAACTCATGTAAACTCAGTTTACATAAACTTATGTAAACTAAGTTTACATAAGTGAAGTCAATTGAGTTACATAGTTTATATTGCGATTATTATTTTAATAAAACCTTATAGAACTTTTTCTTCAACCTCTCTCTAAAAACTTAACCCAACCACCGTCTTCCATTTATCTCCCTCCCTAATTCAAATTTGTGTTATTGTAGATGTAGTCTTCATAGATGGCGGTGGTGCGATTGGCCTCATCGTCATCACCATCACCAAGCCAGTCATCGGCGCTGCCGCGACTAGATCTGTTTTTCCTTGACGGTGGTTCGTCCGGAAAATGAGTTTTTTTGGCCTCCCTTTATGCGGTTGGGTGTCTTGTAGATGGGTTATGGCTCGTCCGTTGCTGCTGCTCCTTAAATCTGATTTGCTTTTGGCTCAATCGGACTTGGGAGGTTCTGCTTATGTTTTTGCTTTAGGTTTCTTTTCTGTCGCGATTTGCAAATTGGTGTTCTCTTCGTCTCCGGCATGTGGGTATCCGACGTTTTTTTTCTATGTTGTTTTTCGTTTCTGTTTTGTTTGGTTTCTGTTACAGGAAGTGCTGATTGGTGGTGGGTTTGTCTCCAACTTGGTTGGTTCGTATATCTTGGTTCTTGTTATCCTGGAGTTGAGATTGGGTCCTATAGACTGTTGATCCCTGAAAGGGCTAGCTGCGTAGAGACTTCGTGTTGACGGTAGTTTTTGTTGGAACAAAGGTGTTCAGCAATACCACGTTTTGAGTTTTGATGATAACAAGGTATTAAAAAGTTGTCAATTGGATATTGCTAATATTTGTTTAAGTATGCAGGATATCAATTAAGATTTGTATCTTAGAAAGCATTCTGTTTGAACAATGTTAAAGAGCAATAAATCCATAGAAGCTTGTTACTTGTGATTCTGTACTGAAGAGAGTCTGAAGACTGTTTCGAAGAGAGTCTGAAGACTGTGCTGAAGAGAGTCTGAAGACTGTATCAGAGTCTGAAGACCATCAGAATCTGAAAACCAAGAGAGTCTGAAGATTATCAGAAGCTTAGTGCTACAGTGAGTCTGAAGCCACAAATTTGATAATCTCCTAACAGTGATCTCTACTGCATTGCTATGCACAAAGAAACTCTAATGGAGTAACGGCTAGCTTCTAAGTCAACTTGAGCGTGGGAAGCACAAAGACAAAGATTGCAGGTCAGTACAGAGTACGTTGTACGAACTCTGTTTCCACTACTCCACTACCACGTACAGTTTGGCAACTGTGTCTACCGGTATTAATCCTCAAAGGGAATGGAATTCAAATGATGCTATTGAAGGACTATTACCAAATCAAGCAACAGATCAACAGTCATTGATCAAGCTTCAGAAATCATCCTGATGCGCTGGATGACTCAATGTCTCTTTCCTACGCCTATATAAAGGATAGAAGACTTGAAGAATTGTGGGACTCTATAACATAGAAAAACTGCATTGTGCTGCTTTCGTATTCAACTGAGTCTTAACAAAAGCACATCATAAACTTAGATTCTTACAAACTGAGTATCCTAGAATCTCTAAGTTTCACAGAAAAACAGAGTCTGTCTTTTGTGTAAAACAGAGTCTGTCTTTGTTGTAATTGAAACACATTTTGATTGTTGTCAAGTGTTTCAACTCTATTCAATTTTCTGTAATTGTGTAAAAGTCTCTTGCTTTTGTGCTTGAGCAAAGGAAGTCTCTTGCTTTTGTGCTTGAGCAAAGAAAGTCTCTTGGCTGCGTCCTTGAGCATAGGAAGTCTCTTAGTTGTGTCTTTGAGCAAGGGAGTCTCTCACCTGTGAGCTTGAGCAAGGAAGTCTCATACTGTGTGTTTGAGCATCTTGTAATTTGATATTACATTTTAGTGAACTCTCCTTGGAAGTACAAGGGGGACAGGACTACTTCCGGTTTGTGGAAGGAACCTGTATAATTGCTTGTGTTCTCTGTTCTCTCTTTATCTCTTGATTATTCCGCTGCAATCAGAACCTAATCTCCTATCAGACTCTGATCTCATTCAGACTCTGAGTTAAAAGGAATTAGATTCTCACTCTTCAAGAGTTGCGAAAAGAAAACACAATTCAACCTCCCCTTCTTGTGTTTTTCTCACTTTCAGTTTTCGTTTATTGTAGCTAAGACTTTATCTGTTGTGGTAGTGTTATGTGTCGTTGGTGAACTGTTTGGAATTTTCGTCGTCTGTTTACCCCGACTACAGCTGAAGTTTCAAGACCAATGCGACTCAGTTCGTATCTGGCTAGATTGGCCTGAAAGGACGTTTTACTTGCTTCTTTTAGAAGAGAGTTGAGGAACTTGGATCGTTTCTGTGTTGGCAGACGATTCATATGCCTGCCCAAAACTCTGAATGCTCACTCTACGTCTTTTTTTGCAATTCGGTTTCGCGCTCATATGTGGGTTCATTGGATTGTCTGTGGTAGTGATTGTTTAGGGTTGTTTCTTTTTATACCACTTATGTTGAATTGTTGTATCACCCTTTTGGGTTGTTTTTGTGTTTTACGATAACGATGCATTCTATTGATTTATTGTCTATAAAATAATGAATTTTCCGTTTAATTAGATTTTATAAAATAAAAAAATAGTTGTAATTCTAGTCCGTGCTTAGCACGGGTTTCCAAACTAGTTTGTTTATAAAAACAAATAACTTTTTGTATAGAAAATAATAAATTTATAACATTTTTAATAGTTAACTTTTATTTTTAAGATAAAATTTCTTTTATAATAATTTTTTAAACAATATTTTTTAGAGCACATGTTAGTGTCATTTAAACAAGATCGAATAATAGAAAACATTTGTGTGGTCATTGTTGGTACTATGGACAACATTTGCAATTCAAATATCCCAAACATACGATAAGATACATATTCTACTTTATAACCCCACTAGATTTAAATGGGAAACTATATCATATAATTAAGGAGTGGGGGCAGATATATTGAATTGCACAAACCATAGCTTCAACGTTGGGCAACCTAAATCATGGGAATTTGGACTTAGATCGTTACTTACACGAAGTTGGGAGTAGTCAACATCTCTTAGTCCATCACCCCATGTGACAATAGCTAGCTAAATTCAATTCATATTATATAATCTAATCTTTTTTAATTTCTCATCTTAATTTCTTCTATCTAATATTCCTCTTATCCTTGCCCTGTTTAAGGATGCTTAGAACGCTACATCAAATGTGAAGGGGGAACAAGAAATGGAAAAAGTAATCGTAAGTCTCAAATATATGTAGTGAAAAAATAACAAGACATAAGATTTATGTGGTTGAACCTTTTTGCCAAACATCATGCTTTCTGTGTTTGCATTTATCAGTCCTTTATTATTTTCAATTGGGGTTGTTAGTCTGAATTCATATGCCCATAAATATTTCTATCCATAATATTTTGAACTCCAAAAATTAAGTTGGATTGAGTTACAATTTTGATGGTTCCTTAATAATATTGAAGACATGTCTATACATTAAAGTTTACATAAAATAGTCTATATTAGTTTGGGTGCATGATTATCAAAGTTCTAATAATTTAATATATAAATTGATTATTAGAATATTAGTACTTGATCCAACACATATAGACCAATATAAGTATACACTATTCGGGTATTAATTTAAAATTATAGAGTAATAATGTGATGGTTGGTTTGAAAAATGAAGATAACTACATAAGAGTTGAAGTGATAATGAAGTTATGAGTTTAATTCTTCCACTAACAAAACAAGAACTAACATAATTTATTATTTTAATACAAAAATCTTCTATTGATTAATGAATGGAACCTAATAAGTTGTTTTTATTCTATAAAACAATTAAAACCCTTTTTAACTTGATCAACACAAAAACCTGTGGTGAGTTTCTTGTGTTCAATGGTTGATCATTTCATATACCAGTACTTTACCACTGAAGCATTTAATTTATAACATTTCTCTTGAACAATTGAAGGAGAAGAATTATTATTTTTCCCATAGAATATCATGATTTAAACATGTAGATTATAAGCTATAAAACTCACCCTATAAATAAATAAATAAAAGAATTAATTAATTGTTCAGAATGAGAATCATATTTAGATCTTCTGCTTTTACTTGAAAACTGCAACATAAATGGTGTTAAATATGTACCAATTATTTGAAATACTACAGTGAAAAAGTGGAAACTTTTGAAGTACTATATCAAAAGTGAGAAAAAGGATCTTGCAATAAACTTGACAACCATTGGCTTGAGACCTTCCATTTCTTCTTCATGGTCAATGTTTCAATTGAGGGTGAGTTGGATAAAATCACATTAACACCTTTTGTTGAAGCTTCAGAGAGTCTAGTTTTATCAAAATCACAATGATAAATCATAATTTGGTCAAACTCACAGTAAATCCAAAGTCTCTAAAAAAAACATGTTAGTTAAGAAAATAATCATAAATAAAAATAAAAGACAGAACAATATGAAGTAATGCAACAACCTTGTATAGTGCATGATGATGAAGAGACACGCAAATTGTAATAAAATTGCCAAAAACCAAACAAAAGGGGTATCTTTCATTGTTTGAATTATTAGCAATAAGTTTTGACGAAATTAAAGTAACACCATCAAATCCAATTTTTGTAAAAACAACAATAACACACTCTAATTCCGTCAATTGTTAATCCAAACATGTACTAATCTCATGAAAAAAAGAATGTTAGTCATTATAATCACCATAACATTTAAAAACAAAAACTAAGAAGCAGAACAACATAAGTATAATGAAACAACCTTGTATAGTGCATGATGATGAACATCATACCAATTAGCCAAAAACCTTAAAAGGGTACCTTAGATTATGCTGGATGATGAACCAAGAGAGTATGAAGAAGCCATGAAACTCAGGATGGATAGCGCTAGAGAAGATCAATCAATGAAATGGAACAAAAAAAAGAAGACATTCTATGGCGCTATCCCTCCTGAGCTTAACAGATTCTTTCACACAAAAAATACCAAGAGCTATAGTATTGAGTTGAAGCTTATAATAAACCAACTAACTCCTTTTAAATAAATAAATTAATTATATAAAATGCTTGCTAGGTAGATACCATTATTATGAAACATTTAATGCTTCTGATACATGGTGGGGAGGGACGTAACAGAGGTATTTATAGAAGCAGAGAAGCGAAAGTACGTGGGCACATTCAGAAAAACTAAACCAACTTTTGAAAAATATTATAAAATACGAGTATAGGTCCAAATTGGTACTTAAAAGAAACAGTGACATATTTGGATTTGATTACTACACACATGTGTGATGAAGGAATTAATTTTAATTGTTCAATTTTAAAACGGTGTAGACTATTTAATGACTTGTTTTGTTTGGGGGTGAGAAAGCCAAACCCACGTTGTAAAGAGCAACTTTCGTAGAAATGGAGAAGCTTGTTTTTCTAACTTTTATGGCAACCTGATTTTTTGCCGCAGTTTTAAAAAATATAACGTCATTTTAAACATATACATTAAATATGATTTGATGAAGGTCTAATGTCAGTTGATGAATCGTAAGAGTGATATTATTTGACATATTTACTATGAAGGTTGGTGATTCATGCTTCTTTAAACCTTGAAGTTATCTCGACTCAAATGAGACATGTAGCTCAAATTTTAGGGTTAAAACTTAATTTGGGATGAAGAAGCTAAAACCCTAGAATTTGAATTTACAGAGGATGATGAATCGAACATTAGATTATGATTTTCCCCAATTCCAATTTCAGACTTTTATATTGTGTTTTGTTTTTAAATGATCAGATTATGTGGCATTCTGTTTATTTTAAAAGTAAATGGTCATTTTGGTCTCTGACTCTGCACCTCGTTGTCACAAAAGTCTCTGACTTAGGATTAAATACAAAATAGTCTCTAAATGTACACTTTCGTTATCACTTTAGTCTCTAACGTTAAATAATTTTGTTAACAGATGATGTGGCAAAGGTTTTATGCAGGTAAAGATTATGAGGTGTCACATGGATTAAAGTGAAAGTAGAAAACTTTGGTCCCTGAACCGAAAAATTAATATCCGCAAAAATCAATATCCATGAACCGAAAATCAATATCCTCAAACTCGTTCCAACGAAGTGTTGCTCTTCGTCAAGAACTGGATCATTTTCCTCAATAAAGTTGTTTTGTGATTGCGGGAAACTTGGTGTTAGGTCCCTGACTGTGCATACTTACCATCATTTGGTTATGAATCACATTTTCCCAAATTATGTATTTGTATATCTTGAATTCCTTCTTGGTATCTTCTTTTTAATTTCAATGTTAATTTCAAATTATACAATTTCATTTTGTAAGAAAGATTATTAGCTTCAAGAATACATATTCAACTAAACTTCAATTGATTATTTACAAATATTGTCCTAGTATATTTATCCGAGCATGTGCGTTTCTGCAGTATAATTGTAAAATAGAAACTTAAGCCACTTGATTCAATATTTGTTTTTATATTAGCTTTTATAATAAGCATTAATATAACATCAAACTTGTTATGTGAATTGTTAGATAATATTTAGCGTTGCAATCACGTTTTAGGTATGATGTGTGTTCATTGAATGAAAGCGTGATAAATGTTGTAGGCGTAAAATACAAGCCATTGCATGGAAGCATGACAAATGTGTGTGTTGGTAAGTGATTGTCAGGGACCTAACTGGTAGTAGGTATGCACAGTTATGGATCTAACAACAAGTCTTCTGCAACCACAGAACAACTTCATTGAGGAAGATGACATTGTTCTTAATGAAGAGCAACACTTTGTTGGGACGAGTTTGGAGATATTGATTTTTGGTTCAGGGATCAAAGTGACCATTTTTTTACTTTCACTTTAGTCCCTGTGACACCTCATACTCCTTGTTAGCATAAATAAACCTTTGCCACATCATCAGTTTACATAATTATTTAACGCCAACGACTAAAGTGATAACGGAAGTGCATATTTAGAAACTACTTTGTATTTAATCCTGAGTCAAGGACCTTTGTGACAGCGAAGTGCAGAAACAGGGATCAAAGTGACCATTTACTCTTTTTTTTAATTACTAGCTGCCAAAGTTCCTCCACGTGTGCCCTCGGTTGGCAACGCCTCCGTTTCAAACAATCAACTTATAGAAGGGAGTAAGAGACTAACTTCTTTCAATGTTGCTAATATTGATTATTTTGTACGATAAAAAAAAGGTCGTGTTAACTTATGCCCTTATGACCCAAGTTAATGAGCTTAAAATGGAAATTAAAATTAAATTTTAAATTGAAAGTATGACTTTTGCAACTTTTAAAACATTAAATGCACAAATTCAAAGAAAAACCTTTTACATTTACCTTCTTAACTTTTGCACAAATTCAGCTTGAAGGATCATCGTATTCTTTTGTATTATAAAATGTAAAAATTATTATAATTCTTATAAACAATTGTTCTTAAGTCCCAATAATATTGTTTTGGCCAAAATTAAAGTTAGTATATCTCCGCGAGTTTAACTCAGTTAGTAGGGATATTACATATTATATGCAGAGGTCGAAATTCGAACCTTGAACACTCCAATCCCAATAATAAAGCTCGGTAACAAATTGTTTCTCCACTTTTTCACATTTAAATTACTATAATTTTTTATGTCTAAAATACACTTAAATTTTATTTTAAAATCAAAGCCGTCCCAAACCAAAGGGATGTAAGTAAAGCAACCGTTTTGAACCTCAAATTTTTTAGGCCTCTAGAGTACTTTTTAGATTTGATTAATAGTGTTTTTTTAAGGATAATAGTGTTAACTTTTTTGTGGTTAGAAGGATAATGGTGTTAATTAGTGTTGATTTTTTAGGCCTCATTTTATAAATTTTACTCATGAAAGTTTTATTAATTAATTAAAACATTAATCAATCATATATATTCATTTAGCTTTAAAGGTTTCTATTTTTATTGTTGTTGATTTTTGATGGGTCTCGTTTCGGAGTTTGCTTTAGGTCTTTCAATTTGTTAGATCGGACCGTATTTAACATGAATAGTATTTTTTTTATAAAAATAATGATCAAATCGATGCTTTTTATTTCTAAGAATCAAGATGTTCTTAGTAGAGGTGTTTAAAACTAAATCAATCTAATAGAAAAACTGCAAATCAGATCAAATTAAATCGAAACCACAGAAAACTGCATTTATTTTGGATGTATATATGCCCAATTTTTATTCAACCGTATAGTTTGAGTTGGTTTGCGATTTTTATTTTATCAACCGAACTAAACCGCACCAAACTGCGGCATAAGAGAAACATTAATTAAACTTATGCCACCCATCCCAATACTCATAATAACTCAATGGTAACTTTTATAGAATGACATGGTTTTTCTCTTAAGTTTTTTTTTTCTCTTGTTAAGTTTATTCCTTCCTTTTTATTTCAAAAATATATTCATGTGCTTTAATTTGATGCTAATTGCACTTTTCTATCTCTATTTATGTTAGATATATACCGGTGCGTCGTCCATTTTGAAATATCTGAGCTTCATAGGATATATCTAAAATAATAGAAACTCAGTGGAGATGTTTAGACAATGATAAAATCTTAATCTTTTACATTTCTTACTAGAGAGGGTTGCTCTTTGGGCCATGATTTTACTTTGTTTTGTGTTGTTGAAAACATTGTTGGATGAGAATGAATCAATACGTACTGCGAACACTCTTAGTTCTCGGTGTTTATTTCTAAATAATAACAATAACCAATTTAGTCTTTTAATACATATATAATATAAATAAATAAACTTTGTCCTCAACCATAAGTTTAGTAGATCACGTTCGAACTCTAGATATCATACTTATTTACTGGACTATTTTTTCTTTTAAAGAAAAAGACTTCGGTGCCTCCTATGAGGTCATATGTAAAAAGCTGGCTTCACTGTTTTTACTACTAATAATTTATATTTTTTTAGAGGTACTATTAATTAATAATAACAAGTACTAATTTGACAATTTTGCATCATGTGGTTTCTTTGCTTGCTTAAAAGGGTAATGACTTAACAGTTTTTCCAATTTTACTATGTCTTGCTTTTTGTCCTTTGAATGCCCCTGCCGACTACGATAGAGTCCATACCTTTCCTTTCTATTGAAAAAATACGTACGCTTTTGAAGAAAGAATTAAATTACTATAATTTATGAACTGGTTTCAACTCACAATTAATCATCTCATTATGAGGATTGAAATATGAGTGAACAATATGATTTCATCCACCATGGTTGGTCTATGAACCACTATTCAAAATGGACTTGGAACAAGTTTTGTTAGAAAAAGTTTTTATAATTAGTGTTCGTCAACTTATGAAACAAATTGTTTTTTTGCATATAGATGCATGTATTTGTGTCTCAAGTTTGAGTATGAGTCCGTATTGGATGGAAATATGAATATTGAGCGACATATAACTGAGAGACTCATATATTCAAAGCTTTAAGTTTTTGGTAAAGTGTGGTGTTCAATTTCACATGTGTTGTTACATCTTTACTCAAAGTCTTATGTGATGATCTTTTAAGCTCTTTTGAAGACTCAATAATAGTGGTATCATGAGAGTCAGATGGTTTGAGACTTTTATTGTGGAGTGATATTTGTTGGTGTTTAAAGAGAATAGTATGTATAGAAGAATATTTTCTCTCTTCATTTTTTTGTTTTGAATTTGATTTAATTAATAGTCATAAAATAAATCAGGGTTGATGAAATGTGAGATATAGAGTTGTTGGTGGGATTTATTTAGTAAATTTTGTTGAGGTGTTAGATCGGAGGAATTAGGTGTTAACATTAAAAAATTATAAATAGATTATGTGTATGCACTTAACCCACCTAAACACCTAAATAAGAGGGCTCCATTTTCGATGAACTAAGAATGTTTTAACCATATATTTACTTCACAAGTAAATAATGTGCGTGAAATGACATTAGCTCATCTAATCTAATGAAAACCTATACACTAGTTAATTGATTGACTTTAAGTTGTTTTATTCTATGAAAAATGATAAGAACAATCTATTACTAACAACTCTTTTATCAGATGAAATCAATGTGAGCTTTCATCCTTTAAAAACATGTCCTACATAAAGTGATGAGATCTACCCTAGAGCATGCTCAACTTCGGTGGCCAATTTGGTTTCTTAAAAAAATTGATGGGACCTACATGAATTTCATCTAATAAGACAGTGAGTATTATAAAAAGAGTGTTCATAACACCCATCTTATTTTATTATCATGTGGCTTTACACTCGGGACTGACCCAACATTTTTGGAGGCCAAAAGCAATTTTTAAAGTGAGGTTTTTGTGACCTAGTAATCTTAATACCATGAATTACTTAGTTCATCTAAGGTATTTTACATCAAAGTTGTTACACAGTAGTGATTTCACAACATTCACATCATGAATATTTGAATGAAATATGAGTACACCGCCAACAAAGAGATATATGATTGTGTAAATGTTATTTTCATATTTATAACAAATACATTTATCACTTTCATTCACTTTAAACTCGTTTGATATAATTAAGTTATAAAAAAATTTCATGTCATTGTTTTGGAGCTTGTTTTAGAAAGTATATCGATTTATCTAACTTACAAACCTTGTTTTCTTGTCCATGAATCACAAAACCTTCAGATTGCTCCATATAGATTTCTTCTTCTAGATCACTATTTATAAAAGAAGTTTTAACATCCATTTGATGTACTACCAAGTTATGAATAGCAACAAGGAAAATTAGTTCCCTTATGAATGTAATTCTAGTGACTAACAAAAAAGTGTCCAAGAAATCTATATTTCTTCTATGCCTAAAACATTTGGCAATAAGGCTAGCCTTGTATTTATCCATAGTTTCATAGGTTTTTAGTTTCTTTTTTAAAATCCATTAACAACCTATTAGTTTGCAATCAAGAGACAGATCTACCAAGTGTCAAGTCATGTTAGACTCTAAAGAATGTATTTGATCTTCGTTTATAGTTTCATGCCACAGATCATCCTCCAAGGAAGACATGGCTTTTTGAAGGCTTGTGAGATCATCCTCTAATGTATAGACCATATAACCAAGTTCATACTCTTTACAACCTTTTTGATCTCTTACCTCTTCGAGGTTCTATTACTTCTTGTTAGATGTTCTCATCACTATATCTAATTACTGGAATATGATAAGTTGTAGTGCCCCCACTATTTCCTAATTTAAAGGAGAGTTTATTTTCATAGAAATCAACATTATTTGATTCCATGATGACTTTAGCATTTAGATCATAAAATCTATATTCTTTATGTTAATAACATACCCAATGAATATGCATTCATAGGCTACACCAGCGAGTTTAACTCTATTGGGGTCCGAGATCCAAACATAGACATACAACCCCAAGTTCAAAGATAAGACAAATTAGGTTGTTTTTTCTTAAAAATTTCATACGGATTTTTTTGTTCTATGACTTTATTTAGCACAAAACAAACGGTTAATAAAATTTAATCCCCATCAATGAGATGCAGCTAGGGGTGTAAGTGGTTCGGACAAAACCAACGAAACCGAAAGTCCAAACCGAAAAAATATCCGACCGATCAAAACCGATCCGAACCAATCAAAACCGATCTAGTTTGGTTTGATTCATGGTTTTTCATTTTGAGATTCGTGAAACCGATGAACCAATCTGATGATAACCACACTCCTTATTTTACTAATATTATCCTACCTCACACAAACTTATGGTTAGACCCAAAATTAAAGTCCAACATAAAATACTTTTTAATCTATTCACTTCATCTCATCAGTCAGACTCTTTCATTTCTACTAAAAAAGAAACCCTAGCCGTCAACCATACCAAACCAATTGTTCATCGCCACCGGTCACCGCTGAGATCGTTCATCTCTTGGTTAGTTTTATCATGTTTATGTCATTGATATATACTCATTTTATTTAATTGTTTTCCATGTTCATTTTCCATGTCATTGATTTATACACGTTACATTATATGTCATTGTTTAATGAAGATTAGAGAAAGCCATTCAAAAAAGAAATCATTGCATTTTGCGATTATCTTAGAACTAGAAAATGAAATAAAACTAAAAAGAACATGAAAAAACAAAATATGAAATACAATTATACAAAGTTCTATGAAATATTTTGTGAGAATATGAATTTTTTTTAATTGTATTTTTAAACAAACCGATCAACCGAACCAATCCAAATCGATTAGTTTGGTTCGGTTTCTTTTTTGAAAAACAGTGAAAACCGAACCAATCCAAACCGATGAAGGTTTCATCGGTTCGAACATTTTTTTGATTGAAAACCAATCCAAACCGAACCATTACACCCGTAGATGCAGCGTTGGAATTAGGCATGATTGCAACAACTAACTCGATAAAGGTTTTATTCTTTCTTTCAGCTTTACCATTCATTTCTAGAAAATAAGTTTGCAGTTATTTCTTGAATAATTTTGTGCTCTTTATGCAACTTATTGAACCATATTATGTGCTTTTGACACAACGTAATCACTTGATTTTCTTATTGAATTGTTTTTAAATTTCTATTGCAATGATTTTGAACATATCAAGCACATCACTTTTATTTGTCATAAGATATATATACAAAAGTATAGTCGGAGTAATCATCAATAAAAGTGATAAATTATCTTTTTTGGTTTTTAGTCAAGGTATCATCAAACTCGCATATATCATAATGTATTAGATCTAAAGATTTAGAATCATTATTTACTGATTGATGCGATTGTTTGGTATTTTAGTTTGACTACAAATTTTGCTATTTTCAAAATAATTCAAAGATATATTTGAAATTAAACCTAAGTCACTAAAGTTAGAAATAATGTGTTTATTTTGCGTGAAATTGTCTAGAATGTCAAATATTAAAATCACACATCATATAAGTGAAGGAGACATTTTATTAATTTCAACATTCTTCCCCACAAAATCAGTTCTATGGTTTGGAGATGCCCTAATATATTTATTCTTTCGGTTCATGATCAATTTAGACTACTTTTTTTTAACACTAACCCTTGGTTTAATGATTAAGAAGGTATCTATTGATATTTCTAATGTGGTAAACTTGCATTATCCAAAGCATTAACACTAATTTAACGGAAGACGTATATAAAAAATGAATTTGCTCAATTAACTTTCCAAAGAAAATCATGTGTGCATTTACCTAATCATGTTTTGGGATGTACTTTGATGTGGTGGTCTGCAACTTTAAATTAGACTATTATGTGTTTTATATTTTACATTTAGCTTGGGCACATGATGAAGTGTCCTTTTCAATTATTTATAGAAAGTGGAGAAATTGTAATTACTAATGATACTTTCTTAATCAAGATTAGCAATGATGTTGAGCTAAATGATTTTAATAAAATGATTTGCTTATTGGAAAAAATCACTAATAGTACTATTTTACTATCAATGTTTCCTTACAGCAGAGTAATATATGCATTTGATTGTCTTGTCTCCCACTATGGCCCCGTTTGGTATGCCAAAAGAAGATACATGATTATTTCCATAAATTTGGTATTAGTGTATCATGTTGAGAAAAAGATTTGAAAATGATAGTATTTCCATTTGGTTTACTGGTTTTTCATATTTCACTTTTGATATATTATGTTTACGAGGAAATATATTTGACTCGAGGGTAATGAAAATAATATTAATTAGTGTAGAATTGAAAAACAAAAATTAATATTTCTTTTAAAACAAACAAATCATTCATTTTAGGTTATGTATTATTATTTTTTTAAATAAGTCACCTATTGTGGTGTGGGATGAAAAGAATATATATATTTTTATAATAATGAAATTTATGTATTTTAATATTTGTGTGTCCAAAATCAAATGATTATAATCAAGCAAGTAATCCTCCATGCCCATGGTTCTCCTAGAAAGAAAAGAAAAGGTACTTTTCGATGCTTTTCTAACTTTTTTCTACTATGCTCTGAAAAAAGAAAAAGAAAGAAAGTAGTCTCTCACTGATTTGGAGGGTTACCTCGGAAATGTGGAGTGAGAGTGACTTTTGATATGAGCAGAGCATTTGTAGTATTGGAGGCTTCCCTGCAGTACATGTTCTGATGCCCACACTCGTTAGTTACCTTAAGCACATTCTTCAATATCTTTTGAAAAGTACCCACCAACCAATACTTTATGTTCTGCTCATTTTATAAGAAAAGAAACAATTGTTGAGTCAAAAATAAATTCCCTAATTTTTTTTATTATGTCAAAATAAATATATATTCATTATTTAAGTCTCACATCAAGTAATAAGAAAAAAAAATAGAAAATCATAGTAATTAATTTTGGAGGAGTTTGAGATTTCTTTACCATAATAATTTTAGTCTCTAGGAAGTATTATATGTTTGGATAGTTAAGTGTTTTGAGTACTTATGAACTTAACTCAGTTGATAAGGACAAAATATAATATACGTAAGGTTTATGGTTCAAAACTTGATCACCACAAACAAAAAGTAAAGTGTTTTGAAAGAGTTTTAAATTTTCATTGGATAAAAATTTTAATTGAAAGATTCGCGCGCACGATGGTGGAGAGCACAACGGAGAGCACGATGGAGAGAACCCGCATGTAGAAGCAGATTCGCGCGCGAGGGTGAAGATGAGAAAGCTGAGCGATAAACATGATTTTACAAGATCCAGCAAGAGCAAAATCCAATTTAATCTCATCTCATTTAGCACAACACAAATTGTAGAAAATGGTGAAAAGGGATAACGAAGAACAGTGAATTCAATGGTGAAAAATCTCTATCAGAGGAAGAAACAAGGTTGGTTTGTGTTAATTTGAACCATATACATGGAATTTTAAGGTTTCTGGAATTTTTTCGAGGGAGATGAAGAGGATGAAAAGATGACGAAGATGTGAGAAGAAAGAAGAAGAGGGAAGATGATGAAAAGCGAAACAAATTAGGTGTTGGTGGATCACCGCTACATACAATGGACTTGCAATCTAATGACTGAAATCACATCTGAAATATTAGACATTAGAAAACTAACGGAGATGATCAATTTGACTGACGGAGCATATTTAAGTGACCAAATGAAAAAAATTTAGAATTAAGAGACCAAATCGAAAACAACAAATAAGGTAGGGGACCATTTATGTAATTAAGCTTTTTTTTAAGTGTGAAAATTATGAGAGCATGTCATTTTCTCTTTGTATACATTGCAAATTTAGTGATAATTTTTTTTTTTTGAGTTGTCTATTGATTATCTTTGCTTGTGTGAAGATTTTATGTGGTTATCTTTTCAACAGTAGAAATAGTAGTGCCCCCACACAATTTATTTGGAGAGAGGTTGGTTATCATCGTATTTTTATTTTTTTTAGATAGCGTTATGACTATTTTGAAGTTGAACTTTTCTTTGTTCGATGGGATGAACTTCTCCTTGTAACAATGAATAACTCAAAACTATCTGGTTCAGTATGGTCTTGATTGTAATTTGAAAAAAAATAAAAACAAGTGATATGAAAGATCAAGAGTGGAGTCCTTAAAAAAGGAAATGATTGTGTTTGAAAGAAATTTGTCCAAAGAAATTGTGGGATTTGTTGGAGGGCAAGTTTCCGTTAGCCACAATAACCAACTAATTGATGATGAAAACGTGCTTGTACTCGCTTAAGATGGAAGGAAAAAGATCTTGATTGGTAAAAATAGATAAGTTAATTGATATTTTTATAACCTAATAGTTTATAGCGGATAACTGAAATTTATAGCTAATAAACTAGTTAAAATGTTTGATAAAATTTACGATTCAACTAACTTATAAATATAAAATGACATAAAAAAAATATTTTAAGTTATCGAAAAATGGTTATCAATATATATATTTTTTGTCGGACAAACTTATAAGTTATGCGCTATAAATTATAAACTAATTTATTGGCTTTGCCAAATAGAGCAATAATAAGTTTAATGAGTTTTTATTTAGATTTATGAATGGAGGGGAAATATCAAAGAAGTGTGATGAGATGGTATTTAGATGAGTTGGTAACTTGGTTTGTATGCAACTATGCATGAACATGGAGTATATAATTATGCATATACTCCAATCAAAGTGTGATGGGAAGGGTATTCTCGTCCAATCAATAAAACTGCCACCATTGCTGAAATTTATGACACGACCTATATGGTGATGTTAGGTGACTCACTTTTTAAAAGGCAACAGTGATAATGAGTTCCTATCCGTTCGATACTAGTGGAGAGGATTGATCTAACGGTCCAAAATCCCCTAATGCTTCTGAAGGTTTTACCGTCATAGACTAATTGCCAAATTTGGATCATAAAGCTACCAACACAGTAACATGAATGACATTTATGACTTTGCAATTTAGGTAATGGAAATGAAATCTAACGATAGGATATGGTTTTCCACTCAATGTTTTGTCCAATGAATTTTTTGCATAGTTACCACTGTCTTCTAATGAACAATTATGTTCAACGTTTATATTAAACTTGATTAGTTTATGGACTCATAAAGTTCTCACTCTTTTTTAGAATCTCATTAGTGCTTAAGGTCTCCTATTAAGTAACACATTATTGTGTTTTATTTTTGAATAATCATGTTTCAACATCAAATATTTGACAACTCATGAGAAAATTTATAAAATTAATTAAGTGTTTGGTTAAGATAGAGGATGAAGAAATTATTATAAAAATACCATGACTTGTTTTAATGTGATTTTATAATGTTACATAAATTGTTCGAATTTCGATGTTTAAATATCAATACTTTTACTTTTTAATCTTCCAATTTTTGAGACTTTAGTCATTCAAAATTTAGTCGGAAGGTAAATAAAATTTGATTAGGAATTGTTTCATTTAAGGATTTAACTTGAATTCTTTTGAATAGTTTGTTGTTAGGTGGAACTTATTAACCACTTAAATGTTTCTTCAACTTATTAAAAAGGGGTTTGATTTTTGACTCTTGCATACGGAAAATATTCGGTTGAAAGCAGAAAACCCATTTTGTCTGTCCCACATGTTCGCCGACAGAGATCAGTCATAACTATGTAGTGGTGGAAACGTCGTGCCGATATCATGGTAAAAGTAAGTGAATGATATTTAGACATAAAATTTTGATAGTGTATATAGATACCATGTAAATATTCAAAAAAATTTTGGAAAAGAAGCTAACAGAAAGAAAAGAAACAAAAAACTACTGAAAACTAGTCTCTGTGATGTATCTTTCGTCGGACATCAGCCTGCAATCCAAAAACTCACGACAAATCTCAAAACTTGCAGCTCCTAGTTTAGCCATGAAATCAACCCTCTCTCACATAATGCTTTAACTGGACGCTCCAGCTCCTTTGCCATAAATCTTGTACTGATAATCGCCACATAATGATGTTAAGGATTCACCATAGTTGAAACTAATTGAACAACCAGAGTCGAGTTAGAGTAGTAAATCACATCCTTATATCATCTTTCCTAAGCTAAAATAATACATTCCATTTAATTGTTATTTTTTATTTTTTTTACAACAAAGAAATTCAAGTGTAAATTTGATTGAAGCAGATAGAAAAATTTGCAATATATAAATTGTTGGGTCAAGACTACGACAACCATATATATATATATATATATTATGCTCTAGGGTTTGTATTTAATAATTTTCTTTGCATATTTTAGTGCTAACCTTCTAGTCTTCTAGATGTCATCTTCTATCATATTCTTGATCTCCCATGTCATTGATGTCATCGTGACCAAAAGTTCTTAACACATTTTGTAATTATTCCAATGTTGTATAATTGTGATATTTATTCATACCACTGAGGAACAAAATTACATACATACATATGAGGTGATGAGGAGAACGGCGTTTGCCGAACTTATACGGTGTTCAAGTCGTGTTGGGATTATCTACAAATATTCCGACATTCAAGTCAATATGCGAGTAAGAAGGAAAAGTTAGGGATAAAATGAATCGTACATGATAAAACTGTGAAGAGTCCCGTTCATATGCGAAGGTGTGGAGCTTCCACGAGTAAAGACAGAAGAGTCGTTGAGTTCGACAGTTACGGGCGACCGAGTCTCATAACCATTGAACGTTTGTCCATCCGCATAATTGAACTTTGTTTTAGCTTATGCTCGATCATGTTTGTATGTCTTTAACTGACATTGGACTTATGTTTGGAATATGGACCGTCGAGCAAAAGCCCTTTGGTTAGAAATTTATACATTTAAACATAAGAAAGAAAAAAAAAATCTTTTTTATGCATTCTACCACTTTTCCTAAGTAAAAAAAATTGATATCTTCAAGAATGGGTCCTAAGCCATATCTCATCCAACCAAGCCACCATGGGAGACATGGGCAAGCATGTGGGGTATCTTGAAAATCTTAGATCAAAATTCTATTATGTAAGAAACAGATCAAACTGTATTGAGAAGGAAAATTCATCATCAAAGTTATATAAAGTCAAACCAAGGATTGGAAACCAGCCATATCTTATGGGATAGGGCTCCACATAGTACCTGATCACATATTTCACTAAAATTGTCATGATCTGAATAATACAGCCAACGTGAGAACCGGATCAAGCACCCTGCACAAATACCAATCACAATTTTTAGTTTCATGTCCCTCCAAAATCATATTCTCCATATTAATTATATCACTTTTTGAAAACAATATATTCATAACTAACTATTGACCTCTTTTTTGTCTTCTTTTTTCTCAATTGCAAATCGAAGTGTCCGTATTAGTGAAATGTTATCGTGTTACATAATATATTGAACATTTTCTTTAAAAAAAATAATTATGCACAAGGAAAGAAACTAGAAAAGAATTATTTCATTAGGTATGTAGAATATCATATTGTAATTAGACATCTTTAGGCTTTAATGTTTTTATTAAACTCGCCGTAACTAAGGCATTTGACACCTAATGATAGTGAGTCCACCATGATATCTCACAACTTTAACATTTTGGACCGACTACGAGACTAATCCATGATTTGAGTGATTTATCAACAAAGTTTTATTCTTTGGATTTCCAATATCTCGATGTGGGTGACTCTATTATGAGACGAATTCGGATTTTTTAAGGATGTATCTGGATGAAGGGTTTAAAAGAGGAAAAGAGAGAAGGATTTACTTTTCATTTTTACAATACCGACACAATTAAATATTTTTTTTAAAATTAATATATTAACATGATAAAAACAATATAATAGATTAATGTGTTGACTTCATATTTTTTAATGAAACTTTGCAGGAATGTTTAGAATATTATAAGAATTTCTTTAAAAAAAGTAGAATTTTTAACAAAACATGAATTAAATATATTTTTTAAAGTTTTTGGTGCTTAAAAATTTATATTTAATTCATATTTTTTTTATAAAAAATCTAACCTTTTTTTCTTAGAGATTGTCATAATATCCTACATTTTTCTGAAAAAATTTCACTAAAAAAATATGAAGCTTAGACATGAGTTGATTAAAAAGTAGAGATTAAAAGTGGCAATGAATTGGTAGGGACATTGCATTATATATGCAGGGGCAGGGGTTCGAACCTCTGACATCACAGATCTCCATATTTAAAATATGTGAGCTCTAGCCATTAGACTACTTGATAAAAAAAATAACAATGAAAAACTTTTGAAAGATTAATGGTCTATCAAAAATTTTAGGAGAATTAAAACGAAAAATTGATATTTATAGAATAAAAACATATTTAATGTTTTTTTTCCTTTCAAAAAGTATAATATTATCTTTTTGTTTGTCATTGTTATTTACCTTTCTCTTTAGGTTTGTCTAGTTTGTAGAGTTCCACGTTCTACCTGTGGTAGCCGCAATATTTATCCATGTGTGATCATCATGTCTTCGTAGTTTGCATATAATGTTTTCTTAACAAAGGATGAAAGTGTTAAAAGAATTGAAGAAGAGCTTTGATTTGTACAAGTATAAGAATAATTTGCGCTTATTGATCCAAGAAACGATAAAATAATTGAAGAAGAGATCAGAGAGTAAGATATGAAAATATTTAACTTCCAACATGGTCACGATACACTTAAATATAAGAATGATTCATAACCTTTATGACGTGGTGTAAATCAAATCAATGTATATCCAATCAATGTGTATATAAGTGGAGGGAGTAGGTGAGGACGATGGAGCTGATTTGCATAGAGGGTATCGAAATTTTTAGGGGGTGGAACGAACACTTATTTCTGGTTTGATAGATGGGTTGGAGATGTTCCTTTTTGTAAGAGGTTTGATCGCTTATTTGATCTTACAACAAATAAGTTTAGCACAATGGCTGATACATGTGTGCTTGGTTGGGAGGAAGGTGGTGAGACGTGGAGTTGGAGGAGACGTTTGTGGGCGTGGGAAGAGAAGATGATAGAGGAGTGTAGGATTTTACTTGACACTGTTGTTATCCAGTCTAATGTTTCTGACAGGTGGCAGTGGGATCCGAACATTCATGATGGCTATACAGTGAAAGGCGCATATCAGACTCTGACATCTACGGTTTCTCCCACACTTGATGCAGCAGAAAATATTGTCTGGCATAAGCAGGTTCCATTGAAAGTTTCCATTGTTGCTTGGCGTCTGCTGAAGGACAGATTACCAACTAAACTCAACCTTCAAAGGCGTAGTCTTGTTCAGGCCGCAGACACTACTTGTGTTTCGGGGTGCGCCAATGATGAGTCAACATCCCATTCGTTTCTTCATTGTGATGTTTTTGGTTCTTTATGGCAGCATATCAGGTCTTGGATTGACGTGTCTGGAGCAGATACTCAAAATATTAGTGAGCATTTTTATCAATTTATTCATTATACATGTCATTCAAAGGCTCGTCGATCGTTCTTACAATTAATCTGGCTTCTTTGCGTTTGACTGATTTGGAACGAACGCAACAACAACCTGTTCAATAACATTGAAACACATATTGTGTATCTCTTAGAAAAAGTTAAATTTCATTCGTTGTGGTGGTTAAAAACAAATAATACCACTTTTGTGTACGGCTCTCAGAGATGGTGGTCGGACCCCTTACTTTGTCTAGGTATCGACTGACCTTGTTATTGCAATTACACTATTTGACGGTTTGTTTTTCGGGATGAATCCTCTGGTACACCTTGTACTGAGGAGTTTTCATCGCCGCTGTTAATATATCCCATTTTGATTTTTTCAAAAAAATGTGTGTGTATATAAGAGGTTTTTCGACACGACATAGTTATTCTCATCAGAGGAAGTTCTTCGGTGAGATTACCAAGTAGACTCAAAAGGAGAGTCGGTAGAAAAGGTGAAAAATGTGACTTGTCCTTTGTGGAGGCGCGAAGTCACCTTTACATAGAGGGGTTTGTTTGTAACAGATTCTATGGAATTCGATGGAGAAGAAGGGAGTTCAGTAGAGATCATATCGATAATCCTGATTGATGGAGTTGCGCTCCCGTGCAGAAAGGGGCACATGAAGTGTTCTATCCTACCTTAGGTGGCGAGGATGAAAATTGCTGTATACACATCTAATAGGGCAGAAACACACCAGTAAAATACCAAAATACCCCTTCACTGGCTGCAATTAACTACCGCGGAAAACTTCGGCAGTTAACTACTGCGGAAACATCGGCAGTTAACTGCCGCATAAACTGAAAATCCAGAATTCATGAATACGGTGATTCTTTCTTCTATCTTTGACATGAAAATCCAAATTCATGAATATGGTGATTCTGACCTCAATCCAACCAGGAGGTTCAATGGAGCTGAATGAAAATACAAACTATAATCAATGTACTCACAATGAAATATCTATCAACGTAAACAGTGAGAAGACAAAATTTTGCTGAACAAAGGTTAAAACTATGTTATTTTTTTCAATGAAAAAATGGCTGCTAAAAGATGCACATTTTTTCTCATAACTCAACGTTTTTCTTTTTGCATAAATAGAAAAAACAAAAGTGAACACCACAATGATTATCATCGATAGGGTATATATAATTACTGGGATTTTACCCCAATTATTGAATGTCATTGTCACTACACTATTTAACTTGTTTTCTTCTATTCCTGTATGACAACACATAACTCATTTTCATGAATTCTGGATTTTCAATCGTCGAACTCTGGATGAAGAAAGAAAAAAGAATCACCATATTCATGAATTCTGGATTTTCAGTTTCCGCGGCAGTTTCTGCGGTAGTTAACCGCCGAAGTTTCCGCGGTAGTTAACTGCAGCCAATTGACTTCCGCGGCAGTTAACTGTCGAATGGGTATTTTGGTATTTTACTGGTGTGTTTCAGCCCTATTAGATGTGCATACAACAATTTTCGGCGAGGATTATGGGTCATTACACCACCATGTATTGGATCAGTGACATATACTCAGGCCTAGTCCAAAAACTGTCTTAGTGAGTTGATTCGCATAGAACAAGATACTAATAAAAAGGAGAATGATAAATAGAAAATGTGGATTCTGCAAGAATGTGTCACAATTCTTTACAAGAAATTTCATTACTTCTAAATGTGGATTCTGTAACATCATTAATAAGCTGAAGGTTCACATAAGCGATGTTGAAACAAATATGAGGTATAAATGAATTGTTATCAAAGTGCATCTTATCTTTCAAAATATGCAACTTTATACTCATTATTACCAGAACTAGAATTCAAATCCTCTACACATGGTTAAAAGATCCAAGATACTAATCCACACAAAAGACCATGTAAAATATGCTTGTAACCTTGATTTTATGAAGCAACACCATACAAGCATTCTAATCAAAACTTCTAACACCTAAAAGCTAAAGAAAAACACATCAAAAGAATTTGCCAAAAGCATAAATATGGAATAAATTACATTAGAAAGAATTTCCCTTAATTTTCAGCAGAATCTCTTCACCCTTGTATCAAACAACAAAGAGCAGTGGCTTTTGCTGCTCTCCAAATGCAAAGATTGCGGTTATCATACACATACGATCATATTCTATTAACAAAATTGAATCGTGTAAAGGATTTCATAAAAAGTGGAACAGTAACTCATTCCATGTATCAGGTACTCCCGGCAAGCACCAATGTATGCAATCAGAGTAAGATGAAGGATTTGACAATTGTTCCGGACGTAGAGGCTCCCAAAATTTGCGAAAAATTGAAGGATGACCATCTTTTCGATACTCAGAAAGTTGAGTAACATTGAGGACAGAAACTTTTGAATTTAAACTGCTTATGATGTTCTCCACAGTGCTCATTGTTGGCAAATCAGAACCACTTCCCCAATAGCTCTCTAAATCAATAGGTTTCTTCTCACCGTAACAGTTTCCTTCACTTTCTGGATTCCACTCTCGGCTCCTAAATGAGAAAAGGTTCAATTGAATAGTTTAGTATGATCACCTTGTATTATACAAAGGGGATGTACAAATATATACACACGAGAAAATAACTAATAAGGAAAAATAATAATCAAAGAAAACTTTATCAAAGATTTTAAATAGGGAGAATAATCCTAGTCGATACTATAATCAACATGTTTAATTCAGTGTAAAAATATAGTGTGTGGTATTTGGATTCCTAATGTTCGGATACTATAAAGAGCAGATGTGGGATGTGGCAATCATGATATGAGATGAAAACCTTTGATTTGGACAAGAATAATTTGGGAACTTCATTGCATAAACACGTTTAATAAGAAACTGGTCCGAAGTAGATAGCTCTGTTGGAAAACCAATGGACATCAAAGGAGTTTTAAGCAGGAGGTTTAGAGTTCGAACCATGTAAAAACTAACATAACCATTAACTTATTAACATTTACCTAACAAAAAATTAATTAATAAGAAACTGGAAAATCAAAAATAGACTAAGTATGTTTTTTATCTCTGTAAAATTGACAAATTTGAATTTCATCTCGTAGAAGTTTTATTCATTTTAGCTCCTACATTTAACAAAAATAGTTGTTTCTCATCTCACATCAGTCTTTTCACAAGGACTAAAAACACAATTTTTATATTTTTTGGGAGGACAAAAAAGAATAAAATTTTTGGAGACCAAAATCAAATTTTGTCAATTTTTTAAGGGTCAAAAGTATATTTAACACAAAATCTTGATACATCACTGACCAGCAAGTTTTCTTGACACATGATTAGACCTGTATGTATTTTGCCATTCTAGTGTCTAATTTTTAAAAAAAATAAATAACATCAATAAAAATAAAAAATTTCTTTGCAAATGTGAGATGCCTCATTGGGACCTAGCAAGGGGAAAGGGAATGTTAAACCTATAATGATATGTGCGGGGAGGAAGGGACACCCAGTAAATACCACGCAATTACTAGACAATGATCAAGTGGCACCTACGACTCCTTTTTCCCGAGTTATTCATATAATTAGGTACCCCTTAAACATTCACTATTAGAAAAATAAAATTAGCGATGAAAACTAGTGATAAAAAAATAAATTCTTCTCTGATTCTCTCAACATGTAATTTAATGACAGAATTAGAGACGAATTTTATGTTTTCCATCTCCAAATTTTCCTCGCTAATTAAAGTTTTGTTAGTAACGATGAAAGACTAGTATCACTGCTTATAAAAAAATAATAATACTAGTACCACTTCTGAGGGGGAGATAGTACAAATTTTCTTCCTAGTGGATGTAAGTTAAGATTTTAAGGGCCATTTCATTTCTTCTATGTGATTAGATTCATACCAACTGAACCAATCTGCAGCTCAAACATTTCAACCGAACAAAATGCTTACTACACGAACAATGTGACATGGTATCTAAAGAAGATTAAAACTCAGACCATAAATAGTATTTTTGCAGTGTCAACACATAGAATCAGGGAGTTAAAAACTCTAATTATAAAAAGGCAATAGCATAGAATTTGCATTGAGTTAAATCCAAATGAAAACAAACATATAAGACGTAATATAAATCTAAGCTCTTTGTATTTTCTGCTGATTATGAGAAAGTTAGTTACATGAGAATAGACGACTGGTATTTATACCTGTGAGACTTGTGCTGAGACTCAGCACAAGTTAGTTACAGCAATAAGGCCTTGTTTGACTCTTTTCTATTTTCTGTTTTTCATAGCTAATACTAACAGATACTCTATTATCTCCCCTTCAACCCCAGATCTAGTGAACTATGTGGATTGTCCATGACTCTGACTTTGTCTTTTGTCCATTAGACTTTGGAACCTCAGAGGTGACAAAGGCTTTGTAAGCAGATCAGCATACTGGGTTGTTTTGGCATGGAGCACTAAGTTGTGTGACAAGGCCACAATGCTGAGATTGTCACAGTACATGACAGGTTGAAAGGAACTTTGAGCTCAGTTAGAAGAGAAGAGACTATATCCACAAATTCTCTTAAGTTGTGTTAGCAAGACTTTTGTTTGTTGGAATGAGCTACAAGGGTCTGTTTTCTTGACCACCAAGAAATTAGGTTAGGTCCAAGATAAACGCAGGACCCTAAGATAGACTTTCTTCCCAATCGGTATCAGAGAACATAATTCTGCCAAGATTTGTAAGAATGCATCTCAACAAAAAAATATTATATAGGCCAATAACCAATGAATTGCTTTGGTTTGGCATTTGGAACCCCAAATCACAATTTGGCCAAAAGCTACAAAAGACAAGTTTTGCTAAAAAACATGGTTTGCAGTTTTTCAAATACAAATTGCTTGATATCATGAAACGGTTCATCACAATTCTGTTAAAATGTTATCGAAAAATTTACTTTATTCTTAAAAAGTGATGCGTGTATTGTTTTGACATTCATGAGTTATTTTTCTCGTAACTTATAGCGCTTCCCTTTTTCAAACAAAAATCATACACGCACTATGTCAGTTTAATAAAGAACTAGGCAGCTAGCACAAACTCTAGCTAAAGTTTCACACCCAAGAATGCTTACTAGCAAAAGTATTTCCTCCTAAAAGATAATCATACAGAATCAAGATTGGATTCTCACCAGAGATGTGTCGGGGACATGGTCACAAAAAAGACACGTTTCTTGAGCGGATCGACTTTAGAAGAAACCCAATCGGCCCATGCTCCCATGGCCAACTCCATAGCCCCTCGCCCATCTAATTCTTCACAAGCTCCATTTTCTTCATGAGTCCATCTACAAAAGTTCAAATCACAAGATCCTATCAGAATAGAGTACACAAACCTCACTTTTTGTATTGATGAACTGATACGGACAATAGCTTAACTGGGCCTTGTCTCCACCACAAGTATGTATTGAAAACAAGTATATCAGCATGCTCCCAGAGTGCAGCATGCTTCAGAACTGAATCAGGACGAATTATCCGTTCATCTAGTCTGTGATTCACCGGATCGTCGGAATTAGATTCAACAAGAAGTGGAGCCCAGAGGAATTCAACTGTTGCATTGTACTCCTGAAAAATTGGCATAAGAATACCAGTGTGCAAATAATGAGACTCTCGAGCGGTGGTTACTAGAACGAGTGCTTAATAGAACATTGAATGTTTATGAAGAAATGTTGAGTGTGGAATGACAGAAGGAGATACAGTCAGTGTGTGTTTAGTTCTTCAGTGACAAAAAATGATTTAGTAAAATAAATTTTAGTTGAATTTGAAGTGATTTACGTATGGATAAATTCACGTTGAGTGAGTTGAACAATGAAAACTAGAGATCCCAGCTTCAAGTTAGAATCAAATCTAGAGCCAGAATCAATTCCAATCAACACCACTCAAACATATGAAAATTGATCTTGTGTCTAGAGTCACTTTCATAAAAAGCATACAGAAGTTTCGACTATAGGGTTCAATTCATACCTCTGCTCTGAAAATGGTGAGATGAGCATTTGGTGACATTGATCTCTTATCAGCAGGAATTTCTGACTGTAACAAGCATACCATAGATATCCATTGCCCTCTATTCAGTGAATCTCCAACAAACATTAGCCTTTTTCCTCTCAACTTTTCCCACATTTCTTTTATATTCCACCTGTTTTAGAACACCAGAATTCAGGCATAAATTTTTTAAGCGTAAATTCAATGCAGAACATAATAGGATCATTTGGAAAATACGTGACAATTCATGCATAAATTTTTTAAAACACCAGAATTTGATAGTTTCACATTTTATTCTGCTTTATAAACATAGTTATAAACCTGGATATTTGGCTTATCACAGTTTAGGTTCCCATTGCCGCACTCATGAATAGATTAAGTTTGTTTTCCTGTCTTTTTTATTTCAAAGTTTAAAATTGTTTTAGCATTTAGGAACTTATTAATGTATCTTTGTTTATCTTAAATGTTCAGTGAGACTCGTTGAATGCAGTAAAAGAAGATAAGTGGATAACATCAAGACATCAACTATAAACATTCAATTAGATCATTTTCTATTGACGCTTTTAGACACGCCAAAAAGCATAAGAATTTCAGCAACTCCAATTCCCTATTCCACTTGAAGTCTTGAACAATAGAACAAATGTTATACTACTTGGAACTACACAAAACTCAATCTAGGTTATACATTAAATTCACAAAATAATGTTAAGTCGATAGCCTTAAGACTTTCAATTAGGTCATTCATTCCAGCTCAGGTCCTATTTGGTTAACAACATTATTAAGCCTTTACCATAGAAGTGTGTATATATAATTATTTCTATAACAAAAGATAAAATAAAGTCAAATTGTTTTCATATAAGCTATAAGGTGTTATGATAAGCTACAGAGAGCTTATGGATAACGCTGAAAACAATTTACCGACAAGTCATAAGCTCTCTCAAACAGTCTGACAAGTGCTTATATTAATAGTACAGATCAAATAAGTCAATCCGATCAGATCATCAACTAGTACCACCGACAAAACCATAACCTAATTATGCTCACAAGAAGCAAAATAAAAAGGAGCTAAAAATAGAAAGCACCTCTTCAGATCACAATCATGTGGTTGCCATCTCCAATGCTGATACCCCAAATCATTTCTTCCATGCTTGTGACAAGCCAATTGATCAGACATATAAGGACAATCTGATTCATTGTACAATGGATATGAAGCATTATCAAACACCCATTTGCCTGAAAAAACATCACAGCTTTCCGAACTCACTCTCCGATGACTCGAACTCTTTGAACTGCTGCGCCGAGCAATTTTCCGACCACTATACCCTACAGTAGAGTTGCATCTACTATATCTATCCAAAATCTCTAAAATAATAAAATTCCAATCAAACCCATTTCAACAAATCACAAAAAAAGAAAGTCACAAACCAAATCAAACTCAAATCACAAAGCTTAACCCATAAAGTTCACATTTTTAAGTCTTAAATTCCATTTTCAAATCAAACCCATTTCAACAAATTACAAAAATAGAAAGTTACAAACAAAATCAAAGTGAAATTACAAAGCTTAAACCATAAAGTTCACATTTTTAAGCAAGTTTTGTTCTGAAAATTCATGCATATATACCTTGAGATTTCTTGAGGTGGTTAGGGAGATTAGGTTTAACATAGGTAACTGAAGAAGCTTGTTCTTGATGAATGTGAAGTGGGTTTTCATGGAATTTGTGAATGGTGCTGCCATTGTGCAGAGTTGAGAATGCTATGAAAACTAATAACAAAAGAACGATAAAAGGAAAAATTGGAACTTTCTTTTTGTTCCATTTCATCTTCTGCATACTTTGTGTTAAAGGGTTGTTGGGTTTTTTTTTTTTATCTTGACTTATATACTTTGGTTCTTTGATTAGAAACTTTGACTTAGAAAATTGAAGTTTCAAGAATGGTTCAGTGTTTCATTTAGATCTATGAATTATCTACGGATATGAATACCAGATACAACATGACATTAATACTTACATAGATAAGTCAACACGGATGATAGTTTTAAAAAATAAATTATTTAAAAGTAATTATATGTGTCGGTCACGTCAAAGATTCATATACTGATTGATAGTAATTGATGAATTGATTCATTGTTGAGTTGTCAATGAAAGGTGTATTGTGGTTATTGATTGGATAGTATAGAATCTTAATTTATGGATTGAGAAGTTATAGAAGAAGATGCAGTTTGACCGAAATAAACATTCATTTTCACCATTTGACGTTGTTTCTTATGTTGTGACAATTATTGTGTGTGGGGTTTGGTAGTGGTTGAGAGAACAAAGAATCTTGGATGAGATGTGTTTTTTGTTAGAATGAATGAAATGGGGTACGCAGGTTGACCTCGACATGAAAGAAACATAAGTAATTAGGATTAGGATTTGTTTATTGTTTCCATTCTTGAGTAATACTTGGTGCAAGAAATAACAAATGGAAAGATCAAGTAATTAGGATACTAATTTTGAATTTGTTTAATTTATTTTAACTACCGTGAAACTAATTCTTAAAACGATAGGATTTCAATGGACGATGAAGTTCTTCATCAGGAGTTGTAACATTGTTGCACTAGTTAAACTATTTCATTCAAACGGTTTTTAGATAGAAATTTTAACAAATTATACTTTACATAAATTAGTCCATCACAAAATAAGAAACACTCATTTTAGTCACTCTAGATCAAATTCAATAGTATCTCTCAAAAAAAAAGAAGATCAAATTCAATAGTAGAAATGAAGGTTGGTGACAAAAATAACAAGGTTTTGAAAAACATATTCAACACAAGATTATCTTTACATAGGAACAACCAAAGAGAGATCTATTGAGATTCTTGTGTGTTTGCAACATTCAAATATGACTTTGTCTCACATTTATAATTAGGAGCAACATCATTTTTGAAATATGAAAGTAATGGAGTACTCTACATCACGTATAAGGATAAAGTATAAACAAATTATGTGACTGTTCCTTCCTTCAGTGAAGGAAGGAGAAAGAAGTATAAACTTTCTTATATAATAATTCAAAATATGATTTGGGATCCAAATTGTCATGAAATACAGTCTCAAAATTGTTGTCTTCTACTTCAGTTTCAGTTTTCTTAGATGTGCTAGTTGGTGAAAAGAAGGTAACATCTTTGCTTCTACAAACTTAAACTTTAGGTGCTTTGATGTTTGGCCAAGAGGTAAGTTAAGTATAGCAAATGATTGTTCCAGTTAGGATATGAACTCCGGTACTCTCAATCAATTTGTCAATCTCTGTGTTACTAAGCAAGGTTCCACCCAATGGTGGTCTTCGATTATTCAAAGTCTCATTCTAGTTTGCAGGATGGGACAAAAATTTCGGATTTCAGTTTTACATTATTCAAGTATAATTCAAATTAGACTCAGCAGTATCATGACTGGTTAGTTTTAGAGTAGTTACTTGCATTGCAAGTAACTAAGGGAAGTTACTTGATACACAAGTAACTTACCATACCATATGAGTTTGTTAGATAGTGTTGGGCCTATGTATGATATAGAAAGCCCATCACTATGTTGTCTATGTACTATTGAATTCAAGGAATAAGAAGAAGTTGCATACACACAAAAATTAACCATAACTTTCTCTTCTCTCTCTTTTCACAATTCACTTTTCCTTTTTGTATTCTCTCATAAATCCTAACATACATGAGTAACCCTAGTGGAAATTATGGTGATTGGAAAGTTGGAGCTATCGGTACAAATAACCAAGATGCACAAGCAATGATCAATACTACCTCGAACGAGCCTGAACTTGTAGAGAGGTTTATCTTTCACCCTCTGGAAAAGTTAAGCATGAAGTTTTCTCCTGAGAGTCGTTTATTAAGCTGTTAGTGGAGTCTGCTGTACCAACTTGTAACAGATACCGCCGTGCCTAGGTTGTTGTTCCATCGGCTAATGCAATTTTTTTATGTCCATGTCCTATTTTATTTCAAATATTTTTGCATTAGATGACACATTGGCTCAATCGTATTTCAGGCTTAAACATTTTGCATGTTGGTAAATAACTTTGTATTTCTTACATCCTTCTTGGAATTCAAGACAATTCGATAATATTTGTGTCCTATTTGTTTTGTTTTTAATTTTGAATCGAGTATCCTGGAAACAACTACAAAAACTAATCATTTGATCTAGATATAATTTATCTAAACACTCTTGCTATTTGCTTTACTAGTGAAGTTTCAATTAGAGTTAACGTATAAGTTTTTAAAGCAATTTTTGAAAAGGTTTTAAAGACTTGTTGACGAAGTTTTGTGACAAGAACATTTTGGATCCAATCACTGTCTCCACTACTTTTATGTTACTCAGCTTGAAACTAGGTCTGATTTTTTTAGTAAGGTAAACAAGTATCATGGTGATGAAAGTAATACATAAGAAATCAAACACTAAGAAAACACTAGCATGTGCATGCTTTTTGAGGATTAGGGATGGCAATATTCTTTACACTTCAACTTCCCTCACCTCATTCAACATCAAGAGAAAACAAGATAACAACCCAAACCAAACATAAATGTAACATATTGTGCTTCAAGTTTTCAACATCAAATGTTTGTCATCTATGGAAAATATAGGCATAAAGAAGCTCATTCCAAGTATCAGGCACACCAGGGAGACACCAATGTATGCAATCTGCATAAGATTTTGGATTTGATATTTGCTCTTCTGTTAAAGGCTCCCATTGCTTCCTATATATTGATGGATGACCTTCTTTCCTGTATTCTGAGAGCTGTGTTATGTTAAGCAATTGAACATTCAAACCTCTTGTTTTCAAATCTTGTAGAACATTTTCTACCACTTGCATCATTTTAGGAACAGAACCATTTCCACTGTATCCCTCTTCTGTAATTTGATCTCTTTCTTTGTAACAATTTTCACCCTTTTCTCCTCCCCATTCATGAGCCCTGAAGTTATTTTATCTTAGGTATTATAAATCAAATTTGTTCTTTGATTTGATCATAAAATAGTCTACTTCATGCATGTAATTGTTTAGTTTATTTGTACAAGCATAGAATATATAATTTAATTAAATTAAATAAAGCAAGCTATAATTTATTATATTTAGGTGCACATACCTTTGGTGAGTAGGTGACATAGAAACAAAAAACAATTGGGTCTTGTTACGATTAATATGGACTTCCAACCAATCAGACCAAGTCCTCAATGCCATTTCATAGACTCTAACCATTCCTACCTTTTTGTATACTCCATTAGGGCTTCCAAATGACCCCCATCTGCTTGTAGTTAAAATGTCACTATTAAAATCAAGTTGCTAGCTAGTGGAGTTAGGATTGGAATCATTCTATATTTGGTGAAAATATTACATTACTATCATATATGGTGGGTGGGAATTTTGGATTGTTGATAAACAACTTTTAAGGTTGTCATGGATTAATACTTAAATTTGATTTTTTGAAAGTAAAAGTTTACGATTCTTTTTGTGTAACTTATAAGACAATGACTTGATCAGATATGTGTGTCTCAAAACTTGACTTATATTTTGTTTTTTGTCACACTAACACCGATCATATTATTGTCTCAATCGTGAGAACGAAGAAGATTATGAGCTTCTACTTCTAAAAAGAGCATCAACCGTCATTAGCGTTTTGAACTATTTTTATTAGAAACTTGTAGATGTTGATATATATAGGCAAGTTGATCAAAGAAAGTGATGGATGTTGTACTTACAAAACATTCATTACTTGCCTTCTCCACCAAAGGAATGTGTTGAAGACTATAATATCTGCATCAGTCCAATACTTAGCATGTTTCTCGATGGCTTGAACTCTCACAGTCCTATCTGGCACCTTATGGTTCACTGGATCATCTGAATTTGATTCTACAAGTAATGGGGCCCAATAGAACTCGATGGTTGCATTGTATTCCTTTGATTGAATTTGCCAATTGAAAAACTTTTAGCCATGTAATATTTGTAGAAAAAATTGTACTAATAATGTTATAATAATTATGAGTCTTCTAATTAATAGTTTATACTCTCTGTCTTTTTCTGTCAAAAAAAAAAAAACTATCTGTCTTTGAATAACTGTGACATCTACACATGCAAAGATTGTTTTGAAAAACTGCTACTTTCAATTTTCTATGAAGTTTTAGAATAATGTTATAAACACACTCTTTAATATATTATATTTGGTCTCTATTTATCTTCTATCATATAATGTTATTATCTTAGATATTAACCGTTATTTACACTTGAATAAAAGGCAAGCGGGCAACAAGCTGCGCCGCTAGACCTTTTTGGATGGCAAAATCAATCCTCGTAAACACAACATTCATGGACCTAGGAGATATGACATTGCTATGCATCATATATCAAATACATTTGTATGAATATAAAAAATAAAATGATGTTTTTAATTGTGACCGGAGGAACTACATTCTAAAACACTCTCTTATGTCGGTTAAAATTCATGAGTTCCTCCAAAGACCAATATAAATTTTAACCAATAGATGAGAGTGTGTTGAGATGTGTGTTAGAGAATGTGTTGCTGGTTGATTTATTTTTCCAATTGTACCCTATAATCAATATTGGGTACTTCACTTCCAAATTATTATATCCACTTACATTTTTTTTATTAATTATATCCACTTTACATATATGATAATCAAATTGCATCAATGATTAAAAAAATAAATTTATCAAAATCATTGTTCGCATTCTTCATTTTATCACCTAGACTCTCTTTCACTTAGTTCTTAAATATATGAAATTAATAATAAGTAATAGTTAAAGTATATAAATTATGTCTTGTCAGTCCCTAACAAGACGTTTGAGGCTAGCACGACGGATTTTCATATACTTTTAGAATTAATATAATGAATTTTTATGTTACTTTAAGGTTAAGTTGAAGAGAGAGTGATAGTTGATGGAATAAATTGTGAGTTTAGACATCAAATTTCTTGTGTATATTAGCGAAATATGTTTTATAATAAGTTGATGAAGCTAAATTGATGTATCTTTTTGCTCCTATAGACTTACGCACTTTGGCCTTGAAAATGCTAAGTGAACCATTGACAATGGTTTGCATGGATTTGAGACTTGGGGTAATTAAAGATTCAACAAGGCAAACCATTGAAACCCATTGTCCTCTATTGAGTGAATCTCCAACAAACACAAGCCTCTTGTTCCTTAGCCTTTCAAGTAATGTTGTAGCATTGAACCTTATATTAACATAAAAAAAAAGTAAATAAATTTCAAGAAAGCTCAAAACTTTATATAACCAAACTTAATTATTTAAAAGCATATCAAACACATACATACAATTCAAATAATTAAAATATGTTATGAAAAAGTGTCTCCATATTCTCATTTCAAAAATTTGCATGGAAAATCAATTTAGGTTATATGGTGCAGTTGGTTTAATTGGTTTAATCACGATTAAATAAGGTAACAAATACAATTTTAAGAAAGTATTAAAAAAAGTTATAAGAAAAAAGTTTAAATCATGCTATCGTACGATGCAGATCAAACCAATTAGCAAATTGATCGTTTCTTGGTTTAACAAGTTGAACCGTATAATTAAAGTACTTTTCTCAGCTTTTTAAAAAAGCGCATAATCACACGGTCAAAGGATCTTGACAATTGAAGGAAAACTATACTACGACTCGTATTTTAACATTACCAAAATCAACTATATAATACATTTCAAAGTAGAGTTATCTAATCAACATTGATGTGGTTTATAATACCTTGGTAGGTCACATTGATGAGGCTTCCACCTCCAATTCTGGTAACTAAGATCTTCCCTTCCAAACTTCTCACAAGCCAATTGATCTGACATGAACTTGCACTGTTTTTCTTTGTAGAGTGGATATGATTCATTGTCAAAAACCCACTTGCCATCGAATAAGTCACATTTTGACATTGATTCAGAAGAGATAGTCTTTTCAAGAGACCATTGTCCTCCTTCTTGTGTTAGATATATGGCAGTGACAACTAGAATAGTTGTTAAAAATGCTACAAGAGAATGAAAAGTTATTCTGATTCCCAAATTGGTGCGTAACACTACTATTTGGTGTTCCTTGATTACCATTTGCATTCACCTTTTTTGGTTTCTCTTTACCTTAGCAATATCCTTTTTTAAGCTTCTAGCAACTGGTTGGTCAGAAGTTTATTATCATCATGAATATAGTGGATTTTATCCAAGATGTGTTTTCTAAGTTAAAAACAATCAAACTTATCACCAACTTTTGACTTGAGTTTAAGTAAACAAGGATCTTTTTTTAAAAAAAAATCTAAAACTTAAAATTCTAGTCTTACACTATCTTTGATTTAGTTGAAAATAGAAGGAACCTAGAAAAAGGATTGAACAAAGAAAATGGATACATTCCAATGCAATTGGATTCCAATGCACTCATGGTCATACATTAATGGTTGTTGGATTTAGATCAGACAATTTATATAATATTCGAATTTTGATCTTTTGGAAAATCTAAAAAATGAAACTTGAAATCTAGACCGTTTGATTTATATTCATCCGCAGAAAAGTAGTGTTCTAATTGGAAATGAAAACTGAATTATCTTTCCACTTTACGTAACCAATATATGAAGAAGTTAGCAAATTTACTCTCAATCATCTTTTACCAAAATACTAACTTCTATTATTCAAACCAATTTTAAATGTAAGAGTAGTTTTGTAAATTTCTTTAATTAATTAAAACAAAAACATAAATTCTTTGAAAAAACCCTTTCATAGCAAAAGTGATTATGATTCTTATATTGGTCCCTAACGGTACTAGTTGAACCCTTTCAATTTGGTTTCAATGGGAGCGTAGGTGTGAAGAATACATGCGAAAATACAAGCGTTTTTAGTGGGAATTATACTGCGTTGGCAGGTTGGACTTAGGAAAGTAATGTGTTTCTCAAATTCCTTGCATATGGTGCAACTTGTCACAGAGAGAACATCTCAGTTTCATCATTTTACTAATGAGCTAGAGATTATTAGAGAATTCATGCAAAAAGATTGGACAATATCTCTTCATCGCACCCTTTGCGAATGGAATACTTGTGCGGATATGCTAGCAAAGTTACGAGCTATTAACGTAGATCATCTATTTGTGCTTCAAGAGTCTCCTTTTAGTTTGTCATTAGCTTTGCTAGCTGATGCTCTTGGGTGTCCTTTGTAAGGATGTAATTCCTTTTTTTCCTTTTCTTTTTTTTCTTTTCTTTTCCTTTTCTCATGTAACAAAAAAAAATTCACTATATATTTCCACCACATCCGTTGCGGATTTTATGTGTTTATCTTTACGAAGACAAATTTTTATATATCAATATGATAAAATTTTGAAAACATAATGACTATTTTCAAAATAGGCACATTATTGTGTGTTTCTATTAAATATTATTTTATTTCATATGCTAAACTCAGTTAAATATTTGCATCGCACTCATTACAGATTTTAAGTATGTATTGTCTTGACTAATTTTGAAAACTCATGACTATTTTTAAGATATCAACATTTGTTTTGAAAAGTAATGTCAGCTAAACATTATGCACCAAAGTCCTAATTTTTTGGGGATAAACCACACGGAAAACTAAAGTGAAAAGCATGAACAAACAATTTGAAGTGAGTCACTCAAGATATACCCAACCAATGCCTGAACTGGTCTGTAAATTGCCAAATAGATTACACCAGTAAAACAAATGATCAATAGTCTCCTCATTACCGTAGTCACTAATGCAAACGTTCATACATATGCGGTTGAATAATTCCATGCCTAACCAGGTTATCCCTTGTAGGAATACGATTCTGAAAATATCTCTATACAAGGATTGAAACTTTGAATAGAACATATTTATTCCAAATGATTTCTTGAAAGTCGTCATGTTGAATTGGGTCTGATGCCATTAATAACTAATAAACACTACAAACTATGTATCCTTTTTCAGGCGGAAGATGCCACCGCCAATAATGTTCCAACATGAGAATGCTGAGTAGCATGAGGAGTCGACACATGCTTATGAGTCATATTCTTGTAACCTAGAGGAGACGTCAATCCTGGCTCTGTAATCGCACCATGTGACCTGACACATATGGAAAGAAGATGTTATAATCGTTTGTGTTATTTATTTTAAATGGTTTCTTATTTATTCCTAATTATTTTTTCTTTTTAGTTATTTGGTTCAATTGTTTTTTTAATTGTATATGTTTTATTATTCATTTTAATTTATCCTTTTTTTTTATAGTTTCATGACACTTTAAAATGCATCAACAATAAAAAAAAAACTCATGAGGTTCAATACTCCAAATGAGAGATCGTTCAAAGATGTTATCCTTTCCAATGGACTGGATGGACTTTCTTCAAGAGGTTATCCATTGATCGGCCATCGAATTTTATCTACCTTTTTTTAGAGGTGTCCTATCTACTGCATCTTGCCATCGTGGGACGTTCGCTAGATCATAAAGAGAAATTGACCAGAGCTGATGGTGGAGTTGATATGTGCTGATCCAAAGGACACTAGTCGGGACATGAATGGCATGGACTAGGCTCATTCATGATTCATCTTCATGGCGTGTGAGTTCAAGATGCATCTGTAAGCAGCGTGAGGGGGTTATGTGGTCCAGAGAGACATGAATCGATAGTAGGATATCAATATATACATATGATACTTGGTGGGCACGACTCTCTTCGGGGACAACAACACCATTTATGTAGATGTTGATCTACTTGGAGTATTTTTGTGATTCGGACTATGTCTGGTGGGGTGGGGTACTTGTACATATAGCTTAATGTTGCCTCGCATCATAAGATGAAGAAGATGGATATTTTGCATACATTTCTCTGGGTAAAATAAACACATGGTTATCTATGTAATTGTTAAAAAAAATTATATTTTATGTTGTTTACTATTAATACATATATTAATGCAGACATGCTTGTCAAACTTGATACTAGATACATTAAAATTACAGTAGAATTTGCTTGAATGATTACAAACATCATTACAAGTTTGTGCATCTGCTAAAATAACATTGGTCAAATACATATATCTAATACATATTTGAATACATAAGGAATTATCTACATCTAGTACAAAACGTGTATATGATTCTAAATCTTTCAGCTTCATGTATGTCTCTTCTCGCCACTATCAACTTGCTTATTTGAAAGAAAATAAAAGGGATTGGGGTGAGACATGATGTCTCACACGAATGTACATGATATTATTCGTTTGCTTAACTTAGTTTGCCATAAAAAAATATTTGTTCAAGGTTAGGAGAAAGTATGTACTCAATTCATAAAGGTTAGGAATAAGTGAATTGGGCTAAAAGCAATTTTTTGAAGTTTTTAGCACTGTCCGTTATGTTTTGATTATATTTTGATTTGTACTGTGATTATCTTAGAGTATGTTATGTTTTGATGTGTGTTGCTATTATCTTAGTGTACATGCTCTAATGTTAGGTTACTTCTTTGTCCTTGTTGAGATTCTATAAGTTGAACACATATTTTACACGTTCGGTTTATAGAATCTGAAATATATATCAATCTTCTTATTATAAAAGCTTATAAGGTTAAGCTTTTGTTTAACCCTAATCATAAGCTTGATTTCCCTCCTAAACATCTTTACCTAGCTTCCTTAGTAAGTCTCACCTGCATTTAATGAGGTATATCATGAGTTCATTTAATGCACATCTTGAAAATTGATATTACTAATTGTGATATGTTAAGCTTTGAAATTCTCCTCCCTATTTCCTAGCCTAATCCCTTATTTTTAGGCTTAATTTGAATTGAGTTACAATTTATCCTATTATCTAGACTAATTTATTTGAGGTGCATTGTAAATGGAATAAATTAATTCCATCTATTTTTATGGAGCTCAATCGTACCATAGTGGTGCTGGAAATTCTTTGCATGCTACAATGCAATTAATTTCCTCCTTTTTTCAATCTTTTGGCTTGCTATCTACTTATGACTCATAACTTTTTTAATGGCCTTAAAACTAATCTTTTGGTTCCACCGATCAAATGAAGCAGGGTTATTCTACAATATTTTACAAATGAAACAATTATTTTTTACAATCTTTAGATAGTGAAGTTCGTAAAGGATAAATTTAGTGTTGCTAACTACCCTATATATATGAACAGGTCTTCTCTAATAGAAGTTGTATAGTTAGTGTGCATTATATGTTATGTTTTTTTTTTAAGGAACTATATGTTTATGTATGCTATTATGTAAATTTGTGTAAATATCAATAGATAGTATCATACTTATTCTAAAAACTTATTAGGTCAAGCAAATGCTTAACCTTAATAGCTTTGGTGTTTTTCCTTCCAAACATGTAACTTAGGTGTGTTAAACAGGCTATCATACCTCATTAATGTTGTTTTCAAATTTTAAAATTTAAATTTCCCTCTCAAATGTACATGTCATCACTTAAATGTTTTTTGTGTTGCCAACTACTTAAGTTAATGAATCATGTTTCAACTTCCAATGCATACCTAATTAATGTAGTTGACTCTCTCCATATAATAGAGGCCACATGCATGCAAGTTTGTCAGTAGTTATGACTTTTGTGTGTTGATGAGTTCTCACTACTTTGTCTACTTTCGCTTTTTTATTTATCTTGCTAAATTTGAAGGTTATATTGTTGGTTAATTTAACCTTTGACAATTTTTATTTTTGAAAGAACTTTTGACAATTGGGTTGCCTCTAAACTTTTCCTGAAGTGAATGCTAATGAATTGATGGAAATTAAGCGTGTTTATTGTTACATTACATTACTATTCTTCATTCTTTCTTTGCATTTCTTCGCGATGTTACAAGTTCCTCTATCTTCTTGACATACCTATTACCCTGAAAATTGTTTTCCTTTTTATTTTTGTTATGCGTAGGTCTGTCTTTTATTGGTAGCTACGGACGGATGAATACATTTTGCGTTTTCTTTAACATAGTTAATTAATAATATTTTAGGTTTCAAATCTGTTATTATTGGAATGTGGTATGTGCTTGCTGAGGTTAGTGTGTGATGCTATGTTTCTGAGGCATTGTTGTTTGGTGCATATTGTTTTGTGGCATTTGGAGAGGGAAGTCTGTTTTTCAATTATAACTAAACAATTTTACTTGCTAACGGTACGAGAAATCCTCAATTGTGATAGACTTTCCTGCATGTACAACTTGAGGTTTTATTGCAACCTTTAATGATAGTGCAAAATAGCTTGAAATCAGTTACATGTTAAACTTTCCTTGGTTTTTTGTAATAATATTTGGAGTACTTTCTTAGGTGTATGCTTCAATTTGGAGACAATAGCTTAAAAGTAAAAAAAAAACTGGTAATGGTCATTGATTGTGATTGGAAAAAGAATTTCATAAACAAGTATTTAGTAAAATACGGTGTAGTTATTTTTAGTGGGATCCTTCTTTAAAATCAATACAATAATATATTTTATGTCAATACATGGTGGCATGCAATAGAGCTTTCTCAAAAATGTCTTTGTGAGTTTAACTCATTTGATAAGGATAATGAAAAATATATGCAAGATCCGGGTTCGAAACTTAGATACCACAAAAAAAATAGCCCTCTCAAAAGACTAATTTATTCTTACTCAATGATTATATTCTGGATTTTTTTTTATGTTTGAGTGCATGTAATCAGAAAGTAGTTTTCTCCTAGATCACAACCTAATAATATAAAGTGGAATTGAATGTGAGAAAATAACTTTCTCCTAGATTACAACATAATAATATAAAGTGGAATCGAAGGACACTACTCGAGAGAAGAAAAACAAAACAATTTCAAAGTTCTCATATGCCTTAATTGTCTCTATATGAATTTATTTCATTAAGGGTACTTGATGTTTTCTTCATGAAAAAAAGGAAACTTGATAAAATATTACGGTTTTATAGCCTTATAAAATATGTTATAATCTTTTTTTTTAGGTAAATATTGTAATCTTTACTAAGACAATATATTGCATGATATCTAAATTTTGGTACAATACCATGTGCGACCGAATCATTGCATAGGTATTTCATAATTTATGATTAAGCATGTTAATATTATTACAATTTTTTTTTCGGTTAATAAGACCCGTGTGGAGCACGGGTCGATGGTCTAGTTATAATGAATCTTAGTGTGGTTAAAAGCTGGTTTTGTGAGGGTTTGACACAGTTAGTATTGTATAACCCGAAACATATATGGAGATTAAATATGTCTTTGAAATTTATACTTCGAGCCAATAAAACACATGATTTTTGTTGTTGTTGGTCTAAAATGTGATTTATTGTAAAATTTATTGGTCTTATGTGTCATGTCTGATATCTTTCTGATTTTATATTTTAATAATTCGTAAATACACTTCGAATTATAGTTTTTTTTAAGAAGTTAAAATGGATTATATTACTGAAAGCCTGAAGATGTCAGCATAAAGAGTGTCAAAATTCTAGCTGAAAGAGTCAATTACAAGTAATAACAAAACGGGGAACCAAAACAGAATCAAAAAAGAAAGTTATCCTGTTACAAAAATATTCTCAAACAAGGTAAAGGATTTAACCACCACGAATTGTAGGAGAAAACAAAACTAGGACGATTGGCTTTCAGCCACCGGTAAGATTGAAGCTTAACTTTATCTAGCAATTGATTAAACGAAACTTCTTTTTGGTGAAAGATCCGAGCATTCCTTTCAAGCCAAATCACTCGCACACAAGATAGCACAAATAAGATTAAGAGCTGAGTGTGTTTGCTGTTAGAAAAACCGTTAAATGTGCCAAATTGATATAAATGGTTTGACACATTTTCAGGAAACACTATGTTGTAACTAAACCAGTGAAAAATACCATACCAAAGTTTGCCAAAAAAAACACAAGAGAGGAATAAGTGCTTTGCATATCAAAATTATAGAATTATAGAATTTGAACAAGAACCATATCAAAATTTCTTAAAACATCCGAGAATAGGTGACAATAAGAAATTACTCTTTTTTTTTACCTTATGGCCTTTTTTTTTTTAAAAGACCTTATGGCTTATGGCCTTATATGGTACCTTGTTTTCGTACTATGCAGCTGATATATTTACTTAGAGTGGGGCATAGATGATCAGTTATGTATATTGCCATGTGAAGTGAAAGCGATATAAAGGAAAAAAAACCTTTAATATCAAAATATTCAATTGTGACAAGGAAAAAAAAATTCAATTCAATGTCCAAATATTCAATTCAAAACCCCAAAAGTGGACAAACTAAAAGGTTATGGTGCTTTCACCAAGTGGATTATTAATTAATTAAAAGATTGTTCACTCTACACACGATCTTGTCTATTTCTTATCTCATGTTGTGTTTCCTTTCTCCCACTTGCTCATCAACTTGCACAAACCGACGATGTAATAATCGTCATTCACACTCAAACATAACAAACATGCAACTTTTTTCTCTCTTCTTAGCTATTTCTTCAATGCTTCCTTTTGATTCCATTTATTTCTCTTTCCGTTAGTCACGCACAAATTGAATTAAAAAAATGCAACAAGTTGAAATTAAATAAACTTGAGTGTGCGCAAAACTATATATTACTACATGCAACTTGCATGTTTTGTTTATACATATGATTTACTTTCTTCTGGTTGCGCATTTAAAATAATGTTTTGATGGACCACCCAAGTTTGCAACTTGGAAGGATACATAATTATATATGGTCGAAATTAAGTAAAGGTTGATATATATATATATATATATATATATATATATATATATATATATATTACAGTTTATTTTACCTATAATAATATTACTTGACGACGTGCTGGTTGATAAAAAGTATATACTCTTCAATATATTCCATCTAGTTTTTATTTTGGTAAGATTGTGTCTCCTTTTCTTTCATATTCATAAACTTATTAGTTTAAAAGGTTCAAAATATATAGGCCAAGTTTAATGTAAAAGCAACCAACTCGAGGGAAGGAGGCAAACAAAATCTTACAACTTGTAGTGGGTCTAGAACTTTTATCAAGTTTACATAAAATTCATAATAAAAAAAATAAAAATCGTGTAAAAATACACGATCGTTGATAAAAATACACACCCCATTAATTAGTGCAATAATTATCTTCCTTCTGCTACCACCTTCTCTTCCACTAGCTTAATTTTAAAAAAAGAATTATCCCCCATAAGATAAGATTCAGATTCTCTATATTAGTCTTGGACGGTACTATGGTTTAACTGTTACATCTAAAGAGATAGATCTTTATATCTAACAATTCATGTTTTATTTTTCACTTGCGAAATTAAATCAAGAAATAATATTCCTAAAAAAAATAAAACAATAAATCAATAACTAAGAAAACTTGATCATGCAATTTACCAACTCATGCATTACACAATCTAGTAATAATAATCACAATATACACAATACTTAATTAACAAAATTACCAAGAAAATTATATATTATAAATTATACAATGTGAAACAAAAAAATTCAGGAACAACTCTTGTTGTTTTGCTGCGTAATGTTTTCTGCGGTTTGTGCAAGTGACTGAAGGTTACACCGAACAATTGTATCAACAAACACATGTGTGTCCTCTTTAGAATTTTCCGACGGGATATCCACCACATAGGACTCAACTATCACCGTGCCGGAACCGTCGCCTTCGGTGGAGGGATGAAGTGTAGTAACGGAACGGTAGTTAGCAAGCTTGTGATCACCACCAACAACACTAAAACTGATGACATGGCGCTCCTCGTCGAGGATCTCAAGGCGTTCGGTGCTGCGGGCAGCAGGGAGGCCAGATATAAGGTTGACCTCCCTGAGTGTGCCCACATCACCGTCGCCACCAACGAGGCTACAACTCTTGATGAAATTTTTATAGGCTTGTGGTTTGTCAAAGCGACGAACCACTGACCAAACGGCGGTGATGGAGGCGGTTGTCTCTTGGACAACCGCCGAGCATAATTGATCGGACGATATCGAGTGTGTGTGATAGTGAGATATAGTATTAGGAATGGTGCTGGTGACAGGGTTGACGAAGAAGGTGTTGCTTTCACCGTGGAGGTCGTGGTGGTTGGTGATGGCCGTGGTGGTGGTGTGGTTGATCCTGTGGAGGAGAAGAGAAGACTTTGGTGGATTTGGAGGCATTTTTTTATCTAATTGTATAATATAGAAAGATTTTAAAGATAAGATTTGATGGATCTTGTTATAGTTTGAGTGGTGTTATTAGAAAAGGTTTTAAAGATGAAGATGAAGATGAAGAAATGAGAGATTTTCTGGGGAGGGGTTTGGGTTTGGGATGTGATTAGGGTTATATAGTAGTATATAAGTACAAGCTTGGATGCAAGTTGGACGTATTCTTTTATGGCTTTGAGAGAGAGAGAAAGGGGTTCAATGAAATTCATGTGGGGATATTAAAATAGGGACCAAGTTGGCCGACATCAATTTACCAAATTGGGGTTTTGTGTATCTCAAATTTTGTGTTGTATTCTTTTGCAAATTGGAGTAAATTATCTTGCTTGTGGAATCAAAGAACCTATTTCTTTACAAATTTGTCACTTTGTTTATTTCAATTTCTAGTCAAATTTGTAATATTGATAATTTTTTCAATTTAAATTAGAGTGTTCACATTCAAATTTATCTAAATAAAAATTGTAAACCGATTTGAAATGTGCTCAAAACAAAATTTAATTAAATTTATTTTGATATATTTATATAAAAACTATTGGATCAAAGACCCAAAATCAGGCTAGTTGTCGATAAAACTCTCTTCTCTCCTTCTCAAACCCTAGTCATCACCCTTTCTTCTTCTTCTTCTTCTTCTTCTTGTCAGAGAGGTGATTTAGGGTCAATTTTGACACAAAAATCACCCCTCCGATTTTTTTTTCTTTCTATCCTAATTGAATAAGTGATTTCACATATTTTCTGTTTTCTTTCGTTTGTTTTTGTGATTTCGTCGTCTCTGCACGACTCTTTTTGTTTTGATTTCCCGTCTTTGTGCGGTGTGTTTTTGATTTCTCATCTTAGTGCGGTGTTTATTTGATTCAGGTTGAAAGATTAGCTTTGAGCAAGTGCAAATTCGATCAATGACAATAACTTTGGCATCGTCAACGTTGCAGATCCGGAGACACGAGTATTCCGGAGACTTGAATATAGTCACGTTAGTCATATTTGTAGGCATATGTACTTTTCCGTTTTATGCTATTAACATGGATGTTGTGAGTTTGTTCACAGATTCATCCTTTTTGTTTTTTAGCGAATTTGGATTTGTATTGTATCGATGTACTCTATCAATTTGAATGAATGATATCATTTATTTTTGTCAAAAAATAAAAACTATTGGATCGCCTCAAATTTTATATTATATTTTGAAACTCTGCTTATAGTATAAAAAAATTAATATTTATTTTATTTTTGAAAGGAATATTTATTTTATTATTAGTATGAAGTGTTGTGTTCATTTTTGTTGATACTAAAAATATAATATAGAAAAATATGGTGTTGGTGATGGTGGTTCGGTGTGGGTTGGAGGGAGGTCGTGTGAAGGAGGGGACCTAAAACATCGTTGTGGTGGAACAATAGAAGTGGTGATAAGATGAGGCAGGCTTGCAAGTTATTTCGATGAAATTTTGGTTAGAGAGGTGTGATATGGGACTAACACTTTTTTTGTTAGAACCTTCGTTGGAGGGGGGACCTTTATGTTTAAGATTTAATAAGTTGTAGAGTTAGCTAAAAATTGTTTTATGTTTGTGGCGGAGATGTGTAGTTAAGGTTGAGATATTGAGGATGATGGGTGAAGGTGGCGTAGAAATTCCATGCTTGGGAGGAGGAGAAGATGGAGGAATGTTGTGTGTTGTATAACATTTGTGTGCAAGACAACATGTCAGATAGTTGAGATTGGCAGCTCGATCTAGGTGAAGGTCATTCGATTAAAGGTTTTAACTCATGCAGAGGTGGAGGTTACGGATATTATATGGAACATCGTAGCTATGTTGAAAGTTTCTTTGTTTTCTTTGTAATTTTTGAACAACAGAATTTCAACTAAGGATAATTTGTTGTGGTGGAATAATGCATGATAGCACTAGTTTTTGCCTGCATGGGAAGGTGCAGATTAGACGAATATGTTGACCATTTGTTTGTTAAGTGTGAATCGTTTGGTCAAATTTGGACCTTAATTAATTTTAAATTGGTTTGGTGTTTCTAGTGTTCCTTCTATTTTTGATTTTGATCATGCTACTCAGTTTACTAGTTTGGTTATGTGCTCTAAAAAGATACAATCAATCAAGTGTTCATCTTATTTGGCTTCCATGTGTTTGAAGTTTTTGGAAGGAAATAAATACTCGTATTTTTCGTAATTTGGAGGTTTGGATTCATCATGTGTATAAGGTAAGATTGTTGGTGTTTTTATGGCAGATAGGCAAGTTTTGTAATTTATCATTTGATTTTCATGTTTGGTGGAGAAATCTCTTAGTTTGTCTTGGGATGCTCACTTAGTGCTTGAAATGTTTGAAGGTGAGAAAAACACAGGGGGGAAGGGGGTTGAATTGTGTTAGCCTTTTTTTCTTTTTAAAACTAAGTCCAATGTTCAGAGTCTGATAGAGTTCAGAGTCTGGAACAGAGTTCAGAGTCTTATGCAACGGATAATGTAAAGAGTGAGAGAGAAGAGAAAGACACAAAGCAATTATACATGTTTCTTCCACAATTCGGAAGTAATCCTGTCCCCCTTGCACTTCCAAGGAGAGTTCACTAAAATCAATATCTGATTACAATTGCTCAAGCACAAAAGCAAGAGACTTCAAACTACTCAAGCACAAAAGCAAGAGGTTTCATATGCTCAAGCACAAACGCAAGAGACTTCATATGCTCAAGCACAAAAGCAAGAGACTTCTAATCAAATAGAATTACACAGAAAATTGTTTGAGGTTTGAACACTTGATATACAATCAGTGGTGTTCACAATACAAATAAGATACATACTCTTAAGACTCTAGAATTTCTAAGATATGAAAGTTGTTAATAAATTCTAAGTGAACTTTGATGTGAAAACAATTTCAGCAGAGTTTTGGCACTTGTAAAATTGTTGTGAGTCTCTTAAAATATTCAAGTCTTCACTCCTTTATATAGAGGTGTGAAAGAGACGTTGTTGATTGCCAGCACATTAAAATAGTCGTTGTTGAAGCTTGATAATCACCAATGATTTGTTGCTTGATTTGGTTATTGTCCTAGAAGGGAACAATTTCAAATTCATTCCTTCAATGGAGAATAACCAGCGTAGACACATTATCTTGTACTACTGCAGGCATGAGGAGTGGAGTAGTGGAGTTGTGGTTGTACAATTGTAATATGTCATTTTCCTGCGCTCTTCAGTGGATAAACATCTAATGCCTTCTAATCCTCTGAAATAGTTGTTGCTTCAGGCTTCCTTTCCTTCTGCAATGATAAGCATTTAGAATAACAACTTTTAACTAACTCCAGCTTTCAGTCTTCAAACTCTGATGAACGTCAGCTTCTGATGGTTAGCTTTCGATGGTCTTCAGACGCTCTTGGTCTTCAGAGTCGGTCTTGCAACATAAGCTTCCTTTGTAGATTCCTTTGCTCTCTTTTGTTCTTTTAGAACCAATACTTGACTTATAAGTTTTGACAATGGTCTTGCATACTTGAAAAAATATTAGCAATTCCAATTGATATTTTAATACCTTGTTATCATCAAAACTTAATGTGGTAATGTTAAACACATTTTGTTCCAACAATGTTTTGTTTAGTCGTTTGTCTTTGTGGTTCATTTATTCGAATTTTCTTTGTTACTATTTTATGCTCACCTTGTGGGCTTGTAGCGGGATTATAATCGTTTAATTTTATTTTATTTTGACTTCTCCAAAAATAAAATGTTGTATTCATTTTTTATTTGTTGAAGTTTGAAGACAAATAATATTTTAAAAATAATAATTGAGAAGTGCACACTAATATACTTTTCCTATCAATTAGAATAATGAAAATAAGAATATTTTGAGTTTTTTTTTTTTTGAAAATTCGCTATTTGATCCAATAATCGACTAATTCGAGGGGACCAATCCCACCGTCCATTTGCGGGGGCCCCGTTTAAAGCTAGAGCAAGCTATGTATGGACTTAACCCACCGAAATTGACACCAGAGGGAATCGAACCTGAAACCTTTGGAGGAGCAAACTCCAAGATCCCAAGTCAACCACTATGCAAACCCCAAATGAGTTTTTGAGTAGTGATAGTAATGTTCTCTTTTCAACATACACTATTTTATTGGGGTGAAGTACACGAGTCTCACTTATTTATGTGGACTTTAATTCTAAAATGGTGGACATCATTTCTAAAATGATGAAACTCAAGTGCATTTTATCTAATAATAACACGAGTTTTGGAAAACTGAGTGCTAAAGTTAATTTTTTTCCTTTTGTTTTACTAAAAAAAGACACTCGTTCATTCATTTAAATTGATAGTAAATACATCAAATCACACAAATTTAAAATTGTTAAAATCGAATATGATTATTTTGCAAACAAACTCACTGTATCCGGATGATAACATACAAAGAAAAAATGTTTATAACTATGGCAAAGTCTATAAATAACATTGAAGACGTCAAAGCTATTGATTGAGTTTGCACTAAATCAGAACAAATATGTCGATTATAACATAACAAACACCACAACAGCATGGAAAAGCAAAACAATGTCGTAACAAAACAACGAAAAACCACACATCGCATGGGATAGTGAAATCACAAAAGGAAAAGGTAAATGCATGTGAAAACCAATTATTTAAATAAAATGAAGAAAAAGAATCTATAGGGATGATTTCATACGAATAAATTGACCCTAAATCATTTCCACTTGAGTGGATGAAGAAGGAAAAGGGAGGTTAGTGTTAACGGAAGAATGCAAAGCGAAATAATATTTGAAATATCAGAAATTTATGTAAAGCATAGGCCAAAAAATCCCTGCTCCCTCTTTTTGTGCATGTGACATGAGATTCATACAAACATATATGTGTTCCCTCTTTTATCTGTGAGACTGGCCACAGCTATGATTAGTTGTTCCATATGTAATGCACCACAAAACTTGCCGACATCTAACCTTTAGAGTAGAAATATCTTTTACATGATTGCTAGGTTTAATTTTTTACATTGAATAGAGCATATGTGTATTGTCCTTAAAAAAAAAGTAGTTTACCTATATAAATATACTAACATATTTTGTTAGAAATCTTGATGCATATAGTTATTTGATTTGGATCACTAATTTTATAACAATTTATAAATCTTTTGTGGTGATAAGCCTCTTGTAGAAGAAGTCATTTATGTATGTACAAGTACAAGCACCATTTTTCGTCCTACTTGTAACTTTGGATAGGTTCAGATTACAGATATGATTTATAAGCTTTTGGTATCATAATAGGTTTAATGTGTGGCCAAAAAATTAAAAGATTCTTGGATTAAGATCTTGGTTGCTGGTTTAATAAGTTATATACCCCACTTGCATGCTTTTAATTTTTCAGTACCAATTGAAGGGAACTATTTTATTGTTTAAGTTGCTTTGCTTGCTTGCTTATATTTTTTTTTCCCTCTCTAATATAAATAAAGTTTTTATTCTCTCCACTTGACTAATGACAATCCCAATTTTCATATAAAAAAAGCTATCCCAACAAAATAAACATGTCATGAAGGGTCCATTTGAAAAGGTTGATTCCATATGAAATGTACACCCACCCCAATTAATTTTAAAAAAAAATGTTTAAAAGTAAAATAAACCAAATTATGGATTATTGACCTTTAGATACCAATTTTCTAATATAAGAATTTCTTTTCCATCGTAGTCACTTCTCACACGCTCTTTATATCGACCATTTTACCCAATTCAAATTTTATAGTACGAAGTGTAATTGGTATTTACAAATTTTTCAATTTGAAATGTATTTACTTAGACTTTTCATTACAATGACATAAACTATTAAAATGGCATAATATAAATTGGCAAAGATTCAACATATTTTTTATTTGATGAAGAATTCATATTACATATACATTATTATAACGCTAATTAAATCAAAATATTAGACATGTAGTGCTATACATAGTGGACAAGAAGATTGAGGGAGAAGGAGAAAAAGACTTGGCATCCCTCTTGCACAACCTCTAGAGAACATGAGAATACAAGATGACTGAATGGAAGAAGATGATTGTGATTAGAAATCCCATATCTAGATGGATCCGGAGTGCGAATTTACAGAGTGGAACAACACCATTTGACATTTCTTACTGTCAACACAAGATGACATGAACCTTTGTATGAAAGGTTAACGGTGAAACATTGACATCATAAACAACTCAAAATAAAAGTAAGAAAGAAAAGAAGAGAATGTAAGTTTGAATGTAAGTTATAAGCAAAACGCAAGCATAGACTCTAGCAACATGCAAGACAAGTCAAAACACGAGGTCAACCATGGAATTCACTCAAGAAAACACATGAAATGCATGGAATTAGCCAACCTTGCTAACCAAGCCACCATCTACATTCTGAATTATTTCGGATTTTATAATTTGAAACCTTTCCAGTATTGGTTTGGATTATACAATCTGAAACCCACCCAAATCGTGTAAAAACATGTGTTTTGGAAGGTTTGGCATGCTTCCTATTATATAATTCAAACTATTCAGATACAAGATTTTTCTGTGGGTGGTCCAAATTGCACTGACATTTTCTATGGTCCACGATGCATAAAAAATTCTATAAATTGGTGTTTGATGACATGTCATCTCACGTTATTTTCAGCATATTTTTCAATCATTTTAGAGATGATTTGATCCAAATTAGAGGAGTTCTAGAACAGTTGTCTATGGTTTAAGGGAGATTTTGTTATGTTTTTATATCGAGTCGTGTAACTTTAGTTTTCTCTAAACCAAGCAATTCTTAAGTGTTTTTTTTTTATGTAATTCACTACAAAATCATGTAATTCGGCTAAGCAAAGCACCTCATAAAAATTAGGAAGATAATGGATGAATATTCAAGAGGCCTCCGAAGACATTACAAAGTGGATAAATACTTGAGGACAATCCACTCAAAAATTTATAAAGTGCATGCTTCATTTGTATGGTGCTTCTTTTGTCAGTTCCCTTTGCAATGTTTAAATATGATATTTGAACATCTAACTTGTTTCGATTATGTTTGATCATGTAGGACTGGAGGCAGTTAAAAGGCTAGTCAGATTAAGCATCAAAGTGGATGAATACATGATGTTTTAGAGTCTCCTGAAGGATTTGTGTTGAAATTTCATGAAAGTGCAATATGACTTGTATACAGTATTTTGATCATATATCGAGTTGTAGATGTCCAAATGAAGTTTAACCAAAGGAAAATCAAATCTAACTTCCTTATATACAATTTTCATAAAGACACATAAACTCAATTTGGAAGAAAAGGGGGTGGAAAAGACACGTAAGTGGGCGCCAGAAAAACCATTCATAAGCGCCATGTCTGTTACGCTATAATTACGTTTTTTAGCATGTTGGAATGATGTTTTAATCAATTTTGAGATTAGAAATGTGTGCCCTAGCAGAGAAAATATAGAGGAGGTTGTTCCCAACACCATTGAAGGAGGTTTCTCAAGAATTGTTCTTGGAATTCTTCTTTAACTTCTTTCTCTTGTTTATTTTTTATGAATAACTAAAGCCTCTGTTGTTGGGGATGAGTATAACTAGATGAATACCTTTGTTATGCGATTCGATCTTTGATTATTGATAAAACTTATTGAATTATTTTTCTTATCTCCATGCATAACGCTTTTATTGATTGATCACCTATATACTGATTTACGGTTCATATTGTGAACGAAATTTGAATTTATGAACGCTTTAAGGTAAGAAATTATTGCCTTTGTAGTCTAGAAATAGATGCAAATCCTTGAAACCATTGAGAATTCTTGTTCATTGACGCTTAGTTCTAATATTAAATGCACTAAGGAACTAGGGCAAGAATAATTTATAGAATTTGGTAGTAATTCGATAGAGGGATTCAATAGTCATAATCAAATTAACAACTCATATTGGAAATCTAGTGAAACGTATCCCTAACCATTTTTTTTTTTTGGTCAAGCATCCCTAACCATTATATTATTACAAAGGTCAAACCAATTTTATTTTTATTATTTTTCATTATTGCTATCAAACGAATTACTACCGTTTTGTTCATTTAATTTATAAATATTATTATAACACAATCCTCGATTTTGATACTCGATCTTACCGATTAAATTTTATTATTTACAACGATTTTGTATACTTGCGAAAATGGTCATCAACTACCAAATCAAATTTTTGTATTGGCTATTCAAACATTATCCTGTTTGAGATATAAGGCCATTAGTGTTGTTTTTATGACTTCCGTGTTATGCCTTTTCGTTTGTGTTATGTTAATTTTAGTTTGTGTTAAGTTAGTACCTTGTGTGTTTGTTGAAATGTACAAGAATGACACTTTTTATCGGTACCTTATGTTGGATTTGAGGTTTTTTATGGCTATCATCAAATTCAGCATCCTCACAACCTCACAAATGACTTGTTAATATGATGTGGGATTGGTCACTTAAGATACCACGTACACTTATAATCAATGCGAACTAACGCATGCAATCATTTTTCTCCGAAGGTGGATGACATTAAAGATTGTGGATCTTATATTATTATTGACATTTAATCATACGTGAAATAAATTAGTTTGGTGTCAAGATTAGGTATTTGGTTTGTTACTGCCTTATTTGCTTCAGAAATCACTATGTGTCTCTATCTAGCGATTTCAATCATCAGTATTAATCTCAAAATATGGATGGAAAATACCCAAACTCATGATCTTTTTTTTTGAACAGAACTCATGATCTTTTTTATTGTATTATTCTTATTTTACCATTTAAATAAATGAAATTTATTTAAAAAAATATATATATTAAGGGACTAGATTGTACAACACCTAGAATTTAAAGAATTAAAATACTTTTTTTTTCACTAAAGAGTAAAAAAAATTTTTTTGAGAGAACTAAAGAGTAAAATATTATTCACTCTCATATACAAATCTACAAGATTACATCTCCCATTATCTATATTATCTAAAAAAATTACACACAAAAAAAATGTATGCTATAGTGTTGGTGTAATTGAAAAAAATAAACATAATTTCTCAAAAAAAAATTTGAGGGAATGATTTCAACAATTTGAAAGTCACAAAAACTTATACTTATAATTTTAATCAAAATCAAGATTTTATTTTAAAAAATATTGTTCATAATTTACATGCATTAGCGCAATAAAAAAACGTGAAATCAGACATATTATATATAAAGGGAATACGTGATTTTAGGATGACTATTTAACTTCCAATATACCCTTGAACAAAAAAATTCTGTGAGAATGCTATATTCTTGATATCATTCAAAAAGATAAGAAATTATATTATATCTATTATATTGTTGGTCTCATTGGAAAAGATAGTTATGATTTTTTACTAATTTAAAGTAATAAATATCTATTCATATAATTTTAATCAAAATAGATATATTTTTTTTATATCTATAACAAACAGACTCAAACTCATTTAAGTTGGTCTGTTGGTATGGTATTGACTTAAAAACTTGAAGTGTGCTCCTCTTAAGCTCTCAAGTTTGATTCTCCTTGGTGCAAATTCAGGTGGGCTAGTTTGGGACTCATTTTGACATGTTTAGTTCTTCTGCAAATAGAATTAATTTTGCCTCCATAATTGATTCTACTTAAAGCTAAAAATTGTAGTTTCTAATTCTAAAACTAATTTTCACACTCAATTTTATTTTTGAATTCATTCTTACATAAATATATTCAAATTTAAATCATTTTACCTTCAACCTAATTTTGCCAAAATCAATATATTCAAAATCATACATTATAATTTATAAAGCACGACATGAATTTATTCAATACATTATGATGTACAAAGCACATCAATCTTGCCCCTTCATATTCTTCTCCTTCATGCTCTGCTTTATTTGAATTTTATTTGTTGAAAAGAAAGACCACGTGGCAGCATCTTGATTGATCAAACGGTAGCAAAATAGCAAAAGTCTCGTTCTAACGGTTCTCGGTTCCTACGAATAGAAAGAAAGCTGTTTGAATTTGTGTCTTTCAACGCAAACAAACGAAACCCCATTTCTTGAAAACAAGTGTTACGTACCAAGCATGTTCCCAGAATCAGATCATGGTAACAACATAGAACTTAGTGCTACTTTACTCACTACTACTAGAGGTAGCGTGTACAACAAGAAATGGCTTCAAAGGTTATACAAGAACCCTACAACTTCTAGGGCTAACTATGAAGAATCTACATCACCTGTTACGAATTATATTGCTGGATTTGTGAAGGAGAAGGACTTGAAGTCTCTTCATGAGTTTGGTGGGGTTGGTAGAGTTTGTGATGTTCTTCGTGGTCAAATTCATCACTCATCAGCAGAGGTAATAATTCTCTTCAATATCATGGATGTATGTTTGATCAAATATATAAATGCTTTCTTGGTTTATTAAGTGTAAGGGTTGCGTATAATATCTACGTGGCATCGACGCTTTTGATTGAAGGCGTGTTCCGGTGTCCAACATGTGTCAGTGCCGACACAACACCGACACATGTGATTACTTTGAGTTATGTCATTTTCTAAAAATGTTATCGGGGTCAACATCTCAAGTGTGTGTGTTGTGCGTGTCTGATGTTTGTGACTGTGTCTGTTAGTACCACATCATTGAAATTCAAGTATGAGTTGTTACTTGTTAGTACCACATCGACTAGGAATTTGTTAAATAAAATGATCAAGGTTTTGGGTGGATGTGGTGTCACCGTCTCTTGATGGACCCGATCATTAAATGTAGGGGCTTCGCCAGATTTCCCAACATAATATACACTACTACTACTACTACCAGTTGTTATTAGCTTGAGAAAGATGTATTTTTTTTTTTTTTGTTGATGAAGTTTTGGTTTTTATGGAATGAACAGAAGATCACTAGGAACCTTGGAACAAGCTTCTTTGACTTTTTATGGTATACCATCAAGGAAAATCGTTACACAGTTTCATTGCTTCTGATTTCGGCCTTATTCTCCTTAGCCATAGGATACATGGAGGAGGGACTCAAGTATGGTTGGCATGATGGTGTTGCCATAGCTTTTTCTGTTCTACTAATTATGCTTACATTCTCTTCAATAACAAGCTTTTGGCGTCATAGGAAAATGATGAACAAACCGACAAAGAGAAAAGGCAAGGAGGTGAAATTCAATGTTAAAAGAAGTGAACTGTCACAATCTGTTGATCTTGCTCTCGCAGCATCTGATATTGTGGTGGGTGACATGGTGTTTTTGAGTCCCCATGATGAAGTTCCAGCTGATGGTTTGCTTGTGAGTCGTGGAATCCTTGTGCTGGCTAAAGGAATCAAAAAAGAAAAAGTTGATCGTGATGAGAATCCATTTCTTATAGCTGGTTCAGAGGTGATTGCAGGTTATGGACAGATGATTGTGACATCAGTTCGAAACAAATCAGATTTTGCTGAGATGAAGTGCTCAATGAGCTCTCGTTTTGAAAAGAGAGGCCTTTTGGAAAAACTGATTGAGAAGCCGATTTCCTACCTTGATAAAGCTTCTCTTTTTATCTTTACATTGGTTGCATTTGTGGTGTTCATTCGCCTAATTTGTGAAAAAGATGGAGATGGTGATGCATTGCCAGATATTAAAGTTTCAGTTGGCTTGTTGATGGAACTCTTTGAGAGAATATTTTGTTGAGACCAAGAGGAAGGATTTCCATTCTAGCATGTGTTTTTACATCTGCAATATTGTTTGTGCAACATGGAATGCCACTTATGGTTACTTTTTCTCTCCATTTCCACATTAATGATGTAGTGCCTGACCAAGAAGCTGTTTTTAATGATTTATCTGCTTGTAGAACCATGGGGTTGGTAACTGTCATCTGTGTCGATGTATCTGGTAAGCTCATTTCTAAACCAATGGAGGTCAGTGAAATCTGGATGGGGGAGGGGGAGACAGAAATTTGTGAAGTTGAGGGATCAGAAACAGTTGTACTTGATAAGCTTAAAGAAGGAGTTGTTTTATCGGTTATTGCACCAGAACTTTCTCTTTCTCCGATGTCCATCTCACTTGTTTGTTGGGAAGAAACAAAGTGTGAAATGGACATTAAATCTTTCATAGAAAGATTTGACATTCTTAAGCATAACAAGCTGAATTCTGACAAAGGGGGGAGTGGAGTTTTGGTTAAAGAAATTTTAGGCACTGAACAAGTTCTGCATTTGCACTGGAGTGGTTCTGCGTCCACAATATTGGAAACGTGTTCACAATATTATGATGGTCAAGGAGAATGTCATGCCATGGGAAATCAGAAAATAAAATTTGTGCAGAAGATCATAGAGATGGAGGATAGTGGCATTAAACCAATTGCATTTGCTTATAGAAAAACACATTTGCAGGTACTTAAGCAAGACGATTTGACCTTGTTAGCTCTGATAGGTTTCAAGAAAAAATGTCAAGAATCGATAAAATCAGCTTTGCAAGGTGTCCAAAATACTGGAATAAAGATCAAATTGGTCTCAGAGGATGACATCGATTTAGTTGAAGAGATAGCTTACGAACTGAGGATAGAAGTGCCGGTAGGCGGTGACCTTGAGGGAAAAGAATTTAAGGATTTGCACGAAGGAGCTAGATTCGATGAAGTGGATAAAGCCATTGCAATGGGAAGCTTCTGTGCTGAAGATAAGCTTTGTATGGTGAATTGTTTGCAAGTCAAAGGTGATGTCGTTGCATTCATTGACCAAAGGCTGATAACTCGTCATGCTTCAGAAGTTTTGAAAGTAGCCGATGTAGGTATAGTTTCCCATAATTCTCTGAGAAAAAAAATGGACAAAGGGAGTTGTGGCATAACTATCACATGTTTCAGTGCATTGGAACTAATTGTGAAGGCCGGCAGACGTAAATATCACAATATTCAAAAGTTCATTCAACTTCAGCTGACAGTTAGCATATCAGGGTTACTCATAACCTTGATTACAACAATTTTCACAGGAATTTCTCCTCTAACAGCAATCCAAATGATTTGGATAAATGTGCTAATGTGTCTTCTAGGTGGCCTAATGATGGTGATGGAATTAAGTCGCGAGGAAGAGCTTGCCAAACAACCACGTGATAGGAATCAGCCAGTTATAACCACGAAAATCTTGAAAAGCATTGTTTATCAGGTTTTGTATCAGGCGTTTTTATGCATGATACTTCAATTTGGGGGGCATATTACTCACAGTGAAAAACAAGTTCGGAAAACCATGATCTTCAGCACATTCTTATTTTGCCAGCTCTTTAATCTTCTCAATAACATAGATTTGTTGAAAAAACAAATTTTCAAGATGGTTGTTCAGAACTTGATTTTCTCGGTGGCTTTCGGCAGTTGTGTTGTAATGCAGGTTTTGGTGATTCAGTATGCAAAAGGCCTAGCAGATTGTGTACCGTTGAATGCTGCTGGATGGACTATATGCGTGCTGGTTAGCACTCTTTCATGGGTATTTGAATGGATCTTGAAGAGTCTTCCAGTTATTATTTCCACCAATTATGCTGCAAACTCCGACCCTGCAGGGACCGAGTTGTTATTTGCGCCAATTATGCTTCAACATCAGAACCTGCAGAATCCACCAGTTTAAACACAGAACGATTTTGTTGATTGACGAATGCAGCCAACATGATTTCTGTTGAACTGATTCATCATTGAGTTAGTTATGATTTAGAAGGATTGGCTTTCATCTAACAAAGCTTAGTGGAACTAGTATTACATTTGTATCACATTTGCACCGTTTATGTCACATTTTTTCTCAAATGAAATCAGTTTATCATTCTCTTCTGCTTTGCTTTGTTTCTACAAGTTTTCATATCCACTATAAGTTTGATTGAGGTTTAAGATGGTGTTGCAGCATCCTTAAGTTCTTATGCTTCTATTTGAACTCTATCACGCGAAATAGCCACACAAATATTTCAGCTGGTTTAGGAACAACTGAATATAAGGACGTCTTTCATCGATTGGATACGTGTGAGGACAAATAAAAGCGACGCCACTTTTGTGTTATTGTGAATTTGTGACAAATTTTGTTACTTATTAATCAAAAGCTTATAAGAACTTTTCTGTGAGTGAAGACTTTTTGTGACAAATCTTCTACTGTGTACTGCAATTGTGACTTCATAAATTGAAATTATGATAGATGCCATCAGAATTACCAACTTGGTGCCCAGAATATTCATTCATGTCACAACTCACAACTAGGTGAAGCTGACCATTGAGCAAATCATTATTACTAATAAAGGGAATATATGATTATTATTTTTGTAGCCTATTTAAATAGCATCTGTTATGGATATGCTAGAAAAAAGAAACAATATCTTATTCAAAAATAGATGAACAAATTGCACTTTAAAGGGAGATATATGCTAAAAAAATATAATGAGATGTGATCATAAATATATCATTAAGTGTGATAGAAAAGCGGATAGTAAATTTAAAGTACTCGTCTTTCAGCTAGTAATTACAAAATTGTCAAAAATAACTTATTATGAAACATAATATCCATGCATAAAGTTGAGAGAAAGCTCATGAGTTTTGTATTGACGGTAAATGTGAATGTTATAAATGGTACAATTTTGACTACCTCAAACCTATTCATAGACACTAACTAGCTAGTAACCAATATCAACTAATAACTAAGATATACTATCCCCTATTTATATATAATATATTTTTGCCATTAAAAAAAAAAAACTAAGATATACTATATCATATGACTCTTAGGTGAAACTAATCCAGTAAGAAAATAAAAAAAAAAAACACTAAACATATATTTCAATATGAAATGAAAAAAGAAAAAGAGATATACTCCATTTATTCTTGCAATTTCACTTCTAGATTAATTAAAAATATGTGGTCTCCATATTATAATTTAGAAAAAACTTAACTTCATAGATTACATATAAATAAAGTTAAATGGTGTTCCTAAATCCTAACTCAACTGATAAAAGTATCGAAATGGTTAAGTTATATGATTTAACCTGAGTTCGAACTTCAATTCCTTCAATTATGTGTATGGGTTTCAATGATTATCAACTTGGACTAAATTTCCTTTCCAATTTTTTTCTTTGAAGAAGCACTCATAAAATTACAAGAAAACCAATTAAAAAATTAATTCAAATTAAAATGTGATGATCAAGTGACCAAAAGTATACCCCTAAGTGAAATTATTTTCTTTTTCCTTAAATAATTTAATAGTGTGACGAATAAGTCCTTGCGAATAAGCTGGCAACTTGGTTTCCTTCTCCATTCATCTCTGTTTTCTGTTTTTGTTCATTTTCTCTTTCTGATTGTAGAAAGAAGGAGAAATGGATCAAGTTTTCAACAAGGTTGGATCCTATTGGTTCAACCAGAAAGCCAGCAAGGAGCTTAATTCCGTCGGTGATGAAATCAATGTATCTATCTTCCCTTTTCAATTTTTTATATTCATCATCTGAAAAAAGATTCCAAAATTATTAATTTTTTTGGATTAATTGAACCTTATGGAAATTGGATTTGGAACCACGCTGTTATATTTGTTCAATTGAATTGAATTGTTGGGGTATTGTAAAAAAGTTTTCTTCATTTGTAAGATATCTCAATTTTGAATTGGTAAATACTTTTTTCCAAAATGATGTTTATGTTTGTTGGTAGGCAGATTCTATGGTCATGTGGTCCACCGTGGTCTGGTACTTAAAATCGTTTGACGATAGACGTAACCTTTTGAAAATAGAAGCTCACGGTCTTCCTAGCTGGGATGGTGACTTGATCGGTACCACTTCAACAAAAACAAGGAAAAATGAATATGTGTGGCTCATTCATTTTTTCGTTGTTTTTGTCTAACTGATAACGATCAGGTCACCATCTTAGCCATGATGACGAGTAGGACCGTTAACTCTTACTTCAGAGGCACATTGTTTGTTGTCGTTAGAATTTTAGGTGATTTTTAAGTACTGTTCCACTGTGGACCACCATAGAATCCACCCTGTTGGTGTTGCATTTACCAGCTCTTAGTTTTTGATGAATAATTCATGACATCGGTGAGGGGAAATGTGGTAATAAGCCTAATTTTACTTGTAGATGTGGATGAGATATAGACATTGTATAATTCTTAAGATCTTGTAATTAATGAGATGATTCTGCTTCGGTGAGGGAGTAGTGAAGCTGTATGAGAAATAGGTCATTCATGTCAATAATGACATTCTCATATGTTCAGTTTTGAAATTAAATGCTTCTCTAAAACTAGAACAAATGCCAAAGATGAATTTTCATTACTTGTATAATGTCTTTATTGACACCTTCTTCTTTTGATATGCAGTCACTGTCAAACAGTATCGAAGGCGGAACCAAATGGTTGGTCAACAAAGTAAAAGGTTTGTATTTCCTATTTCCATATGTTGCTCAAACATTTATCTTTTCAAGTCCTGGCTATGAAACCTGTGCAACATTTAAGATTTCATTTTTTTTAACCTTGTAATCCCAAATTGAGAAATTGATAGAAAACTGGATCAAAATACTCGCAGTTAGGATGAATCTAATGTATTTTTTTTCTGTGCATACTGATATAAGTGTAGTATCCGTACCCGTGTTGCGGATTTAGAATGAAAGATCAATAGCTGAAACTGAAAATAGTCAGCGTAGGGTATTGTGAGACCCTGTATTCTCACCCCTCTCATGTCCAATTTTTTCCTTACCTTTCTGTCGTCTCTCGTCTCTCTTTTTTCATATCTGTATTATGTAGTATGTACTGATCAAGTTTTCCCTTTGTTGAGTCTCACAATGAATGAGATATGACCTGAAAATGTATTTATAAGTGAGAGAAATCTCTCAATTTACAAGCCTATTTTGTAGGGATGAGTTAGGCTCAATTCAATTTTTCCTTCCAATCCCCATTGCATGTAATTACATCAACCATGTTTAGATGCTTTACGGTTTTTCTTTTAATATACGCCTTAGTAATTGGTGACTTTTGAAACGGATATGTGCACTGATCTTACAATGGATCTCCACAGTTAGTGTGGACTGAACAGCAACTTGAGAAATTTAGTACTTTGAACCATGGAGGTCTGTTTATAAGTTATTTTGGCAATGATAATTTCTTCTTTTTTTTAGTGCATGATAATTTCTTCTATAAATGTTTGTTTACTATTAATTTTTATGTTTGAAAAATAATTAAACAGTGAAAAGGAATTTAAACCGTATGAACTGTTAGTCAGTAATTTTTTATTCTTTTCTATTTTTCTACAATTATCATCAATTTTTAAAAGTCTTTTGAGGATATGATTTTGCTATCTTTCCTTCTATAATTTTTGTTAATAGAAATTCTCTAAACCAGTTTGACACTAGTGGTATGAAGCAAAACCACCAATGGTTCTGCTTTATTTCTCCACTTCATGAATTGTCTATTATCCAAAAGGTTTTCCTCAAGCAATAATTATGAACATCATGAAGGGGTTAGGATCCTCTCCATTGTTTATTCTCTCCATTTCTTCCATTACTACAGTTTTAGAGATGTAAATACATAAGTGTATTTGTTGACGTGTATTAAATGCACCTCTGTCACATGATTTGAAATCACAGTTCTATTTGACATAGCAATAATGGTATTTTGTACAACATCAAATGATAGATTTCTATATTGAAGGGAACTTAATTATATCACTTTGCAGGAAAAATGCAGAAGCCATTACCAGAGTTGTTAAAGGAGTATGATCTACCAATAGGAATCTTTCCTCGTGATGCAACAAACTACGAATTTAACGAAGAGACGGGAAAGCTTGAAGTCTTCATTCCTCAGGTTTGCGAAGTAGGCTATAAGGATTCATCCGTCTTGCGTTTCTTCACCACTGTTACTGGTTATCTGGAGAAAGGAAAGCTAGCAGACATAGAGGGAATGAAGACAAAAGTTATTATCTGGGTAAAAGTGACAACCATTTTCTCCGAGGGATCTAAGCTCTATGTGACTGCTGGCATGAAGAAAACAAGGACTAGGGAAGCATATGATGTTACAAGAGATGGTGTACCTGTAGATAAGTTCTAAAACTTTCATATGATATTGTTATTAGTTTGACAATCTGTAAAAGCCTTTGTTGTTTTATTATAGACCATTTTGAGCCTTCTTGTATGGTTGGGTGGTTATTTGTAACTAGTAAATATGTATTTCAGGTACTGATCCTTGGACCTTGGGTTGTGATTTGAGAAATGTGGAAAGTCTCTTTAGTATTTGATGATTGTGATCAAATAACTGTTGCTGTTTGGTAGTTTACATCTTCACTAATTTTTCTGGTATGACAACTTATTTTCAAAGCAACAGGTGATGTGGATGTAAACAACAATAATTCTTTTTTTTTAAGTTTTGGGTTCATAAGTAAATTTCCTGTACACGGACATAGGCCGGTTGGATCAACCTAGCGATCCAACCTATCCCATATAGTTAACCCGAACTCGTTCTAGAATGAGTAGAACCTGACCCAATCGGATTAAGCCCAAAGGTGTATGATTTAGGTATGGGATTTAGAATTTGGTACACGCCAACCTGACCTGATTACATATAATTTAGTTTTGGATTTTAAACTTTTTCGGATCTTTCTTTTGTTTATAATTTTTCAATTTGAGTACGTTTTCTTGTGAGTTTATTACTATTGCTTCATATATGTGCTTGATAAATTATGATCATAGAAATGTTCAAGTATCAAATCTGTCTTGATTTAGTGACAATTTTTTACTTTATATATATTTTTTATTTAGGACCTGCAAAACCAACACCGGATTAGTTTGGTTTTCAATACAAACTATTGATTCGAAACCCAAATCATATTAGAGAAAATTGATTGTCTTGAGTATCAGATTTAGCTAGGTTTAGCCAAACCCGAACCATGAACATCCTTGATCTTAAAGAGTAGTAATTTCCCGTGAAAACTGAGACTCTTTCCCCCAAAGACCAATGGAACACATACTATTTGCAGTAGTTGGTTTATTCCATCTGTTATAAACGGACATGCTAAGGAGTTGAAAATATGAATTATGTATCTCATAATACCTGCATTCACATATCTGCACAAGATTGTAAACTATGATAATGGTTTCAAATTGGTGCAGTTTTTATATACCTTTTATGTAATAGCATTCATTTCCCTCAAAAAAAAAATGTAATAGCATTCATTTTAATTTTAGAGGGTACTAAAATATTTTATGTTTGAATTTCTTTAAATCTACTGCAATAAAGTGTGAAAAATTATGTAATGGTCTAATGGATATTGTTGGCTGGTGAACATTCATAGAGTGAATACAAAGCTTGTAAGTTGAACCGGTGAGAAAGATCTCAAAATAAATTTAATCTTTGTTCAAAATAAATTTCTTTTTTTCTTTTCTTTTTTGTTAATAAGTGGAGATTTGTGGTAAGAAAGGAACATGGTAACTTCAAATCTATTGTTGTTGTTAATTCTTTGAATTGTACTGAATTCTAATATTAACAAAAAAAAAAAATGATTTTGAACAAAGATAGAATTAGATGAGATTTAGAGATTTAAGGTTTTGGGGATTAGATTTGAGATTCAATTTGGGGATATTGATTTTCAGTTCAGGGATCAAAGTGATCATTTTCTATTTTCAAGTTAGTCCATGTGACACCTCATGCACGCCGCCTCATTAGTTAACAGAAGTTTTTGACATCATGGACTAAATTGTCATGGACTAAACTGATAATGGAATGCACATTCAGGGACTACTTTGTATTTAATCATGAGACAAAGACCTTTATGATAGCGAGGTGCAAAGTCGGGGATCAAAGTGACTATTTACTCTTGTTAATTTCCCCATACAGGAAAAAAAATTAAGAAATGTGCATTTCTTTCATTTGTTAAGTCTAATTAAAATAAGAGTGAAGACTCATTCTCATCCTTCATAATTTTCTAATGGTTCAATTTAGTCCCCAACAAAAATAAAATCCAGATTTGTCTTTGATATTTTCATATTATGGACAAATTAGTCATTCTATCATAAGTTTATGATAAATTAAAGATTGATTTGTCTTCGATATGAAAATATCACTAATTTGAGTTTTATTTTTGTCGGGATTGAATCGTCTTGTCAAAAAAAATTAAAGGACCATAATAAAGAAAGGAGGAAGCACGCCAACTTTTCTACTCACATTTTTAGCTTCCTCACAACTTTGCTTTCCCACTTTGTTTTTCAGTTTTCCCATTTTTGCAATAAACAACGTAGAATAACTGCACCTGCAATTTGGGGGTCGTTAGAGCACTTTCAATGGTGAACTCTATTCATGGTTATTTTGTGAACCCTATTATAACACATCATCTTCAAACTACTCTTCTATTTTTTACTCCAATGGTGAACTTTAAAATACTTATATTAGGTCCCATAATTTTACTACATATATTAATATTTTATTTTATTTTAGTATCAATCTTTCAACTTTTCACCCTTTTAGTATTGAGAAACGTGAAGTGTTGGTTGCTTCAGAAAAGCACGCTAACTCCAAGCTGGCCAACTCCAATGGAAATTTTGGCAAAATATTCACTGTTTTCAAACTACACGCTCACGAACCCAAGAAAATTCATGCCATTGGAGTTGCTCTTACAATTCAACGTCCTTGCTATTTTGTTATCTTCTAACAGTGAACTTGACCTATTTTTTAGTATAAATAAGAGTAAAATTTAGAGCAAAGGAAGGTAGCAACAAACCTTCCTCTCTTTATATTAGTCTGCTCACCACCAAAAACTTACACACATGCAATGTTGTGCTTCAAACTTAAGTAAAAAAGTGTCTGGTCTAACAATATTAACATTAACCGGTTGAAGTAATTGTTATGAGTTTCTGTGAGTTTTTTTGTTTCTTTTCTTTATTTTGATGATTATGACTTGAAAGTTAAAGCTTTGTGGTTTATTGCTTCATCTACATGCTTCTAAATGCTTCAATTTGTTTCTTTATTTTTAGTTCCAATTGTTATTTCACGTTATATACTTGTGCAAGAGGCAATTTCACGCCCACTCAAGAGTGGAGCTTGGGTTTAGCTCTACTTATTTTTGTTGTGTTGCTCTTCTGCCCACAATGGTTAGCATGGCTTTTAGGTTCTATATCATTTTATATGATTGTGTTATTGGTCCTAATAAATAATAAATTCAACTTATTATTTTATATGGGATTCAACTCATTATTATTTACCATATTTATGAAGAATGAAAATTAAATAAGAAAACTAAATATTTTATTAAAAAAATGAGATTGGCTGAGATACGACTTCCTAATAATAACAACTTTTTTTTTCTTCAAAACAATAAGGTTGTTTGAAATGTGACATTTTGTGATGACTCGGTGATATTGATATTTTAAAATAATTTTTTTTTAATAAAATAGGATTGACTAAGATTAGACATCTTGTTAATCCTTGTTTGAGATGACTAAGTTGCGACAATTTGATTATCTTAATCATTTTCAATTCAATCAAATCAATAATCAAACAAATTCATCACCATCAACTTCTCACACTCAATATCTTTTAATCAAATTAATCTTTTTACTTTACTAATTACAACAACAAAAAATCATTTTTTAACCGATATTAAAGAGTAGTAATACCCTCTTTACACATAATCGAGTAATGAACTTGAAACCCGATTTCAAAGACTTTTTTCAGTTTTAAAGCTTTTTTTTTTACTATTTAAATGAATTTTCCTGTCAACTTTATTATATTCAAGCAACCCTCAAATTTTAGGTTGCGAAAATCTATCTCACTTCATTCTTTTGTGAGACTCGCTTCATAAATTCTATTAAAATAAATAAGTTATCTTGAATGTAATGATATGAAGTTATTAATTAGACTTATTTAATAAATAAAAAAATGTTAGAGTGATTGAATACTTATTAAGCATTAACATTAAAAAATTATGATGGATATATGATTTATTTGGTGGGTAAGGTGGGAAGTTAAAGAGATGAGTTATAAGAATATCAAGAGTTTGATCGTCATTTAAAGTATCATACTTTTGTTTTGTTAAAACAATGTATCATCTGTGCACAACTTCAGAGACTAATCACATAAAGATAACTAAGATTCATTTAAGACACCCAAAAAACGAGCAAGGATCAAATGATTAAAGCACCCAAGTATATATTTTTTTCCATGAGATGATACCACGGTTCGAAAATTGTGTTCATAATACTTGCATTCACATCAGAGACTAATAGACAGAGAAGTTTCACCTCAACAAAACTGTAGGTTGGGAATTTAGGAGCGGTAGTCTATTTTTAAAAGAACAAGCAATGCTACACATTTAACAAATAAATTATACCTTCTATATTTAATTAACAACGCTAACAAATTGGAGGCATTGTTTGTTTGTTAGCTATTTGGTTGTTGTATTCTTTTAGAAATAGATCATTGCGCCTTTTTTTTCCTGCTTTGCAATTTTGTCAACATCTATATTTTTTATCCATTGCAGTTTTATGCATGTGAGTATTATCTGTTGTAAATCATCATCATTTATAATTATAATCCTACAAGTTCTTCTTAAAATTTCCTCCAAACTTTTCCTAAAATTTCGCTCCAAACTTCCCTCCACATCATTTTATTAATCAAATAAAAAATAAAAAGAAAAAAAACACTACCCATGTTTCACTCCACAACTCTATTTCTACTAATTCACCTATTAATTAATTAATAATTAAAATGGGAAATAACTATCATTCTATTATTTAAATTAAAAAATAAAAAGGAAAAAAAAACTGCTCACGTATCCCTTCAAACCACTCTTTCTAATGAACTCATCTATTAATTATTAATTAATTAAATAAAAAATGAAAAGAAAAAACTCACTACCCATGTTTCCTTCCACAACTCTATATCTACTAAATTGCAGAAAATAAGTAACTACCCACAATAATAAATGATTATGGAAGTGATGGAGAAATTTTACAAGGAACCACGTTCTATTATTCACATCAACCAAAAAAAAAAAAAAAACTCATTCACGGTTATAGTCCTATAAGGGAGAAAATAAACCAAAGAGAGACATTCCTACCAAAAAAAAAAGAGAAAGAAAATAAACCAAATCAACCAAAAAAAAATTCCCACCAAAACTCTATAATTAATTTAATTAAAAAATTGAAAAATATATAACTAATTATTAAATTAAGGGAGAAAATAACCAAAGAGAGACATTCCTAGATTTTTTTTTTGAAAAAAAAAGGGAAACTAATTAAATTAAAAAATATAAAACTAATTATTAAATTAAGGGAGAAAATAACCAATGAGAGACATTTCTAGATTATTTTTTTTAATAACATGTTCCTAGATATTTATATTATCAATAAAATTAAAAAATAGAAAAAATGGGAAACACATGTCAGCCACCTCCCTCTATTATAGAAACCTGTTTCTACAGATTCAACGATTACTGAATTTTTCTTTTTAAATTTTAACAGCTACTAATGAATTAATTAATTAAATTAAAACATCACTCCCTCCATGTTTCTATTATAGAACCACTATTATGGTAACTACACCATGTTATTATCAACTTTCCACTAAGCACAATCCACTTTTCTTCTCATTATCTCTCTCTATATATATTATTCTGGTTTAGTCTCTATGTATTTTTCTTCTTTTTTGTTTTTAGAGCCTCTGTATATTCTTAAATGCGTTGCCTTGCATTTGGTTACGGTTCATTAATTTTTCAATGTGTATATAATTCATATTATCTCTATAATCTTTTGCTTATGATTGTTTTAATGTTTCTCTCCACCCAATTGTGATTTCCCTTTCACTTTTCCACCAATAAAATTCATAATTTTGACAATCTGTAAAAGCCTTTGTTTCATTAGACCATTTTGAGTCTTCTTGTATGGTGGGGTGGTTATTTGTAATTAAGCAGTAAATATCTGAGTTGTGATTTGAGAAATGTGAAAAGGTAGTTGGTATAAACTAATACTAACAATTAACTACTAACATTTGATTAATTGTTACAATTAATTACAAACTCAAACAAAGTAGAAAAACTAATACTAACAATTAATTACTAACATTTGTTATTCAAAAGGAAAAAAAAATCTCAAGCTTTGAGGTTAAGTAGGTGGTATAAATTAGAATAAGATATTTGGTGTATTTAATTCTTAATTAGAAAGACATATTCATACCCTAATTACATTTATTATGTACACGGCACGAAGATCGTGTTAATACTTGCATGCACATCAAAGACTAATGAATAAAGAAGTTGCACCTCGACAAAATTGGGGAGCAGGAAATGGGTACGGTAGTCTATTTTTAAAAGAACACACACAAATGTCACATGTTTAACGAATAAATCATACCTTCTGTATTTAATTAACAACACTAACATGCAATTTTGTCGCTAGCTTGTGCATGTTTCTTATCCATTGCGGTTTTTGATGTTGTACTATCACCGTAACTTTGGAGTCGTGATTGAGGCTTATGAAAAAATAATGTTAGATATCATGCCTAATGATGATCCAACTGTTTTCAACAACTATATAATAGACATAGTCGGAGTAAGAATTCAACTTTGCGATGTTATTCTTCCTTATGAAGGGTAACTTGATTTTTAATAAAAATATTTGTCCCTAAATTGCGAGTTATTGATTTGTACCGGTTCAACAAAAATAAGGAAAAACGAATAATGTGTGGCTTAATACTCAACTCGAATTCATTTTTTCTTGTTTTTATCAAGCTGATATCGATCAGACACCATCTTAGCCATAATGACGAGTAGAGGGACTTTGTCAATCATCGTTTGAATTTTACGTGATTTTTAAGCACTAGTCCAATATGAACCACCATAAAATCATGCATTGTTGGTATTGTATTTACCAGCTCTTAGTTTTTGATGAATAAGTTATGAGTCATTGGGTGTTGAGATTGTTTTCTGTTTAGTTTTGTTTTTAGAACATTTAGTTGTTTGGGCCTTGCTGAGTCTGTTTAGTAAGCCCATTGCTATTTCTGTTTTGTGCCTTATGCTGAGTATATAAACTCAATTGTGTAATCTCTCTGTGTCAAGGAAATTGAATACAAATCAGGTTTTGCAAAACTAGTCTTCAATATAACATTGGGGAGAGGAAATGTGGCTATAAGCCTAGTTAAAGATGTGAAGGAGATATAGACATATGAATATCAGAATGTGTTATACTATCCATGGTTTAATTACTAAGATCTTATAATTAATTAGATGACTAGGTTATTGTGGGGGAGTAGTGAAGTTATATGAGAAATATGTAATGTGAGTTATGTAGGCTTGTTTGTTCTGAGTAAGCAAGTGATGGTGGTGAGGCTCTGCAACTTAATTAGGTGTAAAAGTCACCCTGTGATATAATGTTACTAGTTTGATTAAACAAGTTTGAAGTAGTAGTAGTAGTACCACGTGTGATTGTATAATTCAGATTTAAGCTTAACAAACCTTATCATGCTGTTAGAGACTAATATCCCTCTAATATGTTCCAGTTTTGGATATAAATGCTTCCCCAAAACTACAACAAATGCCAAACATGAATTTTCATTGCTAGGGTAATAATGTTTGACACCTTGTTCTTTTGATATGTAGTCACTGTCAAACAGTATCGAAGGAGGAACCAAATGGTTGGTCAACAAAATTAAAGGTTTTTATTTCCAATTTCCCTATGTTGCTCAAATATTTATTTATCTTTCAAAGTCTAGCTATAAAACCTGTGCAATATTATTTTTCTGTGCATACTGATATCAGTGTGTTATTTAGAATGAAATATGAAGAACTGAAACTGAACACAGGATACTTAGGGTATTGACATTGAGAGATCATGTAATCTCACCGCGTGATGCAACAAACTACGAATTTAACGAAGAGACAGGAAAGCTGGAAGTCTTTGTTCCTCAGGTCTGCGAAGTAGGCTACAAAGATTCATCAGTCTTAAGTAATTTCTTCACCGCTGTGACCGGTTATCTGGAGAAAGGAAAGCTAGCAGACATAGAGGGAATGAATATTAGTAGAAAAAGTTCTTATATTACTAGGAAATAAACACTGAACGCCAGTGTCTTTGATTTTGCATGTCTTATTTTTGTTAATTAATCAAAATATCATCAGCCATATAGACTTATGGTTTCGTTTATATAGAAAAAATTAACTTTGATCTTAATCCATATGACCATATATACAAATTATGTAAATCAATTGTCCCTTCAAAAAAGAATAGTGATTAGCAACATCTATCACCTATTTAACACCCACCTAAATATATACTTTATTGTGGAGTAAAAAGTTTGAATGCTTATAACAAATTGTGGTTATAAAATACAAAATTTCCAAAACATAAGTAGTAATAATTTTAACTTATGATGTTTTCCATCTTTCTTAATTTCCCCATACAGTAAAAAAAATCTAAGAAATATGCCTTTGTTTTCGTTTGATAAGTCTAATTAAAATAAAGAGAGTAGGAAGCATGCCAATAGCAACATGTATATTCACATCTTTAGCTTTCCCACTTTGTTTTTCTCTTTTCCCATTTTTGCCCTAAATAGCATAGAATAACTGTACCTGCAACTTTGGTCTCCTTACAATTCCAAAACCTTGCTATTTTGTCATCTTATAACATTGAACTTGACCTATTTTTTTAGTATAAATAGGAGTTAAAGTTTAGAGCAAAGGAAGACGGAGAAAGAGAATTGAAAAGAAGAGTGAATAAAAGAAAAAAGAGGAGATAAAACTAAAAATGTAAAGGAAGGTAGCAACAAACCTTCTCCCTCTCCTTATATTAGTCCGCTTACCACATAAAATTTACATACAACTGCGATGTTGTGATTCGAACACAAGCAAAAATATTCAACCTAACAATATCAATATTTGTCGGTTGAAGTCGGCAATGTGAACTTTCTGTCAGTTTTTTCCTTTTTTCTTAATTTTATTTCTTACTTTTATTTCATCGTTATATACTTGTGCAAGAGGCATTTCACACCCACTCAAGGATGGAGCTTGGGTTTAGCTATACTCATTTTGGCTGTGGTGCGCTTGTGGCCACAACACAATATCATTTGTTTAGCTATACTAATTTTATTTACCATATATGATTGTGTTATTGGTCTCAAAATAAATATAAATTCAACTCCTTTTTATTTACCATATTTATAAAGAATGAAAATTATATATGTTATGAAAAAATAAGATTGGTTGAGATACGATATCTTAACAATCAATAACATATAAAACGTAAGTTGTGTGTTTCAAAAAAAAAAAAAAAGACTTAAGTTGTGACAATTTGGTAATTTGAAATTTTAATATAACAACTTTTTTTTTAATTCAAAATAATAGGATTGTCTGAGATATGACACATTGTTAATCTTAATTAGATGTGAAAGAATTGTGACAACTTAGTGATCTTAATATTTTAAAATACTAAACTTTGTTCTAAGATGATACATCTTGTTAATCCTAGTTTGAGATGTCTAAGTTATGACAACATGATGATCTTAAACACTTTCAACTAAATTCAATTCAACAATCAAATAAACTCTTCACAATCAAAAATCATTTTTTTTATAATCAACCAACACGGTTCCCGCAAGCATAGCTGAGTTGACATAGACAATCACTACTAAAAAAGCAAAAATTAGTGAGGGAATTTTAGAGAGGGAAAACATGGAATCTCTCTCTAATTCCGTCACTAAATTTTGCGACCAAGAAATTTGTGAAAAATTTTATTTTTTCTGTCACTAATTTCCCTCTCTAATTTTGTTTTTTCTAGTAGTGAATGCATTATTTGCAGGCGCCGTTCGAACCCCACACATCTCACGTATTCATCTTAAAATGTGAATTCTAATCACCGTAGTACTTGACAAAAAAAATCAACTAACACATGGACCTTTTCTATGACATAAACTACGTATTTTTGAATTATCCATTGTATCAATGAGCAAGAGACTACTCCTATCAAACACAACGATAAAACGTTTATTTTTGTTCCTCTCTATTTAAACAAAACGTGTTTTCTTTAAAAAAAATCATTTTTATTGCATTTAATAATAAGAAAAAAAATTGATGTTTTAAAGTTAACACAATCCTGCACAATTAGTTAGAGGAAATCGTATTTAACAAGAGTAGTGTAGTCCACAGGAAAATTATTTGTCAGTCTATTTGTCGGAGTCAGGAGGTTGGAGGACTGGGGGTAAGGAGAATTAGGGAGTTTAACTATTCTTTGTTAGGAAAGTGGTGTTGGCGGTTGTTGGTGGATAGGGGTAGTTTGTGGTATAGGGTATTGTCGGCGCGGTACGGTGTGGAGGAAGGTTGTTTGTGTTATAGGGTGTTGTTGGCGCGGTATAGGGTGTTGTCGGTGCGGTACGGTGTGGAGGAAGTATGTTGCGTGAGGAGGGGTGGTTTAACAACCATGTTAGTCGCTCTGTTGGCGATGGTAATAATACCCTCTTTTGGACTGATGTTTGGGTGGGTGGTGTGTCGTTATGGGACAGGTTTAGTAGATTATTTGATTTGTCGACGTTGAAGGGGGAGTGTGTGTCTGCGATGTGCAATTTAGGGTGGGGGAGAGATGGCGGAGCTTGGCAGTGGAGACGTAGGTTGTTTGCGTGGGAGGAGGAGTTGGTAGGGGAACTTAGGCTTTTACTTGATAATGTTAATTTGCAGGTTACTAGGGAAGATAGATGGTTATGGAGGTTGGATTCATCTTCTATTTACATTGTTCGTAGTGCCTACAAGTTTTTGAATGAGTAGCTTAATCATGAAGTTGTGGTCCAGTTACCTTCCTTTGGCATAAGGATGTTCCTTTAAAGGTGGGGTTGTTTGCATGGCGTTTGTTCCGTGATAGGCTCTACCAAGGACAATCTCTTTCGTCGTAGAGTTATTGACATAGATGCTCAATCATGTATAGGAGGGTGTGGTGTGGTGGAATCATCTTCCCACTTATTTTTACATTGTAATTTGTTTGATTCTGTTTGGAACTATATTTATCGGTGGGTAGGTGTATCTGCGGTCATGTCCGCTAATGTAGCAGATCATTTTATTCAATTTAGTCATATTGGTGGTGCTACAAAGACGAGGCGTCGATATTACAGGTTATTTGGTTTGCAACAACGTGAGAATTATGGAAAAGAAAGAAACAACAGAATCTTTAATACTATGGAAAGTTCTATTTCACAGGTGGTGGACAAGATCAAGTTAGTAACATTTAGGTGGTTGAAGGTGAAACTTGTTACTCTTCCCTTCAATTATCATGGTTGGTGGCTCAGTCCATTTACCATCCTTGGTATAGGCTAATATTTGTTTTCTTTCTTTTTGTTTTCGTTCTTGGCACTCGGTGATGCCTTGTAAATATTACTGACAAAACAAAAGTAGTAATACCTTTCCTTCATATAGATGGAGTGATAATACCTTTCCTTCACGTAATATGATTTCAATGACGTTTTTTTTTTCTTTCTTCCGTACATTATTTTTTTCTATTTAAATAAATTTTGGTGACAACTTCATTTTATACGAGCAACCTTGAATTTAAGGTTGTGACAATCGCTCTCTTCACTATATTGCAAGACACACATAATAAATTGTATATATCTATCCTATATATAAAGAAAGTAGCATGTTCCGGCTAATTTCGGCTGATTTTTTTGTTATTTCAATTATACCCTTAAACATATTTTCCTATAACAATGTTATATTGTTGGTGTTATTAAAAAAGATAAGAATTTTTATTATATTTGTTATATTTTCCTATAACAATATGAAAAGATAAACGTGGTTTGTTGAGTTCGTTACATTTGAAAGTCACGAATATGTATATTTATAATTTTAATTTATATCAAAAAAGTTATATAAAATATTGTTTGTAATTTACACGCTTATCGTCGCTAATATACATGCGTTAACGCAATAAAAAAACGGAAAGTGTCTGTCTTTCCGTTAGTCAAAATAAATAAGATATGTTGAAATGTAATGATATGAAGTTATATTGATTAGACTTGTTTAATATATTTTTTAAGGTTTCGGGTTAGAGCGATTGAATGTTTATTAAATATTATTAACATTAAAAAGAAATGAAGGATATATGATTGGTTTGGTGGATAAGGTGGAAAATTGTAGAGAAGATGATAAGAAAGTCTAGAGTTTGATTGGCACTCGGAGCATAATACCTTTTTTGGTAAACCAAGTATCTCTTCGTACAATTATTGTGACTTATTTCGTTAAGGTAATTGAGATTCATTTAGGTGGTTCATGTTTTTCAACAAATATTTTTTCAAACACACCAATCGGAGATCAATTTCTGAACCAAATAGTTAAACGACACAAATATCTATTACTTTTGACACATTATGACTTTTTTTTCTTCAAAGTATTATCTAAGTAAGAATATATCATTTTATTTATATATACACATTTTTTTTTTCTAAAATAGATATTTGACCACATGTTCCTGTTCAAGTGATTAGTTTGGTAGTATTTCTTATATCTGCACATACATCACTTTGGTAGTAGTTAGTTTGTCTATCTATGATCCCTCAAAAAAAAGAGTTTGTCAATCTATGAATATCATTTTAAAAGAATTGATGTGGATTTTGGTATAAGGTAAATTCACTATTTATAAATTTCTGTAGAATTTTTTGTGCCAAATGTTTTTATTATGTGAAGGAATTGTGGCAAATGTTGCGATTAATTAATATACTCCTTTATTTCAACTAGCGAAAAACGGGCACTTCGTGTCCGTATTTCCGCTCTTTTTATTGCGGTAATGTTTGAAAATTATTAACAGTATTTTTTTTATGAAATTTTAGTTTTGATTAAAAGAAAAAATATAAATGTTTGTTGCTTTTTTTAATGACATAAACAATAATCTTTATTATAGAAAAAGTTGTTTAAGGGTATAATTGGAATAATGAAAAAGTAAGTATAAATATACTCATCTAGTTTGTTATATTTTTTAAATGATAAAGGAAAAAAGAAACATATATACATGTATTCATATTGTGTTTGTTACATTTGTTATAATATTTAAATATATTTTTATTTATTTATTACATGTGTTACTTGTATTTAAAATTAAGGATATTTTTGGAAAGAAAATTCCAACCCAAAAGTATGTTGAAATGGGTAGTTTCCTTTATATATAATATAGATATAGATAAAATTGTGGCTAACAAATATTGTCTTTATAAAACCTATTTAGGTTGGTTTGGTGGTGTTAATTTGAACCTTAAATGTGCTTTTTCTAAAGTCTTAGGTTCCATTCTCCATATAAAAACATTATTTATGCATTCTCGTTGCACAAGTTAGGTCTAAATTTTAGCGCATTTATCCTTTTAAGGTTAACCTCTCCCATTTCTTTTCTATTTGGCGTATTTGATTCTTAGGTTTTTCTTGCAGTTTAGTTCATATTAAATCGCAATTTTGAATCTAAATTGTGTGTTTATTGTTTTGTTTATGCATTCACATTTGTTATGGCAACATATTTGAGTATTGTTCTTTTTTTTAGTATTAATGTTCTTTTGATAGATGGTTTTGGGTTTTCATAGGGTTTCATCGCAACATCCCCCACTTTGTTTCTATTTGTTTTCGATTTTTAGGTTTTTTTTTGTGTTCTTTTATTACAAAGAGGGTTGAAGTCCAGTTTTTTCTTGTGTTTTCAGTGTTAATGATTTTGTGTTTATTTGGATAGCAAAAGCATAATCACATAAAACACTGTTAATGATTTGTTAAAAAAACACAAGTAATGATGTAGCATGTTAAAAAAGTTGACAGTGTAATTCCCCTTTACAAAAATTCATACCAATTTTTTTAAATGATATTCATAAATAGATAAATTAATTATGTAACATATTAAAAAAAGTTGGTAGTGTAATTAATGTATATGTTTTCATGTGTAATTATTATTAAATTACCCTTTATTTAAAAATATGTTTACTTAACATGTATTTGAAAAAAGAGTAATAAATATATCTATAAAATTGTATAAACCTTATTAAGGACGGATGAAATATTAGATAATACTAAAAAAAAAAAACTCGTCAATTATCAGAAAAAATAACATCACAATTCTTTCTTCATGGGACTCAACGACAACTCCAAAATCATATTGATATTGATAATACTCGCATGCATCAGATACCGATGGATAAAGAAATTGTATATATACAAAATTGCCAACCAACCAATTGGCATAGAGATCTATTTTGAAAATAATCCACACAAAGGTCAATCAGTTAATAAATAAAAGGTTAAATTGTATCTTTGATCCCTTAATTATTTAGGTAGTATCGTTTTAGTCCGTTAATTAAAACTCGACTTATTTTGGTCCATTAACTTCTCTTTGTTACACATTTTGGTCCTTTCTGTCAGTTTTAATTCAAAAATGTTAGGTTTTCTTCATTTTCTTCTGGAATTTTTATGAGATTCTTGTTGTTGAAGGTTGGTAGAGATGATATGAAGATGAAAAAGAAGAGAAGAAAATGAAGAAAATCTAACGTTTTTAAATTAAAACTAACGAAAATGACTAAAATGTGTAACAGAGAGAAGTTAGAGGACCAAAATAAATCGAATTTTATTTAAGGGACCAAAAGGATATTACCTAAATAGTCAAGGGACTAAAAATGTAATTTAGCCTAAATAAAATGCAGGTTTCCTTTGTTAAATATTTGACTGATGTGTGTATTCTTTATGAAATGGATTTTTGTCAATTTATTGGTTACTAATTTTGTTGACATACAAATTCCTTATCTATTTGATTTTTGGTGCCTGCAAGTATTGTCAAAAAAATCTTTGGAGCCATGATTAACGTCATGAGGAAATAATTTGTGATATCTTGCTTGAATATGTAGGAAAAAGTTATGGGGCATAAGCCATTTCTTTATGCATCGTGTATAAACATTTTACAACCATCAGATTTAGTGTACACGTGTAATAATCCTAGGTTGTTACTGGTTATGTCCAAAAAAAAAGAACTCGGTTTAGTTTTTTAATGTTGTTTCTAACATTACTATTGCACCTTCCCACATTATCACAACAGCACAAAGTACACCTCACCCACTGAAGCATGAAAATATCAATTCTTCTTCTTCTTAAACATCGCAGAACATAGAAAAACCCAGAGAAAAAAAGTTTAGCATACTCTCCTATGATTGTTCAGGTGAAGATTCATTTTAAACACCAATTCTTCTTCTTCTTTCATTCGATTAGTTGATAATTTCAACAATGGTAATTTTAGACTTTGATTTAAGTGTTGTTGAATCAAGCATAACCAATTAGATCTGACATAGATTTAGATTCCTGACAGAAAAAAGGTAAGATTTTACATTGATATATTATGTATCAACATATATGAAACATAAATGTTGTTTTAAAATTTATTGCAATTTGCATCCCACGCGTCCCTGTAAATTGGAGAAAAGAAAATCAAGGCTTAAACCAAATTGAAGGAACTACAGGGTAAATAAATAAAGGCTTAAATAAAATTGAAGTTGGGTGAAGAATAAGTGGACATAGTCTTAGTGTTGGTGATGAAATCTCGACATTCCTTTCCTCCTCCAAAACTGCTGGAAACCATTAAGTACATCTAACGGTTTTGGAGTACAACTGCTGGAAACCATTAAGTACATCTAATGGTTTTCCGCAGCAAAATGGTTTTGGCATTCCGGTACGGTGATGATGACGGTGATGATGACGAACGATGATGTTGATGATGAGATTGAAGATTTAGGAAACCATTTCCACAGCAAAATGGGTTTGGAGTACAAGTGTACAGCTCACAGAAACCATTTCCACAGCAAAATGGTTTTGGCATTCCGGTACGGTGATGATGATGAACGACGGTGTTGATGATGAGATTGAAGATTCCAGTGGTGATGATGATGAACGACGGTGATGATTCAGTTTGTTTCCGAGTTTTGTTCGTTTTGTTTTGTTTTGTTTGGTTTCCTTTGGGAGTGTAGGAAACAATTATGTTGGGATTTATGCACGGTGCATAAGGATTTCCTTATGCACCATAACCGCTCCCGAATATGTAGTGGGTGGGGGTGGAAGGGGTGTCTTGCTTGGTAGGCGATGACCGATGATTGATAGTTGATGAGTTAATCAAAGCGTTTGGTAAAATTAACGGTTCAACTAACTGATAAATATAAAACTACTTAAAAAAACAATCGGTAATTTAATTGTTTTACTTTAATACACATTTTATATATTATTAAATGGGTTTAGTTTTATGTTAAATTTATTCTTTTCAGTTTTTATAATTTATAAAAATTTAGTTTTAAAACAAAATAAAAAATAGTTGTATATTTCTTATCAAAAAGAAATAATAATAATCGTATATATATACTCCTAGCACAATTGTATAAAAATCCATAAGTAATGTCAAAAGACTAAAAACAAAAAATGTAAACAGAATTTTGTAAAACAAAAATGTTAAGAGAATAATAAAAGAAAAGTACGTGCACGTAGTTTATCAACCTTCTTTTTATTTTTAATTAAGTCATGTGCATTATTAAATATAGGTAAAATAATTTAGAGGTATACAGTTAAAAATCAGAAAGGTATATATTCATTAAATGAAAAATCACAAATGTTACATTCTATACAATTTTTTTTTACAAAAGATTATATTCTATAAATGTACGGTATAAATTATAAAATAAAATGGAATGCAAAGGTTAAGGAAACACTTTTTTAAGGTTAACATAAAGGTTATCGAGACATGTTTGTCAAGGCAGGTATTTATGACAATAGTTAATGTGTTATTTTTAATTATATGAGTAATAAATTATAATGGGTAAAATTGGATTTTAGATAAAATAGTAAGGGTATAAACGGAAGAAAAGATGATAAGCTATAAGTTATAAGTTATAAGCTTAAACGTTACTTGAAATAGCGTCTGAAAAATAAGTTATAAGCTCCTGAAATAAGCTATAAACTCGTTGTGTAAAGACTGTTACCAAACAGGACTATTTTTGTCAAACAAACTTATAATCTAGGAAATGAATATTGAAAGTCACTAGTCACTAGTACTATGGCTCGATCCACTTAAACACTACTTTGAAAATTTAAATACACCTTGATGTTCATCATTACTCACATGGTAAATACTAAAACACTCTTTCAAACACTCATTCTCTTACTGAATGAAATCAATCTATGTCCCAAGAGTTTCATTTTCAAAATGTAGGACTACTCGTATTTTTACAATTAAAGAGCAAGTGTTAAAAAAAATGTTCAAAAACAGAATGTTGTTAGCACTATTTATATTTTTGCAAAAATCATCGATCTCTACTCCATTTATGAATTATATACATGCTTCTCTTAGCCAAAATCTTCAAACCTCCACCCCATTCCAATGTCTAATCCAAGAGATTTACGTACTAGTTCAACCAAAGACTGCAAGGTGCAAGCATACCATCTGTATCATAGTTCAAATAATCCAATAGCTTCATGCAGCCCATCGTAATGTTGGCCTCATCTCTGCATGGTGCCCTTAGTGCTTCCGCTTCAGCCCCTACCATAATAATCATGCTTTGCGCTATAACAAGCGACATAGACCAAGACAACTAACATATACGCACCAATTCAACAAATACTCCCGGCCAACAAAGAAGCAAAACGATACTCCAAAATCAAATAAGCAAAACGATACTCCAAAATCAAATAAGCAAAACACACTATAACTCATGTACTCATCGTGCACCTGAGTGTTTGTTATAAACAAGCGACCACACAAGACCCTAGCACACAAAAAACTATTGATAATGGAACACACCATTCACTTCATCAAAATGCAACCATATAAACAACACTTCATAGCAAAATAGGAATGAGTTTCGTCGACAGACTTTTTGAAACAAGATATGTCATGTTCTATAATATGTTACTTTACATATATCCTTTACTAATAAATTTTAACCCGTCTCGCTAAATTTGACATAATTTTAACCTAATTTTTCCTTTCATCTCTTACTCATGTAAAACTTAACATGTTTGCTAAATGTGACCTAATGTTAACCTAATTTTTCCCTCCACACTGTTGCATTTAAAGTTTATCTAGTCAAATTATCTTCCTAATGTTATGTGCTATCCTAATCTGCTCACAATTTACGTGCTATTTTTTTTGGAAAGGAATAATCACCTACTCTGATTGCAATTTAGGTGCTATTTTTTTGGAAAGGATCTTCCTATCTCTTACTCATAAAGCTTAACCTGTCTCTGTCTCGCTGAATTTGACCTAATTTTTCCCTCCACACTATTGCATTTAAAGTTTACCTATAGTTAAATTGTCTTCCTAATGTTATGTGCCTATCCTAATCTGCTCGCAATTTACGTGCTATTTTTTAGAAAGGAATAATCACCTACTCTGATCGCAATTTAGGTGCTTTTTTTTTTGGAAATGGTCTTCCTATCTCTTTCTATTATTATAATTAGGGTCTTGTTAACCAGTGTCCCGGGGCACTGGTTAAGGAAGCTAAAAGAAGAAATTGTAAGTCAAAAAAATACTTTTTAAACTTTTAATGCATTGATTACACAACTTTCAATGCAAATATTACTATATTTGTTTCCTTAACCAGTGCCCCGGGGCATTGGTTAACATTTCCCTTATAATTAATGCTATGAATTGAATTATATTATTATTTACATTCAACTAAACTATTTTGATACATATTAGCGCTTAATATTTCCATCGATATGACCCGTACGTTAGCATGGATGAGTGCTTAAAGAAAAATACTTACTTGATCACAGCCCTAGATAAAATTACTTAGGTGCAAACATATAAAATACATATTACTTTATTATTTCCAAAACACATACTATTACTTAATTGTTTCTCATGCTACCTCTTTACCTTTTTTTTTTTTTTATATGTGTCTATATGTTGTGTAATTAAATCATGTGACCACACAAGACTTACTCGTTTTTAACATATAACTATGTTAACAACATGTTTTCTAGTTAACATCTTTTTCCGATACATCCTTTTTTAATAGTTGAATTTGTATGAATTCCACCAAATTCAAATAAAACTAGTATAACTTAATGAAATCAATTTTTTATGAATAGAATTTGAATTAGGTATTATGAGATTTTCAACACTCACACATTGTACCTTGACTACATGCACTACACCTAGTGGTTATTAATGAGATCAATTTGAATTTTAATAAATAAAATAAAAAAAAGAGCATGTTAAAAATAGTACATTAGAAAACATGTTGCTATCATTCCTATTTAAAATAGAGGTGATCACCATCAATATTTTCAAAGTTGCGTGTGCCATCCACAAGCCTGAATCTTCAAATTTGTCCACAAGCAAACAGCTCTCGCAGTACTTGTTGGCCGTTTCAATCTCTAAATTTGATCAATGCATGATAAGATAAAAAACAATGATGTTTATTTTCTTTACAACGTGTGGTACAGGTCCATGGCACATGGTGTCCACAGAACAGTTTCAGACATTATAGGAAGAAATTAATGCTTGATATTATACCTACGTGCATTTTCAATTAATTTTAAAGTTGTTATATCATTTTTTATTTTTAAAGTATAAATATTTTAAAGTTATAACACTTGTATAATTTGGTGGATTCTAGGATGAAGGTGCAATTAAGTCCTTCACCGATGATCCATTTTTATATATCATTAGATTCATTTAAAGGTCTAGATGAATGTTATAAAAAAGTGAGAATACATATGTCTTTCCTCACACAATCCTTACTCCACCTTCTCTCCCTCTCCCTTCACTGTACCCCCAAATCCAGCCACCGCCGCTAGATCTCCGCCAAACAACCATCCACCTCTATTCAGATAAATTCGTTAAAATTTGTTGATTGAACAAAAGTAATGTTTATGCCATAACACTGGTGTGTGTGTGTGTAAAAAAGTCAACAGAAAATAGAATTGTTCAATTAACCCATTTATATGTTAATTCGTTTATTCATTCAGAGACATTTATTAGTAAAGTTAGATTCACTAATTCACCATGTAAGTTGCAAAAAGTGTGTTTAGAAGAGTTAACATAAAAGGAGGAAGAAGGTTTATACTTTATACCCGAGCCAATATTTCTGTCTTTTTTTTTTCTAATCAAATTTGAGAATTGTTTGTTAGCAAAAAAAAATGACAATTGTTAAATTAATCCAATTGGGAATGAAACTCTGATTTTTCTTTGGCTTAAGGATGTAGAAAATGAGACAAAAATGAATAGGAGATGGAGAGAGTGACATTGGATCGTGAGGGAGAAACACTATACCACAATTCAGTGTGGCAATCAATATTGAAATCACATGGGCCTTCTTAATCTGATGGTTAAAATTAATGCACCATCGGTGATGGACTTAATTGCACCCTCACCCTAGAATCCACCGTATAATTTAGTATAATTTAAATTTACACTTGAGGGGTAGTTATTGGTAAGAGTTTAATCTTGTAACGTTGAATTTGAATCTCCTTGTGAACAATTTTAAATTGATCATTATTGTCATTTTAATTAACAAAAACAAAAATCCCTTTCTCAATTAAAAAAAATTAGTAGAGACAACACTTAATTTCTAGTTGAAGCAAAAATAAATTATCTAATTATTTGAACCAAATATTTCTTTTTACCTAATTTTTAATAAAAATATAAGTTTGTAAGGTAGCTGCCCCAATTTAATATAGAGAAATGATATTTGAACATCTATTTGGTGATAATTTTTTCTCTTATACTCACATTATTTTTTAGGCTTATTCAATCACTCGGTCCATTAACTTAATTGATTGTGTTAATTTGGTCCCCAAACTATAATTTGTATCAATTTGGTCCCCTATGTTTTGGTCTGTTATTAGTTTTAGTCCTTTATGTTAGTTTCTCTAAAAAAAACGTTAACTTATGTACCAATTTCGTCTCCTATGTTTTGCTCTGTTACTAGTTTTAGTTCTTTTGTTAACTTTTTTTAGAGAAACTAACAGAAAGGACTAAAACTAGTAACGGAACAAAACATAGAAGACCATATAGGTACAAATTATAGTTAAGGATCAAATTGAGACAATCAACTAAGTTAAGAGATCGGGTGATTGAATAAGCCTATTATATATATATATATATATATATATATATATATATAGTTAGGATCCGTTGACACCAGGTGTCAACAGTTATATTGACACTAAATCTCATCCATCGATTTAATTGATCTAATGGTCTAAATTTATTCCCTAAACTACTAACATGTGATGACTGGCACTCCATTTTTTGCTTTCATCCCTAAGTCATATGGTTAAGTGAATCTTGGTTTCTTTTCTCTAACAAAATGTTTCTCTTATGTGGCTCTTTCTCTCTATCATCCCGTCTCTCCTTTTCTAAGGTGCTTCCTCTTCTGATTATTTAGAGAAGCCAAAACAAAAGGGTAATAATTCACAAATTTATGATAATTAAAGATGCAGTTGTGTGTGATGAGCAATTCTAAATCTAATTCCAAAATTGTAACATCTTTGATTCTGAAAGTTTGAAGCAAAGCTTGTGAGTTACTAAGTTTTAATTCTTATGGAGATTTGAACAACAAAATAAAGGAAGTGGATTTTACAAGTAAGAAAAATGCGGGTCATCGAATTAAACAATTCATAAATTCCAACTTAAGAAATAATTCAAACAATTTGTATGAGATAGGGGAATCCAAAACGTACAATAAAAAGAAAGGAATCCAAAATATAATTTTTTTTCTTAAAAAAAAAAAAAGAAAAGATTAAAACGGAGTATATGTCCATTTATTTTGTATTCATGTGCATTTATTTCGAGTTTTTATATGATTAAAAATAATAATAATGTGTGATTGAGAGAAAGGATATATAATAAATACAGAATTGACACTATAATTAGTCTTTGATTAAATAAAACGAACGGTTAGGATTTGGTGTCAACCAATCCGTTGATACCTGGTGTCAACGGATCCTAACTCATATATATATATATATATATATATATATATATATATATATATATATATAACAACTATGAGGATGTATTGTATTCCTTATAGATGTTTTCTGATTAGGTTAAATCATCCAAACTACACATCTAATCTAAGGAGTGTGTATTGGATTAGGATTTTAGGGTCCGTTTGATGGCCAGGATATATCCTGCTTAAATCTCATGTTTGATGCACCAAAATAATAGGATAAAATAAATCATTTTTTTACCATATCCTGACTTTCCTTTGTAATTTCTATCATGAGTATATGCTGAGTTAGAAATTATCCTGATGGATTAGAATATCATTCCTTATTTATTATCTTGATATTCTGTCATTTTTAAAATATTGTCATTTTTAAAAATAATGATAGCATGTATTTCCTATTATAATTAATAATATACCATTTTTACAATATTTAATTAATTAAGAGAGCGATTTTTTCATTTAATTATAATGATATCCTGTTTGTTATCATGTGCGCATCAACCACATATATGATTAATGTTTATCATGTCATTATCATATCATATCCATATCCAGCTTTATATCATATCCTACTTGTATCATATCCTGACCATCAAACGGACCCTTAAAGGACAATTTTTGTTTAAAAAAGTCTTGAGGATTTTGATGACTTTAATGATTTTAAAAGACTTCTAAGGATTTCAACGGATTTAATTCATAAGATTTTAAAGGATTTGAAATGATTTTATGGATTTCAAGAGATTTCAACAGATTTTATGAATTTTAAGAAATAATTGAAAAAAATGATCATAACACACTCTCATTCACCAAATCTCAATAAAGACTCTTTTATTTTTATTTATTTTTTACGGGGTAGAGCTAGAGAGAGAGAGAGAGAGAGAAGGAAGGAGAGAGAGGAAGAGAGAATAGAGAGAGAGAGAGAGAGAGAGAGAGGAAGAGTGAAAAAGAGAGAGGGAAGAAGAAAAGAGAGAGTAAGAGAGAAGGGAGGAGAGAGGGAGAGAGATAGTAAAATCTTTAAAAAAAACAATCTTGAGAAATCTCATCTTTTCATGAAAGGTTTTTTCATGATAAAATTTAATTAGAAAATCCCACAAAATCCATCAAAATATTTATTAAACAATCCTTCAAAATTTGAATGATTTTGAATACTACTAAACGTTTTTTAAGTGATTAAGAGTCTTATTGAATACCACAAGACTTTTTTTAAATGACAAAGAATCTTGATTGAATAACATAAAACTTTTTTTAAATTAAAAAGAGTCTTGATTAAATACCACAAAACTTTTTTATAATTAAAAAGTCTTTTAAAATTCTTAAGAATCATGATCCAATACATCCCAATATGTTAATAAGTGCTTATATTATAAAAAAAATGGCATCTTTATTTTTTTTTAAATACAGTATGAGAATTGAGAGTAACCACTCTCGAGAAAAGTATAGATGTGAGAAATTAAATTTAAACAGCCTTTGGCAGAAAAAAGTTTAGCTGTCACTCACAACACAAAGCTACGGACAAAAAAAGCTTCACTGCCCAATTTTGGCGTTTTGTTTTGTTCATTTCCCCACTCGCTTCCTTCTCTCACTCTTTATGAAACGGAAAATTCTACCAAAAAAAAAAAACAGTTAGAAGATAAATCAGTTGATTGAATTTTTTGCGTTTCATAAAATTAACAGATGAACTAGTTTATAATTATGAACTGACATAAAAATAATATGTTTAATTAATATTATTCTTTTGAATTAAAAATATATGTTTAAAATTGGAATAGATAATGGTGTGTTATAAGTTTTAAGCTACTTAAATTAACTTACCAAATATGTCATAAGCCATCCTAACATACTCGTATAGTTGTTATTTTAATGGTTTTGCTAACTTGTATTTTAAATCAAGTTTGGGATGACTGAGTCGGCAGATCATCTGTTCTTGCACTTTGCAGTTTTTGATCAAGGTTGACATCTTGTTTGTCGGTGGTTGGGTGCTCACTCAGCATATCCGTCAAATATTTTGGATCATTATTTCTAGTTTGGTACTTTATCTGGTCTTGTAAAATCTCGACGCTCCTTCATGTATTTAATCTGGTTTGCAGGCATTTGGGTAATATGGAAGGAAAGAAATGCTAAAAAATTTTGTGCAAAATAAGCTACTCCTTTACAACTTCTGGAAAAAATAAAGAAACCTTCTGGTGGTTTAAAGCTCATTCAGTTGTTTTTTATTATAAGTTCCATGATTGGTGTCAAAATCTCTTGTTATGTTGGGTAATGACTGGTCATTTTTGTCCGTTGAACATTGTTGTAATTATTGTCTATTTCCTCTAGCACTCTAGGACACATTGTGCTGGAGGGATAGATTGGTGGTTAATATAATCCATTTTGATTTTTTTTTTTAAAGAATATGTTAACCAACTCGAAATGAAAAATTTGTATTGAATGAGATAATTCTAAATATTTTTCAAAGAATCCAAGTTCAAATTTTTATGAAATAATTTCTTAGAAATTTTATTTATCTTTTAACCGAACTCTCAATTACAATATATTATATTCTCCGATGAATCGAAAAGTTAACATCCAAAAATAAAGAGATTAATGGACGACTTTTTTTCCAACCAAATTTTTTTTTTTATTGAACAAACAAAAATGGAATATATTAACACTGCTATAGCAATCCTCTCAGCACAAGATGTACCAAAAAGACTACTAAAAAAGAGGCCAGCAGTTCACAAAAATTACAACAAGTCGTTATCCAATGCCTAAACACGACAGTGGATTCGACAACCACATCTGATCACCAAACATAAAAACAACCCTATTGGCTTTCAGCCACCACAACGAATGATATTTCACTTTGTCTAATAATTGAACTGTGGAGCTTTCTTTTTGCTTGAAAAGCCTGTTATTTCTTTCATTCCATAGAACCCACATCGTAAGTAACCAAATAAGTTGAAGAAATGATCTCCTTGATTTCAAACCACCTGCATAATATGAGAAATGGGTACAATGATTTGAGATATCACAATGGTCGACACCATCAAAGCCAATCCAAGACCTTACTAAGTGCCATAAAGAACCAAAGAAGCTGCAAGACAGAAATAAATGGCGAGCATCTTCCACAAGACCACACCCTGACACACACAAGCATGCCTCTGGATCCACGATACCACGGTTTGCTAGATTAGCCTTGGTAGGAAGCCGATCACGAATCAACCGCCATGCAAAGATAGACACCTTAAGTGGAACCTGTTTGTGCCAAATCAAGTCATCACAATGTCTTTCGTGCTGCACATCCTGAGTAGTAAGCATGTCATACGCCCCACGAACTGTGTATCCTTGAATAGGATCCGGTTGCCACTGCCACACATCATAAGAAAGAGGCTGCAAAGAAATGTTAGCAAGTAATAACCTACACTCCACAAGAAGCTCCTCCTCCCACACCCACAAACGCCTACGCCACCGCCATCCTCCGCCCGCCTCCCCCCAACCTAGAGACACCATCTCTTTAACAGTTATTGATTTATTTAAAGCTAAATCAAATAACCTGTTAAATCGCATCCGAAAAGGGGCATCACCACACCACCGATCGTGCCAAAACAAGGTATCCTCACCATCACCCACACGCCTAGCCACACATCCCTCAAACCAACCATCACCACTCCCGCCTCGAATCCTACCAACCTCCTGCCACCAAATAGAACCACTCCGGCCCCCATCCTCCAACCTCCCATCACGCTCACCATACCTGGCTCTCAACACCCGATGCCACGACCCTCCACAATCTACAAGCAACCTCCAACACCACTTCCCTAACAATGCCTCATTAAACTCTCTCAACTGCCGAACTCCTGTCTCATACAAACAGACCTCCAACCAACCCATGAAATTTTTCTATAATCCTCACTCCCCCCCCCCCCCCCCCCCCCCGCCCAATTTTTTTTTTTTATAGATAAAATAGAATAAATGGAAGAGATTGTACATGATGGAGCCTTGAAGAAGGAAAGAGTATAGACAGGTAGCGCGGTCAAGACATACTTAAGAAGAACCAAGCGACCTCTGAAAGAGAGAAATCGGCTTTGCCAGCCCGACAGTCTAGATTTTATACGATTAACCACAGGTTCCCAAAACGACAGACGACGCGGGTTGCCACCAATAGGCAATCCCAGATAGATGAAGGGCACTTTACCAACCTTACAATTCAACAACGACGCTGCTTCCGTTAACCAAGAGTCAGAGACATTAACGCCAACAAGCAGACTTTTGTGAAAGTTAACTTTTAACCCAGACACCGCCTCGAAAAGGATTAAGACCGCCCTTAAAGCACAAACATTCGCCCAACTCTTCTCACCTAAAAGCAGGGTGTCATCTGCAAATTGAAGATGAGATACAGCCACCACATTTTCATCCCCAACACTATAACCCCGAAACAAATTAGCAGCAACCATAGCCTGCATCATAACATTCAACCCCTCTGCAGCCAGTAGAAACAAGAAAGGGGAAAGTGGGTCACCCTGATGAAGACCCCTACCCAAACGAAACTCATCTGTGGGGCTACCATTAACAAGAACGGACACAGTAGCCGTTGTAACACATTCTCTAATCCATTTTCTCCACAATGTCGGGAAACACATTTTTGTCATCACCGCCTCTAAATACCCCCAATCAACAGAGTCATAGGCTTTCTCAAAGTCCACTTTAAACATCAATAATTCTCTTGAAGATTTACAGGCCTCATCCACAACCTCATTCGCAATCAGAATCCCATCAAGAATTTGTCTATCTTTAACAAACGCAGACTGAGCATCTGAAATAACACTTCCGATAACTTGTTTAAGCCTATTAGCCAACAACTTAGCCAGAGTCTTATACAAACTTCCGACCAAAGAAATAGGGAGAAAATCACTTAAGATTTGCGGAGAGTCTACCTTTAGAATGAGCGCTATAAAAGTAGAATTTATACCTTTCGATAACTTACCATTCCTGTGGAATTCCGCCACAAAACGCATCACCTCATCTTTCAGATCAATCCAAAAATCCTTGAAAAAACCAAAGTTGATACCATCAGGACCCGGGCTCTTGAAACTATCACAATCCCAAATGGCTGCTTTCACCTCCTCCACTGAGAAAGGCTTAATAAGACCGCCCCCTCAACAATAGACAACCCCCGAAACTGTAAACCGTCCATTGTCGGCCTTTGCACTTGACGCGGCTGAAAGTGACTCGCAAAATGTGAAAACATCGCATGTCAGAAGGGGTGCATCCCCTCCACCACGGCACCATTCACATTGATCGACACCAAAGAATTTCGCCGCCTTCGACAGCCCAAAATTGAGTGGAAATATTTTGAATTAGCATCACCTTCACGAAGCCACTTAAGCCGAGATTGTTGCCAACAAATACTAGTGTTAAGGCGGGACAAAGAGTGAATATCGGACGTAATACCGAGTAACACCTCAACCTCTTCTTCAGATAGAGCCTCTTCTTCCCCCCTCCCATCAATGACAGCTTGCCGCTCCTTCAAAGAATTAATTTTCCCAGACAAATTATGAGTATGAGCCAGATGCCAGTCCTTTAAAGCAACTTTGATAAGTTTCAATTTCTCTTTTAGGACAAAACCACCCCAACCTGTGACTTCAAAAGATTTCCATTTCTCACTGACAAAATTTTTATAGCCAGGAATTTCCTGCCAACATTTCAACAATCTCGACGGCCTCGGACCCCAGTTTTCCTCATCAATTGTCAGCACCAACGGACAGTGATCAGACAGACCACGTAAAAGAGCAACCTGAGTACAGCTTGGCCACAGTAAATCCCACTCCTCTGATAACAGAAATCGGTCCAACCTACTCATGGACTTTCCATCACCTTTAAACCAAGTAAATCTACGACCATGCAACGGTAAATCCACCAACATATTATCATCAATAAAACAATTAAAAGGAGCACACCCTGCAGACGTTAAATCATTTCTAACTGATCTTCGTTCCTCCACATTTCTAACCGCATTAAAATCCCCACAAAGACAGACCTTTTTACCACCCAACAACACCAACCGAGCAGATAACGAATGCCAAAAAGCTTGTCTTGTCGTCTGATCACACAGTGCATAGATATTTAGCAAAAAAAACTCAGTCATTGCTCTTAACAAACTTTCCATGAATCATCAAAAAACAATCACCACTAGTAGAGTCCCACACCTCAACCTACGTATTATCCCAAATCGTTAAAAGACCCCCAGAGGCCCCCACAGATGAACGAAACGAATACGCATGAGGTGACGATCCCCAAACTGAAGCACTGAGAAAATCATCACAAAACTGCAATTTAGTTTCCTGGAGACATAAAATAGTTGTTAATTTCTCCCCCACCAACAGACGGACATCCCCCCGCTTCTCTAACCCGCCTAAGCCCCTAACATTCCAAGATAAGATCTTCATGACAACCACCCTTACCTGCACCGCCCAACCACCACACACCTACTCAAACTTTCCCGACCACCTCCCTCCTTCGCCCACAACACTCTTATCCACTACCTTGTTTTTATATTAAGTTTTTTAACATGCGTTTTTAAGAAGTATGTTGATATAAATATGCATTTTTTAAAAGTAATGCTAGCAAGAGTCATTTTAACACATTCATCCTAACACTCAATTTTTTATTGACAAAAATACATATGAGTCTCGCCGCTTTAGAAATGAGTCAAGATAAAATGATAAGACTTATATGTATTTCATCTACTGATAAATTAAGTGTTAAGAGCTTTATAGATTACCCTTAGAAAATCTTTATGTGTTAGCCAAGCAGCTTGAAAGCGATAAGGTCACACACGTTTGGCTAGAACGAAACGACTCCCCTTAAGAGGATATGGGAATGGTCTTAATTTTTGTACTAAAAAAGGCTATGTCAACATTATTTGTGAGAGTGATTGTTTGGAAGCAGTTGACCTGATTATTGCTAGTTGTGATCATACCTTGCACACTTATCTACTGATATCCTTAATATTAGCGATGATTTGCATGGAAATCAAAATACAACAATGGTGCATGTCCTTAAGAAACTTGCAAAATGCTCTCGCTGAAACTGTTTTTCGTCTGACATGAAATCTCTCATCCTGAGTGATAAGTTTGAAACGTAATTTTGTCTTTTTGTCTTTTTTTTTTCTTTTTTCCTTACATTATAATGCTACCAAACCAATTAAGTGTTAATAAGAATGTGTTAAAATGACTATTGTTATTGTATTGCTAATAATGCAATGATTCATTTTACTTATCGATGGTGTTATTGTTGGGGTGTACCCATAGGATTGAAATGATCCAAAGGCATTAGATTCTTACTGTATAGTACACTCAAGTGATCTAAAATTCGAATTTCAATTAGAAGAGATGATCGCATTTAGGGCATGTTTGATGATCAGGATAGAGAGACATGATATGATACATTAATCATATCCTGTTTAAATCTCATGTTTGATGCACCAATGTGATAGGATAAAATAAACCATTTTCCTATCCTATTCTGACTTTCCTTTGTAATTTCTATCATGAGTATAAGTTGTGTTAGAAATTATCCTGATGGATTAGAAGATCATTCCTTGTTTGCCGTTTTTAGAATATCGTCATTTTAAAAATAATGGTAGCATGTATTTTTCTATTATAATTAATAACATTTCATTTCTATAATATTTAATTAATTATGAGAGCAATTTTTTCATTTAATTATAATGATATCATGTTTGTTATCTTGTCCGCGTCAAACACATGATAGGATTAATGTTTATCATGTTCTTATCATATCCTATCTCTATCTAGCTTTATATCATATCTTGTCTCTATCCTATCATGACCATCAAACGGGCCCTTAGTGTCTATTAGCGTTTCGAATATGATTATTTTAGAATTGAAAATTTATGAGAAATAGAAAAGTAGTTGGTGTAGGGTACGTAAGAGGAATTTCCCTCCGCTGAAGGAAGGTTATGTGATCTTCAAGCCAAAGAAACTTCAACGCCATACTAGTAACAGATATACATTGATTACGAAGATCCTAATGTGAGATCACAAGTTAATAAATTTTCTAAAAAAAATAAAAAGATAGTCAACAAAAAGACCAAGTTAATAAGAATTATCTTTTATATTTTATGTTTTTTTAGGTGTTTTATATTTTTAGTTAACCCATCATAATTATTTAATTTGATATTTATCTCTAGTACTAGTAGGTGCTTTATAATTAAGTTAGGATCATCTCTATCTAGTACTTTCTCCATTTCTTCTATTTAAATAGATAAAGATATAAAAAATTAAAAATATATAAATAATTAATAGTGATTGACCAACTTAATGGTAGGATACACTATCCATTTTTTGTATTCATCTCTCATTAAATGACATTTTTCATTCATTTTAAACAAATAGAAATGATTCTTATTCGAGCTTTATTTAAGCATTCTCATTTTTACATCTTTAAGACATCTTATGAGTTTCATTATAAAAAAAAACTATAAAAAAGGATTAATATAAAGTTTGTAGCGATACACTAATTTTTCGATCGAAATTGAGTTGTCTTTGGTTAGATGAAAAGAGATTCATTAATATCTCATCTAAACGATTATATATTTTTATTAAAGAAAGTCTTGTTATCCGTTTTTCTAACCAAATGAATAACAATAATCTTTTTTTTCTACTCAATAACAATTATCTCTTAAGTAGAATAGAAATATCACTTTACATCTAATATTTAATATTTATCAGATAAATTTGAAAATAATTTTTAATCAATTTCGTATGATAACTCAAGAATATATAATAAAAATGAAAATAAATAGAACAAATGCATCATGCACTCTTTTAAGTTTGATGCTTATAACCCATCAATCATTTTAGTTCTTTTTGTTTTGTAATAAATTGATCTTCAAGTCATCCAACTTTATTAAAAAGTGTTGACATGGTTGTCAAATAACAAAGTTTTAGTTTTAGATCAAAATCAACAAGCTATATTTTTTAGTTAATTTTTATTTACAAAAATCAACCAAAAAATATAAATAATATCATCTTTATCTTTGTACCTTCATATCGTCAAAAAAATCTTTGCACCTTATCTTAATCTTCACATATTTCAACAAATTAAAAAAAATCCTAGATATGAGTTTCACATCTAAAGCTAGATCAATAGAAAATGTCATCTTTCATGATATAAATCGTTTTTTCAGGGGAACTTTCATGATATATATTAAAAAAAACTACACATAATTTAAGAAAATAAATTCTTAAGAAAAAAAGAAGCCTCCAACGACAATTATAAGTAGGTCGAGTCTAAACTATTTACTAAACGGGTTAATTCGAACTGAACTTTAAATAGGTTGTACTATAGGTCATTGACGAACGACATGATCTATTTCCACCCTTAATATCATTATTTAACCAAACATTAATTAAATAATAAAACATTTCTTTTGGTGTCAATTGGTTATCATTTACGTGCAATTAAATTGCATCAATCAATTCAGTTATTATTGTTGACTACGATTAATAATATGAAGATGAAGAACTTGAAGGTGAAGTTGTTGTTATTCGTGGTAGAGATACGAGGTCAGGAGACAAATATGTTGGTGTTGGGTTCACGCGGAGAGAAAGAAGTTGTTGTTATTGTTGTTGGAAGGCGGATGATGAAGGAAATTGTTGGCGGCGGCGGCGGTGGTTTAGGGGAAAAAAGAGAAGTTGACGAGAGGAGAGAAGGAAGAAGAAGGTTAGAGAGAAGAAGATGAACTTAATGACATATTTGTCTGTCCACACTATTTTTTGACTCAACAGCTGACATGTCCAACCAGTAATGACACGCCAACTAATCAATAATACGATTGTCATTAGTTAAGTTGAGGGACTACATTTGAAGTGATTAATAATTGCAATAGCGAATTGGAATAATTAAGGAATATATGGACCAAATTTACAACTCACCCAATTTACCGAGGTTAAAAATGTAAATAAGCCTATTAGATATTAGCTGGAATGGATAGAAAAATGTGATTAAATGGTAGGGCGAGTGTTATAACAAAAAGCAATAGAGCGAGTGAGGCAACAATAATTGGACCGAAAATGAAGATCAATACTTGATTACTACGTGGATCGGATATTTCCTACTTTTCATGTTCACACAACATTAGGCCACGAGCTCGCCACACGCCTCTTCTTCTCTTTTAATCTCAACCCTCCACGTCAAAACTCATCCAACGATCCACATTAATTCTATATCCCCATTTTACCCTTCTCCACTACTACTTATATCACCTTTGTCCCTCACCCTCTTCACAACCACACAAAACCGCCATTGTTAACCTCTTCTTCTCTTCCTTCAATCCTTTCTCATATTTCTCACCGACCCTTTTCGTTATTCTTCTCTAATGGCTCTTTCAGCTTCCAAAGTTTCGATCTTTTCACCTTCTCCTATCGTGGGTCATTTCTCAAAAAACCTCACTTTTTCTTCTTTGAATCTTCCTATGGATGGTGATAAGAGGAAGAACATGAAGGTGTGTGCTGCTGCTGCAAATGCACCAACGGCATTAACTGGTGTTATCTTTGAACCGTTTGAAGAAGTCAAGAAAGATATTCTTGCTGTTCCTATTGCTCACAATGTTTCTTTGGCTCGTCAGAATTATCAAGTTGAAGTTGAATCTGCAATCAATGAACAGATTAAGTAAGAAAACTTTATTAATCTTTTTCATTTGATTACTATTTATTCATAAAGTTTCTCTTTTTAGAAATCATTCTTTTTTACTTTTTGTGTCTTTGGTTCTAAAAATGTTAGAGATCTATAGATCTATATTTTTTTTTCCTTTAGAAATCACAATAATATATTTTGTTACTTTATTTAATCATGTTTAGTGGTGTATGTATAATTTATAATATTTTCTGTTTTTTTATATGATCGTTTATTTTGATAAGAGTTTTAATGTTTGTATAATGATGTAAATGCAGTGTGGAATACAATGTTTCCTATGTGTACCACTCCTTGTTTGCATACTTTGACAGAGACAACGTTGCTCTCAAGGGACTTGCCAAGTAAGATTCATACGAAACCCTTATAAGCTTTATTTTGTAGATTGATTTTGAATTTATTTCTTAAAATATGATTTTTAACCTTTTGTAGTTCTGTGTATTTTGTGTGGAAAACAGGTTCTTTAAGGAATCTAGTGAGGAAGAAAGAGAGCATGCTGAAAAGCTCATGAAATATCAGGTTTGTATTTAACTTAGGAATGAAATCATGTTGGTTTTTATAAGCATTTTGAAGTTATTTTGGAGTTATATATAGAAACTAATTGTTATTGTTAAGTAGTAACTTTTTGGTTTAGTGGTAAATATTAAATAATATGGTAAACCAATCATGATTCTTTAGTATAATAGCTTGAAATCTTAGGAAGATCTGTGTACATGCTTTTATCTTGATGTTATTGTTGTGGCTGTGGTTAAGCTGCAAACTTTTATCTTGATGTTATAATAGCTTTTATAAAGAGTTCTAAAATCATTATATGTTAAACTATGTTTGTTTAATATTGTCCTCTTATGATGGATATAGTAATAACTTGCATTTATGACTTTGATTTGTTTAGAACATTCGTGGTGGAAGAGTGGTGCTGCACCCTATTGTGAGTCCTCCCTCAGAATTTGATCATGCAGAAAAGGGAGATGCATTGTATGGTGAGTGTTCTGTTTTCATTTGCCTTGATTATTTTTTCCTCTGTTTTGAGTTATCATATTATATTGCATGAAACATAGACACTGACACATGTATGCAGATTTTGATAATAATAGTTTAAGAATATGAAAGTGATTACATATATAATCACATGTGTTGGTGTCGTGATCATTATGCATTAGACACCAAACACGTTTTCGATCTGTAGGGTTGATGCTACATAAATAATATTTGCATGTTCAATTTTAAAGCCTTTAATTATTTATGCTGACTTTTGCTTTTTTTTATTTTCCCTTGTTTTGGTTTGATTCAGCCATGGAATTGGCTCTGTCTTTGGAGAAGTTAGTAAATGAGAAACTTCTGAATGTTCACAGTGTAATGCCTCTTTCTCTCTATTTTCGGATTGAATATTGCTCTTCTCATCCAATAAAAATTTCTGTTACCTATATATACATATTGAGATCAAATGGCTAATCAGTCTAAGAATTATGGTTCATGAATATAATAGGTGGCTGATCGTAACAATGATCCTCAATTGGCAGACTTCATCGAGAGCGAGTTTTTGGTAGAGCAGGTAACACTTGCCTTAAGTTGTCAAGTTGAAACTTGAAATCATTTTTCTGTATACTTGGAGTAGAAGAAATATTTTGTTTGTATACATGAATATTTATGCCTAAGCTTGAAAAACAAAAAAAATTAGGGACTGCAATTTTTGCTGCTAGATTAAAGTTTTTTATGACTCTGTCATTAAGGTTTTTGAATCACTACGACTGTATTCTGATCGTAATTGCTACTTTATCAGTAGTATTTCACTGCAGTTTTTCACAATACCAATTACCAAGCTTAGATTTGCAATGCGATCACAGTTTAAAACATTGATTCAAGATGTTTTCAGATTATTCTTGATAATATTTGACATGAAAAATCATTAGCTCCAAGAGCAACTAGGTGTTTTCTCATGAAACAATTGCTTACACTAAAACAAGTGTATCAAAATTTTCCATTTTTTTCTACTGATATGTATTTTCCTTGCACAGGTTGAATCAATTAAAAAGATATCAGAGTATGTGACACAGCTGAGATTAGTTGGAAAGGGTCACGGTATGTATATTTCCTTACACATTACTTTGGTAATAAGAAAATCAAATGATATAAAATATATGAATGAGGTTTGTTTTTGTTGCTTGTAGGTGTGTGGCACTTTGATCAGACTCTTCTCCATTGATTAAGATGATGTTAGATCTATTATGAAGCTACGTGTTGCTTTTACATTACTGGAATAGTGAATAAATGTATCTCCTAGGTAATTTTAGACGTAGAAGTTGTGTGTAATATCTTAGTTGCTAGTAAGAACTATGTGTAGAAGAAGACCTGGAGCCATAATATCTGTCTGTAGCTTGCAACAATTATTTTGTTAGAAATGAAAATGACGTTGGCTATTACCACTACTTAGTTTCTCTGAGGAATGTTTGGTGGTGTGAATTTTCTTGCAACACAATCAATAAATGTACAACTCTCATTGGTGTTTTTTTGAGAGATCTCATTGGTGTTTCTTAGGCATAAGTTAAAACAAATTGTGGTGACACTACACTTTTGCTTTGACAATTTCCAAACACATGCATAGACTCGTGAGCTTGAGTTTTAGTCAAACTTTATTAGTTTCCTGCTACCTGGCCTGTTTGGATTGTTACATTTGAACTTATCTATTGATGTAAGCAGTTTTGAAATTGTTTTAGAGAATTTATGAAAACAGCTTCATGTCCGTAAGTTGCTTTTTTCATAAACTCTGGGATAGTTTATGAAAACAGTTTTATGTTTAATAAGTTTAGCTTTATGTTACCTTCTGTTATTTAAATAGCTTACTTATCATGATAAGCATTTATGTTATAAGTTCCAAATTAAGCTGTTTATCCAAACAGATCTCTAGTGTTATTGCATTTGATTCACCAATCACTGTGTGTCATATGCTTTGCCAATTTGATTTTTTTTTCATAAAATCACGATGGAATCATTGGAAACCAAAAACATTTAAACTATCTGACTGCAGTTTTCAATCCACACTTGTGTTACCTCAGCCAATTGCCCTTCAGAAGTACCTCCAATGCCCACATTGGAGAAGGAATATCATTGGTTACACAATCATAATCATAAACAAAACAAATTTTGAAAATTTTAATCACAAATTAGCAATAGTTAGTTTTGTTCTCATTTTATCCTTGTCTATTTCCATAAAATATGATAAATTATGTGATTTTTATGTAGATCATAGACATAGTGTAACTGTGTTGTAACTTGGAATCTCGTTCTTACATATGTTTTGATTGAGTATAGTAAAAAAAAAAATAGCAACAAAAGCAAAAAGGTAGAAGGAAATGAATTTGATAATGTGTTATCTGGAGTCCATATAAACATGATTAAAGTTATGATATATTGCAAATTTTATTACTTCTCAGTTCCCTTACCAATCTCCTCCTCCTAAGCAAACTTCAAGCACATGCCTTGTCCATGTAAAAACATTAGTATCAGTTATTTTATGTCCTTGTTTAATATGACTGAAAGCATAGTATCGAATATGAAGAGTACTTATTGGTCTTTTCACAGCGCATGCATATTTAGAAGTCGATGGTTGAATTTTAATCATTTTCCAGATAACTTGCATATTCACCACAAGATTCCATATCCTTGTAGTGATTAACAAGCCTATTTCTATGCCTGTAATTAACATCACAAAGAAGAAAAAGATAAGGAACTAAACTACAAACTATACTAAGTAATCTGTTGGAGTGTTTGATTATTATTGAAATCCCACACTGACCAAAACTATGTCCATGACACCTAAATTTGGAGGGCACAAACCTTACGATGCTTTAGACATTTATGATAAAATTGTAATATTCAAGCAAAAAGGAATGGTAGGGACACTCTTTTTGCCATTAGGTAAGTTGACACCGTTTGCTAATTATCGGATGATCAAATTTTAAGTTTAAGATTAGATTTGAAATCGAACACTATTGGTGTGTCATTGTAAGTAATTTTCTACCAAAATTTTTTTCACAAAAAAAGTATTTATAAGTTAGTTTAATCGCTAATTTTATCAAACACTATAAATTCGCTCCGCCAGTTTATTCACTTTCAATTAGATATTTTATCGGTTATCCGCTATAAATTCATCCACTGTTATCTTGTTCAAACTTTCTTCACCCAACAAGAGCAGCAACAATGACATGCCATGGACTTTTTAATAAATAAGCAGGAGACCCGAAAAAAACTCAGGCAAAATGAAACACAATGAAAACAAATAAAGTCATAGTTTATTGCTTTTTTAAGACCTGAAAGAAAATTAAAGATTGAATGGGTTAGTAAACCACTGTACCAGGAAAGCCAAAAACTTACCATAACAAAATTCTTAAGAGTCAGTCTTCTGAGAATCCAGAAGCAAATACACAGATCATTTAGGAAATAAATTCAGCATTTTCCCAGCAGGATGACGAAAAGGAAGTCAACATTAATATGTTCATGCTAAAACTCTTTCGGAGCTAGATAGATTTGTGTCCAACTATGAGAAAGTTTAAGCACAAACAAGAGCACAAGTTGAACGAAGCAATGTGTGCAGTTGGCAAGATGCGCATATTCTCAAGATCAAGGGCACAAACTCTTAAAGCAGTTTCTGAACTTACACCCAGAAAGAGAAATCTCCTACACCGGCTAGCAAAACTAAATTCCAGAAATAAAAAATATGCATGCTAAACAAAATAACTTTTCATTCTTAGACAGTACATAGTAAGACATTTATATAACATGATACTGCAGTTCTTCTCTCCTGACATTTATTTACTTGATGTCTCATACACTGCAGGAACTCATGGTAAAAATGAGAAAATGCTTAGCAGAATATTCTTAACTGATCATAATAGCCTGCTCACACATTTTAGTTTATAATTCTTATTTTAGAGAAACGCCTTTCTTTTATGAGCACTGGTATCCAAATTGAATGTCAAACATTTTTAAAGCAGTAATTAAACAAGGGTCTTGCTAACGAGTGCCCTAAGGGCATTGGTTAAGGAATCCTTTAATAGAAACTTTGTCTTGGAAATACAAGTTTTTACTTTTGTCTTGGCAATAACTACACCACTTTTTGATGCAAACTTGCTTATTTTAAAACTTTAACCTTTTTGTTTAGGAAAGAAATATATGCATGTTGTGCATTCAACTTTAAAAATTAAAATGTTATATTTTTTAATTTAAAGGTGCTTCTTTTGTATTTCTTAAGGCACAAGTTAGTCTGTCCCTTTTATTTATACTAAATGACAAATATTAAAGGTAGACAAAGATTAGACCACGGAGGTGGTCACAATCCCAACATGTTACATTTGGTCACATCCAATCAAAATAAGACAACATTGTATCAAAAATATTAGTTGATGTTTCGATTATAGATGGTTTTGAATCCATAAATTAAATTCAATTACATATTGATAAGTCATTCGTAAAAATAATAAAATTTTGAATTTATTGATAGTTATAATGAGCTTCTAATTCGAAATAGAAAAATGATATTTATACGATGATTTGATTACAACTTTTTGAATAAACTATCTTTTTATAGCCATATTGTGTTCTTAATTTTTCCTTTCTCTCAGTATTTTTTCATCAATATAAACATGAAGATAAACAATTGTACATTCTATAAGCTTTTAGGCTTCATGATAACTAGCAGGGGGAACAAAATTCAAATGTAAGGAAGTGTTAGACATGTGAAGTCTAATCACTTTGAAGGAAGTTCAAAGATTTATCATTCAAGGTAAATACTATTTTGGGCTCAGTTCCACTCTAGATGTTCGACGAGTGACGTGGTAATACAGAAAAATCACTTGGAGAAAGATATTTCTATAAATCTTAAGAACCATAAGCTGTCTATAAATCTTTCTTCAAGTTGGATGAGAAATACTCAGAGGGATCATTACGGTTCAAAGATACAAAACTGAAGAGATACAAGCTTATTTATAGGAGCAGGCAAACCACTACACAATGATCTTGAATAACAAAAAACCAACATTCACTTAATCCAAATATTTTTTGTATGTATTTCTTTTCGATAAAATTCATGTAGGTCGCATCAATTTGAGAATTGAGGGTTGGAATGGGTATTGCTAGTCTTTGTCCCATTTCTATGAATGTGTTCTAGCACATGTCCAATAGGTGTCTCTGTCACAGATTATTGCTTTGAAGACCTGAAAGAAAATTAAAGTTTGAATGGCTTAGTATGAGAAAAAACCAAAAATTTATCATAACAAAATCTTCAGAATCAATCTTCTGAGAATCTAGAAGCAAATATACAGATCATTAAGAAAATAAATTCAGATGTGATGCAGTCGCAGAGATTTCAAAATCCTTGACTTAGGTTCTAAAATCCCAGTCACGGATTACAATTTAAAACTTTGGTGATATGACAAGGATCTGGACATCTTCAATGGATAATGATTCTTTTTCTTCAATGTTTAGCAGGTTTTAAAAAGACAAATTTACTGCAGAAAATGATGAAAGTTCAAATAAATAAATCAACATAAAGGTGCATTACCTAAACAGTCAAAACCTGCAGTCGGCGAATCCAGACCAGCTGCCGTAGGGAAGAAGTTGAACGAAACAACGTGTGCAGTTGGCAGGATCCTTGTATCCTCGACATCAAGGGCCCTCTTAAACAGTTATGGAACCTACAGAAGACAGCAAAACCAAATTCCACCAATCAAAAATAAAAAGGAAAAGAATGACAATTCTCAATGAAAGAATCTTGGCACACCAATCAAAAGCATGCATGTTAAACAAAACAGTTCTTCCTTCTTAATACATACTAGTACGGCATGATAATGCAGTTCTTTTCTCCCAGAAAGCATTACAGTTTATATTTTTAGAAAAAATTTACAATTCCTTTCTTTTATGATGAGTACCGGTCTTTATCCAAATTGAATGTTTAATTTTAAGACAATAATTAAACAATGAGATAACTAACAATATATTTTTTCGTGAGGAAATGCAGCAGAGGCAAAACTATACCGAAGACTTAAACTGAATTCTTCTTGAAGCATTTTGTCCAAAATTGTCCCTTAGAGCATTAGGATCAGGGCTTCCCAATCAAGCTTGCGTTGGACTTCTGTGAAACCAAGAGCCACTTGCTCAACAATAAGACTAAGAGCATTAGTAACCACCACCAATCTACGCATAAAACCTGCAATTCACAGTCGGAAACTATAATCCATCAATCAGCCACAACTAGCAGCACATACAAGGTTTACAGGCACCATGAAAATTAAATTCATAAACCCCCAAATGATCTTTAAAATTGTAGAAATAAGGAAAATTCACAGAAGCTCTCTGATATAACAGATTGTCAGTCATTTTAGTCCACAAAGCTATAGTTTGAATTTCTCTTATTTCGGGGGATTAACCTAACAGCGCAGAACAATTGTAGGACCAAATTGGCGATTAACTCAAATTAAATTTTACCTGGCAATTATTTTACGTCTTTCATCTTCAGTCAAGTTTTCTTCTTTTCTGTATTTGGTTGAAATCATCTGCCGGCTCTACTTGAAGAGTGATCCTCTTGGAAGGACATTCATTTTCATCACCATCACCAGCAAGGCAGCAAGAACATTCTTATCTGGTGTATGACATCGCCCCAAATTTTCGCCAACTGGTTCATCATATATGAGATAAACTGCTGTCTTCGTCACAATGAAACTGTTCCCAAAAACAACAACAATCTCGACTTTGTCACCAGGTTCCATATTTGATACTACTCTCTGCCACTCCTCATTCTCAAAGGAGGCAAACGCCTCTCTCTTGTAGAGCTGAATGGTGATCTTCGTGTGATTTATCACCAACACATTTTTGAGGTCATCTGATGTTATGTTATCTGGACTTGAGGAATAGATAAAGCACATCATTGTCTTCAAGTTAAGCCCTTTCACTTGAGGAACTATAAAAGTTACAGAAGAACCTTCAGAATTGAAGGTTAGCCAATTTGGATAGTTATCACCAGCGAGCAGGAAACCACCACAAGACTTGACAATCGTATTGTGTAAAAAGTGAAAGCAGGTTCGAAATTTTACTAATATATTAATATCACACTATCATTTATTCAACAATTAAAGATGTAATCTTCCTCATAACATAATCATTTTTATCAATAAAAAATATGATTGTCTGAAAAAATTCTGAAACGGCTATGCTGCAATGGATGCGGCTTCCATCTTTATGCCCTATCCCAGGCCTTACGGGCGGGGGGGCAAATATATGCATTCAAGCCTCAGGGATCTTTTTGTTTCTGAAACGCGAACTTGACCATAACATTCAATTAATTTAGAAGTCTCTAAAACTGATACTTGTGATGTAGTTGCAGTTGATTCCATTTCCTTAAAAATCGTTGCACTTAAAGCATCCAAAATTGCATCTCGTGAAAGTTGAAGTTCTGAGCCGCACTCTACCAAAAGACTTGGAACCCTTCTAAGGACCTCGGAAATAGATGACAGACTGTGGGAACTACTTCTTGATGCATCTAAAGAAATAAGAGATGACATGCCAGCAGGTGTTTGAACTAAGGATGAGAGATTATTTGTTGGTGACATCCAAGACTGAATGATAGAAGGAAATACTTCATGTGAGAATCCTTTATAGCCACACAAGGAAATATATCCAATGCTTTTTGACCTTGCTACTGAAAAGGGCATTTGAGTTATTGCAGTGTTATCTGCAATCAGAGTGGTTAAAGATACCATTTGTTCCAAGTCCTCTTCCAATTTGTCAATAATTAAACAGCCAGAAAGAATAAGAGTTTTCAGAGATTTCAACGTATAGATGGTTCTTGGAAGGTTACGAAGGCTAATACAGTCTTTCAAATTTATCATGAGAACTTTATGGAGATGTCCAATAGTATGGGAAACCTCAGACAGCCTAGATGAATGTTGACAGCTATCTCATATATGTTTGTTTTGCATCTTTAAGCTTTAGATGTTTAAAATCCAGTATAAAAAGAAAAAGTATAAGAGGTTCTTACGTTTTGTTCTGACAACACATCCAGAACATCCTCATGAAACCATAACCTGCGACGCTTCTCGAGTTTCTTTGGAGATTTATCACGAATGATCTCTCTTCCCATATCTCGTAGTATTCCAAGCATGTTTATATCATCAACAGTTACAAGGCTTCGCTCAACAAAGACACTATTCGGATTTCTGCACCACAACCATTTAATATATCCATAACATTATTTCGGTCCATCCCAATAAAGAAAAAACTATGTCAAGGAATATATCTCTCGCGGTATCATCATTTAAACCATCATAGCTTATTTTTAACTTCTTTTGCACTTGATCATTGGGAATTCTCGAGTTTCTCCAATACACACTCCCATTCTGTTACTTGTCTATCAAACAAGTAGGACTCAAGGACTTCCAGAGCCAGCGGCAGTCCCCCACAATATCCGACAACGTTTCTGGAAATTTGAGCAAAATTTTCTCCTGGACTCGCTTTCTTGAATGCATGCCAACTAAAAAGCTCAAGAGACTCACTTTCATCCATTTCCTCCATTATCTATACTTGGTTAACTCTATCCCCTCTAGTTATTTGCTTATCTCTGGTTGTGATGATTATTCTACTCCCTGAACCAAACCATTTACGTCTTCCACGCAAAGCTTTGAATTGGTCCAATTTATTCACGTCGTCAAATACAAGAAGAACTCTTTTATGACATAGTCTTTCCATTAATGCAGATTTACTTGATTCAATGTTTTGTATCTTAGTAAATGGATTTTGCAATAGTCGTTTTACCAATGCCTCCCGTACCCCACATCCCTAGTAGTAGAACATCATTTGAAAATGGGATGTCCAGTAGTTGAATCATATCTAGCATTCGAGATTCGACTCCAACTGGATGATCCATAATGGTCTGTCTTGTCAAGCAAATGTGTAACTTTTTCAACAATATCATTGATATCCTCACTTTCGTTCCTATGAAAAAAAGAAACCAATGAAAAAAGCATATTTATTTATTATGCATATTTACGTTTGTGTATGTGGCAAAAGTAAATGGAAAATTTTAGTAAGAAAAGTAAAATTGTATATGTGTATGCAGAAGTTGAATTGTTTCCAAAAGCTAGCAAAGAATCAGGAAGTGTTGTTCAGGGGCTTATTCAGAAACAAATTGTGGGTGCAGTTATCATTTAGTACATTGACAACATGGCAAGAAATAGGATTTAAATAAAATAAAAGCTTAAGATGTCACCGATATGTCACATACTATGAAACATGGGTACGGACACGGACACCGGAAACGACACGGACACCGACACGCTGACACCCCTAATCATTTAAGAAAACCACATAATTCAGTGTAATCATATGTGTCGGTGTCAGACACGACGCATGTCCGACACCAAATGCGCCTAATCCAACGAGTGTTCATGCTTCATAGGTCACATATTAAGCAAACAGGGAATGATTCTTTCACACGCACAAGAGTATTTACGCCGAACTAGGACACTTTAGAAGAAAAGAAAGAAAATACAAAAGAACTTAATATAAGCAAAAGGTCAAAACTCAAAGGGCGCGCGCGAATGACCAATAAACCATGGACACTCTTCAGATTGGGTGTGTTCTGGTGTCAGACACGCGTCGGTGTGTGAACTGACATGACACTGACATACAATATGATAGAACTAGTACAATGACTTTTTTTTGGCCATTTTTGTATATTTCACTTTAGTGCAATGACTTTCTGTTGCCTCATTGTATATTTGAATCTTTGGAATTTTTTTTATTTGTTGGTCTCTTATTGCTATATATTGCCATAGCCCATAGTTTCACATAAGACCATTCATATGTCTTCAAACATGGGATTAAGCTTTTTGATAAACTTGTTGGGTAAGCTCACATATCCATAATCTGTGAAGATCATGTTCCATTTGGTTGAATAGATAGCAAGTCATCATGGAGCCATGTTCAGAATAAATATCGTATTAGATAACTCTATGTGTGTGTTTTCCCATTTTCTTTTATTGTTTACTTTTTTCACAGTAAAGTTCATCCATTTGTTTACAACAGCTCATTACGTAGGGTCGGCTACATAGATCAAAAAATGTTGCAATATTGTATTAAATCTCAATCCAACTCATTAATGATCTTTCTAAATAGTTTCTCTTAAAAGTTTTTATATGTTTTCCTCTATGTCCGGTGATTTGACTACCTTCATCTGATCTACTCCCCTTACTACAAAATCTACATGTCTTTTTTCTACATGCCAAAACCACCTAAGTCGAGTCTCCACCTAAACTATAATTTCTCTTCAGTTTAGTCCTAGTCAATATATATATATATATATATATATATATATATATATATATAATAAAAACACATGAATATATAAACACAACAAGCAGTCCTATATAAAATCCGTCAATTGTCTTCAATACTAAATTGACAGATTTTCATACACTTTAGGATTAAATTGATATGGTAGAATACAAGCAGTACCGCATGTTTTGGGGATCTTACCATTAATTCATTCAATTCTCACAGACACCACTATGAACCTGCATAGTTCTTAGAGAAGACGATAACAGAAATACTATAACCATAGATCTCTTGCAGTAGTGATGGTGAGATGTAATCTCCTCTTTGAAGCGAGTGATCGTCCTTGAAGACGGTGAATCTGACGTTTTGAAGAGAAGCATAAAGATGTAAAGTGAAGGATGTACGTGTATCTTCGCCTCTGAAACTCAAGAAAGATCTTGTTTTTATTCTACTGTCTGGAATATCTTCATCAGAAAAGGAACTTGTTGGAGAAGACATGGATGGATGGATTTTGGATGATTTTTGGTTTCGAGATCTATCTATGGATGGAGGATGGATTTTGGAAGTACTCTCCGGTTACTGTTTAAAATTAAATAAAGACTTTCTGCAGAATAACTTCATTTTTTAGTTTTTTTTTTTCGTTCAGATTAAATTACCCGGAATATTCTTTGCTTTTTACTACGGAAATGATACTCCATCTATGTTGAAAAAGAAAAATTGATATAATTTTTTATTTTTTTTAATAAGGCTAAATTGCATTTGTGATCCTTTAACTATTTAAGTAATATTATTTTGGTCTCTTAATTAAAATTTGATTTATTTTGGCCCTTTAATTTCTCTTCGTTACACATTTTGGTCACTTCTGTTAGTTTTAATTTAAAAACATTAGGTTTTCTTTATTTTCTTATGAAATTTTTCTAAGAATCTTGTTGTTGAAGGTTGATGGAGATGATATGAAGATGAAAAAGAGGAGAAGAAGATGAAGAAAATCTAACGTTTTTGAATTAAAACTAACGGAAAGGACCAAAATGTGTAACGAAGAGAAGTTAAGGACCAAAATAAATCAAATTTTAATTAAAGGACCAAAACGATACTATCTAAATAGTTAAGGGACCAAAAATGCAATTTAGCCTTTAAATAATCTAAAAATTTCACCAAGTTCTGATTCGAAGTTTAAACCAATACATACTCCAATGCTTCCTTCGTAACTTAGGGGTGAAGATCCTCTCCATTTCCTAAATAAATGGAAAATGTCAATTACTATAGTTTTGGTGTATAAATCTACAATTAATGTCTTCAATTATTATTTTCTTGAGGGAACTAACGTCTTCAATTATTGAAATGCGTGCATTTATATCATATATTTACACCAAAATTATAGTACTTGACATTTTCCATTTATTTAGAAAATGGAGAGAATCTTCACCCCTAACCTAGATATGTTCAGGTAGATTAATTTTTAGAGTTAAATATTTTTTTTTGTCCTTATAAAGCTTTATGTGATTTAGGGGCTAGCATCAATTTGATGCCCCTTTCTATGATGAAGAAGCTTGGATGTAGTGAGCCCAAAGCAACAAGAATGACCCTCACTTTAGCTGATCAATCAATCTCTTACCCCTTCGGGGTGCTTGAAGACGTGCTAGTAAAGGTGAATGATTTTGTGTTTCCAGCCGACTTTGTGATTCTAGACATGGCTGAAGACAAAGACATGCCACTTATTCTCGGAAGGCCCTTTCTCGCAACATGACGCGCTCTAATTGATGTCAAATTGGGACAGCTTATGTTGAGATTTCATAACGAACAAGTGGTGTTCAACATCTTTGAGGCTATGAAACACCGCGCTGAAAATCCCAAGTGTTACCGGATCGATGTGGTTGATGAAATTGTGGAAGACAACGCTCGTAAGCCTAAGCCAACACAACCGATGGAGGAAACAATTGTTAATTCCATAGAAAGTTGTGAACATGTTGAAGATCTGGAGGTGAAAGAATGTGTTAAACAACTTGAAGCAAATGAGCAGTTGATAAAACCACCTAAGATCGAAACAATATCTGCTGAAGGGAGTAATGGGGAAGAGAAAATTCCAGAATTGAAAGAACTCCCCTCTACACTGAAGTATGTCTTCCTTAGTAACAATACTACAAAACCAGCAATCATCAGCAGCACCTTAACACCATTAGAAGAAGAGAAACTGATGCGGGTGTTACGAGAAAATCAAAGAGCGTTAGGATGGAGCATTTCTGATTTAAAGGGTATTAGTCCAGCCCACTACATGCACAAAATACATATGGAAGTTGAATATAAGCATGTGGTTCAACCGCAAAGGAGACTCAATCCTACCATGAAAGAGGTGGTCAAGAAGGAAGTACTGAAGCTTCTAGATGCTGGTATGATTTACCTGATCTCCGATAATTCTTGGGTGAGTCCTGTTCATGTAGTACCTAAAAAGGGAGGAATGACGGTCGTGGCCAATGATAAGAATGAGTTGATACCCACCCGTACCGTTACCGGATGGCGAATGTGTATAGACTACCGGAGGCTGAACACCGCAACAAGGAAAGATCATTTCCCGTTGCCATTCATGGATCAAATGATAGAGAGGTTAGCTGGACAAGCGTTTTACTGCTTTTTGGATGGATATTCGGGGTATAATCAGATAGCGGTGGCCCCTGAAGACCAAGAGAAGACGGCATTTACTTGTCCTTTTGGCATCTTTGCCTATAGAAGAATGTCATTTGGGCTATGTGGTGCACCAGCCACGTTTCAAAGGTGTATGCTCTCCATCTTCTCTGACATGATAAAAAAGAACATTGAGGTATTCATGGATGACTTCTCGGTATTTGGTAAGTCCTTTGACCAATGCTTGTTCCACTTAGATGTTGTCCTTAAAAGATGCACCGAAACTAACCTTGTTTTAAAGTGGGAAAAATGTCATTTTATGGTAACATAAGGTATAGTTTTGGGTCACAAGATCAACTCTAAAGGCATAGAAGTGGATCATGCCAAAATAGAGGTTATAGAGAAACTCCCTCCTCTAGTGAATGTTAAAGGAGTGAGGAGCTTCTTGGGGCATGCTGGTTTTTACAGACGTTTTATGAAAGATTTTTCAAAAATAGCCAAGCCCCTTTGTAACCTCTTAGTTAAGGAAAACGAGTTTAATTTTGATGCTGAATGTTTAACTTCTTTTTCTTTGATTAAAAATAAGTTGGTGACTGCACCAATAATCATTGCACCAAATTGGGATATTCCCTTTGAACTTATGCGTGATGCGAGTGATTATGCTGTTAGTGCAGTCTTAGGCTAACGAAAGAACAAATTTTTCCATGCAATTTACTATGCCAACAAGATTTTAAATGAAAATCAAATTAACTATTCCACGACTGAAAAAGAGTTGCTTGCGGTCATCTTTGCATTGGAGAAATTTCGTTCTTACCTGATAGGCTCCAAAGTTATTATTTTTACAGATCATGCAGCTCTTAAATATCTATTGACAAAGGGGGATTCAAAGCCTCGGCTGTTGAGATGGATCCTATTGCTACAAGAGTTTGATCTCGAGATTCGAGATAAAAAGGGTGTTGAGAATGTGGTAACTGATCACCTCTCAAGGTTGGAAAACAACGAAGTGGCAAAGAAAGAAGGGGCCATCATGGTTGAATTTCCTGATGAAAAGCTGTTTGCGATCGGAGTAAGACCATGGTTCGCCGACATGGCAAATTTCAAGGCCGGGAACATCATTCCTGATGACATGGAGCAGCATCAACGAAAAAAATTCTTCAAGGATGCGAACCACTACTTGTGGGATGATCCTTATCTTTTTAAGGTAGGCACTGACGGGTTGATTAGACGTTGTGTCGCAGGTGACGAGGGTGCTGATATAATGTGGCACTGCCATAGCTCAGCTTATGGAGGCCATCATGGCGGAGAAAGAACTGCCGCAAAAGTTTTACAAAGCGGTTTCTGGTGGCCTACTCTTTTCAAAGATTGTCAAGATTTCGTAAAGCGATGTGATAACTGTCAGAGAACAGGTAGTATTTCTAAGCGGAATGAGATGCCCCTAACTGGAATTCTTGAAGTCGAACCTTTCGACTGTTGGGGCATTGACTTTATGGGACCTTTCCCTTCCTCATACTCTTTTCTCCATATTCTTGTGTGTGTTGACTATGTTACCAAATGGGTTGAAGCGATACCTTGTGTCGCTAATGATGCCAAAACTGTTGTCAACTTTTTAAGGAAGAACATTTTTACTAGGTTTGGAACCCCTAGAGTTTTGATCAGTGATGGGGGGAAGCATTTTTGTAACAATTTTCTTGAAACGGTGCTTAAAAAGTATAACATCAAACACAAAATTGCAACTCCCTACCACCCTCAAACCAGTGGTCAAGTAGAGGTTTCAAACCGTCAGTTGAAACAAATTTTGGAGAAAGCTGTAGCGTCTTCTAGGAAAGATTGGCCTAGGAAGTTAGATGACGCTCTATGGGCATATAGGACTGCATTCAAAACGCACCTTGGATTATCACCTTATCAATTGGTGTTTGGTAAGGCTTGCCATCTCCCAGTAGAGTTAGAACATAAAGCGTATTGGGCTATCAAAGCCCTCAATTTTGACCAAACGTTAGCTGGTAAGAAAAGGCTCTTAAAGCTCAACGAGTTAGAAGAAATGAGGTTGAGGGCGTATGAAAACGCCATAATCTACAAAGAGAGAACAAAAAGGTATCATGACAAAGGCTCTTAAAGCTCAACGAGTCAAAAGCCAGCGTGGACATAAGTTAACGTTTTTTAAAAGAAACTAACAAAAAGGACCAATACTATTAACGGAGCAAAACATTGAGGACGAATTTAATGCAAATTATATTTAGGGGACCAATTTGATACAAACAATTAAGTTAAGGGACCTCCGGATTGAATAAGTCTTTTTTAAAGAAAATTTGTTCTAAAAAAAGGAAGAAATACAAAATTAAATTATTTTATACTCAAGTGAAGTCGATAATCATTTTGAAACAAACACAAAAGGGTTTATGGCTTTTTAAAAAAAAAATTAAAAAAAAATATAAAATTATTAATATCAAAATAACTTTTATTTTAATCTATAATAAACAACCACATAAGCATTTGTTTTTGTTTTGGTTTTTAGAAAAGCAAAATATCATGATATGCCATTAAAATGCTTTAATATTAATATTGTTTACAAAGGCTCCTAGAACTAGTTGTTAGTTATAAGGCCATCATCACACTTCAACACTGGTTATGTAAGATTGGTTATGTAAGAACTAATTGTTGATTGCAGGTTCGATTTTCGACACCCCGAATCCATACCTAGCAAATTTTAGAACACTAATCTTAATACATATCAATGCACAACGATTTCCTCTAAAATTGCTGTCCCTACTCATCATTTACATGGAGATCTAATGCCCAAAAATGATAGTGCAAGGGATTTAGGCCTCTCAAAAATTGTTTTTATCATCTGTACAGGGAAAAGAGTATAAATATTATGTTTAACTTTGTCAGAATATTTTTAGCATTTTTCAAACAGACAAGGTAATTTATCATCTAAATTTTTTACCGATTGATTAATCAAGATAACAAATAGCGAAAGAAATACTCATTTCACACATTTGAATTTCTGTTTGATTTCATTATAAGGAAATCCTAGAAAAATTAACTTGTCATAAAATATTACTTTTAAATACCAAAAATAAAATAAAATATTCAGCACTAAAAATGTATATAGTCAAGTGACGACAAGGAATTCCTTCACAAAAAAAAAAAAAAAGTGACGACAAGGAATGTATATAGTCAAAAAGCATGAAGCATGTGAACTTGCAAACAATAATAGTCAAATACTTAACAGATACCAAAAACCTGTTACCTCGCACTTCCCCCACATTTCATTTTCATAATTTTAGCCAATAAACAGGAAAGTAAATCGTCTTTAGTAATGATATTACATTGGTCAGTTCAAAATGAATAAATTTCAAAAAGTTTAACTACTCAAACACAACGAGGTCTAACCATATGATCTGCATTAACAACATAAGAAATCGCACGTCCGGAATTCTAATTTTTTGGCCTTTCCTCCTCCTCCTCTTCACCGGACAACCTTCTAAGGCGGGCCTCTCTCTCGACCCTCCTCCTAATTACGGACATTCTTTTAATAGAATCTTCCTTGACTTGTTTCGCAATTTTATCAAAGCCAGGCAATCTGGCCTTCATTGCATTACCCGCCAGATTGGCGATGCCATGAATTACATCATAGAGCCTCTGCAAATAATAAGCAAATAAAATATCATGTTATAACAAAAACCAATTCACATTTGCCGTCAACCAAGATATGAAACAGAAAAGTAGTAATTGGTAAAGGATGGCATAACTATAATAATAATCATATGAAAGAAAAAGAGAAATCAAATACTCAATGTAAGTTATAAATGAATCCAAATCCTTTGATGGAAAGACACACTTACCATCCTGTCGGCAATCCAGGGCTTGATGAATGGCGGACCTGTGTTGTACGAACCAAGTGGTTCACGGTACCATTCACCATTGAATGTTATTCGATCCATTGCTTGTTCTATGCTCAGAACTTCCCATGGCCTCAATGTAGGAATTAGTTTAGCCAACTTCTGTCTATCTCACAGCAAATCCCCAAATCCAAAGAAAATAATTGAACATATTAATACATAAAGGAGGGGCAGGCAGGAAAGCAAGAGTTTGTAACAATAATAAAGTGGGCAATGTGGCAATCACAATTTATCAGTGTTGTCAATCGCGGATCGTAGATAATAGTGATATGTTCAAAATCCACTAAACAGCAGTGTTATAGCACTACTAAAGCTGTATTCGACAACATTTTGTACTGAATAGTGTATTGTGGAACAATAACAATTTGTTCAAATTCCGCTATGCTATAGCACTATTGCGCTGCTATTTAACAATACTGCAATTTATAAAAACTTCCGTGTGTATTTTACAGAAAACCTTGTGAAAATGGAAGTGAAAACACACAAATTATATGTATATAATACAGTACCAGCAGACATACCTAAGATCTTTGGGAATGTACTTATTGGGCATGTGATCCTGTTCCAAAGTAGTGGTCAGTTCAGTGCCGCTGGCCCAAAGAAATAGGGCATGACTAGGAATTCTAACTCCAGGCCAGATGCCATCATTAGCTTCTATCACTGCTAAATCACGTCTCTTGCTTTCCACCGCCTCTTGTTGAAGCTGCTTATAAGTCTTCTTTTCAAATCCCTTAACAGGAACCCATGGAGGTATACCTTTTTGTAGTTTGTGAAAGAAAGCTGTCGCTGAAGCAGCAAGTCGAACTAAAGAATTGCCAAACCAAGAATCAGATATTATCAAATACGAAAATTCAGCACTTGGCAGATTATCTTAACATGCTGTATTCTTTAATATTAAAAAGATTCATCAGCATTTCTTTAAAAATATGCAGAAAGTTATGCACATCTGGTTTCAAAACATTGTTCTATTTGAACCATGTAGTAAGAATCCCTCTAACAATAAGTAAGAAGCTATACTAGAAAAGCATTTAAAATCATTTCGGTTCTACCGTTTTTCAGTGAAGTACAAAAGAAATTGTTATCAAGATTCTTATAAAAAACTGATTTTATGTTGTGTTTCAATTTTACAATGTTTTAGCAAAACATTTTCATAAACAGATTTGGATAACCTTAGATTCACCCCTTTGTCAACTGAGGGAGGAATAAGGCTATTAAATTTGGATAACTATACAGAACAGTTCCTCTTATCTCATATGATATATAAGTGTGCAGCGATTAGCAGGAATTAAGTAGAAGGACGAACAGCTGGAGAGTCGAGGTTATTTTTGTAAATTAGCTTAGGAATAAAATAATTAATTAGTTGAGAGTGTGGTGATAGGAGCGCATTTCAACATTATACTAGAAACTGTCTATGCGAGATATAAGAGTGCTTATCCCTTGGAAGGAGGTAAGCAAGGTAGATGAAATCAAGATCCTACCTAGGATCAGGAAGAGGGCACAAGATCGTAAATCATGAGATCATAACATGGATTGAAAGATCCTTCAAAATTCATAAAATTAAGGGTTAATTAAGTTTTTGGTCCCTATAAATATCTGCAGTTTTGTTTTTAGTCAAATAAAATCATATTTTTAGTCCCTGTAAAATTTTCCGTCAGCATTTTTAGTCCCTATAAAATTTTCCATCAACATTTTTAGTCCCTGTAAAATTTTTACGTCACCATTTTTGGTCCCTAAAATGCTAAAGGAAAATGTCACAGGGACTAAAAAGTGTGATTTTATTTTATAGGGACTAAAAACAAAACTGCAGATATTTATAGGGACCAAAAACTTAATTAACCCTAAAATTAATATACACGCACATGTGGAATATAAACAAATTCATATACATACAGGGACCCGATCAAATGACATCAGATGTCAAACTTGGAGACTTGCAACAATTAATAACTTTATATTGGATACAAAGTTTAGCAATCCAACCTTTGTATTCAAAGTTATTATAAAGTAGATCAAGCATTAAAAAATTCATACAAATAAAAAATTATTTGATACTATTGCACTACTTTATTTTGACTGATAATATGCTCCTTACAAATAAGTAAATGTTCCTTACTAGATACCAGTATAACACACCTGTGGGCTGTGAGTATCCAAATTATATGAAACTTGAAGTGCATGATCACATATATTATAATATCACAAAGAATGATGTCACTTCTTACACATAACTCAAAATGGTTATCAGGCAAACAAAATACTACACTTATAATTTCCATAAATAAAAGACTGATCATCTGGAGTCGATACATTATCAAAGAAAATTTATTAAATAAAGTAAAAAAGGTGGAACTCAACATACCTTCCCAAGTAGCGATTGCACGCTCCATTCCATAAATCATGTGGATGGGTGCAAATTCATCCATATCCTCCCCCCAAATGAAAGTGTTTTTATCAATAACCCCACCACCCCAAGCAGTTTTGAGTGTATGCAATGCCAATGGCCCTCGGGTTCGACCCAGACGATCCTTATAGAACCATACACCACTCCTCATGATAACTAAATCAAATAGAAAATAGGAACACCATCATACACAGAAACAACACAAAAACAATGAGAAGATACATGAACTAATGGCATAGTTGCATTCATCCAGAGTTTAGTATTTTACCACAGAACCTTCAATAGACAAAGATAATATTGACTGGATATCTCACATATGATTCATATTCCATAGTAATTAATTATATATACACAGTGCGCACAACTATCCTAAATATATTTTTCATTTTTGACAAGGAAAAATAAAACGAAACAGCAGATAGATTATTAGTTAGCCTAACTCCTGTGGCAAAGTAGCTCAAGTGTTTCAGAACACACAGTTGAACTAAAGACTTTATAGAACCTACATATTCAATCCTAAGCATCTTGCTAACTAAGCCCGTCCCTTATTGGCAAGCTATTTTGATTGGCTTATTTTGTGAGCTTCTAAAAAAATCATCCTAAGAAAGCTTTTAACAAAAACTTTTTTTTAGACGCAAATAAATGACTGGTGACAATAGAAGTAGACAATGGTCCCAACTTTACATGTAATGACAGAAATATGAAAGTTCTGATTCCGGAATTGTAACTCAAGAAAAAGTTGTGCCTAATTACCACTCTGAAAGATTAGTCTTGCAACCATGCACATGAGCACCCAAAGAAAGACGGAAAAAAATTGATTACTCAAATGTAAACATGAGCACCAAAAGAAAGACAAAAAAGTCTTGCATAAACAAAATCGTCCCAACTTAGCATTTAGTAGATATAGTAAATCAGGAAAAAACATAACATTTGACGTCTGTTCGATATTTGGTGGCAAATTCAGAACAGAACTATCAGAACTTAATGTAGAAAAAAGAAAGAAAAAAAAGCGGAGCATTTTGATTTCATTCAAAGAGGGGTATCAAAGAAAACAGAAAAGAATAAAATAGATAGTTAGTTCTATTTAGTTCGGCCCATTTGTCATTGTGCCATATGCTTGTAATTCAGGATAAATGAGACAACTGTTCTGTTTGTTTCTCTTTAGTTCAACTATTTTAATGGAAAAAAATGTATCACTTTTGTTCAGTTCTACTTTCAATAAGTATTGTCAAATAGTAGAGTTCTATATAGTTTAGCAGAATTTGAACAAACCCCTTGTTATCCAGCCATGTACAAAGTGTTGTCAAATAGCGGCTAATGGAGCACTATAGTGTTGTAGAGTAACAAAATTTGAACGAACATAAAACATAAAACAAACATTTAGTACAATTTTTGCAATCCGCAATTGATAATTTTGCTTTCAATGTAGACCAAACATAAAACAAAATGCACGTGTTCAAGTTTGTTTCAACCTATCTGCAAAGCTGAAAAGTAAAAAGCTTAGATACATAGAATAAGCGACATTACTCCTAGTATTAGGGATTTGATTGTTTGTATTATAAATAGCCACTTTTGGGTAAACCAGGAAAGCTATAGAGTAGAATAAATAATCTTAGCAATAATCTTATTCATTAATACTACATGCTGCTGCTTATGAATAGCAAACCATGAATGTGTTGGAGTATCAAAATTCAAAAGTTGATTTTCTCACAGATGATGGAAATGACTTACTCTACTCTCTAAAGTTCACTTCAGAGTAGTCAAATCCAATAATATTACCTACAGGCTACATACATTTCTCGGCCTCTCGCAAGGACACTCGGATTCCGTAAGGTTAGAGAAAGCACACAATATGCTGAAGCCTTCACCGTGAAGGTATTCAAACTATTGGACGAGATTGAACGTCTCAATTCCAACTTCACCAAATTGACTATAAAATACATATCGAAGTATTAGTCGCCCTATCTTCATGTAACAACCAAAATTTACAACCGTATGGCTACAAAGAATCCAAATCCCTAACGAGGCCTAGAAATGAGTCTCAATCCATGTTCACCGACACTCAATCAAAGAATCTAAATGAAACTAAATATTTCAACATTTCAACACACCTATTCATACACATATTTGCGAATTTGAATTCCATACATTCACGCCATGAAACAATCTCCAACTTAAACCATTGAATTTACATTGGACGGCACACAATAAAACTTTGAAATTTGGACTCCATTTACAAAATTTGGAAATGTGAACCGTCCAATCTTGATTCAGCAATCAAAATGTATGACTCAATGTTTTAAAATGTGAACTTAATGGTGAACCATAAAACAGCACTGTCTAAAGTTCGATTATCTCAGCAGTTGGACCGTTGTTTTGTCCTAGTTCGAGCAATTTAAAGAAATTAAAGCATAAACCAGAGGTCTCATCGGTTTGGCGTCTGGTTCGGTTTTTAAAACATCGGTGTGACATGTCAAATGGGTGATTCCTTAATTACACAATCTACAAGCCAAATGCAACAACAAGAACAACAAAGAACTCAATTATCGAAAAAACTTACAATCATAGTATCGATTCTCGAGACTGTTATACCCAATAGCTTGAGCAACATCAATCGGCTTCCCAGGAGGATAAGGCCTTTGCCAAAACCCCCAAATCCCCAGATAAAACTGTCTAGCAAAATCCCAAAACTTATCTTGCGCTTCATACCGCGACTGCGCTTTTCTGGGCATAGGCCTTCCATCAAGCCCAGTAATATTTGGAACTTTGTTCCAAAGCTCTCTATCTTCAGCCTTATGAGGTTTCTCATTCTTCTTCAACTCCCTCTCATTCATCTTATCATCTACATACTCAACACTCATGAGAAACCGTATAAGTGGATTGTTATACATTTCATTCATAAACTCTTGGTTTTCCTTCATTTCTTGTTCCGTTGCGTTTGGTTTATGTTTGTTGAGGATTTTGTTGACTTGTGGTGTGTGTCTGTGGTCAGGGAGATGGTCGCATTCGTAGAAGAATTGTTGGACCATTTTGGTGAATGGACCGGGTTCGGCGTCTTCTTCATCTTCGACGGTGGTGGTGGTGGTGGGGGGTTTGGAGGTGGAGAGGGAGGTTGATGCGAAATTTGAGGAATTGGAGAAGTTGAGGAGGGAGGAGAGAGGTGGGAGAGGGAGGGGAGTTGGTGGTTTTGAGAATGGGAACCAGTTTCCGTTGAAGTTTATGGAAGACATTGAAGAAGATGAAGTTGAAGTTGAAGAAGAGTGTAAGGATAATAATGGATTGAGTTAAAAAAGTTATGACACATTTTTTAATTTTTATTATTAAGCAATTCACAAAATATTATTATTGAGAGAAAAATTAAAAGAGTATCGCTTACAAGTCGGATCTATCTTATTGGTCTTTTATCTCTTTAACAGTTTGCATTGTTACCGGATCTATCTTATTGTTGTAACTTGTGTCATCGCGGTAATAAGTTTAATAATTAATTGTCTAAAATTTTCTTAGATTAAATGTTGTTTGTAACTTTAGTTTATGCAATGTAATTTGTTTATTGAAGTTGATGTAATGTATTTGTTGAAATTAATATATGTGCTTTGTTTAAGATAATCAAATGAGATTTTTAAAAAAATTCTTTTAATTGTTACTCACTCATTTGCATACACACACAGCCATTCAAAATCAAGTTTTTACGTAACAAGTACACATAGTCATTCAAATTTTGTTTCTTGAATGGTTTAAGATAATAACAAGTGCATATAATCGTAAATCAAGTCTTAGTCAACCATTCAAAATAAAGGTGTAAGCGGTTTCGATAAAATTGAAAAACGAAAGTAAACCAAATTAAAAATTATTCGGTTTGCTCCAAAAATCGAATTGAAGTAAGTCCAACTGGATTTGTTTGGTTTTCAATTTTTAAATTCAACGAATCGATGAACCGAATCAATAGGCTTACTAATTGCTGACATCGACATAACCTAAATCTAATATTTGATCTCTTTCCATCTATTCTCTTCTCGGTTTATGTCTATTTCCATCTCTTCTCTTCTTCCTTGCATCTCTTCTCTTTTCTTCCCGGTAGTGTCCATTATTGTTTTGCTCCATTTTAATTCAATGAATAAAAATTACATAAATAATTGCAAAAAAATTGTTATAACGCGAGAAAATTCAATCGTACCCGTCATTCCTTAAAGGTAGACCGAGGATCCATTTTTATCAACCTCATCTTCATTTTAGAATAAACAAGTTCATCAAAAAATCATAAAAATATTTATATTAATGAAAAATGTAAGTTATTATACATTATATGATGAGAACCTGATGAGAATGTTCAGAAATTCACATTAATTTCATAATCATGAATTTCTTAACGCGACTACGACCTCGACTATTGTTTAAAAACCTGATGAGGCCTTTTTTTGTCAAATAAAAATAGAGTTGTTTCTAAGTTTGAATATAAGTTTTGTTTTCCATATTTGGATGAAGAGTTGCTTCTGATTTTTTATGAGTTTGAAGGGTTGAGTATGAATTTGTTTTAACTTTTTGTGTTTTATTCTATTTTTCTTTTTAAAATTAATGTGAATAAAAGAAAATACATTAATATTACATACATACATGGTGCAACACAAATTTGGATTGGTGCATGCAGGCAAGTAGGAGAGATTTGATCGTCCAATCAAAATTGGATGATTCAGATTTAGAACAATTTAAATAATAACAATAAATCTGTTTTAAGTTTAAACTGTCTAATCTTGATCGGACGATTAAATCTCTCTTGACTGCATCTAATTTTGACTATATGAAATCAAAATTCTAGGTTGTCGCTATTCACGTCTCTTTCTTAACCCTACCCGAGAAAAAGTCTCTCAACTATTTAGTATGAAGTTCGGGTTTTAACTTATAAAAAAGAAATTCATTTCTTAATCGATCTTAATTATTTTAAGGCAAATTCTTAGATATTTTAAAATTTGGTTAGAATTTAATTATTTTTTTAAAAAGATAATTTTAATTTCATTTTTAAATAAATTAATACAAAAATATGATATAACATTATTAATTTGATGACGCTACATACACAACCAAATTTGAGGCTATGCATCCACAATGGGAGGATCTCAAACATTTAAGATTCAGTACATATTAGATACCTCAATTGAGGATTTTTTTTTTTTTAGAGTCCTATATGACCCAGGGTCTCAAACAAGCATCCCATTATTAAGCGGGGGCCACAATACTTTTCATTAAATTAATCATTTTTGCACATACTTTTTAATAACAAGTGAGACTCATACTTTTTAATATTAAAAAATTGAAATGTAATGATATAAAATGAGTAAACCACCAAATTGATCCTTGACTTTGTACTAAATTCTCAATTTGATCCATGACTTTATCAATAACTCAAAATGGTATATGTCTTTGTCAAATGTTTATAAAGAAAAGAATAAAATCGCCATTTTCAGCTGCAATCAAGGTTGATTCGGTGTTGGAGAATGCAGGCCCGACTGATTCGGTGTTGCAGAATGCAGGCCCGACTAATTCGGTGTTGGAGGACGCAGACCCGACTGATTTGGTGTTGCAGGAAACTAACGGAGAGACGTAACTGAGAAACGTTTGACAAAGACATGACCATTTTGAGTTATTAAAAGAGTCGGGGACCAAATTGAAAATTTGGTACAAAGACATGGACCAATTTGATGATTTACTCATATAAAATTATTGATAGTAGATTAATAAATCTCTTTTAAGAAATTTGTATGAAATACTGAGATGAAGTGATTAGGTATTTTATTAAGTACCACTATTAAAAAATTATACTACCTCCGTTTCATAATACTTGTCCATTTCAGAGAATAATTTTGTTTCACAATACTTGTTACTTTCAAGTTTCAATGTAACATTAATTATTGTCTTGTCAATAATACCCCTACATATTTATTGTAGAGGGAGAAAAAATAGAATGAAATAATAAATAATTAAAGATATTATAGAAACACACACATAATTTTATCAAAAATAACAAAATTTATTTGATTTGTTAGTTACTATAATTTCTCCATAAATGTATATGGATTTTGAAACTGAGGGAATAATAAATAATGTATATACATATGACCCAATTAAATACCTAAAATAGATATCTCCAATATAAATGCTCTCGATGAACTTATTTTAAATGTTTAGTCTCGAGATGATACTTTTTGGTTTACCCATCAGGATAACCACATAAATGCAATTCTGTAGTAACGTTTTTTTATTACTTGGATTAACCATTGGGCTATAGATCTGAGTATTAAATGATTTCCACTACGTATTAAATTGTCACTTTTTGCAGTAGCACATATGCAATGAGAGAAGGAAGATATACCTTCCTTGCACAACCTATGAATCACCATATATAGTACCATACCCCAAATAAACTCTTTTTTTTCCCTTCCATTTCTCTATATCACAAAAATGAAAATGCCTTCTTTTTTAGGTTCTTTACCTCCACGATCATTCTTCTTTTGTTTCCTCCTTCTTCCACTTTTGCTTTTGCTATTGCTCTTAGTAGCACCTTCTTCATCTTCCTCTAATTATGACAAGAAAGTAACCATGTCAATCTACTATGAAAGTTTATGTCCTTTTTGTGCTGATTTTATAGTGAACGATCTTGTAAGGCTCTTCCAAACTGGTCTCATTTCCATTGTGGATCTTAGAATGGTTCCTTGGGGAAATGCTGGGATTAAACCTGATGGCACTTTTGATTGTCAGGTATATGTTTTCATTTTTTTATATTATTTACATGCTTTACTATTTAATCTTCTTGAATATTTTACATATTTCATTGTTGAACTCCAAATTACGGATGTTTATTCTCTTACAAATTGAATGGTTAACACTATAAAAAATCACTTTCATCATAACTATTATGAATATTATAAATAGATGTTCATATATCCTTCATCTTTTAGGATATTGTGTAAATATAAGATATTCATACCACTTAATAATTTTCAAGGTAGTGATTAAATTTGTTATTATTGGGTCAATTTAGGGGTTTAAATACCCGACTCTTGTATTTGAAGAAAGTTTAGAATTGGGAGGAGAGAACACACCCTATAGGATCTACATGTTTCTTACCGAAGATTAGCCATGGTTTCGTACATATAACATACTTTGGTTTAACATATCTAATTTATTAATGGGAAATGTTAAGTGGTGCTCTTGTAACGCTGGTTAAAGAACTCCCCAAAAAATTTAAATCCAATGATTGAATTGATAAATTTATTATGTATAGAAAAATATTGAAAATGTAAATATATCAAAGCTTTACATATAATGTCAAGGTGAATTCTTTCAAAAAAATTTGTCAAGGTGAATTGAATTTCTACCCTTGTACTTTTTTTTTTCATGAGGGGATCTGCCTAGTACTTTATTGACCAAATTTCTACCTTAGTACTTGTACAATTCTTTTTGTGAGAATTTTCTTGTTCAGTGCCAGGGTTGCATTGCATGATGGGATCATATTTCTGATGTTAAAGTAAACTTTTAACAGTAATAGTTATGGGTCATTTTCCAGGATCAGAAATATAAATATAGGTACTGTGAAAATAATAAATTCTTGCTTCAGTGTTGAGTGTTGGCCAGAGGATTCATTACTTACCCAACTACATTCTCCAGCAACCTACCAAATCGATCAATATATTTAATTAACCTTAAAGATAAACAGTTATGATATATTACTTGTTTCAAATTTGGCCCAATTGTGAGTTTCAACCCATTTCATTGAATTGAGTTCTGATATGAAAACCACTTTGACTTTATTTTTTGCTCTAGTATATAATTGTTCTTCGAGCAAATATGCAAACATTAGTTAAAATAGTCTATCATTTTTTGTGAATTAAATTAGTTCCTATTATGTTAACATTCATATGAAGAGACGCATATTTAGTGGATAAGGACCTCTCAAGGGAAAATAAAACTTCAGAAAATAATGTGAGAACCTATGCCACTGAAATATAAAGGAGGAATAATATAAAAATTTGAGAAAAAGTACTTGTGTTAAGGAGGCGACTATGTTTGTGTTAATATATACCATTTTTTATTTTAAAAAAAATTGAGAAAAAGAGAGAAAGGTTATTTAAAGATTGAGATGTGAAAATTGAAAAAATATAGGAAAGTTAACTCTACAAAAAACTAATAAGAGAAAAATAGAGAAGAATCATTTTCATATCCGTAAACATGTCACGTCATAACCCTAATAGTGAAAGTCAACATAGAGATTATTTTGTCAACATTTACGAATTGAGGGATGTACTTGTCACTTTCAAAAATAAGAAATTATTTTGACTGAGTACTTATAATTTTGAGACTAATTTATGTATTCCGTTTTCGTTCTCATCAATTTTTTGATAAAAATAATCTATATTCGTTTATTCAAATTAAAAGAGTACATCTATACAATACGAATTCGTTAAAAATAAAAGGAATGAATCTTCAAATATGACTATATTCAAGTGTCCGAAAAACTCTGCATCTTGATTGGTAATGTTGAGGACATCAAAGTCATTGATTGAATATGCATTAGATCTCACAATTGAATCGAACAAACAGTGTATCAAGATGAAAAAACAAAACAACATCGCACAAAGACAACAAACAGAAAAACATTGCACAAAGACGATGAAATTAATAAAGAAAAAAACTAATTATACGTGAAAAATCACTTATTTAAATAAAAGAGATGAGAAAAATAATTTAGAAGGGTGATTTCCAGTTAAAAAATCACTATAAATCGCCTCTTTTTAAAACTATGGAAGATATGTATGTCCATAATTATAAGAAAATGTTAACATGCCTTTAAGTTATTTTATGAAAACCACTCGCTTTTATTTTTGTTATATATATAATTTTGTCCACCCCTGTCTTTTTTTGCATTTTTTTCTTCAATAATTGCAGCATGGAAATGATGAATGCTATCTAAACACGATCGAGGCCTGCGCCATTAATATATATCCAGACGTGGTACAGTTCTTACCTATGAAACAATTTCCTAGTACTTCTTCTTATTCTACAACTCAATTTTTTTTTTATCCAAATAAAAATATTGCTCATTTTCTAATGCACTAATATAGTATTATGACCATAAATATGATGCAGGGACAACATTTCAAATTTATCCATTGCTTGGAGCGTCTCACCTTAGAGAATAGGCATAATGAATGGTTTAATTGCTTTCATATGACTGGGTTGGGCACAATGCCTATTGATTGCTCCAAAAGTGGCAATGGAAAATCTGTTAGTTCCTTTATTTTATTTTCTTATCTTATTTTTATTGATTTCTATACTTTAATGGAGTTTTTTCGGAGTTAAAAAAATTAGTATCGTTGGATGAAGTCCTGTACTTCATATTGCTGGAACTTACAAGAGAGAAAGGAAGGAGAGGGAAAGCTTGAAATTTTGGTTATGCAACATACATTTATTCATGATTATCTCAAAGTATAATTATACAACTTGCTAAATGAGCTTACAAGCACCTAACTAGGCCCAATACCACATAACTATATCAGCTAGTTAAGTTGCTTGTACTGCAAGCTTCAGCTTAACTAACTTGGTTGGTTAGTTACTTGCACGCCAAGTAACCTAACTAACTTTCTGAGTAACAACTAACTCAACTTCTAAACACATACATATTTTGAGTTTTAATTTTGAATCATATTTAATAAAGTCAAAATGTGAGTTGTTTGATTTTTAACCAACAATGTAATTTCTCAAGTAGAGCAATTGCGTGACTCCACAACCGAAGGGAATTTGGGCCCTTCTTTTCATAGTCGTACTAATTGTATAAACTCTGAATTTCTTTTCCCCCTACACTTCTAAGAGATCATTGGTTTGTCGGAATGTTAGAATTCAGACATGTAAAAAGGAGGGGTTTCAAACTTTTTTTACACGTTTGGGGTTTTCAAACGAGAGCGGCTTCTGAGAATGTGGGACTGAAATTCACTCTACTACGTACTTAGGCATAATTCGATGTAAATGGAAATTTCATATCCCGAGTTTGAATTTTGAATTTGATTTACTTAAGTTTAAATTTAGCTATAAAACAGTATTGAGTTCTAAATTGCATTAACTAAATGATTTTTTTACTAAAGAAAATCCGAGTCCATCTATTCTAGCATAATCCATTCAAGACTAATAATTATATTTATTTATGTGTAACATAACAGATTGAACAAAAATATGCAAAGGAAACTGCTCAGCTTAATCCTCCTCATAGATTTGTTCCATGGGTGGTTGTCAACAACCTTGCACTTCAAGAGGTATCTGATTAAATCTCCAAGTTGGTCCTTGAAATTGTAGGGTATTTTTTTAGATCATATATTAATTGCATTGTTGGACTACCAAAATGATCTCTACCTTTTGTTGCGGTTGTAGGACTACCAAAATTTTATGACATACATTTGTAGGGCTTACAAGGGAAAATTGAAACCAGATGCTTGCAGATCAGTTTCAACAAAAACTTACTATGATTCAAATGCAAAAATCAACTCCTTTCATCCTGGTTGCTATGTAGATGAAGCAAAAAATTTGACCTTACTTACCACTAGTCACAAGATTAAGGAGTAAAAAAATTCCTATGAAATGAAGTTGCAAAACAATTTTGATTTGTTTCATTTTGATGTATTAGAACTCTCACTTTGTCTAAAGGTTCAAGCTATTGGCTAATCTATAAGTTCGTATGTGAATGGATTGCCTTGGGAAATTTGTAAGAGTTTAAGTACAATATCATCCAATCTTTTTCGATAAATGTCGCCATGGAAATAATATTGGTATATATATATATATATATATATATATATATATATTTTGGATAAAAACACTAAATCAATAAAAGACAGAAGAGATCTGAACCGAGTACAACTTAATTACAAACAGGTGATTCTAGAATCTGACAAACTAGAACAATCTCTACAGAGCAAAGTGCCTAAAAATAAAGGAGAATAATTCCACCATTGAAAAGTAAAGCTACGTATATAAGTACATATAGTGTTAATTTGCTGAGCAAATTTCTTACAATTGTTCCAATTGGTGCGGACAATCCATGGGACCGTACTATCCTCGTTGAAGGCCCTAACCAACAACAAAGAATCGCTCTCTTACCAGATATTGTATGCTGTAAGACCGATGTCTTTTCAATAGCGTACATGCAGGGGTGGATCTCCCTTGAGACCCAAAAGTTGTTGCAGGGATTCGAACCCGCACCCCAGGTTGCATAAAAGCCAATTCATCCACTAAACCCAATTAATAATTTTGATTTTTTTTGAAATTGTTTAACATATATTTCATAAGATTTTGGCACCCCTAAGTAAATAACTCAAGATCCGCCACTGCATACATGGCTGCAGAGAGCTCCGTAACAAACACACAAGTATGATCTAAGTTCTGCACAAATCCCCTAATGAACGAACCACGGTGGTCCCTGAAAACACCTCCAATAGAACCAACAGAGGGGAGCTAATAGCAAGATCCATCAACATTAATTTTAGTCCACCCACTAATAGTAATGAAAAACATTTGGTGTATATGGAAAATTACATAGTAATGAAAAACAACTGCGCCACTAACTCTTTTTAGATGACAAAACTAATATCTTAAATAAAACATTTATGGATTTAGGAGACATAACATTGTTATGCATGATGCTCTGAACTTTTTGTAGAAGTGTCAAATGAAAATGGTATAAATACATGTTGATTCGAAGAATATGATTTCTCATATTTAACCACTTTATTTAGCATAACTTTAAAGACCGTTTGTTTCACCGTAAAAGTCACGATCCCCAAATCTATAATTGGGAACACATCTATCAAATCTACACATGCATGCTTTTATCCTACACCCACAAGACGAAATCTTATATAATTTCACTTGCAAATGAGAACTACACCCAAAAGAAACAGCGAAGAAAAAAGAAATAGAAAATGGTAGTAAAAGATAAAAGAAATTTCCACACCATGTGGTTGATGAGATGAGACAAGAGAGAAGGGAGAAAAATGTGACATGCTGAAGATATAAAAGGATATAGAGACAATAATAGCCTTGAATATCATGTAGATATAAATCAAAGGTTTACACGGCAATACCAAAAAAAGTTCATAGAGTGAAAAATAAAGGATGATCATGAATTCACGACTGAAAAGGTTTTGCTTATTTATGGCTTCTGTCCCTTTATGCCCTCTTTTTTTTTACTTGAAAACATAAACAAAAAGTGAAACCGGTTTGTATTGCTTGCTAACTAGGCTTGATTTGTCAATAAATTCAAACTGAAAGGTTATACATTAGCAAACAAGTTGATACTACAAATGATTAGATCTCTCACTCGTATTAGGTGTGACTTAGATTCTCCCATTAATAGATCGTACATAAGCTTAGTAAAAGATCTACATATAAAAAAAGATTATACATAAATTTGATCGTAAAGGCATCTGTCATTTACGTAAGTTCAAAATTAAATGGTGAAACTTACATTATCTTTTAATAAATTGGGGGTAATTTATTCAAGTATGATTCGATTATGGAACAATGGAGATTGTGATCATTTGTTGAATGAAGGAGGTGAATAAGTTTGATGTTTTTGAGATGAAAATGGTTATTGATTGTAAGAATAAAGATGAAAAAAGAGGGTTTTTTCTTTGAAATGAGTAAATTATTGACACTTGCGTGTGGGAATTGGTTGCTTTGTGTTCCTACTGCGATCACGCAAAGACAATTCTTGAGCAAAGGTCATACAAAGATCACACCGTCGTCCGAGAGGCCAAGTTACATATGTGTCCTTGATTATCGGTTCAAAATTTTTGGTGGTGTAATTTACTAATTTTGATTGCGAGATTCTGTACGCATGAGAAGTTTACTAATTATGTGCTATGACTTTGCCTTCTTGCCGAAAGTTAAGTTTTACCGGAAACCGAAGTTTTTCAAGATACACACACTCCATAGAAAGAAGCCTTAGTGGTTACATTTTTAGAGAAAAAAAAACTAGGATACAACATGATGAATGATCGTCTGAAGAAATTTTTGAAACTACAAGGTGAGTTCGATATTATGGATAATGATATGGATTCCATATGGTTAAATTTAATTAAGCAGATGATAAAGAGAAAGTTATTTTGGACGATCCTTGAGTGATTTTTAACTATTATATAGCGGTCTCTCATCGGTCAACCGTCAACGGAAGCAAAGGTCGAACGTATGGTTATTTTGATTCGACTTCCTGGTCTTGATCTGGTTTACTATGATGAGAGCTTCTTGCTTTCCATGACCTCTACCGTTACCCGTCCCATAAAAGACGATAACAAAACTTTCCAGTTGTTGGCAAAATCTCACACATTTATCATTGGTGCAAGGTGCAATATGAAGGTCTTAACATGATCCGTACAACGTTTAGATGTTATGAGCAGCTTCACCATGACTGCACTGAGAAGAAAAATGAGACTACGTTGTCGCTAAACCCTAATGATATTCTTACTCAACTACCTAACCTTATTTCCAAGCATATATATGGCTCTTCCAATCACGTGAAAATGCAATGCACAATCAAATCGATTTGTGTCTCTTTCAAACCTAGCCCACACACAAAAGGACAAAATATATCCCTCTCCCATTGCCTCCTAGACCACATACGCATGACGTGAAACGACCCAACAAAACCTCAGCCACCCCTAAAACGTCGCAGAACCCAACATGTCCATGATGATTACATTATCCAGGATGAGATAAATATAATTATATGTTGAGTGTTGACCAGTTGATTCACAACATACGAATCACACATATAAATAGTAGTATAACCCAATTAAACTCTCATTCTTTTTTTCTTCCATTTCCATAGCACAAACATGAAAATGCCTTCTTTTTTAGGTTCTTTACCTCCACGCTCATTCTTCCTTCTTCCACTTTTGCTATTGCTCTTAGTAGCACCTTCTTCTTCTTCAACTTCCTCTAAAGATGACAAGAAAGTAACCATGTCAATCTACTATGAAAGTCTATGTCCTTATTCTGCTGATTTCATAGTGAACCATCTTGTGAAGCTCTTCCAAACCAATCTCATTTCAATTGTGAATCTTAAAATGGTCCCTTGGGGAAATGCTAGGATTGCACCTAATGGCACTTTTGATTGTCAGGTATAATAATAAATATAAATTATTTATATATTAATACTATATATGTATGCATGTATAACTTTTTTTTGGACAGTGTATATGTATACATGTATAACTGATAATGTTTTTTTTTGAAATAATTATGTTCGTTTTCTGATGAAAACCACTTATTTTATTTTTTGTTTTATAGTAATTTTTTGACTCATAATTTTTTTCATATGTTTCATGTTTATAATAATTGCAGCATGGAAATGATGAATGCTTGCTAAACTCGATCGAAGCCTGCACCATTAAAATATATCCAGACGTGGTACAGTACCTACCTATGAAACAATTTCCTCACTACTTTTGTTTATACTATTTTCTTGACAAAAAAAACAAATATTAATACATCACATTAATGTGGATTTCTTAAAGGATTTATGTGTGACCAAACTAACTTAAAATCAATCTGTTACAAACCTCAAACTTAAAACTTATGTGTGATCAAAATAACTTAAAAATCAATATGTAACAAACTTAAAACTTAAAAGACCTATAGTGTAATTTAACCTATTATATATTAAGATCATATTCATATATATATATATATATATATATATATATATATATATATGATGCAGGTACAGCATTTCAGATTTATACACTGCTTGGAGCGTCTAACCATAGAGGGTCGATATAATGAATGGTTTAATTGCTTCCAAATGACTGGGTTGGGTACATTGCCTATTGATTGTTACAAAAGTGGCAAGGGAAAATCTGTAAGTTATTTGAAATATATTTTTTTTCATCTTATTTTCATTCAAGACTAGTAATAATATTTATTTATGTCTAACATAACAGATTGAACAAAAATTTGCTAAGGAAACTGCTCAGCTTAATCCTCCTCATACATTTGTTCCATGGGTGGTTGTCAACAATCATGCACTTCAAGAGGTTTGTGATTGATAATATTTGATTAAATGTTAAAGTAATATACTGGTTCCTTAATTAATCTCTTTTATCTTTTGTTGTTAGGACTACCAAAATTTCGTGACATATATTTGCAAGGTATACAAGGGAAGTTTGAAACCAGATGCTTGTAGATCAGTTTCAACAAGAACTTATTATGATTTAGATGCAAAAACCAACTCCTTTCATCATGGTTGCTATGTAGATGAAGCCAAAAATCTGACCATACTTGCCACTAGTCACCAAATTAATTAAGGAGTATATTAAGTATATTAGTTAATCCTCATGAAAATGAAGCTGGAATTCATTTTGGTCTTTCCATGTGGCTGTATTAGAACTCTCACTTTGTCTAAAGGTTCAAATAATTGGCTTATCTATAGGTTCATATTTGCATGATTATATATATTACCTTGGAATTTGGAGTTTGCAAATGATCTTATAATAGAACTCGTTCATTTGTTCCTCCATTTAATTTAACTCCTTTGTGTTTGTACAAACATAATATAATATATGTTTAAATAATTTTCTTGATGTTCTTTAACAATTTAAGAACTTTTATATAATTCTTTGAATTAAACAAGTTTATAATTGAATTTTTAAACATGTCAATAATTTGTAATCATATTTCTAAGGTAAAAGGTTTTTAATTGAATCTCTGAAATTTTAAATAATTTATAATTAGGTGCCTTAATTAAGAAATCTAATCATAAATTATTTAAAAGTTTAGTATTAGGAAATATAAGATAATAAAATTATCCACACACCATGTGATTGTGGTCGGTAAGATGAGACAAGAGTGAAGGGAGAAAAATGTGACATGATGAAGGTATAAAAGGATATAGAGACAAGAATGGCCATGAATACCATGTAGTTTAATTAAAGCTTATAAAGCAAGGTTAACACGGCAATACCAAAAAAGGGTCGTAAGAGTGAATACTAAGGATGATCATAACTGAAAAGGCTATGTTATAGCTTCTTTCCTTATATGCCCTCATTTTTACTTAAAATAAAAAGAGAGACTATTTAGTATTATTTGCTAAGTAGAAAGCAAAATGGGAAATTGATTTGCCAACAGATGCAAACATAAAGGCTATACAGCATATAACAAGCTGTCACATATTATCAGACCTTTCGAATTAGTTGTGACTTAGATTCGAATCTGTAATTTGTCAATTGATTCAAACAAAAAGGTTATTCAGGTACAGAGTTGACATATAATCAGATTCTTTGTTTGCATTAGTTGTGACTTAGGTTTGAATACATGCAAACGTAAGCTCCGATCAATGCCAACTCTTTACCTTATATATCTCCTTTTTGTTTGCATTAGTCGTAACTTAGATAATCATGTTTTTTGTTTGCATTAGTTGTGACTTAGATTTGAATCTGTAATTTGTCAATTGATTCAAACAAAAAGGTCTTTCAGGTACTGAGTTGGCATAGATAATCAAACATTTTGTTTGTATTAGTTGTGACTTAGGTTCGAATGCATGCAGACGTAAATTTCGATTATGTATGCCATCTCTTTACCTTATGTATCTCCTTTTTATTTGAATATGTTAGCAAATCGTGCATTTGAATCAGACTTTTGTTTAAATTACAATTTAGACCTTTAAATTATTTTAGGTTTCACTTTGATCCTTTGAAATTTTCTTCATTTTATTTTAGTGTGCCTAAGTTTTTTTCCGTTTGATTTTGATTCTATAAGTTATAAATGTAAGACATTTTGGTTCTTTGAATCAATTTTTCATTTGAGTGTGGAAATATTTCCTACATACACAACATTATGATTAGGCGCACCCGACTCAACAACAAGAAGAAAATACAGAAAATATTTGACGAACATCAACAAAAAACTAACACAAAGTGTCAAAGTGTGTCTAACGTCTGTAACTTAAGGATTAAAATGTGAAAAACTTACGGAATTAAAGTATCTAATATTTGCAACTTAATAGACAGAATGAAATGGAAAAAAAAATTAAAGGACGAAAGTGAAACATAAAAATAATTTAGAGACCAAAATTGTAATTTATCATTTATAATTAAAAAAAAACTATAGGGTATGCACAACATGTTCCCTTACTTGTATATAAAAGACTGAATTCCAAAAAATTATTCACATATCACATTTTTATCCCCATAGAGACACAATACAATATCTCTATACTTTTGCAGCATTGAAGGAAATAAAAATGGTTTCTCCAAAATTACCAATCACTATAGTAATAGCATTAATTCTTTTACTTTTCACCTATGAATCTGAGGGTGCATCTTCTGGTTCAGACATTAAACCAATTGATTATGAGAAAGTTAATTTATCAGTGTACTATGAAAGTCTAAGCAATTCTTCTGCAGTTTTCATTGTTAAGAATCTTAGGGAAATATTCAACAATGATCTCATTGACATTGTCAATCTTCAGTTAGTACCATGGGCCAATTCTCATGTCAATCAAACCAACAATGCCATATCATGTCAGGTTTTGATTTTTCTTTATTTTTAATAATTTTCTAAACTAAGAATTGTATTTTGTATTTGTCTCTTCACACAATCAACTTGGCAGAATGGACCAGATGAATGTGAGCTAAATTCTTTGGCAGCATGTGCCCTCAATATTTGGCCTAATGTGGTAAGTATAAAGAACACCTAGAAACTATACCTCTGAGGTGAGTTTCTTATAATTCGATTTGGATTTGGTTCAGTAACTGCGTCACACAATTTTGACCTTCACCGTCTTGAGGTCGTTTTTGTTATTCTGAAATATGAACCTTATGATCTTATATTAACGGCCAAAAAATTTGTTTACTTCAGGATATGCATTATTATTTGATTAATTGCTTTGAGTTTATGGCAATTGAGGGAAATATCAAGATGTGGCAGGAGGACTGTTTAAAGCAACTGGGTTTGCCTTTGGAGCCTTTTATGAATTGCTTTAATAGAGGAAATGGAACAGAGGTTATATTTATTTTTCATCTCCTTGACTCCCATTGTTAATTAAAATGATATTAGTATGGGAAATGGAAAAAATGTTCTTATAATATGGATTTTGTGTTTAGTTAAATCCTTGCACAGTTAGTGATACTAATACTATTAGCACGTTTTGTTGAAAATAAAAATTATAATTGTTGGTGACACATCACACATGGCTCTATTATTACTGTAGGTAGGGAGCCAATGACATGGTATGGTTAGTAGAAACCCAAGTCAAAATATTACTACATATGTATAGGCAAATTAGTATTTGAAAATTGCACAAAATACCAATAACAATCACAGTAGAAGCTTAGAGTGCTATTCGATCTTTACAACCGAGACAATGATTTAATTGATGTTGGTTTTTAAATAAAGATAAACAAATATGAGTTGAGTTTTGAGGCACACATATTTGTATCAAACTAACATCCATCATAGTATCATCTCATAATTATGATAAGAAGTACCATGAATTTTGATTATTGATATCTGACTATAATTTTTGTTGGAATTGTTTACCGTTGTCAAGTACTAATTCACGTTGGACGAGATATAAGGTGGTGCACCGTATAACTTGCTTATAATAATATGAGTTGCGTCATTTGAACAACCATTTCAATGATAACTTTTAAGGTAGCCATAATTTAAAAAGAAAATGAGGTATCGACACAAAAACCAAAACAATAAAGTAAAAACATAGTATGAGAGAGAAAATTGTCATAAAAGTTGTTAAAAAAATGGTTGTAAAAATATCATTTCACTAGTAATATATACATATAATATTGCTTTTATAAAAGAAAAATTATTGTGACAAATGTCTTCAATAATTTCTATAGCACACTGCTTCTCTTGATGAAATATCTTGGGAAAGAAGATTAACACATGTGGTCAAAGATCTAAAATGAAATATCTTGAACTAGATAGATCTTCTAGCATCCAAGGCTATAGTTTATAGATACCTTGTGTGAGATTGTTTAAATGTACTTAACAATAAATTTGAATTTTTTGTGCAGTTTGGACAAAAATATATTGATGAAACAGCAAAACTAGACCCACCTCATTCTTTTGTGCCATGGGTGGTGGTGAACAATGAACCTATTGGAAAAGTTTGTCTTTTTTCCTTCTTGTTTTTCTCATTCAAAATCACATACACAATTGGTCTAGTTTCCAAATTATTGACAAAATACTCATCAAGATTATTGCTTGTGATGTTAATTTCAGGACTATGAAAATTTTACAAACTATGTTTGCAAGGCTTATAAAGGCGATGCTACTCCAGCAGTTTGCAATGTTCATTGAATGAAAGTGAGAAATAAATTCAACTATTTATATGTTAGTCAAGAAAAAAATTATGAGCACATGGTCATTTCAAGCTCCCGGAAAAATACATTGACCCTGCTGAATATATTACATCTATGATTCTATATATGGTGTACAACTATATCCTTAAAAAATTCTATGATTCTATAAAAAAAAATACATTAAATCTATGATGATTCAATGATATATAGTAAAATAAGATAAATAGGGTAGTATATAGTATACATTTTCCATTATTAAACTTCAGTGCCTTTGGAAGTGTTTGTCTTCTCTTTGAGACTGCTTTTGGTAGGATATCTTCTACAGTAAAATTTTGAAACCAATATGAATTTTTAGTCCTTATAAATTAAGATTTTTTTCAATTTAGTCTCGATATAAATTTTGTCCAATTTTAGTCTCTATTTTTTCTAAAATATTTACGAATGAGTAATTTTAGTCGTTGTATTTAATTCATGTAAATGCGATGTAAAGACCAAATTTAGACAAAATTTGTGTAGGATTAAACTTAAAAGTTGTAATTTTGTAAAGACTAGAATCAAATTTAACTCTAAACAAAATTAGTGAGAAGTGCTTGGTGGATGATACCCGTTGACAATGGCCCATTTATGTTTGTATTATAAGTAGTTCAATTAGCAGGATAATTTAGAGATGGAAAAATATGATATATATATTTCAACTTTGATTATAATTCTCTAACTTTTATTTTGGATTATGATTCTTTAACTTTAGGATTATGCTACCTTGAGTACATAGATGAGAACGAATGGTATAAAAAAAATAGTTGAATGAGAAAGAATGATGAATTGAGAGGTGAAGAGAAATTTAGGTGGCTTTCACTCCCCAAAATCAGACAATTATTCTTCTCAAAATTAAATGATATATTATTGAGATATCACAAAACTAAATCGTTTAATAAAACCATTGCAATGGTTTAGAGAAAACTAAGCAACTCGAACAAACTAACTTATACAAACTAAGCATTAAAAAATTGACATATTCAACCCACTCTAACAAACTACGCACAACTCATCATAGTGGAATATATTTTAGATCATTCCTATGGCTAACAACATACGATCTTGGAACTTGGACCAAGTATTTAGGTCATAATATATTAAGAATGTGTATTTTTAGGTTCGATGAGAAACGAGAGATGATGAGGAATAAAGCATGAGAAAAAAACTAGAATTTATTTTTTACAATCTAGTAAATTTACTCTATACAATCTAGAATGAATTCAACGCTAATCAGATAGTTGCTCCTATTTCAAATTACGAGTATTATTACATAGACTCAGCTGATTTTCTTAAGCACAAAATCATCAAGGTTCATGTTGCATTTATCATCTAATTTTACACCTTCACTCTAATTTCATTTGACCGAATAAAATGAATTCAATCCAAACATATTACTAAGATTCAAGAAAGATACGTTGAGACTGACGTTTGAATTTCTGATTAGGTGTGTTTGTTCTCGCGCGCATGTTGAGACCAAAGCTTCAATTTCTAACTTCATAAAAAATGTAATATACAACATGGGGACGCGAGAATCAATGATTGAACACAATACTAAAAGTGTTTTTTTTAGAGAATAATCTAAAAAGTTACGTACTGTTGTGTTACATAATTAACGAAGGATAATTTTTTAAAGTAAGTCATAATTTCTCTCTTACATACAAAAAACCGTAAATAGAAAAAACTATGAGAAACAAAAACAAACAAAAAAGACATGAGGGAAGGAAGGGCCACAACCCCTATGTGTCCCTCCTTTCATCCATTTGGCCTATGTGCATTGTACTAAATCGACATATATTTTTGGATTGATGTATATTATACATTATTGGCACATTAAATGTAAAAAAAATTCTCTTAATTCTTGGATTTTGGTCAATGCTATCCTACCTATAAGGATGGAGGTATAGTAATAATACATAAACCTTTTACACTCGTATAGAACCACCACCAACACATCATAGAAAATGTCCTCACCAAGTTCATTTCGGTTGCTTTCTTTAATTTCTCTGATTTTGATTATCATCTATCCATCTCAATCTCATTCTTCTGAGTTGAATAGAAGAAATCATGGTGTTGTCCATGTTTCTTTGTATTATGAATCTTTGTGTCCATATAGCAAAGATTTCTTCTTGAAAGTACTTGAGAATTTCATTAAATTAGATGTCATGTCTATTGTTCACCTTCATTTGGTTCCTTATGGCAATGCTTTCACCAGCCCAAATGGAACTGTATCTTGCCAGGTCTCAAATTTCCTTGCTTCCTCATAGCTTTATCTTACATTCATTTTTCTTAATTAGTCTTTTAATAAATTATCAATATACGAGGATGGAGAGATTAGTCGGTCTTTGAGTCAGATATCGAGTTTTTCTTTAAAAGAAAATAGTATATTACATAGGCTACTTACTTGCAGTTAACAATTCTCACATTCATGCCGTCATTATGTTAATGATCATTAAATCAAGATTTGACCATACAAATTTCAAGTATATTTTTTTTATTCTTTTTAAAAAATTAAAATCTAAACCTTATAATTTGCATTGTTTGATAACAATATATCGGTCACCGTTATGGTGATCGTATAAATGTGGGATTTTGATGACCGTCGGAAATTTTGGTTTGCATATTGAGTTATTTATAATATATAATTATATTTCAATAGTTTTAATATTTTCTACTTTTTATGTAAATATATGTAGCATGGTTCTGATGAGTGCTACTATAATATCATGGAAGCATGTGCCCTTAAAACCTGGCCATTGGTAAGGAGGATTATCCTTTAGTAAACATTATTTTTTGGTATATTTAGTTAACATTTTTTAGTATGATCTAAATGAGATTTCTTCTATTTCTGACAATATTTTCTTTGTATTTGTCCTATTTGTAAATTTTGGAAGAGATTTAGTTTGGCATTCATCTTTTGTATTGAGAATGGCTTACCTGCTACAATTAAAAAACCAAGTTTATGGAGAACCTGCTGCAACCGTCTCAGATTGAACCCAAAACCCATTCAGAATTGTTATTCTAGACATGGAAATCAGGTCATCTCATATCTCAATTTTTTGTCGTCTATAAGACTATAACTCATATAGTATTGAATGTGTGTGTATATTAATTAATTAAAAGTCCTAGCTCAACGGATAAAAAATGCCGAAATTAAATGTATAATTTTAAAGCTATTATTTTTTATTTTTACAGCAATCATGAATGTGCTTTGATAAAAATTTATGAATGAGATTACTTTCGCGCATTTTAATTTTTGGTTGCTTCGTAACATTAAGTTTTACATGGAAAAATTAAGATTAATTTCATGTTTACTATTTCTAATTTTAGTTGATAATTCAAATTTTTAAGTTGTACGTGTGAATATCTCTTACTAATTCTATGCTAAAATTTGACAATGCAGCTCCATAGACACAATGGTAGAGAAACAAATTGGCTAAATCCACCTCTTACTCACACACCTTGGCTCCTTGTGAATGGCCAATATGTGAATGCTGATGTTAGTAACATTTTTTCTCTTTACTAACATATTAATCTTTAATTTTTTTTTTTGAAACAATATTAATCTTTAATTATGTAAATACTTATATTTCTCTCCCTTATTAAAATCCTTAATTATTTTCTACAGGAGGATGATCTCGTGAAATATGTATGCAATGCCTACAAGGGTTCTTTGAGATTCCAAGCTTGCAAAAGATGGAAAGTGGTGAACATAACTAATAAGGGGGTGTTCCCATAATAACATTCTAGAGTTTTTTTTTTTTAAGAAGTTCTAGAGATTTTTTTTATAAACTTTTTTTTTTTTTTTTATGTTTTTGTCTTAAATTTAGAGTTCCAAAGCATTTCCATTTTAAGTTTTAGTGATTTTTACCAAATTTGCAGAGATATCGTTTAATCTATTACTCCATCCGTTTCAAAATACATGTCCATTTTAGAGAAATTGCAGCAATCAAAAAACCAAATAAATTTTGTTATTTTTGATGAAATTATGTGTGTGTTTTCTATAATACCCTTAACCATTTATTATTTCATTCTATTATTTCTCTCTCTACAATAAATATGTAAGGGTATTATCGACAAAACAATAATTAATGTTGCATTGAAACTTGAGAGTAACAAGTATTGTGAAACAAAATTATTCTCCAAAATGGACAAGTATTTTGAAACGGAGAGAGTAATTTGTATCATTTGAGATTATGACATGCTACATCAAATAATTTGTCCTCTTCCACATAGATCCACATTAAAATCAAGTTATTAAAAATTTATATGAAACGTTAAAATTATGTGTTTTATGTCAATTCAATGGTTGTTACCTCGAGATTCCGTCATGTTCAATAATTTTTACCTTGTTAATTTCATATGAAATTTAGTAGTCGATCATGTTGTTATGAAACATGACATCTATAAAAGGAATGAGAGAAAGCTACAAACTCCTTATATTGATGGAAATGAAATATTACAAATGAGTGAACAAATACCTTTTAATGAGAGGTGTTATAACTATATATACAACTATACGACTAATTCTAACCTATATCTCTAACACATGTCTCATTGATGTGAGATCATATGGAATGTTAGAAACTTGGCCAAGATCTTTCACATTATTTCCCTATGATTTTTTCAACATAAGAGGATCCTAATCGGTGGAATGCCACATATCAAACAAGTTAAGTTAATATGGAAGTGCCATTTTGATTGACATATCACAATTTCTATGATATATTTACCAACTTACAAAACTCATAGAATATTTTGAACCATACTTACAACTCTGATTCAATTTACCTATTAACTTGTTTATTCTTTTACAATAATTTTAGGTGTTAAAGACAGATCCATTCTTAAACACAAAACCATCAAGGTACATTCTAGTATTTAAGTCTCAAACCAAATAAAATGAATTCAATCCAAACCATTAACTAAGTTTCCAGAAAGGTAATTGCTGCATAAAGACAGTTTTTCTATCACACTATAGTGTGTTTGTACTCGCGGTGGCACCGCGCATTGAGACTGAAGTTTGAATTCCTAGCTTCGTAAAAGGTGCATACGACATTATGACGCGATAATCATGACTGAACACAAGACCAAACAAGTGCTACAAAATGACATATTACAACACGTGCATGCTTAAGAAAGTAGCATAAACTACTTTATATACAAAAAATATTTAGTATATACTAGGTAAAATGAATGAATCAAAGAACTAGTTCAACTAACCAACGCTTCTTGGTTCAAACAAGATTGAGTTTGGTTCTCCATAAATAAGGTTTTGAATTCGAATCTTATGAATGAAAAAATAGTGTTGGTAGAACTTTATCATCTTCCGAGGCCACCCGACTCAACTCAAATTGCACGGAGGGTCTAGATCAAAAAGAAAAAGAAACTATCTTGATTCATCAAACATCTTTCTTCACGTTCGTGCAAGGGATGTAGGCTGATGACCGTTGTTTCTTCTGTCCCGACTCTCTCGAGTTGCGCTGATGTTTCTGCAGATTCGTCGTAGTCGTGGAGCATGGCAGTACAGGGCTCTCTATAGCACAAAACTTATGCTTCATAGTTCTCCATGGGAAGAAAGTTTCAAGACCACATCCCTTTGGAGAAGAAGAAGAACAAGAAGCATAAGCATATGAATGTGAATGTCTACCTGATTCTGATAAATAGCATTCTGGATAACTGCAAGTATTACAAACATTCTCTTCAAAATCACTGTGAAAATTTAAAGCAGACGACGATGCAGCCAAAGCGGTTGCATCCGGAAGAAAACGGTTGATCATGTAAGTAGGAGATTGGTAGCCACTACACTCTGCAAGCTTTAACTTCAAACTATTATTGTTATCACTATGAGCTTTCTCTGATTTTCTTTGAACAATATCTAATGCTTCTGATAAAGAAAACACATCATCCATAGCATCCGAGTAAAGATCATCATTATTGTCAATATAATCCTCTCCATCACAACCATTTTCTACATCAGATTGATCAGCTGCTTCTTTTCGTGGAAACAAACGATGGCAGGGTGGTAACTTCGAGCCATTCCTCTCTGCATCTTTTGGTTTTCCTGGTTCTTTCTCCCATGAAAACGGGACTCTTTCACTTGTCTTTTGAAATGTACCTAATGAACTTGATGACAAAGATGTGTCTGCAACGATGGAACCAAGACGACGTGTTGACATAATTGGCGCGTTTAAGTTTAACTTTCTATGACGTTTGGAATGATTCATAGTTCGGTTTCGAAAACCGACAACTTATTCTTCTTCTTCTGCTACTTCTTTGTCTCTAGTATGATGAACTTCAATGACTAGATTGAGTATCTGTCTGAGATAAACTTGGGACAAAAGATTTTGTAAAAGTTGGTATTAGAGAAGATATCACAACTAGTTTGTTGGGAGAATAAATAGTAGTAGTTGGAAATATGGATATCTCGTGAGAATAATTAAAACTAAGGTTTTGCTTTTAAGTTGTCACAGGTATGTTGAAAAGCACTTCCACGTGGGTAACACATAAACAAGGAGAAAAAACTTATGACAAGATAATTTCAGCTTACCCTTTATCAAAATGTGAAATTGCAGACCCTTTTTACGTTTCTTTTTTATTTTCCCTTATTTTTAATCTCACTATTCACAAGTAACACAACAAAGAAACAAGGTTGGAAATTAAGGTTGCATTGCATGTGAATCATAAAAGGAAAGAATAAAAAGTTTTAAGAATGTCAGGTATACAACTATACACGGTCGTCTTCGTCTCAATTGACATGGATATTTACCCAGCTATATATCCTTTCAAGTCCCTCGAGTCAAATCTCAACCTTTGAAAAAATTGAACGGCTGAAAGATCAACGCTTCTACCGTTATATTAATTCAACAATTGAGATTTGACTAGAGAGACTGCAGAGTCAATATTGTTACCCGTAGATTGCAGAAAATAACAATTTGTTCACATCCCACTGCATTATAGTGTTATAACACTCACGGTAGCCGCTATTTGATAATACTTTGTACCAACCACAGTTGATTTGTTCAAATTTTGCTATGCTATGGTGCTGCTTTGGACAGCACCGGTCTGAGTCTGGTTGAGATATTTCAACAGTTTACAAGGTATTGTGGAATTTTTAAAACAATCCAAGAGAAGACACAAAATAGAGAAGAATTAAGCAGTTGAAAAACTTAAAAACAACCAAGGATACAGCTTCACCAAAAATAACTGATCACAGACATACATCCCAAGGGAAAATTGTGTATTATACAACAGAGAAGTGACAAAATGTTACAACACAATGCGAATAACAAATGCTCAGCCAAAAATACAATGGTGGTAAAGATCTAAATCTTGGACTTACATAAATTGAATTTTCATATACATGTTTTGTACAAAGGAACTCCCCTCACTATTTTTGTGCTGGTGTAGCATAATAACTATGATTCTATGCACTAGCCATCGTTACATATATTTACAAGCAATCATGCTCCTCAACTTTCCCTTTCTGTGTCAACCCAAATGAGCTTTCTAACTTTTCCTTTCTGAAGTTCTGCTTCCACAAGGCCAGTTGAAAATTATGGACCATACCTTCTGCTTGAGACAAAAGCTAAAACATATAAATAGCACTGATGATTTACCGGTCCTTCATGTTTTTAAAAAAAGTACAGGTTGGCAAGAATAGCCTTGTGTCCACAGGGAACACTTGGGAAAAACATGGATTCTTTCTAATCTCTGATTCTCTCACTTTTGTATCTTAATCTCCTCCTGTGCTTTGTTATAAATCTCAAGCGTCTCGGCATGACCTGGATCAAGACAAAGGGCTGCTTCGCAGTCTCGGATGGCAGAAGAGAACTCATTCATTGAATGGTAAAAGGCTGCTCTAAGATTTAAGAGTTGAAGATCTAGCTTAAATTCAATGGCTCTTGAAAGCTCTTCGATCGCTTCAGCTTCTTTATGATCATCCATCATAACTGGTAGACAGAGTTTCCAAGTCAGAACATAATAAGATTGTGTGTGTGCAGAGCAGATATACACACTGCACTAATTGGTTTCAAAGGTTCTATGCAATATTATGATCAAATTGGCCTATCAAGATATTGACGTAAACGAAAGTGATTGAGCATGAACCAAGAACAACTCAGAACAAAAAAAAGGAAAAACAAACAGCAACAAAGGACCCCTAATATCCTTAAACAGATATGTTGACATTGCATTTAGGTTTTTTTTTTTAAAAAAAATACAATGCATTTAGATAGTCTATATTGTTTCTACTGTTAATATATTGTTTTTAGTGAAAGTATGTTTTCAAGAATTCTTTATTACCATTAATATATAATAACGCACAAGACCCATGCATCACACAGGTCGGCGATCTAGTAAGTGCAGAAACTTTCATAAGCTAAACATGTACCCTACAACAGTGTGGTTTGATAGGCAAGTTGTGAAAAGAAAGTCTATCTACTAATCTACCAAGATATCTCTTCAACATTGAATGCATTGTCTGATGTTCACTTTCTATCTATGAAGCACTGACACAGACACTGGATACGACACTAACCATCGACTGATAATAATTTGAGAAAATGAAATAATTTAATGAAGCCAAATGTGTCAGTGTTGGACACCGACACGTCTTCAATCTAAAGTGTCGGTGCTATATAGCTTTCTACTTAAAGTGTGTAACAAGATACACCTCTTTTCGCATGAATCGTGATTCTTAGACTTTGATGTTTCAAATAGACTACATTTCATTGGACCATTTAGTTTTGATGTTAGGGTTTGAATTTTGTAAATTTAGGTTTTTGATATGGAATTGTCTTCTGTTGTTTATAGATTTGATTCTATTTTGGATTAGCTTATTACAGTGTTTCATTTTCCCGAGTCTATAAATAGACCTTCAGTGTAAACATTTAACACACTTTGTTTCTTGTAAAATATAGAGTTTTCTTCATTCATAGAGTATATGAAATATGAGTCGGAAGAGCACTCTAGTTTATCAATAGAAAACCTTTCTAAGAGGGATATTATCGGTTACCACTTAGACCTAGCCTAAGTGGTGGTGTGCAGGGTGCGAGTGCCGTAATCCTCAGAGTACCAAGTTCGATTCCTAATCATCAAAAAAGGGATACTATGGTTCCTGTCCTACATTACTATGTAAGTAATAGCATGGGATAAAAAATTGCAATGCATCAGAAAAATAATGTAACAATAGATATTTGGAACACAAAAATGGCTTACAATCACAGCCACAGTTCCGTCCCTTCGCATCTCACAACCCAATAAAAAAACAAAGAATAATTTAGAACCACTGGTATATGACTCACCTGCTGCCCTATATCTGTAAGGATAAGTCCTTAGAGGATCCAAATGTGTTGCCATACTAAGATCACTCTTTGCCATGTCACGATCACAATACTCCGACCGTTTCTCATAAGCTGATGCATTGCTCCAAGCCTTTTCTATTAGCTTTGTCATCTCATCATATGCAGCTTTGCTCTGTCTTTTAAGATGATATACACGCGCCAACCCCTGATGGGCTCGTGTATGCTTGATGTTAAGTGCATTCATGTAGCAGTCAGCTGCAAGGTCCAGCTTATCACAATCTACGTAGACACTCCCAAGATTATTTAGTGCCTACAATTAAAAAAAACGACAAAGATAAATACACTACTTCAGCAATGAAATCAAGTTAATATGCATAATCCAATGTAAAATATAGAGTGGACAGTCATTTTGATTCTTAAATGTGTGAGGCGCTAACCCTATAGTCCCTAAATGTATCAAAAGTGCAAAAACATCCCTTAGTGTATCTTTTATTAGTAATTTTATGGACCAAACTGACTAAAGAAGGACGCATTTATGTTTGTAATTTTGATAGATTAAGGGACTACTGCGACAGTGTCTCAAACATTTAAGGATCAAAGTGAGTGTTTACTCTAAAGTCTAAAATATATAACACTTACTTGTCCTTTACGAAGACCGTCTGAAGGACATCTAAGAGCTTCCTCCAACAGATGGATAACATACTCTGAAGACTCAGAATCGAGACTTGTGTCAGCTAATGCATAAGCTTTAAGAAAGTAAGCTTCAAATGATCTTTGAATAGAAATGGACTCCTCCGCCTTTGCTAATGCTGCTTCACGATGACCAGTGTCATACAGTATCCATCCTTCATATACAAGCCTTTCATGGTCAGTAGTAGAATGATTTCTAGCCAGACGCAAACTACGCATGGCTGCTTTTTGGCAATTTAGCCTGCAAGATTCAGGAAAATCAACACTCACAATAATTAGATTTGTGCATAAAATGATAAAGATATAAGAGACTAATTGGCTCCCCTAGTTGATAACAAAAAAGACTTTCTAAAAAAAGTTATAATGAAAATAGATAATAAAAACTAACACAAAAATAAATTTGTGCTTTCGGTTAACAAAGTACCCTCGGGTCTACCAAAGTAGATATCAGCTTTCACTGATTCTGCAGGCAGTGAATATAAATAAGTAACAACAAAAGTACATGTCCTGGATTAAAACTTACAACACTACATAAAATTTAGTGTAGTTTCAAGAATGTTACCCACTCAATACCTACTTCATTGCTGATCCTGCCCAGCACACCATAAAAAATTTCTGCAGTTTCATTATTTTATCATAGTTTGTATTGATTGTTGGGACATGTAACGATGTTTCTCCAAGTTTAACCTATTACCATGTGACTATGAAGTATAAACGGGTTTATTTAACAGCAAACAAATATCTGTTAAATCGGTGCAGAATTATGGCCAGTCAAAAATGAAAAGAAAAATCAAAATGATTCTATACAGATTTATACATCACAATCCATAGTAGACAATTCCAATCGCAGAAATTTCTTACATGGAAAAAGTTTATGAAGTCAAATTAGTACAAGGATTACACTCACCGTAACAAAAGGAGAGATTGCCGAAAACGCAAGAGACTTTTCCCTGGATCATTTTCTAACATCTGGTGTACAACAGCCAACGAACCAATATCATCGACAGAGGACCATCGGTCGTACAACTGCATCCAGCAATCAGCCTGATTGCACTGCTGAACAACAGGACTGAGTAGTTCTACCAAGTGATTACCATGCATATTTCCAGAGAACATCATATAATTTGGATCCAATGTCAAAATTGCCCGAACATCTCTGAGTGCTCCTTCGTACTCCTCCATGGCAATCAAGAACCAAGCCCTCAATTCAAGGCAGTCAGGAGAAACTTTGAAACCAATTATTTTGTTTATTTCTGCAATGGCAGGTCCAATCCTGCTCTCCTCCAGCAAAGAAACAGCTCGGTATTTGTAAGGAAACGAAAGCGTTGGATCTAATTCTGTCGCAGAGGTCAAGTCCATCATTTTCTCCTTCCCAAGACAATACAGAGATCTTTCCTGATACATCCATCCAACAGGTTTATGATCATTAATTAGTGAGTTCATAATCTTATATGCCGCATATGTATGACCGCGTCTATATTTGGCCCTTGCAACTCCGACTAACGAATAAACATGCCCTGCCTCCGCGGCTGCCTCAAACCAATGTTGTGCATCTTTGTATTCTTTTCTCTCAAACATAACAACGCCAAATTGGTGTAATGCAAGTTGTTTCTCCCATCCGTCTTTTGCGCACTCTACTAATCTCTCCACGAGCATCACGGTTGTGTTCGACCTCATCTCTTCCTCCATTGCAACTTGACTCAAGAAATAATACAGCACAAACGACGCATGCCCTGCCGTAGCAAGCCTATCCCTACCCTCTGGACTACAGAACAATTTTGCAAAACCCGAACACTGCAATGAAGCGGGTAGCTCCCTCAAAACCACCTGCAAGCAAGCCGCAACCAAAAGATACGCAGTCTCCTCAAGTCCATACTCAATGAGCAACAAGGCATCTTCCACGTCACAAACCAGCGACGCCAAATATGTGTCGCAAGCACATTTCATCTCCTCGCAACAAAACCGGTTCGCCAAAGACAACAACTCCAAAACCACATTAGGCTCAATCGTGGTCAAACTTTTAGTCCTACTAAAAACCTCGGCAGCCCTCATTGCCTCTGCAGAAAACCCATTCCTCGAAAAATTTATCGTCCCTCTCCTTGATTCTATGAATCCACCATACAACATTGTCTTAAACGGCCTCGAAAGCGAAGCCATATTGAACCTGCCACACCTAATTTCATCATCACCGATACAAAACGACATATCCCACCCCCTATCATCCTCATCCGAGGTAGAGCATTGTTGATCATCAAACATCATAAAATCCTCCTCCTCCTCCTCACAATCACGATGACAACTACAAAGATCATAAACCAATTCCGGATCATACCCATTAGCCACCAAAGTAGCCTTAGGACATTCAACATTCCTTCCACAACAATCCATCGAGGACGAGCCAATCAGTTCATCCTCCCTCCTATCATACCTGAGCCATGAGGCCAGCACGACTTTGCTGTGGACATCTACAGCATGATGTCGTGCTGACCTCAAACTCCTGCGAAACAATTTCACATCAGACAATCCCTTGAAAATCGAACAATGCTCCAAATAAACCTCAGACCTCTCAACATCCAAACAATTCTCAATCTTATTACGCAATCCAGCCAACCTTTCTACAAAATCAACCGGTTTCAAAACCGGCTCAATCTTAGGCTCTAAAAGCTCTGTCATGGGCAGCCCATAAGGCAAAAGAGATCCTTCAACAATAACCTCAGACGGTGTCTGATTCGGTGTTGGGAAATTATGAACAGATTTGGTTCTAAATGTTTGACTTTTAATATGATCATGAAGCTGTTGAAGAAGCTTTTCACCTATTCCACTTCCACCGCTTCCTCCACCGGAAGAACGGTGGTGATAAACCTGAGAACCACCTTTGCAACCATCCATGATCTTTAAACTACGCATTGTAGCAAATATATTATGCTGCATTTTCTTCTTCTTCTTTCTCTCTTAGTTGAACAATTTTCAACTTTTACAACAACACCAAGAATTAAAAACTTAATATTCAAAAATTGTTTTTTTCTAAGGTGGTGGTGGTGACATTGGAAAGAAGAAGAAAAAAAATATTGTTTTTATTTTGTGGGGTTATCCCAGATTGTTGTTGTTTTTCCTTTTTCCTATGATGTTTTTTTGAGGATGTTTTTTTGGGTGTATTTTTTTTTTTTGGAGGAAAAAGGAAAATCAGAAAATAGGAGGGAGGGAAGGGAAAAAAGAGAGATGGCCAAACAGGTGTGTTGAGGTGGAGATGGAGATGGAGATGGAGATGGAGGTGGCCGTTCAAACGGCCACTCTCTGTTTTCTGTGTGTAATTTTGCAGCTAATTTTGTTATCTGTATTCTATATCTAAATATAATGTGAATTTGGCACAATTTTCTATTTCTAATATGTTTTGGAATTTTTTTTATCTAATAGGAGAGAATAAGAGAGACAAGTATATGTGGGTGCCTTGTTTACGCTTACTATATATATTGATTGAAAACCAACTATGCATTATTATTTTTTATTCAAAAGGAAAAATAAGATAAATAAAAAGAGATATACAAAGATCTAGGACATAAAACATGACCTAGGTACAACTTAAATAAAGATTCATCGATAAAAAAACAGATTCAATGGATCAACCCTAATCTATTATAGCAAAAATTCTTTAATCACGGGTGCAAAAAATATGACAATTTAACCTTTGTCAAAATAGTTAGGGTTTAAAAACGACGAATGGATCGATCTCTAACACGGTATCAAAATTCAAGTGTCAATAGTTCCATAAACAAAGCAGCAAGCATAATCGTTTCTTTCAACAACAAAAAACGAAGCAAGCATAATAGTTCTTTAGAGCAACAAATACTAAAGCATAGTAAATAAGTGGTTAAATGTTCGATATCTAACTCTTATTATATAGAGAAAATTCAATTAAGTGAGAAGAATTCATTTTATATGTTTGATAGTTACCTCGATGAAGATCATTCAATTATAAAAATTTCATCATAGTAATCCAAAATTACATATTGGTTAAAATAATCGTATTCATTAGGTTAGACTTTTTATTATTTTAAGAAGTATGAAGATGAAATATGCAAGTTATTTTTAATGTATGTGAAGGATACGTCGAGGTTTAATGAATGAGATGTAATTTTCATTGTGTAGAAAAAAATGAGATAAAGTTACCGTCCAAATTTGACCAAAAATTCCCTAAAAAAATGACCAAAAATAATTACTATCCAAAAAAAAGGAACGAGGTATTGTATTGGATTTGAAAAAGAAGAAATGTTTATATATATATATATATATATATATATATATATATATAAACTTGTAATAATATGCACTTCTTTTTTTAGGGATGTAATAACATGCACTTAATATCCTATATAGTTTGTTGGATTAACTTTTAAGGTTGTTTGATAAAATAGAAAATATTTTCTTTCAGTGACTTATAGCTTTTTTGAGATGCTATTTAAATTAGCATTTGAGCTTATACTTTTTTACATTTTCTTTGATCTTTAACCTTATTATTTTAATTTTATTACTTTTTTATTCTTTGATTTTTAACCTTATTATTTTAATTTTATTATCTTTTTATTCTTTTGTAACATAAACTAACCACCCACATTATACTTGTTGTTATGTGTAACTTTCTTCTTCGTATTGGAACCATTATACATGTGTTTTTGAAATCTTGTGTTGGGAAAAATGATGGTTTCTTTAGAGAGAAGTACTCTCCACCATAATTCACTGTCTAATTTTCACCATCAATGGATCCATATGTGATTATTCATAGGTTATGTCTATCATTAAAGAAACAACCAAAATTGATCTCTACTTAGAGAAGTTTGAAGCCATATACTCACTTCGTTCCAAAACGTAAGAAAAAATGAGTCAACATAAGTTGATGCATTTGGCATAAATTTTGAACCAAATACGTTAACTTTTATTGATCAACTTTTGCTTATATTTTGGGACGGAAGAAGTACACAACAAAAAACATTAGCATAAGCTTTAAAAAATGTTTGCAACGTTCACCTTAGCCAACTACCTCGACTCAGTGTTAAAGGTGGCATGAACACTATCACGATCCCTATAGAGAAGTATCTTATTGGATTGTAGATGTGTAACGCAACTTGCATGATCATATTCTCTCTCCAAAAGGTATAACTCTATTGAGGGTCTATGCCTTGCGTGTTAAACTATTCATCCTATGAAATCCTTGGGAATATGTGATTTAATATCTTTTGGAAAAGAATTCTACGAATTCTTTGTAGAACTTGGATGGTTTTATGTTAAAACCATAATCAATATCGTGTAATTCTAATGGTGCACAAGACATGGAAATTAGTGGCTCATAGAAGCTTCTAGGTGAACCTAATTCACATTGGAATGAGAGGGTTCATGAGGACAAGCTGGTAAGAGATTGCATGGTTAAATAAAGGCTTATAATAATGTTTGATATACTTATACCAATAAGATGCATCTTCCTTTTGGTAGTCTATTTTATAAGAACTCCACAGTTAAGTGTGCTTGACTTGGAGCAATTTTGGGATGGATGATCTTCTGCGAAGTCTCTCGAACAACGTATGAATGAGGACAAAACACACTTAAAAGATTTAAGTTGGTTTATGGGTCAGTCGACAATAGTTAAAGTCATTTGGAATGTTACGAATGGTATTAAAGCATACCTCTCCTAGTACGATGTGGTTCAGGAACAAACCAAGCGGAAGCTAATGGGCATGTAACACCCGAGGCTGACAAGGGTGACGAGTGATCACCATTGCCGAGGGCATAACAATGAGCGGCTCATGGTAGCTTCTAAACGAATCAAATTCACATTTGAATGAAAGGGTTCATGAGGCCATGCAAATATGTGACTAAATGGTAAAAGAAAGACTTATAAGAATTGTTTGGTACTACCTATACGAACAAGATATTTCTTCTGTTTGGCAGCCCATTCTATAAGAACATTTTATGGTATCCCGACGAATGACCTAAATCTTCATCTTGTTATTTACTAAGAATATTCTGACATATTTAAAATGCTTACTATCACAAGTGATATCATACAACTTAAACTCTTATCTTTTTCATTAAAGGAAATAGTGAGGGATTGACTATATTCATTTCCGTTCTTTTCCTTTTCCACATGGGACGAGCTAATAAAATATTTCCTAGCTAAATACTCCCCATTTCTTCAACTCTTTAAAAAAGAAATCAAATTACAAGTTTTTTTAATCAATAAAAAATAAGTGTTTAGAGTTGTCTTCATTTATGTGTACTCTAATCACAATAATGATTCTATATCGAGCCAAATTATGAATTTTGAGAAGTCTGTCATTCAAAAAGAGCCATGCAAATAAAGACACTTTCAAATGAATCACTTGATTATAAACTAAATGCTAAGAGCCATCGGTCCGCTGATCGCATCTTGAGCCATCAATTGGTATACTACTCCTTCAACAAAATAATATTCATTACTTTTGTGCTTCTACGACCGACTGCATGTAAATTAGCCTGCATAAAAATATTCTCTAAATCTTCTTCTCCAACGCTACCCACCTCCAATCTACACATTTTCACAACAGACATATGTTGAGTCATGAGGGGAGCTCGGGGATCGTCCACATCGAGGCTAGAACAACCACGCAAGTGAGAGAGACGCCACACTCTTACCCAAAACCTTAAGGCTGTGAGTTATCTCACTTATAAAGAGTTCAACCTCCACTTTTCTATTCGATGTGGGACATTAACTCACACTTGCACACAACACTTTCCCTCAAGTGCGAGTCCAGCAATTCATCATGTTCCCTCCTCAAGGGGAAGCTCTTACTTGCTTGTATCGCGGTTGCTGCTTTCTCCGCAACGGACCGACACAAGGAGCTTGTACCGTCGTTGTTGGTTTCTCCGCAACTGACCAGCTGCCTCGATCGTACCATTCGTTGAACGAGGCTCTGATACCACTATTGGGTCATGAGGGGAGCTCGGTGGACCGTCCCCATTGAGACGAGAACAACCACACTAGTGAGAGAGACACCACACTCTTACCCAAAACCTTAAGGCAATGAGTTCTCTCACTTATAAAGTGTTCAACCTCTATCTTTCTATCTAAAGTGTTCAACCACATAACTCACACTTGCACACACCAACATCTTTGTCTATCGTTAAACTAAAAACCCTACTAAATCTCTCACACAATATCCCCAAAGATCATCACCAAATCAATTCTCAGGGTTTAACACTATCCCATTCTTTGTGTTCGAATACTTTTTGCTAAAACTAATCTTAAATTAAAGTAACATAATTCATTTGGTAAAAGAAAATAATTTATTTATTAAAGTGCTAAAAACAATTTTAATTTTTTGAAATAGTTATTAAATTATAAACGAGGATTAGCAAAGTCCAAAAAGACGACATGCAATCAGAATTGTTTTTTCTGTTAAAATTGTTATTGTTAACTAAAATAGTGTAAGTGTAAAGATTTGAGTGGTTGATAATGACAAACCAACATTTTTGACAAAAAGTTACGGAACTGCTATGGTTATTTTATTATACCCTTCCCATGACTGAAAAGTTAGATTCATTTGTTTTTGGCCGTACTCCATAGATTCATTTGAAAGCTACAACTGCAACAAAATTTTCTTTTAATTTGAGTCTTAGAAAAATTATTTTAAGCCAGAAATCATTTTCAATAACTGGAATTGTGTTTGTTTTAACTTTTTAAACTAATTAATTTTAAGTTACTATAGGAACTTTACTCGATGCAACTCAACTTTTAGTGATAGATTCCAATCACTCAAGATTGTACCGACGTAATTTGTTGCATATTTGTCTTCTATTTTTTTAAAAGGTTAAATATGTTTTTAGTCCCTACAAATATACCAACTTTTCGTTTTAGTCCCTCTAAAAAATTTCTTTCACTTTTAGTCCCTATAAAATTTTCAATCACTACTTTTGTTCCTTATTTTCAAATTAATTTTTGTATTTTTTAATGAAATTGTGCAGAAATGTGTAGAATATCGTAAAATATTTTTCCAAGAAAAATTAGAATTTTTTTAACAAAACACAAATTAAATGTGAATTTTTAACTATCAAAAATAGAAAAATTCATATTAAATTCATATCTTGTTAAAAATTCTAATTTTTTTTGGAAGAGATTCTTATAATATTATGAATTTTTCTGCAAAAATTTATTCAAAAATATGAATTTTACATATGAGTTTACTTTAAAGGAGGGACCATAAGTGAAGATGTAAAAAATTTTAGGGACTAAAAATTAAAGGATTTTTTTAGAGGGACCAAAACAAAAAATTGACATGTTTATAAAGACCAAAAACATAATTAACCCTTTTTTAAATTTAATTGTAAATATAATCACTTTAATTAGACTACTCTAGATCAATAATTGAAAATCCTTCAAACTCTAAACAATTTGTGAGTTGTGTAAAAATGAGTTCATACAGAAGTTCATTAGCCAATAAGCTGACAATAGCCAACTATAATTAGACTACTCTAACTTTTCTTTTAAGATCAATGCACAAATATGCAAAGATTTGAGAAGTTGGCATTTCAACTATGTTGATATTCCAATGGAATAAAAAACATATTTAGGCATATGTATAATTTGCATAAAAATGATATTTTAATAGACATCCTCTTTCAAAAGTAGAAGTTTATGGTCCTCTCCTCATGTTGACCGAGACAATTACTTAGCCATTTTGAATCGACAAGAACAAAAAAAAAAAAGGAGAACTTGTGCCTCAAAACTCAACTCACATTTACTTTTCATTGTTTTTTTGTAGAACCAACACATATCAAGTCAATGTAGACGGAAAAAAACGTAAACTTCTACTTCCAAAAAGAATGAATTTCGAATAATTTTTACTTAGTAGTCTATCGTCAACTATGTATCAAGATTGTCCACCAAAGAATCAAATCAACCTCTAACTTAACCAGACTCCTAAACATATACTACATTATTGCCTTCTATGCTTGGAAAAGTTTGGACTTAACGTGAAAATGAGAACATCAAATTCATTTTTTGAGAGATTGAATGCCAAATTTTTTTTTTGCTGATATATTCAACTAGAAAAGAAATGAAAACCTAACCGCTAAACTTAATGGATCATAAATTTCAAATTTGGATTCGTGATTGATGCACAATATTGGCATGCTTGGATGATTCACATCAATATTTGGATATTCACATTAGGCAAAACAATCAGCCATATTAGAGCGTCAATGAGAGTGCATGAGAGGATGGTTGTTCAATAGGACCTCTCAAAATTACTCACATTTTTTTAAAAAGTTGATCGGAAGTTACAATCCGATCAGAGTTTACACACAAAAAAATGATCAAAAATTACGATCCAATCAGTTAAATGATTTCAAATGATGTTATAAATTTATGAAATTTTAAACACATCCACAAATTTTAAGCCAACATCTGAGAGAAATGACATTACTACACTTTCTAACACAACATTTTCGACAGACCTTTTTATTGGTTAAAATTCAAATTGATGACCCTAAAATTTGAAAATAGTCACGTTTTTCAAAGATTAAATTTGCTGTCCCTAAATCCCTCTTCATGGTTTGAACCTTGTAAATATTTGATAGCAAAACAAAACAAAAATTCCAAACTAAGTAGGCTCTTAAATTCTCTATGTGGAATGCATACATGAGATTCTTCCTATTTGCATCGACAATAGTATTTTTGCTGCCATTTGGATACCCTGAGATTCTTATTTTGCACCTCACCCACCACCAACTGATGCATCTAATATTGATTTTTACTGCTTAATTTTCCCATTAAATTCTTTTAATGCTATTAATTTTTTCATCAATGGACTCTTAATGTTGTTATTTGATTTGATATTGACTTTTATTTTCCCATAAAAACAGCCCAAAACGCATAACTCATGTTCCTAAGAGTAATACTTTCAATTAATCGTTCATTACACCAAATCAAATGCATTTACTATTACTTTTTTTTTTTTTTGCATTTGCTATTACTTGCAAACAAATAATACAATGGAAACTACTAAAAAAATTCTTCCCACTCTCAAATTCCTAATCATAATTTTATTCCTTTTCTTTTGTATATAGTGTAAATGAAACCCTCAAATACTCTTTTTATTGCCTGTAAACCCTTAATATTAAAATTTATAATTTTAATAATAATTAGTGAAGTTAAAAAATTTGCACCCCCGACTCGGGGTCCTGGATACGCCGCTGTAGATCCATGTTTTGTACCCATAAGATGTTAATCATTGGAGTTGGAAAAATGAAAAATGAACAAAATTTTAATTGGGAGAAGATCCCTATACACACAACCACAAGCTGACCATGACCAACGAACGATCATAGTAAGAAATATTTCAAAAGAGTAATAAAAGAAATTGACCAAAATCAATATGAAAATACAAACTCAGCTCAGCTTTTTCTTCTCCAGAATCCAGTTTTGGACTCTGCTGATATATTTCTCATTTATTTTCCTATACAATTGGCATAATTTGCTGTAGCACTTCAAAACAAATGTATCAATGTAATCTTCACATCTTTCATAGAGTGCTGGTAAAGTAAGAAGAATAAAGAGACCTGCCACATAGTCAAACCACAACGACAACTTCAATATTTTCGTAAAAAAATTTACTACTGCACTTTTCAAGAATTGATACTAATAGATTCTAAGGGGCTGTTGTGATAAACAACTTAATTCAGCACTATAGCATAAACAATTATTATATAAGTTCTTGTGTATAAGCTATTTCTATAAATAAAAATAAAAAAATAAAGTGTTTCCATATAGCTGTAAGCTTAGTTCCATAACCTATTTGAAGTGGAAGCGTTTATCATATAAGTGCTTATGTATAAGTTATTTCTATAACACAAGATAAAATAAAATCAAACTGTTTTCATAAGTTATCCTGGAGAGCTTATTTCCATATGCTCTTAAATAGTCTCATATATGCTCACGCTATTAGATGAACTAAAATAAGTCAATCCAAACAGGTTCTTAGTCTATTTTGATCAAATAATGCAGAGAAACTTACCGGTGTATGCCAAGGTAAGAAAATCAGTCAAGCCACCAACAACAGCAATTAACCAGAGGTATGCAGCTACTTTCAGAAACAGCCTTGAGTCCTTACCAAGGGCAATATCTTGAGAAACTGAAAACAAATTATTAACTTTGGTTTGGATGAAAGCTGCCATTTCATTTGTCATTTCATCTGACAGATGCAACTGTGGTAGAGGTGGTGCAGGTCTGTCAAAAAACAACAGTTTAAGTTGCTTTTGTAAATTTATTGATAAATGTAAAGCATGAACTATGAACAATTGCTGCGAGTCATACATTAAATATCGATATGGCCTGAATGGTAGTTATTACATGCAGCGCAACCCTCACCCCATGAACTAGCTTTAGAGGTTGAATTAGGTCCAAAATTTCTGATATAATATTAGAGTCTATCGTATTCGTTGGGCCACACAGGTCAGACTCCAAAATTCAATTCTAGGCATAAGAGGGTGTTGAGAGTCTACATTGGATAGTGATATGACATGAATAGTGGTTTTGTTACAAATATAAGGGCCTAAGGGTAAACCGTCACCCCATTAACTAGCTTGTGTGATTGAGTTAGGTCCAAATATGAATTTTAAAAGTTTGAGGTATCCCTTGCCTTACAATTGATTTGAGATCGGACAAGCAAGATCAATAACTATGTCATGCGGTTTTTGGATCACGCAGTTACTGCATAGAATCTGAATCTCTGATAACTACCGTCTCTTCAATCTAAATAAGCAAGTACTAAACGGCAAACATTGACACAGACCAACACCAAAGGTTGTGCAGAAAACATTTTTCAAACTATTCTTCGTATTTCTTAAAAATTCAACATCTAAAAATGTAAAATCTACAAACGCCATTAGCACATACAGTTTAAGCATACAATATACAGTTTACACAAACGTCAACATCCAAATCATAGCATTTTTTTATCACTAAACCTTGGCTATAGACCAAGTAAAACCCAAATAAACCAAAAAAGAAAAATACTACAAATATTTTACAATTCTAGACCAGAATCAATATCCAAATTTGAAATGTAGATGATCAATACACCCTTTGACAATTCAACACACATAGGCGATGTTTGGATAAACAGTTTACTCAAGTGCTTAAAAATAAATGCTTATCATATATGTGCTTGAGTATAAGTTATTTCTAAAATAGAAGAGAAAATAAAGTCAAATTATTTTCTTATAAACTGTTTTCATAAGCTATCCTGAAGAGATTATCGAAAAAGTTGAAAATAACTTATGAACATGTCATAAGCTGTTTTCACAAGCTCTCTCAAACAGACCAATAAGTTTTAACGTCACCAAATAAACTCAAACGAGTCAATCCAAACATACGATTCAAACAACATAATGGAAGTCAAAGCGATCCAATTCGAGGTCAAGTATACTCAAAAGAAACATAAATTTGTGAATATTATTTAATTACCTATTAAGAATTGCTGCAGATTTAGCCCAAAGAAAAAGAATAACAACAAGAAGGAGAAGAACATTGGAAACAAGAGACAAAAGGGTATAACCAGATCTCTCAAACACAACAAAAGCAGCTAATGTAACCAACAAGATCATCACAGTTTGATTCTTCCTTCTCCATAGTATCAAGTCTGCAACTGCATTCAAAAATCACATTGATTCAAAAACAATTTCAATGTCAAAGATCATTCTTTTCAAAATTAGTACTAAAAAATGAAACAAAATATATAAGCATTAAGCACAACCCATTTAGCTATTTGGATTTTAAATAGCATTGAATGAATATAAACAAAATAACAATGTGAATTTGAATGAAATAATGAATAAAGTTAAGAAATTTAATAAAAAAAAAAGTATGAGAAAATGGTGTTACCTTGTCCACTTCCAAGGATCTCATGAAGAGTTTTTTCTCTGTTGAATAATCTTTGAGATGAACCCATTATAGTGAAGAAGATGATGATGATTATGATGAAAGGATTTGTCTCAGCAAAAAGCAGAGAGCTTTGAAATGATCCACACACAGAAAAGGAAGAAAAACAATGAACTATGTTTTTGTTTTGTTTTTTTAATCAGTTTTAGTATATAGTTTTGTTTTCTTCCCTCTTCTTTTTTATATATATTTTTTTATTTTCCTATTATTGTTTTGAGTTTTATTGGAACAGTGGTCCCTGAATTATTAATTTCTTCTAGGGAAGGTTTTATGGTATGGTCTCAATTTTTATTTTCCAGCCTAAAAGTGGAGTGTTTATTTGCTTTTCAGTTTCTGATGCCAACCAATCTAAAATTTTGCTAACACAAAAATGGGGATGAATAATTTAATTGCTATATATGGTTAGTATAAAAAAAGATATACATTCATCTACCACATCTCAACACATAGAAAATTGTTGCTATGTTTTTATTTTTTTTTCACTTTCGCAGCGGTTTCCGACCCACCAGGCATCGAATCCGGTATTCCCCAGACACACCCTTGAAAGGAGCCCAAACAACTTGGTTAAAATTTTTGCTATATTGTAGAAACTATAAAGTAGCTTAGTAATAAATATGATTGAACACGTTAAAACTCTGTTTCTAATCTCTTATTCAAATTGTGATAGTCTTTTGTTATGAGTTGTTGCAATCCTGTTTACCGAAAATGCTAACAAATGTCTTCAATTTAAAGTGAAAATTTTGTCTTAAAAGTTGTTGTGTATGCAACAGATTGAAACATCAATGAAAATTGATTCAGTTGATAAAAAATTGACTTACTCGTAGAGCTGTGAGTTCAACTCTTATTATCGATGTAATGACCTCTTTGATGGATGGTCTATAAACACTCGTATGCCTTGAGGCCTTAAGCACCGGAGCCAACACACCTAAACTTTTTTGTGTAAAAAAGAACATATTAAAACATTAAAAAAAAAAAAAATCTACCTAAAACTTATCAATTATTTGCTTTTTTAAATCCTTAATTTTTTTTATTAGTTACACAGTTCATTTCAAAGGGTCTGTGGACCTTTTATTTATCCTCTATAGTCTTTCAATTTCATCTTTTTATAAATATTTTTTACCTCAAGGAAAGCAAATTAGTATTATTAATACTAAGTTTTTTAATATTTCTATCTAAATTCTATGGGTCCAAAACATTTTAGACACAAAATGCATCAATGTAGTAAAAAAATAGAAAAAACACTGAAAAATATTATTTCAAAGATGAAATCTTTTACTATAAGACGTTTATTTTTCTGTCTTCGATATAAAACTTTCGGTTGCAGTGCCAGTGGGGCTTGACTAAGCTTTTCTAGGGGAGGTGATTTTTTTATTTTATTAGATGTCTTATCTATCTCACTTATGTATTTTTCCTCTTGTTTGATTAATAAAATGTGGAAAGTGCATTGTGATTTAGGTAGAAACAGTGGATGCGATATTAAGTATTTTTCAATAGATAGATGCAGTTTAACTATTCCAGTTGGTTGAAAAAAAATCATTCTTTGCGTGCGTTTAAAGAAATTTGTACATAAAGTAACAAAATCCATAGTTCTTACCATAAAAAAAATCTTTTTATCTTTCATGAAAATTTAACTATTATTTTTAACTTAATTATCCGATTGTAAAGATCAAACTCTCAACCTCCTTATCACTCCACTTTTCTCACCCCAACCATCAAACCAATCTTACATCCCGTGACATGTGATAAGTTAATTTATATTTAGTCAAGACTTTTGGAAAAACTGTTTTTGTATTACAAATATTTTAGTACAAGTCTATCATACTTGTAATACCAATCTTTTTATTTTATTTTATTTTTGATGAATGTAATACCAATCTTTTAAAGTAAAACCTAACATTTTAAAATTTCCGACTGACATGACAAATTATTTTGCAATATAACATTTAAATAGGTCATAAAATTTATCTTAAATAAGATTACAAGTTCAATTAATTCTAACCAAATAGATTATTACATGTTCAAGCCTTTTTGTAGGAAATCATGCTTTAATTATTGAAAATGTCTATTGACACCATAGTACAACACCGTAGTCTTTTTAGCACACTACCTAAGAACCTCCTAACTCTTGCTTTACAAAGGTTACACTGACCATATCTAATCCTGGCCATAGTAATATGGCCTTAATAATAGTCGCAACTCTTACCTTATAAACCGGTTTTGTAATATAGAATTGAACTCAATCCAAATTTTAAAAGTTGAGAGCTCTGACGATTACCACAAACAATTTAAATAGTACGACTAATGACATTGTCTAGACTATGTAAAAAGAGCTATCACAATCAGATGGAATTGGTAAAGGGTTTAAAAAACATTGTCAAAACTTTATAGTTTCATATTCAAATAAAAATGTTGAAGGATTTTCCTTACAGTTTATAAATTATGCAATTGATGTATACTGCACAGTACCATGACCTTAAGCCATTGATGTATGTTTCGACCAACTAAACCGGTATAGTTTATTGTCCTCAATTGCAAAAACAAATCTGGTACAAATAAAACACAATCTTCTCTCAAGGATTGTCTTCTTTATTCTGGTTTCCACTTTGAGAGTTACCACCGCCTAAAGAAGACGAGACTTGTTGGTTGTTTCTATCATTCAGAAGAGAACCAGCTTCAGTAGCTTCCACATGTTTGTTGCTTTCATCGCTAGGAGGTACACTGGCTTCAATGGTTTCCACTTGTATACTTTTTTGCTTATCATTATCTTGAGGTGCACTGGCTTCAGCGAAATTGGTCATGGTTGGGGTTGAATCCATCAAACTAGCTGCTATAGCCGCCTTTAGATCCTCATCTTCCATGTCCGAAAACATTTCAGCTTCCTCACGTGAAAGAAACGGATTCGAATGTTGTTGCCTTTCAACAGTTCTTGGTTGTTGCGGAGCCTGCTGTACTGAGTTGCAAGATTTAGTTATTCTCTCAGCATCTTCAGGTGAAAGCCATTGCCCGAAACCGTTGGATTCAGCTGAAGAGATGGGAAACTCTTTTGGAAAATTTCCTCTCACCAGGAATATGCTCCATCCGAAGCCCTTCAAAGAGTCGAGGTAGGCTGCAAGGTAAAACTTGGAAAGGTGTTGTGGAGCTGCATAGAGACTATCAAAGTTATACCACTCACCATTCACTTTGCGGATGCAAAACCAGTGATCTTGCAAATGACAAATGAAGGCATTTTCCAGCTCAGGGTCAATCTGGGCAGGCTCAGCAACTGGAGAATCGAGGGGAATGACTTGTAGGTCCCACACTTCCAAAGCCTTTTGTAAAACCTACAAGAAAGACTTTGCACAGTTAAGTAACTCATAAAATTACAAAGGATCAAAGTCCTAAACTAAATTGCCTGCCCAATATAATATTGGATGTATGAAGCATCTCAATAAACAGTTTTTCAACAAAAAAAAAAAAATCTCAATAAACAGATACCATTAGTTTAAACTAAGGGTTATGCTAACAAGTGGGGCACTCGTTAAGGATTCAAAAGAGGAAATGATTTATAAATTTTATGTAGAAAAAGTTCTTTTTTTAAGTTTCAATGTGTTGAATACACAATTTCCAAGAAAAAGTTTCTTCTTATAACTTCTAAACAAGTGCCCTTGTTAGCATTTCCCTTAAACTAATAATGTTTTTTCAGAATCTAAATCATACAAGGAAACAAAGGTGTAGCAACATGCAAAAATATAATTGTAGACCTTAATTTTAACAACAATATATAGATGAAAATTTCCTCTCCAAAAAAATTATAGATGAAAATACAGTGATAGAAGATGGACTTTGCTAATGATTCCAGACTGAATGATGCTATATAATATATCAATTGTGTTGAAAATAAGATTAGAATCCAAATAGAGGATGGACTTTGTTATTGGGTTACAACGTGTCAATTCATTCCAATAATTTGGGTCTGGTTCGCATGCTACTAAATGTGTTTTCCTTCCAAGGAAATATCTTGGCCCTTATCTAACTCTTCAACCATTTCACGTGCTAATAGATATTATTTCCCTCTGATGGTACATCAAAATCTTAATGGACAGAACATAATGATATTTACTCCTCAATATAAAGAAATAACAAAATCTTAAGGGTATGTACCTCCTAGCCGCAGGCCCCAAATCTATTTCAAATTATCACCTGCCCTCTTTCTAATCCCTTATTAATATACAGCACAGACTAACCCTTTAACTAACTCACAAATCACTAACAAACACAACGCCGTATATATCGTTTCTCACCTTTGTTCAATCAAAAGACATGAAATCTCGTAGTTTTAACCATGAGGACATTGTGCACATATACAAGGAAGAATATATATTGTACAGTATGGGTGCTAGAGCAAGAATATCTCTAAAAAGAGCTTCCTCGCAGGTCATGAAAGAGGTGTGGGCTTGACTGAAGTTGCAGGGGTAGGTCATATGAGAGTTGATTAAGTTTGCACAACTTATAGTCATAGATGAAAAAAATTGGATGATACAAGGAGGGTACAAACTAAGCATAAGTGACAGATGGCATATAGGAGAAGACATAAGAAAGAAAAATACGGATCATACTGCAGTTTTAAAAACACCGTTTGTTTCAGTTTTTTAATGAAAAAATAACTTTATCTCAAAAAGGATCAATGTTAAAAGTTTCTAGGCTTTTGTTTAAGCTTTTGCAACAATAAAAATTTTAGAAAAACGTGATTTTGATTGCAATCGAAGTTACCAAAGTATCTGCTAAAAATTATAAATACCTTTTAAAACAAAACAAGATTTTACAATTGTACTTAACAAATAATGGCTTCTGCTTTACAGAATATAGATCGCTTTTTTAACACAATATTTTCGTAAGTTCTTTCAAAAGCTTAACAAACGTGCCCCCAATGGTACGTTCGTCAAAAAGGATTTGAGAGGGACGGGAAACGGGGAGATCAAGATATCAATTAATATGAAACTCAATTATTCAGTTTCAATGTTGAATGCACAATACTAGTATTTGTTTAGTTAATAGTGCTGTTACAAAACATGCGTGAAAACAAAATGTTACTAAACAAAGGTTATAACGATTTGTGAAGTATATAGCATTGTAACGGAACTCCAGCCAAGAGAGTCAAAAACAATTTCTCAAAAAAGAAAAAAACATACCAACTGTTTCTATTTAATTGAAATCCTAATTCCTAACAGCCCAAACAAGAAACTTTCAAAATAAAACAAAAAACATCACAGTCGTATTGTGAATTTAAGCTGTTTTCAAAACTCACCTATAATTTCACCAACACAAAAGAAAGGAGCTGAAGCTATAACACCAGGCATAACGCAACGTTACCATTTAATTGACGTAATATTCTCGTTATAAAAGTTCAAGAAGGAGGGGGTAAATGTCAAATGAAACTAGCAGTGTGTGAAGTGCTTCTGCCGAAATCAATACATAACTGCCTAAGATATAACCTATATTAAACACAACTATTCAGTTTCAATGAATGCATGCATGTGTACTATTTTTTTTAATAGTATCGGTTACAAAACACGCATGAAAACAAAAGAGATTCGTATCTCGCATGGGTAACTAACTAGTACCCTCGCTAAATACAAAGCTCATAAAAACCATCAATGATGTATACACATCTCGCATGGGTAAATTAATAGCTCCCTCACTACATAAAAATCTCATAAAAACCATCTATAACGTGTAACGTATAGACATCAAAACTCAACAGCCAAATCAAAACGCACTATCACAATAACGCCACAATGAGACTTATTTGCATCAGCCATACACATCCACAACAAGAGAATCAAAAACAAAATTCCTCAATAAAAATAAAACTTACAAACTGTTTCCATTTAAATTAAATCCAAAAAAAAAACACAAAATATTATAAATCAACAAAGATGATAAACCGAATCATGCCATGAATTAAGTTGTTCTCAAAACTCACCTTTAATTTCATAAATACAAAAGAAAGCCTTCACAGATATAACTACAAACATTCTTTTAAAATAATCAATGTAGTCAAATAGCGCCTATAGCATTTAAGTGTGGCAGAATCCGAACAAATCACTATTGTTCTGCAATTGAATGCCCAAAATCAAGTCACAACAAAGTACAAACCAAAGGAAGAACAATAACATTTGCCATAAAATATATTTGTTTGAAGAGTCCATTTTTTAAATTCCTACAGGTGTATGGAGCTTCTAATTAGTGACCCCCACCACATTAAAAGACATGGGGGTTATAGCCTCCAATTTAGTACACCCTAACTTCCTAGCCACTTCCAAACCCTATTTAGTAAAAAGTGTTGTCTAATGGCGGCTATAGCGCTATATCATGGCAGAATATAAACAAACCGCTATTTTCCACAATCAACAACAGGGTAAATAATGAGAGGTTTAAGTGTGCTGCGTCTCAGGGGCTCGTCAAGATCCCTAAAAACTTTACATCAACAGGTTTTTGCAGAATGCAACTAAACTAACCTTCTTATCAATTATCACTGTCTATTAATCAAATAAAAAAAATCAAATTTAAATAATAATTAAGCAAATTCAAACAAAACCCAACATTCATCATAATCAAAATAATAATATAAAAAACATGATAAAATACCAACTAAACTAACTTAATTAAACCGTTCATAAGTATTTCTTATCAATTATCACTATCTGTGAAGCAAATTCAAAATCAAAATGAAGCAAATTCAAAAAAATCAATCTTTTTTTTATCAAAAAAGAAAATTTAAGCAAATTCAAACAAAACCCAAACATACATCAAAATCAAATTGATAAAATTAATTGAAAACAAATAAATTTTAAGATAAAAAAAAAAAAAGAATTTTGGAAACGAACCTGGATACTGAAATCACCATCAAGGGAGACGTTATGAGAGAACAAATCACCGCCAGCGGAGGAGTGAGCAGGCATCATCATCATCTGCCTCTCTTTGCAATCGAGATCAGAAGCAAGAGCAGCCAAATCAAATTCAGAGAAAAACGGACCTTGAAGAACAGTGTTGACGCAATGAACAGCGCAAAGCTTCGATTCTTGTACCTCGTGATACAACATTCCTCCATTGCTTGCTCCTTCCATCATCATTGAAATTCGCAATTGAATTGAATTGAACTAAACCCTAATTTATTCGTTTTTTATTTTATTTTATTTTTTGCTTTTTGGATTGTGTTATTTTTTGTGTTGCAGAAGACGAGAAAGGAAGAAGATTTGGGAATTAAACGGGGTCTTAATTAACGGGTAAATGTAATTAATTAATTTTTGGCCGAAATAATTTTAATTAATAATTAAGATTTGTGTTTTTTTATTTCTTGTAATAAAAGATAACATTGTCGGTTTTGTTAATTTTTTTGTTCTGTTTAGGCGGTGTTGTTTGGATTGCTTCGTGTCAAATTTTGGAACATAAGCATTAAAAGTGTTTTTGATGTGCGAAAAGCTAAGTAGTAGTAACACAGAAGCATAAAAAAAAGAGTACAAGAATCATCAAACACATTATAAGCATTAAAAGTGTTTTTGATTTGAACTACGAAAAAATATTTTGAAGGTTATGAGTTTAAACATGAACAATGAGTCAAATATTAATCTAACAATTGAATTTTTCTTTATCTCTTCTAAATAATTTAATAACTTTTTATTTTTCTATCAAACACCATCTGAAATCCATAAACACAATCCAAACTCATAGAGACAAATAATGAAGGTGGACAAAGAAGAAATGAGAATTTGGACTGTGTTTCTTATTTTAAAAATTTCTTTTTAATGATAACCATTAGCAAGTTAAAAATCTTTTGACAAAAGCTTTTCTTAGAACATTTAATTATAATCATAGAAGTTCTTTATCACTAAACCATTATGGAAGATTTTATGTGAGAAAAAGCTTCTTCATTTTACTTTCTGTCAAAATTGTATATCACAAGTCCTCCTTAGTTGATATACTAGGAGTGATTCTTTTACTATATCAACAAGAACCATAAAAATGTTATACATGGTGCCTTTGTTAATTCCCGTGAACATTTAGCTTTACCATATTTTAAGAATACAAAAACAAAAATTGATTTCTACCTCCAATAATAATAATTCCCATGAACATTTATTTATCTTACACACATGCAATAAGCAGATTTAAGAATGTGTTAACTATTTAACCTCCATATGAAAAGAGCATTGTCATCATGTAAGTTTGGGTATGATAGTTGAGTTCACATAATAGTTTGGGAGTGATTCTTTAATGTATTTTCTAAGAATAGTTGAGTTCACAGCAAGTTTGGGCATGATAAAGATTAAAAAAACAGAATAAATTGAAGTATTTGTACAAGAGGTAAATTGTGACACGTTTGGAACAAAGCAGGACACGATTTCAATACCACTAAAAAGTGCAGTACGGCATGTTCAAATCGGGACACGATGGCATTATCGTGTCACGATTGTGAAGAGTTAATTGTGATCCATGGACTTTTTAAAGAAGGAATCGGGACACGATTGCCTAAATCGTGTCACAATTAGGTGGGTTTTTGTGCCTATTTAAGCTGAAGTCAGTGCTGGAAACAAGGGTTACGATTTTTAGAGAGAAAAGTGCGATTTTGAGACTTGAAGACTGTAGAAGGGGCGATTTCATCACCTCTTTACCAATTGATATATGTTTTAATTCTTCCATTGATTATGCTATTTGTAAACTCAATTATGAGTAGCTAAATCACTTAGAGATTAGGTCAGAGATGATTATGATGTAACCCTAATTTAAACATGTTGCTGTGAAACTATATCAATCTAGTTTTATTCAATTCAATTATTCTTAGTGCTTTTTATATACTGATCACATATAAACATGAATTTGTGAGCATGAATGACTATTGGCCATAACTTTCAACTTAGACCTAATTGAATTGTGTTCAAATAAACAGGGTTGGTCTAGGAATGGATAATCGTTTATTTGTGATAATATGTTAACGTTCTTAAAAACTTCAACGAATATTAGATCACCTAAGGAATTAGGGATTGTAATATGAGAACAGGGTCCTAAGTCAAGGAATTAATTAGGGCTATTTTAGTTAACCATCGTGAAACTAGAAAAATATTCATAGGAAATAGGTGCGGTGTACCAATTAGGAGAACACATAGGATTTGAAAGACCTAATCTCATCTCTCTCTATCTTTTCCAAACAATCTTTAATTTTTGTTATTTACTTTTATGCACAACAAACCTACTGCCTCGGGCATGATAAGTGCCAGATGATAGTTAAATTCATAGTCGAATTAGGCACTTTTTGTTACTTGTTACGCAAGTTATCTAGGGAAAACCTAAGAATTATTGAACAAATGCCCTATTATACTTGTCGTGTCTTACTTAACCCATATGTGCAGGAATTGGATGAAAATCACAAGCAAAGATCAAAACATTGAAGAAAAGAAAGAAGAAGCTCGCTACGGCGAGCATTGCAAGCTCGCAGCAGCGAGCTGAGGCAGGGAATACTCGCTACCAGCTCGCCATGGGATGAGAAAAGCGAACAAGCTCGCAACAACGAGCAACTCTACTCGCAACAGCGAGTGAAGGCGGTTTGGTCTCTCTCTGATGACGTGGAGCAAACCCACTGGTGAAGAAAACCTTACTCGCTAAGGCGAGCAACTATACTCGCGAGGCGAGTTGATGCAGATCAGGAATTTTATAAATAGCCACTTGCTCATTTCATGGAGGACACTTTTTTTCACTTAGATATTTTCAGAGATATTCAGATAGAGAGAGAGAGGGCCTGTTCCAGATAGAGTGAGAGTGAGAGAAAGTGGATTCATCCTCATTTGGTGAGAAATCACAAAAGTTGTAATGGATCTACATGTTTCTATTCAATCTTGCAAAGCTTCCATGACAATGAGTAGCTAACTTCTCCATTGTTGGGATTAGAGGTACTTGATCAAAGTCAACATGTGATCTTTTGATTGGTTTAAAATATGGATCTAGCTTTTTAATCAATATTGAGGTTATTCTTGCATTCTATTGAATATGTTAGATTTGATTGTGATTGAGAAATACCTTTGAATCGTTGTTTGGAATAATCTTCTATCAAACCCTAATTGCTAGACATAGAATCTAGGATTTGATAATCACTTGTGTATCCAGGCTTAATGCTTTCTTATCATTGAATAGAGTGAGAAATCATCGATTCAATGATACGACCGATTCTTGAACTGTTTAATAGTGCGAGACATCGACGATTGAACGATACACTTGACGTCATAATACTAGTTGGAAATCAATGGTATTGAAGAGGGATACGTGATAATATTAATGATAAGTTAGAATCCATATACAATCATTAGGTTATGTGTGAAGCTTGATTAAGGAACTCTAACCCTAACAAGTTTTACGCCTTATCAATCTCGACTTTAATTACGCAATTTAGTTCACGTAGTTATAAACAAACAACCTTTCAATATTTTAACTTAGAATGATATTTGGTGTCGAACGGTCCATGATATCGCACTAGTCCCTGAGGAGACGATTTATAAATACCTATCTTGTTTGATGCAAAAATACTACATCAAAATGGCGCCGCTTCCGGGGACTGGCGTTTAGATATTGTAGACATTGCGACTATTTTATCGTTTTAAGCAATTTTGCACTTATTCAATTTTTGTATATATATCATTGTTTTCCTTTGTGTTGCTAATCGTTTGGTATAGGTTTATGAACTCTTTGTATGCGAGGTAAAGTTCCTAAAGCAAAAGCAATAGCAAAACAAGAAGACTTAAGCAACTAGCCAAGCAAAAGCAACAAGAAGGAACCTCAACTTTCACTCCTTCTTTACCTACAATCATAGAAGAAACAATGGCTCAACCCGAAGCTAATCAAAGTGTGATGCCGTGTTGGACAAGTCCAAGAAGGCTAGCACACCTTGGAAAGGAAAAGGAAAAGCAAGTGGAACTAAAGTCCGGCACCATACAACTTGTTTCTAATCATCCCTTTGCCGGGTTAGACCATGAAGACCCGTATCAACATCTCTCAGTGTTCTATGCTTTAGCAAATAGTCTTGGCGCATCCGAGGCTGAAGAAGAAGCAGAGTTCTTGAGGTTGTTTCTGCATTCATTCATGGGCAAAGCTCGGGAGTGGTATCTCGATCAACCACCGGATATACTTAAAGATTGGAATGCATTGGAGAAAGCGTTTCAAGAGAGATTTTTCCCGGATCATAGCCACATGGACACCAAAACCGCAATAGCCATGTTCGCACAAGGAGTTGACGAATCATTATGTGAAGCATGGGAGCGCTTCAAATCATTACTAAGAAAGTGCCCTAAGCATGGATTTGACGATACAACTCAAATCCATATGTTCCGAGGAGGATTGCAACCGGAGCCAAAACTCATTCTTGATGCGGCTGCGCATGGTTCATTGATGGCTCTGAGTCCTAGAGAAGTCGTCGATATCATTAACAAGATGTCACTCAATGATAGAGCAGCTAAACACAATCGAAGTGGGGCACTCCGAAAGTCCGGAATTCTTGAGTTAGGGTCAAGCGATGCAAATCTAGCACAAAACAAAATTTTTACTCAACAACTCGAAGATATGAAGAACCAAATGAAAGAGATGCCGAAACTCATCAATGAAAAATTGCAAAAAGAACAACGGCATCAACAAGTTCACTTCTGTGAGATGTGTTCCGGTGACCATCCGACAGGTTATTGTCCACCGCTTGAAGAGGAAGTAAACTATGTGGGAAATCAACAAAGACCGGGACAATTCCAAGGTCAATATTCGGGGAATTCAAATCAACAACGATACCCGAACAACAACAACTTTCAAAGGGGAAATAACTTCGGGCAACCATGGAGGTCTACTGCCGGACCTTCAAATCAACAGCCATACAACAACAATTTCCAACAATATCCACCACAACAAGACCGCACACAAAAACTTGAAGACACCCTCAATCAATTCATGCAACTCACAATGACCAATCAACAAAACAACAACGCTTCCATAAAGAATCTAGAGACGCAAATGGGACAACAAGCTCAACACTTGAGTCAAATATCCCAAATCTTGGCCAATCAACAAGGAGGTACCTTCACAGCTAATACGCAAAACAATCCCAACAATGGCAACAATGGAAAGTGTAACACCCCCAAATCCCGACTTAAAAATTTCATTCAAATAATCAGAGTATATCACAATAAATCAGGATGTCACATTTCAAAAAATCTTTTAAATCAAATCGAACAATAATTTATTCTTAAACAATGTTCAAACATAGCTGCGGAATTCATAAACGTCTCAAAATCTTAAATAAATAATTCTTGGCACAAAAGCCTCATAAAACATCTTAAATTAAAGTCGCGTCGCAAACATCATCATTAGTCAACATGATACATAAAGGAATAGAAATAAAGATAAATCCCCATCCCGTTACGTATCAGAGCTCCTAAGACTCCACAATAACCTCTCACGTCGTCGAACCTAAGCTTGGTCACCTGCACTTGCCCACAAGGCGGCAATTCCAACAGAAGGGGTGAGATTCACAACAATTATATTAACATATAATCCAAATAATCATGTTTAACAACAACAACAATATTCGTCACATATAACTGAAAACATCTCAAGCGTCTACGTATAATAAATCATCTTAGAATATCTTCACAAAACAAACGTCTCAAAATATCTCAGACACGGACTCGACAAATGCAACTCTAACATCTTAACATCATGCATGTGGTACCAATATTTTAGCTTTAATAAGCTTCATCGTCGCTTTGAGCAAATGCTCCACCGTCGCTTTGAGCATAAGCTCCACCGTCTCAAATTATGCAAATGCATGACTCGACTCATATACTTAAACAAGTTAATACACAACGTCTTAACATCATATACGACTCTTTACCGACACATGCAATTGTAACAGTACATGACAGCAGCTCAGCACACTTAACATATGTATATACAGCACAAAGTTATCATCGCAAACATCATTTATACTTCATTCATAAACTTCGCTTATTAAGTATTTAATCATAGATTAACGCCAACAATTAAGTATCATCTTACAACGTCTTTACAGATTCTAATTTAGGTCTTAAACATCTCTAATACTATCCAAAGGTCTACCCTCAAAGCCTCGCTCAAAACAGAGTTCTAAAACTCAAGTTATAGTGGTCTGAGGCCACATTGCTCGCTATGGCGAGTGGGACTGCTCGCCACGGCGAGCCACTTAAATTGCATTTTGCCACTTGCTCGCTACGGCGAGTGATGTTGCTCTCCTCGCGTGCACTAAAGGGGTTGCTCGCCACGGCGAGCTCAGCTGCTCGCCTCGCGAGTGTTTACCTAACTGCTCGCCACGGCGAGCGGGTCTGCTCGCCACGGAGAGCTATCGCAGAGGGGTTACGGGTTCGCCCGAAACCTCGCCAAAACTCGTCCAATTCTTCGTTTTATGCTTCTAATCTATCAGAATTATAGTCTTAGTGATTAATCTAGGTTCTGTAACAGGTTTCTACATCAATTTACATCATTTTAACATCAATTCATCCAAAAATCCCCTAAACCCTAGCTTATGAAATCTCTCAAAATTACCTCCTAATTCCTTTGTTAAGCATAACAGATGAATTACAGTATATACAATTGAAGTTAGGCTCACCCTTACCTGGTATGTTCGCAAAATTGAGGTTCTCTCTTCTCCGGCCACTTTCCTCTCCTTTTTGCAAAAGTCTGTAACGTACTGACTGCTTCTTTCTAAACCTAACTCCCTTATATAATTCTTTCTATTCTCACTTATCCCCACAACTCTATCTTATTTATGAAAACAACCCCATCTCTCAAAATATTTGTTATTATAACACATCTTAATTTTTATCACATATTTTATTTTATTAAACAATAAAATAAACGTCACACCACAACATCACCTCATACGTCACAAACATCATTAAAATCATATAATATATAATAATATACTATATACTCTAATAAAATAATTAAATAAATAAAGTGGGCGTTACAACTCTCCCCCACTTAAATGATTTTCGTCCTCGAAAATCTTACCTCGATTAAACAACTCTGGATATGACTCCAGCATCTTACTTTCAAGCTCCCAAGTTAAGCTTTCACCGGTCGTTCCACTCCAAACAACTCTCACCAGAGGTATCTCCTTGCATCTCAACAACTTCACTTTGTGATCATCGATCCTCAAGGGTAGGGTGTCAACCGTAAGGTTGTCCCTTACTTGCACATCGTCACTTTGGATCACATGAGACGGATCCGGAACGTACTTCCTCAGTTGCGACACATGAAAAACATCGTGCAAATTTGATAAATGCGGTGGTAATCCAACACGATAAGCCACCGTCCCAATCTTCTCTGATATCTGATACGGACCAATAAACTTTGGAGTCAACTTCTTCGACTTCAAGGCACGACCTACACCGGTCATTGGAGTAACTCGCAAAAACACATGATCTCCTTCTTGGAACTCAAGGTCCTTTCTACGCTTGTCATGATAACTCTTTTGTCGACTCTGCGACGCTTTCATCTTCTCTTGGATCATTCTTACCTTCTCAGTGGTTTGTTGCACAATCTCTGGTCCTAAAACCACACTTTCACCCGACTCAAACCAACACAACGGGGTTCTACATCTCCTTCCATACAAAGCCTCGAAAGGTGCCATTCCAATACTAGAATGGTAACTGTTGTTATAAGTGAACTCAATCAACGGGAGATGACTATCACACGCTCCTCCTTGTTCAAGTACACACACCCTCAACAAATCTTCCAACGATTGAATCGTCCTCTCGGATTGACCATCTGTCTGTGGATGATACGCCGAGCTCAGCTTCAACTGAGACCCTAAAGCTTCTTGCAAACTCTTCCAAAATCTAGAAGTAAATCTCGGATCTCTATCTGACACAATGCTCGAAGGAACACCATGAAGTCTTATTATCTCTTGAATGTAAATCTTTGCCAACCGAGTCATAGGAAAGGTGATATTGATCGGTAGAAAATGAACTGACTTTGTTAACCTATCAACAATCACCCAAATAGCATCGTTCCCTCTTGGAGTAGTTGGCAAACTCGTCACAAAATCCATGGACATGCCATCCCATTTCCACTCTGGCACATCTAACGGTATCATCATACCAGCAGGTTTCTGATGTTCTATCTTTGATTTCTGACAAACTAGGCAAGAATACACAAATTGTGCCACATCACGTTTTAATCCAGACCACCAAAACAACTTCTTCAAATGATGATACATCTTTGTAGCTCCTGGGTGAATACTCAAGCTACTTCTATGGCTCTCTTCAAGTATTGCCTTCTTCATCTCATCGTTGTCCGAAATACAGATTCTACCTCAGAATCTCAACACACCGTGATCATCGACTCTAAAATCACCATCTGCAGTCTGGTTACTCGCAACAAGCAAATCCACAAACTTAACATCTTCTTTCTGTGCTTCCTTAATATTTTTCAGAAACTCATTGTCAATCTTCAACATTCCTAGCTTTACACTTTGGTGTGATCTTTCACAAACCAAGCTCAAATCTCTGAATTGTTCCAATAGTTCGAACTCTTCCGCCATCAAAGCAGACATATGTAACGTTTTCCTACTCAAGGCATCAGCAACTACGTTAGCCTTACCCGGATGGTAACTCAAATCAAAATCATAGTCCTTCAATAACTCGAGCCATCTCCTCTGTCTCATATTTAATTCTTTCTGATCAAACAGGTACTTCAAGCTCTTGTGGTCACTAAACACTTCAAACCTCGAACCATACAAATAGTGTCTCCAAATTTTCAACACGAACACCACTGCAGCCAACTTAAGATCGTGGGTAGGATAATTTCGTTCATGAATCCTCAACTGCCTGGATGCATAAGCAACCACTTTACCGTCTTGCATCAGCACACCACCTAAACCCAACTTAGATGCATCACAATACACCACAAAAGGTGCTTCAGGCTTTGGCAAAATTAAAACTGGAGCTGTCGTCAACCGCTTCTTCAACTCATTGAAGCTACTCTCACATTGAGCATCCCACGCAAAGGCTTTACCTTTACACGTCAACTGCGTTAACGGAAGTGCCAACTTAGAAAATCCTTCTATAAATCTTCTATAATAACCAGCCAATCCCAAAAAGCTTCTAATCTCAGTAACCGACCTCGGAGTCTCCCATTGCGACACTGCCTCGACTTTAGACGGATCAACCGTTATTCCATCACCAGAAATAATATGACCAAGAAAACCAACTTCCTTCAACCAGAACTCACACTTAGACAATTTAGCATACAACTTCTTTTCTTTCAATACTTGCAAGACAATCTTCAAATGTTCAGCATGTTCTTCTTCGGATTTGGAATATATCAAAATGTCGTCAATAAACACCACCACAAAATGATCCAAAAATGCCTGGAAGGTCCGATTCATATACTCCATAAATACTCCCGGCGCGTTCGTAACACCGAAAGACATCACTTTATACTCATAATGACCATATCGAGTTCTAAAGGCCGTCTTCTGCATATCTTCATCCTTCACTTTTATCTGATGATAACCCGACCTTAAGTCAATCTTGCTAAACACACGTGCACCCACTAACTGATCCATCAAATCGTCAATTCTCGGAAGTGGATACCTATTCTTTATAGTTACCTTGTTCAACTGACGATAGTCAATACACAACCTCATACTCCCATCTTTCTTCTTCACTAGCAATACAGGCGCTCCCCAAGGTGAAACACTTGGTCTTATAAACTTCTTCTCAAGCAGATCCTCCAAATGCTTCTTTAACTCAGCTAACTCAGAAGCTGACATACGGTAAGGTGTCATAGACACTGGCTTCGTTCCAGGAACAAGATCAATCGCAAATTCAACTTCTCTTTCAGGAGGCACACCAGGAATTTCATCAGGGAATACTTCAGGAAACTCGCACACCACTTGCAGTTCGTCAATCTTCTCTTGATTCTCAATAGATAAGGATGCCATCAGAGAAAACATCAAAACTCCATCTCGTCCTAATTGTTTCAGCTGCTTGGTAGATAAAAATTCTGCTCCACTTTCTTCCTCTTCAGACAAGAAATACACCGTCTTGCTAAAACAGTTGATAAGCACACGGTTGTACTCTAACCAATTCATCCCGAGAATTACATCCATACCAGTCAAAGGTAGGCAGACTAAATCCATCTCAAAATTACGATCAAACATAGACAACGGACAACTCAAACACACACGAGAAGTAGTCACCGAACCCTTAGCTGGAGTTTCGACAACCATCTCTCCATTCATATCAGACATATCAAGACCCAACTTAACAGCACAATCATAAGCAACAAAACAATGCGTAGCGCCAGTATCAATAATAACAACTAAAGGTATATCATTAATATAGCAAGTACCTCTGATCAAACGATCCTCGTTCTCAGTCTGAGTGCCGGTCAATGCGAAAACCCTTCCAGTAGTCCTAACTTTCTTTGGCTTCTTGCATTGCGAGCCAATATGTCCTTGCTCATCACAGTTGAAACACACAACATCATCAAACTTGCAGTCTAGGGTAATATGCCCTTTCTGTCCGCATCGGTAACACCTCTTCACATCAACAAGACACACATTACTCTTGTGGCCTTTTTGCCCGCAATTATAACAGGTAATCTCGGCAGGAGCATCCTTCTTCTGGGGTCGCCTCTCATCATTCACTCTTTGCTTACTCTTCTCTCTAGGAGCATCATAAGGTTTGGGACGACTCTGCTGACCCTTAGCTTTTCTATCATTCACTACCTTGTAGTGAGCCTTGGTATCCTCCTCATAAATCCTGCAACTACTCACCAGCTCAGAGAAATTTCGAATCTTCTGGTAACCAATTGCCCTCTTAATCTCAGGACGCAAGCCATTCTCAAACTTGATGCACTTGGAAAACTCAGCATTCTCAGCAGTATAGTGTGGGTAGAACTTTGCCAGTTCCACAAACTTCGAAGCATACTCAGTCACAGACATATTCCCTTGCTTCAACTCAAGGAACTTGATCTCCTTCTTTCCTCGGACATCCTCAGGAAAGCAACGGTTTAGGAATTCCCTCCTAAACACCGCCCAAGTCACAACAACACCTCCTTCCTCCAGGATAGGTCGAATACCAACCCACCAGTCATCAGCTTCCTCTGCCAACATATGGGTACCAAACCGTACCATCTGACCATCTTCACATTGCATCACCCTAAAGATCCGCTCAACTTCCTTGAGCCACGTCTGAGCCCCATCAGGATCATATCGCCCTTTGAAGGTAGGCGGGTGGTTCCTCAGAAAAGTTTCCAACATCCTCGTCCCATCGTTTCCACCAGCGTGGTTCTGATTTCCCACAGCTTGGGCCATTGCTTGCAAAGCAGCAGCAAGAGCAGCATCATTCCTTCCAGCCTTCTAAATTCTCTACAAGGCAAACATAAGTTAGAATAATATAACTATAATATTCTAACTCTAAGACACCGTCACTCGACTCTCTAATTGGCCGGACGGACCGACCTGTTCTGATACCAATTGTAACACCCCGAAATCCCGACTTAAAAATTTCATTCAAATAATCAGAGTATATCACAATAAATCAGGATGTCACATTTCATAAAATCTTTTATATCAAATTGAACAATAATTTATTCTTAAACAATGTTCAAACATAGCAGCGGAATTCATAAACGTCTCAAAATCTTAAATAAATAATTCTTGGCACAAAAGCCTCATAAAACATCTTAAATTAAAGTCGCGTCGCAAACATCATCATTAGTCAACATGATACATAAAGGAATAGAAATAAAGATAAATCCTCATCCCGTTACGTATCAGAGCTCCTAAGACTCCACAATAACCTCTCACGTCGTCGAACCTAAGCTTGGTCACCTGCACTTGCCCACAAGGCGGCAATTCCAACAGAAGGGGTGAGATTCACAACAATTATATTAACATATAATCCAAATAATCATGTTTAACAACAACAACAACAACAACAATATTCGTCACATATAACTGAAAACATCTCAAGCGTCTACGTATAATAAATCATCTTAGAATATCTTCACAAAACAAACGTCTCAAAATATCTCAGACACGGACTCGACAAATGCAACTCTAACATCTTAACATCATGCATGTGGTATCAATATTTTAGCTTTAATAAGCTTCACCGTCGCTTTGAGTAAATGCTCCACCGTCGCTTTGAGCATAAGCTCCACCGTCTCAAATTATGCAAATGCATGACTCGACTCATATACTTAAACAAGTTAATACACAACGTCTTAACATCATATACGACTCTTTACCGACACATGCAATTGTAACAGTACATGACAGCAGCTCAACACACTTAACATATGTATATACAGCACAAAGTTATCATCGCAAACATCATTTATACTTCATTCATAAACTTCGCTTATTAAGCATTTAATCATAGATTAACGCCAACAATTAAGTATCATCTTACAGCGTCTTTACAGATTCTAATTTAGGTCTTAAACATCTCTAATACTATCCAAAGGTCTACCCTCAAAGCCTCGCTCAAAACAGAGTTCTAAAACTCAAGTTATAGTGGTCTGAGGCCACATTGCTCGCTATGGCGAGTGGGACTGCTCGCCATGGCAAGCCACTTAAATTGCATTCTGCCACTTGCTCGCTACGGCGAGTGATGTTGCTCGCCTCGCGTGCACTAAAGGGGTTGCTCGCCATGGCGAGCTCAGCTGCTCGCCTCGCGAGTGTTTACCTAACTGCTCGCCATGGCGAGCTATCGCAGTGGGGTTACGGGTTCGCCCGAAACCTCGCCAAAACTCGTCCAATTCTTCGTTTTATGCTTCTAATCTATCAGAATTATAGTCCTAGTGATTAATCTAGGTTCTGTAACAGGTTTTTACATCAATTTACATCATTTTAACATCAATTCATCCAAAAATCCCCTAAACCCTAGCTTATGAAATCTCTCAAAATTACCTCCTAATTCCTTTGTTAAGCATAACAAATGAATTACAGTATATACAATTGAAGTTAGGCTCACCCTTACCTGGTATGTTCGCAGAATTGAGGTTCTCTCTTCTCCGGCCACTTTCCTCTCCTTTTTGCAAAAGTCTGTAACGTACTGACTGCTTCTTTCTAAACCTAACTCCCTTATATAATTCTTTCTATTCTCACTTATCCCCACAACTCTATCTTATTTATGAAAACAACCCCATCTCTCAAAATATTTGTTATTATAACACATCTTAATTTTTATCACATATTTTATTTTATTAAACAATAAAATAAACATCACACCACAACATCACCTCATACGTCACAAACATCATTAAAATCATATAATATATAATAATATACTATATACTCTAATAAAATAATTAAATAAATAAAGTGGGCGTTACAGAAAGAACGAGCAATGCAAAGCCATTTCTACAAGAAGTGGCAAGGTAATTGGGAGAGGTATTGATGATAACTTGGAGGCGGAGAGGCAAGTTGTTGATGATGAGGAAAAGGCGGATAGAGAAGAGAATGAGAAGGAGGAGGTAGATGCACATAGTGATGAGGATGTATATAATAGAAGTTTAGTTGAAAATAAAAAAGAAGAAAAAAATCAAAAAAAGGAAGAATTAGTTGAAAAGGATGTGGGGAAGAACAAGAAGAAAGAAGTCGGAAAGGATGTGTCGGCTCACAAGCTTCCATATCCAAAAGCTCAATCAAAGAAGGACTTGGAAAAGCATTTCAAGAGGTTCCTTGATATTTTCAAGAGATTAGAGATCAACATTCCTTTTTCCGAGGCTCTTGAACAAATGCCGACTTACGCCAAGTTTATGAAATAAATTCTATCCAAGAAGCGTCGATATAGTGATGAAGAAACCATTCAATTGGACGCAAATTATAGTGCAATCATCCAGAGACGTTTACCGAAAAAAGAGAAAGATCCCGGAAGAGTCACATTGCCCGTGGCTATTGGAGGCGTCAATGTCGGTAAAGCTTTAATTGATTTAGGCTCAAGTATCAATCTTATTCCATACTCAGTTGTTAAGAGGGTCGGTGGCTTAGATCTTAAGTTAACAAAAATGACCCTCCAACTGGCCGATAAATCCATAACCCGACCAATGGGAATAGCCAAGGACGTCTTGGTTAAAGTGGATAGATTTGTGTTTCCCGTTGACTTTGTGGTCATGGATATCGAAGAGGACGATGATGTGCTACTAATTCTTGGTAGAACATTCATGCTTGCCGCACGCATGATGATAGATTATGATGATGGATTGATGAAGGTGCGGTTCGATAATGAAGAGATCAACTTCAATCTCCATGATGCAATGAAACATTCCAAAGACAAAGGAGCTTGTTTCAAGGTGGATGCAATGGATGAAGTGATCATGGATACAAGGAAGCAATTGCATAAGCCTACAACTCTTGAAAGAGTGCTCACTGATGCACTCAATGTTCTTAGTGTAGAAGAAGAGAAAGAGATTGAAGAATGCCTGAAAGAGCTTGAAACTTTGAAGGAGATTCCTCCAAAGAAAGCAAAAATGGAGGAATTGAAAGACAAAGACAAGGTGGAAGAACCAAAGATTGAAATGAAAGTCTTGCCATCACATCTTAAATATGTTTTTCTTGAAGACGATGGCACAAAACCAGTGATCATTAGCAGCTCTTTGTCAAAGAATGAAGAAAAGAGATTGATTGAGGTGCTCAAGCGCAACAAGGAGGCAATAGGTTGGAAATTGTCTGACCTTAAAGGTATTAGCCCTTCATATTGTATGCATAAGATCAATATGGAGGATAACTTCAAACCGGTGGCTCAACCTCAACGCCGGTTAAACCCTACAATGAAAGAGGTAGTTCGCAAGGAAGTGGTTAAGTTGCTTGAGGCCGGCATGATCTATCCCATCTCGGATAGTTCTTGGGTAAGCCCGGTACAAGTAGTGCCGAAGAAGGGTGGTATAACAGTGGTAAAGAATGAAAAAAATGAGCTCATACCAACAAGAACCGTCACAGGGTGGCGGATGTGTATTGACTATCGGAGACTTAACCAAGCCACAAGGAAAGACCATTTTCCATTACCTTTTATGGATCAAATGCTTGAACGGTTGTCCGGGCAAGCATATTATTGTTTCCTTGACGGCTATTCGGGCTACAATCAAATCACAGTCAACCCAGAGGATCATGAGAAGACGGCATTCACTTGTCCCTTTGGAATCTTTGCATATAGAAGGATGTCGTTCGGCCTATTCAATGCGCCTGCAACATTTCAAAGGTGTATGCAAGCTATATTCTCTGATTTGATTGAGAAAATCATTGAGGTATTCATGGATGATTTCTCTGTTTTTGGATCATCCTATGATGTATGCTTGAATAACCTGGACACCGTACTGAAACGGTGTGAAGAAACCAATCTTGTGCTTAATTGGGAGAAATGTCATTTTATGGTGACTGAAGGCATAATGCTTGGTCACAAGATATCATCAAGAGGCATAGAAGTTGACAAGGCAAAGATTGATGTAATAGGGAAGCTACCACCACCAGTCAATGTCAAAGGCGTTCGTAGTTTTCTTGGCCATGCCGGTTTCTACCGGAGATTCATCAAGGACTTTTCAAAGATAGCAAAGCCATTGAGAAACTTGCTCAACAAAGATAAGTCATTTGTTTTTGATAATGACTGCCTAATTGCATTTGAAACTTTAAAAGAGCGGTTGACCTCCGCACCAATAATCACAGCTCCTAATTGGAACTTAAACTTTGAATTAATGTGCGATGCTAGTGATTATGCTGTTGGTGCGGTATTAGGTCAACGCAAGAACAAAATCTTTCATGCTATACACTATGCAAGTAAAGTTTTAAATGAAGCACAAATTAATTATGCTACCACAGAAAAGGAATTACTTGCAATAGTGTATGCATTGGAAAAGTTTCGTTCATACCTTGTAGGTTCCAAGATTGTGGTGTACATTGACCATGCAGCCATCAAGTATCTTCTCACTAAGTCCGACTCAAAACCAAGGCTCATCCGGTGGATGTTGCTACTTCAAGAGTTTGACTTAGAGATAAAGGACAAGAAAGGCACGAAGAATCTTGTAGCTGACCACCTATCAAGGCTAATGAACAAAGAAGTGACAAAGAATGAACCGGAAGTTCGTGAAGAATTTCCCGACGAGAAGTTGTTTGCAATCAATGAAAGACCATGGTTTGCCGATATGGCGAATTACAAAGCAACCGAGTTCATTCCGGAAGATTATACTTGGCAACAACGCAAGAAGTTTCTCCATGAAGCAAATCATTATGTGTGGGATGAGCCATACTTATTTAAAGTCGGAGCGGACAATCTTTTGCGTAGGTGTGTTGATCATGATGAGGCAAAGAAGATATTGTGGCAATGCCATAATTCTCCCTATGGAGGTCACTTCAACGGAGAAAGAACCGCCGCAAAAGTGCTTCAATCCGGTTTCTATTGGCCAACACTTTTCAAAGATGCTAATTTACATTGCAAACATTGTGATGAATGTCAAAGAACCGGAGCAATGTCGAAGAGGAATGAGATGCCATTACAAAATATTCAAGAAGTAGAAGTATTTGATTGTTGGGGAATAGACTTTGTTGGTCCCTTCCCATCATCCTACTCCAATGAATATATCTTGGTTGCCGTTGACTATGTCTCAAAATGGGTGGAAGCCGTAGCATCGCCAAAAGCCGATGGAAAGACGGTAATCAAATTCCTTAAGAAAAACATCTTCACCCGATTCGGTACACCAAGAATTTTGATAAGTGATGGAGGTTCTCATTTTTGCAACACGCAACTTGCCAGAGCCTTAGATCATTATGGAGTGAAACATAAGGTAGCATCACCTTATCATCCACAAACAAATGGTCAAGCCAAGGTTTCTAACCGGGAAGTGAAGAAAATCCTAGAGAAAACAGTCTCAGCCTCAAGGAAAGATTGGTCGGCAAAACTTGATGAAGCCTTGTGGGCCTATAGGACAGCCTATAAGTCACCTATAGGACTCACTCCTTTTCAAATGGTCTATGGCAAATCATGTCACTTACCGGTGGAGCTCGAACACAAGGCATTTTGGGCGTTGAAATTTCTGAATTTCGACCAAGAGAAGGCTGGTGAAAAAAGGAAGGTTCAAATGCATGAACTTGAAGAGATGAGGAACCAAGCCTATGAATCCTCAAAGCTTTACAAAGAAAAAGTCAAGAAATACCATGACCAGAAGATTGTTCAGAAGCAATTCAGGCCTGGACAGATGGTATTGCTCTTCAATTCAAAGTTGAGGCTTTTTCCGGGTAAATTGAAGTCCAAGTGGTCCGGACCATTCATGGTCAAAGAAGTCAAACCATACGGAGTTGTGGAACTTGAGGATCCAAAGACTAAAGAAACCTAGACAGTGAATGGGCAGAGAGTCAAGCCTTATTTTGGTGGTGAAATTGATCGGCGTACGTCGATGGTTTTACTTGACGATCTTTAAAGGAACAAAATCAGGCGTCGAGCTAACGACGTAAAACTAGCGCTTGTTGGGAGGCAACCCAATTTTGTAAGTATCTTTACTGTTTTAATGCATTTTAACGTTAGGAATCATAATACCATCCCACACTATCCAAAACAGAACTCAAAGAGAAGCTCAAAATTCTGAACTGATACAACTCGCTGTTGCGAGTAAATTTGCTCGCTAGGCGAGTTAGTGCGGTTTTGACAGTTCATAAACCAAAGGCCACTAACTCCCTCATTAAGCACTCTAACCACCCATTAACCCACCATTTCCGTTTTCTTTTCTCTTTCCTCAAATACTAAAACCAACTTTGCTCTCTATTTCCACAAATCCAAAAACTAAAAACTCAAGTAAATTCAAGTCAAAATCACTGCATTCATATTCTCTGCACTTGTAATTTCACACAATCAGGTTTGTTTTCATGCTCCTAACTTTGAACTGCAATACTTTTGCTTAATTTTGAATAAACCCTAAGTTAGAAGATTTGAATTAAGTTTGATTATTTGCTCGCGAGGCGAGGAATTTTTTGTAGAGACCACCCATATGACTGAGATGAAACAGAATCATGCACAAATTCCTTGAAGATTCAACCTTTGCTAACCCTTTTGTAAAAATATTTTCATAATCAAATAAAGAGGGGTTTTTGTGAAACTAGAACAACAACATGATTTAGTTCATCTCTATGTCCTCATAGTAGTCGCCCAAGGTACATTAGTGGGTAGGAATAGCTTGATTAGGTGAAAAACTGAAAAGGGTCGAAAATTTCAAATTTTCGAGCTACTCGCCTCAGCGAGTAATACAGCTCGTTGTAGCGAGTAAGCTCAGACCCTGAATTTTTTTTTTCATTCTACGCACTGTTTAATTGTGTATATCCTCTGTGTGTTGGATTTCCTGATTGTTTTGCAGGTATGTCCTCTTCATCTCGCGGAAAGAAACCTCAGAAAGGACCCAAAATTCCAACTGCCGCCGATTTTGCAGGAAAACCATACAAACAAAAATGTTTCAAATCCGCCTACCACCAAGCTAGGTATAGGGAATTATTGAAAAATGAATTGTTTACTGAGAGAGAAATCAATGTTAGGCCAGATGGGCCTTATGGGGTGTTTGTCAAACTGCTCATTGACCAAGGGTGGACCAAACTCATGAAACCGGAAACAAACCTTAACTCCGAACTCATTCGTGAATTCTACGCGAATGCAATCCCCGACAACCCCCTCACTGAAAAATTTGGGTATGAGACCTTCGTCCGGGGTAAGACGATTCGTTTTGACCGAACCGCAATTAACAAATTCTTAGGCAATCCCTTCTTTCTAACTGAGGCTGATGCCAAAGCCTTAGATGAGTTTCACATGAACCTCCTCCGTCAAACCTTTGACCATGAGGAAATCAAGAAAGACATTTTAGTGGAAGGAGCAAACTACTTGCCTAGTAGTGCGGGAAGAGAACATATCGCCTTGTATACAGATTTGAATCCAATTGCAAAATTTGTCGCAAAGTTTGTTCTCTTCAATGTCAAGCCAAATAGCCACCACTCCGACATCACAACTAACACCGTAGCCCTCATCCACTACATAGTCACAGAAAAGAAGGTTGATATTGCTCGCACAATTGCGAAGGAGTTGAAACTTGTAGCACTTCAAGGCCTAACCGAGCGAAAAACTCGCCTCTCTTTTCTTGGACTTATCATGGGTTTGATTAAAGACGCCCGGTTAACACCACCATCTGAGGTGCACGCTATGCTCAAGAATCCCATTGATGATGATTTCATCACAAGGTATATCATGAATGCGGGGGGTAAAAAGAAGAAATCCAAGAGAAGCCGTGCATCCTCTTCCAGCCAACCAACCATCCATACCGATGAGGAAGATGAACCACCACAAGCTTCAACCCAACCTCCTGCCACTCTAGACTTGGCCAGCTTTGCTCAATGGCAACACCAGAACAACATGCATACATGGAAGATGCTTGAAGCCACAAATCGAGCCAACACCTACTTCCAGCAATCCCAGTACTTGATGCAGCAGAATTCAGGATATCCGCCGGAGGTAATGGAGCAGTTCATGCACCCCCTGCATTCCAAAGCTATGTTTCTTGGCCTGAGGGCATGCCAGGTCCTTTTGGTGGGGGTGAGTATTTTGCTGGAGCGGGACATGATGCTGGTGACGAAGATATGGAGCAGGATGATCTAGAGCAAGTTCATAGTGCGACTTCCACAAGAGGCGATGATGATGGATCAGATGATATGCAAGGATGAGAAGCAAAAGAAAAGACTTGAAAGCTCACCTTTTAATGAGTGACATTTTAAAAGCTTTCAGTCAATTCTTTTCTTCTTCTTTATCTTTATCTTGCCGTTATTTTTGATGCTACTCATGAACAATATTTGCTTTTGTTGTTATTTTGGGCACTTTGACTCCTAACTTTGCTTAAATAGTATTTTGTTTAATTAGTACTCGTATTGTGATGTCGTATTGTGATGTACTTTGATGACAATATTTTGATGTTAGTTAAATGTCGTATTGTGTGGTTTAAAGAGTTTGTTAGTTCTTTAGTTTATGATCAAGTACTTTATTTTGTGATTAATTGTGAAAATGTGGAAGTTCAATATATTGTGTGTATCACTCTTACTCGAGTTTCAAAGAAAATGCTCAAAAGCTTCAAATTTCAAAGTGCTTGAAAGATAGCCAAAGATTGAGCATCTCAGATGTGTGATAATGATAAATGTTGTGAGAAAAGCACAAAGCCAAGGTACTAGTTTCCAGTTTTTCTGGGTGTTTACTTGAATCTGAAACGGGTATTTTGCATATAATGTGTTTCATTAAAGTTCTCCGCATGTAACTTGATTATGTGTGAACCACTTAGTACCAAGCTTAAATGTGAGGCATCCTCAATTATTCTTTGTACTATAAGCAGGAGACCGACAATTCTTGTGTAACTCGGTCGTTTTATGTTAAATCTAATCACTGTTTTGAATCGTTTGAAAGCATAGAAAGGATCAAGGCAATTTTTCAAATTGAGTGAAACCACTAAGCCATATAAGCCTACCCTGTGAGAAAGAGCGAGTATTTGATAACCCCATCTGAGCCAAATGGATCAGAGTCCTTGATGATGAACTGTCAATCTTCATAGGCACAATGCCTAGTGAAATTGCCCAAAGTTTCTAAAAATCCAGTTCATCATTGTTGCACTCAAGGACTTTGAGATTTTGTTGATATTATTGAACCCTTAAACCTTCATATGTTTATGTCCCTTGCCTTAGAATAGGGGAACATTCAAATAGGGTATGATTTTTAAACAAGTTAGGGAGAAAGGGGAAGCTTACTTATGTATTAAGAAAAGGGTGACAAATGTGAAGTGATATTTGACAACAATTGTGAATACAAAAGAAAAAGAAAAGAACAAAAAAAGATGTATTTGAGAAAAAGAAGAAAACAAAGAGAAAAAAATTCAAAAATAGAATAAGTTGTCAAGGTCTTAATATTTAAAGTTAATCACCAAAGGTTGTAATAGTTTAGAGGATGTGAATATAATGCGTTTTTGTGGTAAACAGAAAGAATGTTCCTCTAGACTAGGCTTTTTGAATTCAATTTCCCACAAATGACAATTCTTTTGTAGCCAAGCCACATTACAACCCTTGAAAGACCTTTTGATCTATGCTTTCATGCTTTCTGAGATAGTCTTTGGATGGATGCCTAACCTGATCGGAATGTTATCAAGATTGTTGGGTGTGTGTTCAAGTCCCTTTTTCAAGAAATTCAAATTGTTCTATCTACTTACAAAGAAGTGTGTTAGGTGTGGTTCATTTATGATCATGTTATTGACTTGAACTTTGTGACATGGATTATGTGCTTAGGACATGTTTCATATTTGCAGTAAATATCTGGAAGGATAGGAAACTTGATGCTTGCCCGCGCATTTCACATTTGAATCATGCATGCTGAAAAAAATATTTTTTCTCTCTCTTAAATCTTTGGTTTTGCTTCTTAACTCTTATTTTAAAGCTTTGATTTATTCTCTTTTGAGTCTTTTGTTTGAGGACAAACAAAGAGTTAAGTTGGGGAGAGTTTGATAAGTGCCAGATGATAGTTAAATTCATAGTCGAATTAGGCACTTTTTGTTACTTGTTACGCAAGTTATCTAGGGAAAACCTAAGAATTATTGAACAAATGCCCTATTATACTTGTCTTGTCTTACTTAACCCATATGTGCAGGAATTGGATGAAAATCACAAGCAAAGATCAAAACATTGAAGAAAAGAAAGAAGAAGCTCGCTACGACGAGCATTGCAAGCTCGCAGCAGCGAGCTGAGGCAGGGAATACTCGCTACCAGCTCGCCATGGGATGAGAAAAGCGAACAAGCTCGCAACAGCGAGCAACTCTACTCGCAACAGCGAGTGAAGGCGGTTTGGTCTCTCTCTGATGACGTGGAGCAAACCCACTGGTGAAGAAAACCTTACTCGCTAAGGCGAGCAACTATACTCGCGAGGCGAGTTGATGCAGATCAGAAATTTTATAAATAGCCACTTGCTCATTTCATGGAGGACACTTTTTTTCACTTAGATATTTTCAGAGATATTCAGATAGAGAGAGAGGGCCTGTTCCAGATAGAGTGAGAGTGAGAGAAAGTGGATTCATCCTCATTTGGTGAGAAATCACAAAAGTTGTAATGGATCTACATGTTTCTATTCAATCTTGCAAAGCTTCCATGACAATGAGTAGCTAACTTCTCCATTGTTGGGATTAGAGGTACTTGATCAAAGTCAACATGTAATCTTTTGATTGGTTTAAAATATGGATCTAGCTTTTTAATCAATATTGAGGTTATTCTTGCATTCTATTGAATATGTTAGATTTGATTGTGATTGAGAAATACCTTTGAATCGTTGTTTGGAATAATCTTCTATCAAACCCTAATTGCTAGACATAGAATCTAGGATTTGATAATCACTTGTGTATCCAGGCTTAATGCTTTCTTATCATTGAATAGAGTGAGAAATCATCGATTTAATGATAAGACCGATTCTTGAACTGTTTAATAGTGCGAGACATCGACGATTGAACGATACACTTGACGTCACAATACTAGTTGGAAATCAATGGTATTGAAGAGGGATACGTGATAATATTAATGATAAGTTAGAATCCATATACAATCATTAGGTTATGTGTGAAGCTTGATTAAGGAACTCTAACCCTAACAAGTTTTACGCCTTATCAATCTCGACTTTAATTACGCAATTTAGTTCACGTAGTTATAAACAAACAACCTTTCAATATTTTAACTTAGAATGATATTTGGTGTCGAACGGTCCATGATATCGCACTAGTCCCTGAGGAGACGATTTATAAATACCTATCTTGTTTGATGCAAAAATACTACATCAGGGCACTAAAATAATTTACACATCCTATATCATAACACTATTGTTTAATTGAGATTAACACGATCCTCGAGAAAACGAACTTAATTGTATTACTTCGATAGTTTTTAGTACACTTGTTAATTATCTATCAAGCAACAAACAAAACCTTGAATACGTAATTTGAGAAAGAAAAAAAGAAAGATAAAAAGGGTAAAAAAAATGAAAAATATATCTCAATGAGTTACACTTCAAATTATGCCACGTTCAATATCCAATGCAAGAACAATGATGTAAATATATTATCTCACACTTCTCAAGGCTCAAGCTTCTTTAAAACTAGGATGATGAGATGTCTGGCATGCAATTCCATGCTTGTGTACTTAAGAAAGCCATCATGTGGTTCTAGCACAAATCTAGTAACATGCACATTCAAATTTATTGAAAGTGTACTAAAAAAAAGCCATCATGCTCATTCAAAGATATAAACTAATCTTTCACGTATTCTCTTCATTTTTTGAGGAAAATTAGGGTTGTCAACTAAACTGAAATCATCCTTATTGTTTTCTGGGTACACAGATATGCCAGTCAACTAAACTGAAATCATCTTCATTGTTTTCTGGATACACAGATATGCCAGACCGCTTGAGAATCCTCTTAGTGGTCCGGTCGTGGTAGGTCATGACCCTATTAGAATCACATGGCATGAGATGTTCTATCTCACATAAAATCTCCACATGGTTCCACTCCCTCTCTGAGAATATAACCTCCAATTTGCACTGCAGATCACAACAAAATATTTGGTCCATCTTTCTTCGTGTATAAAATATGTATACACACGAAGTAGAGAGTTGCTTAGTGTCGTTGATGACTACATTCAACTTGAAATCCAGTACCATATTGTTGTCAAAATGCTTTCCAGATTCTAAAAATTACCAAAGAGCTATCGTGGGGGAAATTTTTCGAAACCAAAAAGACATGGTCGATTCATTGCTTCTAAGCTTAGCCGCAACTACTATCACCCAACTATCTAGATTATAAAAGAGATCAAAATCAAGACTTCTAAGTGTATGTGCATGTTGAGTCCACGGAGGACTACATGCTTCTATGACATCGTTGGAGCTTAAATTAAGATAATACACATTAAGGAAGGACGTTCCATATTCACTATAAATACACATGGCATTTGCAAACACTTTTGGACTCACTTTTTCTTCATCTTTTGATGATCGAAACCCCTACAACCATAAGTTATTATTATCTCAAGTTTGGGCAATATGTAGTTTGGTGGCTGAATCATCCCTTGGCATTGGCATCCCTTCAAGAACAAACGTCGGAGACCAACAAAATTTCCAATGGTAAAAGGTATTTGTTCCAAGGCAGTCTGGTCTAAATAAACATCTTTTTATATTCTCCATTACTCCCAATACTTCTGGGAACCTCTCAAGACGCGAGCAACCCCTTAGATCTAAAGTCTATAAAGATGGCAAGTTGATGTAGAGAACCAAACTTTCTAGTTGGGTGCATCCTTGAGCACTTAGTAACACAAGCTTATCAAGAAACCCTACAGAGTCATGGATTCGAATTAAATTAGGGCAATAATCAAGACACAGTGCCCCTACATTTGGCACTCTAGACAAACTACATATTTCAGTAAGGAATTTGCAGCCTTCGAAATCCAGAAAGTTCAACTTCTCAAACACCTAAAAAAAAATAGAAGCCTCAAGTTGTTAGGTTTCAACTAGAAATAAACATTAGCTTAAGGCTAATAGATCATGTTTAACAAGTGGATTTTTTTAAAGGATACTTGCCTTGAGTGATTCAAACCGTTTAAGGAAACTTTTAGGCAGGTTAAGTATTGCAAGATTCTTTGGATTGAAATTGAATGGTAAAGAGGATGATTGATATCCACTCCAATCTAGCACTTTCAAACTATTTGGTAGAATTCAAGGACCTATGGAAAAATTTGCATTTCTAATTATAAGAATTTTTCAAGTTCTTCATCTGCCCAAAGGCTTTTCCACACCATTTCACTTTTCTGTCTTCATGCAAGTCGGCGATTATGACTTCAATTGTATCAGTTCCCTTTCAATTCCAAATCACAATTTAAACACAAATTAAAGGTTGAGAATCTATCATCTGCATAGTTAATTGTATACACAAATTTCTAAATCATAATGTCCTTTTCAGCTGGTAGTAATAAATCTCATCAAACAATTGTAGTTGAGAATGGAAAACTAACAATTCTTCTATAAGTTATGTATTAACTAAGACACATTAATAAAAAAGTGTAAATATTAGTAAGTAGAGAGGGGATATAATAACTACCATACCTTGTTTTCTTCTAAAACATGAACAATGTCATCACTAAACCATAATCTACTGCGTCTTCCAGGCTCCAACGTTGATTCCTGCGTCACGATTTCTCTCCCCATGTCTTGAATCAAGTCATGCATTCTCACAAAACCACGGGCATCAATTTTCATGAGAGATTTGTCAGTTAGCACTTGTATACCATCCTCCGCATGAAAACCACGCAAGTATAATATTTCTTTGACATAACATATTTCATAAGAATTGAAGAAACATGCTATGTCTAGAAAAATACCCTTCTCATCTTCTTCCAAATCATCATAGCTAACTTTAAGAATATCATGGATGTATTTATGAGGGACTTTTTCATATTTATCCAATGAAGATTTCCATACATCTAAACTTTTTCCAAACAAGTGAGAACCTATCACCTCCAAAGCCAAGGGAAAACAATGACAATAAGATACGGCACATTTTGCAATATCCACATAATCTGCATCAATTTGTTGATTTTTAAATGCATGCCATCTAAACATATCGAGGGACTTTTCATTTGTTAGCTGTTTAACCTCATATACTTTCACAATCCCATGAATGGCCAGCAAATGCTTATCTCTTGTAGTGACTATGATCTTGCTGCCAAATCCAAACCAATCATGTCCTCCTACAAGTGCCTGTAACTGCTCCACTTTGTCAACATTATCAAGAATCAAAATGACTTTCTTTCTTTGAAGCCTCCTTTTAATTATTGAAATTCCTCTATAAACATCTCCCACTTTAATATCTTTCTCCCCAAGTGTTTCAGACAATAGTGTTTCTTGGAGATGAGCAAGACCTTGACTAATTGTCTTCTCTCTTACGCCAGCAAGAAAACGCACGCTTTCAAATTGGTCAGCAATCAAGTTATGTACAGCACGTGCAGTTGTTGATTTGCCTATTCCGCCAATTCCATAAATGCCTACCGTGTTGACTCTCTCATCAGACTCTAGTCCTACTCCTAGGAGAGATGTCACTTCTAACATTCGAGACTCCAACTCAATTGGGTTATTTGCAAAATGCAAAGGAACGCGGTTGATCCTTATAGATACCTATTCAACTATCTTTCCAATAAACTTATATTCTGATTCAGACCTGCACATTACAGAAGTACATGTAAATTGAACGTGTCATTGAGTGCGCTTAGTTCATTCACTTCAACCAAAATTAATCACATAAAAGTATTACTTCTTCACTATATTTCCTTCATCTTGATTTATATGTTTACTAGTAAAGATTCGTGCAAGATTGCACGAATGTGGGGAAAAATAGCAGGAAACAGATGTTGAAACTCTGCTATGCGTCATCATGAAAAAACCTTTTTTTAAAATGAATATGTTAGATCAACAAATCCAGTCAATAAGAAAACAGAGAAAAATACAATCGATTGATCATGGGGTTTGGCTAACTTTGCTTATGTCTCTATCGGCAGAGTGGTTGTTGTAGTTTTTTTTGTTATGTAACACTTACGGTTACAACAATGTTTAAATAACCGAACAGTAGACAATACTGGTTTTGATTTTAAAAAAAATATTGGGAAATAGAATACATAGTCATGTTTATATGTACTCTGATCCATTTTAGAACTTTACCCCTGAACTGTAATCCAGTAAATCATACTGGTTACTTGTCAGTTATTATATGTTGTTTATGTTAGGAAGTTATGTACTCCATTTGTGTTAGGAAATTACTAAAGGTGGTTACATTGCGATGTAGATATAAGGGAATTGTTGTATGATTTATGTAAGAAAAATCAGAACAATTAATACAATGTATTTACTCAACTAACATGGTATCGGCATGTGAAACAATTTTTGGATCGTCAATTCAAAATTAAAGACTTGGAACAACTTAGATTCTTCCTTTGATCTGAGGACTCAAGATCCCAATCTGGTATTGTCGTCAACCAGAGGAAGTGCACTATGGAATTGATCTCTGATGCTAGTCTCTTAGCTTCTAAACCTGCATCTACTCCATGAATCCATCTAATAAACATTCACATGATGAAGGCACCATATATTCAGATGCAAGGCACCATATATTCCAGCTCCTTCAAGTTGACTTGACTATACTTTGGACCGTGCACTCTCCTCTCAATTATCAACAACTTTTTATTTTTTAAATTTATTAAATAAATAATGTATGTTTAATATGATGGAAAATTCTAGAAAGACACATTTTAACACTCACATTTCAACACACTCTTTTTCATAGATTACTGTTTTGAAGAAAGGTGGTCCGGTCTTTGAATAACATTGCATGTACATCATTTATTTTTATTTTGTTTGGTCAACATACATCATTTATTTAATAAATCTGAAAATAAAACTTGTTATAATTTTTCTTTACCGTACAAAATCAACATGAAATTATAAACGGAGTAATAGTCATTTTGCTCTCTAAATATATAACGAATAACCACAATAGTCACTCAAATGTATCGAAGTTTCAAAATAGTCTCGAATTTTGTACTATGTTAGTCAAAATAGTCTCTTATGTTAAAATATTTCGTTAATGTTGTCATATTAGTCTCTCAATAAATTTACTTGTCATATGTATCCTTATTAGTACTTATTTACACTCATATCGGTCTCTATATGAAAAAAGTTAATGTCAGTATTGAGACACTATTTTAATATCAGAGACTATTTTGACCAACGAAGTGCATAATCAAAGACTACTTTAAAATTTTGATTCATTGAGCGACTTTTACAGCTACCCGTTACACATTCAGGTACCAAAATGACTATTACCCTAATTATAAACTATCAAACTAATTATTTGGGACAAATGTATATTACAAGAGTTATATCAAATGATGATTAGCCTAATGGGAAGGTAATTAATGTGAGAGTATCTACACTAGTGGGAAAACAAGGTTTTAAAAACAGAAGTAAAACTCTGAGTAAGGCTAGAATCATATTGATGATCATGATATAGTTCTTTTTCCTCCATCGCCAATACAATTCCTCATAACAGAAGGTCATAATGGTTTTTACCGCTGAACAATAGCCTCACAGCTTTTCTGCTAGAACCCTTTTTAAATTCACTTCCATACTCGGCAATTGGAATGAAACCAGATCCCCGACCCCCGCCTCTATGCTGCATTTTTAGTTTATATAGAGACAACATGATATGTTAGTATAGTAGATAGCCCAAATGATAAAACTAAGTATTGTTTTTGAAGGCATACCTCATGCTCTGGTATGTACACAATAATTGGCTGCTTACATAACTTTGACAGTACCTGAAAGAATATGGACATTGGTCAGTACTTGAATTTTCATTCCCAGGGTTTTCACATGAGTTCAGATTGCATTCAGTTAGAAGTAATTTTCAGAATAATTTTTTTCTACTGCAGAAAGCAAGATTTCATAAGTTTCATCTGTTGACTCATTTGGTCTTTTAACATTCACATCGGTTCAGATTGCATTTGAATATGTGTCAGCTTTTGATTTTGAATAATTAAATCTGATATAAACTCCAAATAAGAAAATCTATTTAGTCCTTAGGAGATAAAAATGCAAGCATGGATTTTAAGAAATAAGATCACTAACCAATAGTTCTGATTCTCCTCCCCAGAAATCAGGTTGCCCAATCCGCCTGCAGTAACTGCAGAAAAATAACACATCCAATCATGACATTAATTACAAATTAGAAACAAACCACAAGATCTTAATTTTCTGTTAATGGTTTTTAAAACACACCGTTGTAAAGGCTCATCAACCGTGACAGCAATGATGGCTTCTTCATATAACTTGCGATCTCCTACGTTTTCACATATAGCTTCCTTGACTGCCATTCTTAGTTCATCTGTGTTGTCATGGGCAAGTCAAAACATAGAAAAGGAAATGAAAACAAAGTGAATGGGAAAAATAAAGGTTACAAGGCATAAAAAATAAAAAATAAAGATACGAAGATAAGTATCTAGGCTCAATAGTTGAACCGGAAAACTACATACACACACTTTCTGTTGCATAATGAACAATAACTGAAAGTAAAACAAACAAAAGGGGATCTTTATCCATGTCTTATTGCTAGTATATCAGCACACCTGCATTTTCTCTCTCCTCGCGTTGGTTAAGAGCCATTCCCTTGTTGTGAGCCATTCCTTTGACCTGATTTCATCGAACCAACTGTTACCACTTACCCTAAAATTAATTTGAACAACTCGCTATGGTGGAAGCTCAAACTAATGAAGGACTTGGTACCTTACACATAGCAGATTTGTTTGGAGTGACAGATCTGGTGAGACTGATACATCAATTGGATTAAAGACGGATTGTGTCATTAGACGGAACTCAACTTATATGTTGCTAAGTGCAATTAACTGTCGTCATGTCTTTTATAGCTTAAGTTTGATTGATACAAATTATAAGTGTTGTCCTAATTGACAATGTTTTCTGTGGCTATTAATCTGGGTTCTAGTTATTTCAGTTTTCAGAAATCAATCAAAATCTAACTCCAGGATCGAGGCAGTTGAATAAGATTTTCATAAATTAATAAAAATATTGAATAAAAATATAAAAATTGATTAAAAGGTACAATATATCCAATCAGCACCCGCATTCAGCTACATAACTGAAAAGGTGAATAAATCTATAACAAAGGCATTGAAGATGGTACTTACCAGAGCACGAAACAGACACCGCCCATCCCCTGTAACCTTCTGAACTGAAAAACGCTCAAGTTTCTTCATTGCTGCAGACTGTCCATCACTGTGAGAACATAAGGAGAAGCCAAACACAACTCATCAGAATTCTAAACGATTAAGAAAACAGTTCAAATTGGACTCACTGGTGATAAAGCTACTTTTCTTAAGCAAAAAAGACATAATATTCGTGAACTTATTTAGTAACTTAAATTTCAGAAACATCTTGCTTTATCTTTCCTTTCCTTAAAAGACTTATATTCAACACTATCAACCAAATCTGTAATTCTGAAACCCCTCATAAGGCTTTGAGGCAAATAGATATACTATTTTCGTTCCCAACAAAAGATAAAAAATTAAAATAAAAAGATTAATATACATTTTGAGTAAACAATCATTTTGGTCCATGAAGGTTTGATTTTATGTCACTACTGTCCTTGAATGTATCCAAATTACAAAAGTGTCCTTTAGTATATCTTTTGTTAGTGATAATTTGCATGGATCAAGTTGACTAACAGACTTTGTTGCACCGGCACTTCTGATGGAAGGCGTGTCCCAGTGTCTGATACCGGCAAGACACTGACACTTGTGATTACATTGAATTATGTCATTTTCTTAAAATTTATCGGTGTCGACGTGTCAGCGTCTTGTCTGGTGTCTGGGTCTGTGTCCGTGTTTCATAACTAACATAAGAACATTAAATAACAAAACTAACTTATGAATGACACAACATTCAAGTACTAAATTTATCCACAATAGACACATTCAATGATGCTTATATAAGTTTGATTAATCCAGGGACTATAACATCATCACCTACCACATCTAAGTACTAAAATGGTCGTTTACTCTAAAGTACATTTCAAGTCTTCAGCAAGAATCAGAAAAAAAAAGGCCCATGGGGATGAAAATAAGCAAAAGATTCCTTTCTAAAGCAAAAGGAACTCCCTCTTGTTTTGATAAACAACTTATTTGCAGCTTATAGCACAAGCCTTTATGTATAAGCTATTTCTACCGTAAAAGATTGTTTTCGTAACAATAAGCTGTTTTCATAAGCTGAAAAAGAAAACTATCTTGGAAAACTTATGAAAATAAGTTGAAAACAGCTTATAAGCACAACATAAGTTCTCTAACCAATCGTGACAAAACTTATGCCAGTAGATATGCTCAAATAAGACAATTCAAAGAGACTCTAACTACACATTCATGCAAAGGTAATGAATTTCATTTCATAACAACAAGAATCAATAACCCAAAAAGGTGAAATTAATGAAGATAAATTTTTTAAAAAAAAAAAAAAAGAATTACTCACAGTGATGAACCAATTCTAGCGAAAAAGTGAGTACTACAATTTCCAACACCAAATAAGCTTGAATTCCGATTAAACCGAGAAACAACTGAAGCAACCGGTGAAGAAACAATCTCAAATTTTGCTGTACCATCTTTCAACTGCTTAAGAATGTTATCATCATTCTCTGAGTCTGAGGATTTTCACATTTCAACAAAACGATTAGCACTGTTAAAAAATTAGGGTTGAGAACTTGGAAGTTGTGAAGTTACCGTTGAGAAGATTTTGCGCCATGGAGTTTGAGGAATTGGAACGGAGAGAAAGAAAATAAAACAACTATTGAGAAGGAAGGATATGTAATCTAGTGTGTAGAGATTTTAATTATTTTTTGAAGAAACCAAAAAAAAAAAGTATTCTAAAAATTTTTGAGCATTCAATTCATTCAAAAGGTAAAGATTAAATTAAATGAACACTTTCCAATCAATTATTTCTATATTTGATTCATTAACATTTCCCTTTTTTGAATAACAAATTTTCAATCAAGTGATTTTAGGTAGTCGACTTTTTTTCCGTCCGATTTTAATTATTTTTGTTTACGATAACAAACAATATGTTCCCAATAAACTTAACTCAATTGGTAGAGACTTTGCATAATATATATATATATATATATATATATATATATAAGGTCCGTTGTTCAAATCTCAGTCACCACCATGATAAAGTAGTTTTAACATTGATAAAGTTCACTTCATGATATCTAATTCACATTGTCCTTACATTTCAATAAATGTTTTTAAAATCTTTAAAATAACAAAGACTATTCTTCAAAGTATGTATGAATCAAAAACATATTTAACCATAAAATAATTTGAACCCATCATAATTTAAAAAATATTTAATAAAATATAGGGACTAAAGACATATTTAACCATTAAAAAATTTAGGAGAACTTTTAATGTGTAAAGGAGGATATGTGTTATTTGGATTTCTAGGCTAAGAAGGGAAAACTGGCGTGTTCTCAATGCAAAACTATTGGAATTTGGAACTGTAGACGAACGATCCAACTCTGTCGTCTATTTCCTTTCACAATGCATTCCTCTTTATTTTGATTTGCCTTTATAAATAGGATCAACCTCATCCAATCTCATCCACTCTTCTTCACCATCATTTCTCTCAGAAGATGCTGCTTTTGATTTTTTTAATCTCGAAAGTCATCTTTGCAATCTAAAATTGATGAAAAGTATACAAAACTGGTTATACTCTAAAATTAACTTTTTTTAGTTTGGTTGCAGTTTGTAGTATGACTAAGCTAGATTGAGACGTGGGATCTTATATTGAGGAATGCAAGAACTGCTTTGGTGGGTAAATCTGGAAACAGAAGAGTGTACACATGGGAACATTTTTCTGCATTTATATCTTCAATGTATGCGACCATGCAAAACATTAAAGACGTATCTATGGATGTTTCTCTATTGAAGATATGGTCATTTCATAAGAAACAAGTCAGCAATGGAGATAATATGGTGAATGCAAGTGTAAATTGCTTTTGAATCTAAGATAGTTCTACTAATTAAAAGGATCTTATATTGTAGAGTTTAAAAATGGTATTCTAATTTAGATCAGCTTTTGCAGTCTGTAGAGGAGGTTTTAGCTTATTCTGCTGATGTATATATGATTTAAAAAGACCGTAATCCAATAACATTGCATTTTTACCAAAAAATTTCTTTTTGTTTCCGTAATTGACTCACTTGAATCATTTTGTTTCCGTAATTGTCGATGGTAAGAGTGTTCAAACTAGGAAAGAATGGAAACCCAAAACTCTTCATGTAAGTTCTTTTGTGACTTCCTCTGTGTAGATTAGTGTTCCACCTGTTTTGACTAAGTCTGACAACTTTGTTCAGTCTAGTTTGAATGTTATTGATTTTGATAAAATGTTTGTGTCTGTTTTTAAAACTGCTATTGCACCGAATGTTGCGTCTGATGTTACAACATCCCTGATTCAACCTGATCAAATAAAGTTTGAGTCTGAGTAAGCCTCTCATAATGAAAAATCCCAAAGTAAGACGGTAACTGATGATGAGGAGAATGTTGCAGTGTGATTTACTTATGCTATTGGTTGTGATAAGTAGTATGGCAGGATGTGTTACTCGATGTTGAAACGTCTTCAACATCCAAGTTTCAGTTGCTTATGTGTTTGGGAATTTATTTTTCCTATTCTGCTTATGTTTTATCTATGAGGCAAAGTTATTTTCTAATTTCGTTGTTGCATGCCTCTGATACCCTTTAGTGATACTCCACATTTCTCTTATCTACCATGTTCATGTTGAAATGTTTTTAGGCTTAATTACACTTTTGGTCTTCGTGTTTTGACCTACTCACGAAATTGGTCATTCCTATTTAAAACAGAACAAAATTGTCCATTCAATTATCATTTTTGTTGCACTTTTCGTCTTACCCCCCATTTTATCCTCCAAAAACGCTGATGTGTCAGACTTTTAACTGATGTGGTCAATGAAACACTTATGTGGCAATGCACATGTGGAAAAACAATTATACATGTCATCATATTAATATTTTATTATTCAAAAAATGTATTTAAATCAAATAAATAATAAAAAACAATTAAAGATATAAAATGTTTGGAATTAAAAAAAAAACTATGTTGTAAATTAAAATCCAGAATTACCATTCATCTCTTCTCTTCATCCATTTACAAATCATGCCTTTCATAAATTCATTATCCCTTATTCAAAAAATAAAAAATTCATCATCCCTAAATTTATCTTCAACTCCAAAACTCTTTTATCTCTTTTCTTTAAATAGATTCCCTCCTTCTTTTATCATACCAACAACGCCGTTCACCACCACCATTTCATCACCTAACATCAACAGATCCATCTCTATCAGAATCATCATCATTGACACAAATAAAGAAACATCATGGTTGGCACCATAAACATATAGGAACACCATGGTTGGCACAAATCAAGAAACATAGAAGTGATAAGTGCTAGAAAGTAATATTTCAATGATATAATTTAGGCACTTTTGTTACTTGTTTTGCAAGTTATTCAGGGAAAAGCCGAGAGATAAGTGATTATTCCTCTATTGCGCTTTATTTCTCTTACTCTACCCCTTTTGTGCAGGAATTGAACTCAAGACACCAAGCAAGGAAGGAAAACCTAGAAAAAGTACAAGAGGCAAAGATCAAGCCACTCGCCCTCAACTCGCAAAGGCGAGTAGTGAAAGGCAAGCAGCCAACAAACTCGCAACGGCGAGCTCAAGGCGAGCACTTGGCAGAAAGTTCATCATTTGTCGCCTCCAACTCGCCATGGCGAACACAAGGCGAGAAGAAGCTCGTAATGGCGAGTGAATTTACTCGCGAGGCGAGTTAGGGCAGCCAAAACTCTTCAGAAGTGACGTGGCACACACCCACTGGTGAAGAAACCTCAACTCGCCATAACGAATGAAGTTACTCACGAGGCGAGTTGATGCAGATTAGAAAGTCTATAAAAGTCACTTGACTCATTCATTTGGGTTATCTTTAGAACTTCATATTTTCATTTCTGTAGTATCTTATAGAGAAATAAGGCTTGTTCTTCATAGAGTTAGAGTGATAAGAAGGTGGATTCTTCATCCTTTGTTGAGAAATCACAACTTGTAATGAATCCTTCTCTTTCAATTCATTCTTGCAAGGCTTCCATGACAATGAGTAGCTAAATCTCCATTGTTGGAATTAGAGGTACCTGATCTTGTTAAACATGTAATCTTTTGATCTTTCAATATATGGTTCTAGCATTTAATTTGATATTGAGATTATTCTTGCACTTTATTGTTTATGTTTGATTTAATTGCTATTGAGAAATACTTTTGAATATAGATTTAGAATAATCATCTATCAAAACATAAATTCTAGACATGGAATTGATGATTTGATAATCACTCTTTTGTATCTAAACTTAATGCTTTCGGATCGTTTAATAGATTGAGAAATCGTCGATTAAACGTTACGATTGACTCTTGGATCGTTTGATAATTTGAGACATCGACTATTGAACGATACAATTGATTACACAATATTATTTGGACACGAATGATATTGTCGAGAGATACGTGATAATATCAAAGAAAAACTAGAATCTATATACGATCATTAGGCTATATGTGATACTTGATTAAGGAACTCTAATCCTAACAAGTTCCACGCCTTATTAATCTCAAATTTTACTTTCGCAAAATAGTTAAACTTAGCTTAAACAAACAACAACTTAATCTTTTAACTTAAAATGATATTTTGTGTCGAACGGTTCATGATATCGCACTAGTCCGTAAAGAGACGATACATATAATACTTACTTTTGGTCGAGTGAAAAATACTACATCAAAAAGCAAAAGCCCCTGCTTCGTGAAAGAAAAACAAAAACAAAGGTGAAAGAGAGACATGGACATGGTCGAGGTTATTTGAGTTTCTTAAGGATGCATGTGAAGTAACAGAAGCTGGTTGGAGAGATGAAATAAACTACAATATGGATTTCAATTTTTTAGATCTGGATTTTATTTTTTTTAGCTTAATTGTGACAGTTGAATTTTGTTAAATTTGGGAATCCCTACCGAATTTTGGGGTGTAATGATTTTGGATTTTGTTTTGATTGGGAACATGGGTTATGTTGAAAATATTTTATAAATGATGATTTAGGGTTTTGTTTTTTACACCTTTATCTTCTTCGGGTCACACCATCACATTCATTTTCTCGATAATCCATGGCTTCTGAAGCTTTTTCAGTCACAAGCTTCTAGAACAAGATTCATGATTAAGGGGTTTCAGTACACGAATCAAGCAGAACTGGAACATGATTTGCGATTTACGGTTTCAACAAAGGAGGAAAAAGATTTTGCAGTTTCAACAACAATTGGGACACGATTTTGTGATTTTAAGGTTGAAGAAGAACTGAAAAAGGATAATAACTAATGTTATGGTGCTATGAGAAGAGCTATGGAGGAAGAAGAAGAAGAACAGGAACAAATATGATGCTGTAAAACTAGGTTTTGAAGAAAAATTGATATGGGTTTCAAAGATTTCTCTTCCCCTTTTTATTTTAATGATTTTAAAGCAAAAAAAATAAAATAAAAGCTTTTTTCGATTTATTAGTTTATTTTTCATTTATTTAAATCAGATTAAATGCCACATGGAAATGCGACACATCAGCGTTTTTGGAGGATAAAATGGGGGGTAAGACGAAAAATGCAACAAAAATGATAATTGAAGGACAATTTTGTTCTATTTTAAAGAGGCATGACCAATTTCGTGAGTAGGTCAAAACACGAGGATCAAAAGTGTAATTAAGTCATGTTTTTATATATGCGTATTAAGGGGGAGTATTACTTGAGGGGGGGTAGTATGTTTTACTGATCTGCCGCTGCCGTTGAGGGGGAATATTATTTTTAACTAGCCTGATGATGTCATGATGCTAGTTTATGTGATTGTTGTATGGATGGATGTGGGTGTGTTGTGCTTCTGGTGTACTAATGTCTTATCAGATGTTCTGACATCCTATTGTGAGAATTTATTTTTCTCTGAAGTTGGTTGCTTGTGAGAGTTTATTTCTCTCTATTTTATTTTGTGGGAGTTTATTTCTCCCTTGGTTTCTCTGTGAGGCTGGGTTTTATCTTTATTCCACTGTCATGTATGCCTCTAATGTTCTTGGTGATGTTCCAATGTTTCTTGTGCATTATTTTTGAAAATGTTCTTTTGAAGTAATGTTGAAGTTTGTTACGATCTTTCAAAATGAGTTCTTGTGTTAAAATGAAAGAAAGTATGATTGTATCCCTCTAGTTTGGCTATATGATCTCATATTGTTTTAGCCAAAAATTTGCCAAAGGGGGAGATTGTTGGATATTTGCATGTTGGCCTCACCTTTGCTAAAATAAATATTCATGCAAGATGTTGGATACGATGTTCCAACATGTTGGCACAGTTTTGTGTACCCTGATTTTGTGCCTTGTATCGCTTTCTTGAATGTTATTTTTGCGTGAGTTGTAAGTTGTTACTACTCCTAAGTTTTGAAGCACATAGGTAGTTTGTGTTTGAAGGTAACTTCACCTTATTGAGTTGTAATCTAATAATCACAAGGGTTGTGATTGATTGAGAAGAATTGAGATGAGATCTCAGATCTAAGAGTTCCTAGGTTGAAGTCAAGACAGGTAGGTTCTAGGTCTAGAGTTGTAAACTTGGAGTTTGTTGAGAACTTAGAATAAGGACTACACTAGTGGATTTCCTTCCTGGCTTGGTAGCCCCCAGAGTAGGAGTGTTTGTCACTGAACTGTGTTAACAATTCTTCAGTGCATTTTACTTTCTTGTCTTTTACTTTTCGTACTTTTGTTTGTTAATTGTTAGCACGATGTTTAAACATTAAACTCAACATCCGTATTTGTGTGTCTGGTGTTGGAACATCGCAAAGAACATCTTAAAACTAACGTGCTATAATTTTATTGAAGCATCAACCTTCGGTGGTTTAATCTCGACGAAATAATCAATAACACTAGGTTTTCGATCAACAAAATCAGCACTCGCATTCTCAATCATAGTTATAAATAAATAACATATAATTGCTAATATAATTAATTACCATGTATCTAATATAAATTAATAAAAAAAAATTAGGCAGTAAGCACTGCCTTTTAAAAAAATTGAAAAATTTATAAGTCTCCAACAGTAGTTAACTGCAGTTGGATCGTCATCTGTAGCGGTAGTAACTACCGCTGAGCTGCATGTTAGAAAGAAAAAAATTGCAAATAAATGGCTCAAATGGAAACGAGTTTAATGATGCAATACATGTTTCTTGACGTCAAATGTGTGTTGAAACCTTCTAGCAATCCTTCTTCAATGATTTGGAACCAAGATTTGAAGATTTTTTTTTTGAAATTTGGATTTTTTTGAGGTGGGGTGATGATGATGTAAGGTGATGAATGAATAGGGAGGTAGTTTGTACTGGTTTTTGGGGGGAAATCGCAACGGTAATTAACTACCGTTAGAGATCAACATCAGTTAACTGATGTCGGTTGCTTAGCGATACTTAACTACCACTGGAGATATTTATGTATTTTCCATGTGATTGTAGGAAGTTTTTAATGTTAGAAAAATAATTTTCCTTTAGATTAGATCACCTACCAAATTTTATTATGCATCATTCACACCAAGTCACCCATATAGTAATAAACTTTATTCTCTCATTCTCATTGTGTAGTCCTCTTTCCCTAGTCTTCTTCCAACTTCCAGTTAGACAATTATTTCTCTATTATCATTGATCAAATCTGGGTTAAAAACCAAACACTTGCAAAATTAAATCTAAGTCAGTCATCATCATAAAATAACCCAAAAACACATTTATTATCATTATCATCAACCACAACTCAAAAACAACACAAATCTAAAAAACTAAGAAATGCATTTCATCTTCAACATAAAAACAAATCCCTTCTTACATCCTTCGCTTTTCTTCTTTAGCCATAATCATACCAACAATAGCAACCAAAAAAATTAAAATATGCAAATCTTATCAAAAAAAATCCGGTTGTGTATATCAAAGTGCGCACGTTTCAAAGCAATAGAAATATGAGAGGAAGAAGAAGAGGGTTCTAAATTTCTGGGTTTTTTTACAAAAAAAAAAAATCATGGGAATAAAGCTTGTTCTTACTTAGAAAAAGAACAATGGATTTGAACAATCTCTACAATTTTAACGGTTTTTTTTTTTTTAAGAATTGAGAGCATTGTAAAATGGAATGTAATCTGAGAATTAAAAAAACTTCAAACTTGTAGGTTTATAGATTCCTTAAAAAAAAATATTTTCTGAATTGTAGATGAATAATAAACATTAAGAAGAAGAAGAATAAATCTAATGGGTTTGGTAGCAATTCAGTTATGGTTTTCTTAAAAAAAAAAATTACATTCAATTTATGGGTGATTTGGTGTGGATCATGAATAATAAGATTTGGTGGATAATCTAATTTAAATTAAAGGTCACAAAAAATGTTCTAAGTTGGACCAATCTAATTGATGGTCCAAACTAAATGCATCCGTATTTCCCCTTAAAAAGATGCACATGGATTTCATAACTATAAAAGTGTTGTACTAAATATTATACTCCCTCCGTCTCACAATAATTGTCTCTTTATCATTTTTTTTCTTTTTCTTAAAATAATTGTCACTTTCGATTACCAATGCAACATTTTTTCCCCATTATTATACCTTTATTTATTGAATTTCATTCAACTTAACTACTCCACTAACTACAATTAACAAGGATGTTTTAGTAAATGAAACTAGTTTTACCATCAAAATCAACACAATTAATCATTTCTTTAATAATCGTGCATAAACTTTAAACGACTATTATTTAGAGACGGAGGGAGTATTCAATTGCCTTTGAATTTGACCAAATTGTTCTTTTAACACTAAAATCAAGTCAAATCAACATGGTAATCAGGCAAAAAAATGTTGAATTCTACGCACACAAAAAATCAATACACACATTTATACTTAGGGATGGGAATAGGCTAGACCGGCCTACAGGAGCCTACGGCCTAGCCTACAACAAGTCACGTCAGGTCAGACTTTTTTCTTAAATAGAGAAGGGATATGCTTTTTTAAAAGTTTATTTAGCTTAAAAGGTTAGGCCACAAGTCATTCAAAAAGTCTTTTAGGCTTATTAGGCCGACCTATTTATGTAAATATGAATAATATTATTTATTATTATATTATATTTTGTACTTTGAGTTAAAATAAAAATTTGTTAACTTTTTCAGTAATTTAATCTTTTTAGTATGTACTAATTTTTTGCATGTTTAAATATATTATTATAAATTATAATTGAAATATAATACAATATATAGCCAAATCCCCTAAAAACACATGTTGATTATCAAAAGAGAGTTTAATCTAATTGATATATTAGTTCACTAGTCTATTTGAACTTAGATCACATTGTTTATTTAAAGATGTTCATATGAAATAGGCTTTTAAACAGGCTAGCAGACCGTACCAGACTTTCAAAATGTCAGTCTCAGGCCTAAAACGTAAGCATATGATAGGACGCGTGCCAGACTTAGGCCTTCAAAAAAATTGACAGGTCAGGCTCAGGCCTTGCAAAGCCTAGCTCGGCCTAGCCTATTCCCATCCTTATTTGTACTACATGAACATTAAAAAAAAAAAAGGCTTAAATATGATTTCTGTCCCTCCAAAAAAAAAATTTGAAAAACATCTTGCAAAATATGTTTTGTATTAAAAAGGTCTCTGGCCACACTTCCTATCTGATGTGGCATAATATTCACCACGTGGCAGGTGCTGACTGTGCAACTTTTGCCACGGGCCGCTGACGTGGTATGCCACATAACATTAAATTTAAAAAACGTCTTTTAAATTTAGAAAATTGTTTTAAAATTTAAAAATATGAAAATAAATTTTAAAAATTCTCAAAATAAATTTAAAAATATAAAAAACATTTTAAAAATTCGTAAAATTATTTTCTAAAAAAAAGTTGATTTTTTTAAAATTATAAATTCTGAAAATAATTTTTGGAAAAAAATGAAATAATTAATTTAAAATTAAAATTTTTGTAAAAATTATATAATTTTCCATTTTTTTTCATATTTCAAAAAATTATATTTTTTAAAATTATATAATCGGAATTATTTTCTGATTTTTTTATTTTAAAAATTATTTTTTGATTTTTTAATTTTTAAAAACAATTTCCATAATTTTAAAATTTAATATTATATGGCCGACCACGTGGCAAAATTTGCACAGTCAGCAACTGCCACGTGTGCATACCCATGCCATTTCAGCGTTTTGGTGGGGCCAGGGACTTTCTTCAAAAAAAAATAAAAATTGCAAGGTCGTTTTCAATTTTTTTTTTTTTGCAGGGACGAAAATCAAAACTAACCTAAATTACAAGAACGAAAATCATATTTAAGCCTCAAAAAAATCATAAAATTCAAATATTTAAATTGAACAAAACATATAATTTAATGCTTAAAAATTTTCCACAATTTGAATCACATCAAGAAGGAAATACATATTATCTAAAACTTAATTGAGTTGGATTAAAATGCATGTTTGATTGGTTTGGATGATCTGACTCATGAGTTTACTTATAACCAACAAATTTGTAGGTTATCACGTTGCACTCATCATCCATAATGAACGAGAAAATGAGTGAATGCATGACCTAAAGCATCTAATTTGTGACTATTTAGGAATTTATGGTTTTAATTACTTTTTAGTGTTGTTTTATCATTTTGAACGAGTAATGATTGGTTTGAATGTTTGATAAAACAGGGTGAAGAATTACACTAGAGATCTAGGGAGATACGACTTGGAATCAGAGATGCATCGCTGAAGGTATGGAAGGATGTAGTGCAAGAGATCGCCAGTCGGGTCATACTATCATAAGAACTCATGGGACCCTTCTTATCATTGCTTAATGAGTAAGTTCTATGGGCTGACACCAACTATTGACAATACAAGGAATAAATGAATATGTCTAACATTGATGGGATAAGACAAGGACAGATCATAGAAGAAATGACCAAAGGGTACAACTTGTAGTGGTTGACCTTATACTATATAAGGACAACCACATGGTAGTGCTAGGGGTCTGAAACATTACACTTGTGAATTGAGCGGCCAAGTCCAACTAGGGTTAGCAACACTAGAGTTCTCACTTCATCTCATCTTCTTCGTAGATCGGCATGAGTGCTAAATCTTAGTGATTTAGAGTTATGATTATCTAGGTGATGTATCAAGCTCAACTCTTTCCTTATTAAATTGTAGTCTATTACTAGCTCTATTTTATCTATTAATTTAAATCTTCTTGTTTTCATTTATGTTGCATTTCACCTCCATCTTCGTGGATAAGCTCATCATGAGTTAAACCCCTTCTTGTAGTTTAGACATGATGAGGTTATGATATTATTTGCTTTAGATTTATAAAATTATAGCTTCGTGCTTATTTCAAACAAATTGTATTAACTCAAAATCTTTAAAAGTGAAAATTGATCTCTTTTGCTTTTGATGATATAGTTATATGAGACCAAAAGGGTATATGAATGAAAGATGTTTGTTTGATATGATTTACGTCCCTATGTACTAAAAGGTGACGGGAAAAAGAGCGGTTGTTTTGCACAAGTACTAGATCTTGGAATCGCTGAGATTTAACTAGGACTCTTGTGATAGACAAAAGGTTCAGCAAGTACTACTTAGGTAGAAAATGTTGATGACTTACCCTAGCAATTTTGCGTGTCAAGATTATGTGATTGTATTCCGAGAGAACGTACTCACATGCTAAACATGAAGGCTGAGTGAAACACCTAGTAGCCATCAGGTTGTCAGGAAACTATAGAAAGCTATAGTTTTGTAGATCGTAGCAAAGTTTTGAAGATCGTAGCAAAGTTTTGTCATAACTGATTCTTTGTTTAAACCACACTTTTACCTTTGAAAATTTCTGAAAAATAATAATAAGTGTTTTCACAAACCTCTATCTTTATTTTATTGTTAAAACAAATGATTTATTTTATTTTCTTACAAAACAAGTTTTATACTAAAAAAACTATAGAAACTACTATAGCTCCATTGTATCTATGTGAGATCGTTTTCTTTTTATACTATAACTCAAAACAATATATATTTACACTCAATCTTTCCACCATTTAATACTCGTAATGTTTTAAGAGACACCGTTGACTGGTAACAACGAACGCCTCAAAGTTCTAATACACACCAAAGGCGAGCATACATAGTAAGCTCCATGTGTTAAGAGACAACACAAACAAAGAAAATAGTAAGCATTAACTTGTGATGAAATTATCCACATGCCTGATAAAATGTCGAAGTAAAGACAAAATCCCTTGACCTGGTATCCTACAAAATTGTACTAAATAACTTTATATATATATATATATATGAGATTCGCTAATTTAGACCAACAAAAAACATGGAAATCTAAGTTAGCAAAAGTACACCTTTTTATTTGGACAAAAAAAACCAATATAGTGTCAACCGATTTAAACTAAGGGATGGTTTAATAAATATCCCTCAAGCTATTTGTTATAAAATAAAAGTGAGTCTAAATTAGCAAATTGGTACAATAACAAATATGTTTAATGAAAATTACTAAAGTAATCATCAAGCTATTGGTATTAAATAATAAAGATGAAAAATAATTTTGTCCAACACAAATTCACATGGATCTCGTACTTCAAAACCATGAATTCGCATGAAAAAGACTAACATGGTACCAACTAAACGAATTAATAGGCCCATTCACACCGTTTTTTTAACAAGGGGCCAATATGAATCCCGAAATAAAGATAAGAGACCAAAAAAGTGTTTAAGCCTACACCTTTTTACTAGTTTTTAATTAAATAAATTATGTTTTTTTTAGGAAGTTAAATAAATTATGTTAATTGCTAAGTTGAATGAAAATCTATGTAGATAACTTACTATTTTATTACTTATTTTGATTTGGTGCATTTGATAATTCATCCATCACTTGCCATTATTCTTTTCATGTTTTTCCTTAGTTTTTTTTTTTAATCAACAAATATATTAAGCAAGGCTAACACAAGGAGTATATAACCCGCAAAGGAGGAAAAAGAGTACATGAAGGAGGCCTTAACAAGGACAGCACCTCTCCACCCAACAAGAACTCAATAAAAAAAATCCTAAGGTCCTATTACAACAACAGAAAACAGACAATGCACCAACAGCAGCAGCTCCAACTGAACAGCAAAACACAGCAGAAATACTGCTACTGCAGCCACGCACACCACATATCCCTTGCTGCTAACCACACCACACCACACCCACAGCAAAACAAGCCCGCAGGCCAACTGAACAGCTGCTCCAAACAGCAGACATGCAGCAAGAAGGAGCAGGCTACAGCGGAACAAAAACACCCAGCAACCAATAAACAATAGCTCGGACATAAAGCCAAAACACCACCCCACCGGATCAGCCCCCATTCGACGGGCAAAAACCATGAAAAAAGTTATTAGTAAATAGAATAGAAAATATGTTCTTACAATGGTCATGTTTATTGTTGTGCATGCTTCCTAAAGTGAGTTGTGGGAGTTGCAGACTAAAACCATTTATAGGTGTTCTCCATGATTTAGAAAGAAGAAAATATAAGAGAATTTAGTAAACAATCTAAAACGATTCGCTAGGAGAAGTAGAAAAATAGATGTACATTGTGAAGAAAAAAACTAGCAAACATAGAAACAACTCCCAACCAAAACATAGAAAACCAGAATACCAAATCAAGAAAAAAAAGAGCAAACAAATCCCAATCAATGATCAGTTTAACGAAATCATTGCATGATAATATTCAAACGACATATACAAATATATGTTCCTTTTAAATCACATGTTACTATTATGACAATATATTAAACACACGTTAATTGTTAATTGTCCATAGCACAATGACAATACTAAGCTTAGTCCAGTCACACACCACACACTGAAGTTGAAAAAACAAAATATACAATTAATTAACTTCATTATTGTTACTGTAGTAACTAATTATGATTTTGTAGTGTTGCTAAAAAAATTATGATTTTGGAGTGACTTTCTAGTTTAGTTTTCCATATCTTATAAAACCTAACAAGGCATTTGAGATATCAAATCTAATTAAAATATAAGATAACTATAAATTTAAGAGTTTGAAAATGGTAAGTGTAATAATATTATGAAATACAAATGAAATTATTAGATTGGAAGTAAGTTAAAAATTATTTTTCAACCTAAATATTGAAGTTATTCTTATAGATGGTGAGGAAAAATAATATCTTTAAATAATATTATTTGTTGTCTTACAATCATCTTAAAGTACAGATTTATAAATTCAAGGCTTATGAAATTAGGGAAAAAAATAAAATTTCATTTGTTGCTAGAACAATAACCAAATGACATATAATATTTCATTATATTTTGTCAAAAATAATAATAATAATATTCCATTATAAGGTAAATTGCGCATTTATTATGCTCCCACAATAGCTTATTCTCCTTTGTATGGCCTTTTTGCACTCTCTAGGATCTTCTACTCATAGAACCGGTAAAGCTTTGTAACCCATATTTACACATTTCATCAATGCACTTATAACCCATGGGACAATCTGCATCATTTTTACATTCAATATTTTCTGAATAATGTGTCTTACCACCACATGCTTTCGTTGTGACAAAAAATAAGGAAAGCAATAGAATGATAGCATAGATAAACTTGAGAAGTTCAACCATATTATTTCCTCTTTCCATTTATAAAATAGCTTTATGATTTGATCTATTTATAATAGTATATAAAGTTGATGCTTTCCTAAAAATAATTAAATAGTTGCTCTCACTTAGTTGTGAAAACTCTTAGTAAAATTATAATCATTATTATTATATATATTTTAAGTATATAAGTGTGTTTTGTTTGTCCCTTAGAATACCTAATAAGGAGGTCGCCTAATAGTAAATGAAATTTTTTAACCTTTCATGATAGTAAAGGAAAAAAATTCTTTTAAATCTTTTATAAAAACCTAATTTTTATTTTTATTTTAACCTTTCATGATAGTAAAGGGAAAACTTTCTTTTTGGTCAATGGTTAATTTATTTTTTGGAATAAATAACCATTGAGGTGAGAACATGTTTATGCACAAGTACAATGCATTGTAAGATCATTTTTTGTTAATAAAATCGTTGAATAAGAAAGAATGCATATTTAATTTTATAATTTCATGATTTATTCTACATTATCATTCACACCAATTATATAATTCACGTTGATTTGCAAAATAAATTGGTACTGAATATAAACAGAAATCGTTTTTCAAAATGATTCATATATATCATGGAACCATTTTTTGAACAAAATGTTCAAACGACTGAGTGAGATTAAAATGGAAATTAAAAACTATATTAATGTGTTGTGTGCTTTACTACACATTAACGGTGTAAAATTACATTCCCTAAAAAAAACGGTGTAAACTTACATGATGTGTATATGCTTGGACATATGATTGCGTGAATGATCTGACGTCTTTACTAAGTTAAGGCAAAAAAATGTATCGTGAATATTGGTTTTGAATGTATTTATTTCAATTATGAATATCCTTAAATTATGTGTTTGTGGTTATGTTTTTTGGATCGTCTGTGTATGATAAATTGTGCCAAGTCCTAGAAAGTCAGTGTCACTAAGCCCTTGATTTTATTTTTTTATGAGAGCCCTCTGATTGAGCAGTATATATATAGCTATAGTCAGTGTTATTTTTTTATGAAAGGTGTTAGGATCGGAGATCCTATTGAGAGAGCCTTCTCTATTTATGTCAAAAACACATTTCTACTTCTCCATGTCCTTATTTTTTGTCAAATGCACATTTCTAAGTTTTAGGAATGAAAATGTTATTTCAAATGAACATTTCTAGGTTTTTAGAGACAACTCCCTGTTCTGAAAAGTAGAACTGCACAAATTGGAGTCTCCAACTGACTGCTATCTTACTATACTCTATATCTTCCACCCGTGCGGCATATTAAGGGCAAATACATCATTTAAATAAATAAATAAAGGTGTTTTGGTACCAATACAATTTGACTAATAAAATACAAATAAAATTGAGTTCATGTTGGTACATTGCGGAAAATTTCTTTGTAAACAACATTTGAGGTACTATCCATGCTAACACCATTCTCATCAGTCATTAGAATCTTCAGACCACTCCTTGATGTAACTCTTGATATTGCAACGTAAAGTTGACCATGAGAGAATACGGGTTACGGGAGGTATACACCAACTTGTTTGAGTGACTGACTTTGACTCTTGTTGATCGTTGTTGCACAACATACTGATATAGGAAACTGTTTACGCTGAAATTTAAACGGAATCCTTGTATTGGGCAGTGTAAGTGAGAGCCTAGGTATATACACCTTTTCCCCAATGTTGCTGCCTATTATCACATTTCCTTCAAGAACATACCTACCCATCTTGATAATTATCAACCTGGTACCATTGCACAGGCATGCGGATTGGTCCAGATTTCTCAATAACATAACAGGAACTCCAACTTTCAATTTAATTTTGTGATTAGGTAGACCAGATGCATTAATTGTGTTCATAAACTCTGTTGTGTGTACATCATCCGGCCTATTCACCATGGATGGGTTACCTAATGGAGAATCACAACTTAAATATGTCATTTCTTCTCCAGGAATAAGAGACAATATATAGTCATTAATCTCTTCAACATTAACATTTTTAGGTCTCAATATAGCTCTATCCCGAAAGAACGATGTATCATGCATATTCATTATAAGAGATGGATAAATACAATCAACAATTGATGCAATAGGATCACCTAAACTGTGAATAAGTAAATCATCTGGAATTTGCACTTTATTAAGCATACTCAGTTGATCATCAGTCATCAACTCCTATTTTGCAAGATTATAACGTAGATCATATGATAATTACGGTTACAATTGAAATCAACACAATCACAATTTGAAGTCAACAACAACATTAAAATCTTGTCACACTACATAACATAGCCTAAATCGGAGCATCATTATTCCACAAATCACATATTAAGAAAATGAAACCACCGAACAAATGTCAAAGATTTTTTGTCTGATGATCAAGCATTACAAATTAATAATAACAAAACTTCAATAACATTAGTCAATACTTCCATAAGTGCATGACTGCAAACTACATAACTTGGTCCATTTGAATAATTTGACAAAAAACTAACAGACTTTCTACACTTCGACAACCATCTCACAAACATTCTTAATCTAAAAATTCAACGTGATAAAGAAAGAGGTATTTGCTCCAATGTTGGGTGCACAATCCTGATCCCTGACCCAGTAGTTAGTCCACGTCTCAAATAAAATTGTTCTCAATCACCTCTGATCTTGTAATGCGGTTCACGGCAATGGACAAATGAAATGGTGCAACTCCACATGTGGTCCATATCATCTGTCAAATAGAACTCCTTGGTTTGTCTTGGCATGGTAGAGTTTAAGAAACTGTCATAACACAAAGTCTGAAACCAAAAAAATAAAAATTCGTGTTATACGTAATTACATCATATTACATTGGACAATTGGTGGTAAGTTAAATTATGAAAAGCCAACATATATTTAAAAATATCACAACACCATACCAGAAAACCTTTATCCACTTCATCAAAACTCAATCATTTAGAGACACAGAACTTGAAGTTGTTACGTTCATGTCTATAAGGGATAGTCCAAACACATGTGTGAACAACAATTTTTCAATATCTATGTTTCGTCCAAACATATGGTAGGCTCAATTGTGACGGACTATATTTGGAAAAAGTTGGAAGAATACTGCTCTCCCCCTGCACAAAACACTCCCGCTCTGCAGCCGTGCATAAAATGCCCATGCGCTAGTTAACTCACGCAAGTGTAAAACTATGCGTTAGTTAACTAACGCTGCATGACTTAAGTCACGCAAGTGTAAAACAATGTGTGAGTTAACTCAATCACCAATTAACACTTGTGTGAGTTAACTCACGCCCAGTCTGTGCAGCAAGCCAGAAGAGGCAGAAACCTCTCTTTTCCCTAATTTTCTCGGTCCTTCTTTCGTACATTCATTCATTCACCCATTTGCATACATTTTTCATCATTCATTCAAGTATTCATTCAATCAAGCATTAACTCATAATTAAATTACGAAAACTAACGGAATAAAATAACGAAAAATGTCAAAAAAACGCCAAAAAGCGCAAATGTAATAGGATTACAACCAAATCCAACAAAATGTCATAAAAACACTACTCAAAAGTCATAATGCCTAAACCCTACTCCTGTGGACTCCTACTCCTCCGTGGAGCCGACATCTCCTCCAGCATGCTCCACTCAAACTGTATACCTTGCATCATGCGAAGAACGTCTGGATTACCAAACACATCAGGATGCCCCATTGCGCTATCCACTATGGCTTTGATGTTGCTGATGATCTGGTATGGGTCGAGAGGATGTCAAGCCCACTGCTGCTCAACAAGAACCTCCTCGTAAGGAGGGACAGGACGAGGAAGGGCCTGAGCTGCGTAGTCAGGAATGGCCACAGGGGGGTTCACGATAGGATGTAATACTCTAATGAACCATCTCATGTACCCCCTAGTATGAGCCCGCGATTGGTTATCCGGAACCGGCTGACCCCTCTGATGTTGGGTGAGGACATGTAGAGCAAACTCCATGAAGGCCTGGTCGACGTCATATTCCGCAAGAGATAGACCATATTGTCTTTGCCGGCCATGATCCATCCAGAGTACCAGCATATGTCCTGAAAAGGCGTGATGTGCGTCGTCTCTCGTACAGCCTCCAGATGACATAAGAATGGTCCAACGAATCAATGACATCTTTGTAGTGTCCAGGATCGGTAAAGCCCCTGGGAGGTTTCCATTGACTTACAGGCGAGGCAACAGTAGGGTCGTATCCATCATTAAGAACCCTCAGAATGAGGTTCGTGAAGTGCGCCAAAGTCCATCCCTTCAAACACAAAGAAACAAATTTATATCGGCACAAGTATTATACAAACAACTATACATTTATGATTCAATAAGTAAAAAAGAAGAAAAACAAAAATTGCCACAAGCAAGGTCATGTAACCACCACAGGAGGCCACAGATGAGTCGGATGTAAGAGATAGTTGCTCGTGCAGGAAAGCAAGTCTCATCCCACCCCATGACCAGCTGTCCAACTCGTCCATATCTTGCAGCGCAAGCAGCCACGTCAGATTAATGTTTTTGCTGTTCTTGCCGGAAAAAATGGTCCAACCAAGCAAGAGCATCATAAACGCCTTAACACAGGTCAACCTAACTTGAGCTCGCTCGTCTTCCTCCTCATGTGTGTCAATCTCAACCAGCTGATTACACCTATTCAAGAGCTCCTCGTAGCGCCTCTTCAGTACACCAAAACTGATATGAGCAACATCATGTCTTGTCACCTCCTTAGCAGCAGCCTCCGCTGTAAAAAGTATGTCCACCTGCATCATCTTCATCCCCTCCTCACGGGTTAACTCTCTATCAGGAAGGAGCCTCTCAGCGATTGGAATGTGTATGAGACACGCCACATCATCTAGTGTGATGGTCATCTCCCCAACAGGTAGATGGAAGTTGTTGGTCTCCTCATGCCATCTCTCTGACATCGCACAAACGAACCCGTGAGATATGTTCTCGTACCCACTAGACAGGAGGGGAGTAAGTCAGGACATATTCACTTCGGACCAAAACCAATTGTTTTGTGCACCCGGCTGAGGCAATATCATGTTTTTAAGGCTCAGCTTCTTCCCGTACGAGATACCTTTCACCCTATGTTTTTTCCGAAACTGAAATACAAAAAACAACAAACAACACTGTTAAATAAATAATAAGTAAAATAAACATTAAATATATTCTAATATAAATTTTAATTCTAACATTAAATAAGTAAAATAATAATTATAATAAGTTGTATAAATAGTAAAAGAAGTAAAATAAACATTAAAATATACTTACATCAGCATCGACTCATTTCCTGCATGTCACATGTTCACCAAAGCGAGGTAAAACCGTGAGGTCAGAAGGCCCCCCTGCATAGCCGTCCGGTCTCGTACACCACCCTCGGCATCCCCTGAAAACGAACCCCACCATCATACTGCTGAGGCTGCTCAATATCTTCCAGCTGCTCAAACTCCTCAATATCAGGTTGCTCCTGCTCAATAACAGGTTGCTCATGATGATGCTGCTGATACGCATCAAACTGATACTGGTGAGGCTGAGGCTCCTCAAAATGATACGCCGGCTCCTGGTACGCCTGCTCCTGATACTGTGTCGGGTCCACCGTCTAGGATGGTCCAGTATGTGACGATGAGGCCCCAGCAACATCAACATTAGCAAGTCTCGTGCCCCCCTCTCCCTCTACCTCGGCCAGCTAAAGGAGGGACTACTGCTTGCTTCTCCCTCCGTGCACTACTAGTAGACGTAGGCCTCCCTAACCTAAGTCGGTTATTCCTCTCCCTCTGAGACATTTTATCAAACACCTACAATGCAACTTTCAATCAACTTAAAATCAAACAATTTCAAATACCTAAAACTACCACATTTCACTCTAAACAGCATCTAATATATTATTCCTAACTTAATTCATCACTAACAATCATAAAAACTAACATGCAAGCAAAATTTATATAAATCTAAAAATGTTAAATTTCTTATAAAATTCGAAAATTTCAACCAAAGTAATGCAAAGAAGTAGGATAATAATCATTTACTTGATATTGTGGAGGAAATTTGCTTTGAATGGCGCAAGAATGGTGAAATTCGGATTTGGGGGTGAAACTTTCGTGTTTTGAGAAGTTGGAAAATGGAGGTTTTGTGTTTTTGTTTGCTGTTAAATGACTTAAGTCACGCTGCGTGAAGTCACGCATAACTTACAACGTGTGTTAGTTAAGTCACGCAGCGTAATTTAATTAACGCAGGACCATTATAGTATTTTTAGCTGGGTACGAGCGAAAAGTGCAGGGGGAACATTCAAGTTTGCAAGTTTATGTCTAAATCGGATATATGTCATTAAGTATTCAAACCATTCAGACTATGCTAGTAACGTGGATGGTCAACGATCTACAACAAGATATGTTTTTTACTCTTGGAGGGACCTATTTAATGGAAATCATCAGTTTAATCCATAATGGCCAAGCAAAGTACATGACAACAATTGTATAAGCTAAAGAAGCCTTATGGCTTAGAGGACTGGTGAGAGAATTTGGTGTTGAGCAAGGTGGGGTTCGGTTGCATTAAGATAATTAGAGTGTCGTTTATTAGGGAAATAATCATGTATATCACATCAAGACCTAGCATATTGATGTGTGAATTCACAAGGTCAAAGATTTACTTGCTTCTTAACATAGTCACCGGTCACAAGTTCAAGTACGTACTACTTGGACTTGTTGCATGTTTCTCGATGTTAAGCAGGTAGCGTACCCCCACTTACTGATTACTCTATAAGTAGCTGCAGAGGGCTGTAATTATTTTAAGTTTGCATTTCTTCGTGTTTGTTTTTTCATATGCTTTTTATGAACTCTCGAAACCAAATATGTTCTCATATATAAATATAAAGAAGTTGTTTTTTTTTGTTCTAGCAGAGTTTGGAGGACCACAAACAATCTGGTGTTGAGAGGTTTAAGAAATTTATGGAAGGTTAAGAACTTCTCCCACTCGTAATCCGGGGAGCTATCCATGGAGGATTATTTTGCATAAGGAGGATTATTTTTTAATCAATGGGGTGTCACAATGTAGACGACGTATCAATTTATTTGAGTGATGTGCAAACTGCTAATATGTGCTTTGAGGATGGAGCAAATATTTGAAATTTAGGTTGTTGAAAAATGTCCCTGAAAAATATTTTTTGCCCCATTTTAATATTCACTCTTTCATAAGTGGTTTTCATTGAGTTGTTTTTCGTTTTTGTTTAACTTCAATATCGTTTTTCTTTACTTCCCTGTAAATTTTTCGAAAAGCCATGACCAATTTTTTCACGTCATTTCTTCTCCATTACTTGCCTTTTTTTCCATGTCAATTGTCCCTTTTTTTTTCTTGTTTCATTTGTATTGATTGATTTGTTTTATAAGTTGTTGCATACATACCTATATATAATTGTTCCATGGCAATAAGATGGAAGAGACGTAATGTGTTTCCTAGAAAACAAGATCATATAAATGTGTATATAAATTTATTGAGCGAATTATAATTTGTATAATGAGCCTATGCTGTAATGCAAGTCCGGCTCCACTCTAATCGAGGTGATTCTTTTTAAAGAAGTATCTATTAATTAAAATTGAACATTGATTCATCATATTGTTTGAGTATAGTCTCTTATGTTAGACTCATCCTCTATTTATTGAGGTGGGAAGGTTTGTTAAAGCGAAAACCATATTATATGTCTCACGTTAACGGAGAAAGAAGGCGAAAAATATGACTTATTTCCGGCTATTGTGTGGATTAAAGAGATTATATTAGAAAGCGTAGATTAGAGAGATTATATTAGAAAGCGTTAAGTGGTGGAGTATTTTTTAGTGGAGATTATATTTGTTTCCTTAAAAATACGTAAAATGTGGTACTTTTATGTAACCTCACTAAATTAACAAAACCAGTAACGTTACATATGGATTTTCATTAGCTTTACCTCACACAAGCTTTGATCAATCAAATGCATAACATGAATAAAAGGAACATCTTCAAAAAGCTTCTTCAAAAGTCAAAACTGATGCACTATCGATATCAGCTTTCACAATGAACACTGCAATATGGAGCACTCTTTCCTCATCAATCATTTGTTGTCATTGATATGATTCCACTAATTGATTAAACTAATTTCTAATCGCTCTTTCATGAAACCAAAACACGACGATGAAAGAAGAGTACTTGGTTGTGGTCCCATTTCACAGAGCTGTTAAATAGGTCATATTTTGTGGTCTTCATATAATATATTGTTCGTACCAATTTGGTTTCTTTTCATGGAAGTAAGCGGCACTCTCCAGTTTTGAAGGTCTTGCATTTTAGTTTCTTTTCTATGCATTCATAGTGACACTTACGTCAGTGAGAATGCAAAGAATGTAGAAACTTAACTAAATTTCAAAAGTGTCGCCTGTTTGAACCATGTCCAATCTTTCACATTGTGGGTTGTGATCTCGTCATATATTTCTTGCTAACTTGTAAATAAACTAGGAACCGGAGGATTAACCAGCAAAATTACAGGATTATGAATAATGCATCTAAGGAGTAAGATTATGAACAATACGTCTAACTACAAACCAATCTAGTTAAAAAAGAATCTGACCAACAACACGTACTGGTTTCTTTCAACCAAAAAAAAAACGAAGGTAGTAAGATGAAGAGTTAAGAGATATTATGGGAGAATGTTAAAGAAATAAGAGGATTCTTAATGGTTGGTGGGAAAATAGAAAATAGAATTAGCATTTGCAAAATTAGAGAGGGTGATGACTTGAATTGTTTGATTATAAAGATCACATTATTTTCTGGTTATTACTGGTTTCTCCCCTATTTCAATCCTGTCGTGTAATATAACACTTGCATTTGGCTAAAATCCAAAATAACTGCTGTAAATTTGGGTTTCCAACTTAGCAAATTTAAAATTAAGAAAACAATAATAAAAGATGCTGCTGATTCATGATCCAAACAACGAGATTCAAAAATGCTCCTGACATTCTGGGCAATGAGATTGCCTAAAATATTCAGAAACATGCCCCAGCAAAGATTTAAACATCACACCAAGGAATAAACACACAAATATAGAGTTGATATTAAAAACAAATCAGCAGGTCTGGAAACTGCTGCTTGTAAAATTCAGGTGTTCACACAAGACACGACAATTAAAGCAGAAACAAGAAAAATAACTAGTCATGCCACCGACGATCTAGAACCCAGTTCTGGGAACAAAAGCTGAGAGATGACGGTGGAGACTTCACACTTAATCCAAAAAACAACTTAACAAGACAGGAAATAGAAATACTAAGAACCACAAACCATTTATTGTAATAACGACTATAAAACTCCCAAGAAAAACCATCCTGCACGGTTCATTTCTTCTTGGCTGCTGACTTAGTTATCTTAGCTGTGCCAGGTTCCTTCTTCTCCACACCCTTGATAACCCCAACCGCGACAGTTTGACGCATATCTCTGACAGCAAAACGGCCAAGTGGAGGATATTCAGAGAAAGTCTCAACCACCATGGGCTTGGTGGGAATCATCTTAATAATACCAGCATCACCATTCTTAAGGAATTTAGGCTCCTTCTCAATCTCCTTACCAGAACGCCTGTCAATCTTGGTAACAAGCTCAGCAAACTTGACAGCAATGTGGGAGGTGTGACAGTCAAGAACAGGGGCATAGCCATTTCCAATCTGGCCAGGGTGATTCATGATGATCACTTGAGATGTGAAGTTAGCAGCCTCCTTGGCTGGGTCATCCTTAGTGTTTGAGGCAACATAACCACGCTTGAGATCCTTGACAGAAACATTCTTAACATTAAATCCCACATTGTCACCGGGAAGTGCCTCAGTGAGAGATTCATGATGCATCTCCACAGACTTGACTTCAGTTTGCAGTCCAGTTGGAGCAAAAGTCACCACCATTCCAGGTTTCATGGTACCAGTCTCAACACGTCCCACAGGAACAGTTCCAATTCCTCCAATCTTGTAGACATCCTGAAGTGGTAGTCGGAGTGGCTTGTCTGATGGCCTCTTAGGCTCATTGATTTGATCAAGAGCCTCAAGAAGTGTTGGGCCCTTGTACCAGTCAAGATTTGTAGAGCGCTCAATCATGTTATCTCCCTCAAAACCAGAGATGGGAACAAATGGAATTTTATCTGGGTTATAGCCGACCTTCTTCATGTAGGATGAAACTTCCTTCACAATTTCATCATACCTGCTCTTGGAGTACTTGGGAGTAGTGGCATCCATCTGTTCAAATAGCATAAAATCAGTACTCGTGTATAAACTAATTATAAAAATAATCAAATGCATCTACAAAGGGGCATCAAAAAATTTAACAGTTCAAATACCTTGTTGCAGCAGCAGATCATTTGCCTCACACCAAGAGTGAAAGCAAGGAGAGCATGTTCACGGGTCTGACCATCCTTGGAAATACCAGCTTCAAAACCACCAGTAGTGGAATCAATGATGAGAACAGCACAATCAGCTTGGGATGTACCAGTAATCATGTTCTTAATGAAATCCCTGTGTCCGGGAGCATCAATGACAGTGCAGTAGTACTTGGTTGTCTCAAACTTCCACAGAGCAATGTCAATTGTGATACCTCTTTCACGCTCAGCCTTAAGCTTGTCAAGCACCCAAGCATACTTGAATGAACGCTTGTTCATCTCAGCAGCTTCTTTCTCAAACCTCTCGATCACACGCTTGTCAATACCTCCAAGCTTGTAGATCAAGTGGCCAGTGGTAGTTGACTTCCCAGAGTCGACATGGCCAATGACAACAATGTTAATGTGAACCTTTTCCTTACCCATTGTCCTTAAAAGCTTAAAATCACAAAAAGTTCTGCCAATTCAACAAAGAAAACAACATAAGTATATGATTCAAAAGAAAGAAAAAGTAAAGAAATTAACAGTAAACTATCAATCAAATAAGAGCATAACATAGTGCGATTCAGCAGATCAAATATTCTAAACACAAACATACACGATTCAGAAAGAACATCTTCATCACACACACACACACACACACACACATTTATGTATACATCTTCATCACAACAGATAATATTGATATCAAATCAAAGCAATGAAGTTTTCACCAGAATAATCAAACAAAATCACAAAATATAAAAGAAACCCACACGTTTGTATGGATCAAATATGAAAATACAAAACCCTTGGTCCTTTTCAAGTTAAAATAACAAAAGATGAGCCTAATCAACATATGAAGACAATATGTGAGTAAAACAGAACTCAGAATTCAAAAATAAAATTAATCAAAATAAGAGCAGCAACCTATGATTAGGTGTGTCCCAGTGTGTTTGTGTCCTAGTGTCGGACACACACACTTATATGTGATTATCGAATATGTGATTTTTGAAAATTATTAGGTGTGTCGGCGTGTCAGTGTGGTGTAGGTGCTTCATAGGCAACAACAAAATTCTAACAAATTCAAGTTTAATCTACAAAATAAGCATAAACCATCCCAAAATAGCATATATTCAACTATGTATCTCTATTAGGTTTATATATAGTATATGCATCAATCATCACAACAGAAAAACTCAGGTCAAAATAACGATCCCAAAAAATTTCATATCAAATTAAAAACTACCGACTCAAAATCATAAACGATTATCACAATATCTAAACTCAGAATAACAATCAAACAGGCACGTAAATTTCAATCAGATTATCACACACCATAATCGAATAACCAAAATCGTAAACAATTAACACGTTATCTAAATTCAGAAACATAAATTTTTCATCATGATTATCATACCAAAATCGTAAACAAAATTGAAACAAATCTTTAGAAAAAAAATCAGAAATCAAAACAAAAAGAAACTAATATCTTACGATTCTGTGTAGTGAGAAATGAATCGGCGAAATCGATACGTGAATTAGAAACGAAGAAGGAGAGATTTATATACATATACCTTTGAAAGATGCGCTAAAACCAAAAACCCTAGCAGCAAGGACGTGAATATGAGAGTGGAGTAAACAGAGTTACAAATGAAGGGTTTATATATAGTGCGCTTTTTTTGATTTTGACGGAATTGCCCTCTTTTGACGTAATTTAATCATGTGGACTGGCGTTATTTCCTTGGGCGGCACGTTAATTGTAGAAAAGGAGCATTTTAGGGTAAGGTTACTTAACCAAGTGGATTTGACCTCAAAAAAATCAATAAAGTGTTAGATTATCAGCAATGTCGTGGGTTAAACTCTCGTGATTAATGTGAGACCACTTAAATGGATGATGCAATATTCTTCATCAATCAATATATATGTATTTTAACATACTATTGTAGATTATGAATGTCCATTTTCTTCTTAGCCTTGTGGACTTCTCTTTACTAGATAAACTTACTTATAACTTGCAAATTTCATGTCTTACAAATTAGACTCGCTTTGTAAGTGATACTTTGAAGTGTATGATATAAATAATATTTTATTCTCACATTATCTTTTATATCTACATTAATATAGCCTACAATGTCTTATTGGAAAATGTTAACCAATAAGTATAGAAAAAAAAATTCTTGAAATTTATTTAATCAAAAAAGTGTAGAAAATGTTGTTTTCAATATAAAACTTGTTTTTTTTTCTCCTTATTTAGTGCTCTTAGAGCATTAGTTAGCATGAAGCCATACAAGTCCATGTGAATGATGACAAATTTTCTTAAAGAAAAAAATTAATCATTATTTATGAAGATCACTTTTGATTTAGTTCTCGAAGAACTTAAAGTTTAATATTAAAGTATCATGTTATAATTTCTTGAATGAATTTATCGTCATTGTTTGTGATTATCATTTATGAAGCGATTGGTTTCTTGATGAAATAGTCATTATTTATGCCGCTTACTTTTGCTCTTAAAGTAATAGAATTGCGTGAATTCTTTCAAAAGTATTTTGAAAAATTAGTTGTATTTGTAATGGAACAAAAAAAAAATGGATGGTCGAAAGGGTGAAAATCACGTTATTTATTCAATTTTATTTCTATAAATGGATGATTCATACTATACGATGTTGTGCTTAACATAATTGTTGTAGTCTATGTTTGGTTATCCGGTGAAAAAGCTAAAACGCACGTCCATCTCCTCAAAAGTGATTTTATTGTGTTTTGCTTTCCAAAATCAATATTGGGAGAAGCTCCAACTCCTAGCTTCTTGAAATTGATTTTTCTCAACCATGCTTTTGATTCAATCAAATTCTCTTTTTGCCCTTGCATGTACGAGTAAAAGGGTCTCTAATAAACGGGTTTAAAAAATCACCCATTCCTTTGGTTTGAGAATATGAGGAGTTTTGCAATGAAATTTGTTCGTTTGACTATGGGTTTTGCTATGATATTATTACTCCATAGTCGTGTGTAGATCGGCGGTGTTGAAGATGAACAAGTCAGCAGCGGAATCAGGGACAAAGTAAAGAGAAAGAGAGACATACAAGGCAAATGCTTTTGATCCAAATCCTTTTTTTAATCAAACGGTTAATAATAATTCCTCTCAAACTCATAAATTTATCATTTTTTTAACTTTACATATTTTCACCGTAAATATGACCCATACACATGTTTTTTTTAGTAAATACATACACACATGCTAAAACTTAAAATCCATTTTAATCATTTACACAATCAAAATCAATTTTGACACAAAGTATCCAAACAACATATTTTATATTAATCACTTATGTTGTGAAGTATCCAAACATAAATCAATTTACACAAAACTCACTTTTAATCAAAATCAATTCTTCAAAATCAATTTAATCAAAATCAATTCTGACAACCGCAAACCAAACACACGCGTAGTGGAGATTGTCACTGATATGATACATGTGAAGGTGAAAATTCTATTGATATTAATTACGATTATGATTGAGTTCTAAAATATCATTTTGAAAAAATAAGAAGAAGAGTTTGTTGGAACAAAATATGTTTAACATTACCCTTTGAGAATTTTGATGATAATAAGGTATTAAAAATGGTCAATTGGATATGCTAATATTTGTTCAAGTATGCAGGATCATATACAAGGTTAAGTATATTTGTAAAGGTTCTGATGGAACAAATTGAGAGCTATGGAATCAACAATAAGGAAGCTTGAAGCATCTGAAGAGAAGTGCTCCTGAAGTGATGACATCATCAGAAGCAAGTTCATCATAAGCATCTCATCAGAAGCTGAACATCACCAGAAGTTGAAGTTCATCAGAAAATGAGAAACTTAAAGCTTCAAAGGTTGTTCATTGGATTTGATCTCGTCTAAGCATTGCAGAAGATCAGGAGAGTGAAGCAACGGCTAATTCAAATGAAGTTAAAGGCATTGGATGCTTGCTTTTTGAAAAGCGTTGACAAAGTACAACTGTACGAAGTGTACGACCACTACCTCCACTACTCAGTTTGTGTCTCTGCTACAGGACAAGGATAACAGCTACGTCTGCAATAATGTTCCTTCATTCTTGGAATGGATTTGAAATTGATCCTTCATCGGACAATAACCATATCAGGCAAGATCAGTGGTGATTGATCAAAGCTTCAAATGACTCTATTTTGATGTGCTGACAATTTACAACGTCTCTTTCACACCTCTATATAAAAGAGTGAAAACTCAGAGAATGACAAGGACTCAACAACATTTTAAAAGTGTCAAAACTCTGTCAAAATTGTTCTTCATCAAAAGTTCACTTAGAATTTCTTATCAAAAGTTCATATCTTAGAAATTCTAAAGTCTTAAGAGTCTGTATCTGATTTGTTTTGTGAACACCACTGGTTGTACATCAAGTGTTCAACCTCAAACAATTTCTTTGTAATTCTGTTTGAATAGAAGTCTCTTGCAGTTGTGCTTGAGCATAGGAAGTCTCTTGATTGTGTTCAGGAGCATAGGAAATCTCTTGCAGTTGTGCTTAAGTAGTTTGAAGTCTCATGCTAGTTTTAGCAGTGAGCATTTGTAATCAGATATTACATTTTTAGTGAACTCTCCTTGGTAGTGCAAGGGGGACAAGACTACTTCTGGTTTGTGGAAGGAACTTGTATAATTGTTTTGTGTCTTTCTTCTTTCTCTCTCTCTGTTTTATCCGCTGCAATTAGTCTTGAACATCACTTCAGAAGTAGAACTCTATCTGCTTCTGATCAGTGTTTTCAACTTAGGAGAAATCAAAGAAAAAGCTAACACAATTCAACATCCCTTTTTATGTTTTTCTCACCTTCAGAGTTAAACTTTTTTTTTGCAGTCTTCAAGTTGCAGCGTGCTTCTAAAAGGCATTTTGAAACCAACAATTTTCTTATACTATGTTGAGCTAAAACTATAGCTCAATTAAGAGAATGTAGAATAGGCAATAATAAGTATAAAAAAAAAAAAAAAACAAGGATCGATAAAAACTAGCAAAGTTATAGTTCCTAAAACAAACATTAAAAAGTGAAAATCAATGACGTTTATGCAAAGATCATTTGAAAAAACGACAATTCAAAACACATTAAAGGACATATGACAATGCAAAGATGATCTAAAAAAAACACGTTGGTCTCAAGACTTAGAGGCTGGAATAAAAAATTTCTTCTCGATCAATGGAGGAGCTTTGAGAATCGTCATTTTGTTCAAATTTTCAGTCATCCAATTGATTATGTTATAGCGCAGTGCGTTCATTTCATCCAAAACTTCTTGCATGACTTTCTTGAGCATTTTCTTCCATGTTTCTTTACTAACTATCAATGACTCGGCCACTTATCTTATAGAGTTTATTATCCCCTCTATACCTACCCTTATAAGCACGAGTAAATTATACTTATTTTATTGAGAAACTTAGTTCCTCTAAATCAATATACATTTTGAAACCTTATCCGTCTACATTTGTTTCTTTGTTTATGACATCATCTGCAAAAACTGCATGTTAATTGAATGTCACTTGCTCTATTTTTAACATATATCGACAATGTTATCCCAATTTGTAATAACCTTAAATCAGAATAGCTTTACTTCTTCATGAAACTTAAAAAAACGACAATATTGAGTAAAACATATTTAAAATCAACAAGTTCAAAATAATGTTGCTTAATTAGTTACGCTAGATTAACATTTGACAGGAACGTCATAATGCAAGATGAAAATATCATTGGTACAAAAATAATACATGCAGAATTGAAATTAACATAGTTAAAGTCCACCATAAAGTTAACGAGGGAATGATTATAACATCTCAGACGACTGTAAGTATTGTTGACTGACCCTACAAATCAACACGAGTCCTTTCAACGTGTTTTGTCCTCGGTCACATGTTTTTCGGGAAACATCCAAAAGGTCACTTGTCCAAAGACTATTCCATGTCAAACACGTTTAACTGTGGAGTTACTATGGAATAAACTGCTAAAAAGAAGATGCATTTTGTTGATATAGACAGTACCAAACAATTACTATAGGCCTTCCTTCAACCATGTAGTCTCATACTTACACGGTCTCAAGATCCCTCTTATTTTGATGTGATTCGGTTTGATTATTGGACCCTTTTATAGGACCCTTTTAGAAAGAAAAAAACACGGATTTTAAGAAAGTTGATTATTGTGTTAAATTTGTTGACAAATGCTATTTTTCCATGTTTGCCCTTCTAATAATTGAAATCACAATTCATTATTTACCTATATTAATCACCCACTGCTACTTGAATAATGCACCAAATTAATTAATCATTGTACCCATAACAGAAAAGAAACGTGAATGAACCTCTTGGATTGATTGTAGACTAGTTGGAAAAGCCATAGTGCAAAAAAAATGGAACGTGGATGAACATTCTTTTACTTTTCACAAAAGTTTGGAATCACTCTTTTTTTTCTCCAAAATTTAAATTTTGAAGGCTCCAAACTTAAATTTTTTAGAAATTATTTGCAAATTGTTGGCGCCATTTTTTTTTTAAGAACAAGGAGCATGAAACAAGAGTGTATCTCCTTTAATATAAGAAAAAAACATGTTGTGGAAAACCAATTTATATCCTTAACCCTTTTAATGAAAATTTACCACTTTTAGGGATAAATCTTGTCTATTTTTTCACATGTTGTGGAAAACCTATTTTTACCCTTAACCCTTTTAATGTTGATTTCTCACATTTAGGGGTAAATCTGGTCTATTGTTTTACATTTCTAATTCGATGACATCACTAAAGGAGAACTAATGTCATCCAAATCAAACATCAAACCTGGTTTGCTTTATCTGCAGATGTGGCTAACTTACCCATCTCCTTTGGAACTAAACTAAACTTATGTCATTTCTTTTTGTGGGAAATTGCAAGTACATTTTTGGTTCAAATTTCTATTTCACAGCTAGCAATCAATCAAAATACTCTGCTATATCACTTTCAAATATACTATTACTTTTACAATACTACCAAATCTTGTCATTCATCCAATCGTCTCCACTCTTATCTTTTGAACTGGTTAGATACTCCTCTCTCTTCTTTATCCTAAATGAACAAATTAAGTTTTTCATCCAAACTTAAAGGAACATTATTTATAAGTGTATTGAGGTCTGATATTTCATATCAAAGTTTTTCATCCAAACTCCCATACTCACATCTGGTTTGTTTTTGGATAGTAGATTCTTTGTTTTTTTCAGTTTTGTTTTCTGATTTCACATTCTCTTTCACATCTGGTTTTGTTTTCTTTGTTTTCTTTCTAAAGTTTTGGATAGTTAGACATTCTCTTTCTGTATTTCTCTATATTTTCCTATGTATGTTTGCCTTCCATATTCACATCTGGATTCTCCTCTCTCTTCTTTATCCTAAATGAACAAATTAAGTTTTTCATCCAAACTTAAAGGAACATTATTTATAAGTGTATTGAGGTCTGATATTTCATATCAAAGTTTTTCATCCAAACTCCCATACTCACATCTGGTTTGTTTTTGGATAGTAGATTCTTTGTTTTTTTCAGTTTTGTTTTCTTTGTTTTCTGATTTCACATTCTCTTTCACATCTGGTTTTGTTTTCTTTGTTTTCTTTCTAAAGTTTTGGATAGTTAGACATTCTCTTTCTGTATTTCTCTATATTTTCCTATGTATGTTTGCCTTCCATATTCACATATGGATTCTCCTCTCTCTTCTTTATCCTAAATGAACAAATTAAGTTTTTCATCCAAACTTAAAGGAACATTATTTATAAGTGTATTGAGGTCTGATATTTCATATCAAAGTTTTGTTCACAATTTTATTCAGATTTGCAGTTTTTGTTTATAGTTTTGTTTTCAGATTTCACGTTATTGTATTTTCCTATGTATGTTTAACTCCCATACTCACATCTGGTTTGTTTTTTGATAGTAGATTCATTGTTTTTTTTCAGTTTTGTTTTCTTTGTTTTCTGATTTCACATTCTCTTTCACATCTGGTTTTGTTTTCTTTGTTTTCTTTCTAAAGTTTTGGATAGTTAGACATTCTCTTTCTGTATTTCTCTATATTTTCCTATGTATGTTTGCCTTCCATATTCACATATGGATTCTCCTCTCTCTTCTTTATCCTAAATGAACAAATTAAGTTTTTCATCCAAACTTAAAGGAACATTATTTATAAGTGTATTGAGGTCTGATATTTCATATCAAAGTTTTGTTCACAATTTTATTCAGATTTGCAGTTTTTGTTTATAGTTTTGTTTTCAGATTTCACGTTATTGTATTTTCCTATGTATGTTTAACTCCCATACTCACATCTGGTTTGTTTTTTGATAGTAGATTCATTGTTTTTTTTCAGTTTTGTTTTCTTTGTTTTCTGATTTCACATTCTCTTTCACATCTGGTTTTGTTTTCTTTGTTTTCTTTCTAAAGTTTTGGATAGTTAGACATTCTCTTTCTGTATTTCTCTATATTTTCCTATGTATGTTTGCCTTCCATATTCACATCTGGATTGCTATTTTAGTGTACATTCATTGTTCTTTTCAGTGTTGTTTTCAGATTTTACACTAAATGTCTAACTTTAGTTGTCTTCATCTATGTTTGCCTAAGAATCTAACTACGTTATGTTGTTTCTTATAGATCTGAAATATGGAAAGACCATTCGAGTTTATTGGTGATGTCACAGACAGTAAGGATTTCTGGAAACTAGCTGTTAGAGTGAAAGACAAGTGGAATGTTGTTAAGGATGGGAAGGAACATGTGGAGATGATCATTGTTGATGCTAAGGTCTTTTTAGCTGTTTTCAGTCTTTCTACTGATTTCTTGCTTATCTTTTTTCAAATACTCTTAATGGTTTGTTTGTTTCTTTCTTAGGGTAATGATATACAATTTATTATTCCTACCGCATACAAAGCCACCTATGACCAAATCTTAGAAGTAAATGCTACTTACACTTTAAGTAATTTTCAAGTGGTTAGCAATAATTTGGTTTTCAAGGCTTCAGAACATAAGTTCATGTTGAAATGGACCGGTGGGACTACTGCTGTTGACATCAATGTTCATGATGTTCCTATATCTGCCACCAAATTCAAACCATTTGCTGAAATTATCTCTGGACAATGGCGACCTGACATTTTAGTTAGTAAGTTAACTACTGTTTATAAACTATTGTTTTTTTTCAATTGGTGTCTTATGTGATTTTGACTATGTATCGGGGTGTCTTTATTTTCAAGATACAATTGGAGTAGTTCAGGACATGGGCTATTGCCAACTGAATGAAGGAATTGGGAAAAAACTCCAGGTTAACTTTACTATGAAAGACCTGAGGTAAGGATTTCATGTTATAGACATTTGCCATAAAAAATTGTGCACATTACTACTATTTATAACACTCTACTATGCACATTAAAATGACTGTAACATTATAACTACTATCAATATGCAGTGACATTCCTCTTAAATGCACTTTATGGGAAGAATATGCTGCAAAGTTCATTAAGTTTAATAGTGAAAGGAAGGAAGGTGGACCTGTGATTGTGATGCTTAACTATGCCAAAATCAAAGAAGAAGGTTTGAACATGTACCACTGTTATGTTTTTACTGTTCCATAAGCTGCATATACTTAGGATATTTTGAAATCTAAGTCATCTGTTCTACCTTATAACAGGACGCTTCCCACTGAGTGTTTCAAACACATATACTTTCACAAAGTTGTTCATCAACGATGACATTCCTGAAATTAATCTCTTCAAAGGAAGGTATGTAGTTGTTATAATTAAGCAATGTATATGACTAATTGTGTTATAATTAAATGTGCTTTGTTTTTATTAGTTTGCCTAAAGATGACGGAAATCAATCCCAAAGCCAAATTGTGTGTACCCAATCATATGGAAGTTCTCAAATTTCTTCGGAGGCAGACCTGCTAACCACTTCTTTGATTCTGCCACTCTCTAACATCATCCAGCTAGACCAGGTTTAGGCTTTGTATATTGCATCATTAGAACCTACATTATATGTTCAGTTTACTTATATAAAATATACATTGTTGATATTGCAGATCAGTTATTGTGTTACTGTTGCAAAGATTGAGAAAGTTAATTCTACTAAGCATGGTTGGTTCTTTTTTGCATGTCACAAATGTCACAAGATAGCTAAAGGTGACAAAGCTCCTTATACCTGTGATGATGGTCATAACACCGAGACTGAAATAGTCAAGTAATAATCTTATTTAACTAAACTTTTATGAATAAGATTTTCTCAACTGGTAAATTTTAACTGCCATTTTAAAACCACAGGTACAAGATTGAGGTTGATGTTTCTTACGAAGATGAAAAAACTACCTTTCACATTTGGGACCGTGAAGTTAATCAACTCTTGGGGATTTCTGCTGCTCAACTACGCACAAATATGATTCAGGTTCCAGCATCATTTTAAGTTGTTGGATCTTCTTAGTAGTTATTACTATCTTATGTCAATCATAAATTTCATACTATCCAAAATTATATTAGAGGCTGGGATAACTAACCGTTTGGAGTATCCTCTCATTATGGATACCCTTGCTGGGAAAAGTATGGTTGCTAAGGTCAAATGGCAGCCTAGGTGGAAAACATGATCAGTTGTTACTTTGAAAGTGGACCAAGTTTTTGAAAATCAAGTTAAGAACAAATTTCCTGCACATGAGGTAATCACACTACTCGAATAAATACTATGATGTCCACTTAGTCATGTACATCATTGTCTAACTATTATACATTATGATGTCTACTACAATCAGCTTGCACCAAAAGAGGATGTGGACCCAGATGCTATGATTCAGGACACACCACTTGATATTGGCGATGTTACCATCTCAGCTGTAAGTTGGTTACATTATCAATTACACACTACTTGGTTATACTTTGTAGTTAGACAATTCATGAAATTTACAACTAACCTTTATGTTTATTCTGATATGTTCAGCTGGCTCCATCTCAGACTTCTGAATTTGATCCTGATCTGTCACTTAGTCAGATTCAAACACCTGTCAGCAAATTGAAGAATGTTGAAGTAGGGAATAACTGGGACTCACTCAGCCAGCTTACACCGGCTGCCATCACACCTCTTGCTGAGGCTACCGCTGCTAGGATTGCTTCAAGTGTTAACCATATCCAACCTATCAACCTGGATGATATCATCCCTGCAAAAAACTCTTCTTCTAAGAGGGTGAAGCTCATCAAGCAGGAGAAAAAATAGTCAGTGATGTTGTGTTGTCCTCTTTTTGCATGGTATTATTCATATAGGATTCAACGAGAAGCACTTAGTAGAGCAGTGCTTTCTGCATTATCCTCCTATCATTATCAGTCTATTTTATGTGTACCATGTTTTGTAACAACTTAATACTTTCATCACCTTGGGTAGACCACCACTCCCAAGTTTGAAAGACATATTTATATTCCTATGACTTATTTCGATCTGTATTAAACTACTAGCATTTATCTGAAATATTGATAACTATCTTATAATATAATATCATTTGGTGTTTTCTCATATGATCATGTTGATTACTATTTCTCATATCCCATTTATTTGATATGCAATGTGTAAATGATCTTAATCCCTAATATTTTCCTATGCAGGTTCCATTCAGGTCTTCCTAATTGACCCTGATATATTAATCTGTTCCAAATTCTAACAAAATTTATATCATCCCCCATTATACTTTTATTATATCTTAATACCTGATAACAGAGATTTACTTTATCACGAATTATTTTCTAAATATTAACTTCAATTGATCCTGACTTTTCATATTCTTTTTAATTGTTCCAACTACATCATATAAATTTGTTACCATATATATGATTTTCGCAATCGACCAAACAAGAGGCAAACTTTCGATAATAATATTATAAACACACTTTTATATCTCTGGTCAATTTATTTATAATTTTATGATTACATCTAATAGCTTACATCATTACTACATTTTCACACCATTTTACTTCTATAATCTTATTTCTTCATCGATAAATACCATATTAAAGGAATGGTTACATCTTCTCATTTTACCTACCAATAACGTATTTAAATCAATTGAAAGGATATTACAACCTCTATCACACTCACACTATACAATCTAATCGAACTATGCTACATCATATAATTTTGGTAGCATACTTATCAGTTTGACAATATACCACACAAGAGGCAAAGTTTCATTAATGATGTTATTAACACACTAATATAGCTCTGGCCAAAAAAATTCAAATTCTATGATTACATCAAATTGCCTACATCATTACTATATTTTTACACCATTTTACTTCTATAATCATAGTTCTACATCAATAAAAGGCATATTAAATGAATGGTTACATCTTCTCATTTTACATAGCAAGATCAAATCTTCATCAATTGAAGGGATATTACAACCTGTATCACACAACACAATCTATTGGTTTTGTCTGCAACCTAGATTACAGAATGGGATATCCTTTATTATTTAAGAATAATTATAAAAATATACGAACCCTTCGTCAATAGATTTACAAAACATCCATACTTCTCTGTTCTGCCATGCATTTAATGCGTGAACAGTTAACTATGTACAACACACAACTTTACTTAGCTAATATAGCCTACGAAGTGAGACATCTCACTGCACAAAACCTTTTTATGCTTATTGTTTATATTTTTATATACCTTTTCCCTATAAAGTTTTTCATGCTCTTTCATCTTTACAGCTAAAATCTTTTAACCAGATACTATTTAAAATATTATACAAAGTACACAACTCTTTGACTTTGTTTTATTATTATAACATTTTTTCTTACTTACTATTCATATGTAGTATTCTCTTCAATATTCAGTTGTTGTATGCTAAGAAATCAAACAGTTGCAGTGCTGCTATCAAAATCTTCACTTTCTGCAACACCGATCAACCAATTGAAATTTCTATGGACACTTAGATTTGTTCTATCATTTTTTCCCAAACACAATCAACACAGGTATATATTGTTAATTGTTATTTTTGATCTATTTCATACACTTCACGTTTGTTATTAACTGGATAGTTATTTAAACCTATGATCTGTTCTTATTAAATTATAATCAAACTTACTGCATTTATTATATTTGTTGTTTCTGTTATGAATAACATTTATCAAAGTGACACATACAATGAAATGGTTTCCATTAAATATATATAATTAGGTAACTAATCTTTCATGTGTTTCATATTTACATTCAATTAAATTTCAAATGATACTGTTCTCATTAATGCTTTTTCATTAATGCACAGTCTTTATGGATTAACTTCTGCATATGTCTTACTTAATATCTACATTGGTGTTTTTCAAAACTGTCACAGATAATGGAAAATAAACCACCTCACGATGACCCTAATAAAGCACCAGAGAGAAAAAGAAAGTTATCCACCATGAAGAATAGTTTTTCTAAAAAAGACAAACCAACACCGCATTTTTCTGATATTACTTCATCAACAATTAACACCAATCAAAGTTCTAAATCTACAGCACAAGTTAAATCTAACATACAAACTCCACCTTATCATTCCCAAGCAAATAAAGAGAATACAAAGCCTTATGTACAAAGTAAAAACATTCAACCTACAGATACCTCCACTCCTAAGAAGCGTGTTAAAACTGTACAAAGTAGGAATCATGTTATTTGTCAACAGAATAAAGTCCAACCACAATTTGCTATTAACATGCCTAATATTGATTTCTCTTCTCAGTACATATCTCCAAATCATACCCATTTCCCAAATTTCAATTCTTTTAAAATTGATTCAACAAACAAACTTATGAGAAATGTACCTGTATTAAGCATTTTGGACAACATAGGAAATCAACCTTCTCTTTTTGCAACATCTAAGGATATTATAAGGGACAATGTCACTGGTTTGAATGTGTCAGACAAATATGGTCAAAATGTCCAACCTTCAATAAATTCCACTCCAATTCTTAAACTTCAATCAAAGATCAATGTTGAACCTACTCGAATTCCAAATTCTGGTTTCAGTGGGGGGGGGGGGGGGGGGATGCTCCAAAGACATGGTGTTCAGGCAGAATCCACATATTTCCCTATCAACATGCCTAACATCCAAATCAGTTCTCAGTATAATACCTAATTGTCTGATTTCCATGATTATAGATATCATTCTACTCACATTGCTAGGAGAAACGTACATGGACTAAATTTGCTTGAAAAGTTTTCTTCAACCATTCAACCTCATAACATATCCTCTACATCTGATCAAGTTGGAATTAAACGCAACGCAGCAAATACTAAAGATGACATCAACAACAAAGATTTTCAAATCTCAAACGTTGCCTCAACATCACCACCACTTCAAAGTAAGAAAGCTAAGTTGATGGCGAATATTAATGATGTATCTCTTTCTAGGAACACAGATCCCACTCAGTCTGAAACTGTGAAAAATTCAAGCAATGTTAGTAGGAAAACAAAATTTGTGCCAACCTCCAATGTTGAAGATTCAACACCAAATCATGGTCAAGGTAGCAAGTCCAGATTATGCTCTCAAGTTGGAACTAAACGCAATGTTGATTACACTGCAGATGGAATAAATGGCAGATTCAAAAATAAAATCAGTAAACAATCAAGCATTGTATCAATGTCCCAGCCTGTTCTAAGTATTCTAACTAAGAGTTCAAGGCCAAAAGTTCAGATCAGACACAAACAGATTACAACAGATTCTCAATACTTTGCAACTATGTCCAGAACAATACCACAAACAAATGAAGAGAATGACAACATAAGTGAAGATTCTTCTAAATCAGATTCTGATCAAACTGATCATAGTGAAACTGAGTCTCACAGTGATGTTGATCTTGAGGATGTAGATGAGGATGAAGCTTACTTGCAGGGTAAGTCAATATTAAGGTTCACATATTTCTTACATAATATTATATACTGTGACGGTTTTTTATACTAAAAGCATTATTGGTTTTTGTATGGAAACAGCTTACGGTGATATTGGAAATCCAAACTGGGAATGTCAACATTGCGGAGCTTTAATGTGGTATCAAGAAAGGAAAGAAAAATCAAGGAATAGTTGTAAACCAAAGTTTCAGATATGTTGTAGTGGTGGAAAGGTACAGCTCCCACTGTTAGAACAACCTCCAGATCTGCTTCAGAGGCTCATCTTTCAAAACCATGGATCAGAGAGCAAAAATTATCAAGCAAATGCAAAAACATACAATGCGATGTTTTCATTTACATCTCCAGGTATGAACTTTGATGATGCCACAAACCATGGAAGAGATCCACTTACTTTAAGAATGCAAGGACAGACATGCCACAGAATTGGCAGCATGTTACCCTTAGAGGGACAACGTCCAAAATTTGCTCAGTTATACATCTATGACACAGAAAATGAAATTTCTAACAGAATTGGTAGTTTCAGGTGATAAAATTTAAGTCTCTTTTTTATTTATTTTTTACATTTAATTGAAATATTGTAACATAAACTTGTCTTTTCACTAATGATTTTTTACATTTTCATTTCAGCAACAATAAGGACCTTGATGAAAACATTGTGAAGAAGTTGCAGATCATGATGGACAATAACAATGTGCATGCTAAAGCTTTTAGGATGGCCAGAGATATATTAAAAGAACTTCCAGTTCAAGATGTGTAGTTGAGACTAATTGCAGACAGGAAAACAGATGGCAGAGTCTATAACAAACCAACTGTATCTGAAGTTGCTGCACTTATCGTAGGGGACATTGACTCTGCATCTTACAGAGATATAATTTTACAAGGACAAAGTGGAAATTTACAGCGAATAGATGAGTTCCACGCAAGTTATCTTGGTTTCCAATATCCTTTGCTATTTCCTTATGGTGAAGATGGTTATCGTCCTGGCATTTTGCTTAAATATAAAGATGATACTGTTGTGACAGGGAAGAATAGATTGACAATCAAGAAATGGTTTTCATTTAGACTACAAGCAAGGAAAAATGAGCCAATGACTTTGCTATGTTCTAGAAAACTCTTGCAACAGTTTTTGTGTGACGGTTATGCAATGATGGAAGCCGAAAGACTAAATTGGTTACGGAAAAATCAGTCAAAGTTAAGGGTTGGCAAGTATAGGCAACTCAATGAAACAAGTGGTACTAATAACCAAGGGCAGAAGATTATACAAGGTAAAAGAGTTGTTTTGCCTTCAACCTTTGTGGGAAGCAAAAGATACATGGATCAGTTGTATTTTGATGGAATGGCAATATCCAGTGTTGTTGGTTTCCCAGACATTTTCATTACATTTACATGTAATCCAAAATGGCCTGAAATAACTAGAGAACTAGATAAATACAACCTCAAACCACAAGATCGCCCTGATATCATATCAAGGGTTTTCAAAATCAAGTTTGATGAGTTGATAAAGGACCTCACAAAAAGACACATCTTAGGAAATGTGTTGGCATGTAAGTATATATATTAGTGAAATTTCATCATAACACACATTTTTAACTGAACTTATTATATAACTACTTATAATTCTGTTTTTGTTTATTAACAGATATGTACACTATTTAGTTCCAGAAAAGAGGATTACCACATGCTCACATTCTCATTTTCTTACATCCATCTAGCAAGTACCCAAAACCTGAAGATATTGACAAAATCATATGCGCAAAAATACCTGATCCAGAAAAGCACAATGAGTTATACAACTTAGTGAAATGTCATATGCTTCATGGTCCTTGTGGGCTTGCTAGATTGTCCTCACCCTGCATGAAAAAGGATAAGTGTTCAAAAAATTTCCCCAAGAAATTTATTGAACAAACAATTGTTGATCAAGATGGTTATCCAGTTTACAAGAGAAGTTCTTCAACTCATACTATAGTGAAAAATGGTATTGTATTAGACAATAGACATGTTGTCCCATATAACAAAAACCTCCTCATGAAGTATCAAGCTCATATCAACATGGAATGGTGTAACCAAAGTTCCTCAATTAAATACTTATTCAAATACATCCACAAAGGTTATGATCGAATCACTGCCAGAGTTGTCCCTTCTCAGGTGCATACACAGTCAGTTCAACAACCTATAGATGAAATCAAACAATATTTGGATTGCCGGTATATTTCTCCAAGTGAGGCATGTTGGCGAATATTGTCCTTTTCAATTCATGGAAGGAAACCAGCTGTTGAGCGTATGTTTTTCCAATTAGTTGGAGAGAAAATGATATACTTTACTGATCATTCTCGGATGGAAAATGTCCTTGAAAATGCAAGTGTCACAGAATCCATGTTCACTGCTTGGTTACAAGCTAATCAAGATTTTGAGTCAGCTAGAGAACTGACTTATGGTCAGTTTGTGACCAGATTTGTTTACAAAAAAAAAAACAGGGTTTGGAAACCAAGGAAGAGGGGTTTTACTATTGGCAGACTCATATGGGTACCACCAACAACTGGCGAGTTATTTTACTTGAGATTGATGCTAACTGTTGTTAAAGGACCAAGAACATTTGAAGAAATTCGCAAAGTTGGGGATGTTCAACATCATTGTTTTAGAGATGCTTGTTTTGCCATGGGATTTCTCAATGATGATAAGGAATATATTGGAGCCATTAGAGAAGCATTCCAATGGGGTTCAGGATATTTCCTAAGAAGATTATTTGTTATTATGTTGCTATCAGGAGCAATGAATAGACCACGGCATGTATGGGAAAATACATTACATTGGCTATCAGATGGAATCTTACGTGATCAGCGTATATTGGCCAATAATCAAGGTTTCTATTCTACTCATTTTGTTTTATTTTTTAACATCTATTAAATATATTAACCATTTATTTTTACAAATTACCATTACAGAATTGTTGTTAACTGATGAACAACTTCAGAATTTAACATTAATAGAAATTGAAAAGTTGTTACAATCAAGTAGGAGAAGTTTGAGAGAGTTTTCATCCTTACCTTATCCGAAAGGATACATTCTTGATCAATTAGGCAACAGACTCATATATGATGAGCGTAATTATGATATCCCTACCCTCAAAGCAGAATTCCAAGAACTGCATGCATCATTGACAGGTATTGTTTTAGTAAGTTACAAATAAATTGTGACATTTAATATATGACATATATTAATTTAAATAATGAGTATGCTGTTAATATTTATCAACAGATGAACAAAGCAAAATTTATGATAAAATCATGCTGGCAGTTAACAATCAAAAAGGTGGTGTTTTCTTTTTGCATGGTTATGGCGGAACAGGAAAAACTTTCATGTGGCGTACGTTAGCAAGTGCACTACGGTCAAAACATGATATAGTTTTAACTGTAGCCACCAGTGGAATTGCATCACTGCTCTTACCAGGAGGCCGGACTGCTCATTCTAAGTTTAAAATGCCAGTCCCAACATTAGACAACTCAACTTGCAATATTGACCATAATAGTGATATGGCAAAACTTTTAAGACAAACTAAGCTGATCATATGGGATGAAGCACCAATGGCACATAGATATACTTTTGAGTGCTTGGACAGAACACTCAAGGATATTATGAGTACTCCCACTGTTAAGTGCGAAACCATTTTTGGTGGAAAGGTTGTAGTTTTTGGTGGGGATTTTAGACATATATTACCAGTTGTACCAAGAGCTGGTAGGTCTGATATTGTACATGCCTCCATAAATGCTTCTTATATTTGGGATCATTGTGAAGTTCTAACTTTAACCAAAAATATGAGATTAAAGCAAGGTAATAATTTTGAGGAAAATGAAGAAATATCCCAATTTTCAAGTTGGCTTCTAAGTGTTGGGGAGGGAAGGATTAGTGAACCAAATGATGGCTATGCCGAAATACCAATCCCTAAAGAAATGTTGATCACTGAATATACTGATCCTGTTCTTGCAATTATCGAAAGTACTTATCCTAATTTCTTGGATAATTACAAGTCTTATGAGTATTTGAAAAGTAGAGCAATATTGGCATCAATAATTGAAGTTGTTGATCAAATCAATAACTATGTTCTTGATCTAATGCCTGGTAAAATCATATTTACAAGTTATAATTTCACTTCCTATAGTTATAAATTCATATTTATAATTTCACTTCCTATATTTCATCTATGTAGGAGAAGAAAGGGAGTATTCAAGTGCTAACTCAATTGATAGATCAGAGATTCATGACAACAACATTATTGATGTTTTGACACCAGAGTTCTTAAGTACTCTACGTACTTCAGGACTTCCAAATCATCAAATCAGATTAAAAGTAGGATGTCCAATTATGCTTATGAGAAATATAGATCAATCTGAAGGGCTTTGTAATGGGACCAGGTTGATTGTCACCAAAATGGCAAATCATGTTTTGGAAGCAAAAATTATGGGTGGTAAACATCATGGAAACATCACATACATACCACGTATGGATATGTCACCTTCTCAATCTCCGTGGCCATTCAAGTTAACTAGACGACAATTTCCAATTGTTGTATCTTATGCAATGACCATCAACAAATCACAAGGCCAGTCTCTAGATTGGGTAGGGCTCTATTTACCAAAAGATGTTTTTAGTCATGTACAAATCTATGTTGCAATCTCAAGAGTTACAAGCAAGAAGGGTATTAAAATTTTGATACATGATGAAAACAAGGTTGCCAAACACACCACTACAAATGTTGTCTACAAAGAAGTTTTTCAAAATGTTTAGCAAGTAAGTGCTATTTAAACTCCATCCAATTACTTACTTTTTTGATATATATTCCAGAAACTTCAATTGTTTCATCTATGCAACTGTGCAGGACTCATCCTGCTTTGGCCAAACTGATAGCCCTCTTTTCCAACTTCTACCTTTGAAGACTTAAGAAAAATTATGTTAATCAGCGGTTGAACTTTCTCCATGAAGTTTCTATATCATTTGCTATTTGTTATGAATCATCCTATTGTTCCATTTTTCTTTGTGTCTGTTTTTATATCAGTTTTTTGCAATTAAATTACTTTCTATAACATTAAATGCACAAATTTGTATTAATTTTCATTTTATTTGTTATTTTAGAGCTTTAATTGATATATATATATGCATATTCAAACTATAAAATCAACATAACTGTAAATCAATAACCAGATCTTAAGGAGCTTGTGTTAAAGACCAATCTTATAAGATACAACAAACAAAAATTTGAATCAAATGGTTTATAAATCTTTGTTATTATATGAACAATTTTTATTCTGCTTACAATTATGAGAACATAGATGCCGATAAAGAATATTTGAAGGTGATGAGTAATTACCTGAAAGAGGGAAGATTTCCCCTTCACAGATCCAGATGAAGAACTCTTTTGAACAAATACAACAATAAAACAATGGCTTTCAATGCTAAACTTACAACACCTATACTTATGCATGCAATAAATGAATGTACAAATGTCTTAGAGTCTATGTCCAACTCAAAAACAAAATAATGTTTATCTTTTATTTTATTTTTTTGATTTTTCAAAAAGGACACGATAAGATTCCTAATAACAATAACAAAGAGACAAAAAAATTGATAGCTATGCATGTGCAGTATTTCATTATTAATATTCACTACTACTTTATATATAAAACTATGCATGTACATGCTACAAGGATAATATATCCTTTTTTTTTCTAAGAGGATAATATATCTCTTTGATCGCGTTTATAAGCAACTTATGCTTTAAAAAATTACACCAACTCATAACAAACATGTTATAATTTAAGGTTAATTAAGTTTTTTATTCCTATAAATATCCGCAGTTTCGTTTTTAGAACTTATAAAATAAAATCACATTTTTTGTCCTTGTGAAATTTTCCGTTGGCATTTTTAGTCCCTATAAAATTTTTCATACACATTTTTAGTCCCTGTAAAATTTTACGTTAGCATTTTTATAGGGATTAAAAACTAAACTGCAGATATTCATAGGGACCAAAAACTTAATTAACCCTATTATTTATATTTGAAATAACATATAATAATATTTATTATGTATATCTAATACGAAATAGTTGTATACCATATTTGAAATGTAGCAACAACAGTAAAACTTTGTATACCTTTTTAAAAAAAAAATCTCTAGCAAGTACTATTCACATTTAAATTAATGAATACAAACAAAATTTATGTAGAATCTCAAGAAATATGTACACTAACATGACTAAAGCCTGCAAAAGTCTTTATTCCTACCTCACACATGCTTGCTATAAGTCATGTAATAAAACAACAAGTATATAAGGTATTCCTTATTAGTCAAGTTTTTGTCCCTACAAATATATGCAATTTTATTTTTAATCTCTATAAAAATAAATCATATTTTTTAGTCCCTACAAAAAATTTCATTAGTGCTTTTAATCCCTATTAAATTAAAATGTGTTTAATTATGCTTAAACTTCTAAATTTTTGAAAGATTATTAACAGACATGTTCATGATATTGTAAGACACTCTTTTATAAAATCTTTTAATTTTTTAACATGTAATAAATTAAATATAAATTTTTCTAAAAGCCAAATTTTTTGTCGAATTAATCAATTTCAAACTGGTACAACAATTCGATTTAAATTTACCCTTAATAATTTTGATGTATGTCAAGTCTTTTCCTTAACATAGTTTATCATTATTGCTCAATTATTTTTAATATTCTATCATGTATGTGAACAATCTTTACCAATATCTAAATCCATTATGTGTAATGTCTACTTATGTATTATTTTTTTCCTCCCCGACCATGTATTAAGATCAATCATGTCTTACATTATTATAACATTAACTATAGTAACAACACATATGGTAATCCACATTTGTATTTAATTTCATTTGATATAAATATAACTGGACCCGTGCGGCAGCACGAGTATTTTTACTAGTATACATATAGAGAACTAAACATATTCTTCATAAAAAAAAAAAATTAGGAACCCATAGAACCACCTCTTAACATAGATTTAAACATCCCTTTTAATCATTGAGATCACGATTGTAATATAAATCAGTTGTCAGACCTCAACTTGGTTGCTAATGTTGAAGACACTTCACTATCAAGAGATGATTCAAACTTTGAATTGCAACATGAAACTCAAAGTCATGAAATAGAGGTTGATACCACAAAGAATTCAGAAACAGAGAATGATTATGACCATTATACCCAATATGTGAAAGAAAGTGAAGAGGAAATAGAAATTGTTATGTTTGATGAAGACCAGCCACAAGAAGTTGATGACACAAACATTTCAGATATATAATCTGGCTTTGAAGAAAATGTTCAATATGTTGATGAGAGTGAACCTGAAGGAGTACCTAATGCTGATGGTAATGTATTTCTTCTTTATTCAATTTGATTCAATATTTTGTTATCATTTGTTAAGAGTAATTATACAATATACATTTGAATATGAAGGGATAAATAATGGACGCGAGTTTTTAAGCAACGAAGAGCGTAAGGTCGTTGATCATATTCTTTTGTAGCACAACCATGAAGGAAGACTGAAAAAGGGACTAGAAAATTGATTGTGTCAATGTATTCGGTATTTGTTAGTGTCATTAAACGTATTTGGAATAGAGCAAAACTCACAGGAGATGTGTCTCATATAAAAACAACAAATTATGGGCGAAAAAGGATTCAATTGGATCATGATCAATTTCGTCAAATTCCATAATAAAAAAGAGTTCAATTTCTTAATATTTTTGTTATTAACATTTCTTTTGATAGATGTAAATAATTTCTTTATTAGCAATACTTGAACTCTTTTTAGCATTCACTAAGCATTACGTGAACTTTTTTTTAAGCAGCAGTAGTAGCATTACTTTAACTTTTTGTTAGGCCTTTTGATAATGTATAACTTTATGTTAGCATTACATTGGTTGTGGGGGTATAATGATCTTGATGCTAAGCCACAAAGTAACTTTGTATTTATGAAAATTATTAACTTGTTTGCATAACTTTGGTGTTTGTATGAAAATAAGCCAAATCATTTCAACCTTTTAACAACAATTTTATTCACATTCAGTCTTTTATCGTTTTTTAAGGTATTGTTTACGAGTTCCTCCGGGACACTTTTTAAGGATTCCAAAAGAAGAAACTATTCCATAAAAAAATCAAATACTCCAATTTCTAATGCATTAATTACATAAATTTTCAAGAAAAAATTACTATTTAAAGGTCTTAAAGAGTTCCCCGGAGACACTGGTTAACATTTCACTCTTTTTAAATTACTTTATCAATGTTTACCATGTATGTTTAACAATTAACATTGTTTGCACTTTATATTTTGTATATTAATGCTGGAAATTGTTGGATAGGTCCACTTTGCGAGATTTAGTTGAAGCTTTGAAAATAAACAAGCTTAGTTTATCGAGAATGTAGAAGCGTGGAGGTATAAAATATCACACGAGTGCAATTAAGCCTTACTTGACTGAAGCAAACAAGATAGAAAGGCTAAAGTTTTGCTTGTCTATGTTGGATAGTTGTACAATACTACATGATCTAACTTTCAAAATGATGCATAACATTGTTCATATAGATGAAAAGTTGTTTTACATGACCATTAATTCTATGAAGTGTTACTTGCTACCGGATGAAGACGAGTCACACCACACTTGCAAAAACAATAACTTGATCGGAAAGGTAATGTTCTTAACTGCCATTACCCATCCAAAGTTTAATGTTGAATGGAACGAAACATTTTATGGTAAAATATATGTTTTTCCATTCGTCTTCAAATAGCCAACAAAGATAAACAATGTAAATAGAGTTGCATGAACTCTTGAAACAAAATCCACTACTTCAGTCAATAGAGAAGTTTGTAGAAAGTTTTTGATCGAAAAAGTTATTCATGCCGAAAAAGAAAAGTGGCCAAGATATGAAATAAGCCAATCAATTTTCATTTAACAAGATAATGAAAGATGTAACGTTAATGAGAATGACATTAAACTTCGTCAAACTACCTCACGAGATGGGTTCAACAGTTGATTGATGTGTCAACCTCCAAATTTCCCGAAACTAAATGTCTAAGACCTTGGCTTCTTCAGTGCCATTCAATCATTGCAACATAAGGAAACATCGAAGACAATTGATGATCTAGTTGCAATAGTGGAAAAATCATTTGAAATATTTCCATCCGAATTGGGCAATAAGATTTTTATATCACTACAAACATGTGCAGTAGAGATTATGAAGACAAAAGAATTGAACAAATTTAGTGTTCCGCGTATAAAGAAAATGTTACGCAAAGACAGGGACGGTTATCGGTATCTATCAAACGTGATCCATCATTAGTTGATGAAGTGCTTGATCATTTGAATTCTCATTAGTATATTTGATTTGTACTTTTTGGCTTTGATCCGAAATAATAAAAAGATGTTACTATTTCGATCCATTTTATAATGAAAAGAGACATGCTGAAATTTTGCAGTAATTGTTGATATTTTGATCCCTTTTTTAATGAAAATGGATGTTTATATGTTACTAAAATTTTGCATTGAAATAAAGTATAGAAAATGGATACAACTAACATAATAAAACCATTAATAAAACCTATCAAGATAATCCTACAAAAATTATCGACAATTGTTTCTTTTCCTTTTATTCATAACTGTCATTTTCATAATCATCATCAAGAAATTTGTTTAAATCCAAGTGTGGAAAGGGACAATCTTCAACGTTGTTGGGCTGAACTTCATCACCCACTCTTCTATGGAATCTTTAGCAATTTCCATTATATGATCTTCAAAGGAATCATCATCAACTTCAAAACCTTCAAAGGAATCCTCAACCATTTACACTTCAACATCTTCCATAAAATCTTCAACAATTTCCGTTGCAAGCTATTTGACAAACATTATAAGTAAAACAAAATTATTTTTGAATCAAAGAGGTGCATGAATGGGAGTTACCACTGTTTTTATTGTGGGACGTGAATATGATTATAAAAGCATCTTCCAAGAATGCTGAAGAATGGTGCATGAATGAGAGTTACTACTCTTTTGTTTCCCACGTAAACTTATTGATGTTCTTTTATCAAGGAAAAAAGAATTTATTGCTTTTCAAAAATATATGTAGAGTAAATAGGGGTAATTTTGTAAAGAAATAATTAATGTACTTGAAAATATCAAAAAAGTCTTACTTATAAAAAGAGTCAATTTTTTTCCTAAAAGAGTCGTACAAAGGATGAAGGTAGTAGTAATAGTGACACCTTTTGAATTAAAAACAATCATCACAAATGAAATCAAACTCATCAAATCATATATTAAATCATAAATATCAATAATCACTCTAAAATTGGTATTGTTCCATCAACAACTATGGCAAAATAGGAAACACCTACATGATGACTACAAGCATCGATACACCTTACACGTCAAATAGAATACAACGATCATAATGTTTGCATTTAAGAATCATGGTGGTTATTCATTTAAAATTTCAGTTGAAATACTGCCACTTAAATTTTCTCTTTGTTTATATTCTTCTTCGTGGAGATTTGTGTAACTTAAATCTAAGTCTTGTTGTTCCAATTCTTGTTCGACTTCAACAATGATATGGTCGTCAACTTCAACTCTCATCAAATAGTTATGCAATATGCGTGCAATGTTATTTTGCACCATCAATGATTTTCCTGCCTATGGGAACTTGTCCGGTTATAGTGTTAAGGGACATAAAACATGTCCTATATGTGAAAAACACACTTGCTACTACCAATTGAAACATGGAAGGAAGACAGTTTACCTTGGACATAGGAGATTTCTCAAACTGAATCACCCATATCGTAGGTTGAGAAAAGCTTTTAATGGGCACCCAGAATGGAAAATTGCTCTGAAAGCCTTAACTGGAAATCAAGTTTTTAAATAGTTGAAAGGGGTCAATGTAATATTTGGGAAGAAAGAAGAAAAGTCTGTTGAGAAAAATATATGGAAGAAGAGGTCTGTATTTTTTTATCTTCCTTACTGGTCTAGACTAGATGTTAGACATTGTATCGATGTGATGCATGTTGAAAAAAATGTTTGTGATAGTGTAGTTGGAACACTTCTCAACATTAATGGAAAAACAAAAGATGGTGTGAATGCTCGTCTAGATATGCTTGAGATGGGTATAAGACAACAATTAGCTCCACGGCCAGACGGTAAACAAACTTATTTGCCTCCAGCTTGTTACACTTTGTCAAAAAATGAGAGAAAAAGCTTTTGTGAGTGTTTGCATGATATAAAAGTGCCACAAGGTTACTGTTCAAATGTGAAGAGTCTCGTTTGTTTGAAAGATTCGAAACTAATTGGATTGAAATCTCATGATTGCCATATGTTGGTGCAACAATTTATACCGGTGGCGATTCGTGGCATACTGCCGAAAAAAGTTAGAAATGTCTTAACTAGGTTGTGCTTATTCTTCAATGCTATTTGTAGCAAGATTATAGATCCTAAAAAATTAGATGAATTGGAAAATGAGGGTGCAATTATCTTGTGTCAACTTGAGATGTATTTTCCTCCTTCTTTTTTTGACATCATGGTTCACTTAATTGTTCATCTAGCGAGAGAGATTAGGATATGTGGTCCTGTTTATTTGAGATGGATGTATCCAGTTGAACGATACATGAAAATTTTGAAAGGGTATGTGAAGAATCAACGCCGTCCAGAAGCATCTATTATTGAAAGATACATTGCAGAAGAAGCCATTGAGTGGTGTTCTGACTATATGTCAGACGCAGCAGCAATAAGAATTCCAAAGTCTCGTCATGAGGGAGGATGTGCAGGTAAGGGTCGAGGTTTAAAACTTAAAGCCATGGGGCGTGAGGAAGTACTTAAAGCACATTTGTATATATTGAATAACACTGAAGAGGTTCAACCTTACCTTGCTGCTCATAAAGTCATTGTCAAGGATAGAAATCCTAGAATGAATGAAAAATGGCTGTTAAATGAGCATAACAAGACTTTCTTAAAGTGGTTTAAAGAAACCATTTTAGATGACAATACAACTTCTGTTCAATTAAATTGGCTAGCAAGGGAGCCTAATTTTGATGTCATAACTTGGACTGGTTATGATATCAATATTTTTCATTCTCTACAAAGACTCAGGATGACAAGAGTACGGTTCAAAACAGTGGGGTGATGGTGGTAGTTGAGGGCATGCACTTCTCTAGTTCAAATGATCAAAATCTGGTTATGGCATCCATACCTTACTTTGGGATCATTGATGAGATTTAGGATGTCGATTTCATTAAATTTAAAGTGCCTATTTTTAAATGTAAGTGGATTGCCATAAACAGTCGAGTTAAAACTGATGAATTTGGTTCTAAACTGGTGGACCTTGAAAAGGCGACTTATACAAATGAGCCCTTCATTCTAGCATCCCAAGCAAAACAAGTGTTTTATGTTCGTGATCCCTCTAGCAAAAAGTGGTCAGTGGTTCTCCAAGGTAAGAACATGCATGATAGTCAAGATTCCCTAGATATTTCTGAGATTCCTTCTTTCTCGCAAGGGATAACTACTTTTGGAGAGGAAACTATAGTGGACGACGAGTATGCCATTCGTGATGATCATAATGAAGGGATATGGGAAAATATTCAAACGGAAAAATCTTAGAAAATAGTTCTAACCATATGTGGTAACTTTCATTTTATAAATAATTTTTACTTTGATTCTTAACATGTTTTATTCATTATTTCAAATTGGTGCTGACCATTATTATATTTTTATATTACAGACTCATGGGTGATCCATCAGCTCCTCCACAAAGCGATAAGAATGCTCAACCTACCAAAAAAAGGGTGAATATACAAATTGGTGATTCGTCAGCTCCTCAACACGGAGAGAAGAATACTCAGCCTGCCAAAAAGAGAGTGAATAAACAAATTAGCGATCAATCAAGTCCTCAACAAAGCGAGAAGAATGCTCAACGTGCCAAAAAGAGGGTGAGCAAAGTCATTGGTAATTCATCAGCTCCTCAACACAAAGAGAAGAATATGCAGCCTACCAAAAAGAGGGTGAATAGAGTCGTTGGTGATTCATCTGCTCCTCCACAAAGTGAGATGAACGCTCAGCCGACCGAAAATGGACTCAACACACTCGTGAGTGCATCAGGTCCTCCACAAACTGAGAAAATTACTCAGCCTACCAAAAAGAGAGTTAGAGGTGCAACATGAATGGTTCAAAAGTTATGTGGGTTCCATTGCTAGAAGCAAAGTTAGTATTTTGGTGGATCATTGGGATCTTGTAAGCGAGACTGTTAAGAATCAGATTTGGGAAGATATCATGGTAATACTATTTATGATTGTCAGTAGTAACACTTAATTATATTATTTCCATTCACTAACTCTTTTATCTGCTATATAACACAGGAACAATGGGATATTCCTGATACTCATGATATTTCAAAATTGAAAGACAAATGGTTATCATATGCGTGTGAACGTTGGAGGGCATTTAAAACAAGCCAGACAAGGAGATATTTAAATGATGGGGATTTGAGTGAAAAATCTCCTCTTGGAACATATAAATTTATTGATGAGGAAACATGGCAGGAGTTTATTAAGACGCGGGAGGATCCTTACTTTCTGGTTTGTTGGACTTTAAGTATGATAATTTGATAGTATGATAATTTATAATATGATAATTTGATGAATGACCCCTGTTTTACCATGACACTAAGATATGACTCTGTTTTTGATATCACTCCAACCAAAGAAATTTGGAATCTGCTTGTTATAGTTGTTAGGCTATGGTATTAGGCTATGGTATAGTACAATTTGTCATTGTGTATGTCTACCGGTGTTGTAGTTGAAAATACTTATGAATGATATTAAGAAATGTTAATGAGATTAATTGACTTTAACAGGAGAAAAGAAATAGGGGGAAATTGATTCAAGCTCGTAATAAATGCCCCCACAACTTGTCTCGTGGAGGATATGAGTTGTTTGAAGAAAAGATGATGTAAGAGAAAATAAAACAAAGACAAGAATCATCAATTGAAGACCCATCAGTAGCTGCACCTCCATCCCCACCAAAACGCCATGAGAAGTGGATAAGGGCACGACAAAAGTCATCAGGAGAGTACATGTCAGAAGAAATACGTTGTATGGCCGATAAAATCATAAGTAAAATGCAACTCTTTAGATAAATGCTAAGATGTATAACTGTTAAAGCCATTGTTTCTATATTATGGTTCTTTGGACTTACAACTCAATATCTTTCGACTTATTGCAACTGTTTTAGTTTGTACTGCTACAATTACAAACCTTGGAATTTAAATGCATTCTGCTTGAATATTTTTATGTTGTTAGGATTCTGTTGTTGAAAAAACAAAACAAGGACTCTTTGTTCCACAAGGACGTAAAGATATCTTGGCAGAAGCGATCGGACGACCTGAACACCCTGGACATGTTCGTGCTGTTGGTGGAGGTGTGGGAATTAGGCAATATTTTGGTCCACTTTCTCATTATGGTGCCTCTTCCTCACTTGTTTTCAATAGCAAACAAATAGAGAGCATAAAAGCAGACCTTACTAAGGAGATAAGGGATCAAGTGATGCGGGATTTATCATCTATTCCGGCTTTATCTCAACATTTCCCAAATTTCCCAACATGTTCTCCTAGTAACAATATACCTGCAAGCACAAAAGGTAGTTGTTCTGCAGCGCCGCCTATACCAGAGGATGATGGTGAGGACATCCCAGAAGAGTGTGAATTATATGCTGATAATAATAACCATCACATAGTAGCATATGCAAATGTATATAAGTTGAGACCAACCATACATAATCAGCTGTTAGAAAATGGTATGGTAAGAGTGGCAGTAACTAAAGTGTTAGATTTTAATGCTCAAGTCCCCATGCCCACAAATGAGGTGACAAAGGTTGGTGAGGCCCTCAACACTTTCATTCAATGGCCAAAAAGAATTATGCGTCTAGTTTCTAATAAGGTATTCATTGTGCGTGTCTTTATCTATTTGCACTTAGGCCCATTTAATTGTTGAGTAATATTTTATCTTAATTATAAATTGTTTAGGATGTTAAAGAAACTGCAAAAGATGATCTTCCATCTAAAAGGTCAGAACCTGAAAAATCTTACATTGAAAAGTTGATGTTAAGGGTATTGTGTCGAAAACATCCTGTGAAGTTCGATTTGAATGAGAATGAATTTTTTTACCTCCCATCAAGAGATATTATGGAGCTGTGTCTAAAGACAGAAGAATTATGCCTCACGATTCTACGAATATGGGTGGTATAAGTACATTTTTCACCCTTATTTATGCCTATATGAAAAGTTAGTGTGTAATCACATTCTGAATTGTTTATAGCAGGTTTTTGTTCATTCAAATGTCACTTTGTCCTGCTGTTTGTTTGTTTGCTGTCTTGTACACGTTCAGATTTTGAATTGTTTTTTAATATTTTAGGTATATGGAACGCCTCTGTACTCAATTGGGAAATAGTGATGTCTATGGTTTCGTTGATCCATTTTTCATTCACGCAGAAAATGACCAAGAAAGTTCTCAGTCTCATATGACCGCAAAGATGTTTGAGGTTAACAAAGCTTGTTATTTTGCACCTTACCTGAAAAAGTAAGTGTATTTGATCTTCATAGTATTATTTCTCTATAGTTAATCACATATATTAGAAAACCCTAAAGTTAACAAAAAAAAAATCTTTCCAATGCAGTCGCCATTGGCAATTGCTTATTATTGAACCAGAAAAACAAAATGTCGTTTTCCTATGTTCGATGGGTTGGAAACCAGATAAAAATCTTGTGCAAATTGTTAATTCGTAAGTATTTAACTAATTGGATGTAATTTAATAAAGATTTTTTACACATCAATTTATATGAATGTATTTTATTATTGTAGTGCTATATGTAACGCCCACTTTATTTATTTAATTATTTTATTAGAGTATATAGTATATTATTATATATTATATGATTTTAATGATGTTTGTGACGTATGAGATGATGTTGTGGTGTGATGTTTATTTTATTGTTTAATAAAATAAAATATGTGATGTTAATATATATATATATATATATATATATATATATATTTATATGAAAATTAAGATGGGATATTGTAACAATAATTTTGAGAGATGGGGTTGTTTTCATAAATAAGATAAAGTTGTGGGGATAAGTGAGATTAGTAAGAGGTATAAAAGGAAGTTAGGTTTAGAGAGAAACAGTCAGTACGTTACAGACTTTTGCAAAAGGGAGAAAAAGTGGCCAGAGAAGAGGGAACCCCAATTCTGCACACATACCAGGTAATGGTGAGCCTAGCTTCAATTGTATTTACTGTAATTCATTTATCTGCGAATAACAAAGGAATTGAAAGAGAGTTTGAGAGATTTCATAAGTTAGGGTTTTGGTAGATTTTGTGATGAATTGATGAGAGAATGATGTGAATTGATGTAGAAACCTGTTACAGAACCTAGATTAATCACTAGGACCATAATTCTGAGAGATTAGAAGCATAACCTGAAGAATTGGACGAGTTTTGGCGAGGTTTCGAGCGAACCCGTAACCCCTCTGCGATAGCTCGCCGTGGCGAGCAATTAGGTAATTACTCGCGAGGCGAGCAGCTGAGCTCGCCGTGGCGAGCGACCCCTTTAGTGCGCGCGAGGCGAGCAACAACACTCGCCGTAGCGAGCAACTGGCATAATGCAATTTAAGCAGCTCGCCGTGGCGAGCAGAACCACTCGCCATAGCGAGCAATGTGGTCTCAGACCACTATAACTTGAGTTTTAGAACTCTGTTTTGAGCGGGGCTTTGAGGGTAGACCTTTGGATAGTATTAGATATGTTTAAGATCTTAATTATAACCTGTAATGACGCTGTAAGATGATTTTGATTGTTGGCGTTAATCTATGATTAAATGCTCATACGCTCATAATAGAACTGATCCAGAGTATCAAGGAAAATCTCGGGCAACTCTTTCTCTTCCAGAGATGGACGGACTTGCGCTGCGAAATCTCTCCAGCGTTGGGCATAAGCTTTGAAAGACTCATTATCATCTCGGGTCATGGCCTGCAATTCACCTCTTTTTGGGGCCGAGTTCAAGTTGTAGTTGTATCGCTGAACGAAAGCCTCGCACAAATCATTGAAAGTTTTGATATCAACCTTGTTCAGACCCATGTACCATATCAGTGCGGCACCAATCAAACTCTCTTGGAAACAATGGATAAGAAGTTCATCATCCTTGATATGAGCAGACATCTTTCTCACATACATCACCAGATGATCCTTAGGGCAAGTGTTCCCTTTGTACTTCTCAAAATCGGGGACCTTAAATTTGGGTGGTATTACGACATTGGGAACCAAGCAAAGGTCATAAGCATCCTGGCCAAACAGTTCTGTCCCACGGAGAGCTTTCAATTCCAGCCGTATTTTATCAAACTTTTCTTCCAGTTCATCTATCCGGTTACATGCAACCACACCTTCTGAGTGATGAATGGGTTCGTGGTTTTGCTTAACAGCGTTGACCAAAGGAGATGAGTAGGTCATAGCAGCTTGAGGGAACAAAGGGCCCGATTGAGGGATAGACGTTGTCATTTGCACGAAAGGAGCTTGAACCTCAGAGACAACAGGACGGAATACTTCATCAGAACTTAAAGGTGTGCTCCAGAGATAACCTTCCAGCATAGCATTTTGAGGAGTACTAGCGAACACCGTTGAAATCGGGGTAGTGGAAGCAACCGGCTGAGCTTGAGTGTTAGCAATAGGATGAGATAATGGGTGACTTTGTGCAACCGTCATCAAAGATACTAAGTTTCTCAAAATCTCATTTTCGGTCCGGAGGGTTACAACCTCTTCATGAAGCTTGTGGTTCTCTTGTTCAAGGTGATCCATTCTGATTTGCCCGAGTGTTGTAGATGCGAGTAGACTGATGGATTTACCCTTTATGGAGAAGACATAGTGTGAGACACGGACCAGAAACTATGAATGTCAAATGATGCATGATATGTTTATGCAAAAATATACAATTTTTGTTATCGAAGGATTTGTCAAAGTGAATTGTAAACATCGCAGAGGAACATGGTTTCAGTTGAAAATTCATAAAGACATTGCAATTGGTTCCTTTTCAAAAGGTAAGAGTGAAACCAAGGGAGAAATTCTTAATAAAAGCTAAAGCTTAGTTAAGATTTTTGAAGTTGTATTTCTTGGTGTTCATTCTTACAAGGTTCATACCTTTGTGATGTTTACAAAAACTTGTTTAAGTCCTTCGATTTTTTGATGAGAAAAAGGTTTATGAATGAATGCATGTATGCATGATTATGCTAAAGAACATAGAAAACATGGTGAGGTTAAGTCCACAATGTTGGAGCTGAGGGTAACAACGCCATTTGGTAAGGACTAAGGTTTCAGATGCACTTGTAACCAGGGTTCTAACAAAGTTCCCAAATTACAACCCCCTCCAAACTTTATTGGATGCTCGGGACAACACCCAGTCCAACAACGTCCGTAGGAGAGTCTAGTTTGAGCGTAGCATCGCGTGTCGACTAAGACCAAGACAACACTTGGTTAGCCACCGCACTACATCCTAATGGCCAAGATGGGTTAAAGGTAACTAAGGTCCTTAGCTTCGACGGAAACTTAAAAGTAATAATGTCTAAACGCGACAACACACGCCGACGTATATCACTTCAAGATCCTCCGCTAAGTGTGGTTATATCACATGTTCCACCACACGAGAATACTCTCGGCATGTCACTATGATTCTACCACTCTTATCTTATATTTCACTCAAGCCCGGGTGTAGGACTTATCTCGCCACTCACGTAAAAAAGTAAACAATTAGGCACGTATTTACAAAGGTATAAGCAAATAATAAAGCGCAAAAGTAAAGAAAGATAAAATAGGCTTAACCCTCTAAAAGGTCCCCAGTGAAGTCGTCATTTCTGTGCTCTCGATTTTCGGGTATCAAAATCATTAATCGGATTTGAACCTTTAATCTTTGAACTCTCAACTTTTATTCGCGGGAAGGGAAAAAGTGAGTAAAAATCCTTAAAAGACCTTGGGTCCGGGGGTTGGTTTCGATTGGGGAAGGTGTTAGGCACCCGAACCGACTATGGTATCCCATAGGAACCTTCTATCTATTCTTAATCTTGCGCTAAATTAATTTTACTTATTAAAAAAAAAGTTTAAGAATTTAAGTGAAAGAAAGGAGGAAGATGAAGCATGTTTTTGGTTATTTTTATTGATTTGGAAGGGCAAAAACCCTTTGCATACTTACCCAAATAAATCGGGATCAAAATCAAGTAGTTCGGCTAAAGAATTTTTTTGATGAGTTGAATTGATTTTAACATTTTTGAAAAAAAGATTTTAAGAAGGGATGAGAGGCCTCAATGCATGAGAAGAAAATACGATGAAGTTGGTTAATTTTAATTGCAAGAAATCCATGTCTAATGTGGATATTAAATTGATTAACATTTGATTAAGGAAAATAAAAGGAAAAAACACTTGGGTTACATGCCAAGGTTTACTTTAAAGAAATTTGAATTTTGATTTTTTTGATTTTTGATGAAAATATTTTTCTAAGCTAACGGTGAACTCGCGTAACGGCGGAAAAAATAAATAAGCGTAAAGCGATAAATAAAGTGGAGTGTCGGTGCGCGTGTCAGTGCGTGTGTCGGTTACATATTACATACCCTAAATACATTCTATGGTCTCAAAATAAAAAAATGCGCAAAAATAAATTACATCATTTCCCTAATTACAAACTAAACTAATGACAATAATAAATGACAACAATTGAATATGCACGCGATAATTACAACCATTTCTATTATACTTACTACAAAAATAATGATAATAAAAATAAATGACAAGAAAAATATGCATGAGATGGTGAATAATAATGATGCAAACACAACATAAAAAATACAAATAATAAAAGAACAATAAACAAATAAAATGAACAAATTAGAAATAGTTTTGAAAATAAGAAGAAAAAGATTTTTTAAATGCCTAAATAAACAAAAATTATATGAACTAAACAAAAATATGCATGATGTGAAGATTAAGACATTAATTAAAAATGCATGAAATACAGTTCAAGTATTATGTGAATTACTAAAAAAAAATAAAAATGCATGAAATAAAAATAACAAAAAAAAAGTTACTATAAAAAAAAATACATGCAGGGAGGGGGGTGCAGGCAGCAAAACAGGGGTGCAAATAGTAAGCTGAACAGCAAAACAGTTGGGCTGGGTCGGAGGAATGGGTAACCGGTTCGGTTTGACCCGAACCGGTTTGAATGGGTGCATATATAAGGGTTCTTCATGACTTTTCTTTCATTTTTCCAAACTCATTCTCTCTCTAAAAAAACACAACACAAAAACTCTCTCCCCTCTCTCTAAAACTTCCGCCGGAAAAGGATGAAGGTGGCGGCTGGAGAAGATGAATGTTTTGAAGAATGTTTTGGTTTGATATGAATGTAGTTGATTAATGTATATGTGCTATGTTGATGAATTCTGTCGTAAGAGTTGTTGTGTCAGATTTTGACTAAGTTGTGGAGTGTGTCATAAATGATTAGGCACATATGTTGTTCTCGTAGATGTTGTTGAGTTGTATGTTGATAAACACAAATTGAGTCCATTTGCTTTCTCATAACTGTTGGGGGCTTATGCCCTGGAATGTTTGTCATTCACCTGTTGGGGGCTTATGCCCTGGGATGCTTTAACCATCCAACCGTTGGGGGCTTATGCTCTGGAATGCTTAGCATTCAACGGGCGTAGTTGGTACCGCATGCATGATGCATTAGTTGTCGTTGGAGTTGCATTGTCGTATTTGGCGTTGTTGGTCTAGTAGTTGATGTTCATTGCTGATAATGGCGCTACGTTGTGGTTGTTAAATGTTGTTGATGATAATGTTGCTGATGTATTATATATATACATATGCATTTGATGATGCTCGTTGCTGATTGTTGTTGTTTTCATTAATTTGATGAATTATATATTATTATTGTTGGATGTGTATCTCACCCCTTCTGCTTGAAAATGTTGCTCTTCATATGAGTAACTTGCAGGTAGCGAAGATTAGTAGGATGTATGACTCTGTGTCTAGGGCTCTGATACGTAACGAGACGGGGGATCGTTGCGATGTTTTTCTTTCATTCCTTTATGTATCGAACTTCGATTATGTTGTTGAATTTTCACGTTGTTGAAAAATGATGATTTTTGTTGGGGCTTTTGTGCCAAGTTAATTGTTGAGGTTGAACTATGTTTTTAAATGAAATTTTCCGCTGCAGTTTGATGAGATTTTCAACGTGGATTAATAAATAGTATAATTTCTATTTATGAGATTTTGAAAAGCAGTGTAATACTCCGTTGTTGAATTACTCTGATATAATTATATTTATTATTACGCTGTTGGGAGAACGGGGTGTTACAATACGTCAATCTTTCATTCAATTATCATGGTTGGTGGCTTAGCCCGTTCACCACTTTAGGAATTGGTTAATGGTTATGTTCTTTCTTTTGTCTTGTCCACTTGTGCGATTTGGCTTTGCCTTGTAAATATTTTACTGATATTGTTTTGATTTTGGTGTTTCTTCCTTAGCACATCTTGTGCTAGGAAGGCCTTTTTAATGTGGTAATACAATTTTATTTTAGCCTATTAAAAAAGAAAGAATGTAAAAAAACAGAGAATGAAAATGACCTCGATGGAATGAATACACATAGTTGTGGGAATTAGGTATATGAAGGAACGAGGAACCAGTTACATGTCCCCGTCAGAACAAGAAGAACATTGTAGATATTCATTTTGGGTAGGTCCAAGTCCAACCATCTCTCTCTCTCTCTCTCTCTCCCCCCTCCCTCCCTCCCTCCCCCTCCCCCTATCTAAACCATGCAATTACCTTGTTTTTAACCCATCTTCATCTCTACGAGCGTTAATGCTTTAAAATAACAAAGCATCTACATCAGACAAGGAAAAGGAACAGAGCATTCATATATACGATTCTCCTATCGTTGATGAAAACGATATCAAGTATTGACATTAACTAGTGACAATTGATTCCAAACCCTAATTGATTAAAAATCATGATGAGTATTAAAGAAAACATATTTCACGATTATTCAGATTTGTAACAAATCCTATAAGATAAATTATTAACATTGTTTGCACTACTTTTCTGTTTCCCTTTGCTTCTAAATCTACACCTTCTTTCTCGGTAACTCCCTCTAAATACTGTTTCAACTCGTTTTCTCTATACTATTCATATAACTACCTAAACATTTGGTTCAAATTCATTTCCTCCACATATGTTCTTTAGAGAATTTTATATTCTTTCCAACTTACAATCTTCATCCTTTTCAACTCTCTCTGAATCCATAAATCTTCTACATTTTAAATTCACAACTTTGTTTTCTTCATTCAAACTTCTCGTAATAAAACCGACTTTCACAATTCTTTCTCACTGTCTCAGAGTAAACACTTATAACTATACAAAAAAGACCCACTTAATAATGATTTTTTTTTGGTGCCAAACAACTACTCCCTCCGTCTCTAAATAATAGTCGTTTAAGGTTGATGCACGATTATTAAGAAAATGATTAATTGTGTTGATTTTGATGGTAAAATTAGTATCATTTACTAAACACCCTTATTAATTGCAGTTAGTGGAGTAGTTAAGTTGGATAAAGTTCAATAAATAAGAGTATTATAATGGAAAAAAATAATAAATGCTGCATTGATATTTTAAAGTGACAATTATTTTAAAAAAAAGAAAAATATGTAAAGAGACATTTATTGTGAGACGGAAGGAGTAATCAAACAAAACTCAAGTTGTATCATTACTTACACACAACCCGAGATGAATTTTTCCAACAATCTTCTAAAAGCTATTGATGACAACATTGAACAAACATTAATTAATGTTTAAAACTCAAAAGCGACTCTCATTAAGCAAGCTTTTTAAATTGCAAAACTAATTTCATTTTGATATCAAAATCTTGACTATTGGGACAATGACGCAGCTACTGAGGTATTAACCGGACGCATAGAGGTGTAACCAAAGATAATATTAGGTGTAACTAGTAAAAATGTTAGGTATTGTATGTAACTGCGCTCTTTTCCTCCGACTCCGCTATTTCTCTCTCCTCCTTCCTTCATTTCATCATTCGCAAATTAAAAAAAAATAAAAAATCCTCACTCTTCTTCTCTCTCTCTCTCTCTCTCTCTCTAGGGTTTCGTCACGAACTCTACCAAATCCTAGGGTTCATCCTTTCCCTTTCGTGATCCACAGATTCTCGATTCACCTCGTTTCTTCTTCAATTCCATCGAGGTTTGTCAAATCGCAAATTCTATCTGCTACCGCTTTTCTTAATTTTGAATTTTCGTTTTGATTTTGCTTCCGTAGAACGAGTATCTGAAGTAGGAATCGATGATGTGAGTGAAATTGAAGTCAAATGTGATTTTCGTTCTTCATTTGTTCATCTGCGTCAAAAAAATTATTATTGTTAAGGTATTTAACGGTTGGAGAAAAATTAAGCATGAATCATCTATTTTAATTGTGATTAATTTCATGATTGATTTAGCATTTTCTCGTTGTTGATGAAAAGTCTTAGCTGGTAGAATTTTGTTGAATTGTTTATTTATTAAGATTGATTGAACTTGTTTGAACTTTGAATGGTGCAGGCTAAAGGGATTGTTGATGAATTAGTAGTTGTTGTGGATTTTTATCGTGGCGTGTGAATGTTGTTGTTGTTGTTCGATGCTTGATGATAGTTGCAATGGATTTGAATGCATCTCCGGTACCGGAGGAAGATGAAGATATTTTTGAGGAGGAGCCAATACATGCTCAACAGTATGTTGCACCCGAAGAACGTATAGAAAGTGGAGCTGATATAGCACGCCGGGTACTATTTCTTATTTTTCTCTTTTTGATCCCTTCTGGTTTCATGGCAGTGTCAGTTTATGTTGGTTATGCTGAAGCACAGACACGAACACCGGACACGATATTGATACTGGAATGTTCACACTGACTAATTTTGAAAAAAAATGTCATAATTTAGTATAATCACATGTGTTGGTGTCGTGTCATTGTCGGACACCTGGCACTTCTTCTATCACAAGTGTAGGCGCTATGGTGCTCTGGAATAGGAGTAATATGATGGTAGTTTCTCATTTTTTAGTTTGGACTAGTAAGCATGGGACTTTTGTTAATCTCACATGGCACATTATCAAATTAGACCTTTTTTTAGAGGTGTGATAGGGAAAGGGATTGAGTTCATATATCATGCTGTAACAGGAACCTATGTAGAAGCTGTTTTGATACTTGCTTGAGATTTGATAGCACAAGTTTGTATTGTAGTTGAGCATTTATCTAAAATTCGAACTTGTCCTTTTAATGGGTGGATGATTAAAATTGTTTTGAATATCTCATTTCGCTGCAAGTGGCATTAAAAAAAAATTAGGATTTATGATTAAAGGTGAATTCTATAAAAATTTATTGTATAGTGTTAAATGACGCGAGTCAAACAATTTTGATAATGAATGTCAAGAATCAACTCATGCTCTTGTTCCCCTATCCCTTGATTTACTGGTTTGGATCAGCACTTTTTGCGTTCATTAGAGTTTAATCAAAATGCTGTAGAGAACACTGATTTTTTTTTTTTGGGGTTGCATAGAAATTAAGCAAAACTAAACCATTGCTTAGTGTGTTGATTGAGATATTTCTTTTAAAAGTGCAAAAACAGGAAGAAAAAAAAGTACAACCCCAAAATTAACCATTTGAAACAATGATTCTTTTTGGCTATCAAATATACACGGGATTCTTAAGTAATTAGGGTTTCAAACTGTATATTACCCTTACTTTTCTTTTTATTCACACAAGTCCTGAGTTGTTGCATCTTTTTTTTTAGGAGCGCGAGGAAAGAAAGAGACGCTTGAAAAGAGAACGTCCAGATGATAATAGACCTGTGCATCATTCACAGTCACCTCGATATGATCAACAACTATATCATGCAAAAAACCCTAAATCATATGATACAAGTAGGCTTCCTCCGGGTAAGGGTTTCTTTCCAATTTCCATGGTCCACTTGCTGCCAGTGATAATCAGCATTGTGAATGAAATAAGATATTTCTTAATACGATTCTATCATTTCAACCTATATTTGAAGTGGATTTATTATATATTGATGAAAACCGATGATGTGTAATAAATTATGAAAAAGTAAGGAGCATTGTTGAAGGGTAACTTGAGCTGTTTGATTTCTTTCATTAGAATAGTAACTGAAAAATTTAAACTTTACAAGGGTGCACATGTAATACATCTTTAGTTAGGCATTGACAACTAACTGAAACTAACCTTCTAACTACCCTGTAATTTTCCCTTAAACCTAGGAACCATGTAGTTAACTGGTCATGTGATCAGAAGCACTAGATCCCAAAACCTATGATCCAACCAGTAAAGAACGAGCGATGCAATTTGTAAGATTGGCCTGCAGTAGAAAGTGATGATGCTGCATGAACTGCCTTGGACTGTCAGTGACAGATCCAGTTTTTTTTTTATTTGTGGTGGCAATGTAAGATGCAATTTATCCGAATCCATTTAAATAATTAAGTATAAGAAAAATAATATTTTTATGGAAATTTTTGATCGACTTTAAGATTATGTGACATTCGGGATTTAGATTTTTATTTCGCTTGTTTTTTATTTCACGTTGATTAAGTGACTTATTTATTTTAAAAGTTTTTATTTATTTTTTACTCAAGCCAAGTTAATTCATAATATTATCAAGCAAATTCTTAGTACAATATAGGAAAATATGAAAACCACTACAAAGAGCATAAGATATAGATGCCAATGTTAAAGGACGAGCACCACCAATTTTTTTAATTGAACCAAATCTTTTCGTGTTTTATTATATTTATTATTTTATGTGCTTTTAGAGTAAACAATGTTACACTCTCTAGGAGTATTTATATAAAAAAATATATCAATATATAACTGATAAAGTACATTTAAACATCTACAAATTATATTTTAGAATGTTGTATGATTTTTTCAATTTTAACACCATTAAATTTTCTTGTCTAAAAGAAAACACCATCAAATATATTATTTATGTGTATGTGATCGAATATCATTCAATAATGTATCTCTTATACTCTATTTGATTCTTAACAAATAAAATTATTCAATAACTTTTTTTGCGGGGTCAACGCTTCATTTTTAATGGAGATAAACCTAAAGTTATTCAATAATTATTAGAAAAATAATATGCTAGTGGGGGTAGGGCAGTTACCGCCAATACCAGATATGTAGATCTGTGCCTATGCTGTAGACACTCTATACACCTCTTTATCAGACAAGAGGCCCGTTTGTTTTAAATTTTTAGAAGTCCTTTTTTTTTAATGTTTTAATTATATTTGTGTTAGCTTTTCTCAAAAATCATTTTGTTGGAAAATGATTTTGTAAATGAAATAGCTATTTTGATTAGCTTTTGATTTTGATTTTTAAAAGAAGAGAGATTAATCATAGTTTATGGTTTCTATGCTTTTTAAATGATATTAAAGAAAAAACATTTTAGCATGCATAGTTTTCAACTTGAATGCTTTGTCAACCATGGTTTATGCTTTTCCCAAAAGTCTCTAAAGAAAATCTCTTAATATCAAAAAGATTTAAAAAAAAATCTAAAACAAACAGGCCCAGTATATTGTGATTGATTGCTTCGTGATCATATTTGCTTCATTATTCTACAACTCTGATTGACTTGCATTAATAGAATTATTACTTGAATCGTGCAAAAAATGGTATGTATCCCGAGTATGACCATAACAAAAAATGGTATGTATCCTGAGTATGACCATAACAGTTGTAATGAGACCATTGTTGATGATTACCATTTCAATATCCTCTACTGCTCCCATGGCCGAAATTTCCATGGTTGGTCAAATTGGAGACAAATGTCGAGGAATCTGGTAAGGACAACATTTATTTCAGAAGAGGGACCTCTTAACAGCTGTTAATGAGATTGTTTATATTAGGGTCATCACGGTTTACGTCTATGATTTTCATGAAGATCAATGTAGTCAGTATCGAGATCCTATGTAGGATCGGTCGGTCGGTGAAAGAACGTAAACATGAGGAACGTAACCCGGTTCGTAAGTAGGATCGGTAAGTTGTTGATAGAGTTGAGAGAAATAGATAGAGAAAATAGAGGGAAAACAGACGAACCAAGCATATAAACAGAGATAATAGAGGAAAAACAGAGGAACCAAGCAACAAAATAGAGAAAAACAGAGGAAACAGAGGAAAAACGGCAAAAAACAGAGGAAACAGAGCAAAACCGAGCCAGAGTAATGTTGAAGCATGGTCGAGGTGCTGTGGCATGTAAGATCGTGCAATCCTACTAGCTGGGACTCGATCTTGGCTACATTGATGAAGATCATGAAGCACAAAAGCCGTATACAGATTGTTGAGTTTATCAAGGTTTTATTAACAGTTTCAGTTTGAACTCTGAAGGATGGGCTTGATCTCTTCAATGACGGATTTTTCTCTATTCAAGTATGTGGTCAAATCATGATATGTCATTTGAAGAATGACAAGATTATGGATGGAGTCATGCCACCACCGTGCGCATCATTGTTCTACACCTGTGGATCCTTCTTCAATATAACATGTTTTACACCTGGGATCAATAGATTGCCAAAGCAAGGAGACCAACAGGTAGTCCTCACTCTATCATTACTCTTTGCCTCAAATGGAGTACAAGAAAAAGGCAATTTAATCACCCCCTTTTTGAAATTGTCATTGGTTTGAATGGTATAGCAGAATTGGAAGACATGGGAGTATATGCAGCAAAAGAATGCAACAGGTCTATCTGGGCCGTGGTCACTGATACAAGGTTTGGTGAAATTGTACCAGAAAGGTAGTCACTGAAAATTGGTTGTAGGGTGGTGCAGACTTCACATGCAGTACAAGCTTCACACGTGAGATGGGGCATGCATTAGATTTGGATGACAAGATCTCTTGGAACAGGATGGTTGGCACTGTCTGATGTGATTCAAAGTTTCACACGAGTGTGTCATGACTCATGAGAATTGATGTTGCTGGGAGATTTCAGAGTGGTGGTTTGCCAGAAAAGTCACAACCTGACATATTAAGGCACTAAATAGCAAGTTAACTGATTTGGTTTGCTTGAGACTTGAAAGAATCTGTCTTTTGACACAATCTTATAGACATATTAGGGCTCTAAATAGCAAGTTGACTTATTTAGGTTTGATCAGCTGAGGACTAGCTAGCTGATTCTCTGATTAAGGCTTTTTCAGCCCAGGGGTTCTATGAAATGTATGACAAAGTCAGGGTATTGGATTATTTTTCTATGCTTCAGCCATCTTGAGTTTGATGATGAATATTGGAGTATTAGCACTTTGTCTCTGTTTTTGAACTTTGAAGTCTCCGCCATGCACTGACTCCGTTGATACTGAGGCCGCTAGCAGTTGTTCGGTTGCTAGTCACTGTTAACAAATGGGTTTAATTTATAAAAATCGAGATTGATAGCTGTTAAAGTTTACTTCAGTCATGTTTGAGATTCTGGGAATACATTTTGTCATAAATTACCATTGTTGTACATGTGGGGGAAAAACTTATGTATTATTTTATTCTTTTCAAACAGGGTGGTTAGATTGCCCTCCATCAGGCCAGGAGATTTGTTGTATGATACCTTCTAAGGTTCCTCTTGGTGAATCATTCAATGACTGCATCTTTCCTGGCAAAAGATACTCATTTAAACAAGTGATACATCAACAAAGAGTTTTAGGAAGAAAAGTAAGTAGAACTTATCCTAAAAATGTAATACTTCATTTAGACGTTTCTCTATCTGTTTCATATGCTTCTTTGTCGTTGATTTTTTATTGGATTTTAAATTTTGAGCAGGAGTAATCAGAATGAAAGGGGTTTCTACCAAAAAAGAAAATATAAAAAGGATCTCTATATCTAGTTTACCCAATTGCAATCTTTGATACTTGTCTTTAGCAACATTATCTAGCAAAATTGAATGTTCTATATCATACAAAAAAACTTGTATGCACAAATACTGCTTTTTTACACTTTATTCTCTTGATTTGCAGCTTGGTCTGGTGATTGATTTGACAAATACCTCTCGATACTATCCAGTGACAGATTTAAAAAAAGAGGGTATCAAGCATCTTAAGGTTTGTAGTGGCCATATTCTATTCACCAACTCAAGATTTTTACAACTTTCTTTAAAACTTCGACATCTCTTTCTTGTTCTTACATTTGATGATCATTTTTTTTGTTCAGATTCAATGCAGGGGGCGTGATTCTGTACCTGAAAATTCATCTGTGAATCAGTTTGTCTATGAGGTTTGTTTCTAGATAATATTTAGTCATGCATAGTAATTTTGATGAATTTAGCCTGAATTTTCGTTTCCTAGCATGCATAGGAAGATTTAATTGAGGATAGGAGATCCTTCTTAAAAAGCCTAAAGAAAAGAACCTTAGTAAATAAGAAAATATATTGGATAGGAGATCCTTTTTAACCAAGTTATTGTTTATATTTCAGGTTATACAATTTTTGTCACGCCAAAAGCAGGCAAAGAAGTATATACTTGTTCATTGTACCCACGGGCATAATCGTACGGGATACATGATTATCCATTATCTAATGCGTGCTATGTCAATGTCTGTTACTCAGGTCAGTTTTGGAGTCACCTTATTACTATAGCTCTCTCTCTCTGTCACTCTGTTTACCTGGATTAAGACGGTGCTCAAGTTCAATAAATATACTTTTTCCCAACTTGTAGGCAATTAAGATTTTTTCCGAAGCACGCCCTCCAGGAATCTATAAACCTGATTATATTGATGCATTGTACACATTTTATCATGAAAAAAAGCCTGAGATGGTAGTTTGTCCTCCTACTCCGGAGTGGAAAAGATCTTCTGAACTTGATCTCAATGGTGAAGCAGTTCCTGATGAGGATGATGATGGAGTCCCAGGCCCTGATTTGCAGGTATGGATATACATAGTGAATTTTGATATTTGGACTTTCCTATTTTCTCACTGAATGAATGGCTTTTTGATTTTCTAGCGGGATTTAGTGTAAATCATATTTTTATAATATTCTCTTGATTGGTACTAGGCTTCTTCTTGAGAAAGCCATTTAGTAATCTAAGGGCCTGTCTACTCAACTGAGAATATTTTTCATTTTCATTTATTGTTTTCACTTTCATTTACAAAAAGAAGTTTTAACTCTTTCCTATGAAAATCTTTTAAAGTAGGTATTATAACTTGGGAAAATCTTATGAAGTTATGTTCAAACATTTTCTCATCCAATGTGGGACTCTTAAAATAGTAGGAAACAAAAGGAAAGCATGATGACATTTGTCATTAGAAAAAAATGCTTTTAATACTACACTGGTTTAAGGTTTAATAATAGTCTAATCATGAATAAACATGGCTAGAGATATGGCATAAATAGAGCTTATAAAGCTTAGGAAATTCTCACTTCACAAGTTGGGTTATGTTGGGTTGAGTTAGGTCCAAAGTCTTAGATGATATGAAAGATTATACTGAATCCCTTGATGAACCATTGTATTATCCACGAATGAAGGGTTTGAGTTTGAAGCTCATATGTTTGGGCCTGTCCTGTTTGTCTTGTGTCAACCAACTACGCTGGTGACTTGTTAGGTAATTAGGTAAACAACCGGTCTCATATCTGATCTTCAAAATTACTCTCCTGTACCCTTCCAAATGAAAGTGTTACACTGCTACTCTTTAATGCGTGTTAGTATACACAGTGGGAAGTGTCCAATTGATTTTGCCTCCAATCAAACGCTATTTTATTAAAAATATAGATGTTTAGTTTCTTTGGTAAAAATTAATTTTGCCTCCAAACCTCAACTTGATTGGTAGCGATAAAGAGCCGTTTTTGCATTAGATTTTAAATTTTACAAAAAAATTGCTTTTTGATGAAATTGATTTACAAAATCAAATTCATGCAAAATTACTCTTGGTAAACGCTCATCTAAAAACCTGCTTAGTCAGTTTTAATGTAAGCAAATCTCTTTTTGCAGTGGTAAAAAATTATAAAAATGAGCCTTCTGGACTTCCGATGTTACAAAAATATAATATTGAATACGTCCATATCATTTTTATGATTATAGAATAGGAAATAATGTTTTAAATACCCTTACTATCACTTTGGTACTTAATCAAAATCTTCATTTTATTTTCTATATTAAAGATCACAACTAGCTGCAGATGATGCCAAAGTGAGTGTTCACATTAAAATAGAATAAAATGTAGCTCATATTGGTCTCTCAATAGAGGTAAGTTTAATTTTTTAAAACTAGAGGGGAGTGCAGTGACTATAATTTAATCATCTATCAACGGATGTTGTAATTTATCCTTGTGTAGTTTGAGACAAATGGTGACATTCTAATACTCATAAAAATTGTGGACTCAACCATGTGACATGTTTTAAACTTTGGCATTTTCCCCATTCTCTTAGGAGAACCATGAGACAAGCTCACAGATGACGAACGATGATGTTTTAGGAGATGAGATACCTGTGGATCAGCAAAATGCATTTCGACAGTTCTGTTATCAAATGCTTAGATTGGGTGTTGGGGTAAGCCTTCTTACTCTCATGTATGGGTTTATTCTTAAATTTGAGAACTCATTTCTAAAATTATGAATTTTAAGTTTTAATAAGGTCACTGCATCTTTTCATTTTAACTCATTTAAATTATATTACAACAAAGGAGTTGATGGTGCATATTCTGCTAATTTTTAACCATCATCTGAACCGATTCTTTTGTTTGTCACATTACAGTATTTTACTAGTCATTTGATGTGCTTGGTCTTATGTTTTCAACATTATGTATTCTGTTAGTATCTTTGATTTTGGAGGTTTTGCTCTTCCTACTATTTGGAGTTACATGTACTCATTTCCTGACTACTTGGTTTTATCAATTGTGTTCGTACTTGCCTTTTTCCAATTTAGATAAATTTGGCTGCAATATATATATATATATATATATATATATATATATATATATATATATTGCCATGAACTTTTTTTCATGTTGAGTTGTAGGTCACTAAGTATGTGGCACATTTTACTATGTGTGATTTGTGGAAATGTGCATGGATAGTTCTTCCTGATTTCGCGATGCTTCATTTTTACTGTAAATATTGTCTTAGCTGCACGTGGTTTCTATTTATTTTGAATGTTCATCCAATAAACCAGATGCAGTATATTCTTTTGGAATTCTGTGTTGTAAATTGCTTTTATGAGTGAACTAAGCAGGCGATAACATTGCTTTTTTCAAAAGCTGTTCACAGATCACGCCTTTCTTTTCCCTCTCATTTTTATAATTTACCTGCTTTCTGTACTTCTGATGCTTTCATAGCCAGTTCACTAACCACTAGTATGCAGGCCAGAGGACATGCACAATTTCCAGGTTCACACCCAGTTTCTCTCAACAGGTTCTATTTATTTGAGCCATTAAATCATGTTTTGATATGTTATATTGATTAAATTAATTATACATATAAAGTAGGACTGCTATTTCATTTGCTAACACACGTTTTGTGCTGTGTGTGTGTGTGTGTTTTAATGGTAAATGTTAGCATAGTTAGTATTATGGTGGGGATGACCCTCTCAATCTTTGCCACTCAACTCCTTAACACTCCCACCCCAACCACATAGCCAGCCTGATCTTTCCATTGTGTTATTGTTACACCATGACTTGGACAATTGTGCATTGTATTTCGTATTGGGTTGTTTTTGTGCATTTTCTTTTTGTCAATCCTTTTTTGCTTAATGTTTTATCTACAACAATGCCTAGTGCTGGTTTCCGAGAACCTATAGATTCTCAATTTTACCGGAGGATACTTTTCACAATTAGACCTTAAATTGTAACCCGATATGTATCTTCTTGTTCAAAGATTTCATGGCGCTAACTTACCTCTAAACCCTATCTAGTAGTGCATATAACAAAGGGAAGGGAACAATTTTTTAAATACCTCTCTGTAGTGACAAATTATTCAAGGATTTATCTCAGTATGAATATCATTTTTTCACATTCCTTACATTCTTTGTAGTTGCAAGTACAAACCATTTCACTCAGTCATATCTTCGAATGATTAGATTCTAACCATATGCCTAGAATCAGTGGCCATTTTACAATACATCATTTGCAAAATTTTTATTTTCATAAATGTACAGTGAGATTTTTTCCCATTATTTAAAGCTAAAGTTTTTGTATATTTGTGTCCTTTTACAACACTATCTTCACGAATTAAAATTATATTTATCTCCAATAATTGCCTAAAAAAGAAAGTATTAAATTTAATTATGTATATGCCCTTCTGTTGTATTGTAATCTTAGTGTCCCCAATTAATTTGACATTTTTGTCTGAATCTATATTAAATTTGGTTATGTTGGCATGCAGGGATAATTTGCAGTTACTACGACAGCGTTATTATTATGCAACATGGAAGGCCGATGGTACACGGTATATGATGTTAATAACAATGGACGGGTGTTACTTGATCGACAGAAATTTTAATTGTCGAAGGGTCCAAATGAGGTTTCCTTGCAGGAGTACTAATGAGGTATTATGCTACTTTATATTTAAAATTTCTAATAGTGGTTGTTACTCTTGGATCATATCTAACATAAATAGATTCTACAGCATGTGTAAATGCCATTATCATCCATAATGACTATTGTTACTTTACATTATCTAGGGATCTGGCGGTAAGTTAGTTAGTGATTATCTTGCAGCAAGCAAACTCTTTGCCTCTATATTTTACTATATATTATGAGTAAGGCAGTTCCAAAATACTGTTTCAACATTGTTTTAGTGGTGACTTTTCCTGCTGTGCTCCAAGTCTGGCATTTTCCTTTCTCATTATGCCTATATTCTGTCAAGTCCTTGCTACATTTTGCAAGGTTTTCAGCACTGTTCTATTTTATGCCAACCTTAAATTTTCAAGATCTGGCCAATTCACCCAAGTATCCTTGGTGTTCCTAGACTGGCCAGTGGCACCTAGTGTCCAGTATTCATCAGTGCTTTTGAACCGTGATCTACTTTCATCGGTGTTCTCCTTGAATCATTTCAACCATGCATTTTCTAGTTCATTTTCATTATCCTTTTTCCCTTGCTTTTCAACAGTTGTCGCCTACAAATCATCACTGGTTCTACCTCTGACTACTAGAGACTATCACTAAAAGTGAAAAGGAGTAACCAGTCATAACCTGCAGTTCTACTGTCTACCAGCACTTGGAATCTCTATACTCCTCTCATCCTCATGAAAGCATGATTCTGTTCTGTATAAAGTTCTCTAGCTTCTTTTGGACTGGGCATTTTTCCAATCTATTCCCTTAGAAATTATGAGGCTATAGATTTAACTAAAGACCATGCAATAGTTGGTTAAGGACGGCAGTAGTTTGTTGTTGACAGCTGTAACCAACTCCAAGCTGGTGTTGGGAAATCCTCTATTGGTGTACATCAACCAACTACCACTGTTTTAAAAATTGTTACACATGCTTTATTTAAATTTATATCCTCATACAGAAGTCATCCTAATAGATAAAAGCTTTATCTGTATTAGTATTTGTTGTTGTGGTATTCCCTTAGAAGTGGCTATATTTGTAACAAGCTTGATGTGATCAACATATTCCCACTAGAGCAGTGGTCTTATATATAGCACACTACACATGTGAATTTGATGATGCACTGTAGTTGTGATGAGTGATGTAAATTAGCTTGGGATAAGGCTGCAAGTTTGTTACTTTGGCTCGTAATCAGCTTCTTGATTGATTGCAATTATACCATATTAAGAGATCAGTGTGCAGTCTAAAGAGACAATTTATTTTCTAGCACTCTGTTTTGATATAAATTATGCAGAGACTGAGAATTTGTTATGTTTTGGTTCTAAGGGTTTGGGCGAGAAGACCCACCATTTCACATTACTGGATGGTGAGATGGTTATCGATACCTTGCCAGATTCAAATAAGCAGGAGAGAAGATACCTTATATATGATCTTATGGCAATCAACCATGTTTCAGTAATAGAGGTTCGTTTTAAAAGTTATTGTGCAAAATAATGCTGGGGGATCTAATTTCTGTTTTAGAATTGTTAAAACGAAATAGAGTAATAGTATCCTATGCTCATATAATAAGAGTAACTAAGCTAACTGTAATTTAGTGCATTTAATATTTTCATTCTATATAGTTCACCTCAGTTGTGTAGGCTAGACGCAAATTCCAATTGTGTCTCGTTTATCTCTTCCCTTTTTCATTAGATTTGTTCGTTTATCTCTTCCCTACCACACTTTCAGAGTCTGATGGGAGACAATCCTATATTTTGTGCAGTTATATTTGCCTTGTTACTTTGATTGTATGTATTGTTAGTTGTTCAAATTTCATTTGGTCTTGTAGTCTTGTTGGTATATATTATAAGATATAAAACCCGCAATTAGTCATTTGGATCAGTCAGGTATATTTAAAAGTCTATGATTTTGTCAGATCTTCTCCACCCCACCTCTTGAACTTCTGTGTCGTTTTTGTTGGATTTAGAAGAATGCTGCATTTAATTAAAGGGTTTTAGAAGTTTTTGGTCCCTATAAATATCTTAAATTTCGTTAGTCCCTCTGAAAATTTTCAGCCAGTTTTGGTCCCCCAAATGTTTTCCGTCACGACTTTTGGTCAATGTTATTAAGTCAACTGATATGCACCCTTCACATTTTTTAATGAATTTTTACTGAGATATTTTCAATTTAGAACATTATAACAATATCTTGCACACAAATTTAGAATTTTTAATAAAATATGAGTTGAATATGAATTTTTAAGCGCTAATAACTTATATTCATATTTAATTCATCCTTTGTTAAAAAAATTTGAACTTTTGCAAGAGAGATTTCTATAATGTACTAAATATGACTGCAAAGAATAATTCAAAATTTCGAAGGATACACATGAGTTTACTTAAAAGTAGGGAACGAAAGTGGTGACGGAAAGTATTTGAGGGACTAAAACTTGATGAAATTTTTTAGAGGGATCAAAAACTTAATTAACCATTGATTATATTTTAATTTATGGCTGCAAAAGCCAACAACCTGTTTTTACGTGTTATGTTACTATCAGAAATTGACTTTTGTATGTGTATTAACATGAAACATTGTGTTTCTTAATGGAACATGAAACTATGTTTAAATGCCTTCCGGACAGAATAAAAGAAATGAAAAGTCTTCATAATCTGTTGACTAAGGAACAATGTTGGTTGTAACTTGTTAGGTATATTACGTCTGATCTTCTAGGGCCTCTAGTTGCTTTTTTCTCTCAGAATGACGTCACTTATGAGTGACCATTTGAAACCTCTGCAAAGATCAATCAATGGTTGGTATGTATTAGTTGCAGCCTTAATCACATTTGTCTGTTAAGAGCGAATTTATTGAAGGATGCTGTGAGGAACATCCAAGTTGGGCTTTCTTAAAATCTGTTTGGTGGAAACCAAGTGATTGGGCTCAAGTGGTTAATGAGCTTCACCAAAGGACGAATCGTTCGGGAGAACGCGAGTTCGATTCCTGGGTGTAACAATTCTTGGCCAGGCTTTACTTACCTCGCTGCTGAATTCCGGATTACTAGGGCTCCTTTCCCATAGGAACCGGAGGGTTAACACCCAACAAAAAAAAACATTTGGTGGAAAACCTTGATTTGATGCATCATAATTTGAAATGTTTGAACCATGTCTTTCCTGAGTTGTTTTTATCTGCTCTGCTTTCTTTCATGCCTTTCTTGATTCTTGGCAGCTGTGTATGATTATTGGCTAATGGCTCAAATTTTGGTGCAGCGACCCTTTTATGAAAGATGGAAGATGCTTGAGAAAGAAGTGATTGAACCTAGGAATCATGAACGACATCAGATATACCAGAGCAAAAATCCTTACTACAGATATGAGCTGGAACCATTCAGGGCATGCATCTAGAACCTTATATTGATCACACCATACTTGAAGCCTCATTTTTCTCTTATGGCTTACCGTTGATATTTTTGAAATGTTTTTTAGGTAAGGAGGAAGGATTTTTGGTTGCTCTCTACTGTCACAAAGCTTTTGAAGGAATTCATTAAAAAACTCTCTCATGAGGCAGATGGTCTTATATTTCAGGTTTGTTGTGAATGGTGATCAGTGATAACCTTCAGTGTACTAGACACCAGAATGAGAATAAGTCTGGCTGATTCTTGATGAGAGACTGGTTCAAGATTCGGAAGGATTGGTCATTTGTCCATTCCTTTTACTTCCAAATCCTTGTTATTGTTAACTTATGTTCTTTTCCTTCTGTTTTGGATTCAATGAAGTTTGTTCCTGATTATATTACTTACCAGGGTTGGGACGATCCTTATGTACCACGTACTCATGAAGGACTCTTAAAGTGGAAATACGCCAATTTAAATTCAGTTGACTTTCTGTTTGAGGTTATCATCACCTTCTTTTGTATGGTGTTTTGGATTTTTTGATATTACTTGGTCGGTTGTTTGTTATTGATGTCGCCGTCTAATTTTTAGCTGCTTCCATCGGCAGGTTGAAGGTGATCGGGAGCTACTTTTTGTGTATGAGCGGGGAAAGAAGAAACTATTGGATGGGAATAAGGTTGCTTTCAAAGGTCAGACAAAGTTCATTTATTTTATATGTCCAACTTTGTTTTTATAATTATGTTGTGTGTCTGTAGAATAGGAAATTTAGACAGTCATGGCATTTGGGTCGTAAACACGTTAGAGCTAAATTGCTTGAATTTATAACCTAGCTTGCAAAAATGATGTTCAAGCTTGATTTATTTAATTAAACAAGCCAAAATTAAGGGTTTGCGCTTGGCCTGTTTGAATTTGAAGCTTGAGCATGGCTTTAGTTTACTTGTGGCTTAACTATCTATTCCATTTATATTGAATAAAAAGTATAATTCTCTAGGTCAATGTAATAAATAAAATTGAAATTCAATTCTCTAGGTCAATGTAATGTAATAAATAAAATTGAAATTCCCATGTCTCAGTTATTAAAGTCAAAGATTATAAAGCCCGGCTCATTTAAATAATCATATTTATTTTCTAGCATGTGTATGTTTGTTTAACTTAACAAAGTTTGATTGAATATGCAACAAGTTATGATTAAATAATTCATGAATAGGTGCATTTGCATATTTAATGATGCTATTCATTTCTTAATGCGACACATGTTAATATCAGTTTCTACTCTAGTGCCCACCAAAAAGTGGGTTGAGAAGGATGATGCTTTAGTAACACTAATACATGATGTTATCTTTTGTTTTAATTCAATATTATTTTGTTTTTTTCTTCTTCTTCTTCAAGTCCACAGTTCATAGTTTGTTTTATTTCAATTTTACTTGCTTTAATTGCTTTCTGGTAACATTAAATCTGCAGATGGCACAGAACCCTCATTTTATTCTGGAAAGATCATCGAGTGTTCTTGGGATTTTGATAACCTGGAATGGATATTCTTGCGAATTAGAACAGATAAATCAACTCCAAATGAGTTTAATACTTACAGAAAGGTCCAATACTAACTCCCAATTTTTAGTTTCTTTCATCTCTAAATCTGTACTTGGATTCAGCCATTTACTTAATTTTATAGGTGATGCGAAGCATAAAAGACAACATCACAGAGGAAGACTTGTTGAATGAAATAAATGAAATAATTCGCCTTCCCATGTATGCGGACAGGATAAAAAGTGATAGTAAAGCTAATCAGATTGCTCATGCCGCAAAGCAGCGAAGGTGATTCGTTGTGGTTAGATAGGGACTTATAATGCCTTAAATTATTTCACTGGTGGGAGAATGAGATGTTTGTAGTGTAGGAGATCAGGTGAAAACATAATCATATGTAACCATTGGTGTTTGCTTCTGGTATTTATTGGATTTGGCTATGTATTTGGCCATCATCCAAAGGTTGCTTATGTAATTGGTCCTTGCAGCAGTGCTGCCGAGTTGCGTCACAAATTTCATTCTGAACCCATTTCCTGTAGTTGTCTAGATCAATAGGGTTAGGTTTAGGATATTATTGTATATTATCAATTTTATTTTTATTTAGTGATTATAAGTTATTCAAATGGTAACTGTTGCTTCTTAGAATCAAGTTCCATGTATGTGATGAATATTGGTTAGAATTTTCTCTGTATGTGAATATTAATTTAACTACTAGTAGCAAGCCTTCCATTCTTTTTGTGACTTGACAGCATGTTTGATGTTGCGCCTCACTTTTTTGTGGTTAACTACGTTGCCACTCACTCAAGTAGCTCTCAAAACTACCAAAAGTCAGAAGTATTAACAGCATATTTTGTATTCGTCTTTTGCAACATTTAAAACAATTATTTTTTCAGTAAAAAACATACTAATTTAAATTATAAAATAAAAATACTTTCTTATTCGATGAGGGGTTTGTATTTTTGAGAAAGTAAAAGGTTATTCAACTAGGTTGTGCAATCAATCGTTACATGTTGTCCATGGGAAAATATTTTCAATTACGATACTTTTTGACATGTAATGTGTGTTCTGGAGATCCCGTTATGTAAGTGACTCTTTAGTCACTTTTCTAGATATCCTCTCTATTTCCTAAAATAAACGACATCAACATTTTTTTTAATCAAAGAACTAAAGTATAAAAGATAGAAGAGGCCAATACGACAGAGTTACAATGTGTAAAATTTATGAAAAGAAAAAAAAATTTATGAAAAGAAAAAAGAAAAATCGGATCTATCTAAGAAAGGAAAAGATCTAAGGAAAAGGTGTCAAAGGCCACCATAACAACTGCTACAAAACTATTCTCTCGAAAAATTTAAACAAAAGTGATGATCTGTGCAGATATACTATTGTCTTCGAACCAATTATTTTGTATCTGTCATCAACATTACTATTATAAAAACTATAATAAATGACATTACCATTTATTTTTGAAAACAAAGAAGATCTCTGGTGCCAAAATATATGTCATCGGTAACCAAAAAAAAAATATATGTCATCAACATTACTATTATAAAAACTATAATAAATGACATTACCATTTATTTTTGAAAACAAAGAAGATCTCTGGTGCCAAAATATATGACATGTTTATTACTATAGGTTTGGAGTAAATAAATGAATTGGAGGCTCATATTTATCATAAATGGTATTGATCTCTGCTCATATATTCTATACTACTAATAAAGGGGAACACAATTACAACAAAAATATTTGCATTAGTAAATAATATATACTTTTTGTGTGCAGACAATCGAGTCTTCTTAGCTTATGGAGGTTGGTTCACATGATAAGAAGTAGCCTCATATTTCACATGATTTCAGAGAGCATGCTTTTATTCCAATGTTAGAACCTTGATGATCTACACAATTTTCATTAAAAAAGTTTAAATGCAGTTTTGGTCTCAATTTTTAGCAAAATTGCAATTTTTGTCACCCTACTTATATTGGACAATTTTAATCTTTATTTCTGATATTTTGATCAATCCGTTATTTTGACATTTCATTAGGAAGACATGCTAGTTTATCGGAGGACATGCATGCCTTACTTGTTTAGAGTTTTCAATAATATGATGTTAAAGAACTCGTGACCAATCATAAAATTACAAAATAAGATAAATTAAAATGATATAGAGTTGAGAGTGAATAATTTATTATCACCTCACATAGGATTGACATATTTGAAATGTTTAAGGACATAAGTTCGGAACTCATTCGGAGAACTTATGAAAACAACTTGTAACAATTTTCTAAAGCTCTTTTCGGCTATTTTAATAATATATATGATATATAGCGTATCAACTTATACCATAGACAAAAAATTTAACTTTATTTTATCCTTTGTTATAGAAATATCTTATGTTAGTTTATATAAAGTAGTGATATTTTGTACAACCATTTATGACAACTTTTGTGATAAATTTTCTTTTTCTTTCTCTTTTTATTGATCAAAAACAATAGAGAAAGAAAAATGAAGAAGGCATAACAACATAACGTAAGTATGAGAGATAAAATTGTTCAAAAGTTGTTACAAAATGAATGTTTAAATATCATTTCTCGTTTATATATAAGTGATTAACAGCCGTGCCTTTCAAATAAGCTATTTTTTTTTTTTTGAGTAGTGTCCAAAGTTCGAACTTCAAACTTTATATATAACATTGTTCTCACCAATTGAGTTAAGCTCACGGGACTCCTAATAAGCCATTTACCCAAACATACTCTAAGCAATTTTTTTTCTGGAGTGTTGAGAAAATATTATAAATAAAAATAAAAATAAAAGACAATTTAGAGTCCAATTGGTGTCGTCCCCTTTCTTTGATAGTGGTTTGAAACTGTAAATCCAAAGAGCATTGGATCGGAGTCAATGCTAAACCCTTTCTACTTCAATTCTAGTTAGGGTTTTCGATTTCACACAATTCAATGCTCAATTGATCATCAAATCAATCTTCAATCTTTCAATTTGGCGTATTCAAATCCCTAATTTGTTCTTATGAAACCCTTTTCATCAACAAATCTTCTTCTTTTTCTTCTTCTACTCTGCACGTTCTCGTTTGTTTTCGCAGAGGATTCCAGGAAGAATAATACGTTCCGGGAACGTGAAGCTACCGATGATGCACTCGGTTACCCTGAAATGTAGTTACTCATAATTGCATTATTTGTTTCATTTCGTTGATTTGGGTTTTTTTTTTTTTTGAGTTTTTGATTGGATTTTGTTATGTTGTTCAGAGATGAGGATGCTTTGGTGAATTCAAAATGTCCTGTGAATTTGGAGTTAAGATGGCAAACGGAAGTTAGTTCCAGTGTTTATGCAAATCCCTTGATTGCTGATATTAACAGGTAATGTGTGTGTTTCTGTGGTTGAATTGCATGAATGTGTATTTGTTTGTCTAATGAAGCACGAACACCGACACGTCTGCACCAATAATAATTTGAGAAAATATAATTCAATGTAATCACGTATGCCGATTGATAAAACTAAAATCTGCCATAAAATAAACTCACTGTTTTGAATATAGGGTAGTTTGATACAAATATAAATCAATCAATTGTTTTGAAATAAGGGAACTTTGATACAAACTCTCCCCTCCAAAACCCTTAAAAAAGTATTATTGCTCTGTGTTGAAAATGAGAGCTTGTAAAACAATTATCTATAAAGTTAAGGGTATTTTGGTATATGTCTACATTATTAGTTAAATGATTTATTAGTATGTAGAGAGTAGCTTAATCTTAAACTACCAAAGAAAAGGACTGTAGGTAGTAGCTTAATCTCGAGTACTGCTTGCATTCTTGTGCTGTCCAATCAAATCACTGCAATTTTGTTTTGGCAGTGATGGGAAGCTTGACATAGTGGTTCCCTCTTTTGTTCACTACCTTGAAGTTCTAGAGGGCACCGATGGAGACAAAATGCCAGGTAAAAAGATTGTCAATGTTTCTCTTTCAATTTTGTTTACGATGTGTGCATGAAGATAAACTATACGTTCTTTGTCCTGATGATATTTGTATTGTAGCTAAATTTTGGTTAGTTATATTTATAATATGAATGTAGCCTTGAGATTAGTTGAAGGGATTTAGATTAAGACAGAATTTAGAGGGCCTTAAGAGAAGGAATTAGACGATAGTTAAGAAGAATACTAAGTTACTAACTGGTGTTCTATGACCAGAGAAAAGCAAATGACGCAGAAATGATTCTCTGTCCCATGTGTGGCTTGAATTTTCATCGTAACCAATATTTACTAAAAATTTCAACATGCCTGTTTGCACTACTTTTGTAAGCTGGTGTCATGGTTCAACTCTTGCTCATTAACTATACTTGAGCTACATAGTGTGTCACACAAGGGTAATGACTTATTTAATTTTTTTGTTTTTGTTTTTCACACATGGGTAATGACTTATCATCGGTGCTGTCATATTATTGATTCATGTGTTGGATATTGATTCTTAATACAACTCTCCTCTTTTACTGGCTTAGATACTAGTCATGTAAAGTTTGGCTTAAAGTTATGACATAACACCATAGGCGGAATGCTCCTTGTACTGTTAGGGTGTGATGTAGATAAAGTCATAAAGGGTTAGGTTGTGATGTATATAAAGAAGGGGAAGGAATTATAGAGAGGGCGTCATGTCAATTGAGAGAGTTAGGTCTTCTGGACATTGGGTGGTGTAGACCCTTGAAGCTCTGCCAGCTGTACTGTTATAAGGGGACATCTTCCCAAATATGCTAATAAAAATACCAGTTTCTATTAATTGGTATCAGATCTCTGGTATTGGAGATTCGGGTCCTGCATATTGACAAATTCAGAAGCCGCTGTTCATATTCAACACGAATGAAGGACCCTATTCTTATCATTCTTGGAGAATTGAAGGAACTTAGAGGTTTTAGAGAGAATTCAACGAGGAATGTCTAAAAATCCCAATCTTTGACGGAGAAGTAGTTCTGAACGGAAGCCTAAGGAAGGGTAGGTTGTTATATTGTTACGAAAGGGTGGTCTGAAGAGGACCAATGTAAATGGGTTTTTAATGTTCAGCTAATCATTACAAATGCTAATGATCAGCACCTGTCCTTATTCTGATAGATCATCTGGTGTTCGATTTGACTTTATTCAAATCATTCTTCTTCTTGGTTTTTTAGGCTGGCCTGCTTTCCACCAATCCACTGTGCATTCTAGTCCACTTCTATATGACATAGACAAAGATGGCGTGAGAGAAATAGCTTTGGCAACCTACAATGGTGAAGTGCTATTTTTCAGGTGAGCTTTATACAGTTTCCAATTTTTCCTTCCATTTACAAATTATCCTTTGCTTTGAGGTGCTTTTATTAAGGTTGTTATAATGATTTTTCATTTTTAGGGTTTCTGGCTATATCATGTCAGACAAGCTTGAGGTCCCACGTAGGAAAGTGCTTAAAAATTGGTATGTGGGTTTGAATAAGGATCCAGTGGACCGTACCCATCCTGATGTTCATGATGATCAACTTGTCCAAGAAGCTACTATCGCGAATTCTATGTCCCGTAAGTTTCTGCTGTGCTTATCGCTTAGATAATTGTTGGATATTGGCATATAGCTAAAAAATCCTTATATTTTCATTATCTACACAATAAAACAGCTTTTAACAGAGGATTCAATCGTTGTAGCAGCCACAAAGTTTCTGCTGTCTCTAATAATTTTGGATTTTATGTGATTGGTAAATGTACTTTTTATCTAATCTAATTTTATTTTTGGGTGATGATTCTCCTTGTAGAAATGAATGGAAGCCGCCACGAAGTTAATTCCTCAGCTGCCACATCAACAGAAAGTCACCCTGACACAAAAAGTGTGTCTAATCCAGAGCCTGAAAAGAAAATAAATGGAAGCCAATCAGAGGAGAGTATTAACACATCAACAGAAAGTCACCCTGATACAAAAAATGTGTCTAATCCAGAGCCTGAAAAGAAAGTAAATGGAAGCCAATCACAGGAGGGTATTAAGATGCCAACAGTTGCTGATAATTCATCTGTCAGTGCTGGTTCTGTGGAGACTGTTAATGCAGACAACAAGACTAGCACTGGGAGGCGACTGCTGGAAGATAACAACTTAAAAGGAGCCGAGCAAGTTGGTTCTGAATCCAAAGGTAAGGAAGAAGTTCATGCTGCAACTGTGGAAAATGAGGAAGGACTGGAAGCAGATGCTGATTCATCTTTTGAGTTATTTCGCAATAGCGATGATCTGGCTGATGAGTACAACTATGATTATGATGATTATGTTGATGAATCATTGTGGGGTGATGAAGAATGGACTGAAGGGAACCATGAGAAATTAGAGGATTACGTGAATGTTGACTCACACATCTTGTGCACTCCTGTTAGTTCCTCCTACACCTTTTAATTTTATTTTATTAATTTACAGTTTATCAATTCTGCATCTGTGGAAGTCCCAGAGAAAGTATAAACAAGTCGTTTTCTTGTGTTTTCCAGGTCATTGCAGATATTGACAATGATGGCGTAATGGAAATGGTTGTTGCTGTTTCTTATTTTTTTGACCAAGAGTGAGTCTATCCTTACACTTTATTTTTAAATTTCATTATGTTTTTGTTTGCTTTCTTTATCATAACAGTGTTGTGATTGAAACTCATAGTTATGTGAATAGGATGGTAGCTGACTAGCTGACTAGTTGTGCACCTTTAGCTGACTATTTTGGTTCCTATCATAATGAACCCAACAAAAAAAGGATATAGGAATTTTAGACTTTAATTACTTCAAAAACAAGGTTGCTGCTGCTTGAGCTTTGCATCACAACCAATATTTAAGTTGAGCTTAAAAAATAATTGCATTGTCAGAGAACTAAATACATGATCTGTTTTGCTGTATTGGAAAAAGAGTATGTTGGGATTGGGAAGATAAAATTTTACATTGTGAAATTGAGATGTCAAATTAAAAATAGATGAAAGAAAGGTCCTTACAATTTCACTCTGATAGAGAAAGAAATTTGGTTTAGAACTTCAGATGTTTTCCACCCAACAATCTGCATGAACTGAGTTTTTCTTTTTTGGTTGAATTGGCACCCAGTTCTCTAAAATATTTTCTGACATCCCTTTGCAGCTGTATACAATATTGAATAGCTAAAAACAAAAGATATATTATAATTTTAATTGATTACTGATTATCAAAAGATGAATCATAAATATTCAAAATGTCCTTCTGATTTGTTAAACCAATACTTATCTGCAAGATGAATCAACTTACTTCAGAAACGATAAAAGCCACCTGCTGGGAGCTTTGGAGATGTGGCGTTTTAACGGATAATTGTGTTAATAATATTTTCTATAAGAGGAATATCAAAGAAACTCGCGGTTTTCTTTTTAATCCAGTAATTACCATTCCTTCTATTAATTGCAATCAAACTCAGCCCAATCTTTTACAAAAAGGATTGGCGGAATATAATATACAATAGGAATATGCTTATTGTATGTGCATGTGTGTGTAATAAATTTTATATATATTTTTTATTAATTGGCAGCATAGAATAGATAGATAATCAGTTATCTAAGTTCTAGATATACACCAGGTCTTCAATAAAAAAATAAAAGGCACAAAATTGAATGCTCTATTCTTGGGTTGTATCCATAAATGACTAGAACATTGGTGAGATTTCAAAATTGTTCAGGCATTAAGTCAGTAAAATATTTTGTTTAAGCCAAATTCATTCAATCATCTTTATACTTTGAATTTGGCTCTGTTTTTGTTAATCCGGTTTTTGAGAAGTTTTTGATGCATTAGGTTTTTTACTGTAATAATATACATAGCTCAGTGCAATATGATTTTTGACAATTATTGGTTTTCTTAACAAATGAGTATTTGTCAATTTAGTGGTCTGGTGGTAATTAGCAATGTTTAAGCTGACAGGTATTATGACAACCAGGAGCATATGAAAGAATTGGGCGATATTGACATTAGGAAATATGTTGCTGGTGGTATTGTTGTTTTTAATCTGGACACAAAACAAGTTAAGTGGACTGCAGAACTTGATATGAGTACAGATACAGCAAACTTCCGAGCGTACGTATATTCTTCTCCAACTGTTGTAGACTTGGATGGTGATGGGTATCTGGACATTCTTGTTGGAACTTCTTATGGCCTATTCTATGTGTTAGATCATCATGGTAATGCCTGGAGCCTGCTTCTCTGCTACTCACTTCTATTAAGAAAGTGTTTTTATATGCTTCTATGCGGTCTTCATTGATTTTCTCTGGGACTTTTGTTTATTATTGATTTTGTAGTTATCAATCCCAGATAGTAGCACAGCCACCCTTACAAGGAGATTCATCTCCATTTCCAACCATTACAATTTACTGTTTTAATTATTTTGTATAGAGGATTCTTCCCCAAGTTTCATCATTATCAAATACAGACCAGAAGTGTTTCTTTTCTGTGATTCTATTAGAATTTTATTTATGCTTCTTTCTGCTGTTCTATTGCAGTTTTTTGACAGTAAAGTTTTGCATTGCAAAGTCGGACATTTTTTGGCTCTGAAATTTTAAAATTCGGGACTTTTTTTTTATAAGCTCAATTAGGACGGCCTTTTTTTTTCTTTCTTGAATCGTAATTAGGGGTTTTAATTTGGGACTTTTTAGTAATGTCCTTGTTTATTAGTCGAACAGAAGCTTTGGAATCAAATATATATTTTCTTTGGTATATTAAATGCTTTTTTTTCTTCCTCAAATAGGTAAAGTTAGAGAGAAGTTCCCTCTTGAAATGGCCGAGATTCAAGGAGGTGTTGTTGCAGCTGATATTAATGATGATGGAAAAATTGAGCTAGTTACTGCTGATACACATGGAAATGTTGTTGCATGGACCCCAAAAGGAGATATGATATGGGAAAAGCATCTGAAGAGTCTTATTCCACATGTAATGTACTATCTCAATCTTCCTTGTCATGTCAATGAGTGTAGCATGATTGTGTGCATTTTGTGTTGTCTTGCTGAATATTGAACGTGGAGCCGACGGTGTCTATGTTTAATAGCATTTTTAAATTGGTTTGGGTTGATGGGATTTCTTAGAATTTGGGATGGACTTAACTCAATCCTACAAAATCGATTTATAAGATTAGGGATGCCATTTCACATCCAATGTGGTGCTCTCAACAAGGTAATTATAAGATGGACGGAGAAGCCAGAGACTATAACGGATACTAGTGAAAAGGAAGAATACACAAGTTAGATAAAAAAGAAAGAGTAATGAAAGTAAGCCAGGGTTTAAATAATTTTAACTTTATGTTTCTCATTTACCAACAGGTTTCTGAAAGAAATAGAATTACCATTTTGCCTTGGTCAATGAAACACTTTCAATCATGGTCTCAATTTATTCCTTTGAGCTGCCAGTTTTTCATTTTAATTCTGTTTGTTCCCAAATTGTTAAGACATGGTCCCTTCAGTTTCTGATGGTAGAATGCTTACATTGTGTGAAATATCAATTTATAATCAACATATGCTTCATAGGTTCAACTTCTACCAATATTCCTTTGTACCACTGGTCCAAACACATAGCTTGTACAACTTGCCCACTGTACAGGCAGCCATTGAGCAGTTTTGCTCTTAAAAGTTTAACCTTAGTCAATGTCTTCTAAATTAATTTTCCACAGGCTCCAACTATTGGTGATATCGACGGGGATGGCCGTACTGAGCTTGTTATACCAACACTATCTGGGAAGATTCATGTTCTTGATGGAAGGGATGGATCACCTATTGGACGGTACCCATTTATAACTCATGGAAGAATAATGAATCAAATTCTTCTAGTTGATTTAAGTAAACAGAAGGAAAAGAAGAAGGGATTGACCCTTGTTACCTCTTCGTTTGATGGTTATTTGTACCTCATTGATGGACCTACAGGCTGTGCTGATGTTGTTGACATTGGTGAAACTTCGTAAGAAATTCTCTGTTCTTTAACCTTTGTTTCTATCTTTCATGGATTTTCTTCCCATCCTATTTTCCAGAAGCTAAATGAACGAGTAATTTCTTATGCAGATATAGCATGGTCTTGGCAGACAATGTAGATGGTGGAGATGATCTTGATCTGATTGTCTCGACAATGAATGGCAACGTCTTCTGCTTCTCAACTCCCTCACCTCACCATCCCCTCAAGGTAGGATATTTTCAAAACTTGTTCATTTAAACTCTTGTCTTTTGCTTAATTGCTTTATACCATGTTTCAGGCATGGAGATTGCCTAACCAAGGAAGAAATAATGTTGCAAATCGGTACGGTCGTGAAGGCATCTATGTCACTCATCCTTCAAGGGCTTTCCGTGATGAGGAAGGAAAGAGTTTTTTTGTGGAAATTGAGATTGTAGATAGTTATAGATACCCATCTGGTCATCAAGGACCATACCATGTCACTGTAAGTTTCCATCCAAATTACTTTAGATCTCTAATTCTCCTATCAAGCACTCAGTTTATAAGTTTTTTTTCTTTCTTCCTTTTCATGCTGTGAAATCATAAGACTTCCTTGCTTGTCCCTGGTAATTACCAAGGAGAGAGAACAATAAAGCAGAACCAGACCTATTATCAGCCTGGTAAACATCGAATTAAGCTGCCAACTGTGGGAGTAAGGACCACAGGAACAGTTTTGGTTGAGATGGTTGACAAAAATGGACTCTATTTCTCTGATGAATTCTCTCTTACATTCCATATGCACTACTATAAATTGTTGAAGTGGCTTCTTGTTCTTCCAATGCTTGGGATGTTTGGTGTGCTGGTCATCCTACGCCCACAAGGCCCAGTGCCATTGCCATCATTTTCAAGGAACAACGATTAGCGATGATTATTTTGTTTCATGCTCCAGGCACCTTTGAGCTCAGGAAATGTGAATACTTTTTTACATCAAATTGAGTTATGCCTGGGTGCCGCAGTGAGCTTTGATCACGTAGTCAAAGTGGATATTTTATAAGAATCATTTGTTCAAGCTTTGGTTCAGGGATAGTTGAGGGGTGCAACACAATGAATGAGATCCTGATATTGGAATTTTGCCCTTTATGTGTAGTGTAATCAGATACTGAAATGTAGAACTGAACATGTGTTTTTGGCATCTTTAGAACAGAATAGATATTTATAATAATATATAGCTTTCTCTGATTTATTTCTAGTTTTATTGTTAACTAGTTTTGGTTTCAACTTTACGATGTAGAAATTATCAAATAATACAGAGACATATGAGATTTATGGCTAAACACATGATGGACATATCATTAACATTGAACTCGTCAGTACACATGGATTCTCACTACTTTTTATTTTGATTTTATCACGATATGTTCCAACTAATTTGAGTTGAGTTACTGATCCGAATTGGGTGAATTTACTCAAATGGGGAAAAACTCTTGGTGTCTATTTTCTGGCTTAATTGTACTTTTAATCTATTTACTAAAGAAAAAATAGTCACTTTAGTCCCTGATTCTGCAGCTTGCTGTCACATAGGTCTCTGACTCAGGATTAAATACAAATAAGCCCCTAACTCAGCACTTCCGTTATCACTTTAGTCCCGGACGTTAAATAATTATGTTAAGTGATGATGTGACATATGAGGTGTCACATGGTCTAAAGTGAAAGTAAAAAATGGTCACTTTGGTCCCTGATCCAAAAACCAATATCCTTAAATTGAATCTCAAATCCATAAATCTCAAACCCCTAAATGTCATCTAACTCTTTCTCTTTTGTTCAAAATCAAACATCCATTAAAAACCAACTTCATTTTAGGTCCCTGACTGAGCATACTTAGTATCACTATCGGTTAAGTCTAAACACGAAATTTCACTGAAGTCTCTGGCAAGTTGTTAGTTTAATATGCTACCTACTCACAACACTAAGGTATTGTGTTAAATTATGTTAAGGAAAAAAGATATAATGTAAATATACTAGAAGGATATTTGATGGCATGCCGAGTAGAGATTTTATCACTTGGAATGCAGCTAAATCAGCGTGAGTAAATATATTAAATTAGTTGCTGAAAGATATAGTGTAAATTATGTTAGTCCTTCGTTTATGAATGAGAGTTAGGGTTAAAGTTCTTAAAGTATATTTATTTGATCAAATTAATTACATATTTTGAAGTTGGGGGGACTAGTTCAGCTGTTTAGGTATAATTTATATTCTAGGAACTATGTTCAAGAGTTCACACAATCATTGCACTATTAGTTAATTTGGGCGGTTGAAAAAAAATCACATGGCTCACATACAATGATTTGACTTCTCTAAGACGAGAAACTCATCTTAGAAGATAACATAAATAATCTAAACCGTTGAATCTCAAATTCTCTCTGTAGGTAGCATGTTAAACTACAACTTGTCAGAGACCTTAGTGAAATTTCGTGTTTACTATCAAGGACTTAACTGGTATTAAGTATGCACAGTCAGGGACCTAAAATGAAGTTGATTTTTAATGGATGATTGATTTTGAACAAAATAGAGAATTAGATGACATTTAGTGGTTTGAGATTTAGGGATTTAGGGATTTGAGATTCAATTTGGAGATATTGATTTTTGGTTCAGGGACTAAAGTGTCATTTATTACTTTCACTTTAGTCCTTGTGACACCTTATATGTCACATCATCACTTAACATAATTATTTAACGTCAGAGACTAAAATGATAACGGAAGTGCTGAGTCTGAGACTTATTTTTATTTAATCCTGAGTCAGGGACCTATGTGATAGCGAGCTGCAGAATCAGGGACTAAAATGACTATTTGATTCTACCAACTTTCAAGGGAATATTTAGTCATACACATTTTCATTTCTTTTTTCACATGTTGATAATCATGTATTAAGTGTATGAAGAGAACTCTAGAGTTGTTCGATTCACATAATTGATGTTTTCACGAGTCTAATAATGAGTACATTCATAACCATGGAACAACGCAGTTGGGGGGCATGGTGGTGGATTCATCAGTACTCCATTTAACTCTGAGTTACTATAGCTTTGGAAAGGAGGTTTCAGATTGTGCAAAGAAAAACATCACAATTAGCTTTAGGGAGATGGTTTAGGATGAGTATAATCCAAAGTACCACATTCACAGTTCACTTACAGTTGGATGTACTAAAAAACATGATTAACGAACACGTCTAATGATTTACCAACACATCTGTTGATACTTTTGTCACAATTTGTAACCACACTAGTTTCCTATTTACAACCAATAATTGACGAATAGCTCAGTACTTTCACCAGTGGTTCCCATTTAAGACTTTTAATGAATGTATTTGCACTTTCATGTTTCAAATAATGGTGTTGAAATTGCACATATAACCCTGCGGCTCTGACATCATATAAAATGAGCATGAATCCTATCCCAACAACTAACTTAAAGGATGAGGATATTCAATCATATTTATACGCTCAGTTGTGTGGAAACCTGAGCAATGCGGGATTAGAAACAAACTATAAACAACTTCAACAATGTGAATACTACAAAAAAAATCTTAATAAGATTGGGAATGAAAATGAGTGTTCCATCCTTCTCTTCAAAACTCTTCCAAAAACATATCTTTAAGAAATCATGAATGCCAAGAACACCAAAGTGAGGCAATATAACAATCTAATTAACCATAATAAATATTAAAATCAACAAAACCACTATAGATGACCAAGTGACAATGTAGCAACTCTGTTGATTGTTTTTTTCAACTAGATATACATGTTTCCAATAAGCATAATAAGATAAATACTATGTTCAAATTTATTGCTCTTCCCAATCTTTCAAGGAAATTATGGAATAATAAAACTATAGTAGAAAGACCATTCTTCAAATTTCTTTTATAGAATAGTAAATTTCTTTTCATGGTCTTACCAAAATCACTCAACAAATATCAAAGATAAAGTTATAGAAAACTTACATAAAAAATCATAAGAATTGCAACACAGGCCTCTTCCCAAGTCTTTTAATCTCTCTATCCATTTTCCCACTAACCATAAACCAAAACAACTTCAAATCACAATAAAGAGACCAAAATGGATATCCAATAGTCACAGGAAAATTCTCTTCAATGAACAAATGACTATACAAAGCAAATCCATAAAAAGCTAAAGGAACAAAAAACAAGAACCACCAAGTGAAGATTATTGAAAAGAGTAAGAAGATAATGCTGAAAAGTGTTCCTATAAAGTGCCATTTTCTTGTTGATGGGTTTGAATGATGGTTCATGTAAAATATCCAGAATTCTTCTTTGTTTTTGAAATTCATGGTAACCCAGAATTTGAAATGAGGGGAAGATTGTTTTGTTGAGTTGAAAACGTTACTGTGTGGTGTTGAAATTGAAAATTGGAATCAAAGTTTGAATCTTGAAGGTGAAGGAGGTGTTGAGACTTGTGAGATAAGAAAAACATGAACTTATATTTATAAAATAGCAAATAAATTATCCATTTGTCGAAAAATTATTGGTTGAAAATTTAAGAAATTTATTACTTGTGTTTTTGTGGGAGTATAATTAAATTTAGTGGTCATAGATATAAATAAATTTAACTACTTTTGTTGTAATTATTAATGTCATATACTTTTCAATTAATATAAAATTTAATTTCCAATATTTTTGACCAAAAAAATTAATTTCCAATTGCTCTTTGTTCTCGTTGAATAGTTTTTTTTTCCCCTCACGAAATACACTTTCAAATATATACGTTTTTTTTAATGAAAATTACTTGATTAAAATTCTAGATAAATGTAAAATTTATTAAATTTGCTTATAATCAAAGACTAGATGGAGTATGAATTCATCCTAAGAGATGTAATTGCTATGTAACAAACTCAAACAAGAAAAACACGTAACAACTGGATATCGTTGCATCTTCAACATAAGAAATCACAAAAACTAGATAAATTATAAGACTTAAATACAATTTCAATATATAATACAAACACTAGCTTGGAACCCCCAATTTTTTTTCTCTTGAAACCAATGGCCAAGATCTAATCATCTCAATAATATCCATCAACTAAAAAAAAACCAAAGCACCAAAATACTAGTATTATTATTTAATTCTTCACTAACAACATTATTTCCATATTTCAAAAAAAAAAAAAACATTACTTTCATGTTACAAAAAATTAAACTATTCTTTAATATTTTGAAAATGTAAATTATAACTTCTTTAATTACTTTAATTAAATTAATAATGAAACATTTTTAAATGCTGTCAGCTGTATATTAAGATGTTATAAATTCTTTAATTACTTGGCCTTAAACACTTGTTAAAATGTTGGTCATACATAGGAATAACATTAGCATCACTTTCGATAACTCAGAAATATATTTTTACATTTTTTTGTACTTCGTTTACATTATAAAGATCACACCTAGGAGGCTCTCTTGGTCATTTGAGTAAGGCTTTTCCTTGGAACCAAATTATAAGTTTCTTTGCAGATCACATTCACTTGTTGAAGCATTTGAAGGATCATTCAAACGGGGTTTATGTAGACATTCAAGGTTCCTTTCCTCGACTAGAAGATGTACATATTCACTCCCTTGCTCACCCTGTCTTGGCATGAAGTTCACATAGCTCTTGAATAACAATATCCACTTAAACCAAACATTTGCGTAGTTCTCTACTTTTCTTCATTCGATTTCTAAGTCCATTAGAAGTCTCTCTCAGTTTATATTTATTGGTTTGGAGACCTGAAAGAAAATAAAGATTGAATGGGTAAACCACTGTATGAGGAAAACCAAAAACTTAGTGCTGTGAATTCGTTGTGATAACCACACCAATAATACTTTTGATGCGTGGAGCAAATTAATACCAAGCAATCAATTAAGCGGGTGACAAAATAATTCAAACAAATATAAACAACAAGAGATAAAAGGAAGAAGGAGAACATAAGAAATTGTTTACCCAGTTCAGTCTAATGATGAACTACTCTGGGGGAGAGAGCAGCTCTCTGTTCCACTATAATGATATGAGTTTCTTTACAAAGAGATATTGAGTTACAAGAATCAGTCTTCAAACCTAATTCTACCCAAGTTTCAATCTCTTCCTGTGACCAAGAGACTCAATCTTAATAGTGTTTTGTTCAAGGTGAATCAAAACAATCCCAACCCTAGTGTTTGTTGCCAAGAGAATTTCTCTACAAAACCCTAGTTTTTATGTTGGCTTCTAAACCCTGTTTTTCTACACACTTAACCATCTGATACAAGGCTTATATTTATAGTGGAAAACATCCCTCTAAAATTGGAACAAAATCAGGCCCAAAAATACGATTTGTTTTTTTTGTTACAGCGCAAAATCGTGCTCCGATTTTGCCAGATCGTGCTCCGATTTTTTACGAATGAAAGTGTCAATTATGGTCCCAAAAACCGTGCTCCGATTTTTCAGATCGTGCTCCGATTTGGCAGCTTTCTAAACTTCAATTTTGAGTCACTTTCAACATTTCTCCACCTTGACTATAAATTATTGATGATGTCAATTTAACCATCAACCACCATGATGCTCTCTCCAACCTTCATCCATGCTTAAATGAAGTTAATCAAGTCCAAGCAATGCTTGAACCTTGATCTTGGTAATGATTTGGTGAACATGTCTGCTGGATTTTCTTCCGATGCCACTTTCTCCACCATGATCTCCTTAGTCTCAATCATGTCTTTAACAAAGTGCAAACGAATGTCAATGTGCTTTGTTCTTTCGTGATATACCTGATGATTTTTCAAATGAATGACACTTTGACTATCACAATGTATCTTCACACACCCTTGACTAATCCCCATTTCTCCAACCATACCTTTCAACCATATGGCTTCCTTGACCCCTTCAACAAGGGCAATGTACTCTGCTTGAGTTGTTGAAAGAGCTACAATTGATTGTTGATTTGCCTTCCAAGTTACTGTTGTACCGAACAATGTAAACACAAATTCTGACAAAGATTTTCTAGTGTCTACATTACCTGCATAGTTCGCATCCATATATCCCTCCAAAGCATCCCTTCCTGGTTGTGACCATGTATACTTCAGACCACCTTTCAAAGTCTCATTCAAGTATCTCAGAACCCACTTCAAAGCTTGCCAGTGCACTTGACCCGGACTTGCCATAAACCTACTTATCACACTTATTGCATATGATAAGTCCGGTCTGCTACAAACCATACCATACATGATGCTTCCAACCCCACTTGCATAGGGAGTACCCACCATCTTGCTTTTCTCTTCATCGGATTGATGACACTGTTTTATTGACAACTTTGTGTGATGTCCAAGAGGAGTGCCAACGACCTTAGAATCTTTCATCTTGAATAGCTCCATCACTTTCCTCAAGTACCCATGCTGAGATAAGAACAACTCACCTTTGTTTTGGTCTCTCATGATATCCATACCAAGTATCCTCTTTGCATTACCAAGATCCTTCATCTCAAATTCATCATTCAATCTTTTCTTGAGCTTCTGAATCTCTTGCCTGTCAGAACTTGCCATAAGAATATCATCTACATAAAGGAGGAGGTAGAGAATGACTTTCTCATTCCTTCTCATCATGTAAACACAACTATCATAGTTGCTTCTCACAAAACCAGCCTTCACTAGAAACTCATCAAACCGACGATACCACTGCCTTGGACTTTGCTTCAACCCATACAAAGATTTCTTCAACAAACACACTTTTGTATTATCTTCTATGAAACCTTCTGGTTGTTCCATATAGATAGTTTCTTCCAACTCTCCATATAGAAATGCGGTCTTCATATCCATCTGTTCTAACTCAAGATCATACACGTTAACAATCGCTATAAGTACCCTTATAGAACAATGTTTTACCACAGGTGAAAAGATTTCATTGTAATTAATCCCTTCCACATGAGTAAAACCCTTTGCTAAAAGTCTTGCCTTATACCTTGGTGCTTCGACTCCTGATATACCTTCTTTCTTCTTAAACACCCACTTGTTTCCCACTGCCCTTTGATTCTTAGGTAATGAAACAAGTTTCCAAGTCTGGTTCTTTTCCAATGGAAGCATTTCCTCATTCATTGCCTTCAACCAATCCTTGCTTTCGTTGCTTTTTAATGCTTCCCTGAAGTTCTTTGGTTCCGAGTCTTGCACTTCTTCAACTGCATTCAAAGCATAACATATGAGGTCAGCATAACCGTATCTAACAGGTGGATTAATTTGTCTCCTTTCCCTATCTCTTGCTAGCTGATAGTTAGGATCAATTATTTCTTGGCCTTCACTCTCATCAGGTACTGGAGTCTGATCCTCCCTTTCCATTTCATCAGTGGTAGGCTCCACCTGAATTTTCTGTACCCCTGTTTCTGAGCTTGCTTCCAGGTCTTTGCACTTCATCCCCATACGAGTCTCATCAAAAGTGTATGTCATTCTTTAAATTTTTCAAAAGCGTCACTTTTATTCTTCAGAATGTAAACCCATACCCTTCTAGAATAATCATCAATAATAGACATGAAATATGAACCTCCCCCATGAGTTTTAACTGATGCTGGACCCCAAAGATCCGAATGAACATACTCAAAAGGCCTACTAGATTTATGCACACCCACTCCAAACTTCACCTTGTGTTGTTTGCCTGACGTGCAATTATCACATAAATTAAGTTTGTTCAATTTTTAATTCCCTAAGCAAACCTTATTTAGCTAGCTCAACCAAACCTCTCTCACTGACATGACCTAACCTCAAATGCCACAGTTTAGTTATGTCCAGAGTGTCTACACTAGCAACCGATGCATGAGCTATAACAGTGGAACCTTCTAAAATATATAAACCATGTATTTTAGACCCTTTAGCTATAACTAATGCACCATGAGAAATTCTCATCATTCCACGTTCAATTCTAGTGCAGTATCCTAAACCATCAAACATGCTTATAGATATTAAATTTCTCTTTAAGTTCAGGAATATACCTCACATCCTTCAAAAGGAAATCACGGTCATCAAACATTTTGAGACGGATAGTACTCATACCTTGAATTTTGCAAGCCTTATTATTACCAAGGCGAACAACTCCACCTTCTTTCAGCTCTAATGTTTCAAAGTACTCCTTTCTCGGACAGATGTGATAAGAGCACCCAGAGTCCAAGACCCAGCCCTTTTCAGGTTCCCAACTTGTCACAGTTAGTGCTCCAGCACTCTCATAACCTTCCTCTTCACTTTCAATCTGAACAGATGGATTACCACTTCCATTGCCCTTTCTCTCCGGACAATCCTTCTTGAAGTGACCTGGATTGTGACAAATAAAACATTTGTACTGTGTTTTATTACCACCACCCTTCGACCTAGACTTTGACCTGAAATTCTTGCCTTTCCCATTTCCTCTGTTTTGACTTCTCCCCCTTGAGACATTCAAGCCTTCTCCACTATCATCAACCTTCAACTCTTTGAACTTGGTTAACTATTTGGTTCTCAAAGCTGCTTGAACTTCCTCCAAAATGATAGTGCCTTCTTTGCCATAAAGCATTGTATCCTTAAAATTCTCAAAGGACCTAAGTAAAGCACACAGTAGGTGTAAGGCTTTATCCTCATCTTCCAGATTTACATCTATGTTCGCCAAATCATCAATAATCTTATTGAACTCCGTCAGTTGCTCCATTATAGGTTTTGACTCCACCATTCGGTAAAAGTAGAGTTGTTGTTTCAAACATTGTCTATGTGCCAAGGACTTGGTCATGTACAATGAATCAAGTTTATTCCACATAGACACAACAGTAGTCTCCCTTGCTACCTCTCTCAACACCTTATCCCTAAGACACAGAATGATAGCACTGACCGCTTTATCATTCATCTCAGTCTTCTGAGCAGGTGTTAGATGCTAGAGCTGTCAAAATGGGCCGGACCGTATGGGCCGACCCGTTTAGCCCGATTAATTATAGGGCTTGGGCCTTAAATATTGAGCCTGGCCCTAAAAAGCCCTGTACCCGTTAGGGCTAGCCCGAACGGGCCACGGGTAGCCCGTTAGCCCGCATAACAAAAAAAATCCTATAAATTATATATATTTTTCAAATAATTATTTACTTAGTTGATTATCAAAGTAAAAAATAAAAGTGAAAATTCAATGAATTAACACAAATATAAATGTAATATAAAATTATATTTACTCGTTTCGTTATTTATAATTTTAAAGATCGAATATATATAAATATTTATAATCATAACGTATATAAATTATTTAAAATTGTTTTCCTTGCCGTTTTAGTTTACGACATGTGTACGAAAATGTTTCAAATTTATTTTTGTGCTAGACATTATTTAAACATATTAAAAATATTATTTATAAAAAAATTATAGGAGTGTTTTATAGTATTTTTTTTTATAAAAAAAATATAATTTTTAATACGGGCTGGCCAGTTAGCCCGCGGCCCGTGGAGGGCCGGGCTCAGGTGGTATATTTTCAAGCCTGTTTTTCAACTGGGCTTTTTGGCACGGCCCGATAAAGCTCGAAACCCGTTCGGGCTGGGCCTAAACGGGCCGGGCCGCCCGTTTTGACAGCTCTATTAGATGCGCAGGCATCTGTGCTTCTCCCTTCAATGCTTCAACACACTTTTGTTGAATTAGAATTGCCCTCATCTTTACCTTCCACAACCCAAAGTCGTTACTACCGGTAAACTTTTCAATATCCCATTTCGTACCCATGATACCTGGTTATTGATTTGACCTTTGCCCCACGGTGGGCTCTAATTGTTGTGAATTCATTGTGAAAACCACACAAATAATACTTTTGATGCGTGGAGCAAATTAATACCAAGTAATCAATTAAGCGGGTGACAAAATAATTCAAACAAAAATAAACAGTAAGAGATAAAAGGAAGAAGGAGAACACAAGATATTGTTTACCCAGTTCAGTCTAATGATGACCTACTTTGGGGGAGAGAGCAGCTCTCTGTTCCATTATGAGTTTCTTTACAAAGAGATATTGAGTTACAAGAATCAGTCTTCAAACCTAATTCTACCCAAGTCCCAATCTCTTCTCGTGACCAAGAGACTCAATCCTAATAGTGTTTTGTTCAAGGTGAATCAAAACAATCCCAGCCCTGTTTTTCTACACACTTAACCATCTGATACAAGGCTTATATTTATAGTGGAAAACATCCCTCTAAAATTGGAACAAAATCAGGCCCAAAAATACGGTTTGTTTTTTTTTGTTACAGCGCAAAATCGTGCTCCAATTCTGCCAGATCGTGCTCCGATTTTTTACGAATGAAAGTGTCAATTCTGGTCCTAAAAATCGTGCTCCGATTTGACAGCGTTCTAAACTTCAATTTTGAGTCACTTTCAACACTTAGCATAATAAAATCTATATGAAGGCAGACATACACTGAATTCTCCTGTGAAACCAAGATCCAAGTCTACTTGACTTTCCATGGCACCTCATGCTTTAGCAATAAGAGCATTAGTAGCCACCATCAATTTACGCATAAAATCTGCAATCCACTGTCAGAAACTATAATTCACCAATAAGCCACAACTAGCAACACTCATACAATGTTTAGAGACGATGATAATTAAATGCACAAACCTCCAAGATGATCTTTGAAATTGTTGAAATATGGAAAACTCACAGAAGCTCTCTGAAAATGATAGATTGCCTATCTGTCTTTTTAGTCCATAAAGTTTATCCTTTGAAATTCTCTTATTTCAGGGGATTAACCTAACAGCACAGAACAATTGCAGGACCAAATTGGTGATTAACTCAAATAAAATTTTACCTTCCATAATCAGTCAGGTTTTCGTCTTTTCTGTTTCTGTTCAAAATCATCTGTAAGCTCAACTTGATGAGAGATCCTCTTGGCAGCACATTCATTTTCATCTTTGCTATCTACAAGAACATTCTTATCTGGTGTATGACATTGCTCCAATATTTCGTTGATTGGTTCATCATATATGAGATAAACTGTTGTCCTCATCACAATGAAAAAGATCCCAAAAACAACAACAATCTCGACTTTGTCACCAGCTTCCATATTTGATATCACTCTCTGCCACTCCTCATTTTCAAAGGAGGGTAACGCCTCTCTCTTATAGAGTTGAATGGAGGTTTTTGTGTGATTTATCACCAACACATTTTTAGGGCCATCTGATGTTATATCATTTGGGCTCGAAGAATAGACAATGCACATTATTGTCTTCAAGCTACGGCCTTCCACTTGGGGGACTTCAAAAATTACAGAAGAACCTTCTGAATTGAAAGCTAACCAATCTGGGTAATTATCACAAGGGAGTGAAAAACTACCATGGTCTTCAACAGTCAAATTCTGTAAAAAGTGAAAATAGGTTCAAAATTCTCTAAATGTCATTAGATAAGGATCGTGGCTTTCTCCTGTTTTGGAGTTTTCCACGTTATATTTTTGTGTTCTTTACTTCTCTATGCCAGTGTTTCCCCAACAAAAAGTATGCAATATAAAAGAATATATCTTAAAAAATATGTAAAGACTAAAAGCAAACTTTGTCAGGATTCATGAAAAATTTCTATACCATGTTTAGGATTTCATTATTTTAATTATTAAACCTTTTCTACCAAAAGCAAATAAGTCAATACACTTACATGTATTTTTTTTTAACAGTTATAGTTGAATAAGAAAGATATCACATACTTCCTCCGTATCAAAATATAAGCAAAATTTATTTTTTAGGTTCATTCAATTAATGATGTATGTGGTTCATATTATGGACCACATACATCATTAATTGAATGAACCTAAAAAGTAATTTTTGCTTATATTTTGATACAGAGGGAGTATAATATAATTGACGCAACAAAAATAATTCAACTACCAAAACTATACATTAAAATGTTTATCTAGCTGTTTTATACGAATTTATCTCTACTAATATTGTCTAGATTAAAAGTATAACAATCAGACACATGCAAGAGAGATAGAGAAAGTGAAACCTGTACGATCCTCTCTTTCAGAATAATGGTGATAAGGGAACTCATTCCCATTTGAAATAAAAGAGATTTCATGGAATTTGTTGTTGAAACTTGCACTTGACTGCGACATTCAATTAATGAATTCACATCTGGTACTTGTGATGTAGTTGCAGTTGATTCCAACTCCATAGAACTTGCTGCACTTAAAGCATTCAAAATTCGTGTTGCATCTTGTGATAGTTGAAGTTCTGATCCACACTTCAGCCACAGGCTATGAAGCTCTGGAAGGACAGTGGAAATAGAAGATAGATTGTGGAAAATACTAGTTGATGCATCTAAAGACACAAGGGATGACATGCCAAAAGCTGTTTGAACAGGGGGTGAGAGATTATTTAGTGACATCCAAGACCAAATGATAGAAGGGAACACATCACGTGAGAATCCTTCATATCCACACAGAAATAAATCCAATGCTTTTTGACTTTACTATGGAAAAGGGCACTTTTGTTATGCCAGTGTTATTTGCAATCAGAGTGGTTAAAGATTCCATTTGTTCAAAGTCCTCTTCCAACTCGTCAATCATTAAACATCCAGATAAATTGAGAGTTTTCAGAGATTTCAATTTATAGATGTTTCTTGGAAGTTTACGAAGGCTAATACAATCTTTCAAATTAATCAAAAGAACTTTCTTGAGATGTCCAATGCTATGGGAAACCTCGGTCAGCCTTGGACAATCTTTGAGTACTAGCTTTTCAAGATTAGGCAAGTTTGAAAAGTCAGGAGTTTGTGTCAGGTAATGAGAATGACTAAGATTGAGAATTTTCAGCTTTTCCATCCTCTGTAAAAAGAGAAATGTTATAAAGAAGTTACCGATAAAGCATAAGAAGATAGTACTATAACTATTGCAAACAGCATGCACTTGCTCTTAACTGCAGCGTGCTTTGGACACAACACTCAACTTAAAATTCATTCATGAATATGACAAGTGAAAACAACTCATAAAATATGAAAAATTAAACTCGAAATTAATACCCGCATCTCTTTCCACACAAGTTTGACATTGTTGTTTTCCAACTCAATGGAAACTAAATTTCTTTGGCAGAAGCTTGCTGGTATGCATGATAAAGGAAATCCATTCCAGTGCAGCCATCTCAATTGTTTTGAAAGATATTTAAAATCTCCATCAAGCTGTACACCAGAAAGTTGCAGCAATCTAAGTTTCTTCATGTTCTCAAATGCTTTGGTACTAAAACGTTGTGCACTACGACCTGGCAGCTTCAAAGTCAGTCCCTCAACAGCTTTTGTTCCCTGTGAAATATAAAAGACCAAAAGTCATCCTATATATAGATTATAGATCCAGGAAGCACAATCATATGTGCAAAACTTAAAGATATAATGCAGATATAAAACTTGTAATAAAACCAATCATTTGTTACTAGGAGCCAGGAAGCACAAAATGATTCACAACCAAACAAATATTCAAAGCTTTTGTGCTAACAACAGCACAATGAATGTTGATTACTAACTCAAATGTTTTCGCTTTTTACGTTTGAGATATTTTATATCCAGATTTTCTTATTTTAACCAAAAGTAAATATTTAAAATCCAGAATTTAAAACAAAGTATATGAAGTTCTTACAGTATGTTCTGACAATACATCAAGCACATCCTCATGCAACCACAACCTACTACGTTCCTCAGGCTCCTTTGGTGATTTCTCACGAATGACTTCTCTTCCCATGGCTCGCAGCAAATCGTGCATTCCAAGCTTGTTCTTATCATCAACAGTTACAAGGCTTCGCTCAATTAGGACACTTATTCCAATTTCTGCGAAAAGTCCGCATCCATTTAATATGTTAATAACATCATTTCGGTCCATCCCAATAAAGAAACAAGCTATGTCAAGGAATATTTCTTTCACCGTATCATCATTTATATCATCATAGCTTACTTTTAACTTCGTATGTACTTGATCATCGGGAATTATTTTGAGTTTCTCCAATGCAGAAATCCACTCTACTACCTCCCTATCAAATAAATAGGACCCAAGGACTTCAAGAGCTAGCGGCAATCCCCCAGAATACTTTACCACATTTATGGAAATTTTAGAAAAATTTTCTCTAGGACTCTTTTGCTTGAATGCATGCCAACTGAAAAGCTCAAGAGATTCATTTTCATTCATTTCTTTCATTTCGTATATCTTGTCAACTTCTTTCCCTCTAAGTATATGTTTATCCCTGGTTGTGACGATTATTTTACTCCCTGGAGCAAACCATCTACGACTTCCACACAAAACATTTAGTTGGTCCAAGTTATTCACGTCATCAAGCACAAGAAATACTCTTTTATGGCAGAGTCTTTCCTTCAATATAGATTTTCCGGATTCAATGCTTTGTATCTTGGTTGTGGTTTCTTTGAAAATATCATACATAAGTCGTTCTTGTAAATACACTTGTCCACCAACTTGCTCCCAAACCTCCCTAATATTTGCAAGAAAACTCCTACCATCAAAATTGCGCCCAATTATATTGTAAATTGCTTTTGCAATGGTGGTTTTTCCGATTCCACCCATCCCCCATATCCCTAGCAGCAGAACCTCATTTGATTGTTGAGTGTCTAGAAGTTGAATCATATCTTGCACTCGAGAATCAACACCCACCAGATTATTAGCAATGAACAAATTTGTCTTGTCGAGCCAATGTGTAACATTTTTAACAATATCCTTGATAACCTCATTTTCATTCCTATTAAAACAATAACCAAAGAACAGTTACATTTATGTATAACTAATTACCAATGGATGTATGCTTCAGAAGTATAAGGGAAATTTGAGTAAGAAAATTATTGTTGGATGTGTGTGAGTTATTTGAATCGTTACAATGAATTGCTAATAGATTGAAAGTATTGACCTTAATTATCATTTAGTACTTTGACAACATGGAAAGAAAGAGAAGATTTAAATAAAAATTTCAGGCTTCACTATTATGTCAAATCTTAAGCAAACAAGAAATGATTCTTCCACTTCAAAAGAGAGTATATATGCAAAATGAGAACATTTTAGAAGAAAGGAAAACAAAAATACTAAGAAACTTAATTTAAACAAAAGGTCCGAGAAGAAAACTAAGAAACTTAATTTAAACAAAAGGTCGAAAGAGTTTAATAGATATGCACATACGATGTTGTCATCCAATGGAAGTTCATCCTGTAGGCCTATTCTATAATCGTCTTTTAAGAATTAGCAATTTTTTTCTTCAGATTCATTGAATAACTGATATATATATTTGGACGTTATTTTTTTGCTTTTAGTATGGAGACTAAAATAGTCAATACATTCCTACATAGTCTTTAAAAATCATCAACATTTTTTATTAGCAAAATAGTCTCCTAAGATCCCAATCCAAACAAAAAGCATATATAATTTAACCTAAAAATTAATAATAAAAAACAAAAAAGCAAAAGAAAAAAAATAAAGAACTTCAGAGCAATAATAACCTGAAATTAAGTACAACAAATCCAGCAAGTGCACCAGCCTCACGAAGCGCATCTATCCACTGTAGCACCATGGATTCCTCGGATTCCTCCTGTGGTGAAATTCTGTTCATAAGATTTTGAAAGGATTTACCAAAGTCACCTGTTAGATGACGAACTTCAGACGGATCAACGTCGTAGAACACAGGCAGTACAACCTGACTTATGGTTCTATGACACTCCATTATTCGCACCAACTCTTGCAGACACCACTGCGAATCAGCATAGTTTTTGGAGAAAACAATAACAGAAATTCTAGATTCTCCAATCCCTTTGAGTAATGACGTTGAGATGTGTTCTCCTCTTTGAAGAGACTCATCGTCCTTGAAGACAGTGAATCCAGCGTTTTGAAGGGAAGCATAAAGATGTGAAGTGAATGATGCGCGAGTATCTTCTCCTCGGAAACTTAAGAAAACGTCGTAGTTTCTTCTAGTGATGGGATCATCAAACAGCGCTTCCCAATCGAACTCTACACTGGGAAGCGTAGAGAGTACATCCATGCTCGGAAAATTACATTCTCTATCGAAATCAAAATCATCAAAATCACCAAAAGAAGACTGGGATGAACAGGTTGAAGACATGATGATGATGATATGTGATTTACAAAGAAAAGAAATGTGAAGGAAGTGAGATCGATAATTTGTTTCTGTAAAGCATTCGTTGACTTGCAAGCTGCGTAGTGAATTTACAAACAACGGAAGGAAATTGATCTTTTTTAGAATTTCTTTGTGAGCAGTGAATGCCAACTTTTACCGTACTCATGTTTTTATCTATTTCCAAAAGTATTTTTAATAATAGAATCACTACTAGGTTGAGATATACTTTCCACTTCTTATACACACCAAGTTTCTTCTCATCACGTAAAAACATACAAAAAGGTGAAGCCGTTGTTGATAAAACAAGAGAGAGAAACCACAATACAACATGTGTCATAGGAAAATAGAAATAAAATTGTCCTATTACGCGGTTTGTGATACTCTCGCGATAATATCCTTCACGAGATTGAACATTTCCCTTTCTTTTTTCATCGTTAATAATTTCAACAATACCTTTTGAGTTTTAAAATAAGGTTTTCTTTATATATGTGGGAAAATGTTTTTTTTTTTTTTTTTATCAATTCGGGTTTTAAAATTTGAAGAAAAAGTATTTTGAATTTTATAATCCAAACATCCCACGTACGCTCTATATGATTCATTGTACCTCCTATACATTCTATGATTCATTGTAAATCCAAAAGTAGTGTTTTAAAACCCAAATTCATGATTGATACACAATCAAGTCACTGACCCACTGAGTCATCGATCGGACTAATGGATCATACCGAGTTTCTTGCATATCCAATCTGTTATCTTAAGTGAACATGTTGAGTTGGCCGTGATTGTGCGTTTCATGCTTGAAGCAGACTTGATTCCCTCTTACAATATGTGTGGTATTTTTTATTTTAAAATATTCATTACCTTCGCTCTTGTCTGGTTCGTTGCGGGTCATAATGGTTTCCAGCTCGACCAATGACTTATCCGGGTCATATCAGATTTCTTGCATGCCTGACATGTTCTCTCAACCGAATCGGGCACTCCACCGATCCCGATTGGACCAGTCCAGGTTTTAAAACATTGTCCGAAAGTGTTTATAAAATCCGAACAATCTCTAAAATTCCTCTTTGTGCCAAAAATTTATGGAAAAAAAGTGTTCGGATTATATAACCCAAATTGTATCAAGACAAAGAGATTTCGCCTCTCAAAATACAAAATTTTATCGTTTAGACTCATTTTCAATTTTTATTTTTTTTCTTTGTATTATTAAAAAAAAATTGGATTTTTTTCTGCATTAACTTTGTTTGGTTTTTAGAACTTTTGGGTGTATTTTTATATATATTTTATTTATTTGATAGGTTTTTCGCCATTTTTTCTTTCCTGTGGTTTGAAAAACAAAATTAGCGATTGTTGATTGAAATGGGAGAAGGTAACGGTGTTTTTTGAGAGGAGCTATTGATTGTTGCTTGTATATAATTTAAACCGTTTTTTTTTTTTTCCTTTTTTTCTTTTTAGATTATATAATCTGAATAGGGGTATTTTGGTAAAAAATAAAGAGCATGTGAGAAGTCTAGATGATGGGAAAATAAGTTCTCTTAATTTTTTGGCACCAAACTTAAGAATTTTTTTGTCTGTTCTATTGGTCCAATTTAGAACAACTTTTTTTCACCATTAAACTACATATTAGTCGTAAGATTGTATCATCATGCATATTTTTCAAAATAATCTACGAAATTGTAAAATGTTAATCAAGTTGGTTGCTGTGTTCATATTTTCAGCCCCTGTATTGATATCAAGTTGGTGATGTTGGAGATGCATTTGAAACTAAGTGGATCCAATCCGAGATCCATTTTATAACAGAAGTAGACAACATAATGAATATGATTACCTTTTTACGATTTCACAGATCTATCACGAAAACTTAATAATATGAAAGATTACATTGATGATACACCCTTACAATCTTAGGAACTAGGTTAGATCTTTATTGATTAACATTCCATCTGCATACGGTAGAAAATTTTAGTTGGCACATTATGCAAGTACACAGTTGTATAACCTTTGATAATCATGATTTTAAATTGCAGTCCTAAATAGATGATAGAGTGTAGAAGTTTGAGGTGAGGGATGCTATTAACAGCGAACAATTTCATCTAGAATTTGTCCCGAATAAACCCCAACTGCTGGATCTTGTGATTAGTGGACAACAAAGGGTTGGTGGAAGTAAACATGGAGGTGTGATACAATAAATATGTGCGGTCGTGAAGTTTTTGTCGCGTTAAGTAGCATTAGTCTTTTGAGGTACCATAATAATACCACAGCCAGAATTATGATCACATCAGTCACATTTCAATGCGATTTTCATATTATCAAACATCACAACTTGCGACAACAAAGACTATGATCACAATTTAAAATCTTGGTAATGATACGCGTGCGTGTGTCTTCGCTACAAACATAAGATTTAAGGAAATTCTGTAATTCAGCAGACATGGTAACTTGGTCACCAATATTATCAGCTTGTATTTCATGGCCAAGAAAAGCAGCTTAATGCATCAAATCCAATTTGTAATCTCTCACTTGAGGCTAATATGCTTACAAATAACTTCCTTCAGAAACTGAAACATCTAATCTGAAAAAAAAAAAAAAAAAAAAGAAGAAGATGATTTTGAGTTCTTTTCTTCCTCTTCATTGTTCATCATCTTTCTGATTATTGTCTTTATTTTGTTCATAAATGAACTGAGAAAACAAAGCCACAAGAATAGCACCAAGAACAGCAACTCTCTTCCAATCAGTACTACTTAATGATGAGACATTAACAGAACCAACTATTCCATATGTAAAAAGACCAATGAAGAATAGGTAAACATTTTTCCTTGTTTTTCTTCCATTTTTCTCACTTGTTGTTGTTGTTGTTACATCTTTCATCTTTTCCATTACTTTGCTTTCAATTTCCTCAAACTCTATTCTGTTTAGTTCATTCAATTCCTCAAATGCTAGCATTTCGCCCTCTATTTTTGCTGTTATCTATCAATCACAAATGAATGTAAAAGGGTCATTATTGAAGTAATTTTCAAGCGACTTTTGCATAAGTAATGTTTTTAACATGCATGTTTGCCTTTGTACATAATAAGCATATAATCTAAGAAATCAATCAAATAGAATTAAAAGTAAAAGATATACATAATAGTAACATATCTTATAAAAAAATATGGAACCTAAAAGAATAAATTATCAATTTAGTCTCTAAAGTATCACTATCTTCAAGTTTAGTCTCTATAGTATTTTTAAAAAAAATAACGAGTATCTCTAAACTATATATATAAAATTTGTCACTCTAAACTTTGTTAAGATGCTAGGGACTAATACGATGGATTTTCATATACTGGCCGTAATTCGAGCCTTTGACACCACAATGAGTCCATCGTGGCATCCCCACTACTTCAATCATTTGGACCGACTATGAGACTAATTCTCAATTCGACTCATTGAACAATACTTTATCCCACCTCCAGTAGCAAATTGCTTCCACTTGACCAACACCATACTATACTATAACTATAACCTCTCTCTAGTTTAGTCTGTAAAGTATATAAAAATAATAAATAATTCCTTCATCTTAGTTCCTACTAGGGATTAACATAATGAATTTTCATATACTTTAGAGAATGATAAATTGTATATACTTCAACAACTGAATTATATAATTTACTGGAATGTTAAATGAATAACTTTGTAGCTTAAATCTATACATGATTAAAAAGTGGAAAGTGCATACATACTCTGTCACTAACTTCATCCAATCCTTTAAGAGCATCTTCACCAATCTTATCAATTTCAGCTTTAGCTTCTTCACCAAACTGTGTCAAATATTCAGATCTTTCATCCAAATAATCCGTAAGACGAACTTTTTCTGTCTGAAGAGTTGCAAGTTGAGCCAATAGCTCTTGGCTTTGAACATCACCTCCAGGTTGTGAATTATTATCAGGTTCATCATTGGAGTTGGTGCTGCAAAGACGTAGAAAAACAGAGTTTCTTCTTCTTGCTGTGTTGTGGTGGGGGTGAAGAGTAGTAAAAGTGGTGGTGTTGTTAGAAGAAGGATAGAAGGTAGGGTGCAATATGGCTTTGAGAGCAATCATCTTCTCAATTAGAGGGCTGCCATGTATGTCTTATCTCCCATAGTTTTATCCTCGTGTTTTTTCGTTCATTATTATATATTTTGTAGTATTTAATACAATATTTTTTAACTTTAATTTTTTATTTTTGAGTTTATTGGTTTTAATTGCTATACATTTTTAAATCTATTTTTAGTCCTTAAATTTTAACAAAAACAAATAATCAGATATGTTTATTGTTTTATTTTAGATAAATTAAACGATAATAGTCACTTGCGAACTAACATGTACAAGTGAACGGAGTTCGAACTTCGATCACAACGTCGAGCATAATACTTTTGACATTTTCGTCAATTGTACTAAATCAAATCGAAAATGTTTAATCGAATTTTGATTACAACAAAATCTTCAAAACCCACATCTTCTCTTAAACTTTAAAATATACCTAATAGCTAGTTAGATGCACATGATAGAATATAGACGTGATAGGATAAGAAGTTGGATGAGAACAAGATAAGATAGTGACAAATAAACATTTATCCTTTTTATTTTTTTATATATCTCAAATAGACATTTATCCTATCATGTGTTTTAGGTGCATACATTATAAGAAACGTGATAACATTATTTACTACTATTTTAGTCTTAAATATATATATAAAAAAATACTTGTATGGTCGCAACCATTTAGACATATTCACAAAAAATACATATAATTTAATTATTTTAAAAATATACATTATTTAATTCTTTTCTTTCTACTTTTTTTTTCTTTCAAATATGTGTGTCCGCCTAAATTGTGTGATTAAGTTGTGATCATGCAAGACTTCCTTCTAAATATGTAACATTTTTGTTTATAACTATGACATAATAAGATATATACCATTTTAAATGACAAGATTACCATGTGAAACAATTACATGTATCTTTTTAAAATTAATTTTTAATTTATAAATTAACAAAAAATACTAAAAAATAAAATAAGTAATTAAATAATTTAGCATATTTAAAAAAATTCAATTGACACTACTAAATAAACCATTTAACTTTTTTAAATCATGAATAAATAATTTTATTATATATGTAAGATAAAATATAAGTTTAAATGCAATTTTGATACTCTATTTATACTTTTCTGAAGTTTTGATACTCCTATTTTAAAATTAAGCATTTTGATCCCTCTATTTCAATTTTTAACTTTTGATCCCCCGGTTCATTTTGTGGTCAATTTTGATGATGTGTCCAAGTCACTAATGACGTGACAATACATATTGAATTTGGTGGCTTGTCCACATGGGCTCTGTCATGACATACGTGACTTGGTCATGTCATATAAATTAACCCCAAAATGGGATGTGAGATATAAAGTCCTAAAAATCGAAGAGTTAAATGTGTTTTTAGTCCCTATAAATATTTCAACTTTTCATTTTAACTTTACTAAACTTTTACTTCGACTTTTAGTCCCCCAAGAATTCTTCGTCCATACTTTTGGTCACAACTTTTAAGTCAGATCATGGTACCCTTTAAATTTTTGAACGATTTCCTCTAGGAATGTTTATAATATTCCCAATAAGAGTTAGAATATTTTTAACCAAACATTAATCGTCTATATATAGGAAAAATCATATACTAATTAACAAATGAGTCATGATCTATTTTTTGATTGGTTATTAAAAAATAGATGTGTCATGATCCATTTTGATTGGATGATAAGAAAATATTAAATGAATTTGACAATGTAAAAGTGGCATGTGTACTTCTAATTTGATGCAACACATTTATATTTATACTAGTATGTGGACCCGTGCCAAGCAGAGGCTAAAATTACATCATATTCAAAGCAGAGGATATTGTGATTTATCAAGTGTTACTTAAAGCTTTAGATTGGATAAAGGATCGGAAGTGGAACCAAAATTAAGTGAAAAACTCATATACTTGTGTCTTCAAATATTGGAAGAAGATGGTGTATCATTTTCATTTGTTTGGTTGCCCTTTCTTCAATATGTGGATCCACAATGGTGTTGACTCCTTCAGAAGGCTCAAAAGTTGTATCATATCCCGATTCAACATTGTAGACGGAGCGGGAGTGGTTCTTGGTGGTGGATTACGCACACAGATAGTCTAACACTTGATGAAGAGATGTTAATGCATGTGTCAAGTGTGAGTTAAAATTTTAAATTGAATGCAGGAGTAGATGTTAAGCAAGATATTATTAAGATGACCCATATACCTAATATTTTAAGACTTTGAATAATGATGTGATGTCAATATCACTTGCGTGGTTACTCTTAACCTAATATAATGATACATCTAATGTACGCTCTCACAGAAGTCTCAGTATTATGATGATATTTTGGTTAGTTTTTAGGTATCGTTAGTTTAATTTTTCATGTTAAATTTTAGATTTTGGATATAATTCATTTTCATGCAATTTTATTTTATTCAACGTCTATTATTTGGAATTTTTTCATTGTTGACCTTTGGTGGGATTAAACAATGAAAAAAATATAGATGTATTATGCCGTGGGATTAAACAATGAAAAAAATATAGATGTATTATGCCGAGTTGATAAAACATGTTTATTATCCTTAAAATAGTACATGTTTACCAAACATTTTAAATTGATGTAGCATTGTCTAAATGAGTCTAATATTTTGATAGTATAATTACCCAATAATCTCCAACTCCTTCAACACATTTATAAAAAATAACAACAACTCATTATTCCCTATACTCTCATAGATAAAATACATACTCCTTAGATTCATCCCTTATCATTGATTTCATGTTCAAACTAGTTTTTCATTTTCTTTCTTTTTCTAATTTACTTTCTCTCTTTGCATGAGCGAATTGAAAAAAAATATCCCTATATGAACCCATCACCATCCTAGAATTTTTATCATATTGTGTCACTAGCCTAATTTTGCTATCTCATCATATCATAGACAAGTCTCACAATTAAGAGAAAGATGTTAATGTGCCATGTGTGGATTAAACTTTTACATTTGATGCAATATTAGATATTGAACACATATAAGTGAGATTATCAATACACTTTAAGTTTGTAAACGTTTTCGATTTAGTCTTTCTATTATCCAAACGATGATGTGGTAGAAGGACTAAATCGAAAACATTTACAAACTTAAATGACTTATTTGTGACCAAAATAACTGAAAGGACCAATTTGTTACAAACCTCAAATTTAAAAGACTTATGTGTGAAGGTGAGAAAAACACAAGAGGGGGGGGGGGGGGGGTTGAATTGTGTTAGATTTTCGCAACTCTTGAAGAGTGAGAATCTAATTCCTTAATATCAGAGTCTGAAGGAGATCAGAGTCTGATGAGAGATTAGGTTCTGATGCAGCGGAAATAATCAAGAGAAAGAGAGAAGAGAGAAGAGAGAACACAAACAATTATACAGGTTCCTTCCACAAACCGGAAGTAGTCCTGTCCCCCTTGCACTTCCAAGGAGAGTTTCACTAAAATGTAATATCTATTACAAGTTGCTCAAACACACAGTAAGAGACTTCCAATGCTCAAGCACGCAGGCAAGAGACTTCCAATGCTCAAAGACACAACTAAGAGACTTCTATGCTCAAGGATGCAGCCAAGAGACTTCTTTGCTCAAGCACACAAGCAAGAGACTTCTGACACAATTTACAGAAAATTGAATAGAGTTGAAACACTTGACAAACAATCAAACGTGTTTCTATTACAACAAAGACAGACTCTGTTTCAAACAAAAGACATACTCTGTTTTTCTGTTTAACTTAGAAATTCTAGAATACTCAGTTTGTAAGAATAATCTAAGCTGATGATGTGTTTTTGTTAAGACTCAGTTGAATACGATAGCAATGCAGTGTAGTTTTTCTAGTTGTAGAGTCCAACAATTCTTCAAGTCTTCTATCCTTTATATAGGCGTAGGAAAGAGACGTTGAGTCATCCAGTACATCAGGATGATTTCTAAAGCTTGATCAATAACTGTTGATCTGTTGCTTGATATGGTAATAATCCTTCAATTGCATATTTGAATTCCATTCCCTTTGAAGATTAATACCGGTAGATACAGTTGCCAAACTGTACGAGGTAGTGGAGTAGTGGAAACAGAGTTCGTACAACGTACTCTGTACTGGCCTGCATTCTTTGTCGTTGAGCTTCCCACGCTCAAGTTGACTTTGAAGCTAGCCGTTACTCCAAATGAGAGTTTCTTTTGCATCGTAATGCCTTTAGGAATCCTTGTTAGCAGATCTTCAGATTGCAGACTTCAGACTCACTGTAGCATTCTAGCTTCTGATGATTCTTCAGACTCTCTTGGTTTTCAGATTCTGATAGTCTTCAGACTCTGATAGTCTTCAGACTCTCTTCGATACAGTCTTCAGACTCTCTTCGATACAGAATCACAAGCAACAAGCTTCTCTAGAACTTTGCTCTTAAAATGTTCATACATAATACTTTCTAAGATATAAATCTTGATTGATATTCTGCATACTTAAACAAATATTAGCATATTCAATTGACTATTTTTAATACCTTGTTATCATCAAAACTCAAAATGTGGTATTGCTGAACACCTTTGTTCCAACAATGTGTGACCAAAATAACTTAAAGGACCTATATGTTACAAACCTCAAACTTAAAGGATCCCTGGTGTAATTTAGCCTATTTTCAACTTAAAAACTTTCTTGCTTTGTCTTCTTTATCCAATGTCTCGGGGCACCGGTTAGAATGACCCAAATAAATATACTTATGTTCTGAAACATTAGTTAAGTAAGAGCATTCACTTTGGAGCTATGAAGCCCCGATACGGATACAGGTGCAGGTAGGGGTGGGCATCAGTTCGGGTTGGTCCGGGCCCAAACCCTCAATCCGAGGCAACCCTCGGGTTATAGACAGAGACCCAAACATAACCATATATATTTTCGGGTTGATCGGGTTCGGGTTCGCGGGTTAACGGGTTCGTCGGTTCGGGTTCTTCGGTTTGGATCAAATGCGTTTTAATTGGTTTCCTTATTATTCTCATAAGGATGTTTTTTTACAGATCTAACAACATTTATTCTAGATCCAACAATTGTTCTCCATGCGTTGTTTTCTTTATATCAATATTCTTTCAATTGTTTACGGATCTAGCAACTATGCTAGTTAGCAAAGAACATTACTATTATTTAAAAAGTTCAAAAAGTTCCAGTAGAAAATATGGAGAAGAGATTGAACATTTTTTTACACACACCATTACCATTCCTTGTTTATAGAGATGGATGATAGATTGTTCAATGAGATTGCTAACACTAAGAGAGTTTTGAGAGACCGAGGGAAGAAAGTAAGAAAAAGATTTGATGTGCGGCTGCACTAGGGTTTTCTTCCTTTTGAGATGAAGAATTACCATTTATAGTGAAGAGGAAACATATTTGGGTTTGGGTCAAGAAGTATTGGGCTTATGAGAACTGATTTGAGCCAAGGTAACTATTAATATAACAAATATTCATGCGAGCAATATGTAATAACAGTGCTGGTATGAAGAAAAAACTAGTAATAATAGTAGTAATAAATAATAATAATAATGCTTCATCCGGGTTGGTCGGGTTAGTTAGGGTTCCGACGGGTCCAAATTAATCATCCGAACCGAACCGAATATACCCAAAATAACCCGTTAAATTCATCCGACTAACCCGATACCCGTTTTAACCCGAACCGAATGTTTAAATTTACATCGTGTTGATCGGGTAAATTCGGGTCCATCCGTATTTGTCCACCCCTAGGTGCAAGTACGATACGATACAAATACATTGATACACAAATTTTTTAAAATATAGGATACTATATGGCTAGGATACTTAACAAAAATTTAAATAAAACTTATATGTAAAATACTTGAAGAAAATTAACACCGATTACTCTTCATTATTGTATTATTATAAAAGTTACAATTTTTTAAAAATAATACATGTGATCAAAATAATTTTTTTTGAAACTTTTCTTTTAAGCCATGTTACATTTTCATATGTTGGGATATCGAGAGAAGCATCATTAAAAGAACTCAACACAAATTTTATCTAATGTTGTTTAAGTGAATCACCTCTCTCGCTACGTTCATCCACAAGAAATGTAATTTTAAGCGGTTCATCGAAAAACAATTATATTGATGAATATCTAAAATTGAATCATATACATCTATAATATTTAGTACATGTTTACTAAACATTTTAAATTGATGTAGCATTGTCTAAATGAGTCTAATATTTTGGTAGTATAATTACCCAATAATCTTCAACTCCTTCAACACATTTATAAACATAACAACAACTCATTATTCCCTATACTCTCATAGATAAAATACATACTCCTTAGATTCTTCCCTTATCATTGATTTCATGTTCAAACTAGTTTTTCATTTTCTTTCTTTTTCTAATTTACTTTCTCTCTTTGCATGAGCGAATGGAACAAAAATATCCCTATATGAACCCATCACCATCCTAGAATTTTTATCATATTGTGTCTCTAGCCTAATTTTGCTATCTCATCATATCATAGACAAGTCTCACAATTAAGAGAAAGATGTTGATGTGCCATGTGTGGGTTAAACTTTTACATTTGATGCAATAGTAGATATTGAACACATATAAGTGAGATTATCAATACACTTTAAGTTTGTAAACGTTTTCGATTTAGTCTTTCTATTATCCAAACGATGATGTGGTAGAAGGACTAAATCAAAAACGTTTACAAACTTAAATGACTTAGTTGTGACCAAAATAACTGAAAGGACCAATTTGTTACAAACCTCAAACTTAAAGGACTTGTGTGTGACCAAAATAACTTAAAGGACCTATATGTTACAAACCTCAAACTTAAAGGACCTCTGGTGTAATTTACCCTATTTTCAACTTAAAAACTTTCTTGTTTTGTCTTCTTTATCCAATGTCCCGGGGCACCGGTTAGAATGACCCAAAGAAATATACTTATGTTCTGAAACATTAGTTAAATAAGAGCATTCACTTTGGAGCTATGAAGCCCCGATACGGATACGGGTGCAGGTACGATACGATACAAAACATTGATACGTGAATTTTTTAAAATATAGGATACTATATGGCTAGGATACTTAACAAAAATTTATAATAAAACTTATATGTAAAATACTTGAAGAAAATTAACACCGATTACTCTTCATTATTGTATTATTATAAAAGTTACAATTTTTTAAAAATAATACATGTGATCAAAATAATTTTCTTTGAAACTTTTCTTTTAAGCCATGTTACATTTTCATATGTTGGGATATCGAGAGAAGCATCATTAAATGAACTCAACACAAATTTTATCTAATGTTGTTTAAGTGAATCACCTCTCTCGCTACATTCATCCACAATAAATGTAATATTAAGCGGTTCATCGAGAAACAATTATATTGATGCATATCTAAAATTGAATCATATACATCTATAATGAATTTTTACAACATTATATTGTATCACTTTTTTACTTTATCTTTTTCTATGATACGTATTGTGAAGTATCTTAGAAGTATCCTTGTGTATATATGGAGTATCACATAAGTATCCGATAAAATATTTATTAAAAATTAAAATAATTAATTCTAATACTTCGTGGGTACGTATCCGTATTCGATATGGGTACGTTTTCATTTTGAAGTATATGTGCTACACTTATTTTTTGGTTCAGTTTATGGATACAATTCAGTTAACCACATTTTTGCACACCCCTACTTGGGGTGGGTCGTGACTGTTGGGTGACTTGCACCCTTTGGGTGTTGAGTGCCCTGTTGCTGGTGGTTCACTCGTTGCCTTCGTGTGTAAACCTTGGTGATGGGTGGCTTACGCTTATCAATACCCCCGCCTAAAAAAATCATCTTGTGTTTAAGGTGAAAATCTGGAAAAACCTCTTGCAATTTAGCCACAGATTCCCAACTATTTTCACTTGTAGGGAGATTCTGCCATTGAATTAAAACTTTCACGTTGTGAGGTTGTAATTCACGAATATCTAAAATAGAATCTGGATAAACCTACGATTCCTGAGCCTTAGATATTATAGGTGGTAAAGGTTGGGACTTGAAAGAATCACCAATGGCCTTTTTGAGGAGAGAGAGACATGAAAGACCGGATGAATTTTACTGTGAGATGGAAGAATCTTGTTAGTGTGAGTCAATTTGCAAAAGATAATGATGTATACTTTGAGTTTCATCCTAACCATTGCTTTGTGATATCTCAAGATTCTTCTAAGGTGCTCCTAAGAGGTGTTCTTGGGCATGATGGTCTCTATCAGTTTGAGGACACCAAGTCATTCAAAGTCCCTGCTCCTGTCTCCCAAAATTCTAGACTCAGCAATAAAGTGTCAACACAGTACACTTCTTCAACTTTCACTCCTTTAGAACTCAACACTAGTCTTAACTCTAGCAATTTTCAATGTAATACTGTTGAACACCTACCTAATAGTTCAACTAGGAGTTCTGTTATGTCTTTTCCTTCCATGTATAGCATTTGGCATAGTAGGCTTGGACACCCTCATCATGAGGTGCTCCAAAGCATTATCAAACTTTGTAATGTCAAACTACCAAATAAAAGTATTTTAGACTTTGTACTGCTTACTGCCTTGGTAAAGTTCATAGGCTTCCTTCACTGAGACATTTTCACCTATTGTCAAACCTGTCACAGTGAGAACAGTTTTGACTCTTGCTATCACTCACCATTGGCCTCTCCAACAACTAGATGTTAACAATGCCTTTCTCAATGGTTTACTTACTGAAGAGGTGTATATGGAGCAGCCTCATGGTTTTGAATCCTCTAACAAAAATCTAGTTTGTAAATTACACAAGGCCATCTATGGTTTGAAACAGGCCCTTAAAGCCTGGTTTGACAGACTTAAATCCACTCTCCTTACCTTTGGTTTTAAGTCAAGCAGATGCAACCCTTCATTATTTACCTTACATACTAAAACACAATGTGTATTCACTCTTGTGTATGTGGATGATATCATCATCACATGGAGCTCTACAACTGCCATTCAACAACTTGTTCACCAACTTAAATCTTAGTTTTCTTTAAAGGATTTGGGCAAACTGGATTATTTTCTTGGCATAGAGGTTCATCATTCCTCTTCAGGCTCCTTACTTATATCTCAATCTAAATATACTAGGGATCTACTTCAAAGAGCCAACATGGTGAATGCAAATAGTATGGCTTCCCCTATGACATCTAGCACCAAATTATCAAAGTTTGGTTCCAACAATGTTTCTGATCCCTTCTACTTCAGGTCTATAGTTGGTTCCTTGCAATATGAAACTATTACAAGGCCTGAGATCTCCTTCTCTGTGAACAAGGTGTGTCAGTTTCTATCTGCAACTCAGGAGGATCACTGGAAAGTAGTGAAAAGAATCCTCAGATATCTACAAGGTACCCTGCATCATGGTTTGCTTCTCACATCTGCCAGTCCTAATGAGCCTCTTGCAATCACTGGATATTGTGATGCTGATTGGGCTTCAGATCATGATGACAGAAGGAGTACATCTGTAGCATGCATATTTTTGGGTCCTAATTTGGTGTCTTGGTGGGCAAGGAAACAAACACTAGTAGCTAGGTCTAGTGCAGAGGCAGAATACAGAAGTCTTGCACAAGCCTCTGCTGAAATTATCTGGATACAATCTTTACTTAAGGAACTGCAGGTTAAAAGTAAAGTCCCTCAGATACTTTGTGATAATCTTAGTGCAGTCTCTCTAGCCCACAATCATGTGCTTCATTCAAGAACAAAACACATGGAGTTGGATATTTTCTTTGTTAGAGAAAAAGTCATCAAGAAGGAGCTGCTGGTGTCTCATGTACCTGCTCAAGATCAGTGGGCAGATGTGCTCACTAAACCTCTGTGTACTACTAGATTTATCTATCTTAGAGACAAACTGAGAGTTTGTGACACCATCAGTTTGAAGGGGGAATGTTAGAGTGAGTAGATTAAGCTAAGATAGATTAGTCTCTATTAGTCTCTAAACTAATGACAAGCTAAGATAGATACAGCTGTCATTAGTTTACCGTATAAAAGAATGTCGTCACTCTTCATTTCATCAATTGAAGATCACAGTAACAGAATTCTGTTACTCCCTCCCTCTCTCCCTCCCTCTCTCTCTTCCTCCCCCCGTCCCTCCCTCGGAGTTCAACTTCAAACAATATATTCTTTTATTTTGAATATTTTTCATAATTGAACTTATTTATAATCACAATACTTTTTGGAAGGTATTCAAATCGTTAAAATGTCACCTCTGTTAGCAACTAGTCATTATAATACTCGAGGAATTACTCTCATAGATGTTTCTAGATACTCCTGTTCAGTATAATAATTTTCTTTTGAAGGGGAAATTCATAATAATAAAATATTTTTATATTGAAATTTCGTAGGTTAATATATATTGATAGTTCGTTATTCAAATTAACAAAGAAGACTTTTAATAACTAGTGCGATCATTAAGGATCGATCCATCAATCTATATAACATATCCAATAAGGATAATATATTAACTCTAAGGAATTAGTATCAGATCATCATTATGTCCCTTGAGAACAAGTAATCCATGAATCTTAAACTTTATGTACTTAGCATGTAGATTTGTGATAATTAGGGACAAATGGTTTGGTTCCATATATGACTTATACTAGAAAAATATAATGTCATTTGATTTATGTAGCTGAACCCTCCTAATAGGATAAGACTTAGTTGTTGTTGTAGCACGTAGATGTTTTCAATTTTGTTTTATGAAAAATAGTTGCAATCTTTCAAGTGCGCATCTTTGTGATTGGTGCAATTTGTTAGTTTCACGACATTAGTATCAAGAGTAATGCTACCATACTCTGACATTCTTTTTCCAACACTTCTTTTTTTTATTGTGTAAGTTATATGGGTTTCATCTTATCAATTCATTTGGAGTCCATTCCACAAGTGGTGTGACTTACATTCATTTCACTCAAGTAAGAGAGATTGTGTTGGAAAGAGAGTATCATGGTAGAACTGCTAAATATCAAATGGAAATCAGAAACGCTCATTTGCACGTTTCTGTTTCATGAATCCAAGCAAATATTTCTGTCTATAAAATATCAACAATAATTTTTTCTTACATTACTTCAAAACTTTTTCAGGTAGTCAAGATTATAATTTTTAGGAAAATGTTTGGTGGACATCTAAACACCTTATTAACTCCTTGAGAGAGAAAAACATAAAAAAAAAGTGGTGTGATAGATTTGATAGGTTGGTGATGTCAGAAATGGAGGGGTTTAGTAGGTGTTTGGAAAATTTTGGGATGTTCAAATATTATTGTCGTAATTATTATTTATAAAAATATGAATAATTATCTTATGAGGAATATTATATATTTAATTTTTGAATGTGTGATTGTGATATTAATAGATTGTTAAATCAACTATTTCCACTTTTTACAGAATTTGGCTGTCAATGGGCGTGGTAGTTTTTGGCTCCCCAGTGATAATTACCCAAATTGGTTAACTTTCAATGCCAAAGGTGATTCTGTAATTTTTGAAAAGGCCGTAATTTGAAGACAATTGTCGCATTATTTTTTGGAGATCAAGGCTATTTGATTAGCGTTTGACTCATTTCTTATTTCACGACTGAACTTTTAATTTTTCAAAAGAAAGTGGGAAAAAGTTCAAATACCACATTTTTAAGTCGCATCATTTTTCGGAGATCAAGGCTATTTGATTAGCGTTTGACTCAATTCTTATTTCACGACTGAACTTTTAATTTTTCAAAAGAAAGTGGGAAAATGTTCAAATACCACATTTTTAAAGATTAAGGGTTCGAGGGTTGGTTACATAAAGGGAAGGTATTAGCACCCTTTATGTTCGTAGTACTCTACGAGAACCTCTTGATTTTATTTAATTTTTGTGCTATTACTTGCTTGTTTTTAAAAAATAGAATGAATAGTGAATAAAGAGAAGAAATAAGCCGATTATCTACATTTTTTATTGATCGGTTTTGTGTTTTTTATTAGTTTTGAAAAGTTTAAGATAAAAAGGCCAAGTGGCAAATAAGAAATTGGTTTGTGCTTTTTTAATATTAAAGGGAATTACTCAAGATAGAATTAAATTGATTAAACATTTGATTAAGGAAATAAATAAAAAAATAGGATTACTTGATTTTTGAATCAAGGTTTATTGTGAAAAATGTTTTTGTGATATTGTGGTTACTGCATTAAGTTAAATTTACAACTAACGGAGTAAGAAAATAAAACGTAGGTATTTTATGGTGACGTTGGATCACCAGAAAAAACCTTAAACCTAAACTATACATGAAACATAAAATAAGAGAGAGACACATACACATTCTATGGTCTGCGAAAAATAAATATGCATGATTCATTTACATTAAGCCTAAATATACATTCTAAAATCTGCGAAAAATAAAAGACGGAAAAAAAAACAAGTATGCGTGAATGATAATAAAATGCAGAATTTAAACTAAACTAATAAAAATGCGAGAAAAGAAAAATAAAATGCTAGAGTAAATAAAAATGCATGAAGAAGAAATTAAAAGAAGAAATGCAAAGGGGTCGTCAGTTCTCTTTACTATGGAAGGTTTGATTTGGAGAGCAGCCACTGTAATACTACTAGCTTTGGACAATTAAAATTGAAGGAGATACCATTTCTGTAGCAGATGGAATCTGTTAACGATATATACTGGAAAAAATAAAGGGAATAGCTGCAACAACAGGAGCAAAACGAATGATTGGAATTAGTTTGGAACCACACTTGTTAATTGCAGCAATATGGACTATCAATGCAAAAAGAAAAGCCACGCAACAGTGTGTATATATATGTGGTACGGCTGTGTTGAATTCTTAGCAATTGAAATTGGTTCTGAACAGTAACTCAACAACAATCCTGTTATTGGGATTAAGTCACATGCGCAGCAATAAATAATTGGGATGGAATGGATACGTAGCAGCAAAATAAAATTTAATAAGGATTGAAATCAAGTAATAGGAATTGGAATCAAATAAATGAACAGTAGCGATGAGGCATTAACAAAATTTGGAATTAAATATATGATAGAGAAACAATGCAGCAATGGAATTAAATAAATGAGTCCAGCAACAAGAAAGCAATTACGTAGCAAAACAGATTTGTAAAACGGCATCACAAAGGAATTCAATCCAAATTGTGTATATTGATACGGGTGCCTAAAATCATATCATATAAGGAATTAAAATTAAATTTGGAGGCAATGCTACAGTAACATGAATGCAAAGAATAAAGGGAAAATTGAAAGTTGCCATTGAAAAGAAAATATCGTTCAGAACTATTAAAAATATCGTTCAGAACGATGCTCGCATTGAAAATTGCCATTCTTTTACTTCCTAATTTTGATTGGTGAACATTGGTTTTGCTTGCTGGTGTAAGGGATTTCTCTTTCTTGTGGTAGGCTCCAGAACTGTTTAGGAGAGACCTGTGCCCCTAAAGGTCGAGGATACAATAGTGGGCATCTTGCTAGGCGCACACATTGTTCAACTCCTACCCTACTGCAGCTGAACTGTATTCGTCGGCTGGAATTTTTTTCAGTCTTGGACTCTTGGTAATGCACTTTTATATTAAGTTTTTTTTATTTAATTTTAACTTTCTTCTGGATAGCACCATTTGCTCAGCTTGTGCCCTTGTTTTTGCTAAAACCTTTCTTATAGTTAGACACAAATCTATCAAGCTCATAAAAATTCTTTGCATGTACAATATTGATTTCAACTTCATTTTCTTAATGATATGTGTAGTTGCTTCTAGATTCTCCTAAGATTGACTCTGAAGATTTTATTATGCCGAGTTTTTGGCTTTCCTCATAAGTGATTTTATTCAACCTTCAATTTCCTTTCAGGTTCCAAATCAATAAACTGTGAGAGAGACTGGGATTGGACATGTGATTTCATAGAACACATCCATAGAAATGGAACGAAGAAAAATCATAGCAACTCTTACTCTAACAATTTGGACATACGTAAAATTATTTATCCAAAGAGTGTTGGAAAGAGGGGTTTAGGGTGAGTTTTGCGAGCACTTCTATTGTAAAAATTATAGCGTTTTCTGTTTATTAGAGAAATGGATTCAGCTAGCAATTGAGTTATAATCTACAACTTGTTACTCAGATTGTTACTTGCTGTGATAAATAAGCTTGTATCTGTTCAGCTTTGCATCTTTGAATCATAATGATACCTTCGAGTAATCCTCATCATTAAGATCTCTAGCTTTCTTTCTCTGCCCTCATCATCTTATTCACACAACTCTGTGAAGTCCTCTGTCTGTTTTTATATCCACTTTCTGAAATTTGATTTTATGAGTTACATTATGCATATTCATTCTCAAATCAAGTACCAAGAGTCCAAGACAAATGCAGTGCAGCACTGGTAAAGGGTAAAGACTAATGTTACCTGATTATACAAGCTTATAATTGACTTATAGTTGGCTTATTTATTCTCACATCAGGTACCTAGATTATCTCATTTATGAATTTTATTCTATTAACTCATTTTTACTTGAAACTTTTATGAAATAGTGAACTTGTCTAGCTACCTCATCATGTATAACACACTACACATGATGTATGCCTAACTAAAGAAACTCGTTATGTAGCTTCTCAGTTCCCATCTAGAATTCAAATTCCACCAAACTAAATTATGTAATCAATATGTCAGGTCAGGAGCATTGATGCCCGTCTGTATTGACTTTTTTAGCTTATACAAAACAACTAATGCTAGTAAATAAGCTTTTATTTTTTATTCATAACCTTGTCAAGTTAGTTTATGAAAAAAATTGTGAAGATACAACTTTCGTTAGTAAAAAACTTATGAATTAACATAAAAACTTATTTCAGAGGCAAAGACACTCGCGCTTCCTTCACTTCACATCTGTTTACCTCTCTTCAAAGTTCCGGAATTATCAGTTTCAAGGATGATCATTCCCTTCAAAGAGGACATCGCATCTCTAAATCACTACTTCAAGCAATCCAGGAGTCGAGAATTTATGTTGTTGTCTTCTCCAAAAACTATGCTGATTCGCAGTGGTGTCTTCAAGAGTTGATGCAAATAATGGAGTGTCACAGAACTATAGGTCAGGTTGTACTCCCTGTGTTCTACGATGTACATCCCTCTGAAGTTCGTCATCAAACCGGTGACTTTGGTAAAACTTTACAAGATGTAATTAACAGAGTTTTAAAAGTGGACGAATTCATGGTGCCAAAGTAGAGAAACGCGCTTCGTGATGCTGCTGGCCTTGCAGGCTTTGTTGTTTTAAATTCTAGGTTACTTACTTACCTTTGCATTTTAATACGCTTTGCAGATTATTCATTATTTACCGTTCTAGTGTTTTTAATAAACTTTATAATCTAATCAATACATTCAAATTCATTGTGCTTGTCATTTGTTTAAGCAGTTATTTGATTTAGGATTTAGGTCTTGTTTGGATGAGTAGTTTATTTGAGCTTATCTACATACGTAAACTCTCGTGTGATTGTTTGAGAGAACTTATATATACAACTTATCACATCTACATAAGTAGTTTGGATGCGTAGTTTATTTCTATCATGCGTTGTACATCATGTCCTTCTATAAGCTAGTCTAAACAAGCGCGTTAAGTGTGAAGTAATATTGGTGGAACAAAATGGATCTCAACAGGTTTGCCGACCCTTTGGTCCATGTAACTTGTCACATGAGTCATGGCTAAATCACAAAAACTCCTGCATCCAAATTCCGTATTTTCGGCTTAACAGGTCAAATAAAATGATAGAACAGAATAACAGTTCTGAATTGAAAGGGTAATTATGTTCAATTCAAAACAACAATCTTTAATTAGATAGAAACATAACTAACTCTCCAATTTTCCTATACTTTGTGAGTCACAATAACTTCTGTACACAGTAATGCTCCTAGTTTTACATGGTTGTTTCTTAGTCTTGCAATTCCTGTTGGTTCAAACCTTCCAAATGGTTGGTCTTAGATCTAGTAACTGGTTCTTCTTAACCTTCTTTATTCCTTTTGGTCCATCTTAAGCAAATTAATTACTTTTTGTAATGATTCAACTTAAACGCACAAAGACACATCGAACAATAATATTTTTTTTATATTTTTACATATATGTGGGTATGTAAATGTACCATTTCTTTGTTCTTTTATAGGAATGAAAGTGAGATTATCAAGGATATTGTTGAAAATGTTACAAATTTGCTTGACAAGACAGACTTGTTCATAGCTGATCATCCGGTGGGAGTCGAATCTCGAGTACAAAATATTATTCAATTTCTAGACATTCAACGATCAAATAATGTTCTACTGCTGGGAATATGGGGGATGGGTGGAATCGGGAAAACAACCATTGGGAAGGCCGTTTACTATAAAATTGGCCGCAATTTTGAAGGTAGGAGCTTTCTTGCAAATATTAGGGAGGTTTGGGAGAAAGATTATGGTCAAGTGAATCTACAAGAACAGCTTATGTATGATGTTCTCAAAGAAACAACAACCAAGATACTGAACATTGAATCGGGAAAATCTATATTAAAGAAAAGACTCTGTCGTAAAAGAGTTCTTCTTGTACTTGACGATGTTAATAAATTGGACCAACTAAATGCTTTGTGTGGAAGTTGTAAATTGTTTGCTCCAGGGAGTAGAATAATCATTACAACCAGGGATAAACATATAATGAGAAGGGATAGAGTTGACAAAACATACTCAATGAAAGAAATGGATGAAAGTGAATCTCTTGAGCTTTTTAGTTTGCATGCATTCAAGCAAACGAGTCCCACAGAAGATTTTTCTGAAATTTCCAGAAATGTAGTTAAGTATTCTGGGGGATTGCCGCTAGCTCTTGAAGTCCTCGGGTCCTATTTGTTTGATAGGGAGATATTAGAGTGGATTTGTGTATTGGAGAAACTCAAAATAATTCCCAATGATCAAGTACATAAGAAGTTAAAAATAAGTTATGATGGTTTAAATGATGATACAGGTAAATCAATATTCCTTGACATAGCTTGTTTCTTTATTGGGATGGACCGAAATGATGTTATTCATATATTAAATGGTTGTGGACTTTTCGCTGAAATTGGGATTAGTGTCCTTGTTGAGCGAAGCCTTGTAACGGTTGATGATAAGAACAAGCTTGGCATGCACGATTTGCTGAGAGATATGGGAAGAGAAATCATTCGTGAGAAATCACCAAATGAGCCTGAGGAACGTAGTAGGTTGTGGTTTCATGAGGATGTGCTTGATATATTGTTAGAACATACTGTAAGAACTTCTAATACTTTGTTTTAAATTTGGATTTAAAGTATCTCAAACTTTAAAAGCAGAATACATGTAAGTTAGTAATCAACAATTCAGTTGTGCTGTTGTTAGCACAAAAACTTTAAATATTAGTTTGGTTGTGAATCATTTTGTGCTTCCTTGCTCCTAGTAACAAATGATTGGCCTCCTTACAAGTTTTTTATCTGCCTTATATCTTTTACTTTAAATATTACTGGAATGGATTTCCTTTAACTTGCATACCTTCAAACTTTCATCAAAGACATATAGTATCCATTAAGTTAGAAAACAGCAATGTCAAATTTGTATGGAAACAGATGCAGGTATTTATTTGGAGTTTTATTTTTCGTATTTTGAGTTGTTTTCACTTTTCTTATTTATGAATGCTATTTAAGTAATGCGTCCAGAGTGAACTTATGGGCAAGTGCGTCCCTTTCGCAATAGTAATAGCATAGTAGTCAATCTTGGATTGCGGTGCGTAGTGGTAGACCCCAAAAGTGAGATAGCGTGATATCGTATAGCGGTATAACAAATAGCGGTTACCGATGTTTGATTATTTTTTGAAGAAATTACATGAATAATGGTATAAAGTATAAAACTTATATGTTTTAAAAAAAAAACTATTTGATATAAAATTAAATATAACACCCAAATCTCAAGAGACATTTATAAAACAAAACACCAAAAAATAAAAGTTAGAGGAACAAATAAAAAAAATCATAAAAACAAGAAAAGCCATAAAACAAAAGAAATCAGGAAGAAAAGTGAACAGAGAAACCATACAAAATGTTTTAAAAATAGGGTCAAGCGGCCGCTATCCCCTAAGCCGGTATAGCAGCTGAAGCGGCCGCTATCTCATTCCGCACCACTACGACGATTAGTGTCGCATAATCAAAATATTAATTAGAATATTATAGCATTTATATTGTTTATTTTTCATTTATTATATTATTAGGTAGTCAACTATTGTCATTAACATGTGATTATGTAGGATCGCTACAATAAATTAGGATTCTAATTCTTTCTCTATTAAAGAGAGAATTCCCCTGTACATTTGAACATATCAAGAAATTATTCTCCTCTCATTCTTTTCTACTTGGCATCAGAGCAATTTTTCTGCAGCCTGCGCCTCTGTACTTCCATGACTGACAGTTCCTCAGTCAATAATGAAGAGGAGAATAAAACTCCCAAAAACATGCTGCCTAAAAAAGAGCAGAATGTTGCTTATGGCAGTGATTCCCATTCTATCCAAATCACCTCTTTTTGAATCAATGGGTCGAACTATTTTAGGTGGTCTCAATCTGTCTAGATGTATATTCGTGACAAAGGAAAAATGGGTTATCTTACTAGTGATCACAAAGAACCAGATGCTAGTGACCCACAACATGATGTGTGGGATGCTGAAAACTCCATGGTAATGACATGGTTGGCAAACTCCATGGAAGAGGAAATCAGCAGCAACTATATGTGTTATTCCACAGCAAAAGAATTGTGGGAAAGTGTGAAAGAAATGTACTATGATCTGGAAAATAAGTCTCAGATCTATGAACTTACATTGAAGGCTAGAGAAATTCGGCAAGGAAGTGAAAATGTCACAAAATACTTCCATTCCTTAAAACGGATTTGGCAAGAACTTGATATCTTTAACACCTACAAGTGGAATTCAACCGAGGATATCAGCAAACAGTGGAAGAAGGAAGAATTTTCCAGTTCCTTGGCGGTCTCAATGAAGAGTTAGATGAAGTTCGTGGAAGGATCATTGGAAGATCAACTTTACCTTCACTGGGAGAAAAGTTTTCTAAAGTTAGAAGGGAGGAAACTCACAGGGGTGTCATGATGGGAAATGCAAAATCTGATCCATATCCTCCTGAGACCAATGCCTCGATTGCGAATACTGCTGCCTTTAAAAGTTATTCAAATCAGAGGAACACATCTAACGTCGTGTGTGACTACTGCAACAGACCACGTCACACCCGAGAAACCTGCTGGAAACTCCATGGGAAACCAGCACATCTGAAAAATGGCAAACTAGGTCCCAAATCTGTTCCTACAACACATGAGGCTAAAAAATCCTTACCCAACCAGGATCAAGTTGAGGAGCTCATAAGGTTGCTAAAATTTAGTTCTTTGTCTGGTATTCCTAATGCTTCTTTGGCACAAACATGTAATTTTAGTACCCCTACTTCTCTAAGTTGCACCTCACATATGTCTGCACCATGGGTCATAGATTCAGGTGCTTATGACCATATGGCCGACCTTTCTTCTCTATTTCAAACATATTCACCTTGTCCTAGAAATAAAAAAGTTTGAATTGCAGATGGAAGTCTTTCACCAATTGCAGGAGAAGGAAAAATTCCTTTATATACGCACCTTGATTTAAAAATGTGCTACATGTACCAAAACTTTCATGTAACATTTACTCTGTTAGTAAAATCTGCGAAGACTCAAATTGTAATGTGAAGTTTTTTAACACTCATTGTATTTTTCAGGACCGGAATTCGGGGAAGATGATTGGCAGTGCTAAAATGTTGGATGGACTTTATTACTTTGAGGGTGTTTTTGAGGATAAAGTGGCTCATGGCCTTAGTGGTATTAGTTCTGCTTCTGTTAAGGATCAAATAATGCTCTGGCATAATAGACTAGGGCACCCTAATTTTCAATATCTTAGGCATTTGTTTCCAGATTTATTCAAAAATGTTAATGTTAATTGTTCTTCTTTTGAATGTGAAAGTTGTGTTCTTTCTAAAAGTCATACAACTCCTTATCCCTCTCGACCTTATCATGCATCCAAACCTTTTTATTTAATCCATAGTGATGTATAAGGTCCATCTAAAATTACACCTCAATTTGGGAAAAGGTGGTTTGTGACCTTTATTGACGATCATACACGGCTATGTTGGGTCTATCTTATGAAGGATAAATCTGAAGTACCAGAGATATTTAAATGTTTTTCAAAAATGATAGAAACTCAATTTGATGCAAAAATTTCCATTTTGAGAAGTGACAATGGTACTAAATATTTTAATAAAAACCTCGGAGAGTTTTTTCAACATAAAGGTATTCAACATCAATCAACATGCCCAAATACGTCTCAACAAAATGGCATAGCTGAAAGAAAGAATAGACATCTTTTTGAGGTAGCTCGTGCCATTATGTTTGAGAGCAATGTTCCTAAATTTTTATGGGGGGATGCGGTTCTAACAACATCATATCTCATAAACAGGATGCCCACTCGTGTGTTAAGTTATCGCACACCATTGGACGTTTCCTAAACTTTTTTTCCAGCATGTCGATTGCATACCGATTTACCTTTAAAAGTGTTTGGATGTACAGTTTTTATGTACGCCCCTAACTCTCGCTCTAAACTAGATCCAAGAGTTGAAAAATGTATTTTTGTTGGTTATTCTCCCAACCAAAAGGGGTAAAAGTGTTACAATCCTAACACAAAGAAGGTTCATGTTAGTATGAATGTCACTTTCTTAGAACTACAATCTTTCTATCACAAAAATTCCCTTCAGGAGGAGAGTGTTAATGAAGACAATTTTTTAAGTGACAACAATTTGAATGAACCTTTGCCAAATCCTGTTTTTAACACTGAGGATATAGAATTAATTGATCACACAACTGCACTTAAAGAAGTAGAACATGTGGAAACAGATCTTGAAATTGATAAGGGAAACCTTGTCCCAGACTTAGGTGGTGCCCAAATAGGAAAGGAAATACCACAATCAAAACAAGAGCTTCGTGTTTATGCTCGGAAATATCCTCAAAAGGTCAGAAGTCAGTCCATCATTTCATCTTCCAATCAACTAGAAACCCCGGATGATGGTTCAACAAAGACGCCTCAAGAACAAACAGGTAATTCTGAAATTTCCACTTCTAATATTGATCTACCCATAGCCGTTAGGAAAAAGACCAGAACTTGCACCAAGAAATCACTTAAAACTGGTACAAACTATCCCATTTCCAATTATGTCTCCTACCAAAACCTCTCCCAAAACTTTCGAGCCTTTACTTCTAAAATTACGAATTTGTTTGTGCCTAGAAACATTGAGGAAGCACTAGATGATCCCAACTGGAAGTTAGCAGTCCTAGATGAGCTTAATGCTCTCAAGAAAAATGAAACATGGGAAATTGTGAGCCTACCGCATGACAAAAAGAAGGTGGGTTGTAAGTGGGTTTTTACCATCAAGTGCAAAGCAGATGGAAATGTGGAGCGGTACAAGGCTAGGTTAGTAGCTAAGGGATTTACCTAAACTTATGGTATAGATTATCAAGAGACTTTTTCTCTAGTTGCAAAACTCAACTCCATACGTGTTCTTTTATCCCTTGCTGCCAACTTGAATTGGCCTTTACATCAACTTGATGTAAAAAATGCTTTTCTAAAGGGAGAGCTAGATGAAGAAGTGTTCATGAGTCTTCCCCCTGGATTTGAGGAAAAACTGGGAAGAAATAAAGTTTGTAGATTGAGGAAGTCTATGGTTTGAAACAATCCCCAAGAGCTTGGTTTGAGAGGTTTGAAACCGTGGTAAAAGGACTTGGTTACATCCAAAGTCAAGCTGATCATAAACTATTTTATAAACATTCAGCCACTAATAAAATTGCTATTTTGATTGTATATGTGGATGACATCATATTAACAGGTGATGATAGCTTGGAGCTCAAAAGCTTAAGGGAGAAACTTGCTAAGGTCTTTGAAATCAAAGAACTTGACCCTCTAAAATACTTCCTTGGAATTGAGTTTGCAAGATCAAAGGAGGGTATTTTTATGAATCAGCGGAAGTATGTTCTGGATCTTTTAAAAGAAACTGGATTACTTGGATGTAAATCTGCTGAGACACCCATGGATTCCAACATAAAATTGCAGCCTCCTGAAGCTGGAAATATGGTAGATAAAGGAAGGTATCAGCGATTGGTAGGAAGACTAATATACTTATCTCATACGTGTACATGCATAGCTTTTGTTGTAAGTTTGGTGAGTCAGTTCATGCATGCACCAGGACCTGAACATCAAGAAGTTGTTTTCAGGATCTTAAGATACTTGAAGGGATCGCCTGGGAAGGGATTTCTTTATAAAAATCGTGGACATCTCCAAGTAGAAGCCTACACCGATGCAGATTGGGTTGGAAGTATAACTGGTCGAAGATCAACATCAGGTTATTGTACCTTTGTCGGGGGAAACTTGGTTAGTTGGAGGAGCAAGAAAAAAAGCCTTGTAGCAAGAATTAGTGTTAAAGCTGAATTTAGAGCAGTGGCTCATGGAATTTGTGAGGGGTTGTGGGTGGAAAAGCTATTGCGAATTGAATTTTTATAATTCTCCACCTATAAAATTGTATTGCAACAACAAGTATGCAATATCTATTGCACACAACCCAGTTCTACATGACAAGACCAAACATGTTGAAGTAGACAAACATTTCATTAAAGAAAAAATAGAAAGGGGACAAATATGTATGACTTATATTCCCACTACAGAACAACCGGTTGATATCTTGACCAAGGGACTATCCAAGAAACCTTTTGACTACATAACTCGCAAGCTGTCCATGGAAGACATTTTCAAGCCAGCTTAAGGGGGAGTGTCGCAGAATTAAAATATTATACCATTTATATTGTTTATTTTTCAGTTATTGTATTATTAGGTAGTCAACTATTGTCATTAACCTGTAATTATGTAGGATCTCTACAATTAATTAGGATTCTAATTCTTTCTCTATTAAAGAGAGAATTCCCCTGTACATTTGAACATATCAAGAAATTATTCTCCTTTCATTCTTTTCTACTATTAGTGTAGTGGTTCGTTGCTGCTACGCTACCTGCGGCCGTTATCGACCACTATAGCGTCGCTATCGGCCGCTATGGACTACGACTACTATGAGTAATAGAAGGATTGGAGTCCTTGATATTATATCCATTGGTTTAAGTGATATTATTTAGATAATGTATGTCGCCATTAAAAAAATGTCTCTGTGCCATGCAAATATTTTATCATTACTCACATGGTTGGTGACACGTTGCAATTGCTTCTGTTTATTTCTGTTCTTGCAGAGGATGGAGCAGCTGAAAATTCTCAATCTTAGTCATTCTCATTATCTGACACAGACCCCTGACTTTTCATACTTGCCTAATCTTGAAAAGCTAGTACTCAAAGATTGTCCAAGGCTGTCTGAGGTGTCCCATACAATTGAACATCTTAAGAAAGTTCTTTTGATAAATTTGAAAGATTGTACTAACCTTTCTAATCTTCCAAGAAACATCTATACATTGAAATCTCTGAAAACTCTCATTTTATCTGGATGTTTAAAGATTGACAAGTTGGAAGAGGAGGTGGAACAAATGGAATCCTTAACCACACTGATCGCAAATAACACTGGTATAAAAAAAGTGCCATTTTCAGTAGTAAGGTCAAAAAGCATTGGGTTTATTTCTCTGTGTGGATATGAAGGATTCTCCCATGATGTGTTTCCTTCTATCATTTGTTCTTGGATGGTACCAACAAATAATGTCCCCCTCACTGCTCAAACAGCTGTTGGAGTGTCATCCCTTGTTTGTTTGAATGTATCAAATAGTACTTCCCATGATCTATCATCTATTTTAAATGTCCTTCCTAAGCTTCAGTGCCTTTGGTTGGAGAGTGGATCAGAACTTCAACTTTCACAAGACACAACAGGAATTTTGAATGCCTTAAGTGCAACTTATGCTAAGGAATTGGAATCAATTGCAACTACATCACACATATCAGATGTGAAAAATTCTTCATTAATTGAATGTCGAACTCAAGTGCAATATTCAGCACCAAAAAATTCCATGAAATCTCTTCTAATTCAAATGGGAACGAGTTGCCTAATCTCCAATATTCTCAAAGAGATCATCTTACAGGTCTCACTCTTTCTCTTGCCTGTGTCTAATAGTTATATTCTTTTATATAAACATTATTAGTAGAGAGAAATTCCATAAAACCAGGTAAGCATATTAATGTCTAAAAGATATTTTTCATTCATTCATCACAAATTTTGATTTTAGTCATTGACCTCTTAAATTACATTTGCGTGAGTGTGAGCGAGTTTAAGAATGTTTTTCTTCAATTTTGTGTAGTTGAACCCCCCTAATAGGATAAGGCTTAGTTGTTGTAGCACGTAGATGTTTTCAATTTTGTTATATAAAAAATAGATGCAATCTTCCAAGTGCACAATTCAGTGAGTGGTACAATTTGTTAGTTTCACAATATTAGTACCAAGAGTAATGCTACCATACTCTGACATTCTTTTTCCAACACTTCTTTTCTTATTGTGTAAGTTATATGGGTTTCATCTCATCAATTCATTTGGAATCCATTCCAAAAGCAGTGCGACCTACATTAATTTCACTCAAGTAAGATAGAGTGTGTTGGAAAGAGAGCGTCTTGGTAGAGCTGCTAAAATATGAAATGCAAATCAGAAACCCTCATTTGTAGGTCTCTGTTTTAAGAATCCAAGCAAATATTTCTGTCTGTAACTTGCAAAATATTCAGCAATGATTTTTTCTTTCTTTACTTCAGAAATTTTTTAGGTAGTCAAAAGATTACAATTTTCCTTGAGAGAGAAAAACATAAGAAAAGTGACGTGATAGATTTGATAGGTTGGTGATGTGAGAAATGGAGGTGTTTAATTGCTGTTTGGAAAATTGGGATGTCCAAATATTATTGTTGTAATTATTATTTATAAAAATATGAATAATTATCTTATGAAGAATATTATATATTTAATTTTTGAATAACTGATTGTGATATTAATAGATTGTTAAATCAAATATTTCCAGTTTTTAAAGAATTCGGCTGTCGATGGGCGTGGTAGTTTTTTGCTCCCTGGTGATAATTACCCAAATTGGTTAACTTTCAACGCCAAAGGTTATTTTGTAAATTTTGATGTCCCACAAGTGGAAGGACGTAGCTTGAAGACTATGATTTGCATTGTCTATTCGCCAAGCCCAGATAACATAACATCAGATGGCCTTAAAAATGTGTTGTTGATAAATCACACAAAGACCACCATTCAACTCTATAAGAGAGAGGCGTTATCGTCCTTCGAAAATGACGACTGGAAGAGAGTGATATCAAATATGGAACCTGGTGACAAAGTGGAGATAGTTGTTGTTATGGGGAACAATTTGGTTGTGATGAGGACAACAGTTTATCTCATATATGATGAACCAATCAATGAAAAATTTGAGCAATGTCATGCACCAGATGAGAACGTTTTCGTTGAAAGTCGTGATAAAAATGACTGCTCTGTCAAGAGGATCTCTCTTCAAGCACAGCCCGCAGACGATTTGAAACAAAAACAGAAAAGAAGAAAACTCGACTGAAGATGAAAGATGGGAAAGACTTGCTAGGTAAAATTTAATTTAATTTGACTTGATTTATTTATTTTTTGTTTGAAAACGTCGTATCCAGCCTAAGGACCAACTAATTGAGGGATAAATCCCACTGTCCACTACCCAATTGCAGCCAGAACAAAGATTTGTATGGAGTGTCCCAACAGTGTCCCAACACAGGATTTGTTGGCACGTGGAGGATTCGTATGTGAGACCTAGAGAGGAGCACACTGCTAGTTCCGAAGCCTTCGCACCACCAAGCCATCCCCTCAGGGTTTTAACTTGAGTAAGCTCCAATTTGGTCCCGGAATTGTTCTGTGCGGTTAGGTTATTCCCCTGTTTGGCGCTTGAAATCTTGTATTGGTGCTGATAGTTGTGGCTGATTGATGAATTATAGTTTCTGACAGTGGATTGCAGGTTATATGCGTAGATTGGTAGCTACCAATTTAGTTTCACAGAAGTCCAACATTAGCTAGATTGGAAAGCCCTGATCCTAATGCTCTAAGGGGAGTAAGATACAAAACCAGGATGATACTTGATAATTGATCAAGAAAATTAATAGTATACTTAAGCAGAATTTGCAGGTGTAAATCAGCCATGTTTTAATTGAAAGCATTCAGAATGCAGTCAATCTTGGAAATCTTAGTATGATGCAAGAAGAATTTGTTGTATAAGGTATAGTTTTTTCCTCTGTTGTTTAATTATTGCTTTAAAACTGTTTAAACATTCAATTTTGATACATGGTGGTACTCATAAAAGGATGATCGGTATGCCATGATGCTCGCACTGAGAATTGCCATTCTTTTCCATTCTAATTTTGATTGGTGAAAATTGGTTCTGGTTGCAAATATAGAGCGTTTCTCTTTCTTGTGGTAGGTTCCAGAACCGTTTAAGAGGAGACCTGTTCCCTTGATGTTGATGATATGAACATCCTCCTTGCCGCACACATTGTTTTGCCCTACTGCAGCTGGACTGGATTCATCAGTGCCTTTCTTGGTAATGCACCATTACATTAATGTTTTATTTAATTTCAACTTTCTTGTGGTGAGCCAGCCATTATCTCAGCTTGTGGCCGTGTTTTTGCTAAAACTTTTCTTATAGTTAGACAAAATCTATCAAGCTCCCAAAAGATTCTTAGCATGCACAATATTGATGACAATTTCAATATCTTAATGATCTGTATAATTGCTTCTAGATTCCCTGAAGATTGACTCTGAGCTGAGGATTTTATATTGCCAAGTATTTGGTTTTCCTCATACATTGGTTTACTAAGCATTCAACTTTGATTTTCTTTCAGGTCTCCAAATCAATAAACTGTGAGAGAGACTGGGATTTGATTTCGTGAAGATCTCATCACGTTATATGAGATCCATTTTCAAAGTGGTGGGACATACATAAATTTTATCCAGAAAGAGGATATTAGGGTTAGAGTGAGTGTTGCAAGAAATGGATTCAGCTAGCAATTGAGTTAGTTGTAGCAGCAGTTAGAGTTACAATCTACAACTAGTTACTCAGATAGTTAATTGCTCCTATGAATAAGCTTGTATCTGTTCAATTTCGTATCTTTGAATCATAATGACACCCTTTTAGTATTTTTTATCCTTAAGCTCTCAAGCTTTCTTTCTTCTCTATCCTTATCATCTTAAAACATGAAGAAAGATTTACAGACACCAGAGTAACCAGGAAGAAAGAGTAAGTATTGTGTAGAACAGAATATGATAGGACAAAACAATAGATGACAAGACAAAACTATACTAAAGAGATAGAGCGGTAATATTTTTTATGGGGAAAAATAAAATATGATTTTTGGTATTTTTGATAGTCTTGTCTCATGGTTATTAAGGGACATAAATTCTTGTGTTTTGTCTTGTCCGATGTTACTTGTTCTATTCAATTCATGTTCAGTTTCTAAATAACAGAGTATATAAAAAATTGTCTAGTTTAAATCCCTATTTTTTTTAGCAAACCAAACCAAACATTTGTTTTTCGTTAATGAAAAACCACTGTAAGAATAACAAGATAGAAATTGAAGATGAGTTATCTGCTCTTCTTAGAGTTGCATGTGATTGTGTTCATCTTTTGCTTGAACGACGGCCTACTATGCATGAGGTGTACAGCAAGATGGGCAACATATGGGAGAGAGATGATATCTGTGAAGATTCTGACCTCTTATCGATCGATTTTGAAACTCCTAACAAATAGAGTTATTAATTAACCGGGTCTCGTTGCGTGCATACCAAATTGGCAACATTGAGTGAATTTGCCGCAGGTGTCATGTTGTATCCAAACATATTTTGTAAGGGTCTGTTGTATTGGATTTTGTTCGACTTTTGAGCACGTGATTTGATGTAAGCTTTGCAACCCTTCATAGAAAATGATTTTAGCTGGGTTCATTGAAGTACTATCTGTACTCCTTTTAATAATTGGATTTTAGTTGCCTTAATAATTTTTATACAAAAAAAAAGAGTAACCTGGTCCCAAGGCAGGTGTTGAAGCTATGATTTTGGAGTAGTCATGATAACTTTCCCCAGGCTACCTTTTGTTGGTAATATTAATAGGAAATAGAATTTGGATAGTTAAGAAAGATATAAGAGAGTTTTGTTATGCCGTGGCAAAAACCCCTGCCCTAAAAGTAAATTTCTGGTGGACCTCCGATGCAACCCAATATCCAGTTTTGCTCCCTAAAATTTACACAACTGCGTGTATGAACTCGTGCACTCGAGGCTAAATACGATGGAGCTTCACAAACAATGCTCAGAATAATTGAGAGCAGAATAGAAAGCATGAACTTAATTATTTTCTTCCCATTGCACGATGGAGTACATTTCTATATATACTTCTCTTCTTGTATAAGATACTGCTAGTATCTATATATCCTCCAAAGGCATATCAATAAGTTTTATGTCCGTTGCTTGCAGCCAATCACTTCACCAATATAATTATTATCACACTAACGACAATAAAACTAAGAAAATTAACCGTTGGTGGTTATGTTTCATACCTTTAATTTTAAGGTAATTAACATAGAAATAATGAAAATGGCTATAGTTTTTAGAAGACAAATAATTGTAGGAGTGAAAACGGCTATATCCAACACCTTTATTATGGACTTGGTTGTTGATGAATCTACCATGGAAAATTTAGTTTTGGTTATGAGTGATTATGGCTAGTCGATTCAAAAGATTGATACCAAACAAGTTTGATTGGAGAGCATGTACCTACTACTAACAATGAGCACTCAAGTCCTAACCAATTTGGATTGCTGCATAACTCTAAGTAATAACTCTGATGACACTATTTGTGAAACCTTTAATTAATTCAAATGCTATTCACGATTTTGGAGTAATCACGGTTTTGTTGTTCAATAGAGACCATGAGTTTAAACCTGGCCATAAGCCAAATCTCTCATTTCTAGACCAATACTAGGGAGTATACTAAAATCTCGTTTTCTCAATAAATAGATGGCCGTCGAAATAAACACAATTAAAAAGATTTTACGAGCGACATACAATTTCAACTGATTTTGTTTTTACAGAATCTAGATTTAAATAGTCACTCACTTTTTTCATCTGATTTTGTTTTATCATCAAATTTAGATAATGAAACAATATTGTCCACTAAAAAAAAAATCACATATTTAGCATTCTCTATTTTTATGATTTCATTTTAAGTGAAACTAGAGAACGAGCGAAATAAGAGGCCTCACGAGTAACCATTAGATTTGTGTTATATTTAGTTAAATTATTAGTAACTTCTGTTACATACATGGTTTAGTTTGCACCTTTAAATTGATCTATTTAGCCTTCAAATTAATTCCTCATCCAAAATCTATCTAAGCTAGAAAGAAATAAACATGAAGCCTTCAAATATTCTCGTAATCTTAACCATTTTGTGCATGTGTTGTTTCCTTTGCATGGCAAAAACCTCCCCTCAAGAATACGTAGACGCGCACAATAAGGCTCGTGCCGAGGTTGGTGTTCCTCCACTCAAGTGGAATGACACCATTGCAGCCTATGCCAGGAACTTTGTTAAAACGAAGATTGATACCTGCGTAATGGAGCCCTCCGGAGGTCCTTATGGCGAGAACTCTGCAACATTTCCCTATAATACCGTGAATACTAACGATGTTGTGGATAAGTGGCTCGATGAGAAGAGAGAATATAATTATACTGCCAACTCGTGTACTCTAGGTTTGTACTGCGGAAATTATAAACAGATTGTTTGGCGTGATACTGTTCATCTTGGTTGTGCTAAAACAAAATGCAACAGTGGTTGGTATTTTTTCGTTTGTAACTATTACCCACCAGCAAATCTTAAAGGCGGTCGTCCTTACTAGAGTTCCGGCCTCATGTTTTTTATTTGTACCAATGACCCACCAAGAACTCATGTATATATGTAGCATGACATTGTTGCATATTGAGTGTGACTTAGGGTTAAAGCCTCTCCATTTATTCTCAAAATAAATGAAGGACTTAGTTTATTATAGTGCTACTACTATCGACCGTAATTGATACCGATAACTGATCTTTGACCCGTGAGATGTACGGGTCTATCAATAAACACCAATAAGATTATTAGAGATACAATATCGTAATAAAATTCGTCTTTAACATGTTTTACCATGGTAAATGCCAACCATGTCTTGATTCAATATTATGGTTAACTTAACTGGTTGTTCATCATGCTGAAAGTTTATGAGAATAACGATAGCAAATTACCATCATATATATAAAATTAAGATGAAATTGATTTTCATATTATTTACTTTCAATGTGTACTTATGTGAAAAATTGTTTCCTTTTTTTTAAAGACACTTCATTTTTATTTTTTTACGATTCGCAGACATTATACAATTATGATGGACCACAGTTGATATGATAAAAAATGAATTGATAGTGAGAAATAGCAAACATGAAGTGATATAGGAAACTCAAATTGGATGTCACTACTATTCATAAAAAGATAAAAATTACATCCACAAATTCACACGGTTTACTCGTCTTAAGTGAGTATCAAATCCAAGATTCAAGCTTAAAAACAAAACATACTTAAAAGTCAATCCAACAAAAGTTGCAAATACCAATTTGTATCCAAAATAGTTAACTCAGCCCTTACATAATTCACACAAAATACGACAACTCCATAAAGGAAAATTTTCAACTAAGAAAGGGACAACAAAACATTAGATAGTCAAAATAATTTCACTAAAGACATGTTAGAATAACTAATATTGTCAAATCATGCTCCTTGATTACTTTGAATCTTCAATCTTGATACATGGCATTTTAGGATTCTTTGCGGTGGATGCATTTTAGATCTTTTTTCCACTAATTTTCTATCAGCAAGAATCCAATTGCATCTGATATGCGTACGACAGTTTGTTTTTGCAGCAACTTTTGCACCTTGAGTATGCACAATCCTTGTTTGCTTGGTTCCCACAGTATTGACATTTTAGACTCTTTAACACTTCTTCTCCCCATAACTGTGTTGAATGCATTTTTTTCCATCTCTTTAGCTTTTAAACTAAAGATCATATTTTATGAGTTTACAACCTTTTGGTTGTAGGGTGGTACTATACTATATACTCTATGTGAGGGGCATAAAAGAAAGCAATAATTTTCTATTACAAATATGTAAGCACTTCAGTACATGAGAATTCGAAAAAAAATATAAATTTACAGCATGACAAAGCTGCCATTATAAGGAAGAATAAATTCAAGGTTGAAGTATAACACTAGACAATATGAAAGCAATAACAAAGCTGCCATACAATAACTGTGTAATTATCTTATTCCATAATTGCCTAACTACTTAAATTGACATGTCTAAAAAGCAATAGCAAAGTTATGGAAGGAAGTATTGTTCTAGCTGATAAAAAGATATCCTTTTAGAATTGTCAATTTGATGCAACCAAAGTTGTGAGCCAACAGAGACACAACTATATATGTGCAGAGTTTCATAAATCTCATGCGATCCGACACTGCCGCAGAAAGTAAACAAAAGAGTTAGAATAAAAATGAACAAATTTGAAGAAGCGAAGGAGAATGAAATGGTTCAGTTGAGGAAATGAAGATTATAATTGAATATGAAGAACTAACATTTACATAGCAACTCCCTTTCTTTCAAAATAAAAAATAAAAAATATGAGAGGATACTTTCGTTTCAGCTGTCGTTGCTAACCCAAGGAAAGTGACACCGAATTCAATCTATCTCATCCTTAACAGAACCATCCAATCCAGCCGATACAAACTGGCCAGCGTCATACATCATCCAATTAAGTCAGTTCAACAATTATTCATTTATTTAATCAACCATAAATAAAAAAAATGCAATAGGGGCTGGAAAAAAAAGGAGCATAAAGTAATTAAAGGACTGACTCAAGAAAGTTAACATTGATTCATTGTGAAAATCTCGGCTGTGAAAATCTCGGCTAATAAGGAATCAAACTCTTCAAAAATTCACAAATAAAATTAAAATAGTATCACTAAAATTGAAATATTGATAATGATTCTTCATTTAATTTTACCTTGAGATGGAATCCATGACCGATTTAGTTGCGGTGCCAGAGAGATGGAAATAGTCTCCGTGAAGCTATTTGCGTTGAAGCAGTTGCAACGGTTACGACCGCATATTAGAGGCGGTGGTTGCAGTTGCCTTTGTGGTTGTGGTTGTGATTGACACCTGAAGATGGAGACGTATGTGAATAAGGGGTTGATGCTTATACTGACTCCATGTTTCTCTTCTCTTCTCTTCTCAATCTCAATCTAACCTTGCTGCTCTGATTTCTCTTGTAAACCATTTTTTATTATTTTACGGTGCTTGCCTAATCTTTATGAATCTATTGTTATGAATCTATTGTTGAATGAATGTATATTGTTGTGTGTTGAGAATTGCATTCATTTATATTGAGCAGTGAGTGTGGATAGGATACATTAATCTGCCTTTGGAAAACCGCAAATATACTGCTGAGTGGGATTGCATGGGAACCATAGTGAAATTTTAGTTTTCAACATTCTCCTATTAAATGCACGCGGATTGCAAGGGTTTTAACAACCAGCAAGGGAAATTTGAAATTCAAAATTAACCTGGGTTAAAATTAGCATTAATGACATACAATTAGAGAGAAAATTTAGGTTTAAGTGTTGCAAGACCTAATAAGCTTTAGAAATAAGGGATGAAAGATAGCTCTTGTTTTTTAGTCTTCATATAATACAACCAATTCTATCACTTTGACCCCTTAATTTATTTTAAATGTTCAATTTAGTCCCATAACTTTAAAATTTAAAAGTTCAATTTGGTCACTTTATCTATAGAACTGGTCAATTTGGTCCTTTATCCATACAAGTTAATGTAACATGGTTCCTATCTTAGCCATCTATCAAAGGGAGCAAGTTACATTAACTTACAAAAGTTAAGAGACCAAGTTAGGTTAACTTAGATAAGTTAAATGATTAAATTGTTTGATTTTAACGTTAAAGATCAAACTGAACTTTTAAAATATGTTAAGGGACCAAATTGACTGATTTAAAAGTTAAGGGATCACACAAAAGTTTTAAAATAAGTTAAATGACCTAAGTGGTATTTAAACTTGAACACAATAAATAAGTGTTTGAACTCAAATGATCGATGGATTTTAGTACTCACTCTGATTTCAAATAAAAGCAAAAAAAGTCAAACAAAATTGATGCATCTAGTTAAAAACTTCAATCATGTAAATCAATTTTGTTTGATATTTGTTTTTCTTATACCTTAGATTGGAGGCAGTAGTACATCAATCAACTTTGTTTGAATCTTAACTGAAATATCTTCCATCAAATTTGACTTACCTCTTAATCAAATTTTGAATTATTAGAACTTCATCTTCTAACATTTTTAATAAGACAAAACATATTTAATCCATAATATTTTCAGCAAACTGTTTTTTCTTTTTTGAGGCAAATCATGGGATATGTATAAAATAAGAAATGTATCTACAACTTGACCAGAAAAAAACAAAAACAAAAATACAAAATTCTGTTATAGGTTCTTAGGTTCTGCCGCCCCAAAGTCTTTAAACAGTAATTGAAGAGTTGTTCCAAATCCAAATGAAAATGTCTCCACTCCCGTGGAATAATCAACTCGATAATAGTCCTGACGACGATGACAGAAGAAGAAGAAAATATGACGTGTTCTTGAGTTTCAGAGGCGAAGATACTCGCGCATCATTCACTTCACATCTGTTTGCATCACTTCAAAGCTCCGGAATTATCGTTTTCAAGGACGATCATTCCCTTCAAAGAGGAAATCACATCTCTAAATCACTACTACAACAAGCAATAGAAGATTCTCACATTTATGCTGTTGTCTTCTCCAAAAACTATGCAAATTCGCAATGGTGTCTGCAAGAGTTGATGCAAATTATGGAGTGTCATAGAACCATAGGCCACCTGGTTCTTCCTGTATTCTACGATGTTGATCCCTCCCAAGTTCCTCGTCAAACCGGTGACTTTGGTAAATCTTTTAAAAATCTTTTGAATAGAGTTTTAAAAGTGGATGAATTCATGGTGCCAAAGTGGAGAGACGCTCTTCATGATGCGGCTGGCCTTGCTGGATTTGTTGTCCTAAACTCCAGGTTACTTCTCTCTTTGCATTTTAATATGCTTTGTCTATTATTTTGTGCTTTTAAAGAGTTTATATAACTAACTCATAACTAATATACCTAACTTGAAACTAACTTTATACTTCTAATAAAATATAATTGATTATATAACGTTCTAGTGTATTTAATAGAGTATCTAATCAGTACATTTATATTCACCGTGTTTGAGATTTATCTTAACAATTATTTGATTTAGGACCTGTTTGGATTGATTTATTTTAGTTTGTTTACTTACATAAACGTTGGGAGAGACTGACTATATGAGAGAGTTTATGGAAACAACTTATGACATGTTCATAAACAATTTTCAACTAATTTCCAGATATACATCTATTTGTGTATAAGTAAATGTACCATTTCTTTGTTTTTATAGGAATGAAAGTGAAGTTATCAAGGATATTGTTTGAAAATGCTACACACTTGCTTGACAAAAGAGACTTGTTCTTTGCTGATAATCCGGTGGGAGTCGTATCTCGAGTGCAAGATATGATTCAACTTTTAGAAACTCAAATGGCAAATGATGTTCTACTACTAGGGATGTGGGGGATGGGTGGAATCGGGAAACCCACCATTGCAAAGGCCATTTACAATAAAATTGGCCGCAATTTTGAAGGTAGGAGCTTTCTTTCAAGTATTAGGGAGGTTTGGGAGAAAGATTGTGGTCAAGTGAATCTACAAGAACAACTTATGTATGATATTTTCAAAGAAACTACAACCAAGATACATAATATTGAATCAGGAATATCTATATTAAAAGAAAGACTCTGTCATAAAATAGTACTTCTTGTACTAGACGATGTGTATAAACTGGACCAGCTAAATGCTTTGTGTGGAAGTTGCAAATGGTTTGCTCCAGGGAGTAGAATAATCATCACAACTAGGGATAAGCATATACTTAGAGGGGATAGAGTTGACAAAATATACATAATGAAAGAAATGGATGAAAGTGAATCTCTTGAGATTTTTAGTTGGCATGCATTCAAGCAAACAAGTCTTAGAGAAGATTTCTATGAAATTTCCATAAAGGTAGTTAGTATTGTGGGGGATTGCCGCTTGCTCTTGAAGTCCTTGGGTCCTATTTGTTTGATAGGGAGATATTAGAGTGGATTTCTGTATTGGAGAAACTCAAAATAATTCCCAATGATCAAGTACAAAAGAAGTTAAAAATAAGCTATGATGGTTTAAATGATGATACAGAGAAATCAATATTCCTTGACATAGCTTGTTTCTTTATTGGGATGGACCGAAATGATGTTATTCATATATTAAATGGTTGTAGACTTTTCGCAGAAATTGGAATAAGTGTCCTTGTTGAGAAAAGCCTTGTAACGGTTGATGATAAGAACAAGCTTGGCACGCATGATTTATTGCGAGATATGGGAAGAGAAATTGTTCGTGAGAAATCACCGATGGAGCTTGAGGAACGTAGTAGGTTGTGGTTTCATGAAGATGTGCTTGATGTATTGTCAGAACATATTGTAAGAACTTCATATAATTTTGTTTTTAATTTTGGATTTTAATTATTTGTTTCTTGTTAAATAAGAAAACCTAGATTAAAAATATCTCAAACTTAAAAAGAAATAAAAATAAACATTTGAGTTAGTAGTCAACACATTTATTTGTGATGTTGCTAGCACAATAGCTTTGAATATTAGTTTGGTTGTGAATCGTTTTGTGCTTCCTGTCCTGGCTTCTAATAAAAAAATGATTGGTTTCATAACAAAAATTTATAACTGCGTTGTATCTTTTATTTTTACACATATAGGATGTTTTACTTTTGGTCCTTTATATTTCACAGGGAACAGAAGCCGTCGAGGACGAGTTTGAAGCTTCCAGGTCATAGTCCGCAACGTTTTCGTACTAAAGCATTTGAGAACATGAAGAGACTAAGATTGCTTCAAATTTATGGTGCACAACTTGATGGAGATTTTAAATATCTTTCAAGAAATTTGAGATGGCTGCATTGGAATGGAGTTCAGTTAGCATGCTTACCTTCAAACTTCTATCAAAGAAATATAGTCTCCATTGAGTTAGAAAACAGCAATGCCAAACTTGTGTGGAAAGAGATGCAGGTATTAATTTGGAATTTTATCTTTTGAGTTGTTTTTACTTTTCATTTGTATGAATGGTGTTTAAGTGTTGTGTCCAGAGTGCACTTTTGGGAAAGTGTGTCCCGTTCGGAATATTAAATAAAAGGATTGGAGTCCTAGATATCGTACCCAATAGATTAAAGACTTTGTTTCAATGCATAAGTCCTAATCTGATTGGTAAAAATGCCGAAATTGCTTGACCGGACGTTGTAATCAGGAAACATGGATACTTGATAATTAATCAACAAAATGAGAAGTACACGTTAACAAGGTTTGCAGAGAAGGCTTTCCAAATGCAAACAATCTCGGCAATCTCAGTACGCTTCAGGAAGAATTTTTCTGTGTGATTATGTGAGAGTAAGTAATGCTTTGAATTCTGGCAATCAAGTTGCTAGTTTGCTTTTTGATGTTACTATTCTTAGACAGTGTGTGCCTATAGAGTATTGTTTTCTTCTGCTGCATTTTCTTCTTTTAACGATGAGCTCCTTCGAATTTGATGTAGGAGAAAAGAATATTCCATTCAGTAAATAAATGCCATAGTATTTACTATAAAAGAATGAAGAACTATTTTATTTACCATGCGTATTTTTGATTGGTGTGGCAAGATGCTTGCATTGAGAATTGTCATTCTTTTCCATTATATTTTTTAATGATGAAATTAGGTTTTGCTGGCTAGTGTAGGAGATTTCTCTATCCAAAGCTAGTTTCAGAACTTCTTAAGAGAGACCTTCCCTTGATGTTGACATAAAAGCATCTTTCTTGCTGCACACATTGACTCGTTCAACTTCTTGTCTACATCAGCTGGACCGGACTCGTCAGCCGCGGGATTTGCCTGTCTTGGTAAGGACTCCTTATATTGATTTTTTATTTTATTTGAAATCTTGTCATTATCTTCAGTAAATTTGTTTTAAAACCTGCTAAACATCGAAGGGAAAGAATCATTGTCCATTGCAGCCTCAAGGTCGAGGATTTTGAGACCTCTGACCGCATCACAACAATCATAATTGTGTCGCACCATAGTCATTTATCCACAATTTTCCTTAATATCAAAGATTGATGTAATTTTACGTTGTGTCTGCAGCCACAATTTCAAACCTTTAAATATTACCAGTGTCTCAGTTCCTATAAGGTGTTGGTAATGTAAGTAGTTAAGGTTATTTGCTTAGGTAAATAAAACTTCTATGTGGACTGTTTTTTCAGCTTGTGCTCTCGTTGTTTCTGAAACTTTTCTCATAGTTGGACACAAATCTATCAAGCACCCAAAGTGCATTAGCATGCACAATATTCATGTCCACTTCATTTTCATCAAACTATTGGGAAACTGCTGAATTTGTTTTCTTAACGACCTGCATAATTGCTTTGCTTCTAGATTCTTAACTGTGATTATTTCAATTTGCAAAGTTTTGGTTTTCCTCATATGGTGGTTTACTAAGCCATTCAATCTTCAATTTTCTTTCAGGTCTTCAAAGAAATAAACTGAGAGAGAGAGACTGCTATTGGACGTGCTAGAACATAATCATAGAAATGGAAAGAAGAAATATGTGTCAGCAACACTCTATTTTGAACACTTCCTCCATTATTAGATCAAATTCAAGTTGGTGTCGCCACTTTATGCGAGAGTGATGGGACCTATATAAATTTCATCGAATAATAAATAGTGTTCAAAAGAGTGCTAGAACAAATGTTTTGTTTGAGTGGATACTGTTATTCTAGATCAACGTTTAGTTAGGTTATCTATCATTTCCATTGAAGATTTTATAGTGGTTATTGTTTAACAGATGAAGGAGTGGAAGAAGTGGTTGATCAGAAGGAACCCTAAATCAGGGGTGGATGGTAGCTCATTTTGTTGAGCTAAGGGGTTAAAGTAAGTAGAAAAAGGTTAAGGTTCAAATATTGGCAACAGAGAAAATACTAACATAACAACTAACCATCTAACACTCCTTCAAAGAAAAAAACTAACAATCTAACATTTGCCATTCAAACAAAAAAAAAAGCAATCCTAAATCTCAATTTCTTTTTTATATTATGTTTCTATTTTTTTCTCTTCTAATTTGGTTGTTTTTTATTTTGTTTTTATTTCATAATAGGCTTTTTTTTAAGGATTCATAGTAGGCTTATTAGATGCACTTTTGGTTTGTCCTATAAACTTAGCTCGGTTGATAAATAAGGTCTGGAGTTCGAACTGCGAACACCATAAAAAAAATAAAGATGCACTTTTGGTCTCCTAGTAACTAAAAGTTTAGTCTTTCATTTCTAAAACCAACTGTTTGATCTCCCTAATATAAATTTTTTGGGTTTTTTTTAGACCCGCTCCTCTTTAAATAAGATGCCGTATTCATTAATAACATGGTGTCTACTTGACAATGTCATTTTCAATTGATTTATTACATAATTAAAATTAAAAACTTCGTCCGTGAGCATAGCTCAATTGGTAGAGAGACATTGCATTATATATATATATATATATATATATATATATATATATATATATATATAGCAGTGAAAACAATTAAAAACTTCAATCCAATAACGCCTTTTACATACCCTTCATTGTTTGTCAATTTTTTGAGATTCTAAACTACAAGTTTCAGTTCAAATCCATTTCCTTCATCCAATTTGTTTTCTCCATCACTTCTAATTAACCTTTTATTCTTTGATTTTCGTGTCAGTTGAGTCAATTTTGGAATCTTGACGACGAACCCGTCCGTACATCAAGAAGGCCCTACCAAAATAGTGACACCGTTGAACTTCGAGTTTGCTAGAAGCTTACTACTTACTCGAGTTTGCTTATGAATATGAAAAAAAAAATAGAATAAGAAGGAATAAGTTACACAGCCTTCTTAAAAGACAACAACCACCACCAACTATAAGAGAAAATATAATTAACCCACATACAAGTGTACACATGAAAATCTAATTTCAATTTACAAAGCTAGTAATTGCGTAAAAAAAAAATAATTAACCCACATACAAGTGTACACATGAAAATATAGAAATTTGTAAATTTATCCAATCGAATATGACTATTTCAAAATTCCAATATCGTAAAGAGGTGAAAACCAAATCAACAACTTTAAATAAACTAAAGAAATCAGGTATAATTAAAAATAATCAAAACTATTGATTTAATCATATTTGGAAACTCTAGTTCATTCTTAATATATATTTCCAACAATCTGAAAGCAAATTATTGATTTAATCATATTTAGAAATATTAACTTTGTGATTTTCTATGTATCATGTTGATTCGAATGCATGGAAAGTATCACTCGGTGCCCTCATCAATTGGATGTTAAAGAAGTGGCATGTGAGAGTTCATACGAATCGTCATCTAATTTGAGGTAAAAAGATGAGCTTAAAGTCCAAGTAAGTGTCTTAAACTCAAGGACATGTAAGTAGATATGTTTTGAATCTAATGACAGAAGAATTTTTATGTCCAAGATTGCCAGAAATTATATAAATATGTTTTGGCTTGGTGATAAATTGTAAGAAAATATAAATTGAAATTTCTATGTGATGATAGTTTGACTATAATTTGAGATGTGTCTATGAAAGTTTGATACCTTAAATTCTTAATAATGAATCATAGATTTGAGACCTTCATGCTAAGCATCTTGGTGTTATGGCTATAGTTATACAACTATGAAAAAACCTCTGTGGAATTTATATAATAAGTGGAGGCAGAAATTGTATAACTATATGTTAGGAAAATTCTCTTACATATTATGGAGTTTTCTATCGATATTTCGTGGCCTAAACATGACTACTTTTACAGTTGCTTCAGTTCTAAAGTTAAGAACTTTTATGATTTATTTAATTTAATTTTTTAGACTATATGATGATAGCTAAATATTAAAATAAATTTATGTGTGTGATTATGGATACATTTCTATATCTCCATAAATATCCTATTATCTTTGGAGTATGCATGTTTTAATAAACTTGCAAAGTAATATATTTTGTTGCATAATACGGTAGACATTTCTTGAAGGCCGTTGATGTATCGTTGATGATTTATATCGTCATATATAAATCATGTTTAATTTAAGTTACATGCATGTGGAGGTAAATACTTATCATCGTCATATATAAATCATGTTTAATTTTATGTTACATGCATGTGGGGGTAAATACTTAACAAAAAAAAAAATTATATGAGTAGAAAAGTCATTCTTTAAACCTAAATTACTTAAATGTGGGGGGTTATGAGAAGGAGACCAAAAATAATTTTATGAATGATTTTTATTCTACTTTTATTCTTGTTATTTTTGAATGTGCGCAAAGTTTTAAAACAAGCTTGATCAAAAAAAAAAAGTTTTAAAACAAAGGAAAGTAGAAGGATTAGAAGAAGGAAAAATTAAATCTTGTGGACATAGAATGCATAATTTTCCTCTTTTAGTAGGAGTAGAAGATGTTGAAAAATTATAAATAAAAAGTTATCCTTAAGGTAATTTCACTATCCATGAGTATGTTTGGGTTAACCAAAAATTTTTAGAATGAAAGGGTTAACCAGTGCTATTTTATTATTATTTAAAATAAAAATAAGGCATTAGAAATGAACTAAATTCCATGGTAAATATGGTTTAAAATTAGTGAATATGCCTTAAAGTAGCAATCTGATGAATACCAAGTGAAATTTTATAAGATAGTCTCTCAATTCGTGAGTGAGATAATTGATTGTTTTATGGGTTTTATGAATTATATCATACATGATATTGCATGTGGTATAATGAATAGATGAAGTGTGTGAATTCATAATTTTAATGGTGATCATTTAAATGATCAATTATTTTTCCTAATCTATTCATATGATGTTGTTGGCTGGATATCATGTTCTTCTAATAGTTGATCTTAGAAGGATTGAAGAGTGTAAATTGGTTCTCAAATAAAAACAAGGTAGGTTCTATTGTAAAATACTTATTTATCTCATGATGATGTGACATCTCTTGGAAATAAAATAAGCAAACTAGCATAGTCATATTTACTAATGGAATCAAAATTCTCAACTCTTGAATTTGCAGGTCAATAAGCATAATAGTTGAAAGATTCTGTGTGAATGAGATATCTTTGTTGAGGAGATCTACACATTCTAACGACACAAATCCGTTTGTGAAAGGAATTAAAAATAATGTTATATCACTATAAGAGAAGTGAGAAAAGGAAGAAAAATGAAATAATTTAAGATCCTTTTATGAAAGGATTATCCAGAAAAGTTATTCTGGATATGTCGAAGGGGATGAATATAAAGCCTTGAGTGGAGGAAAATATGGTGGATACCCAATTCGTGGTCAAACGAAGCCATATGAATACTCCTATATGCACTACATTTTTCATCCCTATGGCGTGTGGTAGTGCTTAATATGAGGTTGAGCTTTTAGCTCTTAAATGAGTTCATAGCCCTAGTTTTTGGGTGGTCATTATGAGACGGACTTGATGGGCTCGCCTCTTGTTAAATTTGAGGTTGAACATTTTTTTTATGTTTTTAATAAATTCATAGCCTTTAATGGTGATGCTTTTGAGACGCACTTGATGAATTTACCTACTTGAGTGTGAAGGCTTGGACCACCTTCGGTGAAAGACTTGGACAGTCTTTCTAGAGCACTCATGAGCGACCTAATGTGATAAAGGTCTTAATTATGACGGAATTAATTATCACGGAGCTATCACAATTTTAAAGGTAAAAGTACGTGTTGCAGAGGTCTCATTTCAAATCTATTAAGTTCAAGAGTAATTTCACTTTATAGATTTAAGGTATTGCTTCATTTCACTACGTGTTAATTCAATCCTCGTGACATTAACACTTAAGCATGAAAAATCCTTTCCTTGCCCATAATTCTATTATTTTCCATGTCCAAATTTCTATTCATTTACGGTGTCTTTCTTTGATTGCCATTAGTGGAGGATTGTAGGATTTAATGACAATCAAGTGACATTATTCCCACAATTATTTATTTTCTTACCATGATTGGACCAATTCCTGTGGATATTTTCCTAAGCTAAAAACCTAAACGTCCTTCCCTTTGTCATTGCCGTTAGTATTACAATAATGATACTATTTATTGTGTTAATGGATGAAGTGCAACGGGAAGGTAACCGTTGGAAAATATGGAATGCTCCAGCTTGGTTTGATATCCTTGTACCTTGGTCTATAAAGATAGACACACGAGATTGGTACAATATGGAAAAATTGTAGTGGGATATCGAGCTCATTGCTATCTATTCCATTTTTAATATTCTTTGTATTCTGGGTATTGTTTGTGAAGCTCCATCGTGTTTTGCCTCGAGTGCACAAGTTCAGACATGCAGTTGTGTAAACTTTGGGGAGCAAAACCGGATTTGGGTTGCACCGGAGGTCCACCGAAAATTTGCTTTCAGGACAGTGGTTTTGGCCACGGCACAACAAAACTCTCTTCTATCTTTTTCTAACTCTCTCAACTTTAGTTCATTCTTAATATTTCCAACAATGGGACATGGTCAAGACCGTCAAATATGGGAGAAAAGAGTTGCACAAACTCAGAAGAAGTGATGTGAAAAATAAGAAGTTTATATGAGAAAGATGATGAAAGAGAATTCTTTGTGTTGCAAAGGTAAAATTTCCGATATGGAGCCATGAGCATGGAGGAAGACATGAAGTATTGGACTCCACTTCCACTTTGTTTCCTTACCTCACACACATGAAGAAAGAAGTAACTTTTTAATTATTATTGTATGGGTTTTTTATGTGCACTCTCTCATGGTTGCAATGTTTTTATAAAAATATTATAAATTGAATATGAAAGTTAAAGATCAACTGGCAGGGTTAACAAATGTTATTCATGCGTGTTAGACTAAAAGACTAAATATATACTACTAAATTTGATTTTTTTTTGCTGTGTGCAGTATTATCATCTCTAAGCACTAATCAGTCTTGATAAAACAATGTTGGAATGGACAAATATACGCTATGCAAAGTAGAGGTCGGATATGGGTTACAAAGGTTTCATTAAACCCACTCGCAACCTACCGAAATAAACCACCAATATCTGTTTATGTCAAACTGAAATATCTGAATAATCCGAACAGGCCGTTTCAGGATTAGGTTTATATTCCACTATCCACCATATGTCATTGAATCATTCGGCTATTTTTCTTAGCATCGGAAATCAATTGATACTATAGATTTCACATCATTTGTCATACATGGAAATGTAAGATGAAGGATAGGTGGAAACATAATTAACTTATGAGGAATATACAATCGATCAAGTAAAGACTTTAGATGAGTAGTGATGGATGAGTTGGCAAGTGTATTAAATTGTAATAAATAATAAAATGTTCAACTTAGCAATTAACATAATTTATTAAAGTAAAAAAAAAAAATAAGATAGACGAATGGGTTGCAATTTTTTTAAATGTCCTGCACAACGCGAGATTAGATTGTTTGATTTAAATGTTTAACGACGATTAGAGTTTCCTTGAATCCCCTCTACCTTCTTTGATGGAATTAACTAGGTTTGTTATTAGTTTATGACCTTCCTTTATGTAAGAGAGTAGGACATGACCATGTGATGTAATGGTGGGATGTTCGAGTATTTGTGCCGCAACAAATATTCGCGACGTTTCCCTAAAGATGAATCATAGCCCTAACAATCATACCTATGTTTAATTTAAAAGAGATTAATTTTAAAATAAACAATTTACCATTGTTCTTGTTCGGGCACCGGTAAGATAGTCGGTCATATACCTTAGCCTAGAGATCAAGTCAACTGCTCGTCAAAAAACATTAAGAGTAGAACATATTGATGTAAGATTTTTACATGTCGTATAACTATTTACACGTGAGTATAATAGATTCGTTTCCGCAAGGATTGGTGTGTCTCATAAGCATTTTAACGTCAAATATCATTTTAAGTGTTTTGGTTATAAATTGTTTGTTTGTGTAAAACTATTTTCACTATTCGCCATAAAAGTAAAACGAGTAGAGATAGGGCTATTTCGCTTGGGGTCAGAGATATCAACCAAGCGTAACAGCTGCAATCTCTCGATCAGATAGCGGATTCTAGCTTTTTAAACGATATTATCACAATCACTCGACAATATCATTCGTGTCCAAATGATATCGTTAGTTTTAAGGGATTGTTTAAATGTCGATTTCCCGCGCGTTTAAACAATCACAAAGTCATGTGGATCGTTTAATCGACAATTTCTTGCCCGATTAAATGACCCAAAAGCATTAAGTTCTAGATTAAAAGTGATTATCAAATATTAACATATATGTCTAGCATGATAACTTAAAATAGATTGTTATTCTAGTTCTCAAATCCAAAAGCATTTGTCAATGTCATTTTGAGTCTCAATAAAACATTAAACATAAGAATAACAACAATATTGAATAAATAAGCTAGAACCATATATTAAATGATCAAAAGATTACATAATAGCTTGTTTGAATACCTCAAGACCCACAAGGGTAGATGTAGCTACATATGTCTATGATAGTTTTGCAAGGAATGAAGAGAAGATGAAGATTCTATGACAAGATCCATGATGTCTCAACAAATCTTGGCTTGAATCTACTCCTAACTACCTTGCTTTGTGTTTCTCTCTCTAGGAATTGCCCTATTCTCTCTCTAAACCAGAAAACTTAATAAAACAGTAAAAGTCCCCTTGGAAAGAAGAGAAAAATCAATTTATATGACTGAATTCGCAAAATCTCACTTAAGCGAGGTACATCTCGCTTAAGCGAGATGCCAAAGAATCTCAAACTCTCCAATGAAACCATGCCACGTGGATCTTATTCTCTGGAAATGCTGAATCTCGCTTAAGCGAGCTGGAAACGAGATGAGGAGCGAGATTGAAGCTGCGCTCGACACACATCTCGCTTAAGCGAATTGATCTCGCTTAAGCGAGTTGGCTTGTTCTTCAAATCTCGCTTGAGCAAAATGGGAAGCGAGCTGAGGTTTTCTCTCGACATGAATCTCGCTTAAGCGAGTTCTGCTTGGCTTGAAAAGTCATTTCTTGGTCCTTGCTTGTCATTTTCCTGCAAATGGTTAATTATCTTTAGATATCTTGCAAAACAAGTCACTAAAATGCCTAGAATAACCCGTAATTTATGGTACTTTTGAGCACTTATCAAACTCTCCCCAACTTAGCTTCTTGTTTTTCCTCAAACAACAGAATCAAAAAGGAAACTTACAAGGCTTTGGACAAGGTTTTCAACACAATGACAAATTTCAGGTGGTGATTCAAATGCAGATGCGCGGGCAAGCATGAAGTTTTCCATTAATCCAAGTATAAACTATAAATGTGAAATAAGTCATAAACATAAAGTTTACCTCAAATAGTTCAAATCACAAACACAATCATCTATGAACCACACCTAACACACTTCTTTGTAAGTAGATAAAACAAAGTAACAACAATCGATGAGGGATAATGTACACACACCCAACAATCAAGCTAACATTCTGATTAAGTTATGTGTCCATCCAAATATCATATCAAAAAGCACAAAAAAAACATGGATCAAAAGGTCTTTCTTAGGGTTATAACTTGGCCGGGCTACAAAAGAAATGACATATGTGGGATAATTGAAATCAAAAAGCCTATCATAGAGGAACATTCCTTGTATCAACAATTCAAACCAATACTTCCCTACCAATCATAATGCACCCTTGGTGATCAACAATAAATTCAATAACCTTGACAACTTATTCTATCTTTGAAACTTTCTAAGATATAAACAAATTACTGTTGTCAGGTTACTTTCAACAATTCACCATGATTCTTCACATAGAATACCTCCCTTTCTCCCCAACTTAAACACAACAAAACTCTAATTGAATGTTCCCCTATCCTAAGACAAGGGACAAAGTACAAAAAGGTTAAGGGTTCAACACAAAGAAAATATCAAAGTCCTAAAACGAGTCAAGCATGAACTAAATTTAGAAAAAATTTGGGCAATTTCAATGAGCATTGTGCTCATGAAAGTTGACAGTTCATGTTTGAGGACTTGATTCATTTGGCTCAGATTGGGGTGTCAGATACTCACTCTTCTCACGGGTAGGCTTTATGTGGTCAAAATGTTTCATCTCAATTTCAAAAATGCCTTGATCCTTTCCATGCTTTCATACCATTCAAAACAATTATCAGATTTAACATAACAAAAACAAGTTAGACAATGATTATTGGTCTCAGATTGTATCTACAACTTGTTATGAGTTATAATCTAAGATCCTTTTATGAGTTATAATCTACAACTTGTTACTCAGATTGTTACTTGCTGTGATAAATAAGCTTGTATCTGTTCAGCTTTGCATCTTTGAATCATAATGATACCTTCGAGTAATCCTCATCATTAAGATCTCTAGCTTTCTTTCTCTGCCCTCATCATCTTATTCACACAACTCTGTGAAGTCCTCTGTCTGTTTTTATATCCACTTTCTGAAATTTGATTTTATGAGTTACATTATGCATATTCATTCTCAAATCAAGTACCAAGAGTCCAAGACAAATGCAGTGCAGCACTGGTAAAGGGTAAAGACTAATGTTACCTGATTATACAAGCTTATAATTGACTTATAGTTGGCTTATTTATTCTCACATCAGGTACCTAGATTATCTCATTTATGAATTTTATTCTATTAACTCATTTTTACTTGAAACTTTTATGAAATAGTGAACTTGTCTAGCTACCTCATCATGTATAACACACTACACATGATGTATGCCTAACTAAAGAAACTCGTTATGTAGCTTCTCAGTTCCCATCTAGAATTCAAATTCCACCAAACTAAATTATGTAATCAATATGTCAGGTCAAGAGCATTGATGCCCGTCTGTATTGACTTTTTTAGCTTATACAAAACAACTAATGCTAATAAATAAGCTTTTATTTTTTATTCATAACCTTGTCAAGTTAGTTTATGAAAAAAATTGTGAAGATACAACTTTCGTTAGTAAAAAACTTATGAATTAACATAAAAACTTATTTCAGAGGCAAAGACACTCGCGCTTCCTTCACTTCACATCTGTTTACCTCTCTTCAAAGTTCCGGAATTATCAGTTTCAAGGATGATCATTCCCTTCAAAGAGGACATCGCATCTCTAAATCACTACTTCAAGCAATCCAGGAGTCGAGAATTTCTGTTGTTGTCTTCTCCAAAAACTATGCTGATTCGCAGTGGTGTCTTCAAGAGTTTATGCAAATAATGGAGTGTCACAGAACTATAGGTCAGGTTGTACTCCCTATGTTCTACGATGTACATCCCTCTGAAGTTCGTCATCAAACCGGTGACTTTGGTAAAACTTTACAAGATGTAATTAATAGAGTTTTAAAAGTGGACGAATTCATGGTGCCAAAGTAGAGAAACGCGCTTCGTGATGCTGCTGGCCTTGCAGGCTTTGTTGTTTTAAATTCTAGGTTACTTACTTACCTTTGCATTTTAATACGCTTTGCAGATTATTCATTATTTACCGTTCTAGTGTTTTTAATAAATTTTATAATCTAATCAATACATTCAAATTCATTGTGCTTGTCATTTGTTTAAGCAGTTATTTGATTTAGGATTTAGGTCTTGTTTGGATGAGTAGTTTATTTGGGCTTATCTACATACGTAAAATCTCGTGTGATTGTTTGAGAGAACTTATATATACAACTTATCACATCTACATAAGTAGTTTGGATGCGTAGTTTATTTCTATCATGCGTTGTACATCATGTCCTTCTATAAGCTAGTCTAAACAAGCGCGTTAAGTGTGAAGTAATATTGATGGAACAAAATGGATCTCAACAGGTTTGCCGACCCTTTGGTCCATGTAACTTGTCACATGAGTCATGGCTAAATCACAAAAACTCCTGCATGCAAATTCCGTATTTTCGGCTTAACAGGTCAAATAAAATGATAGAACAGAATAACAGTTCTGAATTGAAAGGGTAATTATGTTCAATTCAAAACAACAATCTTTAATTAGATAGAAACATAACTAACTCTCCAATTTTCCTATACTTTGTGAGTCACAATAACTTCTGTACACAGTAATGCTCCTAGTTTTACATGGTTGTTTCTTAGGTCTTGCAATTCCTGTTGGTTCAAACCTTCCAAATGGTTGGTCTTGGATCTAGTAACTGGTTCTTCTTAACCTTCTTTATTCTTTTTGGTCCATCTTAAGCAAATTAATTACTTTTTGTAATGATTCAACTTAAACGCACAAAGACACATCCAACAATAATATTTTTTTTTTTATATTTTTACATATATGTGGGTATGTAAATGTACCATTTCTTTGTTCTTTTATAGGAATGAAAGTGAGATTATCAAGGATATTGTTGAAAATGTTACAAATTTGCTTGACAAGACAGACTTGTTCATAGCTGATCATCAGGTGGGAGTCGAATCTCGAGTACAAAATATTATTCAATTTCTAGACATTCAACGATCAAATAATGTTCTACTGCTGGGAATATGGGGGATGGGTGGAATCGGGAAAACAACCATTGCGAAGGCCGTTTACTATAAAATTGGCCGCAATTTTGAAGGTAGGAGCTTTCTTGCAAATATTAGGGAGGTTTGGGAGAAAGATTATGGTCAAGTGAATCTACAAGAACAACTTATGTATGATGTTTTCAAAGAAACAACAACCAAGATACTGAACATTGAATCCGGGAAAATCTATATTAAAGAAAAGACTCTGTCGTAAAAGAGTTCTTCTTGTACTTGACGATGTTAATAAATTGGACCAACTAAATGCTTTGTGTGGAAGTTGTAAATTGTTTGCTCCAGGGAGTAGAATAATCATTACAACCAGGGATAAACATATAATGAGAAGGGATAGAGTTGACAAAACATACTCAATGAAAGAAATGGATGAAAGTGAATCTCTTGAGCTTTTTAGTTTGCATGCATTCAAGCAAACGAGTCCCACAGAAGATTTTTCTGAAATTTCCAGAAATGTAGTTAAGTATTCTGGGGGATTGCCGCTAGCTCTTGAAGTCCTCGGGTCCTATTTATATTAGAGTGGATTTGTGTATTGGAGAAACTCAAAATAATTCCCAATGATCAAGTACATAAGAAGTTAAAAATAAGTTATGATGGTTTAAATGATGATACAGAGAAATCAATATTCCTTGACATAGCTTGTTTCTTTATTGGGATGGACCGAAATGATGTTATTCATATATTAAATGGTTGTGGACTTTTCGCTGAAATTGGGATTAGTGTCCTTGTTGAGCGAAGCCTTGTAACGGTTGATGATAAGAACAAGCTTGGCATGCACGATTTGCTGAGAGATATGGGAAGATAAATCATTCGTGAGAAATCACCAAATGAGCCTGTGGAACGTAGTAGGTTGTGGTTTCATGAGGATGTGCTTGATATATTGTTAGAACATACTGTAAGAACTTCTAATACTTTGTTTTAAATTTGGATTTAAAGTATCTCAAACTTTAAAAGCAGAATACATGTAAGTTAGTAATCAACAATTCAGTTGTGCTGTTGTTAGCACAAAAACTTTAAATATTAGTTTGGTTGTGAATCATTTTGTGCTTCCTTGCTCCTAGTAACAAATGATTGGCCTCCTTACAAGTTTTTTATCTGCCTTATATCTTTTAGTTTAACACATATAGTCGTGCTTCCTCCCTCTATAGTATGTTTAACTTTTGGTCCTTTATGTTTCATAGGGATCAAAAACTGTTGAGGGACTGACTTTGAAGCTGCCAGGCCCTAGTGCACAACGTTTCAGTACCAAAGCCTTTAAGAACATGAAGAAACTTCGATTGCTTCAACTTTCTGGCGTACAACTTGATGGAGATTTTAAATATCTTTCTAGAAAGTTGAGATGGCTTTACTGGAATGGATTTCCTTTAACTTGCATACCTTCAAACTTTCATCAAAGACATATAGTTTCCATTGAGTTAGAAAACAGCAATGTCAAATTTGTATGGAAACAGATGCAGGTATTTATTTGGAGTTTTATTTTTCGTATTTTGAGTTGTTTTCACTTTTCATATTTATGAATGCTATTTAAGTAATGCGTCCAGAGTGAACTTATGGGCAAGTGCGTCCCTTTCGCAATAGTAATAGCATAGTAGTCAATCTTGGATTGCGGTGTGTAGTGGTAGACCCCAAAAGTCAGATAGCGGGATATCGTATAGCGGTATGACAAATAGCGGTTACCGATATTTGATTATTTTTTGAACAAATTACATGAATAAGGTATAAAGTATAAAACTTATATATTTTAAAAAAAAACTATTTGATATAAAATTAAATATAACACCCAAATCTCAAGAGACATTTATAAAACAAAACACCAAAAAATAAAACAAATAAAAAAAATCATAAAAACAAGAAAAGCCATAAAACAAAAGAAATCAGGAAGAAAAGAGAACAGAGAAACCATACAAAATGTTTTAAAAATAGGGTCAAGCGGCCGCTATCCCCTAAGCCGGTATAGCAACTGAAGCGGCCGCTATCTCATTCCGCACCACTACGACGATTAGTGTCGCATAATCAAAATATTAATTAGAATATTATAGCATTTATATTGTTTATTTTTCAGTTATTATATTATTAGGTAGTCAACTATTGACATTAACATGTGATTATGTAGGATCGCTATAATTAATTAGGATTCTAATTCTTTCTCTATTAAAGAGAGAATTCCCCTGTACATTTGAACATATCAAGAAATTATTCTCCTCTCATTCTTTTCTACCTGGCATCAGAGCAATTTTTCTGCAGCCTGCGCCTCTGTACTTCCATGACTGACAGTTCCTCAGTCAATAATGAAGAGGAGAATAAAACTCCCAAAAACATGCTGCCTAAAAAAGAGCAGAATGTTGTTTATGGCAGTGATTCCCATTCTATCCAAATCACCTCTTTTTGAATCAATGGGTCGAACTATTTTAGGTGGTCTCAATCTGTCTAGATGTATATTCGTGACAAAGGAAAAATGGGTTATCTTACTAGTGATCGCAAAGAACCAGATGCTAGTGACCCACAACATGATGTGTGGGATGCTGAAAACTCCATGGTAATGACATGGTTGGTAAACTCCATGGAAGAGGAAATCAGCAGCAACTATATGTGTTATTCCACAACAAAAGAATTGTGGGAAAGTGTGAAAGAAATATACTATGATCTGGAAAATAAGTCTCAGATCTATGAACTTACATTGAAGGCTAGAGAAATTTGGCAAGGAAGTGAAAATGTCACAAAATACTTCCATTCCTTAAAACGGATTTGGCAAGAACTTGATATCTTTAACACCTACAAGTGGAATTCAACCGAGGATGTCAGCAAACAGAGGAAGAAGGAAGAATTTTCCAGTTCCTTGGCGGTCTCAATGAAGAGTTAGATGAAGTTCGTGGAAGGATCATTGGAAGATTAACCTTACCTTCACTGGGAGAAAAGTTTTCTAAAGTTAGAAGGGAGGAAACTCACAGGGGTGTCATGATGGGAAATGCAAAATCTGATCCATATCCTCCTGAGACCAATGCCTCGATTGCGGATACTGCTGCCTTTAAAAGTTATTCAAATCAGAGGAACACATCTAACGTCGCGTGTGACTACTGCAACAGACCACGTCACACCTGAGAAACCTGCTGGAAACTCCATGGGAAACCAGCTCATCTGAAAAATGGCAAACTAGGTCCCAAATCCGTTCCTACAACACATGAGGTTAAAAAATCCTTGCCCAACCAGGATCAAGTTGAGGAGCTCATAAGGTTGCTAAAATTTAGTTCTTTGTCTGGTATTCCTAATGCTTCTTTGGCACAAACATGTAATTTTAGTACCCCTACTTCTCTAAGTTGCACCTCACATATGTATGCACCATGGGTCATAGATTCAGGTGCTTATGACCATATGGCCGGCCTTTCTTCTCTATTTCAAACATATTCACCTTGTCCTGGAAATAAAAAAGTTTGAATTGCAGATGGAAGTCTTTCACCAATTGCAGGAGAAGGAAAAATTCCTTTATGTACGCACCTTGATTTAAAAAATGTGTTACATGTACCAAAACTTTCATGTAACATTTACTCTGTTAGTAAAATCTGCGAAGACTCAAATTGTAATGTGAAGTTTTTTAACACTCATTGTATTTTTCAGGACCGGAATTCGGGGAAGATGATTGGCAGTGCTAAAATGTTGGATGGACTCTATTACTTTGAGGGTGTTTTTGAGAATAAAGTGGCTCATGGCCTTAGTGGTATTAGTTCTGCTTCTGTTAGGGATCAAATAATGCTATGTCATAATAGACTAGGACACCCTAATTTTCAATATCTTAGGCATTTGTTTCCAGATTTATTCAAAAATGTTAATGTTAATTGTTCTTCTTTTGAATGTGAAAGTTGTGTTCTTTCTAAAAGTCATACAACTCCTTATCCCTCTCGACCTTATCATGCATCCAAACCTTTTTATTTAATCCATAGTGATGTATGTGGTCCATCTAAAATTACACCTCAATTTGGGAAAAGGTGGTTTGTAACCTTTATTGACGATCATACACGGCTATGTTGGGTCTATCTTATGAAGGATAAATCTGAAGTACCAGAGATATTTAAATGTTTTTAAAAAATGATAGAAACTCAATTTGATGCAAAAATCTCCATTTTGAGAAGTGACAATGGTACTAAATATTTTAATAAAAACCTCGGAGAGTTTTTTCAACATAAAGGTATTCAACATCAATCAACATGCCCAAATACGTCTCAACAAAATGACATAGCTGAAAGAAAGAATAGACATCTTTTTGAGGTAGCTCGTGCCATTATGTTTGAGAACAATGTTCCTAAATTTTTATGGGGGGATGCGGTTCTAACAACATCATATCTCATAAATAGGATGCCCACTCGTGTGTTAAGTTATCGCACACCATTGGACGTTTCCTAAACTTTTTTTCCAGCATGTCGATTGCATACCAATTTACCTTTAAAAGTGTTTGGATGTACAGTTTTTATGTACGCCCCTAACTCTCGCTCTAAACTAGATCCAAGAGCTGAAAAATGTATTTTTGTTGGTTATTCTCCCAACCAAAAGGGGTAAAAGTGTTACAATCCTAACACAAAGAAGGTTCATGTTAGTATGAATGTCACTTTCTTAGAACTACAATCTTTCTATCACAAAAATTCCCTTCAGGAGGAGAGTGTTAATGAAGACAATTTTTTAAGTGACAACAATTTGAATGAACCTTTGCCAAATCCTGTTTTTAACACTGAGGATATAGAATTAATTGATCACACAACTGCACTTAAAGAAGTAGAACATGTGGAAACAGATCTTGAAATTGATAAGGGAAACCTTGTCCCAGACTTAGGTGGTGCCCAAATAGGAAAGGAAATACCACAATCAAAACAAGAGCTTCGTGTTTATGCTCGGAAATATCCTCAAAAGGTCAGAAGTCAGTCCATCATTTCATCTTCCAATCAACTAGAAACCCCAGATGATGGTTCAACAAAGACGCCTCAAGAACAAACAGGTAATTCTGAAATTTCCACTTCTAATATTGATCTACCCATAGCCGTTAGGAAAAAGACCAGAACTTGCACCAAGAAATCACTTAAAACTGGTACAAACTATCCCATTTCCAATTATGTCCTACCAAAACCTCTCCCAAAACTTTCGAGCCTTTACTTCTAAAATTACGAATTTGTTTGTGCCTAGAAACATTGAGGAAGCACTAGATGATCCCAACTGGAAGTTAGCAGTCCTAGATGAGCTTAATGCTCTCAAGAAAAATGAAACATGGGAAATTGTGAGCCTACCTCATGATAAAAAGAAGGTGGGTTGTAAGTGGGTTTTTACCATCAAGTGCAAAGCAGATGGAAATGTGGAGCGGTACAAGGCTAGGTTAGTAGCTAAGGGATTTACCTAAACTTATGGTATAGATTATCAAAAGACTTTTTCTCTAGTTGCAAAACTCAACTCTATACGTGTTCTTTTATCCCTTGCTGCCAACTTGAACTGGCCTTTACATCAACTTGATGTAAAGAATGCTTTTCTAAAGGGAGAGCTAGATGAAGAAGTGTTCATGAGTCTTCCCCCTGGATTTGAGGAAAAATTGGGAAGAAATAAAGTTTGTAGATTGAGGAAGTCTTTGTATGGTTTGAAACAATCCCCAAGAGCTTGGTTTGAGAGGTTTGGAACCGTGGTAAAAGGACTTGGTTACATCCAAAGTCAAGCTGATCATAAACTGTTTTATAAACATTCAGCCACTAATAAAATTGCTATTTTGATTGTATATGTGGATGACATCATATTAACAGGTGATGATAGCTTGGAGCTCAAAAGCTTAAGGGAGAAACTTGCTAAGGTCTTTGAAATCAAAGAACTTGACCCTCTAAAATACTTCCTTGGAATTGAGTTTGCAAGATCAAAGGAGGGTATTTTTATGAATCAGCGGAAGTATGTTCTGGATCTTTTAAAAGAAACTGGATTACTTGGATGTAAATCTGCTGAGACACCCATGGATTCCAACATAAAATTGCAGCCTGCTGAAGCTGGAAATATGGTAGATAAAGGAAGGTATCAGCGATTGGTAGGAAGACTAATATACTTATCTCATACGTGTACATGCATAGCTTTTGTTGTAAGTTTGGTGAGTCAGTTCATGCATGCACCAGGACCTGAACATCAAGAAGTTGTTTTCAGGATCTTAAGATACTTGAAGGGATCGCCTGGGAAGGGACTTCTTTATAAAAATCGTGGACATCTCCAAGTAGAAGCCTACACCGATGCAGATTGGGCTGGAAGTATAACTGATCGAAGATCAACATCAGGTTATTGTACCTTTGTCAGGGGAAACTTGGTTAGTTGGAGGAGCAAGAAAAAAAGCGTTGTAGCAAGAAGTAGTGTTGAAGCTGAATTTAGAGCAATGGCTCATGGAATTTGTGAGGGGTTGTGGGTGGAAAAGCTACTGCGAATTGAATTTTTATAATTCTCCACCTATAAAATTGTATTGCGACAACAAGTATGCAATATCTATTGCACACAACCCAGTTCTACATGACAGGACCAAACATGTTGAAGTAGACAAACATTTCATTAAGGAAAAAATAGAAAGGGGACAAATATGTATGACTTATATTCCCACTACAGAACAACCGGTTGATATCTTGACCAAGGGACTATCCAAGAAACCTTTTGACTACATAACTCGCAAGCTGTCCATGGAAGACATTTTCAAGCCAGCTTGAGGGGGAGTGTCGCAGAATCAAAATATTATACCATTTATATTGTTTATTTTTCAGTTATTGTATTATTAGGTAGTCAACTATTGTCATTAACCTGTAATTATGTAGGATCTCTACAATTAATTAGGATTCTAATTCTTTCTCTATTAAAGAGAGAATTCCCCTGTACATTTGAACATATCAAGAAATTATTCTCCTTTCATTCTTTTCTACTATTAGTGTAGTGGTTCGTTGCTGCTACGCTACCTGCGGCCGTTATCGACCACTATAGCGTCGCTATCGGCCGCTATGGACTACGACTACTATGAGTAATAGAAGGATTGGAGTCCTTGATATTATATCCATTGGTTTAAGTGATATTATTTAGATAATGTATGTCGCCATTAAAAAAATGTCTCTGTGCCATGCAAATATTTTATCATTACTCACATGGTTGGTGACACGTTGCAATTGCTTCTGTTTATTTCTGTTCTTGCAGAGGATGGAGCAGCTGAAAATTCTCAATCTTAGTCATTCTCATTATCTGACACAGACCCCTGACTTTTCATACTTGCCTAATCTTGAAAAGCTAGTACTCAAAGATTGTCCAAGGCTGTCTGAGGTGTCCCATACAATTGAACATCTTAAGAAAGTTCTTTTGATAAATTTGAAAGATTGTACTAACCTTTCTAATCTTCCAAGAAACATCTATACATTGAAATCTCTGAAAACTCTCATTTTATCAGGATGTTTAAAGATTGACAAGTTGGAAGAGGAGGTGGAACAAATGGAATCCTTAACCACACTGATCGCAAATAACACTGGTATAAAAAAAGTGCCATTTTCAGTAGTAAGGTCAAAAAGCATTGGGTTTATTTCTCTGTGTGGATATGAAGGATTCTCCCATGATGTGTTTCCTTCTATCATTTGTTCTTGGATGGTACCAACAAATAATGTCCCCCTCACTGCTCAAACAGCTGTTGGAGAGTCATCCCTTGTTTGTTTGAATGTATCAAATAGTACTTCCCATGATCTATCATCTATTTTAAATGTCCTTCCTAAGCTTCAGTGCCTTTGGTTGGAGAGTGGATCAGAACTTCAACTTTCACAAGACACAACAGGAATTTTGAATGCCTTAAGTGCAACTTATGCTAATGAATTGGAATCAATTGCAACTACATCACACATATCAGATGTGAAAAATTCTTCATTAATTGAATGTCGAACTCAAGTGCAATATTCAGCACCAAAAAATTCCATGAAATATCTTCTAATTCAAATGGGAACGAGTTGCCTAATCTCCAATATTCTCAAAGAGATCATCTTACAGGTTTCACTCTTTCTCTTGCCTGTGTCTAATAGTTATATTCTTTTATATAAACATTATTAGTAGAGAGAAATTCCATAAAACCAGGTAAGCATATTAATGTCTAAAAGATATTTTTCATTCATTCATCACAAATTTTGATTTTAGTCATTGACCTCTTAAATTACATTTGCGTGAGTGTGAGCGAGTTTAAGAATGTTTTTCTTCAACTTTGTGTAGTTGAACCCCCCTAATAGGATAAGGCTTAGTTGTTGTAGCACGTAGATGTTTTCAATTTTGTTATATAAAAAATAGATGCAATCTTCCAAGTGCACAATTCAGTGAGTGGTACAATTTGTTAGTTTCACAATATTAGTACCAAGAGTAATGCTACCATACTCTGACATTCTTTTTCCAACACTTCTTTTCTTATTGTGTAAGTTATATGGGTTTCATCTCATCAATTCATTTGGAATCCATTCCAAAAGCAGTGCGACCTACATTAATTTCACTCAAGTAAGATAGAGTGTGTTGGAAAGAGAGCGTCTTGGTAGAGCTGCTAAAATATGAAATGCAAATCAGAAACCCTCATTTGTAGGTCTCTGTTTTAAGAATCCAAGCAAATATTTCTGTCTGTAACTTGCAAAATATTCAGCAATGATTTTTTCTTTCTTTACTTCAGAAGTTTTTTAGGTAGTCAAAAGATTACAATTTTCCTTGAGAGAGAAAAACATAAGAGTGACGTGATAGATTTGATAGGTTGGTGATGTGAGAAATGGAGGTGTTTAATTGCTGTTTGGAAAATTGGGATGTCCAAATATTATTGTTGTAATTATTATTTATAAAAATATGAATAATTATCTTATGAGGAATATTATATATTTAATTTTTGAATAACTGATTGTGATATTAATAGATTGTTAAATCAAATATTTCCAGTTTTTAAAGAATTCAGCTGTCGATGGGCGTGGTAGTTTTTTGCTCCCTGGTGATAATTACCCAAATTGGTTAACTTTCAACGCCAAAGGTTATTCTGTAAATTTTGATGTCCCACAAGTGGAAGGACGTAGCTTGAAGACTATGATTTGCATTGTCTATTCGCCAAGCCCAGATAACATAACATCAGATGGCCTTAAAAATGTGTTGTTGATAAATCACACAAAGACCACCATTCAACTCTATAAGAGAGAGGCGTTATCGTCCTTCGAAAATGACGACTGGAAGAGAGTGATATCAAATATGGAACCTGGTGACAAAGTGGAGATAGTTGTTGTTATGGGGAACAATTTGGTTGTGATGAGGACAACAGTTTATCTCATATATGATGAACCAATCAATGAAAAATTTGAGCAATGTCATGCACCAGATGAGAACGTTTTCGTTGAAAGTCGTGATAAAAATGACTGCTCTGTCAAGAGGATCTCTCTTCAAGCACAGCCCGCAGACGATTTGAAACAAAAACAGAAAAGAAGAAAACTCGACTGAAGATGAAAGATGGGAAAGACTTGCTAGGTAAAATTTAATTTAATTTGACTTGATTTATTTATTTTTTGTTTGAAAACGTCGTATCCAGCCTAAGGACCAACTAATTGAGGGATAAATCCCACTGTCCACTACCCAATTGCAGCCAGAACAAAGATTTGTATGGAGTGTCCCAACAGTGTCCCAACACAGGATTTGTTGGCACGTGGAGGATTCGTATGTGAGATCTAGAGAGAAGCACACTGCTAGCTCCGAAGCCTTCGCACCACCAAGCCATCCCCTCAGGGTTTTAACTTGAGTAAGCTCCAATTTGGTCCCGGAATTGTTCTGTGCGGTTAGGTTATTCCCCTGTTTGGCGCTTGAAATCTTGTATTGGTGCTGATAGTTGTGGCTGATTGATGAATTATAGTTTCTGACAGTGGATTGCAGGTTATATGCGTAGATTGGTAGCTACCAATTTAGTTTCACAGAAGTCCAACATTAGCTAGATTGGAAAGCCCTGATCCTAATGCTCTAAGGGGAGTAAGATACAAAACCAGGATGATACTTGATAATTGATCAAGAAAATTAATAGTATACTTAAGCAGAATTTGCAGGTGTAAATCAGCCATGTTTTAATTGAAAGCATTCAGAATGCAGTCAATCTTGGAAATCTTAGTATGATGCAAGAAGAATTTGTTGTATAAGGTATAGTTTTTTCCTCTGTTGTTTAATTATTGCTTTAAAACTGTTTAAACATTCAATTTTGATACATGGTGGTACTCATAAAAGGATGATCGGTATGCCATGATGCTCGCACTGAGAATTGCCATTCTTTTCCATTCTAATTTTGATTGGTGAAAATTGGTTCTGGTTGCAAATATAGAGCGTTTCTCTTTCTTGTGGTAGGTTCCAGAACCGTTTAAGAGGAGACCTGTTCCCTTGATGTTGATGATATGAACATCCTCCTTGCCGCACACATTGTTTTGCCCTACTGCAGCTGGACTGGATTCATCAGTGCCTTTCTTGGTAATGCACCATTACATTAATGTTTTATTTAATTTCAACTTTCTTGTGGTGAGCCAGCCATTATCTCAGCTTGTGGCCGTGTTTTTGCTAAAACTTTTCTTATAGTTAGACAAAATCTATCAAGCTCCCAAAAGATTCTTAGCATGCACAATATTGATGACAATTTCAATATCTTAATGATCTGTATAATTGCTTCTAGATTCCCTGAAGATTGACTCTGAGCTGAGGATTTTATATTGCCAAGTATTTGGTTTTCCTCATACATTGGTTTACTAAGCATTCAACTTTGATTTTCTTTCAGGTCTCCAAATCAATAAACTGTGAGAGAGACTGGGATTTGATTTCGTGAAGATCTCATCACGTTATATGAGATCCATTTTCAAAGTGGTGGGACATACATAAATTTTATCCAGAAAGAGGATATTAGGGTTAGAGTGAGTGTTGCAAGAAATGGATTCAGCTAGCAATTGAGTTAGTTGTAGCAGCAGTTAGAGTTACAATCTACAACTAGTTACTCAGATAGTTAATTGCTCCTATGAATAAGCTTGTATCTGTTCAATTTCGTATCTTTGAATCATAATGACACCCTTTTAGTATTTTTTATCCTTAAGCTCTCAAGCTTTCTTTCTTCTCTATCCTTATCATCTTAAAACATGAAGAAAGATTTACAGACACCAGAGTAACCAGGAAGAAAGAGTAAGTATTGTGTAGAACAGAATATGATAGGACAAAACAATAGATGACAAGACAAAACTATACTAAAGAGATAGAGCGGTAATATTTTTTATGGGGAAAAATAAAATATGATTTTTGGTATTTTTGATAGTCTTGTCTCATGGTTATTAAGGGACATAAATTCTTGTGTTTTGTCTTGTCCGATGTTACTTGTTCTATTCAATTCATGTTCAGTTTCTAAATAACAGAGTATATAAAAAATTGTCTAGTTTAAATCCCTATTTTTTTTAGCAAACCAAACCAAACATTTGTTTTTCGATAATGACAAACCACTGTAAGAATAACAAGATAGAAATTGAAGATGAGTTATCTGCTCTTCTTAGAGTTGCATGTGATTGTGTTCATCTTTTGCTTGAACGACGGCCTACTATGCATGAGGTGTACAGCAAGATGGGCAACATATGGGAGAGAGATGATATCTGTGAAGATTCTGACCTCTTATCGATCGATTTTGAAACTCCTAACAAATAGAGTTATTAATTAACCGGGTCTCGTTGCGTGCATACCAAATTGGCAACATTGAGTGAATTTGCCGCAGGTGTCATGTTGTATCCAAACATATTTTGTAAGGGTCTGTTGTATTGGATTTTGTTCGACTTTTGAGCACGTGATTTGATGTAAGCTTTGCAACCCTTCATAGAAAATGATTTTAGCTGGGTTCATTGAAGTACTATCTGTACTCCTTTTAATAATTGGATTTTAGTTGCCTTAATAATTTTTATACAAAAAAAAAAGAGTAACCTGGTCCCAAGGCAGGTGTTGAAGCTATGATTTTGGAGTAGTCATGATAACTTTCCCCAGGCTACCTTTTGTTGGTAATATTAATAGGAAATAGAATTTGGATAGTTAAGAAAGATATAAGAGAGTTTTGTTATGCCGTGGCAAAAACCCCTGCCCTAAAAGTAAATTTCTGGTGGACCTCCGATGCAACCCAATATCCAGTTTTGCTCCCTAAAATTTACACAACTGCGTGTATGAACTCGTGCACTCGAGGCTAAATACGATGGAGCTTCACAAACAATGCTCAGAATAATTGAGAGCAGAATAGAAAGCATGAACTTAATTATTTTCTTCCCATTGCACGATGGAGTACATTTCTATATATACTTCTCTTCTTGTATAAGATACTGCTAGTATCTATATATCCTCCAAAGGCATATCAATAAGTTTTATGTCCGTTGCTTGCAGCCAATCACTTCACCAATATAATTATTATCACACTAACGACAATAAAACTAAGAAAATTAACCGTTGGTGGTTATGTTTCATACCTTTAATTTTAAGGTAATTAACATAGAAATAATGAAAATGGCTATAGTTTTTAGAAGACAAATAATTGTAGGAGTGAAAACGGCTATATCCAACACCTTTATTATGGACTTGGTTGTTGATGAATCTACCATGGAAAATTTAGTTTTGGTTATGAGTGATTATGGCTAGTCGATTCAAAAGATTGATACCAAACAAGTTTGATTGGAGAGCATGTACCTACTACTAACAATGAGCACTCAAGTCCTAACCAATTTGGATTGCTGCATAACTCTAAGTAATAACTCTGATGACACTATTTGTGAAACCTTTAATTAATTCAAATGCTATTCACGATTTTGGAGTAATCACGGTTTTGTTGTTCAATAGAGACCATGAGTTTAAACCTGGCCATAAGCCAAATCTCTCATTTCTAGACCAATACTAGGGAGTATACTAAAATCTCGTTTTCTCAATAAATAGATGGCCGTCGAAATAAACACAATTAAAAAGATTTTACGAGCGACATACAATTTCAACTGATTTTGTTTTTACAGAATCTAGATTTAAATAGTCACTCACTTTTTTCATCTGATTTTGTTTTATCATCAAATTTAGATAATGAAACAATATTGTCCACTAAAAAAAAAATCACATATTTAGCATTCTCTATTTTTATGATTTCATTTTAAGTGAAACTAGAGAACGAGCGAAATAAGAGGCCTCACGAGTAACCATTAGATTTGTGTTATATTTAGTTAAATTATTAGTAACTTCTGTTACATACATGGTTTAGTTTGCACCTTTAAATTGATCTATTTAGCCTTCAAATTAATTCCTCATCCAAAATCTATCTAAGCTAGAAAGAAATAAACATGAAGCCTTCAAATATTCTCGTAATCTTAACCATTTTGTGCATGTGTTGTTTCCTTTGCATGGCAAAAACCTCCCCTCAAGAATACGTAGACGCGCACAATAAGGCTCGTGCCGAGGTTGGTGTTCCTCCACTCAAGTGGAATGACACCATTGCAGCCTATGCCAGGAACTTTGTTAAAACGAAGATTGATACCTGCGTAATGGAGCCCTCCGGAGGTCCTTATGGCGAGAACTCTGCAACATTTCCCTATAATACCGTGAATACTAACGATGTTGTGGATAAGTGGCTCGATGAGAAGAGAGAATATAATTATACTGCCAACTCGTGTACTCTAGGTTTGTACTGCGGAAATTATAAACAGATTGTTTGGCGTGATACTGTTCATCTTGGTTGTGCTAAAACAAAATGCAACAGTGGTTGGTATTTTTTCGTTTGTAACTATTACCCACCAGCAAATCTTAAAGGCGGTCGTCCTTACTAGAGTTCCGGCCTCATGTTTTTTATTTGTACCAATGACCCACCAAGAACTCATGTATATATGTAGCATGACATTGTTGCATATTGAGTGTGACTTAGGGTTAAAGTCTCTCCATTTATTCTCAAAATAAATGAAGGACTTAGTTTATTATAGTGCTACTACTATCGACCGTAATTGATACCGATAACTGATCTTTGACCCGTGAGATGTACGGGTCTATCAATAAACACCAATAAGATTATTAGAGATACAATATCGTAATAAAATTCGTCTTTAACATGTTTTACCATGGTAAATGCCAACCATGTCTTGATTCAATATTATGGTTAACTTAACTGGTTGTTCATCATGCTGAAAGTTTATGAGAATAACGATAGCAAATTACCATCATATATATAAAATTAAGATGAAATTGATTTTCATATTATTTACTTTCAATGTGTACTTATGTGAAAAATTGTTTCCTTTTTTTTAAAGACACTTCATTTTTATTTTTTTACGATTCGCAGACATTATACAATTATGATGGACCACAGTTGATATGATAAAAAATGAACTGATAGTGAGAAATAGCAAACATGAAGTGATATAGGAAACTCAAATTGGATGTCACTACTATTCATAAAAAGATAAAAATTACATCCACAAATTCACACGGTTTACTCGTCTTAAGTGAGTATCAAATCCAAGATTCAAGCTTAAAAACAAAACATACTTAAAAGTCAATCCAACAAAAGTTGCAAATACCAATTTGTATCCAAAATAGTTAACTCAGCCCTTACATAATTCACACAAAATACGACAACTCCATAAATGAAAATTTTCAACTAAGAAAGGGACAACAAAACATTAGATAGTCAAAATAATTTCACTAAAGACATGTTAGAATAACTAATATTGTCAAATCATGCTCCTTGATTACTTTGAATCTTCAATCTTGATACATGGCATTTTAGGATTCTTTGCGGTGGATGCATTTTAGATCTTTTTTCCACTAATTTTCTATCAGCAAGAATCCAATTGCATCTGATATGCGTACGACAGTTTGTTTTTGCAGCAACTTTTGCACCTTGAGTATGCACAATCCTTGTTTGCTTGGTTCCCACAGTATTGACATTTTAGACTCTTTAACACTTCTTCTCCCCATAACTGTGTTGAATGCATTTTTTTCCATCTCTTTAGCTTTTAAACTAAAGATCATATTTTATGAGTTTACAACCTTTTGGTTGTAGGGTGGTACTATACTATATACTCTATGTGAGGGGCATAAAAGAAAGCAATAATTTTCTATTACAAATATGTAAGCACTTCAGTACATGAGAATTCGAAAAAAAATATAAATTTACAGCATGACAAAGCTGCCATTATAAGGAAGAATAAATTCAAGGTTGAAGTATAACACTAGACAATATGAAAGCAATAACAAAGCTGCCATACAATAACTGTGTAATTATCTTATTCCATAATTGCCTAACTACTTAAATTGACATGTCTAAAAAGCAATAGCAAAGTTATGGAAGGAAGTATTGTTCTAGCTGATAAAAAGATATCCTTTTAGAATTGTCAATTTGATGCAACCAAAGTTGTGAGCCAACAGAGACACAACTATATATGTGCAGAGTTTCATAAATCTCATGCGATCCGACACTGCCGCAGAAAGTAAACAAAAGAGTTAGAATAAAAATGAACAAATTTGAAGAAGCGAAGGAGAATGAAATGGTTCAGTTGAGGAAATGAAGATTATAATTGAATATGAAGAACTAACATTTACATAGCAACTCCCTTTCTTTCAAAATAAAAAATAAAAAATATGAGAGGATACTTTCGTTTCAGCTGTCGTTGCTAACCCAAGGAAAGTGACACCGAATTCAATCTATCTCATCCTTAACAGAACCATCCAATCCAGCCGATACAAACTGGCCAGCCTCATACATCATCCAATTAAGTCAGTTCGACAATTATTCATTTATTTAATCAACCATAAATAAAAAAAATGCAATAGGGGCTGGAAAAAAAAGGAGCATAAAGTAATTAAAGGACTGACTCAAGAAAGTTAACATTGATTCATTGTGAAAATCTCGGCTGTGAAAATCTCGGCTAATAAGGAATCAAACTCTTCAAAAATTCACAAATAAAATTAAAATAGTATCACTAAAATTGAAATATTGATAATGATTCTTCATTTAATTTTACCTTGAGATGGAATCCATGACCGATTTAGTTGCGGTGCCAGAGAGATGGAAATAGTCTCCGTGAAGCTATTTGCGTTGAAGCAGTTGCAACGGTTACGACCGCATATTAGAGGCGGTGGTTGCAGTTGCCTTTGTGGTTGTGGTTGTGATTGACACCTGAAGATGGAGACGTATGTGAATAAGGGGTTGATGCTTATACTGACTCCATGTTTCTCTTCTCTTCTCTTCTCAATCTCAATCTAACCTTGCTGCTCTGATTTCTCTTGTAAACCATTTTTTATTATTTTACGGTGCTTGCCTAATCTTTATGAATCTATTGTTATGAATCTATTGTTGAATGAATGTATATTGTTGTGTGTTGAGAATTGCATTCATTTATATTGAGCAGTGAGTGTGGATAGGATACATTAATCTGCCTTTGGAAAACCGCAAATATACTGCTGAGTGGGATTGCATGGGAACCATAGTGAAATTTTAGTTTTCAACATTCTCCTATTAAATGCACGCGGATTGCAAGGGTTTTAACAACCAGCAAGGGAAATTTGAAATTCAAAATTAACCTGGGTTAAAATTAGCATTAATGACATACAATTAGAGAGAAAATTTAGGTTTAAGTGTTGCAAGACCTAATAAGCTTTAGAAATAAGGGATGAAAGATAGCTCTTGTTTTTTAGTCTTCATATAATACAACCAATTCTATCACTTTGACCCCTTAATTTATTTTAAATGTTCAATTTAGTCCCATAACTTTAAAATTTAAAAGTTCAATTTGGTCACTTTATCTATAGAACTGGTCAATTTGGTCCTTTATCCATACAAGTTAATGTAACATGGTTCCTATCTTAGCCATCTATCAAAGGGAGCAAGTTACATTAACTTACAAAAGTTAAGAGACCAAGTTAGGTTAACTTAGATAAGTTAAATGATTAAATTGTTTGATTTTAACGTTAAAGATCAAACTGAACTTTTAAAATATGTTAAGGGACCAAATTGACTGATTTAAAAGTTAAGGGATCACACAAAAGTTTTAAAATAAGTTAAATGACCTAAGTGGTATTTAAACTTGAACACAATAAATAAGTGTTTGAACTCAAATGATCGATGGATTTTAGTACTCACTCTGATTTCAAATAAAAGCAAAAAAAGTCAAACAAAATTGATGCATCTAGTTAAAAACTTCAATCATGTAAATCAATTTTGTTTGATATTTGTTTTTCTTATACCTTAGATTGGAGGCAGTAGTACATCAATCAACTTTGTTTGAATCTTAACTGAAATATCTTCCATCAAATTTGACTTACCTCTTAATCAAATTTTGAATTATTAGAACTTCATCTTCTAACATTTTTAATAAGACAAAACATATTTAATCCATAATATTTTCAGCAAACTGTTTTTTCTTTTTTGAGGCAAATCATGGGATATGTATAAAATAAGAAATGTATCTACAACTTGACCAGAAAAAAACAAAAACAAAAATACAAAATTCTGTTATAGGTTCTTAGGTTCTGCCGCCCCAAAGTCTTTAAACAGTAATTGAAGAGTTGTTCCAAATCCAAATGAAAATGTCTCCACTCCCGTGGAATAATCAACTCGATAATAGTCCTGACGACGATGACAGAAGAAGAAGAAAATATGACGTGTTCTTGAGTTTCAGAGGCGAAGATACTCGCGCATCATTCACTTCACATCTGTTTGCATCACTTCAAAGCTCCGGAATTATCGTTTTCAAGGACGATCATTCCCTTCAAAGAGGAAATCACATCTCTAAATCACTACTACAACAAGCAATAGAAGATTCTCACATTTATGCTGTTGTCTTCTCCAAAAACTATGCAAATTCGCAATGGTGTCTGCAAGAGTTGATGCAAATTATGGAGTGTCATAGAACCATAGGCCACCTGGTTCTTCCTGTATTCTACGATGTTGATCCCTCCCAAGTTCCTCGTCAAACCGGTGACTTTGGTAAATCTTTTAAAAATCTTTTGAATAGAGTTTTAAAAGTGGATGAATTCATGGTGCCAAAGTGGAGAGACGCTCTTCATGATGCGGCTGGCCTTGCTGGATTTGTTGTCCTAAACTCCAGGTTACTTCTCTCTTTGCATTTTAATATGCTTTGTCTATTATTTTGTGCTTTTAAAGAGTTTATATAACTAACTCATAACTAATATACCTAACTTGAAACTAACTTTATACTTCTAATAAAATATAATTGATTATATAACGTTCTAGTGTATTTAATAGAGTATCTAATCAGTACATTTATATTCACCGTGTTTGAGATTTATCTTAACAATTATTTGATTTAGGACCTGTTTGGATTGATTTATTTTAGTTTGTTTACTTACATAAACGTTGGGAGAGACTGACTATATGAGAGAGTTTATGGAAACAACTTATGACATGTTCATAAACAATTTTCAACTAATTTCCAGATATACATCTATTTGTGTATAAGTAAATGTACCATTTCTTTGTTTTTATAGGAATGAAAGTGAAGTTATCAAGGATATTGTTTGAAAATGCTACACACTTGCTTGACAAAAGAGACTTGTTCTTTGCTGATAATCCGGTGGGAGTCGTATCTCGAGTGCAAGATATGATTCAACTTTTAGAAACTCAAATGGCAAATGATGTTCTACTACTAGGGATGTGGGGGATGGGTGGAATCGGGAAACCCACCATTGCAAAGGCCATTTACAATAAAATTGGCCGCAATTTTGAAGGTAGGAGCTTTCTTTCAAGTATTAGGGAGGTTTGGGAGAAAGATTGTGGTCAAGTGAATCTACAAGAACAACTTATGTATGATATTTTCAAAGAAACTACAACCAAGATACATAATATTGAATCAAGAATATCTATATTAAAAGAAAGACTCTGTCATAAAATAGTACTTCTTGTACTAGACGATGTGTATAAACTGGACCAGCTAAATGCTTTGTGTGGAAGTTGCAAATGGTTTGCTCCAGGGAGTAGAATAATCATCACAACTAGGGATAAGCATATACTTAGAGGGGATAGAGTTGACAAAATATACATAATGAAAGAAATGGATGAAAGTGAATCTCTTGAGATTTTTAGTTGGCATGCATTCAAGCAAACAAGTCTTAGAGAAGATTTCTATGAAATTTCCATAAAGGTAGTTAGTATTGTGGGGGATTGCCGCTTGCTCTTGAAGTCCTTGGGTCCTATTTGTTTGATAGGGAGATATTAGAGTGGATTTCTGTATTGGAGAAACTCAAAATAATTCCCAATGATCAAGTACAAAAGAAGTTAAAAATAAGCTATGATGGTTTAAATGATGATACAGAGAAATCAATATTCCTTGACATAGCTTGTTTCTTTATTGGGATGGACCGAAATGATGTTATTCATATATTAAATGGTTGTAGACTTTTCGCAGAAATTGGAATAAGTGTCCTTGTTGAGAAAAGCCTTGTAACGGTTGATGATAAGAACAAGCTTGGCACGCATGATTTATTGCGAGATATGGGAAGAGAAATTGTTCGTGAGAAATCACCGATGGAGCTTGAGGAACGTAGTAGGTTGTGGTTTCATGAAGATGTGCTTGATGTATTGTCAGAACATATTGTAAGAACTTCATATAATTTTGTTTTTAATTTTGGATTTTAATTATTTGTTTCTTGTTAAATAAGAAAACCTAGATTAAAAATATCTCAAACTTAAAAAGAAATAAAAATAAACATTTGAGTTAGTAGTCAACACATTTATTTGTGATGTTGCTAGCACAATAGCTTTGAATATTAGTTTGGTTGTGAATCATTTTGTGCTTCCTGTCCTGGCTTCTAATAAAAAAATGATTGGTTTCATAACAAAAATTTATAACTGCGTTGTATCTTTTATTTTTACACATATAGGATGTTTTACTTTTGGTCCTTTATATTTCACAGGGAACAGAAGCCGTCGAGGACGAGTTTGAAGCTTCCAGGTCATAGTCCGCAACGTTTTCGTACTAAAGCATTTGAGAACATGAAGAGACTAAGATTGCTTCAAATTTATGGTGCACAACTTGATGGAGATTTTAAATATCTTTCAAGAAATTTGAGATGGCTGCATTGGAATGGAGTTCAGTTAGCATGCTTACCTTCAAACTTCTATCAAAGAAATATAGTCTCCATTGAGTTAGAAAACAGCAATGCCAAACTTGTGTGGAAAGAGATGCAGGTATTAATTTGGAATTTTATCTTTTGAGTTGTTTTTACTTTTCATTTGTATGAATGGTGTTTAAGTGTTGTGTCCAGAGTGCACTTTTGGGAAAGTGTGTCCCGTTCGGAATATTAAATAAAAGGATTGGAGTCCTAGATATCGTACCCAATAGATTAAAGACTTTGTTTCAATGCATAAGTCCTAATCTGATTGGTAAAAATGCCGAAATTGCTTGACCGGACGTTGTAATCAGGAAACATGGATACTTGATAATTAATCAACAAAATGAGAAGTACACGTTAACAAGGTTTGCAGAGAAGGCTTTCCAAATGCAAACAATCTCGGCAATCTCAGTACGCTTCAGGAAGAATTTTTCTGTGTGATTATGTGAGAGTAAGTAATGCTTTGAATTCTGGCAATCAAGTTGCTAGTTTGCTTTTTGATGTTACTATTCTTAGACAGTGTGTGCCTATAGAGTATTGTTTTCTTCTGCTGCATTTTCTTCTTTTAACGATGAGCTCCTTCGAATTTGATGTAGGAGAAAAGAATATTCCATTCAGTAAATAAATGCCATAGTATTTACTATAAAAGAATGAAGAACTATTTTATTTACCATGCGTATTTTTGATTGGTGTGGCAAGATGCTTGCATTGAGAATTGTCATTCTTTTCCATTATATTTTTTAATGATGAAATTAGGTTTTGCTGGCTAGTGTAGGAGATTTCTCTATCCAAAGCTAGTTTCAGAACTTCTTAAGAGAGACCTTCCCTTGATGTTGACATAAAATCATCTTTCTTGCTGCACACATTGACTCGTTCAACTTCTTGTCTACATCAGCTGGACCGGACTCGTCAGCCGCGGGATTTGCCTGTCTTGGTAAGGACTCCTTATATTGATTTTTTATTTTATTTGAAATCTTGTCATTATCTTCAGTAAATTTGTTTTAAAACCTGCTAAACATCGAAGGGAAAGAATCATTGTCCATTGCAGCCTCAAGGTCGAGGATTTTGAGACCTCTGACCGCATCACAACAATCATAATTGTGTCGCACCATAGTCATTTATCCACAATTTTCCTTAATATCAAAGATTGATGTAATTTTACGTTGTGTCTGCAGCCACAATTTCAAACCTTTAAATATTACCAGTGTCTCAGTTCCTATAAGGTGTTGGTAATGTAAGTAGTTAAGGTTATTTGCTTAGGTAAATAAAACTTCTATGTGGACTGTTTTTTCAGCTTGTGCTCTCGTTGTTTCTGAAACTTTTCTCATAGTTGGACACAAATCTATCAAGCACCCAAAGTGCATTAGCATGCACAATATTCATGTCCACTTCATTTTCATCAAACTATTGGGAAACTGCTGAATTTGTTTTCTTAACGACCTGCATAATTGCTTTGCTTCTAGATTCTTAACTGTGATTATTTCAATTTGCGAAGTTTTGGTTTTCCTCATATGGTGGTTTACTAAGCCATTCAATCTTCAATTTTCTTTCAGGTCTTCAAAGAAATAAACTGAGAGAGAGAGACTGCTATTGGACGTGCTAGAACATAATCATAGAAATGGAAAGAAGAAATATGTGTCAGCAACACTCTATTTTGAACACTTCCTCCATTATTAGATCAAATTCAAGTTGGTGTCGCCACTTTATGCGAGAGTGGTGGGACCTATATAAATTTCATCGAATAATAAATAGTGTTCAAAAGAGTGCTAGAACAAATGTTTTGTTTGAGTGGATACTGTTATTCTAGATCAACGTTTAGTTAGGTTATCTATCATTTCCATTGAAGATTTTATAGTGGTTATTGTTTAACAGATGAAGGAGTGGAAGAAGTGGTTGATCAGAAGGAACCCTAAATCAGGGGTGGATGGTAGCTCATTTTGTTGAGCTAAGGGGTTAAAGTAAGTAGAAAAAGGTTAAGGTTCAAATATTGGCAACAGAGAAAATACTAACATAACAACTAACCATCTAACACTCCTTCAAAGAAAAAAACTAACAATCTAACATTTGCCATTCAAACAAAAAAAAAAGCAATCCTAAATCTCAATTTCTTTTTTATATTATGTTTCTATTTTTTTCTCTTCTAATTTGGTTGTTTTTTATTTTGTTTTTATTTCATAATAGGCTTTTTTTTAAGGATTCATAGTAGGCTTATTAGATGCACTTTTGGTTTGTCCTATAAACTTAGCTCGGTTGATAAATAAGGTCTGGAGTTCGAACTGCGAACACCATAAAAAAAATAAAGATGCACTTTTGGTCTCCTAGTAACTAAAAGTTTAGTCTTTCATTTCTAAAACCAACTGTTTGATCTCCCTAATATAAATTTTTTTGGTTTTTTTTAGACCCGCTCCTCTTTAAATAAGATGCCGTATTCATTAATAACATGGTGTCTACTTGACAATGTCATTTTCAATTGATTTATTACATAATTAAAATTAAAAACTTCGTCCGTGAGCATAGCTCAATTGGTAGAGAGACATTGCATTATATATATTTATATATATATATATATAGCAGTGAAAACAATTAAAAACTTCAATCCAATAACGCCTTTTACATACCCTTCATTGTTTGTCAATTTTTTGAGATTCTAAACTACAAGTTTCAGTTCAAATCCATTTCCTTCATCCAATTTGTTTTCTCCATCACTTCTAATTAACCTTTTATTCTTTGATTTTCGTGTCAGTTGAGTCAATTTTGGAATCTTGACGACGAACCCGTCCGTACATCAAGAAGGCCCTACCAAAATAGTGACACCGTTGAACTTCGAGTTTGCTAGAAGCTTACTACTTACTCGAGTTTGCTTATGAATATGAAAAAAAAAATAGAATAAGAAGGAATAAGTTACACAGCCTTCTTAAAAGACAACAACCACCACCAACTATAAGAGAAAATATAATTAACCCACATACAAGTGTACACATGAAAATCTAATTTCAATTTACAAAGCTAGTAATTGCGTAAAAAAAAAATAATTAACCCACATACAAGTGTACACATGAAAATATAGAAATTTGTAAATTTATCCAATCGAATATGACTATTTCAAAATTCCAATATCGTAAAGAGGTGAAAACCAAATCAACAACTTTAAATAAACTAAAGAAATCAGGTATAATTAAAAATAATCAAAACTATTGATTTAATCATATTTGGAAACTCTAGTTCATTCTTAATATATATTTCCAACAATCTGAAAGCAAATTATTGATTTAATTATATTTAGAAATATTAACTTTGTGATTTTCTATGTATCATGTTGATTCGAATGCATGGAAAGTATCACTCGGTGCCCTCATCAATTGGATGTTAAAGAAGTGGCATGTGAGAGTTCATACGAATCGTCATCTAATTTGAGGTAAAAAGATGAGCTTAAAGTCCAAGTAAGTGTCTTAAACTCAAGGACATGTAAGTAGATATGTTTTGAATCTAATGACAGAAGAATTTTTATGTCCAAGATTGCCAGAAATTATATAAATATGTTTTGGCTTGGTGATAAATTGTAAGAAAATATAAATTGAAATTTCTATGTGATGATAGTTTGACTATAATTTGAGATGTGTCTATGAAAGTTTGATACCTTAAATTCTTAATAATGAATCATAGATTTGAGACCTTCATGCTAAGCATCTTGGTGTTATGGCTATAGTTATACAACTATGAAAAAACCTCTGTGGAATTTATATAATAAGTGGAGGCAGAAATTGTATAACTATATGTTAGGAAAATTCTCTTACATATTATGGAGTTTTCTATCGATATTTCGTGGCCTAAACATGACTACTTTTACAGTTGCTTCAGTTCTAAAGTTAAGAACTTTTATGATTTATTTAATTTAATTTTTTAGACTATATGATGATAGCTAAATATTAAAATAAATTTATGTGTGTGATTATGGATACATTTCTATATCTCCATAAATATCCTATTATCTTTGGAGTATGCATGTTTTAATAAACTTGCAAAGTAATATATTTTGTTGCATAATACGGTAGACATTTCTTGAAGGCCGTTGATGTATCGTTGATGATTTATATCGTCATATATAAATCATGTTTAATTTAAGTTACATGCATGTGGAGGTAAATACTTATCATCGTCATATATAAATCATGTTTAATTTTATGTTACATGCATGTGGGGGTAAATACTTAACAAAAAAAAAATTATATGAGTAGAAAAGTCATTCTTTAAACCTAAATTACTTAAATGTGGGGGGGTTATGAGAAGGAGACCAAAAATAATTTTATGAATGATTTTTATTCTACTTTTATTCTTGTTATTTTTGAATGTGCGCAAAGTTTTAAAACAAGCTTGATCAAAAAAAAAAAGTTTTAAAACAAAGGAAAGTAGAAGGATTAGAAGAAGGAAAAATTAAATCTTGTGGACATAGAATGCATAATTTTCCTCTTTTAGTAGGAGTAGAAGATGTTGAAAAATTATAAATAAAAAGTTATCCTTAAGGTAATTTCACTATCCATGAGTATGTTTGGGTTAACCAAAAATTTTTAGAATGAAAGGGTTAACCAGTGCTATTTTATTATTATTTAAAATAAAAATAAGGCATTAGAAATGAACTAAATTCCATGGTAAATATGGTTTAAAATTAGTGAATATGCCTTAAAGTAGCAATCTGATGAATACCAAGTGAAATTTTATAAGATAGTCTCTCAATTCGTGAGTGAGATAATTGATTGTTTTATGGGTTTTATGAATTATATCATACATGATATTGCATGTGGTATAATGAATAGATGAAGTGTGTGAATTCATAATTTTAATGGTGATCATTTAAATGATCAATTATTTTTCCTAATCTATTCATATGATGTTGTTGGCTGGATATCATGTTCTTCTAATAGTTGATCTTAGAAGGATTGAAGAGTGTAAATTGGTTCTCAAATAAAAACAAGGTAGGTTCTATTGTAAAATACTTATTTATCTCATGATGATGTGACATCTCTTGGAAATAAAATAAGCAAACTAGCATAGTCATATTTACTAATGGAATCAAAATTCTCAACTCTTGAATTTGCAGGTCAATAAGCATAATAGTTGAAAGATTCTGTGTGAATGAGATATCTTTGTTGAGGAGATCTACACATTCTAACGACACAAATCCGTTTGTGAAAGGAATTAAAAATAATGTTATATCACTATAAGAGAAGTGAGAAAAGGAAGAAAAATGAAATAATTTAAGATCCTTTTATGAAAGGATTATCCAGAAAAGTTATTCTGGATATGTCGAAGGGGATGAATATAAAGCCTTGAGTGGAGGAAAATATGGTGGATACCCAATTCGTGGTCAAACGAAGCCATATGAATACTCCTATATGCACTACATTTTTCATCCCTATGGCGTGTGGTAGTGCTTAATATGAGGTTGAGCTTTTAGCTCTTAAATGAGTTCATAGCCCTAGTTTTTGGGTGGTCATTATGAGACGGACTTGATGGGCTCGCCTCTTGTTAAATTTGAGGTTGAACATTTTTTTTATGTTTTTAATAAATTCATAGCCTTTAATGGTGATGCTTTTGAGACGCACTTGATGAATTTACCTACTTGAGTGTGAAGGCTTGGACCACCTTCGGTGAAAGACTTGGACAATCTTTCTAGAGCACTCATGAGCGACCTAATGTGATAAAGGTCTTAATTATGACGGAATTAATTATCACGGAGCTATCACAATTTTAAAGGTAAAAGTACGTGTTGCAGAGGTCTCATTTCAAATCTATTAAGTTCAAGAGTAATTTCACTTTATAGATTTAAGGTATTGCTTCATTTCACTACGTGTTAATTCAATCCTCGTGACATTAACACTTAAGCATGAAAAATCCTTTCCTTGCCCAGAATTCTATTATTTTCCATGTCCAAATTTCTATTCATTTACGGTGTCTTTCTTTGATTGCCATTAGTGGAGGATTGTAGGATTTAATGACAATCAAGTGACATTATTCCCACAATTATTTATTTTCTTACCATGATTGGACCAATTCCTGTGGATATTTTCCTAAGCTAAAAACCTAAACGTCCTTCCCTTTGTCATTGCCGTTAGTATTACAATAATGATACTATTTATTGTGTTAATGGATGAAGTGCAACGGGAAGGTAACCGTTGGAAAATATGGAATGCTCCAGCTTGGTTTGATATCCTTGTACCTTGGTCTATAAAGATAGACACACGAGATTGGTACAATATGGAAAAATTGTAGTGGGATATCGAGCTCATTGCTATCTATTCCATTTTTAATATTCTTTGTATTCTGGGTATTGTTTGTGAAGCTCCATCGTGTTTTGCCTCGAGTGCACAAGTTCAGACATGCAGTTGTGTAAACTTTGGGGAGCAAAACCGGATTTGGGTTGCACCGGAGGTCCACCGAAAATTTGCTTTCAGGACAGTGGTTTTGGCCACGGCACAACAAAACTCTCTTCTATCTTTTTCTAACTCTCTCAACTTTAGTTCATTCTTAATATTTCCAACAATGGGACATGGTCAAGACCGTCAAATATGGGAGAAAAGAGTTGCACAAACTCAGAAGAAGTGATGTGAAAAATAAGAAGTTTATATGAGAAAGATGATGAAAGAGAATTCTTTGTGTTGCAAAGGTAAAATTTCCGATATGGAGCCATGAGCATGGAGGAAGACATGAAGTATTGGACTCCACTTCCACTTTGTTTCCTTACCTCACACACATGAAGAAAGAAGTAACTTTTTAATTATTATTGTATGGGTTTTTTATGTGCACTCTCTCATGGTTGCAATGTTTTTATAAAAATATTATAAATTGAATATGAAAGTTAAAGATCAACTGGCAGGGTTAACAAATGTTATTCATGCGTGTTAGACTAAAAGACTAAATATATACTACTAAATTTGATTTTTTTTTGCTGTGTGCAGTATTATCATCTCTAAGCACTAATCAGTCTTGATAAAACAATGTTGGAATGGACAAATATACGCTATGCAAAGTAGAGGTCGGATATGGGTTACAAAGGTTTCATTAAACCCACTCGCAACCTACCGAAATAAACCACCAATATCTGTTTATGTCAAACTGAAATATCTGAATAATCCGAACAGGCCGTTTCAGGATTAGGTTTATATTCCACTATCCACCATATGTCATTGAATCATTCGGCTATTTTTCTTAGCATCGGAAATCAATTGATACTATAGATTTCACATCATTTGTCATACATGGAAATGTAAGATGAAGGATAGGTGGAAACATAATTAACTTATGAGGAATATACAATCGATCAAGTAAAGACTTTAGATGAGTAGTGATGGATGAGTTGGCAAGTGTATTAAATTGTAATAAATAATAAAATGTTCAACTTAGCAATTAACATAATTTATTAAAGTAAAAAAAAAAAATAAGATAGACGAATGGGTTGCAATTTTTTTAAATGTCCTGCACAACGCGAGATTAGATTGTTTGATTTAAATGTTTAACGACGATTAGAGTTTCCTTGAATCCCCTCTACCTTCTTTGATGGAATTAACTAGGTTTGTTATTAGTTTATGACCTTCCTTTATGTAAGAGAGTAGGACATGACCATGTGATGTAATGGTGGGATGTTCGAGTATTTGTGCCGCAACAAATATTCGCGACGTTTCCCTAAAGATGAATCATAGCCCTAACAATCATACCTATGTTTAATTTAAAAGAGATTAATTTTAAAATAAACAATTTACCATTGTTCTTGTTCGGGCACCGGTAAGATAGTCGGTCATATACCTTAGCCTAGAGATCAAGTCAACTGCTCGTCAAAAAACATTAAGAGTAGAACATATTGATGTAAGATTTTTACATGTCGTATAACTATTTACACGTGAGTATAATAGATTCGTTTCCGCAAGGATTGGTGTGTCTCATAAGCATTTTAACGTCAAATATCATTTTAAGTGTTTTGGTTATAAATTGTTTGTTTGTGTAAAACTATTTTCACTATTCGACATAAAAGTAAAACGAGTAGAGATAGGGCTATTTCGCTTGGGGTCAGAGATATCAACCAAGCGTAACAGCTGCAATCTCTCGATCAGATAGCGGATTCTAGCTTTTTAAACGATATTATCACAATCACTCGACAATATCATTCGTGTCCAAATGATATCGTTAGTTTTAAGGGATTGTTTAAATGTCGATTTCCCGCGCGTTTAAACAATCACAAAGTCATGTGGATCGTTTAATCGACAATTTCTTGCCCGATTAAATGACCCAAAAGCATTAAGTTCTAGATTAAAAGTGATTATCAAATATTAACATATATGTCTAGCATGATAACTTAAGATAGATTATTATTCTAGTTCTCAAATCCAAAAGCATTTGTCAATGTCATTTTGAGTCTCAATAAAACATTAAACATAAGAATAACAACAATATTGAATAAATAAGCTAGAACCATATATTAAATGATCAAAAGATTACATAATAGCTTGTTTGAATACCTCAAGACCCACAAGGGTAGATGTAGCTACATATGTCTATGATAGCTTTGCAAGGAATGAAGAGAAGATGAAGATTCTATGACAAGATCCATGATGTCTCAACAAATCTTGGCTTGAATCTACTCCTAACTACCTTGCTTTGTGTTTCTCTCTCTAGGAATTGCCCTATTCTCTCTCTAAACCAGAAAACTTAATAAAACAGTAAAAGTCCCCTTGGAAAGAAGAGAAAAATCAATTTATATGACTGAATTCGCAAAATCTCACTTAAGCGAGGTACATCTCGCTTAAGCGAGATGCCAAAGAATCTCAAACTCTCCAATGAAACCATGCCACGTGGATCTTATTCTCTGGAATTGCTGAATCTCGCTTAAGCGAGCTGGAAACGAGATGAGGAGCGAGATTGAAGCTGCGCTCGACACACATCTCGCTTAAGCGAATTGATCTCGCTTAAGCGAGTTGGCTTGTTCTTCAAATCTCGCTTGAGCAAAATGGGAAGCGAGCTGAGGTTTTCTCTCGACATGAATCTCGCTTAAGCGAGTTCTGCTTGGCTTGAAAAGTCATTTCTTGGTCCTTGCTTGTCATTTTCCTGCAAATGGTTAATTATCTTTAGATATCTTGCAAAACAAGTCACTAAAATGCCTAGAATAACCCGTAATTTATGGTACTTTTGAGCACTTATCAAACTCTCCCCAACTTAGCTTCTTGTTTTTCCTCAAACAACAGAATCAAAAAGGAAACTTACAAGGCTTTGGACAAGGTTTTCAACACAATGACAAATTTCAGGTGGTGATTCAAATGCAGATGCGCGGGCAAGCATGAAGTTTTCCATTAATCCAAGTATAAACTATAAATGTGAAATAAGTCATAAACATAAAGTTTACCTCAAATAGTTCAAATCACAAACACAATCATCTATGAACCACACCTAACACACTTCTTTGTAAGTAGATAAAACAAAGTAACAACAATCGATGAGGGATAATGTACACACACCCAACAATCAAGCTAACATTCTGATTAAGTTATGTGTCCATCCAAATATCATATCAAAAAGCACAAAAAAAACATGGATCAAAAGGTCTTTCTTAGGGTTATAACTTGGCCGGGCTACAAAAGAAATGACATATGTGGGATAATTGAAATCAAAAAGCCTATCATAGAGGAACATTCCTTGTATCAACAATTCAAACCAATACTTCCCTACCAATCATAATGCACCCTTGGTGATCAACAATAAATTCAATAACCTTGACAACTTATTCTATCTTTGAAACTTTCTAAGATATAAACAAATTACTGTTGTCAGGTTACTTTCAACAATTCACCATGATTCTTCACATAGAATACCTCCCTTTCTCCCCAACTTAAACACAACAAAACTCTAATTGAATGTTCCCCTATCCTAAGACAAGGGACAAAGTACAAAAAGGTTAAGGGTTCAACACAAAGAAAATATCAAAGTCCTAAAACGAGTCAAGCATGAACTAAATTTAGAAAAAATTTGGGCAATTTCAATGAGCATTGTGCTCATGAAAGTTGACAGTTCATGTTTGAGGACTTGATTCATTTGGCTCAGATTGGGGTGTCAGATACTCACTCTTCTCACGGGTAGGCTTTATGTGGTCAAAATGTTTCATCTCAATTTCAAAAATGCCTTGATCCTTTCCATGCTTTCATACCATTCAAAACAATTATCAGATTTAACATAACAAAAACAAGTTAGACAATGATTATTGGTCTCAGATTGTATCTACAACTTGTTATGAGTTATAATCTAAGATCCTTTTATGAGTTATAATCTACAACTTGTTACTCAGATTGTTACTTGCTGTGATAAATAAGCTTGTATCTGTTCAGCTTTGCATCTTTGAATCATAATGATACCTTCGAGTAATCCTCATCATTAAGATCTCTAGCTTTCTTTCTCTGCCCTCATCATCTTATTCACACAACTCTGTGAAGTCCTCTGTCTGTTTTTATATCCACTTTCTGAAATTTGATTTTATGAGTTACATTATGCATATTCATTCTCAAATCAAGTACCAAGAGTCCAAGACAAATGCAGTGCAGCACTGGTAAAGGGTAAAGACTAATGTTACCTGATTATACAAGCTTATAATTGACTTATAGTTGGCTTATTTATTCTCACATCAGGTACCTAGATTATCTCATTTATGAATTTTATTCTATTAACTTATTTTTACTTGAAACTTTTATGAAATAGTGAACTTGTCTAGCTACCTCATCATGTATAACACACTACACATGATGTATGCCTAACTAAAGAAACTCGTTATGTAGCTTCTCAGTTCCCATCTAGAATTCAAATTCCACCAAACTAAATTATGTAATCAATATGTCAGGTCAAGAGCATTGATGCCCGTCTGTATTGACTTTTTTAGCTTATACAAAACAACTAATGCTAATAAATAAGCTTTTATTTTTTATTCATAACCTTGTCAAGTTAGTTTATGAAAAAAATTGTGAAGATACAACTTTCGTTAGTAAAAAACTTATGAATTAACATAAAAACTTATTTCAGAGGCAAAGACACTCGCGCTTCCTTCACTTCACATCTGTTTACCTCTCTTCAAAGTTCCGGAATTATCAGTTTCAAGGATGATCATTCCCTTCAAAGAGGACATCGCATCTCTAAATCACTACTTCAAGCAATCCAGGAGTCGAGAATTTCTGTTGTTGTCTTCTCCAAAAACTATGCTGATTCGCAGTGGTGTCTTCAAGAGTTGATGCAAATAATGGAGTGTCACAGAACTATAGGTCAGGTTGTACTCCCTATGTTCTACGATGTACATCCCTCTGAAGTTCGTCATCAAACCGGTGACTTTGGTAAAACTTTACAAGATGTAATTAATAGAGTTTTAAAAGTGGACGAATTCATGGTGCCAAAGTAGAGAAACGCGCTTCGTGATGCTGCTGGCCTTGCAGGCTTTGTTGTTTTAAATTCTAGGTTACTTACTTACCTTTGCATTTTAATACGCTTTGCAGATTATTCATTATTTACCGTTCTAGTGTTTTTAATAAATTTTATAATCTAATCAATACATTCAAATTCATTGTGCTTGTCATTTGTTTAAGCAGTTATTTGATTTAGGATTTAGGTCTTGTTTGGATGAGTAGTTTATTTGGGCTTATCTACATACGTAAAATCTCGTGTGATTGTTTGAGAGAACTTATATATACAACTTATCACATCTACATAAGTAGTTTGGATGCGTAGTTTATTTCTATCATGCGTTGTACATCATGTCCTTCTATAAGCTAGTCTAAACAAGCGCGTTAAGTGTGAAGTAATATTGATGGAACAAAATGGATCTCAACAGGTTTGCCGACCCTTTGGTCCATGTAACTTGTCACATGAGTCATGGCTAAATCACAAAAACTCCTGCATCCAAATTCCGTATTTTCGGCTTAACAGGTCAAATAAAATGATAGAACAGAATAACAGTTCTGAATTGAAAGGGTAATTATGTTCAATTCAAAACAACAATCTTTAATTAGATAGAAACATAACTAACTCTCCAATTTTCCTATACTTTGTGAGTCACAATAACTTCTGTACACAGTAATGCTCCTAGTTTTACATGGTTGTTTCTTAGGTCTTGCAATTCCTGTTGGTTCAAACCTTCCAAATGGTTGGTCTTGGATCTAGTAACTGGTTCTTCTTAACCTTCTTTATTCTTTTTGGTCCATCTTAAGCAAATTAATTACTTTTTGTAATGATTCAACTTAAACGCACAAAGACACATCCAACAATAATATTTTTTTTTTTATATTTTTACATATATGTGGGTATGTAAATGTACCATTTCTTTGTTCTTTTATAGGAATGAAAGTGAGATTATCAAGGATATTGTTGAAAATGTTACAAATTTGCTTGACAAGACAGACTTGTTCATAGCTGATCATCAGGTGGGAGTCGAATCTCGAGTACAAAATATTATTCAATTTCTAGACATTCAACGATCAAATAATGTTCTACTGCTGGGAATATGGGGGATGGGTGGAATCGGGAAAACAACCATTGCGAAGGCCGTTTACTATAAAATTGGCCGCAATTTTGAAGGTAGGAGCTTTCTTGCAAATATTAGGGAGGTTTGGGAGAAAGATTATGGTCAAGTGAATCTACAAGAACAACTTATGTATGATGTTTTCAAAGAAACAACAACCAAGATACTGAACATTGAATCCGGGAAAATCTATATTAAAGAAAAGACTCTGTCGTAAAAGAGTTCTTCTTGTACTTGACGATGTTAATAAATTGGACCAACTAAATGCTTTGTGTGGAAGTTGTAAATTGTTTGCTCCAGGGAGTAGAATAATCATTACAACCAGGGATAAACATATAATGAGAAGGGATAGAGTTGACAAAACATACTCAATGAAAGAAATGGATGAAAGTGAATCTCTTGAGCTTTTTAGTTTGCATGCATTCAAGCAAACGAGTCCCACAGAAGATTTTTCTGAAATTTCCAGAAATGTAGTTAAGTATTCTGGGGGATTGCCGCTAGCTCTTGAAGTCCTCGGGTCCTATTTATATTAGAGTGGATTTGTGTATTGGAGAAACTCAAAATAATTCCCAATGATCAAGTACATAAGAAGTTAAAAATAAGTTATGATGGTTTAAATGATGATACAGAGAAATCAATATTCCTTGACATAGCTTGTTTCTTTATTGGGATGGACCGAAATGATGTTATTCATATATTAAATGGTTGTGGACTTTTCGCTGAAATTGGGATTAGTGTCCTTGTTGAGCGAAGCCTTGTAACGGTTGATGATAAGAACAAGCTTGGCATGCACGATTTGCTGAGAGATATGGGAAGATAAATCATTCGTGAGAAATCACCAAATGAGCCTGTGGAACGTAGTAGGTTGTGGTTTCATGAGGATGTGCTTGATATATTGTTAGAACATACTGTAAGAACTTCTAATACTTTGTTTTAAATTTGGATTTAAAGTATCTCAAACTTTAAAAGCAGAATACATGTAAGTTAGTAATCAACAATTCAGTTGTGCTGTTGTTAGCACAAAAACTTTAAATATTAGTTTGGTTGTGAATCATTTTGTGCTTCCTTGCTCCTAGTAACAAATGATTGGCCTCCTTACAAGTTTTTTATCTGCCTTATATCTTTTAGTTTAACACATATAGTCGTGCTTCCTCCCTCTATAGTATGTTTAACTTTTGGTCCTTTATGTTTCATAGGGATCAAAAACTGTTGAGGGACTGACTTTGAAGCTGCCAGGCCCTAGTGCACAACGTTTCAGTACCAAAGCCTTTAAGAACATGAAGAAACTTCGATTGCTTCAACTTTCTGGCGTACAACTTGATGGAGATTTTAAATATCTTTCTAGAAAGTTGAGATGGCTTTACTGGAATGGATTTCCTTTAACTTGCATACCTTCAAACTTTCATCAAAGACATATAGTTTCCATTGAGTTAGAAAACAGCAATGTCAAATTTGTATGGAAACAGATGCAGGTATTTATTTGGAGTTTTATTTTTCGTATTTTGAGTTGTTTTCACTTTTCATATTTATGAATGCTATTTAAGTAATGCGTCCAGAGTGAACTTATGGGAAGTGCGTCCCTTTCGCAATAGTAATAGCATAGTAGTCAATCTTGGATTGCGGTGTGTAGTGGTAGACCCCAAAAGTCAGATAGCGGGATATCGTATAGCGGTATGACAAATAGCGGTTACCGATATTTGATTATTTTTTGAACAAATTACATGAATAAGGTATAAAGTATAAAACTTATATATTTTAAAAAAAAACTATTTGATATAAAATTAAATATAACACCAAAATCTCAAGAGACATTTATAAAACAAAACACCAAAAAATAAAACAAATAAAAAAAATCATAAAAACAAGAAAAGCCATAAAACAAAAGAAATCAGGAAGAAAAGAGAACAGAGAAACCATACAAAATGTTTTAAAAATAGGGTCAAGCGGCCGCTATCCCCTAAGCCGGTATAGCAACTGAAGCGGCCGCTATCTCATTCCGCACCACTACGACGATTAGTGTCGCATAATCAAAATATTAATTAGAATATTATAGCATTTATATTGTTTATTTTTCAGTTATTATATTATTAGGTAGTCAACTATTGACATTAACATGTGATTATGTAGGATCGCTATAATTAATTAGGATTCTAATTCTTTCTCTATTAAAGAGAGAATTCCCCTGTACATTTGAACATATCAAGAAATTATTCTCCTCTCATTCTTTTCTACCTGGCATCAGAGCAATTTTTCTGCAGCCTGCGCCTCTGTACTTCCATGACTGACAGTTCCTCAGTCAATAATGAAGAGGAGAATAAAACTCCCAAAAACATGCTGCCTAAAAAAGAGCAGAATGTTGTTTATGGCAGTGATTCCCATTCTATCCAAATCACCTCTTTTTGAATCAATGGGTCGAACTATTTTAGGTGGTCTCAATCTGTCTAGATGTATATTCGTGACAAAGGAAAAATGGGTTATCTTACTAGTGATCGCAAAGAACCAGATGCTAGTGACCCACAACATGATGTGTGGGATGCTGAAAACTCCATGGTAATGACATGGTTGGTAAACTCCATGGAAGAGGAAATCAGCAGCAACTATATGTGTTATTCCACAACAAAAGAATTGTGGGAAAGTGTGAAAGAAATATACTATGATCTGGAAAATAAGTCTCAGATCTATGAACTTACATTGAAGGCTAGAGAAATTCGGCAAGGAAGTGAAAATGTCACAAAATACTTCCATTCCTTAAAACGGATTTGGCAAGTACTTGATATCTTTAACACCTACAAGTGGAATTCAACCGAGGATGTCAGCAAACAGAGGAAGAAGGAAGAATTTTCCAGTTCCTTGGCGGTCTCAATGAAGAGTTAGATGAAGTTCGTGGAAGGATCATTGGAAGATTAACCTTACCTTCACTGGGAGAAAAGTTTTCTAAAGTTAGAAGGGAGGAAACTCACAGGGGTGTCATGATGGGAAATGCAAAATCTGATCCATATCCTCCTGAGACCAATGCCTCGATTGCGGATACTGCTGCCTTTAAAAGTTATTCAAATCAGAGGAACACATCTAACGTCGCGTGTGACTACTGCAACAGACCACGTCACACCCGAGAAACCTGCTGGAAACTCCATGGGAAACCAGCTCATCTGAAAAATGGCAAACTAGGTCCCAAATCTGTTCCTACAACACATGAGGTTAAAAAATCCTTGCCCAACCAGGATCAAGTTGAGGAGCTCATAAGGTTGCTAAAATTTAGTTCTTTGTCTGGTATTCCTAATGCTTCTTTGGCACAAACATGTAATTTTAGTACCCCTACTTCTCTAAGTTGCACCTCACATATGTATGCACCATGGGTCATAGATTCAGGTGCTTATGACCATATGGCCGGCCTTTCTTCTCTATTTCAAACATATTCACCTTGTCCTGGAAATAAAAAAGTTTGAATTGCAGATGGAAGTCTTTCACCAATTGCAGGAGAAGGAAAAATTCCTTTATGTACGCACCTTGATTTAAAAAATGTGTTACATGTACCAAAACTTTCATGTAACATTTACTCTGTTAGTAAAATCTGCGAAGACTCAAATTGTAATGTGAAGTTTTTTAACACTCATTGTATTTTTCAGGACCGGAATTCGGGGAAGATGATTGGCAGTGCTAAAATGTTGGATGGACTCTATTACTTTGAGGGTGTTTTTGAGAATAAAGTGGCTCATGGCCTTAGTGGTATTAGTTCTGCTTCTGTTAGGGATCAAATAATGCTATGTCATAATAGACTAGGACACCCTAATTTTCAATATCTTAGGCATTTGTTTCCAGATTTATTCAAAAATGTTAATGTTAATTGTTCTTCTTTTGAATGTGAAAGTTGTGTTCTTTCTAAAAGTCATACAACTCCTTATCCCTCTCGACCTTATCATGCATCCAAACCTTTTTATTTAATCCATAGTGATGTATGTGGTCCATCTAAAATTACACCTCAATTTGGGAAAAGGTGGTTTGTAACCTTTATTGACGATCATACACGGCTATGTTGGGTCTATCTTATGAAGGATAAATCTGAAGTACCAGAGATATTTAAATGTTTTTCAAAAATGATAGAAACTCAATTTGATGCAAAAATCTCCATTTTGAGAAGTGACAATGGTACTAAATATTTTAATAAAAACCTTGGAGAGTTTTTTCAACATAAAGGTATTCAACATCAATCAACATGCCCAAATACGTCTCAACAAAATGACATAGCTGAAAGAAAGAATAGACATCTTTTTGAGGTAGCTCGTGCCATTATGTTTGAGAGCAATGTTCCTAAATTTTTATGGGGGGATGCGGTTCTAACAACATCATATCTCATAAATAGGATGCCCACTCGTGTGTTAAGTTATCGCACACCATTGGACGTTTCCTAAACTTTTTTTCCAGCATGTCGATTGCATACCAATTTACCTTTAAAAGTGTTTGGATGTACAGTTTTTATGTACGCCCCTAACTCTCGCTCTAAACTAGATCCAAGAGCTGAAAAATGTATTTTTGTTGGTTATTCTCCCAACCAAAAGGGGTAAAAGTGTTACAATCCTAACACAAAGAAGGTTCATGTTAGTATGAATGTCACTTTCTTAGAACTACAATCTTTCTATCACAAAAATTCCCTTCAGGAGGAGAGTGTTAATGAAGACAATTTTTTAAGTGACAACAATTTGAATGAACCTTTGCCAAATCCTGTTTTTAACACTGAGGATATAGAATTAATTGATCACACAACTGCACTTAAAGAAGTAGAACATGTGGAAACAGATCTTGAAATTGATAAGGGAAACCTTGTCCCAGACTTAGGTGGTGCCCAAATAGGAAAGGAAATAACACAATCAAAACAAGAGCTTCGTGTTTATGCTCGGAAATATCCTCAAAAGGTCAGAAGTCAGTCCATCATTTCATCTTCCAATCAACTAGAAACCCCAGATGATGGTTCAACAAAGACGCCTCAAGAACAAACAGGTAATTCTGAAATTTCCACTTCTAATATTGATCTACCCATAGCCGTTAGGAAAAAGACCAGAACTTGCACCAAGAAATCACTTAAAACTGGTACAAACTATCCCATTTCCAATTATGTCCTACCAAAACCTCTCCCAAAACTTTCGAGCCTTTACTTCTAAAATTACGAATTTGTTTGTGCCTAGAAACATTGAGGAAGCACTAGATGATCCCAACTGGAAGTTAGCAGTCCTAGATGAGCTTAATGCTCTCAAGAAAAATGAAACATGGAAAATTGTGAGCCTACCTCATGACAAAAAGAAGGTGGGTTGTAAGTGGGTTTTTACCATCAAGTGCAAAGCAGATGGAAATGTGGAGCGGTACAAGGCTAGGTTAGTAGCTAAGGGATTTACCTAAACTTATGGTATAGATTATCAAAAGACTTTTTCTCTAGTTGCAAAACTCAACTCTATACGTGTTCTTTTATCCCTTGCTGCCAACTTGAACTGGCCTTTACACCAACTTGATGTAAAGAATGCTTTTCTAAAGGGAGAGCTAGATGAAGAAGTGTTCATGAGTCTTCCCCCTGGATTTGAGGAAAAATTGGGAAGAAATAAAGTTTGTAGATTGAGGAAGTCTTTGTATGGTTTGAAACAATCCCCAAGAGCTTGGTTTGAGAGGTTTGGAACCGTGGTAAAAGGACTTGGTTACATCCAAAGTCAAGCTGATCATAAACTGTTTTATAAACATTCAGCCACTAATAAAATTGCTATTTTGATTGTATATGTGGATGACATCATATTAACAGGTGATGATAGCTTGGAGCTCAAAAGCTTAAGGGAGAAACTTGCTAAGGTCTTTGAAATCAAAGAACTTGACCCTCTAAAATACTTCCTTGGAATTGAGTTTGCAAGATCAAAGGAGGGTATTTTTATGAATCAGCGGAAGTATGTTCTGGATCTTTTAAAAGAAACTGGATTACTTGGATGTAAATCTGCTGAGACACCCATGGATTCCAACATAAAATTGCAGCCTGCTGAAGCTGGAAATATGGTAGATAAAGGAAGGTATCAGCGATTGGTAGGAAGACTAATATACTTATCTCATACGTGTACATGCATAGCTTTTGTTGTAAGTTTGGTGAGTCAGTTCATGCATGCACCAGGACCTGAACATCAAGAAGTTGTTTTCAAGATCTTAAGATACTTGAAGGGATCGCCTGGGAAGGGACTTCTTTATAAAAATCGTGGACATCTCCAAGTAGAAGCCTACACCGATGCAGATTGGGCTGGAAGTATAACTGATCGAAGATCAACATCAGGTTATTGTACCTTTGTCAGGGGAAACTTGGTTAGTTGGAGGAGCAAGAAAAAAAGCGTTGTAGCAAGAAGTAGTGTTGAAGCTGAATTTAGAGCAGTGGCTCATGGAATTTGTGAGGGGTTGTGGGTGGAAAAGCTACTGCGAATTGAATTTTTATAATTCTCCACCTATAAAATTGTATTGCGACAACAAGTATGCAATATCTATTGCACACAACCCAGTTCTACATGACAGGACCAAACATGTTGAAGTAGACAAACATTTCATTAAGGAAAAAATAGAAAGGGGACAAATATGTATGACTTATATTCCCACTACAGAACAACCGGTTGATATCTTGACCAAGGGACTATCCAAGAAACCTTTTGACTACATAACTCGCAAGCTGTCCATGGAAGACATTTTCAAGCCAGCTTGAGGGGGAGTGTCGCAGAATCAAAATATTATACCATTTATATTGTTTATTTTTCAGTTATTGTATTATTAGGTAGTCAACTATTGTCATTAACCTGTAATTATGTAGGATCTCTACAATTAATTAGGATTCTAATTCTTTCTCTATTAAAGAGAGAATTCCCCTGTACATTTGAACATATCAAGAAATTATTCTCCTTTCATTCTTTTCTACTATTAGTGTAGTGGTTCGTTGCTGCTACGCTACCTGCGGCCGTTATCGACCACTATAGCGTCGCTATCGGCCGCTATGGACTACGACTACTATGAGTAATAGAAGGATTGGAGTCCTTGATATTATATCCATTGGTTTAAGTGATATTATTTAGATAATGTATGTCGCCATTAAAAAAATGTCTCTGTGCCATGCAAATATTTTATCATTACTCACATGGTTGGTGACACGTTGCAATTGCTTCTGTTTATTTCTGTTCTTGCAGAGGATGGAGCAGCTGAAAATTCTCAATCTTAGTCATTCTCATTATCTGACACAGACCCCTGACTTTTCATACTTGCCTAATCTTGAAAAGCTAGTACTCAAAGATTGTCCAAGGCTGTCTGAGGTGTCCCATACAATTGAACATCTTAAGAAAGTTCTTTTGATAAATTTGAAAGATTGTACTAACCTTTCTAATCTTCCAAGAAACATCTATACATTGAAATCTCTGAAAACTCTCATTTTATCAGGATGTTTAAAGATTGACAAGTTGGAAGAGGAGGTGGAACAAATGGAATCCTTAACCACACTGATCGCAAATAACACTGGTATAAAAAAAGTGCCATTTTCAGTAGTAAGGTCAAAAAGCATTGGGTTTATTTCTCTGTGTGGATATGAAGGATTCTCCCATGATGTGTTTCCTTCTATCATTTGTTCTTGGATGGTACCAACAAATAATGTCCCCCTCACTGCTCAAACAGCTGTTGGAGTGTCATCCCTTGTTTGTTTGAATGTATCAAATAGTACTTCCCATGATCTATCATGCATCTATTTTAAATGTCCTTCCTAAGCTTCAGTGCCTTTGGTTGGAGAGTGGATCAGAACTTCAACTTTCACAAGACACAACAGGAATTTTGAATGCCTTAAGTGCAACTTATGCTAAGGAATTGGAATCAATTGCAACTACATCACACATATCAGATGTGAAAAATTCTTCATTAATTGAATGTCGAACTCAAGTGCAATATTCAGCACCAAAAAATTCCATGAAATCTCTTCTAATTCAAATGGGAACGAGTTGCCTAATCTCCAATATTCTCAAAGAGATCATCTTACAGGTCTCACTCTTTCTCTTGCCTGTGTCTAATAGTTATATTCTTTTATATAAACATTATTAGTAGAGAGAAATTCCATAAAACCAGGTAAGCATATTAATGTCTAAAAGATATTTTTCATTCATTCATCACAAATTTTGATTTTAGTCATTGACCTCTTAAATTACATTTGCGTGAGTGTGAGCGAGTTTAAGAATGTTTTTCTTCAACTTTGTGTAGTTGAACCCCCCTAATAGGATAAGGCTTAGTTGTTGTAGCACGTAGATGTTTTCAATTTTGTTATATAAAAAATAGATGCAATCTTCCAAGTGCACAATTCAGTGAGTGGTACAATTTGTTAGTTTCACAATATTAGTACCAAGAGTAATGCTACCATACTCTGACATTCTTTTTCCAACACTTCTTTTCTTATTGTGTAAGTTATATGGGTTTCATCTCATCAATTCATTTGGAATCCATTCCAAAAGCAGTGCGACCTACATTAATTTCACTCAAGTAAGATAGAGTGTGTTGGAAAGAGAGCGTCTTGGTAGAGCTGCTAAAATATGAAATGCAAATCAGAAACCCTCATTTGTAGGTCTCTGTTTTAAGAATCCAAGCAAATATTTCTGTCTGTAACTTGCAAAATATTCAGCAATGATTTTTTCTTTCTTTACTTCAGAAGTTTTTTAGGTAGTCAAAAGATTACAATTTTCCTTGAGAGAGAAAAACATAAGAAGAGTGACGTGATAGATTTGATAGGTTGGTGATGTGAGAAATGGAGGTGTTTAATTGCTGTTTGGAAAATTGGGATGTCCAAATATTATTGTTGTAATTATTATTTATAAAAATATGAATAATTATCTTATGAGGAATATTATATATTTAATTTTTGAATAACTGATTGTGATATTAATAGATTGTTAAATCAAATATTTCCAGTTTTTAAAGAATTCAGCTGTCGATGGGCGTGGTAGTTTTTTGCTCCCTGGTGATAATTACCCAAATTGGTTAACTTTCAACGCCAAAGGTTATTCTGTAAATTTTGATGTCCCACAAGTGGAAGGACGTAGCTTGAAGACTATGATTTGCATTGTCTATTCGCCAAGCCCAGATAACATAACATCAGATGGCCTTAAAAATGTGTTGTTGATAAATCACACAAAGACCACCATTCAACTCTATAAGAGAGAGGCGTTATCGTCCTTCGAAAATGACGACTGGAAGAGAGTGATATCAAATATGGAACCTGGTGACAAAGTGGAGATAGTTGTTGTTATGGGGAACAATTTGGTTGTGATGAGGACAACAGTTTATCTCATATATGATGAACCAATCAATGAAAAATTTGAGCAATGTCATGCACCAGATGAGAACGTTTTCGTTGAAAGTCGTGATAAAAATGACTGCTCTGTCAAGAGGATCTCTCTTCAAGCACAGCCCGCAGACGATTTGAAACAAAAACAGAAAAGAAGAAAACTCGACTGAAGATGAAAGATGGGAAAGACTTGCTAGGTAAAATTTAATTTAATTTGACTTGATTTATTTATTTTTTGTTTGAAAACGTCGTATCCAGCCTAAGGACCAACTAATTGAGGGATAAATCCCACTGTCCACTACCCAATTGCAGCCAGAACAAAGATTTGTATGGAGTGTCCCAACAGTGTCCCAACACAGGATTTGTTGGCACGTGGAGGATTCGTATGTGAGACCTAGAGAGAAGCACACTGCTAGCTCCGAAGCCTTCGCACCACCAAGCCATCCCCTCAGGGTTTTAACTTGAGTAAGCTCCAATTTGGTCCCGGAATTGTTCTGTGCGGTTAGGTTATTCCCCTGTTTGGCGCTTGAAATCTTGTATTGGTGCTGATAGTTGTGGCTGATTGATGAATTATAGTTTCTGACAGTGGATTGCAGGTTATATGCGTAGATTGGTAGCTACCAATTTAGTTTCACAGAAGTCCAACATTAGCTAGATTGGAAAGCCCTGATCCTAATGCTCTAAGGGGAGTAAGATACAAAACCAGGATGATACTTGATAATTGATCAAGAAAATTAATAGTATACTTAAGCAGAATTTGCAGGTGTAAATCAGCCATGTTTTAATTGAAAGCATTCAGAATGCAGTCAATCTTGGAAATCTTAGTATGATGCAAGAAGAATTTGTTGTATAAGGTATAGTTTTTTCCTCTGTTGTTTAATTATTGCTTTAAAACTGTTTAAACATTCAATTTTGATACATGGTGGTACTCATAAAAGGATGATCGGTATGCCATGATGCTCGCACTGAGAATTGCCATTCTTTTCCATTCTAATTTTGATTGGTGAAAATTGGTTCTGGTTGCAAATATAGAGCGTTTCTCTTTCTTGTGGTAGGTTCCAGAACCGTTTAAGAGGAGACCTGTTCCCTTGATGTTGATGATATGAACATCCTCCTTGCCGCACACATTGTTTTGCCCTACTGCAGCTGGACTGGATTCATCAGTGCCTTTCTTGGTAATGCACCATTACATTAATGTTTTATTTAATTTCAACTTTCTTGTGGTGAGCCAGCCATTATCTCAGCTTGTGGCCGTGTTTTTGCTAAAACTTTTCTTATAGTTAGACAAAATCTATCAAGCTCCCAAAAGATTCTTAGCATGCACAATATTGATGACAATTTCAATATCTTAATGATCTGTATAATTGCTTCTAGATTCCCTGAAGATTGACTCTGAGCTGAGGATTTTATATTGCCAAGTATTTGGTTTTCCTCATACATTGGTTTACTAAGCATTCAACTTTGATTTTCTTTCAGGTCTCCAAATCAATAAACTGTGAGAGAGACTGGGATTTGATTTCGTGAAGATCTCATCACGTTATATGAGATCCATTTTCAAAGTGGTGGGACATACATAAATTTTATCCAGAAAGAGGATATTAGGGTTAGAGTGAGTGTTGCAAGAAATGGATTCAGCTAGCAATTGAGTTAGTTGTAGCAGCAGTTAGAGTTACAATCTACAACTAGTTACTCAGATAGTTAATTGCTCCTATGAATAAGCTTGTATCTGTTCAATTTCGTATCTTTGAATCATAATGACACCCTTTTAGTATTTTTTATCCTTAAGCTCTCAAGCTTTCTTTCTTCTCTATCCTTATCATCTTAAAACATGAAGAAAGATTTACAGACACCAGAGTAACCAGGAAGAAAGAGTAAGTATTGTGTAGAACAGAATATGATAGGACAAAACAATAGATGACAAGACAAAACTATACTAAAGAGATAGAGCGGTAATATTTTTTATGGGGAAAAATAAAATATGATTTTTGGTATTTTTGATAGTCTTGTCTCATGGTTATTAAGGGACATAAATTCTTGTGTTTTGTCTTGTCCGATGTTACTTGTTCTATTCAATTCATGTTCAGTTTCTAAATAACAGAGTATATAAAAAATTGTCTAGTTTAAATCCCTATTTTTTTTAGCAAACCAAACCAAACATTTGTTTTTCGATAATGACAAACCACTGTAAGAATAACAAGATAGAAATTGAAGATGAGTTATCTGCTCTTCTTAGAGTTGCATGTGATTGTGTTCATCTTTTGCTTGAACGACGGCCTACTATGCATGAGGTGTACAGCAAGATGGGCAACATATGGGAGAGAGATGATATCTGTGAAGATTCTGACCTCTTATCGATCGATTTTGAAACTCCTAACAAATAGAGTTATTAATTAACCGGGTCTCGTTGCGTGCATACCAAATTGGCAACATTGAGTGAATTTGCCGCAGGTGTCATGTTGTATCCAAACATATTTTGTAAGGGTCTGTTGTATTGGATTTTGTTCGACTTTTGAGCACGTGATTTGATGTAAGCTTTGCAACCCTTCATAGAAAATGATTTTAGCTGGGTTCATTGAAGTACTATCTGTACTCCTTTTAATAATTGGATTTTAGTTGCCTTAATAATTTTTATACAAAAAAAAAGAGTAACCTGGTCCCAAGGCAGGTGTTGAAGCTATGATTTTGGAGTAGTCATGATAACTTTCCCCAGGCTACCTTTTGTTGGTAATATTAATAGGAAATAGAATTTGGATAGTTAAGAAAGATATAAGAGAGTTTTGTTATGCCGTGGCAAAAACCCCTGCCCTAAAAGTAAATTTCTGGTGGACCTCCGATGCAACCCAATATCCAGTTTTGCTCCCTAAAATTTACACAACTGCGTGTATGAACTCGTGCACTCGAGGCTAAATACGATGGAGCTTCACAAACAATGCTCAGAATAATTGAGAGCAGAATAGAAAGCATGAACTTAATTATTTTCTTCCCATTGCACGATGGAGTACATTTCTATATATACTTCTCTTCTTGTATAAGATACTGCTAGTATCTATATATCCTCCAAAGGCATATCAATAAGTTTTATGTCCGTTGCTTGCAGCCAATCACTTCACCAATATAATTATTATCACACTAACGACAATAAAACTAAGAAAATTAACCGTTGGTGGTTATGTTTCATACCTTTAATTTTAAGGTAATTAACATAGAAATAATGAAAATGGCTATAGTTTTTAGAAGACAAATAATTGTAGGAGTGAAAACGGCTATATCCAACACCTTTATTATGGACTTGGTTGTTGATGAATCTACCATGGAAAATTTAGTTTTGGTTATGAGTGATTATGGCTAGTCGATTCAAAAGATTGATACCAAACAAGTTTGATTGGAGAGCATGTACCTACTACTAACAATGAGCACTCAAGTCCTAACCAATTTGGATTGCTGCATAACTCTAAGTAATAACTCTGATGACACTATTTGTGAAACCTTTAATTAATTCAAATGCTATTCACGATTTTGGAGTAATCACGGTTTTGTTGTTCAATAGAGACCATGAGTTTAAACCTGGCCATAAGCCAAATCTCTCATTTCTAGACCAATACTAGGGAGTATACTAAAATCTCGTTTTCTCAATAAATAGATGGCCGTCGAAATAAACACAATTAAAAAGATTTTACGAGCGACATACAATTTCAACTGATTTTGTTTTTACAGAATCTAGATTTAAATAGTCACTCACTTTTTTCATCTGATTTTGTTTTATCATCAAATTTAGATAATGAAACAATATTGTCCACTAAAAAAAAAATCACATATTTAGCATTCTCTATTTTTATGATTTCATTTTAAGTGAAACTAGAGAACGAGCGAAATAAGAGGCCTCACGAGTAACCATTAGATTTGTGTTATATTTAGTTAAATTATTAGTAACTTCTGTTACATACATGGTTTAGTTTGCACCTTTAAATTGATCTATTTAGCCTTCAAATTAATTCCTCATCCAAAATCTATCTAAGCTAGAAAGAAATAAACATGAAGCCTTCAAATATTCTCGTAATCTTAACCATTTTGTGCATGTGTTGTTTCCTTTGCATGGCAAAAACCTCCCCTCAAGAATACGTAGACGCGCACAATAAGGCTCGTGCCGAGGTTGGTGTTCCTCCACTCAAGTGGAATGACACCATTGCAGCCTATGCCAGGAACTTTGTTAAAACGAAGATTGATACCTGCGTAATGGAGCCCTCCGGAGGTCCTTATGGCGAGAACTCTGCAACATTTCCCTATAATACCGTGAATACTAACGATGTTGTGGATAAGTGGCTCGATGAGAAGAGAGAATATAATTATACTGCCAACTCGTGTACTCTAGGTTTGTACTGCGGAAATTATAAACAGATTGTTTGGCGTGATACTGTTCATCTTGGTTGTGCTAAAACAAAATGCAACAGTGGTTGGTATTTTTTCGTTTGTAACTATTACCCACCAGCAAATCTTAAAGGCGGTCGTCCTTACTAGAGTTCCGGCCTCATGTTTTTTATTTGTACCAATGACCCACCAAGAACTCATGTATATATGTAGCATGACATTGTTGCATATTGAGTGTGACTTAGGGTTAAAGTCTCTCCATTTATTCTCAAAATAAATGAAGGACTTAGTTTATTATAGTGCTACTACTATCGACCGTAATTGATACCAATAACTGATCTTTGACCCGTGAGATGTACGGGTCTATCAATAAACACCAATAAGATTATTAGAGATACAATATCGTAATAAAATTCGTCTTTAACATGTTTTACCATGGTAAATGCCAACCATGTCTTGATTCAATATTATGGTTAACTTAACTGGTTGTTCATCATGCTGAAAGTTTATGAGAATAACGATAGCAAATTACCATCATATATATAAAATTAAGATGAAATTGATTTTCATATTATTTACTTTCAATGTGTACTTATGTGAAAAATTGTTTCCTTTTTTTTAAAGACACTTCATTTTTATTTTTTTACGATTCGCAGACATTATACAATTATGATGGACCACAGTTGATATGATAAAAAATGAATTGATAGTGAGAAATAGCAAACATGAAGTGATATAGGAAACTCAAATTGGATGTCACTACTATTCATAAAAAGATAAAAATTACATCCACAAATTCACACGGTTTACTCGTCTTAAGTGAGTATCAAATCCAAGATTCAAGCTTAAAAACAAAACATACTTAAAAGTCAATCCAACAAAAGTTGCAAATACCAATTTGTATCCAAAATAGTTAACTCAGCCCTTACATAATTCACACAAAATACGACAACTCCATAAATGAAAATTTTCAACTAAGAAAGGGACAACAAAACATTAGATAGTCAAAATAATTTCACTAAAGACATGTTAGAATAACTAATATTGTCAAATCATGCTCCTTGATTACTTTGAATCTTCAATCTTGATACATGGCATTTTAGGATTCTTTGCGGTGGATGCATTTTAGATCTTTTTTCCACTAATTTTCTATCAGCAAGAATCCAATTGCATCTGATATGCGTACGACAGTTTGTTTTTGCAGCAACTTTTGCACCTTGTGTATGCACAATCCTTGTTTGCTTGGTTCCCACAGTATTGACATTTTAGACTCTTTAACACTTCTTCTCCCCATAACTGTGTTGAATGCATTTTTTTCCATCTCTTTAGCTTTTAAACTAAAGATCATATTTTATGAGTTTACAACCTTTTGGTTGTAGGGTGGTACTATACTATATACTCTATGTGAGGGGCATAAAAGAAAGCAATAATTTTCTATTACAAATATGTAAGCACTTCAGTACATGAGAATTCGAAAAAAAATATAAATTTACAGCATGACAAAGCTGCCATTATAAGGAAGAATAAATTCAAGGTTGAAGTATAACACTAGACAATATGAAAGCAATAACAAAGCTGCCATACAATAACTGTGTAATTATCTTATTCCATAATTGCCTAACTACTTAAATTGACATGTCTAAAAAGCAATAGCAAAGTTATGGAAGGAAGTATTGTTCTAGCTGATAAAAAGATATCCTTTTAGAATTGTCAATTTGATGCAACCAAAGTTGTGAGCCAACAGAGACACAACTATATATGTGCAGAGTTTCATAAATCTCATGCGATCCGACACTGCCGCAGAAAGTAAACAAAAGAGTTAGAATAAAAATGAACAAATTTGAAGAAGATAAGGAGAATGAAATGGTTCAGTTGAGGAAATGAAGATTATAATTGAATATGAAGAACTAACATTTACATAGCAACTCCCTTTCTTTCAAAATAAAAAATAAAAAATATGAGAGGATACTTTCGTTTCAGCTGTCGTTGCTAACCCAAGGAAAGTGACACCGAATTCAATCTATCTCATCCTTAACAGAACCATCCAATCCAGCCGATACAAACTGGCCAGCCTCATACATCATCCAATTAAGTCAGTTCAACAATTATTCATTTATTTAATCAACCATAAATAAAAAAAATGCAATAGGGGCTGGAAAAAAAAGGAGCATAAAGTAATTAAAGGACTGACTCAAGAAAGTTAACATTGATTCATTGTGAAAATCTCGGCTGTGAAAATCTCGGCTAATAAGGAATCAAACTCTTCAAAAATTCACAAATAAAATTAAAATAGTATCACTAAAATTGAAATATTGATAATGATTCTTCATTTAATTTTACCTTGAGATGGAATCCATGACCGATTCAGTTGCGGTGCCAGAGAGATGGAAATAGTCTCCGTGAAGCTATTTGCGTTGAAGCGGTTGCAACGGTTACGACCGCATATTAGAGGCGGTGGTTGCAGTTGCCTTTGTGGTTGTGGTTGTGATTGACACCTGAAGATGGAGACGTATGTGAATAAGGGGTTGATGCTTATACTGACTCCATGTTTCTCTTCTCTTCTCTTCTCAATCTCAATCTAACCTTGCTGCTCTGATTTCTCTTGTAAACCATTTTTTATTATTTTACGGTGCTTGCCTAATCTTTATGAATCTATTGTTATGAATCTATTGTTGAATGAATGTATATTGTTGTGTGTTGAGAATTGCATTCATTTATATTGAGCAGTGAGTGTGGATAGGATACATTAATCTGCCTTTGGAAAACCGCAAATATACTGCTGAGTGGGATTGCATGGGAACCATGGTGAAATTTTAGTTTTCAACATTCTCCTATTAAATGCACGCGGATTGCAAGGGTTTTAACAACCAGCAAGGGAAATTTGAAATTCAAAATTAACCTGGGTTAAAATTAGCATTAATGACATACAATTAGAGAGAAAATTTAGGTTTAAGTGTTGCAAGACCTAATAAGCTTTAGAAATAAGGGATGAAAGATAGCTCTTGTTTTTTAGTCTTCATATAATACAACCAATTCTATCACTTTGACCCCTTAATTTATTTTAAATGTTCAATTTAGTCCCTTAACTTTAAAATTTAAAAGTTCAATTTGGTCACTTTATCTATAGAACTGGTCAATTTGGTCCTTTATCCATACAAGTTAATGTAACATGGTTCCTATCTTAGCCATCTATCAAAGGGAGCAAGTTACATTAACTTACAAAAGTTAAGAGACCAAGTTAGGTTAACTTAGATAAGTTAAATGATTAAATTGTTTGATTTTAACGTTAAAGATCAAACTGAACTTTTAAAATATGTTAAGGGACCAAATTGACTGATTTAAAAGTTAAGGGATCACACAAAAGTTTTAAAATAAGTTAAATGACCTAAGTGGTATTTAAACTTGAACACAATAAATAAGTGTTTGAACTCAAATGATCGATGGATTTTAGTACTCACTCTGATTTCAAATAAAAGCAAAAAAAGTCAAACAAAATTGATGCATCTAGTTAAAAACATCAATCATGTAAATCAATTTTGTTTGATATTTGTTTTTCTTATACCTTAGATTGGAGGGAGTAGTACATCAATCAACTTTGTTTGAATCTTAACTGAAATATCTTCCATCAAATTTGACTTACCTCTTAATCAAATTTTGAATTATTAGAACTTCATCTTCTAACATTTTTAATAAGACAAAACATATTTAATCCATAATATTTTCAGCAAACTGTTTTTTCTTTTTTGAGGCAAATCATGGGATATGTATAAAATAAGAAATGTATCTACAACTTGACCAGAAAAAAACAAAAACAAAAATACAAAATTCTGTTATAGGTTCTTAGGTTCTGCCGCCCCAAAGTCTTTAAACAGTAATTGAAGAGTTGTTCCAAATCCAAATGAAAATGTCTCCACTCCCGTGGAATAATCAACTCGATAATAGTCCTGACGACGATGACAGAAGAAGAAGAAAATATGACGTGTTCTTGAGTTTCAGAGGCGAAGATACTCGCGCATCATTCACTTCACATCTGTTTGCATCACTTCAAAGCTCCGGAATTATCGTTTTCAAGGACGATCATTCCCTTCAAAGAGGAAATCACATCTCTAAATCACTACTATAACAAGCAATAGAAGATTCTCACATTTATGCTGTTGTCTTCTCCAAAAACTATGCAAATTCGCAATGGTGTCTGCAAGAGTTGATGCAAATTATGGAGTGTCATAGAACCATAGGCCACCTGGTTCTTCCTGTATTCTACGATGTTGATCCCTCCCAAGTTCCTCGTCAAACCGGTGACTTTGGTAAATCTTTTAAAAATCTTTTGAATAGAGTTTTAAAAGTGGACGAATTCATGGTGCCAAAGTGGAGAGACGCTCTTCATGATGCGGCTGGCCTTGCTGGATTTGTTGTCCTAAACTCCAGGTTACTTCTCTCTTTGCATTTTAATATGCTTTGTCTATTATTTTGTGCTTTTAAAGAGTTTATATAACTAACTCATAACTAATATACCTAACTTGAAACTAACTTTATACTTCTAATAAAATACAATTGATTATATAACGTTCTAGTGTATTTAATAGAGTATCTAATCAGTACATTTATATTCACTGTGTTTGAGATTTATCTTAACAATTATTTGATTTAGGACCTGTTTGGATTGATTTATTTTAGTTTGTTTACTTACATAAACGTTGGGAGAGACTGACTATATGAGAGAGTTTATGGAAACAACTTATGACATGTTCATAAACAATTTTCAACTAATTTCCAGATATACATCTATTTGTGTATAAGTAAATGTACCATTTCTTTGTTTTTATAGGAATGAAAGTGAAGTTATCAAGGATATTGTTTGAAAATACTACACACTTGCTTGACAAAAGAGACTTGTTCTTTGCTGATAATCCGGTGGGAGTCGTATCTCGAGTGCAAGATATGATTCAACTTTTAGAAACTCAAATGGCAAATGATGTTCTACTACTAGGGATGTGGGGGATGGGTGGAATCGGGAAACCCACCATTGCAAAGGCCATTTACAATAAAATTGGCCGCAATTTTGAAGGTAGGAGCTTTCTTTCAAGTATTAGGGAGGTTTGGGAGAAAGATTGTGGTCAAGTGAATCTACAAGAACAACTTATGTATGATATTTTCAAAGAAACTACAACCAAGATACATAATATTGAATCAGGAATATCTATATTAAAAGAAAGACTCTGTCATAAAATAGTACTTCTTGTACTAGACGATGTGTATAAACTGGACCAGCTAAATGCTTTGTGTGGAAGTTGCAAATGGTTTGCTCCAGGGAGTAGAATAATCATCACAACTAGGGATAAGCATATACTTAGAGGGGATAGAGTTGACAAAATATACATAATGAAAGAAATGGATGAAAGTGAATCTCTTGAGATATTTAGTTGGCATGCATTCAAGCAAACAAGTCTTAGAGAAGATTTCTATGAAATTTCCATAAAGGTAGTTAGTATTGTGGGGGATTGCCGCTTGCTCTTGAAGTCCTTGGGTCCTATTTGTTTGATAGGGAGATATTAGAGTGGATTTCTGTATTGGAGAAACTCAAAATAATTCCCAATGATCAAGTACAAAAGAAGTTAAAAATAAGCTATGATGGTTTAAATGATGATACAGAGAAATCAATATTCCTTGACATAGCTTGTTTCTTTATTGGGATGGACCGAAATGATGTTATTCATATATTAAATGGTTGTAGACTTTTCGCAGAAATTGGAATAAGTGTCCTTGTTGAGAAAAGCCTTGTAACGGTTGATGATAAGAACAAGCTTGGCACGCATGATTTATTGCGAGATATGGGAAGAGAAATTGTTCGTGAGAAATCACCGATGGAGCTTGAGGAACGTAGTAGGTTGTGGTTTCATGAAGATGTGCTTGATGTATTGTCAGAACATATTGTAAGAACTTCATATAATTTTGTTTTTAATTTTGGATTTTAATTATTTGTTTCTTGTTAAATAAGAAAACCTAGATTAAAAATATCTCAAACTTAAAAAGAAATAAAAATAAACATTTGAGTTAGTAGTCAACACATTTATTTGTGATGTTGCTAGCACAATAGCTTTGAATATTAGTTTGGTTGTGAATCGTTTTGTGCTTCCTGTCCTGGCTTCTAATAAAAAAATGATTGGTTTCATAACAAAAATTTATAACTGCGTTGTATCTTTTATTTTTACACATATAGGATGTTTTACTTTTGGTCCTTTATATTTCACAGGGAACAGAAGCCGTCGAGGACGAGTTTGAAGCTTCCAGGTCATTGTCCGCAACATTTTCGTACTAAAGCATTTGAGAACATGAAGAGACTAAGATTGCTTCAAATTTATGGTGCACAACTTGATGGAGATTTTAAATATCTTTCAAGAAATTTGAGATGGCTGCATTGGAATGGAGTTCAGTTAGCATGCTTACCTTCAAACTTCTATCAAAGAAATATAGTCTCCATTGAGTTAGAAAACAGCAATGCCAAACTTGTGTGGAAAGAGATGCAGGTATTAATTTGGAATTTTATCTTTTGAGTTGTTTTTACTTTTCATTTGTATGAATGGTGTTTAAGTGTTGTGTCCAGAGTGCACTTTTGGGAAAGTGTGTCCCGTTCGGAATATTAAATAAAAGGATTGGAGTCCTAGATATCGTACCCAATAGATTAAAGACTTTGTTTCAATGCATAAGTCCTAATCTGATTGGTAAAAATGCCGAAATTGCTTGACCGGACGTTGTAATCAGGAAACATGGATACTTGATAATTAATCAACAAAATGAGAAGTACACGTTAACAAGGTTTGCAGAGAAGGCTTTCCAAATGCAAACAATCTCGGCAATCTCAGTACGCTTCAGGAAGAATTTTTCTGTGTGATTATGTGAGAGTAAGTAATGCTTTGAATTCTGGCAATCAAGTTGCTAGTTTGCTTTTTGATGTTACTATTCTTAGACAGTGTGTGCCTATAGAGTATTGTTTTCTTCTGCTGCATTTTCTTCTTTTAACGATGAGCTCCTTCGAATTTGATGTAGGAGAAAAGAATATTCCATTCAGTAAATAAATGCCATAGTATTTACTATAAAAGAATGAAGAACTATTTTATTTACCATGCGTATTTTTGATTGGTGTGGCAAGATGCTTGCATTGAGAATTGTCATTCTTTTCCATTATATTTTTTAATGATGAAATTAGGTTTTGCTGGCTAGTGTAGGAGATTTCTCTATCCAAAGCTAGTTTCAGAACTTCTTAAGAGAGACCTTCCCTTGATGTTGACATAAAAGCATCTTTCTTGCTGCACACATTGACTCGTTCAACTTCTTGTCTACATCAGCTGGACCGGACTCGTCAGCCGCGGGATTTGCCTGTCTTGGTAAGGACTCCTTATATTGATTTTTTATTTTATTTGAAATCTTGTCATTATCTTCAGTAAATTTGTTTTAAAACCTGCTAAACATCGAAGGGAAAGAATCATTGTCCATTGCAGCCTCAAGGTCGAGGATTTTGAGACCTCTGACCGCATCACAACAATCATAATTGTGTCGCACCATAGTCATTTATCCACAATTTTCCTTAATATCAAAGATTGATGTAATTTTACGTTGTGTCTGCAGCCACAATTTCAAACCTTTAAATATTACCAGTGTCTCAGTTCCTATAAGGTGTTGGTAATGTAAGTAGTTAAGGTTATTTGCTTAGGTAAATAAAACTTCTATGTGGACTGTTTTTTCAGCTTGTGCTCTCGTTGTTTCTGAAACTTTTCTCATAGTTGGACACAAATCTATCAAGCACCCAAAGTGCATTAGCATGCACAATATTCATGTCCACTTCATTTTCATCAAACTATTGGGAAACTGCTGAATTTGTTTTCTTAACGACCTGCATAATTGCTTTGCTTCTAGATTCTTAACTGTGATTATTTCAATTTGCGAAGTTTTGGTTTTCCTCATATGGTGGTTTACTAAGCCATTCAATCTTCAATTTTCTTTCAGGTCTTCAAAGAAATAAACTGAGAGAGAGAGACTGCTATTGGACGTGCTAGAACATAATCATAGAAATGGAAAGAAGAAATATGTGTCAGCAACACTCTATTTTGAACACTTCCTCCATTATTAGATCAAATTCAAGTTGGTGTCGCCACTTTATGCGAGAGTGGTGGGACCTATATAAATTTCATCGAATAATAAATAGTGTTCAAAAGAGTGCTAGAACAAATGTTTTGTTTGAGTGGATACTGTTATTCTAGATCAACGTTTAGTTAGGTTATCTATCATTTCCATTGAAGATTTTATAGTGGTTATTGTTTAACAGATGAAGGAGTGGAAGAAGTGGTTGATCAGAAGGAACCCTAAATCAGGGGTGGATGGTAGCTCATTTTGTTGAGCTAAGGGGTTAAAGTAAGTAGAAAAAGGTTAAGGTTCAAATATTGGCAACAGAGAAAATACTAACATAACAACTAACCATCTAACACTCCTTCAAAGAAAAAAACTAACAATCTAACATTTGCCATTCAAACAAAAAAAAAAGCAATCCTAAATCTCAATTTCTTTTTTATATTATGTTTCTATTTTTTTCTCTTCTAATTTGGTTGTTTTTTATTTTGTTTTTATTTCATAATAGGCTTTTTTTTAAGGATTCATAGTAGGCTTATTAGATGCACTTTTGGTTTGTCCTATAAACTTAGCTCGGTTGATAAATAAGGTCTGGAGTTCGAACTGCGAACACCATAAAAAAAATAAAGATGCACTTTTGGTCTCCTAGTAACTAAAAGTTTAGTCTTTCATTTCTAAAACCAACTGTTTGATCTCCCTAATATAAATTTTTTTGGTTTTTTTTAGACCCGCTCCTCTTTAAATAAGATGCCGTATTCATTAATAACATGGTGTCTACTTGACAATGTCATTTTCAATTGATTTATTACATAATTAAAATTAAAAACTTCGTCCGTGAGCATAGCTCAATTGGTAGAGAGACATTGCATTATATATATTTATATATATATATATATAGCAGTGAAAACAATTAAAAACTTCAATCCAATAACGCCTTTTACATACCCTTCATTGTTTGTCAATTTTTTGAGATTCTAAACTACAAGTTTCAGTTCAAATCCATTTCCTTCATCCAATTTGTTTTCTCCATCACTTCTAATTAACCTTTTATTCTTTGATTTTCGTGTCAGTTGAGTCAATTTTGGAATCTTGACGACGAACCCGTCCGTACATCAAGAAGGCCCTACCAAAATAGTGACACCGTTGAACTTCGAGTTTGCTAGAAGCTTACTACTTACTCGAGTTTGCTTATGAATATGAAAAAAAAAATAGAATAAGAAGGAATAAGTTACACAGCCTTCTTAAAAGACAACAACCACCACCAACTATAAGAGAAAATATAATTAACCCACATACAAGTGTACACATGAAAATCTAATTTCAATTTACAAAGCTAGTAATTGCGTAAAAAAAAAATAATTAACCCACATACAAGTGTACACATGAAAATATAGAAATTTGTAAATTTATCCAATCGAATATGACTATTTCAAAATTCCAATATCGTAAAGAGGTGAAAACCAAATCAACAACTTTAAATAAACTAAAGAAATCAGGTATAATTAAAAATAATCAAAACTATTGATTTAATCATATTTGGAAACTCTAGTTCATTCTTAATATATATTTCCAACAATCTGAAAGCAAATTATTGATTTAATCATATTTAGAAATATTAACTTTGTGATTTTCTATGTATCATGTTGATTCGAATGCATGGAAAGTATCACTCGGTGCCCTCATCAATTGGATGTTAAAGAAGTGGCATGTGAGAGTTCATACGAATCGTCATCTAATTTGAGGTAAAAAGATGAGCTTAAAGTCCAAGTAAGTGTCTTAAACTCAAGGACATGTAAGTAGATATGTTTTGAATCTAATGACAGAAGAATTTTTATGTCCAAGATTGCCAGAAATTATATAAATATGTTTTGGCTTGGTGATAAATTGTAAGAAAATATAAATTGAAATTTCTATGTGATGATAGTTTGACTATAATTTGAGATGTGTCTATGAAAGTTTGATACCTTAAATTCTTAATAATGAATCATAGATTTGAGACCTTCATGCTAAGCATCTTGGTGTTATGGCTATAGTTATACAACTATGAAAAAACCTCTGTGGAATTTATATAATAAGTGGAGGCAGAAATTGTATAACTATATGTTAGGAAAATTCTCTTACATATTATGGAGTTTTCTATCGATATTTCGTGGCCTAAACATGACTACTTTTACAGTTGCTTCAGTTCTAAAGTTAAGAACTTTTATGATTTATTTAATTTAATTTTTTAGACTATATGATGATAGCTAAATATTAAAATAAATTTATGTGTGTGATTATGGATACATTTCTATATCTCCATAAATATCCTATTATCTTTGGAGTATGCATGTTTTAATAAACTTGCAAAGTAATATATTTTGTTGCATAATACGGTAGACATTTCTTGAAGGCCGTTGATGTATCGTTGATGATTTATATCGTCATATATAAATCATGTTTAATTTAAGTTACATGCATGTGGAGGTAAATACTTATCATCGTCATATATAAATCATGTTTAATTTTATGTTACATGCATGTGGGGGTAAATACTTAACAAAAAAAAAATTATATGAGTAGAAAAGTCATTCTTTAAACCTAAATTACTTAAATGTGGGGGGGTTATGAGAAGGAGACCAAAAATAATTTTATGAATGATTTTTATTCTACTTTTATTCTTGTTATTTTTGAATGTGCGCAAAGTTTTAAAACAAGCTTGATCAAAAAAAAAAAGTTTTAAAACAAAGGAAAGTAGAAGGATTAGAAGAAGGAAAAATTAAATCTTGTGGACATAGAATGCATAATTTTCCTCTTTTAGTAGGAGTAGAAGATGTTGAAAAATTATAAATAAAAAGTTATCCTTAAGGTAATTTCACTATCCATGAGTATGTTTGGGTTAACCAAAAATTTTTAGAATGAAAGGGTTAACCAGTGCTATTTTATTATTATTTAAAATAAAAATAAGGCATTAGAAATGAACTAAATTCCATGGTAAATATGGTTTAAAATTAGTGAATATGCCTTAAAGTAGCAATCTGATGAATACCAAGTGAAATTTTATAAGATAGTCTCTCAATTCGTGAGTGAGATAATTGATTGTTTTATGGGTTTTATGAATTATATCATACATGATATTGCATGTGGTATAATGAATAGATGAAGTGTGTGAATTCATAATTTTAATGGTGATCATTTAAATGATCAATTATTTTTCCTAATCTATTCATATGATGTTGTTGGCTGGATATCATGTTCTTCTAATAGTTGATCTTAGAAGGATTGAAGAGTGTAAATTGGTTCTCAAATAAAAACAAGGTAGGTTCTATTGTAAAATACTTATTTATCTCATGATGATGTGACATCTCTTGGAAATAAAATAAGCAAACTAGCATAGTCATATTTACTAATGGAATCAAAATTCTCAACTCTTGAATTTGCAGGTCAATAAGCATAATAGTTGAAAGATTCTGTGTGAATGAGATATCTTTGTTGAGGAGATCTACACATTCTAACGACACAAATCCGTTTGTGAAAGGAATTAAAAATAATGTTATATCACTATAAGAGAAGTGAGAAAAGGAAGAAAAATGAAATAATTTAAGATCCTTTTATGAAAGGATTATCCAGAAAAGTTATTCTGGATATGTCGAAGGGGATGAATATAAAGCCTTGAGTGGAGGAAAATATGGTGGATACCCAATTCGTGGTCAAACGAAGCCATATGAATACTCCTATATGCACTACATTTTTCATCCCTATGGCGTGTGGTAGTGCTTAATATGAGGTTGAGCTTTTAGCTCTTAAATGAGTTCATAGCCCTAGTTTTTGGGTGGTCATTATGAGACGGACTTGATGGGCTCGCCTCTTGTTAAATTTGAGGTTGAACATTTTTTTTATGTTTTTAATAAATTCATAGCCTTTAATGGTGATGCTTTTGAGACGCACTTGATGAATTTACCTACTTGAAGGCTTGGACCACCTTCGGTGAAAGACTTGGACAATCTTTCTAGAGCACTCATGAGCGACCTAATGTGATAAAGGTCTTAATTATGACGGAATTAATTATCACGGAGCTATCACAATTTTAAAGGTAAAAGTACGTGTTGCAGAGGTCTCATTTCAAATCTATTAAGTTCAAGAGTAATTTCACTTTATAGATTTAAGGTATTGCTTCATTTCACTACGTGTTAATTCAATCCTCGTGACATTAACACTTAAGCATGAAAAATCCTTTCCTTGCCCAGAATTCTATTATTTTCCATGTCCAAATTTCTATTCATTTACGGTGTCTTTCTTTGATTGCCATTAGTGGAGGATTGTAGGATTTAATGACAATCAAGTGACATTATTCCCACAATTATTTATTTTCTTACCATGATTGGACCAATTCCTGTGGATATTTTCCTAAGCTAAAAACCTAAACGTCCTTCCCTTTGTCATTGCCGTTAGTATTACAATAATGATACTATTTATTGTGTTAATGGATGAAGTGCAACGGGAAGGTAACCGTTGGAAAATATGGAATGCTCCAGCTTGGTTTGATATCCTTGTACCTTGGTCTATAAAGATAGACACACGAGATTGGTACAATATGGAAAAATTGTAGTGGGATATCGAGCTCATTGCTATCTATTCCATTTTTAATATTCTTTGTATTCTGGGTATTGTTTGTGAAGCTCCATCGTGTTTTGCCTCGAGTGCACAAGTTCAGACATGCAGTTGTGTAAACTTTGGGGAGCAAAACCGGATTTGGGTTGCACCGGAGGTCCACCGAAAATTTGCTTTCAGGACAGTGGTTTTGGCCACGGCACAACAAAACTCTCTTCTATCTTTTTCTAACTCTCTCAACTTTAGTTCATTCTTAATATTTCCAACAATGGGACATGGTCAAGACCGTCAAATATGGGAGAAAAGAGTTGCACAAACTCAGAAGAAGTGATGTGAAAAATAAGAAGTTTATATGAGAAAGATGATGAAAGAGAATTCTTTGTGTTGCAAAGGTAAAATTTCCGATATGGAGCCATGAGCATGGAGGAAGACATGAAGTATTGGACTCCACTTCCACTTTGTTTCCTTACCTCACACACATGAAGAAAGAAGTAACTTTTTAATTATTATTGTATGGGTTTTTTATGTGCACTCTCTCATGGTTGCAATGTTTTTATAAAAATATTATAAATTGAATATGAAAGTTAAAGATCAACTGGCAGGGTTAACAAATGTTATTCATGCGTGTTAGACTAAAAGACTAAATATATACTACTAAATTTGATTTTTTTTTGCTGTGTGCAGTATTATCATCTCTAAGCACTAATCAGTCTTGATAAAACAATGTTGGAATGGACAAATATACGCTATGCAAAGTAGAGGTCGGATATGGGTTACAAAGGTTTCATTAAACCCACTCGCAACCTACCGAAATAAACCACCAATATCTGTTTATGTCAAACTGAAATATCTGAATAATCCGAACAGGCCGTTTCAGGATTAGGTTTATATTCCACTATCCACCATATGTCATTGAATCATTCGGCTATTTTTCTTAGCATCGGAAATCAATTGATACTATAGATTTCACATCATTTGTCATACATGGAAATGTAAGATGAAGGATAGGTGGAAACATAATTAACTTATGAGGAATATACAATCGATCAAGTAAAGACTTTAGATGAGTAGTGATGGATGAGTTGGCAAGTGTATTAAATTGTAATAAATAATAAAATGTTCAACTTAGCAATTAACATAATTTATTAAAGTAAAAAAAAAAATAAGATAGACGAATGGGTTTCAATTTTTTTAAATGTCCTGCACAACGCGAGATTAGATTGTTTGATTTAAATGTTTAACGACGATTAGAGTTTCCTTGAATCCCCTCTACCTTCTTTGATGGAATTAACTAGGTTTGTTATTAGTTTATGACCTTCCTTTATGTAAGAGAGTAGGACATGACCATGTGATGTAATGGTGGGATGTTCGAGTATTTGTGCCGCAACAAATATTCGCGACGTTTCCCTAAAGATGAATCATAGCCCTAACAATCATACCTATGTTTAATTTAAAAGAGATTAATTTTAAAATAAACAATTTACCATTGTTCTTGTTCGGGCACCGGTAAGATAGTCGGTCATATACCTTAGCCTAGAGATCAAGTCAACTGCTCGTCAAAAAACATTAAGAGTAGAACATATTGATGTAAGATTTTTACATGTCGTATAACTATTTACACGTGAGTATAATAGATTCGTTTCCGCAAGGATTGGTGTGTCTCATAAGCATTTTAACGTCAAATATCATTTTAAGTGTTTTGGTTATAAATTGTTTGTTTGTGTAAAACTATTTTCACTATTCGCCATAAAAGTAAAACGAGTAGAGATAGGGCTATTTCGCTTGGGGTCAGAGATATCAACCAAGCGTAACAGCTGCAATCTCTCGATCAGATAGCGGATTCTAGCTTTTTAAACGATATTATCACAATCACTCGACAATATCATTCGTGTCCAAATGATATCGTTAGTTTTAAGGGATTGTTTAAATGTCGATTTCCCGCGCGTTTAAACAATCACAAAGTCATGTGGATCGTTTAATCGACAATTTCTTGCCCGATTAAATGACCCAAAAGCATTAAGTTCTAGATTAAAAGTGATTATCAAATATTAACATATATGTCTAGCATGATAACTTAAGATAGATTGTTATTCTAGTTCTCAAATCCAAAAGCATTTGTCAATGTCATTTTGAGTCTCAATAAAACATTAAACATAAGAATAACAACAATATTGAATAAATAAGCTAGAACCATATATTAAATGATCAAAAGATTACATAATAGCTTGTTTGAATACCTCAAGACCCACAAGGGTAGATGTAGCTACATATGTCTATGATAGCTTTGCAAGGAATGAAGAGAAGATGAAGATTCTATGACAAGATCCATGATGTCTCAACAAATCTTGGCTTGAATCTACTCCTAACTACCTTGCTTTGTGTTTCTCTCTCTAGGAATTGCCCTATTCTCTCTCTAAACCAGAAAACTTAATAAAACAGTAAAAGTCCCCTTGGAAAGAAGAGAAAAATCAATTTATATGACTGAATTCGCAAAATCTCACTTAAGCGAGGTACATCTCGCTTAAGCGAGATGCCAAAGAATCTCAAACTCTCCAATGAAACCATGCCACGTGGATCTTATTCTCTGGAATTGCTGAATCTCGCTTAAGCGAGCTGGAAACGAGATGAGGAGCGAGATTGAAGCTGCGCTCGACACACATCTCGCTTAAGCGAATTGATCTCGCTTAAGCGAGTTGGCTTGTTCTTCAAATCTCGCTTGAGCAAAATGGGAAGCGAGCTGAGGTTTTCTCTCGACATGAATCTCGCTTAAGCGAGTTCTGCTTGGCTTGAAAAGTCATTTCTTGGTCCTTGCTTGTCATTTTCCTGCAAATGGTTAATTATCTTTAGATATCTTGCAAAACAAGTCACTAAAATGCCTAGAATAACCCGTAATTTATGGTACTTTTGAGCACTTATCAAACTCTCCCCAACTTAGCTTCTTGTTTTTCCTCAAACAACAGAATCAAAAAGGAAACTTACAAGGCTTTGGACAAGGTTTTCAACACAATGACAAATTTCAGGTGGTGATTCAAATGCAGATGCGCGGGCAAGCATGAAGTTTTCCATTAATCCAAGTATAAACTATAAATGTGAAATAAGTCATAAACATAAAGTTTACCTCAAATAGTTCAAATCACAAACACAATCATCTATGAACCACACCTAACACACTTCTTTGTAAGTAGATAAAACAAAGTAACAACAATCGATGAGGGATAATGTACACACACCCAACAATCAAGCTAACATTCTGATTAAGTTATGTGTCCATCCAAATATCATATCAAAAAGCACAAAAAAAACATGGATCAAAAGGTCTTTCTTAGGGTTATAACTTGGCCGGGCTACAAAAGAAATGACATATGTGGGATAATTGAAATCAAAAAGCCTATCATAGAGGAACATTCCTTGTATCAACAATTCAAACCAATACTTCCCTACCAATCATAATGCACCCTTGGTGATCAACAATAAATTCAATAACCTTGACAACTTATTCTATCTTTGAAACTTTCTAAGATATAAACAAATTACTGTTGTCAGGTTACTTTCAACAATTCACCATGATTCTTCACATAGAATACCTCCCTTTCTCCCCAACTTAAACACAACAAAACTCTAATTGAATGTTCCCCTATCCTAAGGCAAGGGACAAAGTACAAAAAGGTTAAGGGTTCAACACAAAGAAAATATCAAAGTCCTAAAACGAGTCAAGCATGAACTAAATTTAGAAAAAATTTGGGCAATTTCAATGAGCATTGTGCTCATGAAAGTTGACAGTTCATGTTTGAGGACTTGATTCATTTGGCTCAGATTGGGGTGTCAGATACTCACTCTTCTCACGGGTAGGCTTTATGTGGTCAAAATGTTTCATCTCAATTTCAAAAATGCCTTGATCCTTTCCATGCTTTCATACCATTCAAAACAATTATCAGATTTAACATAACAAAAACAAGTTAGACAATGATTATTGGTCTCAGATTGTAATCTACAACTTGTTATGAGTTATAATCTAAGATAGCATTGGTAAAGGGTAAAGACTAATGTTACCTGATTATACAAGCTTATAATTGACTTATAGTTGGCTTATTTATTCTCACATCAGGTACCTAGATTATCTCATTTATGAATTTTATTCTATTAACTCATTTTTACTTGAAACTTTTATGAAATAGTGAACTTGTCTAGCTACCTCATCATGTATAACACACTACACATGATGTATGCCTAACTAAAGAAACTCGTTATGTAGCTTCTCAGTTCCCATCTAGAATTCAAATTCCACCAAACTAAATTATGTAATCAATATGTCAGGTCAAGAGCATTGATGCCCGTCTGTATTGACTTTTTTAGCTTATACAAAACAACTAATGCTAGTAAATAAGCTTTTATTTTTTATTCATAACCTTGTCAAGTTAGTTTATGAAAAAAATTGTGAAGATACAACTTTCGTTAGTAAAAAACTTATGAATTAACATAAAAACTTATTTCAGAGGCAAAGACACTCGCGCTTCCTTCACTTCACATCTGTTTACCTCTCTTCAAAGTTCCGGAATTATCAGTTTCAAGGATGATCATTCCCTTCAAAGAGGACATCGCATCTCTAAATCACTACTTCAAGCAATCCAGGAGTCGAGAATTTCTGTTGTTGTCTTCTCCAAAAACTATGCTGATTCGCAGTGGTGTCTTCAAGAGTTGATGCAAATAATGGAGTGTCACAGAACTATAGGTCAGGTTGTACTCCCTATGTTCTACGATGTACATCCCTCTGAAGTTCGTCATCAAACCGGTGACTTTGGTAAAACTTTACAAGATGTAATTAATAGAGTTTTAAAAGTGGACGAATTCATGGTGCCAAAGTAGAGAAACGCGCTTCGTGATGCTGCTGGCCTTGCAGGCTTTGTTGTTTTAAATTCTAGGTTACTTACTTACCTTTGCATTTTAATACGCTTTGCAGATTATTCATTATTTACCGTTCTAGTGTTTTTAATAAATTTTATAATCTAATCAATACATTCAAATTCATTGTGCTTGTCATTTGTTTAAGCAGTTATTTGATTTAGGATTTAGGTCTTGTTTGGATGAGTAGTTTATTTGGGCTTATCTACATACGTAAAATCTCGTGTGATTGTTTGAGAGAACTTATATATACAACTTATCACATCTACATAAGTAGTTTGGATGCGTAGTTTATTTCTATCATGCGTTGTACATCATGTCCTTCTATAAGCTAGTCTAAACAAGCGCGTTAAGTGTGAAGTAATATTGATGGAACAAAATGGATCTCAACAGGTTTGCCGACCCTTTGGTCCATGTAACTTGTCACATGAGTCATGGCTAAATCACAAAACCTCCTGCATCCAAATTCCGTATTTTCGGCTTAACAGGTCAAATAAAATGATAGAACAGAATAACAGTTCTGAATTGAAAGGGTAATTATGTTCAATTCAAAACAACAATCTTTAATTAGATAGAAACATAACTAACTCTCCAATTTTCCTATACTTTGTGAGTCACAATAACTTCTGTACACAGTAATGCTCCTAGTTTTACATGGTTGTTTCTTAGGTCTTGCAATTCCTGTTGGTTCAAACCTTCCAAATGGTTGGTCTTGGATCTAGTAACTGGTTCTTCTTAACCTTCTTTATTCTTTTTGGTCCATCTTAAGCAAATTAATTACTTTTTGTAATGATTCAACTTAAACGCACAAAGACACATCCAACAATAATATTTTTTTTTTTATATTTTTACATATATGTGGGTATGTAAATGTACCATTTCTTTGTTCTTTTATAGGAATGAAAGTGAGATTATCAAGGATATTGTTGAAAATGTTACAAATTTGCTTGACAAGACAGACTTGTTCATAGCTGATCATCAGGTGGGAGTCGAATCTCGAGTACAAAATATTATTCAATTTCTAGACATTCAACGATCAAATAATGTTCTACTGCTGGGAATATGGGGGATGGGTGGAATCGGGAAAACAACCATTGCGAAGGCCGTTTACTATAAAATTGGCCGCAATTTTGAAGGTAGGAGCTTTCTTGCAAATATTAGGGAGGTTTGGGAGAAAGATTATGGTCAAGTGAATCTACAAGAACAACTTATGTATGATGTTTTCAAAGAAACAACAACCAAGATACTGAACATTGAATCCGGGAAAATCTATATTAAAGAAAAGACTCTGTCGTAAAAGAGTTCTTCTTGTACTTGACGATGTTAATAAATTGGACCAACTAAATGCTTTGTGTGGAAGTTGTAAATTGTTTGCTCCAGGGAGTAGAATAATCATTACAACCAGGGATAAACATATAATGAGAAGGGATAGAGTTGACAAAACATACTCAATGAAAGAAATGGATGAAAGTGAATCTCTTGAGCTTTTTAGTTTGCATGCATTCAAGCAAACGAGTCCCACAGAAGATTTTTCTGAAATTTCCAGAAATGTAGTTAAGTATTCTGGGGGATTGCCGCTAGCTCTTGAAGTCCTCGGGTCCTATTTATATTAGAGTGGATTTGTGTATTGGAGAAACTCAAAATAATTCCCAATGATCAAGTACATAAGAAGTTAAAAATAAGTTATGATGGTTTAAATGATGATACAGAGAAATCAATATTCCTTGACATAGCTTGTTTCTTTATTGGGATGGACCGAAATGATGTTATTCATATATTAAATGGTTGTGGACTTTTCGCTGAAATTGGGATTAGTGTCCTTGTTGAGCGAAGCCTTGTAACGGTTGATGATAAGAACAAGCTTGGCATGCACGATTTGCTGAGAGATATGGGAAGATAAATCATTCGTGAGAAATCACCAAATGAGCCTGTGGAACGTAGTAGGTTGTGGTTTCATGAGGATGTGCTTGATATATTGTTAGAACATACTGTAAGAACTTCTAATACTTTGTTTTAAATTTGGATTTAAAGTATCTCAAACTTTAAAAGCAGAATACATGTAAGTTAGTAATCAACAATTCAGTTGTGCTGTTGTTAGCACAAAAACTTTAAATATTAGTTTGGTTGTGAATCATTTTGTGCTTCCTTGCTCCTAGTAACAAATGATTGGCCTCCTTACAAGTTTTTTATCTGCCTTATATCTTTTAGTTTAACACATATAGTCGTGCTTCCTCCCTCTATAGTATGTTTAACTTTTGGTCCTTTATGTTTCATAGGGATCAAAAACTGTTGAGGGACTGACTTTGAAGCTGCCAGGCCCTAGTGCACAACGTTTCAGTACCAAAGCCTTTAAGAACATGAAGAAACTTCGATTGCTTCAAATTTCTGGCGTACAACTTGATGGAGATTTTAAATATCTTTCTAGAAAGTTGAGATGGCTTTACTGGAATGGATTTCCTTTAACTTGCATACCTTCAAACTTTCATCAAAGACATATAGTTTCCATTGAGTTAGAAAACAGCAATGTCAAATTTGTATGGAAACAGATGCAGGTATTTATTTGGAGTTTTATTTTTCGTATTTTGAGTTGTTTTCACTTTTCATATTTATGAATGCTATTTAAGTAATGCGTCCAGAGTGAACTTATGGGCAAGTGCGTCCCTTTCGCAATAGTAATAGCATAGTAGTCAATCTTGGATTGCGGTGTGTAGTGGTAGACCCCAAAAGTCAGATAGCGGGATATCGTATAGCGGTATGACAAATAGCGGTTACCGATATTTGATTATTTTTTGAACAAATTACATGAATAAGGTATAAAGTATAAAACTTATATATTTTAAAAAAAAAACTATTTGATATAAAATTAAATATAACACCCAAATCTCAAGAGACATTTATAAAACAAAACACCAAAAAATAAAACAAATAAAAAAAAATCATAAAAACAAGAAAAGCCATAAAACAAAAGAAATCAGGAAGAAAAGAGAACAGAGAAACCATACAAAATGTTTTAAAAATAGGGTCAAGCGGCCGCTATCCCCTAAGCCGGTATAGCAACTGAAGCGGCCGCTATCTCATTCCGCACCACTACGACGATTAGTGTCGCATAATCAAAATATTAATTAGAATATTATAGCATTTATATTGTTTATTTTTCAGTTATTATATTATTAGGTAGTCAACTATTGACATTAACATGTGATTATGTAGGATCGCTATAATTAATTAGGATTCTAATTCTTTCTCTATTAAAGAGAGAATTCCCCTGTACATTTGAACATATCAAGAAATTATTCTCCTCTCATTCTTTTCTACCTGGCATCAGAGCAATTTTTCTGCAGCCTGCGCCTCTGTACTTCCATGACTGACAGTTCCTCAGTCAATAATGAAGAGGAGAATAAAACTCCCAAAAACATGCTGCCTAAAAAAGAGCAGAATGTTGTTTATGGCAGTGATTCCCATTCTATCCAAATCACCTCTTTTTGAATCAATGGGTCGAACTATTTTAGGTGGTCTCAATCTGTCTAGATGTATATTCGTGACAAAGGAAAAATGGGTTATCTTACTAGTGATCGCAAAGAACCAGATGCTAGTGACCCACAAAATGATGTGTGGGATGCTGAAAACTCCATGGTAATGACATGGTTGGTAAACTCCATGGAAGAGGAAATCAGCAGCAACTATATGTGTTATTCCACAACAAAAGAATTGTGGGAAAGTGTGAAAGAAATATACTATGATCTGGAAAATAAGTCTCAGATCTATGAACTTACATTGAAGGCTAGAGAAATTCGGCAAGGAAGTGAAAATGTCACAAAATACTTCCATTCCTTAAAACGGATTTGGCAAGAACTTGATATCTTTAACACCTACAAGTGGAATTCAACCGAGGATGTCAGCAAACAGAGGAAGAAGGAAGAATTTTCCAGTTCCTTGGCGGTCTCAATGAAGAGTTAGATGAAGTTCGTGGAAGGATCATTGGAAGATTAACCTTACCTTCACTGGGAGAAAAGTTTTCTAAAGTTAGAAGGGAGGAAACTCACAGGGGTGTCATGATGGGAAATGCAAAATCTGATCCATATCCTCCTGAGACCAATGCCTCGATTGCGGATACTGCTGCCTTTAAAAGTTATTCAAATCAGAGGAACACATCTAACGTCGCGTGTGACTACTGCAACAGACCACCTCACACCCGAGAAACCTGCTGGAAACTCCATGGGAAACCAGCTCATCTGAAAAATGGCAAACTAGGTCCCAAATCTGTTCCTACAACACATGAGGTTAAAAAATCCTTGCCCAACCAGGATCAAGTTGAGGAGCTCATAAGGTTGCTAAAATTTAGTTCTTTGTCTGGTATTCCTAATGCTTCTTTGGCACAAACATGTAATTTTAGTACCCCTACTTCTCTAAGTTGCACCTCACATATGTATGCACCATGGGTCATAGATTCAGGTGCTTATGACCATATGGCCGGCCTTTCTTCTCTATTTCAAACATATTCACCTTGTCCTGGAAATAAAAAAGTTTGAATTGCAGATGGAAGTCTTTCACCAATTGCAGGAGAAGGAAAAATTCCTTTATATACGCACCTTGATTTAAAAAATGTGTTACATGTACCAAAACTTTCATGTAACATTTACTCTGTTAGTAAAATCTGCGAAGACTCAAATTGTAATGTGAAGTTTTTTAACACTCATTGTATTTTTCAGGACCGGAATTCGGGGAAGATGATTGGCAGTGCTAAAATGTTGGATGGACTCTATTACTTTGAGGGTGTTTTTGAGAATAAAGTGGCTCATGGCCTTAGTGGTATTAGTTCTGCTTCTGTTAGGGATCAAATAATGCTATGTCATAATAGACTAGGACACCCTAATTTTCAATATCTTAGGCATTTGTTTCCAGATTTATTCAAAAATGTTAATGTTAATTGTTCTTCTTTTGAATGTGAAAGTTGTGTTCTTTCTAAAAGTCATACAACTCCTTATCCCTCTCGACCTTATCATGCATCCAAACCTTTTTATTTAATCCATAGTGATGTATGTGGTCCATCTAAAATTACACCTCAATTTGGGAAAAGGTGGTTTGTAACCTTTATTGACGATCATACACGGCTATGTTGGGTCTATCTTATGAAGGATAAATCTGAAGTACCAGAGATATTTAAATGTTTTTCAAAAATGATAGAAACTCAATTTGATGCAAAAATCTCCATTTTGAGAAGTGACAATGGTACTAAATATTTTAATAAAAACCTCGGAGAGTTTTTTCAACATAAAGGTATTCAACATCAATCAACATGCCCAAATACGTCTCAACAAAATGACATAGCTGAAAGAAAGAATAGACATCTTTTTGAGGTAGCTCGTGCCATTATGTTTGAGAGCAATGTTCCTAAATTTTTATGGGGAGATGCGGTTCTAACAACATCATATCTCATAAATAGGATGCCCACTCGTGTGTTAAGTTATCGCACACCATTGGACGTTTCCTAAACTTTTTTTCCAGCATGTCGATTGCATACCAATTTACCTTTAAAAGTGTTTGGATGTACAGTTTTTATGTATGCCCCTAACTCTCGCTCTAAACTAGATCCAAGAGCTGAAAAATGTATTTTTGTTGGTTATTCTCCCAACCAAAAGGGGTAAAAGTGTTACAATCCTAACACAAAGAAGGTTCATGTTAGTATGAATGTCACTTTCTTAGAACTACAATCTTTCTATCACAAAAATTCCCTTCAGGAGGAGAGTGTTAATGAAGACAATTTTTTAAGTGACAACAATTTGAATGAACCTTTGCCAAATCCTGTTTTTAACACTGAGGATATAGAATTAATTGATCACACAACTGCACTTAAAGAAGTAGAACATGTGGAAACAGATCTTGAAATTGATAAGGGAAACCTTGTCCCAGACTTAGGTGGTGCCCAAATAGGAAAGGAAATACCACAATCAAAACAAGAGCTTCGTGTTTATGCTCGGAAATATCCTCAAAAGGTCAGAAGTCAGTCCATCATTTCATCTTCCAATCAACTAGAAACCCCAGATGATGGTTCAACAAAGACGCCTCAAGAACAAACAGGTAATTCTGAAATTTCCACTTCTAATATTGATCTACCCATAGCCGTTAGGAAAAAGACCAGAACTTGCACCAAGAAATCACTTAAAACTGGTACAAACTATCCCATTTCCAATTATGTCCTACCAAAACCTCTCCCAAAACTTTCGAGCCTTTACTTCTAAAATTACGAATTTGTTTGTGCCTAGAAACATTGAGGAAGCACTAGATGATCCCAACTGGAAGTTAGCAGTCCTAGATGAGCTTAATGCTCTCAAGAAAAATGAAACATGGGAAATTGTGAGCCTACCTCATGACAAAAAGAAGGTGGGTTGTAAGTGGGTTTTTACCATCAAGTGCAAAGCAGATGGAAATGTGGAGCGGTACAAGGCTAGGTTAGTAGCTAAGGGATTTACCTAAACTTATGGTATAGATTATCAAAAGACTTTTTCTCTAGTTGCAAAACTCAACTCTATACGTGTTCTTTTATCCCTTGCTGCCAACTTGAACTGGCCTTTACATCAACTTGATGTAAAGAATGCTTTTCTAAAGGGAGAGCTAGATGAAGAAGTGTTCATGAGTCTTCCCCCTGGATTTGAGGAAAAATTGGGAAGAAATAAAGTTTGTAGATTGAGGAAGTCTTTGTATGGTTTGAAACAATCCCCAAGAGCTTGGTTTGAGAGGTTTGGAACCGTGGTAAAAGGACTTGGTTACATCCAAAGTCAAGCTGATCATAAACTGTTTTATAAACATTCAGCCACTAATAAAATTGCTATTTTGATTGTATATGTGGATGACATCATATTAACAGGTGATGATAGCTTGGAGCTCAAAAGCTTAAGGGAGAAACTTGCTAAGGTCTTTGAAATCAAAGAACTTGACCCTCTAAAATACTTCCTTGGAATTGAGTTTGCAAGATCAAAGGAGGGTATTTTTATGAATCAGCGGAAGTATGTTCTGGATCTTTTAAAAGAAACTGGATTACTTGGATGTAAATCTGCTGAGACACCCATGGATTCCAACATAAAATTGCAGCCTGCTGAAGCTGGAAATATGGTAGATAAAGGAAGGTATCAGCGATTGGTAGGAAGACTAATATACTTATCTCATACGTGTACATGCATAGCTTTTGTTGTAAGTTTGGTGAGTCAGTTCATGCATGCACCAGGACCTGAACATCAAGAAGTTGTTTTCAGGATCTTAAGATACTTGAAGGGATCGCCTGGGAAGGGACTTCTTTATAAAAATCGTGGACATCTCCAAGTAGAAGCCTACACCGATGCAGATTGGGCTGGAAGTATAACTGATCGAAGATCAACATCAGGTTATTGTACCTTTGTCAGGGGAAACTTGGTTAGTTGGAGGAGCAAGAAAAAAAGCGTTGTAGCAAGAAGTAGTGTTGAAGCTGAATTTAGAGCAGTGGCTCATGGAATTTGTGAGGGGTTGTGGGTGGAAAAGCTACTGCGAATTGAATTTTTATAATTCTCCACCTATAAAATTGTATTGCGACAACAAGTATGCAATATCTATTGCACACAACCCAGTTCTACATGACAGGACCAAACATGTTGAAGTAGACAAACATTTCATTAAGGAAAAAATAGAAAGGGGACAAATATGTATGACTTATATTCCCACTACAGAACAACCGGTTGATATCTTGACCAAGGGACTATCCAAGAAACCTTTTGACTACATAACTCGCAAGCTGTCCATGGAAGACATTTTCAAGCCAGCTTGAGGGGGAGTGTCGCAGAATCAAAATATTATACCATTTATATTGTTTATTTTTCAGTTATTGTATTATTAGGTAGTCAACTATTGTCATTAACCTGTAATTATGTAGGATCTCTACAATTAATTAGGATTCTAATTCTTTCTCTATTAAAGAGAGAATTCTCCTGTACATTTGAACATATCAAGAAATTATTCTCCTTTCATTCTTTTCTACTATTAGTGTAGTGGTTCGTTGCTGCTACGCTACCTGCGGCCGTTATCGACCACTATAGCGTCGCTATCGGCCGCTATGGACTACGACTACTATGAGTAATAGAAGGATTGGAGTCCTTGATATTATATCCATTGGTTTAAGTGATATTATTTAGATAATGTATGTCGCCATTAAAAAAATGTCTCTGTGCCATGCAAATATTTTATCATTACTCACATGGTTGGTGACACGTTGCAATTGCTTCTGTTTATTTCTGTTCTTGCAGAGGATGGAGCAGCTGAAAATTCTCAATCTTAGTCATTCTCATTATCTGACACAGACCCCTGACTTTTCATACTTGCCTAATCTTGAAAAGCTAGTACTCAAAGATTGTCCAAGGCTGTCTGAGGTGTCCCATACAATTGAACATCTTAAGAAAGTTCTTTTGATAAATTTGAAAGATTGTACTAACCTTTCTAATCTTCCAAGAAACATCTATACATTGAAATCTCTGAAAACTCTCATTTTATCAGGATGTTTAAAGATTGACAAGTTGGAAGAGGAGGTGGAACAAATGGAATCCTTAACCACACTGATCGCAAATAACACTGGTATAAAAAAAGTGCCATTTTCAGTAGTAAGGTCAAAAAGCATTGGGTTTATTTCTCTGTGTGGATATGAAGGATTCTCCCATGATGTGTTTCCTTCTATCATTTGTTCTTGGATGGTACCAACAAATAATGTCCCCCTCACTGCTCAAACAGCTGTTGGAGTGTCATCCCTTGTTTGTTTGAATGTATCAAATAGTACTTCCCATGATCTATCATGCATCTATTTTAAATGTCCTTCCTAAGCTTCAGTGCCTTTGGTTGGAGAGTGGATCAGAACTTCAACTTTCACAAGACACAACAGGAATTTTGAATGCCTTAAGTGCAACTTATGCTAAGGAATTGGAATCAATTGCAACTACATCACACATATCAGATGTGAAAAATTCTTCATTAATTGAATGTCGAACTCAAGTGCAATATTCAGCACCAAAAAATTCCATGAAATCTCTTCTAATTCAAATGGGAACGAGTTGCCTAATCTCCAATATTCTCAAAGAGATCATCTTACAGGTCTCACTCTTTCTCTTGCCTGTGTCTAATAGTTATATTCTTTTATATAAACATTATTAGTAGAGAGAAATTCCATAAAACCAGGTAAGCATATTAATGTCTAAAAGATATTTTTCATTCATTCATCACAAATTTTGATTTTAGTCATTGACCTCTTAAATTACATTTGCGTGAGTGTGAGCGAGTTTAAGAATGTTTTTCTTCAACTTTGTGTAGTTGAACCCCCCTAATAGGATAAGGCTTAGTTGTTTTAGCACGTAGATGTTTTCAATTTTGTTATATAAAAAATAGATGCAATCTTCCAAGTGCACAATTCAGTGAGTGGTACAATTTGTTAGTTTCACAATATTAGTACCAAGAGTAATGCTACCATACTCTGACATTCTTTTTCCAACACTTCTTTTCTTATTGTGTAAGTTATATGGGTTTCATCTCATCAATTCATTTGGAATCCATTCCAAAAGCAGTGCGACCTACATTAATTTCACTCAAGTAAGATAGAGTGTGTTGGAAAGAGAGCGTCTTGGTAGAGCTGCTAAAATATGAAATGCAAATCAGAAACCCTCATTTGTAGGTCTCTGTTTTAAGAATCCAAGCAAATATTTCTGTCTGTAACTTGCAAAATATTCAGCAATGATTTTTTCTTTCTTTACTTCAGAAGTTTTTTAGGTAGTCAAAAGATTACAATTTTCCTTGAGAGAGAAAAACATAAGAAGAGTGACGTGATAGATTTGATAGGTTGGTGATGTGAGAAATGGAGGTGTTTAATTGCTGTTTGGAAAATTGGGATGTCCAAATATTATTGTTGTAATTATTATTTATAAAAATATGAATAATTATCTTATGAGGAATATTATATATTTAATTTTTGAATAACTGATTGTGATATTAATAGATTGTTAAATCAAATATTTCCAGTTTTTAAAGAATTTAGCTGTCGATGGGCGTGGTAGTTTTTTGCTCCCTGGTGATAATTACCCAAATTGGTTAACTTTCAACGCCAAAGGTTATTCTGTAAATTTTGATGTCCCACAAGTGGAAGGACGTAGCTTGAAGACTATGATTTGCATTGTCTATTCGCCAAGCCCAGATAACATAACATCAGATGGCCTTAAAAATGTGTTGTTGATAAATCACACAAAGACCACCATTCAACTCTATAAGAGAGAGGCGCTATCGTCCTTCGAAAATGACGACTGGAAGAGAGTGATATCAAATATGGAACCTGGTGACAAAGTGGAGATAGTTGTTGTTATGGGGAACAATTTGGTTGTGATGAGGACAACAGTTTATCTCATATATGATGAACCAATCAATGAAAAATTTGAGCAATGTCATGCACCAGATGAGAACGTTTTCGTTGAAAGTTGTGATAAAAATGACTGCTCTGTCAAGAGGATCTCTCTTCAAGCACAACCCGCAGACGATTTGAAACAAAAACAGAAAAGAAGAAAACTCGACTGAAGATGAAAGATGGGAAAGACTTGCTAGGTAAAATTTAATTTAATTTGACTTGATTTATTTATTTTTTGTTTGAAAACGTCGTATCCAGCCTAAGGACCAACTAATTGAGGGATAAATCCCACTGTCCACTACCCAATTGCAGCCAGAACAAAGATTTGTATGGAGTGTCCCAACAGTGTCCCAACACAGGATTTGTTGGCACGTGGAGGATTCGTATGTGAGACCTAGAGAGGAGCACACTGCTAGCTCCGAAGCCTTCGCACCACCAAGCCATCCCCTCAGGGTTTTAACTTGAGTAAGCTCCAATTTGGTCCCGGAATTGTTCTGTGCGGTTAGGTTATTCCCCTGTTTGGCGCTTGAAATCTTGTATTGGTGCTGATAGTTGTGGCAGATTGATGAATTATAGTTTCTGATAGTGGATTGCAGGTTATATGCGTAGATTGGTAGCTACCAATTTAGTTTCACAGAAGTCCAACATTAGCTAGATTGGAAAGCCCTGGTCCTAATGCTCTAAGGGGAGTAAGATACAAAACCAGGATGATACTTGATAATTGATCAAGAAAATTAATAGTATACTTAAGCAGAATTTGCAGGTGTAAATCAGCCATGTTTTAATTGAAAGCATTCAGAATGCAGTCAATCTTGGAAATCTTAGTATGATGCAAGAAGAATTTGTTGTATAAGGTATAGTTTTTTCCTCTGTTGTTTAATTATTGCTTTAAAACTGTTTAAACATTCAATTTTGATACATGGTGGTACTCATAAAAGGATGATCGGTATGCCATGATGCTCGCACTGAGAATTGCCATTCTTTTCCATTCTAATTTTGATTGGTGAAAATTGGTTCTGGTTGCAAATATAGAGCGTTTCTCTTTCTTGTGGTAGGTTCCAGAACCGTTTAAGAGGAGACTTGTTCCCTTGATGTTGATGATATGAACATCCTCCTTGCCGCACACATTGTTTTGCCCTACTGCAGCTGGACTGGATTCATCAGTGCCTTTCTTGGTAATGCACCATTACATTAATGTTTTATTTAATTTCAACTTTCTTGTGGTGAGCCAGCCATTATCTCAGCTTGTGGCCGTGTTTTTGCTAAAACTTTTCTTATAGTTAGACAAAATCTATCAAGCTCCCAAAAGATTCTTAGCATGCACAATATTGATGACAATTTCAATATCTTAATGATCTGTATAATTGCTTCTAGATTCCCTGAAGATTGACTCTGAGCTGAGGATTTTATATTGCCAAGTATTTGGTTTTCCTCATACATTGGTTTACTAAGCATTCAACTTTGATTTTCTTTCAGGTCTCCAAATCAATAAACTGTGAGAGAGACTGGGATTTGATTTCGTGAAGATCTCATCACGTTATATGAGATCCATTTTCAAAGTGGTGGGACATACATAAATTTTATCCAGAAAGAGGATATTAGGGTTAGAGTGAGTGTTGCAAGAAATGGATTCAGCTAGCAATTGAGTTAGTTGTAGCAGCAGTTAGAGTTACAATCTACAACTAGTTACTCAGATAGTTAATTGCTCCTATGAATAAGCTTGTATCTGTTCAATTTCGTATCTTTGAATCATAATGACACCCTTTTAGTATTTTTTATCCTTAAGCTCTCAAGCTTTCTTTCTTCTCTATCCTTATCATCTTAAAACATGAAGAAAGATTTACAGACACCAGAGTAACCAGGAAGAAAGAGTAAGTATTGTGTAGAACAGAATATGATAGGACAAAACAATAGATGACAAGACAAAACTATACTAAAGAGATAGAGCGGTAATATTTTTTATGGGGAAAAATAAAATATGATTTTTGGTATTTTTGATAGTCTTGTCTCATGGTTATTAAGGGACATAAATTCTTGTGTTTTGTCTTGTCCGATGTTACTTGTTCTATTCAATTCATGTTCAGTTTCTAAATAACAGAGTATATAAAAAATTGTCTAGTTTAAATCCCTATTTTTTTTAGCAAACCAAACCAAACATTTGTTTTTCGATAATGACAAACCACTGTAAGAATAACAAGATAGAAATTGAAGATGAGTTATCTGCTCTTCTTAGAGTTGCATGTGATTGTGTTCATCTTTTGCTTGAACGACGGCCTACTATGCATGAGGTGTACAGCAAGATGGGCAACATATGGGAGAGAGATGATATCTGTGAAGATTCTGACCTCTTATCGATCGATTTTGAAACTCCTAACAAATAGAGTTATTAATTAACCGGGTCTCGTTGCGTGCATACCAAATTGGCAACATTGAGTGAATTTGCCGCAGGTGTCATGTTGTATCCAAACATATTTTGTAAGGGTCTGTTGTATTGGATTTTGTTCGACTTTTGAGCACGTGATTTGATGTAAGCTTTGCAACCCTTCATAGAAAATGATTTTAGCTGGGTTCATTGAAGTACTATCTGTACTCCTTTTAATAATTGGATTTTAGTTGCCTTAATAATTTTTATACAAAAAAAAAGAGTAACCTGGTCCCAAGGCAGGTGTTGAAGCTATGATTTTGGAGTAGTCATGATAACTTTCCCCAGGCTACCTTTTGTTGGTAATATTAATAGGAAATAGAATTTGGATAGTTAAGAAAGATATAAGAGAGTTTTGTTATGCCGTGGCAAAAACCCCTGCCCTAAAAGTAAATTTCTGGTGGACCTCCGATGCAACCCAATATCCAGTTTTGCTCCCTAAAATTTACACAACTGCGTGTATGAACTCGTGCACTCGAGGCTAAATACGATGGAGCTTCACAAACAATGCTCAGAATAATTGAGAGCAGAATAGAAAGCATGAACTTAATTATTTTCTTCCCATTGCACGATGGAGTACATTTCTATATATACTTCTCTTCTTGTATAAGATACTGCTAGTATCTATATATCCTCCAAAGGCATATCAATAAGTTTTATGTCCGTTGCTTGCAGCCAATCACTTCACCAATATAATTATTATCACACTAACGACAATAAAACTAAGAAAATTAACCGTTGGTGGTTATGTTTCATACCTTTAATTTTAAGGTAATTAACATAGAAATAATGAAAATGGCTATAGTTTTTAGAAGACAAATAATTGTAGGAGTGAAAACGGCTATATCCAACACCTTTATTATGGACTTGGTTGTTGATGAATCTACCATGGAAAATTTAGTTTTGGTTATGAGTGATTATGGCTAGTCGATTCAAAAGATTGATACCAAACAAGTTTGATTGGAGAGCATGTACCTACTACTAACAATGAGCACTCAAGTCCTAACCAATTTGGATTGCTGCATAACTCTAAGTAATAACTCTGATGACACTATTTGTGAAACCTTTAATTAATTCAAATGCTATTCACGATTTTGGAGTAATCACGGTTTTGTTGTTCAATAGAGACCATGAGTTTAAACCTGGCCATAAGCCAAATCTCTCATTTCTAGACCAATACTAGGGAGTATACTAAAATCTCGTTTTCTCAATAAATAGATGGCCGTCGAAATAAACACAATTAAAAAGATTTTACGAGCGACATACAATTTCAACTGATTTTGTTTTTACAGAATCTAGATTTAAATAGTCACTCACTTTTTTCATCTGATTTTGTTTTATCATCAAATTTAGATAATGAAACAATATTGTCCACTAAAAAAAAAATCACATATTTAGCATTCTCTATTTTTATGATTTCATTTTAAGTGAAACTAGAGAACGAGCGAAATAAGAGGCCTCACGAGTAACCATTAGATTTGTGTTATATTTAGTTAAATTATTAGTAACTTCTGTTACATACATGGTTTAGTTTGCACCTTTAAATTGATCTATTTAGCCTTCAAATTAATTCCTCATCCAAAATCTATCTAAGCTAGAAAGAAATAAACATGAAGCCTTCAAATATTCTCGTAATCTTAACCATTTTGTGCATGTGTTGTTTCCTTTGCATGGCAAAAACCTCCCCTCAAGAATACGTAGACGCGCACAATAAGGCTCGTGCCGAGGTTGGTGTTCCTCCACTCAAGTGGAATGACACCATTGCAGCCTATGCCAGGAACTTTGTTAAAACGAAGATTGATACCTGCGTAATGGAGCCCTCCGGAGGTCCTTATGGCGAGAACTCTGCAACATTTCCCTATAATACCGTGAATACTAACGATGTTGTGGATAAGTGGCTCGATGAGAAGAGAGAATATAATTATACTGCCAACTCGTGTACTCTAGGTTTGTACTGCGGAAATTATAAACAGATTGTTTGGCGTGATACTGTTCATCTTGGTTGTGCTAAAACAAAATGCAACAGTGGTTGGTATTTTTTCGTTTGTAACTATTACCCACCAGCAAATCTTAAAGGCGGTCGTCCTTACTAGAGTTCCGGCCTCATGTTTTTTATTTGTACCAATGACCCACCAAGAACTCATGTATATATGTAGCATGACATTGTTGCATATTGAGTGTGACTTAGGGTTAAAGTCTCTCCATTTATTCTCAAAATAAATGAAGGACTTAGTTTATTATAGTGCTACTACTATCGACCGTAATTGATACCAATAACTGATCTTTGACCCGTGAGATGTACGGGTCTATCAATAAACACCAATAAGATTATTAGAGATACAATATCGTAATAAAATTCGTCTTTAACATGTTTTACCATGGTAAATGCCAACCATGTCTTGATTCAATATTATGGTTAACTTAACTGGTTGTTCATCATGCTGAAAGTTTATGAGAATAACGATAGCAAATTACCATCATATATATAAAATTAAGATGAAATTGATTTTCATATTATTTACTTTCAATGTGTACTTATGTGAAAAATTGTTTCCTTTTTTTTAAAGACACTTCATTTTTATTTTTTTACGATTCGCAGACATTATACAATTATGATGGACCACAGTTGATATGATAAAAAATGAATTGATAGTGAGAAATAGCAAACATGAAGTGATATAGGAAACTCAAATTGGATGTCACTACTATTCATAAAAAGATAAAAATTACATCCACAAATTCACACGGTTTACTCGTCTTAAGTGAGTATCAAATCCAAGATTCAAGCTTAAAAACAAAACATACTTAAAAGTCAATCCAACAAAAGTTGCAAATACCAATTTGTATCCAAAATAGTTAACTCAGCCCTTACATAATTCACACAAAATACGACAACTCCATAAATGAAAATTTTCAACTAAGAAAGGGACAACAAAACATTAGATAGTCAAAATAATTTCACTAAAGACATGTTAGAATAACTAATATTGTCAAATCATGCTCCTTGATTACTTTGAATCTTCAATCTTGATACATGGCATTTTAGGATTCTTTGCGGTGGATGCATTTTAGATCTTTTTTCCACTAATTTTCTATCAGCAAGAATCCAATTGCATCTGATATGCGTACGACAGTTTGTTTTTGCAGCAACTTTTGCACCTTGAGTATGCACAATCCTTGTTTGCTTGGTTCCCACAGTATTGACATTTTAGACTCTTTAACACTTCTTCTCCCCATAACTGTGTTGAATGCATTTTTTTCCATCTCTTTAGCTTTTAAACTAAAGATCATATTTTATGAGTTTACAACCTTTTGGTTGTAGGGTGGTACTATACTATATACTCTATGTGAGGGGCATAAAAGAAAGCAATAATTTTCTATTACAAATATGTAAGCACTTCAGTACATGAGAATTCGAAAAAAAATATAAATTTACAGCATGACAAAGCTGCCATTATAAGGAAGAATAAATTCAAGGTTGAAGTATAACACTAGACAATATGAAAGCAATAACAAAGCTGCCATACAATAACTGTGTAATTATCTTATTCCATAATTGCCTAACTACTTAAATTGACATGTCTAAAAAGCAATAGCAAAGTTATGGAAGGAAGTATTGTTCTAGCTGATAAAAAGATATCCTTTTAGAATTGTCAATTTGATGCAACCAAAGTTGTGAGCCAACAGAGACACAACTATATATGTGCAGAGTTTCATAAATCTCATGCGATCCGACACTGCCGCAGAAAGTAAACAAAAGAGTTAGAATAAAAATGAACAAATTTGAAGAAGAGAAGGAGAATGAAATGGTTCAGTTGAGGAAATGAAGATTATAATTGAATATGAAGAACTAACATTTACATAGCAACTCCCTTTCTTTCAAAATAAAAAATAAAAAATATGAGAGGATACTTTCGTTTCAGCTGTCGTTGCTAACCCAAGGAAAGTGACACCGAATTCAATCTATCTCATCCTTAACAGAACCATCCAATCCAGCCGATACAAACTGGCCAGCCTCATACATCATCCAATTAAGTCAGTTCAACAATTATTCATTTATTTAATCAACCATAAATAAAAAAAATGCAATAGGGGCTGGAAAAAAAAGGAGCATAAAGTAATTAAAGGACTGACTCAAGAAAGTTAACATTGATTCATTGTGAAAATCTCGGCTGTGAAAATCTCGGCTAATAAGGAATCAAACTCTTCAAAAATTCACAAATAAAATTAAAATAGTATCACTAAAATTGAAATATTGATAATGATTCTTCATTTAATTTTACCTTGAGATGGAATCCATGACCGATTCAGTTGCGGTGCCAGAGAGATGGAAATAGTCTCCGTGAAGCTATTTGCGTTGAAGCAGTTGCAACGGTTACGACCGCATATTAGAGGCGGTGGTTGCAGTTGCCTTTGTGGTTGTGGTTGTGATTGACACCTGAAGATGGAGACATATGTGAATAAGGGGTTGATGCTTATACTGACTCCATGTTTCTCTTCTCTTCTCTTCTCAATCTCAATCTAACCTTGCTGCTCTGATTTCTCTTGTAAACCATTTTTTATTATTTTACGGTGCTTGCCTAATCTTTATGAATCTATTGTTATGAATCTATTGTTGAATGAATGTATATTGTTGTGTGTTGAGAATTGCATTCATTTATATTGAGCAGTGAGTGTGGATAGGATACATTAATCTGCCTTTGGAAAACCGCAAATATACTGCTGAGTGGGATTGCATGGGAACCATAGTGAAATTTTAGTTTTCAACATTCTCCTATTAAATGCACGCGGATTGCAAGGGTTTTAACAACCAGCAAGGGAAATTTGAAATTCAAAATTAACCTGGGTTAAAATTAGCATTAATGACATACAATTAGAGAGAAAATTTAGGTTTAAGTGTTGCAAGACCTAATAAGCTTTAGAAATAAGGGATGAAAGATAGCTCTTGTTTTTTAGTCTTCATATAATACAACCAATTCTATCACTTTGACCCCTTAATTTATTTTAAATGTTCAATTTAGTCCCTTAACTTTAAAATTTAAAAGTTCAATTTGGTCACTTTATCTATAGAACTGGTCAATTTGGTCCTTTATCCATACAAGTTAATGCAACATGGTTCCATCTTAGCCATCTATCAAAGGGAGCAGGTTACATTAACTTACAAAAGTTAAGAGACCAAGTTAGGTTAACTTAGATAAGTTAAATGATTAAATTGTTTGATTTTAACGTTAAAGATCAAACTGAACTTTTAAAATATGTTAAGGGACCAAATTGACTGATTTAAAAGTTAAGGGATCACACAAAAGTTTTAAAATAAGTTAAATGACCTAAGTGGTATTTAAACTTGAACACAATAAATAAGTGTTTGAACTCAAATGATCGATGGATTTTAGTACTCACTCTGATTTCAAATAAAAGCAAAAAAAGTCAAACAAAATTGATGCATCTAGTTAAAAACTTCAATCATGTAAATCAATTTTGTTTGATATTTGTTTTTCTTATACCTTAGATTGGAGGCAGTAGTACATCAATCAACTTTGTTTGAATCTTAACTGAAATATCTTCCATCAAATTTGACTTACCTCTTAATCAAATTTTGAATTATTAGAACTTCATCTTCTAACATTTTTAATAAGACAAAACATATTTAATCCATAATATTTTCAGCAAACTGTTTTTTCTTTTTTGAGGCAAATCATGGGATATGTATAAAATAAGAAATGTATCTACAACTTGACCAGAAAAAAACAAAAACAAAAATACAAAATTCTGTTATAGGTTCTTAGGTTCTGCCGCCCCAAAGTCTTTAAACAGTAATTGAAGAGTTGTTCCAAATCCAAATGAAAATGTCTCCACTCCCGTGGAATAATCAACTCGATAATAGTCCTGACGACGATGACAGAAGAAGAAGAAAATATGACGTGTTCTTGAGTTTCAGAGGCGAAGATACTCGCGCATCATTCACTTCACATTTGTTTGCATCACTTCAAAGCTCCGGAATTATCGTTTTCAAGGACGATCATTCCCTTCAAAGAGGAAATCACATCTCTAAATCACTACTACAACAAGCAATAGAAGATTCTCACATTTATGCTGTTGTCTTCTCCAAAAACTATGCAAATTCGCAATGGTGTCTGCAAGAGTTGATGCAAATTATGGAGTGTCATAGAACCATAGGCCACCTGGTTCTTCCTGTATTCTACGATGTTGATCCCTCCCAAGTTCCTCGTCAAACCGGTGACTTTGGTAAATCTTTTAAAAATCTTTTGAATAGAGTTTTAAAAGTGGATGAATTCATGGTGCCAAAGTGGAGAGACGCTCTTCATGATGCGGCTGGCCTTGCTGGATTTGTTGTCCTAAACTCCAGGTTACTTCTCTCTTTGCATTTTAATATGCTTTGTCTATTATTTTGTGCTTTTAAAGAGTTTATATAACTAACTCATAACTAATATACCTAACTTGAAACTAACTTTATACTTCTAATAAAATATAATTGATTATATAACGTTCTAGTGTATTTAATAGAGTATCTAATCAGTACATTTATATTCACCGTGTTTGAGATTTATCTTAACAATTATTTGATTTAGGACCTGTTTGGATTGATTTATTTTAGTTTGTTTACTTACATAAACGTTGGGAGAGACTGACTATATGAGAGAGTTTATGGAAACAACTTATGACATGTTCATAAACAATTTTCAACTAATTTCCAGATATACATCTATTTGTGTATAAGTAAATGTACCATTTCTTTGTTTTTATAGGAATGAAAGTGAAGTTATCAAGGATATTGTTTGAAAATGCTACGCACTTGCTTGACAAAAGAGACTTGTTCTTTGCTGATAATCCGGTGGGAGTCGTATCTCGAGTGCAAGATATGATTCAACTTTTAGAAACTCAAATGGCAAATGATGTTCTACTACTAGGGATGTGGGGGATGGGTGGAATCGGGAAACCCACCATTGCAAAGGCCATTTACAATAAAATTGGCCGCAATTTTGAAGGTAGGAGCTTTCTTTCAAGTATTAGGGAGGTTTGGGAGAAAGATTGTGGTCAAGTGAATCTACAAGAACAACTTATGTATGATATTTTCAAAGAAACTACAACCAAGATACATAATATTGAATCAGGAATATCTATATTAAAAGAAAGACTCTGTCATAAAATAGTACTTCTTGTACTAGACGATGTGTATAAACTGGACCAGCTAAATGCTTTGTGTGGAAGTTGCAAATGGTTTGCTCCAGGGAGTAGAATAATCATCACAACTAGGGATAAGCATATACTTAGAGGGGATAGAGTTGACAAAATATACATAATGAAAGAAATGGATGAAAGTGAATCTCTTGAGATATTTAGTTGGCATGCATTCAAGCAAACAAGTCTTAGAGAAGATTTCTATGAAATTTCCATAAAGGTAGTTAGTATTGTGGGGGATTGCCGCTTGCTCTTGAAGTCCTTGGGTCCTATTTCTTTGATAGGGAGATATTAGAGTGGATTTCTGTATTGGAGAAACTCAAAATAATTCCCAATGATCAAGTACAAAAGAAGTTAAAAATAAGCTATGATGGTTTAAATGATGATACAGAGAAATCAATATTCCTTGACATAGCTTGTTTCTTTATTGGGATGGACCGAAATGATGTTATTCATATATTAAATGGTTGTAGACTTTTCGCAGAAATTGGAATAAGTGTCCTTGTTGAGAAAAGCCTTGTAACGGTTGATGATAAGAACAAGCTTGGCACGCATGATTTATTGCGAGATATGGGAAGAGAAATTGTTCGTGAGAAATCACCGATGGAGCTTGAGGAACGTAGTAGGTTGTGGTTTCATGAAGATGTGCTTGATGTATTGTCAGAACATATTGTAAGAACTTCATATAATTTTGTTTTTAATTTTGGATTTTAATTATTTGTTTCTTGTTAAATAAGAAAACCTAGATTAAAAATATCTCAAACTTAAAAAGAAATAAAAATAAACATTTGAGTTAGTAGTCAACACATTTATTTGTGATGTTGCTAGCACAATAGCTTTGAATATTAGTTTGGTTGTGAATCGTTTTGTGCTTCCTGTCCTGGCTTCTAATAAAAAAATGATTGGTTTCATAACAAAAATTTATAACTGCGTTGTATCTTTTATTTTTACACATATAGGATGTTTTACTTTTGGTCCTTTATATTTCACAGGGAACAGAAGCCGTCGAGGACGAGTTTGAAGCTTCCAGGTCATAGTCCGCAACGTTTTCGTACTAAAGCATTTGAGAACATGAAGAGACTAAGATTGCTTCAAATTTATGGTGCACAACTTGATGGAGATTTTAAATATCTTTCAAGAAATTTGAGATGGCTGCATTGGAATGGAGTTCAGTTAGCATGCTTACCTTCAAACTTCTATCAAAGAAATATAGTCTCCATTGAGTTAGAAAACAGCAATGCCAAACTTGTGTGGAAAGAGATGCAGGTATTAATTTGGAATTTTATCTTTTGAGTTGTTTTTACTTTTCATTTTTATGAATGGTGTTTAAGTGTTGTGTCCAGAGTGCACTTTTGGGAAAGTGTGTCCCGTTCGGAATATTAAATAAAAGGATTGGAGTCCTAGATATCGTACCCAATAGATTAAAGACTTTGTTTCAATGCATAAGTCCTAATCTGATTGGTAAAAATGCCGAAATTGCTTGACCGGACGTTGTAATCAGGAAACATGGATACTTGATAATTAATCAACAAAATGAGAAGTACACGTTAACAAGGTTTGCAGAGAAGGCTTTCCAAATGCAAACAATCTCGGCAATCTCAGTACGCTTCAGGAAGAATTTTTCTGTGTGATTATGTGAGAGTAAGTAATGCTTTGAATTCTGGCAATCAAGTTGCTAGTTTGCTTTTTGATGTTACTATTCTTAGACAGTGTGTGCCTATAGAGTATTGTTTTCTTCTGCTGCATTTTCTTCTTTTAACGATGAGCTCCTTCGAATTTGATGTAGGAGAAAAGAATATTCCATTCAGTAAATAAATGCCATAGTATTTACTATAAAAGAATGAAGAACTATTTTATTTACCATGCGTATTTTTGATTGGTGTGGCAAGATGCTTGCATTGAGAATTGTCATTCTTTTCCATTATATTTTTTAATGATGAAATTAGGTTTTGCTGGCTAGTGTAGGAGATTTCTCTATCCAAAGCTAGTTTCAGAACTTCTTAAGAGAGACCTTCCCTTGATGTTGACATAAAAGCATCTTTCTTGCTGCACACATTGACTCGTTCAACTTCTTGTCTACATCAGCTGGACCGGACTCGTCAGCCGCGGGATTTGCCTGTCTTGGTAAGGACTCCTTATATTGATTTTTTATTTTATTTGAAATCTTGTCATTATCTTCAGTAAATTTGTTTTAAAACCTGCTAAACATCGAAGGGAAAGAATCATTGTCCATTGCAGCCTCAAGGTCGAGGATTTTGAGACCTCTGACCGCATCACAACAATCATAATTGTGTCGCACCATAGTCATTTATCCACAATTTTCCTTAATATCAAAGATTGATGTAATTTTACGTTGTGTCTGCAGCCACAATTTCAAACCTTTAAATATTACCAGTGTCTCAGTTCCTATAAGGTGTTGGTAATGTAAGTAGTTAAGGTTATTTGCTTAGGTAAATAAAACTTCTATGTGGACTGTTTTTTCAGCTTGTGCTCTCGTTGTTTCTGAAACTTTTCTCATAGTTGGACACAAATCTATCAAGCACCCAAAGTGCATTAGCATGCACAATATTCATGTCCACTTCATTTTCATCAAACTATTGGGAAACTGCTGAATTTGTTTTCTTAACGACCTGCATAATTGCTTTGCTTCTAGATTCTTAACTGTGATTATTTCAATTTGCGAAGTTTTGGTTTTCCTCATATGGTGGTTTACTAAGCCATTCAATCTTCAATTTTCTTTCAGGTCTTCAAAGAAATAAACTGAGAGAGAGAGACTGCTATTGGACGTGCTAGAACATAATCATAGAAATGGAAAGAAGAAATATGTGTCAGCAACACTCTATTTTGAACACTTCCTCCATTATTAGATCAAATTCAAGTTGGTGTCGCCACTTTATGCGAGAGTGGTGGGACCTATATAAATTTCATCGAATAATAAATAGTGTTCAAAAGAGTGCTAGAACAAATGTTTTGTTTGAGTGGATACTGTTATTCTAGATCAACGTTTAGTTAGGTTATCTATCATTTCCATTGAAGATTTTATAGTGGTTATTGTTTAACAGATGAAGGAGTGGAAGAAGTGGTTGATCAGAAGGAACCCTAAATCAGGGGTGGATGGTAGCTCATTTTGTTGAGCTAAGGGGTTAAAGTAAGTAGAAAAAGGTTAAGGTTCAAATATTGGCAACAGAGAAAATACTAACATAACAACTAACCATCTAACACTCCTTCAAAGAAAAAAACTAACAATCTAACATTTGCCATTCAAACAAAAAAAAAAGCAATCCTAAATCTCAATTTCTTTTTTATATTATGTTTCTATTTTTTTCTCTTCTAATTTGGTTGTTTTTTATTTTGTTTTTATTTCATAATAGGCTTTTTTTTAAGGATTCATAGTAGGCTTATTAGATGCACTTTTGGTTTGTCCTATAAACTTAGCTCGGTTAATAAATAAGGTCTGGAGTTCGAACTGCGAACACCATAAAAAAAATAAAGATGCACTTTTGGTCTCCTAGTAACTAAAAGTTTAGTCTTTTATTTCTAAAACCAACTGTTTGATCTCCCTAATATAAATTTTTTGGGTTTTTTTTAGACCCGCTCCTCTTTAAATAAGATGCCGTATTCATTAATAACATGGTGTCTACTTGACAATGTCATTTTCAATTGATTTATTACATAATTAAAATTAAAAACTTCGTCCGTGAGCATAGCTCAATTGGTAGAGAGACATTGCATTATATATATATATATAGCAGTGAAAACAATTAAAAACTTCAATCCAATAACGCCTTTTACATACCCTTCATTGTTTGTCAATTTTTTGAGATTCTAAACTACAAGTTTCAGTTCAAATCCATTTCCTTCATCCAATTTGTTTTCTCCATCACTTCTAATTAACCTTTTATTCTTTGATTTTCGTGTCAGTTGAGTCAATTTTGGAATCTTGACGACGAACCCGTCCGTACATCAAGAAGGCCCTACCAAAATAGTGACACCGTTGAACTTCGAGTTTGCTAGAAGCTTACTACTTACTCGAGTTTGCTTATGAATATGAAAAAAAAAATAGAATAAGAAGGAATAAGTTACACAGCCTTCTTAAAAGACAACAACCACCACCAACTATAAGAGAAAATATAATTAACCCACATACAAGTGTACACATGAAAATCTAATTTCAATTTACAAAGCTAGTAATTGCGTAAAAAAAAAATAATTAACCCACATACAAGTGTACACATGAAAATATAGAAATTTGTAAATTTATCCAATCGAATATGACTATTTCAAAATTCCAATATCGTAAAGAGGTGAAAACCAAATCAACAACTTTAAATAAACTAAAGAAATCAGGTATAATTAAAAATAATCAAAACTATTGATTTAATCATATTTGGAAACTCTAGTTCATTCTTAATATATATTTCCAACAATCTGAAAGCAAATTATTGATTTAATCATATTTAGAAATATTAACTTTGTGATTTTCTATGTATCATGTTGATTCGAATGCATGGAAAGTATCACTCGGTGCCCTCATCAATTGGATGTTAAAGAAGTGGCATGTGAGAGTTCATACGAATCGTCATCTAATTTGAGGTAAAAAGATGAGCTTAAAGTCCAAGTAAGTGTCTTAAACTCAAGGACATGTAAGTAGATATGTTTTGAATCTAATGACAGAAGAATTTTTATGTCCAAGATTGCCAGAAATTATATAAATATGTTTTGGCTTGGTGATAAATTGTAAGAAAATATAAATTGAAATTTCTATGTGATGATAGTTTGACTATAATTTGAGATGTGTCTATGAAAGTTTGATACCTTAAATTCTTAATAATGAATCATAGATTTGAGACCTTCATGCTAAGCATCTTGGTGTTATGGCTATAGTTATACAACTATGAAAAAACCTCTGTGGAATTTATATAATAAGTGGAGGCAGAAATTGTATAACTATATGTTAGGAAAATTCTCTTACATATTATGGAGTTTTCTATCGATATTTCGTGGCCTAAACATGACTACTTTTACAGTTGCTTCAGTTCTAAAGTTAAGAACTTTTATGATTTATTTAATTTAATTTTTTAGACTATATGATGATAGCTAAATATTAAAATAAATTTATGTGTGTGATTATGGATACATTTCTATATCTCCATAAATATCCTATTATCTTTGGAGTATGCATGTTTTAATAAACTTGCAAAGTAATATATTTTGTTGCATAATACGGTAGACATTTCTTGAAGGCCGTTGATGTATCGTTGATGATTTATATCGTCATATATAAATCATGTTTAATTTAAGTTACATGCATGTGGAGGTAAATACTTATCATCGTCATATATAAATCATGTTTAATTTTATGTTACATGCATGTGGGGGTAAATACTTAACAAAAAAAAAATTATATGAGTAGAAAAGTCATTCTTTAAACCTAAATTACTTAAATGTGGGGGGTTATGAGAAGGAGACCAAAAATAATTTTATGAATGATTTTTATTCTACTTTTATTCTTGTTATTTTTGAATGTGCGCAAAGTTTTAAAACAAGCTTGATCAAAAAAAAAAAGTTTTAAAACAAAGGAAAGTAGAAGGATTAGAAGAAGGAAAAATTAAATCTTGTGGACATAGAATGCATAATTTTCCTCTTTTAGTAGGAGTAGAAGATGTTGAAAAATTATAAATAAAAAGTTATCCTTAAGGTAATTTCACTATCCATGAGTATGTTTGGGTTAACCAAAAATTTTTAGAATGAAAGGGTTAACCAGTGCTATTTTATTATTATTTAAAATAAAAATAAGGCATTAGAAATGAACTAAATTCCATGGTAAATATGGTTTAAAATTAGTGAATATGCCTTAAAGTAGCAATCTGATGAATACCAAGTGAAATTTTATAAGATAGTCTCTCAATTCGTGAGTGAGATAATTGATTGTTTTATGGGTTTTATGAATTATATCATACATGATATTGCATGTGGTATAATGAATAGATGAAGTGTGTGAATTCATAATTTTAATGGTGATCATTTAAATGATCAATTATTTTTCCTAATCTATTCATATGATGTTGTTGGCTGGATATCATGTTCTTCTAATAGTTGATCTTAGAAGGATTGAAGAGTGTAAATTGGTTCTCAAATAAAAACAAGGTAGGTTCTATTGTAAAATACTTATTTATCTCATGATGATGTGACATCTCTTGGAAATAAAATAAGCAAACTAGCATAGTCATATTTACTAATGGAATCAAAATTCTCAACTCTTGAATTTGCAGGTCAATAAGCATAATAGTTGAAAGATTCTGTGTGAATGAGATATCTTTGTTGAGGAGATCTACACATTCTAACGACACAAATCCGTTTGTGAAAGGAATTAAAAATAATGTTATATCACTATAAGAGAAGTGAGAAAAGGAAGAAAAATGAAATAATTTAAGATCCTTTTATGAAAGGATTATCCAGAAAAGTTATTCTGGATATGTCGAAGGGGATGAATATAAAGCCTTGAGTGGAGGAAAATATGGTGGATACCCAATTCGTGGTCAAACGAAGCCATATGAATACTCCTATATGCACTACATTTTTCATCCCTATGGCGTGTGGTAGTGCTTAATATGAGGTTGAGCTTTTAGCTCTTAAATGAGTTCATAGCCCTAGTTTTTGGGTGGTCATTATGAGACGGACTTGATGGGCTCGCCTCTTGTTAAATTTGAGGTTGAACATTTTTTTTATGTTTTTAATAAATTCATAGCCTTTAATGGTGATGCTTTTGAGACGCACTTGATGAATTTACCTACTTGAGTGTGAAGGCTTGGACCACCTTCGGTGAAAGACTTGGACAGTCTTTCTAGAGCACTCATGAGCGACCTAATGTGATAAAGGTCTTAATTATGACGGAATTAATTATCACGGAGCTATCACAATTTTAAAGGTAAAAGTACGTGTTGCAGAGGTCTCATTTCAAATCTATTAAGTTCAAGAGTAATTTCACTTTATAGATTTAAGGTATTGCTTCATTTCACTACGTGTTAATTCAATCCTCGTGACATTAACACTTAAGCATGAAAAATCCTTTCCTTGCCCATAATTCTATTATTTTCCATGTCCAAATTTCTATTCATTTACGGTGTCTTTCTTTGATTGCCATTAGTGGAGGATTGTAGGATTTAATGACAATCAAGTGACATTATTCCCACAATTATTTATTTTCTTACCATGATTGGACCAATTCCTGTGGATATTTTCCTAAGCTAAAAACCTAAACGTCCTTCCCTTTGTCATTGCCGTTAGTATTACAATAATGATACTATTTATTGTGTTAATGGATGAAGTGCAACGGGAAGGTAACCGTTGGAAAATATGGAATGCTCCAGCTTGGTTTGATATCCTTGTACCTTGGTCTATAAAGATAGACACACGAGATTGGTACAATATGGAAAAATTGTAGTGGGATATCGAGCTCATTGCTATCTATTCCATTTTTAATATTCTTTGTATTCTGGGTATTGTTTGTGAAGCTCCATCGTGTTTTGCCTCGAGTGCACAAGTTCAGACATGCAGTTGTGTAAACTTTGGGGAGCAAAACCGGATTTGGGTTGCACCGGAGGTCCACCGAAAATTTGCTTTCAGGACAGTGGTTTTGGCCACGGCACAACAAAACTCTCTTCTATCTTTTTCTAACTCTCTCAACTTTAGTTCATTCTTAATATTTCCAACAATGGGACATGGTCAAGACCGTCAAATATGGGAGAAAAGAGTTGCACAAACTCAGAAGAAGTGATGTGAAAAATAAGAAGTTTATATGAGAAAGATGATGAAAGAGAATTCTTTGTGTTGCAAAGGTAAAATTTCCGATATGGAGCCATGAGCATGGAGGAAGACATGAAGTATTGGACTCCACTTCCACTTTGTTTCCTTACCTCACACACATGAAGAAAGAAGTAACTTTTTAATTATTATTGTATGGGTTTTTTATGTGCACTCTCTCATGGTTGCAATGTTTTTATAAAAATATTATAAATTGAATATGAAAGTTAAAGATCAACTGGCAGGGTTAACAAATGTTATTCATGCGTGTTAGACTAAAAGACTAAATATATACTACTAAATTTGATTTTTTTTTGCTGTGTGCAGTATTATCATCTCTAAGCACTAATCAGTCTTGATAAAACAATGTTGGAATGGACAAATATACGCTATGCAAAGTAGAGGTCGGATATGGGTTACAAAGGTTTCATTAAACCCACTCGCAACCTACCGAAATAAACCACCAATATCTGTTTATGTCAAACTGAAATATCTGAATAATCCGAACAGGCCGTTTCAGGATTAGGTTTATATTCCACTATCCACCATATGTCATTGAATCATTCGGCTATTTTTCTTAGCATCGGAAATCAATTGATACTATAGATTTCACATCATTTGTCATACATGGAAATGTAAGATGAAGGATAGGTGGAAACATAATTAACTTATGAGGAATATACAATCGATCAAGTAAAGACTTTAGATGAGTAGTGATGGATGAGTTGGCAAGTGTATTAAATTGTAATAAATAATAAAATGTTCAACTTAGCAATTAACATAATTTATTAAAGTAAAAAAAAAAATAAGATAGACGAATGGGTTTCAATTTTTTTAAATGTCCTGCACAACGCGAGATTAGATTGTTTGATTTAAATGTTTAACGACGATTAGAGTTTCCTTGAATCCCCTCTACCTTCTTTGATGGAATTAACTAGGTTTGTTATTAGTTTATGACCTTCCTTTATGTAAGAGAGTAGGACATGACCATGTGATGTAATGGTGGGATGTTCGAGTATTTGTGCCGCAACAAATATTCGCGACGTTTCCCTAAAGATGAATCATAGCCCTAACAATCATACCTATGTTTAATTTAAAAGAGATTAATTTTAAAATAAACAATTTACCATTGTTCTTGTTCGGGCACCGGTAAGATAGTCGGTCATATACCTTAGCCTAGAGATCAAGTCAACTGCTCGTCAAAAAACATTAAGAGTAGAACATATTGATGTAAGATTTTTACATGTCGTATAACTATTTACACGTGAGTATAATAGATTCGTTTCCGCAAGGATTGGTGTGTCTCATAAGCATTTTAACGTCAAATATCATTTTAAGTGTTTTGGTTATAAATTGTTTGTTTGTGTAAAACTATTTTCACTATTCGCCATAAAAGTAAAACGAGTAGAGATAGGGCTATTTCGCTTGGGGTCAGAGATATCAACCAAGCGTAACAGCTGCAATCTCTCGATCAGATAGCGGATTCTAGCTTTTTAAACGATATTATCACAATCACTCGACAATATCATTCGTGTCCAAATGATATCGTTAGTTTTAAGGGATTGTTTAAATGTCGATTTCCCGCGCGTTTAAACAATCACAAAGTCATGTGGATCGTTTAATCGACAATTTCTTGCCCGATTAAATGACCCAAAAGCATTAAGTTCTAGATTAAAAGTGATTATCAAATATTAACATATATGTCTAGCATGATAACTTAAGATAGATTGTTATTCTAGTTCTCAAATCCAAAAGCATTTGTCAATGTCATTTTGAGTCTCAATAAAACATTAAACATAAGAATAACAACAATATTGAATAAATAAGCTAGAACCATATATTAAATGATCAAAAGATTACATAATAGCTTGTTTGAATACCTCAAGACCCACAAGGGTAGATGTAGCTACATATGTCTATGATAGCTTTGCAAGGAATGAAGAGAAGATGAAGATTCTATGACAATATCCATGATGTCTCAACAAATCTTGGCTTGAATCTACTCCTAACTACCTTGCTTTGTGTTTCTCTCTCTAGGAATTGCCCTATTCTCTCTCTAAACCAGAAAACTTAATAAAACAGTAAAAGTCCCCTTGGAAAGAAGAGAAAAATCAATTTATATGACTGAATTCGCAAAATCTCACTTAAGCGAGGTACATCTCGCTTAAGCGAGATGCCAAAGAATCTCAAACTCTCCAATGAAACCATGCCACGTGGATCTTATTCTCTGGAATTGTTGAATCTCGCTTAAGCGAGCTGGAAACGAGATGAGGAGCGAGATTGAAGCTGCGCTCGACACACATCTCGCTTAAGCGAATTGATCTCGCTTAAGCGAGTTGGCTTGTTCTTCAAATCTCGCTTGAGCAAAATGGGAAGCGAGCTGAGGTTTTCTCTCGACATGAATCTCGCTTAAGCGAGTTCTGCTTGGCTTGAAAAGTCATTTCTTGGTCCTTGCTTGTCATTTTCCTGCAAATGGTTAATTATCTTTAGATATCTTGCAAAACAAGTCACTAAAATGCCTAAAATAACCCGTAATTTATGGTACTTTTGAGCACTTATCAAACTCTCCCCAACTTAGCTTCTTGTTTTTCCTCAAACAACAGAATCAAAAAGGAAACTTACAAGGCTTTGGACAAGGTTTTCAACACAATGACAAATTTCAGGTGGTGATTCAAATGCAGATGCGCGGGCAAGCATGAAGTTTTCCATTAATCCAAGTATAAACTATAAATGTGAAATAAGTCATAAACATAAAGTTTACCTCAAATAGTTCAAATCACAAACACAATCATCTATGAACCACACCTAACACACTTCTTTCTAAGTAGATAAAACAAAGTAACAACAATCGATGAGGGATAATGTACACACACCCAACAATCAAGCTAACATTCTGATTAAGTTATGTGTCCATCCAAATATCATATCAAAAAGCACAAAAAAAACATGGATCAAAAGGTCTTTCTTAGGGTTATAACTTGGCCGGGCTACAAAAGAAATGACATATGTGGGATAATTGAAATCAAAAAGCCTATCATAGAGGAACATTCCTTGTATCAACAATTCAAACCAATACTTCCCTACCAATCATAATGCACCCTTGGTGATCAACAATAAATTCAATAACCTTGACAACTTATTCTATCTTTGAAACTTTCTAAGATATAAACAAATTACTGTTGTCAGGTTACTTTCAACAATTCACCATGATTCTTCACATAGAATACCTCCCTTTCTCCCCAACTTAAACACAACAAAACTCTAATTGAATGTTCCCCTATCCTAAGGCAAGGGACAAAGTACAAAAAGGTTAAGGGTTCAACACAAAGAAAATATCAAAGTCCTAAAACGAGTCAAGCATGAACTAAATTTAGAAAAAATTTGGGCAATTTCAATGAGCATTGTGCTCATGAAAGTTGACAGTTCATGTTTGAGGACTTGATTCATTTGGCTCATATTGGGGTGTCAGATACTCACTCTTCTCACGGGTAGGCTTTATGTGGTCAAAATGTTTCATCTCAATTTCAAAAATGCCTTGATCCTTTCCATGCTTTCATACCATTCAAAACAATTATCAGATTTAACATAACAAAAACAAGTTAGACAATGATTATTGGTCTCCAGTATATAGTATACAATTTGAAGCTACCTCACATTTAGGCTAAGTACTAAGTGGTTCACAAATAAACATGTTTATGAGAAGAACTCAATGAGATAAATTTTATGCAAAGTACTCATTTCAAATTCTAGTGAATGCTTAGAAAAACAGGAAACCAATACCTTGGCTTTGCGCTTTATCACAATTTATATCATCATCGCACACCTGGGTTTGCTCAACATTTGGCCCTTCCGAGCACTTTGATGTTCTTGAGCCACATTTTCTTTTCTCTTTTCTTTTTTTTTTTTGAAAACAAAAGCAAAGGTAAACAAAAGTTCTAATCCAAAGCATACTAGTTTGAGAACGATCAACAAGCTAAGTTATTAACGAAAGTTAAACTAATCAAAACAAAGTATTTAGCACTTCAAACCGTGCTTAAAAGTACAAAATCTCAAAATAAAAAAAATTTGAAAATTTCCAACATAAAAATAAAAAGTATCAGCTAACATAAAAAGTAAAGACATAAGCATCAATAACAACAAAGAAAAACACGAGCAACTGGTCACTGATGGGGATCATCTTCATCAAAATACTCATCTCCTTCCCCCTGAATGTTAGGTGTCCTCTCCTCGTCCTCATCAACATCAATACCATGGTCCTCACCCCCTCCATAGAATACTGGCCTGTCCCCAGGCCATGCACAAGACTGCATGTAAAGAGCTGGGGTCATCATCTGCGCTGATAAATGCCCTGATTACTCCGAAAGATAGCAGCATTTTGGTCCATGAGAAAGTGATCCCTCTGCTCTTGCCTCTGGTCCCGCTCAGTCATCCAGGCAGTGAATGTAGAAAAATCAAAGGCCCCGGACTGCTGAGGCACATCCTGTGCCGGTATATTCTGTTGTGGCACATCCTGCTGAGGGGCAGTCGGCTGAGGGGTATCCTGCTGAGGGGGAGTCGGCTGAGGGGTATCCTCAGGTGGAGGTACACTGGAAGAGGAAGAGGGTTGTCTGCTTGCTGATTTGGCTACAAATTTCCGGATGTATTTATCATCAATAGGCGCAACCAGTTCTTCAGTGAAAGGTCCTGGAATATGTACCCCATGATGTCGGACTAAGCCCAAAATAAACCCTGGGAAAGCCAACGGAGTCTCCGCTCCTGCCACCCCACCTAGAGCGACATGTTTAAGCTCCCTGGCAATGATCCGAGCCACATCCACCTCTCTCTCATGCACAATGTGCCAAATCAAAGGAGTGACCGTCTTTGGAGCAGTGATGACATGACTCTTAGGCCACACATTGTGGACCAGAAACTTGAAAATGATCCCAGCTTTCGGTTTCATGTCAGCAAAGGCAGCCACTGTGGGGTTATTGGCTTTGGACAGCTGGTATCGTCTGCCTGGCAGAAGAATATCCCTCTGAATCTGGTTATGGTTCCATACTCACAAAGGACAGGTAAAGTAGGGTCCTCATAAGGCTGTAAGGTCAGTGGGTTGCCTAAGTAATCGTTGATGGCATCCCAGTCAAAACAGATAGTGGTTCCCCTGACGGTGGTGGTGTAAGAGAAGGAGGCTGACATGTCAGAGGGTTCACAGTCGGGTAGGGAGTTGGCATAGAACTCACACAGGATGTCAAGGTTAATCCTAGGGTGAGGGCTCAGTAGTTTTTCCCATTTTTTGTTGCGGAAAACCGCTGCAATCTCGGCAAACTCACCCTCGGGGTTAATGTGGAAGATTTTGTCATGCCAGGTTTTCTTTGCTTTAAGGTCCAAAAATCGGGCATAGGTTTTGTTAGAGGTGAAACGGTTAGGGTCAATGATTCTGGGTAAGCGTAGGGGACGTTCAATCACGCCAGAGGATGAGACAGTTGAGGTTTTGCGTTTTTTGTTTTGGGTTGGAGGGTTTTTGGGTGCCATCTGCAAAACAACCAGAAAAACCATATACAGAATATAACAATCATCAGTACAGTATGTGTCGTACCCTAATTTTTGACCAATTCATTTTTTATTTATTCGTACGTTGATCGTTTTTCAGTTGTCCGTTCGCGCGCTAATTCCTGTAATATCTGTTTTATTCGTATTTGTGGTCGCATTTATTTTTCGTTCGTCGTTTATTTTAATGTCGCTCGCGTATTAATTTCGTAATTTTTACTCGCGTTTTGTGCGTATTTTAGTGTAGCGTAACGTTTGCGTTCGTAAAGTTCATTTTATTCACGTCGTCGTTTTATTGTTTTAATTAGCGTAAAAAAAGCCGCTCATCTCAGTCGTATCAGACGAAATTTCGGCAGAGAGGTATTTTAAAATACCTCATTTTTTGGTTCCGACGGGACATTTTTTTCATTTTATTATTTAATTTTCGTTTTTTACTTTTTATTATTTATTTAGTTATTTATTTTTCCATTTATTTAATCTATTTTTATTCATTTATCAGTTTTATTTTTTTTTAAGTCATTGTACACTTGTCATTTTGTCATTGGTCCAGTCCAACTTTTTCTCAAGAAACTGCAGGGGTAATTTTGTCATTTTCAGTGTATCAGTGAACAGTACTATAAAAGTACTGTTCACGCGTCAGAATGGTCCCCCAAGTGTCAGAAAAGTCACAATCAGTCAAAAAATATCCAAATCATCAAAAAACACAATACCAGTTTCTCTCTCCGAAATTCAAGTTCAAACTCATAAAAAATCTCAAGAACATGATGAACACTATGATGAACATTCATGAACACCACAAATCCAAATTTTCATAAATCCAAAATCCAAATCCAAACAACCACACACAACAATATATCATTTTCGGATCTACACCATAATACCATAACAAAACCGAAAACAACATCAACAAAGTGACCAAATCCGAACCAAAACAAGAAAAACGCAAGCAAGAGGCCGAACCAAACAACCAAACGCAAGGAAAGGAACAAAAAAAAACGTGAACAACACACAAGAAGAAGAAGAAAACGCGTGAGCAAGTGAAGAAGAAGGAAGAACAAAACCGAAATCAAAAGGTAATAGGAGGTTTATTTTTTCGAATTTGAACTCTAGATCTAGGCTTGTGTGTTTGTTTTTTGAAAATTTTAAGGTTGGATTTGTGTTTAGGATGGAAAAGGATATTTAAAAATGTAAAAAGTTTTTGATTTGGCGGAGTTTTGAAATTCCGGCACGGTGGTGCACCACCGGCCACCGTGCCGGAAAGTTGAGTCTCGCCGGAGAAGGAGGAGGTTGCCGGCGCTGGTTTTTGTAGAGAGAGGTGAGAGCCTCTCTCACTAGAATTTTAGAAAGAGAAGGGAGCAAATGGTTTAGTGAGAGAAAGAGCATGATAAAGTGATTCACGTTTCTGATGTTTACATTTACATACTCCTTTCCATTTTATCCTGTGCACGCTACACTTACTCTTATCATGCTCCTTCACTCTCTTTTCCCTTTGATTTCTCATCTAATGGCTGTTGTATGTTGCTACCTCTAATCTTGTGCATGTCTTCTTTCTCTCTTACCGTATACCCTGATCTTCTGATTCTAATCATGTGGCTGTGATGAGCCTGTGTAGTGTTTAAATTTGGACCCCTTGATGCATCGAGTGGTCCAAATTTATTCCAGCTGAGCCAATTTTATTTTATTTATTTCTTCACTATTTTTATTATATTCTACACTTTTTTTTTATATATATACTTCAAATGTTTCTTTTCATTCTTGAAATTTTATTCATTTATTTTACTACTTTCTTGGTACTTGCTCGTTTATTATTAATTGTGGTTTGTTGCTCATTTCTTTTCATGTTTATTTTAGTTTAAGTTTGTTTAGAAATATTATATGTAGATTTAAATTTTTCGTCATTTATTTTATTTTTGGTTTAGTTTGTAATTAGGGAGGTGATGTAATTTATTTTTACGCTTTTTTTTTCTTTTTAGACCATAGAATATATCTAGGGTATGTAATATGTAACCGGCACACGCACCGACACGCGCACCGACACTCCACTTTATTTATCGCTTTATGCTTATTTATTTTTTCGCCGTTACGTGAATTCATTGTTAGTTTAGAAAATATTTTCATCCAAAAAAAAAATCAAAAAAATCAAATTCAAATTTCTTTTAAGTAAACCTTGGTTTGTAATCCAAGTGTTTTTTCCTTTTATTTTCCTTAATCAAATGTTAATTAATTTAATATCCACATTAGACATGGATTTCGTGCAATTAAAATTAACCAACTTCATCGTATTTTCTTCTCATGCCTTGAGGCCTCTCATCTCTTCTTAAAATCTTTTTTTCAAAAAATGTTAAAATCAATTCAACTCATCAAATAAGTTCTTTAGCCGAACTACTTGATTTTGATCCCGATTTATTTGGGTAAGTAGGCAAAGGGTTTTGACCCTTCCAAATCAATAAAAATAACCAAAAACATGCTTCATCTTCCTCCTTTCTTTCACTTTAACTTTTAAACTCCTTTTAATAAGTAAAATTAATTTAGCGCAAGATTAGAGAATAGGTACAAGGTTCCTATGGGATACCATAGTCGGTTCGGGTGTCTAACACCTTCCCCAATCGAAACCAACCTCCGAATCCAAGGTCTCATAAGGGTTTTTACTCACTTTTTCCCTTCCCACGAATAAAAGTTGAGAGTTCAAAGATTAAAGGTTCAAATTCGATCAATGATTTTGATACCCGAAAATCACGAGCACAGAAATGGCGACTTCACTGGGGAGATTTTAGAGGGTTAAGCCTAATTTATCTTTCTTTACTTTTTGCGCTTTATTATTTGCTTATACCTTTGTAAATACGTGCCTAATTGTTTACTTTTTTACGTGAGTGGCAAGATAAGTTCTATACCCGGGCTTGAGTGAAATATAAGATAAGAGTGGTAGAATCATAGTGACATGCCGAGAGTATTCTCGTGTGGTGGAACATGTGATATAACCACACTTAGCGGAGGATCTTGAAGTGATATACGTCGGCGTGTGTTGTCGCGTTTACACATTATTACTTTTAAGTTTCCGTCGAAGCTAAGGACCTTAGTTACCTTTAACCCATCTTGGCCTTTAGGATGTAGTGCGGTGGCTAACCAAGTGTTGTTTTGGCTTTAGTCGACACGCGATGCTACACTCAAACTAGACTCTCCTACGGACGCTGTTGGACCGGGTGTCGTCCCGGGAATCCAATAAAGTTCGGAGGGGGTTGTAATTTGGGAACTGTGTTAGAACCCTGGTTACAAGTGCATTTGAAACCATAGTCCTTACCAAATGGCGTGTTTACCCTCAGCTCCAACTTTGTGTACTTAACCTCCCATGTTTTCTATGTTCTTTAGCATAATCATGCATACATGCATTCATTCATAAACCTTTTTCTCATCAAAAAAAAATCGAAGGACTTAAACAAGTTTTTGTAAACATCACAAAGGTATGGACCTTGTAAGAATGAACACCAAGAAATACAACTTCAAAAATCTTAACTAAGCTGTTGCTTTTATTAAGAACTTCTCCCTTGGTTACACTCTTACCTTTTGAAAAGGAACTGATTGCAATATCTTTACGAGTTTTCAACTGAAACCATGTTCCTCTGCGATGTTTACAATTCACTTTGACAAATTCTTCGATAACAAAAATTGTATATTTTTGCATAAGCATATCATGCATCATTTGGCATTCATAGTCTCTAGTCCGTGTCTCACATGGTGTCTTCTCAATAAAAGGTCAATCCATCAGTCTACTCGCATCTACAACACTCGGGCAAATCAGAATGGATCACCTTGAACAAGAAAACCACAAGCTTCGTGAAGAGGTGACAACCCTCCGGGCCGAAAATGAGATTTTGAGGAATTCAATATCTTTGATGACGTTTGCACAAAGTCAGCCATTAACTCTTCCTATTGTCAGCACTCAAGCTCAGCCGGTTGCTTCCACTACCCCGATTTCAACGGTGTTCGCAAGTACTCCTCAAAATGCTATGTTGGAAGGTTATCTCTGGAGTACACCTTTAAGTTCTGATGAATTATTCCGTCCTGTCGTCGCTGAGGTTCAAGCTCCTTTTGTACAAATGACAACGCCTATCCCTCAATCGGGCCCTTTGTTCCCTCAAGCTGCTATGACCTACTCATCTCCTTTGGTCAACACTGTTAAGCAAAACCATGAACCCATCCATCACTCAGAAGGTGTGGCTGCATATGACCGGATAGATGAACTGGAAGAAAAGTTTGATAAAATACAGCTGGAATTGAAAGCTCTCCGTGGGACAAAACTGTTTGGCCAGGATGCTTATGACCTTTGCTTGGTTCCCAATGTCGTGATACCACCCAAATTTAAGGTCCCCAATTTTGAGAAGTACAAAGGGAATACTTGCCCTAAGGATCATCTAGTGATGTATGTGAGAAAGATGTCTGCTCATATCAAGGATGATGAACTTCTTATCCATTGTTTCCAAGAGAGTTTGATTGGTGCCGCACTGACATGGTACATGGGTCTGAACAAGGTTGATATCAAAACTTTTAATGATTTGTGTGAGGCTTTCGTCCAGCGATACAACTACAACTTGAACTCGGCCCCAAGAAGAGGTGAATTGCAGGCCATGACCCAAGATGATAATGAGTCCTTCAAAGCTTATGCCCAACGTTGGAGAGATTTCGCCGCGCAAGTCCGTCCATCTCTGGAAGAGAAAGAGTTGCCCGAGATTTTCCTTGATACTCTGGATCGGTTCTATCATGAGTGTATGTTGACAAGTGCATCCGGCAGCTTCGCAGAGATGATAACCGTGGGTATGCGCATTGAAGAATTGGTCCGAAAAGGACGTTTGGTCAAAGGAAGTTTTCCCACTGATGGATCAGAGGATGAAGACCAGGAAGCGAGTATGGTGGAAGGTTGGCCTCAACAACAGTATTTGGCTTATCACCCTGTTGCCTCTATTATGCCAATCACAAACGTTGTTTCAAATCCAGTGTGTGAACCCCAGTTTCAACAACAGCCTCGACAACAGGCTCCAAGAACACAGAGTGATCCTATTCCTATGAAATATGCAGATTTGTTTCCAATATTGCTTGAAAGGAATTTGGTCTACACCAAGGCACCTCTTCCGTTCCCAGCAAAATTGTCAGCCCGGTACAGACCCGATCGCTTTTGTGCCTTCCATCAAGGGGCACCAGGTCACGATATTGAAGACTGCTTTGCTTTGAAGAAAATAGTTCAGAAACTGGTCCAAAAGAACCTATGGTCATTCTAAAGTTTGAACTCTGACATGAAAGTTAACTGGATCATGATATTCGTTGACACGTGGAATGTTTAGTTGCACTTGGGTCGTTGCTGATGTTTCTTTCTACTACTCATTTGTTCAATTAATATGTTTGTTTGCTGTTTTATGTTGTTCAAAAAAAATCCTTTCGTCCCACCCGAGGCGAAAGTGAACTTGTTTAGTGCTTTTTGCTTTATGTATTTTTCATCATTAATTAAAAAGTCGCTTTGATCCCGACTTTGTTTTATTTTGTGCTTTTTCTGGAAAAATGGTAATACAAAAAACCAAAAAAATTCTTTTTCTTTAATCATATTCGCATAATCATAACTTTCACTTATCTGTCAAAATCAATAATCAAAGCATGCATTAATAAACCCGTTGAACACTTCAACCCTGTACTCTCTCTCAACTTTGAGTTCCTTGTGTCCGAAATGGAAGAAAAGGAGGTCAAGTTCCTAATAAGAACTCTTGCCTACTAGGGCATCTCAGCCATTGAAGCTACAAAGAAATATCAAGAAAGACTGTCCAGAAGATTGGCATTCAATTACAAAAGTTGGCAATGAGATGTTAGCATTTGCCTTGTATAAGAATTGTACTCCAGTACACACTTCAACAGGGGCAATCCCTCCCACCATCCCTCAGTATACAACATGAAGTTCAGAGTCCCGTCAATGGAAGTTCTTATGAAGGTTAAGCTTGTTTGCATTTAAATACATTGTGGTCTTATGTCATGAACAGTTATATCAAAAAGATGAAGCAAGTCTCGACAAAGAAGGCTCGTCCCCATGAATGTCAAAAAGTGGCCTTGTGCTCAAACATATGTTATCTGATTTTTACCAGACTCCAGGGGCAAAAGAATGCCTAATTGTAAAGAATGGTGATGAACTTGTACGTCCTGTGAATACCGATGCAGTCAAGAAATACTTTGTTAAAGTGAAAAGCTCGATAAGTCGCAAACCTGAAAAGGCGGCTTAGGCAAAAAAGAGCGTCTCGGTGGACTGAAAACCCGAAAGGAAAGTCCACGCAAAAGTTAGAGACATGTAAAAAAAGAGGATGATGAAAAATGAAAAATGTATATCCTGATAGGTTGAAACCCGCAAGGGCGATCTATGCAAAAGTTAAGGATTGTGACAAAGTAACTGCATCTGGTTGGACAAGAATCACTTGGGGCGTTTCAGCCGTCAAAAGACCTTCGCCTTGTAGCAAAGCAACTGCATCAAATCAGATATAGTTCACTTGGGGCATCCTAACTGTCGGAAGACCTTCGATATGGAGCGTCCACAAATCAAACTTGGAACAGTGGAATTCAAAGTTGTTAGGGAGAACCGTGGTTAATGTGTTCAATGTACCTTTCCCATATAATTACCATTTTCCAAAATTTTCAAAATCTATGGAGCCACGCTTTTGGCGGGCCACCACTCCATTTACATTAATTTGAGCCTGTGCCAATTTATTTGAAATTCTCGTTTATTCTTTATTTGCGAAATTTTCTTCCATTTTTGATGTTAATATTTAAAGCAAAAAAATTCAAAAAATATAGTTTTTCCCATGTCTTTTGAAATGCATAAACAACAGGTACATCTTCTTTGAACTTATGAGTAGTTGAAGCATACATCAACATCCGTCTCAAGGACAGTTAAACTCTGCAAGTTAAGTGGAACCAAAGGCTATGAGATGACCTCTGTCAAAAAAAGAAAAAGTGAAAAAGAAAAAGCTCGCTAAGTCGAAAACCCGAAAGGGCGGCTTAAGCCAAAAATGAGCGTCCCGGTGGATTGAAAACCCGAAAGGGCGATCCAGGCAAAAATTAGGGACATGCAAAAAAAAATATATTCCCGGTGGATTGAAAACCCGAAAGGGCGGTCCAGGCAAAAGTTAGGGATTCAAAAGAAAAACAATACAAAAAATGATGAAAACAAAGACAGAGGCATCACAATTCACGTAGGACAAATGGAAGAATGCGCTTCATGCTGGTTTACAAATGGCGACTTCTGCCAAATTGTTGTTTAATGGACTTTGTTCCCGGTGAATGACGACTTCCGCCAATTTGTTGATTGATGGACTTTTGTTCCCAGTGAATGGCGACTTCTGCCAAATTGTTGTTTGATGGACTTTGTTCCCGGTGAATGGCGACTTCCGCCAATTTGTTGATTGATGGACTTTTGTTCCCAGTGAATGGCGACTTCTGCCGATTTGTTTGATTGATAGATTTTGTTCCCAATGAATGACGACTTCTGCCAGAATGATTGGTTAATGGGTTGTCACCCTTCAATGGTTTGATTAACGGGTTGTTACCTTTTAGTGGTTTGATTATTGGGTCTTTCCCTATCAAGGGTTTGATTATGGAGTTTTACCCCATCAGTGGTTCGGTTAGCGGGTTGTACCCCGATAGTGTTTTGATTCATCCCCAGTAATGATATCCCCATTGAAGATTGCCGAGTGTTTGTACTGCGATGTCGGTTCACCTCTTATCTTACTTTCCCAGTCTTGTTTCATCAAGTTATATAAAGTCATATGGTCGTACAAGTTTCCTGCATATATTCATACATTCATTCATATACATATTCATGCATATAAACATTCATGCATGTAACATGCACAATACCATTTATATATTATTGCATTAACCATCTTGTGTCTTATTTCAAGTGTATCGCATAAAAGTGTCATCCCCAATGTGTCTGATCGGTGTTGTCACCCCTAGTCTTGATGGGTCGTATCCTTCAGTTTGGTCCTATTTTCATCCTTGTGTGTCAAGCGAATAGCTTGCAAACCTCCTTTGCTACCTGTGTGCCAAGCGAATAGCTTGCAAACACCTTTTGTTCCATGTGTGTCAAGAGAATAGCTTGCAAATATCTGTTGTTACGTGTGTGTCAAGCGAATAGCTTGCAGATCACTTTTGTTATGTGTGCGTCAAGCGAATAGCTTGCAAACCTCTTTTGGTACGTGTGTGTCAAGCGAATAGCTTGCAAATCTCTTTTGTTATGCGTGTGTCAAGCGAATAGCTTGTAAACCTCTTTTAGTTCCGTGTGTCAAGCGAATAGCTTGCAGACCACTTTTGTTACATGTGTCAAGCGAATAGCTTGCAATACCTTTGGAGTCGGGTTTGATATCCTGCCCAATGCCTTTGAATCAGGTTAATACCCTGCAAATGCTCTGAATCAAGATAATAGCCCGCAATTACTTGTGTGTCAAACAACCATTTTACCAATGTCTTTTCAATCTCCCCGAATGACTATTCCAAAAGTGTCCTTTGTTAAATGCTTGTTGTTCGTCGTTACCCCAGTAAAGGTAATTGACAGTTTTACTCTTTCGTACGTTCGTCGTTACCCCAGTAAAGGTAATTGGCAGTTTTACCCTTTCGTATGTTCGTCATTACCCCAGTAAAGGTAATTGACAGTTTTACCTTTCGTATGTTTGTCGTTACCCCAGTAAAGGTAATTGACAGTTTTACCCTTTCGTATGTCCGTCCTTACCCCAGTAAAGGTAATTGACAGTTTTACCCTTCGTATATTCGTCATCACCTCAGTAAAGGTAATTGACATTTTTACCCTTCGTATGTTCGTTGTTACCCTAGTAAAGGTAATGACCAGTTTTTCATTTCGTATGTTCGTCTTTACCCCTGTAAAGGTAATAGACAGCTTTTTCTCCCCAGTAACACTCGTTATTTGGTCTTCGAGTTAGTGTTTTCGTCGTCATTGCATTCGTACTTGCATAACAGACAACTCATATCATTACATCCATAGAGCTTTCTCGATTTCTGGGTTGGTCAAAAATTGGTGTACTTGATATTTAAGTTTCTCCGACCCGTCGTTTCAAAAATTTTCGTCTTTTTAAATCCATGTGACGGAGAAACTTAAATAGGGGCATCTGTCGTACCCTAATTTTTGACCAATTCATTTTTTATTTATTCGTACGTTGATCGTTTTTCAGTTGTCCGTTCGCGCGCTAATTCCTGTAATATCTGTTTTATTCGTATTTGTGGTCGCATTTATTTTTCGTTCGTCGTTTATTTTAATGTCGCTCGCGTATTAATTTCGTAATTTTTACTCGCGTTTTGTGCGTATTTTAGTGTAGCGTAACGTTTGCGTTCGTAAAGTTCATTTTATTCACGTCGTCGTTTTATTGTTTTAATTAGCGTAAAAAAAGCCGCTCATCTTAGTCGTATCAGACGAAATTTCGGCAGAGAAGTATTTTAAAATACCTCATTTTTTGGTTCCGACGGGACATTTTTTTCATTTTATTATTTAATTTTCGTTTTTTACTTTTTATTATTTATTTAGTTATTTATTTTTCCATTTATTTAATCTGTTTTTATTCATTTATCAGTTTTATTATTTTTTTAAGTCATTGTACACTTGTCATTTTGTCATTGGTCCAGTCCAACTTTTTCTCCAAGAAACTGCAGGGGTAATTTTGTCATTTTCAGTGTATCAGTGAACAGTACTATAAAAGTACTGTTCACGCGTCAGAATGGTCCCCCAAGTGTCAGAAAAGTCACAATCAGTCAAAAAATATCCAAATCATCAAAAAACACAATACCACTTTCTCTCTCCGAAATTCAAGATCAAACTCATAAAAAATCTCAAGAACATGAAGAACACTATGATGAACATTCATGAACACCACAAATCCAAATTTTCATAAATCCAAAATCCAAATCCAAACAACCACACACAACAATATATCATTTTCGGATCTACACCATAATACCATAACAAAACCGAAAACAACATCAACAAAGTGACCAAATCCGAACCAAAACAAGAAAAACGCAAGCAAGAGGCCGAACCAAACAACCAAACGCAAGGAAAGGAACAAAAAAAAACGTGAACAACACACAAGAAGAAGAAGAAAACGCGTGAGCAAGTGAAGAAGAAGGAAGAACAAAACCGAAATCAAAAGGTAATAGGAGGTTTATTTTTTCGAATTTGAACTCTAGATCTAGGCTTGTGTGTTTGTTTTTTGAAAATTTTAAGGTTGGATTTGTGTTTAGGATGGAAAAGGATATTTAAAAATGTAAAAAGTTTTTGATTTGGCGGAGTTTTGAAATTCCGGCACGGTGGTGCACCACCGGCCACCGTGCCGGAAAGTTGAGTCTCGCCGGAGAAGGAGGAGGTTGCCGGCGCTGGTTTTTGTAGAGAGAGGTGAGAGCCTCTCTCACTAGAATTTTAGAAAGAGAAGGGAGCAAATGGTTTAGTGAGAGAAAGAGCATGATAAAGTGATTCACGTTTCTGATGTTTACATTTACATACTCCTTTCCATTTTATCCTGTGCACGCTACACTTACTCTTATCATGCTCCTTCACTCTCTTTTCCCTTTGATTTCTCATCTAATGGCTGTTGTATGTTGCTACCTCTAATCTTGTGCATGTCTTCTTTCTCTCTTACCGTATACCCTGATCTTCTGATTCTAATCATGTGGCTGTGATGAGCCTGTGTAGTGTTTAAATTTGGACCCCTTGATGCATCGAGTGGTCCAAATTTATTCCAGCTGAGCCAATTTTATTTTATTTATTTCTTCACTATTTTTATTATATTCTACACTTTTTTTTTATATATATACTTCAAATGTTTCTTTTCATTCTTGAAATTTTATTCATTTATTTTACTACTTTCTTGGTACTTGCTCGTTTATTATTAATTGTGGTTTGTTGCTCATTTCTTTTCATGTTTATTTTAGTTTAAGTTTGTTTAGAAATATTATATGTAGATTTAAATTTTTCGTCATTTATTTTATTTTTGGTTTAGTTTGTAATTAGGGAGGTGATGTAATTTATTTTTACGCTTTTTTTTTCTTTTTAGACCATAGAATATATCTAGGGTATGTAATATGTAACCGGCACACGCACCGACACGCGCACCGACACTCCACTTTATTTATCGCTTTATGCTTATTTATTTTTTCGCCATTACGTGAATTCATCGTTAGTTTAGAAAATATTTTCATCCAAAAAAAAAATCAAAAAAATCAAATTCAAATTTCTTTTAAGTAAACCTTGGTTTGTAATCCAAGTGTTTTTTCCTTTTATTTTCCTTAATCAAATGTTAATTAATTTAATATCCACATTAGACATGGATTTCGTGCAATTAAAATTAACCAACTTCATCGTATTTTCTTCTCATGCCTTGAGGCCTCTCATCTCTTCTTAAAATCTTTTTTTCAAAAAATGTTAAAATCAATTCAACTCATCAAATAAGTTCTTTAGCCGAACTACTTGATTTTGATCCCGATTTATTTGGGTAAATAGGCAAAGGGTTTCGACCCTTCCAAATCAATAAAAATAACCAAAAACATGCTTCATCTTCCTCCTTTCTTTCACTTTAACTTTTAAACTCCTTTTAATAAGTAAAATTAATTTAGCGCAAGATTAGAGAATAGGTAGAAGGTTCCTATGGGATACCATAGTCGGTTCGGGTGTCTAACACCTTCCCCAATCGAAACCAACCTCCGAATCCAAGGTCTCATAAGGGTTTTTACTCACTTTTTCCCTTCCCACGAATAAAAGTTGAGAGTTCAAAGATTAAAGGTTCAAATTCGATCAATGATTTTGATACCCGAAAATCACGAGCACAGTATGGAATTAAAATGGTTCAGGCAGAAAAGAACAAAAACTGGGCATTTTCGCTTGAATCTCGCTTAAGCGAGATTAGCAGCGAGAATTGGTGCGAAAACTGGAAAATTTCGCTTGCAACTCGCTTAAGCGAGATCTGCAGCGAGTTTTCATGCGAAAACTGGAAAATTTCGCTTGCAACTTGCTTAAGCGAGATCAGCATCGAGATTTCTAGTGTTTCGTATGAAAACTCGCTTAAGCGAGGTAATCTCGCTTAAGCGAAGTTCATCAATTCCTGCGAAAATCCAGTATTTTCACAACCAAATCCAGCAATTTCACAATCAAATCCAGCAATTTCTAACACCAAACTTGTTCCTAATCCTATCAACAACATTATCGTTCATAAAACAAACCAAAATCACAACCATTTTCCAAAAATCATTCAAAACCTTTATTTTTCAAATTTTCTAAATTGAGTTTGATTTTTCAAAAAACGATTGATTTACGGTATTTGGTCGTGATTTGGATTCACTTTCAACACAACAACCTAAGAATAGCAGTCTCTAATCACAACAATCTAACCTAACCCTAGCCATCTCTAAACATGATAAAAGCATGAATTTTTTCAATTCAAAACAAGAGAAAGGAGGGGAGAATTAAACCTGTTAAAGTCAAGATGTATGCAAAGTGATGGATGCTTGACTTGAGTAGAAAAACTTTGAAGTGAAATTTTTTGTTAGGGTTTGTGTGTGAGAAGTGAGTTTGAGAGAAAAGTTTGGGTGATTGTTTTGGAGATGGAGAGAAAAGTGTGAGAATTTTTTTTTTTTTAGGGAAGTTGAAAAGTAAGAGGGTGGGGGTTGGATGGGCCAAAGTAATGGCCTAGAAACCCGTTTTTTCTTTCTTTCTGAAAAACGCTCATCTCGCTTAAGCGAGATGTTCTTGCTCAAGCGAGATTTGTGTTGGGAATACCAACCAAATTTTCAAAAACTCGCTTAAGCGAGATTTGTGCCAAGAGCACAAATCAAATTTTCCAAAAATCTTTCTTAAGCGAGATGTATCTCGCTCAAGCGAGATTTTTCCAGTTTTTCTTTACTTTTCAAAGTTCGCTTTTGTCTTGGCTTGTACACTACTAATGCAACTCATACATGCAATTTAAACATAAAATGACTTACAAAACTGGGTTGCCTACTAGCAAGCGCTTGTTTTACGTCATTAGCTCGACGCCTGTTTCACGCCACTCATGGATCATTTAGTAAAATTGTCAACGTTTGCCGATCAACTTCACCACCAAAGTAGGACTTCAACCTTTGCCCATTAACGGTCCAATTGGCCTTTGTTGTTGGATCTTCCAAAACTACCGCGCCATAAGGCTTTACCTTGATTAAGAACGGACCGGACCACTTGGATTTGAGCTTGCCCGGAAATAATCTCAATCTTGAGTTAAAAAGCAACACCATTTGTCCGGGCTCAATGTTTCTTTTCATGATCCGCTTGTCATGATAGCTCTTCACCTTGTCCTTGTACACTTTTGAAGATTCATAAGCTTGATTCCTCATTTCTTCAAGTTCATGCATTTGAATTTTTCTTTTCTCCCCCGCTTGCTCTTGGTCAAAATTCAAAAACTTTAGCGCCCAAAACGCTTTGTGCTCCAATTCAACCGGCAAGTGACATGCCTTCCCATACACCAATTGGAATGGTGTGAAACCCGTAGGTGCCTTATGTGTTGCTCAAAATGAAACACGCAAGATTATATGGCATTGTCATAATTCACCCTATGGTGGACACTTCAACGGACAAAGAACGGCGGCAAAAAAAATAACAAAAAATATAGCCTAAAATATCATATGATGATCCATCGTCAAGTAGTTAACAAACTTAATCCTGACCAAATAATCTTTCAATTCTTGTTTTATTATTTAAATTGAAAATACCAATTTATGAACAAACAAATACTTCTTTACATACCCAAATAAAAATAATTGTTGAACGGCTTTAGTATCGCACGAATCTCTATGGATTCAATATTTTATTTTTGATAAAACAGACATACTTACTATTATGCGAAGGACCGACAGTTCCTTCTTTTTAATGTGAAAAAAGAGAATAGTTTTATTGTACATTTCAACTTTTTTAAAAGGTAACATTGAAATATAGACCCGGCTAGTCCATCGAACGATATGGCTCATTAATATTTGGGTCAGACTTGATTTTTGTAGCCCATGTAGTAATCGTGTTGGCCCACTTAGTCGGGTCAGCCCATTTGATAGCTAAATAAATATGTATGCTTAGGTTCACTAGGTCAACATGACCACCGCCGCTTGCATTCTTCCTCTCTCTCTCTGCCTCAATCATTCTTATATATGGTCGCACATATATACTTGAATGATTGATTTGATTGTGATATGTAAGGTGGATACTTTCTTTGTGATTTCGATCTATGACATTTATATTGTTCTATCGTTAATTGTATATATTTTATTTGTTGTTGGCTTATTTTATCCCATCTAATATTTTGTTGTTTGTCCTCTACTAGATCGAGAGCGATGCTACAAACCCTAATTCATGGATTGTCATTTCAGAATTGATCAAATGAAAATCATTGATATTGGTATCTTTCTCTCTTACGTCTTATCCACTATGATTTTTTTAATTGCTTGTTTATGTAATTTCTAGAAGAAAAAAAACCCTCTGAAGACTTAAATTTCTTTGATTGAATAAGGGAAAATGTTATACAAGAAGAAAAAAAAAACAAAATTTTGTCTTAAAATTTGATAATTATGAAATTAATTTATAATATTGTTGATCTCTTATAGATTCTTTTGAATTCTTTGATTTTATTTTGAAGAGTACAATCCTTTTTATTTTAATTCACTTCTAATATATCTTGATGACATGATTTAGTGAGTGGTTGCTAATTTTTATTATTTTATTTATTCTAGCTATCTAATAATTTAGGCTTAACTGCAATTTTGATTCCTCTATTTTTAAAATCAGTTTTTGACCCTCTTATTTGAACAATATTGCGTGCTCATTAATGACATGAGTCCTACGTAACATTGTTTATATGATCTATCACATGAGGTGTCAAATTCATGTCATTTAAATTAAGGAAAAAGCTTGATGGTGCGACAAAACTGCCAACGAGAAACAACGAATTAATATGCACCATAGCATCTTTCAGTAGATTGCAATTTATTTTAACTTTCATGTATTCTGAAAATATAATACCCCTTCAGCATGATTCGTGTACCGGTCGTGCTATTATTTCTCGCACCATGTAGCATAGCCCTTAAATTAAAATATAATCATAAGATTATATAATTATGATTTAAAAAAAAATCTAAAAATAAAATTTCTATATTATTCAAGAACCCTAATTCGTAAAATCCCCAAATTGATTCTACTACCTCTCCTAGTCAGAGTAACATGGAGTTGTGGTGGATCAGCCAATGGACATATGGCTTCCCAATGTGTCAACATAGTTTCGAGATGTATAGAGAACTCCATTATGTTATTATTATATGTGAGTTTTACATATTGAAAATTGGAGGCTTGCATATATTTATGCATAACTATGAAAGAATACTCAGATGGAATGCGGAAAGGATTTGTACAGAAGAGGTTTAGGAGTTGTCTGTATGTATATATTGTTGACGGTGGCCGCTGTTTCGAGTTCAAGCATTTTTTTGGTACTGATAACTCTGCATGGTTTCAATCATTCAAAAATCCATTTGTTCCAATCTCAATTAGTTTTTGGGGCATTCGTTTTTGTCTTGAAGCCTGTTCCATGCCAAATATCAATCAGTGACTTTTACTGATGTTCAGTGATCCAGATTGTAAACTCTGATGTACTAGAATCAATTTGGGAATCTTTCAATGACTTTTACTGACGTTTCATAATTTTATTTTAAATTCTAATTATACAATTGTATGATTATATTTTAATTTAAATGATATGGATTTGACACCTAATTTGATTCGTCATGTAAGCAATGTTATGAAGAATTTATGTTATCAGTGAACACGCCACATCAATCAATTAGGAGGGGGACTAGAATTTTTCGTTGACTTTTTAAATAGAGGGATCAAAAAACCGATTTAAACAATGGGATATCAAAAGTTAACAAATTTGAAAAATAAGGGATCAAAATTGCATTTAAACCAATATTTTATTAAATTTTCCTCTATTATACGTAGAAGAACATATTTTAAAGATGTTTGTTATAAGGTGTACTCTTAACGTTTTTCATAAAATTATTTAGGGGGTTTTCCTTTTAGTTTTTTTTTATTTTAACATTATTTGTAAATATTCCTTCAAAAAAAACATTATTTGTAAATATGTTTTTTAGGGGGGGCGGGGGCAAATAATGTTTTTTAAGGGGGGGGATATGAAGTTGGAGTTATAAAAATGCAATTGAAATCTGAAAGATGACACTCGGTCATAGAAATAAGCATGATTAAAATAAATGCAAAAATTATGTAAGGTGATATTTTGTTCAGTAAATTGAGGGATTGCATACATAGAACTAGGTTACACATAGAAATAAAGGTATAAGGCCCAACAATACCATTTAAACAAGGAAGTTGCTTAAATATAACATTATTCAAGCAGAAAACCGAGAGCTTCAGGCGATGAGAGGGGATGAGAGAGCGAACAGCGACGGACAGTGGCTCCGCCACGGTCATTCGCACCGGCAATTCTCGTCGGAGGTGAGGATCATTGGGGGGAAAGGGTTTCTGGAAGGGTGCCACAAAGACGGGGGAGAGGGAAATTGGATTGACGTGAGACCGCGACAGGAAGCACAAGGTCATGACAGGTTTCAAGAGAAGGAACGGCTTCAGAACAGGGAAGACTTCAAGCTTCAACACACTAGGGTTAGGTTTGCACCACGGGTTGATCGTTACTACGGGGACTCTGATATAGGATCGGATTTTTACGGTGACAAGGTTGTCAAATGGGGCGACAGTGAACCTGATGAGGATTTTGATCGCGGTTTTGACACAACAAGGTATTGCCCACCGCGACTGATACAGAGAAGGCCTGAGGGGAGGCGCGCGGCTGTTGCACCCAGCTCTCAAGCACCGCGTGCAGCTGTTCCATTGAAAAGGAAGGTGCAGCGTGACTAGCTGGAAGAGAAGGTGGGAACTGATGCTGAATCTTTCGTAAAACGGTTCGTTACTTTTTATATTACAAATTTTCCTCCACAAGCTTCAAAATTTTTCTTACGTAAGAGCTTCGAAGTTTGTGGCATTCTTGAAGATGTTTTTGTGGAAAACAATAGAAATATTAATGGTGATGTATATGGCTTTGTGCGTTTTGCAAAAGTTCGTGACATAGATAAACTGTTGGTACCGTGATTGATGGTGAATCGATTCCGCTTATTCAGAAAAGAGTGGAGGACGTTGGTTTTAAGGATATCGACATCATTCCATTGGGTGCTGACAAGGTATTTATTCATTCGCTTTCTGGTGATAATGTTTCTGATATTGTGGGGAAAGCAAAACAATTCTTCAACCTTATTTTCTCTAGTTTAGCTGGTTGGGATAAAGCAGTAATGCCTTTTCAGAGGGGAGCATGGCTGCGTTTGTACGGGATACTGTTACATGCATGGAATGAAAGTTTCTTTAAGCTATGTATTTTTGATTGCGGAAGGTATTTAAAGTCAGATACAAGTTCTTTGAATAGAGAAAGGTTTGATTATGCAAGAGTGCTTATATCTACGTTGACTTTTGATGTGGTGAACGTTTCTGAACATATTCTAGTTGATGGTGTTTTGGTGGAAATAAAAATTGTAGAAGAATGGGGATTTAATTTGGGGGAAGATGTATGTCTGTATGATGAGGATGATAAATCAGTTACATCTTTACCGAACAATGTTGAATTTCAAGATAATTTTGATATTGATAAAAATGTGGAGATACTTGCGGATAACATTGTCAAAGATCTTGTTGAAAATAATGGCTTTGAGATGATAATGATGGCAGGCGCGTGAGAGATCCCTTGGAGACTACGGAATGTTTGGATGTGTATGCACATAGTGCACATTCAAATAGTCGTCCGGATAGTCCTAAGGATCAACAACATACGGTCGATTCTTCATCTTCTAGAGAGGATTTATCATCAAAAGATGGAACAAGCATGGCATCTCAGAGGAGTGAATCCGTGCAGGTTCAAAAGGTTGGTAACGCATCACTTTTGGGTGGTGTTGATTCTAATATACAGGTTGCAACCTTTATCGACAAGGTGGGTGTTTCTAGAAAAAGAAGAATAAAATCATCAACAACTTCTTCTGACGACACTAGGTCCTTACGTTCAGGGCCCTGGAGTGTAGACTGGCTACAAAATGTTCAACAAGGAGATATAGATCTTATTTCCTCAAAAAAGAAGCGTTTGAAGAAGGTTGTAAAGGAAAGTGGTAGTGGGGGGACTACAAAAAGCGCAAGTAAAAGGAAAGCAGGAGGTGTGATTCGACATCCAGTGCTTACGCTGAAAAAGGTGGCAAGATTAACGAGTAAAGATAGAGCAGAGGTTATGAAAGTCTTGAGAAAATCCACAGTTTTGGAGGTTTTGAAACAAAAAATCAACAATCAACGCCATCGAAGGGAGAAAATTACTAAGTCTCTGGAAGTGGGTACTCAAAATTCTAATAATGAATCTTCTTCTATGGCTTAAGTGAATAACGATTGGCAACATTGGGTGGCTTTACAAGGCTCTAAGGAGGCAAAGGAGAAATATATCAAGGGTTTAGGTAAGGTCATTGGTGTCTCTTACAAAGGTGATAATAATAATCAATTCAGTGTTCAATCTCGTCCAAAGCAGATGTACCTTGGGCTAGCTTTGACGCCTGTGGAGGCTGTTGGTGGTGTGGAGGATAGGGGTGATTAGGTGTGGAGGTTCGACTTATGGTAGGGGAAGGGAGAGTGTGTTCAATGAAGTTGTTTTCTTGGAATGTGCGGGGTTTAGGGGGGCAGAGAAGAGGAAGGAAGTGAGAAAACTTGTTGAGCGGCCTTTTATTTTATGTCTGCAAGAAACTAAGTTGGTGGTGTGTGAGGAGTCTCTGAACGCTTTCTTGTGGGGTGCTTCAAGCTATTCTTTTACTTATCGTCCTTCAGTGGGTGCGTCTGGAGGAATTCTAACGATGTGGGATACTACGGAAGTGGAGGTGTGGTCATCTGCTAGTCATGATCATGTGCTTCAAATACATGGCAGGTTTATCCGTACTAATGAAGAGTTTTACTTGTTAAACATTTATGCTCCTTGTGATTTTAGAGAAAAACAATTGTTGTGGGCATCTTTGTTTGTGAAATTGTAGTCCCTAAGGGGCAAGAATGTATGTGTGTGCGGGGATTTCAATGCTGTCAGAACTGTTGATGAAAGGCGGTCCCTTAGGAGGGGCGGCGCTACTGAAGACATAAATCAATTCAATGTGTTTATTGAAGACAACAATTTGGTAGATCTGCCATTATGTGGTCGCAGATATACTTGGTTCAAATGGGATGGTACATCTATGAGTAGAATTGACCGTTTCTTATTGTCAGAAGATTGGTGTTTACAATGGCCTAATTGTTTTCAGGTAGCACTTCTCAGGGGTCTCTCTGATCATTGTCCGCTTCAGTTATCAATAGATGAGGAAATTGGGGCCCCGTCCGACTAGAATGTTGAAGTGTTGGCAAGATATGTCGGGGTAAAAGCAATTTGTGAAAGAAAAATGGCACTCATTCCAACTTGAACATTATGGCGGTTTTGTTTTAAGAGAGAAGTTAAAATTGATCAAGTACGCGTTAAAAGAGTGGCATTCTGTTCATGTTCAAAATATTCCTGAAAGGATTGAGTCGTTGAATGTTAGGTTGTCAGTGTTTGATGAGAAAGGGCAGGACGATGAGTTGAAAACTGACGAAATAGAGGAAATGAGGGGCACAACTCATGATATTCATTCTTTGTCCCGCGTTCACACAAATATCAGTTGGCAATAGTCCCAGTTACATTGGCTGAAGGATGGAGATGCTAATTCTAAGTATTTTCATGTTGTGTTGTCTAGTCGGCGGCGGAGGAATTATATTATTTCGTTTCTGGTAAACGACAATCTTGTGGAAGGGATTCAACCTACTCGAAATGTTGTTTATACTCACTTCAAGGACCATTTTGCGGCTCCCTTCATCAACAGGCCGGGGGTCAAAAATTTGTCTTTAAAACGCTTATCTCATGATGACGGCGGGCGTCTGGTAAAACCTTTTTCAACAGAGGAAGTCAAAGTGGCAGTCTGGGATTGTGATAGCTTTAAAAGTCCAGGACAAAATGGTGTGAATTTTGGTTTTATTAAATATTTTTGGGGGGAGCTTCAGACTGATGTGATGCAATTCATTTCTGATTTTCACCGGAATGGTAAACTGACTAGAGGTATTAACACTACTTTCATTGCTCTTATTCCTAAAGTTGAAACCCCTCAGAGTTTAAATGATTTTTGGTCTTTTTCCCTGGTTGGGTGTCTGTATAAAATTTTGTCAAAGGTGTTAGCTAATCACCTGAGAATGGTAATGAGTAATGTTATTTTGGAAACTCAAACATCTTTTGTGAAGGACAGACAGATCCTTAATGGTATTTTAACCGCCAATGAGGTGGTTGATGAGGCTCGCAAATCTAAAAAAGATCTTATGATGTTTAAAGTTGATTTTGAAAAAGCGTTTGATTCGGTGGATTGGGTGTACTTGGACACAATTATGCATAAAATGGGTTTCCCGGTGTTATGGAGGAAATGGATAAATGAATGTGTGAGTACAGCCACCACTTCAGTTCTTGTCAATGGAAGCCCTACGAATGAGTTTCCCTTGTAGTGGCGAGATATGGTGAGGAGGCTGGGAGGTTGGAGGTTGGGGCCGGAGTGTTTCCTGTTGGTGGAGGGAGATATTGAAGATTAGGGATGGGGTTGGTGAGGCAGAGGAGGGTTGGTTTGCTGAAAGGGTGTCGAGAAAGGTAGGGGATGGTTTACACACTTTCTTTTGGTACGATAGGTGGGTAGGAAATGTTACTTTACGTAAGAGCTTTTCTCGTTTATTTGATTTGTCATCTAACAAAGTGGCAACAGTGGAGGAAATGTTTACGTTAGGTTGGTCGGACGGTGGTGAGGCGTGGAAGTGGAAGTGTAGATTGTGGGCGTGGGAGGAGGACATGGTAGTGGATTGTAGACTTTTACTTGATAGTTTTGTTTTGCACTCTGATATTTCTGATAGGTGGCAGTGAGATCTTGACATTTCTGAGGGTTACACTGTGAGCGGAGCGTATCAGATCATGACTAGTCAGATTGCTACTTCATCTGATGTTTTGGGAGATCTTGTTTGGTATAAACAGATTCCTTTGAAGGTGTCGATTTTGGCGTGGAGATTGTTGCAAGACAGGTTGCCAACTAAAAACAACCTTGTGAGGCGCGTCATAATTCAGCAGGTCGTGGACAGGTGCATGGTGGGGTGTGACCATGAAGAAACAACAACTCATTTGTTCATCCATTGTGATTTATTTAGTTCTTTGTGGCAGCATATCAGGTCTTGGTTAGATGTTGCAGGTGCTGACCCTCGCTCCATTAGCAACTATTTCACCCAATTTATTCAATGTACATGTTATTCAAAGAAACATAGATCTTTTCTACAACTCATTTGGTTGTTGGGAGTTTGGTTAGTGTGGAATGAGCACAATAACAGGCTCTTTAATAACATCCACACCCCAATGGCTCAGATTCTAGACAAAGTTAAATTTCATTCATACCGGTGGCTTAAAGCTAAAAACGCCATGTTTGTAAGGTTCTCAGAGATGGTGGTCGAACCCTTTGTTTTGTTTGGGTTTCGATTGACCCTTGTTTTGTAATTATGTTTTGACTCTTGGTTTGGTGGAGTGGTCCCGTTAGTACACCTTGTGTTAGGGATATTACACTCCAGTGTTAATATATTCCATTTTTATTTCTTCAAAAAAATAAATAAGAAAGTTGCTTTTTTGACATACAAAATTTCCTAAAAATACATGGAAATGAAGAAATTACCTCAGCAGTAGTTAACTACCACATGGAAAAACCGGCTGCAGTTAACTACCGCTGACCTCAGCGATAGTTAACTACCGCTGCATTCTTTTTTCATCCTTTCACCCACTTTCTAATGCTATGCTTCATTATTCAAGGTCAGTGTTATGGCAATTTCTATGGTACACCCAATAAATTTGGGTGTATCGGTACACTAAGTCATTAAATTAATAATAAATGAGTTGTTTTTTTTAATAAAAATAATTATTTTATATCATTAACAACTATAGTAGTTAAATTTTATTTACCAAGAGCTTCGACAAAATAAAATTTAATTTTTACGAATTTTTATTACTCATAACAATGAATATTGATTATTTTTTATGAAAAAATGTAAATTTTTTAATATGATCCATATAGACAATGAAATGATGTTTTCTAAAATATAAATATTGATAAATAGTTTTTTATTTCATAAAAATGATCATTAATTTATCAATTTTGTGAAACAAGTGTACCGGTACACTCAAATTTGTGAGTGTACCGTAGAAGTCCCCCAGTGTTATACCTATTATCATAAATGCATATTAAATGGACGTTGATTGTCATGAATATATTAAATGAAATATTTTTTGTTTTTCTTATTCTAATGTTGTATAAAAATTTGTTTTGACGTAATTAATAATGTATAATATTTTTGATCTATGGTATAGTAATCATTACATATTATCACCGAAAGAAAAGTAATAATTATGTTTCTTTATGTAGTATGATATCATAATATTTGAATGCCAACATGGTAATTAAGTTCTTTAAAAATATTCAACTATTACCATATTGACATTCAAATATTATGATATCATACTACATAAAGATACATAATTATTACTTTTCTTTCGGTGATAATATGTAATGATTACTAAACCATAGACCAAAAATATTATACAGTATTAATTCCGTCAAAACAAATTCTTATACAATATTAAAACAAGAAAAACAAAAATATTTCATTGAATATATTCATGACAATCAATGTCTATTTAATATGCATATATTATAATAGGCATAACATTGACCATGAATAATGAAGGCATAGCATCAGAAAGTGGATGAAAGGATGAAAAAAGAATGCAACATAGTTAACTACCGTTGGGGTCAACAGTAGTTAACTGATGTCGGTTTTCTTCAGCGGTAGTTAATTACCGTTGGAGATAATTTCGTCATTTCCATGTGTTTTTAGGAAATTTATATGTCAAAAAAGCAACTTTCTTTAAACAATGTGAACACTTATGGTTGATATTTTACTCCCATTCATAGGTATTTCTTATATTTGATAGTTTTCATATAGTTAAACTAACTTATCAAATTAAATTTTTATAATAATATATTTTGAATATTTGCGTCTAATTCAAAATAGAGATTATATAAGACTACAATTTCATTTATTTCATAAATTGATACACTCACATAAATTTCAGTTCATGAATAGACTAGATATACACAAAGAGCAAAACGCATAGTCAACAAAGCAAGAATCAAACACTTTATTCGTCCAATACCTGTAAAGTCTTATATTTACGGATCTAGCAGGTATTCTTTTCGCAATCTCTTGATCATTTATATGTATGACTTTTTAGTTGATATCCATTTCATAGATGACATTTATTTTGATTATTTTTAAATATGAGATTCTGATGATTTGGTTAGCGACTTGTTTCGCAATTCGAATACTTACCTTACAATTTATAATCAAGCAGTTACCTTATTATAAGTTTATTAATCACTTCCTATGAGTTTACTCTTATCATGTTGTTTGAATAATGTATTGTTGCATTATTTAGTCTTATAGTTTTTTTAAGGTTAACACATTCATAAAATTTAAGGTTAACACATTGCTTTCAATATCTATCATTTATAAACAATATTAACGGAAGTATAAAAAACATTTATTAGATAACAGAGCAAAACAAACATCACTGCATGATAATAACTAAGGTAAAACCAACTATGAATATACTTCGAACAAATAATACTTATGTTTGACCCTTTAAACATCAAATTTTTTCCAGTAGGATGTACATAACACATTTAAACATTCATTCGGAAATTTAGAGGTATTATTTGCTTTGATCATGCCTTCTTTGGTAGTTAAAATAGAGATGTAATCTCTAAAATATGATTGTAAATCCGAGCAGAATATAGCAATTAAGCCAACAATACATCCGACAAAACAAGACAAATGCTTCCCCTTCCATATTCACTTTGAGATACAATTTTAGAACTCTTATGTGCCCGTTCAAGATTTCAAGGACAGTTCATGAGCACATTAATAAGTAGATAAGTTACTTGATCAATTTCCAACAGTTAAATGGTAATCATTATACCAACAAGAGAAAATATCAAGCCCTTTTCAACTAAATGAAAAAATATACAAGCAAACATTACAGAACTTAGAGCTAACATAATATTAAAAAATTGCACCTTCTCTTTTATAAATCACGAGCTCAAAATTGTACACGAAGGAGTAATGATATAACAACAATTGACATGATAATGAGTGAAACAAAAATAACATTAATAGTTTAAAGCCATTCTCACCTCAATTGGAACATAACTGCTAGGTGCAATAGACTCAGGAGCAGGTATTGGTACTTGTGCAACAGGGCTAGAGAAACCTTCATCGAAGTAAGGGCTCCTCAAAGTTATTATAACGCAATTTCTGCTATTAACATTAAATTTAGAGTCACACTTCAATAACTTGAACACATACAAGTGCCTCAAATTGAAATTTTGATAAGTAACAGAACAAGGTGTAAAATATTAGTCTAGGGTTCATATATGTTATAAGAGTCCAAATTGTAGACATATCTTTATTTTTTTAAGCAAAATTTCCGAAATACAAACCTTCCATAGAGGAGATCTTCCAGCTACAGTCCATGTTGGCTGGATATCAAATTGAACAAGAAAAAAAAGTCAGCATCTGTCACTAGAACCTGAAAACATATACAATTGCAGATCACACTCTCACCTGCATAGTATGTCTCGCCACTTCTAGTAGCCCCATCAGCATGCTTCAGCCCCTCCAAAATCTACAAAAGAGTTTCATAACAAAGCCCCCAAAATAGAAAACAATCATTATAATTTAAGTCCCTTCAGATAGAAACATAACTTCACTCCTTAATGCTCTTATATCATTTCCACATCAGTGTATTTTCACTGGACCGAGGTATAACTTCACTCCTAATGTTTGATTAATTGGATGTCATCCTGCCATTTAAATAGAGTTTCTAATATCTGTATTTGTCTTCCAGACTAGTTGGAAGGGAGAGATTGGCGGCGAAGTTCCAATCGGAGAGATTAACGGCGAAGCTGCGATCGGAGAGATTGGCAGCGAGAGTGATCAAGTTGCGATATGTGAAAAGTAACCAGGCTACTCTATCAATCAATTTTATTATTAAAATGTTTTGATTTTATCTCAATATATAATTCAATATTTATCATATTACAATATAATATAATATAATTCCTATTCACATTTATAATTAAAAAGAACATAAATAAAATTATTTTAAAAAAGAGAAATAGTTACCTGCGGAGTTTCCTACGATAACAGTATCCGCAGGGAATTTCGACTGGCTAACTTTAACCGCAGAAAATCCTCAGGAATTCCTGGGGATATTCCTACGATAGGTGGATCCGCAGGAAATATCGACTAACTAACATTAACCGCAGCTGATCCTCAGGAATACCTGCGGATTTATTTCAGCAGCAAAAGCCGCAGGAAAAACGAGAGATTTTAATAGTGTTGAATTCAGGGAAGCATAAATACATGACTCACCTGCATCCAAAATATATGTGTGTGTGGACCCACACTGTACATGGATAGGGAACCTCTTGGACACTTAGTCAACCCTTATTGACTTGATGCTAAAAAGACCAACCTTAACAAACTTTAATTTTGATTTTAAACAACTTTTAATAATGTCCAATTATAATGTGTTTAATTTGTATACACTATCAGTGTGAAAATATTTTATTTATACATTCATTCAATAATGTATTGTCAAATAATTTAATGACTTTTACAAATCATTATATTGATGTGTCAAACAATCATTTGATGTATTTATAAAGTATTCTTACCTTGATAATGTAATAAAGTTAAATCAAATTGATATATAATGAAATATAAAAAATAGTTTAAACTTTCAAAAAATTGAGAAATATCTCAATAAAATTACGAAAAATAAAACAACCGTACATGGATAAGGGAGTAAGTCTTTCCATGCTTGTATCAATGTACTTGGTGTAAATTATTGGTGTATGTATTTGTGAGGTAATAAGCAGAGGCAATATGATAAAAAAAAAATTCAAAAACAGAAAAAGAACCTTATTGGAGTGTCCGGGGTGCATATAATATGCAATATCCCTACCAGCTGAGCTAAGCTCACAAGGATAGAAAAAGAACCATTAAGCCAAGTAATATATTTAATAGTTGAAGGCTTGAGGCACAACATTATTATGTTTAAAAAGTCTTAACATCATAAGGGATATCCCAATAGGGGTAGACAATGAAAGACTACAACACAGTGGCTACAGAGGCATCTTAGTCATAACTAAACTGCAAGTAAGAACTTAAAACAATTTTGGTCCATGGTTCTCTAAGACTGTTTTTTACAACGTTTTGTACAAAATAGAGTATCATGGACAATATCAATATGTCCAAACCCCGCTATGATTTGACCTCCCGCGATCCTTTAAGTTATTTTATAATCAATTGGCCATTTAAGTTTCTTTTTATATAAATTGGTCTTTAAGTTAAAGAATATTTATACTCTCACCCAATTTTTAACAAACTTTAATCAAATGTGTTTATGGACCTTTTAACATTGAGGCAATGTGTCCAAAAGTGCTTATGACATCAAACATGATTAGTTACATGCATTTTCTTCTTGTTTTTGAATTCAAGCTTAATTTTGAAAATAAATATTTCATCAACAATATTATAAATAAATTAATTGATCAATTCTATTTCAAATCAAAACATAATAACATACCTATGTATTCTAGCTTTTGAGAGCGGTGAATTTTGACATATCAACTTAACATTAAATGTACATATAAACATTTTTTAAATGAGTTTGACGAAAATAGGAGAACAGTGCATATACGAATTTGTAACAAAAAAAAACTTAAAGAACTAACTTGTTATAATCATATAAAATAAAGTCGTGGGTGGAATTTGGCCTTCAAAAAATTTCAAATGAGAAATTTTTGGCTAAATTGCATTTTTGGTCCCTTAACTTTTAGTTAGTATCGCTTTGGTCCCTTAATTAAAATTCAATTTAATTTGGTCCATTAACTTCTCTCAGTTACACATTTGGATTGGAAACTATTTAAAAGATAATTTGAGACATGATCAATATCAATAAATATCAAAATCTAGAATGTCATCATTAGAATTTGATAATTTCACACTAAACATAAACATAAAATCTACAATATTAAAATTTTGAGAAATCCTTTTGAACTTCTGACTTAACAGCCCATATTTCAAAATATGTGGTGGGGGGGGTGGTGGGGTGTGTGTGTGTGTTGACATGACTAATTTATCACTTTTAGATTTTATTTTGAATGCATGGTCGCTGACACTTTTTTAATAGCAATATATATTAGAATGAAGAGAGGACTTCGCGTATTTTAATTTTTCTTTTGTATTATAGCAAATTCCAACCTCTTTCACTTAAATAGGAAGAAAGTAATTACTTTGTGAACATGATCAATTGCTTTCAAACTATTTAATACATTCCATACATACTATTTGTTGAATGTAGCATATATTATTTTTAATGAAATTCGAGAATAAATAGATGCAAATGGAATTTTACTTTGTTCATAAAAAAACAATTACACTTTTTAATTTACAATAACATCCATGGAGTATAATTTTTTTAAACAAAGGGAGGGAAGGCTAGCAAGGAGCTAGGGCAGCCTAAAATATATTACCAAAGAAATAGAGGAACAAAACAAAGAGGAGGGGGGCAAACCAAACCTCCTCAGAGATTAACAAACCTATAATTAGGCATCCCAAGTCTATCAGTAACAAAAGCACCTCATACAATTAGGAATATCCATCCAAATTTTCAAATGACTAAGAGAGTCCTATGTCAGCTAAAAGATCAACACAACAATTTCCCTCTCTATAAATATGGGAAACAACAAAGTTCATTTCTGAAACCCTAGATAAACATTTTTCCCAATTGTTTCTAAGCTTCCAAGGGATGAGATATTTGTTTTTCAAATCATTCACTACAAATGTTGAATCACATTCCAGCCAAAGATGATTCCAGTTATGTGAGGAAGCTAGCTCAATTGCTCTCATTGCTCCCATTAACTCAGCATGGGTAAGCATTTTGCAAAGATGTGTTATCGGCAAAACAAAGAAGAAATTTAGCATGCTTGTCCATGAAGATACTACCACAAGCAGAAGAAGTGGCAGTTACAGAACCGTCTGTATTACATTTGACCCAATTGAGATTCGGAGGGGACCAGATGACTTCAATAATTTTATGAGCATTCGGGGGATGGGTAGAAACATTAAACTTCTTAAGGATAGAAAAATCAGCCATTGCAGAAGAAGCTTTCTTGGTGGTGAGGTTACCGGAGAGAGAAGTGTTGGAAATAATAATAGAGATTGCAATTCTCTAGTGGGAAACCTTATCATTAAACCTGGTTTGATTTCTAGCAAACCAAACCGCATTGAAGATGTTAATAATGGCTGTTGTAATGACAATCTTGCATTGAGGGTTCCAGCCTTTGTTACAAATCACCCATACATCTTCTTTCACTTGAACCTGCAGATTAAAATTAATAACAGATGCAAACCAATTCCATAAATTAACAGCAAAGGGACATTGGAAAAATAAATGAAAAGTAGTTTCATTGGTTTTGAAGCAGAGGGAGCACATAGATGGAAATGAGAAGCCTCTAAGGGTTAGGTTCTCATCTGTAGGGAGTTTATCCAACATGAGTCTCCAAACCATAATGGATTTAGAAGGGAGAATGTCTTTGGACCATATGAGACTAGTCCATGATAACTTAGGGAATTGATTCTTCTTAAATTCATAGGCCTCTTTGAGAGATAAAGTACCTGTGGAGTTGTGTTTCCAAACAAGGCTGTCCTCTTTATCACTGATGGGAACTTCAACTTTATTCACAACAATTCTGAGCAGAGGGAAAGAGTTAAAGATGTCAGATGGCAGATTCCACTGATGATTTGTAATGTAAGTTTTTACTGAAGTAGGAAGATTAGAAGTGATGGCTTCTGGAACCTGAAGTGATTGAGCAAGAGGGTCTCCACACCAAGTATCATGTCAGAAGTTAATATTTTCACCATTACCAAGTAGCCAGCATGAGTTGTTTTGGACATTCACATATTCATTCTTGATACCACTCCAGATAGAGGAAAAAAATATGATGTTTAATGCAAGATGTACCTCTTTGAGTTCTGCTTCTAAGAATGTCAATCCATAGCTGCTTTCCATGCATGAGCTCCCAACAGAGTTTCAGGTTAGTAGCTTTATTAAGAGTGATAAGAGATCTTAAAGAAGGAACACCTTCTTCATAGCTGGCACAAACCTTTTTCCAAGCAATTGTTACCAATTTTCTTTTTGCAAAATTTCCACTCCAGATAAAATTCTTTATCCACTTTTCTATTTCTCTAAGAAAGCTAACCGACCAAGATTAAATAGACATTGAATGAAGAAACATTGATTGAATTGTAGATTTTACCAATTGTACCCTACCAACTATTGATAAAAGAGAGGCTTTCCATGCAGCAAGCTTGAGCTTCACTCTATCAACAATGGCTTGAAAATAAATTTCTTTAGGTTTCCCCTTGAAAATGGGAACACCTAAATAAGAGAAAGGCAGTGTACCTATTGAAAACCCCAACAACTCCACCATGTTGTTAACCTACTATTACTGATGCCACCAACATGTATAGATGATTTTCTAAGGTTGATTACTTGGCCAAAACAATTTTCATATCTAGTGAACAAATCTTTTAAAGCTTCCAGACTAGACATTTTACCTTTACAGAAGACCATAAGATCATCAACATAAAAACAATATGAAGGGATTTTAGCTTTTCTAAAGGCAATGATCAAATCCATTTTCCCTTCTTCCACTAACTTTGAAATGCCTCTACTAAGCACTTCCTCTGCAATACAGAAAAGAAGAGGGGAGAGAGGGTCCCTCTGCCTGACCCCTCTTTTACATTTAAAGTATCCTTCCTGAGCTCCATTGATGCTGATGGAAACATTGGCGGAGTTGATAATAGCAACAATCACGAAAGACTTGATTGAATCCAAACTTTTGCAAAACTTTGATGAGGAACTCCCAATTAAGAGTATCAAACTCTTTAGAACATCAATCTTCATAGCTAGATTACCTCCAAAACATCTTTTGTCCATGACATTGATAGCTTCAGAAGTTAAAGTAATACAGTCTTTGATATTCCTCCCTCTAATGAACCCTCGTTGCTCTTTAGAAATAATGTTTGGTAAAATAACTGCCAGTCTATCAGCAAGTACCTTTGTGATAATTTTAAACTTGAAATTTTCCAAGGCAATAGGTCAAAATTGATCAATAGAATCTGCATTTGGACTTTTAGGAATAAGAATCAAGGTGTTGGCATTGAAATTTGGAGGGAACTACTTAGTTTGAAAGAATTCAGTGATAGGTGCAATAACATCTTTGTGCACAGTATCCCAGTAAGTTTGAAAAAAAGTTGCTCCAAATCCATCTGGGCCAGGAGCTCCATCAGGGTTAAGATTAAAAATTTCATGTTTTATTTCATTCGGTGAAGGCATCATGGTGAGCAGTCTGTTAGTTTGATCATCAATAAGATTTGGAATGACTTCATCCACCAGCAATGTTTCCTGCAAAACAAAGTTAGTAGAAAATAAAGTTTGATAATAATTCACAATATGATTAAAAATAATTTGAGGGTCAGTGATGATATCCTGTCACCATTCACATGCCAATTTAACCTAGCTTTCTCCTTCCAAAATAACTCTTGTTTGTTGAAGGCATCATCTAATTGACATTGAGCATGTTTTTCTTGTCTCATCAAATCATCAGAATGACCAGCTAAGTGTATTTGATTTTGCAAGTCATCTAGTTTTTTCTCAGCCTCGGCCACCTGACTGTGGATGTCTCCAAAAAATTCTTTTTTCCAGGTTTTGAGTTTGATCTTCAGGGATTTGAGTTTAGAACAAAGAATATGCATCAGGAAGCCAACAACTCTAGTACTCCATGAATCAGATATGAGCTATTTGCAATCATTATGTAGAGACCACATTTTAAGAAATTTGAAGTTTAAGGCAAATGTTTGAGTGCTAGTATGAAATTCGAGTAACAAAGGGTAATGGTCTAATGTAGTCTTGGTGAGGGTAGAACAAGAGATTGATGAGAAAAGGTCAACCATGGTTTGGTTACAAATGGTTCGGTCCAGTCTCTTTTTTGTGTGTCTTCTCCCTAACCTCCTATTGTCCCAAGTGTAAGTGACTCCTCTAGTAGGTAGGTGAATGAGATCATGCGCATCTGTCCATTGTTGAAAGTCTCTAATGGGTTGTCGGGCTGAGGAAATGTTTCCTAAATGTTCATGGGCCCCCATGATAACATTAAAGTCACCAATGAAGGAATAGGGGACACTATGTTGAGATTGTAAAAATGAAAGCTTATTCCAAAGGTCCCTTCTTCTAAGGTAACCAATTGAAGCGTATATGGCAGTCAAAAAAACATTAGTACTATTTACAATGATGCTACAAGTAACTTGTTGATCATCATAATCAATAACAATAAGGTTAATATCTAAAACACAGATGCACCACATATCAGGGAGAAGATTTCTTCTTTCATTGAATGCAAAAATCTTAAACCCTAATCTATGAAACCATGTTGAAGGGAAAGCATTGTAATTCATCCATGACTCAACAACAAATATGAAATCAGGTTTATGAATTCTAATTAATCTCTTGAGTTCTAACCTTGATAGGGAGTTAGTGAGACCCCTTATGTTCCAATAAAGAGTCTTCATTGAGAAGATTTAGAGTTACCAGTTTTATTTTTGGTTCCATAGCTACTAACAACTGAATTTTTCTTTTTCATTGCCTTTGCCTTTGATTTGATTAGTTAAAACCCATCATTTTCCATAGCCTGATGTGTTGGTGGATTCATTTCTAACTCATTGATAAGCGTTGCTTCAACCTCTACATCTTCAGCCATGTTTGCCCAAGACTGTTTTAAGAACTCAATATTCCTTTCTAACAATGCCACATTTGTACGTTCAGGCTCCATTGCATTTTCCTCATCTGTATGTTGCAAACTTTTTGAATCGACAGCACCATCAGAGTGCTCATTCTGTACATTTTCAAGGTCATCTGCGTTCTGTTGAGTTTCATCTACAAATTCAGAAACCTGAGAGTTATCATCAACTTTGGTGTTAAGCTCTTCATTAATTTCCTTTTCAAGTTGAATATCATTTGCCCTCATTGCTGCAACAATGTTCTCCTGATCCTCATTATTCTTCATTAAAACCTCAAACATGTTACTTTTTTGAATGGCGTCAGTCTCTTTCATTCCACTGGGTCCTGCACTACCAATTGCATTTTTCTGATTTAAAGAGCATTAGAGACATTCTGATCAGCCTTCCCCACTTCCTCAACAATAATAGGGTTCTGAACACTTTTGCCCTGTTTCACAACATATTTCTTTTTGTGTCTTTGTTCATTCTTTGCATCTGCTTCATCTTTCTTATTGTTTCCTTCATCATTAGGTTTGTTAACAAACCTACAATTACCAATATAATGTCCCACCTTTCTACAATATGTACAGAAGTCTGGCAAATTTTTGTAATCAAGATCCACAAAGAAAGCATAGCCTTTGCTTTCAACAAGAACTTTGTACCTTAGGGTTTGAGAAATGTCCATATCAACCAAAACCCTCGCATATTGGCCAAACGTTCTTTCAATCATTGGCTTTGATGAGGCAGAGTCAGTACATATTGGGGTACCGACGCTGCTAGCAATAGCGAATAGGATCCTTCGCCTCCAATATTCCTGAGCAAGACCATGTATCCTCAACCAAACCTGTGCAGAAGTGGTGCTTTGCAAGCTAGGGCAGAAATCTCTTAACCAAGCAAACAACTTCATAATACTAGGATTCAGATTCCAAGCATCAATGGATCTAACACGCTTCACATCTTCCAAACAATTGAAAGTAAGTTCAAAGTATACCTTACCCAACGTACAAACCCCACAGACTCAGATCTTTCCACAAATAGGCTAGCTTGCTACGCAGAGCATGAACAATGAGTGGGGTAGTTTCCTTGGGCCAAATAACTCTTGCGTGCAAATTAAACTTGCAAGAAGTCATCCCATCATCATAGTCCTCTTCTGGAATCTCAATAGAGAAAGTTTCACCTTTTAGGATCGGTTGAGGGAGTTGGGATGATGGAATATCACATAAGTTGGTAACAGCTTAAGCAAATGTTTTTGCTTGTTTCTGGACAGCTATTGAAGGCTTGGTGATGTTGTTTGAGGTGTTGTTGGTTTCATTTAAGCATTTCCATGGGATGATCGAAGGTTTCTGTGTTGGTTTTGTTTTAGGGTTAGGTTTAGGGTTCATGGTGGTCTTTGATGGTTGATTTTCTGTTGGTTTGGGATCAGAAGTTGAATCAATTAGACATTTCCAAGGGATAGTGGTCGTAGTCATGGTGAAAAGGGGAAGAAAGTGAAAGTCAGTTCAGAGGAGAGGCTTACGCTGCGAAGAAGAAAGTTAAGAAAAGGATGACAAGTGAACAGTAAGCAATCGCACAATCAATGCCAGAGAGAATTTCATTTTTTTCCTTCTTTTTGTTCTTTTAAAAAAAAAAACACAAGTAAAGAAGTATAAGTGCAATGCTTAATTCAAAGAAAATTTATCAAAGTATAAAATATTATCTTTGTAGTGCAGGGAATTAGGGATTGTAGGGACTACTACTATAACAAAATTTTCAAATAAAGAGAGTGTAAAAAAATGTAATCTATTGTAAACGAAGCATAAAAACAAAGAGATTATGTAATATATTGTAAAAGAAGCATAAAAGCAAAAGGTTTATGAAAAATTTCAAAAATAAGTTATAATAAATATACTAGCCAGTTCTTTATGGATTAAAATAAAAGTTGTTTTATTATAAATAATTTATAAAGATTATCTTGAGTAATTCTAGCCACATTCACTCCAACACTCCTCTACGTAAGGTTAGTATTTGATAATATACATACCTAAATTTTCACCATTGCCCTTATTAGTTCAAAGATCATGTGTTGATAGAATACGTGGTTGTTCATGATTCCAATCAACATGGCTTACAATACTTGTTTAACCTAAGTTCCATTGGTTCTTTGATAAGGAACTTGTAGCTGATTAACCATAAGGGAAAGCAATTGTTTGAGTACTCTAGTAATACTATAGTTGATGAATATTGACTTGATATTAGCGTTAAAAGAAAGTAACATCTACCCATTTGATTAATTAATACCAACAGTGGGGACAATTTTCTTTTCCTTAGTATGGAATCAAATGATTTTTCATAAACAAGTAAATCATATCACCATAGTACATAAACAAGTAAATCACCATAGTGCTAGAAGTTCCATATCAGAGAACCGACATAGCCCATGTTAAACAAGCATTGCAATCCAAGTTGGTGGAAATCATGAACAACAACCGCATATTCTATCAACACATGATCTTAAACTACAACGATTGTGAAAATTGAGGTATGTATTATCAAATACTTACCTTACATAGAGGAATGTTAGAGTGAGCTTTGCTAGAACTACTCAAAAAATAATGTCTAAATTATTTATATGAAAATCACTTTTACTTTAATTTATAAAAAAAAATGAGCTCATATATTTAATTATTTTAGAAGTAACTTCCATTTGATTTTTTCACGAATCTTTCATTTTCATGTTTCTTTTACGACATATAACGATTCACACATTCAATAATATTTTAGACTATGATAAATTTTTATTTGAAAGAAACATTGCACTTATACCTATTCTCTTGTATTAAAAAAAAATCCATGTAGTAGTTATTCTCTTAGAACACTCATATAACAAAATTTTAAAATAAAGAGAGAATGTAAAAAAATGTAATAAATTGTAAAAGAAGCATAAAAACAAAAAGTTTATGAAAATTTTCAGACATAAGTTATGTATTATATTAAGTATACGAGTGCGTTCTTTATAGATTAACATAAAAATTGTTTGATTGTAAATAATTTAGAGATTATTTATTGAGTAATTCTAACAACATTCATGCTAAGGTTAGATAAATAAGATTAGAATGTCTTATACAATTGTTTTACCATGGACCATGATATTCTGGATAAAACAGAGTTAAAAGATTAAGTAATTGTACTAAGGACCAGAATGTTCCAGATGATTAAGTAGTTGATTTTAGAAGTAAAATAATAAAACAATATTAATGAAGTGTGAAACGTCTTTAGAAATTACACAGTTGTTTTATCTTGGACCAGAATGTTCTGGATAACAATTATATGGTTGATTTTAGTAGCAGAATGATAAAACAATATTAGTAATTAATTAAGAACCATAATACTATGGATAACTATTAAGCAGTTATATTTAATTAGGATCAGATTGTACTGGATAAGTTATTAACAAAGAGGCTTAATTGGTCTTTTGGTTCCCTAATTAATTTTTCAGTTTTCATTTTGGTCTCATAACTCGTAAAATCAATATTTTGGTCCCTCTTCTTTCTCTCTGTTATTCAAAAAAATCTATGGCCGTTAACTTTAACCCCAAATGTCTATGGTTGCACCAACCTTAAGAGTGGTCCATCATAGATCCTATTAAAAAAATTGATTTAAAATGTTTGATCATTTTGTTTTTAAAGAGGACCATTGGATTACACAGGTCTATTAGATCTTATGATGTACCACCAACACCTAATTTTTCTTTCTTTTTCTTCATCTTCTTCCCTCCACCATTTCTTCATCTTCACCATATCATCGTTTGATTGTGGCATTGTGTTGTTTGTCGTATGCTTGCGGCATTCTAAAACTAGCATTTCGATCCCCCTATTTATAAAGTCAAAGAAAATTTATGATCCCCCTCCTCTGAAAATAATGTAACATGATCATTAATGACGTGAATACTATGTGACATTATCTATATGGTACACCATTTAATACCTCATTTTCATGCAATCTATCCTGCAGTGTCCACCATCATATCAAATGTTTCTCAATCCTGCAATCTATCCATGCAGTGGCTTCTTCATCTATCACTGATTTCTCCATTCTCAAGAATCTCAATGTCTGCATACATCCTCCAAAGGCCCCTAGAATCATAGAAGTGGTTTGGACCCCTCCCATGCTTCAGTGGATTAAATGCAATACCGATGAGTCTGCTAACTCTACAACTTCATCTTGTGGGGGAGTATTTAGAGACAAGGACTCTAGGTTTTTGCTTTGCTTTGCATAAAACACTGGTGTTGGTTGTGCCTATCATGCTGAACTCTCTAGTGCTATGAGAGCTATTGAATTGGCTTCTCAAAATCATTGGAATTACTTATGGCTTGAAGTTGATTCTACCTTAGTGGTAAATGCTTTCAAGAATGACTGTTTGATTCCTTGGAGGCTAAGAAACAGATAGAACAATTGTCTTCTCATCATTAATAGTATGAATTGTCTATAGAGAGGGTAATAGTTGTTCTGATGCTATTGCTAATTTTGGTTTAACTGTTAATCATCTTACAATTTGGTTTGGAATTCCTGTTTTGCTTAGAAGGCATATTGTACAAAACAGGCTTGGTATGCCTTGTTTTAGGTTTGTGAACTTTTGAAGGGGTTTTGGTTTGGTCTCCCTCTTTCTTTTGTTGGTTCCTCTTTCTCTTTGTTAACATATTTTGGATAATTCTAGCATAATGCTAGATTGCCTTTGTTAAAAAAAAAAACCTCATTTTCATGTCATTTTAATTAAAATATAATCACAAAATTACTAGAAATTAAATAACAAATTAATATTAAAATAAAAAATAATTGAAGGAATAAAATTATGTGGGTAAAACCAAGAGCAAAGAGCTTGCCAGAAAAAAAAAAGAGTAAAGAAATAAAATTGAATATAATTTTTCTATTTGAACACAATTTATTTGCAAAATTTCAAAGTAACAAAAAAATAAGAAGTAAAATTCCATACCGCCTGTCATATCTTTCAGAACGGTAACACTATTTATTATTGTTTATTCAAAGTAACACATAACTCATAAAGGAGTAAGTAGTTATAAGTTACTAAGTTATGAGTAAGTAGTTTTATTTTATGTTTAATAGCAGTTTTAGCCCCCTAACTTTTTTAAAGTTGCGATTTTGGTCCCCTAAAAAAAACTACAAAACCACCCCCTAAATTTTGCACTTGTGGCAGTTTTGGCCCCCAAGGCCAATTTTGACTCGGTCTATGCTGATGTGACACCCTAAGTGAGGTGCCACGTGTTATTTTTTTATTTATTTTTTACTTTGGGGGTCAAAACTGTTACAGTTGCAAAATTTAGATGGCGGTTTTGAAGTTTCTTTTTCTTAGAGGACCAAAATCACAACTTCGTGAAAATTAAGGGGTCAAAACTGCTATTAAACCTTTATTTTATTTTTCCTAAACTCAAACAAGCACTCTCTTCCTCTTCAGTTCCTTTCTCGAAATCACATATTATCCTTCTATCCGTGGACGAATTGGAGAGACACGCTTCATGACGCAGCTGGTCTTGCAGGTTAATTACTTCTCTCTCTTTGCATTTTAATTTTACTCTTATTTTTTAGCTTATGAAAATGAATAAGAAGTCTATAGCATAAGTGCTTAGAATAAGCTATTTCTATTGTACAAGATAAAATAAAGTCAAATTGTTTTTTTACAAGATATAAGCTATTTTTATAAATTATATTGGAGAACTTACAAAAATAAGTTGTATTTCATGAATCCAAATTATGAACATGTCATGGGTTGGTTTGAAAAGTTTTTGCAAACTATCCTATAACGATAGATGTCCGTAGATAATCTTAAATAAACCGATCAAAATACATTTGACACATAACTCATATTTTCCTATACTGCAATGTTTAAATAGATAGAGACATAAATGGTTTTCCTTTTTTTGTGTACACCTTCTAAATAGTTGGTTTTCTTGAATCTGGTCACTGGTCCTTCTTAACCCTAACAAGTTAATTACTTTTTTCATCTTGTATGTTTTCACTCACATTCATACACTAAAGTGTCCTCATTTGGCATATATACTCGCTTCTGCATGTGGAAGAATCATTTCTTGTTTTGTTACGATACGACAGAATAGCAAAGTCTGACTTTTTTTATTGCCATGTTGTCAACATGATAAATGATAATTGCACGTACAATTTGCTTCTTTGGTCACCACTTTCAATCTATTTACAACTTGTTGTGATGATTCAGCTTACACGTCCGGACACAAACACATCCAACACTAATTTTTTTACTCAAATGTCCCCTCTACTTTTGACACATACATACATAGGACTTGTAAATGTATCATTTCTTTTTTAATTTTTTTATATAGGAATGAAAGTGAGGTTACCAAAGATAATGTTGAAAATGTTACACATTTGCTTGATAAGAAGGACTTGTTCTTTGCTGAATGACATTGTTGAATGCTTCAAGTGACAAGTTCTACATAATTGGAATCAACTGCAACTACTTCACAAGTATAAAATATGAAGACTTCGCAACAAATCTGACCCCAAATCAAAAACCTTAATTTTTGTTGCGAATTTTTCAACAAGTTGTTCAGGTATGATTTAATTTTTTTTATGCTCAATGCTTGGTTACCATTACACTTGTTTGACCTTAACAACTCTTTAGACAACGACTTTCGAAAAGAACTATATTCCAGTTACTTTTTTTGCCCAATGCTGAATATTTTTATGTCAATTGTGGAAAAGTTTGCTAAATTTTTCAATCTAAATTCAAACACCTTTTTAATTAACGACCAAAGACTGGGAATGACACTCATAAATGTCATCTTCATATCTCATTTTCCTGTCACCGGTAAGGCAGTGTTAATCAATAGTTGTTAGTTCATCATTTCATCGCAAGATGACAATCATATATCATCTTATGTTGAACTTTTAGAGAATTTAGATTTTGTGTCAACTTACGCTTGGTAAGCCGCACTTTTTTCGTTTCTCTTTACTGAGTTATGGAGAAGGAGAAGTCGCGGCAAGATTTCGGTCGACTTTGTCACGACTTTAGCTAAAATTGTTATAATCAATTGTGATCAACATTTCTCAAAACATATGTAACTCTTGTATCTATGATATATTTTAGATATTTGTTTGAGTTGTCCGGCACGGCATGTATGAGTTTTATATAGGTGTCGGACACTAGTTCTAGGAGTGTCGAATTAAAGAAAAAAACAATTTTATTTAGGATACCGATTTTAGTTGTCCAACTGTCGGACAAGTGTCTGACACCGCGACATGTATTGATAGTTATAGTAGAGTGTATAAGAGGACACGTAAGAAAAGAGAGGTAGGAGGTAACTCCGCTCACAACTAAGTTTGTTATGAGCACATGGGTAGTGGCATAGTGGAGATAGAATGCAGATATGAGCAATATATGCAGGAGAATGTTCATTTTGTCGGCATGCATGATTTGAGTATTCAATTCCCTATAAGAAATGTTCCACTTACCAACCAACTAATAAGATGATGGTGATGGGAGGGGGGTATTGATAGATATAGTAATATAGTAGAGTGTATAAGAGGACACGTAAGAAGAGAGAGGTATGAGGTAATTCTGCTCGCAACTAAATTTGTTATGAGGGCATGGGTGGTTCCAAGTGGCATAGTGAAGAGAGAATGTAGATCTGAGCAATACATGCAGGAGAATGTTCATTTTGTCGGTATGCATGATTTAAGTATTTGATTCCCTATAAGAAATATTCCACTTACCAACCAACTGATAAGATGATGGGGTGGGGGGTGGGGGGGGGGGGGTTATTGATAGATATAGTAGAGTGTATAAGAGGACACGTCAGAAGAGTAATTATGCTCATAACTAAGTTTGTTATGAGCACATGGGTGGTTCCAGGTGGCATAGTGGAGAGAGAATGTAGAAGAATGTTCATTTTGTCGGTATGCATGATTTAAGTATTCAATTTCCCTAAGAGATAAGACATCTCGAAGAGTTTATACCTTTTTTCCTAGTTTTTCTTTCCATTTTCAATATTATTCTCTGTATTTGTGGTAGATCTCATATGAACTCTAGCTTTATTTCATCAATAATATACTATATTTCCTCTATTGGTTATTGTTACATTACTATTCCCTCTAGATTATCAGATTGAACCTATCACTACCTCACAACCACCACAAAAAATGCCTTACCAACAAGCTCTCTTAATCTCTGTTAAACAATACAATCTTACATTAAGAAATAATTAATAAGAAAAAAACATAAAAGGAAAGTAGTCAATATAATGAAACTCACACTGTCTTCTGTCAGTTCTTGCATAAAATTTATTATTTCACCGTCAGTCGGTTTATTCTTGGTGTCATAGGATGGGGGTCCACAAATTGCTCTCAGCCATCTGCGCCTAAGTGGAACTTTTGTTGCCTTACACTCAACTTTGTGTTTCTTATGGCATAAACTAACAAGTTCGGGCATCCTTAAAAATGCAAATATCTAAAAAAAAAAATGGAGACCAATTTCAAAAGTTAGAAATAACAAAAATTAAAGATTCATAAATATCAAAAAAAGTTGGAAAAAATATATGTTGAAAAAACTATCATCAACGCCAAGGTGCATTCGCCAAGATTTCTGCTTCTGGATTTCGAAGGGAATTGATCATGTTCGCCCAACTTGCAGCTCCCCATGCATACAATTTGACTTTATCTACGTCCTTGAGAAAGGAGAGATATCTAGTGTGAATCTTACTCTTCCCAATTCCTTGCATAATAGTGCAAGATATGCCAAGAAGAGCTGTTGCGCGACATGCTTGCTTCAGTTTTCGATCATTGGATATATCCTTAATCTTTTGGATTTTATCTACCAAATCCCCATTATCGACTAGATTACCACTGTCTGGAGTTATCCCAACAAGTTCATAGCATTCCTCCATCAATCGGTAAACCAGTTATCATGAACACATCTTCTAGGCCAAAATTGATTTTTTGTTTGGCCGGTTGAATGTGTGCAAGGTCAAAACATTTGTGAAGTGCACCCATAAGAGGACGACAATGTTTGACCGATTGAAGTCTACCGTACATAAGAAGGTATTCAAATAACTCATCGAAACCTGATCCTTTCAAAAGTGATTTTATTTTGTTGTGTACGAGCAAATTTAGACTAAACATCATGTTCTCTCTATAATTTGTCATTTGAAAATATTTTAATCTGCAAACGTTGAAAGTGAAAAAAAGAAACTGAAATTAAAAAGCTAGAAACAGTGAAAAAAAACATTATTCTAACATAATTTTATTCTATAACTGCATGAATGTCTATAAATAGATGATCAAAGTTCCTGTTAATTGTACTCGTGACCAAATCATAAATACAAATTCACATTAGAAACCAATAACAATGATCCAAAATATAAGAAAAAATTTACTTTTTAGATACATTGAAAGTTTATAGTAATTCAAAGATAAGTAATAAGGACCAATATGGTCAAACTTGGGTTCGTCAAAGACCAAAAGTGCTATTGGTAAAAAAAAAAGTTATGTCTCTTACTTACAGCGGGGAAATTAGGGTCCCTAAAAATTAGAAGAAAAAAAAGATATTTTAATACCTTAGGTTCTGTTTCAGCAGGGCGATCTACTAAGTAGGATAATATGTTATCCCACATTTCATTCAACTCCACATAGTTATACTCCTGCTTCTTTTTCTTCCTATTAATACCATCAACATAAGATCTGAGATTCATTTCATTTGTAGATGGTTTGAGAAGACTCCTCTTTGGAACATCAATATCTCTCACACCATCTTCTTCTAGCCCCAACTGTCTATAGGATAGGTCGGGGCGAACCATATCTATGCTATAAAAGTCAATGCATGGTGCCACCGCATATTTTAGAAGTAGTTGATCCTCAAAAAAATTCGGCACTTGCAACCTATTAGAACCGTATGACATCCAATTTATATCATCCGCCGTCATATTTTAAAATTCCTCCTTCAACTGTTCAACATTTTTTCTCTTAATTGATGGCCTGAAATATTTGGCGAGAACGTCAATCCACCCGAGAGATAAGAGGAGTTCATTTGGCAAGTTGGACGCTAGAACTATTCCCTGCGTTAGGGAATGAAAACGCTCCAACGCAAATATCGTCAAAGCTAAACTAAAACAACAAAGATATGATTTTCCTTGTTTTTTTAACTATTCCAGCCATATCATTCTTGATGTGGGTCAACACTGCTGATCCCCAAACATAGTTGTAGATCACCTCATCCAAAAGAGGCAGATAATGTGGTTGACCGGTCCTTGACTGGGTAGGAAACAAAATAATTCCTAAACTGTAAAATATGAAAGCCTTTGCAAGGATGTCGACATCCACTGTAGATCTAACCTCAGGTCTCACAAAGTGTTTTAGCAGTTTCTATAGATTAAATCCTCCTTTCAATTTTGGTTTTGATTCAACTTCAAGCAAATTTTCTGCATCAGTTTTTTCCATAGCTAAATGTGTTACCAGGATTTGGACATCATCTTGTGGTATTATTCCCGTCACCGACATCCCATTAATGGGAAGTCCGGTAATATAGAGGATATCCTCTTGCCCAAAATATAAATCAAACTCATTCACACCGTTTCCAGTTCTAAAACAGTCAGCTTCAACATTATAGTTGCTCACGAGAACACTTCGAAAAGTCATAAATTTTATAAGTGCTCTTGTGTGAAACTATAAGTGCCTAGAAATTATGTTTCTCACGAGAGCACTTACAAAATTATAATGTTGAAGCTGATTTAGATTTTGGGCTAGAGGATATCCTCTATATTACCGGACATCCCATCAATGGGATGTCCGTGACGGGAATAATACCGCAAGATGTTGTCCAAATCCTGGTAACACATTTAGCTATGGAAAAAATTGATGCAGAAAATTTGTTTGAAGTTGAATCAAAACCAAAAATGAAAGGAGGTATCTACAGAAACTGCTAAAACACTTTGAGAGGTCTGAGGTTAGATCTACAGTGGATGTTGGCATCCTTGCAAAGGCTTTCATTTTTTACAGTTTAGGAATTATTTTGTTTCCTACCCGGTCAAGGACCGGTCAAGCCACATTATCTGCCTCTTTTGGATGAGGCGATCAACAACTATGCTTGGGGATCAACAGTGTTTGCCCACATCAAGAGTGATATAGCTGGAATAGTTAAAAAACTAGGAAAATCAAATCTTTGTTGTTTTAGTTTAACTTTGACGGTATTTGCGTTGGAGCGATTCCCTTCCCTAACGCAGTGAATAGTGCTAGCGTCCAACTTACCAACTGAACTCCCCTTATCTCTCAGGTGGATTGACGTGCTCGTCAAATATTTCAGGCCATCAATTAAGAGAAAAAATGTTGAACAGTTGGAAGAGGAATTTAAAAATATGACGGTGGATGACATAAATTGGATGTCATACAGTTCTAATAAGCTGCAGGTGGCACCACGCATTGACTTTTATAGCATACATATGGTTCACCCCGACCTATGCAATAGATAGTTAGGGCTATAAGAAGATGGTGTGAGAGATATTGATGTTCCAAATAGGAGTATTCTCAAACCATTTGCACATAAAGATATGGTTCTCAGATCTTATGTTGATGGCATTAACAGAAAGAAAAAGAAGGAGTATAACTATGCGGAGTTGAATGAAATTTGGGCTAACAGATTATCCTACTTAGTAGATCGTCCTGCTGAAACAGAACTTGATGTATTAAAATATCTTTCTTTTTTCCTAAATTATAGGGACACTAATTTTCCCGCGGTAAGTAAGGCACATAACAATTTTTTTTTTAACCAATAACACTTTTGGTCCTTAACGAATGCAAGTTTGGCAATATTGGTTCTTATTACTTTTCTTTGAATTTCTATTTTATAATTGACATGATATGTTATTGTTTCTTCTGCTTTTTAGGTTCAGACCAACTCCTCCACCTCTTCTCCGGCGCAGGAAGCCTCCCCCACCCATACGCCTTCAGTTTCTACGGTATTTCATTCCCTCTTTTTTTTAGGTTTAATAGCACTTTTGGTCTTTGACAACCCAAGTTTGGTCATATTGGTCCTAATTACTTATCTTTGAATTTCTATAAACTTTCAATGTATATAAAAAGTAAACTTTTTCTTATATTTTGGATCATTGTTATTGGTCTCTAATGAGAATTTGAATATATGATTTGGTCACGAATACAATTAACAATAACTTTGATCATCTATTGATAGACATACATGCAGTTATAGAATAAAATTATGTTGGACTCATGTTTTTTTCACTGTTTCTAGCTTTTTAATTTCAGTTTCTTTTTTTCATTTTCAACGTTTGCAGATTAAAATATTTTCAAATGACAAATTATAGAGAGAACATGATGTTTCAATGAGTTATTTGAATACATTCTTAAGTACGATAGGCTTGAATCGGTCAAACATTGTCGTTCTCTTATGGGTACACTTCACAAATGTTTTGGCAGTGAACACATTCAACATGCCAAACAAAAATCTACTTTGGCCTAGAAGATGTGTTCATGATAACTGGATTACCGATTGATGGTGAACCATTTATAGAACCTGAACATATCACCAGGGAGGAATGCTATCAACTTATTGGGATAACTCTATACAGTGGTAATCTAGTCGATAATGGGGATTTGGTAGATAAAATCCAAGCATGCTGCACAACAGCTCTTTTTGGCATATCTTGCACTATTATGCAAGGAATTGGGAAGACTGAGATTCACACTAGATATCTCTTATTTCTCAAGGACAAAGATAAAATCAAATCGTATGCATTGGGAGCTACAAGTTGGGCGAATTTGATCAACTCCCTTCGAAATCCGGAAGCAGAAAATCTTGGCGGATGCATCTTGGCGTTGATGGTAGTTTTTTCAACATATATTTTTTTCCAACTTTTTATATTATTTATGCGATCTTTAATTTTTTTTATTTCTTACTTTTAAAATTACTCTCCATTTTTTTTTAGATATTTGCATTTTTGAGGATGGCAGAACTTGTTAGTTTATGCAACAAAAGTCAAGTGAAAGGCAACAAAAGTCCCACTTAGGCACATATGACTGAGAGCAATTTTTGGACCCCCATCCTATGACATCAGGAATAAACCGACTGAGGGTGAAATATTAAATTTTATGCAAGAACAGACAGAAGTTCCTTTCGTGTTTTCTTCTTGTTAATTATTTCTTAATGTAAGATTGTATAACAGAAGTTAAGAGAGCTTGTTGGTAAGACATTTGTTGTGATGATTGTGAGGTAGTGATAGGTTCAATTTGATAATTTAAAGGAAATAGTAATGTAACAGTAATCGATAGGGGAAATATAGTATATTATTGATGAAATAAAGCTAGAGTTCATATGGGATCTAGCACAAGTACAGAGAATAATACTGAAAATGGAAAGGAAAACTAGGAAAAAAATGGAAAGGAAAACTAGGAAAAAAAAGGTATAAACTCTTCAAAAGGCCTTATCTCTTAGGGAATTGAATACTCAATTCATGCATACCGACAAAATGAACATTCTCCTGCATATATTGCTCAGATCTACATTCTCTCTCCACTATGCCACCTGGCACCACCCATGTGCTCATAACAAATTGAACCAGTATGATATCCCATCCAGCTAGCTTGGGAGTTAGGACCCTCTTCAACTTTGTTGATCGCCATAGTATGTAGGAAAAATTCCAACCCATCATCTGTCAAGGCTTTAACCATGACCTTCCATGAAGCTTGTATGAAAAACATCTAAATGTTCATTAAAGATGTTTTATTAAAAATTAAATAATATGTCTAGGATTATTTTTCATACTAAACACTCCCTAAGATGTGCACTTTGAAGATTACAAATTTTGTTCATAAACAAAATTCAAACAAATGATGTCACAATTCTACGTGCTACGGCAAGAACTAAGCTTTATCCTATGAGTTAAGGTCAGCTACATGAAGCAAATGACATTACTCTTACGAACTATGTCACACTCACACAAATGTAATTTAAGAAGTACTTCATCCGTTTCTAAATATAAACAAAATTTACTTTTTAGATTCATTCTTTTAATGATGTATGTGGTTCCTAATATGGACCACATACATCATTAAATGAATGAACCTAAAAAGTCAATTTTGCTTATATTTAGAAACGGAGGGAGTAGATGATCAACAACCGGCTATGGAGCTTGTTATGTTCCTGCCCCTGCTCTCTCTGCTGACTCTGATGCGGGCGTCCCCTCCGAGGGTCTATCTGCTACTCAGATCAACAATGTCATCTACTGGAACTGCACCTACATATTCGTATACTGGAATGCTAGCACTGGAATTGGACTATATGATGGTAGGACATTCCCCTATCCACGCTGGTCCATCGACACTTCTACATTTGTGAGTGTGACAAAGTTTAAGAATAATGTCATTTGGTTCAAGTAGCTGACCCTAACTCATAGGATAAAGCTTAGTTGTTGTCATAGCGTGTAGAATTGTGACATCATTTGTTTCAATTTTGTGACATCATGTTGTTGTAGTAGCATGTAGAATTGCTACCAACATACTCTTTGACATTCTCTTTGTCGTACCCTAATTTTTGACCAATTTATTTTTTATTTTATTCGTACGTTGATCGTTTTTCAGTCGTCCGTTCGCGCGCTAATTCCCGTAATATCTGTTTTTATTCGTATTTGTGGTCGCATTTATTTTTCGTTCGTCGTTTATTTTTTAATGTCGCTCGCGTATTAATTTCGTAATTTTTACTCGCGTTTCGTGCGTATTTTAGTGTAGCGTGACGTTTGCGTTTTAAAGTTCATTTTATTCACGTCGTCGTTTTATTGTTTTAATTAGCGTAAAAAAAGCCGCGTATCTCAGTCGTATCAGACGAAATTTCGGCAGAGAGGTATTTTAAAATACCTCATTTTTTTGGTTCCGACGAGACTTTTTTATTTTTATTATTCAATTTTCGTTTTTTGTTATTTAATTATTTTATTTAGTTATTTCTTTTTTTCATTTTATTTATTTGTTGTTATTTAGTTATCTGTTTTTATTTATTTATTTATTTTATTTTAATGTCATTTAGTACACATGTCACTTTGTTATTGGTCCTGTTCAACTTTTTCCCCAAGTTTCAGCCAAGGGTATTTTTGTTCATTCCATGTATCAGATGATTAAGAGTGTGTATCAGAGTCAGTCAGGCCAGGCACAGTTTTCGAGTACAAACAGATTCCAAGAATCAACAATCACAAAAACAGATCAAAACTATTTTTCATCAAGAAATTCATCAAGAACAATATGAACAAAAAAATTCCAGCAACTTTTTTTCAACAACAACAATCATAAACCACAACACTAAACTCATACTTTACAGCCACAACTCACAAATCCACATCCGTAGTACACAAATCCGAAATAAAAACACCAGATCCATACAACTTCCAAATCCAAAAAAAAACGAACGGAACACAACAAACTGAAATAAGGTGAATCCGAATCACAAGGACCAAACGAACCAAAGGCAAGGCAAAAATCTCAACCACAAACATCACAAACCAAAACCGAAAACTCAAGAGGAAGTATACACGAAAAAAGAAAGAAAAACGGGGCCAAGGAAGAAAGGTTTGAACCGAAAAAAACGAAGAAGAACAAAGAAGGAAAACAGAAGGCCGAATACAAAAGAAAGGAAGAGGAACCGAAGTGAAAAGAGTTTTTTTAGAGGTATTTTTTTCGTTTTCTTTTGTTTAGATCTAGGAACATTTGTGTTGTTTTTGTGAAATTTTATTTTGAAATAGGATAGAGGAGTGAATGAGCTTCGGGTTGATGTATTTTTTTTTGAGTTTGGAGTGGTTTTGAAACTCCGGCACGGTGGTGCCACCACCGGCCACCGCGCCGGAATTTGAGGGCTGGCCGGAGAAGAAGGAGCTGCCGGCGGCAGCTTTAGAGAGAAGGGGGAGAGCATTTTTTTGTTGTTTTTAGAAAGAGAATGGGTTTGAAAAATGAGTGAAAGCCATGCATTGTTTTTTTATATACTCATTCAAAACGGGTGTGTTATCCATAACCCATAACCCAACCAGTAACCCAAACTGACCCAGCTCTAGTACCCTTAATCCAGCCCAATTTTGCTTCTGTTTTGCTGTTTTCACCCCCTTTTTGGCTACTGCACCCCCTGCATCTTTGTAGTAACTTTTGTTTTTTTTTTTCAATTTCATGCACCTATCTTTTTAATTAATTCTTATAAGATTTAGATTATATTTCATGCATTTTTATTAGTGTCTTAATCTTCATATCATGCATTTTTTTATTTGTTTATTTAAATTTTATCTCTTATGTTTTAGTTCATTTTAGGCTATGAAGTAACATTTCATATTTTTCTATTTTGGTCTAATGTTTTAATTATTATGCATTTATTATTTGATTATGGTTTAATTCCTATCGTATGCATTTTGTTTAATTAGCATTTCAAGTATCATGCATTGTATAGATTACCTATTAATTTAATTTCAAACTCATGCATTTTTCTAACTAATATTTCATTTTTTCGAAATCAAATTCAAATTTCTTTTAAGTAAACCTTGGTTTGTAATCCAAGTGTTTTTCCCTTTATTTTCCTTAATCAAATGTCAATTAATTTAATATCCACATTAGACATGGATTTCGTGCAATTAAAATTAACCAACTTCATCGTATTTTCTTCTCATGCCTTGAGGCCTCTCATCTCTTCTTAAAATCTTTTCAAAAAAATGTTAAAATCAATTCAACTCATCAAATAAGTTCTTTAGCCGAACTACTTGATTTTGATCCCGATTTATTTGGGTAAGTAGGCAAAGGGTTTCGCCCCTTCCAAATCAATAAAAATAACCAAAAACATACTTCATCTTTCTTCTTTCTTTCACTTTAACTTTTAAACTCTTTGATAAGTAAAATTAATTTAGCGCAAGATTAGAGAATAGGTAGAAGGTTCCTATGGGATACCATAGTCGGTTCGGGTGCTTAACACCTTCCCCAATCGAAACCAACCTCCGAATCCAAGGTCTTATAAGGGTTTTTACTCACTTTTTCCCTTCCCGCGAATAAAAGTTGAGAGTTCAATGATTTAAGGTTCAAATCCAATCAATGATTTTGATACCCGAAAATCACGAGTACACTCTTTCCAACACTTCTTTTCTTATTGTTTAAATTTATATGCGTTTGATCTCATCATTTCATTTAGAATCCATTCCAAAAGTGGTGCAACCTACATTAATTTCACTTCTGACTCAAAAGAGTGTGTTGGAAAGGGAGTATCTTTGTAGAACTACCAAAATATCAAATGGAAATCAGAAACCCCTCACTTTTGTGTGTAACTTGTAAAATATTCAGCAATATTTTTCCTATCATTACTTCAGAACTTTTTAAGTTTGTCAAGAGATTATAATTTTTTTGTAACGCATGGGGTGCCAACATAGTTAGAATGTCAAACCATTACATATGATGCGTTTGCACCACTCTAGCCATTTATAAAAAAGAAAAAGAAGAGAGACAGGAAGAAAATGAGGCGTTGAATTGAGTAGGAGTTTAGAAAATTAGGGTGTCCAAAAAATATCATTGTTGTAATATTATTAATTAAAATATTAATAATTATCTTATAAGGAATATTATATATTTAAGTTTTGAATAAATGATTGTGATATGTGATCTGTCCGGTGAGAACGGATGAGTAAGGACGGCGCAGATGATGCTCCTGTGTGACGGTAACGGCTTTCGGAATGGCGGCGATGAGTCTTCGTGGTAGAACGAAAGGTGCCTTACGCGTTAGCACTCTGATGCTAAGTCAGTAATGGAACTAAGAAAGAGTGTGTAGAAAGTGTTGTGAAAAGTGAACATACCTTGAGGGTAAAACAAGTTCACCCTTATTTAAGCACGCGCTGGGGCGCGCTTCTGTGTGGCGCGATGCATTTAAGCTGGCGTGCTCCTTCAGGCGCGGAGCCTTAAGGCGGTGTAAGTTTAAGCCAAGTGTTAACGTGTGATTGGTCTTCTGACTGGTCCAAAACAATATTAATATATTGTTAAATCAAGTATTTCCACTTTTTACCGAATTTGACTGTTGATGGGTGTGGTAGTTTTTTGCTCTCCGGTGATAATTAACCAAATTGGTTAACATTTAACTCCAAAGGTTATTCTGTAATTTTTGAAATCCCTTAAGTGGAAGGACGTAGCTTGAAGACAATGATGTGCATAAATCACACAAAGACCACCATTCAACTCTATAAGAGAAAGGTTTATTCTCCTTCAAAAATGAGGAGTGGCAGAGAGTGGTGTCAGATATGGAACCTGGTAACAAAGTGGAAATAGTTGTTGTTATGGTGAACAATTGCATTGTGACGAAGACAGCAGTTTATCTCATATATGATGAACCAATTGACGAAAAAATGGACCATTGAGATGCCCCAGATAAGAATGTTATTGTTGGTGGTGATGAAAATGAATCCTCTTCGATTTCTCCTCAAGTAGAGTCCACAGATGATTATAATCAAAGACAGAATGATGTTAAAAAGTTGATGGTTAAAAAAAAAGTCAGAGTTAACCTCATCTTGAATTTGGTCCTGAAATTGTTGATTACTGTTCTGTTAATCCTATGAATATTGAAGCCCCATTCCTTATGCTTTAAAGGGAATAAAATCAGGAAATATAGATACTTGATAATTGATCAACAAAATGAGAAGTACGCTTCAACAAGATTTGCAGAGAAGGTTTTCCAAATGCAAACAATCTCGGCAATCTCAATACACTTCAGGAAGAATTTTTCTATGTGATTATGTGAGACTAAGATATGCTTTAAATTCTCCCAATCAAGTTGCTAGTTTTCATTTTAATGTTAATATTCTTATACAGCGTGTGCCTATAGAGTTTAGTTTTCCTTCTGCTGGCTCTTGTTCATTTTAACCACGAGCTCCTTTGATTTTGGAGACAACAATATTCCATTGGGTAAATAAAAGCCTGGAAAGAACTACATTATCCTGTCATATACATGTCATAATATGTACTATCTAGGAATGAAGAACTATTTTCTTTAGCGTGCAGATTTTTTATTGGTGTGGAAAGATGCTTGCATTGAGAATTGTCATTCTTTTCCTTTCAATTTTTGATTGGTGGAATTTGGTTTTGCTGGCTAGTGTAGAAGATTTCTCAATCAAGAGGTAGTTTCATAACTGTTTAAGACAGACCCGTGCCCTTAATGTTGACGATAAAACATCTTGCTTGCTGAACACATTGATTCATCGGCCGCCGGTTTTGCCTGTCTAGGTAATGCCTCTTCATATTGATTTTTTATTTTTATTTGAAATTTTCTCATTACCTGCAGTAATTTGTCTTAAAACCTTCTAAATATTGAAGGGGAGATGTATGCATCATGATCATATGTGACCAAAGTTTTAAATTGTAATCCTCAACTTCAATTGTAGGCTAAATGTCGAGGATTTTGGGACACCTTTGACCGCATCACAACAATCGCAATTGTCTTGCAACAACGTCAGTTATCCACAATTTTCCTTAATATCAAAGATTGGTTTAACTGTGGTTTCAGCTGGGGGAGATGAGACACTTCGCTTTTGGGATATTTTTGGACCACCTGCTACTGATACAAGAGAGTTTTCGGTTCTGGTAATCTATTGTCGATGAAGGCATCACAAATAAGATGATAGAAACATAAACAATTTTGTTCTATTAGGGTAGCATTCTTTTGTGTGGAATTTTATTATTCACATGTTTTATACTACTGCAGTGAGTTTTTAAGTTTTATCATTTATGTGTAAATTTTGTTAAAGAAAAAAAAAACTCTTGTACTGTTATGTTATCAGGCAGAAGAATATTGAAGTGGATATTACTCTCCTACATATATCAATTATTAAGTGTCATTAGAAGATACAGTATACTGTCACATTTACATTAGGGGCACTTCTACGGTGCAGTCATAAAACTAACTTTTTTGAAAAAGTTATTTTGTTCCTATTCGTATGCAGAACGAAAAATCTGTTTTGACTTGTTTATCTTCTGATCCATCTTCCGATCTTCAATCTATGGTTCTATATTTTGACTCATACAGAACGAAAATTCAACTGGAACAGAGAAACGCAAACCCATATCCATCTTCCGATCTCAAATGCTCTTCCTCCAACGTCATGGATCTCGAATTGAATTTGATTTATTTAAGATTAGATTATGTCTCTGTTCAAATTTCATGACATCCAAGCTTTTGCTTCAAATCAAACATGTATGCTTTTGTTACAGTATAATTTCTTTGTATGCTTCTCTTCTTAGTTGTAGTATTTTAACCTGTATTTTTATTTTACTTCTAATTACACATTCTGCTTCAAACAGATTGTGCAAACAAGCAATTGCATGGTGTTAGTTATGTGGCATTTTGCAGAGAAAATGAATTGCTTCCATTAATTTTCTTCGGAACTTTGCAAATTGCTAAGGACTATGTACATTATTCCTTTAGTTAACATACATGCATGACTATGTACATTATTATGTTGATGGTTACGTAAAAGAACAAATAATTTTAGAACGAATGTTTTTACCAAATAAACAATAAACAATGCTCAATGATTGGTTATATGGTTAACTTCACCAGAAAAGTCATTCCCATGACTTCACTATAAGTAGCACTTCCTTTTGCCATTTTACTTTCATATGCTATAACAACATGTGTTATTGTCTTTTGTCACCACCATTCAACATTGTGCAATATATATGATTGGATGAGAATGGTCAAAAAACGTGTCCTACTTTTCCATCATCAATTTTCCTTGAAATTTCCAATTGACTTGGTGGGGTTCCAACATACCTTTGGGTCTATCTATTAGTCAATTAGTACTGTACTTTCAGACACACACACACGTGATAAACAATATTTTTCTGATATACGATCACTTGAGAAATTTATTTTAGAGAGAATAACAAGAGTTTGTTGCTGCTGTTTTGGAAAGGCCTCCTTTTTTGGTATTTTTTTTTCTCTTTTTGTTATGAAACTTGGTCTATGATCTATACCGTACTCTACTAATCGTTGTACAATTTATTTTAATGATTTCTTTTACTTTTATTTAGTTTAACCATGATTTGCCTAATTTACGTGGAGCTCATATTTAACTTGAATTTATCGGATTGTGAAGTTTATTACTTTTCCCTTGTTTTTGATGTCGAGATGTGAGATGATGATTTTTATATATAAGGCTAGCTTGTAGATTTATGTTGCAATTATGTGGTAATGAGTTTTTTTCTTTCTTAGAGAAATTGAAGCATCTATAGGGATATGGTACAATAGAAGTCGAGACCGTTAGGATGAAGTCCCTCTAAAATAAATGTCTCTACAACCATACTTCGACGGTAGAATAATTCGTTTTTAAGTTATAAGTTATAGTCTACAAAGTTTGAGAGAAATAGTAGACAGTAGTAATAAAATTAACTTTTCCTTTGTGATTTTTTTGGTTTACCCCTAAGTTCTATATTTTTTCTTCATCATTTACTATTTAAAGAAGCACATATACAATCATTTAAATTTAGCCTTGGATCCATATGTAGGAAAGGTATTGATCATGGGTGGGAGAAAAAACGACCTCTGGGAACATGTTACAAGCGTAGGAAATGGTCGTAAATGGATATGCAATTATTGCCATGATCAGTTTAGTGGAGGACTTTCAAGAATTGCAGCACACCTGGGGTTGTATGGCAAAGGAGGAGGCATTAGGCGATGCTCCAATTATCATGTGGTTCGTAACGAAGGAGTTCACAATATGGCATCTACTTCCGACGACGACAGTAGAGGAAGAAAGTACGACGTGTTTTTGAGTTTTAGAGGAGAAGACACTCGCGCATCCTTCACTTCTCATCTCTATGCTTCTCTTCAAAACTCCGGAATTATCGTCTTTAAGGACGATCAATCACTTCAAAGAGGAGACCACATCTCGTCATCGCTAATACAAGAGATTAAAGAATCTCGAATTTCTGTTATTGTCTTCTCCAAGAACTACGCTGATTCACCATGGTGTCTTCGAGAGTTGATTAATATAATGGAGTGTCACAGAACCATAGGTCAGGCGGTTCTCCCCATATTCTATGATATATATCCATCCGATGTTCGTCATCAAACAGGTGAGTTTGGTGAAGCTTTTCAAAAAGTATTAAACAAAGTTTTAAAAGGAGATGGATTCATGGTACCAAAGTGGAGAGACGCACTTCGTGATGCTGCTGGCCTTGCAGGATTTGTTGTCCTGAATTCCAGGTCTATCTTATTATGCTTTGTTAATTAATTTTTTTTGGGTTAAATACACTTTTCCCATGCCATTTGAACAAATTTCGATTTATCCCATTTAGTTAACCTTGTAATTTGAAGATTCTTTTTTGTTAGACTTTCATGGTTTCCAATTTCAGGACTAAATGACTCTCGGCCCCCTGTTAAGAGAATCAACTTAATTTGCATGTACAATTTGCTTCTTTGGTCATCACTTTCAATCTAACTGCACCTTATTGTAATGATTCAGCTTTACACACACAACCCAACAATAAAATTTTTACTCGAATTCCCCCTATACTTTTGACACATACATACATAGGTAATTACTTATACATAAACATACATAAACCCATATGCTATGTGTATATGTAAATTTACCCTTTCTTTGTTTTTAATAGGAATGAAAGCGAGGTTATCAAGGATATTGTTGAAAATGTTACACGTTTGCTTGACAAGAGAGACTTGTTCATTGCTGATAATCCGGTGGGAGTCGAATCTCGGGTGCAACACATGATTCAACTTCTAGACACTCAAATGATGTTCTACTAATAGGGATGTGGGGGATGGATGGAATCGGCAAATCCACCATTGCGAAAGCCATTTACAATAAAATTGGCCGCAATTTTGAAGGTAGGAGCTTTCTTGCAAATATTAGGGAGGTTGGGGAGCAAGTTTCTGGACAACTGCATTTACAAAAACAACTTATAGATGATATTTTCAAAGAAACCACAACAAAGATACAAAACATTGAGTCGGGAAAATCTATATTAAAGGAAAGGCTCTGTCATAAAAGAGTTCTTCTTGTACTTGATGATGTGAATAGATTGGACCAACTAAATGCTGTGTGGAAGTTGTAAATGGTTTGCTCCTGGGAGTAGAATAATCATCACAGCCAGGAATAAGCATATACTTAGAGTGAAAAAAGTTGACAAGATATACGAAATGAAAGAAATGAATGAAAGTGAATCTCTTGAGCTTTTTAGTTGGCATGCATTCAAGCAAAAGAGTCCCAAAGAAGATTTTTCCGAAATTTCCATAAATGTAGTTAAGTACTCTGGAGGGTTGCCTCTAGCTCTTGAAGTCCTTGGGTCCTACTTGTTTGATATGGAGGTATTAGAGTGGATTTGTGTATTGGAGAAACTCCAAAGTATTCCCAATGATGAAGTATATAAGAAGTTAAAAATAAGCTACAATGGTTTAAATGATGATACAGAGAAATCAATATTCCTTGACATAGCTTGTTTCTTTATTGGGATGGACAGAAATGATGTTATTCGTATATTAAATAGCTGTGGACTTTTCGCAGAAATTGGAATAAAGGTCCTTGTTGAGAGAAGCCTTGTAATCGTTGATGATAAAATAAAGCTTGGCATGCATGATTTGCTGCGAGATATGGGAAGAGAAATAATTCGTGAGAAATCACCAAAGGAGCCTGAGGAACGTAGTAGGTTGTGGTTTCACGGGGATGTGCTTGATGTATTGTCAGAACATACTGTAAGAACTTCATATACTTTGTTTTAAATTCTGTATTTTAAATATATGTTTTTGGTTAAATATGAAAATCTTGGTTTCAAAATATCTCAAACTTAATAAGCATTTGAGCTAGTAATCAACATTCATCCGTGCTGTCATTAGCAGAAAAGCTTTCAATATTAGTTTGGTTGTGAATTGTTATATGCTCTGTAGCTCCTAGTGAAAACTGACTTGTTTTGTTGCACGTTTTATATCTTCCTTATATCTTTTAGTTTTACTCATATGGTTGTGCTTCCTGGCTCTATAGGATGTTTTGCTTTTGGTCCTTTATATTTCACAGGGAACAAAAGCTGTTGAAGGACTGACTTTTAAGATGCCAGGTCGTACTGCACAATGTTTTAGTACCAAGGCATTTGAGAACATGAAGAAACTCAGATTGCTGCAATTTTCTGGTGTACAACTTGATGGAGATTTTAAATATCTTTCAAGAAATTTGAAATGGCTGCACTGGAATGGATTTCCATTGAGTTAGAAAACAGCAATGTCAAACTTATGTGGAAAGAGATGCAGGTATTAATTTTGATATATATTTTGTTCTGTACTTTGAGTTGTTTTCACTTCTCTAATTTATCAACGATATTTAAATGTTGCGTCCACAGTGCACTTTTGGGCAAGAGCGTCCCGTTTGCAATAGTAACTAGCCAAATACTTACTGAAATAAGGGTTTGGCTTATAATCAATCCATTCTCTCGTTACCAATTAATCATTGAGTTCCATTAATGAGATATGGTGAGATTTTGTGTTTAACTAATCAATTTGTTAAAGGTTAGTTGCTCCTTAATGGGATTTAATTACAAGGATCAATTCAACAATATAAAGAAAATAGAACTCATATATTAATAGTTAAAATATAATTATAATACATAAGATCTATTATGGCTCAAACTGTGAATTTAGTTACAATGTATATAAGTATAAACGATATCCATGTAACAGTCCATAAATCAAAACATTAAATAAAGAAATTCAGAGGAGACCACAACAAAGGAAAGGATTGCAATCTTGAGTTTCATTAAAAAAAAGCTTTCAGTTTCGATTTCAAACCTATGTATTATCCAAAAAATTTAAATTTACAGAAGAATGCTCATACATAAAATATTTTGAAAGAAAAGGTAATACTAAACCAACATATGTTGGTATTAAAAAAATGTCTCTGCGCCCGCACAAATGTTTTATTACCACTCTCAACATATCTTTGTATGCTTTATCCGTAAGTTCTTTCTGTCATTTCTGTTCATGCAGATGATGGAGCAGCTGAAAATTCTCAATCTTAGTCATTCTCCTTATCTGACACAGACCCCTGACTTTTCATACTTGCCTAATCTTGAAAAGCTAGTACTCGAAGATTGTCCAAAGCTGTCTGAGGTATCCCATACAATTGGACATCTTAAGAAAGTTCTTTTGATAAATTTGAAAGATTGTACTAGCCTTTCTAACCTTCCAAGAAATATCTATACGTTGAAATCTTTGAAAACTCTCATTCTATCTGGATGTTTAATGATTGACAAGTTGGAAGAGGACTTGGAACAAATGGAATCTTTAACCACCTTGATCGCTAATAACAATGCTATAACAAAAGTGCCCTTTTCAGTAGTAAAGTCAAAAAGCATTGGATTTATTTCCTTGTGTGGATATGAAGGATTCTCCCGTGATGTGTTTCCTTCTATCATTTGGTCTTGGATGTCACCAACAAATGATTTCTCACCCACTTTTCAAACAACTGCTGGTATGCCATCCCTTGTTTCTTTAAATAGTACTACCCATGATATATCTTCTATTTCCAATGTCCTTCCAAAGCTTCAAAGCCTTTGGCTGGAATGTGGATCAGAACTTCAACTATCACAAGATGTAACAAGAATTTTGAATGCTTTAACTGCAACAAGTTCTATGGAATTGGAATCAACTGCAACTACATCACAAGTATCAGATGTGAAGACTTCTACATCACAAAATTCCTTGAAATCTCTTCTAATTCAGATGGGAATGAGATGCCTAATCTCCAATATTCTCAAAGAGATGATCTTACAGGTTTCACCCTCTCTCTTGGATGTGTCTAATAGTTGTATTTTTCATATAAACATTATTAGAAGAGAGAAATCTTATATGAACATATAGATATATTTCATACAATCATCACAAATTTTGCTTTTAGTCACTGACTGCTTAAATTACATTTGCATGCGTAATCGAGTTTAAGAATGATATCATTTGATTCATGTAGCCGACCCCAACTCATAGGATAAAGCTTAGTTGTTGCCATAGCATGTAGAGTTGGGACGTCATTGATTTGAATTTTATTTTATGAAATAAGTTGCAATCTTCCAAGTGCGCATCTTAGGGAGTGGTACAATTTGTTAGTTTCACGACATTAGTATCACGAGTAATGCTACCAGCACACTCTTTGACATTCTCTTTCCAACACTTCTTTTCCTAATATGCAAATTTATATGGGTTTCTCATCATTTCATTTGGAATCCATTCCAAAAGTGGTGCGACCTACATTAATTTCACGAGAGAGAGAGAGAGAGAGAGAGAGAGAGAGAGAGGGAGGGAGGGGGAGGGAGAGGGAGCGGGATGGAGAGGGAGAGGGAGAGGGAGGGAGAGAGTTGGAATCGGAAAGAGAGTATCCTGGTAGAACTACTAAAATATCAAATGGAAATCAGAAACCCTAGCTTTTTTTTGGTTGATATGCTTTGTTAAATCTGCACCTCTCTGTTTTAATAACCTAAGCAAATATTTCTGTGTAATTTGTAAATTATTCAGCAATATTTTTCCTGTCAAAAGATTATAATTTTTTTTTTGCAATGTCTGAGGTGCAACATAGTTGGAATGTCGACCATTACATATGATGCCTTTGCACCACTCTAGCCTCTATAAAAATAAAAAAAATAAAAAAAAGAGAGAAAAAATGAGGTGTCGAATTTAATTGGAGTTTGGAAAATTAAGGTGTCCAAATATCTTTGTTGTAATTTTTATAGATAAGAATACGAATAATTATATATTTAATTTTTGAATAAATGATTGTGATATTAATATATTGTTAAATCAAATATTTCCACTTTTTACAGAATTTGACTGTCGATGGGCGTGGTAGTTTTTTGCTCCCTGGTGATGATTACCCAAATTGGTTAAGTTTCAACGCCAAAGGTTATTCTGTAATTTTTGAAGTACCTCAAGTGGAAGGACGTAGCTTGAAGACAATAATGTGCATTGTCTATTCTTCAAGCCCGTATGACATAACATCAGATGGCCTTCAAAATGTGTTGTTGATAAATCACACAAAGATCACCATTCAACTCTGTAAGAGAGAGGCGTTATCGTCCTTTGAAAGGGAGGACTGGCAGAGAGTGGTGTCAAATATGGAACCTGGTGACAAAGTGGAGATAGTTGTTGTTATGGTGAACAATTTCATTGTGACGAAGACAGCAGTTTATCTCATATATGATGAACCAATCGACAAAAAAATGGACCATTGTGATGCGCCAGATAAGAATGCTATTGTTGGTGGTGATGAAAATGAATGCTCTTCCAAGAGGATTTCTCCTCAAATAGAGTCCACAGATGATTCTAGTCAAAGACAAAAAAGAAGAAAACACTAGTGGAGATGAATGATAAATTGATTGGTAAAAAAAAGTAACCTCGTCTTGATTTTGGTCCGTAATTGTTGATTAGTGTCCTATTAATCCTGTGAATTTTGAAAAATTCGAAGGATGCCAAAGCTTGATCTCACAGAAGTCCAACTAGAGCTTGATATTAAAGCCCCAATCATGATGCTTTAAGGGAAGTAAAATCAGGAAACATGGATACTTGATAATTGATCAACAAAATGAGATGTACACTTCAACAAGATTTGCAGAGAAGGCTTTCCAAATGCAAACAATTGCAGCAATCTCAGTACACTTCAAGAAGAATTTCTCTGTGATTATGTGAGTCTAAGACATGTTTTAAATTCTCCCAATCAAGTCACTAGTTTGATCTTTAATGTATTCTTATACAGTGTGTGCGTATAGAGTTTAGTTTTCCTTCTGCTGCATTTCCTCGTTTTAACTATGAGATCCTTTGATGTAGGAGACAACAATATTGCATTAAGTAAATAAATGCCAAGAAAGAACTATTTTGTTTAGGATGCATCTTTTTTATTGGTGTGGCAGTATGCTTGCATTGAGAATTGTCATTCTTTTCCTTTCTATTTATGATTGGTGGGATTTGGTTTTGCTGGATGGTGTAGGAGATTTCCCTTTCTTGTTGTTGGTTCCAGAACTTTTTAAGAGAGACCCTGTTCCGTTAATGTTGAGGATATGAGCTTCTTGCTTGCCGCACACATTGTTTCGTTCAACTTCTTCCCTACTGCAGCTGGACTGGATTCTTCAGCCGCTGGTTTTGCCTGACTATGTAAGGCTCTGTAGATTGATTTTTTATTTTATTTGATATTTTATCATTACCTGCAGTAAATTTGTCTTAAAACCTCCTAAACATTGAAGGGAAAGTACCATTGTCCATTGTAGATGTATGCATCCTTATCAGATGACCAAAGTTTTAATTGTAATGCTCGACTTCAATTGTAGCCTCAATATCAAGGATTATGAGACCACTGACCACATCACAACAATCACAATTGTGTCGCATCAACCTCATTTATCTTCAGTTTTCCTTAACATCAAAGATCGATGCAATTGCACGTTGTGCCTCGGTTCCTGTCAGTAAATAAAACTTCTTTGTAGGCAGTTTTTTCAGCTTGTGCTCTTGTTGCTTAAACTTTTCTTCTGGTTGGACACAAATCCATCCAGCACCCAAAGAGTCTTAGCATGCAACCTATTAGGAAAGTACTGAATTTGTTTTCTTAATGACCTGTATAATTGATTTGCTTCTAGATTCTCATAAGATTGACTCTGATGATTTTATTATGCTAAGTTTCGAGTTTTCCTCATAGAGTGGTGTTTACTAAGATATTCAATCTTTAATTTTCTTTCAGGTCTTCAAAGCAATAAACTGGGAGACTGCTATTTGACATGTGCTAGAACATATTCATAGAAATGGAAAAAAGAAATATGCTAGCAAGACTTCCTCCTTTATTACATGAAATTCATGCGGATGTGCCACTTTATGTGAGACTCATTCCTAAAGTGGTGTGATCTATATGAATTTCATCAAATAAGAAATAGCGTTAAAAGTACAAGTGCTAGAGGGTGTGTTGTTAGTGGTCCTCGTACGTGGAGAGAATAATAGAAACATAAACAGATGTTTTGTTTAAGTGGATATTGTTATTCTAGATCATTGTATAGTTGGGTTATCCATCATTCCCATTGAAGATTTTATAGTGTTTTCTGTTTAACAGATGAACAGTTAGAGTTGGTTACAATCATCTACCTTGTTACTCAGTTATTTGCTCCTATAAGTAAGCTTTGTATATGTTCAGTTTTGTATCTTTGAATCATAATGATATCCTTTTAGTATTTTTCATTCTCAAGCTCTCAAGCTATTTTTCCTTTCCTTCCTTATAATCTGATTCCTCACAATTTTTTTTTTCCAGTACAATGATTACTCACTATTTAGCATTGGAGAAAAGTTTATAAACATGTTTTGGTATCAATAAATTCATTGCATTTTCTAATTCAAGGGTGGGAAGTGTTGCATGTGTTCTATGATGGACCCATATTTTAAAATCCGTATATTAATTTCATAACGCACATTCCTACTATTTCCTTAACATTCTATAGTAGGAATGTGCGTTATGTGGAGTCGCACATCAACTTTCAAATTTGTGAAGAAAATAGTGTGGAGAAAGATTAACTCATGGAGCATCAAATGACTATCGCAAGCCGGGAGGGAAACGCGCATCAAATTGGTTTTACAAGCAATACCCTCGTATATCACGAGTATCTTTTCTATCCTTAAATCCATTATTGTTGACATAGAGAAAATGTTGAATTCTTTCTGGTGGGGGCATAATAAACAATGCAAAATGAATAAATTGGATGTCATGGGAATGGTTAAGCATTCATAAAAAAGAACGGGGTCTAGGATTCAAAAACATCGGCGCATTTAATGAAGCTGTGTTAGGTAAGCAGGCTTGGAAATATATTACAGAACCACATAACATTGTCACAAGGCTTTTCAAACCTAAATACTTTCAAAAGTGTGATTTTTTGGATTCTAAAATTTACCATAATCCTAGCTATGTGTGGCGTAGCATTTTGGGGGCTAAGAAGGTTGTCGAAGAGGGGTACAGGTGGAGTATATGTTCAGGTGAAAACATCAGTGTGTGGAACCAACAGTGGTTAATGGATGATGTTGACATCAGAAAGCCTAATAATCTTCCTGAATGCTTAGATAAGCTCACGGTTGCAGATCTATTCATATCTCATTCTCGTTATTGGAATGTTTGGTTAATACGGAGTCTTGTCAACAACGAAGATTCTGATTGTATCCTTAATACTCATTTTTTTTTAATCCTGTCCAACATGATAGGAGAGTGTGGAAGTTTGCGACAAACAGTATCTACTCTGTTAGAAGCGGATATCGGATCAGTCTCAGACAAATTTTGGATATGAATGTTCATCGGAGTGAAGGTAATTGGGAAATTTTGTGGAACCTAAAAGTTCCCCCAAAAGTCGAGACTTTCATAAGGAGAATATATAAATGCACTTCCTACCAGAGTATGATTGCAAGATAGAGGGGTTAATTGTCTAAAGGTTTGTGCTCTTTGCGAGGCAGTGGGTGAAGATATCATGCATCTATTTTTCATAAGACAGCAAGACAGTGTTGGCAACGAAGAGGGAAGTGGAACCAAATTCATCATAACGCACAATTAGGTCTCACTTCGAGTGCAACCATGTTTGAGGTTATGCAGGATTTGGACCATAGTCAGCAAGCAATATGGGCTTGCGTTATGTGGTCTATATGGAAGCAAAGGAACGATGCTATCTGAAGAAATAAAGTTATGACTTGTGCATCAATGCGTGATAGAGGTCTTAATCTCCTAAGTGGTTGGCAAAACCCGCAGGAAAGCCGCAATAGAGCGGTTGTACAGCAGCAACATAGTGACAATATAGTTTGGAGGAAACCAAATGAAGGATGCTTTAAGTGCAATGTAGATGCTACATTTTTTTTTATTCCAGTAATCGTGTTGGCATTGGAATCTGTATTCGAGATGATCAAGGGAGATTTGTGATGGCAAAAACAGTTTGGGGATCGCCAACTGAGCTATGCTCACGGGGACATTGGAAGTTACATTCTATGCTAATGGGAAGAAAAAAAATCAACATTTAAAATGAGAATATAAAATTGAGAACATATTTTTAGTCCTGCGAATAATTTATTGAGAATATATATTTTTTAACTCCTTTCTACCAAACATGAGATTACTCCAGGAATCATCCACGCAGAAATATTTGCAGGTTTAGATACAAACATTTCCTAAGAATCTACCTACGCAGTTCAGGTTTAGATACAAATATTTGTGAAATCTCAATACTTTATTTTTCTAATCAAAAGCTTCAATTTCTCAGTTTACTCATCTAGGTACGTTTCTCACCTAAGATGAGTCACTTTTTTGTATGTATACCTCTTAGCAATCAATAGATACACAATGAAGTTGATCAAACTAAGAATTGTCAAAAGCCAGTAGAAGTAATCAAGATGACCCCTATTCATATTATCTGGAATCCAACCAAGACTTCCATTTCTTGTAGTAACTTTTGTCACTATAGTAACAAGCAATGTACTCACATAATTTCCCAATGCATTAGTTGTGAGTGAAAGTGCAGCACACAAACTTCTCATAGCATCAGGTGCCTGACCATAAAAGAACTCCATCTGACCGATATTAGTGAAAACTTCGGCGGCACCTACGAGGAAATACTGTGGTACTTGCCAGAAGATCGACATAGGGATGGTTTCAAGATCATAGTAGTTGTTTTTGCGGACAATGTCGAGGCGGATGACTTCTAGAATCCCCGCCACGATCATGGAAATGATTGAGATGACTAGGCCGATTCCGATTCTTTGAAGCTGTGTGAATCCGTGTTCATTGCCGGTGTACTTTCTTGCAAAAGGAACAATGAGACGGTCGTAAACCGGGGCCCAGAAGATGACACTTAGAGTGTCGAAAAGGGAGAGGGAGGCTGATGGAATTTTGAATTTAGGACCAATGTGTTGATCCATTGTGTTGCCTTGTAACACAAACATGGTTCCCATTTGACTGTATACTGTTGCAAAGGCTATCAGTGATGCCCAAACAGGGAGTAAACGAACGACCGATTTGAGTTCTTCGACTTGTGTTACTGTGCACAGCCTCCATGGATTCGGTAAATCTTTTACCCGGTCGGATTCTGTCTCTACTGCTGCCTTATCCAAACACCTGAAATCAGGGAAATTTGTTTGTTAGTTATTATTATAATGTAAAATAAGAATGTAAAACAAACTTTAGCATCAATGAATTATGAAGTTTAGAATATGAAAAGGACATGCCAACGAGTAGTCTCATAAAGATAAATATAAAAATGGTTTTGATTTCTTACTTCAATTCATTTGTGTGTTCAAGTTTCCGGCTCCCTTTGATGTTAGATTCTACATCAGTAGTCTCATAAAGAAGAGACTTATCATCTGGAACTTGTTGGCCAAGTTTCTTGAATGCTGCAACAATAACTTGACAAATCCTTGTAAGAGGACTTCCACCAGGTATTTGAAGTCTATACCATCTACTACCGATGAAGAAAAATATAATGGCGATAACCATTGCAACTCCAGGTACTCCAAAACCCCATCCCCAACCGACATTCATCTGTATCCAAACCAACACCGAGGAAGCAATGAGTGCTCCGATATTAATTGAGAAGTAAAACCAATTGAAAAAGGAGCTTTTCTTTTTCCTTTCAGTCTCATCGTTTTCATCAAATTGGTCAGCACCAAAAGATGAAACACACGGTTTGATACCACCGGTTCCAAGCGCAATCAAGTAGAGTGCTATAAAAAGGGCTGCAGTTTGTCCTGACGTCGGATGGCAGCCATTAGTATCACATGAAGGCTTTAGTCCAGGTGCAATAGCGGAAAATGTTAAAAGCCCCATTCCCTGCCAAGTACACAAACAACGACTCCTTTAACATGTTTTTCCCTCTTATTAGTTTAGCCTTTTTGGCTCTAAGCTATTTCTATAAAAAATAGAAAACATAAAATCAATTCATATTGATATTATATAAACAATAAAGTGTTTTCATAAGCTATCATGGAGGGCTTATGGAAATAAGCTGAAAACAGTTCATTGACAGGTCATGAGTTGTCTCCATAAGCGCTCCGGAACAGTCTCACAAATGCTTATGCCAGTAGATAAGCTCAAATAAGTCAATCAGAACAGGCCCTAACTTGATGGAAATTATCTTAAATACAGTTCAAGTACCTGAATTAAAATCTCTTGAAAATTTGAAATGCAGTAAATGTTTAGAAGTAAACTGAAGGTTCCAAAATGAAACTAGAGCTAAGATTAAATCTATAATGTCCTCGAAGTAGAATAGAATTGGCAACATTGTCATCTTAGTTAAAAAATTATGACAAATTGTGACATGAGCTCAGTTGAAAAGAATACACTTATGCTTTGGATTATGCTTTAGACTAGTTAAAGAGTAAAGATAAACAAAAATAATAATAACTTACTTAGTTGAAAAAGAAATGTATTGTAAACAAAATTATTGATCCTTTTGATTATGAACCTCGGACATTTAAATATGAACTGATTGAAAAGAATGCAGATTAAATGCCTTTATCAAAACATTTCAACAAAAAAGCAAATCTTATCTTCAAATGAGCTTACAATGACATAGATACTCGAGAAACTAGCAATTGTCCAGTATCTTCCCAAGTATGCATCAGCTAAAAAGGCTCCAAGCAATGGTGTGATGTAACATGTTCCCGACCAAGTTGTGACAGTATTTGCAGCAGCTGCATTTCCAAGTCCGTAACGGTCTTCGAGATAGTTCACCAAGTTTGTACTCATGCCATAGTAAGCCAATCTTTCACAACATTCATTTCCTGCAACAATTTTTCGTGTCATCAAATTCTAGTACAAGAATTGTTAGAACTACTAAAAAAACAGCAGAGAATACACAACCACTTGTGCCAACGTCTACGAGTACAGAGTGGTTGCAGTACATTTCTATTATTCAAGCTTAGAGTTATAAAGTACAACTTGTGTTTAAATACTACGGGTCCAGGAATATATATCAGATATGACATTGAAGTTTATGAAAGATATAAAACTAAGAATTTAATACCGAGAATAAAGCGGCATGCTTTCCAATTTCCTGTCTTTTTCTTGTTGGCAGGATTTTTGTGAATGTCAATTGTTCCATCTTCTGTATATAAACCATCTCCTTCATTCACACCAGCTTTTATATTGACATCTTCCATATTAGAACAATTGATTTCCTATTTACTTGTTCTCTTCGCTACCGACAAATTAAAGTTGTGTTTGTAAGTTTCTGCAAATTAGTAACCATAACCAGAGAAACAAACAAAACATCAAAGAAAATCATAGATATTGTATATTGAATTCATATTAATATATGGAAAATCATGCAGAAATGATATTATCAACATTAAAAAGACAAATAGGACAAAAAGATTGAAGCAGTAACAAATATATCAGATTAACATCAAGGTGACAAATATCACAATATTTCTGGATCATACATAATGAGAAATAATTAAAAAAAATATTATATTGGTAAGAATTAATCCATATGCATGTAGATAAGAACTTGAAATCCCAGAATTCATTATAATCAAAATAACAAAGGCACATGCAAAAAAAGAACATATAATACATACAAATGCAGATATACAACACAAAAACAACCAGACAAAGGGTTTAGGTTTACGTAGCCAATTATTAGAGAAAAATGTAGGGTTTAGAATCAAAATTCCGAACCTTATATTTTCTAAGCAATGTGGAATTCAGAACATGGACAAAGACAAAACTAGTGAAACAAAGAAATTCACTTTTCCATCTTTTGTTCACTGGTGGCTCTCTCTTCATGTAATGTAACCCTACGTTGTGGCTTGTTAGGTTTAGTGGTTAATATAGGCAGAAACAAACATGATTAATTTTGCAACTATGGCCATTAATTTAAGTAATTAACAATAGGGGTCCATAATTTTGTTTATTTCTTGTATGGCACATTTTTAAGGTGTGTTATGAACGGATTTTCTAACACAATTAGACTCTCTTTTTAGTTGGTTAAAATTCAAATAGATTTTACCGAATCATATAATTTATGCGTACATGATATTTATTGAATTTCAAGTAATAATACAATAGCACAAATGGTATCTTTGAAATTGTGTTGTTAGTCAAGTTTTTTTTTTTTTTTTTAGTTTTGTTCATAAAAAATTGGTTGGAAAAATGAGTTTTTTTTTTAATAGATTTTCTTAATTGAGAAAATTATATTCGACACACAATCGAATATTAAATATGGGCACCTGGTTCGAACTTTAGTTTATCACGTTGAATACAAACCCCATTCACTAAAACATTAAACCATGAACAACCAAATTTTTCAATGGAACGAAGAGTCAATCACTATCAATGCTATTAAATGCTTCACACCTATAGTCAATCATCTCATTAATTTCCTTTATGACTTAAATAAAATAAGATATATTTGTGGCAGAAAATTTCCATGAAAAAAATATCTCCTTTTAGATTGTAGCGATGGCCTATAGATTACTCCTTTTTATAAAAGATAAATAGGTGAATTGAAATTGATGTATTTGGTCTATATTATTAATTAAATATATTAACTTTTATTGACTCATTTATCGCTTATAAAAAGGAACAGGGAGCGAAGTTGATAGCTTACAACCAATAAACTAGATAATTAAATTTGTAGCGTTTGTTAAAACTAACGCTAGTTTAAGAGTACAATTATTTTGAGACGGGTGGAGTATAAGCTATAAGTTAGTTTATTGTCTTTTTAGAGGAACTTAACATATTGTTATTGCCAAACAGTCCCTAAGGATAAATGTTGAGAATAAAGGGTATAGATGCAATTCTCAGATCTTCATTTTTTATGTCAATAGATCAATTAATATAAATGTGTGTCTCTTATAGTAAAAATGAAAAGTTGTATAAACATTGAATCTGGACATTTCTGTTAACACAATTGTATAGAGACAAGTTAATGGACAAAATGCAAAGGAAAATGAAATTCCTAAAAAATAGGCTGTCCAATTAATTTGTCAAAAAAATAACTTCCAATTCAGTCGAAAAGAGAAATAAGGGGGAAAAAAAAGCAACGACTCACGAGTAATATTTTTGAGGAGGCATTAGGCGATGCTCCAATTATCATGTGGTTCGTAACGAAGGAGTTCACAATATGGCATCTACTTCCGACGACGACAGTAGAGGAAGAAAGTACGACGTGTTTTTGAGTTTTAGAGGAGAAGACACTCGCGCATCCTTCACTTCTCATCTTTATGCTTCTCTTCAAAACTCCGGAATTATCGTCTTTAAGGACGATCAATCACTTCAAAGAGGAGACCACATCTCGTCATCGCTAATACAAGAGATTAAAGAATCTCGAATTTCTGTTATTGTCTTCTCCAAGAACTACGCTGATTCACCATGGTGTCTTCGAGAGTTGATTAATATAATGGAGTGTCACAGAACCATAGGTCAGGCGGTTCTCCCCATATTCTATGATATATATCCATCCGATGTTCGTCATCAAACAGGTGAGTTTGGTGAAGCTTTTCAAAAAGTATTAAACAAAGTTTTAAAAGGAGATGGATTCATGGTACCAAAGTGGAGAGACGCACTTCGTGATGCTGCTGGCCTTGCAGGATTTGTTGTCCTGAATTCCAGGTCTATCTTATTATGCTTTGTTAATTAATTTTTTTTGGGTTAAATACACTTTTCCCATGCCATTTGAACAAATTTCGATTTATCCCATTTAGTTAACCTTGTAATTTGAAGATTCTTTTTTGTTAGACTTTCATGGTTTCCAATTTCAGGACTAAATGACTCTCGGCCCCCTGTTAAGAGAATCAACTTAATTTGCACGTACAATTTGCTTCTTTGGTCATCACTTTCAATCTAACTGCACCTTATTGTAATGATTCAGCTTTACACACACAACCCAACAATAAATTTTTTACTCGAATTCCCCCTATACTTTTGACACATACATACATAGGTAATTACTTATACATAAACATACATAAACCCATATGCTATGTGTATATGTAAATTTACCCTTTCTTTGTTTTTAATAGGAATGAAAGCGAGGTTATCAAGGATATTGTTGAAAATGTTACACGTTTGCTTGACAAGAGAGACTTGTTCATTGCTGATAATCCGGTGGGAGTCGAATCTCGGGTGCAACATATGATTCAACTTCTAGACACTCAAATGATGTTCTACTAATAGGGATGTGGGGGATGGGTGGAATCGGCAAATCCACCATTGCGAAAGCCATTTACAATAAAATTGGCCGCAATTTTGAAGGTAGGAGCTTTCTTGCAAATATTAGGGAGGTTGGGGAGCAAGTTTCTGGACAACTGCATTTACAAAAACAACTTATAGATGATATTTTCAAAGAAACCACAACAAAGATAAAAAACATTGAGTCGGGAAAATTTATATTAAAGGAAAGGCTCTGTCATAAAAGAGTTCTTCTTGAGTTTGATGATGTGAATAGATTGGACCAACTAAATGCTTTGTGTGGAAGTTGTAAATGGTTTGCTCCTGGGAGTAGAATAATCATCACAGCCAGGAATAAGCATATACTTAGAGTGAAAAAAGTTGACAAGATATACGAAATGAAAGAAATGAATGAAAGTGAATCTCTTGAGCTTTTTAGTTGGCATGCATTCAAGCAAAAGAGTCCCAAAGAAGATTTTTCCGAAATTTCCATAAATGTAGTTAAGTACTCTGGAGGGTTGCCGCTAGCTCTTGAAGTCCTTGGGTCCTACTTGTTTGATATGGAGGTATTAGAGTGGATTTGTGTATTGGAGAAACTCCAAAGTATTCCCAATGATGAAGTATATAAGAAGTTAAAAATAAGCTACGATGGTTTAAATGATGATACAGAGAAATCAATATTCCTTGACATAGCTTGTTTTTTTATTGGGATGGACAGAAATGATGTTATTCGTATATTAAATAGCTGTGGACTTTTCGCAGAAATTGGAATGAAGGTCCTTGTTGAGAGAAGCCTTGTAATCGTTGATGATAAAAACAAGCTTGGCATGCATGATTTGCTGCGAGATATGGGAAGAGAAATAATTCGTGAGAAATCACCAAAGGAGCCTGAGGAACGTAGTAGGTTGTGGTTTCACGGGGATGTGCTTGATGTATTGTCAGAACATACTGTAAGACTTCATATACTTTGTTTTAAATTCTGTATTTTAAATATTTGTTTTTGGTTAAATATGAATATCTAGGTTTCAAAATATCTCAAACTTAATAAACATTTGAGCTAGTAATCAACATTCATCCGTGCTGTCATTAGCACAAAAGCTTTCAATATTAGTTTGGTTGTGAATTGTTATATGCTCTGTAGCTCCTAGTGAAAACTAACTTGTTTTGTTGCACGTTTTTTATCTGCCTTATATCTTTTAGTTTTACTCATATGGTTGTGCTTCCTGGCTCTATAGGATGTTTTACTTTTGGTCCGTTATATTTCACAGGGAACAAAAGCTGTTGAAGGACCGACTTATAAGATGCCAGGTCGTAGTGCACAACGTTTTAGTACCAAGGCATTTGAGAACATGAAGAAACTCAGATTGCTGCAATTTTCTGGTGTACAACGTGATGGAGATTTTAAATATCTTTCAAGAAATTTGAAATGGGTGCACTGGAATGGATTTCCTTTAACATGCCTACCTTCAAACTTCTATCAAAGAAATATAGTTTCCATTGAGTTAGAAAACAGCAATGTCAAACTTATGTGGAAAGAGATGCAGGTATTAATTTTGATATATATTTTGTTCTGTACTTTGAGTTGTTTTCACTTCTCTAATTTATCAACGATATTTAAATGTTGCGTCCACAGTGCACTTTTGGGCAAGAGCGTCCCGTTTGCAATAGTAACTAGCCAAATACTTGCTGAAATAAGGGTTTGGCTTATAATCAATCCATTCTCTCTTTACCAATTAATCATTGAGTTTCATTAATGAGATATGGTGAGATTTCGTGTTTAACTAATCAATTTGTTAAAGGTTAGTTGCGCCTTAATGGGATTTAATTACAAGGATTAATTCAACAATATAAAGAAAATAGAACTCATATATTAATAGTTAAAATATAATTATAATACATAAGATCCATTATGGCTCAAACTGTGAATTTAGTTACGATGTATATAAGTATAAACGATATCCATGTAACAGTCCATAAATCAAAACATTAAATAACAAAATTCAGAGGAGATCACAACAAAGGAAAGGATTGCAATCTCGAGTTTCATTAAAAAAGCTTTCAGTTTCGATTTCAAACCTATGTATTCTCCAAAAAATTTAAATTTACAGAAGAATGCTCATACATGAAATATTTTGAAAGAAAAGGTAATACTAAACCAACATATGTTGGTATTAAAAAAATGTCTCTGCGCCCGCACAAATGTTTTATTACCACTCTCAACATATCTTTGTATGCTTTATCCGTAAGTTCTTTATGTCATTTCTGTTCATGCAGATGATGGAGCAGCTGAAAATTCTCAATCTTAGTCATTCTCCTTATCTGACACAGACCCCTGACTTTTCATACTTGCCTAATCTTGAAAAGCTAGTACTCGAAGATTGTCCAAAGCTGTCTGAGGTATCCCATACAATTGGACATCTTAAGAAAGTTCTTTTGATAAATTTGAAAGATTGTACTAGCCTTTCTAACCTTCCAAGAAATATCTATACGTTGAAATCTTTGAAAACTCTCATTCTATCTGGATGTTTAATGATTGACAAGTTGGAAGAGGACTTGGAACAAATGGAATCTTTAACCACCTTGATCGCTAATAACACTGCTATAACAAAAGTGCCCTTTTCAGTAGTAAAGTCAAAAGGCATTGGATTTATTTCCTTGTGTGGATATGAAGGATTCTCCCGTGATGTGTTTCCGTCTATCATTTGGTCTTGGATGTCACCAACAAATGATTTCTCACCCACTTTTCAAACAACTGCTGGTATGCCATCCCTTGTTTCTTTAAATAGTATTACCCATGATATATCTTCTATTTCCAATGTCCTTCCAAAGCTTCAAAGCCTTTGGCTGGAATGTGGATTAGAACATCAACTATTACAAGATGTAACCAGAATTTTGAATGCTTTAACTGCAACAAGTTCTATGGAATTGGAATCAACTGCAACTACATCACAAGTATCAGATATGAAGACTTCTACATCACAAAATTCCTTGAAATCTCTTCTAATTCAGATGGGAATGAGATGCCTAATCTCCAATATTCTCAAAGAGATGATCTTACAGGTTTCACCCTCTCTCTTGCATGTGTCTAATAGTTGTATTTTTCATATAAACATTATTAGAAGAGCGAAATCTTATATGAACATATAGATATATTTCATACAATCATCACAAATTTTGCTTTTAGTCACTGATTGCTTAAATTACATTTGCATGCGTAATCGAGTTTAAGAATGATATCATTTGATTCATGTAGCCGACCCCAACTCATAGGATAAAGCTTAAATGTTGCCATAGCATGTAGAGTTGGGACGTCATTGGTTTGAATTTTATTTTATGAAATAAGTTGCAATCTTCCAAGTGCGCATCTTAGGGAGTGGTAAAATTTGTTAGTTTCAAAACATTAGTATCACGAGTAATGCTACCAGCACACTCTTTGACATTCTCTTTCCAACACTTCTTTTCCTAATATGTAAATTTATATGGGTTTCTCATCATTTCATTTTGAATCCATTCCAAAAGCGGTGCGACCTACATTAATTACACGAGAGAGAGAGAGAGAGGGAGGGAGAGGGAGAGGGAGGGAGAGAATTGGAATCGGAAAGAGAGTATCCTGGTAGAACTACTAAAATATCAAATGGAAATCAGAAACCCTTGCTTTTTTTTGGTTGATATGCTTTGTTGAATCTGCACCTCTATGTTTTAATAACCTAAGCAAATATTTCTGTGTAACTTGTAAATTATTCAGCAATATTTTTCCTGTCTAAAGATTATAACTTTTTTTTTGCAATGTCGGAGGTTCAACAAAGTTGGAATGTCAGACCATTACATATGATGCCTTTGCACCACTCTAGCCTTCTATAAAATAAAAAAAATAAAAAAAGAGAGAGAAAAAATGAGGTGTCGAATTTGTCACGACCCAATTTCTAGCCGTGACCAGCGCACAGACTGATGCATAAAGTCTGGCCAGCCTAACAAACCAAACCTGACAAATAGATAGAAAAATAGCTTTTGGATAACATTACATTGTGAAACCAAAATTTACTAGAAAGTTTGACAGAGTATCTTTCACATTTTCAAAATCAAAACCCTGTTCACAGATATAAGCCATTAGCTAGAATTTGAAAGACTACATAGCTAAGGTGTGCATATCCCAAAATAATAGTATTCCTAGACTCAAATAGCTGCAGATACACCAACGGCTCAAGATATAATACAAAAGAGTCGTTCATCAAGGAGTAGAGGCCTACCAAAAGAGTAACTATGCTGAATCGGTAATCTTCTAGAAACAGAAACTCAGCTGATTGTGAATCTGGAAAAAAAAATGTAAGATGAAGGGGTAAGTCACAAAGACTTAGTGAGAAAACAACAACCACTACCAACTAGAAGGGAAACACACAAGACACGAATAATTATTTTTCTCAAAATCTAATAACGATTTACAAACTAGTAACAATGTAAACTATAATTAATCCACATTCAAATAAGAATATTTCTAAATCCAATGTCATTGACATAGCAAATTTGTTGCCCTTAGCTTATTTAACCAAAACTGTTATAAAATGAACTAACTTATCAAGGGAATTTTTATTACACCTTTAAGCTGTCAGATTACCCTTCGGATACAATCTTACTACAAGCCATCGCCTATCTAACATTGAAACAACCTGAATATTGGTTCTTGCAATCACTTTACATAATTGTATATGGAAAATAGTATAATAAATAATATTTCAAACGGAAACCCAATATCGTAAAGAGGTGAAAATACGATTACAAGCCTAAAAAAATATTGATGAAAATCATATTAAAAGTCATTAAAGAAAGCATAGTAAACTCAATTAAGTGAAAATAATCAAAATGGGTGAATCGAGAACTAGCTTCATCTCGTTGATAGCTCTTTCCTACTAAGAGTGGCCTTTCTCTTAGTGGTAGCTACATCTAACGGATAGCTCTTTTCTTTCGACTCAAAACAAAATATTTTTAAATATACTAACCTTAATTTAGTGAAAATAATTAAAATGAGTGAATCGAGAACTAGCTTCATCTCATTGATAGCTCTTTCCTACTAAGAGTGGCCTTTCTCTTAGTGGTAGCTACATCTAACGGATAGCTCTTTTCTCTCGACTCAAAACAAAATATTTTTAAATATAGTAACCTTAATTTAGTGAAAATAATTAAAATGGGTGAATCGAGAACTAGCTCCATCTCGTTGATAGCCCTCTCCTCCTAATGGTGGCCTTTCCAAAGGGGCGGCTCCATCTAATAGATAGCTCTTTTCTCTCGACTCAAAACAAAGTGTAAAACATTCTCAATTAGGGAGTTTACATCTCATTGATAGCCCTCTCCTCCTAATGGTGGCCTTTCCATAGGTGCGGCTCCATCTAATGGGTAACTCTCCCTAATGGTAATCACATACTAGGTACACCAAGGTAGTCGTCATTATAACCATAATTTTTTAAAACATCATTCTTAAAACATAATGCCAAAACCATATTTCATAACATAGCGAAAATTATTTCAAAATACATATCATCAAAACTCAATCGAAAATCTACTACTTGTAAACATAAGTAAATCCAAATTCAAATCCAATTCGAAATTTAAATCACCTACAAATTAATATCAAACCTTTCGAAAACGCATATTTCAAAACCACTTTTCACAACATATCAACACAACTACGAAAATACATACAAGTAAATTCTCCGTTTCAATTTCTCTACTTTATAAATCACAAGTAAAATCCAAATCCAAATGGAGCGCATATTAATATCGAAAATTCCCAAGAACATGTATCTCAAAACCGTATTCTCCCATATCTTGAAACTCATGTCATAGTATATGCAACCAAACCTCAATTTCAAATCTTTTGCTCAATAAGTCATAGATAAATACAAATAGAGTATGGTTAAATTTGATGACTTTGAAATTATATAACAATGACGAACAAAAATGTTCAAAGGGTGTGTTCCCCAATTTGATAAATACTTTAACATATAAAATCAACGAAATATCGATAATGACGATAATTAAAATAAGTGATAATGATCGTTATCAACTCACAGTTATGACGAATCAACCAAATTTGCTCTGTCAGAACTCCCGAAGCAGCAATGAAAGCAACAACTATCAGCTCTAGTGTTTGTTGAGATATCAAAACAGTTTTGTTGGTATCTAGGGATGAAGAAACAACACCCATTATGCAAAAGTACAGCAACACCTCCGTTCTCCTAACCCCTTCTAAATGAACGAAATTTTGTCCCTACACCTCTATTCTAGCTTTGACATTCAAGTATTAACCTTTCTCAAGCTTCCTTCAAGTTTACAGCTCCCAAATCAACTTCTATGTGTGATAAGCTGATGTAGTATTTTTGCATCAGACAAGATAAGTATTTATAAATCGTCTCCTCAGGGACTAGTGCGATATCATGGACCGTTCGACACTAAATATCATTCTAAGTTAAAAGATTGATTGTTTGTTTGTTTACTTATATAAACTAAAGTTTAAAAGTAAATGTTAAGAGTAACAAGGCGTAGAAACGTTGGAATTAGAGTTCCTTGATTAAGTGTCAAACATAACCTAATAATCACGTATAATGATTCTAGCGTTTTACCGATATTATCACGTATCGTTCAACAAGATTATTCGTGTCCAAATAATCTCGTGAAACCAATTGTATTCTTCAATAGTTGATTTCCCAAACTATTGAACAATCCAATTGTCGGTCGTATCGTTTAATCGACGATTTCTCAATCTATTCAACGATCCGAAAGTTTTACGTTCCGATACTTTGTGTGATTATCAAAACATCAATCCTATGTCTAGAATTGTTGTTTTGATAGATGAATATTCTAAACCTAGATTCAAAGGTACTTTTCAATAACAATTAAATCAAAGATAGGAATTGGATTGCAAGAATAACTTCAATATAATGTAAATTGCTAGAATCATATAATACAAGATCAAAGGATTACATTTTAGGCTCAATCAAGTACCTCTAATCCCAACTAAGAAGAATTAGCTCATCATTGTCATGTGAACTTTACAAAAGTGGAAGAAAATTTGTGAATCCATGCCAAGACTTTGATTTCTCCAAGAATCTTGATGAATTCCCACTCAATCACTCTTGCTCTATGAAGACCCAAGATTTCCGCCCTGTTCTCTCTCTAAAATTCTAACTCACTCCTTCTGAAAATGAAAGAGAAGACTTTTATAGAGTTTCTGATCTGCATGTACTCGCCTCGCGAGCAGAATCACTCGCCATGGCGAGTTGCGTTTTCTTCGCCTATGGGTTTGTGCCACGTCACCTCTGAGGAGTTTTGGCCGCCCTAACTCGCCTCGCGAGTAAAATCATGCGCCATTGCGAGCTCTTCTCGCCTCTAGTTCGCCATGGCGAGTTGGAGGCGAAGGGAGAAAAAGTCTCTGCCATGTGCTCGCCTTGGTTTCGCCGTTGCGAGTTGGTGGCGAGCTTCTCGCCTTTCCTTGCTCGCCATTGCGAGTTGCCATGATCTTTGCCTCTTTTTTCTTGGTTCTTTTCCTTCCTTGCTTGGTGCCTTGAGTTCAATTCCTGCACAAAAGGGATAAAGTAAAAGAAATAAAGCGTAATAGGACAATAATCATTTATCTCTCGGCTTTTCCTTAGATTACTTGTATGATAAGTAATAAAAATGTCTTAAATAAAAGATGATTTTAACTACTTCACGGCACTTATCATAAGCAAGGACTCAATCTGAAACCCATGAACAGAAACGAAATTGGGCTTGGCTTGAGTATTTACCCAACAAAATCTCAATGAGCAACTCTCAAGAGACGAGTACTCTTCTCCCTTCTTAAAGCACTAACCCTAACTCTAAAATTAAACCACAACACTTGTAGAATTTGGAGGTTACTTTACTTGGATATGAAATTTTTCTAACAAGGGTTTGATTTCTAAAAAGAATTTGGTGATTCAAAGAAAGGAAGAGGAAAAAAAATGGAAGAAGGGTGTAGAAGAGTGTAGAAACTGAAAGGAGAGAACAGAAAAGTGGTAAAGTGAAATGGGTTAGAAGAAAGAAAGAAAAAAATAGGGAAAAAGTAGCCACGTATGTTTTGGAAAGTTGAAATTTTTATTTTTATTTTATCTTTATTTTAATAATAATTGAAATGGTATGTTACAGAATTTAATTGGAGTTTGGAAAATTAGGGTGTCCAAATATCTTTGTTGTAATTTTTATAGATAAGAATACGAATAATTATATATTTAATTTTTGAATAAATGATTGTGATATTAATATATTGTTAAATCAAATATTTCCACTTTATACAGAATTTGACTGTCGATGGACGTGGTAGTTTTTTACTCCCTGGTGATGATTACCCAAATTGATTAAGTTTCAACGCAAAAGGTTATTCTGTAATTTTTGAAGTCCCTGAAGTGGAAGGACGTAGCTTGAAGACAATAATGTGCATTGTCTATTCTTCAAGCCCATATGACATAACATCAGATGGCCTTCAAAATGTGTTGTTGATAAATCACACAAAGATCACCATTCAACTCTATAAGAGAGAGGCGTTATCGTCCTTTGAAAGGGAGGACTGGCAGAGAGTGGTGTCAAATATGGAACCTGGTGACAAAGTGGAGATAGCTGTTGTTATGGTGAACAATTTCATTGTAACGAAGACAGCAGTTTATCTCATATATGATGAACCAATCGACAAAAAAATGGACCATTGTGATGCGCCAGATAAGAATGCTATTGTTGGTGGTGATGAAAATGAATGCTCTTCCAAGAGGATTTCCCCTCAAATAGAGTCCACAGATGATTCTAATCAAAGACAAAAAAGAAGAAAACATTACTGTAGATAAATGATAAATTGATTGGTAAAAAAAAGTAACCTCGTCTTGATTTTGGTCCGAAATTGTTGATTATTGTCCTATTAATCCTGTGAATTTTGAAAAATTCGAAGGATGCCAGAGCTTGATCTCACAGAAGTCCAACTAGAGCTTGATATTAAAGCCCCAATCATGATGCTTTAAGGGGAGTAAAATCAGGAAACATGGATACTTGATAATTGATCAACAAAATGAGATGTACACTTCAACAAGATTTGCAGAGAAGGCTTTCCAAATGCAAACAATTGCAGCAATCTCAGTACACTTCAAGAAGAATTTCTCTGTGATTATGTGAGTCTAAGACATGTTTTAAATTCTCCCAATCAAGTCACTAGTTTGATCTTTAATGTATTCTTATACAGTGTGTGCGTATAGAGTTTAGTTTTCCTTCTGCTGCATTTCCTCGTTTTAACTATGAGATCCTTTGATGTAGGAGACAACAATATTGCATTAAGTAAATAAATGCCAGGAAAGAACTATTTTGTTTAGGATGCATCTTTTTTATTGGTGTGGCAGTATGCTTGCATTGAGAATTGTCATTCTTTTCCTTTCTATTTATGATTGGTGGGATTTGGTTTTGCTGGCTGGTGTAGGAGATTTCCCTTTCTTGTTGTTGGTTCCAGAACTTTTTAAGAGAGACCCTGTTCCCTTGATGTTGAGGATATGAGTTTCTTGCTTGCCGCACACATTGTTTCGTTCAACTTCTTCCCTACTGCAGCTGGACTGGATTCTTCAGCCGCTGGTTTTGCCTGACTATGTAAGGCTCTGTAGATTGATTTTTTATTTTATTTGATATTTTATCATTACCTGCAGTAAATTTGTCTTAAAACCTCCTAAACATTGAAGGGAAAGTACCATTGTCCATTGTAGATGTATGCATCCTTATCAGATGACCAAAGTTTTAATTGTAATGCTCGACTTCAATTGTAGCCTCAATATCAAGGATTATGATACCACTGACCACATCACAACAATCACAATTGTGTCGCATCAACCTCATTTATCTTCAGTTTTCCTTAACATCAAAGATCGATGCAATTGCACATTGTGTCTCGGTTCCTGTCAGTAAATAAAACTTCTTTGTAGGCAGTTTTTTCAGCTTGTGCTCTTGTTGCTTAAACTTTTCTTCTGGTTGGACACAAATCCATCCAGCACCCAAAGAGTCTTAGCATGCAACCTATTAGGAAAGTACTGAATTTGTTTTCTTAATGACCTGTATAATTGATTTGCTTCTAGATTCTCATAAGATTGACTCTGATGATTTTATTATGCTAAGTTTCGAGTTTTCCTCATAGAGTGGTGTTTACTAAGATATTCAATCTTTAATTTTCTTTCAGGTCTTCAAAGCAATAAACTGGGAGACTGCTATTTGACATGTGCTAGAACATATTCATAGAAATGGAAAAAAGAAATATGCTAGCAAGACTTCCTCCTTTATTACATGAAATTCATGCGGATGTGCCACTTTATGTGAGACTCATTCCTAAAGTGGTGTGATCTATATGAATTTCATCAAATAAGAAATAGCGTTAAAAGTACAAGTGCTAGAAGGTGTGTTGTTAGTGGTCCTGGTACGTGGAGAGAATACTAGAAACATAAACAGATGTTTTGTTTAAGTGGATATTGTTATTCTAGATCATTGTATAGTTGGGTTATCCATCATTCCCATTGAAGATTTTATAGTGTTTTCTGTTTAACAGATGAACAGTTAGAGTTGGTTACAATCATCTACCTTGTTACTCAGTTATTTGCTCCTATAAGTAAGCTTTGTATATGTTCAGTTTTGTATCTTTGAATCATAATGATATCCTTTTAGTATTTTTCATTCTCAAGCTCTCAAGCTATTTTTCCTTTCCTTCCTTATAATCTGATTCCTCACAATTTTTTTTTCCAGTACAATGATTACTCACTATTTAGCATTGGAGAAAAGTTTATAAACATGTTTTGGTATCAATAAATTCATTGCATTTTCTAATTCAAGGGTGGGGAAGTGTTGCATGTGTTCTATGATGGACCCATATTTTAAATTCCGTATATTAATTTCCAGAAGTCAGAGATATTCTATAGTAGGAATGTGGAGTTTGCAGTTAAGGACTCTGTCTCTCAACTTTTGGGAGTTCAAAGCGTGTTCCTTCCATGGTCGGTAGGAGTCGCACATCAACTTTCAAATTTGTGAAGAAAATAGTGTGGAGAAAGATTAACTCATGGAGCATCAAATGTCTATCGCAGGCTTGGAAATATATTACAGAACCACATAACATTGTCACAAGGCTTTTCAAAGCTAAATACTTTCAGAAGTGTGATTTTTTGGATTCTAAAATTGACCATAATCCTAGCTATGTGTGGCGTAGCATTTTGACGTCAAAAAGCCTAATAATCTTCCTGAATGCTTAGATAAGCTCACAGTTGCAGATCTATTCATATCTCATTCTCGTTTTTGGAATGTTTGGTTAATACGGAGTCTTGTCAACAACGAAGATTCTGATTGTATCCTTAATACTCATTTTTTTTATCCTGTCCAACATGATAGGAGAGTGTGGAAGTTTGCGATAAACAGTATCTACTCTGTTAGAAGCGGATATCGGATCAGTCTCAGACAAATTTTGGATATGAATGTTCATCGGAGTGAAGGTAATTGGGAAATTTTGTGGAACCTAAAAGTTCCCCCAAAAGTCGAGACTTTCATATGGAGAATATATATGCAGAAATGCACTTCCTACCAGAGTATGATTGCATGATAGAGGGGTTAATTGTCTAAAGGTTTGTGCTCTTTGCGAGGCAGTGGGTGAAGATATCATGCATCTATTTTTCATAAGACAGCAAGACAGTGTTGGCAACGAAGAGGGAAGTGGAACCGAATTCATCATAAGGCACAATTAGGTCTCACTTCGAGTGCAACCATGTTTGAGGTTATGCAGGATTTGGACCATAGTCAGCAAGCAATATGGGCTTGCGTTATGTGGTCTATATGGAAGCAAAGGAACGATGTTATCTGAAGAAATAAAGTTATGACTTGTGCATCAATGCGTGATAGAGGTCTTAATCTCCTAAGTGGTTGGCGAAACCCGCAGGAAAGCCGCAATAGAGCGGTTGTACAGCAGCAACGTAGTGACAATATAGTTTGGAGGAAACCAAATGAAGGATGCTTTAAGTGCAATGTAGATGCTACATTTTTTTTTATTCCAGTAATCGTGTTGGCATTGGTATCTGTATTCGAGATGATCAAGGGAGATTTGTGATGGCAAAAACAGTTTGGGGATCGCCAACTGAGCTATGCTCACGGTGACATTGGAAGTTACATTCTATGCTAATTGGGAAGAATACTTTATTTTTCTAATCAAAAGCTTCAATTCCTCAGTTTACTCATCTAGGTACGTTTCTCACCTAAGATGAGTCACTTTTTTGTATGTATACCTCTTAGCAATCAATAGATACACAATGAAGTTGATCAAACTAAGAATTGTCAAAAGCCAGTAGAAGTAATCAAGATGACCCCTATTCATATTATCTGGAATCCAACCAAGACTTCCATTTCTTGTAGTAACTTTTGTCACTATAGTAACAAGCAATGTACTCACATAATTTCCCAATGCATGAGTTGTGAGTGAAAGTGCAGCGCACAAACTTCTCATAGCATCAGGTGCCTGACCATAAAAAAACTCCATCTGACCGATATTAGTGAAAACTTCGGCGGCACCTACGAGGAAATACTGTGGTACTTGCCAGAAGATCGACATAGGGATGGTTTCAAGATCATAGTAGTTGTTTTTGCGGACAATGTCGAGGCGGATGACTTCTAGAATCCCCGCCACGATCATGGAAATGATTGAGATGACTAGGCCGATTCCGATTCTTTGAAGCTGTGTGAATCCGCGTTCATTGCCGGTGTACTTTCTTGCAAAAGGAACGATGAGACGGTCGTAAACCGGGGCCCAGAAGATGACACTTAGAGTGTTGAAAATGGAGAGGGAGGCTGATGGAATTTTGAATTTAGGACCAATGTGTTGATCCATTGTGTTGCCTTGTAACACAAACATGGTTCCCATTTGACTGTATACTGTTGCAAAGGCTATCAGTGATGCCCAAACAGGGAGTAAACGAACGGCCGATTTGAGTTCTTCGACTTGTGTTACTGTGCACAGCCTCCATGGATTCGGTAAATCTTTTACCCGGTCGGATTCTGTCTCTACTGCTGCCTTATCCAAACACCTGAAATCAGGGAAATTTGTTTGTTAGTTATTATTATAATGTAAAATAAGAATGTAAAACAAACTTTAGCATCAATGAATTATCAAGTTTAGAATATGAAAAGGACATGCCAACGAGTAGTCTCATAAAGATAAATATAAAAATGGTTTTGATTTCTTACTTCAATTCATTTGTGTGTTCAAGTTTCCGGCTCCCTTTGATGTTAGATTCTACATCAGTAGTCTCATAAAGAAGAGACTTATCATCTGGAACTTGTTGGCCAAGTTTCTTGAATGCTGCAACAATAACTTGACAAATCCTTGTAAGAGGACTTCCACCAGGTATTTGAAGTCTATACCATCTACTACCGATGAAGAAAAATATAATGGCGATAACCATTGCAACTCCAGGTACTCCAAAACCCCATCCCCAACCGACATTCATCTGTATCCAAACCAACACCGAGCAAGCAATGAATGCTCCGATATTAATTGAGAAGTAAAACCAATTGATAAAGGATCTTTTCTTTTTCCTTTCAGTCTCATCGTTTTCATCAAATTGGTCAGCACCAAAAGATGAAACACACGGTTTGATACCACCGGTTCCAAGCGCAATCAAGTAGAGTGCTATAAAAAGGGCTGCAGTTTGTCCTGACGTCGGATGGCAGCCATTAGTATCACATGAAGGCTTTAGTCCAGGTGCAATAGCGGAAAATGTTAAAAGCCCCATTCCCTGCCAAGTACACAAACAACGACTCATTTAACATGTTTTTCCCTCTTATTAGTTTAGCCTTTTTGGCTCTAAGCTATTTCTATAAAAAATAAAAAAACATAAAATCAATTCATATTGATATTATATAAACAATAAAGTGTTTTCATAAGCTATCATGGAGGGCTTATGGAAATAAGCTGAAAACAGTTCATTGACAGGTCATGAGTTGTCTCCATAAGCGCTCCGGAACAGTCTTACAAATGCTTATGCCAGTAGATAAGCTCAAATAAGTCAATCAGAACAGGCCCTAACTTGATGGAAATTATCTCAAATACAGTTCAAGTACCTGAATTAAAATCTCTTGAAAATTTGAAATGCAGTAAATGTTTAGAAGTAAACTGAAGGTTCCAAAATGAAACTAGAGCTAAGATTAAATCTATAATGTCCTCGAAGTAGAATAGAATTGGCAACATTGTCATCTTAGTTAAAAAATTATGACAAATTGTGACATGAGCTCAGTTGAAAAGAATACACTTATGCTTTGGATTATGCTTTAGACTAGTTAATGAGTAAAGATAAACAAAAATAATAATAACTTACTTAGTTGAAAAAGAAATGTATTGTAAACAAAATTATTGATCCTTTTGATTATGAACCTCGGACATTTAAATATGAACTGATTGAAAAGAATGCAGATTAAATGCCTTTATCAAAACATTTCAACAAAAAAGCAAATCTTATATTCAAATGAGCTTACAATGACATACATACTCGAGAAACTAGCAATTGTCCAGTATCTTCCCAAGTATGCATCAGCTAAAAAGGCTCCAAGCAATGGTGTGATGTAACATGTTCCCGACCAAGTTGTGACAGTACTTGCAGCAGCTGCATTTCCAAGTCCATAACGGTCTTCGAGATAGTTCACCAAGTTTGTACTCATGCCATAGTAAGCCAATCTTTCACAACATTCATTTCCTGCAACAATTTTTCGTGTCATCAAATTCTAGTACAAGAATTGTTAGAACTACTAAAAAAACAGCAGAGAATACACAACCACTTGTGCCAACGTTTACGAGTACAGAGTGGTTGCAGTACATTTCTATTATTCAAGCTTAGAGTTATAAAGTACAACTTGTGTTTAAATACTACGGGTCCAGGAATATATATCAGATATGACATTGAAGTTTATGAAAGATATAAAACTAAGAATTTAATACCGAGAATAAAGCGGCATGCTTTCCAATTTCCTGTCTTTTTCTTGTTGGCAGGATTTTTGTGAATGTCAATTGTTCCATCTTCTGTATATAAACCATCTCCTTCATTCACACCAGCTTTTATATTGACATCTTCCATATTAGAACAATTGATTTCCTATTTACTTGTTCTCTTCGCTACCGACAAATTAAAGTTGTGTTTGTAAGTTTCTGCAAATTAGTAACCATAACCAGAGAAACAAACAAAACATCAAAGAAAATCATAGATATTGTATATTGAATTCATATTAATATATGGAAAATCATGCAGAAATGATATTATCAACATTAAAAAGACAAATAGGACAAAAAGATTGAATCAGTAACAAATATATCAGATTAACATCAAGGTGACAAATATCACAATATTTCTGGATCATACATAATGAGAAATAATTAAAAAAAATATTACATTGGTAAGAATTAATCCATATGCATGTAGATAAGAACTTGAAATCCCAGAATTCATTATAATCAAAATAACAAAGGCACATGCAAAAAAAGAACATATAATACATACAAATGCAGATATACAACACAAAAACAACCAGACAAAGGGTTTAGGTTTACGTAGCCAATTATTAGAGAAAAATGTAGGGTTTAGAATCAAAATTCCGAACCTTATATTTTCTAAGCAATGTGGAATTCAGAACATGGACAAAGACAAAACTAGTGAAACAAAGAAATTCACTTTTCCATCTTTTGTTCACTGGTGGCTCTCTCTTCATGTAATGTAACCCTACGTTGTGGCTTGTTAGGTTTAGTGGTTAATATAGGCAGAAACAAACATGATTAATTTTGCAACTATGGCCATTAATTTAAGTAATTAACAATAGGGGTCCATAATTTTGTTTATTTCTTGTGTGGCACATTTTTAAGGTGTGTTATGAACGGATTTTCTAACACAATTAGACTCTCTTTTTAGTTGGTTAAAATTCAAATAGATTTTACCGAATCATATAATTTATGCGTACATGTGATGATATTTATTGAATTTCAAGTAATAATACAATAGCACAAATGGTATCTTTGAAATTGTGTTGTTAGTCAAGTTTTTTTTTTTTTTTTTTAGTTTTGTTCATAAAAAATTGGTTGGAAAAATGAGTTTTTTTTTTAATAGATTTTCTTAATTGAGAAAATTATATTCGACACACAATCGAATATTAAATATGGGCACCTGGTTCGAACTTTAGTTTATCACGTTGAATACAAACCCCATTCACTAAAACATTCAACCCATGAACAACCAAATATTTCAATGGAACGAAGAGTCAATCACTATCAATGCTATTAAATGCTTCACGCCTATAGTCAATCATCTCATTAATTTCCTTTATGACTTAAATAAAATAAGATATATTTGTGGCAGAAAATTTCCATGAAAAAAATATCTCCTTTTAGATTGTAGCGATGGCCTATAGATTACTCCTTTTTATAAAAGATAAATAGGTGAATTGAAATTGATGTATTTGGTCTATATTATTAATTAAATATATTAACTTTTATTGACTCATTTATCGCTTATAAAAAGGAACAGGGAGCGAAGTTGATAGCTTACAACCAATAAACTAGATAATTAAATTTGTAGCGTTTGTTAAAACTAACAGCTAGTTTAAGAGTACAATTATTTTGAGACGGATGGAGTATAAGCTATAAGTTAGTTTATTGTCTTTTTAGAGGAACTTAACTTATTGTTATTGCCAAACAGTCCCTAAGGATAAATGTTGAGAATAAAGGGTATACATGCAATTCTCAGATCTTCATTTTTTATGTCAATAGATCAATTAATATAAATGTGTGTCTCTTATAGTAAAAATGAAAAGTTGTATAAACATTGAATCTGGACATTTCTGTTAACACAATTGTATAGAGACAAGTTAATGGACAAAATGCAAAGGAAAATAAAATTCCTAAAGAATAGGCTGTCCAATTAATTTGTCAAAAAAATAACTTCCAATTCAGTCGAAAAGAGAAATAAGGGGGAAAAAAAGCAACGACTCACGAGTAATATTTTTTTTTTTGACGAGAAAATATGTGATAATGATTCATAAAATTTGAAATTTAATTTTTATTGAATATGTTTGCATAAAAAAAATTGAGTTGAATAAACTTTTTTTTAAGGATGAGCTGAATAAACTTATAAAACAATTAAATTGAACATGTATATTTCTGGAGTTTTTAGTGGCCGAAAGTTTATTTAAATTAGTGTATTATACACAAAATATTAAATTGTATATTTATTTATTTTTCGATGGAAAAATTATATTGGTGTGATAGGTGTAGTAGTCTATAGTCTTAAAACCAAACTTTTTCAAATCTGCTTTCATGCATGATGGTATCAAATTTGATGAGATATTATTGATAAGCATGGTGGGGACAAGGGAGGGGACAAAAGTTTTTGGAAAATTTTGGCTATTTATATCCACCGGTTCTTAAAGGAAAAACTATCTAATTTGGAGTTATCATGTTAAAATTTGATCAAGAAAAATAAATAAAATTTAATTAAAAATGATTCCACTAAAAAACATGAGAAAAGATTAATTTTATTTGTATTTTTTTATCATATTGAAAAAACATATTTTACTATCTTGGGTTGAAATATTGAAAACAAAAAGTAGAAATATTGAAAAAAAACAAGAACCGGTCATTTTACTAGTTGTTATTATGATTATTATGATTCGAGTTTTTATCCAAATTCGTTGGATTTGGCTGATTTTGGAGAAGTATACCCCACAAGATTGAATGCAATTTTAAAAGATAGAGATTTGAGAAATCAAAACAAGAGACCTTAATGGAGGATGGAGAGAAACTATTTGGAGAACATCACTGCTATAAAGATTCAGTGCGTCACAATATTAATGATGATGAGAGTTGTGATAGAGAGAGGGTACTGCAACACATTAAATATGCATTATGCAGTCACCTTTAGTTACTAATTAACGAGGAAAGCTTGAATTAAAATTGTGAGGAAGGCAAGTGTAGAACAGGTGACACTCTATCCCATCCCTTAAGCCTGAACACCACTTGTGTATCCACTTGTGTATCATGCATCACTCTCGTGAGATTTTTTAAATTCACTACTTTCTGAGTTAGTATTTTCTACTACTTGATTAGCATAATGTGGTTGATTACGGAGAGCGTGACATTCTGCCATTAAATTGAAATGACAATTCTTCCCACTTGCTTATAATTCCTGCGTTTTTGCTAAAATATCATTATCCGGCCAACCGTTTCCTTGCAAACGCTTAGCGCTATCATAAGCGCCAATCCATTTACCCAGTATTTTGTTCATGTAATTATAATGGTTTCGGCATGCAACTTCATCGCGCGGAGGATCAAATGAGCAATGCTCATTACAATACTCAGCAATTCTACCCCAATATGCTTCACCTTTCTGATTTCTCCCAACAACACTACTTGTTCAATATTTAATTCACCCACTAACTAGCACTAAATTTAGTTTAGTGGTCCATCTAGGTTTTTTCTTGCGATTAGAAGTTAAATCCTCTGGATTTGAAGTGACTTCATCATTAGCACCTATCATGCCACCAAAAGTTATTTGTGTTGAAAATTCGGGAAATTCAGGTGCACCAACACTCTGAACATTTTCATTCTCCATTGGCATATAAGCATTAAATGAGGGTGTTTGAGATGGATATGCCATCATAGATCCATAATATGGATTAAAGTTTGGAACAGCGGATGGTTGGTTGAAATGTGGTGCAAAACCAAAATTAGGTATGTTTTGAGGACGTTGGTTGGAATATTGATTTGGATTTTGATAATTGTTGAGATTTTTGTAGCTAAGTGAATAATTAGAAGAATTATGGGTGTTGAAAGGATTATTATTGGGATCCATTTCAATAAAAAGAAGATTAAAACTTCAAAAGAAAAGTTAATAGAAAGATAATAATATTAAGATAGTGAAAAACTTCGTTTTTTGTGTCCAAATCAAATGAAACAAGATTCTATTTATAGAAAAAAAAAATCATGAATTTTGATAAAAAAAAATTAAAAAAATTATCTGCAATGAAATAATTGAGTTCAAATAATCAGGATGAGATAAAACCTGCCAACCAACCAGCAAGCGTCGCGTGACAATTCTTATCCACAAATCTTTCTCTCTCCGCGTCTGGTCAACGACCACTCGCGCCTGTCTGGCGCGTGGGCTGCACGCGCGTTGGCAGCCATTGGTTTGGCGCCGTGTGGCCTGCTCCTTGACCCACCATTTCAGATTTCAACATGTTTAATTAATTCAACCAATATCAATCCACCTCATTTTTACTCCAACCCTCAACACACCATTGCATGTATTTTAAGAGTTGAAAATGATTTTCAACACAACATTGCATTTGGTCTTAATGAGGAAAGTTTGAATTAAAATCGTGAGAAAGGCAACTGTAGAACAGGTGACACCCTACCACATCCCTTAAGCTTGGACACCAATTGTATATCATTGGGATACCAATGTTATAAACATTGGTCAATAAAAATGTGTCACATAACACTATACATGCATGTCTTTTCTTTTTCTCTTTAGACCTTCTTATATGACGTAAATGATGTCCTTCAATGGTACACAAGTGACGTACCCCAAGCCTAGAGACATATCAAGAAATTTTAATACCACGTAGGATCAAAGTCTAAAGTTTCAAGTGACAAAAGTATGACAATTGTTTTTTAAGGGAAAAGTATGGCGTTATTATCAACAAAAAATAAATCGGAAAATTATATTTGTTGCTAGTAACTATCTGACACATTTTAAAGTAAATAAAAACTAGGACAACATTTGAAACATCTTCCTTGATTAACTCCTAGTAAGTTTGAAAGAAAAATGCTCCAAAAACATCAGGGCCAGAAACACTATCTTTACTCGTAGAGAAAAATGCATTTCTAATTTCCAAAAACATTTTTTATTCCTGAGTTTTACTTCACCTTGAGTAATTTAAGTCTTTGGCTTAATACAAACATAGGTGAATCGAAAAATTGGTTGCTCCAGACATGTTTAATAAAATTGGAGCAATCATTGTTGAATAACCACATTTTTAAAAACTTAAAGTTAGAAGCATACCTGACCAGATGAGTCTGAAAGTCAAATATGATAGTGAAATGATAAGATTTTAGCTTGCTCAGGGTTGAGCATGATACAGAAGAACAATGGTTGAGTCATGATTGAGTCAAATAAGTTGTTTCTATCATACAATTTGTGTCGTATCCTAATTTTTGACCAATTTATTTTTTATTTTTTCGTACGTTGATCGTTTTTCAGTCGTCCGTTAGCGCGCTAATTCCCGTAATATCTGCCTTTGTTCGTATTTGCGGTCGCGTCTATTTTTCTTTCGTCGTTTATATTTTAATGTCGCTCGCGTATTAATTTCGTAATTTTTACTCGCGTTTTACGTATTTTAGTGTAGCGTAACGTTTGCGTCCTTAAAGTTCATTTTATTCACGTCGTTGATTTATTGTTTTAATTAGTGTAAAAAAAGCCGCGTATCTCAGTCGTATCAGACGAAATTTCGGCAGAGAGGTATTTTAAAATACCTCATTTTTTGGTTCCGACGGGACATTTTTTTATTTATTATTTAATTTTCGTTTTTATTATTTAATTATTTATTTAGTTATTTCTTTTTTCATTTATTTAATTTGTTGTTATTGATTTATCTGTTTTATTATTTTTTAAGTCATTTGGTACACATGTCACTTTGTTATTGGTCCTGTTCAACTTTTTCCCCAAGTTTCAGCCAAGGGTATTTTTGTCCATTCCATGTATCAGATGATTAAGAGTGTGTATCAGAGTCAGAGAAAGCAGGCACAATTTTCAGTACAAACAGATTCCAAAAATCAACAATCACAAAAAACAGATCAAAATCATTTCTTCACCAAGAAACTCATCAAGAACAATATGAACTTGAAATTTCCAGCAACTTAGATCCTTCACTCAAACGAGTTTCAACAAACACTAACAGTTTCTTTGGCCAACATCAACCCAACTTCAAACCACAATTCAAAAATTCCTCAATAAACATTTCTTTTCAAAAAAACAGAAACCATAAACAAAATCCATATCAACAAACACACATAAACCGAATCCGAACCCACAACTCACCAAAACCGAATTTACACCAACAAATCCGAACAAAAAACGCAAAAAACGAACAAAACTTCAACAAGAGGAAACCGAACCGTAATGTAAAGAAGAAAACGAAACCGAAAAGGCAAGGCTTGGACCGAAAAACGCAAATAAAAGGGACAGAAACGGATCCGCAAAAGAAGAGAAGAACAAACAACACAACCGAATAGAAAAGAAGAAGAGAAGAGGTAATGGTTTGCTCATTTGTTCTTTTTTTCATGGTTTTTTTTTAAACTTCAAACTCAGATCTACTCCGATTGGGACTTTTTTTAAAAAAACTAAGCTTGGATTCAAGAAGTAGGAAAAAATGGATGTCTAAAACTTTAAAATAAATTTGAATCGAACCAACTTGGGTTTTCCGACGCGGCGGCGCCGCCCTGTTGGGCCGGCCACCACCGCGCCGGAGAGGAGTGGCAGATCGGAGAAGAGAGGTTGGGGGTTTTAGAGAGAGGTTGCTCCCTCTCTCTCTAAAACCGAAAATGAAGGGGAATTGTGTGTGTTTCTTTGTTTTTTTTTATTATAGCCTATTTATATCATGTTTCTATTATGTTTTTGTGTCTCTGTACATTGTTCTTACCATGCTCCTTCATTTCTTTTTTAACCCCTTGATCTTCATCGTGTGGCCTATGATGTTCCCTGATTAAGTTTTGTATTTACTCTTTTTTTTCTTTATTATTTGTGTTTTATTCAAAGCTCTTTGATCTTGATCTTGTGGCTGTGATGGAAAATGCTATGATTGAATCTGGACCTCTTGGTCAATCAAATGGTCTAGATTCATTCAGCCTAAGTTTTTTATTTATTTTTTTATTTTTTTCTCAACTGTTTTGTTATTAACACCCCTTTTCCTTTAAAAATCTTTAAAAAACTATTTCTACTTTGTTTATTTTATTTGTCTAATGTTCTTTGGTTATTTGTTTTTTTTTAATTTTTTGCATTATCCTTAATCACCATCCCATGCATTTTTTTTCTTGTCATTTATTTTGCCATTATTTGTTGTAGTAAGCATAATAGAACTTGTTATAATTATCACATGCTTATCTAATTTCCCGTCATTTATTTTATTTTTTGTTTTAGTTTGTAATTAGGGAATTGATGTAATTTATTTTCGCGCATTTTTTTCTTTTGAGACCATAGAATGTATTTAGGGTATGTAACATGTAACCGGCACACGCACTGACACGCGCACCGACACTCCACTTTATTTATCGCTTTATGCTTATTTATTTTTCCGCCGTTACGCGATTTCATCGTTAGTTTAGAAAAAATATTTTCTTCAAAAAAATCAAAAAAATCAAATTCAAATTTCTTTTAAGTAAACCTTGGTTTGTAATCCAAGTGTTTTTCTTTTTATTTTCCTTAATCAAATGTTAATTAATTTAATATCCACATTAGACATGGATTTCGAGCAATTAAAATTAACCAACTTCATCGTATTTTCTTCTCATGCCTTGAGGCCTCTCATCTCTTCTTAAAATCTTTTCAAAAAATGTTAAAATCAATTCAACTCATCAAATAAGTTCTTTAGCCGAACTACTTGATTTTGATCCCGATTTATTTGGGTAAGTAGGCAAAGGGTTTCGACCCTTCCAAATCAATAAAAAAATAACCAAAAACATGCTTCATCTTTCTCCTTTCTTTCACTTTAACTCTTAAACTTTTTTAATAGGTAAAATTAATTTAGCGCAAGATTAGAGAATAGGTAGAAGGTTCCTATGGGATACCATAGTCGGTTCGGGTGCCTAACACCTTCCCCAATCGAAACCAACCTCCGAATCCAAGGTCTCATAAGGGTTTTTACTCACTTTTTCCCTTCCCGCGAATAAAAGTTGAGAGTTCAATGATTAAAGGTTCAAATCTGATCAATGATTTTGATACCCGAAAATCACGAGCACAAAAGTGGCGACTTCACTGGGGACCTTTTAGAGGGTTAAGCCTATTTTATCTTTCTTTACTTTTGCGCTTTATTATTTGCTTACACTTTGTAAATACGTGTTTATTTGTTTACTTTCTTACGTGAGTGGCGAGATAAGTCCCCCTACCCGGACTTGAGAGGAAATTAGGATAGGATGGCGGTATAATCATAGTACCTTACCAGGAGTGATTTTTGGTTGTGGTACATGTGATAACCCCACTCAACTAAGGAATCTTGGAAGTATAATTTGTTGACATGAGTATTCGTGTTTGGCATGTTATTTTCAAGTGACCGTCGAAGTTGAGAACCTAGAGTTACATTTAACCCATCTCAGTCTTTTAGGACGTAGTGCGGTGGCTAAAATCATGAGTCAGTCTTGGTTTAGTCGTTACGCGATACTACACTCAAACTAGACTCCCTTGTGAATGTTATGGGACTAGGAGTATTCCTAGGCCCCAATATATTCAAAAGGGGGTTGTAATTTGGGAACTTGGTAGAACCCGTGATACAGGTACATTTGAAACCATAGTCCTTACCTAACGGCGTGTTTTACCCTCAGCTCCAACTTTGTGGACTTAACCCCACCATGTTTTCTATGTTCTTTAGCATAATCATGCATCCATGCATTCATACATAAATATATTTTTGCATCCGATAAAATATCAAAGGACTTATTTAAACTTTTCTTGTAAACATCTTTAGATATGGACAAAGTAAGGAGGTGCACCAGGAAGTATGTTTTCCATAAGCCGGATGTGTTAAAGCTAAGAGATTTGGCAAAGAAGGTAACTAGTCAGGAAGCTTTTCACGATCGTCATGGGAGATTGTTGGGTATCCTCAAAACAGATGTTGAAAAAGGAATCTTGGAAACTTTGATCCAGTTCTACGATCCACTCTACCACTGCTTTACTTTCCCTGATTACCAATTGGTTCCCACCCTTGAAGAGTATTCCTACTTAGTTGGTCTGCCAGTGCTTGACGAAATACCGTTCAGTGGCCTTGAACCCGTTCCTAAGTTCGCAACTATTGCCGCAACCCTCCACCTTGGAGCCTCTGTCATAAAAGCCCACCTCACTACCAAAGGAGGTCTTCTAGGCCTGTCTACTGATTTTCTTTACCAGCAAGCTTCCACCTTTGCCGACGCATCCAGTAATGAGGCATTCCATTCCATTTTAGCTTTGCTCATATATGGCATTGTGCTTTTCCTAAACCTCGACAACTTTGTCGATATCCATGCTATCCAAATTTTTCTCACCAAAAACCCTGTCCCTACTTTGTTAGCCAATACATACCATTCTATCCATGACCGAACCCTCGCGAGACGTGGGACTGTCTTTTGTTGTGCGCCTTTACTCTACAAATGGTTTACCTCCCACCTACCTCAAACTCACTCATTTCAAGCCAATCAAGAGGGTCATCCGTGGTCTCGAAGAATCATGTCTCTAACCCCATCCGATATAGTCTGGTACCGTGCAGCTAATGATGTGGAAGCTATCATTGTCAGTTGTGGTGAATATTCCAGTGTACCCCTTCTCGGTATACACGGGGGAATTAACTACAACCCCATTCTAGCCAGACGTCAGTTTGGATATCCGTTGAGAACTAAGCCAGATAATATTTACCTAGAGAATGAATTTCATCTCAATAACAAAGATCACCTGAACCAGAGAGGGTTGTTTGTGCAAGCTTGGCGTGGCATCCATAGACTTAGCAAAGGTCAATTAGGAAGAAGAGAAGGTTTTGTGCACGAGTCCTATACCCAATGGGTCATCGACAGGGCTGCAGACTTTGGAATGCCTTATGTTTTACCGAGGTTCCTATCTTCAACTGTACCAGCACCAATCTTGCCCTTACCTCCTCAGACCGCGGAAGAGTATCAGATACGTTTGGCTAAGTTAGAACGCGAAAAGGCTGAGTGGGAAGGAAAGTATCAAGTAGCTAAGCGTGAGAATGACACCCTCATGAACTTACTAGAAGAAGAGAATTGGAAAAATCACAAGAAAGATCAAGAGATTGCTGAGCTGAAAGAGCGTATCAGGGTGAAGGATGCTATACTTGAACAGGTTCCCAGGAGTAAGAAGAAACGCATGGATTTCTTCGCTGGCCCGCATTCAGATTTGGAGGAGTAGTCTGCTTCAAGAGCTTGAGATCTTCACTTTTGTTTCCTTTTATGTATTTTCCTAAGTTTTCTGTTATGTACTTTGGAGTCTATCCCTTGGCTCAGTTTGTTTAAAAGGGAATTATCTTGTATTTGTTTTTTATTTTGTAATGAATGTTTAAGGTTGTTATGTTTACAAAAAAATTGTCCTTATAAGTTCTTCGATGAATCAAAAAAAATTGCATTGTTTTTGCATTTAGCATATCATGCATCATATTGCACTCATAAAAATGTCAAAACCGAGTCTCATAATTCTCTCCTTTCTGCCTCAGTCAAGGAAAGTGGCCCGGCGTATTCAGTACAAGCCTTCTTGCATCCACAACACTCGGGCAATTGTTAAAAAGAAGATGGATCTGATGGAACAAGAGAACAGGGATCTCAAGGAACAGGTTATTACGCTCAGAGAGGGGATGGATAAGTTAACAGTTATGATGGAAGCTATAATGGCCAATCAAGCACAAGCGGCAGCTGCCCAACCAATTCTTGATGTTATCCCAGTCCAACCGGTTCTTGATGCTCAGCTGATTCCTGTTGTTGTTTCTGCTGCACCTAATTCTCCTGTGGTTGTTTCGTCTGCCCAGACTGATCCTACACAACCGATCTCTACTGCTGTGATTTCTGCTACGTCTGCTGGTATTGTACAGCCCACCCCGGCTGGTTTTTCTTTTGGAGATGCATCAAATATGTACAATGAAGGTCTTCGTCCTCCTGGTTTTGCTTATCATCCTCAGAACTACATGTCCAAAGAGTATCCTTGGAGTATGCCTCTCACAGCTAATGAAGGTGTTCGCTTTGCTGGCCCAGAAATGCCAACTCCTTATGGACAGCAGGCAACGCCACTCTTCCATCTTGGACAATCTTTCCCTCAAGCTGTTATGAATCACACGGCACCCATTGTGCATACTGCCCAGCAAGAGGAAGGGCCAATCTATCATTCGGGTAGTGTAGCAGGAAATGACAGAATGGTAAGTCTAGAAGAGAAGTATGACGTAGTGCAAAAAGAACTGAGGGCCCTTCGTGGCAAAGACATATATGGTCAGAATGTGCACGATCTTTGTTTGGTCCCAAATGTGGTACTGCCTCCCAAGTTCAAAACACCGGATTTCATCAAATATGAAGGGAATACTTGCCCACAGAGTCATCTGGTTATGTATGTGAGGAAGATGACAGCCTACAAGGACAATGAACCTTTGCTCATTCATTGTTTCCAAGACAGTTTGACTGGTCCCGCACAAATATGGTACATGAATCTGAAGGGCATCACCACCTTTGAAGAACTGGCCAGATCTTTTATACAGCAATACCGGTATAACATACACTTGGGGCCCACTCGAAGGGAACTGCAAGCTATGGCTCAAAAGGATAAAGAGTCTTTCAAGGAGTATGCTCTCCGCTTTATTCAAAAATCGGCCCAAATCCGCCCTGCTCTGGAGGAAAGAGAAATGACTGATCTATTCTTTGAAACTTTGAGCCCCTACTACTCGGAGAAAATGATTGGTTGCGCGTCGCAGAATTTTACTGAGATGGTTGACGCGGGGGTTCGCATTGAAGATTTGGTCCGTAAAGGAATTTTGGCCAAAGAAGGTAGTGTGTCAAGTGCTTCGTCAGGTGGGTCGTCTAATGGATCCAAGAAATTTGGAAATGGTTATCCAAAGAAGAGTGCTCAGGAAGTCAGTATGGTAGCCCAGAGTGGATCCCAGCCAATATATCCAAACTACCCCTTCATTGCCAATATTCCACCACCTTTTCAAGCTCCACAAAATCAACATTACCACCCAAAAACGCCCCAAAGGCCTCCACCATTCTATCCACCACTATACCAACAACCGTATCCGCAACCTTTTTACCAACAACCATATTACCCACCACCACCTCAACAACAACAACCTCGTAATCGAGCCCCACAACAACCAAATCGCCTTCCCAGAAAAGAGTTTCCCCCCATACCCATGTTGTATGCAGACTTGCTACCCTCTTTATTAGCAAGAAATCTTGTGCAGACTAGGCAGCCTCCTCGCCTACAGAATCCATTACCTCCATGGCACCGTGCTGACCTTAACTGTGCCTTTCACGAAGGGGCACCTGGGCATGATGTTGAGCATTGCTACCCGCTCAAAGAAGAAGTTCAGAGGTTGATTCAAAGCAAAGAGTTGTGCTTCGAGGACACCAATCCCAACACTCAGAATAATCCTTTGCCACCTCATGGACCGGCTGTTAATATGATTCAAGAGGATCAAGATTTGAGTCTAATTCTCAGGGCTCAAGATGTCAGAACTCCTTTGGTCCCGATTCACGCCAAGATGTGCAAAGCAAACATGTTTAACCACGATCACGATGCTTGTGAAGTGTGTTCTGTGGATCTCCGAGGGTGTTAGAAAGTTCAGGAGGATATACAAGGATTGATTGACAGAAAAGAGCTGATTGTCAAGAAGGAATCCAGGAATATTTGTGTTATTACCCCGGTGTTTAAGAATCTTGAGGTAGCCCGTGATAGTGTGAAGTCAGACGTCACTCCTCTAGTGATCCGCTTACCAGGACCTGTTCCCTATACTTCTCAGAAGGCCATACCCTACAGGTATGAGGCAACCATCGTGGAGAATGGTAAAGAGATCCCTCTGCACTCTGCAGATGCTGTCGTAAATATAGCAGGTGTGGGCAAAGTAATGAGAAGTGTGCGTATTCTCCCCACTGTTGTGCGCAATGAGAATATTGCTCCGAATGTGCCAGTGCAGAATCTTGATAAGGGTAAAGGTGCCAGTCAACCTGAGGGGATCATTCAGGAAGATAGTGATGAGATCTTGAAGTTGATCAAAAAGAGTGAATACAAGATATTCGATCAGCTGTTGCAAACCCCGTCCAAAATTTCCATAATGTCTTTACTAATGAACTCTGGAGCTCATAGGGACACTCTGATGAAGATCTTGGCTCAAGCATATGTGGATCCCGATGTTACCCTGGGGCAATTTGGGAGCATAGTTGGGAATGTAACTGCGTGTAATAACCTGAGCTTTAGTGATGAAGATCTCCCGGCAGAGGGAAGAAACCACAATTGGGCTTTGCACATCTCTGTCCTTTGCAAGTCAGACTCGATGTCGAATGTGTTGATAGACACCGGTTCCGCCCTCAATGTGATGGCAAAAACTACCTTGGAAAGGCTGGCATACCGTGGCGCCCAGTTGAGGCCGAGTGCCGTGATGGTAAAAGCATTTGATGGATCTAGGAAGTCGGTAATTGGGGACATAGACTTGCCTATCACGGTGGGCCCTCATACCTTCAAGGTCACTTTCCAAGTCATGGACATTCAAGCTTCATACAGTTGCTTACTTGGAAGACCGTGGATCCATGAGGCTGGAGCAGTGACCTCCACTCTTCATCAGAGGCTAAAGTTTGTAAGTTGTGGAAAGCTGATAACGGTAATTGGTGAATCAGCCTTGTTGGTTAGTCATTTGTCTGCTTTCTCCTATATTGGTGATGATGATGTGGAAGGAACTTCTTTTCAGGGGTTCTCTGCGGAAGAAGGAGCTACTAAGAAGAGTGAGACTTGTATGGCCTCCTTGAAGGATGCCTGAAAGCTTGTACAAGGTGGTAAAGCAGGAGGCTGGGGTCAGTTGGTACAGCTGCCTGAGAACAAGCGGAAAGAAGGTCTCGGTTTCTCTACCAGTCAATCGAGTGCAATTTTCAGGCCAGTTGAGGGCATCTTCTATAGCGCTGGGTTTATTCATGCTCCACCGGAAACCAATGCTATCCTTGAGGATCAGTCGGAAGAGGTTGCACCTGTCTTTGTGACACCCGGAGGAGCCTGCTGTAATTGGATCGCTGTGGATATTCCTTTTGTGATGCATGTGTCTAAGTAATACGTTTGTCTACTTTTTTCGTTTTTTTAAGAAAACTCTTTTCGTCCTGCCCCAGACGAAAATGAACTCTTGTAGGGCTTTTGGTTTTATCTTCAAGTATTGTCGTTATTAATGAAAAACGTCGTTTCTATCATGACTGTTTTATTTTTATTTACTGCTTTTTCTGGAAAAATGGTAATAGAAAAATCCAAAAAAAATCATTCTCTTTTTCTTTTAAAATCAATCAAATTCAAAAGTCTGCATTTACTCATTTACTAAAGTCAATCATAAATCATGTGCAGACTGAACATACATAAGCCCGTTGAACACAGTGACCCTATGCTTCTGCCCAACTTTGAATCCCCTGTTTACGAGGCTATGGTAGAGGAGGATGATGAGATTCCTGATGAGATCAGATGGATGTTAGAGCAAGAGAAAAAAATCATTCAGCCTCACGAAGAAGAGTTAGAATTGATCAATCTGGGTACTGAGGAGGATAGAAAAGAGATCAAGATTGGAGCGTCGTTGGAGATTACCGTCAAAGAAAAGGTAATTGAACTTCTCAGAGAGTACGCTGACATTTTTGCTTGGTCATACAAAGACATGCCAGGATTAGATCCTGAAGTTGTAGAACATCGCTTGCCTTTGAAACCTGAGTGTCCTCCAGTCAAACAGAAGCTCAGAAGGTCTCATCCTGATATGACTCTCAAGATCAAAGAAGAAGTACGGAAGCAGATTGATGCAGGCTTTCTAGTTACATCCGAGTATCCTCAGTGGTTGGCCAACATTGTGCCTGTTCCGAAGAAAGATGGTAAGGTCCGAATGTGTGTTGATTACCGAGATCTGAACAAGGCAAGTCCGAAGGATGATTTCCCTCTACCTCATATTGATGTATTGGTTGATAGTACTGCTCAATGCAAAATTTTCTCCTTCATGGATGGGTTCTCTGGTTACAATCAGATCAAGATGGCTCCTGAAGATAGAGAAAAGACATCTTTCATCACGCCGTGGGGCGCTTTCTGTTATGTAGTCATGCCATTTGGTTTGACAAACGCTGGCGCCACTTATCAGAGGGGTATGACCAAAATATTCCATGATATGATGCACAAAGAGATAGAAGTTTATGTGGATGATATGATTGTCAAGTCTGGTACTGAAGAAGAACATGTTGAGTATCTGTTGAAGATGTTCCAACGGTTGAGAAAGTACAAGCTCCGTTTGAATCCTAATAAATGTACTTTCGGTGTCAGATCAGGGAAACTTTTGGGCTTCATTGTTAGTCAGAAGGGCATTGAAGTAGATCCCGACAAAGTCAGAGCCATCCGGGATATGCCCGTTCCAAAAACAGAGAAACAAGTCAGAGGTTTTCTCGGAAGACTGAATTATATCTCCAGATTTATTTCTAATATGACTGCTACTTGTGGGCCGATATTCAAGTTACTCCGCAAAGATCAAGGGATCGTTTGGACGGAAGATTGTCAGAAAGCTTTCGATAGCATCAAGGAGTATTTGTTAGAATCTCCAATTTTTGTCCCTCCAATTGAAGGAAGACCGTTGATCATGTACTTGACTGTGTTAGAAGATTCCATGGGTTGTGTACTCGGACAACAAGATGAAACTGGTAGAAAAGAGCATGCAATTTACTACTTAAGCAAGAAATTCACAGATTGTGAATCCCGATACTCGGCACTTGAGAAGACTTGTTGTGCTTTAGCCTGGGCTACTAAACGTCTTCGGCACTATATGATCAATCATACCACTTGGTTGATATCCAAAATGGATCCAATCAAGTATCTCCTGGAGAAGTCTTCAATATCAGGAAGAATTGCTCGTTGGCAGATGTTGTTGGCCGAATTTGATATTGAATACCATACTCAGAAAGCAATCAAAGGAAGTATCCTTACAGATCATTTGGCTCATCAACCGGTTGAGGATCATCAACCTGTTAAGTTTGATTTCCCTGATGAAGAGGTTATGTATTTGAAGATGAAAGATTGTGATGAACCGTTGTTTGGTGAAGGTCCAGATCCTGAATCTAAATGGGGTTTGATATTCGATGGGGCCGTTAATGCTTATGGTAATGGAGTCGGGGAAGTCCTTGTCACACCTGAGGGTACTCACATCCCTTTTACTGCAAGGCTACGATTTGACTGTACAAACAATATTGCACAATATGAAGCTTGCATCATGGGCATTGAAGAAGCAATCAATATGAGGATTAAGAATATTGATATATGTGGAGATTCAGCCTTGGTGATTAATCAGATCAAAGGGAAGTGGGAAACTCACCATGCTGGTCTGATCCCGTACAGAGATTATGCAAGACGGTTGTTAACTTTCTTTAACAAAGTGGAGTTGCATCACATTCCCCGTGATGAGAATCATATGGCAGATGCTTTGGCCACCTTGTCTTCGATGATCAAAGTAAACCGTCACAATGATGTGCCATTAATCAGTGTCCAGTTCCTCGAAAGGCCCGCTTATGTGTTTGCAGTTGAAGTACTTGCTGATGGTAAGCCATGGTTTCATGATATCAAAGTTTTCCTTCAAACTCAAGAGTATCCGCTTGGGGCATCTCACAAAGATAAGAAGACTTTAAAAAGACTGTCAGGTAATTTCTTCCTGAATGAAGATGTATTGTACAAAAGAAACTTTGATGCAATGTTGCTCAGGTGTGTGGATGAACGTGAAGCAGATTTATTGATGCATGAGATACATGAAGGTCCATTTGGCACTCATTCCAGCGGACATGCAATGGCTAAGAAAGCATTGAGGGCAGGTTATTACTGGATAACGATGCAAGCTGATTGTTATAATCATGCCTAGAAATGCCACAAATGTCAGATTTATGCAGATAAAAGCCATGTACCACCATCTATGCTCAATGTTATCTCTTCCTCGTGGCCTTTCTCCATGTGGGGCAATGATATGATTGGTCAGATTGAGCCAAAAGCTTCTAATGGACATCGTTTCATACTAGTGGCCATTGATTACTTTACCAAGTGGGTTGAAGCGGCATCTTTCGCCAATGTGACCAAGCAAGTAGTGGTTCGATTCATCAAGAATAACATCATCTGCCGTTATGGTATTCCTAACAAGATCATCACGGATAATGGTACAAATTTGAACAACAACATGATGAAAGAATTGTGCGATGACTTCAAGATTGAACATCACAACTCTTCTCCATACAGACCTCAAATGAATGGTGCGGTCGAGGCTGCAAATAAGAATATCAAGAAGATCGTGCAAAAGATGGTGGTTACCTACAAAGATTGGCATGAGATGTTACCCTATGCTTTACATGGATATCGTACCTCAGTGCGTACTTCAACAGGGGCAACCCCGTTCTCTTTGGTATATGGTATGGAAGCAGTGCTCCCTGTGGAGGTGGAAATCCCATCTTTGAGAGTCTTGATGGAAGCTGAATTGACTGAAGCTGAATGGTGCCAGAATAGGTACGATCAATTGAATTTGATTGAAGAGAAACGCATGACCGCTTTGTGTCACGGACAACTATATCAGTCAAGGATAAAACAGGCGTTTGACAAAAAGGTTCATCCCCGTGAATTCAAAGAAGGAGACCTTGTGATCAAGTGTATCAAATTTTTTCAACCGGATCCCAGGGGCAAGTGGTCTCCCAATTATGAAGGTCCTTATGTGGTCAAGAAAGCGTTCTCTGGTGGTGCTTTAATCCTTACAACTATGGATGGAGAAGATTTACCTCGTCCTGTGAATTCTGATGCAGTCAAGAAATACTTTGTCTAAAGATATATGAAAAGAACAGCTCGGTAGGTCGAAAACCCGAAAGGGCGGCCTAAACCAAAAAAGAGCGTCTCGGTAAGTCGAAAACCTGAAAGGGCGGCTTAGGCAAAAATTAGAGACACAAAAAAAAAGAGAGAAAAGAATTGAAAAAAAGAGTTTATCCTGATAGGTCGAAAACCCGAAAGGGCGGCCTATGCAAAAGTTAAGGACTATGACAAAGTAACTGCATCAGATCAAGCATCACCCATTTAGGGCACCTTAACTGCCAGAAGTCCTCCGATACTAAAGCATCTAAGCAGTGGTTCAAAGTTGTTAGGGAATGTAGTGGTTATTGTGTTCAATGTACCTCTCCATGTAATTACCATTTTCCAACTTTTGTAATCCGTGGAGCCATGCCTTTGTTCGGTTACCACCCTATTACATTAATTTGAGCCGGTGCACTCTTTTGGAATTCTTGTTTATTCTACATGCGAACTTTCTTCTTCCATTTTTAATGTCAATACTTGAAGTAAAAACTTTGAAAATTCTTTTACTTTTTATGTTTTCTTTTGAAAAAAACAAAAAATGACAAACATATTATCTGTAGGTTCATATATCATGGAAACATATGTCAACATTCATTCAAACACAGGTGAATTCAACAAATAGGATCATAGTCTTGCAAAAAAAAGAATAGAAAAAAAAGAAAAGCTCGCTAAGTCGAACACCCGAAAGGGCAGCTTAAGCAAAAAATGAGCGTCCCGGTGGATCGAAAACCCGAAAGGGCGGTCCAGGCAAAAATTAGGGACATACAAAAAAGAATATATTCCCGATGGATTGAAAACCCGAAAGGGCAGTCCAGGCAAAAGTTAGGGATTCAAAAAAAAAAAGAATACAAAAAAAAAAGCAATGACTATGTGAAGCACGTTTTTGAGAAGGTACTTTGGTTCAGTTCAGAAATGGCGACCTCAGCTAGGTTTTTGTGATATGTGTTCTTTACCCAGCATTGGTTTGGTTAACGGATGACACTCCGTTTGTGTTTTGATTCATCTCCAGTGATATTATCCCCAGTGAAGAATGCTAAGTGTTGGCACTGTAATACCGGGTCACTATCCTTACGACCTGCCCAATCTTGTCTCGTCAGTCGCACCAATATATTTTCATACATATTCATTCATTCATGCATACACATCATGCATACTGATATCATTCATATGCATTTTACCTGTGTGTCTTATTCCATGTGTATCCAGTAAGTATGTCATCACCAATGTATTCATTTCAGTCTGCTTACCAATCAAGTTTATTTCAAGTGGCAGGTCCCACCTTTCAATTTTCCCCAGTATCTCATTGAAGCTACATTTCGTACGAAGAGTATTCGTTTGTACCCTGTTTTTGTTTGGCTAAGTTGCCTCAGTAATAGTAACGCATGACTGGTATTTCATTTGGTTTGTTCGTCATTACCCCAGTAAAGGTAATTGACAGTTTTACCCTTCGTATGTTTGTCGTTACCTCAGTAAAGGTAATTGACGGTTTTACCCTTTCGTATGTTCGTTGTTACCCCAGTAAAGGTAATGACCAGTATTTCATTTCGTATGTTCGTCGTTACCCCAGTAAAGGTAATTGACAGTTTTACCCTTTCGTATGTTCGTCATTACCCCAGTAAAGGTAATTGACAGTTTTACCTTTCGTATGTTCGTCATTACCCCAGTAAAGGTAATTGACAGTTTTACCCTTCGTATGTTTGTCGTTACCTCAGTAAAGGTAATTGACGGTTTTACCCTTTCGTATGTTCGTTGTTACCCCAGTAAAGGTAATGACCAGTATTTCATTTCGTATGTTCGTCGTTACCCCAGTAAAGGTAATTGACAGTTTTACCTTTTCGTATGTTCGTCGTTACCCCAGTAAAGGTAATTGACGTTTTTACCCTTCGTATGTTCGTCGTTACCCCAGTAAAGGTAATTGACAGTTTTTACCCTTGGTATGTTCGTCGTTACCCCAGTAAAGGTAATTGACAGTTTTTACCCTTCGTATGTTCGTCGTTACCCCAGTAAAGGTAAGTGACAGTTTTACCCTTCGTATGTTCGTCGTTACCCCAGTAAAGGTAATTGACACTTTTACCCTTCGTATGTTCGTCGTTACCCCAGTAAAGGTAATTGACAGTTTTACCCCTTCGTATGTTTGTCGTTACCCCAGTAAAGGTAATTGACAGTTTTACCCTTCGTATGTTCGTCTTTACCCCAGTAAAGGTAATAGACAGTATTTCTTTCCGTATGTTCGTCTTCACCCCAGTAAAGGTAATAAACATCTTTTCTCCCCAGTAACATTTTATTTGGTCATCGAGTTAGTGTTTTAGTCGTCATTGCATTCGTACTTGCATAACAGACAACTCATATCATTACATCCATAGAGCTTTCTCGATTTCTGAGTTGGTCAAAAATTGATGTACTTGATATTTAAGTCTCTCCGACCCGTCGTTTCAAAAATCTTCGTCTTTTTAAACCCTCGTGACGGAGAAACTTAAATAAGGGCATCTTCGTCTTTTTCGTACGTTGATCGTTTTTCAGTCGTCCGTTAGCGCGCTAATTCCCGTAATATCTGTCTTTGTTCGTATTTGCGGTCGCGTCTATTTTTCTTTCGTCGTTTATATTTTAATGTCGCTCGCGTATTAATTTCGTAATTTTTACTCGCGTTTTGCGTATTTTAGTGTAGCCTAACGTTTGCGTCCTTAAAGTTCATTTTATTCTCGTAGTTGATTTATTGTTTTAATTAGCGTAAAAAAAGCTGCGTATCTCAGTCGTATCAGACGAAATTTCGGCAGACAGGTATTTTAAAATACCTCATTTTTTGGTTCCGACGGGACATTTTTTTTATTTATTATTTAATTTTCGTTTTTATTATTTAATTATTTATTTAGTTATTTCTTTTTTCATTAATTTAATTTGTTGTTATTGATTTATCTGTTTTATTATTTTTTAAGTCATTTGGTACACATGTCACTTTGTTATTGGTCCTGTTCAACTTTTTCCCCAAGTTTCAGCCAAGGGTATTTTTGTCCATTCCATGTATCAGATGATTAAGAGTGTGTATCAGAGTCAGAGAAAGCAAGCACAATTTTCAGTACAAACAGATTCCAAAAATCAACAATCACAAAAAACAGATCAAAATCATTTCTTCATCAAGAAACTCATCAAGAACAATATGAACTTGAAATTTCCAGCAACTTAGATCCTTCACTCAAACGAGTTTCAACCAACACTAACAGTTTCTTTGGCCAACATCAACCCATCTTCAAACCACAATTCAAAAATTCCTCAATAAACATTTCTTTTCAAAAAAACAGAAACCATAAACAAAATCCATATCAACAAACACACATAAACCGAATCCGAACCCACAACTCACCAAAACCGAATTTACACCAACAAATCCGAACAAAAAACGCAAAAAACGAACAAAACTTCAACAAGAGGAAACCGAACCGTAATGTAAAGAAGAAAACGAAACCGAAAAGGCAAGGCTTGGACCGAAAAACGCAAATAAAAGGGACAGAAACGGATCCGCAAAAGAAGAGAAGAACAAACAACACAACCGAACAGAAAAGAAGAAGAGAAGAGGTAATGGTTTGCTCATTTGTTCTTTTTTTCATGGTTTTTTTTGAAACTTCAAACTCAGATCTACTCCGATTGGGACTTTTTTTAAAAAAACTAAGCTTGGATTCAAGAAGTAGGAAAAAATGGATGTCTAAAACTTTAAAAAAAATTTGAATCGTACCAACTTGGGTTTTCCGACGCGGCGGCGCCGCCCTGTTGGGCCGGCCACCACCGCGCCGGAGAGGAGTGGCAGATCGGAGAAGAGAGGTTGGGGGTTTTAGAGAGAGGTTGCTCCCTCTCTCTCTAAAACCGAAAATGAAGGGGAATTGTGTGTGTTTCTTTGTTTTTTTTTATTATAGCCTATTTATACCATGTTTCTATTATGTTTGTGTGTCTCTGTACATTGTTCTTACCATTCTCCTTCATTTCTTTTTTAACCCCTTGATCTTCATCGTGTGGCCTATGATGTTCCCTAATTAAGTTTTGTATTTACTCTTTTTTTTCTTTATTATTTGTGTTTCATTCAAAGCTCTTGATCTTGTGGCTGTGATGGAAAATGCTATGATTGAATCTGGACCTCTTGGTCCATCAAATGGTCCAGATTCATTCAGCATAAGTTTTTTATTTATTTTTTTATTTTTTTTCTCTACTGTTTTGTTATTAACACCCCTTTTCCTTTAAATATCTTTAAAAAACTATTTCTACTTTGTTTATTTTATTTGTCTAATGTTCTTTGGTTATTTGTTTTTTTTTAATTTTTTGCATTATCCTTAATCACCATCCCATGCATTTTTTTTCTTGTCATTTATTTTGCCATTATTTGTTGTAGTAAGCATAATAGAACTTGTTATAATTATCACATGCTTATCTAATTTCCTGTCATTTATTTTATTTTTTGTTTTAGTTTGTAATTAGGGAATTGATGTAATTTATTTTCGCGCATTTTTTTCTTTTGAGACCATAGAATGTATTTAGGGTATGTAACATGTAACCGGCACACGCACTGACACGCGCACCGACACTCCACTTTATTTATCGCTTTATGCTTATTTATTTTTCCGCCGTTACGCGATTTCATCGTTAGTTTAGAAAAAATATTTTCTTCAAAAAAATCAAAAAAATCAAATTCAAATTTCTTTTAAGTAAACCTTGGTTTGTAATCCAAGTGTTTTTCTTTTTATTTTCCTTAATCAAATGTTAATTAATTTAATATCCACATTAGACATGGATTTCGTGCAATTAAAATTAACCAACTTCGTCGTATTTTCTTCTCATGCCTTGAGGCCTCTCATCTCTTCTTAAAATCTTTTCAAAAAATGTTAAAATCAATTCAACTCATCAAATAAGTTCTTTAGCCGAACTACTTGGTTTTGATCCCGATTTATTTGGGTAAGTAGGCAAAGGGTTTCGACCCTTCCAAATCAATAAAAAAATAACCAAAAACATGCTTCATCTTTCTCCTTTCTTTCACTTTAACTCTTAAACTTTTTTAATAGGTAAAATTAATTTAGCGCAAGATTAGAGAATAGGTAGAAGGTTCCTATGGGATACCATAGTCGGTTCGGGTGCCTAACACCTTCCCCAATCGAAACCAACCTCCGAATCCAAGGTCTCATAAGGGTTTTTACTCACTTTTTCCCTTCCCGCGAATAAAAGTTGAGAGTTCAATGATTAAAGGTTCAAATCCGATCAATGATTTTGATACCCGAAAATCACGAGCACAATTTGCAAACTCTTTCATAGGCAATATGGCAAGAGAATAGGTGCCTCTATATTCATGTGCACCCAAAATACTATTAAAATCACCAATGCATGACTATGAAAAGTTTAGGCTATTTTGAACATCAATTAAAGTTTTTCAGAAAACTTTTCTTTTAACATAATTTGTTGAAGCATAAACAACTAAAATGCCCAAACTTTTGTCATTATCGTCTATTTTGTGAGTAACTTGTTGAGCATCAGATCATAAAGCTTGAGGATTAAGATTGGTGGAACAAATGCACCATAAGTTATGAAGTAAGGGATTCTTATTATTTAAAGCAAAGATTTTCAGATTATGTCTTAAAAACCAATTTCTTGGAAAGTGACTTATATTCAACTATGGTTTAGCAACAAAACAAAAGTCAGGTTTACAGGCATTTAGAAGTCTTTTTAGGGACATTCTTATGGGGAGAGTTGGTTATACCCCTTACATTCTAGTATATGCATTTCATGGAACAAGATTGTATTTTCCAACATTAGACCTCGTGCTATAGGTTTTATTCTGGACATCACTATCTTTCTTACCTTTCTTTATGTGAGTCACCGGTTGAAATATGGTTCATCATGCTCTTCCATATCAATAATTAGCCCATGAATTGTGTAAAAATTGCATATCTCTTTGGACTCTCTTCTTTGTTGTTAGCTTTTCATTTCATAATGAGAGGAATGCTAGCAACATTAACTTTTCAACACTCTCTCTAGCACTCACTCTTTTATTGGATGATATTAATGTAGAATATTGCTCTCCCTCATGCACAAAACACTCGCGCCCATCATGTTTTCCAATTTTTCCCCTGCGTGAGTTAAGTGATGATGCGTGACTTAACTCACGCACCTTATAACCTCTGTGTGACTTAAGTCACGCACCATGGCATGTGTGCGAGTTAACTCACGCACGTTGGCCGGTGGTCAGAACTCAAGAACACACGTTTTTCTGAACGGTGATCAATTTTCAACCTTCAATCTACACGTTTTTTTACATTATGTACACGTTTTTTTGACCACATTTATGTTTTTTTTATTACTTATACTATCATTCTCACCTATAAATACCCATCCATACTTCCTTATTTCCTCACACCATCTCACTTTCTCTCCCTCATCACTCTCTTCCTCTATTTCTCTTCTTTTTATTTTCTTTCAATAGTCTCTAGTCACTTGGGCTAAATAGTGATCAGTTTTGAGGAAAATGGTGAGTAGCCGACTTGGGAAAGTGATCGACTCTTGAGATAAAAATAAATTTGCTTTTTTTTACCCCAAAATCTTTTTACCGTGGGTAAAAAGAATCTTCTTGGGGTATAAAAAAACCATATTTAGATTTACCTCAAGGGTTGATGATGTATTTCCCCCAAGAATGCTGCTCATTATCTTCCCCGGGATTGATCGCTATTTACCCCAAGTGGGTAAAAAGAACTTTTTACCCCAAAAAGGTAAAAAGAAACTAAGTATATTATTTAGTGAATTCAAATAAAGGTATCAATTGTTGTACCAATTCTATTAATAAAATGAGAAGTTGTTAGATGTATTTATTTTGTTCATTTCTTTTTATTTATATTTGCTTTTATTTTCTAATTTTGTATTTAATGAATAAATCCGAATAAATATTAATTTAGTTCATTCTTTTTATTTATATTTGTATTTATTTAATGAATAAAGTGAACAAATAAATTAGAATAAAGTGAACAAATAATGGTGTGAATAAATTATAATAACATCGCGTATTGAATAAATTCGAATAAAAAGTCTAATTAAACTCAGCGTGGAATCGAATAAAGTTGCGTATTGAATAAATTCGAATAAAAGTTACATTTACATTACAATACATAAAGTTCCTAAATATGTGATATCATTACATTACATTACGTTCGGAAATGTACCTTCCAACTACAACAATTATCTTACCTTTGAATGAGGTAAATTCAAACTTGCCAAACAACAGCTCTCAAGCATTCACCCGGAAGTTCTATTGTGTCATTCAATAGATTAAATTCATGTTAGCTTGGTTTAAATGATGGTATTTGATAAGTGCTCAAAAGTAGTATATTCTCTGTGGTAACTTAGGCACTTTTATAATGTGTTTTACAAGATTGCTAAGGAAAAGCTTTGATTTGTTGCAAATTTTGTCTTTTCTGCTTCACATGCCTTACTCTCCTAATTTTGTGCAGGAACGAGACAAGCAAGGACCAAGAATGTACCTGAGTCAAGCAAATCTCGCTTGAGCGAGATTTAGGCAGAAGGCAGCTTTGGATTTCGCTTTTCTGCTCGCATCAATCTCGCTCCTGGAGGAAGATATCTCGCTTGAAGCGAGACGTTTTCGCTTAAGCGAGATTTAGACAGAGAGCAACATTTCTTCTCGCTCCTATCTCGCTTCCAACTCGCCATGAAGACACTGCATCTCGCTTGAAGCGACTTCAGCTCGCTTAAGCGAGATTTAGACAGAATGCATCAAGAAAGTTCGCTTCTAACTCGCTAAAAACTCTCCCCAAGCGAAGTACATCTTGAAATAGGATAAGGGCCACGTGGCAAGTCTCCAATGGCCAGATTTGGATTTTTGACATCTCGCTTGAAGTGACATAATCTAGCTTCAAGCGAGATGTCACGTTTTCAGCCCTTATAAATAGCTTTTTCTTCTCTTTCTAGCCATTCATTACTGTTTTATTCATTTTCTTTCTAGTTTTTAGAGAGAGGTTAGAGCTATTCTAGAAAGAGAAACACAAAACAAGGTAGTTAGAAGTAGATTCAAGCCAAGATTTGTTGAGACATCATGGATCTTGTCATAGAATCTTCATCTTCTCTTCATTCCTTGCAAAGCTATCATAGATATATGTAGCTTATATCTTCTCTTGTGGTTTTGAGGTACACAAACAAGCTATTATGTAATCTTTTGATCATTTAATATTAATATATGATTCTAGTTATTTATTCATTGTTGTTGTTATTCTTGCTTTTAATGCTTTATTGAGATTTAAAATGTTATGGACACATGCTTTTAAATCTAGAAATGGAATAACTATCTATCTTAAATTATCACTCTAGACATAGATGTTAATCTTTGATAATCACTTTAATCTAGAACTTCATGCTTTTGGATGATTCAATCGATTGGGAAATCGTCGGTTAAATCACCCAATCGACTTTGTGATCGTTTAAATGTTTGGGAAATCGATATTTAAACGAACCCTTAGAAATAACGATATCATTTGGATATGAATGGTATTGTCGAATGATTGTGATAATATTGTTTAAAAAGCTAGAATCTATTAATCGATCGATAGATTGCAGTTGTTACTCTTGGTTGATGTTTCTGACCACAAGCGAAATAGCTCTATCTCTACTCGTTTTACTTTTATGTCGAATAGTGAAAATAGTTTTACACAAACAAACAATTTATACCCAAACACTTAAAATGATATTTGACGTTAAAATGCTTATGAGGTACACCAATCCCTGCGGAAACGAACCTATTATACTCACGTGTAAATAGTTATATGACATGTAAAAATCTTACATCAGTATTCAAGTGTCAACGTTATGAGGTTCATTCCTTGACACTTCAATACTGTTGTCGCGTCATTTTTCGGAGATCAAGGCTATTTGATTAGCGTTTGACTCACTATCTATTTCACGACTGAACATTTAATTTTTTAAAAGAAGGTGGAAAAAAGTTCAAATACCACTTTAAAAGATTTAGGGTTCGGGGATTAGTTACATAAAGGGAAGGTATTAGCACCCTTTATGTCCGTAGTACTCTACGGGAACCTCTTGGTTTTATTCAATTTATTGTGCTATAACTTGCTTAGTTTGAAAAAATGGAATTAAAAATGATTAAGAAAAGAAACCTAATTATCTACATTTTTTATTGATTTGGAAGGACGAGTGTCCTTTGCCTACGTACCCCTGAGGGATCAAAACCTCGTAGTTCGGGGTAAAAATTGACGTTTAATTGGTTGTGTGTTTTTTAGTTTTCGAAAATGTTTTGAAATAAAAAGCCAAGTGGCAAAATAAATTTGTTTGTATTTTTTATATTTAAAAGGAACTACTTGAAATAAAGTTTAATCGTTTAGACATTTGATTAAGAAAATACAAATAAAAAGAGGATCACTTGATCTTGGACCAAGGTTTGTTATGAAAGCATTTTTGTGATTTTTGTGATTATTTGCATGTTTTTTGTTTTTGAATAATTAAACGAAAATTACATCTAACGGAGCGAGAAAATAAATCGTCGGTACCTTATGGTGGCGTTGGACCACCACTGAGGACCTTTAACCTAAACTACGAAGCATAAAATAAAGCATACAACCACGCACGCACCCATGCACCTAAACTATTACAAAAACCTAATGATATATTCTAGGGTCTGCGGGAAAAATAAATATGCGTGATAAATTTACAATAAACCTAGTATACATTCTAGATTCCATGCGATAAAACTAAACTAAAAAATAAAAATAAAAAAAATAAATGTGCATGAATAATAAACCTAAACTGATAAAAATACAGGAGGAATGAAAATAAAATGTAAAAGAGAATTAAAAACGCATGAAAGAGTAAAAAATAAAAGACTCGGGTCCAAACATAAGGTGGGGGGGGGGGGGGGGGGGGGGGGGGGTATGTGTAGAAGCAAAAATGGGGGTGCAGGAATTAAAAAAAAAGCTGAACTCGGCCTTAAAGAGTGCAAGGCGCGTTGGGCTTGAAGATCAGATCATGGTCGTCTGATTAAGATCAGACATCCTAGATATGATCATGATATGAGGCATCAGGGGCCTCTTGATCCCAATCAGACGGTTCCAAAGCGTGGGTGCACGCTAACGTAGCAGGCTGAGACACACAGGATTTATACGGAGTATATATACCCAAATCCCTTCAAAAAAATCATTTTTCTCTTCTCCTTCTCTCTCTACCTTCTCTCTAACTTAGAGAGAGAAGCTCTGTTCTCTCTCCTCAACTCTCAAGAACATGAAGAACACCGGTGGTGTTCATCCCTAGCCTCCAGAATCCGGCGGCGGTAGGTGGTGGTTCCGGCGGTGGCTGGCCGGCCGGTACGGCGGCCCCACCACGCCGGAACCCTAATTTTATTATTTTATTTTTTTATTTTTAATTATTTTTTTTGCTTCTTTTCTTAACCTCTCTCCCTCTTCTGTTCGTTTCTAAAACTAAAAAAACACCACAGACACGAATCGGCCAGGATCTAAACTTTTAGAAAAAAAACTAACCTATTTTCTTTCTTTAGATTTATGTTTCGTTTTTTCCTTTTCCCATTCGTTCTTCTGTTTCTTTTCCTATTCCTTATTCCAAGTTCTACAGTTCCAAACAACAATTACCATAGCCTAGATCTATAAAAACGAAAAGGAGAAAAACTTGTATCGTACTTGATTTCGGTTTGTTGTTATTAGTGACTGAATTCGTGAATGTTGATGATGTTGCTGCTGTTGAGTCTTTGTGAGTTGGTTGTTCTGGTTGTGTTGAGAAGCTTGGCCGATTTGGACAGTGCGTGATTGTGTACGGCTGTTTGATCTGTTCTGTTGGGAATTTGTTTTTTGATGCAGGTTCTTGTGTTGGTGATTTGCGATGGTTCTCTCTTTTTTTTTCTCTGAATTTTTCCGTCCCCTGTGGCTGTGTGTGCTGCTGGGTTTTATAGTGACAGGATTGATACCTAGGGTTTGTTAAAAGGAATAGAAAAATCAGTGGTTTTGGATTGGAATGGATTCGAGATTTGGATGTGACCAGGCCGTGTTTGAGGCGTGAACTGTTTTTGATCAGGACCTTTTTTGGATTTTTGGACAATTAAATAAAACAAAATAAAAATGAAAGTAATTAAAATAAAATGACTAATTAAAAATAAGAATTTAAAAAAAAATTAAAGTAAAAGATGGAAATAATAAAAAAAAACGATAAATAAATAAAGTGAGACGAGGGCCCGACTCGGAACCAAAAATGAGGTATTTTAAAATACCTCTCTGCCAAAATTTCCACTGAAAAGTCAGGGTCGAACGACGCGTGTCGGTGGGATCTTGGGTCGAAAATTGGGGTATGACAGATGCCCCTATTTAAGTTTCTTCGTCCGAAGATTTGAAGATGGAATCTTTGATTTGATGGGTCGAAGAGACTGAAATACAAAGTACACCTATTTTTGACCCTAAGATACTGTGTGAATGCATGTGACGCAGTTATGAGTGCAAGACGGTATGGATGACTCGACTGAGACTAGTAATAATGACAGGATGCCCGAATTTGTTGAAAAAAATGATCCGACTCTGTTGGAGGAATGTAGTTTCACTGGAAAAATAATTGTCTATTATTGTATTAGTTTGGAACGATGGTTCAATGAAGACAAAAACTTTTAACGACATCTCTAGACCAGACACACTAGGGAGACACATGTGAGAATGACAAGTAGGTGTAGATTGTCCGTTGTTTAGGACCAACAGCTTGAATCAAGAAAAATGTAAACTTAAGCGGTCCGTTGTTTAGGATTGTCGGCTTGAAAGCAGATAAAAGTGTAAGCTTAAGCGGTCCATTATTTAGAACTGACCACTTGACACTGACGGGTGACATCCCTTGATCAGAAATGCTGGGGGTGACACCATTGAAATTGACTAGTGGCGTCGCTGGAACGGCTATGCTGGGGATGACACCATTGAAAATAAGGATTTGTCGAAATCCACCGGACCTTGGAAAGGACTGCCAGAATCCATCGGGATTTATAGAAGTTTGCGAGAATACACTCGGCTTTGATAAAAGGTTTGCGAGAATCCACTCGGCATTTGAAAAAAATGTTTTTGTAAAATGTATGCGAGAATCCACTCGGCATTTGATAAAATGTGTTTTTTGTAAAATGTATGCGAGAATCCACTCGGCATTTGATAAAATGTGTGCGAGAATCCACTCGGCATTTGATAAAACGCATGCGAGAATCCACTCGGCATTCGAAAAAAATGTATGCGAGAATCCACTCGGCGCTCGATAAAATGTATGATAAAATGTTTTTGATAAAATGTTTGATAAAATGTTTGCGAGAATCCACTCGGCATTCGAGAAAATGTATGCGAGAATCCACTCGGCATTTGATAAAATGTGTGCGAGAATCCACTCGGTATTCGAGAAAATGTATGCGAGAATCCACTCGGCATTTGATAAAATGTGTCGATGAAATGTATGCGAGAATCCACTCGGCATTTGATAAAAATGTATGCGAGAATCCACTCGGCATTTGATAAAATGTTTGAAGGTAGATGCAAGTTGGTCGTCTGCTGGCACTTGCCATTTGACTAATGATGGATAAGGATTGACTTGAAGGTCATAACCAAACAAGACTCTAGATGACCAACGCAATCATGTATGAATGATAGTGTGTATATGTTGTGTAGGCGTGAACGTATGAATGTATGAAAGTAATGATGTATGAATGTATGAATGTAACTTGTACGGCTGTGTAAACTAGATATGACAGGTGACTCGAAGAAGCGAGACAAGACAGTTAAGATGGGAAATGGACCGACATCACAGTATCGACACTCGACAATCTTCCTTGGATATGATATCATTATTGTGAACTAATCGAACAATTTACATGGTGAAACCTGGCACAAGATAGTAACCGATGTTTCCTGGGGAAGGAGCCTGCTATTGACCAACACTTTGGGTAGAAGTCACCATTTCGCATAGAGTGTCAAACCATTGGTATGCCCCAGCAGTCACACTCCTTTTGTTTTTGCTTGTTTGTTTGTTTTGAAATCCCTAACTTTTGTCTGGACCGCCCTTTCGGGTTTTCAGTCCACCGGGACGCTCTCTATTGCCTAAGTCGCCTTTTCAGGTTTTCAACTTAGCGAGCTTTCATTCTTGTTTCTTTTCATTTTTGGATTGTGACTGCATAGTGCTTAGACATGTTTCCTTTCCGGAGTGTAACCGTTCTCGAGACGGCTACTGATGCATGCTTCATCTACTCACGAGCTCAAAGAAAGTGTGTTTGTTGTTCACATTTTTCAAAAGATGTAAAAAAGTTTTGTATTTTGAAATTTTTTTTTGCTTTGAGTGTTGCCATAAAAAAAAAAAAAGAAATTTTGTAAATTGAATAAATGAGAGTTCCAAACAAATGGGCACAGGCTCAAATTTGATGAATTTAGTGGTGACACGCCAATGGCACAGCTCCATGGATCTTTGAAATATTTTGGAAAATGGTAAATGTAATGGGAAGGGTACATTGAACACGATAACCGCTATTCTCCCTAACAACTTTGAATGCCCCTGTTCTGAGTCTTTGATTTGCAGATGCTTCGAATCGGAGGTCTTTTGATAGCTGGGTGCCCCAAGTGGACTGTACTTGACTGATGCAGTTGCTTTGTCATGATCCTTAACTTTTGCATAGATCGTCCTTTTGGGTCTTCAATCTATCAGGATAATCATTTTTGTTCATGTCTCTAATTTTTGCCTGGACCGCCCTTTCGGGTTTTTGGTCCACCAAGACGCTCATTTATGCATAAGTCCCTTTTTCAGGTTTGCGACTTATCGAGCTTTTATTTTTGACAGAGTATTTCTTGACTGCACCGGCATTCATAGGACGTGTGAGTTTGTCACCATTCGTAGTTGTAAGAAGTCATTGCACACGAGCCTTCATAGTTAGGCGTCCACTTGCCCCTGGAGTAAGGTTGGAAAGAGTGCCTTTATGAGCACAAAGTCTAACGAACCTTCTTGTTGGAAGTTTGTTTCAACCTCTTTTGATGTAGTTGTACATGATCGTCATGCATTGTAAGTTCAATCAAAACTTGAGATTTTAGCAGAACTCCCGTTGACGGGATTTTGATCTTCATGAGAAGTCCGGCCTTCGTGTCATATACTGATAGAAGGAGGGGGTTTCCCCTGTTGAAATGTTTATTGAAACACGATGCCCATGTGAGGCAACGGTGCCATCTCATGCTGGTCTTTATAAGTGACTGTCATTCTCTTGGCGATCTTCTTGATTTTGTTTGCAGCTTTGACGGCTAAGATGCCCCAGTATGTGAGAGGTTTTGTCGGGAATCACTCCATCCTCCTTCATCTTTGGACACAGTGAATTCAAAATCAAGAAAGAGTATAGAGTTAACGTGTTCAACGGGCTTATTTATGTTTAATCTGCATTTATGTTTGATTTTAGAGAGTGAATGATTGTATGCAGACATTTGAAAATGATTAAAGAATTTTGGTTTTTTGTGTTACCATTTTTCCAAAACAAGCAAAAAATAAAAACAAAGTCGGGATCAAAACGACATTTTTATTAATGATGACAATACTTAAAGCAAAAAGCCCTACACAAGTTCACTTTTGTCTCGGGCGGAACAAAAGGATATTTTGAAAAGCAGAAAGCAACAAACAAACTTTATTTGAACAGACGAGTAGCGGAAGAAAACATCAGCAAAGACCCGATTGCGGCTAGCCGTCCCGTGTGTCACAAACACTACGTATTATGATCTGGTAGTGGATTGACTTGCGCGTTCGGAGAGTCTTAGAAGGTCAAGCGGTTGGTCCGGATCAAGTTCTGGACTGCCTTCTTCAGTGTGTTACAATGTTCGACATCGTGTCCAGGTGCCCCTTGATGGAAAGTACAGAAAGGTCAGATCTATACCATGTTGGCAATCTTGTTGGTACTGGGGGAGGCGCTTTAGTCTCGACCACGGTTAGCAGGGTTAGCAGAGGTCTTGATGTCAAAAGCAACAGGGTTAGCAGGTTGGAAGGTGTGAGTTAGTCGACCACGGTTGTTGGCTAAACCATAATCTCCCAACTTCAGCCTTTGTGGTTGATCTCCCATGGTGATAGAATTAGGAGAGAGGATTGATTCAGGTTCAACTAGTGTTGAATTAAGTAGTTGTTCACGAACACCCGGTGGAACTGACTTTGATTTGGCTAACCGGACGGTTTTCCGATTAGCTCTAGCAGTTCGTTCGATCTCAGGATCGTACTCTAGGTCGTCTGAACTTCTTCTACCTCGCATAAACAGCAAAATACCTTAGTAGCACTGCACAATGCAAATTAAATAATGAACACTGAATCAATTTAGTATTTTTAAACAGAAAATAAATTGCAGAAATCCTAAATTAAAACGCAATTGCCTTGTTGAAATAAATCAACAGTCCCCGGCAACGGCGCCAAAAACTTGATAGAATTTTGGCAAGTGTACCAAATACTATCGAAGTAGTAAAAATATCGTTCCCACAAGGACTGGTTTTAATCTCAAAAAGTCAAACACGTTATTAATTTAGGATGAAGTAAAAGTTATTTGGTTTTGCCACTAGGCAGTAAATTTGTTTAATAGCATAAAAACTTAGTAACAGAAAATAAATTGATTGTTTAAATAAGAGAGAGATGAGTTAGGTCTTCGAATCATCTGAGTTTCCCTAATTGATCACTGCACCTATTCTTATGAATGATTTTTTTAGTTTTACGATAGTTAACAAAATAGTCCTAATCAATCCCTTGAGTTAGGACACTCTTCTAAGATTACAGCCCCTAATCCCTTAGGTGGTCTAATAATCTTCGAAGGTTTGAAGAACGTTAACCTAATATCACTAATAAAGAATTATCCATTCCTAGACTAATTATAATTATTAGAAAATTTCAATTAGGTCAAAGTCGAAAGCTATGGTCAGTAGTCGTTCGTTCTCACCAAATCATATATATATGTGATCAGAATATATAAAGCATTAAGAACAATTGAATTGAATAAAAACTAAATTGTCATTCACAATAAATAGAGTTTCACAGCAACATATGCCAATTAGGGTTACAAAGAATCATCTCAGACCTAACCTCTAATGGATTTAGCTACTCATAATTGAATTTATAAATAACATAATCATTAGAGGTAACAATACATACATGAACTGGTTACAAGGTGAAGAAATCGCCCTGGTAGCCGTCTTCCAGTGTAAAAATCGCACTTTGCTCTTCTCAAATCGTAACCCTTGTTTTCAGAATAGCCTTCAGCTTAAATAGGCACAGAAATTCGCCTCAAATCGTGTCACGTTTTTGCAGAATCGTGACACGATTTGCCTTGTATAACAAACTTCTAAATTAGGGTTTCTTCAAATCGTGTCACGTTTTGGTCATCGTGACACGTTTTTGCCTTGGCAGAGAGCATGTTTTAGCTTCCTTGAATCGTGTCACATTTTGTCCAAATCGTGACAGGTTTTTGATCCTTTGTGAATTCTTCAGTTTTTCTGCTTTCTTGCTGCTTAAGTTACCTTGTGAACTCTAAATTGTGATCAAAATACATAGAAAATTATGTAATGACAGAGTGTCATCAAAACCCCAAACTTGAACTATTCCTTGTCCTCAAGGAATTTACTTATGAAATTGAAACTAAACAGTAAAACAACAAGTACCTGATCAAGCGATAGTACCCAAAAGTTCAACACCTTACTAGCTAAAGATGAGCTAGTTTGACTTGTTAGCATCCACCAACTCACAACTCCACGCAACAGTTTGAAAAGGGTTCACACATAGTCGACATGCAATCTACATATTACCATACGCTTGAAAAATTTCTAAACGTCAATCAAAATTAATGTCACTGCATACTTTGAGGTCTTCAAGGGTTATAACGGGGCTTAGGTGAAGGTGGGATAGTATTTGGATAAGTAGGCTACACAAAATCATGAGTTAGGCACTCCTACAGAAATTAAAACAAAGATCCAACCCCTTCATTCACCTTTAAACAACAATATGTAATGTTACTAGAGAACATTTGTAACTTTTTTATTTGGACAATCGAGTTTAAAGTTACTCGGATTTTCAATAATATGTCCCTTTTTCATTCTTTTCTTTTTTTCTACACCATTTTTGTGTATATTTCTCGTTCATCACATTTTTCTACTTGTTCTCTTAGTACTACCACCCCAAACTTATTTGGTTGCAAATTCCAAAAGCAACCCCAAACTTAGTATTTAGCAACAATTTACAATGCCTAACTCAGATAACAAAGTGGGATAAATCCTAAAAGTCTCTAAGCTTGTAATGTAGTTTGTCACCGAACAAAAAGTTCTAAACCTACCGGCTCAATTTGGCTAAAAAGAGGATATAAATTCAATAAGAAATCAGGGTAGGCTTCAAAAAGGCTCACAGGACCAAGCACTTTTGCCTCAGTATGCAATAACAAAAATCAATCGACAGTAAAGAAACAATGCAAGTTCTAGAAATGTAAAAGCATGGAACACTCTTATATAAGTAAATTGAAAAATAATATTTGGCCATGAACCTTACAGTGTTTAGATTTCTGGGAGTTGTGACTACCTATCATTAACTGCCGTACACTTCGCCTTTGAAACACAAGTCACTCCTCCTTTTGAACTTTTGGAATATCACTTGAACAACATTTGTTATCAAACTGTAAAATTTCAATTAGACAGGTAAATTCATCAATAATAAACAAGTTCAAGATCAATAACATAATAGGGGAATTACAACTGAAATATAAAAGGAAAGCAATAAAATTGTTCAAGTTAAATTAAAAGTACATCCAGAAAAAATGCTGAAACAAAAGAAAGAAAAGAATAACATCAAAAGAGCTGGATCATCAGTAGTCCACTCAATCCTCCATCTGATCTTGGTCAATCCATGTGTTTGGGTTCTCCTCCGCATAAGAATCCTCCCCAAAATGATATCTAGAGTTAGCACCTCCAGCCGCAAAATCAGCCCTAATCTCTTGTTCTCGATCCTGAGCTCGTCCTCTGGTCACATCAAAATAATGGTCCATAGCTTCCTCGGACCCATCAATGCGCTCAAAAGACCCAGTCATAGGCCTCCTGTTGAGGGCAACCATCTCTGAGAGTTCCTGCCCAAACCTCGGACGGTTCCAGTACTCCTGATCAGAAACTTCATTCATCCAGTTTGAGTGGCCAAACATGTAGTCGAGCACCAAAGGATGGATGGGCGCATGAGTGAACTGCTGACTACTTCCCTCTCCATGCACAGATTGTTGTTGAGGTGGGGGTGGTTGTACTGGAGGCTGATCCTGTTGTTGTGCAGCTGCTTCTTCCTCTCTTCCCAACTGTAACAGACGCTCCTGGTAGTCTTTCACAAACCCGGCTAAGTATGTGTCTGTCAGAGGCTTCATCATCGGAGCATCCAGATCATTTGCATACAATTGGCAGTCCGCCTCTTCACATAACCAGTTAATGAGGCTCAAATGCGGTACCGCTTTCTTTGTACCTGTAGCAAAAAGAGCAATGTTGTCGGCAATTAACTCACCAACATTAATCGGTGCACCATCAAGTATTGCTGCCACAGCATGAACCCGTGCTAATGGAATTTCAGATGTGCACGAAGTTCCCTCCAATGTTTGCACCATAAAAGATGCCCAAGCTTTGGGGACCGGCTTGAAGTCAGACTTCAACAGCATCCGTTTCCCTCCTTGCCACTTAGCTCCTTCAACACACAGTTGCAACAGAAGCTCCTCCCATGCCTCATCATTCCAACTCCCACAAGTCTCCCTCCTTCTCTTAACATCGCATTGTTCCGGAGGAACAAGCTTCAACAGATCATTGATAGCAGCAGGGGAGAAATCAATTACCTTACCACGAACATACGAACTGTACCTCCTCCCAGAAAATCTCGCATTGGCATAAAACTCCAAAGCCAAAGTCTTGTTGGCTTGCTCAAAGATCATACCATTCAGCCCATGCCAATCCCTAGCCGTCAGAGTCTGCTCAAATTCCGGATTACCGAAAAGTTTAGGAAGCAAGAAGGCTCGCTCTTGAATCACCCTAAAGTGTTTGATAGCCTTGAAGCGATCACGAGCCTCTTGCTTGTGGAATCTGTCTGTGGAAGGTGGTGGTGGTTGGTTTGAAGGTTTAGGTTTAACGGGTTGTTTTCTTTTGGCGGTGGTTTTGGCCTTTTTGGTTGGTTGGGATTTTTTTCTTGTGTCCACCATGGTTATGGTTAGGGTTAATGAAGTAGGGTTTGAGAATTTTTGTGGAGATGACGGATTTGATCGGATAGATGATGATGGTGATGGTTTAGGTTGATGAAGGGGTGATTAGATGATGAAAAGATGATGAAATTTGGGGAGAAAAGTTAAAAATTTCGCAGGTTAGGGTTCTGGGAGAATTTTGGCAGAGGTTGGCTACTTTTGGAAGTGGATGGAATGAAAATCGTGTTGGGTGTATATATAGGCTGAGAAAATCATGTCATGATTGGCCAAAAACGCGTCACGATTTTCCTTTGTAACGGTCAGATTCTTGAAACCACCATAATCGTGTCACGTTTGGGTAAAAACGTGTCACGATTTTCAATTTTTGAAAAATTTCTTTCCCAGAAATCGTGTCACGATTTGGCTGGCAGTAAGGAATGCTTTTTTAACTTAGAAAATTTTTTTAGACCTTCAGAGGGAGGTAAAATCGTGTCACGTTTTACCCAAAACGTGTCACGATTTTGCCCAGTTTTGGACGTGAAATTTTTTTCTTCCTCTGTTGTTTCAGCTAAAATATTTTTGTATTTTTAATTTTTTTGAAAGCAATAATAAAAATAAAGTACTACCTGAACTTAAAGATGTGGGTTGCCTCCCACCAAGCGCTTCTTTACCGTCACTAGCTTGACTGTCAAGGACCCTTAAAGGTCCGTCAGAACAAGTCCTACCCTCTCTTTGGGTAGGTCGCCACCTAGATATGGCTTAACTCTTTGCCCATTCACCTTGAAACTTCTGTCACCGTCTGGCGTGGTTAACTCAACAGCTCCATGAGGTGACACACTCTTGACCACAAATGGTCCTGACCATTTTGACTTGAGCTTTCCAGGAAACAGCTTCAACCTGGAATTAAACAACAAAACTAGTTGCCCAGAGTTAATATCCCTAGATACTAAGTTCTTGTCATGATATTTTTTAGTCCTGGCTTTATAAATAAGCGCATTCTCATATGCTCTAAGCCTCATCTCTTCCATCTCATTAAGTTTCAAGAGTCTTTTCTTACCAGCGGCTACTTGATCAAAATTTAAGGCCTTAATGGCCCAATACGCTTTATGTTCTAGCTCAACTGGAAGATGGCAAGCCTTACCATACACTAACTGATAGGGCGAAAGCCCTATATGAGTTTTGAAGGCGGTCCTATAAGCCCACAGTGCGTCATCTAATTTCTTAGACCAATCCTTCCTATTTGACGCTACTGTCTTTTCAAGAATCTGCTTTAATTGACGGTTAGAAACCTCTACTTGTCCACTAGTTTGTGGGTGATAAGGAGTTGCAACTTTATGCTTGATGTTATACCTCCTGAGCACATTTTCAAGAAGATTATTGCAAAAGTGCTTCCCCCCATCACTGATCAAGACTCTAGGTGTTCCAAACCTAGTGAAAATATTTTTCTGCAGAAAATTGACCACCGTCTTAGCATCATTAGCAATACAAGGTATCGCTTCAACCCATTTGGTGACGTAGTCAACACAAACAAGTATATGGAGATAAGAGTGAGAAGAAGGAAAGGGTCCCATGAAATCAATGCCCCAACAATCAAATGGTTCAATTTCAATGATTCCAGTTAGGGGCATCTCATTCCTTTTGGAAATGTTACCTGTCCGTTGACACTTATCACCCTGCTTAACAAAGTCCTGGCAATCCTTGAATAAGGTAGGCCACCAGAATCCACTTTGCAGAATCTTTGCAGCTGTTCTTTCCCCACTATGGTGGCTTCCATAAGCTGAGCTATGGCAGTGCCACATAATCTTATTAGCCTCCTCACCTGCAACACAACGTCTAATTAAACCGTCAGTGCTTACCTTAAACAGATAAGGGTCATCCCACAGATAATGGTTGGCATCCTTGAAGAACTTCTTCCGTTGAGAATGGGACATCTCATCCGGTATGATGTTACCGGCCTTAAAATTCGCCATGTCGGCAAACCATGGCCTAACATTCACAGTGAATAGCTTTTCATCCGGAAATTCAGCCATAATGGCCCTTTCTTTCTTTGTAACCTCATTGTTCTCAAGTCACGACAGATGATTAGCCACCACATTTTCGACTCCCTTTTTGTCACGAATCTCAAGATCAAACTCTTGCAACAAGAGAATCCATCTCAGTAAGCGAGGTTTTGACTCCCCCTTGGTGAGGAGATATTTAAGAGCTGCATGATCTGTAAAGACAATGACTTTGGAGCCAATTAGATAAGAACGAAATTTTTCCAAAGCAAATATTACCACAAGCAACTCTTTTTCAGTAGTGGAATAATTCACTTGATTTTCATTCAAAACCTTGCTTGCATAGTAAATAGCATGGAAAAATTTGTTCTTGCGTTGGCCTAGGACTGCACCAACAGCATAATCACTTGCATCACACATTAGTTCAAACGGTAAGGCCCAATCAGGAGCAATGATTATTGGTGCAGTCACCAACTTAGTTTTAATCAAAGAAAAAGCATCTAAACATTCAGAATCAAAATTAAACTCATTTTCTTTGACCAAGAGGTTACAAAGGGGCTTGGCAATTTTTGAAAAATCTTTTATAAATCGCCGGTAAAAACCAGCATGCCCCAAGAAGCTTCTCACCCCTTTAATGTTAAAAGGAGGGGGAAGTTTCTCTATAACCTCTATTTTTGCCTGATCCACCTCAATGCCCTTAGCACTTATTTTATGTCCCAAAACGATACCTTCAGTTACCATAAAATGGCATTTTTCCCAATTTAAAACAAGATTCGTTTCGGTACATCTTTTAAGGACAACATCTAAATGGAATAGGCATTGATCAAAAGACTTACCGAACACGGAGAAATCATCCATAAATACCTCTATGTTCTTCTCTATCATATCAGAGAAGATGGAGAGCATGCACCGTTGAAAGGTTGCTGGTGCGCCACACAGCCCAAAAGGCATCCTTCGATATGCAAACACACCAAAGGGACAAGTGAATGTGGTCTTCTCTTGATCTTCCGGAGCTACAACAATTTGATTATACCCCGAATACCCATCCAAAAAACAGTAAAAAGCTTGGCCAGCCAACCTCTCTATCATTTGATCCATGAATGGTAAAGGAAAGTGATCCTTTCTTGTTGCGGTATTCAACCTGCGGTAGTCTATACACATTCTCCAACCAGTGACGGTGCGGGTGGGAATCAATTCATTTTTATCATTAGCCACCACCGTCATACCACCTTTCTTAGGCACAACATGAACAGGACTTACCCATGCACTATCAGAAATAGGGTAAATCATACCAGCATCGAGCAGTTTTAGAACTTCCTTCTTCACCACTTCCTTCATTGTTGGGTTTAGTCTTCTTTGAGGTTGAACCACAGGTTTATATTCAGCCTCCATATGTATCTTGTGCATGCAGTAAGCTGGGCTAATACCCTTCAAATCAGAAATCGACCATCATATGGCTTCCTTGTTCTCTCTCAACACCCTCATTAGCTTTTCTTCCTCCAAAGGTGTTAAAGTGCTGCTTATAATTGCTGGTTGAGAAGTATCTTTGCTAAGGAAAACATACTTCAATGTAGGAGGTAAAACCTTCAATTCTGGACTGTTCTTCTCCTCCTTGCTCAAGGGTTGAACTCCCTTAGAATCTTCAATATGCAACTCTTCAATTTTTACCGATCCTTTCTCTTGCTTGTTCGCCTCAAGTTGTGCAACACACTCTTTAATCTCAAGGTCTTCATCAGCTTCACAAGTTTCTATAGAGTTCACAATTGTTCTCTCCATAGGTTGTGTGGTCGGAGGTTCACATGAGTCATCTTCTACTATTTCTTCAATAACATCGATACGGTAACATTGAGGATTGTCACTTCGGTGCTTCATGGCTTCAAAAATATTGAACACAACCTGTTCATCTTGGAATCGTAACATCAGTTCACCTCTTTCAACATCAATCAAAGCGCGGCCTGTTGCAAGGAAGGGTCTCCCCAAGAGTAAAGGTATGTCTTCATCTTCAGCAAAATCCAAGATAACGAAATCGGCAGGAAATACCAGGTCATTTACCTTAACCAAAACATCTTCCAATATACCATACGGATAAGAGATTGACCTATCAGCTAATGTAAGAGTCATTCTTGTAGGCTTAGGTTCCCCACATCCTAGCTTCTTCATCATTGATAGAGGCATCAAATTTATACTTGCCCCCAAATCACATAAAGCTCTTCCGACGTCTAAGTTGCCAATGGAGCATGGAATAGTAAATGCTCCTGGATCCTTCATCTTCGGTGGCAGTTTCTTCTGGAGTATTGCACTACAATTTTCAGAAAGTGAGATGTTCTCATCATCCTTCGGTTTCCTTCTTCTAGTCAATAACTCTTTCATAAACTTAGCATAAACAGGCATCTGATCAAGAGCTTCACCAAAAGGAATGTTGACCTGTAGTTGAGAAAAAAGTGCCATGAACTTCTTGAATTGTCCTTCTTCTTTCTTCTTTTTCTTAGCCAAATGAGGGTAAGGGAGTTTCACATATGATGGAATAGCCTGATCCTTGTCCCCATCCTTCAGCAGTTGGCTTTTACTTTTTCTTAAGATCGAATCAACATCTATTAACTTATCATCTCCTTCTTTCTCAAGAGTTTATTTCTTCTTTTCAACTACGCCATTAGTACTTTCTTTTTCAACTTCGCCATGTTCATCTTCATCCACAGTTATTCCTACCCCAACATTCTTTTCAACTAATTCACCATTATCCTCCTCTTCAACAACTGTGCCATCCTTCTTCTGGTTTTGTGGAACTGGAGGTGTTAACACCTTCTTGCTCCTCAACTCTATAGCATTACAAGTTTCATTCTTAGGGTTTTCTTTTGTATTACCTGAGAATCTTCCTTTGTTCTGCTCAGCCAGTTGCTTTGCCATCTGCCCTATTTGAGTTTCAAGCAATTTTCTAGAGGCCTCATTGTTCTTTCTTTCAGTTTCTTGACTCTTCTTCATATCTTCAAAGTTTCCTTGAATCATCTTCATGAAATTGATCATAGTCTCCTCTAGAGCTGAAGGCTTCCTTGGTTGTTGCTGTTGTTGAGGGTTTGGTAACAACGGATTCAAAGTGTTATTGTTGGAATAACTCAAGTTAGGATGTTTGTTAAACCCTGAATTAAAGTAAGGATTCTGTCTTTGATAGTTTCCCATGTAATTCACCTCTTCACTGCCTCCTTCTGAAACACATTCACCCTTGGCATGTCCCTCTCCACAAAAATCACACTTGACAGCAGCAACTTGTTGAGGTTTGTTGGATATCATATAGCTATGAAATTCTTTAGTAAGAATCTCCAGTTGCTTATTCATCGCTGCTTGGTTGGCTAGGATAGAAGTTTGATCACTAACAGTAAACACGCCCTTCTTCTTCTTTTCCGCATCAGCACGGTATTCATTTGCAGCCATGTTCTCAATTAAAGCTTGTACTTCATGGTCAGTCTTCACCTTCAGGCTTCCTCCAGCTGAAGCATCTAAGAACATTCTGTTGTTGGAAGTTAGCCCCTCGGTAAAGATTTGAAGGTATTGTTTCTCAGAGAACTCGTGATTTGGGCATCTTTTCAGAAGCAAATTGAATCGCTCCCATGCATCATATAGTGACTCATTTTCTCCTTGCCTGAAATTTGAAATTTCCTGCTTCTTGTCCCAATACTTAGACATAGGAAAGTATTTCTCTAAAAACTTCAGCTCAAGTTCCTCCCATGTTTGGATGGTTCCACTAGGTAAAGAGAGTAACCAATCCTTTGCTCTTCCGGTGAGAGTAAAAGCAAACAACCTCAACTTCTTTTGGTTTTCGGTGACCGTAGCTGGAGGTACACAAAACTCACAGGTTTCATGAAAGTGGCTTAAATGTTCATGAGGACTCATCGAATCAGACCCATCAAATTGTTTCTCCTTTAAACCATTCTGAACAGAGGTCTTGATGTCAAAAGCAACAGGGTTAGCAGGTTGGAAGGTGTGAGTTAGTCGACCACGGTTGTTGGCTAAACCATAATCTCCCAACTTCGGCCTTTGTGGTTGATCTCCCATGGTGATAGAATTAGGAGAGAGGATTGATTCAGGTTCAACTAGTGTTGAATTAAGTAGTTGTTCACGAACACCCGGTGGAACTGACTTTGATTTGGCTAACCGGACGGTTTTCTGATTAGCTCTAGCAGTTCGTTCGATCTCAGGATCGTACTCTAGGTCGTCTGAACTTCTTCTACCTCGCATAAACAGCAAAATACCTTAGTAGCACTGCACAATGCAAATTAAATAATGAACACTGAATCAATTTAGTATTTTTAAACAGAAAATAAATTGCAGAAATCCTAAATTAAAACGCAATTGCCTTGTTGAAATAAATCAACAGTCCCCGGCAACGGCGCCAAAAACTTGATAGAATTTTGGCAAGTGTACCAAATACTATCGAAGTAGTAAAAATATCGTTCCCACAAGGACTGGTTTTAATCTCAAAAAGTCAAACACGTTATTAATTTAGGATGAAGTAAAAGTTATTTGGTTTTGCCACTAGGCAGTAAATTTGTTTAATAGCATAAAAACTTAGTAACAGAAAATAAATTGATTGTTTAAATAAGAGAGAGATGAGTTAGGTCTTCGAATCATCTGAGTTTCCCTAATTGATCACTGCACCTATTCTTATGAATGATTTTTTTAGTTTTACGATAGTTAACAAAATAGTCCTAATCAATCCCTTGAGTTAGGACACTCTTCTAAGATTACAGCCCCTAATCCCTTAGGTGGTCTAATAATCTTCGAAGGTTTGAAGAACGTTAACCTAATATCACTAATAAAGAATTATCCATTCCTAGACTAATTATAATTATTAGAACAATTCAATTAGGTCAAAGTCGAAAGCTATGGTCAGTAGTCGTTCGTTCTCACCAAATCATATATATATGTGATCAGAATATATAAAGCATTAAGAACAATTGAATTGAATAAAAACTAAATTGTCATTCACAATAAATAGAGTTTCACAGCAACATATGCCAATTAGGGTTACAAAGAATCATCTCAGACCTAACCTCTAATGGATTTAGCTACTCATAATTGAATTTATAAATAACATAATCATTAGAGGTAACAATACATACATGAACTGGTTACAAGGTGAAGAAATCGCCCTGGTAGCCGTCTTCCAGTGTAAAAATCGCACTTTGCTCTTCTCAAATCGTAACCCTTGTTTTCAGAATAGCCTTCAGCTTAAATAGGCACAGAAATTCGCCTCAAATCGTGTCACGTTTTTGCAGAATCGTGACACGATTTGCCTTGTATAACAAACTTCTAAATTAGGGTTTCTTCAAATCGTGTCACGTTTTGGTCATCGTGACACGTTTTTGCCTTGGCAGAGAGCATGTTTTAGCTTCCTTGAATCGTGTCACATTTTGTCCAAATCGTGACAGGTTTTTGATCCTTTGTGAATTCTTCAGTTTTTCTGCTTTCTTGCTGCTTAAGTTACCTTGTGAACTCTAAATTGTGATCAAAATACATAGAAAATTATGTAATGACAGAGTGTCATCAAAACCCCAAACTTGAACTATTCCTTGTCCTCAAGGAATTTACTTATGAAATTGAAACTAAACAGTAAAACAACAAGTACCTGATCAAGCGATAGTACCCAAAAGTTCAACACCTTACTAGCTAAAGATGAGCTAGTTTGACTTGTTAGCATCCACCAACTCACAACTCCACGCAACAGTTTGAAAAGGGTTCACACATAGTCGACATGCAATCTACATATTACCATACGCTTGAAAAATTTCTAAACGTCAATCAAAATTAATGTCACTGCATACTTTGAGGTCTTCAAGGGTTATAACGGGGCTTAGGTGAAGGTGGGATAGTATTTGGATAAGTAGGCTACACAAAATCATGAGTTAGGCACTCCTACAGAAATTAAAACAAAGATCCAACCCCTTCATTCACCTTTAAACAACAATATGTAATGTTACTAGAGAACATTTGTAACTTTTTTATTTGGACAATCGAGTTTAAAGTTACTCGGATTTTCAATAATATGTCCCTTTTTCATTCTTTTCTTTTTTTCTACACCATTTTTGTGTATATTTCTCGTTCATCACATTTTTCTACTTGTTCTCTTAGTACTACCACCCCAAACTTATTTGGTTGCAAATTCCAAAAGCAACCCCAAACTTAGTATTTAGCAACAATTTACAATGCCTAACTCAGATAACAAAGTGGGATAAATCCTAAAAGTCTCTAAGCTTGTAATGTAGTTTGTCACCGAACAAAAAGTTCTAAACCTACCGGCTCAATTTGGCTAAAAAGAGGATATAAATTCAATAAGAAATCAGGGTAGGCTTCAAAAAGGCTCACAGGACCAAGCACTTTTGCCTCAGTATGCAATAACAAAAATCAATCGACAGTAAAGAAACAATGCAAGTTCTAGAAATGTAAAAGCATGGAACACTCTTATATAAGTAAATTGAAAAATAATATTTGGCCATGAACCTTACAGTGTTTAGATTTCTGGGAGTTGTGACTACCTATCATTAACTGCCGTACACTTCGCCTTTGAAACACAAGTCACTCCTCCTTTTGAACTTTTGGAATATCACTTGAACAACATTTGTTATCAAACTGTAAAATTTCAATTAGACAGGTAAATTCATCAATAATAAACAAGTTCAAGATCAATAACATAATAGGGGAATTACAACTGAAATATAAAAGGAAAGCAATAAAATTGTTCAAGTTAAATTAAAAGTACATCCAGAAAAAATGCTGAAACAAAAGAAAGAAAAGAATAACATCAAAAGAGCTGGATCATCAGTAGTCCACTCAATCCTCCATCTGATCTTGGTCAATCCATGTGTTTGGGTTCTCCTCCGCATAAGAATCCTCCCCAAAATGATATCTAGAGTTAGCACCTCCAGCCGCAAAATCAGCCCTAATCTCTTGTTCTCGATCCTGAGCTCGTCCTCTGGTCACATCAAAATAATGGTCCATAGCTTCCTCGGACCCATCAATGCGCTCAAAAGACCCAGTCATAGGCCTCCTGTTGAGGGCAACCATCTCTGAGAGTTCCTGCCCAAACCTCGGACGGTTCCAGTACTCCTGATCAGAAACTTCATTCATCCAGTTTGAGTGGCCAAACATGTAGTCGAGCACCAAAGGATGGATGGGCGCATGAGTGAACTGCTGACTACTTCCCTCTCCATGCACAGATTGTTGTTGAGGTGGGGGTGGTTGTACTGGAGGTTGATCCTGTTGTTGTGCAGCTGCTTCTTCCTCTCTTCCCAACTGTAACAGACGCTCCTGGTAGTCTTTCACAAACCCGGCTAAGTATGTGTCTGTCAGAGGCTTCATCATCGGAGCATCCAGATCATTTGCATACAATTGGCAGTCCGCCTCTTCACATAACCAGTTAATGAGGCTCAAATGCGGTACCGCTTTCTTTGTACCTGTAGCAAAAAGAGCAATGTTGTCGGCAATTAACTCACCAACATTAATCGGTGCACCATCAAGTATTGCTGCCACAGCATGAACCCGTGCTAATGGAATTTCAGATGTGCACGAAGTTCCCTCCAATGTTTGCACCATAAAAGATGCCCAAGCTTTGGGGACCGGCTTGAAGTCAGACTTCAACAGCATCCGTTTCCCTCCTTGCCACTTAGCTCCTTCAACACACAGTTGCAACAGAAGCTCCTCCCATGCCTCATCATTCCAACTCCCACAAGTCTCCCTCCTTCTCTTAACATCGCATTGTTCCGGAGGAACAAGCTTCAACAGATCATTGATAGCAGCAGGGGAGAAATCAATTACCTTACCACGAACATACGAACTGTACCTCCTCCCAGAAAATCTCGCATTGGCATAAAACTCCAAAGCCAAAGTCTTGTTGGCTTGCTCAAAGATCATACCATTCAGCCCATGCCAATCCCTAGCCGTCAGAGTCTGCTCAAATTCCGGATTACCGAAAAGTTTAGGAAGCAAGAAGGCTCGCTCTTGAATCACCCTAAAGTGTTTGATAGCCTTGAAGCGATCACGAGCCTCTTGCTTGAGGAATCTGTCTGTGGAAGGTGGTGGTGGTTGGTTTGAAGGTTTAGGTTTAACGGGTTGTTTTCTTTTGGCGGTGGTTTTGGCCTTTTTGGTTGGTTGGGATTTTTTTCTTGTGTCCACCATGGTTATGGTTAGGGTTAATGAAGTAGGGTTTGAGAATTTTTGTGGAGATGACGGATTTGATCGGATAGATGATGATGGTGATGGTTTAGGTTGATGAAGGGGTGATTAGATGATGAAAAGATGATGAAATTTGGGGAGAAAAGTTAAAAATTTCGCAGGTTAGGGTTCTGGGAGAATTTTGGCAGAGGTTGGCTACTTTTGGAAGTGGATGGAATGAAAATCGTGTTGGGTGTATATATAGGCTAAGAAAATCATGTCATGATTGGCCAAAAACGCGTCACGATTTTCCTTTGTAACGGTCAGATTCTTGAAACCACCATAATCGTGTCACGTTTGGGTAAAAACGTGTCACGATTTTCAATTTTTGAAAAATTTCTTTCCCAGAAATCGTGTCACGATTTGGCTGGCAGTAAGGAATGCTTTTTTAACTTAGAAAATTTTTTTAGACCTTTAGAGGGAGGTAAAATCGTGTCACGTTTTACCCAAAACGTGTCACGATTTTGCCCAGTTTTGGACGTGAAATTTTTTTCTTCCTCTGTTGTTTCAGCTAAAATATTTTTGTATTTTTAATTTTTTTGAAAGCAATAATAAAAATAAAGTACTACCTGAACTTAAAGATGTGGGTTGCCTCCCACCAAGCGCTTCTTTACCGTCACTAGCTTGACTGTCAAGGACCCTTAAAGGTCCGTCAGAACAAGTCCTACCCTCTCTTTGGGTAGGTCGCCACCTAGATATGGCTTAACTCTTTGCCCATTCACCTTGAAACTTCTGTCACCGTCTGGCGTGGTTAACTCAACAGCTCCATGAGGTGACACACTCTTGACCACAAATGGTCCTGACCATTTTGACTTGAGCTTTCCAGGAAACAGCTTCAACCTGGAATTAAACAACAAAACTAGTTGCCCAGAGTTAATATCCCTAGATACTAAGTTCTTGTCATGATATTTTTTAGTCCTGGCTTTATAAATAAGCGCATTCTCATATGCTCTAAGCCTCATCTCTTCCATCTCATTAAGTTTCAAGAGTCTTTTCTTACCAGCGGCTACTTGATCAAAATTTAAGGCCTTAATGGCCCAATACGCTTTATGTTCTAGCTCAACTGGAAGATGGCAAGCCTTACCATACACTAACTGATAGGGCGAAAGCCCTATATGAGTTTTGAAGGCGGTCCTATAAGCCCACAGTGCGTCATCTAATTTCTTAGACCAATCCTTCCTATTTGACGCTACTGTCTTTTCAAGAATCTGCTTTAATTGACGGTTAGAAACCTCTACTTGTCCACTAGTTTGTGGGTGATAAGGAGTTGCAACTTTATGCTTGATGTTATACCTCCTGAGCACATTTTCAAGAAGATTATTGCAAAAGTGCTTCCCCCCATCACTGATCAAGACTCTAGGTGTTCCAAACCTAGTGAAAATATTTTTCTGCAGAAAATTGACCACCGTCTTAGCATCATTAGCAATACAAGGTATCGCTTCAACCCATTTGGTGACGTAGTCAACACAAACAAGTATATGGAGATAAGAGTGAGAAGAAGGAAAGGGTCCCATGAAATCAATGCCCCAACAATCAAATGGTTCAATTTCAATGATTCCAGTTAGGGGCATCTCATTCCTTTTGGAAATGTTACCTGTCCGTTGACACTTATCACCCTGCTTAACAAAGTCCTGGCAATCCTTGAATAAGGTAGGCCACCAGAATCCACTTTGCAGAATCTTTGCAGCTGTTCTTTCCCCACTATGGTGGCTTCCATAAGCTGAGCTATGGCAGTGCCACATAATCTTATTAGCCTCCTCACCTGCAACACAACGTCTAATTAAACCGTCAATGCTTACCTTAAACAGATAAGGGTCATCCCACAGATAATGGTTGGCATCCTTGAAGAACTTCTTCCGTTGAGAATGGGACATCTCATCCGGTATGATGTTACCGGCCTTAAAATTCGCCATGTCGGCAAACCATGGCCTAACATTCACAGTGAATAGCTTTTCATCCGGAAATTCAGCCATAATGGCCCTTTCTTTCTTTGTAACCTCATTGTTCTCAAGTCACGACAGATGATTAGCCACCACATTTTCGACTCCCTTTTTGTCACGAATCTCAAGATCAAACTCTTGCAACAAGAGAATCCATCTCAGTAAGCGAGGTTTTGACTCCCCCTTGGTGAGGAGATATTTAAGAGCTGCATGATCTGTAAAGACAATGACTTTGGAGCCAATTAGATAAGAACGAAATTTTTCCAAAGCAAATATTACCACAAGCAACTCTTTTTCAGTAGTGGAATAATTCACTTGATTTTCATTCAAAACCTTGCTTGCATAGTAAATAGCATGGAAAAATTTGTTCTTGCGTTGGCCTAGGACTGCACCAACAGCATAATCACTTGCATCACACATTAGTTCAAACGGTAAGGCCCAATCAGGAGCAATGATTATTGGTGCAGTCACCAACTTAGTTTTAATCAAAGAAAAAGCATCTAAACATTCAGAATCAAAATTAAACTCATTTTCTTTGACCAAGAGGTTACAAAGGGGCTTGGCAATTTTTGAAAAATCTTTTATAAATCGCCGGTAAAAACCAGCATGCCCCAAGAAGCTTCTCACCCCTTTAATGTTAAAAGGAGGGGGAAGTTTCTCTATAACCTCTATTTTTGCCTGATCCACCTCAATGCCCTTAGCACTTATTTTATGTCCCAAAACGATACCTTCAGTTACCATAAAATGGCATTTTTCCCAATTTAAAACAAGATTCGTTTCGGTACATCTTTTAAGGACAACATCTAAATGGAATAGGCATTGATCAAAAGACTTACCGAACACGGAGAAATCATCCATAAATACCTCTATGTTCTTCTCTATCATATCAGAGAAGATGGAGAGCATGCACCGTTGAAAGGTTGCTGGTGCGCCACACAGCCCAAAAGGCATCCTTCGATATGCAAACACACCAAAGGGACAAGTGAATGTGGTCTTCTCTTGATCTTCCGGAGCTACAACAATTTGATTATACCCCGAATACCCATCCAAAAAACAGTAAAAAGCTTGGCCAGCCAACCTCTCTATCATTTGATCCATGAATGGTAACGGAAAGTGATCCTTTCTTGTTGCGGTATTCAACCTGCGGTAGTCTATACACATTCTCCAACCAGTGACGGTGCGGGTGGGAATCAATTCATTTTTATCATTAGCCACCACCGTCATACCACCTTTCTTAGGCACAACATGAACAGGACTTACCCATGCACTATCAGAAATAGGGTAAATTATACCAGCATCGAGCAGTTTTAGAACTTCCTTCTTCACCACTTCCTTCATTGTTGGGTTTAGTCTTCTTTGAGGTTGAACCACAGGTTTATATTCAGCCTCCATATGTATCTTGTGCATGCAGTAAGCTGGGCTAATACCCTTCAAATCAGAAATCGACCATCCTATGGCTTCCTTGTTCTCTCTCAACACCCTCATTAGCTTTTCTTCCTCCAAAGGTGTTAAAGTGCTGCTTATAATTGATGGTTGAGAAGTATCTTTGCTAAGGAAAACATACTTCAATGTAGGAGGTAAAACCTTCAATTCTGGACTGTTCTTCTCCTCCTTGCTCAAGGGTTGAACTCCCTTAGAATCTTCAATATGCAACTCTTCAATTTTTACCGATCCTTTCTCTTGCTTGTTCGCCTCAAGTTGTGCAACACACTCTTTAATCTCAAGGTCTTCATCAGCTTCACAAGTTTCTATAGAGTTCACAATTGTTCTCTCCATAGGTTGTGTGGTCGGAGGTTCACATGAGTCATCTTCTACTATTTCTTCAATAACATCGATACGGTAACATTGAGGATTGTCACTTCGGTGCTTCATGGCTTCAAAAATATTGAACACAACCTGTTCATCTTGGAATCGTAACATCAGTTCACCTCTTTCAACATCAATCAAAGCGCGGCCTGTTGCAAGGAAGGGTCTCCCCAAGAGTAAAGGTATGTCTTCATCTTCAGCAAAATCCAAGATAACGAAATCGGCAGGAAATACCAGGTCATTTACCTTAACCAAAACATCTTCCAATATACCATACGGATAAGAGATTGACCTATCAGCTAATGTAAGAGTCATTCTTGTAGGCTTAGGTTCCCCACATCCTAGCTTCTTCATCATTGATAGAGGCATCAAATTTATACTTGCCCCCAAATCACATAAAGCTCTTCCGACGTCTAAGTTGCCAATGGAGCATGGAATAGTAAATGCTCCTGGATCCTTCATCTTCGGTGGCAGTTTCTTCTGGAGTATTGCACTACAATTTTCAGAAAGTGAGATGTTCTCATCATCCTTCGGTTTCCTTCTTCTAGTCAATAACTCTTTCATAAACTTAGCATAAACAGGCATCTGATCAAGAGCTTCACCAAAAGGAATGTTGACCTGTAGTTGAGAAAAAAGTGCCATGAACTTCTTGAATTGTCCTTCTTCTTTCTTCTTTTTCTTAGCCAAATGAGGGTAAGGGAGTTTCACATATGATGGAATAGCCTGATCCTTGTCCCCATCCTTCAGCAGTTGGCTTTTACTTTTTCTTAAGATCGAATCAACATCTATTAACTTATCATCTCCTTCTTTCTCAAGAGTTTATTTCTTCTTTTCAACTACGCCATTAGTACTTTCTTTTTCAACTTCGCCATGTTCATCTTCATCCACAGTTATTCCTACCCCAACATTCTTTTCAACTAATTCACCATTATCCTCCTCTTCAACAACTGTGCCATCCTTCTTCTGGTTTTGTGGAACTGGAGGTGTTAACACCTTCTTGCTCCTCAACTCTATAGCATTACAAGTTTCATTCTTAGGGTTTTCTTTTGTATTACCTGAGAATCTTCCTTTGTTCTGCTCAGCCAGTTGCTTTGCCATCTGCCCTATTTGAGTTTCAAGCAATTTTCTAGAGGCCTCATTGTTCTTTCTTTCAGTTTCTTGACTCTTCTTCATATCTTCAAAGTTTCCTTGAATCATCTTCATGAAATTGATCATAGTCTCCTCTAGAGCTGAAGGCTTCCTTGGTTGTTGCTGTTGTTGAGGGTTTGGTAACAACGGATTCAAAGTGTTATTGTTGGAATAACTCAAGTTAGGATGTTTGTTAAACCCTGAATTAAAGTAAGGATTCTGTCTTTGATAGTTTCCCATGTAATTCACCTCTTCACTGCCTCCTTCTGAAACACATTCACCCTTGGCATGTCCCTCTCCACAAAAATCACACTTGACAGCAGCAACTTGTTGAGGTTTGTTGGATATCATATAGCTATGAAATTCTTTAGTAAGAATCTCCAGTTGCTTATTCATCGCTGCTTGGTTGGCTAGGATAGAAGTTTGATCACTAACAGTAAACACGCCCTTCTTCTTCTTTTCCGCATCAGCACGGTATTCATTTGCAGCCATGTTCTCAATTAAAGCTTGTACTTCATGGTCAGTCTTCACCTTCAGGCTTCCTCCAGCTGAAGCATCTAAGAACATTCTGTTGTTGGAAGTTAGCCCCTCGGTAAAGATTTGAAGGTATTGTTTCTCAGAGAACTCGTGATTTGGGCATCTTTTCAGAAGCAAATTGAATCGCTCCCATGCATCATATAGTGACTCATTTTCTCCTTGCCTGAAATTTGAAATTTCCTGCTTCTTGTCCCAATACTTAGACATAGGAAAGTATTTCTCTAAAAACTTCAGCTCAAGTTCCTCCCATGTTTGGATGGTTCCACTAGGTAAAGAGAGTAACCAATCCTTTGCTCTTCCGGTGAGAGTAAAAGCAAACAACCTCAACTTCTTTTGGTTTTCGGTGACCGTAGCTGGAGGTACACAAAACTCACAGGTTTCATGAAAGTGGCTTAAATGTTCATGAGGACTCATCGAATCAGACCCATCAAATTGTTTCTCCTTTAAACCATTCTGAACAGAGGTCTTGATGTCAAAAGCAACAGGGTTAGCAGGTTGGAAGGTGTGAGTTAGTCGACCACGGTTGTTGGCTAAACCATAATCTCCCAACTTCGGCCTTTGTGGTTGATCTCCCATGGTGATAGAATTAGGAGAGAGGATTGATTCAGGTTCAACTAGTGTTGAATTAAGTAGTTGTTCACGAACACCCGGTGGAACTGACTTTGATTTGGCTAACCGGACGGTTTTCCGATTAGCTCTAGCAGTTCGTTCGATCTCAGGATCGTACTCTAGGTCGTCTGAACTTCTTCTACCTCGCATAAACAGCAAAATACCTTAGTAGCACTGCACAATGCAAATTAAATAATGAACACTGAATCAATTTAGTATTTTTAAACAGAAAATAAATTGCAGAAATCCTAAATTAAAACGCAATTGCCTTGTTGAAATAAATCAACAGTCCCCGGCAACGGCGCCAAAAACTTGATAGAATTTTGGCAAGTGTACCAAATACTATCGAAGTAGTAAAAATATCGTTCCCACAAGGACTGGTTTTAATCTCAAAAAGTCAAACACGTTATTAATTTAGGATGAAGTAAAAGTTATTTGGTTTTGCCACTAGGCAGTAAATTTGTTTAATAGCATAAAAACTTAGTAACAGAAAATAAATTGATTGTTTAAATAAGAGAGAGATGAGTTAGGTCTTCGAATCATCTGAGTTTCCCTAATTGATCACTGCACCTATTCTTATGAATGATTTTTTTAGTTTTACGATAGTTAACAAAATAGTCCTAATCAATCCCTTGAGTTAGGACACTCTTCTAAGATTACAGCCCCTAATCCCTTAGGTGGTCTAATAATCTTCGAAGGTTTGAAGAACGTTAACCTAATATCACTAATAAAGAATTATCCATTCCTAGACTAATTATAATTATTAGAACAATTCAATTAGGTCAAAGTCGAAAGCTATGGTCAGTAGTCGTTCGTTCTCACCAAATCATATATATATGTGATCAGAATATATAAAGCATTAAGAACAATTGAATTGAATAAAAACTAAATTGTCATTCACAATAAATAGAGTTTCACAGCAACATATGCCAATTAGGGTTACAAAGAATCATCTCAGACCTAACCTCTAATGGATTTAGCTACTCATAATTGAATTTATAAATAACATAATCATTAGAGGTAACAATACATACATGAACTGGTTACAAGGTGAAGAAATCGCCCTGGTAGCCGTCTTCCAGTGTAAAAATCGCACTTTGCTCTTCTCAAATCGTAACCCTTGTTTTCAGAATAGCCTTCAGCTTAAATAGGCACAGAAATTCGCCTCAAATCGTGTCACGTTTTTGCAGAATCGTGACACGATTTGCCTTGTATAACAAACTTCTAAATTAGGGTTTCTTCAAATCGTGTCACGTTTTGGTCATCGTGACACGTTTTTGCCTTGGCAGAGAGCATGTTTTAGCTTCCTTGAATCGTGTCACATTTTGTCCAAATCGTGACAGGTTTTTGATCCTTTGTGAATTCTTCAGTTTTTCTGCTTTCTTGCTGCTTAAGTTACCTTGTGAACTCTAAATTGTGATCAAAATACATAGAAAATTATGTAATGACAGAGTGTCATCAGCTGACTTGGGCAGCAACATCCCTCCATCGTTGGGCATACTCTTTGAACGTTTCTTTGTCTCTTTGTGTCATAGCCTGGAGATCGCTTCGGTCTGGAGCCATGTCCACATTGAATTTGTATTGTTGCACAAAGGCTTCACACAGATCATTGAAAGTTCGGACTTCTGTACGGTCCAGATTTATGTACCACTTCAGTGCGGCACCGACTAAGCTGTCTTGAATGTAATGGATAAGGACCTAATGATCACCGGCATATGTGGACATCTTTCTCATATACATCCTTAGATGCTCTTTAGGACAGGAAGTCCCCTTGTATTTCTCGAAGTCCGGGTGCTTGAACTTGTAGGGTATCTGGACATTTGGTACCAAGCAGAGATCATAAGCGTCTTTCCCGAATATTTCTTTTCCACGGAGAGCCTTCATTTCACGGTACATCTCATCATACTTCTTCTGTAAGTCGATCACTTTGTCATAGGCCCCTATACTTCCTGAAGGGATGAAGAGTTCTTCCGTTTGTGGAATAACATGAACCAGAGGTACTGAGTAGGTCGTGGTTGGAACAGGAATTGCATTTTGAACAGTAGACACTGGAGCTTCTGAGACATAAGGACGGAATACTTCACCAAGGCTAAAAGGTACACCTCCAGGATGTCCCTCTGGTATAATTTGATGTGAAGTATTGGTAGACACTGTCCAACCAAGAGTAGTAGAGGGACCTGCCTCAGCCTGAGTGCTGACCCGGGGAGGAGGTGGTGGTGGCAGCTGATTTTGTGCAGCCGTTAGTGTCTTTACCAGTTCGGCCATTTCGTCCATCCTAGTCTGCATGGTTTCATTTTCCTCCCGGAGTACTTGATTTTCTTGTTCGAGAAAGTCCATCTTCTTTCTTTACGAATGCCCGAGTGTAGTGAGTACGAGTAGACTCGTATAGAGTGCGCAGGGCCACTTTTCAAACGGGCTGACCTTTTATGGAGGAAAAGATTTGTGTGAGACTTGGGATTTGAGACCATGAAATGCAAGATGATGCATGATGTTTATGCAAAAAGACACACATTTTTTTGTCGAAGGACATATCAAAGTAATTGTGAACATTGTAAGGACCATGGTTTTATTTGTAAAGATATTGCGAAAGCAAAAGCTTAGTTTAGATTTGTTTGGAATTTTATTTCGTGTTGTTCTTTCTTGCAAGGTCCATACCTTTGATGTTTACAAGAACTTATCTTGTCCTTTGAGAAAAATTTTATGAATGAGTGTATGTATGCATGATTATGCTAAAGGACAGAGAAAACATGGTGAGGTCAAGTCCATGATGTTGGAGTCAAAGGCGAACGCGCCATTTGGTAGGGAGTATGGTTTCACATGTACCTGTATCACGGGTTCTATTGGATTCCCAAAGTCACTGACCACTTCCGAACATTATCGATCAGCGGGAGTACTCCCGGTCCAACAATATTCGTAGTAATGTCTCATTTGAGTGTAGTATCGCGTATCAACTAATTTCAAGAGTACTCTCGATTAGCTACCGCACTACGTCCTAAAAGGCCAAGATGGGTTAAAGGTAACTAAAGGTTCTCAACTTCGATGGTCACTTGAAAGCAACATGTCGAACATGAGTGCTCACGTTGACAACGTATGCATCCAAGTTCCCTCCGTTGAGTGGGGTTGTATCACATGTGCCAAAACCGAAGAGTACTCTTGGCCTGGGACTATGATTATACCACCGTCCGATCTTATGTTTCTCTCAAGTCCGGGTTAGAACTTATCTCACCACACACGTTAAGAAAGGAGAAAGAAGAAGGAGGAACATATATACACGTATTTCCATCTTTTGTTTTTGTTTTTTTTAAGCAAGTTATAGCACAAAATTTAAATAAAGCCAAGTTAGGCTCAACCCTCTTAGGGGGGTCCCCAGTGAAGTCGTCATTTCTGTCGCGTCATTTTTCGGAGATCAAGGCTATTTGATTAGCGTTTGACTCACTATCTATTTCACGACTGAACATTTAATTTTTTAAAAGAAGGTGGAAAAAAGTTCAAATACCACTTTAAAAGATTTAGGGTTCGGGGGTCAGTTACATAAAGGGAAGGTATTAGAACCCTTTATGTCCGTAGTACTCTACGGGAACCTCTTGGTTTTATTCAATTTATTGTGCTATAACTTGCTTAGTTTGAAAAAATGGAATTAAAAATGATTAAGAAAAGAAACCTAATTATCTACATTTTTTATTGATTTGGAAAGACGAGTGTCCTTTGCCTACGTACCCGTGAGGGATCAAAACCTCGTAGTTCGGGGTAAAAATTGACGTTTAATTGGTTGTGTGTTTTTTAGTTTTCGAAAATGTTTTGAAATAAAAAGCCAAGTGGCAAAATAATTTTGTTTGTATTTTTTATATATAAAAGGAACTACTTGAAATAAAGTTTAATCGTTTAGACATTTGATTAAGAAAATACAAATAAAAAGAGGATCACTTGATCTTGGACCAAGGTTTGTTATGAAAGCATTTTTGTGATTTTTGTGATTATTTGCATGTTTTTTGTTTTTGAATAATTAAACGAAAATTACATCTAACGGAGCAGGAAAATAAATCGTCGGTACCTTATGGTGGCGTTGGACCACCACTGAGGACCTTTAACCTAAACTACGAAGCATAAAATAAAGCATACAACCACGCACGCACCCATGCACCTAAACTATTACAAAAACCTAATGATACATTCTAGGGTCTGCGGGAAAAATAAATATGCGTGATAAATTTACAATAAACCTAGTATACATTCTAGATTCCATGCGATAAAACTAAACTAAAAAATAAAAATAAAAAAAATAAATGTGCATGAATAATAAACCTAAACTGATAAAAATACACGAGGAATGAAAATAAAATGTAAAAGAGAATTAAAAACGCATGAAAGAGTAAAAAATAAAAGACTCGGGTCCAAACATAAGGTGGGGGGGGTATGTGTAGAAGCAAAAATGGGGGTGCAGGAATTAAAAAAAAGCTGAACTCGGCCTTAAAGAGTGCAATGCACGTTGGGCTTGAAGATCAGATCAGGGCCGTCTGACTAAGATCAGACATCCTAAATCTGATCATGATATGAGGCATCAGGGGCCTCTTGATCCCAATCAGACGGTTCCAAAGCGTGGGTGCACGCTAACGTAGCAGGCTGAGACACACAGGATTTATACGGAGTATATATACCCAAATCCCTTCAAAAAAATCATTTTTCTCTTCTCCTTCTCTCTCTACCTTCTCTCTAACTTAGAGAGAGAAGCTCTGTTCTCTCTCCTCAACTCTCAAGAACATGAAGAACACCGGTGGTGTTCATCCCTAGCCTCCAGAATCCGGCGGCGGTAGGTGGTGGTTCCGGTGGTGGCTGGCCGGCCGGTACGGCGGCCCCACCACGCCGGAACCCTAATTTTATTATTTTATTTTTTTATTTTTAATTTTTTTTTTTGCTTCTTTTCTTAACCTCTCTCCTTCTTCTGTTCGTTTCTAAAACTAAAAAAACACCACAGACACGAATCGGCCAGGATCTAAACTTTTAGAAAAAAAAACTAACCTATTTTCTTTCTTTAGATTTATGTTTCGTTTTTTCCTTTTCCCATTCGTTCTTCTGTTTCTTTTCATATTCCTTATTCCAAGTTCTACAGTTCCAAACAACAATTACCATAGCCTAGATCTATAAAAACGAAAAGGAGAAAAGCTTGTACCGTACTTGATTTCGGTTTGTTGTTATTAGTGACTGAATTCGTGAATGTTGATGATGTTGCTGCTGTTGAGTCTTTGTGAGTTGGTTGTTCTGGTTGTGTTGAGAAGCTTGGCCGATTTGGACAGTGCGTGATTGTGTACGGCTGTTTAATCTGTTCTGTTGGGAATTTGTTTTTTGATGCAGGTTCTTGTGTTGGTGATTTGCGATGGTTCTCTCGTTTTTCTTTCTCTGAATTTTTCCGTCCCCTGTGGCTGTGTGTGCTGCTGGGTTTTATAGTGACAGGATTGATACCTATGGTTTGTTAAAAGGAATAGAAAAATCAGTGGTTTTGGATTGGAATGGACTCGAGATTTGGATGTGACCAGGCCGTGTTTGAGGCGTGAACTGTTTTGGATTAGGACCTTTTTTGGACAATTAAATAAAAAAAAATAAAAATGAAAGTAATTAAAATAAAATGACTAATTAAAAATAAGAATTTAAAAAAAAATTAAAGTAAAAGATGGAAATAATAAAAAAAAACGATAAATAAATAAAGTGAGACGACCAAAAATGAGGTATTTTAAAATACCTCTCTGCCGAAATTTCCACTGAAAATTCAGGGTCGAACGACGCGTGTCGGTGGGATCTTGGGTCAAAAATTGGGGTATGACAACTGTCATTTAAACCAAGCTAACAAGAATTTAATCTTTTGAATGAAACAATAGAACTTCTGGGTGAATGCTTGGGAACTGCCGTTTGGCAAGTTTGAATTACTCCATTCAAAGGAAGACAATTGTTGTAGTTGGAAGGTGCAGTTCCCTACCTAATAACGATATTCTGGCAGAATCAGATTTATATAATACATTCGGGTTGCACATTCAAACTACAATAATCATCTTATCTCTTAAATTGAAAATTCAAAGTGGCTAAACTCCAGAACTCCAGCATTCGCCTGGCAATTCCATTGTGCCATTCAAAAGATTAAATTCTTCTTAGGCTTGATTTAAATGACGGTATTGAAGTATCAAAAAAATGAGGTCCATTCCTTGACACTTCAATATCTTCATCTAAACAAGTCTAACAAGAATTTAATCTTTTGAAAGGAATAATGGGAACACCGGGCGAATGCCAGAGTCCTAGCGTTTAGCCACTTTGAATTTCCATTTCAGGGTAAGATAATTATTGTAGTTGGAAGGTGCATTCCCTACCTAATCACGACACCCACCTAATCACGATCTTCTGGCGGAATCAGACTTTTGATGATATCTTCAGTTGATCTCACTAACGGTCCTCGCATATCGATCCACTGGAACATGTTGTGCTCCCAAAACATGGTCGTCACGTTTTTGTCTTTCGTCAATTCCACCCAAATGAATGATACTCTCCCATCGTCAAGCGTTGGGCGTTTATACCGAACGTATTACACCTTCCTTTTCTCTCCGGGGTTGACTCCTTGGTTGAATTCATACAGCTGATCCTTGAGTCCTCTTAGCGTTATACTAAGGCACCGAACCTTCAACCTATGAGGTTCTCCGCCATTGAATTGTGCATGAACGTCAATTCACCCGACCATTTTTCAAATCTACACAATAAGAAATTAAAAACAATCAATGAAAAACTCATTCAAACATTTCATCAAACACTTAGAGTGAAAATTATACATAAACCCTAAAACTCATAACTACAACATTAACATGCAACATCTTACCAAAATTAAGTAACATAAGTCATTTGCATGTAACATTGTATCATTTCATGCAAGCACAATCAAAATTTAAACAAACCCTAAATCTAAAAATAATCTCTAAAACTTAAAACTTACAACATAAACATGCAAAGATCTAAACATTTAAGTAACACAGGTCATTTTCATGTAAACGTTGTATGATTTCTTGAAAAAAAAAACAAAAATTTAAACAAACCCTAAATCTAAAAAAATTCTAATTTAAAAGAAAAATCTAACATATAAACCGAAAAGGTTAATGATGTTTGAATATGAAAACTTACTTGTTATTGGAGTGTTGTTTGATTTGAACTTGAAGGAATTTTGGATTTGGTGATTTGAGAGAGATTTTGGAGATTTTTTGAGATTTTAGATGAGAAATGAGGAAATGAGGTGTTCTGCCTTGTTTAAGACAGGACGTAGCGTGAGTTAACTAACGCATAGTTTTACACCTGCGTTAGTTAACTAACGCAGGGGTAAAATAGGCATGGCTGCATAGTGGGAGTATTTTGTGTAGGGGGAGAACAGTATTCATCAATGTATGTCCCACCACTTTGTGTGGGTTCAATTTTCAAAGTGTAGACCCACCATAGTTTAAACCAATAAGAGAGTGAGTATTAGAGAGAGTGTTCAAAAGAGAGTATTGCTAGCATTACTCTCATAATGAATACTACATGCTTATGTTTCCAGAATTAGATGTTCTTTGCCTTATTTGGGAGGATTTTTGTACCATAACCTCTTGTATCTCATCTTGATCTTCCTCATCATTGGTTATTTGAGTAATATCCACAAACTCTGAAGCATTTGAGTCATGATCAACAACTAACTACATTCCATATCTTAATTTCATCATTCTTATTATGAATTTTATCTTTAGGGTGGCCAGTGTAACGACCAGATTTTTAGGATATTATTATTTATTATTTATTAATGTTTATTTGAATGTTTGATATGTGTGAATTATGAGATTAGTTGGTTTTTAGTAAAAATAGAGGAATTAATGGTATTTTGGTAATTTGGAAGTGAAGGGGATTTTAGTAATTAGAAGTGGAGATTATTTAATGAGGTCAGTAGTAGCTTTGGAGAATTACTAGAATAGAAGTAAATAGTAGATAAGGAAGAATTAAGTGAATAAAATGAGTAGTGTTATTTTTATCAGTAAGAATAATGACTAAGTCAATAGGTGTTAAGTAACTAAGCCCGATTGATGTGGGTATATAAGACTAGTAGTAGTCATATATACTAAGGTAAGGGAAAAAAGTTATGTTCACATTTAGAACTTATGATTAATTGTGTGGTTTTGGGTCATGTTTTGTTCTTGCATTTTTATGAAGTGATTATTGAATTAAGTTGATTTTCATGCTCCATTAATTATGTTTATTTTGAATATGTGAAGTGATATAATCATGTTGTTGTTGCATGAAAATCTATGTTTGGTTGTGATAAGTTCATGTTTAAGTGATTTTAGCTTATTTGAGTGAAATTCACGAGGTTGTTGTTGAATTATGTCAAATTCATGTTCTATCTTCTTTCTATCACATTGGGTATGAAATTAAATGAGAAATTCATGAAGTTGTTATGTTGATATCATATTTGGATTGAATTGTTATGTTAGTGCAAGTTATGAGAAGTTAATGATATTCATGGAAGTTGTTGTTTAATTGTGTGGATTGGGTTTAGTGATTTGAATTGATAAAGTGTTGTTGTAATGAAACGAAGAGAATTATATTGTTGTTGTGTTGTTGATGATGAATTGAAAATGTGAGGAAGTTGTTGTTGTTGTTGTTGATGATGTTGTTGTTGTCGTTTCATCCTTAAGAGTGAAATGAACATGCTAAAATTTTATGGAAACCAACTTAAGCTAATTGAATCATGTAAGCTTGGTGTCGAAAGAGGTTTCATTTATGTAACCGAAACAAAAAGAAAACTGAGACTTTTCTGTTCCGAATTAGGTTTAGGTGTATGCATGAAAGTTGTAGCTATGAATGTTAGCTTTAATTTGGCGTTGGTTTTACCTCATTCAGACATCTAGAACTCAAGATATGATCAAAATATTACACATGGGTCAGCAAGGTCATGCTCTTTTCCCATACTTAGTAAAACCAACTTTTCCACTCTTTTATGTTATAGTGGGTTTCGGTGTAAACATGAAAGTTATAGATATGAATGTTAGATTCTTTTGGAGTTGGTTTGACTTCATTATCTTTTCTAAAATTTGAGTTATGATGAAAATACTACATGAAAGTCTAAAACTTGAAACATAAAAATGGTTTAGAAAGAAATAGAGTTTTCCATGTGAAACAATGTTGTTATGTTTAAACTACTATGATGACTGACACAAAAATAACATGTAGAATTGATAATGATGTACGTGAGCATGTAACTTGGTTTTGGTGAAATATGTGAAAATAGACTAACTCAGTTTTGGCATGTTAGCTTGAAATTTATTATATGATAATAGTAAAGTGATGGATAATTGTTGAATAAGTTAATGATATATGAATGAAATATTTATTAACTAGGAGTAAGTGGTTAATAGTCTATAGTGCAATTTTGCAAAACGAAGAGATATTTCATTGATATGGTAAATGTTTGATGATGTTATGTGATGATGAGATTGATGATGATGTGATTATGATAATATGATGATGTTGATTATATAAAGATGATTGTTTTGATGATGAATTGTTGATGTATGAATGTATTGATTTGACGATGTAATGATGTGTTGATGTGGTGATATATTATATAATGGTGTGAATTATATAATGATGAGTTTTATAATGGTGTGCATTGTCGAGTCTATACTTGAAGTCCATGCATTTATGAGTCGAAGTCCAAATAGTGATATGATATTTAAGTATCCTAAGTGGTGATTGGATCCCTCAAAGATACACTTCTGAAATCCAAGTGGTGATAGAATATTTAAGTATCCAAAGTGGTGATAGGATCACTTGGTAAAATAACTCTAATATCAAAATAATGGTACCACATGCATATAGAGTCGTGTCTAGAACATTGTATGCATATGAGTCTACTTGAGAGTCATGTATTTGATCATGTGATTGTATGTGAAGTTGTGTACATGACTATGTGTGCTTTTGGTGATATTTATGTAAGTGTGGAGAAGTTGATGAAATGTGGATAATGTGAAATCGACTTGGTAATAAATGACGATGTGAATGTTTGGTGTATACTTGTGATGATGCTTTTGAAACTTGTTGTAATTGATTTAATGAGATTATATGTGAATATAGTATGTTAGGAGATGAATATTTATATTGATGCATGATTAATTGAAATCTTGAAATAATATACTTGAACTCATATTTTCTTTATGTCAAACGTTTAAATTGCCCTTCATTGGATGTTTGGTTGCCTACATCACTATGTGGTGTAGACGTGCAGGTTCAGGACGTGTGATTAGACGTGAGTACCCAAGGATGGCTTGAGGCTTAATCCTCCTCTCCTTGCTTTTATCTTGAAGTCGTGGTTGTTGTGCTATGATTAGGGTGTCTGGGAGTTTATCTGTTATTATTTATCCTTGGATTTTGATGTTATTGAGGAACCTTTGAGTTCACCTAGTTGGATGTATCTGAGATTTGGAGATTTTGTCTTTATGACTTATAGTGTTATCTGGTGTATTTCCGCTGCGACTACTTATGACATTTCCGGTTTATGATGATTTATTACTGTTTATGGATTAATGATGAAGTAACATTTTGAATCTTTGTGCTTTTCAGTTGATTTATTAGTTTTGCATGTGGGGTTTGATGGTGTTACAGCTAGCCACTGCCTTATTGCAATCTTCATTAACTTTCTCAATTATTTTGTCCCTAGTAACCAAATACTACTGCCTCTTATTCTGATTAGTGTTCTTCCGTGGACCTTTTTCCTTGTCAACATTAACATGTTCTTTTTTGTTTTTGCTTTTTTTCACAGTAACTTTGGTCGTGGCTAATATAGATGTAGTAATAACAAAAGTCAAGCAGATTATCATAATATAAATAAAAAAACTGTGAAACCTTCCCTTTCTACTAGTACCATGTACTCTGGTTCCTTTCTCAGATCCATATCCACCAAAACTCTTAAAAAATGGCCAAATTCTCTATCAAATTTTGGTTTGTTTGTGATATGATAGTGCATATGGGGTGCCTACACTACTTGTTATGGAAAACAAAAAAATTGGCCCTTGATATTCTTGAGAGAGACCATAAATCCTTAATCAAACTTGTTATGAGGATTGTTGTTGTAAATTTGGATTGAAATCCTTTGTCCATGCAAAAAAATTCAAAAAACTAGGATTCAAATTTCAAGATCTAACACTCTAAGCATCTCCAATGGATGAGAAACAAAATTCATAAAAACATTTTCCTAAAGAGGTGATTCTCCACTTACCAATAGATTTCGAGAGTGGAGATAACTTCTTCTTAAAGTCATTAACCTTCAAAGGTGTGGAACCCTAAGGCCATAACACTCTTCCATGTAAATTATGCTGGTATGCAGCTAGACCTACTTGATATCCGTCTTCTGGTATCATAATAGCAATTTTTCACCTTTGCTCAGTAGCTGAGGGATTCTTATTTTTCTTAACACAAAATAAAAGTTAAAACTAATTTTGATGATAGAATTTTTTATTTTTTTTAAGAAACTAAACTACCCTACCTAAATTGGCACCAGATGAAATCGAACATAAGACCTCGAGGAGGAGCACACTACTAGGTCCCAAGCCAATACCAGCAGATAGAAATTTTTTGAAGGACCAATTGTCACGATCTAAAAATTCAAGGTTTTTTCGAAAGCGATGAAGTTGCCATCAAAGTTTATTAAAATACGAAAAACATCTGAAAAACGATTTAAAAAGATAAAATGGTCTTTAAAATCATATTTGGGTTCGAGAATCGATTATGCATAACGAATGTATTCACAAGTGTCCAAAATACGTCGGTGTCTAACATCCGTATATATGACACTCATGCGACACTTTTACACGCATTAAACACTTCTATGCAGCTTAAAGATGTATCAAAGATTGAAGTAGTGATGATCAACGAAGAGATTGAAGACCTTAAATTCAATAACGATATTTTTAGCTTTTCAAGTATCGTAGATAGATGAATTTTTATATATATATATATATATATATATATATATATATATATATATTGGTGTTGCTATCCTATATTTTTAAACACAATAGTGTCGACGTGTTCGTGTCTTTGTCATCTCAATTGTGCGTGTCAGAGTCATGCTTCATAGAAAACAAGACGGCGGTGGGACAGTGCGGCCATGGGGATACTCGATGAGAAAGAGGCACGACGACGTTGATGGCAACCTTTGATGCGGAGTTGAACGACCTCTCATCTTTCTTTCTTCTTGCTTACATTGTTGCTTTTGTTTTTTTACAATAGAGACTATTTGAATGGTGAAAATTTTGGTTTTGTTGGGTTTGAAGGGAAGCTCTGCGTTGCTGATTTTTTTATTGGTGGTCATGGTGGTTTGTATAAGATGGTGAGAATGAAGGTGGTGGTTAGTCTATGAATCTCTACATTTTCTCCAGTCTGTTTTTTTGTTCCTTCATGATCAGCCTTTCCTTTTTGTTTGATTTTTTTTTTATCTCAAATTTATAGCAACCATGGGATAAGATTGAATGTTGGAGTTGGACTTCTCATTTCTTGCATTATTGGTGAATGCTTTAGCCATATTTGGAAAAATAAGGTGCAGTACAAGAAAATTGAAAAGAACATGAAAAGAATGTGTCGGATTGTTATGAAATATAGTTTTTATTTTTATTTTTATATATTGTAATTGTCCTTTATTGTTATGAAATACTTACTTTAATTTACTTTTATTATATCAAGTTTTTGTTTAAAGATATTTATGCCTTTTTCTAAAATCTATTTATTTGACTTTATAAATACACATGATTTTCTATCATAATTTCTTTTAAATTTCTCTCGTAATACACTACTAAATAATCTCTTCTTTTCACCCATTTTTTTTCCTTCTTAAGTAGTCCCTTCATCAATCAAACGAAGTGTAAAAAGAAGAGAAAGTAACTTGTCCAAGTTTATTTTCTCAAGGATTAAAAGTGGTTTTTATTTTTCTCCGAAAATAAATTGAATCTTTAAACTATTTTCATAGTTTAAAATAGATTTTCACTCTGTATTATTAAAATAATAGTTATAACAAAGAAAGAATAAAAAGGTACCATTGCACCAAAATAATAAAAGGTACCACCTTCCCGCCATCAATCAACATCAAAATAATGCATAATGTTGGCTAATTTCAAGTTGACCTAAGCCACTAAATCTATAAATGATTAAATATTTTTTTTGAAAGGATAAATGATTAAATATTATAGCTTTATATAGTTTCATCTTAAACAATTTACAATTTGAACAAGTTTTTTGTGTGTTATTCCGTTACCTACCCAAAGAATGAGATCTATAAAGACACATAGACATAAAAGAAATAAGATGGAACTAAGAAGATACATATATGAAGATGACAGTTGTTAACTTACCCAACATTGGTTTAATCTTAGCTTTCAAACCAAACATGATGCACCCTCCAATGTTGCTACTTGATAGATGACCTATAATTCTGAAAGCCATTTCTCAACCATAGTTTATAATTTGTGTGCTAAGCAATTAAAAAAACTTATCATTTGAAGCAGCTTCTAGCTCCTTAGCCTCTAGAATTTGGTACATATTTTGACTCGAATTTAATTTTTCTTCTTCGATTCGTATATTTAGGACAAAGATAGGTTGTTACATGAGACTCATAACATTGGTATACTTTTTTAAGGTGAAAGATAGGTATACTTATGAACAGCTTAATTAACCATTACTTTATAATATAAACATTGAGATCATGTCATGTTTAATGGATTTTTCACATACATTAACCAGTTATTGCTTCACACACTTTCATTGATAGGCGGTTAACTGAGAAAAAAATAATGATTAATGGGCCCAGTTAGTTACTTCGTGAAAATATTTTTAGTTTACTTGTCTTAGTTTACTTGTTAATAAAAATAAAAATATATTTTTGAATGAGTCATTGTGATGGAGATAAAATAAAATATTTATCGTCTTTGTAAGCTTAAATCAATTGATAAGAACAATACATTAAAATATATGAGGGTTGTGGATTGAATTCTGGACATTCCACTTATTCATCTTTAAAAGGTGAGTTTTTAACCACTATACCATTTGATTTTTTTTTTTTTTAATAATGATGAATTTCAAGAAATAATAAAAGTTCTTTTAAATTTTTTCTTTTGAAAAAACTAAAATGGAACATGTTACTTAAACCACACAAGTTTATTTTGTATAAGGAGAGCTGGGAAAAACTTTTGAAAGAGTTTCCAAAGTTACATCACACAATAATACACTAACCAAACAAAGAAAAGTAGAAAACAACTAGGAAACATATGTTAAACACCAAAGGAGATCAAGCCACCAGTAATGCTAATCAAGACTAAAAGTAGGGATGGCGATTGGACTCAGATCTGATGGATACTCGTAATGGGTATGGTAAAATCCGTTTTGATGAATTTGGACTTGAGTCCAAGTAATTACCCGCAAATTTAAATAAATATAGGTACGGGTGATTACAATATTGTCCATCCTGCAACCCGCATATAGATATTTATATAATATGAAAATAATTCATTTAGTCTTGGTGTATAATTAATTAATTTATTTAGTTATTTAAGCTTAAACTTAAATCTAAAAACTACTTAATACAGTAACCGCTCCCTCCTACTGGAGTACAATTTTGTAGGGATATTTTGAATGTTTTTAATTTGGCTAAATATTTCGATTTGTACTATTTTATGAGTTGATTTGAAAACTTTTGGACCATAGTTTTATTTCAATTGTGATGTTTATTGTCTTTTAATAGTTAAAGTGCGAGTAATAGGTGTGGAGGTGCCCATAGGAAATGGTACTAAAGTTGTTACCCACGAGGGTACAGGCTTGAGTAAGGGTATTTTATACAAACATGGGTATGGGGAAGGGAACTGTAGTACCCTACCCATAAGATACACATTGACATCCCTAATCGAAAGTAACATATTTCGCTTTCAACAACCAATAAGTATGGGGATTAATTTTTTGCATAAAAGATTGCAAATTATCCTCCTCGTGTTAAAAATTACGCCTTTTTCTTTCTTTCAAAATAACTCATACACAACAAAGTCAAATGATCTTAAAAGTTAAACGAGCCTACTTAAAAAAAAAAATCATGCATTGTTGTTGTTTCCAACCGTCAATAAATGGTAATCGTTACTTACACTAAATGATTTGACGGATGTAAGTGGCATATCCACCTATCTATAGTACCAACATCTAAAACAATAGGTATTAAGAGTTCACTCCACTCTCTCACCAGATCTTCATCTCAGGCTAACAATCTCTTCCTCCTCTTCCACGCCTCACCTCCACAAAGTCCAGTACAACTTTCACTTAATGAGTCACTCTTCTCCTATTTAACAAATAAATTAAACTAACAAAAAATTTAAAAAATAGAAATAGTAAATATTTTCACAAATAATGGAGGCATACTTTATGTATTGAGCTTAAGAAAGTACTGGAGCCCTATTTCCAATAATAGGGTGAAAAAATCTTAATGATAAAAGGCCCCTTAACTCAAATTAGATCATATATCTATTTATCGAATACTACACATATTTTACACCTACTATACATATGCAAATCCTTGCGAATATTTTTAAGACACTTGAAAAACTTGGTAAAAATAAGGCTTCCTAGTTTCACCATAGTTATACAACTAAATAAACTAATTAATATATTAAATATTTACACTATTTCAATTCATTAATCAGTTACCTAATACTAATAATAGTTATTATTATTATTTATTATTAAAAAAGCATTAGCCATCATGAACTTCTACTAATTGCTTTGAGCTGCAGCTAATAGACTCTGTTTCAGGCCCATAATGATGAATTTGGTTCCGTAACGAAAACTGGTGACAATTGGTTAACATTCTACGTTAAAGCTTATTTAGTGGAGAGCAAAGATATATAATTATCCTAAGACACTGATTAGCATTTTTTACAATAATTAAATAATTAGAAGTCAGGTCACAAAATTACCGCTGTACATTATGATCCTGTTAAATAAATACAGAAATTTAAAAGTATGGCACTAATTCTTTGAAAAAAAAGTGCAGCGCTAATATTAAATTTGTAAGTTAAACTACGTAACTAGTTCTAAGATTGAATCGTTTGAAAGAATCTGAGTTCAATTCTTGGTGAAAACATTTTTTTATCAAGCTTTTTATACTTCTCAATCGAACTCCTCGTTACCGCGACTCTTTTCCCTAGGAACGGATGGTGAACATCAAAAGAAAATGTTCATGAATTTGAGCGCCGTTACGAGTGCAATTTCCTCGCCTTATTGATCTGGCTGAAAACAAGTGGGCGACGGTGAGGGAGATGGAGGGTAGAGGGTGGGCGACTGGTGGAGGTGCCTGAGAGTGGAGGAGGCGCCTATTGGCTTGGGAAGAGGAGACCGTTACGGAGTGCTCGTCCCTGCTATCTGATATTGTTTTGCAGGATACTATTCTTGACAGGTGGCGATGGGTTCCTGATCCTATTAACGGTTATTCTGTCAGAGGGACTTATCAGTATCTCACGATTCCGGTTACATTTGTGGAGCGTACTCTTTCTGATGTGGTGTGGCTGGCAAGTTCCGTTGAATGTTTCAGTGTTCATTTAGCGACTCCTTCGCAACAGACTTCCAACGAAAGATAATCTGGTGCATAGGAGAGTCCTTCATCAGGATGATATCGCTTGTGTTGGAGGGTGTGGCAGCCAGGAGACAGCGGCTCATCTTCTTCTCTGATGTGACATCTTTGGTAGCTTGCGCAACATACTTTATGTATTGACCTTAATGTGACATTTTCACCATTTTGGTCATTTAGCGGGTTTACCACAATTTACTCATTCTTTCCTCAAAGTGATTTGGCAAACTTGTGTATGAGTTCTTTGGAAGGAAAGAAACAATAGGATCTTCAAAAGCAAAGCTCTGGATTTGGATCATTTATTAGACACCGTTAAGTGTTGGAGAGTAGCTTTTTTCTTGTTCATTTTTTCGTTGTGCATCATGGCAACAGACACATAACTTTGTATTCATTTTAAGTTGTTCTTTTTTGGACACCTTGTTGAGTTTTATTCCATCTTAGTTTCTTCGAAAAAAATTATAACAAACTCAATAATAAATCATGTTTATCTTTTTCAATAACATCAACAATATAGTAAATATAATATAAATATTTATCTTTTTTAATGACGCAAACAAAATAACATTATTATAGAAAAACTTGTTCAATGATATAATTGAAATAATAAAAAAGTGAGCACAAATTTTTACATATCCAATTTATATAGTATAGATTATAGAGATAGAGATAGCGGTGATTATAACAACGACGTATCTAATTAAAGAGGTTAAATTAATAAACAACACCAATTTCCATTACAAACAACCTTATGTGACATGCAAGATAGATCATAAGATTATTATCAAGAATTTCATTTCATTTGTCCTATTAAGGTCCTCTATGTCTTAATTTCAAAGAATGCCTCTATCACTCTCACTCACCTAACAAAGTAAAACGACGTGGTAGCGATACATACTATGATCTTATATAAGTGTGAGTTGGACCGTCATTTGTGAATGCAACTTAAGGACATTGAAGTTGCAAAAGAAAATTCAAGAAATTAAAAACTAAGATAGTGAGTGAGTGAAAATGGTTTCTTGGACTCGAGTACTACTTCTTATTTGTTGCATATTTCCAGCTTTGGTCGAGTGCAAAGTTAGGCACTACAAATTTCATGTAAGTAATGGTTAGAGTTTAATCTTAATCATGCATGCATAGAAATAGTTTGCATTACCTCAAAACAAATTAGTTTGCATGTTTAATCAAATTTCACTATTTTATCATTAATATACATTTTGATAAACTTTCTCATAATTAATACTTTATTCTCAAAATATCTTTTATCTTTACTGATTAGACAACAGTCAACGGCTACAACAATTTTTTTACCATTGAACATTTTTTTGAAGAATTTTTACTATTAATTTTTGACGAATTTTACTATTGAACTTTCTCTAAATATACAACAATTGCAAACTATATATGTGCACAATATTATTATTTCTGAAATATTGTATTTATAAGCTCTCATCATTATTACGGTGTGATCACGTATCATCAAAAGATGTTAATTTATCTTGCACCATATATAACAATGAGAAAATTTAAAAGTCTAGTCACATATATGGTTTCCCTCTATAATCAGCACCACATTCTTATAATAATTTCATCATAAAATTAACTAATTTTGGTATTGTTAATAATGAGTGAAGGTGGTGGCCAAAAATACAACTAGATTATGTTCAAGCAAAGCAATAGTCACAGTTAATGGGAAGTTTCCTGGACCCACTCTTTATGCCAGGGAAGATGATACAGTGATAGTCAAAGTTCGTAATCAAGTCAACCACAATATTACCATCCATTGGTTAGACGTTCTTATTCATTTCCTTTCAAAAACAAAAACATATTCTAATTCATTTAAAATTTTGCTTCAAGCTACATTAATCATTGTAACAAAAATTAGAGTGGATAATCAAACTGTTATTTGAGAAACATATACACAACTTATTTGGTTTTGACAAAAAATGCCATTTTATTGCTCTAAAGAATATATTTTATTTAAATTTTATTTTTTAATTTCTAAGATGCAAATATTTTTTAATTAAATAGTATATTGATTGATGTTCTTTCACAAAAATATCCTTTAGTTTTTGAAAGACCAAAATCCATGTTTCATTAGTTTTAGTTTAGTCCTGCTTAAATGTCGTTGAATCTTCAAAGTAGTTCTTATATGGATTAAATATCCTTAAAAAACTTGATAAAAATATAAAAAATATCCCCAAAAAAATGATTTTTTTATTTTGGTCAAGTAGCATGTTGCTTGACAAAAAATTTATCTCTTAAAATAAATATATGAAAAATTTGGGGTTCAAATTTCGACCCTTACACATCGCAATGTTTCTACCAACTAAACAAAGAACTCTCTAAAAAATTACTCTTAAGAGAACTAATTTGATTGATATTTAATTTTTGAATGACCAAATTAATACTTTTTATCTTTTAATAGCCAACCCCTCAAAAGAAAAAAACTTTGATAGCCAAATAACTCACTTTATTTTTACTCCATTACCTTTACTTTAAAAATAGATAATTGACCTTTGACCATATAGCAAAAGATCTAATCAATATACTCCCTCGGTCCCATAATACATGACACAGTTGATCCTATCATGCATGTCAATGTAAAATTTTGAGTTTAAATATCTTGAATAATATATTAGAAAAAATTATGAAAATTTGATATTTTGAAAATACTCATCAAGACGAATCTAACGACATCTTATATGATATTATTTATCTTTATATATTAGTAGAAAAATATAGTCAAAGTAAATTAGGTCAAAATTGCACATTTTCAAATGGAGCATCTATTGCGGGACGGAGGGAGGAGTTTTGAATTATTTCATTTTTAATTTGAGTCAATATTATCATGTTGCATGCAGGCATGGTATTAGACAATTGAGAACAGGTTGGGCTGATGGACCTGCATATGTCACACAATGTCCAATTCAACCAGGACATAGTTATGTGTACAATTTCACCATTACTGGTCAAAGAGGAACACTTCTTTGGCATGCACATGTTAATTGGCTAAGATCAACTGTCCATGGTGCCATAGTTATTTTACCAAAGAAAGGTGTTCCTTATCCTTTCCCAAAGCCAGATGATGAATTGGTTTTGGTATTAGGTAAGTCCAAAAAATAAAATAAAAACTTTTGTTAATTAGTTCAATTTTGATGCATTATTGGTCAATGTAAAAACATTACGCTATCAACAAATTACAATCAATCATATTTGTTTTAAATGATATGACGATTATGATTGATTAACGGTATTAACAAGATATTTACATTAGTGTTATATATGATTTAAATGTTTTGTTTATTGGTCTTTCAATAACATTAATTGGAATTTTAATAAATGTTTATGATGGTGATGATTGAAAAATTGTAGGAGAGTGGTGGAAATCTGATACTGAAGCTGTTATCAATGAAGCTCTAAAATCAGGATTGGCACCAAATGTTTCAGATGCTCATACCATAAATGGTCTTCCTGGGACAGTGGCCAATTGTTCTACACAAGGTATTTTCTGCATTTCAATTATTCATAAAATCTATAAATATTATCAAGGGTTACATTTTTCTTGGACCCCTATACAAAATTGAAAAGGGTATGGTTTATCTAAAAAATTATTTGCTTTTAGTCTTAGTGCCTGTTTGGAGTGACGTTTGATAAAGCAAAAACACATCTGCACACTTTTTGATGTAAATCTGCTGTGATTTTAAGAAGCTGATGATGGCAGCTTCTGCGTTAGTTTTTGTCATGATTTCAAGCAAAATGTGATTTGTAATCGCCCATCCAAACAGGCACTTAATAAACATAAAATTTTAGGTTCAAATCTCAATTGAATATAATCTAAGCTTTTTGGATTTTTCTTATTTGGCAATACATGCAGATGTTTACAAATTACCTGTGGAGAGTGGCAAAACCTACTTACTAAGAATCATCAATGCTGCACTCAATGAAGAACTTTTCTTCAAAATAGCTGGCCACAAACTCACAGTAGTAGAAGTTGATGCAACATACACAAAACCATTCCAAATTGAAACAATTGTCATAGCACCTGGTCAAACAACAAATGTACTATTGAAAGCAAACCAAAAATCTGGAAAATATTTAGTAGCAGCTTCACCTTTTATGGATGCACCTATTGCTGTTGACAATTTAACAGCCACAGCTACATTACATTATTCAGGAACTACTCTTACAAACACCCCAACATTTCTAACTACACCTCCACCTAAAAATGCTACACAAATTGCTAATAACTTTTTAAACTCACTTAAAGGACTTAATTCCAAGAAATACCCAGTTAATGTTCCTTTAAAAATTGATCATTCACTTTTTTTTACTGTTGGATTAGGGGTTAATCCTTGTCCTTCATGTAAAGCTGGAAATGGTAGTAGAGTTGTAGCTGCTATTAATAATGTTACATTTGTTATGCCAACTACGGCTTTGCTACAAGCACATTATTTCAACATTAAAAATGTTTTTACTACAGATTTTCCACCTAATCCACCTCATATTTATAATTTCACTGGTGCTGGACCAAAAAACTTGAACACTACAAGTGGTACAAAGGTATATAAGTTATCATTTAATGATACTGTTCAGCTTGTTATGCAAGATACTGGAATCATTGCACCTGAGAATCATCCTGTTCATCTTCATGGTTTCAATTTCTTTGTTGTTGGTAAAGGAGTTGGAAATTATGATAGTAAAAATGATCCACAAAAGTTTAACCTTGTTGATCCTGTCGAAAGGAACACTATTGGTGTACCAGCTGGTGGTTGGGTTGCCATTAGATTCAGAGCTGATAATCCAGGTAAAAATACTTATTTTCTTCTATGTAAAACAATGTTTTAAAAATTAGATAGATCCGATCAATTCAACGGGTTGAACCATGAATCAACCATTTGGCCGGTTGATTTGATCTCGATTATATTGCGATCAGGTTGAATTAGATTGAACTAAATTTGAACCAGGTTGAACCGCCGTTTTGTTTAATCAATTTCATTTTGTACATTATTTATTTATTTGTTGAACCGATTGCACCGATTGAATAATGATCATGAGGTTTTACCGGTTCAACTTTTGATACAAATTTTAAAACAATGATTAATAAATTAAAAAAGATCAATGAAATTCTCATTGACATTTTTAAGGATGAACTAAAAAAGATCCTAGTACTTGAACCTTTTAATAGGGTTTAATATTATTTTTTAATGCCTTGTATTATATAGGAGTTTGGTTCATGCATTGCCATTTGGAGGTGCATACAACATGGGGTCTAAAGATGGCTTTTTTGGTGGACAATGGCAAAGGTCCTAAACAATCAGTGATAGCTCCACCAAAAGATCTTCCAAAATGTTGATATTCCTCACATCAAATGTTCATACAATTCACAAAGGGTAGTAGGCCTTCCAAATTCACAAAAGTAGGTGTGGAGGGATACAGAGGAGCCAGGCAAAAATAAAAGAGAGTGAAGGGAAAAAAAGGTTATTTAATAAGTGATTGCCACGATAAATTGTTTTTTGATAAAGCAAAAGGGAGAATTTGTTCAAGCATATTTAATAAATGGAGTATGCACATTTTGGTTTTCATCACACAATTTTAAGAGATTGTGCATATGTATTATTGGAACCAACAAGTGTACACTTTTGACTTTGGTGTTTGGTTTAATACAAAAGGTTTATTTACTTCATTATGTTGTTGATTAGTTTAGCTAAATGTGGTATTCAATTTTTCCTTTTGAGAGGAAAAAGTACGCAATTATTGATGGAAATTAAATTGTGAATTTTGAAAAAGTAAATCAATGGATGGAAACCACATTCCGAGCTCATGCAAACAAAATGTATTTAGGATTAAGTCAAGAATAATGTGTTTTTATACACCCTTTTCTTCATACTCCTATTATACACTCCTAGGTGGCATTTGCTTTTATATTTTTATTACTAATAATCTCTCTCGCTTTCACCATACCTTCCATTCTCCTCCTCCAGGCTCCATCCACACCGGCCACCACCTCCATCATCAGCCACCATCACCATCATCCACCACCACCATCGTTCTTCTCCATCATCAACCTACATCATTATGTCTATGTCAATGACCTCATCTGAAAACACAAAAACACATATTCCGAACCATAGAAAACCTAAAAAAAAAAACACAACAAGATCTCAATCAGTAACAAAAAACACAACCGATGGCACCGGTGTCAATGAGGTTTGCCACATGGGGTGTACATGTCTCACTACTCAAGAAAATATATGTTTAGTATGATCAATAGCCGATTCAAGCATGAAGCGGTTCAAGCCATTGCTTTAGAACTCCCAAAATGAATAATTTTTTAAAAGGATAAAAGGATTCCAAATAAAAATGTCAATGTTTCATCTCATGCAATCCATCTAGATTACCAATTCCCACAAAATGAGTCCACGCCTTCCCCACCTCAATAAAAGATTCTCCTTTTTCAACCCTCACTCACACACTCATACTCACAAATATCCATGTTCTTATCATCATCTTGAAAATTCCAATTGGTTGTTCCAAGAGAGTAAAAGAATTAGCAAATGGACTTTAGAAGAAAGCAAGTTGTTTGAGAATGCTTTGGCTTTATATGATAAGGACACCCTCACACCCCTGACCGTTGGATGAATGTGACTGAAATGACTCCAAAATAAGACTATTAGTGATGATGAAACATTATAGAGATCTTGAAGAAGATGTTAGTGTTGTTGAATCAGGGTTGATCCCTTTTCCTATGTACACTAGTAGTAGTTCTTTTACTTTGGAAATGGGTTAAAAGTCAAAACTTTGACGAGTTCAACCAATTTTTTAGTGTCAATGGAAAATTTGATTACCATAAGCAATTGGTATGAAATAAGGCTTTAGTTGCTAGTATGTTATTTTGGCATATATGATTGCCTAAGACTAAGGGAACTATTGGTTTTTAGTGTCTTTAATTTTCAATGGATTATTTGTCAATTGAACCATCACATTCACATATTTTTTATGGGTCTTAAGAAGTATAGTAAAGGAGATTGGAAAACATATCTCATGATTTTGTGACAACAAGGACACCAACACAAGTTGCAAGTCATGCTCAAAAGTATTTCATTAGACAACTTAATTGAGGGAAAGATAAGAGAAGATCTTATATCCATGACATCACAATGGTAATTCTACACGAGACAAAATCTTCTTCATCAGAAATGAATAAAACACCTTTAAATTTTCATATGAAGGTGTGCCTAATGTTTCTAATTCAACTAATGGAAACATTTTTATAACACCATTATGTGATAATTTTTCATATTGATCTAAACCACTAGAGCAGTGTTTACTTACATACACCTCATGGATGTCAATTTGGACCTTTGATAATATTGTGTAAATGTTATAATGGTTGCCATATAAACAGGGACGGAGCCACCCCCAGCTAGCCTGGGGCTCAGCTCCAACTTTCTTTGTAGCAAGTCCAGCCATTACTAGAACTTTTAACTTTTCCTACGGATTTTTGTGTAAATTCCGCAGGAAACACACTTCCTGCAGATTTTGCTAAGGATTTAGGTTCCCTAGTGAGGTACTAGCTTAGGATTTTAGGATCCGCAGGAAATGTGAAATTATTCACAAGAAGGAAGTAACGTTTTGCGATAAATTTTTTGCCCAAACTCTAAAACTCTTGGCTCCCCCACTGCATATAAACGAAACTATATGCATATATTATATTTTTTTCGTCTCAAAATATAAGCAAAAATGGATCAACATAAGTTGATTTATTTAATATAAATTTCTAAACAAATATATTAATTTTTGTAGACCATTTTTTGTTTATATTTTGAGACGGATGAAGTATAAGGCAAATCATGTTAGTAAAGTCATGTCACTCTCCATTTTGTCACGTGATCAAATTTTGAATAATGAAAAGATGATGTCCCACCAAAATGTAAAAATTGTATGGAATAGAACTAAGTTTCACTTGGTTTAAAATTGATGAGTCATGAAGCACTTATTCAAAGTGGTACATAGATGTCTTAATTATCTTACTTCCATTACACTAAAACTGGAAAAGAATAATAGATACTAGTTGACTGATTTTCAATGCAGGATTTTGACCATAGAAATACTTAGGACCACTACTTTTGGCATCTCATGCTCCACACTCTTTCCCTCTTCACCTTGTTTTGTCCATAAGTGCGATTCTATTTTACAGTATTTATTTCCCTCAATTTTTCAGTTTTTTGTCCTGTAGTGCTCCTTCGCTATATTCAACGAAAATACTCGGTATTTATTTCCCTCTTCAACGAAAATACTAACTCTTTGATTCGTTATGAAAGAAATTATATCATAATTCTTTTATCATTCTATTATGAATATAATTTTGCATTTATAATAGTGAATATGCAAAGACGTAATTAAACTGATTTGGTAAAATTGTTTTTTCCTTTCATTTATAATTTCTCATTAGTTTTTATAAAATTAATAACATGTGATACTCATATTTGGATGCAGAGATTATCAAAATTTCTCCCTTAATTTTGAGGCAATGCCTATTTTGGATTTAAGTTTATAAGCATAAGTTTTCTTTAACTTTTTTTTTCTGGACCGGTCAGAAACCTAGACTCAATTGCTTAAATCCAATAACAAATTAAGTTCGAACACTATATTTAGCAGTTTACTCGCAACACACCTCTTCCCTGCGAGGGGTGCACGGAGCAACAGAGACCAGTTCAAACGAATTGTAACGTCTCTCTCCATGTTCCCGCGAATATGTCACTGTCGGTTACACTTCCCACGATTTCGTAACCGTCGGACACACGTGTGCCATTACAACGGCTCTGCATTCATCCACCGCTATATAAAGGGGACTCCTCGCACTCCCCAAGGTAGAATCTCTCTCACTTCTAAACCCCCATTTCTGACCTCTACTGACTTAAGCGTCAGAGTGTCTGCATGTACACACTCATCATTGTTCCAGTACTCAACTGACGCATCTCCACCACTTTCAACCACTGCATTAAAAAAGCATAAATTTATACTTTTTGATCAGGTATGATCGCTTTTTGAAGGGACACTTAAGAGCTTTACCAAATAAAATCCAAACATACTAGTATTTGTTAAAATATGTTAGAGTAAATTACACTTCCATCCCCTCAAAAATACTTAAATTACACTCCCCTCCATACTTATGTTAAAACATACATTCTCTTCCCTTGAAAAGTAAAATTTATACTCTCCTCCCCTATAAGATGGTTGAATTACAACGCCCTCTCTTAATATTTAAATATGGACTCCACTTTAATATATTTTAATATAAATAAATACTTTTATCCTTCTTTTGTACCATTAATTTTGAATCACCATTTAAAAAAATATAAATTTGTTTCTTTATAATCTAAATGTGAATGAAAATTAAATTTAAATATTTTTTTATTAATTTTATAATTTAGAGTATAAAATTCAATTTTAAATAACCATTTAATCGACTTTAGTAATTTTTCACATATTTTAATTTAATTTTGGGTTGTTTCATATTTTATAATAGGGTTTAAAACTAAATGTTAATGAAATTGTGAATAAAAAATAGAGAAAGATATGTGTTCAAAATTTGATTATATTAAAATGAACTCGCAATGTTATTTTTCTTTGAAGTGTGTTAGATCATTTTTTTGCTAGATTATTAGAAATAAAAAAAAATATTGAGGGACTAAAGCGTAGATTATAGGTTAAAGTGTACTTTTCCCCCCTAACTTTTAAAAAGTTGCAATTTTGACCCCCTATGTACAAAAACTACAATTTTAGCCCTTTAAGATTTAGCCACTTCGCATCTTTGGTCTTTTTGACCAATTTTGACCAAGTCAACGCTGATTTGGCATGCCACGTGTGTAATTAACCATTTTAAAAAAATAAAAATGTAACATAATAAATTTTTGAATTAAAAAAATTAAAAGAAAAATTAAAAAGGAAAGTAAGAAGGAGAGGCACGTGAAAATCCAGAAAAACTTCATCTTCCAAAACATGAAAACTTCATCTTCTCATTCATTTTCATAACAACTTCATCTTCTTTTCAGCCAAAACCCAAAAAATCCAGAAAATACAACATTAATCTTTTCAATAACAACAACAACAATCTCGTCAACAACAACAAAAATCTTCGCAGCAAAATCCAGAAAATTATCTCAAAACTCAAATTAGGGATTTAACCCAAAAATTGAATAAAACTCCACACCATTCATGGAACTCTCAATCATATGATTCATAGCATTCGACCCACCACCACCCACACCAATAATTTTCGTTTATTTTCACAAAACACTGTTTGCTAATGTGATGATTTTCTAGCAGTTTTCTTCCTCCGATAACAGCAAGTACCCATGCTGAATTTCTCGAATTCGTACAAAACAAGAAGCCATTCTTACAGTATCCAAACTCATAAGTTATAATTAATGTGTGAATTTAGAAATTCAGAAATTCAAAGTGTGGAAGATGCATTTCGGTTGCAATGGTATCTGTTAATGAAAATAACAATAAGAATTGATAAGTGAGAAGTAAAAGTGGTAAAGGATTGAGAAGAAAAACGTAAGGAATGGAATGAAGATGATGTATGGGGAAAGTGAGAGTAACATTCGAGTGAGTGATAGTGGAACCAAAGAAAAAGAGGGTTTTGTTAAGAAGATGAAGAAGGAGGTTCATGAACCTCTCTCGTGCCTTTCCTTCTTCTTTCCTTTTTAATTCATTTTTTAAATTCAACAATTTAATATATTACATTTTTTTAAAATGGTTAATTATACATGTGGCATGCCAAATCAACATTGACTCGGTCAAAATTGGCCAAAAAGACCAAAGATGCAGATGGGCTAAATCTTAGAGGGCCAAAATTGTAGTTTTTGTACATAGGGGGCCAAAATCGCAACTTTTTGAAAGTTAGGGGAGGAAAAGTACACTTTAGCATAGATTTTAACATAAAAGGGGAGAGGAATGTAATTCAAACTTCTCTCAAGGAAGGGGAGTGCAATATTTTCTAATATGTTTTGAATAAGAGGGGAGGGAGGGAAATGTATATTTTAACATAAGAGGAGAGTGGAGTGTAATTCAAGCATATTTAAAAGGGAGTGTAATTTACTCATTATGTTAATCAATTAGCATTATAACTTTATGTTAGCAAAGGCATCGAATGATTGATAAAGTAACCGTTCATTAATAGAAAATATCAAACATATTCGTGAATTAATAATGATTCATGAAAGAATTAACAATAGAGATTCTTCATCTTCTTATTGGACATGATTTTGTTGGGATTGCTCGATATAATGTCACATAACATTGGTCAATTCAAATGTGACATAAAAATTTGTGAAAGAGAGCAAAAACAGTTAAAATTGATTTGTTTTCATTCCCGCTTCCGCTTTAATAGTACACAAGTGGAGTCCAAATTTTTCCCTCACCTTTTCAATTTTCAAATAAGGTTTTATTTTTTTGGTGAATACAATTTTCAAATGAGGTGTTACCTTTTTATTAATTAGGTGCTTAGGGTTCCTTAATTAGACAATTCCTAAGAAATATTCATCAATCAATATAGAATAATAGTACAGAATAATAGTAACCATAGGTCCAGAAAATACCACCTTGAGATTCAGATCCGCACCTTTTTGTTGTGTTTTTGTCTGAGCTAAATTTGTGGTATTCTTTGGGTTGAAAAGGGAGTTTGTTACTGTGATTGCAGCTGTTTCTGTAAAGAATTTGTTCCTCAGCTCAGCTTACTATGTTTCGCTTTCTCCGTGATTAAACAAATTGTTTGATTGGTGTCACAAAGGAAGGCGTAGCGACACAAATAAAAACAATCGTCAATGGATGATAGGGTCAACAAAGAGCACCATAACACACAAGGAAGTGTGTGGGGGGCAGAGGAATTTTAGGGTAAAGGCCCTCAGTAATCCAAGGAAAGTAAAGTATATCTAAGAATTGTTCCAACCAGAAATCGAACATGCATTTTATTCATTGATAATAATCAACCAAGCTTGTGTAACAGAAATTCTAGGAAAATACTGCTAAAAATAGGGAAGGTGGAAGATACTTACATCTCAAGGAAAAAACAACAAAGCATGTGTCACTCGTTTCGGTTCACTCGTTATGGGTTCTATGACTTGGAAAAGGAAGCTATAAGGAGATTGGATCACAAAGTTGTTGAAGGAAGACAACTAAATCGTCAATTAGGCAAAGTATGATAGCAAGAAGACCGTTCTACATGAAAAACATGATCGAAACACCAAGTGTGGTAGTAAATTTCAAGACTACATGTCATTTAAGGATGCTTTGATGAGCTCCAATACAAATTTAGCGCATCATATTGTAAAGGAACAAAAGAAGGATAAAAATACTTGAGGAGAAAGGATACATTAAATCTAGATTTGAGAACAGTGGAGGGTCTCATTTGTGAAGAAAACATTTCATGATTACAGAGAAGAATGATTATTGAGACAAGTTATCCATTGGAAATTGAGGAGAGGCTTCATATGACGGAGTGATGGAATTTCGACGTGGAATACATTAGAGACATGGAAATATTTATGTTTATAGCAAGCTTCAAGAATCAAGCACATTATGAGCATGCAATGCAAAGCCTTAACACATCTCTTGAGAGTAGATGTGTAAAAGTAAGAAAATGGTCAGTGAAGGAAGAGTGTGGAGCAAGATGCGTCTGGCTAAAAATATTTGGAATACCACCCCATGCTTAGACCTTAGGGTCGGAAAAAAATAGAACTTGTTATTGATAAGATAAGAAATATTGATTGGATTGATGTAGAGGTGGAGAAAGGGTTATCTATGGAGTCAACTATAGTTTTGGTTCACACAAAACTCATGTCATTCATTGAAGATCGATTCTTTATGGTGTGATGCATTTGCTGTCTGGAGAAAGTGAAATGGAAATTTTAAGTGATGATAAGGATAGTCTATGAAGTGTGTTGAAAGTTGAAAATGCTTCAGCAAAAACGGTTGAACCCTCCAAGTGGTATGACCTAGGGCATGAATTGGAGTTATTCACACAACGATAGGACATTGGTAAATAAGGTTTATAGGGATTTACAACACAAAACAAATGAACATGAGGGCATTGGTAAAAGCTTTGGTGTGTTTTCACTTCGTGACGATGAGGAATTCTTGCAAGGCACGGCGAAATTGCGCAAGAGCGATAAAAATAAGGTGGGAGGGTAGCTTGTTGCGGAGTACTGAAATTCCACCAAGGAGGTCATTTTATTATAGAAACCAAGAAGAGCTGAATGGAATGGTGGGTTGTTTCTAGGAGTGCTTGATGTTTGATATGGCAAAGTAGGTTTATTGTTGCAGCAATTTCTATTTTTGGTACATGAGATTATGGAGTAAAAGCTATTTTGTTTAAACACCATTGAGCTATTTGTTGTTGAAAGAAACCTTGAGATTGCAAAGGATAGTAGATGAGTGTTGATAATGATATCTTGATTGGTGTAATTTTTATTTTTTCATAGCTTGTTTTGCTTGGTGTTGTAGTCTCATTGGTAATTCTCTTTAGGTGATTTGTTTGCTACTTTTTGGTGTACCATTTTATCTATCTTAAGGTCCTTCCTTGAATCCGTCATAAAAGGTTGAAAGAGTATTCACTTATGGTTGTTGTTGATCTAGAAACTTTGAATAAAATTTCTATCTAATTATTGAATTAAATTTCTATCTAATTTTGGAGTAAACTTTTGCTATTTTTAACTATTAAACCATACTTCGAGTGATTCTCTTTGTTGGAATACGCATAATCAAATAATATCTTGCAGTATGATTCAAAAATAACTCTATGATGATCCAAAGTCGTGCTCCACTTGAGGCCTTGATGCAGTCCCCAAGCTTCACTCTCTGCCAGAGTTATAGAAGCCTTTAAAACATTTGGCATTGTTCCTACAAAACGCCCGCCATTGTCTCATAAGACCGCCCTTATATTAATTGTTTGATCGACGGTGGAAATTGTATTTTAACACACCAGTCGTCCCAGGAAGCTGCCAAATTGTGACATGTTTAACATGTCTATTAAAATGACTAGTTGTGCTCTCTTTTTTTGTTAACGAAAAATGGTTAGATGTGCTCTTTTAAAATATATTTTTTAGCAAAATATATCAATTTTTTGACCATGAATTATGTTTTCCGCAACAATAGTATCATACCAAAAACAAGTAGCCTTAGAAACTGTTTTTCATATTTAACACAACTTTTGTGTGAACTTTTTATTACACGACAGTTAGTCTATTATTATAATTGCTCTCTAGACATTTAGCGATTATTCTCATGCATTAAAAAAAAAAACACTAAGAGTGGCAGCAAATTATATGGTAATATTAACTATTGTTTGTCCCCGTGATTTAGTTTATTTGGTAGAAACAAGGCATAATATATGCAAGTTTCGAAGTTCGAACCTCGTATACCACAACAACCAAAAAAAACTATTTTAATTAACTATGGATAAAGTTGTTTTAGGCACATGTAATGTAAGCAGTTGTTAGCTACCTAGAAAACAATCTCCATCTATTTGCATTCACCCTGGATTTTGCTACTATCTTAACTTTCTTTTTCTTTCTAAAATACCGTTGTCCATGAATTTGTATTCCATACATCATTCAACAAAAAATAAAAAATAAAAAATAAAATTAGATGTGACATTAATATATCATCCGAATGTAGTCTTTTTTTACGTGAATCATCTGAATGGATTCAATCTTTAGGGTCATAAGGGATCAAAAACGGGGTCTTTTGGATGATGTAGGATCAAAATACGATTATATGGGTTTCTGGTACTGATATGCTCGCTAAGCGAGTGAAACAGCAGGTTCCTAGGCATTTTTGCCATGGGAGTCTAGCTAGGCGAGCTCCCATCTCGCTAAGCGAACATGACAACAACAACATCAGTTGTTCGGTCAGTTTTGGGTGCAGGGGATGTTTCGAGCGTTTCAGAGCAATCCTTTGACGCCGATTCACTTCTGTCTCTTTAATTGTAAAAAAAAACTTCTCAAAGTATCACAGAAAGTCATGGACCGTCGAGAAGAAAGAAACAATTCATTGTACTTTTCTTATTGGTTCAAATATATTTCATTTTTTCGTTAAAAATAAATAATACAAATACAAAAGAGTTTTAGATTTGTGTGAAATCAGAACTTTCAATCATCCAAAACAACCTAAAGAGTGTTTTTTTTTTAATAGGAAAATTTTATTCGTTGGTTAGTTTGTTAAGGGAAGAAGAAAATATTAGTCACATGCCTGGAGAATGTCTTTTATTATCCTACCAACTTTTGAGGTGCTTTTCTAAAAAAAAAATTCTTTTGCTTCATTCGGAACATGTAATCTAAAATGTGTTTTGCTATTTTTGAATTATGCAATTTGAACTGTGTTTACTTATTTTTGTTCAGATTCAATCAAATTACTAAAATAACGTAATTCAAAACAACAAATATTAAAATAATATAATTTAAAATTAACAACAAAATATATAATTCATGACATTTTATTAATTGAACATGATTTCATAATATATTTTCATTAACATAACGTAAATTAGGACAAAAACTAACACCTAAAGCTAAATCTGAAGTATAAAAAAATGGAGGCGAAAACAGGAGGAAGGTTTGTCATCCCTCTCGTGTGCCTTCAGAATACTCAAGATGACAGAGCACGAGAAGTTGGAAATTGATCTGAACAATCTCAGATCTAGACGGATCTGAAATACCGATTGATATGGGACATCTCACTTTAAGCATTTATTAACTCCAAAACTACTTCTATGAAGGTCTTTATTAATCCTATATATGTATGAAAGGCCAACATTTAAACCATTTGGGGTAGACCAAGTGGTTGGCTTGGGATCTTTGAGTGTGCTCCTCCCAAGGTCTTAGGTTCGATTCCCTCTGGTGCCAACTTCGGTGGGTAAGTCCATACAGAGTTTTGCTCTAACTTAGAATGGGGCCCCCGCAAGTGGACGGTAGAATTGATCCCCTCAGATTAGTCGGTCCTTAGATCGGATACTGAGTTTTCAAAAAAAAAATATGCAATCCAAAAATTCACAAAATGGGTTCATATTACTTAATCTGAACGGAGGCAAAATGAGAATTCCATAGCGTGTTCGAGAAGCCCAGAGATGAGAAAAGAAAATCTCACATGCAAATATCAAACTTTGAACCTCTTACATATTACACTTTTGATACCCCATCTCAAACCATGTAGTTAATCTTTCAAGGACTCCAACATAAAGCTAATACTTACAAATGAGAATAAAAAAAGATGAACATCACTTATGAAAAGATGATGAATAGGGTTAAGGATGGGCAATGCAGGCCATCCATTTTGCTTTAGACTCGTCTTGCAATTAACACGTCAAAAACGGGGCTAGACATGCCAACATAAAGGGTGGGTTGAAACACACACCCCTACCTTGTCAAGAGGCGGACTGACTTGTTTAGAAAATCATTTTTCAATTATTTTTTTGTGTTAACTTTGTGGTTCTCATGGGAAAATGGTTTTGGTAATCCATAGTTCATCCGAGAGGTATGTAACTTCTGTCAAGAATTCTTTCACCCATGAATCGAACTCAAGTTCTTCTGAATAATTAATACTCGATAGAGCTCATTAACCACTTAAACTCAATTGCTTAATTTAAAAATATTTCAAAATATTCTACTCTTGTATTAAAAAAAAATTCAAAACCCACCTGTTACAAAATAACAAATCTAACATCAATGAATCAATGTCACCAGCATAATAACCATCAGCATAAAACAAAATATGACATTTGTCCCTAAATATAATACCCTTTTAGAAAAATCACGAGAATTATATATATATATATATATATATATATATATATATATATTTGTATTAAAGTTTTTTGTAACAACCATTGTATTTACAATTTCATCTTTTAAGAGAGAGATAGTTTATGTTTTCAACATGCTATTTATTACATTGAAAAAAAATATGGGTATGTAGATAAAGAAATAACTAATATAGTTGAAAATAGCAAAGAGCTCTTTTAAAAAGGAACAATTTTTTTTAAAAAAAAAAAGTATAATTAGGGACGGAGGTAATACAAAAACTTAAAATATTAGGTCACTTATTATTGACTAGTACAACAAAAAAACAATTTATCAAAGAGTTTGCGGGCCAACTTAATTACCTCGCCATGGCCCTTTTTTAAGTGGGGTGAAACAAGAGCGAACCAACTAGAGGGGGTGCCTCAAAACCTCACCTCAACCAATCTAAAATGGTAGGTTAAATCAGGGAAGGTTCAATATATCATTTGTCAAATTATTTAAACATTTTTGCGCCTAGCACAGTTGATAGTTAAATGAAGAGTTGTAAAGTTGCAGTTCATGTTACAAGTTTGTTCTGAAAGATAAATATTTTACTGGTTATATGCATCTTATATTTTTTTTCTGCTTTAAATTTATATGAATATGATGTTAGTGTTGGGAAATATATCAAAAGCGTTGTGTGCAACCAAAAGTAAAAAAGAAAATTATATTTGTGTTAGAATTCAATATTACCTTTCATTGTTTAACAATTGGTAAATAATGTTTATATCAAATATTATTTTCAACATATTATTAATTAAACTAATTTTTTGTTGAAAACGTTTCTTGCACAAATAGGGTTGAGTCTAACATAAGGAGTTAAACTCTCACAATCTAACGAATCAGTGTTTAAACTTTGATTGGGAGCGATACTCATATTTAGTGTTTAGCATGCCTCAAACAAAATTATACATTTGTTCTTAGTTTTTATGTTTCTCTATCTAGTATCTACACACTTAAAAAGCCTTAATTTAAAATTCAATTTTGGCCTAATAATATATTGGGCCGACTCTGAGTTAAATGGATCGATCCGGTCTGAGACGTTCGTGGATTTGTGACCACCAGTTATATTAGTTGTTAAAATAGGGTAATAATCTCTTCATTTGCTGATGTCTCATTCAATATGAAAATATCTCACATTCTAGCTCTAGAATAACCTATACAACCATTGAGACTTAGGGTCTTGCTAACGATTGTCTCTGAGACATTTTTTAAGTATTCTAAATTAAACAAATTATTTTTTTTAAAAGTCAAATATCTTGATTTCTAATGCATTATATATACGTATTTTCATACATATTTACCACATATTATCATTAAAAAGTGTATAGGGCACTGATAGCATTTTTCAAACTATTATTGCCTAAAAAAAACCATTGAATATTAGTTGCTCAATTTTTGTCCTACAAATACATTGGACCGACTATGGGTTTAATGGATCTATCCAGTCTGAGACGTCCATGGATTTGTGACCTTCGGTTATATTAGTTTTTTAAATAGGGTAATAATCTCTTAATTTGCTAATGTCCCATTCAATATGATAATATCTTACATTCTAGCTCTAGAATAAACCAATATGACCATTGAGATTTACGGTCTTGTTAACGAATGCCTTCGAAATATTTTTTAAGCATTTTAAATTAAGAAACTATTCATTAAAAAAAGTCAAATATTCTTATTTTTAATGAATTGATTACACGTATTTTAATTTCATAAATATTTACGACTATAATTTTTAAAAAGTGTCTAAGGGCATTCTTTAACATTTTCAAAAAAACCATTGAAAACTATTAGTTGCTCAATTTTTGTCCTCATGCATTGGTGAAGGAATTTTATAACAAATTGAATGTGACCAACACATAAAAACACATTTGGCCTTATGTCAAGTATACCTTGAATAAACTTGGGAACACATTTGGCCTTATGTCAAGTATACCTTGAATAAACTTGGGGTAGGACATGAAATACTAAATACTATTGGTCCTAACTTGTTGTTCCCTGTTTCTTCAATGGTCCCACTAATTAATGGAGACGATTGCTATATGTCTCAAGACTATAAAATCTACCATGTCTGCTAGACTGTCACTGAATTACGAGAAAACACTGAGCTGGACTTGGTCTTTTATAGACTAAGCCATTGAACCTAACTTGCTAGTTGGTGATATAGCATGCCAAACTGTCATCTCAACTTTCATGCATGGTATGCCCGTTCGATATGTTAGGAAAGCATCGATGTCTTTCATAAATTTCAAACCACTTGCGGTGGAAAACTGGAAGGTATATTACATATGAAGAATTGTACTTGTTAACAATATATTGAGAATAAGATAAAACAAGGAATAACAAAGGTTACTAGGATTCCAATAACATCTATGATATAACTTATCAAAATAAGGGTTATAACTTAGAAGCAAATACATAGTAAAACTTAAATGGATTAGACTAAACCTGTGAATCTAAAATGGTCCAACAACACGAGTTTAATAAATTATTACTATATGTCATTCATCAACAACCAAAAACATGGAGGGTTTGTCAAACAAAAAACATACTTATTAATATAAACTCAAAACATACGCAATAATAAAAACTCATAATGTTATCCCTCAAACTAAAGATTACTAAGCTTTATGTTTTTTAAAAAATTAACAATGAAAATAAATCATACCAACTAGTACCATAACCAATAAAGAGAAGCAACAAAAGTGAGTAACCATCGTAGGAAGAAACAACAACCAAAGAGAAAACCCATTATATAAAAGTAGGGGTGTTCATGGTGCATAAACCAAAGTGAACCACATTAATGGTTCAGTTCAGTTTTTAAAAATCACTTTAAAAATTTTCGTTTATTTATAAAAACAATTCAATACGGTTTAGAACCGGTTTAATATTTTTTAACCGTATTTGTTATTAAAGAAAACTTTTGAGTTTTTTTTTTTTATTTTGAGAGATTTTTTCCATATTTTTTTGGTGCACTTTTTTCCAGATTTTTATATTAATTTATATATGTTTAAAAAAAAAATCAGATTTATAAAAAAGAACGTGGTAGATGGCGTCGGTCGTGGTTCACGGCGGAGCTTTGACGACCATCAGAGCGGCGGACCGCCAGCATCATTGCGGTGGTTCTCGGTGGTAGGCGGAGCTCGGACGAGGTAGCGGTAGCTAGTGTTGGTAGGCATGACAGGGTAGGTGGTGGTTGGCACTTATTTTTAATTAATTTTAATCATCTTTTAAATAAAAAATTATCTAACCTAAGAGTTGAACCCAAGACGTTTACCTTTAATGCAACAATAATATGCCACAACACCAATATGATTTGTATTTTTTTCTTAAAAAAATTATTGGTTAAACATTTAAAAATTGGTTTTTAAATTAAGTTTGATTATTGAATTGGTTTAAATTTGTGGTTCAGTTTATGAATCATTTAACATGGTTCAGTTTTTTGTGTTGTTCAGTTTGGTTCAGTTTAATGATATAATTTAGTTAACCACAATTTTGCACATCCCTATATAAAAGAATCAAAACTTAAAGAGAAGTAACCAAAAAAAACCAATTATGAGGAACAATCAATCAATATAAAGATGATTAATCAAACAGAAAACCAACTGAAAGAGAATTAATCAAACAAAAGAAACTAATAGAGAAGGAAACAATCATCCTATGTGTGACTTGCTCACTTACAAGTTTTGAAATATAAAGTTCCTTCTTTCAAAAATAAAATAAAATGTGAAGTTCCTGAAAATTATTATTACCATAGACAAAAAAAGAATAATAAAATGAGAATAATTTATTAATATTAAATATAACAATTTTTAGACTTCGTGTTTAAAAATATTGTAATTTTCCCTAAAAAAAATCTTAATTTTAACACGAAAAACATGTGAAACCTAAAACGAAGTTTTTTTTTTTGTAGTTTTGTGCTTTAGCCGCCCCTACTGTACGTTTGGAATTTTAATCAATGTTCAAACTTCAAATCACATGAGATATTTGTTTAATCAATCTCTCACTAAAGTTGGAAAAAGTTTAACTTGTCAACAATGGTACGGTTGATAGTTTCTTTTAGATAATCATAATGATGCTTACACCTAGCTAGTTGGCATTTATGAATAATATATGGCACACTAAATTTTATAATCAAGTGATTATTGATACGTACTGATCTAACAAGTAATGACATTTCTGTAGTAGTGTTCGAGTCTAAAGAAATGAAGTAACGACAAAATGTGTGAGGTCAGACAAATTAAGCACCATTCAAGCACTTTTGTACAACATTTGGACCAAATTTAATATTGTTGAGGGAGAACGACATTGCAGCCATATTCAAGCCCTTTCGTACAACATTTAGACCATTTCGTAAATGGTTACATTCATGCATCATGGTTAGGTTTTTTTTTCCTTGGCTTTTTTTTATTACAATGATAAAGTAGAAGAAAAAAAAAAGAAGGAAAAAACACGCTAGCTACCTCCTAAGGAACGAAGTGACAGCTGCATCGCGACTAATAAGATTAACAAGACCAATAGGGGACATCAGGACGAAGAAGTTCCACATCAGAAGAAGCTCCAAGCTTTGTCATGTAGTCTGCACAATGGTTCCCCTCTCTAAGAGTGTGAGAAACCACAATATTTATTTGTTGAAGTATTTGTTTTATGTCTTGGATGAGAACAATATATATATATATATGATATCTCTCAATGAGACCATTAATAAGGTTGATGCAAGCAAGAGAATCAGAATAGCAAACAAGTTATGCATAACCCAAATCTTCAACCATGATCAGCCCGTGATAGATAGTAGAAAGTTCACCTAGCAGAATGTCATCTGAACCTAGGATAAAACCGGAGAAGCCTACAAGGAATAAACTTGCGTCATTACGCAAGACCCCATCAAACCCGATTCTAACAGGAGTATCATGGCATCTACCATCCACATTAAGAATAACACTAGAAAAGTTATTATTGTTTCATCTGATATACCTATCAGTCGTAACAGCACAAGCAGAAGGAGAAAAGTTGATTACAATGCTCTCAGTAAAAAATATGATGTACCTTGGCTTTGATATTGTGATAAATGCATATCTTAAGTTTTCAGTAATTTCAAAATAATATAAATTTATATCATAAATTTGTCAAAGTAAAATTGATTTTTTTTTTTTTAAGGATCAAAGTAAAATTGATAGTCAGTCAAAATCAACCAACATAGCAAAAAGTCATGTAATTATTTTGGATTTAAATATACATTTGATCACCATATTTGATTGAAAATGAGCATTTAGTCTCATCGTTTCTAAAACTAGTTTTTTTCCCCCGTTAAGCAATTCTTGAGATTTTTGGTCCAACACCATATTTTTAATGGCGTAGAACTTAGTGAGTTGATAAAATATTTTCATTTTTTTTAGAAAAAATATTTATAGCCTTTCATTAAATATAATATTGTTAATACAACACGGAGTATTAAAATAAATAACGAAACTAGCTAATAAGATAGTCTCTTCAGCAAGAACGTGAGCAACCTCATTTATTTGTCACCTAGTAAACTCAACCCAAGAGTTTGTGAAGTGGTTGGTGGACAGAGATTGACAAGCCAAAATAATATGCCCAAATTCGAAGACATCGTCTTTATGAGAATGGAACGCATCATGAGTAGTTTTAGAATCCGTCTCAAAATCAACATTGGCAATTGCATATCACTTAGTCATTCCAAAGCATGGTACAAACCCAAAGCCTCACCCAAATGAAATGAGTGAACAACAACAAAACTAGTGGTTTTGGCGAGCACAAAATCACAATCGTCGTCTCTCACACAAATCTCTATACATGTTATGTTCGTAGCAACCCTAAATCAACAATTGTTAACACTTATTTCCATGTATTTTATATTACTTAATAATTATGTTTTAATGATTTTTTTATGCATTTTCTATTAATGATTAAACAATATTATTTATGAAATGAGTGAACAACAACAAAACTAGTGGTTTTGGCGAGCACAAAAGCACAATCGTCGTCTCTCACAAAAATCCCTATACCTGTTATGTTCATAGCAACCCTAAATCAACAATTGTTAACACTTATTTCCATGTATTTTATATTACTTAATAATTATGTTTTAATGATTTTTTTATGGATTTTCTATTAATGATTAAACAATATTATTTATCATATTTAATATTTTAAAAATGAACAATTGTTTATAAAATCAGAGGATGAACCCTAAATCGAGAAATTCTCAAATTCTTCTCTTCAATGTATTCCACTTTATCATTGTCAATATCGTCATTTCATCTTCTCCACGTTTGTTCCTTCTTTCCCCTCTGAATTTTTGAAATTTAAAAATGAACAATTGTTTATAAAATCAGAGGATGAACCCTAAATCGAGAATTCTCAAATTCTTCTCTTCAACAGATTCCACTTTATCATTGTCAATCTCGTCATTCCATCTTCTCCACGTTTGTTCCTTCTTTCCACTCTGGATTTTTGAAATTTCTACTCCTTTATGAACAAAGGGTTTGACATTTTATCCAACTCACATGTGTCGGCTAAATGTCACTAATAAGAGTGACATATCATTCAAAATAAGAAAACTAAAAGTGTATTTAAACCTTATTTTAGAAACGAGGGCTTATGAGTTCATTTTGGACAAAATAGGAAAACTAAAGATGTATTTAATTAATTTTTTTGAAAATACTAATTTAGTCCACCTAAATTGACACCAAAGAGTATCGAATCATTTTGGACAAAATAGGAAAACTAAAGGTGTATTTAAATTATTATTTTTAAACTAAATATATTTTTTTTTTGAAAAAACTAAATTAGTCCACCTAAATTGAAACCGAAGAATATCAAACCTCAAACTTTGAGGAGGAGCACATTCTCAACTCACAAGGCAATACCATCAAACCAACCCAAACAGATTATGTGTATTTAAATCGTAGTTTTATTTAAATATTATCAAACATGACATGACATATTAAAGAGTTTATAATTCGATGTTGGTGTAAGAAAAACTTTACAATTACATTGCAAATCACATCTCTAAATTTAGTCAAAAAAATTTTGATCATAGATATTTAATTTCTATAAAATCTTAAATATATATTTACTTAGAAAACTTCAAAATCATCACATCAAGGAACTCATAACAAAAATATAGTATCCTTATTTTAAAAGCATAACTAAAATATAATTCCCTATTTTAAAAAGCAAACATTTTGATCCTTCAATTATTACATTTGATGTAATGTTGGTATCAATCTTGATTTTCGGCCTAATAATAGTGAATTTTGTCCCCAAATGTAATACTTCTCTTCGAAAAATTCAAGAGCGAGGCTACAAAATACTTTTGAGTCACAAAGCTGCCGTTTTTTTATGGTTAAAATTATAATAATGAAATACCAAAAATTTTGATTTTTTAAAATGGGAGTACGGTTTTCAAGAGTTTGATAAAATAGGAAGCCAAAAGTGCAATTAAGATTCTAAAATAATATGCAAAATCAATTTAAAAGAAATGGCAAACAATAGTATAAACTCACATACATAAAATTGAAGATCTCATATTTTAACCTGAGACACCTGGAAGAAATCTAGACTAACAATGTTGGTATTCCCGATTCTTCAATGCCTTATCCTTATGGATGCACAACAAACATTTTCTAATATGCATAAAAAAAAATTATAATTAGAGACCGAGAAAATATTACTATCAACTTTTCTTAATTTATGTGATTTTGTCAAACTAACATTTGTCATTTTAAAAGAAAAAAAATTGATATTTATTCAATAACAAGTCCAACATGTTCATTAATTTGCGATTGAATTTTTTTTTCAACTTCAAACTTTGTGATTAAGATCAAAAACCATCTGGTGGTTCTGACACTACAAGAAAACTGTGTTTTAGCATCGGCAAAAAACCCCACTCTAATAGGGTAAAAACGGACACAAACAGTGATTTAGCGTCGATGTCGGGGGCAGGTTAAAAAAGTTGAAGCTATTGGATAGAGTCGGCTGTCAGCCATCCAAGGCTAAGATAGAGTCGGCCATACCGAATTAATATTTGACTCTAATCTCCTCCGACACTAAATCAAGCATCTCTTGAAAAGTCAACAAGATTTGGGCGTGGTCAAATAAATTCGTCCATCAAGTCCATCATTTACCTTTAAGGGACCGTTTGGATGAGGCTTATTATAAGTTTATGTAAAACAATTTATGTAAATAAATAAACTTTTAATGATAATTTATAAGTTTTTATTGACGAAAATCATATCTTCATAACCAGTTTTTTCATAAACTACATTAAAATACTTATAAATAATAGAAAAAAGATCATTTATTTACATAAGCTGTTTCGCATAAACTTAAAATACATCTTATCTAAATGGGTCCTAAGTGGATTACTGTTTAAACATGAAATGTACATGGCAACTATTGGATTTGCATCCTGTACCTCTTTTCGTGAATGATTACATTCATGCACTATGGACAATTAAACCCCATGTGGTGGATTTCAACCATTTTTAGTGGCAACTTTAGTGTACAATTTTCTTTAATTTCTTTTTTGGTGAAGGTACAATTTTCTTGACGCATTAACTTCTAGTGGATGAAATATTGATTTATTTTAGGCTTATAAATCTACTGTTGGTCTCTCAATGAAGTATCGTAACTATCTGTATTGGAACATTGTGTGGGTTAGGGTGTGAATTTAAAATGTCATTTCTCCCGTATTTAGGTTAATCGTTCAAATTTTCTTTTTTTAACAAACCGAAATGATATATATATTAACAAACAAAAGTTTTGCTCCCTAGCATAAGAAGTGCGTAAAGAAGCAAAACAAAGTTACAACAAACCGTCCAAAGTTAAAAGTTTAGAAATAAAAACAAAGACATCAGTCAATCTTCAAACAGACAAGGGGATGTTGTCACCACAAATGATAACCAAAAGGAAAACACACATCTTTAGCTTTCAACCATCGAAGGGAATACATCTTAACATTTTTCAATAGCTGCACCATCGTATCAACTTTATTAGCAAAAAGCATTTGGTTTCTTCCATTCCAAATAACCCAAATGCGACAAAGTCAAATCAAATGCAAGAATAACCGACCCGGAGCATAACCACATGAAGAATGGACAAATTGTTTCAAATGATATGTAACATGTTGAGGATCCACTGAATACACACCAATCCGAAACTTAATAAGCTTCCAAAGGTCGTCAAAATATTACAATGAATTATTAAATGATCTACAGTTTCTTGTTGACCACATCCTGAAACACATAATTGATTGTCACTAGTAATGACACCTCGACGCACCAAATTGTCCTTTGTCAAAATGACTCTATTCTAAACTTATAATTTGAAATTCTTCTTATTTTTTTACCTTATAACATACATGTAGTCGGAAAAAATGATTTTAATGTTGATTTTTTTCATGATTTTTCTAGCATGTTTATGACGTTAAAATATCGCTTTACAAAAAAAATAACTAGGGACAAATTAATTATAAATTTGTAAAGCCCCAAAATATCACAAACATACACATAACTATAACTCAAGTGTTTCAAAAATCCATACAAATAAGTTTTGGCTTAACGCCTAATATTCGACAATCACAACGATTTTACAATTTAAATCATAACTACTGTAAAAATAAAAATATCTTACATTATTTCAACTTTATACTCCCTCCATTTTTAAATTTAAGCAAAATTAACTTTTTAGGTTTTTTCATTTAATGATGTATGTGATTCATTATATGGATCACATATATCATAAAATGAATGAACCTAAAAAGTCAATTTTATTTATATTTAGAAACGGATGGAGTATCTCCTATTAGAGAAGATAAAATATCAAAATAATTGTCATTCAACATCAACTTCACACAAAATTGATGAACAAAGTTCTGTCATTTTCACCGCAAGACACTAAATATGATTGGTATCTTATTGCACGGTTGTGTCATTGCAAACACTAAACACAAACAAAGAAGGGGTGAGTTTCTAGATATTTTAATCGTGTAAGACGTGTAAGAGAACTTGTAGCACAAAATTTACAACATATGCATATCATACTACATCACATTTACACGACAATCAAAGATACAAATACTACAAGTCAATTATGTTAACGTTCATTATCAACAAGTTATTCAAAAACATAACATCACAAGCTAGTTTACATTCATTATAAACATATAAGCATAGTAGCATGCATCCTCGACATGAGTCAAATTTATTCTCAACTTATCTACTCATGGTATGAATTTCACAATATTTATTAAAACGTATATAATACAAGTCTTAAGACACACGTCACCATTTCTTACATGTTCATTGTTATGATAATGCATTCAAAGCTCACAAAGCATAAGACTACAATTTTCATCATCTTTCATGTCAATTCATAAGGTACATACAACACAGCATAGTTTTATGATATATTTCACATCATATATCATCAAGGTATGCAACACAAAAATTTCAATTTATTTCACCAAAATATACAACAAAACATTTCTCAAGATATTCATTATCCTAGTCATTCACATTAAGATAATCAAGACATTACATTCAAAAGATCATCACTAATATTCAACAAAATAATGTAGTCGTAAAAACTAAACAAACCTCATTCTATAGATTTTTCAGTTTTGGATTGTTTATGTAATGTCTCTACCAACTGAGCTAAGCTCACGGGGACAGATATGTATCTCATCTTTATTACAACCCAAATACATCAATTATTCAATGAATTTATAAAGTGAATATTTGTTTATAACAATGATCGAAGAGAGTAAAGAACATATAGGACATCGATCAATTGTACTAATTGAGATCTGTTTACGCTTTTCACACCAGATAACTCATCCACTTTGTACTTGAAACCAAAACTAAAATCACTAGAGGCTAGGAAGTGTTTAAAAAGAATTTTTCCTTTGGTACAAAACAAAATTGTTTTTTTTTTATTGATTCATTTATTGAATCTCAACTTATATTGCTTCTTTTATTGATTTAAAGATGACAATGCACTTAATATCAAGCTCTAAAAAGGGCCCAAAAAATACTCTAACTATTTTTAAAGTAAATTTTCATATGGAAAATGCTATTTATCTAGAAAAATAACATCAAGAATTTTTCAAGAAACAGTTGGCAAGTTTTAATTGCATGATTTATTTGTTAACTTCCTATTTTTCAGCCACACCTCCTTGAATTGTGGCAAATAGTACATTGTGATTGGTTGCTCTTTATTCTTGAAGAATTTTTGATGTTATTTTTCTAGAGATATAGCATTGCTCTTTTCATATTTTGTAAAACAAATAGTAAATTTTAATAAAATATTACATCCTTCATTTTTTAATTATAAAATTCACTATTTTACGTAAAATGATAAATGCACATCTTTAGACTCTTCTAAAGAAGCCATTAAAAAAACTCTTTTTGAAAAGTTCACGTTAAAATGGAATTGTTCTTGCTTAAAAAATGTCTATTAAAACAAGAAAATAATATTAATAATAATTGCAGATGACCTGTAAATGAAATACCACCAGCAGACATAGAATTTTGATTTTTTTAATCCATTATGAGTCAACTATAAATAGAGGACAAAGTGTAATTTAAACATGTTGTATAATGTTAGCACTTATCTGCATTATTTGGACTTTGCTACGCGTCGGGCAGTATTCAAATCTGTATTAGTTAATGAAATGCATATGCTGCTATAGTAATATACTAGTAGCACTTAAGATTTTTTTAATAATCAAGACTTCTTTAATCAAAATAAGTTTGATTGATAATATTTAAATTCCGTTTTAAAATATAAGTCGGTTCGAAAAAATTGCTGCAAATTATAAATAGATTTGAAAAAGAAAATGTCACAAATTATAAGTCATTTTACAATACCAATAAAATATTCATGTATTGTTAATAAAAATGAAATATTCATGTTATACTTCGTATTATACCCTTTACTATTTTTTTTAATGATATTTTTTTTTGAACAAATCAAAATAGAATAATATATTAACCAAGTAGTGATTCACCCCGCATAATGCATGCTGAAAAGTGAAAACACTAAGCAAAGTATAAGGTCGCAGTTTGCGCCTAGCAAAGAAACACAAGAGAGCTACATCTAAAATAATTACAAAGAAACTCTCATACAAAGAAGATGCTGACAACACCAATCACGGTAACAAAAAACAAAAGATGGCTGAACTGTTTTCCACCACAAAAAGGAATTCAACTTCACTATATCAATGAGAGCAACAGGATCAGAGGCCACATTTTTGAAGATGCGGTTATTTCTCTCTTTCCAGATTGCCCACACAGAAGCCAGTCAAATTATCTTAAAAAATATATGTGAAGATCGAGGCATACCCGTCAGGTGAACACACTGATCAAAATGATCTCCTATAGTGTCATATGAAACAAAATCGATGTCAAGCCAACGCCACAACGACATCCACACACTGCCGAAAACGATGCATCCAAGAAAGAGATGATCCGCCGTTTCGGTGCATCGGTAACCTCCCACACACATGATATTATTAGGCAGAAAGACTCTACAACACCGTTAATCACTACTAGAAAAAGCAAAATTAGAGAGGGAAATTAGTGATGGAAAAAATAAAATTCCTCACAAATTTCTTGGTCGCAAAATTTAGTGACAGAATTAGTGAGAGATTTCACGTTTTCCCTCTCTAAAATTTCCTCACTAATTTTTGCTTTTTTAGTAGTGAATATTAATGACTCATTTTTTTTTCTTTCAATTATTTAGGTTATCTTTCGCGTGTCATTAGTAAAAAAGATAGTTTTGCCAAACAACTAATAATTTCTCTTCATCATATAAAATTTTTATGTTATATGATCAAAATGACTTGTAATTTTGGATGTACCAAATAACAAATACCAAATAGTAGTAGTACTATATATGAGCAAAAAATGACAACATTAACATTCATATTAGTTTATTGGAAACTCTTGTCTTTTTTGACCGAAAAGGACTAAATGATTGTTAAGAACGAAAATATTCTTCTTCTACCTAAAGACACTGAATAGATTCACCACTAAGCATTGTTGTCAAGAATCACATAATGCGGCTATAAATTAATATTAACAAGTGCTTAATAGATGACGTGAGTAATTGGTGGGTACAAAATCAAAATATGATAATCATTATGGCCCATGATCATCATGGTAGAAAATATGGTTGTCAACGAGTAAGCTAGTGCAGATGCATGCACATCACAAGGCACTTGGAGTTGCAGCAAATATTTCAATTTTGTCCATGCAACATTATTGCGATTAGTATGAATTTTAAATTATTATTTAATATTATATTTATACCAAATTATTCCAAATGTACCTTATTTAATTTTCAGGTTACGAATTGATTCTTTTTTGATAAAGTTTATTTCTCAAATTGATCTTTTTATTAAGTATATAAACATGAGTTGTCAAAAAAATATAAGCATTCAAATATGAACATAGATGAATTTTATATTTCTGTTCTTTTTATATTTTATGTATGTCGTCCATAAAGTTAAATTACATGTTGATGGTTCATGGGATGATAGCACTGCAACAAGTTTAGTTTGTTATTTTAATGGACAAAAATTTAATTTTTTCTTGTAAACTAGCAATTAATTCAGTTATTGGTTCTAGTCATCTTCGATTTTTTCATTCAAGAAACTAAATTAGAATTGTTGTTTAATTGATTTCATGAGATGACACGTGATTATAGTATTTTAGGAAATAAATATGTGTATTGGTATATGATATTTGAATCCTAAATACTACGCTTGAGTTCATATTTTATTTATGTTAAATGTATATCTTACCTTCCAGTGACTTTTTGGTCGTCTGCATCCTCGTGGTGTAGACATGCAGGTTGAGGATGTTTGATCGATGTGAGTTTCTGAGAACGGATTGATGCCTATTCATCCTTTCTATGCTTTATGTTGGAGTCTTTGTAGCAGTGCTCTGATTAGGATGTCGGGAGTCTTATTTATTTTATAGATTTTATGTTTGAGGAACCACTAAGTTTACTATGTGATGCATCTGAAATTTTGGAAATTATGACTTAATGATGCCTGAGACGTTATTTTCGCTACGATTGTTTATGATTATGATGTTATATGCATATTTTAGATTATTGATGATGTAGCACCTTGAACCTTTGTGATTATCTGTTGGTTTTATTATTAAATATTATATGTGGGGTTTGAGGGTGTTACAGGCAACACTTTAGGTGATAAAGAGGCTCTTTGCAGAGATTTGTTTGTTGCCAATATTAGTTTTTTTTTTTTGGGGGGGGGGGGGGGGGTGTGTGGTGTGCTTTTGGTGATTTTAATTTGATTTTGTCAGTGAATGATAGGATGGGGCGACTACCGAGATGGAGAGGAATGGAATGCTAGAGGTGACTGAGTTTGGTAATTTTGTTTTGCAGATGGGCCTTTGAACATTCCTCTCCTTGGTAGGCGTTTCACGTGGTTCCTCCCTCATGGGACTGTTATGAGTTGTTTGGGTTGTATTTTAGTGTCAGATGGGTGATGGTACATATGGGGGGTCGTTTCTTAGTCGGAAATGAACAGGGATGATACTGATCATTGCATGTTAGTTCTTCAATACACGTCTCAGCTCTAGAGTGAGAAGCCCTTTAGGTTCAATAAATTTTGGCTGGACCGTAGTGATTTTGTAGGCTTACGTGACTCATAATTGGACTGAATTTAGACCTTTAGGGTGGATGATTTTCAATTTGAAGGAAAAACATAAGAGTTTGAAGGGTATTCTCAAAGATTGGAGCAATGAGATGTTTAGTAATCTTGAGCGGAGGTCATACCAGCTTCGTGAAAGGGTGACAGACGTCGATGGGTTTGCAAAATCTAGAGAGAGATATTTGATGGAATTGGAGGTGACGAACCAAGTTATTTTAGATCTTTGGACTCTAATTAAGCAAAAAGACTCTCAATTATTCCAAAGGTCAAGAGCAAAATGGTTAAAGGAGTGAGATGCAAATATAGTCTACTCTCATGCATGTGTCAAGAACATGAGTAAGAGAAATTATATCCTATATTTTTGGGTAGGGGAGATGGGTCGAGGATGTGACAGAGGTTAAAGAAGAGGTAGTTAATTATTTCATCAATCATTTCACTAACTCGGTTAAGGATAGACCAATGATGGATGGTATTGACTTTGACCAAATTCTAGAAATTGATATTGTGGGTTTGACAACCCATTTCTTGCCGTTAGAGATTGATGTTATTATGGCTAGTGTGGATAGGAAAAAAGTCCGGATCCAAATGGATTCAACTTTACTTTCTTTAAGGGATTTTAGTCTACTATTAAAGAAGATATATGTATGATGTCTCAACAATTCCATACCTTAGTTGCTCTCCCTAAAAGGTTTGCTTCTCATCTTGTGACCATGATCCCAAAGGTGGATTCTCCCATTCATCTAGGTGATTTCAGACTAGTCTCCATTTTGGGTTCCCTATATATAAATTAGTGGTGAAGGTTCTAGCTGTGTGTCTGTAATTGGTGATGGATAAAATTATTTATGATAATCAAATCTACCTTTATTATGGTTAGACAGTTGCTGGATTTTATAGTGGATGTTAATGGGATTATAGATCTGGTGAGGAAATCGAGGAAAGAGTGCCTAATTTTTAATATCGACTTTGAAAAGGCCTATGACTTCGTTAGCTGGGGTTTTCTAGACTATATTACGAAGAGGTTAGGTTTTATGTGGAAAGTGGGGGCCTAGATTCATGCTTGTGTTTATATGAAGAGCATGTCTATGTTAGTTAATGAGTCTTTTACCTAGGAAATGAACCTTCAAAAAGGTCTAAAGCAAGGGGACATGTTGGCTCCACTTCTTTTTTGCTGGTGGTTGAAGGTTTGAGTGTTGCTTTAAGAAAGGCGGAGGTGATTTGTGAATTTTCAGGTTTAAAATAGGTACCTTTGATGTGATTGTTTCCCTCCCATTTGCGGTAACTAAAACACACTCTTCTAATTGGGGAATCTACTATGGACCATCAAGACTGTCTTGTGTTGCGTTGAGCTTGTCTCAGGTCTCCGCGTCCATTTTGCCAAAACTTGCCTTATAAGGATATGTAACACTCTATTTCCCGACGATAATTATTAAATAATAAGAATATATATATAATAGTAAGGATGTTACAAAACTCAACATTATATCACAAAATAACATTAAAATGTTTTCTTTTAAAATAAATTCACTGGAGAAGAAGATAATTATTCACTGATCATATTAATAAATTCATATTTGCCGTTCAATAATCATAAATAGGAAAATAATAAAGTTTCCAAGATTCAACTCAAACTGCAATTAAAAAATAAAATCGTCACCTAACCCTAGTGTTACAATATCAAAGCTCGTAGCGACTACACATTTATTCAACTACTAAATAACAGAACTGAACATATGACATCCCCTCATTTCCACCTTCTAAATTGTCCCACAAATACTCCTTGTCAACCTGAGTATCTGTACTCAAGGTACAACCACCATACATAAAACAACAAAACAAAATAAGGGGTGGGAAATCATGTCATAACATAATAATAGGGAAAACATACATATTAAATAAATATCAAAATAATATAATCTCCACTATATATTCACTCTCAACAGTTATTATGTATAATCTCTTCTTTTCACATATCACAACAGCACATCATTTTCACACTTAAAAACCACCAAGCACAAACATCATCATATACATGCATATGGACTCTCTTATCGACCTTATGAATGTGGCACCACACCTACTCATCGTTTTGCTAGTATTATGTTACTGGACTTTTAGTACATAAATTTCCAGAGGTATGTTACTGGACTTTCGCTGCATAATCATGCAAGACATCGTGATCTAGACTCTACATGGAAGCATAAAATTAAAATCAACAAGTATTACAAGTATGCACTCAGCACATAATCCACATACTAATGCAAGATTCACCCTACGATGCAGGACTTTAATGCAAGCACACAAAATATCATTTCCACTCTAATCATGATCATAGATGAACATCATCACTCTCATAATCGTCATAATTTAACCATCAACGCTATCATCATCACAACAACATAGACATCGTCATTCTCATTGTTATTACAATATAATGTCATCATTTCCAATCGTGGTCATTTCTTTACATATATATAATAATAATTTGCATCACTCTTTGTCACAGTTGTAGGAATCCTCATCATTACTCTCTATCATCCGTTTATATCACCACATTATCTCTCACTAATTCACACCTTACGCGTGACTCATTCTACGTCAACATCCCTTTATTTTATTTTATTATCCATCTCACAGGCGTACTCTATTCTCTCATCTATTCTAGGCCCTCTATATACTTCATTATGATATCATACCATATTCATCATTCTTAGTCTTAAGATATTTACTTATTCATTATAGTTACATATAAATGTATCCTCTCTTTACAACTAGGTCCTACCTCACCATCGCCATTAACTTTTTCATACTTATTCTTCTCAATAAAACGACTTTATATCTTATTACTTTGTTCTCATGTTCGTAGTCTTCTATGCATTGTCCATTCCCCTAATCATAACTTCGTTCTAATTTAGAGTTATTATCTCACCTTATCATTAATTTCGACTTCAGAAACTTTCCTCGCTATGACTCCATTATAATCCAAGGTTTTATTCTCTCGATATCGGTCGTTATTATCATCGTCTAACCTTATAACTAATAAACAACTCATTATCCTCCCTTACATTCCATCTTAACGACCCTCTCATTGCTTACAATCATCTAAATTTGACTTTTATAATCCTTATTCATTTTTACACTTCATTCATTCTTATCTGACATCCATCTTGATTCCTATAACTACCTTTACTCAATTACTCTTCAACTTAGCAATATTCCTAATCTCATTATTGGTTTAAGGAGTTTATGTTTAACTTCATCCATTACCTGGAAAACACTTACTTCATATCCCCTTTCATCATCGTCGTTTTAACTTATTTATATCTTTCATATTGTATACCCTCTTAATCAATTCACCACATTCAACCTTCTATATATCCCAATGTTTTACTCTCATCATTACCACCCCATCGTGAACTACCAATATATATATCTTCTACTTTTTATGCTACTTAACTACTTCACCGTTTAAACTCGTCTCTAATTTGGGGGCCTTATATTTATCCTAGCCATCTATAATTAAACATCTCCCTTGTCCTTCCTCTAATCATTTTCTTTTGCTCCCTATTGTCCAGCCATCTTTTAACAATCATTAAATTCACTTACACCGCAATCATCGATTTTTGTTTTAGAATCGTTAATATCCCGAGGTAATCGCTTCTATTTATGCCTACCCACACTTCCCCATTTAGATGCATAGTTTAAAGACCCTTAAGTTTACTATGCACTCTAATGGCTTGCTTAAACTCACTCATACTCTCATAGATGTTTTGGAGTCCACTAAAGGGGTTACGCTGAAAGTTCATTAAAAAACGCAACATGACCCACATGCGGTATTTCAATCATAACTCAAGTTATGAAGGTCCAAAAGGATTCCAACCAAACGCAATTGAAAGGTAACATCCATACCTACAACTTTCAACAAGGAACCTTAATCCAATTCCGAACATAAAGTGGTGAAAAAGATTGGTTTTCTTAAGACTATGAGAGATTCACAACTGTGCTGACCCATGTGTCGTATTTTAATCATAACTCAAGTTGTGGAAGTCTGAATGAGGTCAAACTAAAACAACAATGAATCTAAAATTCATATCTACATTTTTCACGAAGAGAATTAAATCCAATTTGGTACAGAGAAAGGTGGAAAAGTTGGTTTTCCTGAACCTAGATAGATTGCATGACCGTGCTGACCCATGTGTAGTATTTTGATCATAACTCACGGTGTAGATGTCTTATTGAGATGAAACAAAAGCCATTGAAAAGATAACATTCATACCTACAACTTTTATGAAGACACCTAAGCTCAATTCGGAATGGAAAATGGTCAAAAAGTTTGTTTTTCTAAGCTTGGAAGGGTGCACGACTGTGCTGCCTTGGGCTCAGCACGAGTCCTGCTCCCAAGTGGCACGACCGTGTGTGGGTGACAGACAACAAAAATCGCAATTTTGCTGCGATTTCATTTAAGGGGATCGTCCAGATACCCGTTTTTTAGCTAAAACTCACCAAACTCGTCCTTAATCATCACATTAAAGTTACCCTATCATTCAGACCCTAATTCCATTAACCTACCGAATCACACACACTTTTTATGATCAAATCCTCAATTCAAAAATCCTAAACTAGGTACCCTTAATTTTAATTTTTTAGCAACATTATTCATATTTTCATCATCGTTTTTCAATAGAATTTTCATCATATAACAATAACCTAATAAGATTAATCAAACAACCCCTGTCATGGTTTAATATACCCTAGAGTGAAATGAATCTCCCCTTACCTCGAATTCTTCAGAAATTATGGCTTTTTGGCTTTTTGATTGCTGACTTTCTATTTAAATTAGGGAAATTGGGTTATTCACTTAAGACTATTTTTCTCTCGTCTTCTTATCATAAATTTACTTCCCCCCTCCCCCACTTATTTATTACTTATATTTCCGCATCTCCCACTTCTATTATTTCATTTAATTTCTCTCCTCATCATATTAATCCTCATATTGCATCATTACTAATCAAAACTCTATTTCTTTGAAAGTAATATAATACTAAAGAAAAGTGCAACATCATAATCATAAATAAGACTCAACCTATTTTATCTTTTTTCTATAATAACCTTAATTATTTAATATCTCATTTCATATATTTTTCTATCTGCCATAGATATCTAAGGGTAATATAGGTAAAGTAACATTTAATGATGTATTGGACTTTGAAAATGACAGTTAATTAGAAACATAAACTTTATGCAAAAGTGACAATTATAAAGGAACGGAGTGAGTAATCAAAAGGGGAATGTTAATGAGTACCCTCATGACATCATTTAAGGATCATAAGCAGTAAGTATTTATGAAAATGCATATAATCAATGCATTGGAAACCAAAATATTTAACTTTTTTAAAGAATAATTGTTTATTTTAAAATGCTTAAACAATGCTTCTGAAACACTTGTTAACAAGACCGGTGGCGACACTTGTTAACAAGACCAGTGGTGGAGCACCACTTGGGCCAAGGTGGGCCATGGCTCACCCCCTAATTATTTTAAATTTTTTATATGTGTAAGTAAATATACTACTAAATTTAAATACAAACTTCAAGCTGACCCATCCAATTATCTTCACCTTCATGTATATGCTTTGTGATTTGTTGTTTACCTTGAAAGCAAATATTTTTTTAACAAATCAAAATGAGATATATTACGAAACCAACGATGTTGCACTCCGCACAAGATGTGCAAAAGGAGAAACATCGAGAAATATTTACAAAGTCACAATGCCTTAACTAAAGCACCTACCAAAAACGAAAAAATTACAAGAAAACACACATACAAGGAATGGGATGTTTCCACCAATCGTGGTAAGTATAGACAAAATCCACCTATTTAGACCTCAACCATAAGAAAGAATTAAGCTTTACTTTTTCATTGAGGTTAAGAGGATTGGACACCGTATTTTGAAAAACCCGGTTATTTCTTTTCTTCCAAACGACCCAAACATTGGCAAACCAAATAATCCTTTTGGATTTCATCAAATGGTTGATATTTCATTTATTTGAGAAGTGTATAATACGTTAATTTTGAGACATTAATTTTAAATATAGCATGACAATTTATATTGAAATAGAAGTTAATGTAGGTATTAGTTTTGATTCTATTTTACATGATTTCAAGTATTCTGGAATGCTTGCTAAAAAAAAGTATTTTGGAATGCGTAGAGAATTTTTTAAAATTTTTAATCTATGTTGTTTAATTTTTTCACTACCAATAATTTTTTCAACACCAAACAAAAAATCTATGTTGTTTAATTTTTTGATTTTCAACTTTATGTTTAAAGTACACTGTAACATAAATTTTGTTTTTACATATTATAGTTTTTTTGGGGCCATCCGATTTTTTTTTACTCTGTCGCTAAACATGACCCTAATAAAAATTATTCAATTAACTGATCTCTTAACTTAATTGATTGTATCAATTTGGTCTCTTATGTTTTGTTTCGTTACTAGTTTTAGACATTTATGTTAGTTTCTCTCTCAAAAACACGTTAACAGAAAGGACTAAAACTAGTAACGGAGCAAAACATAGGAGATCAAATTGATACAAATTATAGTTAGGGAATCAAATTAAAACAATCAATTAAATTAAGGGAGTAGATGATTGAATAAACCTAAAAATTATAACCCAGCTATAACAATCATTTTGATTGAATTTTCTGCTCAACAGATTTTAGTACTACATTTTTTAAACGCGTTTCAGAGCTTATAAATTTATCATTCCATGTGAAAAACCCCATGTGGCCAAACGAAGTTACCTAGTACCGAAGGAAAAGATGGAGAAGAAGCCACGAAGGTAATGCCCCCATCAGTTCTATCATATTTGTAAGTTGTTACATTAATGGTTAACACTCTCACGTTTTGGAGTGTTGCTAACTGCTAAGTATCTATCTATTCAACCTCTAATAATTTAATGATACAACGACAGTTAAGTATTACTCCATCCGTTTCAAAATACATGTCCAAGTCAACCACTTCATATATATCAATGCACAATTTTGACCGTTAATATCTTTAATTATCAAAAGTAAAAAATTATAAAAATTTAATATTTTGAAAATATTTGTTGAGACGAATCAAACAACATCTTACATACTTGTCGCGTCATTTTTTGGAGATCAATGCTATTTGATTAGCTTTTGACTCACTATTTTATTTCACGACTGAACTTTTAATTTTTTTTTTTAAAAAAGTGGAAAAAAGTTCAAATACCACTTTAAAAGATTTAGGGTTCGGGGGTTAGTTACATAAAGAGAAGGTATTAACACCTTTTATGTCCGTAGTACTCTACGGGAACCTCTTGGTTTTATTTAACTTTTGTGCTATAACTTACTTGCTTTGAAAAAATGGAATTTAAAATGATTAAGAAGAAAAACCTAATTATCTACATTTTTTTATTGATTTGAGAGGACGAGTGTCCTTTGCTTACGTACCCGTGAGGGATCAAAACCTCGTAGTTCGGGGTAGAAATTGCGTTTGATTTGTTTGGTGTTTTTTATTAGTTTTGAAAAAGGTTTTAAAATGAAAAGCCAAGTGGCAAAAGGAATTTGTTTGTGTTTTTTATGTTTAAAGGAAAATGACTAAAAAATATAATTAGGATTGATTGCAGTTTTGATTTATGAAAGAAGTAAAATAAAAGGATCAGTTGATTTAAAAATCAAAGTTTGTTATGAAAATGTTTTTTTGTATTTTGTTATTTGCATGTTTTTGTTGTTTTTGAATGATAGTTAAAACTGAAAACTAAACTAACGGAGCATAAAAATAAAAGCGCATGTACCACGTGGTGGCGTTGGACCACCACGAGGACCTCTAACCTAAACTAGAAGCGGGAAAATAAAGCATACACCCACACACGCACACATGCACCTACAACTATTACATTAAACCTATTAATACATTCTAAGGTCTGCAGAAAATAGATAAATAAATTACATGAACACCTATATACATTCTAAAATCTTTGCTGTAAAATAAATACGCAATAAATAAGTGAATGATAAATATGCAGTCTAAATCTAATTTTTTAAAAGGGAAAAGAAAAAAGTACTACTTTTCTGTTTGGTTTGCTGTCTGTGAGAGAAAAAAACCTTCTGTTTGGTTTGCTGCCTGTGAGAAGAACCTTCTGTTTGGTGTGCTGTCTGTGAGAAAACACTTATGTTTGGTCTGCTGTCTGTGCGAAGAAACTTCTGTTTGGTTTGCTGTCTGTGCGAAGAAACTTCTGTTTGGTTTACTGTTTGTGCGAAAATTGGTGTTTGGTTTGCTGTTTGTGCGAAAATTGGTGTTTGGTTGACTGTTTTATGCAAAAATTGGTATTTGTGATGTTCATGCGGGTTATGAACGAGAGTGAGCCGGTTTCTTTGCAGGTTGTGAATTAATTTTGGCCTCCTTCTTCTGTGTGTTTGTATAGGTTGTATTTATAGCATTAGGACTAGGGTTATGGTTTGTTAAAAAGATGCAAAAAATTTGGGGTTTGGGGAGGAGGAAAGCGTGTTTGTTACAGATTGCATATTTTGGATTTATACTCTTTTTGGACTTATCATCTAATAATATAAATAAAAATAAATAAAAAAAGGATAATTATGCAGACTTGGACTTTGGATACTATTTGGACTTATCGACATTTTTTTGGAATTTTTGGACAATTAATAATAAATAATTAAAAATAAAATTAAGTGAAAGTAATTATACTAAGAAAATAAAAATGACTAATTAAAAATAGGAATTAAAATTAAAGATTAAAAATAAGGAAATTAAACAAAAGATGGAAATTAAAAATATAAAAGTAAATATAAATAAAGAAAGAAGAGGGCCCGACTCGGAACCAAAACATGAGGTATTTTAAAATACTTCTCTGTCGAAATTTTTACTGAAAAAGTTAGAGATTGGTCAGGGTCAAATGACACGTGTCGGTGGGATCTTGAGTCAAAAATTAGGGTATGACAATGCTAATATAAGTCAAGTGAATAATGCACGTTGCAAAAATTGGACATGTATTTTGAAACGGAGAGAGTATTTCATTAAATAGAGTCTGCTATCTAAATCAAACAACACTATGATATTTTATAAAAAAATATTTCTTTCTCAGACACATTAATCTTAATCTCTAGGTTCTTTATAATAGTTTCTTTTATAATTTTTTTAGGTGTTCCTTTACATATAGTGACTTGACTACTCTATACTATCTATTCTCGTTATTATGCAATTCATAGGTCTTTTCTATGTATTTCCAAACACCGTTTTTTTATACTATGCTACACCAACAACTCTCTCTCTCCCTCCCTCCCTCCCTCCGCCTCTCTCTCTCTCTCCCCCTCTCTCCCTCCCTCCCCCCCCTCCCTCACAAACTCGTTTTATGGATTCATAATTTTTTTTTGAAGGGTGGATTCATGATTTTATTGTTAGGTTTATAGGTTAAAAGTAATGCATAGAAAAGATATTAATGGATAGAAGCATATTTTTGTGTTGTATTTTTTCCCGTAAAGTATAGTACTTTTAATGAAAATAAATTTAAAATAAATATATAAAAGATAGATTAAATTAATAAATTTAAATTATTAAATTCTAATTATTTTAAATATTTTGTAAAAAAATAATTTTAAATATTAATTGATACAATTTTTATTATGAATTAAGAATGTCCTTTTATGTCATTTTATATTTATCAGCTAGTTCAACCGTTAATTTTACCAAACATTTCAATTAGCTCGTCAGCTATAAGCTATCAGTTATAAGCTATCCGCTATTTTTATCAAACACATCCTTTGTCTCTTTCAATAAAAAGTCTTAATATAAGTATTATCTTTACACACTACAATATTGAGAGAGTTTGGTAGAAATAGATTAGGCCTCCCAAATTTCAGGTTATGTTAATGTTTTGAGGGTCAGGTTTAGGACACTCTTTAAATATGCTAAATTAAGTAATTATTTTTTTAAAAAGTCAAATGTTTCAATTTTCAATGCGTTGATTACACGTTTTTTCATAAATATTTAGTACTTATGGTCCTTAAAGAGTGTCATGAAGGCACTCGTTAACATTTATATTTTCTTTTAAATATATTTTGGTCACTGTCCTCCTAGGACAATCATTTTTGCTTAAAAAAAAAAGTTCTTTACGCAATATATAATAGTTGTATTAACATCTATTTAGCAACATTACATTTTTTTTTTTTAGGAATAAAAAGTAACATTACATGAGTCAGGATCCTTTTCATTTTTCTATTTAAAAAGATAAAGACATAATAAATCTTAAAAATAATTAATGATAGTATGAGTTCATGACTTATTTTTTGTAGGACTAACAATCTATTTTTAATACGTGTTTTTTTCTAAATGACAATCTCAATTTATTTTTAGAAAAGAGATATTAAAATAAAAATTTAGATATCTAAAATAATTTCTTAAAAATCATGCACAAACTTTAAACGACAATTTTTTTCGCACAAACAAACGACAATTATTTTAAAACGGAAGAAGTACTAAGTTAATAATATTAAAACTTTGAAACTTATTATTCAATACCATAAACACTGAGAGAGCCATACTGCAAAAAATTGTCAGCAAAACTCATTTTATAAACAGAGAGAGCCATACTGCAAAAAATTGGTAAAATATAAAAGCTCAAATTTCAAAAGTACCATGTTTCTTTCCCAGGTAACAGTGATCTCATTTCAGTTTCTCATTACACAGTGCGGCTGCGCGTGTCCTGCTCAAGCACCATTTATAGCCACGTCATCCATTCAATCTCAATATTTAATCCCAATTTATAGCCACGTCATCCATTTAATGCCAATAAATGTTTGTAAATGAGAGGTTTTAAGATACATCCACAACCCCTCTAGGATCATTCACAATAGTATTTCCTCCGTCAAATAATAATAGTTTTTTTAAAATAATTACTCCTTTAGTCTTTTAAATCAATTACGCATACTAATGCATAATTTTGTGTTTAAATATCTTGAGTAATATGTTAGAAAAAATTATGAAAATTTGATATTTTAAAAATATTCATCGAGACGAATCTAATGACATCTTATACGATATTGTTTATCTTTGTATATTAGTAGAAAATATGGTCCAAGTAAGTTAGGTTAAAATTGCACATTTTCAAATGGGTCATATGTTGCAGGACGGAGGGAGTATCACTTTAGAATATCAATGTAGCATTTTTTTTCTCTCATTATTCTATCCTTATTTATTGAATTTCATCCAAGTTAACTACTCCACTAACTACAATTAATAAGGGTATTTTAGTAAATTATATTAATTTTACTAATTTAGAGACGGAGGGAGTAATACGTTAACAATAGTAATATTAATAACTAACAAATTCTACTATATATTTCAAATTATAATAGGATTAATTTCTTTTAATCTTATCTACAAATTTATCATATATACATCACTCTCAAATTAGCAAGTTGTACTATACATTTATATAGTTTAATTTTCAACCAACAATGTACACATACGAGAGTGTTAAGTGGATATGACCAAGATTTGAACACCACCAGTTTGAAACAAAAAATTGAACATAAACACATAAAGGAAAAAAAAGACATCGTTGGAGAACAGAAAGATGGTGGTGCAAAGGGCCGGCGCTGCTTGTCGCACCACCGATACTAGCATCTACATGACTGGATCTAAAATTTGGAAAATGAAAGGTGTTGACGGCAAGAGGGGTTTGCAGAGAGACTAGGGTTTCACGTATAGGAATTGTTGTCGTATTAATATTTATATAATTTTATGATTTGAGATGAAGAAAACGATCCATATAACTATAACTTGATTATAAAATTGTTTAATATTGACATATCATTGTAAAATTTACACTCAGAAACAATCCAAATTCATAACTTCATGTGATTACACTTGAAGTAAAATATTTTTATTGATATGATAATTATGATTAATTTGTAGTAAAGTACATTTTATCTATACTATATATAAAGAAAACTATCTCTTTCAACACTTTTTTGGGTTGATCTTTTCTTTTTAAAAATATCCCTAATTTTCAATACAAATATCACATGTAACAAATAGAAAAGAATAAATTTAAATATTAAAACAAATGTAACAAACACGATATAAAAATATGTGTATCTGTTTTTTTCCTTTATCATTTAAAAAATATAACAAACTAGATGAGTATAAAAGCAACAAATATTTATATTTGTACTTTTAATCAAAACCAAAATTTCATTAAAAAAAAATACTGTTTATAATTTTCAAACGTTAGCGTAATAAAAAGAACGGAGTGTCCGTCTTTTCGCTAGTACTAATAGTGTTTATAACTCAACTTTTTTACCAAAAGTAAAAAATGTTTATAACTCAACTTTTGTATTATACAATGGTTCTATTAAATTGTTAATAAAATGTAGATTAACTTAGTTGATAGAGAGCTGATTCATACTATATCGCAGAGTGACTACAACTCTTGTTTTAAGCATAAAAATCTCATTAGTACCATCAACCCTAATAACCCTTTAAAACTCAACTCTGTTAAAATCTTTTGAATAAAAAAATAAATTCAACTTTACAAAGTTTATAAACTTAATATGTTTAGTTTCTTAAATTTATTCTCCCTCTCCCTCTGATCATATTTATAAAAAAAAAAATAGTACTTTAGTTAGCCAAATACATCTTAGAAAGATCCAATGAATCTAAATAGTAATTTTTATTATATGAAGTACAAAATATTCCTAAAAAAATCTATATAAAATAAGAATAAAATACTAAGGTATTTGAGGGGAGAGTAGAAAACAGTTTAGTCAAAAAGAGATTAATAAGCACTTTCTTCCATTCACCTCCACTTATATAAAGCCACTCCCACCCTTTCACATGAGAACCAACCAAGCATTGAAAACACAAGTCACAAAACAAAAACACAAAAATGCCTTCATCTTCCACAACCATAGTATCAAAATGCATAATCCACCCACACCAAAAATCCTCAATAAAACCCTTAAAACTTTCAGTCTCTGACCTCCCAATGCTTTCATGTCACTACATCCAAAAAGGAATTTTACTTTCCACACCCCCTTATTCCTTTGAAGAACTAATCCACACCCTCAAAAACTCCCTCTCCATCGCTCTCTCTCACTTCCCACCTCTCGCCGGTAGACTCACCACCGACTCCGACGGTTACATTTACATAACCTCCAACGACGCCGGCGTCGATTTCATCCACTCCAAAGCCAAACACCTTACTCTCAACACAATCATTTCACCTTCTCTCATCGATGTTCATCCTTGTTTCAAGGAGTTCTTCGCTTACGACATGCCGGTTTCTTACTCCGGTCACCAAATCCCCCTCGCCGCCGTTCAAGTCACCGAACTCGCTGACGGTGTTTTCATCGGTTTTACTGTTAATCATTCCGTTACTGACGGTACTTCCTTCTGGCACTTCTTCAACACTTTCGCCGCCATCACCAAATCCACTGGTATCAACGCCGCCGTCAAGATCTCAAAATCACCAGATTTTACTCGTGACACAATCTTCAACTCCACCGCTGTTCTTCCAATCCCCGCCGGTGGTCCTGCCGTTACTTTTGACGTCAACGAACCTCTCCGTGAACGAATCTTCCATTTCACTCGTGAATCCATTCTCAAACTCAAACACAAAACAAACGGCAACAGTAATGGAATCAGTCACAACGGTTTAGCAGATCCAACTGAAATAATCGCAAAAGAATCAAACGACGGTTGGAAAATCGTTAACTCTAACGGTCATGTTAACGGAAACGGAACGGTTAACGGGACTGTTAAAAGTAACGTGAGAAACGAGATCTCATCGTTTCAATCGTTAAGTGCACAGTTATGGCGATCGGTGACACGTGCGAGAAAATTGGAACTAACGAAAACGTCGACGTTTCGTATGGCGGTGAATTGTCGTCACAGATTAAACCCAAAAATGGAACCGTTTTATTTCGGTAACGCAATACAAAGCATCCCAACCGTTGCTTCAGTGAACGATATATTATCCAACGATCTAAAATTCCTAGCTGGATTACTTCATCAAAACGTGGTCGCACATGATGATGTTACGGTGCGCCGCGGAGTAGAGGATTGGGAAAATAACCCTAGGTTATTTCCACTTGGTAATTTTGATGGAGCTATGATAACTATGGGTAGTTCACCACGTTTTCCTATGTATGATAATGATTTTGGGTGGGGTATACCTTTGGCTATAAGGAGTGGTAAAAGTAATAAATTTGATGGTAAAATTTCTGCTTTTCCTGGTAGAGAAGGAAATGGGAGTGTTGATCTTGAAGTTGTTTTGAAACCTGAGACTATGTTTGGACTTGAAAATGATGTGGAATTTATGCAGTATGTTACTGATTTAGTGTGATATTTGAGAGGGGTGTTTTGGTAAATGTTTAAGGAGTGTTTGGGTTGTTGACCCTATGAATGAATATTAATGATTTTCTTTGTAAGTGATTTTCATGTTTTTTACTTTCCATGTGACTAGTAATAGGAAGGGAAAGTAATAATAATTATATTGATTAATGAAAATGGAAATATAAAAGAAAAAATGTTGAATCTGAATTAGGTTTTTGGTATGTTTACAATATTTGTTTATTCACTCTTTGTGAGGTTTTTTCTTGGATTAATTTTTAAGCACTTCCTATGTAATTTTTTTATATTTCCATTCAATTAGATCACATGAAAATAGGTATTTTAGGAAATACAAGGAAAAAATAGTAAACTAGTGCAATTTTAACCTATTCAAGTTTACATATAGAAAGAGTTATAAAGTTATAATAATGGACATTCAGTTGTAACGTTCGGTGGTGGCACTTTTTAGTTTGCATGAATGTTAGGGAGTAGTTTCTTTTTTGTGACTGACACTAAACATTTAACATTGCATTTGTCGAATGACTCTTTTGAGCAAACTTTACGAGATAAATCACTTGTGATAATTTATTATATTTCATTTTGATTTGTTAAAAAAAACTTATAATAAATTTTTTCATTAAGCTCAAGTAATAATATTGCATTGTCACTCGCATAGAGATAGGATCAATTAAGTATTAACCTCAGCAAAAATTATTTTGACATCAAGCCCTCTCCCTTTAATTTGTTAATCTAACGGCTCATGTTTTTTCCTTTTTTAATAAGACATGTTTATTCCTTTTTATCACTTCACATGTCCATCGTTTTAATAGTAGAAAGATATTTTTATTTTTATTTTTCTTTTGAGAGACAGAAAGATATTTCATCAGTAAATATTTAAATTAAAGAGGCGTGATAATTTCTGAGACAACCATAAATTTACAAAAAAACATAGGTATTGACACTATACCAAAACAATAGAGACGAAAATAAAGACATAACACGAGTGTAAAAGAGAAGATTGTCATGAAATGATTGTACAAATATCATTTGTCTAAACTAAAAGGGTCACATAGTTCGGTAAAAGATTATAATTTCAAGTTTTGTACGATCTCTTAATCTTCTTATTATCATTCTACTTCTTAAATTCTTATCCAACCGCTGAATCAACTTTATATCTTATGATGTTTCATAAAAAAAACTGGATGTCGTAATCAGTGTACTCCTCCACAAATGCAACGAAATAAGAGTTTAAGCCCTTAGACTCTCTGTTGAGAGTTTGGAGGGAAAGAGAGCAGAGAGTTTTGAAGAGATGAAATTATAGGTAAGAGATGAAATTATAGGTAAAAATAGATAAATATTTTAAAAAACTGAGAGTAGTTTTGTAGAAAATGCTAAATTAATACTCATAGATTAATGTATTTTTAACTTTAAAAGTATTATAATAACATAAATTTGGATTTGAAAAACTTATTCAAACCGTCCAAAACCCTTCAAACTCCTTCTCAAATACAATTTTTTAATTCCTCTAAATTAGAAAAATTTTATTTTATGGACCCTATCCTATTAGTTCTCCATTCTTTTTACATTTTCCTTTTTTTATTTATTTTTATAAACCATATCCTCCCCTCTCCGAAAAACTACGCAACCTTAATATCCAAGCTATATTTACAAGTATGAATTCAAATCGAACCTCTAACTAAATTGAAAAAAACTTAAACCATCTCACATAAGTGATCATAGATAGGATGAGAGTAAGACGTTCAGTTTGTTACCTACCAACTGAACTAAACTCTCACGGTCACAATTTTATCTCTTTTGTTAATAGTAAGTTTAACAGCTTAGAAGTTTTTTTTATATAAAGTTTAACACCTCATATGTTGCGTCCTTGTTGGAAATTATCACAACAATTAAATAATACACCACGGGATATGTTCAAATAAAACAGAGCATGCAAAAGCTAAGCTTGACCATTCTGTGGCCTCTGGCGGTTTAATTTCACATCACATTCTATAATCAATATATTAATTTTCTATTGCAAATCTACACACATTTATCTCATATTCTTTATCCACAACTTTATCCTCATTTCCACTAAATATGTGTCGTTATCTCCACTCAATTTAAATAATGAAAGAAAAGGCTCGTATAAGAATACCTATATATTACTATATATAAATATAAATAGTCAGATTACTTAGATTTGATGTAATACCTTTCTTCTATTTTAAAATATTCATTTAAATTATTGCATTTAAATATTTTTCTTTTTATATTTATTTAAATGATTAATCAAAAATCATTTAAACCAACCAAAAATAAACTTTGGCAAAAGATGGATGCAGAGGTGTTGTGTGCTGCGGTACCTAATCATATATTAAAAAAAAAGAAAAGAAATTAGTACAGCAGAGAGATGGCTAAATTAAACCAAAATCTCTAAGAAAAACAAAAACACATATAATGCCTAATAAACATGAGAGACATCTTCTATCAAAGAACTAACGAGGTGAACGGTTAGAAGCATCCACCTTTACATATCTCGGACTGCTGTTTATAAGTCTTTTAATTTACAATAGACTTGCATGGAGTATGGACTAGTGCATATGAATTGGTATCGCGAGGATTCAACCCGTGACTTAGAGATGAGTATACTTAAAAGTTTTAAGTGTACACCACCGAATCACTTAATAATATTGATGAGTATTAATTGTTTTTCACTAATATATGAATATTTATTGCATCTAAATCTACCTAATTATTTTACAAACTATAATTAAACCTAACTCACTAACTATAATTAATAAAAGACAATTTGTATTGACCTCCCCAAAGTTATACTACTATACTTTCAACCATCCTCTCATTTTATCATTGATATCAACATACATAATCATTTTCTTAAGAAATACGCAAAATTCCAAAGAGAAATTTATAATGAAAATATCATTCTTTTATCATTTATGCATTGATATATTTCTAGTGCTCCTACTAATAGGAATTTTTGAATATATCTTTGCTTGTAAAACTTCGTAACACATTCCTGCATGGTGGATGGTAGTGGAGCTAACTCGATTGGTTTTAGAGAAATACTGGTAAGTAGCAACACACATTTTTTTTATTGATTAAAATTCACATTGAACTTACTAAATTTATATAGGACTCACATGATTTGGTGAGACCCATGTGAACTTTAACTGATCAAAAAGAATGTGTTAAAAAGTGTGGGTTAAAATATGTATTACTAGCATCCTCTTGATTTTATATATGAACGATTGAGATGCTTAAATAGAGTGAAGTTAACTGGTAACATACCAAAATGTCATCCTTGGGAAAAACGATCGACCACCATTAAAGGGTTAATCCGGTTATGAAGTTAAAGGTTAAGTCCTCCCATGGGTACAAAGCAACCTGAATAGGTTGTAAAACACCAACATGTTTTTGAGTTTCATATTTCATGTGTTGACTGTCGAAGTATGCGTTAATAAAAAAAATTCACATCTTTTCTCATGCATTGTCATTGAAAATTTTCCGGAAGCTGACTTAAAGTCTTAGCTACAACCATATGACCACCAATTAGTGAGCTATGATATTCTTCCAGCAATAAAGGAATGAAGGGATTACCCTTGTTAAGCCAAATGTGTTCCTTTAAATCCCAATATAATTGTGGGTCTTTTGGGATATCAAGGAAGAGTATTATTCACTTAGTGATAAATTATTTTTTAAATCATCCAGGAATTTGTAATGAAGTATGGACAAAATCCAACAAAAGTGATTTTATGAGCAACCAAATAGATAGTTAGAGTACTCATTGGATGAGATGGTAATGGATTCATTCTAGCTTTATCGAAGGTTCTGAGTTCGGATATGGTCATAAAAATGTAGTAGTGTTAAATCTCTTGAGGAGAATGAGTCATATTTGACTTAAGAGATTAGTCTTTGTAGTTGCATGCAGATGATGTCTGATTCACACTAAAAATGATAGTGTTATTTTAGTTCATTCTTAATGATACAGTATAAAATATCTCATTATTAGACATGCATTTCTAAGGCAAAGGAAAAAAAACATGATTTGGAACAATCGTTGTAATGTTGAACTAGGATGATTCAGAGGCGCTTTTTATCATTGCATATTTTCAAAACAAAAATTCAAATTATTTTCAATCATTTTGCAACCTTTATAAAAAAAAAAAATCTTAACATACTTCTTTATTTGCATACTTAGGAGACAAAAAGGTTGGCTTGAGATTCATAAGTCATTGTGGGATGGATATTTTATTATGAAGATAAAACTATGCAATTAAAGTGATATGATAAACATGAGCAAAACATTGAATTGTCAAGTTCCACATATCTTTGAGTATATTAGTTCTGATACTCCCACGACCTACGTAAATTTTAGTGAACTTGAGAAAGATTCATCTATCTTGCATTCGATAATTTTTTTATTTAACTATCCTCCATTCAATTAAAGACGATTCATATGATCTTGAATTTGTCGGCTTATCTTTCTAGACTAACAATTTAATGATTTTTAGGTATAAACAGACTCAAGTCTTGATAACGACTACTCCAAAAAATTGAGTAATCCATGTTAAATATTCTATTGATCCATTCACCAAATTAAGGATTAATCTCATAAATATTCTCAAGAAAATCCTTCATTAAACCACGGGGTGGAGCCACCTCCAGCTAGCCTGGGCACTAGCCCAGGCACTACTTCAACTTTCTTTGTAACAAGTTCAGCCATTACTATAACTTTTCAATTTTCCTGTGGATTTTGGTGTAAATTTTCGCAGGAAACACGTTTCCTGCGGATTATGCCAAGGATTTAGGTTCCCAGGTAAATGTAATACCTTCGTGGGTAATTGTTTCCTTAGAATCCGTAGGAAAGATATATCTGTAAGAAATGTGCAATTATCCGCAGGAAGGAAATAACATTATATAGGAAGTCTATAAAATTATCCGTAGAAAATATGCAATTTTTGCCCAAACTCTATATAATTCCTGGCTCCGCCACTACATTAAACATTACTTCATCCATCCCTTTTTATAAGAACAACTAACAAAACTACGGATATCAACAAAAGTTGTTTAAGTATTAAATTTATTTAAAATGTGTGTGACTTTAAATTTATAAGAACCCTTTTATATATATATATATATATTAAGAAAAAGAGTATTAAATACATTTAAAATTTTATAGATGATCTTACATTATAGACAAACAAATTTTTATAAACGATCATATAATTAAGGATTTTGAAAGTAGTTCATAAGACGAAAATTTGTGCTTATAAACATCCTCATTACTCTTGAAAAAATATCCTAGCTACCATGGTTGTTAAAAGAAAAGTAGGATGCAAATTGTTGGTATGGTGATGGAGACTTGGTCTACGTGATTCAACTCCTATATGACTTGATACGGTCGAAGAAAATGGACCCAATGAGTGTGACAAAAAACCGACCAATGAATCCAATTGTCTGCTTTATAATATAAACTGCTCTCCTGTAAAAAAGCAGATGCATTTAACAAAATGCATGTTTTTGATCTATACAACACATTATTAGTCCCTACAAACCTACTACCCTACCACACTAACACATTAACTAACAAAAATGTATATACAACTTTTCATGGCTTTTGTCGTAACTCTTCTTATTCCGGCTTTAACATCATCCTTTCATTTGGAATAACATGCTTTTAATTTTCAATATTCACCAAACATTTGCCTGGACTTTTGTTTTATGATTAAACAAGTAGGCCAGTTTTATTGCAACTTTTTATCTGTTTTTCTATGTTTTTCATTTAGAGTAGCTTCCTAGAGTCTACTAGTGTTTATTTGAAAAACCTGAAGTTCACTCCTCAAAAATAAATTTAAACATTTTCTTTTGTAACATATAACGGTCAATGAAGGATTTTTTTGTGTGCTCTCTTCACATTTTATTTCTGTCAGCAGTTTAATTATATCATAAATTTTTGGTTAAACTATAGTTTTGACCCCCTAAGTTTGTCAATATTACGATTTTGGCCCCCTAATAAAAAAATGAAAATTTTGGCTCCCTAAGATTTAGTCCCTTTGTAATAGTGATCTTTTGGACAATTTTAACTGGGTCAACGCTTAGTTGTCACTTCATTAATGGATCTGGCACACCACCTGTGTATTATTCCATTTTTTTAAAACAAAATGCCACCAGTGTAAAAGTTTTAATTTAAGTGAGAACTTTAAATTGGGTGTTTTTGCTAGAATTGAATTTTTTTCTTAAAAAATAAATTAGTAGTACTGTTTTTTCTTTGAAAAAAACACAATTAATGCATTTCATTTATAACTTTAATCATAATACAAGATAACATATGCTCATAAATTTAAGAACAAACACACCACAATGTTGCTCGGACTAAAAAAAAAAGCAATATTATTTGTTTGTGTTCGGATAAATTTTATCTTAAAATTTTATGCGAAACTAAGCGAAACTTTACCAAAAAATAAAATAGTATCAAAGTTTAAATTGACACTAAATTTACTTTGAATGCCATCAACCACTTTCTTGCGGTTAAGTTCATAGACATATGTGATAAACTCATGTTACCATGCTAACTAATTGCATCCTTTAAGCCTCATTTCTCTTCTTCCTGGGGTTATACCAAGTTTTTGCTTCTATGAAGTCGCCTATATACAACAAAAAATAATAATACAAAAATAAATAAATTAAAACTAGTACATGTAACAGAGACAAAACTCAACATAATTCCAATTATAATTGAGAATATCCTAAAAACACTCTTCCATTTCCAAACTCTATCTCTCTCACACACACACGCCTACGTATAGATATAATCAAGACAACTCATGAACAAAATAAGTCGGTCTATAAATAGTTCAACTTCAACTCATTTAGTTAACAAACTAAATTTTCAATTCAACTTTAACTTATTTGGTTTATAAATCAAGCTCAACTAGTTAATTGTCGAATCGAGTTTCGAAATATGTCCAAGTTGACTTGGTTCATTGTCAATCCTAATACTAAGTAAAGGAATGAGCAAGTTGAAGCCTAAAACTCTTATTTTGTTGAGTTGGGCCATGAGCCAACCTTGTCTCCAAACAACTTTGGAAATTGTTGTTCTCCCCTTTGTTTTTTCTCATTCATGTGCCTGCATGAGAAGTTGAGCGTGAGTTAACTCACGTTGTGTCTAATTAAGGGAATGAGCAACTTAGAAAGTGAGAAGAGCAATTTTCCACAACTTTCACTTAAATAACCATTGCTGCTTTTGAAAAAAAAAATAGGTCATAACTTTTTTCATCTTATGAATTTCTCGCGTACCCTATTCGGATTTTAAAGAGTTTATACCGTTCGAATTATATAAACCGAACTGCATAGAACGTACGAGAAACTCATAGAATGAAAAAAAGAAGCAGTCAAAAACATGTTTCTGCACCTAACCAATTCTTCATTTAACAATACTTCAACCATTTGAAAGAAAAAAAAAACTTCTACTTCTGCCTAAAACTCAACAGCTATCACCATGATATGCCCTACATTCAATATCTCCAACGACTAGTCTTAGCTTTCCTCCTAACTCTTGGTGTGAGCACCTCACCACTTACAACATCATGAAGATTATTTGCTTCCATTATTTTCATGATTGAGTTTGGCCTTGATCCCAAAAAGTAGAGACAATGGGATCTCTTTATACAATCCCTTCCTGTGTTAGGAGCATAGTGTTACCTTTGGAGTTACCCGATTTGTTATACATACCGCATTATTTAGTTGTTTTATCTCTCTTTTTAAATCAGAACAAAAAATCTCTCTTAAACTAATATTAAAAGTTTGAATTTCTTATCTATACATACAGTTTATAATTTTTGACTTATTGGATGTTTTTATTTATTTGAAAAACTCATCAGAGATTATTAGTAGGGTTCTCCCTCGAGATAATTTTTGATGTATTCCTAGTTTGGAAAAGTGACATGTGTTATCTCTCGTTCAAGCAATCTTTGGTGAATTAAATGATTTTGAATTTTTGTTTGAAAGAAACACGGAATGATTTTGAACTTATAATGCAAACAGTCGCGGAGCTAGGATAATTGTAAAGTCCGGGCAAAAAAAAATTGCAACATATTTATAAGTGTATACATAAGAAATTGCAAGCAAAAAATCAAAAATCTAAAGAAATTGCCAAATTTATAGGGATTTATATAAGAAATTCATAAGATTTACATAAGAAATTGCAAAAAAAATGAGCCGGAGCCCAGGCGAGTGTCCAAGCTCGTCGGACCATAGAACCGCCCCTGAATGCAAATACTCCTTGCAAAGTTTGTATTTTGAAGTATAAATATGTTAGCACTAGCTACTAAGCTACTTGATAAAAAAACGTTGGCAATAAATCCATCCATGTGAATATTGCTTTGTTCATATTGCTACAGTTGTACTCCCTCCATCCCTTAATGTAAACTCCTTTTACATTTTTCACATTTCTTAAGAAAAATTGTCAGTGTAATTAATGTGTCTGTTTTGTGTGTTAATATTACCAAATTATCCTTTGTTTGTATGTGTATTAAATTTGACTTTTCAAATTTCAAGATAAGTTAGTAGTATTAATTAAGGGTATGTTTAGGAAAATAATAATAAATACATCTAGTAATTTGAAAAGGAGTTTACATTTAGGGACAAAAATAAAATCAAATAGGTGGTTACATATAGAGACGGAGGGAATAAATCTCAAAAGCTAATAATTTTTAACGTCATACTAACCTTTATAACTTTCTTATGAACACCAAATTCTTACTTGTTTAAAAATAATTATTAGGCAAAATACCTCTTTCATCCTTTAAATTTAACAAAAATATCGGGTTCGTCCTTTAAGTTTTTTAAGTTTCAAATTGACCATTCTTAAGCCTTTAATGACCTATTTGAAACTTAAAAACTTAAAAAACTTCAAATAGGTGCATTAAATTAACAACTTAAATGACCTATTTAAAACTTAAAAAAATTTAAAGTAGCTATTTAATACTTAGAAAACTTAAAGGACTAACTTGATATTTGTGTCAAATTTAAAGACCTAAAAAGATATTTTCCTTTATTGTTAATAAAGGTCATAAAGTTTTCGAAGGGTAACAAAATTCTTGTACATTTTTTCCTTAAAAAAAAAAAAAATCTTGTACATTTTGTCAGCTTTTCATCGATAAAAGTTGTATAAACAAAAAGTTTATGCAATTAGTTTAAACAAAGAGTGGCTGGCAAGTCAAATGAGTAGCAAGCGACCACGAGGCTCTGCTAGGGTTTTAAGTGAAAATTATTATAGCAAAATGGCCACGGGGTTTTGCTAGGGTTAAGGGATTTCCTTTGTGATTATCTGCTTGTTCTTCATTCCCTCCTTGTGAGTAGTAATGTTTTCTCATTCCCTCCTCATGAGAAGTCACCAGATTTTAAATCACTTTATTACTAATTGCCTCATGACAATTCCCTCCATCAACTCACCTGAGTGATGAAGAGGATGAACTCGAAATACATCCGGATATTCCTCCCACACAACTGCCTGATCCAAACATTCTTCTCGTCAGTCTTATATGATGATGAAGAAGATTGAATCCTTTTGAAACCCAGTTCGCAACATGAAAATTCAGGAGGTGGAACCAAACCTCTATTCATTCCAATTCCCCATCCCCTTGATATGCAGAGAATTATCAAAAAAGGTCTATAATATTTCAAAAAACACATGATGATACTTGATTTTGTTCCTGCCGATGGAAACCCGAATCAAGTTGATATGCAATTTGTCCCTTTCTATATTAAGGTTCATGATCTCCCAACTCAATTTATGTTAGAGAAAGTGGGAAAGATATAGCTAATCACATTGACAAATTACTCGAGTACGATGCTAAAAACAATTCCAACTTTCTCCGTTCATTTATGAGGATTCATGTTATACTTGATGTTACGAACAACCTAAAGTGTCTGGAAAAAATAAAAAGAAACCGGAGGTGAGTCTACCATAATATAATTCAAGCATGAAGATTTGACCAGGGCTGGTTGTACACATAGACAAAGGGTGTGGTGGCCTAGGGCCCATTGTTATAGGGGCACAAAATTGTTTTTTAGAGAGGGTGTATATAGATATAATTGTTTTTTAGGGGGTGGATATAACATAATGTACAAAGTGGACCTAAGCATTTATTAGGCTTCAGCCCAGCAACCCTTCATCCAGTTTTTTTTACAACTTAGCTGAATTTCCTTTTCACAGCTCTAGTCCAACGCTTTCATTTTCACATCCCCCAATATTTCATTAACCAAAAAGAAAAATTGAGAAGTCAAAAGTAAAACGCAAAAGAAAATATGACTAAGAAACTCAAACTAAGAGTGTTAAAGTTCTTAGATTTCATTGTCCCTAAAACACAAAATCGCTTGCTATTAACATGGTTATCAAAAAGTTGCAATCTAAGTGCATGTGCATTGATGCTACAAAAAAAAATCTGAATCTACGTTATAATATTCTGCTTTCAAAAGGTAGGTTTTACAAATAATATGGATTTTGGAAAAGGAGTTGGGTTTGAAATGAATGTTGAGCTCATCTTTTCATCAAAGCATAGTGTGATTAGAAAAAAATAAAATATTTTGGAGTAACGAACATGAAAACTAGTCACTAAAAAATAATATATATTTACTATATATGTATCACCTAAGAGGTTCCTTTTCTCAAACTTGACCTTAACCCATAAAATGCTAAAACGAGGACGGGTTTGACGAATTTTTGCTACTATTCTGGTATGCTGGGACACATTGAAGGTTAATGTGAAAAAATGTACTTAGTAATCTCAAATGGAGGTATCCAAAATCGGGGTCCTGAGCTGTATGTAGAGTAACAATGGTGGCGACACACAAAGGCTGAGAGATGGCAGCATCCATGGTGGGGCGGAGGTTACAGGTGCAGAGATGCTTCTCGCAACATTAATCCATGGTTGACCAATAATTCAAAAGCTTCCAATTCTGATGCGCTTGCAATATTGTTACAAAACCCGCATTTAATTTGGCCATCAAGTAATGATAATTCTTTAGTTACAAATTCAAAGGTGCAGAATAATATGAGGATCATTTAGAGGAAGAAAATAATGAAGTCATTATGCTAACAAACCAAAGAGGTCAAGGGGATTAGATGGTATCGATGAGGATTGTGGAAATGAATATGAGGAAGTCAGTGCCCCTCAAGCAAGGCTAGCTGAATCTTTAATCACGTCAGCAAGCCCTTTTCCTAATACCTTAACAAAAAGTGACAGCAGCAAAAGCAACCATACTCCCATAGATGTTACCAAGTTGAGTCATGTTCTATGGGCAAGACCCGGCTCCCAGGCCCGTCGGGAGTCACGAATGTCATATCTTGTAATTGTCGTGGTTTAGACAACGTTAAGGCAGTTTCGTATATCAAAGACCACGTCTATAAATTGGAAGATGTTATCCTTATTGAAACTTTAGTGAATGATAATAAAAAAAATTGTTTACGTTACTCGATGTATGAGTTGTATACTTCTGAAAAGGACAAAGGGCTATATGATGGTCCGAGGATCAGCTTTCCAGGGGGTGAGCGAAAGGTGCTCAAACTAGACCATACTATGGGAACGTTCAAAAACTACGATAATACCCAGGACCTGCATTTGACCGCAATGATTTTGCAATATCACAATCATGATGCGACCACAACCGCAATTTAAAACCTAAACATGAGCCTATACCTTGGAATTTTTGTGACTACAAATGATTCAATCTATCCAAAACATAAATCACTTTATATTTAATTCACACTCAATTTTATCTTAAATTTAATTATTTATTTATTTTAACTAAACCACTTAGGTTGTCCGATGATATTAGCTTGAAACCTTAAATTGTGTTCCTATCAAAGTCTCAAGTTCAACAATTCTTTCCGATGTCAATTTCGAAAAACTAGTTTGCTTTTTCAATTGTTTTTTTACCGCATATGATTTGTGAGTGGATTTTATAATAAATATTAGGTCATTTATTGTTTTCTTCAACGGCATTTTTTTGTTAAAGGCAAAAGAGTTTTGTTTAACAATACCCCCCACACAAGCACAAAGTGTATATGAATGGAAATATGAATTTTTAAAACTAAAACAAAAAAAACAATGAAGAAACTACGCGAGTAAATGGCAATACACATGAAGCCAATTACTCCATAAACTTAGCTCAAAAACCCTTTTATTCAAACCAAAACAAACAAAGAGATACGAGTGCTGCCCCTCAAACCAAAACCAGCATGAGATGCACCACCTCACTATAACCCCACATAGAACGAAAGTTATGCAAAACCAAAACAGAATAGACCTCACCCACATGTTACATTAGATGATAAACCAAGTAAAATAGTAAGGTTGACTTGGTGAGTTAAGGAGTTAAATGATAAAGTTTGAATCGGATTGGATATATTCTCCCTACCAAGTTTGTCTTGTAAAAGAAAACAACCACTTTACTATCTTGAGTGTACAATTAAGTTCACTAGAAGACTCACATGGTGCTCTGCCACACTCATCTCCTCTTTTTCCTTATACAACTATAGTTTCTAACAAGTTTGAACTTAATAGAAAAGTGGTCATTTTCTTCCCTTTTTCATCTCTTCAATTGCATTTTTTCCTTGCAAAGACTCAAGGCTCGTATTCAACATATGAACACAAACTTATCAATAGTGAAATTGGAGCCTATAAATTAAGAATGTTTGAAATGATTATCATTATAATTTTTTTGTTTTGATGTTAAAAATACTTAGCTCGTGGATGATTCGGTTTATAAAACATTACTTTTAATCCATAAGCCATTTTGTCGTTGTTAATATCTATGTATATTTTTATTCTTTTTGAAATAATATCTATGTGTATTGTATGCTTTTAAAAAGAGATTGTTTATATTGTATTCATTTATTTGTCTTAGGATACATAAAATTCAAAATGTTTTTGGTAATTATTTTAACAAAAAAATACAATCGTTGCTAAGACATACCACTTTTTGCAAGCAACCGATAATGCATTAGGTATTCCAACCCTTATATCTTATTCAAATTTTCTTTAAGCCTCTGTGTTTCAATATCACAAATTTATCTACTACATAATTTTATTCAATCTAAAATCCAACTAGTGTTAATGACAAGTTACACATACTTTTGGCATACTTTTGGAGGACTCACCAATTTGGTCAAACATATATTAATAAGTAAAATGAACAATATGAATGTTATATGAGACTAATAATTGAGTTATTTGTTGTCTCATATTCGTGTTATTTTAGTTTAATATCATGTCATATTTAACATCACATGATATCTTTGATTTTTTTTTTTGGTCATATTTCACAGGTTACTAAATTATATATGATGGATGTCAATCCATTTTAAATGCAAACTAACTATAGTAGAAAGTATTTCATTAACTATGGTTCACTTTCAATTTTCATACTTCTAAGTAAAACATGGACTTTTGATAGTTGTTGTTAGATGATAGTGTTTTCTAAAAGCGTATAAATCAAGACTCATATGGTGAAATCATAATTCCCAACCTCAGTAAAGACTCGAATACGTAGTCTCAATACTTTTCCTCTATTGCAACTTATGAGTATTGAAACTAAGTTTCTAGAAAAATATTGGGACATGAACATTTGAGGCTTGTACGAGTTTCATAATTCGGATATCACGATATGAGTCATGACGTCTTGTATTTTGTTGGAAATCATTATTATCTAACAACAGTTATAAAAAAAAAACATGTATTGCAGCAGGTAGGATAATCAAACCGGACCATAGTTTATACAATAATTTATACTTAAATATATATTGAATCATCCATCATGTGTAATTTTGTCTACTTGTGATATATGAATGCAATAGTAAAATATTAATTGATGCTAAATAGAACGTGATATTGGACTAAACTAATATAAAGATGAGATAAAAATAATCTTATCATTGGCGTTCCTATATAACTCCTATAGCTCATTTTCTCATTGACATTTACTTGACCTAAGTGGGGAGTCCTAACATACCCATTGCATCCAAAAATATGTGTAGCTCGCCAAGCTTAATTTGAATTTAATAACATTAGATACTTGTTACAGTTTTGTGATATGGTCACACAGAGGAATACGGAAATTTTGAATAAGACATATGGTTTAACATAAACAATGAGTTTTTAGTTGTTTGCGAAAAGTGATATGTACGAGGATGTAACACCTAAACTCTATTTTTAAACTTAATTTGAAATACGACAATTTTAAAGTATGAATAAATAGTAGGATCTAAAATGAATAAAATCTTGATTCACTTTATTTTCAAAAATGAGGCTCAATAATGCCACATGTTACACTTTTACAAAATCGACCTAAAATATATGCCGACAAATTTCCTTACAAACTAAATAAGACATGACCATAAAACTGCTTGAAGGGATATATGACAATGTAATAACCATATTGGTTCCAAAAAAATATCTTTGATTTGATGTCTTGATGATAACAAAACAAGAGAACGATTTATATATGTACAAATTTTATGTTTGAGTATGAAGCTGCGTATCGGAAATCAACAAGGTATCATTTTGTAATTCTGGTAACTTGAAGTTGACTATACTCTACACTTCAAGTAACGTTCGTGTACAAAATATTCAAGTTCTCTATAATGTCTATTGTATGAATCAAGTCAAAGAAGGAATGACATGAAGTTAGTTAACAAAAGGAATCAAAATTAAGAAAATGATTCTCTGATACAACTCTACCTTCGGTCCAACTTCAAAATGAAGACTAAGGTTCCTCTGCTGCAACAATCAGTACAACAAGCCAAGCCATGCGACTAGATAAAAGTGTCTCAATTATGCATATTGAGTAAATCCTACAAGCAAGAAGAAATCTTGGCTTTGCAGACCCTCTAGTTCTAAGCCTCTAACTCATAACAAGATAAGCTTCCATAAGCCATATCCAATGGTACAATGATTTGATAACCTTGTGATCAGGTATAGAGTCATTGACATCAACAAGATCAAGACATGGTATGTCAAGCATTCAATGAAGACTTTTCATATGAAGGCGCACTTCGTCTAATATGATGGTCTAACTCCTAATTGTACATCCTCTATTCACGTGCTTCTCATGCTTAGCATATTAAGATTATCTTGTAGCTCAAAATTCTTTATTGAATCAATTGCCCTAGCTCAAGTCTAAAGATAAATAATGAAGAATTATCTACAACAAGAAGAAATGATTATCTATTAACTCTTTGATGAGACAAATCAATTGTATACTTGCAACGTGGACTTTATTCTAAAGTTCACATCTTTCAAGATTCTATAAATAGAAATACATTTGAAATGATTAGGTTGTTGCTTCTTGAAGAATCTATTTTCTATCCAAAAACGAGCAAAACGACCAAGTAAAATTGATAGAACATCATATGACAATTTATTCACCATGAGATAGTTTTTGTTGATCATCCCTGAGAAAGTAAAAATAAAAGGAATAGAGAGAAAAAGAAAACGGCAAGTTCTATGATAAAAATAATTAAAAAAGTTGAGCACACATCAAAAGCTCAAATGCTTATTACATAAATCAAGCTCCTTAAGTACACTTGAATTGATATATGATTTAAATTGTAATATCTTTTGTGTAAGATTTAAATCTCACCTACTCGACTTTGTGAGATTTAATATCCGTGAGAATTGTGAAAAAAGATATATTGAGGATGTAGGAATGAAGAAGGAAAATATGAATACTCACAGGTCATAGATAGAACAAAGAAGACTTGTTTTCCTGGATTAAATTTTTTGAGCAAAGAAGAAAAATTCTCGTTGTAAAGGTAGGACTAGACGTAAAATCAAGCTGTTGTGAACTAGTATAAAAATATTTGTGCATTATCCTTTATGTGGATTGTCAATTCAAACTTAAACCACTTTGCCTTGCTCCAAGATTCGTGCTTGGGGAGTTGTGAACCTTCAGAGGAATATAGCCCTAAGGGGTGACCAAGCCAGATGAAGCTCTCCATAAATAAAACCACTTCGCCTTGTTCCAATACTCGTGCTTGGGGTGTTGTGGACCGCACAATTAAACTTAAACTACTTCGACTTGTCCCAAGGCTCATGCTTGGGGATATGTGGACCGTCAGTATTATGTTAAGGGCTTGCTAGCTCTCTACAAAGGCTTATTGGCCCTTTTCTATAGTGCACCCTTGCCCTTTAGCACCGTAACCTCCTTTCCCATATCTTGTTGCTAAATATTCGGCCAATTTAAAAATATTTGTGCATTATCCTTTATGTGAACTAGTATAAAATTAGGTCGTACAGTAAAACGGTCGCGCGTGAAGGATTATGACAAAGAAAGCCTTGGTATTTAAGAGGTCCAAGTGACCCACCTCTCTTTTCCGGGAACCCCTTTTACGTACCGTTTATTTGCAAATTGAACTGCCTGTTTAGTCAAAATCTAAATAATGGATTAATAACACAACGATTACGATAACTATAAAGTAGACCCACATAGAAGAATGAAATTGAGCAGAAGGAAATAGCAAAATAGAAAAACATGATAGTTACTTCAAAGTTTTTAGGAGGAAGAGAGGGAAGATAAAATAAAAGAATAAAGTTGGCGAGTTGGTTCAAAATTAATAGGAGAATGAAGATGAGTAGAAAGTAAGATAGCAGGCGAGTTATTTTGAAGTTAAGAGAAGAAGTGTAACATAAAATAATTATGTTCGCAAATATGGCGAGTTAATAGGAGAAGGACAAAAAGTAATTAGTTTCCATTGAAGATGCTTGAATACGATTAAAACTCCTTTATTTATAATGTTACTTTGAAGTTTGGAAAGTATTATTATGTTTTAGATAAATCATGGATGGGAAGCAACAAGCTCCCCAAGGGCGAGGTTAAGACAAAACTCGCCAAACATCACATCAGAATCAGAACGTGGAAACATAATGCATATGGAAGCAATGATCTCGCCATTAAGAACATGAAGATGAAACGCGGAGTTATCCTAACCTTTTTCGACCATTGAAATGTGTTTTGCACGTTTTTAATGAGGCAGTCTACTTTCTAAAAACAGGACCTAGTGCTGTTTAAATTAAATAATTCTCCAAAGATGAAGATCAACAGATAAAACATAAATCAAGTTAGAGTGGCGAGCGCCCTGAAAATTGGGACAAAGCGAAGACCATAAGACTTTCCCATTAGAGTTGGAAGTCGTCTTCCCCGTTATAGTGGAAGACACCCTTAAAAAATGGGAAAAAGAAAAGACCATCATGTAAGAGTTCCCCGTTAGAGTTGGAAGCCGCCTTCCCCTTTAGAGTGGAAGGCACCCTGAAAAAGGGGAAATCGTCATATAGGACTTCCCACGACGGAAGAATCAATAAGGTTGAAATTCCTAAATATATAAGACTTCCCACGACGGAAGGATCAAGAAGGTTGAAATCCCTAAAGCATGTAGCACGTGCGCTTCTTGACTTAGGGCTTAAGTTACGTAGGTCCCCAATCAGTAAAACATATGCCCAAGAGTGCTATAACTACCCACCTTGAGATCATTCTCAAGGCATGACCTAAACACATACTAAACCCCAGTTTTAGATATTGTACTTGCTGCAAGTACAAGTAGCCTTTTTCGTAGTTAAGAAAAATATCACCGTTTGTTGTCATCTTTTTGAAGTGATTCCCGTATAATCAAAATGGCCTGATGTAGTCAAGATCAACAGAAAAGAAATGTCTTAAAATTGTTGTTTTTAGATTAAAATTGTTTTGAGCTATGTTTTAGTCATCAAAGAGATTATTGGAATGAGTCATATACTAGATCATTCTCATCTTGATTATTGGAATGAGTCACATACTAGATCATTCTCTTTAAAATATTTCGTGATACCGCACAATATTGATTAGCCAAACTATCAACCACGTTGTTCCATGTATAAAACAACTTAATCTCAAACTCTATTCTCAAACTCTATCAGACTCCTACTGCAAGTTGTAACCATTGTAGATTTACACTCTCAAATATTGTACTTGGTCACTCTAATATGATACTTTGACCACTCTGCTACGACAACACGAAAACGGTACCACTCAAACTTCCGAAAGTATGAAATATCTCGAAGGGACAATTTTCCGAAGGGCCAAAACCTGAGAGGAACAAATTATTCTGAAGGAACAGAAAAGAAAGACGAAAAGTGGCTCAAAAGTGTGTCTAGCAAAAGAGAGAAAAGCTAAATCTTGGAAGGTACTTTTCATAAAAGGGAAAGCTTGGAAGAGCCTTAAATTCAGTGTTTATGAACTGAACAAAATTGTTTTTGAAGAAACAAAGTTTATGAATATGATTATGTGAACCAGTTTCAAATTTATGTCATTCTTGATTGGGTTTTATGACAAGTTTTTAATTGGATTTTAAGAAATCGGATTTCGAACTGAAATCAAATTTGAAAACTGTTTTCTTAAGTTGGTTATTCATATCAACTGTGTCTCTAAGAGACCATAAAGACTTTTTAAAAACTGTTTGTTGACGGAAGAGAAAAGGGAAAATTTGTGAATGTCGTGCTCATCTTTTAAAAAACATTTACTTACAACGGTTTTTTAATAACTTGTCAACAACTTCAAATAAATAATCCTTCAAAAAATCTTCAAATTAATAAACATACACTACTTTAATTTTTCTTCTCAAAATTAAAGAGTCCTATTGATGGTATTTGTAGTTCAATAGAAAGCTAGTTTTCTCAAAAGGAATTTGGTATTCATGCCAAATTGTCAACAAACTTTTGCATTATAAAACAAACCTTTATAGTTATATATATAGTTTATATATACATACTCTATTAGCCACTACTGGAACATTGCTATATATATATATAGTTTTCATAGTCACTACTGCAAGAGGCTTGGAACATTGCTATCTATACATCAAACTTGGTTGCTGCTGTCTCAATTGGTTTGATTGAATCACAAAAAGGGATAGGCAATAGCATTGTCTCAAACCCCCGACTGCTAGTAAGTATCGAAATCAACTGGGAAGAAGGGATTCTTGAATGTTTTTTCAGTCATTTCAAAAGCCACGTTCGCGGCTGCGTTGTTGACAAAAGAGTAATTTGTTTGAGGTTGCGAAGTTACACAGTTAGAGTCACCGGACACACGAGGCCTCTTCTGTATACCGTCGTTAATTGTTTTCTTCATCTTTTTGCTTTCCTCCACATATAGCTACATGAAAAAAGTAATTAGAAATGGAAAATATTTCAAACAAACAAAGTAGAGGCTAATTGCAAAATTATAAACTGTTTTATGTCAATTTTATTTATCATACCTGTTTATTTTCGACAGACATCTTCTTCCAAGCATCAATAGCCATGCGTAGGACATTTTCACCAACTATGTTCGGATCATGAGCTTTTAATCGAGCACATTCCTGCTTGAGGAATATTTGATATCCACTTTTTCCGGTTGGAGTACCTCGCCGTTTCTTCTTTTCTTTGATAGCTTTGGGGCTGACAGAGAAGTACAATTTCTCAAATTTGTATAGAAGTATTGCATAGAGGATTTCAAGTCGAGAAGATAACATTGCATTGTTGCCTTCTAGTTTCAGTGCAGAGACAACTTCATCCCATTTGTTTTGTAGAGCAACCTTGAAACATTCAAGAGAACCTTATGAGAAAAATTCATGTAATGATATAGATGAAAATTACTTAAAAGCCTTTCTTGTTTAAATAGGTGTGCATGCAAATAATGAAATATACACAAGAGACCTAAAATGGGACAAATACCTGGTGAAAACCTCCTCTTTTGGTGACTTCCAAGTAAAGCAGATACAAGTTTAAGGATGTTTCTCGGACATTGAAACTGCAAAGTAGAATTGATTCATACATCATACTTTTAATACTTTTCATATCATTTTTCCCTTCATGTTAAACTCAACAACACATGCGAATACAATAGACTATAAAAAGATTCTCTAAATATCTTGATTTTGAATGCATGCAAAAGTGAAAATAAGAAGTAGATTAAACTGACATGAGATTGAAGCCAGTGGAGTCCAACACTTGAGTGAGTTTGACATAGAAGGTCTCTGATGGTGATGTTGATGAAACCATAGTCTTGTTGCCTTCCATTGTTTGAGCTAGGAAAAAACTAAACTCACACCTTGATTTTTGTGTGTTGTTAATTTGGGTGGATTATTTGTTGAAATGGAGAGTATTATGTTATATATAGATTTTCATACAATGGAAAATGGACAGTTAACAGCTGATTACTCTCGACACCTATACTCACTCCCAAATACGTGGCTGTCTTATGTCTTTCACTTCTTTTACATCTGTTCTATTATTGTTCTGTTAAAAAACATGTCAATAAATTTAACAAATTGTGATTGTGATGGAGCTAGTAGTAACTTTTGTTCTAATGGTATAATGCTAAAATGAGAAATAACAACACACTATTTAACACTCAATTTTTCAATACATTCGGTTAGAATAATAGGCTTTACCTTTTCATTCATTTTGGTTTGTATATATATAATTAGAGTTTGATCAAATTTTATACAATCATGACTCGTCAAGATTAATCAATTTACATTTAATTTATAATAATGATATTCTCAAGTATAGAGATATGCACATAATAGTCTAGTATACCCCCTTAGTCAAAACTAGAGGTTGATTAATGTTGAGACTATCACGAAAGTCATGAAAGAGTTTTTCTTTAACAAAGTCATGAAAGAGTTGTAACAGAAGACCTTTAGTGAAGATGTCAGCAATTTGATAACGTGATGGAACATGCACAACTCTTATTTGTCCGTGAGCCACTTTTTCACGCACAAAATGAATATCCATCTTAATGTGTTTGGTACGCTGATGTTGAACAGGGTTGCCAGAAAGGTAAACTGCACTCAATTAGTGGCCAAAGTAGTTGTTGTTATGGGGAAATGTAGTTCCAATAATACGTTTCTAATCCAACAAGATTCAGAGACTACATTAGTGACTCCGCATTATTCAGTTTCTGCACTTGACCGAGTAAGTGTGGGTTGGCGCTTGACAGACCAAGAGATTAAATTATCACCAAGGTAGACACAGTAGCCATAAGTGGATCTTCTGGTGTCTTGACAGCTAGCCCAATCAACATCAGTGTAAGACACTAGTTTGCTGACATAAGAGAGATACAAATGAAGGCCGAAATCAAGAGTGTCATGAATATACCGAATAATACGCTTCAGAGCTGACATATGTTGCGTTTTAGGATCATGCATGGATGAGCATACTTGTTGAACAACATAGGAGATATCAGGTCTTGTGAATGTTAAGTACTGGAAAACACCTACAAGACTCTGATATTTTGTTGGGTCGTGATATGGATTCCTACAAGAGGACATGTCAACTCGTTCTACAATCTCCTATGCATATTTATTCTGGGATAAGAAAATACCACATGTATGTTTCGTGACAGATATTCCTAGAAAATAACTTAGATGACCCAAATCCTTCATGGAAAACTCAACACTAAGTTTAGACATAATAGAATTGCGTAGAGTATCAGAAGAAGCAGTGAGAATGTTGTCATCCATATATAAGAGAATATAAGCATTGTAATTACGTGATGGTAAATGAATAAAGAATGATCAGAGATATTGTTAGAAATACCCAATTTGGCAAGATGGTCGGTGAATCTTTGGTACCATTCATGAGGTGCTTGTTTGAGCCCATAAAATGACTTTTTGAGGAGACATGCATGCTCATGATATTGGGAGTCACAAAAGCCAGGAGGATGGTGCATGTATACAGTTTCATCAAGATTTCCATGCAAAACGTTCTTGACATCTAGTTGATGAAGACACCACAACTTGGATAATGCAATGCTAAGAATCATGCGAACAGTGGTCGGTTTAACAACGGGGCTGAATGTTTCACCAGATCTTATTATTAACAAGAGCATATTCGTCTTTCATGGCCATCTTCCAATTGTGATCTTTTAATGCATCTCTTGGATTTGTGGGTAAAGGAGAAATGGATTGAGGGGTTGATGTGTGTAGGTTGAAAAGCTGACGAGGTTTAAAAATACCATGTCGGGTGCGGGTAGTCATTTGAGGAGAAGGAAGTGCAGGAGGGGAGACATGTGTGATGATATGTTGAGGTGTGTGTTGGGTGGGGGTGGGGTGGGGGGTATTTATATGGGTCGTGGGTGTAGTTTGAGCGGTCGGCCGTAGGTGATGATTGAGAGGGAGAGGATTGTTGGACCGTATGTGAAGGTGCATAAGGAGAGATGTATCGGACCGCGGGTGAATGTGGAGAAGGTGTAGTTATGTGGGGGAGGAGGGGTCACCGGACATGGTGGGCAGATGTTAAGCGATCAGACTTTTGAGAAGGGAGAGAGGGAAAGCGGCCGGTGTGGGTGGTTGAGGGAATGTTGGGGGGGGGGGGGGGGGGTATTTATATGGGTTGTGGGTGTAGTTTGAGCGGTAGAGGTGTCTTGGACCTGTGATGATTGAAAGGGATAGGATTGTTGGACCGTATGTGAAGGTAGAGAAGGAGAGATGTGTTGGACCGTGGGTGAAGGTGGAGAAGGAGTAGTTATGTGGGGAGGAGGGGTCACCGGACATGGTGGGCAGATGTTAATCGATCAGACTTTTGAGAAGGGAGAGATGGAGAGTGGCCGATGTGGGAGGTTGAGGAAATGTGTTTAAGGCACAAGTTTGCATAATCCTACTAGGTTATTCGAAGGTTTTTTTTTTTTTTTTATAATTAGAACTGGGTTAATAGAATCTAAATGTTATTATATTCATTTCTGATTACTTTATTATAAAAGTAGATATTAAACGGATACAAAATAAACGGTAACTTAGAGCATCATTATCGGTGCAAAAGCACCGTGGTATAACAGAACCAAATGCATCCTTGTCAGTGTAGTATGGATAATTGGCATAGTGTAGATTGCTTTACTTTTTCATGGTGGCTCTGTATTACTACCGTGTCTTTACCTTCCATTCCTTACTTTTGCTCACTTTTATTATTTTTTAATAATAGGTGTGTGTTTTTATTATTACTTTTGAAGTATATTGTAAGATTAGTGGGACCCATTTTAGAGTTTTAGAAGAGTAGTATGAATATTTAAAAAATATAGATGAATGGTTTAAATAATTGAGAAGTGTAGAGTAATATAATATATTATGTAGAACCCATTTATACCATCCATATGGGTAGGATGGATGCGGGTGCTGTTAGGTTAAAGACAGTTCAATATGCTTTGGCAGGAAAGTAACATAGTTCAAATATGCATCCCAAAGATGAAAACAACACTTCTGACAAAGATTTGTATTATCATATAATATGATTATTAATGTATACTATTACCAGATCCTCCTAACAGCCAAGTTTTGACATTCAACTTTAACATTACATAACAATATGAATTGACATTCAACTTTAATCTACATTAATATAATGGTACAAAATATTGCACAAGCTACCACAATCTTTGATCCACTAAATTTACAGCAAATGAATGGATATAATAAACCAATCATTCATTTGGTTAATACAAGACCTCTTTCTTAAAGCCTAAGTAATCAAGCAAGGAATCTTTCCAAAGTTTAGAAGGTTGCATGTTCAATTACCTATACAACTTCGGGAGACGGGAAAATATGTTTCGTTAGCCATTGGAATGGTAACAATAGTTGAGCCTTTTTCTTGCGCCAAAACCAAATAGCAGTATTGTAATTTTCGTTGCGAATTGTTCTAGTTGCTTCCCTCCAGTCATACTTCTCCATTTCTATACGCGCAGCTTTTCCCATCGTTTCTCTCAACTCTATGTCATGCAACAGAGGTTTTAGTTTGCTCAGGCAATCGTCGAGATCACCTGGAGTGTAGAGATATCCAATTTTCCCGTCTTGATCTTCGGTGATTATGTCTGGGATTCCACCGGCACGTGCTCCCACAACAGGAATCCCTGAAGACAGGGCCTCTGAGACAACTTGACCAAGTGTCTCGGACTCTGACGGCATAATGAAGACATCGCCACTAGCATATGCTTGAGATAATTCTTCCCCGCTTAACATTCCTGTGAATACTACAGGTATGCCTTCTAACAATTTCTCTAGCTCCTCCCTGTAAGTTAACAACAAATATTAATAAAAATTGCCATAGATTTTACAATGTTAGAAAACCAACCTTTGTAACACACTTTCCATTATTTCTTTTTTCTCTTAAAAGTCAATATAATAAAAATGTATCAATTTATGAGACAATTAAAATGACCATTTAACACTGTTGTGAAATAGCATCTATAGTGGCACTATATATCGCTATAGCCTAGTTGAATTTAAACAAAATGCTATTGTTCTATGACACGCAATTTAGCACAGAGTGTTGTCAAATAGTGGCTATAGCAATGCTAAAGCGCTACAGCGTAGCGGAATTTGAACAAACCACTATTTTCCACGATTGACAACATTGCCATCTAGATAATTGATTGGTTAAGTGTTAAAAAAAACAGAGAGAATGTTACTAACATTACACATGTCACATTATCTAATTGCAATACCAGCTAGTGTTACTTCTTTCTTTAATTTTCTCGTACCCCGTTAGAAAGTCATTAGTTATAAGTCACAACAAGTTACTTGATGTACAAACCAAAATCAAAGAAATTTCAGAGTATGTTACCTGTAGGGTCCATCTCCAACAACGGCGATTCGTGCTTCAGGAAGCCTATCCATTACACTGCAAAGTCGTGTGTATCAGATGTTAATTCAGGAAACAGATATTCAAGTATAAATGTTAAATACACGAACATAAAGCAAGGTGCATTTTGGAGTCAAATACCCAGCTGTAGGGGAATCACACAGTTACACGCGGTAAGCGATCTCGGCTATTAATTTGAGATCAGAGGGTTCAAATCACACAGTTTAAACAACTTCAACTATTGATTGAGATCCCATCGAAGGGAACTATTTCTGCGCATTTGATAGTGAATTACCAGAAACATATCTTGTAAAAGTGGTAACTATAACTAAAAGAGCAGTTTGCATTTTTTCAACACCTAGATTTTATTTTTATGTTGAACAATAAAATCTTGTATGCAATATAAGTTAATGTTTCCCAGTTTACAAGATGATATCTACCTTTTAAGAAAATCTAAACTCTTCTCAACTCCAAGACGCCCGACATGAATAATCAAGGGCTTCTCCGGTTCACCATTGCTGCATAACACAAGTATAAGATTAAGATGACACTCCATTACTTCAAACTTTGTGCATGAAAATGACAAAAGGGAAGCACCTCAATCTTAATCGCATTTCATGTGACTTGTACTTAGGATTGAAACTTTCAGAATCAACACCCTTGTTCCAAAGACGGATCTTGTTAGCTGGAAATCAACAGGAAAAATATGTCAAACAAAACATGTTTCATTGACAAATTTGTTTGAATTGCCTTATTTGAGCTTATCTACTGACATAAGCACTAGTCAGACGGTTTCAGAAAGTTTATGAAAACATCTTATGACATGTCCAAAAGCCGTTTTCAGTTTATTTTCATAAGCTCTTCAAGATAGTTTAGAAAACAAATTATATAGAAATAGTTTAACTTTATTTTATCTTTGGTTATAGAAATAGTTTAAGTATAAGCACTTATATGATGAGCGTTTATTACGCTATTATCCAAACCGGGCCAAAGGCATAGAAGAAATACTAATGTTCAGCAAACACTGGATAAGGACTTGTGTTCACCTGTTGTTACTCTAGCTTCTTCAAGATCTTTTCCAATGGCTACTGATGGCACTAGAGTTAGATCAGCTGCTCTGTGCAGAAACTCTGTATAAAACAAAAAATTCATGTTACTTTCACAAAAATATGATTCCAAGTTGAATGAAGGAAACAAGAGAGTATACATACTTAGAACCAACCACATTGGTTGCACTAGCCAACTAAATGTGTATCTAGGAATGTATCTGAACCAAAAAAAAAATAAAGATCAATCATAAGAACCAGTAGTTTTTTAATCTCAAGAATTATAAGAATTAAAATGTTATCAATTGTGGATTGCGCAAAAATAACGGTTTGATAACGCTTAGTATTAAATAGCTAATCGCAGAAAAATAACAATTGTTCAAATTCTGCTACTCTATAATGGTATAGCCGTTATTTGACAACACCGAGACATTATAGCTTTGCGAATGTGAAAATAATGATAAGAAAATCTTAAATTAGAGTGAAATATGTAACTTACACTGGTACATGGGTATGATAAGACATGACAATGGGAACAGACAAAAGCTTTGCAATGATGAGAGCTCCAAAAACCTGAAATTTAGTTTATATTAGACGAGTTAAATACGCGTATATTTGGTTCCATTTTTGGAGGAGGTAAAAAATTGATTTTGAACGTAGAACTGATTTTTCCTCCAAAGTTGATTTTACATGAATGTATCAAAACTCAACATAAATCACTTCAAAATCAACTCACTTTTAGCCAAAATCATTTCATTCACTATTGTTCTTTAAAATCCAGCAGTTCATAAATGAGGAGATAGAGGAATGAATTGCAAACATACCATAATGCCAGGTGATGACGCGTGTATTATGTCAGGCTTAAACTGAGCAACTGCTGAAATTATTCTTGGACTAAGTGCCAAGGAGAGGGGTACCTTCTGATACCAAGGAAAAGGGAAGCTGCAATTTTTCATATTTTTTTAAATGAAAATTATTAGTACGAAGCGATGGATGTGGCAGCAGTCGTAACATTGAAAGAACATATTAGAGCATCCAATTATTTGCTGAAGAGAATATTAAAATGCTTATGATAGAAATAGTTATGGTTTACATGAAAACTTGAAGAACAGATTAAGGCATCGAAATTTGTTTGAAGGATAGCTTATAAAAACAGTTTATAGTTTACATGAAAATAGTTTGAACTTATTTTATATTTTATTATAGAAATAGTTTATATGTAACTGTTAATTAAGTTGTTTATCCAAACAGGACATTAGTACTTCTGTAGCAAGTAAGAAAAGGTCACTTGAGAAAAAAAATTCTAAAATAATGCTATAAACAACTGAAAATATGCTACGCCAAAGTGTTTTCTTCTTTAAAAAAATCATATTCAAAAGCTTCCTTACTAGTAGGAAGTAGCATATGAGATAAGCTAGAATGACGACAAGTATAAGCAATCGCTGCAGTTGAGGGGGAAAAAATCAAGTAGCCTAAGAGACAGCAAGTTTAAGATTCAATCATGGAAATAGCCGTTTGTTAGCATTTCACTGTGCTGCAGTGCTATAATGTTGTTATAGCCTTTATTTGACAGCACTTTGTATTAAATTGTGGATCACAGAACAACAACGGTTTGTTAAAATTCTCCTACGCTGTAGCCGTATAGTGCCGCTGTAGCCGCTATTTGGCAACACAGTCAAATACTAAAGGACATGGAGGAAAAAAAATAGCTAAGAAGCTAAACAGATCAATGTTAGCAACCTTTTGGATCCAATTAATTGTGCTCCATAAAATTCTTTTGGTACTCCTTCATGTGTTGTCACAACCATGACCTATATATCATACACAAATATAGTTAGTTGATAAAAATACTATGTAAAAAACAGTATATGTATGATAAACCAAGACCTATATAACATGCATTAATGTACTTAGTTGATAAAAAAGTAGGAAAAAGGATATCCATAATTTGAAGAAAATAAGCATATTTATACGTAGCAACGACAGGATTGTAAAGATGTTACCTCATCTCCCATTTCTCGAAGGTACTTTATAAAATTCTGAAAACGATTCTTGTATCCGGAGACATATCTGAAGGAAAAAAAGACACAAACCAAATTAATATTCGTTCAAAATATCCGGAGACATATCTAATACTGTTTTTCTAATGAAGGATTACACATGAACAATACCACGTGTAATGCAATCTTGTTGAGGTGTAATCGAAAAGCAGACAAAAACTAGAAAACATGGAATTTAGATTTAAAATATTGTCAGCAGCTGCATGATTGCAGCGGCGACACGTCAAGGTTTTTGATGTTTTTGCTACCATAATTAAGTGAGTATCAGCTGTATACTTGTATTTGACTGCAATGACTTTACAATATCACAGTAATGATGCGACCACAACCACGATTTAAAACCTTGTCCGGGAATTTAACTTCTCATCAAAGTTTCCAAGAATAAACTTTGAGTTTACTCATAAATATTCACTATTCTAATAAATTCCCTCAAAAGCAACAGAAAATATCTGAGATGGACTTTCTCAGAACAGAGAATAAGTGTTAAGCTAATAGAAAGAATATTCCAAAACAGATGAAGTGCATGTTTGGATATTCTCAAGTAGACTTGCTTTTGACTCCGGAATTAATTCTAACTTGCGGCTATAACTTTGGAATGTTTGCGCCTACAAATGATTCAATCGACTTTTACGTTAATGTGTCCAAACATAAATCACTTTATAAAGCCACTTTTTACAGGAATCAATTTTACATAATCAATTCATTTAACCAAACACACGCACGAAGTCAAAGCTAGCTCAATTACATTACAAAACATAAAATCCAAACAATATAACAAAAAAAGAACATCAAAACCAATCTCAAATCATTGATCCATATAAAACACCGCAGAACCAAACACACACGACCACAAAGCTAGCTTAATTACATTACAAAACATGAACTCCAAACAAGAACAACAGCAAAATGAAGACAAGAAAACCAATTTCAAATCATTGATCTATATCAATCCTAAGCCAATCAAATCCAAATTCATCAAACTCTACAAAAGTCAACACTAAATCAAAACAATGATAACACAAGTCAACTCAGGTAAAAATCAAAGATCAATGTTGTCCTATGTAACATGAACCAATTAATTTTAAAAAAAAACAAATAAATAAAAAAATGGGTTTTCATTATTGAAAAAGATTCTACATTGAATGAAAGAAACTCACGAAAAAGGTGAAGGTTCAACAAAAAGAGCAATTCTACGAGGTTTAGAATGTATATCATTCAAAACAGAATCAGGAGGACCCTCTTCTTCATCTCTGGAATTCAACAAACTTTCTTCATCAATAGTCATTTTTGTAGCTTCAAGCTTCAAACTTTTTCTTCTTTTCACACTCTTTAAACTTTCTAAGCTCAAAAATGGAGTCTTTTTGCAAAAGGGTATAATGGGTTTTGCTCCAAAAGTTCTAAATCTAATAGAATTTTCAGAGTTGAAATTTGAAGAATGAATGGTTGTGGTGTGAAGTGAGAGAAAAGGATGAGAGAGAGAGGAATTTATAGAGAGAGAGGAATTCAAGTTCATGATGAAAGAAAAAAAATGTGAAAAGGAATAATATAAAGTAATTATTATTAAAAAGATTGAATTGGAAGATTGATTAATAATAAGGTTGTGTGAAATTTGCAAAGAAAGAAAGAAAGTATCTTAGGAGAAATGATGCTAAGGTAAGGACTCTATGATTGGATATTCTCTTATTCATATGGCGGGACATTGGGAATCAAAATGGAACTTTGAGCATATGCTATTGGGTCACTCTCTCTTAATTATTTTCCATGTGTCAAACATTTAGATATTTTTGTTATTTTATTAGTATAACAAAATAGGAGGGACCAATTTAAGTTGTGTAGACCCCGTAAAAAAAATAGAAAGTTGTATAGAGTTACACTACTTTTAAAAAAAATATATATACATGTTATCCGATCAATGACCGACTAGTTTAGAGATCAGTTTTGTCCTTCACTAATTAAAGTTTTGGTTATAGAGTTACTCCACTTAATAATAACTCGTTATAAATATTTGATTTCACACATTTAAACTCACTCTGGTTAGTTTGTTGGGGTTAGTTTGGGATTGTTGGAGTGTGTTCATCTCAAAATCTAGTGTTTGATTCTCTTCGATGTTAATTTTGATTGTACTAATTTGGCTTCTTCAAAAAAAAAATCACATATTTAGCAATTGAATTAAATGTTTTTATTGTGTAGATCAACTCCAATATATTTTATAAAATTTGATAATTGTCGCTATGTAATCGAATAGTTGATATTTACTTGTATTTTTTTATAAATTTAATTGAAGTTATTAGATATATATTTATTTGTCTTATTTTTTCAATAATACCAACAATATTCCATTGTATCTCGCAACACGACTTTGATTGTCCGGGACGCGATTCTGATCAAGAGCAAACCTTGTCATTTCTTCAAGTGCTCTTGATGGGAGATCGTGTGAGGCTGACCTTGATCATTTCTTTCTCTTGTGCTTCTTTGTTCTTGTATATACATGACTTTCTTCTGAACTCTTGGCTAAAATGTCATAAAACTAACTACTTCTATTTTAAATTGACTTTAAAAGGTGACTGGAAATCCTATATAATTTTTTGTCATCAGGATGTTTCATATAGTGGTACATGTCAGCACATATCTCTGTGTGCAATGTTAGACATAAAGCATTCCATTAAGATTTTTTTCGTTTTTAAGTGGACGAAACCACATGAGAGAATTGGCCAATAATAGAAGAAAAGTCGAGTGATCTAAATTATAATTGACGCAATTGAAACACTTAAATTAAATTATTAGAGATGTAAAAGTTAGTTACATGTTAGTTAGGTTAGTTAATAGTTAGTTGGTCTAACCTTCTACTATATAGCATCAATGACTACTTGACCTAACAACATTTTTTCTTATAATCAAATATTTCCATTTCACTTTTATATATACTTCTCTCTAAATTATGAGTTCTATCAAGAGTTGTAAAACAGCATCAGAGAGAATAATTATTCTGCAACATCCTTTCTCCAAATTTTCTTGATAAAATTTGCATTAAACTTTCATTGACCTATTCTAATTTTCTATTGCATTTTTTTAATAATTTCTTTCAAAATTCTAGTTCAATCCGTTTACCTTTTGTTACACTTCTTCCTCTATGTCCCAGTTTCTCCATTCAAGATTTGCTTTCTTATTTTTTTTTTATCATGTAATCAAGGGACATTTCATTGATATTAGTGACTTGTGAATATCTGAAGTGTTTGTGAATTGGATTTAATGTTGTTACATCAGGACGTTATAGCATATCATGATCGTCCGATCTCAAATTGACGGTTGAGATTATTTTATTGTATAATATCAAATTAAAATCAGAACTGTTTAATCTTAAATCAACGATTGAGATTCATTCCAGCAAAAAACTGTGTGAATTACCTATAATAGAGAACCTTGATCCTTAGTTTTGTTCTATAATCTATACGGAGGGAAACAAATATTGCTCATCAATTTCTTGTAATTCTAATTCCCTTCTTGTATGAGTTTTACCACAATTTGTGGCCTCAATTATATTCTTCAAACCATCACAATTCTCGTCCCTCAAATCACTTGTTGAAAATTATCCATTATGCATATCCCTATTTCAAATATACTAGAAGGGTATTGCATGGTTTTGGGATCAAGATTTTGAAGATAGGATTTTGTTTATCTAAATGGGTGCAACCTTGAGCAATGAGGCTTAGGCTTCTTATGACGAAGCACCACACGGCAAGTATTTGTTGAAGTTTCTCAAGATCGCTAAATATTATTCTTTCTTCTTAGCCTAATTGGCATTCTAATTTCTAAAGAAAATGGATGGCTAATTAAGCAAAAAAATTATTTTCATATAATTAGCCTTCTAGCTTCCATCTATAAAGAAACTGGATGGTTAAGCAAAATTCTTATATTTTGTCTAATTGACATTCTAGCTTTTATCCATAAAATAATGAATATATATAGTTAAAAATTGAAATTCATTCTTCTTTGCCTAATTGACATTCTAGCTTCTATTCATAAAGGTTATGGATAGTTAAGTAATAAACAATTCATTCTTTTTAGTCTAGTTGACATTTTAGTTGATCTCCACGAGAAAACAATGGATGATTAACATTTTTTAATCGATGTATTTATGCATTTCATATTTCTTTATCGATGTTTTCAGCATTTCTTTTTTGTATTTCCCAAGCTGCAAGTGTTGTTAATATCTTCCAGCTTGTGGGAGGCTATTAGAGATTTAAAACTTAGTAACTTGTTAGTTAGATTAATTAAAATTATTAGTTTAGTTGGTCTAATTTTCTATATAAGCTTCAATGACTACTTGATGTAACAACACTTCTCTCATAATCAAATAATATTTTCGTTTGACTATTCCGTACTTTTCTCTCAATCATGAGTTCTATCAAGAATTATTCTTAGAAATTGTAGTTGAACCTAACATAATCTCACATAACATTTTGTGAGGTGAGCACTTCCTCCGTATATAAACACTTGTTCAGTTCATCTCTCAACCAACTTAGGACTTTTGAAAACATATCATCACGTCCAACACTATTGAGTTTGGTACATAAATATAAATGATGGCTAACTCGATAACAGAAATCGGACAATATGTGACCCAACGAATCTTGTAGAGACTTTAACATCATCTTAAAAATTATAGCTGAGTCGAACATAACTTCATAAAACTAATTTGTGAGAGGAGTAACGCTCCAAACACTTGTGACCATCTCTTTAACACAAATGTTGGTGAGCTAGTGTTAGAGTACAGTTTCGGGTGAACACAAAGGTTATGATTCCAATTTTGATGTTGTTATATTATTGTAGAAGGCAATTATTGTGCTTCAGGAATCTTGTTATATAAATACTTCTTTTTCCTTTGAATTATAAAATAAAAATATAATAGTAAATGGGAAGTCAAAAGTACGATCACACTTGCACCTAATTTTATTTAATTACTTCATGTCATTCTATTGGGATTTCTTGAACAACAACTAGAAGAAGAAAAAATGAAATAAGACACTAATTCTCTTGTTATGAAATTTATTGAGTTATTTATAAACCATTTCCATATCCTCTAAAAATTTCCGTCAGTTATTCTTTTTTTTTTCTCTCTAATAAAGATTTTGCATATAAAGTATAAACTACAACATGTTGAATTGGCTATACTCCAAAAGCAATTTGAGCAACAAATTAATAATTTTATTCTTTCTCTTTGTTTTTTATATTGACAAATGTTTCTTTTACGTATATGTAAACAAATGTTAGTAATTAACTATTAGGAGAAAATTAAATATCAGCACTAGATATCAAACTCTAAACATCATTTTCTTAATATTTTTTCATTGTCTTAAACCTTCTGTTGATTCTTTGATACTTTGACAAGGACGTCCAGCTCCCTGAAGGCCTCAAAGACCATATGGTGGGGTATCTTTCTTACTATGCACATGTTGATTGATGATATAAAAATGCAAGTTACCCCATTTGCTTTAATGAGTAAGACAAGAAAATGAAGTGGGGTATGTCCAAATTTATCAAAACTCAACATTCAGCATCAAATTGTCCGGCTGTTTTTTTTACCTATAGTAACAATAATCTTTTAAATCATCTCTGATTTTAATTTTATTTATTGAAGATATGATTGCAACATTTCTCTATTTGGATAAAATATACTATAAATAGAAGAGTTTTGTTCATTAAAGATCCTAAAAACTAAGTTGTTTAGATGATAGGAATTGTAATATAAGATAAGATATCATCATGAATGAAAATAAACGGATGGGGCGCATATTCTATTGATGCATTGCATATTCGATCTACTTGTTACTAAATACTGTAACTATGCTATAATACATTTAATTGCTTAATAGATTGTTGACTAACTTCAAGATATGGGCCACAGGAACAATAATTCATCAAGCCTAAATCTAATGCAAAGTGTTTTTGTCTACAAGGCCAAGGTTAAGTGGTAGTAATTCAGTGAATATGTTTGTTTGTCCTCAAATTTTTACCAATCAATCAATTTCATTTTTGTTTTATTTAAATTCGATAATTAGTTCTTCAATTTTCTTAAGTTAAATCAATTGAGTTAAGTTAACCGGTTAGGTGGCCTTCCATGTCAGCTTCCACGTAAGCAAAGACAATTTCAATAACTTTTATGGCAGTTTATTTTTTCCTGTTCATTATCGTTGGTGTCTTGTCTCCTCCAACAAATCTATTTCTTCCTCCCTAATTTCTATAAATCTGAGTCCTTAAGTTTTCAATCTTCCATTAACAATTTGGAAACCCGAATTTTCCCTAAAATTTATTCAAGCTCAGATAGAGATGACGAGTGGTGACGGTGGAGACGCTACGAAGCCTCATCACTCAATATATCAACACTAGTAGGATGTTCCAATTCAGGTTTCTTAATTTTTTGTTGAGTAGTAGCCTATTCAATCCCTACAATGTTACATCAGTAGTGTTATATATCTAGAGAAAAATCTTCCCAAAGTGGTCGCGACACACAATTCGACCAATGAAAGTTGGTTCTTTTCGAAAAACATGGCGGTCATGCTTTTTTTTTTTTGGAAGAAGTCCATCAAATAAATGTAAAATCTAAAGGTTGTTAAGCTGTCAAATCAGTCGCAATCAGCTTCACGAATATTCCTTTGCTGTGTTTAGTATTATCTTAACATATTTCTTCAATCAGATAGTGTTCACCAAATATTTCAACTTCTTTACATTTGTCCCTTGCAACTTTAATCATATCCATAACAAGAGTATCAATTGTCATACGACATTCATAAATATTCTGATCCGATTTCATACCATTATACAACTTCAAGTAAGAAAACATAATAATATTGTGGTAACCCCTACAAATAGATTGATCAACTTTGGCTCTATCTTATCCCAAACATCAGTTTCATCACTAAAATACTCAAGTTTTCGGGTTTCATCTCACTCCAAATTACCTCCATCATGATCTAGCATCAACGTGATCATTAAATTGTCCATCCTACAAAGGGATGTATATAGCAATACGTTCTTTATAAGGGGTGTGTATAGCAAATGGACCAAAAGGGCCAAAAGGTAGCAGTACCAATACTTCAGGCCAGAACCCTTTAAACTGTTTTTGTCATCAAAAGGACTCATACTAATGCAAAGGGGGGTCTGTATAGTCTTTCGAAGCTTTAGAAAACTGAAACATATCACAACACGAAAGCTCTACATAACGGCAAACACAAAATCAGAAAAACGTCATATCTTGATGATGTTGTGTCAAATGCATCTAATATTGAAGTTGCTCAATTTGATATTTATGATCCATGAAATTGGGAGAATCTCGATAACACGTCAAGGGATATTGTAGTTGAAAAATGACCTACTAGAGAAATTAATCTTAATTTTACCAATGACAAATATTTTAGGCATTTCTCATATGCTAATTATTTAAGAAAATTAAGCAATGATGAGATTAGTGATAAAAAATGGTTAATATCTTGTCAACCGTCATAACTAATGGATATGTCATTCATCGTTTATCAGAAGAAGAAAAATTATGACGTATTATATAAGGAGCCCTTTTTTCATACTATGTCTAAGGCCCGTAAAATGCTAGGACCGGCCATGTTCCATCCCTATTTAAATTTCATTGAAAACCCTAAGAATCAAACACTCCATCATCATCAATCAACTTGAAGTGAAGGATGTTTAACAATTTGAAGAGGTAAGTTGATTTCTACATTTTCTTATCATCTCCATTTTATTATGTTGTTTCTTTCGTCATTGTCATCCATTTTAACTAAATCGATTTTTATGCATGTTATGTTCGTCATCTTCTTTCATCATCTCCATCATTTCTTATTTCTCTTGTTAAATTTTTCTATTGATTTTACTGTTATTCAAGTTAAAGCTTATAAAAGCTTGTTTATGTTACTTTTTACGAATGTCGCCTTTATTGTGTTGTTATCTATACTAGGTTGTTGTTGTTTAGCTGCCGTGTTGTTTTATTTTCTCTAACAGGGCCCTTTTCAATTCGAATATCTCTTGACATGTTCTCAAGATTCTCCCAATTTCATGGATCATATATATAAAAATGAGCAATTTCAATATTAAATGCATTTGACACATCATCACCAAGATAGAAGATAAAGGATTTGGCACCCTTGATACGTTTTTCGATTTTGTGTTTAACTTTTTGTAAAGTTTTCGTTTCTCAGAGTTTCTGTTGTGATATGTTTTAGGTTGCTAAAGCCTTGAATTGCTATACAGACCATCCTTTGCATTATTGGTATGAGTCATTTTGATGACAAAAACAGTCTAAAGGGTTCTGGGTTAAAGTTTTGGTGCTGCTAACATTTGGCCCTTATGATGCATTTGCTATACAGACTATAAATAATGTATTGCTATATACACCTCTCGCATTTTCTTTTTGTGTAAAATGGAGATATATTAATGAGTTTTTGGGTTAAAAATTAAATTAAAAAGATGTGTAATGTATTCTATATTATATAGGTGCAGTACTGGTTATATTGATTAACTAGAGGATAATTTAATATTTTTTAGGCTAAAATGTTCTTTTGGTCCCTTAACAACATTTATAGTATCGCTTTGGTCCCATAAGTAATAAAAACTCCGTTTAGGTCCTTTAACTTGATTTAAAGTATCAGTTTGGTCCTTTCTGTTATTTTAATTCAAAAAAATGTTAAATTTAGGGACCAAACTAATATTAATTAAATAAGCTAAGTGACCAAACTAATATTAATTAAATAAGTTAAGGGACCAAAATTTAACGTTTTTTGAATTAAATTAACAGAAATGACCAAACTAATACTTTAAATAAAGTTACGGGACCTAAATGGAGTTTTTATTACTTATGGGACCAACGCGATACTAAAAATGTTGTTAAGGGACCAAAAGAACATTTTAGCCTACTTTTTAAAAATTAGGTAGCGGATGCATTAACAGCAATCCATTGACAATATTTCCTCAGAACAAAAAAAACCAATCCATTGACAATTGGTACGACTGACAATTGATTCATTAATTTTTTATTTTATTTTATGCTAATTTCAATGTTTATCATTTAGATAAAAATATTAGTATATATCAATTCGTCAAATATCTATTATAAATTACTAATAAATAATTGAGTAATAAGATTTATTTGTTTTAATATAATACGAATTATAAGTAAATAAATAAATAACTAATGTTGTGCGGGAAAATAAATGAATGAATATTCAATATGTAAAATTAGTTTAAATTTTTATAATTGTGCTTTATTAAAACAAATGAATGAATGAATATATAATATATTACACCCTCCGTCATAAAATAAATGATTTGATTTGACTATGTGTATTATTTGTATACCATATTTTTTATTGGTGTACAAAGATAAATGGTGATTTTACCAAAAAAGAAAAGACAAATGGTAATATATATATATATATATATAGTGTCGAATTGACAATAGATATTATTTTATTTTTTTACGTAAATTGACAATAGATATTGAAATACTATTATACAAAATTGCATTTAATACCCTCCGAATGTTGCGTAACTATAAGGAATGGGCATCCTAGTTGAACTCCCTCATTAGAAAAATAACAAACCATATCCCAATTCCCAGACACGAAGTAAACTTTGTGAGATCAAGAGTCTGACACATCCACATGCTTATTGAACAATAATCTCATTAAGTATATACAAATTGGCTCCTATGACCCAAATTCTTCTCATATTAATGCACTCCTATGGCACTCCTCCATGTTAGGTTTTGCTTGTAAAAGGAATTTGGATTAATGGACAAAGTTACTGATTTTATAATTCGATCTAAAATTAATGCTGAAGTTTATTTAATAACAATTTAGTGAAGATGTAGTGTAAATCGACCAATATTAAATGTTTGATTGAAATCAATTATGTGTGTAACTGCAGACTTTATTTACCACACAGTTAATTTTTCCTAAAATAAAATAAAATTTACCACACAGTGAATCCATATTCTTGTAAAAGTGATAGCTTTGTGCACGAGCACAAGAGAAAAATTAGTTGAAAATCGGAGCTAGGACAACAAGGCAGGACGAAAATGGGACTATAGGCGAACGATGACGATAATATAATGAAACAATGATGACAAAAATTCAAAGAAGATACGGTAGCTATAGTATACAAGTTTTTGCTCATGAACTCCAACTCGATGGAACTAACTTTCCATCGTTTCAGTATCTTTGCAAATTAAAACTCAAACTACGTTTGGTTTACCTTTTCTAAGACCAAAATCGTTTCCTAATGCACATTCTACCGTGATTTTAAGAAGTTACATTTCACAACTACAATTTAAGACGTAGGTTTTTACAACACAACGAACAACAACTCAATCTTTAGAACTAAATAAGAACACTTTTTTCCTAGTTAAATAGGCTTAATTGCGCAATATCAATAATGTGCTTATATGTATAAGTGAATGACATAACCATCTAAATTATGGTTATTATATCACATATATACATGCACAATGTGCTATTTGGATTACTCCTAAATAATTCCTCTTCATAGCTCCTTAGGACTCCACTTATTTTTTAACCTCCTCTTGCAAGACATTCACTTTCATATTAAGTGTATGTTTCAAAGAGAAATACTTATATTGCACAACCACAAATCAAAATGCATTTAGACCCACACAAATACACAAAAGTATCTATCATCTAACTAATTAAAATAACATATTATTTAAGTGTCTCTTCTTTTAACTTTTATCTATTTGTGTGTACTCTGAATAAAATTATTTGTGGTTGTGAGATTAAACTAGTTTTTCTCTATTTCAATTCTTTTACCTTTTATCTATCTGCGTGTGTACTCTGAACCCAAATAAGATTATCTATGGTTGAGAGAGCAAGCAAGTTTTTCTCAATTTCAAAATATGGATTCAAATTTTTTTACCACCATTTTGTCTTTCACCGTTTGTATTGATGGCAAAACTAACATTTTGATAATATGACTTTTGTGTAGACTTACAAACCTTCATATAGAACGAATATAGTCCCCATAAGCTTAGCTCACTTGATAAAGGGTAATGCATAATATATGCAGAGGTCGGGTTCGAACCCCGAACACCCTACTTATTCGCTTTGAAAATGAATTTCTCATGCCCTTAAACTACTTGACAAATAAAAAAAAATCGAGTATATATCCCTCCATGCACTTAACCCAAGCCTTTTCTTTTTATTCTAATTAAGGTACACATTTTTCATTAAATGTTGTGCATATTCCTCAACAACATTCCTAACTAGATCAATTGAAGACAAGTCTGACCTAACTCAAAATTGACTTGCTCTTCCAAGAACGTTTTCTGCAACCCAAAAACCAAGTCCATAAATTGTATGATTCATTGGGTACTTATGTTGTCTTATTGTCGTTTGATCAATATATATTTCTTGTTATTTTGTCTTCTTCCTTGGTCTTGCCTAACTCAAACTAACTTGATCTTGGTATAGATTTCCTAGAATATTTTCTGCGACCCAAAAATCATGTCTATGCATTGTACGATTCCTTGGTTCCCTTTGTTGTCTTATTCGAGTCTTGGTCAAAATTAGTTTCTTTGTTGGTTTTATCTTCTTCCTTTTCGATTGCAAGTTATTCCCATACCCTAGCAACAAAAACACATGCTCAACAGATCTAAGGGTCTCATTCTACAGATTATTTTTTCATGGTAACATAATAAGTATAAATGTAATTTAATTTAATTTTGATCAAAATCCTAGTCTGCGTGTCTGTGTAGATAGAAATCCTAGTCACACGACCATATCAAAATTTAGACGTGTTGCTATTGGTTGAAAATATAAATCTTGAAGAAGGCTCACATTACTTAAAATTTTAATGGAAATGGAAAACCAAAATTGTATCCATGTGCTCTAGTTCTTTGTTGCAAGATGTATTAGTCGAAAATATTTAAGAAAACCAAAATTGTATCCATGTGCTCTAGTTCTTTGTTGCAAGATGTATTAGTCGAAAATATTTAAACTTATATTAGACTTTTGCTTTTCTCTTATACTCTTGTCTTAGGGTGTTGTGAGATGTAGTACAGTATTTTTTTATGATGTGGGTGTATTGCATGTATTATTATTTTTAATTGTCATTGGAGAAAAGTCATGATTTCTTCTTCGGTTTTAGAGTTTCCATGTTATGTTCCCGTATAGTGATTGTTTTTCTTTGTTTTCTTTATGCCAGTTTTTTCCAACAACTAGTACCAGAGCCTGTTGTAGTCTTGGGATAGAAAATTTATGGAAGTATCAATTTTGACTTTTAGAATTTTCAAGTCAAGGATGCATTGAAATGATCAGGATTGCAGCATGTGTTAATTAGTACATGTGCATTGATTTATATTGATGCAAGATTTGTTATGAGGTTATGCCAGTTGTTGAAAAGCTTCCTACCAATATGAAAGTTTCACCATAAATTTTCAGTCTAATTTTTGGCATATGTGAAAATTGTTGGAGCGGTCTAACTTCAAGTGAAGTATACCATTACATTGGAGCATGATAATTCTTTTGAACTATGATTGTTTGTGAAGACAATATGTGAAAATTCTTAGAGTGGTTTAACTTGCAAGTACTTTTTTATGATGGAGTATGATAGTTCTTTTGAACTATGATTGTCGGTGACGACAATGAAAATGTATGTATCGTTTTCAATCAAGGTGGAGATTGTTGGTGTCGGTTGAAAATATAGATCTTGAAAAAGTCTCACATTCTTTAAATATTTGTTACAAGATGCATTGGTTGGAACACTTTAAGCTTATATTTTTACTTTTCTTTTTGCCTCGTACTCGTGTGCTACAAGATGTAATTAAGTATGAACATTTTTTGCAAGTAGTAGGGCTGTTTGAAAGTAGTTTATATGTTGAATTTTTTTGCATGTAGTGTTACTCCCTGGTTGTTAATAGACAACACCGATCGTTTTTTCTCCGACCTTGAAATTTTCATACATGCTCTCTAAGCCTCATAAATACAATTTTGAATATACTATAGGGACTCAAATTGCTTGTTTAAAAAGTGGGACACCAAAATCCAGAAATACTTGCGTAGAAACGAACATAACAACTCATCTTTAAAAACATCCAATTAAAATTTAACATGTCATTGTAGATATAAAAAAAAAGTATGTAAAATTAGAAAATGGTAATTACAATGTCTTCTCTCTCGTTCATAGTTTTTGGAAGTGATGTTACACCAGCAAGTGCTTTTCTTCAACTATTGGACCAATTAAAATGACTTTGAAAAAAGTCATTGAATTAAAATGAAGAAGATTGTTGGTCAATAATCATGTAAAAAATCAACGCAGATAGTTTTGGTTGTCATTAAAAAAAAAATCTAAGGACTCCAATGAAAATGAAATGGTGACAAAAGATGGTCTTGTGCTATTTAGAAATGGACTTTGGTTTGATAAAGAAGATGAAATTGGTTGACAATCATGTTAGGAAGTTTTTTTTATAAAGATGAACATGGCTTCTTAAATCGTTTGTTAAAAGCTTAAGTCACATTATTAACGACTGTGAACGTCACATTACTATTGAGTTATTCTCTATTTTGGTCATTAGGATTCAAATTTTGTTTGTTAACACTATATTGGCTTTAGCAATTTCTAAAGGTATTGATCTCAATATATGGATGAGGTATGTCCCTGCTACTCATTATTGGGAGTATGTCTAACTCTTAGCTTTACAAAAAGAGTTTTTCTAACCTGTGCAAGATTGCACATGATAAAGGGTATTTAATGCACCTATTTTTACAGGTTTCTACACATTTTATTAATGACCCCACTTCATTGAAAATTGATTTTTTTTCATTCTCTCCTCTGTTGTTATTTTTCACGTTTTATTCTTCTCCCTCCTCTCCTTTTCAGGTTTTATTCTTGTTTCTTCTCTCCACTGCCACTAAAACACACCAAAGCTAAAACTTATTACGCTCTCACGTCACTTTCTTCTTTAGCTTTGAAGGACTTTATGCAAGTATATGGCAAGTGAAAATGAACAACCAATTTATACTCATATGGTTGCTGTACCTGAGTGAGTTAATTCCTTAATCATTTTTTTTTTGTTTCACGTTTTTTTCCCTTCATTTTTCCTTCACGTTTTTATTTCACATCACTTTCAAATTGTTCTTTATTTTAAACGCCGTCATTTTAAGTTTTGGTTCTATTTTCAATTTGAACACCGTTGTTTTGAATTTGGTTAAATTGCTATCAATTTGAACACCGTAGTTTTGAACACCGTTCTTTTAAATTTTGGTTCTATTGTCAATTTGAACACCGTCATTTTGAACATCGTTGTTTTGAATTCGGTTATATTGCTATTAATTTGAACACCGTAGTTTTGAACACCGTCATTGGAACACCGTAGTTTTGAACACCGTAGTTTTGAACACCGTCATTGGAACACCGTAGTTTTGAACGCCGTAGCACCAATTTTTACATTGGAATATTGATGTTTTTGCATGGAGCATGTGTTATGGGAGTGAGTTTGATGTGAAAAAAAATTGTGTTTCAAAGAAGAAGACTCGTAAGTGTGTAAGTAGAGAAGAAGGAAAAAATAAAACGTGAAAAAAAAGAAGAGAGAATAAAAAGGGGTTTGGATTCTCTCCATTGAAAATTCTCTAAGTTTTCTCATGTGGAATCTCAACCATCAATCATGAGAGAGAAAGTGAGAATTAAATTATAATAAAAAGTAGTTGTTGTATTTTAATGGTGGAGATTGAAAATGGAGAAAACTTGAGAAAATTTTCAATGGAGAGAGGATCCAAATCCAATAAAAAGTGGAAAATGTTAACAGAAGAGAGAGGAGAGAAGGAAAAAATAACATGTGAAAAAATGGAAGAAGAATAAAACGTGAAAATATTAGAGGAGAGAAGGAAATCAATTTTCAAGGAAGTGGGGTCATTAATAAGATGCGAAGAAACCTATAAAAGTGGGTGCATTAAATACTTCTTATCTTGTACACAGGTTAGAAAAACTCTTACAAAAAAGTTGTATAATTCTTTCCGCGTGAGTTCCTTTGTATCTGTTAATTACATAAAAAATCAGATTCAAACATTTTGTAAATCATATAGTGAATGCAGTTAGCAATTCAGAATTGTTGGATTTTTTTACTCAAATTAGAATATTTAAATGAAGATTGGATGACTCGCGTTTTAAAAATTAAGTATGAGTGATTATGTCTCACATCGACTATAAATTGAGGAAATGTTAGGTATAAGAGACGAGCCACATATAAGTAATGCCTTAAGGTTTTGGATGGAGATGTGGTGTCAAATCTTTCTGATGAGTGCAACAAAGGTAAGATGGATGACGTTTAATACATTGTCGCTCCCCGAACTCCCCAATAAATAAATCTTAAAACATTAGGTATACGTGTCAGCAAATCACTAGATCACTAAATCGATTCAAAATCACAAAATGGGTGTGTGAACCATCCAATTTTAATCCAAAGACTCCAATATATCAACCACATTGACAGATCCAAATTCATATCAAAACATCACTACAAATCTAAGCTAACTGTGTTTCTCTGATCCAATTTTTATGTTTTTCATACAATTTATTTTATCTTATTTTCAAGAAAATTGGTTGCATTTTTGCTTAGCTGTAATACACAGATCATGTTAACTAGTCATACGTATATTTCATTATTGCAAGTTATTATTATTTGGAGTAAGACAGCAACTGTCAGCCTTCTAGCCAAACTTATCTGCAAATTAATGGCAAAAAAACAAAGTATTATTAACTACTACTTGTGCCTAAGAATCCCATATGCCACATTGTTACATCTCAATCAGTACTATATATGCCATAACTGTAATACACTTCATTGAAAAATCATATATGTATATAGTATAACTTTTACATCACAAAGATGCACTATAGGTTTTATAACCCCCAACAACATAAATCAACTACTTGTATTTATCAGAATAATAATGTACATAATATGTTATTTTTAAGAGCATAAACACAATAATTTTTTATATTATTCTGATAACTATAAAAACTTTGAAATTAAACATCATGGCAATCAATCACTATTAAAAAAAATGAATTATCGACGGAAATTTCAGACGAAAACAATAAAACTAGTCTTTAATTCTGCCGTTTTAACATTTAGCGACGAAACTAAAGACAGATTTTATGTTTTTCATCTGGAATTTAATTTGGTAAATAATTCAACTTTTTATAGTAGTGAATAGAAAATCGAAATTGATTCATTTGTTCCCTTCAATTTTAATCTTTCTTCGTAGATCTAACAATTCCATCTGTTCCTGCAAGAATAGCATACTTATCCTTCCTTGTTAAATTGGTACATTCAAATCCAAGAGTCCCTCCAAGAACCCTTTGAATATAATTTGCAACTTCAATTGAAGATTTCCCTCCATTGCAAGTCAATTCCAAAGGCAACTGATTCAAGAAAGTGATCTCATAAGTTGGCATAGGATTCATGAACACAAAATAAGGATCCAACAGTTTGTGTCCACGAGCCGATGTTCCATAAAACAAACTTTGCTTAGTATTGATCGCAACAGGGACAATCCTATCGGTTAACTCGGCAAAAAGAGCACTAAACCTCAATAGAAATGGTTCTCTACAAGTTGTTCCTTCCGGACAAATCACCAAGTCACCTTCTTCGAGCAATTTCTTTATATTTGCCGCATCTCTATCTCTTTCCCTTGAAAGTGCAACGGCTTTTATAGGCGAAATTATTTCGGTGAATTTACTTATACTATAAGTTACACAACTTATTTTTCTTCCTAATGCAACTCCTGTAACAACTGGATCTAAAACTGTTCTATGGTTGCAAACAAATAGAACACCACTTTGACCTTTTTTGGGTGGTGGTGGAGGTGTACCTTTTCTAATTACTCTTATTCCAAGTAATTTATAATTGTACCAAGCAATTTTTTCAGGCAAAGGTATGTTGAGATACACCCTTAAGATTGAAAGTATGATTCCAATTGGCATCCATAAGAAGGTTAAGAGTGCAAATAGAGGGGTTGGTTTTTGGACTAATCTACCCTCATGAAAAATAATTGGGCTTAGAAGCTTGTTTCTTGGTAATGGGTCACATTTGGTCCTTGGTACCATGTATCCTTCCTGTAATGTGAGAAATAATTAGACAATGTTTAGACAAACATTTTAATTAAATGTTTATAGCATAGCAATTATTATATAAGTGTTTATGCGTAAACTATTTATACAACAAAAGATAAAATAAAGTCAAATTACTTTATATGAGTTATAAACTGTTTTCATAAGCTATCCTAAAAAACTTATGGAAATAAGCTGAATACAACTTATGAATATGTCATAATTTGTTTCCATATGTTAACTAAATTACTTTCACAATTGTTTCTACAAGTAGGAAAAAAAAACAAATAAGTCAATGTAAATATGCTTAAGGACTTGATTAAACACATGAAAAGCTTGCATTGATTTTTGTCTTTTTTATTGAATTTTGCTTATCTGTCACAGAAACAAAATTTGTTTAGCACCTAGAAAATCTTAACTGTTTGTGGGCCATGAAGTTATATCGGTGGTTTCCTCCATGTGGAAATTATCAGTTCATATCATAGACTATGATTTTGTCAAAATAAAAATAAAAATAAAAATACATAGTTAGGATAATAATTTATGATAACTTAATGAGTTTAGTTTAAATTTATTTGACACAAACATTCAATCACATTTTATCATAATATGTGATAAAAATACATATTATCACATATTATGATAATAAGTATAATTTATTTTATACTGAAAAGAAGTCATGCTACATGTGTCTCTACATAACTCAACAAAAAGTCCCTGAATCTGTGATATGTTGAAAAAAAAACAAGGACAAATAAAATTTGGGAAGTCTAGGAGAATATCACAAGGATTGTGCTTTCTTATGGATTTGATTTATAATTTTCATACATTTTTTTTATGTGGTACAAGCTGTACGGCCTGGAAAGAGTACTACTACATAATAGGTTGGGCATGAGAAATTTATGGAAAGTGTCAGAAACAATCAATCTAAAGTGAATTTCATCTGTATGTGTTGTCAATGTTAAAAAAAAATGTACATATCAATCTTATTATATGTCACTATATTGAGATGTGATTGGATATAGAGATGTTAAAATGGGTCTAACCCTATAATCCAACTCAACTAAATTGACTAATATTTTAGCTTGGGTCTAACCCTAGAACTGATTTTATAATTGGAAGATATCCAATTATGATACTCTCTTGCACCGACACGGCACTTTAGATTGAAGATGCGTTTCGATATTCGACATATGTTGTATTTGTTATCGATACGACATCGATACTTATGATTACAATGAATTATGTAATTTTTTCAAAATTTTATCAGTGTCGATGTATCCATGTCAGTGTTGTGTTCAATATCCATGTTCAATGTTCGTGTATGTGTCACTATTTCATAGGTGGTTTATAAAACATCAAAAAAGTTAGGATCATAACTTTAGAGAACAAAAAAAATGGACCATAGTTTGAATTGGGGGACCAATACAAGCTAGTAAAGATAGAAAAAGACAGATGGAACAGACCAGGGGAGCAGTTTTGTTAGGCCACCGGAAAAATTATACACAAAAACAGACAAAGATTTAAGGAAAGAGGAGGTGCAATATTAACAACATGTTATGTTCATTAATGCTTTCACCCAACATCAAAAAATTAGGGGCCGATATAATTTAATAATCATCATGTTAGAATTGTACGTGGTACTTCTGTTAGAAAACAGCTCATTACAAAATACCATCTTCCCATCCAAAACAGAAATTTGAAAAAGACTTTGATTAAAACAACTCACATGACGCATGCACGCGCGCACATATATATGGATTTGATTCAAACCAACGTATAGATGTTGTGCAATTTTGATCTCTTAATATTTAACCGTTAATCTTTAATTCAAAAGTTGAATTGATTAAATTATTTTCAACATTAATTTAAGTAAATTTGAGATATCAAAATAGGAAAAACAATTTTTTTTACCTCTTTAAATCCCTAATCTCACATCTACAAAAACTTGTCAAAATCCCAAATCGTTTCATAAAAATCATACTTCACAAGTTTTAGGTGAATTTTTTTTGAGAATCAAAACACAAACATATATATAAAGCGAGCCACTCTATTATGAATTTGTTTGAGAATTTCAAACGGGAGTGGGCTTTTAAAAAAGAAAGGATGAAATGGAAAGAATAAATGATTTCGAGAGCATAGGGTTTTAGGAGGGTTTATTCTTCTCCATGATAAAAAAAACCCCTTAATTTATGACAACTCAAAAATTATTCTAAAAGATAGTTTTAGATGCTTTTAGAGACTCGAATAAATTCTCAATAATCAATCGATATTTTTATCATATTCTCTAAATTTCTTAATTTTTTTTTTCTCTATTTTCCTTTTTCTCGTTCCCAAAAGTTCTCTCATCTTTTTCCCTCCTTTTTCCTTGATACTCCCAAAGAGAGCATAGTTATTGTGACAAACTAGAACAAAACATGATAACCATTAGATTTTGATTAACCAAAACGTTTACTTATCTTCATATAAAAGAAAATAACAAAAATATACATGAATGGCCAGAAACATGATGAATAAATATGCAGATAGATATTGATGTATTAGGTGAGCGAATTAAATTGACTACACAAACGTACATCACTGGCCAATATATTTTTTTTGAAAAGAATGAATTGTCAAAATTGTTTTGATTAAATATAATCTAACTTCTTTATCCATCCACTGATCCTATATGTCTTTTTGTATAAGATGAAATATAAAACTAATTAATTTTGACCATTAATTAATAAAACATTCATCTAATACTAAATTTTCATATTCCATGTGTAACAATAGGATCTAGCTACGACTTGTGAAAATTAACACATTATATGAATATGATTTGGTCATATAAAAAAAAGTAACACTCTAAATATGTGTATATATATAAAAATATAACAAATTACCAACCTTGCAAATTGACATGAAGTCAGAGTCAGTTACACTGTCTCCCAGTCCCAAATCAGGCAAATTGTTACTCTCAAATTCTTTCATAACTGCCTCTTTCTTGTGTTCACCAACAAGAACTCCTGGTTCCTTAACATACCCAGTTGCCCTCCCCGTTTTTGTGACCATCAATTCAGTCCCTAGCACTTTATCAACTCCCAAAAATGTCTTAACAAATGGCTCAACCATCAACCTTGGACTAGCCGTGACAATGTATCGTTTCCCGAACGAATTGAATACTTTCCATGTCTCTGGATGCACGTCCTCGGCATAGAACCTAGGCAACACTGACCGAGAAACAATTTCCACGTCTTTTATCCTTAGCCCCGCGAATGTGACAAAGATTAATGTTTTGATTGCCAAGGTCTCGGAGACGAATAGGTATGTGAAATATACGAAAGGGACTAAGGATAAGAGAATTAAAGCTCTTAGAATGCTTCCAGCTTCAAGTGCGACGAGCATGTAGTATGGAAATGCACTTCGCGACACGAGAAGGGTGCCATCTAAGTCGGATGCCACGGTCTGGTTTGATCTATCTTTTGTGCTACATTTGGAAATTGGTGGGAAAAGTGGAAAGGCCCCCATGACAAATGGAGGAAACTTTTAGAAGGAAGAAAAATATGAGTTTGCTAAGATGTTTTGTGAGGGAAATATGGAATTGGGAGAGCTAGCTATAGAGATTATAGTTGGCTCAAAGATGTTATGATGAGAGAGAGAGAGGGTGAAGGGGTTTTTAAAGGACGAAAGAAAGGTATGGTAATGTTGGTGAACAATTTTGAGAAAGAAAATTTATAATTCAATGTAATAAAATAATATGTGGTGCCAACTTTGAGAAAGAAATATACAACTCAATATAAATTATAATATACTAATATTTAGTGGCAATAACTAAATATTGATGATAAAGTATGCAACTCGTATTCTCCATAAATGTGAATCAATTAAACCTTGCAAGGGGTCTTATCGGTGGATAATATGCAAAAGAAAATGTTAGTACTCACCATAGTGAATTATTGCGACCTTTTTTTGACCGGATCTCACTACTAAAATATAAAATTATAGTACCTAAAATTTGTGGCAAATAAAATATTTTTTTTCTCCCTAATTCATGTCATTAAAATTAGTTTTTTTATAGATTAAATCGTAAGAAAAGGGAAAATTTATTTATATCTAAGATCAAACTTTGGACCTCCTATCTATGTAATATACTTTTAATGTCCCAACTATAATACTACTTTTCATAATGTTTATGTCTAATTTTATTCCCTACTTACTTTATATAGTGACTTTAATAAATATAATAATATGTGGTACCTAAAGATATGATGTTTCTTATAGACAAAAAAAGAAAAAGAGAGAAGACTTTTTTAGGAGAATGAACAAGGAAGAGTGTTAAAGACAAAAGGGGTAATGAGAGAGTAAAAGTAGTGTGTGTTATTTTTGCGTGTGTGATAGGGAAGTTGTTGTGAGAAGAAAGGGTCTTAGAAGTGGTTGAAGGTCGATACCAATAGTTGTGTTTCATTCAATTAGAGCCTACTTTTTAGTTTATTGATGCCGGCCTTTGCTGCCTAATAAAATCATAGTGTGTGTATTTTTCATTAATTTGGCTATCTGCTTGATTAATTCTATATAACTTTATAAGTCTATATGTAAGGAGAAAATGTATAGATAACTTTATTAGTGTAAGATTGTGTGTTTTAGACAACGTGTTGAGGTACGTACCTTAGCAATTCAATACTTATTTATTATGATGTCTCTCTTTATTCATAATAAGAGTAACAATCTTGAGATCACGGATACTAATAGCTCATAAGAAATGTTAGGTATTGGTTCATTTTAACAGGGACAAGGGGTAAGTTAATAAAGAGAAAGTCTTTATTTTATTTTTTTTAGGGAAAAGAGAAACTCTTTCTTGGCATGTATCCAAATCGATATTATTTGGATACACATACATGAAATTAACAAAATAAAACAAAAATATTTTAATCATGTCAATTGATATCATTTAGTTTTATTCTCTTTTTCATCACTGGGCTCATCGCACCCTACCTATATGATGATGTCACATAATGGGAACATCCTTTTCTAAGTAAGCATATGTCACCCTTCAATGGACAATTGAGAGTCGCCTAAATTTTAGTTTTGTAATAAGCATCATCGATCCTAACACTATTTTTGCCTCGATGGACTCGATCCACTACTTCGTTATAGGGTTCTTTCTAGCGAAAAATCAAAGGCTTAGCAACACTGTCTTTCTAGAGCTTAGCACAAACACTACACATAACATATGTATATAATCATATACACAAATTATTCAAAAACTTAGAACCATAACATTGCATCATATCTTGCCATACGATTCATAGAACTCACAATAAGCATAATAGTTCTATTGAGATATAAGCACACATATTGTCCAATTTGGGTAACATAGATCCCATCATGCTTTAATATCAATCCTTTTTAACCTTCTTTTTAAGCTTACTTAGTAATATAATAAGTTGGTTAATTAATTACACTCAATAGGTCCAATTGGCTTTACCCCGAATAACATAGGGAATGCATATGTTCTAGTGCATACTACAAACACATTGTCCATGATTCGAGATTGATGCAACTCACCCCTTAACTGAGCTTGGGTGGTGAAACCCTCACCTTCTTGAATTAGTTCTTCTCGTTATGATTCCTGCTCCATGGCCAAAAACATTTATAGACCCATAAACAATGATTACTTAAATTTTGATATAGTTATTATAACTAAAGACCAGGAACAAATGGTTTACTCGTTACCTAAGGAATGTTGAGTAATTCAATGAGATAGTTTATGGCAAGGTTTAGGTCTCCTAATCCAATTTCTGATGACATAGAAAATTCAACTTAGGTCATGAATACCCATGGTATATTGGAATGGAGTATTTATGGATGGATGAAGCTTACTAATCACACCCTTAATTTCATGGACGAATAATCCTTTAGTGAACATGAGGTAGGATGAGTATGAAGGTTATTGTTCTTAGCCATTAATGAGGTTCTCATGGCCAAAGAACTATTGTGGGTAAAGGATTCATGGTGATTTCATTGTGAAGAGAGTTGAACAAGGTTAGTATTTGAGTAGAGATTTGGTGTTTGAGATAAGTGGATGAAAAGTGTGTGTTTGAGCTACTAATGGACTCAAAATCCAATATTGAAAAGTTATTATTGAGGGTTCTTGGTTTTCTTAAGTGTGAAGTTTTGTTGATGAAGGAAAACTAGGCTTTGAGAGATAGAGGGATTCTGGTTGATGATTGCAAGAAAATGAGTGATGAATGTGTTTGACTCAACTAGAAAAGAAAAATGGAATTTTGATGTTTCATGAGTGCGAAATTAGGTCTTGCATGCTCGATAGTACAATTTCTCATAATTATGGAAAATATGTTGATCGTGTGTGAGATGAATCTTTGCTTGCGCTTGTAAACAAGAAACGAAAACTATATGAGCGATGACTCAAGTCTCTCATGTGAAGGTGGACACAATTATCTTGTGTTGGCGAAGCCTCAAATCGCTCACACAACATATAAGGTAAATGGAATTCTTTCAAAGAGAAAAGTTTCTAGGTACCGAATAACACCATTTACTAATTCTCTAGTCAACTCTATCTACTTAGAATGTGCATTTCTATGTGTGTATTCTAAGAATGCATTTAAAGAATAAATGGGGTGTTAAAGTTAAGATTGTTCAATCTAAAGGCGATAAATGACTAGACCGATAAGAGATTCATTGAATTTCTTCAGTAGTTGAAAGACATATTCATCTAAAAGGCAACACATTAAGTCGTACATATGATTTGTCTATTGGATGTATAGAGTTAATAAAATATTTGCATGCCCTAATGACTGCATTTTGCACCGAAATGAGTTTCCATTTGTAACATACAATGCAAAGTGAAGGGTGACGACTCTAGTAATGATGAGACAAAGGATTCATCAGATAAAGTGCTATGTATCCTACAATTGTTCACCTTAGATGGCATACATGTAAAAGGAGATATGACGGTCATCTTTGCCATGCATCTAGCTTATTCTTTTCAATGAGAGAAAATTGATTATATTGTTTGTTTTTGGATTTTGGCAAAGAGTTCAAGAATATATATGGCAACTTAAGGTTTGTTCTCCTTGTAATTTACAACCTCTTATTGGTTGTGCATGAAGTGCAAATATGTTATGTTATCAATGCATGTCATCTTCAATGGGAAGAGGGTAAAATATTTTTAAATAAGTCAATGCATTTATCCTTGGTATCTATGTTGTGCTTGTTCTAGAGAATCAATTCATTTCTGTACATGTATTTTAAAAACAAAAAATGATGATATCCTTGCCAAAACAACAAAAAAAAATTACATGTATGTTTTTTGTTTTGTTAACGGAGTTAGGGCCAATTGTGCAAGATGACATAATTAATTGTACGTAGCATAATTGTGCTGGTAACAACACGTTATAGTAGTATAAATATCAAAGTGTAAGAGTTGGGTTTTCTTAGTCTTGCAATCTTTGTTGACACCTAGATAGTAAAATCTATATAATTCAACAGCAGATCACCAAATGGTGAATATGTAAAATCTAGTTAAGTGATTTTATACAGCCAAAAAATCTCTCAACCCACGACGGGGAGAAGTAAAATAATATATATATGTGCTATAATTTAAACGTATATTCACAATTCTTAGTCCAAAACTTGCACATCAAGCTATCAATGGTTCATCTCACAAGGGTCTTAATTTTAGGTTTGGTTAGTACAATACACTACTATAAACTTGTCCTTAATAGTTTGTTATGGATTCAATTGGAACAAACCAAAAAATTCAAATTCTACTTATTTATAGCAGAATTAGAAATATGCTTTAAATGGACCCAATTATACTTACTACTCTAGCTTGATATAAGTTAAAAAATTTGTCTCTATTTTTTGCACTCAATTATAAGCAAAAATTTCAACGAATTAATCTATTCACATTTAATATTATTATTTCATAAATCCTTTCAAAAAAAAAATGTTACTATTTAAAAAATATTCTTAACATAATTTGTTACTGTTAATAAGAGATGATATTAAAATTACTGGTAGATAAATAAATGTATTTTTTTACTTTAAGTTTGATTCTATTTCTTACCCCGCAAGTTTTAAAATGTGCATGGAGAATAGATGAGTACACAAAAGGATAAAGTTAAGGGATCAAAATCGTTCATTTTAAACTTAAAGTTCAAAATTGCATAATTGTAAAACTTAGGGTTCGAAAGTACGATTAAACATATTTTTTACGTAAAATAAATTAAAAAATCAATTACACTGAACTATCATCTTTAATAAGTACAGTATTTTCTGTTTACCCAAAGCCCAAACTATAATTTCAGCTGTTATCCCTCATTAAAACATAGAATTTAGGTTTCTAGCTTAAACATCACATTCCACGACATTAATGGTTGTAACTGTTATTACGGCATTTTTAGAGTAAAAGACTATACCAATTCATTGACTATATATGGAAACAAACATCATTACCCTACACTTATTGAGTTCACCAATTTAATCGGTTGGATTAGTTCTAATATATGTTCTTTCACATCTTGATGTGAAATTAGGAGGCCATCATGCCCATATAGGCCAACATATGCAAACATTTTACAATGACAATTTGTGTACTATTAAATTAAATTTTCATATACAAACAAAGTTAAGGCTTGATAGGAAATGAAAACAAATGTGATTTAAGTTGATATTCTATAGATGTGCCTTATTATCAAAGGAGGAATGCTACGTGTCCCGACAAGCTGACCACACACGAATTGATCGAGTTGATGGAATTAGAGATTTTCTATGGCTTGTGTGTATTTTTTAACTAAAAGAAAAGTTAAATTAAAACCAAACTATTATTAATTAATGTTTTATTTTCTTCAAACTGAATCCGCATTGGTCGAGTAGTTTAGTGGTTAAAATTCACTTTTTCAACGTGAATAAGTGAGGTGTCCGTAACTGAGTTATTCATAAATACTACTCCATCCATTTCATATTAGGTGCTTTATTTGAGATTTACATGAGAATTAACAAAATGATTAATAATGTTGATTTCAATGGTAAAATATATGTCATTCAGTAAAACACTTTTATTAACTTTTTTTTATCAATACACTCTTATTAATTATTGTTAGTAGAATAGCTATGTATGATTGAAGTGAAATAAATAAGAGTATGTTAGTGGAAAAGAATAACAAATGTAGAGTATTGATGTTGCAAAAGAGACAAATAATTTGAGACAATTTTTTTAAAAATAGATGACACCTAATTTGAGACGGATGAAGTGGTAATTTGCAAGAAACTAATTTGTTGTGGATGCCAAAAATATTCTTACTCAAATGAATTAAATCACTGGATTCCCTAGATTTATCCATGAATCCCTATTTTTCGACACTCTTTTATATGTCAAAATTCACATGAGACCTAAATAATTTGGTGGAGTCCGTGTAATAAAAAAGAGTATATTAAAAAATGTGTTAGAGAATGTGATGTTAACCCTTCTCTTCAATACCATAACTTAACTATACAATTTACTTGTAGTATAATTTTTTGGGTTAAAAGTGATTTACCTTCTGTAATATAGATCATTTCCGGTTTTCACCCCTGTAAAATATTTTATTTTGGATTCCGTCCTTATAATTTGAAGATTTTTTGTTTTAGACCTTCATGAAAAAGTTTGTCCCCTGTGATTTGAGGAAATTTCGGTTTACCCCCTTGCAATTTGAGCAAATTTCGGTTTACCCCGTGTTAATTATAGCAAAATTCGGTTTATCCCCTGCCATATCATCGATTTTGTACGGTCAAAATTCATAAAGATCCAAAACCAAAAAACTTCAAATTATAAGGACGGAATCCAAAAAGAAAATTTTACAAGGAAAAAAACCCGAAAATAACCTATATTACAAGGGTAAAACACATATTTTTTAAACCCACAGTTTGTTCTGTCTGATGACAAAATTATTTTCAAAAGAAAAAAATGATAATTAGAGTGTAAAATAAACCACACTACCATATCAATATAATTAGTTTGATTTCACATACACACATACATAAGAGGTAAGAGGTGAATACATAAATTATGTATAAATAAATAAAATTCGTAGTGGAGGAAACCATATGAACAATGCTTGGATTCAACTAGTTAGTATTACTTTTAAGGCACATGAGTTCAACTTCAACGTTGCCTCACTTTGACTTGAAAGGGATGGCTCTGATGACTATTTGATGGTAAAGAGCTGCAAGTGCTGCTCCAGTGAAAGGCCCTACCCAGAAAATCCACTGCACCAAAATAATGTAATGTGAGTAACCATCTTAACAAAAGACACAATTATTATAGGCTACCTGTAGTATAAATAAAATAGACCTAGAGTAAATTATTAATCATAGGTAGTAAATGCTCTCCAAAGAAAATTAATCAAGTAGTTAATGAATCTCATCGAATGTGGAATCGATCAAAAGTATATGAATTTGAACCCGTCTGAAACACATTTCGATTAAACTTTAATTATCTCTGGTTTTCAAATTACTAGAATTCATTTTCCCTAAAAATCGAAGGGTTGATAAATAAACTCAATGCTTTAGTCTCTCAAACCGTATGGTATGATAATTGGTAAATTTAATGATATTTTAAAATGATTTCTAACATTGCGAATCTTAGATCACAAACTTTGAAAAAAAAATATGTGACTAAATTCACTGAATCAAAAGGACTAACGTAATCGATGAAATTAAATTTTTGGAGCTACTTAAAAAAATTGTCATTTTTCAGGAACAAATTGTCGCATTTTTTATATTTTAGTGATTAAATTGATAATTCAAATAAAAATTCCAAATAAAATTAGATTATGGAAATGAAAAAGAAAAATAAAGATGAAAAAGACTAACATGGTCATCCCAAGCTTGGTCCTTGTTGTATATAAGAGCAGCACCTAGACTTCTAGCTGGGTTAATACCAGTCCCTGTAATTGGAATTGTAGCCAAATGCACCAAAAAGACAGCAAATCCAATTGGCAATGGTGCCAAAATCTGAGTAATTCAAATTATTATAATCAGATAAAATTATCATCATCATACAACATGTATCCATTTCAATAGTTCTGAATCATATAATAATGAAATTTCAAGATACAAATAGAGTATGATATATTAGTAAGATTTGAACTTCTAGTTTGGTTTAATGAATATGTAAATTTTTTGTGTAGTATCATTGCATAGCAATTAATCTAATTTTTCAATAGTTGTAAATTTTATGATAATTATATTTAACATAAAGGATGATATATCAGTGACTTAACGTTCTTTTTTGTCAAGTAGTTTAGTGGTTAGAATTTCTCTTTTAAAGGAGAATGAGTGGGTGTCAGGGTTCGAACCTCAACTCCTACACTTATTATGCAATGTCTATACCAACTGAGTTAAGTTCACAGGGAAACTAAATTAACATTTTTATTTAGGCTTACAGGAACATGGGAGTCTCTTGCATTTCTCTTGGCATCAGTAGCAGAGAAGACAGTGTAAACAAGAACAAATGTACCAACAATCTCTGCTCCAAGTCCATCACCTATGGAGTAACCTTTATTGAGAGTGTTGGCACCACCACCAAGTCTCTCATATTGGTGTGGTTGGAAGCCCTTAACAACAGCAGCACCACATATAGCACCCAAACATTGCATAATTATGTAGAACAATGTCCTAGTTAGAGATAGCTTGCGTGCCAAGAAAAGTCCAAATGTCACTGCTGGGTTAATGTGACCACCTGCATTAGTAGATAGACACATGATATGTTAGCAAAAATCTAAGGTTTTATTAAACACTTTGAAAACTGAAGGGTGATTACTCTACTCGGAATTAATTTTAGTTGTTGCATCATGCATGAGTCCAAACCTTTTGTAGGCGGGGAAACACACATTTGACACAGTCACACAATTTGGACCGTTGATCAAGATTGACAAGTCCGAGTCTTGACATTGGTAAGTTGAGATAAAGTCGGACATTTGCAGTCCAATCTTTAACAAACAAAATGAAGGATTTAATATACTTTAGGACTTAATTTTTATTTTTTAATGACTAAATTGGAGAGGGTGATAATTTGAAATTTAATTTTTTTTTGAAAAAGCTAAATTAGTCCACTCAAACTGGCACCGAGAATAATCGAACCTAAGACATTGAAGAGAACCACACTCTCAGGTCCCAAGTCAATACCAACAAACCAACCCAAGTGGGTTCGAAATTTAAATTTAGCATGTACTAGTATTATTTTTGCCCCTATTTGATTGAACAATTGGTATGTGAATTTTACCTGAGATACCAGCAGTACAATAAACAAGAGCAAAAATCATTCCACCAAAGGCCCAAGCAATCCCTTGAACACCAACTGAGGAGCATTTGTTACTGGATTTATTCACACCCATAACAGTTAAAACCGTTATATAAAGAAACAAAAATGTAGCCACAAACTCAGCAATCCCTGCCCTATAAAAAGACCATGATGATAACTCTCCATGCTCAAAGAAAGGTGCTGAAGGTGCCTCTTTATAGTCTTTAGCATCATTGTCTTGAGATTGAGCAGCAGTTCCTATTGGTTGGTTTTCTCTATACTTGTTTGCTCCTACTCTTACATCTTCATCTCTATTCTCCATTGTGTGTTTCTAGCTCTTGTAATTTTTTGTGTGATCAATGTGGTAGGGAGTATAATTAATGGTGGTACTAGTGATTGAGTGTATAAGGGTATTTGTAGTGTGAGATTGGGACAAAAGTATATGTTGTAGTGACTTCTAAGTTAATAATCCTAAGTGCATTGTCATGACACTCAACTACTCCCTCAATTATACTTTTTACTAGTTTTATCATTTTATTTTTGTACTTAAAATAATAGGATTTTAGAAAACCAAGATAAAATTAACTATTATTGTTCAAAGTATACCCCTGGCTATGATTAAGATAATTTACTTAATAGATTATTAATAATGAAATATTTATATTCTTTGCATTCAAAAGTGAGAATGAAATAAATAACTATCAAAACAAGAGTTGCTCACTTCTCAACACTTAGTGTATATGTGAGTTTTATCATTAGACTCTTTAGAACAAAAAAATTGAGAAATTCAAACCTATAAATCTTAGGAAAGTCAACTTTAGGTTTTCAATTTTTTTTATAGCTTTCATCAACCGAAAGTAATCATATTTGAGATGTTCAAACACTAAATGTAGGAAAGTTATGTCTTTCAACTATATTTAGATTTTGGATCGTCATATATTGTAGAAGTCTAACCTCTTTTGCTAGATTCAATTGTACTCTTAATTGCTAATTTTTTATAGGGGATTTTAATGTTTATTGATATTAACCTGGTAAAGGAACACCATCCACACTCTAATTTAGGAACAAGTAAACTACTCTGGTTTCGTGAAACTTTAGATAGTGGACACCAGAATGACATTTTGCTTTAAGGAACGTGACTAGTCATGCAAACTTGAACCCATTTATGCTTCTCCACCTTATGACTACAGTTTTATTTTCGTTCAAGACTCTAACCAGCCAGTAATGGGACTCAAGTTAGGTGAATTCATATAAAGGGGAAATTGCTTTCATTACCTAATTTTTTATTTACAAGATTCAAATTGGATAATTTTTTGAATTTATTTCATTATGATATGATATGATGACATATTTCAAGTAAAACAATATGGCACTAATTAGACCCCCTAAAAGAATTAACTCACTCCCAAAAACGCTTATCAGAAACCTATTCTAAAAAACATTCGTACACTAGACCTAGGTATAGAGTATTGTTCTTCACACTTCAATGTTTGCTAAGAAATACCAGTATTTTACGAAAATAATCCCATCGGCAATTAACAAATGAGAAAAAAACCAGCAGTAGTTAACTACCGAAGGGTTATTTTCCATCGACAGTTAACTGTCGCAGAGCATAACACCTGAAATTTTTATTCTTTGAACACAAACAAACAAGTTTTTGGTTGAGTTGAAGATTATTTTGACTCTTGAACATGCTGATGCAGTCCTTAGGATGATATACACGTGTGTGCATGATCATATTAATAAAAATTATGTTGCATAATTTATGTTTCACGAAGTGCCGTTGGATTTTTCCCTATCAACATTCAAAAGTGAAAAATGCTCCACATGTTTTGCTTTGTGAAAGTCTTTATGGGCAGGTGGTTTGTCTAGCTTCTTTTGTCCACCCACAATCATAATAGTCAAAATGGAAGCCTTCCAACAATAATAAAAATGAAATATAATCATTTGAAGCTCCGCGGCAGTTAACTGCCGATGCAAACAACCTAATTGGTAGTTAACTACCGCCGGTTTTGTTCCTCGGTAGTTAACTTCCGATGAGTTTTTCCCTAAAATATCGGTGTTTCTTAGCAAACATTGATATGTCAACATCAATTTTCATAGGTATGTCATATGAGGCCCAAGTATATTTGAAGTTTAAACTTCTTCCTTTGTAATATTTGGGAATTACTATTTATGCCCCCACAATGCTCACAGTCCTCCAAAGTTTAAAAAATGTTCATATACATAACCATCGATGGCTCTCATAAGTTATCTTCTGATTGTTCATATACATAACCATCCATGGCTTCCCCCTCTCAAACCAGACCACCAACCGGAAACGCTCCTCCTCCTCTCCAATATTGTAACTCTAAAAAAATTTGATTCTTCATATGAGATAAGAACTTTCCAAAGACTTTTTATTTAATTTTTTCATAGTTTATGTTAATCCAGCCCGTTTTGCTCTAATCCACACTCAATATCTTTAACTTAATTTGTCTCACCAAATATGTCAAATTGGTTACTACATATTTTTCGTAGGACTAATTCAATGATGAATCATGGACTTGAATCCAATTTGATCTGGTGTAAACCGAATTCATGTATATACACTCAATGTAGTGTATATAATGAGTTTTCCAATACGACAGAGCTACTATAGTTCATGACGGAGGTAGTTCTCCGATGGGATTACATAGAGATGTCCCATGGATGGATAGGTGTAAAAGTGGTGAATGTGTGTGTTATCTTTGTTGTGGTCGTAATCACCTTCATATAGGGGAGCTCAGTTGTAACTAACTTTATGAAACCCGACGACAGAAGTAGGAGTTTGTTAGAGATCACAACTACGATCTTGATTGACGAACGCTCTTGGGTGGTCGAGAGCATCAGAAGTCCTTTGTCCATCCTCAGGCAGCAAGGATTATGGGTTACTGGGCCTTCATAGTTTGAAGTGGAGAGAGTGTTAATTATTGATTTCTATAACATAATTTAATGCGCATACATACTTTGTTCTAAAATGTTTGGATGAGATGGTTTGAGTCACTTTAGTTTAATAAAAGGGTTGAGTTTCAATTCAAACCTATAAATGCAACAATAGTAAAACATTTGTTTTTTTTTATCACCCATTGTTCTAATCGTACTCAACTCGAGAGACTAAATAATTTTTGAAGTTTTGCTCGTTTATAAAAATAAGGACACAAAAAAACTGAAGTAATTTTTGAAGTTTTGCTCGTTTTTAAATAACTGAAGTAGTATTCTTGAATGTTATTTTTGTTTTATCACTCTTCGATGTACCCTATTTAAGTTGGTTCGCCCTACTTAAACTTAATCCATGAAAAAAAATAAAGCGATATGGCTGGGCTAGTGGTTTGTCAGATATTTTTAAAAAATCTCTTTCTTTTTTTACTTGAATTATTTATATATTCTGCAACTAACATATTTTTTATAGACCAATGAACTTAGAGCTTTATTTTTCCTTAAAAAGAATTAGAGGTTTCTTTGTTTAAAATTGTAGTTTGCCTAAGAATTCTTGGATTACGTTGAATTATAATAATGTACTAGTTTTGAAGTTTTCTTTTCTTTTTTATTTTTTTTACAAATGAACTCGTCATTAACCAATGGTCGTTGTTTTTGCTCTTCTAATTTTGGAGTTTCTATGTTATATTTTTGTGTTGTGATTGAGTTCCTTTATTTTCTCTATGTCGGTTTTCTCCGACACCACCAACGCTGCCTAACCCGGCGTTATACAGATTGATGGCGAGGCGGGTAGTGTGTGAAGATACAAAGCAAGGAAGGGAGTGGATATGAATGAGGGTGGAGCCATGAGGATGTAGGCAGTGTGTGAAGATGACTGTGGTTTGTTGGGCTCATGTCTTTGAAATAGGAGTACGTGATGGGCACAGGGTCCCTACGAATGTCTGTCTTCCACATCCATCCAAAATAATTGATCTCTCGTTTTCAACTTAAGTACTTAACTATTACCATTACTTAGTCACATAGGCTATAGTAGATTACTGCACCTAAGTTTTGTTAAAAAAATATTGGTGCAAAAGATAGAGAAAAACTCAAGAAAAAAAAATTACAAAATTAAACGAACATTCTTATGCACATAAATTTCGAATATATTTTCAAACACAATAGTCTACCGATTCTTTGGAGAGACCTTTAAACAATAGACACAAAAGAATCTTGGGTTAGACTATACGTAGCTAACTAATCTATACTTATGTTTCCTTCACGCAAGTTGTCGTTTATCTGCACCTACCCATGTAGTCTAGTATGATTCTGAATTTGACTTATCAGAACATGTGTAGCAATTTGGAGTCACTCTCCATGATGAGTTGTGAACAACTTTGTCTTAGCTGAGTTTGTAATTGTTGAAGATTTTAATATTGTTAATTTGAAAAATCACAATTAAATAATACAATTTGTCTAAAACTATTATTTGATTCAATAGTCATATATCAGATCGAGTTTAAAAGTTATGGTTAGTAATCATTTAAGATTTTATATAAGATCATACATTCATCAAAATATAAAAAGCATGAAGAACAAATATAACTGAATAATACTAGGTTTGTTATTGCGTACAAAAGTTTTCAAAAATTACATGATTCAAACAACTTGAAATAAATTCGTCTTAGACCTAATCAATAGAGAATTAGCTGCTTATGACTAACTCATTCATAGCATCAAGTATGCTACTTTGATTCAAGCCATCAAAAATCTTCTTAACCTTAAATGAAACATTTTGATCGCCGACACAATCCTTGAAAGAAATAGTTGCATTTTTTAGTAACAATTGGAGCCTCTTCCTCCTCAGTTCTTATGATTCATAGCTCTTCTCCGTCAAACTTATCGAACCTTCTAGTAACCAACTCGGCAGAAACCAGATTTCATAGTGTATTATTATTTTTTTAGTTGTTTTTCTTTTCTAATTAACCTTGTAACAAAAAGAAGAGGAGATGTAGCATGTAGAGACCGGGTCAACTTACTACCATCATCACTTATCAAATTACAAACTATATAGAATTGTCCTTCTCCATAACATTAAATGCGCAAACAAGGGTGGTTGTAATATACCAATCAAAATCATAAAATTATCTTTCATACATTTGTGATGGTGAAAGGATTATCCATTCACAGCTAAGGTGATAGACCTTCAATTGAGAGACTAAAGCAAATTGAAATTTTGAAGGACGTGGTAAGCTTTAAGTCCAATATTGGAATATCAAAATAAAATCATCATATCAACATGTAGTGTATATAATATCATACACAAAACCTAAAGGGAAACTTATTCCATTATTCAACATCAAATTATCGAACATTGATCCTCACCCGTGAGCTTTTAATTAGAGATTGTCCACTAAAATATTAACCTTTCAATTGGTTTTGACTGCGTGTGGTAGTGCTAGAATCATGGCTCTCATTTCACGAGAGAAACTTTACACGAGAGTGTATCTACTCCCCAATTTATCGAAAAAGAAAAAGCTTAAATATGATGATTTCCCCTGTAATTTGGTCCAGTTTTGATTTTCGTCTCTGCAAATTAAAAAACATCTCTGCAATTTATTTTTTTTGTTTTAAAAATGTCCCTGACCCCACTTCATCATTGAGTTGGCATGGCTTTGGTCACATGACAGTTGCTGACTGTGCAACTTTTGCCACGTGACGCTGACATGTCATGCCACATAATATAAAATTTAAAAAAACATTTTTAAAATTTTGAAAATTGTTTTTTGAAATTAAAATATCTGAAAAAAATCTGATTATATATTTTTTAAGAATATAATTTTTTGAAATATGAAAAAAATGGAAAATTATTTAATTAAATAAAATCTAAATATAAATTTGTCAATAATTAAAAAAAAATTGAACATATAATTTTCAGATTTTCCAAGAACTTTTTTTTTATTTTTTGAAAAGTTATTTTCTTGTTCTTTTGCAAAAAAATTAATTTTTTTAAAAGAAAAAACTTCAAAAAATAAAATTTTCGAAAACTTATTTTTTTTGGACAAAAAAACTGTTAAAATTAAATTTTTTGAAAAAAAGAGTGAAATTTTTTTTTTTTAATTTGAAAATTATATATTAAAAATTTTCTTATCATATTTTACTTTCCAAAATTTTATTTCCAGATTTAAAAAAAAACTAATTTTCATATTAATTTTTTTTAATAAATTATATGATTGAAAGAAATATTTGGAATTTTTTTAAGATTTTTTTATTTTCATTTTTTAATTTTTAAAAAAAGTTTTTTTTTATGTTTTTTTATTATGTGGCATGCCACGTGGCAAAAGTTGCACAGTCAGCAACTGCCACGTGGGCAAAACCATGCCAACTCAATGATGAAGTGGGGCCAGGGACCTTTTTAAAACAATTTTTTTTTGCAGGGACGAAAATCAAAACAAAACCAAATTACAAGGACGATTATCATATTTAAGGCAACAAAAAAAGAGAAAAATATACTTTTTTGACATCAATTATAAAAAATAACTAAGATGTCAAAATATCGCATTCCTTCCATTTCCATATACAAGTGGCACCCACGTTCTATTATACTTTCCTCAATGTTTTTGCTCATTTATACTTCCTCAATTAAATTGGTCCTATGATTTATCATGCTAATGTTTTTGGAAAATTGCTCTTCTCCTATACTTCTTCCGGTCACATTTATAAGTAAAAATGATTTTTTAGGTACATTGAATAATTATTGTATCCGGTCACATTTATGGGTCACATACATTAATTATTGAATGTATCTAAAAAGTTGTTTTTTTGCTTATAAATGTGACGAAGGGAGTACAAAATTGCTCACTCTCATACAAACGGTTTAAAATACCCCTCACGTGAGTTAACTCACATTCGGTATAACGAACGTGAGTTAGCTCGCGCTGAAGTATAACCTACATGAGTTAACTCACGATGTGTTATAACCCACATGACTTAACTCTCGTTGAGTTTATAACCACGCTAGAGTTATAACCTACATGAGTTAACCCACGTGAGATGTATCAATGCAGCGAACGTGACGTAGGTCGTGAGGGTATTTTGACAGTTTGTATGAGAGAAAGTAATTTTTGATGGGAAAAGAGCAATTTCCATATTATTGACAATGGCCTCTCTCTCCTATGACTAATGAAAGAAAAAAAATATTGATTGGGCTTTCCTTCCTCTAAATAAGGGCATGCTACCTGCACCTCCCATTTTTTTTAATTTTATTTCCAGATTTAAAAAAAAAAAAACTAATTTTCATATTAATTTTTTTTTTAATAAATTATATGATCGAAAAAAATATTTGGAATTTTTTAAAGATTTTTTTATTTTTATTTTCATTTTTTAATTTTTAAAAAAAGTTTTTTTTTATGTGGCATGCCACGTCATCGCCACGTGGCAAAAGTTGCACAGTCAGCAACTGCCACGTGGACAAAACCATGCCAACTCAATGATGAAGTGGGGCCAGGGACCTTTTTAAAACAATTTTTTTTGCAGGGACGAAAATCAAAACAAAACCAAATTACAAGGACGATTATCATATTTAAGGCAACAAAAAAAGAGAAAAATATACTTTTTTGACATCAATTATAAAAAATAACTAAGATGTCAAAATATCGCATTCCTTCCATTTCCATATACAAGTGGCACCCACGTTCTATTATACCTTCCTCAATGTTTTTGCTCATTTATACTTCCTCAATTAAATTGGTCCTATGATTTATCATGCTAATGTTTTTGGAAAATTGCTCTTCTCCTATACTTCTTCCGGTCACATTTATAAGTAAAAATGATTTTTTAGGTACATTGAATAATTATTGTATCCGATCACATTTATGGGTCACATACATTAATTATTGAATGTATCTAAAAAGTTGTTTTTTTGCTTATAAATGTGACGAAGGGAGTACAAAATTGCTCACTCTCATACAAACGGTTTAAAATACCCCTCACGTGAGTTAACTCACATTCGGTATAACGAACGTGAGTTAGCTCGCGCTGAAGTATAACCTACATGAGTTAACTCACGATGTGTTATAACCCACATGACTTAACTCTCGTTGAGTTTATAACCACGCTAGAGTTATAACCTACATGAGTTAACCCACGTGAGATGTATCAATGCAGCGAACGTGACGTAGGTCGTGAGGGTATTTTGACAGTTTGTATGAGAGAAAGTAATTTTTGATGGGAAAAGAGCAATTTCCATATTATTGACAATGGCCTCTCTCTCCTATGACTAATGAAAGAAAAAAAATATTGATTGGGCTTTCCTTCCTCTAAATAAGGGCATGCTACCTGCACCTCCCATTTTTTTTAATTTTATTTCCAGATTTAAAAAAAAAAACTAATTTTCATATTAATTTTTTTTTTAATAAATTATATGATCGAAAAAATTATTTGGAATTTTTTAAAGATTTTTTTATTTTTATTTTCATTTTTTAATTTTTAAAAAAAGTTTTTTTTTATGTTTTTTATTATGTGGCATGCCACGTCATCGCCACGTGGCAAAAGTTGCACAGTCAGCAACTGCCACGTGGACAAAACCATGCCAACTCAATGATGAAGTGGGGCCAGGGACCTTTTTAAAACAATTTTTTTTTGCAGGGACGAAAATCAAAACAAAACCAAATTACAAGGACGATTATCATATTTAAGGCAACAAAAAAAGAGAAAAATATACTTTTTTGACATCAATTATAAAAAATAACTAAGATGTCAAAATATCGCATTCCTTCCATTTCCATATACAAGTGGCACCCACGTTCTATTATACCTTCCTCAATGTTTTTGCTCATTTATACTTCCTCAATTAAATTGGTCCTATGATTTATCATGCTAATGTTTTTGGAAAATTGCTCTTCTCCTATACTTCTTCCGGTCACATTTATAAGTAAAAATGATTTTTTAGGTACATTGAATAATTATTGTATCCGGTCACATTTATGGGTCACATACATTAATTATTGAATGTATCTAAAAAGTTGTTTTTTTGCTTATAAATGTGACGAAGGGAGTACAAAATTGCTCACTCTCATACAAACGGTTTAAAATACCCCTCACGTGAGTTAACTCACATTCGGTATAACGAACGTGAGTTAACTTGCGCTGAAGTATAACCTACATGAGTTAACTCACGATGTGTTATAACCCACATGACTTAACTCACGCTGAGTTTATAACCACGCTAGAGTTATAACCTACATGAGTTAACCCACGTGAGATGTATCAATGCAGCGAACGTGACGTAGGTCGTGAGGGTATTTTGACAGTTTGTATGAGAGAAAGTAATTTTTGATGGGAAAAGAGCAATTTCCATATTATTGACAATGGCCTCTCTCCTATGACTAATGGAAGAAAAAAAATATTGATTGGGCTTTCCTTCCTCTAAATAAGGGCATGCTACCTGCACCTCCCATTTTTTTTAATTTTATTTCCAGATTTAAAAAAAAAAACTAATTTTCATATTAATTTTTTTTTAATAAATTATATGATCGAAAAAAATATTTGGAATTTTTTAAAGATTTTTTTTTTTTATTTTCATTTTTTAATTTTTAAAAAAAGTTTTTTTTTATGTTTTTTATTATGTGGCATGCCACGTCATCACCACGTGGCAAAAGTTGCACAGTCAGCAACTGCCACGTGGACAAAACCATGCCAACTCAATGATGAAGTGGGGCCAGGGACCTTTTTAAAACAATTTTTTTTTGCAGGGACGAAAATCAAAACAAAACCAAATTACAAGGACGATTATCATATTTAAGGCAACAAAAAAAGAGAAAAATATACTTTTTTGACATCAATTATAAAAAATAACTAAGATGTCAAAATATCGCATTCCTTCCATTTCCATATACAAGTGGCACCCACGTTCTATTATACCTTCCTCAATGTTTTTGCTCATTTATACTTCCTCAATTAAATTGGTCCTATGATTTATCATGCTAATGTTTTTGGAAAATTGCTCTTCTCCTATACTTCTTCCGGTCACATTTATAAGTAAAAATGATTTTTTAGGTACATTGAATAATTATTGTATCCGGTCACATTTATGGGTCACATACATTAATTATTGAATGTATCTAAAAAGTTGTTTTTTTGCTTATAAATGTGACGAAGGGAGTACAAAATTGCTCACTCTCATACAAACGGTTTAAAATACCCCTCACGTGAGTTAACTCACATTCGGTATAACGAACGTTAGTTAACTCGCGCTGAAGTATAACCTACATGAGTTAACTCACGATGTGTTATAACCCACATGACTTAACTCACGCTGAGTTTATAACCACGCTAGAGTTATAACCTACATGAGTTAACCCACGTGAGATGTATCAATGCAGCGAACGTGACGTAGGTCGTGAGGGTATTTTGACAGTTTGTATGAGAGAAAGTAATTTTTGATGGGAAAAGAGCAATTTCCATATTATTGACAATGGCCTTTCTCTCCTATGACTAATGGAAGAAAAAAAATATTGATTGGGCTTTCCTTCCTCTAAATAAGGGCATGCTACCTGCACCTCCCATTTTTTTTAATTTTATTTCCAGATTTAAAAAAAAAAACTAATTTTCATATTAATTTTTTTTTTAATAAATTATATGATCGAAAAAAATATTTGGAATTTTTTAAAGATTTTTTTATTTTTATTTTCATTTTTTAATTTTTAAAAAAAGTTTTTTTTATGTGGCATGCCACGTCATCGCCACGTGGCAAAAGTTGCACAGTCAGCAACTGCCACGTGGACAAAACCATGCCAACTCAATGATGAAGTGGGGCCAGGGACCTTTTTAAAACAATTTTTTTTTGCAGGGACGAAAATCAAAACAAAACCAAATTACAAGGACGATTATCATATTTAAGGCAACAAAAAAAGAGAAAAATATACTTTTCTGACATCAATTATAAAAAATAACTAAGATGTCAAAATATCGCATTCCTTCCATTTCCATATACAAGTGGCACCCACGTTCTATTATACCTTCCTCAATGTTTTTGCTCATTTATACTTCCTCAATTAAATTGGTCCTATGATTTATCATGCTAATGTTTTTGGAAAATTGCTCTTCTCCTATACTTCTTCCGGTCACATTTATAAGTAAAAATGATTTTTTAGGTACATTGAATAATTATTGTATCCGGTCACATTTATGGGTCACATACATTAATTATTGAATGTATCTAAAAAGTTGTTTTTTTGCTTATAAATGTGACGAAGGGAGTACAAAATTGCTCACTCTCATACAAACGGTTTAAAATACCCCTCACGTGAGTTAACTCACATTCGGTATAACGAACGTTAGTTAACTCGCGCTGAAGTATAACCTACATGAGTTAACTCACGATGTGTTATAACCCACATGACTTAACTCACGCTGAGTTTATAACCACGCTAGAGTTATAACCTACATGAGTTAACCCACGTGAGATGTATCAATGCAGCGAACGTGACGTAGGTCGTGAGGGTATTTTGACAGTTTGTATGAGAGAAAGTAATTTTTGATGGGAAAAGATCAATTTCCATATTATTGACAATGGCCTCTCTCTCCTATGACTAATGGAAGAAAAAAAATATTGATTGGGCTTTCCTTCCTCTAAATAAGGGCATGCTACTTGCACCTCTCATTTTTCTATACAAACTTCTTTATCTTGTCTCATTTTACCTAATTTGTGGTGTTAGTGCTAATTAATCCGTATAAAGTTTTTTTTTTTCAAATAGTTTAGTGGTTGAAGTTCACATATTTTAAATTTGATTAAGTGGGATGTTCAGGGTTCAAACCCCACCCTTTACATATATTATGCGTTATCCATATCAACTAAGTTAATTTCACATAAACAATCTGTATATAAATCCTTTAAATCAGTAACTTCTCACCGTCCCAGGAGTTGTTTCATGCATGTAGGCCTCACAATAAATTCTCTCATTATAAAAAAGATAAGGGGAGACCACAATTACTTCAATTTGCTGGGAAGAAATTGTGAAGAAGATAATAGACACTATCTTTGAAAGGGATTCGAATTAAATTCACAATTTTATGTTCCATTGGACCATTTCTAATGTGCTAGCATAAATCTTGCAACAGCATTATGTGACCCATCATCATATGGACCAAATTTTATTTTTAAGGAGTCATACGGGACCAAAATAGTTGCATTATATGTTCCCTTGGCATTTAAATTCTCCGTCTAGATTTTGGAGTCGTACATTATATTACTTTTTTTCTTCCTAGTAAGTTACACTATTATTTAATGCTTAAATTACATTATCCTCCTACTATACATTGCTTATATTCCTTCTCCTCTAATGTCAAAGAGTACATTATAAAAATATTTAAAGTTAATTATCATTCGCATTGAGTTATAAAGAACGAAAAATTGATTTCTTAAACGAGGGCTTTAAATTTTTTTCACATAAAATAGTGACGTTAATTGTTATTAACAAAATTTATTTATGTTAAAATGGGTTAAAGTGTAATTATATTTAATTCTTAAGGAGGCGGAATGTAATTCAAGCATCTCATAGGGAAGAGAGAATTTTTTTTTCTTTCTATTTATTTATTTTCAAGGGAGGGAAATATATATTTTAACATAATAGAAGAGTGGAGTGTAATGTAAGCTTATCATAAGAGAGGGAATGTAAGCTACGTATTGATAAAATTCAAATTCAAATTCGTTAAAAAAGAGAGGATGAAATTGAGAGCAAACTCACAACATCTATGTTAATAACATAAAACAATAGTGTACATACACATACATATATGACTATATTCAAGTATTTTGAAGACCCATATTTCTATATCTGCAACGTTGACAGCGCCAAACTTATTCATTGGATATGCACTTGATCAAAGTTAATCTTTCAATTTAAATCAAATAAACATTGCAATACGATGAAAAATTAAAAACAAAGCGTGCAAAGATGAGAAATCAAAACACACATTATATTACTTTTGCTTTAGTCATTTTAAAATTTGGAGTATGGTTTTAATAAACTGAAATATTATTTTTTTTTAATTTTTTATCATTGTTTAGTCTGTGTAAAAAAGTGATGCATGAACATACATGAGTACGAACCTAAGACAAATTCATACTAACTCGACCATTTGCACAATGACGATGATCCCGATCGCCAGACAAAAACCCACTGTGATCAACCGAATCAATACATATCACATACTCACGATAATGGTTCTTATATGTTATTTTCGAATTTAAAATATCATAAACTACTACCGAAGAGATTACCGGGTTGAGTCACGACCATGTCGCTCTCTTTAAGACGTTTCACGACACTATCCAAGTTTATGCAAGGTAGCCTAACAACCGCGCCGCCTCCAAGATAAAACATCTCAGCTCACTGTTCAATTACGTACTGCACAATATGTAATTGTTCGAGAATTTACACCTCAAAAATATGGTTTAATCGTTCGATTAAAACCACTCAATATGGTATGTATACTACTCGAATCGAAACCGAAGAGACATAAAGAAGTAGAAGAAGAAGAAGAATGACTCGTCAACACAAGTCGAAGGAGGGATAAGAGAGGAAAAACACATGAATCATCAACTGTGAATTTCAGTGTGTGGAATGAGTGAGGCGAGCTCTCCTTTATAGGCAGAGTTCGAATGATGAAGATTTGCATTTGTCTGTGAGGAAAAGCACATGAATCATTTCACTGTGAATTTCAGTATGTTATAAAATGACAATATCTTATCATTTTTTATGAGATTTTTTCAAGGAAATTTGATTTTCTAGGATTGTATGATGAAGATTTGCATTTGTCTATGAGTTTGATGAATTTCTTTTTTGGAGTTTTTGATTATTTTTTCCATAAAAAAGGATAACTATGTTGTTATTTTGAAACATAAAGGACTAAATCGTGATCAAAAAAAGATAAAGGATGAAATTGTTACCTAAAATTAAGTTCAGGGATTAATTGTATAATTTTGCCAAAAATATATATCTTTTGACCCAAGCCCAGGCCGGACGGCAGCGGCGCGCGTGATATATATATATATATATATATATATATATTTCTAAGTGATCACCCGTTCGCAAAAGTGGGTACCTCAAGGGCACACCTATAGAGGTCACCCCACCCTTAAATAAACACCTGTCGGTTGATGTGGCTCACCCATGTAAAACATTTTTAAGTCAGACACACTGGTTCTTACATTGTATTTTTTATTTAACTTTTCAGTAGAATTAACTAGTATTCCAACATTATATTTCTAGCCAAACCATATGAATCCCGTGAACTATGTTTGAATCAACACAGAACACATACTCATCACCCAAAAACTAAAACTTGCACCACCACGAGTTAAAAACCTTGAACAAACCAATATAAAAAAAAATACTTTGTTTAATTTTTTTGTACTGGACTTCTTTTTTACAAAATATATTTAGGCTGTTAGAAGTTCAAAAATATATATTTTCTATAAAAAAATTCTATTTTTAATCTAAATTAATGCTCAGTAATACCCTTGTATATATAACATGATCCCATGGCTAATAACCTATTCTATAGCTATTGACTTTATAAGGTATAAGTAGAAGCATTCAAAAAGTTTAATGACAACTTGTGCAACATGGATTAATCAAATTTTGTTTGTCTATGTATGAAAATACCTATGAAGCCTAGATACGGGTACAGGTGCGGGTACGATACGATACGGATACGCGGATACACAAATTTTTAAAAATTTAGGATGCGATACAGCTAAGATACGTCAACAAATTTTTTATATTAAAATTTATATATATGTAAATATGCTTGAAGAAAATAAGCATTGATTACCCTTATTATATGCATGTAAAGTTTGCTTATAAACCATATTATATTTTCATTTGTTGGGATACGGAAAGAAGCATTCAACACAAATTTGATCAAATATTGATTAATTGAATCACCTCTCTCGTTACCTTCATCCATAAGAAGTATAATTTTAAGTGGTTCATCAAGAAACAATTATACTGATGCATATCTAAAATTGAATTATATACATCTTTACTGAATTTCAAAAACATTGTCTCACTTTTTTCCTTTCATCTTTTATAGGATACGTATTTGTGAAGTATCCTATAAATATCCTTGTGTATCTTTGAAGTATCCAATAAGTATCGGATAAAATATATTTTAAAAATTAAAATAATTAATTCTGATACTTCGTGGGTACGTATCCGCGAGTATCCGTGGGATATCGGTATCCGATACGAGTACGTCTCTATTTTGGAGTATCCGAGCTTCATAGGAAAATACACTACCAATTATCAGCAAAAAATTAAAAAAAAAGAAATTACAACCTATTGTCAGGTGGTCATTATTTTAGTATCTTTGAATATGTTAAACCCACCAATTATTTGCTCATGATTGTTGAAACTCAGAATCCGTAGAAGGTGGTGCCCATAGGTGTACTGTTTTCTTAATCGAACACATCTGCCTACAATCCTTAAGATTAGTTGGAGCAAAAATTATTGAAAATTGCTAACAATGTACTCTCTAACCCTTAATATACTATCTTATGTTACTTAAAATTTATGAGTTACATCAAATTTATATGGATTCACACAATTTGGTAGGATCCATTTTGAAGTTCAACCATTAGGAGAGAAACTCTTGAAATGTGCGTTAAGAGAGTTTATTTCATTCAACATTAACTTTAATCTGGATCACAAGGATAAAATTGGTTGTAATATGTTTAAGGCTTTTGTAAAATAAATCAAGGTTTACAAATGAAAGGTTTGAATAACTTGGCGTCAAATTTGAAATTTAATATAAGTTGTTTCCATGTTTATGGATTTAGATTTCTTGCATTAACAAATATATGCATTTATATTTTTAATTAATTGATTGTAGAAATTTGCATTTTTTTTCTTCTTTCTAATGCTATTCATGCTTTAGCTCATGTTAGGAGACAAACTAATAGAGTCGCTCATAATCTTACTCGAACGTCTATATTATATGCTAATTCCAGTATTTTCTTTCATCCTCTTTATTGTATTCACTCTATTATTTTGAATGAAATGAAGTGAGCTACCTTTCCCAAATCATAAGCAACCTCATTTCATTGTTGGCTAACAAACTCAACATTAGAGAAAATTAAAACAACTTTACAAAGAAATAACGTCGCTGAAATCATTCAAATTTTTCCGATTGAATGAGAAGCTCTCTACCATCACCTTAGGATCAAATTCAAAGTCTAAAGGTCCCAAATTAAACTCATGAACCCGATTAAACACCGAACGAAAACTAAGAGGCTTCACCAATATGCAACTCATGTTTTTTTGGTGGCGACCGAGGTTTGAACCCCGAACCTTACTTATATTATATATTGTCCCTACCAACTTAGTTAAGCTTACAAGGACATACAACTCATACCTTTGGTGCAAAACAATCAATTTTAGTAAGAATGGAAGCACCATGTTCATCTCCTAGGCAAATAGCAATGCCTCTTGGTTGGTATTGGTTGAAAACGCTCAATTAATATTGCATCAAATTTAGCAAGAATGAAAGCACCATGTTCTAGCCACTTTAGAGTTTAAGGATCAACATGCCTTTGCACACTTGGCCAGTTTTGCAAAAAATTAATAGCATTTTCTTATACAATCTAATGGGCGCAATTTTATTATGTATAGCTAATTAATGATGAAGTGATACATACACATATGTTTGTGATAAACATTAAGCCATATCACATGATTCTGCAAGCTGATATATTCGATCTCTGACTCCAATCTGTCGTTAGCTGTAAGTAAACATTAATTTTGTGACGGTTTTCTGTTGAATTAATGAAGGAAGAAATGTATATTGTTTTGGTGTCAGATCAGTTAGCATGTGAACATTTGAAATCTTCGATTCCCTCATAGTAAGTTACGGATTTAAAGTTGCTGTTCAAAAATAAAGTATGGATTTAAAGTCCCCATTGAATGTCATGATATTATGTTTATTTTATGGACGAAATAACAAAGTCATTATAAATTCATACATACAAGACTGAGGGGTTAAATGTTCTGATGCAATCGTTAGTGACAACAGGCAGGGGAGGTTTCAAGGTCCGACAAGCCTAGGCAGTTGCCCGGGCTCTGGCCCAATTATTTTGCAATTTCTTATGTATATCCCTCTGAATTTCTTATATAAACTCCTATAAATTAGACAATTTCTTTAGATTTTTTGATTATTTGCTTGCAATTTCTTATGTAAACCCCTCTAAATGTGTTGCAAATTTGTTTTGCCCAGACTTTATAATAATCCTAGCTCTCCGCCGCTGATAGCAGTGATGTACCGCGGTTACACAGTTGGAACTTGAAGGTGTTGATGGGGTTTTCGTTTCTCATCTTCGATTCATCGATGACACATTGTTACTAGATGAGAAGAGTTGAGCTAATGTTCGATCCATAAAAATGGTGCTGATTATTTTTGAACATGTATTGGACCGAAAGTCAACTTTCATAAAAGCATGTTGACGGGAGTTAATGTTTCCAACTCGTGGTTGAATGAGGCTACCTTGGTCATGCATTGTCGTGTGGGAACTTTACCCTCTGGTCAAATATAATCGACACTAAATTTACTTCTATTATGTACGATAAGTACTTAACGAAATACAAGAAAGTATATTTGTATCGTTTTTAAAATTTCAACCATCCTATCAATTTCTCAAAAGAAATTAATTTGTACATTATTATAATTTTATGTACAAATGATATACAATCACACATTAATAATGATCCTCTTAAAGAAACTTGGTCAAATAGGTAAGCATGTGATTACCATCAAGTCTTAGTCTCACATGCTGGTGTAGGCTAAATTTAAGCAACTTCCAATTTTCGTTAAAACAACGTTGTCTTTTGTGAAAGTTTCTTTGTAAACAAAATAGTGTGAATTTTCGGTGGAGGATAATTGTGAATCACTTAACTTAAATAGAACGTGATGGGAAATTGTTAATTGATACGTATTTTATCAATATTTTCCATCTTGTTTAGTGCTTTCTCAATGTAAAATGAGAAAGGATTCACTATTAAAAAAGCAAAAATTAGTGAGGGAATTTTAGAGAGGGAAAACGTGAAATCCCTCTCTAATTCGGTCACTAAATTTTGCGACCAAGGAAATTGTGAGGAATTTTAATTTTTCCGTCACTAATTTCCCTCTCTAATTTTGCTTTTTCTAGTAGTGATTAGAGTCAAACTCTATGAGGAGTTATTTGTGTTGGAATTTTTAACAGGATAACTAAATCACATATACAAGTTATAACATATATATACAGTATCAAATATAGATTATGAATGACATGTTGGTGTTGGATGAAAATATACCTATCGAATAAATTTTACATTGCTTAAAATTGTAAAGGTGGAATCATCGTAATTTTAGAGTGTGTATCCAACTTTTTTCTCTCTTTCTCTTATACTTTTGTTTTAGAGTGTTGTGAGATATCGTTGGATATTTGCTTTGAATTAAAGGTGTGGTTATACTAGGGCTGGTAGGTGTTTAAAAGTAGTTATATGTTGTAAAAAATTTCAGTGTTATTATTTGTTTGTCATTAGACAATAACTGAGATTTTTTCTCCGATTTTGAAGTTTACAAGTTATATTCTTATGTTGTGATTATGTTTCTTTATTTTCTCTATCTCTATTTTTTCAACAACTGATACCATAGCTTTTGATTTGGTCTGGTGATAGGAGTTCTTAGTATGCTATATGGTTCCAACATTATCCGATCTTCCACATCAATAGGAAAGCCTTAAATAAATCTAAGGATCGGGACGATTATTTATCTCGTGATATATCCATAAGATATAGAAAGATTTAAATCTATTGAATGGTTCTTAATTAGACCAATTCAATTCTGTTTGTTCTAGAAATAATTAAATAAGAAAGATAAATCCATTATAATAAAAGATACAATAAGACACTTCAGAATTGATCTCATCCCTTAAAAATCTAAATTTGAATTTGTTGAGTAATAACTGATTTCTTCAATGTGAAAGTGTTGCAATCACAAGTTTTGCATTGAAATTTGGGCCAGAGAAAATTGATGGAATCAATTTTGCCTTGTGTAGAGTTTTCAAGTCATGGACGTTTTGATCTACAGGATTATACAATCAATGTATCAACATCAAAAATGAATTCGAAGACGAATTCTGGAACAAAGTCAAGATAGAATGAAACCCTAACTCCGAGCGTTACTAATCAGAATATCGACTCGATAAAGACTCCCAAAAGCGATAAACAAAAACGAGAAGGCTCCAACGCCATCCTCTGAGACTCACTGCTACTAAGTTTCTTCTTCCTGCGAACATGTTTTAAGCGAGGGTACAATCCAATAGATTAGAATATATCCAACATAAGAGATGTATAAGCACATGTATGGATTCAAATAAAAGAACACATCAATTACATTTAGGCATGTATATGTCACACTCAGATAATATTAACATTTAAACATATACATTCATTTAATAAAATCAATAGGCATCAATCAACATCTTATAATAACATGTAAGCATCAACAACAATTAAGAATATCAAGTAGGCATTTAGCAAAATACAGACCATTCACACATAACCACATAGAAGCACATTGTTGAATATCATATCTTTAAATAGTTACACATATTTAAATATCACATCTTTAAATAGACTTGCAGTTATGTATGCAATGTCCCTAACTCGACTCTATATGCATGTGGTACCGGTGTTGGATATCAGAGGTATGTTACTGATTTATCCTCCATCTTAAATCACATATTTAAATCAGACTGACCATGAATGCATGGACACCAAGTAATGACTCAACAATGCACATTTTTATATGACTTGACAATTACACATCTTTATATAACACAACTTTATATGACACATCTTTGTATAACACATCTTTACATCAACACATCTTCAAATAACACATCTTTATATAACACATCGTCAAATAAAACATTTAGTTACTCATCTTAAAATAGTACATTATTTCCACATCATTACATGTTTCATAAATTAAACTTCATTTACTACTTTTTCTACTCAATTCGTCGCCTAATGTCTATTATTAAAAATTGTCAAGTTTCCTCATTTGCCCTCACTTGTTATCAATGAAAATCATTTCATTAAGTCCATCTTCTTATTAATTGAATACACTACTGCATTCCAAGTTCTTTATGAAGTTATTTCATCGATTGTACCAAATCATGTTACTAAGTTAAATCCTTAAAACCTTTCTAACTATCATGATTCTTATTCCAATTCAACTTATTAACATTAATTCATCTTAATTACTCATTCTTTCTCACCAAAGCCCCAAAATAGAAACGAATCGATGTCAAATGAATGCCCTGGAACGCCCGAGACAATCCCCTACACCCAGAACTGACAGAACAGCTTACGTTGTTACTATCATGCTCGCATGCTCGCTTAGCGAGCAGGGTGCTCGCCTAGCGAGCAGGGTGCTCGCCTAGCGAGCAGGGTGCTCGCCTAGCGAGATTTGCATCACAAAAATGCCCAAAAACTTGTTGTTTTGTTCGCTTAACTTGTCCGGAAACCCAAAAAATCCTATTTTGATCTTGAAATTGACCCTAAATCATCCAAAAGACATCATTGTATAACACATTTTTATATCAACACATCTTTATATAACTTATCGTCAAATAATATATTTAATTACACATCTTAAAATAGTAGTACGTTAAAGATAACAGTTTTTTACCTTAATGATGAAAAACATTACCTAGATTGTTTATGCATCGGTTAGACGCATATCTCATCTTAAACACTATATTCAAATTTAAAGATCAATGTCACTTTAAAATAAAAAATATATATTAATTTATTTACTATCTTAACCGTTGAAACCACTTTTTGATGACTATACAAATACAGAGGATTCCTTCACATCATTTCTCATACTGATTAGATCAGTGTCTCAATCTCAGTTCTTGTAATCTCAAAATTCAGTGCCCTCACCACCAAAAATCGAATCAGAATTTAGAACAAACAGTGAAGTAGATTCCCATGCCTCTCATCTCTTTCTTTCTCCTTTCAGAAAAAGACACAAACAAAAAACCAACAAAAAACATTATTTCTTAGTACTTACTAGGTTGCTTCACTCTTCCACACACACTAGTATTTTTATTTTTCTATATATATCATAAAGTATAAACCAAAACAACATTTTATATCCATTTATGTGTAACATATATATCCCTTTGAATAGTAACTAAAATAGCCTTTTTATAGTTCAAAATTTCTTGAAACCAAAAATACATAAAAAACCAACTTTTATTCTTCTCTTTCACAGCTTTTTTCTGTGCCAATTGGTGGCTAGAGTCATTAAATAAGTAGCTTTTATTGTGATAAAGTTTTCAATCTTCAAAAGGGTAAGTCCTCATTCTGATTCTGTAGCTTGATATTGATATTTCCTTTGTATTTAATGTAAAACATAATGTTTTCCTCCTCCACAATATATGAACAAAAAATGGATCAATTTTTAAATTGAATTTTTTAAATATTTTTGTTGGAATTCTGCAAGGAATTTTCAGTTATATGGATCTGGGGTTGTGTAATCATCAAGATTTTTGTCTCAAATAGTGTCACTTTTTTTATGTATTTCAGATCCACAAGATTAAGACAGTGGCATTTTATTTTTGTGGATAACAAAGACAATGTTGTCTCAAAACCAAGCAGAGGAAGCAATTGTTACAAACATGAATGAGACAGAACAAGAAGGTGGTTCAAGATTAGAAGATATAGCAGAAGACCAATCCATGTTCAATTTCAAAAGTTTCTTATGGCATGGTGGTTCTGTTTGGGATGCATGGTTTAGTTGTGCTTCAAATCAAGTAACTAATTATAAATTTCCACACAAAAAAATAATCATTTTGTTTTATTGATTTATGAAATCAATGTTTTTTTAGTTTCATGATGATTTAATTCTAAAATATATAAAACAAATTTTATAGGTGGCTCAAGTGTTGTTGACACTTCCATATTCTTTCTCTCAACTTGGTATGGTATCAGGCATAGTGTTTCAGATATTCTATGGACTTATTGGAAGCTGGACTGCTTATCTAATTAGTGTACTCTATGTTGAGTACCGTGCTAGAAAGGAAAAAGAAAATGTTAACTTCAAGAATCATGTCATCCAGGTTAGTTTTTTGGATTAAGCTAATCTGGTTAATGAGTTTACGTTAAACTTTAATAGATTGAGAGTATTGAAGTTCCAACCCCGACTAGAACAATCATTTGCCATATTTTACTTACCTCATGTCTCAAGTCCCGAGTTTATTTATTTCCCGTGTTTTAAATTGTGATTGTGGTAATGGTCGCATAGTCATACTTGACACTATACAGAATCATAGTCACGTATTACTAATGTAGCCTCAGTCACATTTGCAATGATATAAAACGCCCAAGATATCGTGGCCTTGATCGTGAAGATTCGAACTCAATTCCATGCTAGAGGAAAAAATGCATTTACACGTAGTAATCAATCTCAACGATTGATTTAAAATCAAGCGATTCATATTATAAATAATCAAATAAATTTGAAATGATCTCGACCTTCAATTTAGATTGAACTATCGAGATCAAAAAGATGTGCGACGTAGTTACAACAAAAAAACCATTTATTGGTGTTGACCTTTTTTTGTTAAAATTTGGTTCTTCCATCATGCATATTTGTTTCTAATATGACAATTGAAACAACATTGTTTTTGTGGATTTCAGTGGTTTGAAGTTCTTGATGGATTACTAGGTAGATATTGGAAAGCATTGGGGTTAGCCTTCAATTGCACTTTTCTCCTCTTTGGATCTGTCATTCAGCTTATAGCATGTGCAAGGTAAGATCTTTACTTATTTTTAAAATGCAATTTGAGTATTAAAAAATAGGTTTTCATTTGATTAATTATTATATACTTTTTTTTCTTTCTTTCTAATGTTGGTTGTTGTGATTACATTATGCAGTAATATATATTACATAAATGATAAATTGGACAAAAGGACTTGGACTTATATTTTTGGAGCTTGTTGTGCTACAACTGTGTTCATACCTTCCTTCCATAATTACCGTATTTGGTCATTTCTTGGTCTTGGAATGACCACTTATACTGCTTGGTATATGGCTATAGCTGCTATAGTTAATGGCCAGGTAAATTAATTCTCTTCTTTGAGTTGCAACTTGCAACAATTAATATTGATTTCTTTTTTTACTCAAAAAAAGTTGAATACCGGTATTCTTAAGGTAAAAGCAATTCAAAAATTAAATTGAATATTAAAAGTGATCCAAGGTCAAATGGTTGAGTGTTCAATAGATATTAAATACTCCATTCGGTTATTACTATAAGTAAAAGTTGATTTTTTAGGTTAATTTAATGGAAAATGTTAACGAGGGCATCTAGGACACTCTTTAAAGACTATAAGTAGTAAGTATTTATGAAAAAATGTGTAATAAATGCATTGGAAATTGAAACATTTGACTTTTTTTAAAAAAATAATTGCTTATTTTAGAATGCTTAAAGAGTGTCCCGAGGGCACTCGTTAACAAGATCCTAATTTAATAAATTATGCATGTGATCTCTATATAAATGACATACATCACTTATTGAATGAATCGAACAAGTAAACTTAGTGACCGTAGGGAGCAGCACTTAGGATAAGAAAGTGTTCATCTTAATATAAAGGAAAATGTTGGGCAGACATCCATATATATATATATATATATATATATATATATAACTTGATTGTTAGGAGATAAAGATATAAAAAGAATAATGCAATAAATTGATGATGTGATTGAAAGAAAGAGAAAAATAAGTGTTTAATGGATGTTTGAAAATAAAAAGGTATCCAATTATTATTGTTCTAATATTAAGGTTTTAAATTGTGGACCACTACATTAGAAGTTGTGAAGGTCCAAGTTGATCTTGATGTTGTTTATATTTATACTTCATCTGTCTCAATAATTGTTTGTGATTTTTCTCTGTTTTAAAGTAATTGTCGATTTCGAATATCAAGATATCATTTATTCTCTTAATAGATGTAGACCTTGATTGAGAATATTTCAAACGAAAATCGAGGGGATTGTTCGTCTCAATTTTTTTTTCATGTTTCTTGATCTCTACTATCAAAACTCTTTTTTTCCTAATATCTCTTTCTCTCTCCATTGTAATGACTGAATGAAATTTTAATGAATGGTTGTGTCATATGAGAGGATCCATTTTCGAAGATCAGATATGCAACCCATATATGATGTTTTGATTTTTGCAAACCATGTTTACAGATAGAAAATGTGGTACACTCTGGTCCAACAAAGCTAGTGCTGTACTTCACCGGAGCCACTAACATACTCTACACATTTGGTGGACATGCTGTCACAGTGTAAGTAGCACCAATATCTATTCTCCCTCTTCTTTCACTTGTTTCTATTTTTTCTTCTTCTATTCTTTGTGAAGCTTATCTCTGTTGTCTCTATTATCCTATCCATCCAGTTGTTCAATTGATATTGTGGATAACATGAAAATTTTAGTTATAGAATTGGTTTGGTTGTGCAATTGAGTTTAAGGTAAAATAATTTATATTTAATTTTTTTTTACTGAAGTTAATCTAAGTTGTTTAGCACAATGTAAAATCACTTACTTATAACAGTCAAACCTATTCTAACAAATTTGTCAAAAAAATATTGAGACAAAATTAATTTTTTTCATGCTTCGTGTTCCAAAAGACTTTTTTCGATGACATGTCGTTGTTAATACCATAAAATATCATTAGTTAAATAATTTAATTAATTAACTTTAAAATTCATAAAAAAATGTCGTATGGAACACAAAACGTGAATTTTTGTAAAATAACTAGATTAAAATTGAAAAGCAAAATATTTAAATGACCAAAAATCAGATTTTTTTATGAAACTTAAACAGAAACATGGTATATTTAGAAAGCCTAAATACTTATATTTTTTTTCTTATAAGTGAAATGAGAATTTATCATAGAGTATATGTGTAGTAAGTTTTTGTCATCAAACTACTGCAAACAGTTCTAGTTTCATGAAGCCATGCCCATAATCCTAATTTTAGAAATTTCAAGGTGTCCTTTTCTTGCTATTATTTTTGTGCCTAGAACTTTTGTACCTATAAAGTGTGAACAATTATTGTGACATACACACACGTTTACATTGCAGAGAGATTATGCATGCAATGTGGAAACCTCAAAAGTTCAAGTACATATATTTTCTGGCAACTTTGTACGTTTTCACATTAACGATTCCTTCAGCTGTTGCTGTTTACTGGGCTTTCGGTGATGAGTTATTAAACCATTCCAATGCTTTCTCTCTTCTCCCCAAAAATGGATTCCGTGATGCTGCCGTTATCCTCATGCTTATTCATCAGGTAAGCTTTTTAGTCTTCATTTGTCTAAAATTACATAAAATGACACATATTAAAGACAAATTAATTTTTTTTAAAAGAGAAACGTTATTGTTATTTGAACAATCATTATAAAACAAAATATGAGATAATTAGTAAAAAATATACTAGACATGGTTGGTTTATTTTGGACCACCAAATACATAGATCAAACCTAGACCATTTTTTTTTCACCTTTAGATTAGATCATCATCAAACTTTATTGTGTTCTATCCGCAGGTGGAACATAATAAGATTTGATGGAACGATATAATCTAAAGGTGGGAAAAAGTGGTTTAAGTTGGACAATATATGTGTTGACACGAAAACCAAATCAAACAAAAATGGTAAAATGACTATGCATAAACAGTTGTCTATTACATTAGCCTCAAAATGAAAATAGCTTTTCATGTAGCTTTTTCAAAATCTATTTTTTTTTTTAAACATAAGGAACTCAAATGTAAGAGCTTCAAATCTTAAAAAAAATGATGGCTTAAATGCTCTTTTGGTCCCTTAAGTATTTAATTGGCATCGCTTTGGTCCCTTAACTAAAAAATAACCGTTTGAGTACTTTAAGTTTTTTTTCAGTCTCATTTTGGTCCTTTCCGTTAGGGTTTTTAAAAAAAAGTTAACTCCTGGACACGTGTCAACTTGTCATTGGCTTTGAGATTATTATTTTTTACAAAAAGAAAAGATTATTTTTTACAAAAAAAATAATATTGCCAATGACAAAGGGACACGTGTCCCAGAGTTAACACGTGTCACCTTGTCATTGGTTTTGGGAATTTTTTTTACAAAAAAAAATATATATTTTAAAAAATTATTTGTTTTTTGTAAAATTTTTTATTTATTTTTTATAAAAAAATAAAAATTCTCAGAGCCAATGACAGGGTGACACGTGTCCACACTTAACATTTTTTATTAAACCTAACGGAAACCTAACATAAGGGACCAAAACGAGACTAAAAAATAACTTAAAGTACTCAAACGGTCTTTTTTTAGTTAAGGGACCAAAACGATACCAATTAAATACTTAAGGGATCAAAAGAGCATTTAAGTCAAAAATGATTTTTATGATAGTAAACAAACAGAAATAGCTTTAGATTTTTTTTAAAATCTCTAAATAAAAATCTCTAGATTCTTTCAATTCAAAATCTATTTTTTTTAAAGTTGAAACAAACGCACCCTATATCTCTCTTAATTTCATTTTCCCTCTTCAGTAAAAAAAAATAAAAATCAAGAGAGAGTTAGGTTAAGAGAGATGTAGAGTTAGAAGAGATGAAAGAAAAGTGAAGGAGAGGATTGAAAGTGTAAACATTGGGTTTGTATTTTATTTTATTTTTGAAAAGAAGAAAGTAATATTTATACACCAAATTTATGAATAACATTTACAAGGTAATATAATATAATATATATATATATATATATATATATATATATATATAATCTCTAAATTCATACTACAAAAATATAGTATAAACATTATGTTTTTACCCATGATAGCCTATATTATACTGCAATTGTCAATTCTATCTTCTTTAGTTAGTCTATTGAAAAGTGTTTTTTTCCACAAGGATATAACTTTTGTAGAACTTGCAAATTAGTTTTTCCTTTATAAAAATGAGCATTACTAAAAAAAATTTGTTGAAGAAATGCACTACTGGTTTATATCATTTCAAAAAACTAACTTCAACTTTTCTTCCCTAAAATGAATATGCAGTTCATCACATTTGGGTTTGCATGTACTCCATTGTATTTTGTATGGGAGAAGGTTATTGGTATGCATGACACAAAGAGTATCTGTTTAAGGGCACTAGTCAGATTACCAGTGGTGATACCTATATGGTTTTTGGCAATAATTTTCCCTTTCTTTGGACCCATAAACTCAGCTGTTGGGGCCTTGCTTGTTAGCTTCACTGTCTACATCATTCCTGCCTTAGCTCATATGCTCACTTATAGAACAGCATCTGCTAGAAAGGTAAACCATTACCATCTTTAATCTTGATTGGGATTGAAATTGCATGTCATTAATTTAATTGTCTCCTTATATATATATGATCCTCTATTATTATAATGACACACCATTAATAAATAAGTAACAATGAAAAATAGGTGAAATTTCAATTCTCGAAATAAAAAAAGCATACATTTGACGTAGCCACGCAATCAAGATGATTTGACAACTACAGTTTGACTTTGATAAATTGGTCAAAAGTAAAAAAGAGTCAAAATGCTAGTTGTCCGATTTTGGTCGTGTAAATGTAAAGAACTTAGTCGTGTAAACGTAAAGAACTTAGACTTATGTGTTGTGATACAAGTTTTGTAAACTTGGATTCATATTTAGACCCATGTGTTTGTAGGGAAATTATTAGACCCTCACCGACTTTGCCAATAAATAAACTCCATTAAGAGCACACTCCCAAATTTTAAGTCAATACCATCAAATCAACCTAAATGAGTTGGAATTTGAATACCTTCCTTATTACCTAAGAAATTCAAATTCAGCTCCACTCAAGTAAATAATACACTAATATCAAGTAGTGTTATGTATTTCATAAAAGAGATGGGGAAAGGCAACCAAAGAGCCTCTCATATGTTATGACCCACAACCATATCTTGTTTATGGTACTTGTACCCTACTATTAATGAGTGGGTTCACAGTCAGATTAAGATATGTTACCCCAATTGAATTGCACTTCACTTATCCATAGGCATTATTGTGTGATCTATTGCAAACATACGGTCACAAACTCACTACTCATGTAGTAGAAAAAAATGGGAGCAACAAATGTACAAAAGCATTTAAGGCTTAGATTTGGAAATATTACAAGAAGAATTGAGGCAAGTAGTGGGTCATTTTCTTTTAGCAATTTGATGCAGTTGGATTATTGTACTATGCCTCATGCTGAGCTGGAGGATTTGACTGGATGTTTGGTCTCTTACTCCCCAAATAATTCATATAGGGAGGGATAAGGTGATTGAAATTTGACAAAAAATTCCATGGTATTAGAGGGGCCTCCTTGGACATAGAATTTAAACCCCATTGATACTTTCCATTGACGATCATGTTAAATCTCTCTATTTGGTATAATTGTTGCTCCCTTTTTTGGGATTTATTTTAGTAATACAATAGAAGTGGAAGGGACTATCGGCTATCACATGTTTTGGTATAGGTAGTGCTAAACCTTTGTGTTGCGAGTTTGGAGGGGAAGAGAGGGGAGGATTTTGAAAAAAAGAAAAGAGTAAGTGGAATAAATAAAGTACATTATGAGGGGCCTTGATTTGTAGGAACTGTAAAAATTGATTTTACTTATATTAATCATGATTTTAGTATGACCAGGCAATCCCTTCCTTTAAGACTCAAGTCGTTGTTACCTTTGAAATAATTCTAAATGCTTGATCATTAAGAATCAAAATTTATTATAACTTCAAATCTCAATTTTATTAAATTATAAGTGTTCATGTAATTCTAATATGATTCAAGAACTTACATTATGTTTTAAATCAAACTTGTTTTATGATTGAAAACATTCATACATAAATCTATTTCATTCTCAAAAACTTTAACTATCAATTTTACAAAAAAAAGTTAACAAAATCACGATTAACGAACCCACTTGGGTCGGCCTGGTGGTATTGGATTGGGATCTGGAAGTGTGCTCCTCTTTGAAATCTCAGGTTTGACTATCTCTGATGTCAATTTGTGTGGGCTAATTTAGCTTCTTAAAAAAAAACAATAAAAAGAAAGGAACGTCATAACTTGCAATAGAAGCAATTACAAGTATTATAGTATTTCAGTGGTAGTTCAGAATCAAAGTAGTTACAACAAAATTTCTAAGTCTAAAATTGTCTTATGCTTCAATTGCTTGTGTCGCAAGTAACTGAAGACTATGGTGCTCATCTTCTTCATTACCTAGTAAACTAACTTCTATTTCTTTTGTGCTATTCTTTAACAATTTTCTCATTTTGCAGAATGCTGTTGAGAAGCCTCCTTCCTTCCTACCAAGTTGGACAGCTGTATATGTCTTGAATGCCTTCATTGTGGTATGGGTTTTTGTGGTTGGATTTGGGTTTGGAGGATGGGCTAGTATGACCAACTTTATAAGACAAATTGACACATTTGGGCTTTTTGCTAAATGCTACCAATGCAAGCCCCCAACACCACCCCAAGCACCAGCCCCCCATTCACGTCATTAGAGTCAGCTTACATAATCACTTCAACATAGTAAAGTTTAGCTACAATCTTATTTCTTCCATACATTGTATTTTACACGAGGGAGAATGGTAAATAATTTCCCCCTTTATCTCATGTATGATGGTTGGGTTTTGCATAGTTGAGTTGAACAAAAATAGTGTAATATTAAGTGTTGCAATAACTTTTCTATGACCAACTTTGATTAGTTGACCTGTTTCCATACGTTCATGTAACAATGAATTAACAAATAAATTCAATGTTAAAAATTATGTTTGTTGACAGAAGTTTTGGATTCTAACTTCATGTTCCCTTCAAGAAAAAAAAAAAGAACTTCGTGTTGAAATTTATTTGATAATTAATAATAAATATGTCAAAATCAATTTTATACTTTTAGAATCATTTTTAAGTATCTCTCAAAAGAAAATCAAAATATTAGCTTTGTTAGGAATTAATTCAAAATTAGTCAACTAATAAGCTTAATTAGCTTTTGTAGGATTATATATATTTTTTGTTATGGCAGTTAGATGGTAGTTAGAGTTGTGATGAGTCACATGTGTATGTGAACTAACTCGTATCAATTGTGAATATAAGTGATTACAAGTGAATAAACAAAGTAGTGAAGTGTGTGATTTGCACACATAAACTCTCTCCCTATTCTTTCTCTCCCATTACTCTAATCTTCTTCAACCTAAGTGAAAATTGTGATTGAGTGCAATACAGAAGTGAGTTTCATCTTGTTCCAGTATCTAGTATCAGGACCTGTTTGAATTTTTTAATACTACAATGTTCACCTTTGCGAATGCACAATTGTTTCGCTAGTCTCTTGACAATGTTTATTTTTCAAAGATAATAACAGCTTGCAAACTATAACAACATTCAAGCACAAGGTTTTAGCTCCCACTGATTACTACGATCATCATGGTGGAGAGATGTACATTTCACCTTATGATATAGATCATGATTGCATGCAATCAATTTTTTGACGTATTCAAGACAACCATGGTTGTTGGATCGAGATCCGACGGTCTAACTTTTAAACATGGTATTCTTTAGTAAAAAAACTAATATTGAAATTTAGACTGTTCAATCTCGAATCACAATTGATCTCATCAAAAATTTTACCATAGAGAATCTGATATGTCATGATGACGTCTACCTTTGATTGCCTCCATTATTTTCTTGAGTCTTTTCACTTATTGTGTTCCGTCTACCATTAATTTTCTCCATTATTTTATTATGAGTCTTTTGGCTTATCGGGTTCCGTAACTGATGCGGGTTGCTACCAATTGCATTGATTTGGGTATTTGGCACTCCAATACCACCATTCCTAGAAGGAAGTGGAGGAAGGAAAGGTGGTAGTGGAGGAAGGCGACGTGGAAGTGGAGGAAGCGGAGGAAGGAAAGGTAGGAATTGAGCAGGTGGGCAATATACTCCTCCCGAACGTTCTGTAGATTCCATTAACTTATCCACTTTTCTATCAAAGCTTTCACTATTTGACCCTGAATTCAGTTCTCTAGTTTTCATAAACTTACTTATATCAAAGCTTTGGGTGGTAGATGTGTCCATGAAGGGAAATCTTTCAACGGTTTTCATTTTGTTATTTACTCTTTCATGAAAGCTTGTAATGGAAGATGTGTCCATGGGATATTGTTTGAGCCTGTGTTGATAGTCTCTTTTGTTGAGAAAGGCATGTGGGTAGATTCTCTGCAAGAATTAAGAAGAGATATAACATTTTATTTGCAGGCACACCTAATTAATAAAAATTCACTAAATAATTAGCAATATATAAACAGTTCCTTAACACTTAATTTCAGGTAACATTTTAGTCATAAAACGTTACTTAAAATTAGGTTAAGTTAAGGACTAAAATGGAACAAAAAAAGATAAACGACTAAAACGTTACTTAAAATTAAATTATGGGACTATTTATGTAATTTTGTCTAAAAAACGCTATTATATATTGTGGAAGCAATTATACATTTATCAAAACATATTGTGTGTGTATGTGTGTGAGTTTTAGACATATATCTCCCAACTTAATTAGTTTTAGACATACAACAAAAAAAGTAAAGGTGGTTGTAGGTTGTAACTATATATCTAGCTCAAGTTGAGTCTATATTTGAGTGATGTAAGCTTCATATAGTTTGACACTCCTCCTAATTAAGCTAGGAGTTATATGTCTAATAATCCCAAACTTGAATATGAGATCACAAAAATGAACTTAGTTTCCATTGATATGAATAAAAAGATATAATCATACACAATTATACTTCTGAATTGTATATGAAGGAATTAAACACAAATAATTCTGAATAAAGACTAGGTTTCCAATGATATCAAAGAGAGTTTCAACATGTTCTTTAGTTTTCTAGTGCCTTCTATGCTTTGAAATCGTCTAAAATTCGAACCCCTGCTCACAATCTCTATTTGGCTTTATAGCTCGGTTTTGAGACAGTTCCAATCGTGCCACGTTACGAGGTAATCGTGGCACGGTGCCTTCATTGATCCTACATGGCAGCAAACTTAAATTACCATCGTGGAACGATGCAGATTTAAACGTGTCACGATTTTTTCAGATTAAAAATCTTAAGTCCCACTCTCTTTCAAATGTGCCACGATACAGGTCCAACGTGGCACGATTTTTCCATTATCCTGCTATATGCTATCTTCAAATTTGTGACAATTTTGAGCTTACTTTACCACGTACAACATGCATTTCACTCTCTAAATGATATAAAAAGACATAAACATTACTCGAAACATTAGTGTTGATTTACAGTCATCACTTGTATGAAGAGGAATGCTAGCAACACACCTTCTAACACACACTTTTCAACATACTATTTTTGATTGATTAAAACTCACATGGGACCCACCAAATTCATATGGGACCCACATGATTTGGTGGGACCCATGTGAATTTTAACCAATCAAATAGAGTGTGTTGGAAAGTTTGTGTTAGAATGTGTGTTGCTAGCATTTCTCCTTGTATGAATGCTAGAAACATTGGATGATGTGTTTCCCCTTATGCTTTGGAGACTATTATCCATACTTGTAAGAATGATAGAAACTCTTGAAGTGTGTTTCTGCTTATACTATTGAGACTATCACCCGAACTTGTACGAATGCTTGAAGCAATAGATGGGATGCTCCCCCTTATAGTTTTAACATTGTCATCAACACTTGTACGAATGTTGGAAACATTGGAATTCTACCTTATATCATTAAGACTATGATCCACAATCGTAAGAATGATGGGAGTTTCAGGAGATGTGTCCCCTTCTTATACTTTGGTGACTATTATCTGCTCTTGTATGAATGCTGGACATGCTGGAACGAGTGTTCTGCCTAATACTTTTGATTCTATCATCAATGCTTGTACGAATACTAGAAACACCTGAAGGGGTGTTAACCCTTGTACTTTTAACTCTATCATCCACAATTGTACGAATGCTAGAAACATTAGATGGTAAGTCGTCCCTTATACTATTGAGTCTATCATCCATACTTGTACGTATGCTGGAAACACTTGATGGTGTGTTCGACGTTATACTTTCGACAATATTGTCCACACTTGTACGGATGCTAGAAACGTTGTAAGGTGTGTTTGGCCTTATACTTTTGAGTCTATCATCCACAATTGTTCGAATGCTAGACAAATTGGCATGTGTGTTCCCCCTTATAGTTTTGAGACTAGTATCCACACTTTCATGAATGTCTGAAACGTTGAATGGTGTGTTCCTCCTTATACTTTGGAGACTATCATCCATACTTTTATGAGTTCTAGAAACACTCGAAGGTGTGTTCCCCCTTATACTTTTGAGACTATTATCCACACTTGTACGGATACTGGAAGGTCTGACTTCCTTTTTAGTGGCGAAATTATTGTCCATAGGTCTGATTCCCCTTTTACGGATGCTGGAAGGTATGATTCCCCTTTTAGTGACGAAATTATTATCCGTAGGTCTGATTCCCCTTTTAGTGACGAGATTATTATTCATACTTGTGTAATACCTTGAAATGATTAAAGATATGCCCCTCCTTTAGTTTTGAGAATATTATGTTCAAACATGTAAGATAGCTAGAAATGTTGGAAGATATGTTTCCCTATTTATGTGCTCCTATTTTATTACCATTTATTAAGTACAATTTTGTAAAACAAGTCAAAATATTTCTTTTCCCTACAAAATTAATTACATTTCTTAATATGCGTGAAATCTCCAAAACATCTTATAATTTAAGACGAAGAGCTTGAAATCATCTGATCTTAATTGATAAATAGCACAACGACAGAACTATCGTTGTGGATGGCCGTAACTAAAAAAATATTCATAAAATTGTGCAAATCCTCAAGAATACAATAGATCTTTTCGACGATCAACATGTCGAGGCTATGAATTCACGACAAAAGATACAAGATAACACATAAAGTTAATGAAAGGAAAGAGTACTACACAATTATGATGTACTGCAACGCCACTTTTAAAGGGATGCTCAAAAACCCGTTTTCAAAAGAAAAGGCAACAATTTTATTGACTATGACATCGGTTTTCAGACGTTCTTATAGGCTGAATTGAATATAAATTATAGTGGAAGATATGAAAATTAGTCAAATCTACATGATATAACATGCCACTTATAACCTGGAAAAAGAAGACGAAGGACACCACATAATTAAGGATATTTAAAAACATCAATATATGCAAAAAGTTTACCTGAAAAACTATCAGTCTAGGCGAAGTGGCTGATATGATATGCAGAGGATATGAGTATTGTCGATTTTGAGATACCAAGTTTTACTCTGGCTGATAAAAAAAAAGAGTATATGAGTGTTGATCGAAATTTTTATTAATTCTTAATAATATGTGATGTGTGTGCATGCATTCACAACCTTTATAATAGAAAAATTGCAGCTTCATCGTATTTTCCTAAGAAATTTTGTCAAAAAAACAACCCAAGTCTTCTAACATATAATAAATATATAGTCTACGAATCTGATAATCCAACCACTGCGTAATACTATTTGTCAGTAATGAAATGTTTTATAATTTATCAGTCTCACTAATGAAATGTTGATCTGTCATCTAAATAATATTTTAAACAATTGTGTCACTTTAGCCGTTTAACTCTCTCTCTCTCTGGCTTCCTTGTACTACTCTCTCCCTTTCTTCCTCATTCATAATAGTATTGTTTTTTCTTTAGTTTTATTTTCACATGTAAATTTAGTTTTTTTTGTTGTGTTTTCCCTGCAATTTCGTCGTTTGAGTGTGTCGTTGTATTTTTTCTTTTGAAAAGTAGTGCGTAGTTGTTTTAATCTGTTGAAGTATAATTCATATTCTATGGTAGGTTAGTTAGTATGGGTAAGTTTAGTTAGTTAAGGTGTTAACCCAACTATGGTTATGATTAATGATTAGTAAGTTAATAACTAATTAGTGTATAGTCCTATAAATAATAAAGTGTAATGTAACTCATATTGCTAATATCACTCATATTTCTCACATTCAATAATAAAGAGTTTTATCATTCCTTTGTAGTTTCCTCTCTAAATGTGAGTGTATGGAGATTATTCTGGTCACAGTACATAACCTTCTGTAAGTATTCAAAACGTTCTAATCTTTCTCTCAATTTTATATGTGCATGTTCTATTAGTGGCATCAGAGCCTCTGGTTCATGATCCATGGGTTTTCAAACAAACCTTCAGCAAAGAGATTATGGTTCATATTCTCACATTGATTATTTGCGCATTTAATTCAATTGAATTCTCATTTGCCAATCAAAAGCAATTTAAGAATAAGTCAAACCATAAACATTTTTAATGTCATTAAAAATGGGTCATGTTAACCAGTGCCCCGGGCACTAGTTAAGAGAATCATAAAGACAAATTTTAAATTAAAAAAGACACTTTATTGACTTTTAAGTGATTAACAACACAATTTCCAATGCAATACATACTATATTTGCTTCTTAACTAGTCCGAGGGCACAGGTTAACATTATCCAATTTTATTTGCGTTGTTTGTACAATATAAGGACATGTGTCATTGTCATGGCCGGACCTTGGGGTGTGCAAGAAGCTCAATGGAACTGGACTTCCCCAAGGTATGAGCCTAAAAAAAAAAAATTAGGCCTATTAGAATTGTGTCATCTTCCTTTTGGTGTTAGGTGGGTGTTTTCTTGGGATGGTGGTTTGAGGTTCCTCATGTATACGATAGTAATTTTCACCTTTGTGTGTACCGTATATATACAACATCTTCTTTTTTTAAGACGATAAAATGGAATTTATTAACACGACGATGAACCACTCTAGTACAAGGTGTACCAGAGAGCCACCCCGGAATGAGAACAGTCAAGCAAGAATTACAAAACTACGGTCAATCGATACCCAGACATAACATAGGGTCCGACCACCACATCTGAGTGTCATACACAAACAAGGCATTATTAGCCTTAAGCCACCACAAAGAATGACTTTTGACCTTTTCTAATAGTTGTTCTATGGTGGTTTGAACATTGTTAAATATTCTATTATTACGATCATTCCAAACCACCCAAACACAAAGTAACCAAACTAGCTGGAGGAAGGATTTGCGCTTCTTAGATTGCCATATACAGTGGATGAATTGAAAGAGATTCTCACATATATCATTAGGTTCTACACCTACGACACCAATCCACGCCCTGACAAGCCCTCATAGAGAGCCAAAAGTTGCACAGTGAAGAAACAAATGCGACATTGATTCGTCATGACCGCAACCTGTAACACACCCCGCTTCCTCTGCGTTTATTAAGCCTCTTCTGACAAGATTAGTTTTGGTTGGCAACCTGTCCCGCAGCAACCGCCAAGCAAAAATGGACACTTTCAAAGGAACCTGCTTAAGCCATATAAGATCATTTATTCCACCATGTGAAGGATCGTTCGGAGTTGTCAGCATGTGATAGACGCCGCTCACAGTGTACCCTCCTTGGATGTCTGGGATCTACTGCCACCTGTCAGGAATATCAGACTGTAAAACAATATTATGAAGAAAATGCCTACACTCCACCACCATCTCTTCCTCCCACACCCACAACCTCCTCCTCCACCTCCACGCCTCTCCCCCTTCCTCCCAACCAATCGAAAACATGTCAGCCACCGTACATAATTTACTACTAGATAGTTCAAAAAGGCGGCTAAACCGCGACCGTAATAGCACTTCTCCGATCCACCTGTCATACCAAAAGAAGGTACTAGTCTCATCTCCCACCTTTTTCAGCACCCTCTCCGCGAACCAACCCCCATCTGTGTCACCTACCCCATCCCTAATCTTCGCTATCTCCCTCCACCAAATAGAACCACTCCTGCCCCCCCCACCTCCAACCTCTCTGCCTCCTCACCATAACGCGCCGCCAACACTCTATACCAAAAACCATCTCTATCCACCAACATACGCCAACACCATTTCCCTAAAAGAGCACTATTGAATTCCCTTAACTGCCTCACCCCCAACCCTCCATACTCCTTACGAGAACAGACTGAGCTCCAAGCAATCCATGAAATTTTCCTGTTATCCTCACACCCTCCCAATTTTTTTTATTAAAAATAGATTCAGTGATATACAACATCTTAGATTTACCTTTTAAAAAATTTAAATAGAATATTGTTCTTTAAAAAAAATACATTTTTATTTTATTACGGGTCTCTTCTCATTTGCAGAGCCGAGCCTCTGGATTCGTAGAAACGGCCCTGGTCATTGTTTTAGATAGAAGAAAGGAGAATCTCATCTGGATTGTTTATCTCAACTATGATCAAATGTATGCATAGGAGAGGAGATAGGAGATTCCATATGTTCTATATTCAATTTTTTTTAGGGATATATTCTATATTCAATTGACATGAGAAAAATTTAAAAATATGTTGAGCTTAACTCAATTGGTAGGCATATTGCATATTATATGTAGGAGCCGGGGTTCGAACTCTGAACACTCCACTTCTCCACAAGTAAATTTTATGAGCTTTAGCCATTAAGCTACTTGACAAAAAAAAAAAGAATAATTCAATGGATCTATCAAAGTTATATATTTATCTCTCAAATTTATTCAATATTGCGGGACTCAGAAAAACTATATTAATCGTCTTGAAAACATATATTTATCAAATTTACTATCCAAACTGATAAATGTTTTCATTCTTCTAAACAATTCTCTTATTTTTAATATAATTTTAAAACAAATTCAGTCACCAAATTATATAAGTGATTAATTTTTTTGGTACAAATTATATTAGTGATTATACTAACCAAAATTATTAGAGCAACTCCAATGGCATTATTTTACTTGGGTCCGCCGGCATGTAGTTTGGAATAGGTGAGTGTTTTGCCAAAATTTCCATTGGAGTTAGCCAGCATGGAATAACGGTGCTTTGCTGAAGCAACCCACACTTCACGTTTCTCAAGGCTAAGAAGGTGAAAAAGTTGAAAGAGTAGAACTAAAATGAAATAAAATATTAATGTGTGGTAAAATTGTGGGACCTAAGATGAGTATTTTACAGTTTACCAATTGGAGTAAAAAACTAATGAGTAGTTACAAGATTAAGTGGCATAATAAGACCCACAAAATAACCATAGATAGAATTCACAATTGGAGGTGCTCTTATGTTTCTCATTTATAAACATACTTGATGTATTCTAGTCAAACTCGTGCAACGAACGAGTTATATACCTAATTACATGTTAAAACAAACTCATGTATCATGGGAGACTTGCTTGTCTCTCCTGTTGGAGAAGGTGCCCACTTTTTGAGGTTAAAAAAAAAAGAGTTAAAGTTAACGAGTATTTAGAAGGAATGGCTTTTCTTGTCATCCTTAGGGCCCGTTTGTTATAGATTCTAAAAAAATGGATTTTCCTTTGTATTTTTAAAAATAGATTTTTTTGGAAATTTACTTGAAAATAGTACAGTTATTTCAAACTCATTTGTTATAAGTTAAAAAAGATATTTTGACATTCACTAACCTAAATATACATTGTTCAATATTTTACATAGTGAAAATCACATATTTTTTCAAAACGATATATTTCAAAAATGATTTTTATGAAAAGCTATTTGAAATAGCTTTTTTTTTTTTAGAGATTTTTTCAAAAATTTTGTATCCAAAAAAAATATAACAAAATGATGAAATATCTAGAATAACATTTTAAGATAAGCTATTCAAACCGATTTTTTATTTGAAGCTTTCCTTAAAAATTTCTTTGTTAAATTTTTTTTAACAAAAATATATTACACTACAAGAATCTATTTTATAAAAGCCCTTAGTATGACCTGAATGATAGCTAAAAAGCATTGCACATGTACTTTTTTTTTAAGGGATGTTGCATATATTAGTTTACAAATATTTGAAGCATTTTCTTCCTTCCTAGAAAACTGGTAAGTGGTGAGCTTGACCTATGTACAAACGAATCAACTTCTAAAAGAGAATTGATGGTGGGATTTAAACAAGTGTACTAAATCGTTTATCAAGTAATAAAATGATAAGTAGAGTATAGGATCCACAATGATTATAATTTCAACCAAACAATTTGTGTTACTTATTTGGGAACAATAAATAAATAAAATATAAGAGTTTAGTGTTGCAATTTAATCTGTTTGCCATAGATCAAAGTTTACCTATTTTGATTACAGAAGGTTAGCGACGGTTAGGATTCTTTGAATCCCCTCTATTGAATTGTTGGAATTACGTAACAGTCAAGTCTTATTCATGCTATTATTCATTGTCTATCTAAGTGATAATGAGCTTGTGGGGTTTTACTACCTAACAGTTGTTGAGTTGCGCATGCTGATCACATGGGTAGGTATGTGTGGGGTCTAACTCTCTCAGAGATATGAGTTTCTTCCTCTCTAGTTATCAATCACAACTATTACACCGAAGTTCCTACGTGTTTAAGTGTTTACACTACTAGAAAATATACATTTCACAACATGGGGTTTTTTGATTTCACATCGGCACATAAAATACCTGATGGGAAAGTACTTTGGAGAAGGTTTTCACCTCAGTTGAGGAAATGTTTGAGGGGAAAAATAGATGCACAAGAGTTTTGACATCATTGGAACTAATGCATGAGGGGAAACATAAACGCGGTGGCAATTTCGTAATATTAGTAAACTTTAGATCTAAAGTTTCTCACATCAGCAGATAGACTTACCTGAGGGAAAAACGAATAAAGAAAAAATAAACAAATCCCATATTTTCTCAGTAGCGTTGTTCATTCTTCTGAGTCTCGCGTTTTGTCACTCTAGATCTTCTTCACCCACCAAAACCTTAAATTCCCCTTTGCTAGTCCCAAATGTTGCATCCCCACAAGTTTTCGCCTATCCTCACAAATTTTCACTTTCTCGCTGTAGAATAAATCGTTTTCTCTCACTCTCCAGAAGCTCATAATATATCGCTTTCTCTCTGGAAACTCTCATCGTCGCTCTCACTCTCTTTCTGCCCAGAACCTCTCATCGCTCTCACTCTCATTAGTTCTCTCTCACCCTCCATCGCCGCACTCCGTCCAGGTAACTTTATTCTTTTTCCCTCCAATCAATTTGCTCTATTATTAAGGAATTAGGGTTAAATTAAATTCTCCCACTTTTTGATTTGTTTTAATGAAATTGATAACTTTAGGGTTTGATGCTTTTGATTTCATTGAAAAATTGGGATTAAGAACAATGAATCTGAGTATCTGCTCCAAAGGCATAAATCTGAGTATCTGCTCCTTATGAACTCCTTGAATCTCTCAAATCCCCAATTTCTTCGACCCTCCCTCAAATCTCTAGTCAGAACTTTGGTCCATCCTTCAATATCTTTGTAGCGTTAATATGTTATTGTTACTAACAGGTGGGTTTTTTTACTTTTCATTGTTGCTCACTTTTCTTGTTTGTTATTGTTACAAATAATGGTTTTTTCTCTACATATTAATCATGAGGTATTGATTTTTTAAGTTTTTTAAAATCAGAACCAGTTGAGATTTCTCCACAACACCACAAACCCTATAATGGCCATGACATTTTTCACCTCCAATGGTGAGTCTTTTTTCATTTATTTCTCAATTTGGGATTTAAACTGAAATACCCAATTTAGATTTGTTCTCTCTGACATTCTTTTTTGCTGATTTATGTTAAGTATTCTTAGGATTGGTTTTGGCTTGTAGTTTGAATTTTCATTGTTCTGTACGGTGTTTATAAAGTTGAATTTTATTATTGATTAGGTATCACTATATTGTTTATCCCTTTTAGATCTGTTCCACCCCTGTGAACATGAATGCAAAGACTGCTGCAAACATGAATAAAAGACGGAAATTGTTATTAGTTGCATTGTAAATGAAAAGACTTTTTGAGTTGTAACTTTAATTTCTGATAACAGTTGTGTAAAACTAACTTTTGATTTGAAATGTTAGTATACTGTTTGGATGCTGCCTTTTTGTTTTTTAGAAATAAATCTGAGATTGGTTATCTTCTAATTAGGAAGAGAGCGTCAACACATCTGTTGTAGTCATGGCACGAGACAGATTGCAAACACAACTTCTATAGTTTATTTTTTTATCAGTAATTTACATTGGTTTCTATGTTATTTAGAATGAGAAACCTTTGAAATTAGTAGCTTGAATGATAATTTGATAAATTGGTATGTAGTTGAGTCTCTTGTAAGTTACAAGTATTAATGTTGCACAACTACTGTTGCTTCTTGTGTTTGTATGACATGGTTATGAAAATGGTCATAGATTCTCTGTCAAGTCAATATATGTTTTGTCAACTTATTTTAATGCAATAAAGGCTAAGAGCTTCTTTGATTTATTCAACATCCTTAGACTGCATTTTTTAATGTATTTAAGCAAAATGTTCACAATAGTTTCATCACTAGATCAACTTACTAATTTGTATTCCACACATTTTAATGTATGGATCTCATGAGCTTCTATTCCTGCATTTGTTCGACTCCAATTTACAGGTATTACTATCAGGAAAATCCCATTCATATGCCTCTACACTAAAGCAATATCAGGCTAGAAAAGTCTATAATTGATGTATGGTTCCTCTGCCGTCAGCCGGAAAATCACAACTCAATTGTCCTAAGTGTCAAATCCCAGCCTCAGGACCTCCTCAATTTCGCCCAATCACAGGTATCTCTTAGAATATGTTATGTCTTATCCATTGCTGAACATGTATATAGTTTAACAGTGTATTTTGTATAGCTGGAACTGTGAATTTTTGTTGAAATGGGCTGATTATAACATTTGTAAAAATCTGGAGGATATAAGCTACTTGGTTGGGTATATTGGACCAAAATCTATTAACTCTGTTATGCCAAGTGGTGTATGTGTTGATTAATTTTCCACTAAAGGTATAACTAGATTTAATAAGGGTTATGCTTATGTAAATTGTATTTATGCAAAGTGGTGTATATCAACGCATACACCACTCTCTATTAGGAGTTTGGTTAAACACATCATGCCTTTGTTGAAACTACTAAGGTTCTTAAGTTGATTTTTAATTATGACTATATAAGATTCTTAATTCCACTTGAAATATTAATTATTTTAACATTATGCTCTTAAATTTGAACACCTTCTTGTTCCCTCGTTTGGTCCATTTGTGGTCATTCAACTTTGAATTCTTTGTATCATAGTACTTTTCATTAGTTTGATTTATAATAGTGCTTGTTCTCTCGTTCGTCTCCCGAAGGCCCCAAATCTTTAGTCTTCTCTCAATCTGATTCTAAAGATGCAAAAAATGACTAATACGTATGTTTCTCAATTCCTCTTTTTAGTTTACACTTCCTCTCTTGAAACCCTTTATAGTTTCTTTTATTTTTATTATATGTTTTTTGTTTTGATTGGTTCTGTTTTAGTCACAATTTTATGTTAAATTGAGATCGTTGGGATTGAATATAAGTAGCTATTGTCTCATCAGAAGCTTTTTTTTTAAATCCTTGGTGGTAGTGTGAATTCAGATATATTACATTGTTTCACGATTAGGAGGTAGCATAGTTGTCAATGCGGAAATACGGCGCGGCGCGGCCAACCCAAAAATTGGAGCGGAGCTGGGAGCGACGCGGGCGCTCTTTCATGACGCGGACACTAAAACTAAATATTATATTATTAATTATTATCAATTAAAATACTAAGAAAATATGGAAAAAATATATTTAGTATTGTATAAATGAAAAATTCAAGATTTTTAATTTTTTTAGTATTTAATACTATCATAAAACTATATATTTAATAATTACTATTAATATAAATGAAACATATAGCTATTATTTATTTCTCAATTGTTCTAATTTAATTGTCATTTCATGTCACTGGTAGTAATGATGGAGTTAGTGGCAGAGATATTGTTGTTGTTGCGGCGATGGAGGATGCCGAGTCATGTTGTAGTGGTGATGAATATAGAGAGTTGTGCAGGATAAGAATTGATTAGTTACTCACTTCTACACATTTGATGTAAAATCAACACGGAAAGCGTAGAAATGGCAATTTTGAGGAACCTGGACTAAAGGTATGGAAATATCATGATAGCTATATTTTAAAATTTGAATTTAATAGCAAATATGGTCAACTGTTCTTGACTTGAGAGTTTTGTTTTTGGTTTTAAATTCATTATTTTTGTCATTGTATTGTTCTTATAGAAGTTAAATAAATGGTGGTTTTAGTAGCCCTTAGTGTTGAGTTTGAATGGATGTCTTCCTTTTTTATTTCAGACTATAGTTGACAGGGATGTCAGAGACGGCACGATTAAAGACATTAAAGAATGTCAAAAGAATAAAATAAGTTTCACTTTGGTTTCAACACATGTTAATGGAAATTAGGTTGTGTTTGTTGATTCTGTTGTAGAGATTGGAATTGTAGAAGTAGAATATATTGAATTTTAGAATCATGTTATTTGGTGACATTGCCGATGTTTATAGTTATTAGTTGCTTTTATTTTGTAATTTGGCAAGATTTGTTATTGATTTTATGTGTTTATTCTCTCATTGATTCACTTTGTTGTCTGAGTTGAAAATATATGGAATATAATGTGGAAAAAAATTATCAGTATTTTTCACATCGGTGAAACCTAAACCGGATGTGAAATATACATATTTGACTTCGGTTTCATTGGTTCTGCCGATGTGGAATCCTGTGATAGAGTATAAATAATCAACATATCAAATCTGTGATTGGCGGCCCGATGTGGAAAACAATTTATCACAACGGTTTCACAACCGATGTTAAATGTTGCTGACATACAACCTCACCCTTAGTTACATCGGCTGGGACCCGATGTGAAAAGTCGATTTCCACTGATGTGAAATGTCATTTCTGTAGTAGTGTTAGGGTTGTCAGTCATATAGAGAGATACACTTACGAGCGAAGGTTTACGTGTAGGTTCTTACTTTCTCAAAGGTATTTGAAACAATGACGGATAATAGGGTTCCTAAATTCACAGTATCCTAAAGGTTCCCTCGCCTATTGAATCTGAGAAACACATAACACACTCTACCGCTCGGTAGTTCTACAAACGGGCAGCCCTATCAGCGTTTACCTTACCAAGGTTTTAGGAGAATTAAATTACTGCGCTGATTTATGCCGTGAAGTCACCTGTTTCCCTAATTACTCATGCATAGTGACCAAAAATATGTTTGGATGTCGCATTGTCAATGAGCAGCGGTGTGCCAACCACACTTGCGATTTCTCATAAAGTCGATTCCATCCAATATTCCTGAGGTAACTCCATTAATCTAATCCACACTTGTGCATGTGTATTTCTCTTCTTATGCATATTAAAACCCTTTTTCCACACAAAAAGTCATAACACCCTCGACTTCAGATTAATAGTTCCCATTGCCAATACAATACATAAATCTATCTCAGAGGTAAAGGAAAATTCATAGTATCCATAACCTAAAGACACCATAGTCCATGATCATGTTTTCTTCCATTGTTGTTGAAGCCTTTGCTGGATATCCTTCGTTGTATAAGGTCTATTGCCCTTATTCAACACAAGTCTGCGATGTAGGCTCCGCTTGCAAACTTCAATTCCTTTTTCGGACAGAGCCTGTGATATTTTGATAGGAACCACCTCACCTTGGTGCAAATTATACATTTTTTATAACAGTATATGATTCTTGTATTTTTCTTTCTTTCCAAATTATACATTTTTTATAACATATAAAGATTGTCCACAAGTGAGAAATTATATTGCTAGGTGTCGTAAAGGCCAATGCCTACAAAACTCACGGAGATGAATGAGTTCTAGCTTATCTAGCAAAAGAATTGTAGATTATACTTTATGCTAGAATATTCGAGGAGCTGTCATTTGGTTTTTGTGCATGCACCAAATAAATGTATTTTTTTTCCCCAAATTTTATGGACCTTTGAAGTTATGATTTTGTGCTCTAAGATGTTGGCAACAAAATGAAATAAAGTGGAAAATTGTTTTATATATAGTGTATCCTTATCTCGTATATTTGACGTTATTAACATGGTATGAGTTTCAGATATATCACACATTTTTCCCAACTCCACCACCAAAGAGAATAACATTAATAGTTAAATTAAAAATAAATTTTATCTTACTCTTTTTTCGGTGTGTGCGTGTGTGTGTGTGTGTGTATATATATATATATATATATATATATATATATATATTATATTCAACATCACTAAATTTGAAGTAAAAGAATTTGTGAACTTTTGATGTATGATTTAATCTTTAAGCATGCAACAAATAGAATATGATTTGATCTCTTTATAGTGTATAACGAAGGGGCTGGAAACTCAAGAAAGGGTGGGTTTTAATTGTATTTATTGTTTTAAAATTAAAATCATTTTGTTTAAGAACACATTAAGTAAATGTCTTAAACAATTTTCTTAAGCTTTTTAAGATAAGTGCTAAAATACTATTATTTTTCATAGCTTTTTAAGATGTATGTTGAGGAAAGGGTGTTGTTATATCCGAGGCATAAAAAGTATACAATTAATTAAGAGGAAATATATGAGGAATAATTATTGAAATTCAATCCCAGCACAACTCTATATATATTTATTCAGAAAATCCATCGATACAAACTTAAGTTAATTAAGCGTGGTCTGTGCGGATACAATATTTTATTTATTTGCTAAAACCGAGATACTTACCATTGTGATGAAGAAATACCAATCAGTAAAACTCCTTTATCAAAATGGCTCTGTTGCTGGGCGACTGCGTCAAATTAGTTTAATTTTAATTTACAGAAGCAGAGTTTCTGTTCAGCACTGTTCTATGAATTTCGCTAAGTATGCTTTTGTGCTTAATTAGCGAGCCAAACAAAATCTGTATATATAGTTTTCTTTTTTTGAACGATTCGCTAAGCACACGTATTATGCTCTGAATTAACTAGAGTTTGTAAATAACTTTTTTTGTTTTGTTTTTATTATTGTATAGTTTTGGTTTGCACAAACCCCTGTTTGCGAGACAAATAATTTTTTTTCTCTATTAGTTATATCCTTTTCAGATTCTTCATCACAAAGAAACCATGACTGGTCGTGATTATTACAACTTCTACACTCCATACGAGTATTTAGATCAATAGTATTACCAACATCCTTTCGAAGATGAACAAATAGCAGAGATGGAAGATATTTCCAACACGTTTATGCAACAGTCAATAGTAAACATGCATAATACTAAACAAAGATTAAAGAATTAGTCATGTTAGTTGGAGAAGATAAAAAATTCCAATCCAGAGTGTCGAAATCCTTAGAAATATCCACCTTAAGGACGGTGGTTTGAATCCAAGATCATATCAAAAAACATTTCCAACATTCTGCTAAAATCTTTGCTTTTTGCTACGTTAAATGCAATGATATTATTGTAGAAAAAAGAAGCAATTTCTAAACAAGCTTCTTTCCTAAGATTCTTTTTGAAGATGCTATCGATGGTGGCATGATTGTTCACTCCTCTCTTTACAAGATTTGCAGTTGTAGCATTCACATCATTGGTCATCCTCCACTTGCCTTTTTCCTCTTACATTTTCATACGTTTTCATCATCTGTATAATCTGCTTCTAGTTTTTTTAATAAATTGGTTTGCAAGGTTTTTACAATCTCCCACATTTGAACTTTCACTTCATCAGGTACAATCTTAAATCCTCCAACATTCAGTCTTGTACTTTGTTGAGATACCCAATTTTAATAAGACAGACTAAAAACTGAAAATGTAGCAGATTCATTAGTCGTAACTAATTGAAACCCCTCGAGTAATTTGAAAATAAAGACCATTTTTTGTTGCATGTTCACTTTTAGTGTGTGGCTGGTGGTTATACCCTTGATCTGTTCTTACTTCTGACTTTTCTCAGTTTTATGCACATTTGATTCTGGCGAGGAATTGCAGCTTTTAGCCTTTTATTTCTTAAACTAAAAATCATCTAAAATTAATCCTAGGAGGTAAGATATTGTCGGTTATGATTATACGGTATACCAAATGGTGTTCAATCTTAAATCGTTCGATCTCAATTCAATGGTCACAAATATTATGACTACATGAATGTGTGGAAATCCAATTTCATCATGTCCCCAAGAACAACCATCTGCAATTAAGGTGTTTATTTATTAATTTATTTTTTGACAAAGCAATTAAGCTGTTTATTAAAACACGACTTATTGACCTGAAATACCTACTACACAGCAATTAAGCCATTTGATTACTAATTTCTCTTGGGAAGTTTCCTTGCACGATGTTATTGTCCTTTTGCAAGTTTAAAAACCCTTACTTTATAAAAGAAAAAAATAATTAATTTTGATTACTGTGAGACTAAAACCAATGCTAGCAATTCGAAACCTGCATGTAGGAGTGAGAATAAGATATGACACAAGCATATTTAGGTAAACAATAGCCAAATCAGAAGCCATAAAAAAAAAGTCTTCTAAATCTATTAGACCGACCTACTTAAATATATATGATTAAGTCTATCAGGCCGACCTACTTAAGTATATATGACTAATATTATTTGTTACTAATATTATTATATTATAATTTACACTTTAAATTAAATTAGAAATTTATTAACATTTTCAGCAAGTTAAAGCTTATTGGTTTATATTAAGTTTTTTTTTGCATATTTAAATGTATTATTATAAAATATAATCGAAATATGATATTGTATATAGTAAAATTCTCTAAAAGTTCTTGTTAAATATAAAAAGTGGGTTTAATCTCATTTATCTATTAGATCGTTAGTCTATTTTAAACTTTGATCAAATTACTTATTCAAATATGTTTATATAAAGGTTAAAAAAAAAACGTTCATATGAAACAGGTTTTTAAACAAACTAACATGTCATTATAGAGTTTCAAAAGGACATGCCCATACCTAAAACTAAGCCTATGACAGGCATATGTCTAGGCCATAATTTTTTTTATTATGCTTAGGCCTTACAAAATGTAGTTAGGTCTAACTTATTTCCACCTATTTCTAAAATATTATATATTAATTATTGTCGACTTATTTTATTAAAAAGCAAAGAAGGTTCCAAGATCCAACAAACATTTTTTTTTCGACTTTATTAAATATTGAATATTAATATATGTAATGTAAGAGTAGGATCCAAAAGTTTTCTCAAAAATAAAAAAAATACTCCATAGCTGAATCAATTTGACCACCAGCTAAGTACTCTACATATATTTAATGTAAAGAATATGACAAGCAGATTTGTTTATTTCGCTTACTGACGAAAAAGCTCTCACTTCATATTCTTGTCCAAAATGATATAAACCCTGAAATACATGTCTTTAAACAAACAACACAATTTCCTTTTCCAATTTGTGAAAGATTTGGAAGACGGTGATTCCAATCAAAACAATAGATATGTCTCGCAGCAGTTCCAGGTATACTTTTTTACCTGTTTTAAATATTAGTGGAAATTAAAGATGAAAAAGAAATAATTTTGTTCCTCAAATGTTAGAGATGTTAACTTTCAACTCTTATTAGCAGTAAAGTTCTACCTTGATAATTAGACAAAGTTGGGGATTTTAACACTACTAGGAAAAGCAAAATAAGGGAGGAAAATTAATGACGGAAAAAATAAAAGCTCTCACAAATTTCTTGATCGCAAAATTTAGTGACGGAATTAGAGAGACATTTCATGTTTCCCTCATTAAATTTCCTTCACTAATTTTTGTTTTTTAAGTAGTGTAATTATATTTATATTTATATGATTGATGATTTAGTGTTGAATATCATTGGGTTGGGTTTTGTAATCTCTACTATTCAATTCATCTATCTCCATTTTTAAAGGTTTGAGATTTAACATATCACCAATATTGAGCATGAGTAATTCTATTCCCAAAATGGATAGTGACTTTCTCATTTTCAGTTCTCTTTTCGGTTGTTTTGGAAAAACAATCTTCATCAATTTTTCTCTGTTGTAAAATTAATGCCACTTTTCATATGTTCACATACTAGCGAACATCCCCACTACGTAGAAGATTTTTTACATCGGTTAAAAATTAAATTTTTACATCACCAAGGGTGGTTGAATCGAGCAATGATAGGTAGGTAGACACCCTTTTGTGCCATTTGAAAAATTTCATTTAACCAAATATCTAGTCTGTGTGCCATATTTGTTTAGTTGCATGACCACTAGTTTTCCATAATTAATTTGGTTAACTAAGTATAAAAATAGTTATCCTGACATTTAGTTGCGTGACCACATTTTTTCAATTTCTAAATAGTAGTCACACGACTAAAAAATATGGTCAAACAGATCATATATCTAGTTAACTGAAATTTTTCAGAGTGGTACAAAGGGGTGTACACATTAAGGGTGTCTACCAATCTTTATTCGGTTGAATATATTCTAACTAGGGAAAGGAATCCACATTTAGTACTCCATACATGTCTTGAATAAAATTATGGGAAATGTTAACCAGTGCCCCGGGGTATTGGTTAAGGAATTATAAAAGAAAATTTTATCTTGTAAATTGTGTATTATATTTTTTGAAAGTTAAAAAAATGTTCTTTTCAATATAAAACTTGACTTTTCTTTCTATTTTTAGTTTCTTAACTAGTATCCGGGCACTGATTAACAAGACCCTAAAATTAATTCGAGTGGAGGAAACATATAGCAAATGAAAAGCAAAATAAAGCTGTTTACATCAGTTATGAATCGATTTAGAAAGTCCAGTTAAGAACATACTACATCAGTTAAAATGGTATAAAAGTATTTAACCCGAGCCCCTTTCGTAATGCCGGGGACAATTTACGTCTGTTAAAAGGTATAACAAATGTAAAATCTGACCTTTTTGGCAGAAATTTCAGCCTGTTGTATTTTTTTATATAGCACTACTCATTATTTCATTTTGTGTATATTTCTCATCTTTGTACAATTCATATGCACTTTGTGTATATTTCTCATCTTTGCACAGTATATAAAGCGTTAGAATAGTTAGGAGTTAGTTGGTCTAACTTTCTACATAAGCATCAATTGCTACTTGACGTAACAACACTTCTCTAGTAATCAATATTATTTTCATTTCACGTTTTTATACTTTTATCTCAATTATGAGTTCTATTCGGGGGAACACAATACCCGACTGCAACACCGACTAACAAATCCAACAAACAAGTAACTAATTTTTACATCTCTAATATAGATCACGTAAAACCGATAGAAGTGGCTCTTTTTGTACGACCGTGGAGGGTTTGCTGGAAACTAGTATTTCAGTTCAAGATGAAATTGAATCAAAAGGCAAAGAAGCAACGAAGACAGATTCCGACAACAGGTTAGGCTTTAAATTTTTATAGGCGAATTGGTTGTAAGTTAGGTTTGTCTTCCATTTTTTTTTTGGGTACAAAAAAGAGGGCAGAGCCCTGTTTGTCTTCCATTTTTTATTGTGACTTTTTAAAACTATTTTGTTACATTATGTTTGTTATTTTAAAAGTTCATATAGTAACTTTAGCGGTTATCATCAATGGGGTTGAGTTTAATTTAATGGAATGAGTTAAACTTCAGTAACTAGCACTAGCAAATCTTAGATGTCAAAAAAACAAAAAATAAATAAATAATATATAAACACACACATATACATATACATATACATATACATATATATATATATGTATATGTATATGTATATATATATATATATATGTGTGTGTATATATATATATATTAATGATCAAAACAAAGGAATGCACAAGAGTAAAGTAATTGTAACCAACAAAGCATAAAAATGAAGAGATTTAAAAGATCTTTGATTAAATGGAGAGATTTAAAAGATCAATTATCTCTCTCTTAATAATTGAAGGATAACTTTGAAAAAAAATGTGTGCATTATTGACAAATTTAATGTAAAAACAGTTTTTTTTCTTCTTATTCTTGTAGTTTTATCAAAAGAGTTTTATAGTTCATAGTCAAAAGTGTCGGAATAAAGTTACACTAGACATTGGCCACGACTCCACACGACCTTAGCTAAGTTGGTAGAGATATTGCATTATATATGCTAGAGTTGAGGTTTAAAGTCGAAGCCCAAGTTTTTTATTTATACACCTTAAAAGATGAATTAATATAGCTACTAGGGTACCGTTTGTGTAACTCCCCAAAAATTTCATGTAATGATTTAACGAAGTTAATTAGAAGTGTTCTTGATTTTATGATTATAATGATTTTATGATGCTAGAATATTATGTAAGCTATGAAGAAATGGATTTATGATGATTAATGACGTGCTAGGAGGATTATTATGATGAAGAGAAAAAAGTAAATAAAATATTATAGAGGTAGGTGTATAATAGAAGTTTTAATTAAGTGGGGGAGGAAGAAGTAAAAATAATAGAAAATAGAATGGAAGGAATAATAGTATGAGGTTAGCCCAAATATAAATAAAGAAATAACGATCAGAGTTGTCACTTTTGCTGAAACATAGAAACAAGAGAAGAAGAGAGATGCAGAAGAGAAAACCCTAATTCAGGAGGAGAGAGCCAAAAAGTTGTGACTTCGGAGATTCGAGATAAGGGGAAGATTTCTTTCACCTTAAGGTATCTCTTCTATGATGGCGGTTGTTTGAATGCTTTAAATGTGCATGATGTTATGAAGTGAATTTCGATGAGAAAAGAACAATGAAAGTACATGATGTTGAAAGATTGTAATTGAGGGAGTCTAGTTTAGGGTTTTGAATTGGGTCTATAGCCTTAAAATGGGTAGATAATTAGGTTGGTTAATGGAGAATTAGTGTTGGAATGATAGGGTAACCTTAGGATGATGATTTGGGAGTGTTGTAATTGAGTTTAGTGATTTAAAAGTGATTATTGGGTGAAAAACACATTTTGAAACAAATTTTTGAATTTGTCTGTTAACCCAAAATCGGGCCCCGAAATGCTAAAATTGGCCCCCGATTTTGAGCAGTTTTTCACACTTTTGGTTCGACAAAAATCGGTAATTAACTACTGCTGGTCTCAGCGGTAGTTAATGTAACACCCTGTTTTCCCAACATAAAAATTTCATAAATAAATCAGAGTTTCCACATAACGGAATGCTACATTTCCTTTCAATAAAATCTCCAAATGAATAAATAACTATTTATTCTTCATAAAACGTAGTCAATAAAAATTAACCTTCAAACTTCGCAGCGGAATTAATTCAAAACAACAAAATTAGTCTTTGGCACGCAGGCCTCATCAAAATCTCATAATTCATAAGTAATACGTAAGGAAAGAGAAAGCAAGTAACAAATCCCCATCCCGTTACGTATCAGAGCCCTAAGACACTTTGAGCCGACATCTCTACTAATCTTCGTTACCTGCACTTGCCCACAAGGCGGAAATTCCAACAGAAGGGGTGAGATTCACAAACAACAATAGATATTATAATTCATCAATTAAATTCAACAACAACAATATAATGATAATCAACTGTCAGTTTATAATTTAAACAATTCAACAACGTCATCAACTACGACACCGACGACTCAACCAACAACAACAACAACGACAACATCTACCACGACAACAATGTGACTAATGCAAATGCATGTGATACCATTTTACGCGCGTTGAATGCTAAGCATTCCGGGGCATAAGCCCCCAACAGTTGAATGAAATAACATTCCAGGGCATAAGCCCTCAATGATTGAGCGATAAACACTCCAGGGCATAAGCCCTCAACGGTTGAGTGAAAACACTCCAGGGCATAAGCCCTCAACAAAGTATGAGTATGAATGGACTCACTAGTGTATATCTGCATACAACTCGACAACAACAACGACATCTACAATATACACAATCAACTATGACATAAGACTCCAACTTAATCGACAGGACCCGACAAAAGGGTACATCAAAGTCTCACAACGAAATTCAGCAATTTAGAAATGCTACAGTACTACTCGCCGTGGCGAGCTACTTTACTCGCCGTGGCGAGTTCAGGAAAATGAGCTACTCGCTATGGCGAGTTGGTCTGCTCGCTGTGGCGAGCTACACAGGCATTGCTCGCCGTGGCGAGCGGCGACAGACAGAACCACGAACTGTACGAACAGACTTCTCCTTTTCAACCCCAAACCCCATTTTCAACACCTAAAAACTCAATTTTGATGAATTGCATTACTTCTATGCATATTAACATCAGAACGGCAATAAACAACAACAATTTCATGAATTAATCAAGTTATTAACATCTATTCATCTCTAACCTAATTCAATTCATCAACCCTAACAACACAACCTTAACCAAAAAATTATAAGACCTAAAATTGAGAGTTAGTCTCACCCTTACCTTAGATTATCTTCCTGAATTCAAAGCTGCGTTCTTCTCTCCCCTTGCTTCTTCTCTCTTGTTCTAGGTTTTTCTCCCTTTTCTCTGTTTCTCACTGTTTCTACGTGAAAACTGTTTTCTGACTTTCCTTTCCTTCTAACTCCTATTAATTCTAATTAATTCCCACTTATTTCTAATTAACTCCTATTAAAATATTATTCAATTCATTTTAATCCCCAACTTTCTAATAATTATAATTCTCACCTATTTTAATTAAATAATCAAAATAATCCTATAATAAAATACATCACACCATAAAATCAACATAAATTATTTAAAATCATATAAACTTATTAAAATCAACTGAAATTAAATAATTAACAACTAGGGCGTTACAGTTAAGTGTTGCCGGATATACCAACGGTAGTTAACTACCACTGGGGGTAATTTTATATTTTCCATGTGGTAATAGGAACTTATTAAAGTCAGACAAACATTTTTTTTTAAAAAAAGTAACCCTACAAGGGTGTGTTTGGTAAAAATAAGATATAAACTAGCTGATAGCTGAAAAGCTAACTTATAGCTGATGTCTTATGACTGATAGCTTATAGCTGAAAAACTAGTTTATTAAAATTGAAGTGTTTGGTAAAATTAGTTGTTGAAGTGGTTGATATGTATAAAATGACATAAAAGGATTTTTTTTAAGTAATTATATATATATATATATATATATATATATTACACACACACATATTTTCTAATGTATTTATTTTTTAATATTTTAATTTATGGTTAACTATGTTTTGCGTCCCTATAAATATTTAAACTTTTGGTCTTAGTCTCCAAAACAATTTCATTTACAATTTTGATCTCTGCATTTTTTTTAGTACAAAAGAGGGCAAAAGTTCACAGATCTCTATTTTTAAGAATCCCAAAAATAAAAGGAAGGTGGAAAAAAATATATAAACAAGAATATATAAAATTTTACAACGTACAATAGACTAGTTATAACAAAATATAAAACATTTCTTTAAATATATATATATATATATATATATATGTATATAAAGCACGTCAATTTTTCTTTTAAAGGAAAAAATGTGGCAGTTGTTTTATTAAAAGTAAGCTATGAACGTGACAGTTATTTTTTTTTTATTAAAAAATATTTAAATTAAATTTTTATAGGGTTAAAATTGAAAGAAAATATAAAAAGCTACGAGCTATAAGCTCAAAAGCTACTTGAAATAGCTTCTCAAAAAAATACTATAAGCTAGTGGAAAAAACCTTTTTCTAAACACATCTTATTATATCAAAACAAGCTTATAAGCTAATCCAACAAGCTAAGTTAGCTTATTCGTGTTACCAAACACAAGCATACATATCTTACTTTTGCCGGCTCAAAAAATACTATAAGCTATAAGCTAGTTCTAAAAAATGTTGAATGATAAAAAAAATGTTGATAAAATGTTAAATGATAAAAACAAGGTTGAATGTAAGTTGATGTATTTCCATAACGTAGCGGTATTTAACTACCACTAGCCTCAACGGTAGTTAACTGCTGTCGGAAAAAGAAACAAAAATCCAAGGAGCAATGAGTGAGGAGAGAAAACCTGAGAGCAACGACATCCCTATGGCAACCTTATGACAACCGGGCCGGAGCAAATCGCCGGCTAAGAGGAACATTGGGGGAAAATGGGGGTCCAGCTAGGGTGGAAGATATCCAGGGGGGTGTGGGAAATTGGTCTGAGGTTAGATCTAGGAAGAGGAAAGAGACGCAACTTGATCTGAGAAGATGGGACAGGTCCAGGGGTTCAGAGCGACTCGACGACGCGAGGAGTGGGCTTCAGGTTCGACAATCTAGGGACGGTTCTAGGGTTCATCATCGATCTTGATTTGTTCAAACAGAAGTGACTCCATTTATAGGCAACACAGGAAAACACAGGTCTTCTGATGCTCGTTTTGATACGAATGGAAAAGTTTCAGACTATGTGGATTCTGACCAGCAGGGTCGTACTACTTCAGGGATTGGACGCAAGGTTTCCTATTATTTTACCAACATACCGGAGTGCCTCCCTATTTTTCTTCTGAGACAACAGTTCGAGGTTTGCGGTATTCTAACGAATGTTTTCATTGTGCGTAACAAGAATGCACGAGGTCAGATTTATGGTTTGGTCCGATTTTCAAACGTCAAGAATGCAAGTAAATTATCACATGATTTAAACAATGTATGGCGAGGAAGGGTGAGGGAGAGGAGATACCAGGAAGGGGGCGTAGCGGTGAGGGAGAAAAAATGTTGAGGATTGGGCAAGTGGAGGTGAGAGTTAGTGAAGAGGAGGAGTGGAACGCGGAGGTTCATGTTTTGTCACCAGTGTTGAAGGGAATGGGAGGGAGTCCGAAGGTTTTACGTAGGGAGAAGGTGGTAGTCTTGGATATTGATGAGGATGGGAAGGTCAATAGGACGTTTGAGAAAGAGGAGGCTGGTGACTTGCACTCGGTTCAGTCATGTACAAGGAAGAAGGATTGTTTACTGCATTATAACTCCATTCAAGAAGACAAGGACTGGGCCGGATCCGGAGTAGTGGCAACGATCAGTATGGGGGAAACAATTTTATCTGTTCATCAACGTGTCGAGGATGCGGGTTTTGTTAATGTCGAAGTGATTCCTATAGGCGGTGACAAAGTTTTTCTTCGTAGCCGTAATAATGAGGACATCTTGCAAGTAATCAATAATTCCATTCCGTTCTTTGGGTTTCTGTTTTCTGCTGTGCATAAATGGACGTTGACGGACGTCTGTTATGAACGTGGAGCTTGGGTGGGACTTTTTGGCTCTCTATTCCATGCTTGGAATACAAATTTCTTCATGATGTGTGTTTCGAATTGCGGTAGGTTCGTGCGGACCGATGATTGTACTGTTGACAGAGGCAAAATTGATATTGCCCGTATTGTAATTTCCACGACTTCCCTGGAAGTAATTAATAAGGATTTAGAAGTGTCGATTGATGGGTGCAAGTTTTCTATGAAGATTTTGGAGGAATGAGGCTGCAATCTCGGCAAGGCTGCTTTTCTAACAGAGGAAGCCACGAATGACAGAGAAGAAGGTCAAGACCAGGTTGTTGATCATGGTTTGGACGAGGAAGGTGGCGAAGTGGATGTGCTGCTAGCTGATATTCACAAAGACTGGAAAGAACAAGAAGCTCAGGAATCCCTTGACAAACACAAGGATGGGTGCACGAACACCCCCCATGCTTACAAGGTGGTTGTTCATTCCAACTCTATTACTGGTGCGGTCTCTCCTTCAACTGAAGGTGTCCATTCAAAAGCAAATGATAGTGCAGTGCAGCAGAAAGTGGCAGCATTTAATAGCACAAAAAGTGGCAGCATGTCAGTTGAAGGTGTCCATTCAATTGGACCTTCGGTTTTTCATGAGGATGGGATCAAGAAGTGCGCCCAATTAATAGCACAGCCACATATTAATGTAGTGCAGAACGATGAGGCACATATACCATCAGTTTCTTCTTCTCATGACTCAATTGCACACACACATGCTAGTGTTGCGCACGATTCAATTTCACATGCACATGCTAGTGCTGTGCAGCACAATGAGACACTTTTACCTTTGTCTTCCTCTTCTCATGAGGATGGTATTAAGGTTACTACAAATGAGGTTAAATCCAAAAAGAATAAAACAACAGGTGGGCTCCGGCATTCTTCACGTAATTTAAAGCGGGTAGCACGAATGCCTGTGAAGGATAGCAGGGAGATCTTGAAATTTTTGGAGAAACAGGCAATGGACCGAAAATATAGAATTTTGTCAAAGTCCTCCAAATTAAAGGGAACAAGTCGGTCTCATCCATAAAAAATGTCTACTAATAATTCTTTGTCTTCCGTTAATAAGGAGTGGGAACATTGGATGAATTTACAAGGTGGTGTTGAGGCGGAAAATGCCGATGTTTATGAAATAGGTAGTTTGATTGGTGTGAAGTACAAGGGAGAAGCCAAGAATAGTTTTAACGTATTGTCGAAGGAGGGTAGGCGAGACTTGAGAGCGGCGTGGGGAGGATCAGGAGGGAGTGGGGTCGGTTGTTAAGTGTTGTTGGTGTGGGTCTGCGGTTTTTAGTTCCAATGAAGATTATATCTTATAATGTTAGGGGTTTAGGAGGTTTTGCAAAGATAAGTGAGGTCAAAAGGTTGGTGGCTGATAAGAAACTAGTTGTTTTATGTTTACAAGAATCAAAGTTGAGTACGGTAGAGGATTTATTGACAGCGTGGGATTGCAATGTTGTAGATGTTTGGTCCACTATGAGTTTCCCTCATGTTTTGGTAATCAGAGGTCGGGTTCTTCACACTTCTCAGGAGTTCATTATTGCTAAGGTTTACGCTCCTTGTGACACGGCGACAAAACAAGTTTTATGGGACAAGTTGCAGCTTTTGGTGTTAAATAACGACAATACCAATTTATGTTTGTGTGGCAAATTTAAATCAGTTCGTTCAATTGAAGAAAGGAAAAGGAGGGGTTCTTTTTTCCGACAACACGATTCGAACTTATTTAACAATTTTATTGATGAAGGTTCTTTGATAGACTTGCCGATTTGTGGTAGACTCTATACTTGGTACCCCGGTGACGGGGTTTCAATGAGTCGTTTGGATAGGTTTCTTCTGTCTTCTAACTGGTGTACAGAGTGGCCTAATTGCATTCAGTTGGCTAATCAAAGGGGTCTCTCTGATCATGTTCCTTTGGAATTGTATGCGGATGTTGATAATTGGGGACCTCGTCCGTTTCGCATGCTGAAATGTTGGGCGGACTTCCCAGGTTATGAGCAGTTTGTTCATGAGAAGTGGGAATCTTTTAACATTGATGGGTGGGGCGCTCATGTTCTTAAAGAAAAATTGAAACTGTTTAAAGAAAGCTTACGAGAGTGGCATCTGCGTCATTCTCATAATCGGATGGGTAAGTGCAACACGGTAAAAGATCGGATGTCGATCCTAGACATCAAGGGGGAGACATCTGCCCTTGTCAAAGAGGAGGTGCACGAGCTTCATGATATTTCGGTGAATTTGCATTCTCTATTGCGAGTTCAAACAAGCATATGTTGGTAGCAAGCACGGTTGAAATGGTTACAAGAAGGGGATGCTAATACAAATTTTTTCATTGATCTCATGTCCTCAAGACGGCGTCACAATTCTATACAGTTGTTACAAACTAATGGGGTTCAAGTAGAAGGTGTGCAACTTATGCGTTCAACTATTTTCAATCATTTTTCCTCCCACTTCAGACGTTCAGATGAGACGCGGCCAGGAGTAGACAACTTAAACTTCCGTAGGCTTTCTATGCGGGAGGCGGGTTCACTAACTTGCCTTTTTACTCTGGAGGAGCTGAAACAAGCTATATGGGACTGTGATAGCTTCAAGAGTCCAGGGTCGGACGACATCAGTTTTGGATTTATCAAATAATTTTGGAGTGACTTAAAGGAAGATTTTATGCGATTTGTTTTTGAATTTCACCGCAATGGGCGATTGACCAAGGGGATTAATGCAACATTTATTGCTCTAATTCCTAAGGTGAGTAGCCCTCAAAGATTAAATGATTTTCTTCCTATATCCTTGGTGGGTTGTATGTATAAGTTGTTGGCCAAGATTCTTGCCAATAGACTCCGGGGTGTTATCGGAAGTGTGGTTTCAGATTCACCATCTTCTTTTGTTAAAGGAAAGCAAATTTTGGACGGTATCTTAGTGGAGAATGAGGCAGTAGATGAGGCTCGTCCGTTGAAGAACGATATGTTATTGTTTAAGGTGGATTTTGAAAAGGCATATGACTCGGTGGATTTATCTTATTTGGACATGGTTATGCAAAAATCGAACTTTCCTACTCTTTGGAGGAAATGAATGTCGGAATGTGTCGGAACAGCAACAACTTCAGTGGTTGTTAATGGGTGTCCCATGGAGGAATTTCATATGGAACGCGGACTGCGTCAGGGTGATCCTCTTTCTCCGTTCCTTTTTTTGTTGGCTGCCGAAAGATTTAATGTCATTATGTTGTCTTTTATAGAAGCGAGGTTGTTTAATGGATATAGGGTGGGGCATGACAGTGCCTTGTGTCTGTCTCACATTTTGTTGATGATACTCTGATAATTGGAGAGAAGAGTTGGTTTAATGTGCGCTCTATGCGGGCTGTTTTGTTGCTATTTGAACAAGTGTCTGGGCTTAAGGTAAATTTCCACAAAAGCTTGATTACAGGAGTGAATGTTTCCGATTTTTGGTTGTTCGAGGCTGCTATTGGTGAGGATTCGCGGAAGCTAGACTTTTGGAGACCGATTTTGAACAGTATAACCTCTAGATTGTCGAACTAGAAAAACAAATTTCTTTCATTTGGTGGTCGGTTGATTCTTCTGAAGTCTGTCTTGTCCTCTCTGCCGATTTACTTTCTTTCCTTCTTCAAGGCCCCCATAGGTATAATTTATTCTATCGAATCTTTATTTAATTTTTTTTGAGGGGTGGTGAGGATGTCAGTAAAATTGCTTGGGTTGATTGGGACACTGTGTGTTTATCAAAGGAGGAGGGAGGCCTAGATGTCAGGAGGTTGAAAGAGTTTAATATAGCGTTGTTAGGGAAGTGGTGTTGGCGTATGCTGGGTTGATAAAGAAGGGTTATGGTATCGAGTCTTAAAGGCGAGATATGGGAGGGAGGAATGTTGAAGGATGGGGGGAGGGGAGCACTTGGTTTGGTGGAGGACGATGTGTGGTTTGCGTAGTGGTGAGGGTTTGAGGGTCGGTAGTTGGTTTGAGGATAACGTTCGTATGGAGGTAGGCAAAGGAAGTACCACTTATTTTTGGTTAAATAATTTGGTGGGGGGGGGGGGGGGGGGGGGGCTTTAAGTATGCAATTCCCCCGCCTTTTTGATCTGGCTGAAAATAAAGGGGTGGCGGTGAGGGAGATGGAGAGGAGAGGGTGGGGGGTAGGAGGTGGGGCATGGGAGTGGAGAAGGCATCTTTTGGCGTGGGAAGAAGATTCCGTTATGGAATGCTCAACCTTGTTGTGTAATATTGTTTTGCAGGATGCTACTCTTGACAGGTGGCGGTGGATTCTTGATCCTATTAGCGGTTACACTTCTAAGTGGACCTATCAGTATCTTATGATGCCTAGTGACCGGCCTTTTTGATGCTGCTCGGCTGAAATATGTTCCGTTAAAGGTTTCTGTGTTCATTTGACGACTACTTCGCAATAGACTTCCTACCAAAAATAATCTTCTTCGTAGGCGAGTCCTCCATCATGATGACATCGGTTGTGCTAGTGGGTGTGGCTGCCCGGAGACAACGGGTCACCTTTTCTTTCGATGCGACTTTTTCGGTAGCTTGTGGATTGGTATTAATTTCACACCTCCAGATTTCGTCCTTGAAAATCTTCATCAATTTGGCCACCTGGCGGGATTACCGCGATTTACTCATTCTTTTCTCCAAGTGATCTGGCACGCGGGCTGCTGGGTTATCTGGAAGGAAAGAAACAACATGATTTTTTCATACACAACTAAGGATTTGGCGAATTTATTGGAGAGTGTTAAGTTCTTGTCTTTTGTTTGGTTGAAAGCCAAAATGTTCCCTTTCGCTTTCGGTTATACTGACTGGTGGCGGCACCCTTTATTATGTATGAGTGTTATGGACTAGCTTTCTTCTCTTATTTTTATTTTTTTATGGTGTGTTTTATGCTTTGGCATCAGACTTTAACATTGTAATCTTTAGGGTGATTCTCTTTTGCACACCTTGTGCGAGATGAATCATTCGTAGTGTTCTAATTCCATTTTGATTTCTTAAAAAAAAAAAAATTAACTGCTGCCGGATATGTTAACAATAGTTAAGTACCGCCGAAGGCAATTTTTTATTTTTTGCATGTGGTAATAGGAACTTTTTTTTTAGAGAACATGTGGTAATAGGAACTTATTGAAGTCAGAAAAACAATTTTCAAAAAAAAAAAAAAGTCACCCTAGATACATATCTTATATTTGTAGGCTAAGTCCAGATGCACGTAGACGTCATAAATCTAGATCCCGCAAATACTTAAGGCGTAGTCCATCAAGATCACCAAGCTCTTCGCGAAGTAGTAGGAGTACACGCACAACATGGTCATCTGAAAGTAGAAGAAATTCACCTGAATTTCGAAGCAGAAGTAAAATTGGACGACATACAACACATAATAACAGTGGAATGTCCAATAAAACAAGGGTGATTTCAGGTGAATTATAAATTATAATTGATTTCTAGTTGTCTGAATATTTTTGTTATGTGTAGATAGTTGAACTTTTTAGCGTATAGGGTCAGCTACGTATTATAAAAAGGGAAATGCTAACTCTATTTTTGGATGCATTTATCACATTAAAACATTCAAAAAAAAAAAAAGTGATTTTATTACACTGAATAATTCAAAATTAATTTTTAGTGATTTTGATAAAAAAGGTAGAAGCTTCTTTAAAGTTAGAAGATGATGATGCATGTTTGTTTATCTTAATAACTTTTCAGAGAAGCTATTCAAAACAGATTTTTATTTGAAGTAATTTATAGTTTTATTTTCAGATTTAAATTTTTCGGAAAATCTGAGTAACAAATAGATGAAAAATTTTAAAAATATTTATTTATTTTAAAAGTGATTTTAATTTTTTTTTTTTATGAAAAAATTGTAACAAACAGACTATAAAAGTTGTCATTTTAGAAAGTTGAGATTAATTAATAAAGAACGAAAAAAACTGAATATTTAGCAAGGACTAAAAATGGAGTATTGTTTATTTTGTTTGATAAAATATTAGATCAACAGAATCATGTTTTCGATTGTAGAGCAACAAATTTTGGAACTAGAAGGAATTGACATGGAGTTCAAGTCATTGAGCCTTAAGGCAGAAGATGAACTATCCAACCGACCCAAAAATGGAGTGATATATGACGAGGTTTCAGCCGATTTGAGAAGTATTAAGAAACGGTTGAGACATCTTTCAAAAAATAATAGGACACTCTCAATAGATGAGGCTATTGAAATATCTGATGCAGCATTTCTCTTGAAGATTTTGAGAAAACCAAAACCTGAGATTGAGATGGCAGGGCAAATGGCTCATAGAGGTGCATTTTTGATGCTTCAAGCAGATTTGTTAAAGGAGAAAGGGCGTGAACTACTTGTCCAAAGCAAACACAAGTTGCGGATGGCAGATCTTTAGAGTGTGTTTGAGACTTTAAGAGAGGAGGGGAAGATTTTGTAAACAAAAAAAATATGAAATGATAAGAATGGAAGGCTTTGAAAGGACTTTAAAGGGTTTATTTTCAGGACAAAACTTAGGTACATTTGTATATGCTTCTTCACATAAAATGCACCTTTTGTAGTTATAATCAACTTTGCGAAAATTGTGGAGTTGAAAGATCATTGATAGTTATACTTATACTTATTAGTATTTTATGTTATGAACCATACCATAGAAATTAGGAAAATGAACCCAAGTTTTTTCTAATTTTTATGGTTCATACTAATCAGGGCATTTGTTACTAAATAAAAAAATGGATACAATTAGCTATTAGAAGAATTTGATACTTCTACAGATAGGAGCAGAGAACTGGTGCCAGCCCCTCAAAAGCCATGGTCTACTTCAGCCCCATCAAAAGTGCTAGAGTTTGCGTGGAAGCTTTTTTGGGAGCAAGTTCCAACTTTGGAAGCCCTAAAAGACTTAGAGGTATAATTGACAATTCTCATAGAGACTTGTGCAGAAACGTACTATAGATTGTAAATTATTTGTTTTTTCAGTGTTCGTGTACCTTTGAAGTGTGGCAGGCGGTTGTTGGTTAGCTCGGGTTCAAAATAGCCCTGTACGGTAATTGTACTTCCCATTTTTAGCAGTTTGGAAGCGTTCTTAGAAGAAGAAACAAAAGGGAAGGAACACTATATGAGAAATCCTAAAAACTATAGATCCATACGAATAATTAATAGTCTACACAAAAATAGGATTGTCGATTTCATAGAGGAAATTGGATTGTCGAACCTGGAAAACCAGATTCTTGACAATGTTAATATATCACACGTACTGCTAAAAGATCATTCATTACAAATTATTTTCAGACATTGATTAACTGCATTTTTTTTTTCCTTCTGGATATCACAAATGTTTATTTTTGCAGTTGGTATCAAACTGATACATTACAGGTTGGTGCCAACTGCAATGATTAATCATTTCCATATGTCAACATTGCTACTTTATTGGACTGTTCTTTTCTTCTTTTTCGACATCATACTATTCGTTACTGTTTCTTCAAAGCTGGGCAATCTATATGGTGGGCAATCATCGGTTCGTTCTGCAAATTTATTTGTTGTTTCTTGAAAGATATTCAAATATTTTATGATGCTCCTCCAAAATCTTGTTATGGTGTTGACGATTCTATACACTAGTGAAATCTCTAGAGATTGCTTGAAGATTCTGTCAAGTTTGGGTGATCAATGCGCTGTTGAGCTGATTCGAGTTCTATTTGATCATACCGTCGAGGTCTTTTATTTGTTTTTTCTCTTTTATTTGGAGGCATGTTTGCTAGTTTTTCTGAGTAAGAGGAGATAGAGCATCATAGATTTGCAAATAGAGTTAATTCATCTCACAAATAATTTGAGCATTATATTGATACATTTGATATGTTGGAGTACAAATTCGAATTCACAATTCACCACTTTCCGGCTCTTGCGTGTCGGTGTCAGTTTCGTTGTAGGCTCTTTAAGCAACAACAAAACTTAAAGGACCACATAAATTGTGTGGGTAGTAGCAAATTTTTAAATTTCAAGATCATGTGCTAGTATCAACTTCTAGATAAGATCAAATCTATGTGAACTAGGTACATAACTTAGAGGAGCTTAGATATTTTCTTAAGTACAATTCCATCAGTTTTATTCTTAATTTAAATCTATCTGAAAATCTGATGAGCAACATAACGATCTCTACTTAGCAACACCTAATTAAATTCTGTAAATTTTTTTAGAAGTTAATTGCTAATTTTATTCCTTAACCTGAGCTTGCACCTATACCAAGTAATGTCTTAAAAGTGTTTCTAGCAAATGATACATTGTATCCCATGTTTTATTGTATTTGATAACTAGTAATACCTTCATGTCATAAATCTATTTAAATAGATTAAATTTAATAAATAAAAAGTAAAAAGATAAAATTAATGCAAAAATAAAGAATCAATTGAACCAATTGCGTTCAAATGGTTCAATTCAATCTAATCTGGTTCGACTAGACTAAGGTATAACAGAAATCAAACTAATCAGCAAATTAACTAGTTCCAGTTCAACTTGTTGAGAAAATAGATCACAGATGGTTGGATATATATGATGTAGTAAGAATCCTAAAATGAATGAAATGAAGAAACTAAAAATAGAAAGAAGAAGAACAAAAAACATACCAAATTTTCACAACTTTGATTCAAGTACCATTATTTTACTCACTGATCAAAACTCGAGAGAAATTTGCTGTTTGTTTAAGTACATGTATTTGAAGGTTTTTATAATAAAGGGGCTTCACAATAACGTGAATGGATGCAACTTAGCTGCCAAGACTAAAAGAACTCGCAATTGACTAATCGATCATGATTAACTAATACTTAACATAAGTTTAAGAAGAAAAAAAGTGTAGTAATTTAAAATATACATCATGTTGGAGAGATATTGTCTTGTTGTGAATTGTTATTGCATTTATTTTTAGTTGACTATCTATTGTATTTGAGTAGACCAAAAATCTTTAATGGGGAAGAAATCTACAAAAGAGGTTAGCACCCGGCAAGTAGTATGAGATTGAGGAGGAGAAATTGTGTAAAAATATGGTAAAATATGATCGTACCTTAAACGTGACACGAAGTCACACTTATATAGTTAGGAACGTTGTAACTGTCACCTATAAACGTGGGTGAAGCACGGAAGGCTGTTAGAGATTGATCTAACGATCTAGATTTGTTAAGGAAGGAACACTCTTTTGGGGTGCGGTGCACAATAGATCTTTTGTGTGGCTTTGAACGGTGATCATCTCGGGTTAGTGGGCCTCCGTGTGTTGTGGCCGCGATATGGATTACAAATGTTTGCAAATTGCAAGGTCAAATAAAAAGAAAGCTATATAGACTAAAATCAAATTGACCCCTATTTGCTGTTTTTTTTTCCAAGATTTTCGGAAAGAAAAACTTTTACAATATGGAGAAGACTATGTATTTTTTTAGGGTATTGCTAAAGGTATTTATTAAGGATTTAAAAAAGAAAACAGTTGATTAATTTTATGTTGAAAATATTTGTAATATTCAATGTGTTAAATCAACTCCAAGAGAAAATTTTCACTTTACACTTCTTAACAAATGTCCTAAGACACTCGTTATCATTTCATTTTTATTAACTTTTTTTTTTGTATGGAAGTCAAAGAAGACTCCATGTCAGCTTTTGAAATATAAAATAAATTCATAATTGTCGTTTATTTCTTTTTAATTTCAACTAGGCAGAGTGGGAACTGGGAAACAACATGTTAATTAATTTTGTGAAAGTTTATTTGACTTGTATATTTTAAGGTTTAATTGTAGTTTTAATCCCTTTAATTTTTCAATTTTACGATTTTAACTCGTATTGTGTCATTTGCTAGTCCCCCATTCGTTTTGATCGGATGTTGACCATTTTAATTTGATCCGTCTTGTCTCTATTGAATAAGTTTTTTTGGTTACACTCTATTGAATAAATTTGTTTGGACGTTTTTTTTTGTAAATTAAAATATAGTATTGTGAAATAAAAATTAGTTTGGATGTTTGGGTATGGCCACGTAGACTTATATTGTCCAAATCGCAAATCCATCTTCATCTTTAATGGGGAGATGCATGAAATTTTTTAACAGGAAAAAGAAGACATTCATGAATCGTTTAAAGAAGAGTCAATGGAAGAACCAATATACGATGAAGAATATGTTGGTGCTGACATTTGTGAAGTGTTTGAAGAAGAGTGAAAAGGAGATCCAATACATGACAAAAAATATGTTCCCGATGACATTCACGTAGTTTTTGAAAAGGAGGAGAAAGATGAACCAATATATGATGAAGAATATATTCTTACTGAATATGGTGAATCTTTGGAGGTTAAAAAAAGCTTGCAAACAACAACAACCAAAGAAGAACCATGGCTAGGACATGATATCTTTCAAACTCATTGCACCTCGCAAGACATGGCTTGTAATATTATCATCAATAGTGTAGGTTGTGAAAGTGTTGTATTGAATAATATGGTAGAAAAATTGAAGTTGTCGACAAAGGAGCACCCACATCCATCCAATCTATAATGACTCAACAAGGATAATGAGGTAAGAGTATCTCAACATTCCATTGTCTCATTTTCCATTGACAATAATTATAAAGAAAATGTATGGTGTGATGTTATTGCAATGGATATTTGCCACATTAAAAAAACTTATTCAATAGAGACAAGACTCATCAAATTAAAATGTCATGTCATGGGCTAATGGTATATATCTGATCAAAATGAATGGGGGACTAATATGAAATGACACAATACGAGGTTAAAATCTTATAAATGATATATAAAAAAAGATTAAAACTACAATTAAACCTTAAAATATTTAAATCAAACAAACTTTCACAAATCTAATTTCTATGTTGTTTCCGTTCCCACTCTGCCTAGTGGAAATTAAAACAAAAAATGAATGTCAATTTTGAATTTATTTATATTTTAAAAGCTGAAATGAAGTCTTCTCTCACTTCCATAAAAAAAGAAAGTTAAAAAAGTGAAATGCTAACAACCGTAAGAAGTTTAAAGTAGAAAATTTATCTTGAGAGTTGTGCATCAACATATTGAACATTAAAAAGTAACATTTTTAACATGAAATTTATCAATTGTTTCCTTTTTTAAACCCTTAACAAATGCCTTAGGAAGACCTAAAATTTCGTTGGTAGATGCTATAAGTAACAAAAAATAATCGTACAGATAGATAGTAATTATAAAATTTCGAAGGTTGATTGATATGAAAATCAATGCTACAAAAAGTAAAGTAAAATACTAGGAGCTTCGTATATTTTTATGTCATGCTAACAAGTGTCATAAATGCATTATTCATTAAGAGAAGACATTCATCAAAAAGTAAAGAAGGTACAAAGGAGCTCCTTAATTTTTATTGATGATGCAGGCAATTGCAGTAATTGATCTATATTTAAGTCCACTGACCGTAGGTCCACTGTGAACATCACTTATTCTTCCATACTCCTCTAGTTGCGCTGGATGACTTAGAAGGTTGTTTCTCGTTTTGCTTCGAGACGGAGCTTGAGCCGTTGCTAGCATCTTGTGATTTCTTGGTCTTAGATTCTATAGCGCTCTTAATATTGCTGACGCCCATGCCAGAATAAGTATCCTCATTATGTGGCATATTAATCACAGATTCTTTAGAACTCTTAATATTGCTGGAGCCTATTCCAGAATAAGCATCATTGTTATGTTGGATCTTCTCAGATGCTTTTCCTTTCTTAATATGGTCGTCGCCAATGCCAGAAGAAGAACCCTTGTTTCGTGACGCCATGTTGGTAGTTTTCTGCCAGTATTGAAAATAGCAAATGTCATAAATGAACAGTTTAAAAGAGATTCTTTGAGAAAATTAAAATTACATACTTCAACCAAAAATCACAATTTTTTTTTTTACAGGAAAACAACAATATGTTAAGTAGAGCAAGATTAATGTTTTTGCTAACTGGTGTCCAGAAAACTTTTTAAAAATCCCTAACGTGCAAACTAGAACCTGAAAAAATAAAGAAGAATGAATATTCACCAAATTTCTTACCTTTGAATGAAGATCCACTTAATTCACTAGCTCACAGCTAATCCAAAACTCACACAATTTGTTGTTTGTTTGAGTACATGTATTCCATGTTTTATAATAACAAGGGACTTCACAACAACGCTAACGGAGGCAAGGCAACTTCGCTGCTAGTCGAAAAAACACGCCATTGACTCATCATCGGCCATGATTAATTAATACTTAAATACAACTGAAATAAAAGAAGACAAGAAAAATGTATGGTGTAAATTAAATATAAGTAAGGTTGGAGAGTTTTATATTGTCTTTTGTGATTTCATTTATTCTATTATTGTCTTTTCTGATTTCATTTATTCTATTCTAAGATGACTTTCTATCTTTAAAAAGATTTGCCGGCCGGTATTGCATGTACTCATGACAAACAAAATAATAATGCCCAAAATCCCGACTTAAATCCTTAAATTTAAGATTTTGCAACTTTTTTCATCTTCAACGACTCAAATCTATAATAAAATCTTAAAATAGGCAAAATACATCGATTTTGATTGCGATTATACGATTTCTTATAAACTAAGTCATTTATGACTATGTATCATTTATAACATATATTTAGTATTATTTTTTTGTTGTAAAATCCATCGATTTTGATTACGATTTTACAATTTCTTATACCGATTCTACAAAAGCAGTTGAGTAAAATCCTTAAATTTTGGTTGTGTTTACGATTGTCGATTTTGCACTTCTTTTTTGACCTGAAGTAAAATCCCGATTTTGATAACCTTGCTTTAAACTATATGCTGATTTAACAAAATTTATTTGTTTTAATTTATATATCGTTTTACAATATCGATAAACTTGTAGACAATTTTTTTTCTATTATAGCCCTCAAATGTCCAATAGTATCCCATCAAATGTCCAAATTGAGCTTGGTCAACAACTCCCTAAAAAATTTAAATTCTGATAACAATGGTACAGTCAGAAAGCATATTGAGCAAAAAAACGAAAGCCAATGCATTCATGATTTAATGTGGTTTAGAACTGTCTAACCAAATTAAGAAAGCATATTGACCAAAAAAAGTAGTTTTTTTTTTACATTTTTATTTTTTCTATAAATGCATGACAATTGCTCACTTTAATAGCTATTTTTCTCCTTATTAATAAGTAAAACTACCTCTCAATAAACAAGTAAAATTAACACAAACTTTAATAAATGAAAAAAGGATTATCTTTTTACAAAGTAAACAGACTTAAGCATATAGTTTTCAACTTTTTTGTTATCCCAAATTATAGCATCACATTGAAGTGACCACAGATTAGTGTGTGTGTGATGTGCACAAGTTATTACTCACAGCTTAGATAGATGTATAATTTGTACTTATGAATACCCATCCATTGATCCTTTCTCTTCAGTTTTAACATTATGATAGGCAACTTTTTGGCATGACTTTTCTTCTTGCAGCAACATTTAGGTTTCCAATTTCTGTTACAGGTTTCCATGCCTTTTGTCTCTCTCAATCTCACACACTAGGGAAGGAAAACATTCTCAGTCTTGGCCAATCTCAATGAAAAGATTTTGTTTTTCTTGTTTTGCTTTGTTGAAAGAAACTTCGGTTACTTTCTAACAATCTTATATAAAATGTTACCAACTCCAATATGCATGCATTGGTTATATATAATATGAAAGGTGCAATAAATTGTTCATGATACACTCTTCAAAAAAATATTATCTGTATAAGATTCTTCTAAAAAATGTCCTTATTTTCTGCTACAACTTTTTATTTTATTTTATTTAGTTCTATTTGACCTTCTAATATGAATCAATTTGTCAATCGCGGATCACCCGTAACGGCAAAATGACAATAAAATACACATTGAGAGACCAAAATGGTTGTTTATAAAAAATAAAATAATAATAATAATAACCAGCTGCAATCCATGTAGGATGAACCAGATATATATCAGCAATGACACAAACACAGTTGCAAGAATCATGAAAGTATAGACAACAAACAAGATACTTTGAACTTTGAGAAAATAAAAAATCATCTTGAGAAGAGGGTGACAACTCCAGAAAAAATTAAAGGTCAACAGCAAGATAATTGAGATGGACAAAAATTATCTTCATTTTTCACAGGAAGAATTGGCCATTTATAATTTGTGACATTATCTAATCTAATCTAATTGGGTAACAAGAGAGACAAAACAGGTCAAGTTCTCAAATTCTAAGTTTCACTAATATTTATGAATAGAAATTAAGTCAACTGAGAAATCATCCACTTAATAGTATCATAAACTATAGCATGAAAATGAATAGTCATCAGAGAAAGCACCCACTAAATGTTTTACAAAAGTTGGTAATCCTTTAGTATGTAACAGAGGCTAAATATTTATTAGTAGAAATTCTACCTGATTCAATCTTTGCTTCAAAGTACATCATGGCATCCCAATATGAACAACTCTAGATCTAGTCTAAAGCCAAATTTACAGGCAGCTCAAAAAAAAAAAATATAGATAACAAAGAAAATAATCATTGTAAGCAACAAGAAACATAAATTAATTAACAAATCCAACCATTGATTTTGTTTGTCTGGCTTTGATGCAGAGATAAGTATATCCAATTTGATTAACTTCCTAAATTATTAGGCTATATATAATCATATGCAGATAGCGTACAATTACAAATTGAATAATTGTTCAAATATACATACAACTAACAAACTCAAATGCAAAGGAGAATTCAAAACTAACTAAAGAAAGAGCAGGGGATTAAAGATTTGAGAGTAAATTGAACAGAAAAATCCCTCTAAAAGTCTGACATAGTTTAAATGAAAGAAAGCTTCCACCGAAGCAACATAATGCCTAAAAACACAAAACCAACAATTGGAACAGCAAAAACCCACAAAATATTTCAACAACAAAGGTGAATCCAGGTAGTCAAGCACACCAAAAACCCTAATAAGTAAAATAAAATAAACCCAATAAATTGAACCAAGAATGGTAATATGGTTGATTTGTTGAAGAGTGAATAGTAATACCTTGAAAAACTTGAAACTGAGAATCCTCAAATCTGAAGTGAAGAGAATCCAAACTTGAACAACTTGAGAAATTGATTGAAGAGCTTGAGAAATCTTAAAACGGGTTTTTGGAAGAAATTGATTGAAGAGCTTGCTAAATTGATTGTGAAATTGATTTTTAGGGTTATGAAAGAGTGAATAGGGTTATGAAAGAGTGAAATTGGTTATGAGAGAGAGAGCAGTACACAAGAGGGAAATTTTATGAGCATAGGCGGGACATGAAATTTTCACAATTAATTAAAATGAAA